>VMYD01000006.1:1780000-4640000 GCA_007663325.1 Eucalyptus pauciflora | reverse complement strand
TTTCATCCCTTGTCCGCTCTTTCCAGTATTTGACGTACCATAGAAATGAAATTAGGAATATCGAATCTATATCAAAGAAAGTTTTAACTTTTGGAATCAGGGTATGTGTTGTTATTTGATACATTGTGGTTAGTAACATTGTGGTTAGCCCCGCTCCAGTTATTTTCATGCATTTTCAGTCTTCATTGATTTTTTGGTATCTGGCAAAATATTGGAGCACTTGTAGACCATAACAATGGACTACCACAGCAACAGTATTGAGTGACAAGATGTGTTGGACATTGAGAATGGTAAGACCTCTTTGACAGAACGGCTAGTTCGTGGCCAACCTCTCATGAGTTTACCGCCATGGGTCACCCAAGAGAGCCCGTCCATGTTTTCCTTGGAAGGGGGATCATGAAAAGAGGGATTAACCGAGTGTCTTTCAGTAGTATTCAGGAAGCTTTCGCGACACGCACATGATGGTAGGCATGTGAAAATATGACGCTTTACTGATCTCTATCCTCTTCCTTTTTTCTTTCATATTGTGTACTTCGGGGACCGAACTTGTGGAGATGTCAAATTGATAAGATTATGGACGCTTAACTGCTTATTAAGGTTTGGGTTAGTATAACTGCTGCATGTCTTGTAAATATGCTGTCGTGTAAGAAGAGGGTTTCTAAAGCAGGTAAAGGGGCTGCTTCATTATTTTGAGAATGAAAAAGCTATGGCCGGGTAGAGAACTATTTTAATGAGAATAGTCGAGCCCATTTCTTGGTCTTTAACCTGTCTATGGGCACCGTAATGATTCCTCTCTTGCTTTTGGGAAGAAAAGACCATGAAAATGATGAAATGGATTACTTAAACATATCCCAAAACTGAATAACGTAACAGAATCTCTACGGCCCAATATTGGGCTTGATGGCCCAACCATGAGCTTGTTGGGCCACAAAAGGGCCCTCTTAAACGATTACCAAACTCATGAGATGAATGTTAGGCTTAACTAGGGTGGATGAAAGAAATGTAATGGGCCTGATTTTGGGCCCTTAAAGCACAATGCATTGGTCCTAAACCTGGTTTAAGAGCCCCTCTAGTGGGCCCACTAATGGGCCTCATCGGCCTATTGAAGGCCCAATATTGATCTCATGTGTCAAAGCCCATTCGGCTCCAGCCCAATAGGCAGACTGTGGAATACACCGGCCCATTGAAGGCCCAATGGCCCATTCAGTCCCGGCCCAATACTCATACAATGGGCCCGCCAGCCCAAAAAGAGGCCTTGGGTATGCCCACTAGGCCTGTTAATAAAGGCCCAACAAATTGGGCCAATGGGCCTAGAATAAAATAACTACTTGAAGCCCATTGGGGCTTGGCCCAATAAGCGTACAATGGGCCTACACGAATCCCATAAGGCTTGGCCTGTTGAAATAATTGGGCCTGACTGTGGGTCTAAGTCCTATTGTGTGATGGACCTCACTTGGGCCCATTGGACTCGGCCCAATAAAATCCTAGTTGGCCCAGCCTGTACAAGTAATTGGCCTCATTATGACCCTTTAGGCCCAAGTCTAATGGGCCTGCCCTTTAAATTAATGGCCATTTCTTTGGGCCATAAGGCCCAGTATGTTGGACCTAATTTGGGCCCGACTACTGACCTCTTGGAGCTCAATAGGCCCAATATTCACTTATCTTTAAAGACCCTAACCATCTCAGACCTAATATGGGCCCGATAGAATCTCAATTCAGACCCAAGTGCGGGCCTCGGCTATTGGTCCTATAGGCCCAATAGATTGAGCCTCGCCATAGGTCCTTTTTTGAGCATGGTCGTTGGCCAAGGCCCCTTAAGCCTCACCCGAGCCAACTTCCAGAATATCGAGAAATCCAGTGAAAAAGTAAATCACGAGCCAGAAACATCTCTAAGTCAATAAGCTCAGATTACGAGTACCGACAAAAAAAAAGCTCAAATTATGAGTATGGTCCAGAAAAGAGTCCAATATTAAGAAATCCAATAAAAAGTTACTTCAACCACATATGCAGCAATTCCATAAAGCCCCATGCTTGAAGCCGAATGAGCGCTGTTTGACCTTCGAGACATGCTGGGGCCTTGGATTATCAACAGCTCCTGGTGCTGCTCCAAGTCCAATGAATTCAATCAGTCTCCTTGTAAAAGGACAAATTATTAGAGAAAGAGTTTACAATCTGGAGAGAGAAAACTGAAGGCATCACCATCAATTCATCCAGCAATTTTCCTATTTTTATTTGAATAGTCAAGACTACTAAAAAAGCTTGTATTTCCAATATTTTATAAGCTTAAAGCAATTTTGACAAAGCATGTTCCTATAGTCAGCCATGTATATTCAAACTGATGAACAAACAGATAATCAGCAATGTTGTTGAACAGGACTGAGAGTTGTGAAAAGCAGAGACTGTAAAGTGCAACTGGTTCTGGAGTGGGTATCGCACAAACATAAATCGCATGATTCGCCAAACACCGATAGTTGTCACCATTCAATGAGTCCTGATCAGAACAAGCCCCATGATCTGGCCAGCTTCAGGGCAAAAATATAACGAGGTTTAATATGTGCTGGTGTATATAAATAATTTCCGAGATCTTGACGGTCTTATCTTCCAAAGTTGATGCCCAATGCAGAGGGGATTAACACCGGCAGCTATTATAGAGCCCCTCGCCCATTCACAACTGAAGCCTGCAGCCAAATTAATAACTCCTTGACCTTGTGTATCCAAATTATTTGGCCCTCTACCTGCTTCATGAAGTTTGCAAACCAGCCACCATGAGACCTTGTCCTTTAGCAAGTGTTGAAGTGCTGCACCTCAAACATATGGGTAATCGAACATTGTGAATTTAGAAGCCTCTTTCAGTCTTCCAATATCAAAGTCAACAGTTGTATTCATTTGAACTTGTGACATTCTTCAACTTGCAGTTATCACATCCACCAACAAAGGAATCTAACTGGATCTATATATAACAATTTTGGCAGATGTGATTAAAGACCCCGCTTCATATTCTAGTCCAATATTAGAAGCCGTAGATGGCATTTTACAACACTCACATTCTCTTGCCTCACCGCATGCTAATCTATTGATGCAAGCATGAAAATGGAACATTTTCAGGGGTGTGAGCAGGAGTTGCACATTGCATTGATGTATTAGTTAAAGTTTGGGCAGAAACCTCAATTTCACTAAACATGCAACCCCGTTTGGTTCAGCAAAAAATTTCTTGCTACCCATTGTAAAAAGATCATCTCCATATGAAAAAACAAAGAAAACCAAAAAATGGATATGCGGTTAACTGTAAAGCCAGGTTCCATACACTACCTCTTTCAATTCTCTATAGTGAACAACAACAAAGTGCTCAAGCTGCCTGAAGATAAGCAAAAGAGCAAGTCGCACAAGGTAGTGTATACTCAATAATAACTCATATTTCCATAATGCGGTGCTAAAATCTTGAAAGACAACAAACTTCTCGTGTCAGATGTGAAGAATTCCAGACCTTTGCTGCTTTTCACCTATTTTGAGACGAGTGAGGTTAAATTGACTGAGAAGATCATCATACAAGCTAATCATAATCATAACAATACCATCTACGTGGATTCACTTCTAGAACTATAGTGTTTTATGTTTTGAATTCGCCTTTCTATAAACTTCAAGAATATAAAAGTAAGGATGCCAAGAAGGAAGCTTAATCTACACACTTTTAAATTTTTAAATGGAACACAATATATATGCATCAAATCTTTTCAGCTGCACTTTTTTGCAATGACATGCCACCACTAGCTCCATAGTTAAGCATAAAATGATTCTGATGAGAAGAACTAATTTAACAAAAGCTTTGCACCAAGATGATGAATGCACACATTATTTAAATCCATGGCAACACAATACCACATACACGCATCACAATTTTTCATGGATATCTAATCAATGAACCATTTTTGGCGGACACATCACGAATAGCTATTGAGTGAAGCATAAAGATGACTTTATGAGAAGGACAAAAGTAAATTTATCCGAAGCATTGTCGCAACATGATAGTTCCTAGTCATTAAAATCGCAAAACAGTGGGACCAGCAAGACTGACAGATAGACCAAATAACCTTTCCAACATGAATGGAGAGTAAATATGTTCGAATGCAAGGTGATTATTGTAAGTTTGAAGAAATAAAGCAGTTTGACACATCATATAGAAAAATCTGCATGGAACACTTTGCTAGGCTATTGAATAATCTTTTCCAATGAAAAATAATGACTGCAAACTATTGAGTATTTCCAAAACTCTTTCAAGTTCCGATACGTAGAACATGTTGTTAAAAGGCGAGCGATCGAACAATAATATAAACAGAAGAAGAAAATAAATCGGACACCAGATTTACGTGGTTCAATTGTAAAGATCTACGTCTATGGGGAGAGCAACAACGGATTTCACTATAAATCAAGTGATACAAGGAGATTACACACTCAAGTCACTCAAACACTCTCTCGGTGTTTCCCAAGCCCCAATTACACCCAACAACGCATGCAGTGTTTAGCCTCGAAATTCCTCAAGAAATAATCTCTCAATCTCACGAAAGAATTACATGCAAATCTTACCACAAGATTTAAATCGGCTACAAACACTAATCTTTCTTGGTTGTAATTAACGGACAAGAACGACAAAGAAAATCCCTCCTAAGCACTCGACGACTAGACGGCGCTTCAAGAACACTTCTTCATGATCAACCCACTTCCATGCACGGCCACAAGTCTATATATATAAGTGAGACCTTTACTCTTTGCCAACTTCTCATAGGATTCTATTTCCTATCTTGCCCGATTTTATCTAAAACATATGTCTATATATTTTAAACAAAATCCAAGTCCAAGTCAAAGTTGAACTTTCCTATTTCAGCGGCCAAATTCTCCAACGTAGATTCAAACTTTGGGAAGTTGATATTCGGATATTCTTTACTCAATTTTGAATGTCCGCAACATATCCAATTCGGAATATTCATAATTTCACATTGGACTCAAACCCAACACATATTTTAACAGAATCTATTCATTCAGAGGAAGAACATCACCTCACCTATCGAGCATCCAGTGGCTTCTACATTGAGAGTTCTCATTGTCCTGCCCATAGACATGGTAGCTGTTAAATTATGTCTCGATTTTGAGTCTATATACGATACCCGATCCGTACAAAATATTTACATGCTGAAATAAGAAACAACGTGCGCGGAGCATTTGATGAAAAGTGGCGTAGGACAGGAGCCGAAGGGATCTCGCCCATGATCTGCGCTTCACGTTAGAAATGAAGGCATCCACAATCTTCTTATTCAAGCAGAGGCGGAGAAAGAGACGTGCATGAAGACTTCTCTATTATTTTAATAGAGAATGGGGTTCTATTATTTTATTGAAGAAAGATGGAAAGCTGAAGGGGTGATCGTCCAATTCTTCTACGTCATTAATGCATGCACATGGCCATGTGCATGCATGCTTGTAGAAGAATTGGTTGGTCAGCACTTGTAGGCGCCGAACTCTCTTTCACGGTTTCTCTTTTGTGGGCTTCTCTTGTATTTTATTGATAAAGAAAGAGGGATGGCAGAATAAAGAAATAGAGATGGCAGAAGCTATTCTCCTTCGCATGGTCACGCGCACACATCTCATTAATTGCATGGAGGCGCATGCTTGCAGATCGGCGCCGTTCTGACAACTCTGGAGTACAACTTTGATTTGTTTTCTTCCAGGCACCGATAAAAGGAGCGAGAGCTTCTGAGGACGAAGCAAGCTGCAAAAGAAAAGAGCTTCGCAGAGAGCGAGAGAAAAGAGCTCGAGAAGAGAGTGAGAGGCTTGAGCTCCGAGAGATTTGTGCGGATTTGAGTCCAGTGAGTTGAGTTGTTAAACACTGTGGGTATCGGGTATATAATAGGACTGGGAAACACTTGAGTGTATGTGAGATTGTAATCCTGTAATTCTCCGATTTGATAGTGGATTATTTTGCTGGCTCTCCCCGTGGACGTAGGTTCCGACTTTCGGACCGAACCACGTAAATTTCTGGTGTCCTTGTTTTATTGTTCCTCGTTTTATTTCGATCGATTTCAATAGCTCCCGACATAATTGCAAAAATACACGATCCGCTTCCGCTGCGACGCCGATTTATAACAATTGGTATCAGAGCTTTGACTTTGCAATTATGTCTGGAGCAAGAGTAGAAATTGAGAAATTTAACGGCAGGAACAACTTCGGGTTGTGGAGCGTCAAGATGAAGGCGCTATTAACAACTCAAGGATTAGCCAAGGCATTGGAGGGCAAGGCTCAGTTGTCCGAAACAATGCGAGATGCTGAAAAGGACGAGCTAATGGAGAAGGCCAAGAGCATCATCCTGTTGAACTTATCGGATGAAGTGCTAATAGAGGTGGCCGAGGAGGAGGATGCCGCAGCATTATGGGCTAAACTTTAGGCCCTCTATGTCACGAAGGGTTTGAACAATCGCTTATATATGCTGAAGAGAATGTTCCAGTTCCGATACACTGAAGGTACGCCCATTAGATCCCACCTAGATGAGTTTAATAAACTCATGATGGACTTGAAGAATGTTGGCAAGATTTTAGATGATGAAGAACAAGGCATGATGTTGTTGGCGTCTCTACCGGAGTCATGGGAGCACTTTACCGACTCCTTGTTACAAGGGCGTACTACGATTACCTCAGAGGAGGTAAAATCTGCCCTGTTCTCAAAGGAGTGGCAGAGAAAGTTGCGTGATGACAGTCTAGCGCAAGATGTAGCGCGTGGACTGGTGATTCGAGGTAGAGACCAACATCGGAGGCCCAGCAACAGAAGCCAAAGCAAAAGCAGGTCGAAGTCGCGACATAGAAAATCAAAAGGTCGCGTGAAGTGCTTCGAATGTCACGAGGAGGGGCACATAAGGAGAAATTGTCCAAAGCTAAGAAATAAAGGCGTTTGGCAAAATGCCACAAGCAGTGTGGCGAATGTTGCCAAGGAGAGTACCAGTGATGCCGAAGCTGTCCTATGTGTATCTACGAGTTCATCGGGAGATGAATGGGTGCTAGATTCTGGATGTTCCTATCATATGACTCCTCACAAGAACTGGTTCACTACCTACCAGACTGCAGATGGTGGTAGAGTTCTTTTGGGGAATAATGCAGCCTGCAAGGTTGTTGGGATAGGAACAGTTCGGATCCGAATGCACGATGGCGTAGAACGGACGTTGACAGACGTAAGGCACGTACCAAAGCTCAAGAAGAGCCTTATTTCTCTGGGTACACTCGATGACCTTGGGTGCAAATACACAGCTGAAGGTGGAGTGTTGAAGATCTCTCGAGGTGCCCTGACAGTGATGAAAGGGAAGAAGGTGAATTCTCTCTATCATTTACTGGGAGAAACCGTGACCGGAGTTGCTGCAGTTTCATCAGGTGAGTCAGACTCAAATTTGACTCAGTTATGGCATATGCGATTGGGACACATGAGTGAGGCAGGTATGACAATGCTGAGTGAGAAGGGGTTGCTGAAAGGTCAGAAGACAGGAAAGCTGGACCTGTGTGAGCACTGCATCTTCGGGAAGCAGCGTCGTGTTAAATTTGGTACAGCTCTACATTCGACCAAGCAACCAGTTGAATACATTCATTCAGATGTTTGGGGACCGTCTCCAGTTCCATCAAAAGGAGGTGCCAGATATATGCTAACATTCATCGATGATTACTCAAGGAAGGTATGGGTGTACTTCCTGAAGCACAAATCTGAGGTATTTGATCGGTTCAAGAATTTTAAGGCATTGATTGAGAAGCAGTCAAGTAAACAAATCAAGTGCCTGAGAACTGATAATGGCATGGAGTTCTGTGGTAAAGACTTTACTGAGTTCTGCCAAAAGGAAGGAATTGTGAGACACCGCACAGTTCTTGGGACACCACAGCAGAATGGCGTTGCAGAACGGAAGAACAGAACTCTACTTGAGCGAGCTCGGTGCATGCTTTCGCATGCAGGATTAGGCAAGGAATTTTGGGCCGAAGCAATAAATATGGCATGTTACCTGGTTAATCGATCTCCATCTTCTGCTATCGAGTGGAAGACTCCTGAGGAAGTATGGTCGGGGAAACCTGTTGATTACTCCGGATTACGAATATTCGGATGTCCTGCGTATGCTCATGCGAGAGATGGTAAGCTTGAGCCGAGGGCGAAGAAGTGCATATTTCTGGGTTATGCACAAGGGGTGAAAGGCTACCGGCTGTGGTGCACTGATCCCAGATCACCCGGTTTTCTAATCAGCAGAGACGTGATCTTCGACGAGACTGCAATGCTTCAAAAGAGTAGTCTTGAGACTCAACCAACAGAGCAAACGGATCATGGTGTCAGAAGTGAGGTGGAGATTCAGGCGGAGTCTCCAAAGACCTCAGAGGTAACAGAGGAAGAGATTGCAGATGAGGCCATAATTTCTGAAGACGGTGATATTGAACAACCAGCAGAGCCACAACACAACATAGCCACGGGCAGACAAAGAAGGCAAATTAAACCACCGGTACGTTATGGTTATTCTGATATTGCCTATGCATTAACTGTAGGTGATGAGGTGGAGATGGATGAGCCTTCATCCTATTCTGAGGCGATGGCTAGTGCTGAGTCATCACAGTGGCTAGAGGCTATGAGTGAAGAAATAGAATCACTCTATCGGAATCAGACATGGGAGTTGGTCAAAGTACCCAAAAGTCAGAAAATTGTCGGATGCAAATGGGTCTACAAACGGAAAGAGGGCATTCCCGGTGTAGAGGCAGCCAAGTTCAAGGCAAGACTTGTTGCGAGGGGGTATACTCAACGAGAGGGCATCGACTATAATGAAGTGTTCTCTCCTGTGGTAAGGCATACCTCTATTCGTGTATTACTTGCCTTAGTTGTTGCACAGGATCTTGAGCTGGAGCAACTAGATGTGAAAACGGCATTTCTTCATGGTGAATTGGAGGAACAAATTTACATGAAGCAGCCTGAGGGATTTGCTATTCCAGGTAAGGAAGACCATGTTTGCTTATTGAAGAAATCTTTGTATGGACTGAAACAATCTCCTAGACAGTGGTATAAGCGTTTTGATGCTTTCATGACTAGTCAAGATTATTCGAAAAGTCAGTTCGATAGTTGTGTTTATTTTAGGAGATTGGAGGATGGGTCTTTGATTTATCTGCTATTATATGTTGATGATATGTTGATAGTAGCTAAACATATGTCTGATATTGATGTGTTGAAGCGGCAGTTGAGTGCTGAGTTTGAAATGAAAGAATTAGGTGCTGCTAAGAAAATATTGGGTATGGAGATTTTGCGTGACAAGACCGCAGGAACGTTGCGTTTGTCTCAAAAGAAATATATTGAGAAGATTGTGGCACGTTTTAATATGCAGTCAGCAAAATCTGTAAGTACTCCTTTAGCCGCACATTTTAAACTTTCTGACAAGTTATCACCGCAAACTGAGGAGGAGGAGGAACATATGTCCCGTGTTCCTTATTCTAGTGCAGTTGGTAGTATTATGTATGCCATGGTATGTACTAGACCTGACATTTCACAGGCTGTAAGTGTTGTCAGCCGTTACATGAAGCACCCAGGTAAGACTCATTGGGAAGCCGTGAAATGGATCCTCAGATATCTAAAGGGGACAGCAGACGTTGGCATTATGTATCGGAGGAACATCAATGGCAATGAGACCACAGGGTACGTGGATTCGGATCACGCCGGTAACTTGGATGATCGCAGATCGTTAGCAGGGTACGTGTTTATACTAGCAGGTGGTGCAATAAGTTGGAAAGCGTCTTTACAAGACGATGTTGCGTTGTCTTCAACTGAGGCGGAGTACATGGCACTAACCTTTGTTGCAAAGGAGTCGATATGGCTAAGGGGTTTGCTCTCGGACCTTGGACTGGAGCAGAAAAGTGTCACCATACATTGTGACAATCAAGGTGCGATATATTTGGCTTATAATCCAATATATCACGAGCGAACGAAACATATCGACATCAGGTACCATTTCATCCGAGATGTCATAGCAAAGGGTAAGATTGTTGTGAAGAAAATAGCAACAGCGGAGAACCCAGCGGATATGATGACGAAGCCTGTTCCTTCAGCAAAGCTCGAGCTCTGTATGAGCTCGATTGGCGTCTGTAGAATATGAGCGCCCATCGGGGCGTTGGGAGAGTCGAGCATGGAAAATAATCATTATAACTTGGCCTCAAACGTCGAGCCAAGGTGGAGAATTGTTAAATTATGTCTCGATTTTGAGTCTATATACGATACCCGATCCGTACAAAATATTTACATGCTGAAATAAGAAACAACGTGCGCGGAGCATTTGATGAAAAGTGGCGTAGGACAGGAGCCGAAGGGATCTCGCCCATGATCTGCGCTTCACGTTAGAAATGAAGGCATCCACAATCTTCTTATTCAAGCAGAGGCGGAGAAAGAGACGTGCATGAAGACTTCTCTATTATTTTAATAGAGAATGGGGTTCTATTATTTTATTGAAGAAAGATGGAAAGCTGAAGGGGTGATCGTCCAATTCTTCTACGTCATTAATGCATGCACATGGCCATGTGCATGCATGCTTGTAGAAGAATTGGTTGGTCAGCACTTGTAGGCGCCGAACTCTCTTTCACGGTTTCTCTTTTGTGGGCTTCTCTTGTATTTTATTGATAAAGAAAGAGGGATGGCAGAATAAAGAAATAGAGATGGCAGAGGCTATTCTCCTTCGCATGGTCACGCGCACACATCTCATTAATTGCATGGAGGCGCATGCTTGCAGATCGGCGCCGTTCTGACAACTCTGGAATACAACTTTGATTTGTTTTCTTCCAGGCACCGATAAAAAGAGCGAGAGCTTCGGAGGACGATGTAAGCTGCAAAAGAAAAGAGCTTCGCAGAGAGCGAGAGAAAAGAGCTCGAGAAGAGAGTGAGAGGCTTGAGCTCCGAGAGATTTGTGCGGATTTGAGTCCAGTGAGTTGAGTTGTTAAACACTGTGGGTATCGGGTATATAGTAGGACTGGGAAACACTTGAGTATATGTGAGATTGTAATCCTGTAATTCTCCGATTTGATAGTGGATTATTTTGCTGGCTCTCCCCGTGGACGTAGGTTCCGACTTTCGGACCGAACCACGTAAATTTCTGGTGTCCTTGTTTTATTGTTCCTCGTTTTATTTCGATCGATTTCTATAGCTCCCGACATAATTGCAAAAATACACGATCCGCTTCCGCTACGACGCCGATTTATAACAGTAGCAATGCCAAACATCCACGCTACCTGTCTGCAAGATCAATTAAAGTCTCATTGAGTAAATCGCGGGGAAGCTCAAAGACTGATAGACTAGGACAAATTAAGCTAAACAAAAAGGTTGACATGTAGAGTTTCTACAATAGCTAGAGATAAGTCAACAAGTTAAAATCAGCATAATCCAGAGCGATACAACGATTATGATAGAAACCCGGCCTAAGGAATCAATTCTCACGGTGCCTGGCAATTCAATCTAGACAGATCATAACCATCAAGATTATTCTGCAATCAAGCCTCTGTCAATCCTTAAACTGCAGACCATAAATTATACCTAAAATTGCAATGCATATAATAATGGCATAAAAGAAGAGTATGAATAATTCAAAAAAAAAAAAATATTAAATTTCATGAGTTGGCTTAAATTAGCATATGAAAAACCTGATATGCCAACACGAGTCATTTATGGAAACAGCCAGCGTGTCTATGACTTAGCTAATACATCCACTAGTAAGATGGGCACACAGTTAAACAATCCAAGATTCAAAGGTTATAGTATTATTTAAGAATAGGACCCTGACAAAGCAGCGCAAGCAAAATCAGATAACAGAAACAGCTAGAAATATATAATTCTTCAGAAGCTGAATCTCATGCATCAACATTGTCAATTGTGATACTAACTTACACCAGTATTCTATCCGGACCATTCTGATAGATCCTATTGGGTTCTACTTGATTCAAGCCAAGACAACCTATATGACAATCACACTCAGCCGAAAAAACACGTAACAAAGGTGATAAAAACACCATGGGACTTCAATCCGATTTGATGGAAGTGAACCCAGAACAGAGATTTCACATGAGATGTCACCATAAGCTACACAAGACTACAGAAAAGGACCAAGCCAATACAATTGTTTATGTGTGTCTTTCACCTATGGAATACATGAAGTTGCACAAAGGGAACAAAAAGCAACAAGAGAGAGGAAACATTAATTGCTTATTCGTTAACACCAAGCGGAACAACAATAGAGCTACTATAAGGAGCCTCCTCATCAAAGCTAATCAAACGATTACCAAAATTAAAATAAGAAGTCACAGCAACCTAGAGGCCTGGAAGGTGTGGCTCTGGTGTCGAATTAAACGTTCGGGTGTTCCAAAGTATTTCACGAGTTTCCGTTGGATGAGGTCGACTGTGCTGTGCTTCTTGCAGCATCTGCTGTAGGTCCGCCAAAGTTCAACAACATCAGGCTGATCTTGCATCTAGGCTGATGGGACATTAGCTGTGTCCCCTATTGCATTTTTGAAGTGCTGAGGACCCACCCATCTAAGAGTGGTATCTTTTGGGATATTACTGATAGTCGGCATAATGCATCCAATGCTTTTCAGTAGATATTTGCAAGTAAATATATGATTGAAATGAAATGACTCAAAAGAATTGGCTTTTTAGCTTAGAGGTCACTTACAAAATCCGCTGAATTGTTCGTTTGAAAACATGCAGGTGACACTGTCAATAAAGGTTCTGACGCGCAATTCCCATCAACATCAGAAAGCCTAGGTGTCAGCTATGAAGTGGGAATGAGACTTCTAGAGCTCACAGTATTGGATTTATTGCCGGAATGCCATTATACATATATTTTCACATCTGTAAGGTCTATCTCGTGTAGTTGCATAGGCAGCATCATTGGGCTTGTTTGTTTTTACTTCTTTTTTTCTGTTTTTAAACAAATTTTGTGTTTTTTTATTCCAGGGAACAAAAAAAGAACAGAAACGCGTTTGTTTGCGTTTTTGTTCCAAATCTATTTTTTTGTTCCCGGAAACACTTTTGGAATAGAAACAAGAAACAAAAAAAAACTTGTTTCTTATTTCTGAAACAAAAATTAGAAACACATTTTCTTTCTCCTCTTTTTTTTTTCTTTGGTGCGACCTTTCTCCAGAAGTTTTTTCTTTCGTCGCGGCGAGCCCGGTCGCCCGACCGGCGATTTCGAATCTAGGTGAGCCCGACCTCGCCCAGCCAAGGCGAGGCTGAGCCTCGCCCAACCACGGCGAGGCTCGGCCTTGCCGGGGGCCGGCGAGCCTCGTCGTGGCTGGGCGAGGCCGCCGGCCATGGCCGGAGCCGGCGACCGGCCAAAAGAAGAAAAAAAGAAAAAAGAAAGAAAAAAAAAGAAAAAGAAAATAAAAAAATTAAAAAATTAAAAGAAATAAAAAAGAATACAAATTTACAAAACGTGTTTCTGTTTATTTTTTATTCCTGGAACAAGTTTACCAAACGTGTTTTTTTGTTCAAAAATTGTTCCCCGGAACAGAAACATTTTTTTCTATTTCTGTTCCCTGGAACAATTTTTAAACAGAAGTGTTACCAAACACACCAATTGTCTCTTTTTTAATTTGATTTATCAACAGTTGAAACAATAAGTAGGAAGAGCTTGTTAATGCACTATTTGAATAATGATGTGGTTTTTTAGTCGGTTGATACTTCCGTTCATGTCTATATAGGAATCAAGGCATGTTTCCAATTAGCAAATCCGATTTTACAGGTTGCATGTTGACTCCGTTCCAATGTAAAAAGTTAGCCTACACTTGACGTGATTCTTCGCATGGTTTTTTCTACCATAAATCATCAACTACTGAAATTCAGTGTGTTCCACATTTGTGTGTGTTCAACGTTTGTAGCGTGAATTAATTTTATGCCTCCTATAATAAAATGAAACGGAACAGATGTTCAATACTCTCTCTCTCTCTCGATCGAACTTTGTGGAAGGAGGAGAAGAATCTAATCTTTTATATGCCTGAACATGGGAGCTGAACACGTAAATGGTCCTAACTGTTTTCCGTGCATATTGCGTCACTCGGAATGCTGCTCAAAATAGGGAAATGTGGTTGAGGTGTCAAAAACCAATTTGCTTTATTGATCCGTACTGAATTTCGACAGGGAAAAAAGGAACCGGAGGTTACCTAGTATTCTAGACTTCTTAAGTGCGCTGCAACCAAATGGTGACTCAACCAAGTGACAGACTCGTTGGCACTCTCTAAAAGTCTTCGTGTTGTGTCGGACACTTCGACACGTGTCTGACACTCTCGGATACTCTTCAGTACTCGGTCAACGTGTGGACACTTGGTCAATTTTTCTGACACTCTCCGACACTCGAGTCGGAATTCCAATACACAAGTTTCTAACACGTGATTTCGATATCGATGTCAATTTTAAAAAAATTTCAATAAATGGGATGTCAAAATATATATGTGAAAAAATAAAACACAATAATAAAAATAATAAATGGAGAAAGAAAAAAGAAGAAAAACATAGTCTTCTTTTTTCTTCTGACTCTCATTTTCCGTGATACACAATTTACTCCTTAAGTTTTTTTTTCCTCTCACGACATATCTAACATACGAGTTTGGAATGTTGACTGCTTGTTTTCTCAAAGTTTTATAAATTATTTGAATGGAGTTGAATTTGTCAAATTGAAACAATGAATGATATTAATAAATGATGGACTAATATTTTTAGTGTAAATTCATTCTAGGCTCTTTTAATTATTTATTTATTTGTGAATTTGAATAAAATTAATTTGATTGAAATAATCATAAAAATGATAATTTATTATGTATATATAAAAATATATGTTTAATATACAACGTGTCCCAACGTGTCGGAATTCTCTGTCTTTTGAAAAACAACGTGTCATGTGTCGCGTGTCAGTGTCGATGCTACTTAGGTCGGCACTGTCCAGTTGTTGATAGTTCATAGTTTTGCTTCCACTTCAGCAAATCAATTCAGATTTAAGTAGCAAGAGAGTCTTACTTAGCAACTAAGTGGGTTTTTACTGTTGTGAGTGCTTCTAGCTATTAGGTTTAAATTAAATTAGATATCTAGAAAGCTGTTTTGTAGTTGTATGATCCTCATGTCTCAATAGCGTTACTATTTGCGATGAACTCGACTGAATTTCTTGGATACTTCCAATAGCAATTTGGCGCTCAATAAACATTTGTCACTACAAAGACAATTGTAAACAACTTACTACTCAATATGTAATATTATGAGATCAAAGAATTATAAATGAATGCCCCATTTTAATAATAGCTTCATACTTACAGGGGAAGCGAAATCAATACATGACAAAGAGAAGTATTTCAAGCTAATGAAAAGAGATGAAAATCTCTCTTGAGATCAAAACCCTCATGTCTCAATGAAGTTACTGTTTGCAATGAACTCCAATAGGAATTTGGCCCCCATAAACATTTGTCACCATAAAGACGATTGTAAACTTACTATTCGATATGTAATATTATGAGATGGAAGAATTATAAATGAATGCCCCCTTCTGTACTATCTGCTCACAAGTGGAGGGAAAAATAGTGGGGTTTCCTCAAGAACCTGACCCTCAAGAGCTCAGCTATAAATATGGGATCTTGGCTATGAATGTTTCTCATCCCAAAACCTTCTTGTCCATTTCCCTCTCTCTCTAGTCGAGTCCTCTAGGCTTGAGTTTACTTGTCTTGCATTAGGATCAGTACGTTGAGTGAGACATGAAATCTGCAATGAACTATAGTTGTCTTCTTTGTATCCTGGTGCTCTTGCCAGCACTTTGTCACTGTGGAGATTCATTTACACCCTCGAGAGCTACTTACTACGGCAGCCCTGACTGCTATGGGACTCCAAGTATGTGCACGCTCCGTCTCTTGTGATAGAAACAAAACTTCCATCAGCCACCGCACCACACAAGCGCCGCACATAAATTATGTTCACACATTAGTGTGAAGCTAGTAGAGCACTAGTCGCTAAAATAGTTTCGTGTCATGAAAAGTACACAAAACAATGTTTCTTGTCTTTCAAGTAACTTTTTAAACTATGTTTATGGTCATGTGGCATGCTCTGTTACATCCTGAATAACTTTTCGCGGGTATGCGCTCTTTCCCTTGATACTTGGGAGAGCGCAATATAACATGAGAAGATCTGTGTAGTAGCATATCTCACTCGGTGCTTGAAGGCTTGGTTGTTCACATGCACTCTTTGAACCGCTCCATTTCATTACGCCAAAACCAAACACTTGAAACAGAACAATTTTTGCTAGAGAATATCTAATGAGTGCAATGTTCATGGCAGCTGGAGCTTGTGGGTACGGCGAGTATGGCAGGACCACGTACGATGGCTATGTGACTGGAGTTTCGAGGCTATACAGAGATGGATCTGGATGTGGTGCTTGCTATCAGGTTTTAACTTCATATAGACTACACATACATAGATGATGACTCTTTTTTACTTTTTCATCAGTCTAATTTTATTTGTTTTAAGTATAGGTGAGGTGCACGAAACCGCAGTGCACGGGCGATGGAGCGTACGTGGTGGTGACGGACTATGGAGAAGGAGACAGGACGGACTTCATCCTGAGCCCCAGAGCTTATGCGAAGATGGCAAAACCGGACGACTACCAAACCAAGCAGCTGCTTGCCTACGGCGTGGTTGAGGTCGAATTCAGAAGGGTTCCGTGCCGATACCCCGGTCAAAACCTCCTTATCAGGGTCAATGAACACAGCAAAAACCCTTCTTACTTAGCTATCATCCTTTTATACGTCGGCGGCACAAATGACGTCATAGCTGCGGAGTATTGGCAGGTATTCAGTCATCCATTGTCCCATTAGTTTGCTACAGTTTGGTTTCAAGTAGGCACAAATTAAACCATAAATCGACAAAACATGAACAAGAGACCACTAGTCGACAAGACAATGACCTTGCTTTCTCGTAATTTCGATTCAGGCTGACTATCAAGAGTGGAAGCCGATGCGCCGAGTGTACGGAGCAATGTTCGACACGCAAACTCCGCCAGGAGGCGATTTGTACCTGAGGTTCCAAGTGGGTGGGTCTTGGGTGCAGCCAAAGCACGCCCTCCCTGCTGAGTGGAAAGCTGGTGCTGTTTATGACTCCCAAGTGCAGCTGGACTAGAAAAGCCAAAAACCAGTCCCTTTCTTTCTGTTGATTGGGAAAGTGCTTGCTTGCCTTTTTCATTATAGCTAGATGGGAATAGCTCAGATATGGCCAATGCCATGGGCCATTGGTGTTGCTGATAGAAACAGGCTTAGCTAATAAGCTAGATAAGGGCAGGCTTCCTGCCTGCCTTGGCTAAATAAAGGTGGTATCTTTACCATTTTATCAGTGGGATGTGGGATTGGAGTCTTCTCTTTCTGTTGGTATGACTGGCTATAATAAATGAGATTGGTGTTCCCTTAGGTGGATAAAGTTGCACTTTTGCCTGCTATAAAAGGTCCATCCAGCACTCAGGCTGTCCAGAAGGAATCCACTATACTTTTCAGGTTAATTATATGACAGCATTCCTCACCAGAACAATTGTCCTTATCCAATTACCAGCTATAGGTAGACTCAAATTAGGATGAATTCAAGAAAATTACGGCCCGCAAAGAAAGCTTACCAACCAAATAAGCAAACTATACTACTTTCAAATTAGGTAAATTCCTAACCTTTAGAAAAAATTATTTGCCTCAGAAGACATGTTACCAATCGTCATTTTCAAGAACTTGCGGGAAATCACCACAGCAATTGTTGATAATAATTACGACAATTTGCAATTAATTACTAGGTCATAGCATTTTCTAGGTTACCAAAATTTATGGCCAAATATGTTAAAGATTTCTTGAAATTATAGAAAATTCAGGTATATTGTGATCCGTCAAGGTAAATTTATTATTCATGTAGCAAAACATACTTTCAAGGTAAATTACTTCATATCAAGGGAATTACTATTTTGAGCAAAAAGAATTCCACAAGTAGGGCTACTAGTTGCAATTTAGAAAAACTCACAGCAAAATCATTACCTTTAACGATAGTTCCAATAATATGAAGTTAAACTACCCGTTGGCATTCTCATATCACGAAATCTTTGGACAATTATTGTCCATAACAATAAATTATTGATTACAGATGCAACTAATGTTACAATGTACTAAAAAAGACAATCTTATAATGCAAAAGTATTACTTTTAAGAATTGAAATGTATCGAAATAATGATTCAATAATTGAAATGTACTAAATAAATTAAAATTAAAATCAACATGCTTAATATTATGATATGTGGAGAAATGTTTTGATAAGTGAGTCGTATTTAATATCAATATCAAATAATTTATCATGGCACTTTTCATTATAAAATACTCGAGTTGTCAGGTTAGGTCAAATCGGGTCGGGTCGGGTCAAAGTCTTACTTTGCGCAATTTCCCGCGTAGAAGCTACAGTGCTTCGCTTCATTCTCTCCGCTCTCTCTCTCTCTCTGTGTTCGTATTTTCTGTGGAGTCATCAATGGAGTCCGATGCAGTTGCAGCAGAACCCTAGCCCTCCCGCGACGTCAATAGCGGCATCTTTCATGCGCTTCTCCTCGGATCATCTTCACTCCATCTCTCGGTCCCTCTCTCTCTCTCTCTCTCCATCGAGCAATTCCCCTCCTCTTTTTGCTTCGATCGTCGATGCTGAAGAATTCTCGAATCTCTCCTCTTCTCATTCCCTCTCTCTCTCTGCCGGATTTGCAGAGCTCGTGGATTGGCGATCCTCCTCTCGCGGACCTCGTCTTCTCTCGGCCGACTCAGCGCTCGAAGGTCATTTCGAAGACGCGGCCGCTAGGGCTCACGTACGTGGCGCGTTCCTCTTTGTCGTATTCCCTGATTCGTGGACAGATTATCTTCGTTGCACTAACTGGTATGGTATTCTCAATCACGAGTGGAAAGAGTAATCGAGTCGAAGCGATTGAAACTTCGTGTCAATATTTTCCAATGTTCGCGAGGAAGTCGTAATGGTTAGTTCCTTGCGCTTTGTCTAAGCACTATCATTACATATAAAGAGGCTGACCATTTTCCACATGTTTGTTGTAATTTCAGATTTCGGTGTTTATCTCTATATGTCCCATTTTAGTGTGATAGGGGCTTGCTAATGGGTTGTTGGTGTTTCACTTTGGATACTTGTTCTTTCATTACTATCTCTTACTCCATGATGGACTTTTCAGTTGTTAATTCCTCATTTGCATGCAGGTTATTCCTTTCTC
Source organism: Eucalyptus pauciflora (assembly GCA_007663325.1). Lineage (NCBI taxonomy): Eukaryota > Viridiplantae > Streptophyta > Magnoliopsida > Myrtales > Myrtaceae > Eucalyptus > Eucalyptus pauciflora. The sequence goes on along the minus strand of VMYD01000006.1, from coordinate 4,620,726 downwards.
CCGGGGAAGTGCGTGGGAGCAACCTCCTCCAGACTTGGCATCTTACCTGTACAAGAACCGTATAGTTTACCTGGGCATGTCTCTTGTTCCCTCTGTGACAGAGTTGATACTTGCCGAATTTCTTTATCTACAATATGAAGATGCCGAAAAGCCTATCTACCTGTACATAAATTCCACTGGCACGACAAAGGTCAAATATACTTTATCTTGTTAAGTTTGTACGGGTTGTATCTTCTCTCGAATGATTAGACGCTTGATGTATATATATTTTAATCCTGAAATCTTCTCCTGGAGTCTTAAGGAGTTAACCTAAATATTTTATAACAAGCAATAGCTCTTCATGTGAACAAGAGGGGAATATGTCCGCCATGCTTGTATTCACCATTATTAATGTACTAATATCACAAAAATAAGCAATGCATGACTTTTGCGACTACTAGATTTCTCCCTTCTCAAGGAATCGCGTTTTTTGTGGATTTCTTTCTATATACCCCAGTTATTAGAAGGTCTTCGATCTTGTGCCATCCCTTTTTGTTTAGAATGCAAATATATGTCTATATTTCTTTTCCTTTCTTTATGATTATTCTGCATCTAATGAAACTCATTGCCTTTTCCAGGGTGGTGAGAAGCTGGGTTATGAGACTGAGGCTTTTGCTATTTATGATGTCATGAGGTTTCAATCTGTCCAATTTTGGCTTTTTTTTTTTAAATTTCTAAGTTTCTGATATTGTTAACAAGGATAACTTATTAGGCTTTTGTTAGTTTTCTCGACGTAAATTTAATCAACCATCGTCATTTATAAAAATCTTAGTGGCGCTGCTTTGAACTTTTCATCTATGTGGAAGCCTATTAGATCAAAAAACGCTTTTATAGTTATAAATTATGCTCATCATCTTCATTGTTTGATGCAAAATAAATTTCTATAATCTTATGAATGTAGGCATTTGATGGGAATTGCTTCTTATTATATGCATGTATCTTATTAGCTTAAGCTCGCAGCTCTCTATGTTCCTCAATCTTCTCTCCAAATGTTATTGTTGTGTTTTTCTTTCATGACATAGTGGTTATCCAATGCAGGTATGTCAAGCCACCGATTTTTACTCTGTGTGTTGGTAATGCATGGGGAGAAGCTGCCTTACTTTTAGCAGCTGGCGCAAGGGGGAACCGTTCTGCTTTGCCATCTTCGACAATCATGATGAAGCAGGTTTTTCCTGCACCTTTGAAGTTCCTAAGTTATTTATACCTTTTATTTCGTGGCCTTTTCCGAGTCTACATTCTGTCAGGGATCAACTTAGGCAGCTTGCTTGAATTCTAATAGTTCTTGTGTATCTTCTGTCTGTGAATTGCTAGCCAATTGCAAGATTTCAAGGTCAAGCAACAGATATCGATCTTGCCAGGAAAGAAGTGAAGAATGTCAAGGCAGAGTTGGTAAGATAAATCACTTTGTTGGTTTGAGATAATTGTGAGATTTATCTTCTATAGGCATGAGATTACTATTCTGGTGGATGACATGATCTAATCTATGCACTTGAATTCAAAATCAGAGTAAGCTGAGCTCGCATAAGCGTAGCAAATTATGGCCATTTGCTCTTTGAAGCTTTCATGTCCATCTTTTTTAAGTTAATCAAAGCAAGAGGCCCTTCGGATTGGATTCACCCTAAATTGAAAATGATCTGCAAAGCTTCAGAGAAAGTCTTCCAGTGTTTGTTTAACAAATTGAAAACTTTACAGATCAAGAGAATATTGTTACTCGTTTCTTTGTCATCCTGGCTCTTTTTGGTTTGCCTCTTTGCTTCATCATGTTAACTGAAATGTGGTACTAGTAGAGGGTCGATCTTTGCAGGGTTCTACGAGTGTGTGTTTAGTGTTGTTCTCATTAGATCATTGTGTTGGAATGATGTTCTCAATGAGTTCCAATTCCAATACAGATAGAAGAGCCTGTTTTAATTACCATCCACAGGGTAGGGGCCTATCTTGTAGAAACTGGCAACTATGTACATATAAAGGAATGAACAAAGTGAATTGAGCAAACAAAAGAATTTACTTTTCGAGTCTTGTGATGCTTCTTCGAGACACTGAAGTGGGAACAACTTCCTGCTAACAATTTGTGAAGGTTAAGCTCTATGCGAAGCATATTGGGAAAACACCAGAGGAAATCGAAGCTGACATTCGACGACCTAAATATTTTAGTCCTAGTGAAGCGGTTGAGTATGGTATCATAGACAAGGTATGCCCACTGTGTTGTCTACTTGATTTTGCTTTATTTCATGGTGTGCTTAGTATGGTTACCTCACAGGTGCTATACAATGAGAGGAGCAGTGAAGATCATGGAGTTGTATCTGACCTGAAAAAAGCGCAACTTATATGATAATGATGCTGGAGAACGAAATTGCTATTTATACAGGGGATTCAGGTAAAGAATGAGTAAGATATTCTTCAACGTGTAAATTTTTCTGTCAAAATTTTTACATATACCCACTTTGTATATTCAGCAGAGTGCACCACTAATTTGTTGTTAGAGAGTATGCTTGTTATAATAAGAATGAAAAGAAAATGTGCAATACAAAATGAAGACAGCAACTGGCGAGAATTGGGTGTGAGCAAAGCTTCAACTTTGCGATCATATGCTCCTATTGAACGTTTTCTCTTAAGTCTTCTTCTGTTATCCAAATTTTGTCAATGGGTTGTTCCTCTTAGTTCAGTGTCCAGGAGGTTCTAGCAAGGGAGAAGGATATGCTAATCCTTTTCATGGACATACCACCTTAGTGTTGCCCCATTTTTGCTCTTTTGCTTTTGCGAAACTCCAGTGACTTGACATCTGGAAAGAGTGGTGGCACAACCTTCTGGTTCGACAATGACATTGCTTCCCTCATCTGATTTTGTTGTCATGATTGTTCTTCCTGAAATTAGAGAGGCTGGGGAAAGGCCTTGCTAGTCGGTAGATCTTGCATCTAGGCTGATGGGACATTAGCAGTGTGTCCCCTGTTGCATTTTGAAGTGCTGAGGACCCACCCATCTAAGAGTGGTATCTTTTGGGATATTATAGATAGTCGGCATAATGCATCCAATGCTTTTCAGTAGATATTTGCATTAGCAAGTAAATATATGGTTGAAATGAAATGACTCAAAAGAATTGGCATTTTAGCTCAGAGGTCACTTACAAAATCCGCTGAACTGTTAGTTTGAAAACATGCAGGTGACACTGTCGATAAAAGGTTCTGACGCGCAATTCCCATCAACATAAGAAAGCCTAGGTGTCAGCTATGAAGTGGGAATGAGACTTCTAGAGCTCACAGTATTGGATTTATTGCTGGAATGCCATTATACATGTATTTTCACATCTGTAAGGTCGATTAGAGTCACTTATGCTACCCACTCTTAGTTCAAGATGATTTGAAGAAATAATTTTCGGTGGAAGGATCCCCGTAGAACTATGGTATTTTTTTGCTGATATATTTGATTTATTTTGTCAAATGTTGGTTCTATTATGGAACTTTTCATCGCAACATGGATGTAATATTTAATCGGCATTAGTTTTCTTAGAAGCTCCAGTTATTTTCATGCATTTTCGGTCTTCACTGATTTTTTGGTGTCTGGCAAAATACTGGAGCACTTGTATACCATAACAATGGACTACCTCAGCAACAGTATTGAGTGACAAGTTGCGCTGGACATTGAGAATGGTAAGACCTCTTTGACAGAATTGCTAGTCCGTGGCCAACCTATGATGAGTTTGCCGCCATGGGTCACCCAACAGAGCCAATCCATGTTTTCCTTGGAAGGGGAGCATGAAAAGAGGGATTACCTGAGTGTCTTTCAGTAGTATTCAGAAAGCTTTTGCGACATGCATAGGATGGTAGGCACGTGAAAATAGGACCCTCCATTGATGTCTATCCTCTTCCATTTTTTCTTTCCTATTGTGTACACAACAGGACTATGGGAGATGTCAAATTGATAAGATTATGGACGCTTAACTGCTTATTAAGGTTTGGGTTGGTATAACTACTGCATGTCTTGTAAATATGTTGTCGTGTAAGAAGAGGGTTGCTTTGTCGTGTAAGAAGAGGGTTGCTAAAGTAGGTAAAGGGACCGCTTCATTATTTTGAGAATGAAAAAGCTATGGCGGGGTAGAGAATTAATGAGAATAGTCGAGCCCATTTCTTGGTCTTTAACCTGCCTGTGGGCACTGTAACAATTCCTCTCTTGCTTCTGGGAAGAAAAGACTATGAAAATGATGAAATAGATTAGTTAAACATATCCGAAAACTGAATGACGTAATGGAATCTTTACGGCCCAATATTGGGCTTGATGGCCCAACCGCAAGCCTGTTGGGCCACGAAAGGGCCCACTTAAACGATTACCAAACCCATGAGATGAACGTTTGGCCTAACTAGGGTGGACAGAAGAAATGTATGGGCTTGATTCTAGGCCCTTAAAGCACAATGCAACAGTCCTAAACTAGGTCCAATACTTGGTTTAAGGCCCCTCTAGTGGGCCCACTAATGGGCCTCGTCGGCCCATTGAAGGCCCAATACTAATCTCATGTGTCAAAGCCCATTTGGCTCCAGCCCAACAATGGGCAGATTGCGGAATACATTGGCCCATTGAAGGCCCAATGGCCCATTCAGTCCCGGCCTAATACTCATACAATGGGCCCGCCGGCCCAAAAAGAGGCCTTGGGTATGCCCACTGGGATAGGCCCAACAAATTGGCCCAATGGGCCTAGAATAATATAACTTCTTGAAGCCCATTGGGGCTTGGCCCAATAAGCATACAATAGGCCTACATGAATCCCATAAGGCTTGGCCTGTTGAAATAATTGGGCCTGACTGTGGGTCTAAGTCCCACTGTGTGATGGACCTCACTTGGGTCCATTGGACGGCCCAATAAAATTATAATAGCCTAGTGGGCCCAGCCCGTACAAGTAATTGGCCTCATTATGGCCCTTTAGGCCCAATGTCTAATGGGCCTGCCCTTTAAATTAATGGCCATTTCTTTGGTCCATATGGCCCACTATGTTGAACCTAATTTGGGGCCGACTATTGACCTCTTGGAGCTCAATAGGCCCAATATTCATTTATCTTTAAAGACCCTAACCAGCTCAGATCTAATATGCGCTCGATAGAATCTCAATTCAGACCCAAGTGCGGGCCCCGGCTATTGGTCCAATAGGTCCAATAGATTGAGCCTCGCCATAGGCCCTTTCTTGAGCATGGCCGTTGGCTAGGGCCCCTTAAGCCTCACCCGAGCCAACTTCCACAATATCGAGAAATCCAATGAAAAAGTAAATCACGGGCCAGAAACATTTCTGAGTCAATAAGCTCAAATTACGAGTATGGTCCAGAAAAGAGTCCAATATTAAGAAATCCAATAAAAAGTTGCTTCAACCACATATGCAGCAATTCCATAATGCCCCATGCTTGAAGCCGAATGAGCACTGTTTGACCTCCGAGACATGTTGGGGCCTTGGATCATCAACAACTCCTGAAGCTGCTCCAAGTCCAACGAATTCAGTCAGTCTCCTCCTTGTAAAAGGACAAATTATTAGAGACAATTTTCAATCTGGAGAGAGAAAACTGAAGGCATCACCATCAATTCATCCAGCAATTATCCTATTTTTAATTTGAATAGTCAAGACTACTAAAAAAGCTTGTATTTCCAGTATTTTATAAGCTTAAAGCAATTTTGACAAAGCATGTTCCTCATAGTCAGCCATGTATATTCAAACTGATGAACAAACAGATTATCAGTAGTCTTGTTGAACAGGACTGAGAGTTGTGAAAGAAGAGACTGTAAAGTGCAACTGGTTCTGGAGTGGGTATCACACAAACAGAGATCACATGATTCGCCAAACACCGATAGCTGTCACCATTCAATGAGTCCTGACTAGAACAAGACCCATGATCTAGCCAACTTCAGGGCAAAAATTTAACAAGGTTTAATATGTGCTGGTGTATATAAATAATTTCCGAGATCTTGACGGTCTTATCTTCCAAAGTTGATGCCCAATGCAGAGCTGTTCTTCTGCAGGCATCACAGAAGTTGGGGATTAACACCTGTAGTTATTATAGAGCCCCTTGCCCATTCACAACTGAAGCCTGCAGCCAAATGAATAACTCCTTGACCTTGTGTATCCAAATTATTTGGCCCTCTGCCTGCTTCATGAAGTTTGCAAACCAGCCACCATGAGACCTTCTCCTTTAGCAAGTATTGAAGTGCTGCACCTCAAACATATGGGTAATCGAACATTGTGAATTTAGAAGCCTCTTTCAGTCTTCCAATATCAAAGTCAACAGTTGTATTCGTTTGAACTTGTGACATTCTTCAACTTGCAGTTATCACATCCACCAACAAAGGAATCTAACTGGATCTATATAGAACAATTTTGGCAGATGTGATTAAAGACCCCGCTTCATATTCTGGTCCAATATTAGAAGCCGTAGATGGCATTTTACAACACTCACATTCTCTTGCCTCACTGCATGCTAATCTATTGCTGCAAGCATGAAAATGGAACATTTGCAGGAGTGTGAGCAAGAGTCGCACATTGCATTGATGTATTAGTTAAAGTTTCAGCAGAAACCTCAATTTCACTAAACATGCAACCCCGTTTGGTTCAGCAAAAAGTTTCTTGCTACCCATTGGAAAAAGATCATCTCCATATGAAAAAACAAAGGAAACCAAAAAATGGATATATGCAGTTAACTGTAAAGCCAGGTTCCATACACTACCTCTTTCAGTTTTCTATAGTGAACAACAACAAAGTGCTCAAGCTGCCTGAAGATAAGCGAAAGAGCAAGTCGCACAATGTAGTGTATACTCAATAATAACTCATATTTCCATAATGCGGTGCTAAAATCTTGAAAGACAACAAACTTCTCGTGTCAGATGTGAAGAATTCCAGACCTTTGCTGCTTTTCACCTATTTTGAGACGAGTGAGGTTAAATTGACTGAGAAGATCATCATACAAGCTAATCATAATCATAATCATAACAATACCATCTACGTGGATTCACTTCTAGAACTATAGTGTTTTATGTTTTGAATTCGCCTTGCTATAAACTTCAATAATATAAAAGTAAGGATGCCAAGAAGGAAGCTTAATCTACACACACTTTTAAATGGAACACAATATATATGCATCAAATCTTTTCAGCTGCACTTTTTTGCAATGACATGCCACGACTAGCTCCATAGTTAAGCATAAAATGATTCTGATGAGAAGAACTAATTTAACAAAAGCTTTGCACCAACATGATGAATGCACACATTATTTAAATCCATGGCAACACAATACCACATACACGCATCACAATTTTTCATGGATATCTAATCAATGAACCATTTTTGGCGGACACATCACAAATAGCTATTGAGTGAAGCATAAAGATGACTATGAGAAGGACAAAAGTAAATTTTACCGAAGCATTGTCGCAACATGATAGCTCCTAGTCATTAAAATCGCAAAACAGTGGGACCAACAAGACTGACAGACCAAATAACCTTTCCAACATGAAGGGAGAGTAAATATGTTCGAATGCAAGGTGATTATAGTAAGTTTGAAGAAATAAAGCAGTTTGACACATCATATAGAAAAATCTGCATGGAACACTTTGCTAGGCTATTGAATAATCTTTCAATGAAAAATAATGACTGCAAACTATTGAGTATTTCCAAAACTCCTTCAAGTTTCGATACATAGAACTATTCATTCAGCGGAAGAACAGCACCTCACCTATCGAGCATCCAGTGGCTTCTACATTGAGAGTTCTCATTGTCCTGCCCATAGACATGGTAGCAGTGCCAAACATCCACGCTACCTGTCTGCGAGATCAATTAAAGTCTCATTGAGTAAATCGCGGGGAAGCTCAAAGACTGATAGACTAGGACAAATTAAGCTAAACAAAAAGGTTGACATGTAGAGTTTCTACAAAAGCTAGAGATAAGTCAACAAGTTAAAATCAGCATAATGACTAGGAATAATTCAAAAAAAGAAGAGTACGAATAATTATACCTAAAATTGCAATGCATATAATAATGGCATAAAAGAAGAGTACGAATAATTCAAAAAAAAAAATATTAAATTTCATGAGTTGGCTTAAATTAGCATATGAAAAACCTGATATGCCAATACGAGTCATTTATGGAAACAGCCAGCGTGTCTATGACTTAGCTAATACATCCACTAGTAAGATGGGCACACAGTTAAACAATCCAAGATTCAAAGGTTATAGTATTATTTAAGAATAGGACCCTGACAAAGCAGCGCAAGCAAAATCAGATAACAGAAACGGCTAGAAATATATAATTCTTCAGAAGCTGAATCTCATGCATTAACATTGTCAATTGTGATACTAACTTACAACCAGTATTCTATCCGGACCATTCTGATAGATCCTATTGGGTTCTACTTGATTCAAGCCAAGACAACCTATATGACAATCACACTCAGCTGAAAAAACACGGAAAGAAGGTGATAAAAGCACCATGGGACTTCAATCCGATTTGATGGAAGTGAACCCAGAACAGAGATTTCACATGAGATGTCACCATAAGCTACACAAGACTACAGAAAAGGACCAAGCCAATACAATTGTTTATGCGTGTCTTTCACCTATGGAATACATGAAGTTGCACAAAGGGAACAAAAAGCAACAAGAAAGAGGAAACATTAATTGCTTATTCGTTAACACCAAGCGGAACAACAATAGAGCTACTATAAGGAGCCTCCTCATCAAAGCTAATCAAACGATTACCAAAATTAAAATCAGAAGTTACAGCAACCTAGAGGCCTGGAAGGTGTGGCTCTGGTGTCGAATTAAACGTTCGAGTGTTCCAAAGTATTTCACGAGTTTCTATTGGACGAGGCCGACTGTGCTGTGCTTCTTGCAGCATCGGTTGTAGGTCTGCCAAAGTTCGACAACATCAGGCTGATCTTGCATCTAGGCTAATGAGACATTAGCTGTGTCCCCTATTGCATTTTTGAAGTGCTGAGGACCCACCCATCTAAGAGTGGTATCTTTTGGGATATTATAGATGATCGGCATTCGGCATAATGCATCCAATGTGTCATGCCTTGAATCCCGAGTGCGCGAACATCCCTAACGGTCAATTAAATTGCGATGTTCCATAACACGTCGACCCATTTTTTTTATCTTTCAATTAAACGCATGAGGAAGCAATTAGATAAACATTCAGTCAACCAATTATCAGAGCCAGGTTGAAATTCTAGTGTTAAATGGAAGAAACGAGCAGCACCATGTTTAAGTTAAATGCCTCGAATTATTCTATTTGGAAGCCTCGGATGGAAGATGTGTTATATTGCAAAGACTTATTTAATCCTATTGAGGGTGATGAAGCCAAAGGAGATAAGGAAGACAAAGAATGGGAGAGAATGGATCGGAAAAAGGTTGGGTTTATTCAATAATGGATTGATGATAGTGTGTTTCATCATGTTACTCAAGAAACAAAGGTAGACACTTTGTGGAAGAAATTACAAGATCTCTATGAACTCCACAAAATAAAGCTCTTCTAGTTAAGCGATTTGTGAATTTGAGATACAAGGAGGGGAGTAATATGACGGAATACTTGAGTGAATTTCCAAATGTTGTAAATCAATTGACAAATCTTGAGATTGATCTTGGTGATGAATTGCAAGCATGCTTATTATTTGGTACTCTTCATGATAGTTGGGACACCTTGGTTGTGGCATTAAACAACTCAGCTCCTTTTGGTGTGCTTTCTATGAGCATGGTTAAAGAAAGTTTGTTCAATGAAGAAACAAGAAGAAAATGCTTGAATTATGCTTCTACATTGGACGCTCTTGTTATAGAAAACAGGGCGAGAAGTCAATCAAGAAGGTTTCAAATAAATGATACCCGAGGCAAGTCAAGAGGAAGGTCGAAATCAAGATTGAGGAGGAGTGTCAAGTGTTATAATTGCGGCAAAATGGGACATTATGCAAAAGAGTGTTGGTTGCCAAAGAGAGATAGATCCCATGATGGAAATGGAGATCGAAAGAAAGAAGAGAAACAAACTACAACGGCGGTTGCATCCGATGGCGATATTTTGTTCGTATGTGATGACGGATATGTGAATCTTACATGCCAAGACTCTACGTGGGTTGTTGATTCCGCAGCTTCTTTTCATGTCACCTCACAGTGTGATTACTTTACTTCTTATCGTAGCGGCGACTTTGGTTATATTAGGATGGGAAATAGTGATGTTTCCAAAGTTATTGGCATGGGAGATCTTTATTTGGAAACCGATGTTGGATGTAATTTGCTCTTGAAAAATGTGAGACACGTTTCGGATATTCGACTTCACTTGATCTCTATAGGTGCTTTAGATGATGATGGTTATTGTAATTCCTTCTTTGATGGCAAATGGAAGTTGACTAAAGGTTCCATGGTAGTGGCAAAGGGTAAGAAGACGGGCTCTCTCTACACCATGCAAGCTGACTTGATTAAAGAAGAGGTAAATGCAATGGAGGATTCCTCGGTTGATTTATGGCATATGAGGCTGGGTCATCTTAGTAAGAAAGGACTTGAAACTCTTGCTAAAAAGAACCTTTTACATTTGAAGGAGAAAAATCTAAAGGAATGCACTCATTGTCTTACAGGTAAGCAACATAGATTCTCATTTCATAGTTCCTCTCCACACACTAAATCAAATGTACTTGATTTAGTTCATACTGATATTTGTTGCATGGATGCTAGAACTTTTGGAGGTGCATTATACTTTGTGACATTTATGGATAACTGTTCTAGAAAAGTGTGGGCTATTGCTTTGAAATCTAAAGATCGGAACTTGCGGCTTTCAAGCAATTCTATGTCAATGTGAAGAGAGAAACCGGGAAGAAGCTGAAATGTGTTCGGGCTGACAACAGTGGTGAATATAGAGGCTCATTTGAATATTATTGCAGGGATTATGGTATCAAGCTTGAGAAGATTGTTCCAAAAACACCACAGCATAATGGAGTAGTAGAGAGAATGAACCGGACAATTAATGATCGGGTACGGTGTATGCTTTCTCATGTGAAGTTGCCTAAGTTATTTTGGGGTGAAGCGATGAAAACAGCAGTTGATTTGATAAATTTATCTCCATTGATTCCTCTTAAGGGGGATGTTTCTCAAAAAGTTTGGAGTGGCAAAGATATTTCCTACAGCCATCTAAAAGTGTTCGATTGTCGGGCATTTGTGCATGTTCCAAGAGATGAAAGATCCAAGCTTGATGACAAGTCTAAACATTGTATCTTCTTAGGATTTGGACATGAAGAGTTTGGCTACAGGTTATGGGATCCAGTTGCAAAGAAAGTCATTAGAAGCCGAGATGTAGTGTTTTGTGAGTATCAAACTATTAAAGACATTGACAAGGCAGAGAGACCAAAGAATATAGCTCAACGTTCAGTTAGTTTCAACCCAAATCCTTCTAATGTTGATAGAAATCATGGGGAAGAAGTGCATGGAAATCATGAAGATGGTGAATTCTCACATAATGTTGATTCTTCAACTGAGATAGGTGAAATAGTTGAGCAAGAGCAATCTATCCTACCTCAAGTTAGAAGATCTAAAAGAGAGCGTAGGCCTTCTCAAAAATATTTGCCGCATGAGTATGTGTTACTCACTGATGCAAGAGAGCCATAAACTTATGAAGAGGCTATATTATGTGAACGAAAGAATGAGTGGCATGAAGCCATGCAAGATGAGCTTAAAACATTGCATGAGAACCACACATTTGAATTGGTGAAGTTGCCTAGGGGTAAAAGAACACTCACAAATAAGTGGGTGTATAAGTTGAAGACAGAAGAAAATAGTTTAAGATCACGATACAAGGCTAGACTTGTTGTGAAGGGTTTTCGTCAAAAAAATAGCATAGATTTTGAAGAGATATTTTCACCAGTTGTAAAGATATCTTCTATTTGAGTTGTTCTTGGGTTGGCTGCTAGTTTGAATTTAGAAATTAAACAACTTGATGTAAAGACGGTTTTTCTTCATGGAGACCTAGAAGAAGAGATATATATGGAGCAACCAGAGGGTTTTGAAGTTGAAGGCAAGGAGCACCTTGTATGTAGATTGAGGAAAAGCTTATATGGTCTCAAGCAAGCGCCAAGGCAATAGTATATGAAGTTTGAATCATTCATGGAAGAACAAGGATATGGTAAGACAACCTCTGATTCTTGTGTCTTTATGAAAAGATACTCAGATAATGATTTTCTTATTCTCCTACTTTATGTGGATGATATGTTGATTATTGGGCATGATGCCAAGAAAATCAAGAGCTTGAAAAATGAGTTAAGTAAAGCTTTTGCAATGAAAGACCTAGGCTCGGCTAAGCAAATCTTAGGCATGAGAATTACTCGCAACAGGAAGAATAAGAAACGGTGGTTATCTCAAGAGAAGTATATTGAAAAGGTGCTTGAAAGATTCAACATGAGCACATGTAAACTAGTGAGTACTCCATTTACAGGCCATTTCAAGTTGAATAGTAATGAGTGTCTTTCAAGTGAGAAAGAGAAAGTTGAGATGATGAAAATTCCTTATGCATCGGCCGTGGGTAGTTTGATGTACGCCATGGTTTGTACAAGACCTGATATTGCTCATACAATTGGTGTTGTGAGTAGATTTCTTTCTAATCCAGGTAAGGAGCATTGGATCGCTGTTAAATGGATTCTGAGATATCTCAGAGGCACTTCTACACTTTGCTTATATTATAGAAATGCAAAGCCTGAGTTGAGTGGCTACTCAAATGCGGACTATGCCGGTGATGTTGATTCTCGAAAATCCACATAAGGTTTTATAATCATCTTTGTAAGGGGAGCTGTTTCATGGCAATCAAGATTGCAAAAATGTACTGCTTTGTTTACAACTGAAGCGGAGTATATTGCTATTACCGAAGGAGGTAAAGAACTTTTGTGGATGCAAAAATTCCTACAAGAGTTGGGCTTGAAGCAAGAGAAGTTTATTCTATATTACGATAGCATGAGTGCCATCCATCTTAGCAAGAATCCGGTGTTGCATTCAAGATCAAAGCATGTTAATGTGAAGTATCATTGGATCTGAGAAAAGCTAGAAGAGAAGCTCTTCCTACTTGAGAAAATTCATACCGACAACAATAAGTCCGGCATGATGACCAAAGCCTTGCCCATGGTGAAGCTTAACGCTTGTAGAAGAAAAGCGGGCATGACGAACTTCCCACATGAGGTAGAGGGGGAGATTTGTTAGCTGGGTCCACCTTCATGTGGGGCCCAACCAGCATTAAATAAAAAACAAAAAACAAAAAAACAAAACAAAATAAAAAGAAATGGAGTGTCGTGCGTGGAAGGAGGCGTCCGAAAAGAGAAGGAGAGAGAAAAGCAAAAACTGCTCAAGGGAGAAGAGACGGAAGAAAGAGGGCTGCACTTTGCGGCTTCGATTCGAATGCCAAATATTATTAGGATCAGCTCAAATTTCAGTATGTTGTTCGTGAGACCGGGGGCTACAAGTTGATAGTTTTTGTTCGTCAAGAACCGTCTCCGAATTCTCCAGTTGCGATTAAGGTTTTTCTTAATCCAAACTTGTTTATCTACCTATGTGGTGAGAAAATGATGATTGTAATGTTGATGTTGAGCCTTTAGTGTGTGACTAGAGAAGAACACTTTGTGTATCCTACTATTCTTGGTGATTAGTGGATGTTTTTGGGCAATCCGTGAATTTTCCCGAATTGGATTTTCCACGTTAAATCATTGGTGTCGTTATTTGCTTTGTCTACTTATCATTTCGGCATTATATTTGCATTTTGTGAGGTTATACATTGCTGATTGTTGCTGAGGGTTAAGAGATTTTAAGTTGATTTAGTATCGGGGGAGAAATTGATCCTGGATTGTGTTTGGCCGTGGTGAATTGTTGTACCCGAGTTCTCCCCAACACCAACAAATAATAGGGATATTACACACAAGACAAACATTTCCAAAACATTGCTTTTATTTATTTATTTGCTAATCTCAGGAAGTTTAATATTTACAAGCCCTTACATTGCAGCTTCCTATCAACCATCTCAAAAATCAACAAGGGGGGTCAAGGTTAGCCTAAACTTCATTAACGCCAGGCAAGCCCACGTCTTGGTCCATTAGGACCCCAAATCGCACGCGACAGTTCTCCATACTACGGACCTAAAAATGTTTAGCAACAATGGGGTAAGATATAAATGTCAGCGAGTTAACAACCTAAACCCCGATTAAGACGCAAATTTGTATCGGAGGCAGCCTAAACATGTAACGGCATACAATCTTACCTCGCCTTGGCACACCCTTGCATATTAGTACGTACAATAAGCATAATCAATAATCAGAACACATAACTCTCATGCACCAAGCATCCACAAGGGTCCCGATTATAAGGTAAAACCCGTTTTGGCATCTCTCATACCGTGCCTAACAGTTTTACCTTATAATCAAATGTAATGCATCACAATCATTCACATGTGTTCCGATTATTACAATTCATCGGGCCACAACCAACACACAAGTTGGCGATCTTCTGGCATGACCGGGTATCGTCCCGTCCCATCGGGCACGGTATCGTCTAGAACCCTCACTTAGACAGCATTCCATAAAGGAGCATCGATTCGGCCTCAACCGCAACTCGGCATCCGGACCCCCACCGGACATCCAATAAATATCGGGCATCTTCCCCAAACTCCCGTTGGGTGACGGTTCAATTAAGTTACCACACAAGCATACCAACACTCAAGCCAATTTTTATTTGCCATCAATTAACCCAGTGTAAAATAGTCCGTGCTTAAATAACAAATCTCGAAAAATCTTTATATTTAAAATTCCAGTAAAATAATCGCATGTGATCATGTATTTAAAATCAACCCGTCAAACTTTGCACACTTTTATTTTAAAACCCTATTATTTTATTTAGCACGTAAGATTCGGCATCCATTCTCGACACCTCAAAATTTTCTATTTTCTTGCTCATAAAACCTTTTCTTTTGAAATAGTAATCAAAGCATATACATTAAACAACCAATAATACATCATAACAAGTTCAAATAATCGGAATTATACATAAGTCCATCCAATAAAACAAGCATAAAATTCCACTTAACAGCTAATCTGTCATTAAATTACACTAATCATGATTAATTAAGCTAATCACAATTAAATAAGCTAATTACGATTAATTAGGCTAATTACAATTAATTAAACTAAACTTGATTAATTAGTCTAATTATAATTAATTAAAAATTAATCGACATTAACTAAAATAATTACGATTAATTAAATAAATAACAAGTAAATGAATAAATTGTGATTAATAAAATAAATCGCGATTAATAAAACAAAACTCAATTAATTAGTCTAACCATGATTAATTAATAGAATTGTAATTACTTAAACTAATCGCATGGGCAAAAGTCTGAGAGTGAGTGTTAGAGTAGGATTATAGTAGGACTGACAAAAAAAAAAAAAAAACTAATCGCACTTAAATTTAATCTAAATCATCCTTAAGAATAAACTAAAATTAACTAATATTAACCGCCATTAATATTAAACTAACCACCCTAAACGTAATTAATACCCTAATCCACAATTAGGAAATTACCTTACAGGTTTCCAGCAACGGTGAGCTCGTGGCGACAACGGCGCGACGCTATTGAGAACATGACGCTCACGGCTCAAATGGCAGCGCGAATGACGACGGTTCGGCGAAGTTGAGCTCACAGCCAAGGGGGGGGCTCGGCTTGGGCAGATGGGCAGCATGCGATGATGAGGACGGGTGAGCGGTGATGCGTGTGGCTCGACAGACAGGCAGCACGATGGCGACTTGGGAGCTTGGCGGAGGAGATGGTGATGCAGGTGGTGGTGTTGGTGAAAAAAGTAAATAAAAGAAGAAGAAGATGGTGAAGAAAATGAAGAGGCTTGAGGCAAAAATGGAAGCAAAAGAGGAGGAGGGAGGTGAGACAGGTGGGGAAGAAAATGCATGAGAGGAAAATGGGGGAAAATGGGTGAAAGAGTGAGGGAGAGAAGAGAAAAAGTGAAGAAAGAGGGAAAGAAAAGAAGGGAGGAGGGGGCTGATGGCTTGGGGGTTGGCGTGAGGGGGAGGAAAAAGTGAGAGAGAAAGAGAGAGAGTGAGAGAAAGAGAAGAAAGAGAAAAGAAAAGGGGGGAGGAAACGCGAGGGAGAGGAGAAAGAAGAGGGAGAGAAAAAAATTATTATTTATTTTTATTTTTATTATATATATTTTTCTCTTTCATTTTATTTTTCTTTCTTCCTTTATTTTTTCGGTCTCCGATTTTTCATTCGATAATTCATTTTCTAAAAATTTCAGACTCATCAATAATTCAACGGACGATGAGGCGACGTCTAATAATTTAATCTCGAAATCCTCGAAAATTCGATACCTGAAATCGAATTAAATTTTGTGATTAAAAATCGATCGAATATGACTTTAGTACTACCTAATCTATCGGGTGGCTTTTAGAAGTTCTCGCGCGGTTGACTCGTGATCGATAATTTTTTAGTCACATTTGTGCATCCTCGAATCGTAGACAACCATCGGTTGTCATGTAATCACAAGGGTTCAATTATGTACCATGAATATAACATTAATAGAAAAGCGGTTTATTATAGTTCGATGCAAATATCATAATTGTGCGGAATCACCTGCAAACCAATTACGTACTTCCGTTGAATCAATTTTCATACTGAAAAAGAAATTCGCTTATTGATTTATATAGCGTAGTATTGGCCCTTATCGATTCTTATAATCAAGCGATCTATTTATGATCGAATTATCTAGTATTTCACGTTTCACCCATTTACGGTCTCACACAACGAATTAATTAACTCATGAATAATCAGTTTAGAGCAAAATAATCATAAGTACGTCAATGAAATAATTATTTCATATATTTCATATATTTCAAAATTAGTGGGATATCACATAATGCTTTTAAGTAGATATTTGCATTAGCAAGTGAATATATGATTGAAATGAAATGACTCAAAAGAATTGGCTTCTTAGCGCAGAGGTCACCTACAAAATCCGCTGAGCTGTTCGTTTGAAAACATGCAGGTGACATTGTCGACAACGGTTCTGACGCGCAATTCCCATCAACATCAGAAAGCCTAGGTGTCAGCTATGAAGTGGTAATGAGACTTCTAGAGCTCACATTATTGGATTTATTGCTGGAATGCTATTATGCATGTACTTTCACATCTGTAAGGTCTATCTCGTGTAGTTGCATAGGTAGCATCATTGCCTCTTTTTTAATTTGATCTATCGACAGTTGGAACAATAAGTAGGAAGAGCTTGTTAATGCACAATTTGAATAATGATGTGGTTTTTTTGTCGGTTGATGCTTCCCTTCATGTCTGTATAGCAATCAAGCCATGTTTCCAATTAGCAAATCCAATTTTACAGGTTGCATGGTGACTCAGTTCCAATGTAAAAAGTTAGCCTACACTTAGTGTGATTCTTTACATGGTTTTGTATACCATAAATCATCAACTGCTGAATAACACACGTTTGTAGCGTGAATTAATTTTATGCCTCCTATAATAAACACCACAAATCTGACGTAAATGAAAGGGAACAGATGAGAGGCATCTAATCTTATATATGCCTGAACATGGGAGCTGAACACATAAATGGTCCTGCAAATCTCTGGTTCTGTTCATGTCACTTTTTCTGTGCCTGGCCTTCGAAATTTCGTTTTCAGTGCTAGATCATGCCTGAACTTATTATGGCTAGGAACGATCAGCGATTCCCTAATGGTCTCTCTCTCTCTCTCGCTCGCGTGCGCGCACGAGCAGATTCAACCTAGAGCGGTGTACTTGTATTTAAAGTGAGGTTGCCACATGGGCGGCAAGGATCCGTAGTCACCTACCCCATTTTATACCTCGATCGTGTCTCCACGTCACGCTCCTCTAAAATTTCTACCTTTTTTCCTTGCATATCGCGTCACTCGGAATGCTGCTCAAAATAGGGAAAGGACGTTGAGGTGTCAAAAACCAATTTGCTTTATTGATCTCTACTGACAATCATTCGGGTGCTTTCAAGCCTAACTTGCCATTTGTTTTTTACTGAATTTCGACAGGGAAAAAAGGAACCGGAGGTTACCTAGTATGCTAGACTTCTCAAGTGCGCTGCAACCAAACGATGACTCAAACCAATTGATGACTTGTCGGCAATGTCTAGTTGTTGATAGTTCATAGTTTTGCTTCCACTTCAGCAGATATAAGTAGCAAGAGAATCTTGCTCAGCAACCAAGTGGGTTTTTACTGTTGTGAGTGCTTCTAGCTATTAGGTTTTAATTAAATTAGATATCTAGAAAGCTGTTTTGTAGTTGCATGATCCTCATGTCTCAATAGCGTTACTATTTGCAATGAACTCGACTGAATTTCTTGAATACTTCCAATAGCAATTTGGCGCCCAATAAACATTTGTCACTGCAAAGATGATTGTAAACAACTCACTACTCAATATGTAATATTACAAGATCAAAGAATTATAAATGAACGCCCCGTTTTGATAATAGCTTCATACTTATAGGGAAGCGAAATCAATGCACAACAGAGAAGTATTTCAAGCTAATGAAAAGAGATGATTATCTTTTCTGAGATCAAAACCCTCATGTCTCAATGGTGTTATTGTTTGCAATGAACTCGACTGAATTTCTTGGATACTTCCAATAGGAATTTGCCCCCCAATAAACATTTGTCACCATAAAGACGGTTGTAAACTTACTACTCAATATGTAATATTACAAGATTGGAGAATTATAAATGAATGCCCCATTATGAGAATAGCTTCATACTCACACAAAAAGCGAATGAAAAGAGATCAAAATCTATCCTGAGATGAAGAGATTGCTAAATGCTAGTACTGCGGATAAGTTCAGGATTTCTTCGTTTAACTAGAAGGTCAATTTTCTGTGAATGTCAAAGCGCAATGCGTTGTGAGTCATAGCACGCCAGACTAATTGCAGATGCAGTGAGCTGACCAAATGAGAAAAGAGAAGCAAAAGGTTATTAATATAATAAGCCTTGCAATTATAGCTTATGTAATGATGAAATATCTTAGTGAAAGGGTCCACGGAAGGTCCACGGAAGGTCCACGGAAGGTCCACACGTACTTATCCAATGTATTCTAATTCTACAAGCTCAAGTCTCCCTTGGGTTCTGTACTATCTGCTCACAAGTGGACGGAAAAATAGTGGGGGGTTCCTCAAGAACCTGACCCTCAAGATCTCAGCTATAAATATGGGAACTTGGCTATGAATGTTTCTCATCCCAAAACCTTCTTGTCCATTTCCCTCTCTCTCTAGTCGAGTCCTCTAGGCTTGAGTTTACTTGTCTTGCATTAGGATCAGTACATTGAGTGAGACATGAAATCTGCAATGAACTATAGTTGTCTTCTTTGTATCCTGGTGCTCTTGCCAGCACTTTGTCACTGTGGAGATTCATTTACACCCTCGAGAGCTACTTACTATGGCAGCCCTGACTGCTATGGGACTCCAAGTATGTGCACGCTCCGTCTCTTGTGATAGAAACAAAGCTTGCATCAGCCACTGCACCACACAAGCGCCGCACATAAATTATGTTCACACATTAGTGTGAAGCTAGTAGAGCACTAGTCGCTAAAATAGTATCGTGTCATGAAAAATACACAAAACAACGTTTCTTGTCTTTCAAGTAACTTTTTAAACTACGTTTATGGTCATGTGGCATGCTCCATTACATCATGAATAACTTTTCGCCGGTATGCGCTCTTTCCCTTGATACTCGGCAGAGCGCAATATAACATGAGAAGATATGTGTAGTAGCATATCTCACTCGGTACTTGAAGGCTTGGTTGTTCACATGCACTCTTTGAACCGCTCCATTTCATTATGCCCAAACCAAACACTTGAAACAGAACAATTTTTGCTAGAGAAAATCTAATGAATGCAATGTTTATGGCAGCTGGAGCTTGTGGGTACCGCGAGTATGGCAGGACCATGTACGATGGCTATGTGACTGGAGTTTCGAGGCTATACAGAAATGGATCTGGATGTGGTGCTTGCTATCAGGTTTTAACTTCATATAGACTACACATACATAGATGATGACTCTTTTTTACTTTTTCATCAGTCTAATTTTATTTGTTTTAAGTATAGGTGAGGTGCACGAAACCGCAGTGCACGGGCGATGGCGCGTACGTGGTGGTGACGGACTATGGAGAAGGAGACAGGACGGACTTCATCCTGAGCCCCAGAGCTTATGCGAAGATGGCAAAACCGGACGACTACCAAACCAAGCAGCTGTTTGCCTACGGCGTGGTTGAGGTCGAATTCAGAAGGGTTCCGTGCCGATACCCCGGTCAAAACCTCCTTATCAGGGTCAATGAACACAGCAAAAACCCTTCTTACTTAGCTATCATCCTTTTATACGTCGGCGGCACAAATGACGTCATAGCTGCGGAGTATTGGCAGGTATTCAGTCATCCATTGTCCCATTAGTTTGCTACAGTTTGGTTTCAAGTAGGCACAAATTAAACCATAAATCGACAAAACATGAACAAGAGACCACTAGTCGACAAGACAATGACCTTGCTTTCTCGTAATTTCGATTCAGGCTGACTGTCAAGAGTGGAAGCCGATGCGCCGAGTGTACGGAGCAGTGTTCGACACGCAAACTCCGCCAGGAGGCGATTTGTACCTGAGGTTCCAAGTGGGTGGGTCTTGGGTGCAGCCAAAGCACGCCCTCCCTGCTGACTGGAAAGCTGGTGCTGTTTATGACTCCCAAGTGCAGCTGGACTAGAAAAGCCAAAAACCAGTCCCTTTCTTTCTGTTGATTGGGAAAGTGCTTGCTTGCCTTTTTCATTATAGCTAGATGGGAATAGCTCAGATATGGCCAATGCCATGGGCCATTGGTGTTGCTGATAGAAACAGGCTTAGCTAATAAGCTAGATAAGGGCAGGCTTCCTGCCTGCCTTGGCTGAATAAAGGTGGTCTCTTTACCATTTTATCAGTGGGATGTGGGATTGGAGTCTTCTCTTTCTGTTGGTATGACTGGCTATAATAAATGAGATTGGTGTTCCCTTAGGTGGATAAAGTTGCACTTTTGCCTGCTATAAAAGGTTCATCCAGCACTCAGGCTGTCCAGAAGGAATCCACTATACTTTTCAGGTTAATTATATGACAGCATTCCTCACCAGAACAATTGTCCTTATCCAATTACCAGCTATAGGTAGACTCAAATTAGGATGAATTCAAGAAAATTACGGCCCGCAAAGAAAGCTTACCAACCAAATAAGCAAACTATACTACTTTCAAATTAGGTAAATTCCTAACCTTTAGAAAAAATTATTTGCCTCAGAAGACATGTTACCAATCGTCATTTTCAAGAACTTGCGGGAAATCACCACAGCAATTGTTGATAATAATTACGACAATTTGCAATTAATTACTAGGTCATAGCATTTTCTAGGTTACCAAAATTTATGGCCAAATATGTTAAAGATTTCTTGAAATTATAGAAAATTCAGGTATATTGTGATCCGTCAAGGTAAATTTATTATCCATGTAGCAAAACATACTTTCAAGGTAAATTACTTCATATCAAGGGAATTACTATTTTGAGCAAAAAGAATTCCACAAGTAGGGCTACTAGTTGCAATTTAGAAAAACTCACAGCAAAATTATTGCCTTTAACGATAGTTCCAATAATATGAAGTTAAACTACCCGTTGGCATTCTCATATCACGAAATCTTTGGACAATTATTGTCCATAACAATAAATTATTGATTACAGATGCAACTAATGTTACAATGTACTAAAAAAAGACAATCTTATAATGCAAAAGTATTACTTTTAAGAATTGAAATGTATCGAAATAATGCTTCAGTAATTGAAATGTACTAAATAAATTAAAATTAAAATCAACATGCTTAATATTATGATATGTGGAGAAATGTTTTGATAAGTGGGTCGTATTTAATATCAATATCAAATCATTTATCATGGCACTTTTCATTATAAAATACTCGAGTTGTCAGATCGGGTCGGGTCGGGTCGGGTCGGGTCAAAGTCTTACTTTGCGCAATTTCCCGCATAGAAGCTCCAGTGCTTCGCTTCATTCTCTCCGCTCTCTCTCTCTCTGTGTTCGTATTTTCTGTGGAGTCATCAATGGAGTCCGATGCAGTTGCAGCAGAACCCTAGCCCTCCCGCGATGTCAATGGTGGCATCTTTCATGCGCTTCTCCTCGGATCATCTTCACTCCATCTCTCGGTCCCTCTCTCTCTCTCTCTCCATCGAGCTTCTTTTTGCTTCGATCGTCGATGCTGAAGAATTCTCGAATCTCTCCTCTTCTCATTCCCTCTCTCTCTCTGCCGGATTTGCAGAGCTCGTGGATTGGCGATCCTCCTCTCGCGGACCTCGTCTTCTCTCGGCCGACTCAGCGCTCGAAGGTCATTTCGAAGACGCGGCCGCTAGGGCTCACGTACGTGGCGCGTTCCTCTTTGTCGTATTCCCTGATTCGTGGACAGATTATCTTCGTTGCACTAACTGGTATGGTATTCTCAATCACGAGTGGAAAGAGTAATCGAGTCGAAGCGATTGAAACTTCGTGTCAATATTTTCCAATGTTCGCGAGGAAGTCGTAATGGTTAGTTCCTTGCGCTTTGTCTAAGCACTATCATTACATATAAAGAGGCTGACCATTTTCCACATGTTTGTTGTAATTTCAGATTTCGGTGTTTATCTCTATATGTCCCATTAAGTGTGCGTTTGGGAACAATTTTTGGGGAAAGTCTTTAGGAAAATGCAAATACCTTTGTTTTTCAAAATGTAAGTGTGTTTGGTAAATTGTACTTTGAAAGCTCTTTGTGAAGTATTTTGAGCAAAATTGCGTTTGAGAAATTACATTTACAAAGGATCTTTGTGGTAAAAAAAAATTATTAAAAGAAAAATAAAAAGAATTTGACCAGCAAGGGCAGCGGCTGCCGGCGACCTCCGGCGACTTCCGGCGACCTCAGATGTGGGGCAGCGAGAGGGCAGCGAGGTCGCGTGACGCCGTAGCGACCTCCGGCGACCTCGGATCTGGGGCGGCGAGGTCGCACAACGCCGCCTCGACCTCCGACGACCTCGGATCTGGGGCGGCGACGTCACGCGACGCCGCCTCGACCTCTGGTGACCTAGATCCGCGGCGTCGAGGTCGCGGGAGGACCTCGCCGCCCCCGGATCTGGGTCGCGGCGGGGTCGCGCGACGCCGCCGCGACCCAATTTCGGGGGCAGCGAGGTCACGCGACCCAGATCGGGGGCGGCGGCGTCGCTCGAAGAAGAAGCTCGTGGAAGAAGACCGCTTGCAGCCCCCGCGACCCAGGCGTCAGTTGTGCCACCTCCAGCGTCGGTCGCGCCACCCCCCGACGGTTGCCAGCGTCCCTCTAGCAGTCACCGGCCCCCACACCGTCAGCCAACCGAACCCCCCGGAGAAGATGAATAGTGTCGCGTACAAGGGCAAGCCGGAAAAACAAAAAATTCATGAGGACAATTTCGGGAAAAAAAAAATCTAAACAGTGCCCGCGTGGGCATGCCGAAAAAGCCGAAAGCCCATGGTAGGTCTTCACCTGCCTTGGGCTTTCGGCTTCACAAAGCTTGGCATTTGTGAAATGGGGCTCAAATTTTTTTGCCAAACGGGCTGGCATTTGCCCAAGTATCTTTAGCCCTCTAAAGGGCTTTGGGAAGTTGTTCCCAAACGGAGCCTAGGGGCTTGCTAATGGGTTGTTGGTGTTTCACTTTGGATACTTGTTCTTTCATTACTATCTCTTACTCCATGATGGACTTTTCAGTTGTTAATTCCTCATTTGCATGCAGGTTATTCCTTTCTCCCGGGGAAGTGCGTGGGAGCAACCTCCTCCAGACTTGGCATCTTACCTGTACAAGAACCGTATAGTTTACCTGGGCATGTCTCTTGTTCCCTCTGTGACAGAGTTGATACTTGCCGATTTTCTTTATCTACAATATGAAGATGCCGAAAAGCCTATCTACCTGTACATAAATTCCACTGGCACGACAAAGGTCAAATATACTTTATCTTGTTAAGTTTGTACGGGTTGTATCTTCTCTCGAATGATTAGACGCTTGATGTATATATATTTTAATCCTGAAATCTTCTCCTGGAGTCTTAAGGAGTTAACCTAAATATTTTATAACAAGCAATAGCTCTTCATGTGAACAAGAGGGGAATATGTCCGCCATGCTTGTATTCACCATTATTAATGTACTAATATCACAAAAATAAGCAATGCATGACTTTTGCGACTACTAGATTTCTCCCTTCTCAAGGAATCGCGTTTTTTGTGGATTTCTTTCTATATACCCCAGTTATTAGAAGGTCTTCGATCTTGTGCCATCCCTTTTTGTTTAGAATGCAAATATATGTCTATATTTCTTTTCCTTTCTTTATGATTATTCTGCATCTAATGAAACTTATTGCCTTTTCCAGGGTGGTGAGAAGCTGGGTTATGAGACTGAGGCTTTTGCTATTTATGATGTCATGAGGTTTCAATCTGTCCAATTTCGGCTTTTTTTTTTTTTTTTAATTTCTAAGTTTCTGATATTGTTAACAAGGATAACTTATTAGGCTTTTGTTAGTTTTCTCGACGTAAATTTAATCAACCACCGTCATTTATAAAAATCTTAGTGGCGCTGCTTTGAACTTTTCATCTATGTGGAAGCCTATTAGATCAAAAAACGCTTTTATAGTTATAAATTATGCTCATCATCTTCATTGTTTGATGCAAAATAAATTTCTATAATCTTATGAATAGGCATTTGATGGGAATTGCTTCTTATTATATGCATGTATCTTATTAGCTTAAGCTCGCAGCTCCCTATGTTCCTCAATCTGCTCTCCAAATGTTATTGTTGTGTTTTTCTTTCATGACATAGTGGTTATCCAATGCAGGTATGTCAAGCCACCGATTTTTACTCTGTGTGTTGGTAATGCATGGGGAGAAGCTGCCTTACTTTTAGCAGCTGGTGCAAGGGGGAACCGTTCTGCTTTGCCATCTTCGACAATCATGATGAAGCAGGTTTTTCCTGCACCTTTGAAGTTCCTAAGTTATTTATACCTTTTATTTCGTGGCCTTTTCCGAGTCTACATTCTGTCAGGGATCAACTTAGGCAGCTTGCTTGAATTCTAATAGTTCTTGTGTATCTTCTGTCTGTGAATTGCTAGCCAATTGCAAGATTTCAAGGTCAAGCAACAGATATCGATCTTGCCAGGAAAGAAGTGAAGAATGTCAAGGCAGAGTTGGTAAGATAAATCACTTTGTTGGTTTGAGATAATTGTGAGATTTGTCTTCTATAGGCATGAGATTACTATTCTGGTGGATGACATGATCTAATCTATGCACTTGAATTCAAAATCAGAGTAAGCTGAGCTCGCATAAGCGCAGCAAATTATGGCCATTTGCTCTTTGAAGCTTTCATGTCCATCTTTTTTAAGTTAATCAAAGCAAGAGGCCCTTCGGATTGGATTCACCCTAAATTGAAAATGATCTGCAAAGCTTCAGAGAAAGTCTTCCAGTGTTTGTTTAACAAATTGAAAACTTTACAGATCAAGAGAATATTGTTACTCGTTTCTTTGTCATCCTGGCTCTTTTTGGTTTGCCTCTTTGCTTCATCATGTTAACTGAAATGCGGTACTAGTAGAGGGTCGATCTTTGCAGGGTTCTACGAGTGTGTGTTTAGTGTTGTTCTCATTAGATCATTGTGTTGGAATGATGTTCTCAATGAGTTCCAATTCCAACACAGATAGAAGAGCCTGTTTTAATTACCATCCACAGGGTAGGGGCCTATCTTGTAGAAACTGGCAACTATGTACATATAAAGGAATGAACAAAGTGAATTGAGCAAACAAAAGAATTTACTTTTCGAGTCTTGTGATGCTTCTTCGAGACACTGAAGTGGGAACAACTTCCTGCTAACAATTTGTGAAGGTTAAACTCTATGCGAAGCATATTGGGGAAACACCAGAGGAAATCGAAGCTGACATTCGACGACCTAAATATTTTAGTCCTAGTGAAGCGGTTGAGTATGGTATCATAGACAAGGTATGCCCACTGTGTTGTCTACTTGATTTTGCTTTATTTCATGGTGTGCTTAGTATGGTTACCTCACAGGTGCTATACAATGAGAGGAGCAGTGAAGATCATGGAGTTGTATCTGACCTGAAGAAAGCGCAACTTATATGATAATGATGCTGGAGAACGAAATTGCTATTTATACAGGGGATTCAGGTAAATAATGAGTAAGATATTCTTCAACATGTAAATTTTTCTGTCAAAAATTTTACATATACCCACTTTGTATATTCAGCAGAGTGCACAACTAATTTGTTGTTAGAGAGTATGCTTGTTATAATAAGAATGAAAAGAAAATGTGCAATACAAAATGAAGACAGCAACTGGCGAGAATTGGGTGTGAGCAAAGCTTCAACTTTGCGATCATATGCTCCTATTGAACGTTTTCTCTTAAGTCTTCTTCTGTTATCCAAATTTTGTCAATGGGTTGTTCCTCTTAGTTCAGTGTCCAGGAGGTTCTAGCAAGGGAGAAGGATATGCTAATCCTTTTCATGGACATACCACCTTAGTGTTGCCCCATTTTTGCTCTTTTGCTTTTGCGAAACTCCAGTGACTTGACATCTGGAAAGAGTGGTGGCACAACCTTCTGGTTCGACAATGACATTGCTTCCCTTATCTGATTTTGTTGTCATGATTGTTCTTCCTGAAATTAGAGAGGCTGGGGAAAGGCCTTGCTAGTCGGTAGATCTTGCATCTAGGCTGATGGGACATTAGCAGTGTGTCCCCTGTTGCATTTTGAAGTGCTGAGGACCCACCCATCTAAGAGTGGTATCTTTTGGGATATTACAGATAGTCGGCATAGTGCATCCAATGCTTTTCAGTAGATATTTGCATTAGCAAGTAAATATATGGTTGAAATGAAATGACTCAAAAGAATTGGCATTTTAGCTCAGAGGTCACTTACAAAATCCGCTGAACTGTTAGTTTGAAAACATGCAGGTGACACTGTCAATAAAAGGTTCTGACGCGCAATTCCCATCAACATCAGAAAGCCTAGGTGTCAGCTATGAAGTGGGAATGAGACTTCTAGAGCTCACAGTATTGGATTTATTGCTGGAATGCCATTATACATGTATTTTCACATATGTAAGGTCGATTAGAGTCACTTATGCTACCCACTTTTAGTTCAAGATGATTTGAAGAAATAATTTTCGGTGGAAGGATCCCCGTAGAACTATGGTATTTTTTTGCTTATATATTTGATTTATTTTGTCAAATGTTGGTTCTATTATGGAACTTTTCATCGCAACATGAATGTAATATTTAATCGGCATTAGTTTTCTTAGAAGCTCCAGTTATTTTCATGCATTTTCAGTCTTCACCGATTTTTTGGTGTCTGGCAAAATACTGGAGCACTTGTAGACCATAACAATGGACTACCCCAGCAACAGTATTGAGTGACAAGCTGCGCTGGACATTGAGAATGGTAAGACCTCTTTGACAGAATGGCTAGTCCGTGGCCAACCTCTGATGAGTTTGCCGCCATGGGTCACCCAACAGAGCCAATCCATGTTTTCCTTGGAAGGGGAGTATGAAAAGAGGGATTACCCGAGTGTCTTTCAGTAGTATTCAGAAAGCTTTTGCAACATGCACAGGATGGTAGGCACGTGAAAATAGGACCCTCCATTGATCTCTATCCTCTTCCTTTTTTCTTTCCTATTGTGTACACAACAGGACTATGGGAGATGTCAAATTGATAAGATTATGGACGCTTAACTACTTATTAAGGTTTGGGTTGGTATAACTACTGCATGTCTTGTAAATATGTTGTCGTGTAAGAAGAGGGTTGCTTTGTCGTGTAAGAAGAGGGTTGCTAAAGCAAGTAAAGGGGCTGCTTCATTATTTTGAGAATGAAAAAGCTATGGCTGGGTAGAGAATTAATGAGAATAGTCGAGCCCATTTCTTGGTCTTTAACCTGCCTGTGGGCACTGTAACAATTCCTCTCTTGCTTCTGGGAAGAAAAGACTATGAAAATGATGAAATGGATTAGTTAAACATATCCAAAAACTAAATGACGTAATGGAATCTTTATGGCCCAATATTGGGCTTGATGGCCCAACCGCGAGCCTCTTGGGCCACGAAAGGGCCCACTTAAACGATTACCAAACCCATGAGATGAACGTTTGGCCTAACTAGGGTGGACGGAAGAAATGTATGGGCTTGATTCTAGGCCCTTAAAGCACAATGCAGCAATCCTAAACTAGGTCCAGTACTTGGTTTAAGGCCCCTCTAGTGGGCCCACTAATGGGCCTCGTCGGCCCATTGAAGGCCCAATACTAATCTCATGTGTCAAAGCCCATTTGGCTCCAGCCCAACAACGGGCAGACTGCGGAATACATTGGCCCATTGAAGGCCCAATGACCCATTCTGTCCCGGCCTAATACTCATAGAATGGGCCCGCTGGCCCAAAAAGAGGCCTTGGGTATGCCCACTGGGATAGGCCCAACAAATTGGCCTAATGGGCCTAGAATAATATAACTTCTTGAAGCCCATTAGGGCTTGGCCCAATAAGCATACAATAGGCCTACATGAATCCCATAAGGCTCGACTTGTTGAAATAATTGGGCCTGACTGTGGGTCTAAGTCCCACTGTGTGATGGACCTCACTAGGGCCCATTGGACGGCCCAATAAAATTATAATAGCCTAGTGGGCCTAGCCCGTACAAGTAATTGGCCTCATTATGGCCCTTTAGGCCCAATGTCTAATGGGCTTGCCCTTTAAATTAATGGCCATTTCTTTGGTCCATATGACCCACTATGTTGGACCTAATTTGGGCCCGAATACTGACCTCTTGGAGCTCAATAGGCCCAATATTCACTTATCTTTAAAGACCCTAACCAGTTCAGACCTAATATGCGCTCGATAGAATCTCAATTCAAACCCAAGTGCGAGCCCCAGCTGTTGGTCCAATAGGTCCAATAGATTGAGCCTCGCCATAAGCCCTTTCTTGAGCATGGTCGTTGGCTAGGACCCCTTAAGCCTCACCCGAGCCAACTTCCAGAATATCGAGAAATCCAATGAAAAAGTAAATCACGGGCCAGAAACATTTCTGAGTCAATAAGCTCAAATTACGAGTATGGTCCAGAAAAGAGTCCAATATTAAGAAATCCAATAAAAAGTTGCTTCAACCACATATGCAGCAATTCCATAATGCCCCATGCTTGAAGCCGAATGAGCACTGTTTGACCTCCGAGACATGTTGGGGCCTTGGATCATCAACAGCTCCTCAAGGTGCTCCAAGTCCAACGAATTCAGTCAGTCTCCTCCTTGTAAAAGGACAAATTATTAGAGACAGTTTTCAATCTGGAGAGAGAAAACTGAAGGCATCACCATCAATTCATCCAGCAATTATCCTATTTTTAATTTGAATAGTCAAGACTACTAAAAAAGCTTGTATTTCCAGTATTTTATAAGCTTAAAGCAATTTTGACAAAGCATGTTCCTCATAGTCAGCCATGTATATTCAAACTGATGAACAAACAGATTATCAGCAGTCTTGTTGAACAGGATTGAGAGTTGTGAAAGAAGAGACTGTAAAGTGCAACTGGTTCTGGAGTGGGTATCACACAAACATAGATCGCATGATTCGCCAAACACCGATAGCTATCACCATTCAGTGAGTCCTGACTAGAACAAGCCCCATGATCTGGCCAACTTCAGGGCAAAAATTTAACAAGGTTTAATATGTGCTGGTGTATATAAATAATTTCCGAGATCTTGACGGTCTTATCTTCCAAAGTTGATGCCCAATGCAGAGCTGTTCTTCTGCAGGCATCACAGAAGTTGGGGATTAACACCTGTAGTTATTATAGAGCCCCTTGCCCATTCACAACTGAAGCCTGCTTCCAAATGAATAACTCCTTGACCTTGTGTATCCAAATTATTTGGCCCTCTGCCTGCTTCATGAAGTTTGCAAACCAGCCACCATGAGACCTTCTCCTTTAGCAAGTATTGAAGTGCTGCACCTCAAACATATGGGTAATCGAACATTGTGAATTTAGAAGCCTCTTTCAGTCTTCCAATATCAAAGTCAACAGTTGTATTCGTTTGAACTTGTGACATTCTTCAACTTGCAGTTATCACATCCACCAACAAAGGAATCTAACTGGATCTATATAGAACAATTTTGGCAGATGTGATTAAAGACCCCGCTTCATATTCTGGTCCAATATTAGAAGCCGTAGATGGCATTTTACAACACTCACATTCTCTTGCCTCACTGCATGCTAATCTATTGCTGCAAGCATGAAAATGGAACATTTGCAGGAGTGTGAGCAAGAGTCGCACATTGCATTGATGTATTAGTTAAAGTTTCAGCAGAAACCTCAATTTCACTAAACATGCAACCCCGTTTGGTTCAGCAAAAAGTTTCTTGCTACCCATTGGAAAAAGATCATCTCCATATGAAAAAACAAAGGAAACCAAAAAATGGATATATGCAGTTAACTGTAAAGCCAGGTTCCATACACTACCTCTTTCAGTTTTCTATAGTGAACAACAACAAAGTGCTCAAGCTGCCTGAAGATAAGCGAAAGAGCAAGTCGCACAATGTAGTGTATACTCAATAATAACTCATATTTCCATAATGCGGTGCTAAAATCTTGAAAGACAACAAACTTCTCGTGTCAGATGTGAAGAATTCCAGACCTTTGCTGCTTTTCACCTATTTTGAGACAGCTGAGGTTAAATTGACTGAGAAGATCATCATACAAGCTAATCATAATCATAATCATAACAATACCATCTACGTGGATTCACTTCTAGAACTATAGTGTTTTATGTTTTGAATTCGCCTTGCTATAAACTTCAAGAATATAAAAGTAAGGATGCCAAGAAGGAAGCTTAATCTACACACACTTTTAAATGGAACACAATATATATGCATCAAATCTTTTCAGCTGCACTTTTTTGCAATGACATGCCACCACTAGCTCCATAGTTAAGCATAAAATGATTCTGATGAGAAGAACTAATTTAACAAAAGCTTTGCACCAAGATGATGAATGCACACATTATTTAAATCCATGGCAACACAATACCACATACACGCATCACAATTTTTCATAGATATCTAATCAATGAACCATTTTTGGCGGACACATCACAAATAGCTATTGAGTGAAGCATAAAGATGACTATGAGAAGGACAAAAGTAAATTTAACCGAAGCATTGTCGCAACATGATAGCTCCTAGTCATTAAAATCGCAAAACAGTGGGACCAACAAGACTGACAGACCAAATAACCTTTCCAACATGAACGGAGAGTAAATATGTTCGAATGCAAGGTGATTATAGTAAGTTTGAAGAAATAAAGCAGTTTGACACATCATATAGAAAAATCTGCATGGAACACTTTGCTAGGCTATTGAATAATCTTTCAATGAAAAATAATGACTGCAACCTATTGAGTATTTCCAAAACTCCTTCAAGTTTCGATACATAGAACTATTCATTCAGAGGAAGAACAGCACCTCACCTATCGAGCATCCAGTGGCTTCTACATTGAGAGTTCTCATTGTCCTGCCCATAGACATGGTAGCAGTGCCAAACATCCA
The DNA here is from genome assembly GCA_007663325.1 of Eucalyptus pauciflora. Taxonomy (NCBI): domain Eukaryota; kingdom Viridiplantae; phylum Streptophyta; class Magnoliopsida; order Myrtales; family Myrtaceae; genus Eucalyptus; species Eucalyptus pauciflora. Next base: position 4,589,051 of record VMYD01000006.1, on the reverse strand, counting down.
CGCTACCTGTCTGCGAGATCATTAAAGTCTCATTGAGTAAATCGCGGGGAAGCTCAAAGACAGATAGACTAGGACAAATTAAGCTAAACAAAAAGGTTGACATGTAGAGTTTCTACAAAAGCTAGAGATAAGTCAACGAGTTAAAATCAGCATAATCCAGAGCGATACAACGATTATGATAGAAACCCGGCCTAAGGAATCAATTCTCACGGTGCCTGGCAATTCAATCTAGACAGATCATAACCATCAAGATTATTCTGCAATCAAGCCTCTGTCAATCCTTAAACTGCAGACCATAAATTATACCTAAAATTGCAATGCATATAATAATGGCATAAAAGAAGAGTACGAATAATTCAAAAAAAAATATTAAATTTCATGAGTTGGCTTAAATTAGCATATGAAAAACCTGATATGCCAATACGAGTCATTTATGGAAACAGCCAGCGTGTCTATGACTTAGCTAATACATCCACTAGTAAGATGGGCACACAGTTAAACAATCCAAGATTCAAAGGTTATAGTATTATTTAAGAATAGGACCCTGACAAAGCAGCGCAAGCAAAATCAGATAACAGAAACGGCTAGAAATATATAATTCTTCAGAAGCTGAATCTCATGCATCAACATTGTCAATTGTGATACTAACTTACAACCAGTATTCTATCCGGACCATTCTGATAGATCCTATTGGGTTCTACTTGATTCAAGCCAAGACAACCTATATGACAATCACACTCAGCGGAAAAAACACGGAAAGAAGGTGATAAAAGCACCATGGGACTTCAATCCGATTTGATGGAAGTGAACCCAGAACAGAGATTTCACATGAGATGTCACCATAAGCTACACAAGACTACAGAAAAGGACCAAGCCAAAAGAATTGTTTATGCGTGTCTTTCACCTATGGAATACATGAAGTTGCACAAAGCGAACAAAAAGCAACAAGAAAGAGGAAACATTAATTGCTTATTCGTTAACACCAAGCGGAACAACAATAGAGCTACTATAAGGAGCCTCCTCATCAAAGCTAATCAAACGTTTACCAAAATTAAAATTAGAAGTTACAGCAACCTAGAGGCCTGGAAGGTGTGGCTCTGGTGTCGAATTAAACGTTCGAGTGTCCCAAAGTATTTCACGAGTTTCTATTGGACGAGGCCGACTGTGCTGTGCTTCTTGCAGCATTTGTTGTAGGTCTGCCAAAGTTCGACAACATCAGGCTGATCTTGCATCTAGGCTAATGAGACATTAGCTGTGTCCCCTATTGCATTTTTTAAGTGCTAAGGACCCACCCATCTAAGAGTGGTATCTTTTGGGATATTATAGATGATCGGCATTCGGCATAATGCATCCAATGTGTCATGCCTTGAATCCCGAGTGCGCGAACATCCCTAACGGTCAATTAAATTGCGATGTTCCATAACACGTCGACCCATTTTTTTTATCTTTCAATTAAACGCATGCCGAAGCAATTAGATAAACATTCAGTCAACCAATTATTAGAGCCAGGTTGAAATTCTAGTGTTAAATGGAAGAAACGAGCAGCACCATGTTTAAGTTAAATGCCTCGAATTATTCTATTTGGAAGCCTCGGATGGAAGATGTGTTATATTGCAAAGACTTATTTAATCCTATTGAGGGTGATGAAGCCAAAGGAGATAAGGAAGACAAAGAATGGGAGAGAATGAATCGGAAAAAGGTTGGGTTTATTCAATAATGGATTGATGATAGTGTGTTTCATCATGTTACTCAAGAAACGAAGGTAGACACTTTGTGGAAGAAATTACAAGATCTCTATGAGAGAAAAACTCCACAAAATAAAGCTCTTCTAGTTAAGCGACTTGTGAATTTGAGATACAAGGAGGGGAGTAATATGACGGAATACTTGAGTGAATTTCAAAATGTTGTAAATCAATTGACAAATCTTGAGATTGATCTTGGTGATGAATTGCAAGCATGCTTATTATTTGGTACTCTTCATGAGAGTTGGGACACCTTGGTTGTGGCATTAAACAACTCAGCTCCTTTTGGTGTGCTTTCTATGAGCATGGTTAAAGAAAGTTTGTTCAATGAAGAAACAAGAAGAAAAGGCTTGAATTATGCTTCTACATTGGACGCTCCTGTTATAGAAAACAGGGCGAGAAGTCAATCAAGAAGGTTTCAAATAAATGATACCCGAGGCAAGTCAAGAGGACGGTCGAAATCAAGATCGAGGAGGAGTGTCAAGTGTTATAATTGCGGCAAAATGGGACATTATGCAAAAGAGTGTTGGTTGCCAAAGAGAGATAGATCCCATGATGGAAATGGAGATTGAAAGAAAGAAAAGAAACAAACAACAACAGCGGTTGCATCCGATGGCGATATTTTGTTCGTATGTGATGACGGATATGTGAATCTTACATGCCAAGACTCTACGTGGGTTGTTGATTCCGCAGCTTCTTTTCATGTCACCTCACAGTGTGATTACTTTACTTCTTATCGTAGCGGCGACTTTGGTTATATTAGGATGAGAAATAGTGATGTTTCCAAAGTTATTGGCATGGGAGATCTTTATTTGGAAACCGATGTTGGATGTAATTTGCTCTTGAAAAATGTGAGACACGTTTCGGATATTCGACTTCACTTGATCTCTACGGGTGCTTTAGATGATGATGGTTATTGTAATTCCTTCTTTGATGGCAAATGGAAGTTGACTAAAGGTTCCATAGTAGTGGCAAAGGGTAAGAAGACGGGCTCTCTCTACACCATGCAAGCTGACTTGATTAAAGAAGAGGTAAATGCAGTGGAGGATTCCTCGGTTGATTTATGGCATATGAGGCTGGGTCATCTTAGCAAGAAACGACTTGAAACTCTTGCTAAAAAGAACCTTTTACCTTTGAAGGAGAAAAATCTAAAGGAATGCACTCATTGTCTTACAGGTAAGCAACATAGATTCTCATTTCATAGTTCCTCTCCACACACTAAATCAAATGTACTTGATTTAGTTCATACTGATATTTGTTGCATGGATGCTAGAACTTTTGGAGGTGCATTATACTTTGTGACATTTATTGATGACTGTTCTAGAAAAGTGTGGGCTATTGCTTTGAAATCTAAAGATCGGAACTTGCGGCTTTCAAGCAATTCTATGTCAATGTGAAGAGAGAAACCGGGAAGAAGCTTAAATGTGTTCGGGCTGACAACAATGGTGAATATAGAGACTCATTTGAATATTATTGCAGGGATTATGGTATCAAGCTTGAGAAGACTCTTCCAAAAACACCACAGCATAATGGAGTAGTAGAGAGAATGAACCGAACAATTAATGATCGGGTACGGTGTATGCTTTCTCATGCGAAGTTGCCTAAGTTATTTTGGGGTGAAGCGATGAAAACAGTAGTTGATTTGATAAATTTATCTCCATTGATTCCTCTTAAGGGGGGTGTTTCTCAAAAAGTTTGGAGTGGCAAAGATATTTCCTACAGCCATCTAAAAGTGTTCGATTGTCGGGCATTTGTGCATGTTCCAAGAGATGAAAGATCCAAGCTTGATGACAAGTCTAAACAGTGTATCTTCTTAGGATTTGGACATGAAGAGTTTGGCTTCAGGTTATGGGATCCAGTTGCAAAGAAAGTCATTAAAAGCCGAGATGTAGCGTTTTGTGAGTATCAAACTATTAAAGACATTGACAAGGCAGAGAGACCAAAGAATATAGCTCAACGTTCAGTTAGTTTCAACCCAAATCCTTCTAATGTTGATAGAAATCATGGGGAAGAAGTGCATGGAAATCATGAAAATGGTGAATTTTCACATAATGTTGATTCTTCAACTGAGATAGGTGAAATAGTTGAGCAAGAGCAATCTATCCTACCTCAAGTTAGAAGATCTGAAAGAGAGCGTAGGCCTTCTCAAAAATATTTGCCGCATGAGTATGTGTTACTCACTGATGCAGAAGAGCCAGAAACTTATGAAGAGGCTATATTATGTGAACGAAAGAATGAGTGGCATGAAGCCATGCAAGATGAGCTTAAAACATTGCATGAGAACCACACATTTGAATTGGTGAAGTTGCCTAGGGATAAAAGAACACTCACAAATAAGTGGGTGTATAAGTTGAAGACAGAAGAAAATAGTTTAAGATCACGATACAAGGCTAGACTTGTTGTGAAGGGTTTTCGTCAAAAAAATAGCATAGATTTTGAAGAGACATTTTCACCAGTTGTAAAGATATCTTCTATTTGAGTTGTTTTTGGGTTGGCTGCCAGTTTGAATTTAGAAATTGAACAACTTGATGTAAAGACGGCTTTTCTTCATGGAGACCTAGAAGAAGAGATATATATGGAGCAACCAGAGGGTTTTGAAGTTGAAGGCAAGGAGCACCTTGTATGTAGATTGAGGAAAAGCTTATATGGTCTCAAGCAAGCGCCAAGGCAATAGTATATGAAGTTTGAATCATTCATGGAAGAACAAGTATATGGTAAGACAACCTCTGATTCTTGTGTCTTTATGAAAATATACTCAGATAATGATTTTCTTATTCTCCTACTTTATGTGGATGATATGTTGATTATTGGGCATGATGCCAAGAAAATCAAGAGCTTGAAAAATGAGTTGAGTAAAGCTTTTGCAATGAAAGACCTAGGCTCGGCTAAGCAAATCTTAGGCATGAGAATTACTCGCAATAGGAAGAATAAGAAACTGTGGTTATCTCAAGAGAAGTATATTGAAAAGGTGTTTGAAAGATTTAACATGAGCACATGTAAACTTGTGAGTACTCCATTTACAGGCCATTTCAAGTTGAATAGTAATGAGTGTCTTTCAAGTGAGAAAGAGAAAGTTGAGATGATGAAAATTCCTTATGCATCGGCCGTGGGTAGTTTGATGTACGACATGGTTTGTACAAGACCTGATATTGCTCATACAGTTGGTGTTGTGAGTAGATTTCTTTCTAATCCAGGTAAGGAGCATTGGATCGCTGTTAAATGGATTCTGAGATATCTCAGAGGCACTTCTACACTTTGCTTATATTATAGAAATGCAAAGCCTGAGTTGAGTGGCTACTCGGATGCGGACTATGCCGGTGATGTTGATTCTCGAAAATCCACATCAGGTTTTATAATCATCTTTGTAAGGGGAGCTGTTTCATGGCAATCAAGATTGCAAAAATGTACTGCTTTGTTTACAACTGAAGCGGAGTATATTGCTATTACCGAAGGAGGTAAAGAACTTTTGTGGATGCAAAAATTCCTACAAGAGTTGGGCTTGAAGCAAGAGAAGTTTATTCTATATTACGATAGCATGAGTGCCATCCATCTTAGCAAGAATCCGATGTTGCATTCAAGATCAAAGCATGTTAATGTGAAGTATCATTGGATCTGAGAAAAGCTAGAAGAGAAGCTCTTCCTACTTGAGAAAATTCATACCGACAACAATAAGTCCGACATGATGACCAAAGTCTTGCCCATGGTGAAGCTTAACGCTTGTAGAAGAAAAGCGGGCATGACGAACCTTCCCACATGAGGTAGAGGGGGAGATTTGTTAGCTGGGTCCACCTTCATGTGGGGCCCAGCCAGCATTAAATAAAAAACAAAAAAAAAACAAAACAAAACAAAACAAAAAGAAATGGAGTGTCGTGCGTGGAAGGGGGCGTCCGAAAAGAGAAGGAGAGAGAAAAGCAAAAACTGCTCAAGGGAGAAGAGACGGAAGAAAGAGGGCTGCACTTTGCGGCTTCGATTCGAAGGCCAAATATTATTAGGATCGGCTTAAATTTCAGTATGTTGTTCGTGAGACCGGGGGCTACAAGTTGATGGTTTTTGTTCGTCAAGAACCGTCTCCGAATTCTCCAATTGCGATTAAGGTTTTTCTTAATCCAAACTTGTTTATCTACCTATGTGGTGAGAAAATGATGATTGTAATGTTGATGTTGAGCCTTTAGTGTGTGACTAGAGAAGAACACTTTGTGTATCCTACTATTCTTGGTGATTAGTGGATGTTTTTGGGCGGTCCGTGGTTTTTCTCGCATTGGGTTTTCCACGTTAAATCCTTGGTGTCGTTATTTGCTTTGTCTACTTATCATTTCGGCATTATATTTGCATTTTGTGAGGTTATACATTGCTGATTGTTGCTGAGGGTTAAGAGATTTTAAGTTGATTTAGTATCGGGGGAGAAATTGATCATGGATTGTGTTTGGCCGTGGTGAATTGTTGTACCCGAGTTCTCCCCAACACCAACAAATAATAGGGATATTACACACAAGACAAACATTTCCAAAACATTGCTTTTATTTATTTATTTGCTAATCTCAGGAAGTTTAATATTTACAAGCCCTTACATTGCAGCTTCCTATCAACCATCTCAAAAATCAGCAAGGGGGGTCAAGGTTAGCCTAAACTTCATTAACGCCAGGCAAGCCCACCTCTTGGTCCATTAGGACCCCAAATCGCACGCGACAATTCTCCATACTACGGACCTAAAAATGTTTAGCAACAATGGGGTAAGATATAAATGTCAGCGAGTTAACAACCTAAACCCCGATTAAGACGCAAATTTGTATCGGAGGCAGCCTAAACATGTAACGGCATACAATCTTACCTCGCCTTGGCACACCCTTGCATATTAGTACGTACAATAAGCATAATCAATAATCAGAACACATAACTCTCATGCACCAAACATCCACAAGGGTCCCGATTATAAGGTAAAACCCGTTTTGGCATCTCTCATACCGTGCCTAACAGTTTTACCTTATAATCAAATGCAATGCATCACAATCATTCACATGTATTCCGATTTTTACAATTCATCGGGCCAAAACCAACACACAAGTTGGCGATCTTCTGGCATGACCGGGTATCGTCCCGTCCCATCGGGCACGGTATCGTCTAGAACCCGCACTTAGACGGCATTCCATAAAGGAGCATTGATTCGGCCTCAACCGCAACTCGGCATCCGGACCCCCACCGGACATCCAATAAATATCAGGCATCTTCCCCAAACTCCCGTTGGGTGACGGTTCAATTAAGTTACCACACAAGCATACCAACACTCAAGCCAATTTTTATTTGCCGTCAATTAACCCAGTGTAAAATAGTTCGTGCTTAAATAACAAATCTCAAAAAATCTTTATATTTAAAATTCCAGTAAAATAATCGCACGTGATCATGTATTTAAAATCAACCCGTCAAACTTTGCACACTTTTATTTTAAAACCCTATTATTTTATTTAGCACGTAAGATTCGGCATCCATTCTCGACACCTCAAAATTTTCTATTTTCTTGCTCATAAAACCTTTTCTTTTGAAATAGTAATCAAAGCATATACATTAAACAACCAATAATACATCATAACAAGTTCAAATAATCGGAATTATACATAAGTCCATCCAATAAAACAAGCATAAAATTCCACTTAACAGCTAATCCGTCATTAAATTACACTAATCATGATTAATTAAGCTAATCACAATTAAATAAGCTAATTATGATTAATTAGGCTAATTACAATTAATTAAACTAAACTTGATTAATTAGTCTAATTATAATTAATTAAAAATTAATCGACATCAACTAAAATAATTACGATTAATTAAATAAATAACAAGTAAATGAATAAATTGTGATTAATAAAATAAACCGCGATTAATAAAACAAAACTCAATTAATTAGTCTAACCATGATTAATTAATATAATTGTAATTACTTAAACTAATCGCATGGGCAAAAGTCTGAGAGTAAGTGTTAGAGTAAGATTAGAGTAGGACTGACCAAAAAAAAAAAAAACTAATCGCACTTAAATTTAATCTAAATCATCCTTAAGAATAAACTAAAATTAACTAATATTAACCACCATTAATATTAAACTAACCACCCTAAACGTAATTAATACCCTAATCCACAATTAGGAAATACCTTACAAGTTTCCAGCGACGGTGAGCTCGTGGCGACAACGGCGCGACGCTATTGAGAACATGACGCTCGCGGCTCAAACGGCAGCGCGAATGACGACGGTTCGGCGAAGTTGAGCTCACAGCCAAGGGGGGGGCTTGGCTTGGGCAGATGGGCGGTGTGCGATGATGAGGACGAGTGAGCGGTGATGCGTGTGGCTCGACAGACAGGCAGCACGATGGCGACTTGGGAGCTTGGCGGAGGAGATGGTGATGCGGGTGGTGGTGTTGGTGAAAAAAGTAAATAAAAGAAGAAGAAGATGGTGAAGAAAATGAAGAGGCTTGAGGCAAAAATGGAAGCAAAAGAGGAGGAGGGAGGTGAGACAGGTGGGGAAGAAAATGCATGAGAGGAAAATGGGGGAAAATGGGTGAAAGAGTGAGGGAGCGAAGAGAAAAAGTGAAGAAAGAGGGAAAGAAAAGAAGGGAGGAGGGGGCTGATGGCTTGGGGGTTGGCGTGAGGGGGAGGAAAAAGTGAGAGAGAAAGAGAGAGAGTGAGAGAAAGAGAAGAAAGAGAAAAGAAAAGGGGGGAGGAAACGCGAGGGAGAGGAGAAAGAAGAGGGAGAGAACAAAATTATTATTTTTTATTTTTTTTTATTATATATATTTTTTTCTCTTTCATTCTATTTTTCTTTCTTCCTTTATTTTTTCAGTCTCCGATTTTTCATTCGATAATTCCTTTTCTAAAAATTTCAGACTCATCGATAATTCGACGGACGATGAGGCGACGTCTAATAATTTAATCTCGAAATCCTCGAAAATTCGATACCTGAAATCGAATTAAATTTTGTGATTAAAAATCGATCGAATATGACTTTAGTACTACCTAATCTATCGGGTGGCTTTTAGGGGTTCTCGCGCGGTTGACCCGTGATCGATAATTTTTTATTCACATTTGTGCATCTTCGAATCGTAGACAACCATCGGTTGTCATGTAATCACAATGGTTCAATTATGTACCATGAATATAACATTACTAGAAAATCGGTTTATTATAGTTCGATGCAAATATCATAATTGTGCGGAATTACCCGCAAACCAATTACGTACTTCCGTTGAATCGATTTTCATACTGAAAAAGAAATTCGCTTATTGATTTATATAGCGTAGTATTGGCCCTTATCGATTCTTATAATCGAGCGGTCTATTTATGATCGAATTATCTAGTATTTCACGTTTCACTCATTTACGGTCTCACCCAACGAATTAGTTAACTCATGAATAATCAGTTTAGAGCAAAATAATCATAAGTACGTCAATGAAATAATTATTTCATATATTTCAAAATAAGTGGGATATCACATAATGCTTTTAAGTAGATATTTGCATTAGCAAGTGAATATATGATTGAAATGAAATGACTCAAAAGAATTGGCTTGGTCACCTACAAAATCCGCTGAGCTGTTCGTTTGAAAACATGCAGATGACATTGTCGACAACGGTTCTGACGCGCAATTCCCATCAACATCAGAAAGCCTAGGTGTTAGCTATGAAGTGGTAATGAGACTTCTAGAGCTCACAGTATTGGATTTATTGCTGGAATGCCATTATGCATGTACTTTCACATCTGTAAGGTCTATCTCGTGTAGTTGCATAGGCAGCATCATTGCCTCTTTTTTAATTTGATCTATCGACAGTTGGAACAATAAGTAGGAAGAGCTTGTTAATGCACAATTTGAATAATGATGTGGTTTTTTTGTCGGTTGATGCTTCCCTTCATGTCTGTATAGCAATCAAGCCATGTTTCCAATTAGCAAATCCAATTTTACAGGTTGCATGGTGACTCAGTTCCAATGTAAAAAGTTAGCCTACACTTAGTGTGATTCTTTACATGGTTTTGTATACCATAAATCATCAACTGCTGAATAACACACGTTTGTAGCGTGAATTAATTTTATGCCTCCTATAATAAACACCGCAAATCTGACGTAAATGAAAGGGAACAGATGAGAGGCATCTAATCTTATATATGCCTGAACATGGGAGCTGAACGCATAAATGGTCCTGCAAATCTCTGGTTCTGTTCATGTCACTTTTTCTGTGCCTGGCCTTCGAAATTTCGTTTTCAGTGCTAGATCATGCCTGAACTTATTATGGCTAGGAACGATCAGCGATTCCCTAATGGTCTCTCTCTCTCTCTCTCGCGTGCGCGCACGAGCAGATTCAACCTAGAGCGGTGTACTTGTATTTAAAGTGAGGTCCACATGGGCGGCAAGGATCCGTAGTCACCTACCCCATTTTATACCTCGATCGTGTCTCCACGTCACGCTCCTCTAAAATTTCTACCTTTTTTCCTTGCATATTGCGTCACTCGGAATGCTGCTCAAAATAGGGAAAGGACGTTGAGGTGTCAAAAACCAATTTGCTTTATTGATCTCTACTGACAATCATTCGGGTGCTTTCAAGCCTAACTTGCCATTTGTTTTTTACTGAATTTCGACAGGGAAAAAAGGAACCGGAGGTTACCTAGTATGCTAGACTTCTCAAGTGCGCTGCAACCAAACGATGACTCAAACCAATTGATGACTTGTCGGCAATGTCTAGTTGTTGATAGTTCATAGTTTTGCTTCCACTTCAGCAGATATAAGTAGCAAGAGAGTCTTGCTCAGCAACTAAGTGGGTTTTTACTGTTGTGAGTGCTTCTAGCTATTAGGTTTTAATTAAATTAGATATCTAGAAAGCTGTTTTGTAGTAGCATGATCCTCATGTCTCAATAGCGTTACTATTTGCAATGAACTCGACTGAATTTCTTGAATACTTCCAATAGCAATTTGGCGCCCAATAAACATTTGTCACTGCAAAGATGATTGTAAACAACTCACTACTCAATATGTAATATTACAAGATCAAAGAATTATAAATGAACGCCCCGTTTTGATAATAGCTTCATACTTATAGGGAAGCGAAATCAATGCACGGCAGAGAAGTATTTCAAGCTAATGAAAAGAGATGATTATCTTTATTGAGATCAAAACCCTCATGTCTCAATGGTGTTACTGTTTGCAATGAACTCGACTGAATTTCTTGGATACTTCCAATAGGAATTTGGCCCCCAATAAAATTTGTCACCATAAAGACGGTTGTAAACTTACTACTCAATATGTAATATTACAAGATTGGAGAATTATAAATGAATGCCCCATTATGAGAATAGCTTCATACTCACACGGGAAGCGAATGAAAAGAGATCAAAATCTATCCTGAGATGAAGAGATTGCTAAATGCTAGTACTGCGGATAAGTTCAGGATTTCTTCGTTTAACTAGAAGGTCAATTTTCTGTGAATGTCAAAGCGCAATGCGTTGTGAGTCATAGCACGCCAGACTAATTGCAGATGCAGTGAGCTGACCAAATGAGAAAAGAGAAGCAAAAGGTTATTAATATAATAAGCCTTGCAATTATAGCTTATGTAATGATGAAATATCTTAGTGAAAGGGTCCACGGAAGGTCCACGGAAGGTCCACACGTACTCATCCAATGTATTCTAATTCTACAAGCTCAAGTCTCCCTTGGGTTCTGTACTATCTGCTCACAAGTGGACGGAAAAATAGTGGGGGGTTCCTCAAGAACCTGACCCTCAAGATCTCAGCTATAAATATGGGAACTTGGCTATGAATGTTTCTCATCCCAAAACCTTCTTGTCCATTTCCCTCTCTCTCTAGTCGAGTCCTCTAGGCTTGAGTTTACTTGTCTTGCATTAGGATCAGTACATTGAGTGAGCCATGAAATCTGCAATGAACTATAGTTGTCTTCTTTGTATCCTGGTGCTCTTGCCAGCACTTGGTCACTGTGGAGATTCATTTACACCCTCGAGAGCTACTTACTATGGCAGCCCTGACTGCTATGGGACTCCAAGTATGTGCACGCTCCGTCTCTTGTGATAGAAACAAAACTTGCATCAGCCACCGCACCACACAAGCGCCGCACATAAATTATGTTCACACATTAGTGTGAAGCTAGTAGAGCACTATCGCTAAAATAGTATCGTGTCATGAAAAATACACAAAACAACGTTTCTTGTCTTTCAAGTAACTTTTTAAACTACGTTTATGGTCATGTGGCATGCTCCATTACATCATGAATAACTTTTCGCCGGTATGCGCTCTTTCCCTTGATACTCGGCAGAGCGCAATATAACATGAGAAGATCTGTGTAGTAGCATATCTCACTCGGTACTTGAAGGCTTGGTTGTTCACATGCACTCTTTCAACCGCTCCATTTCATTATGCCCAAACCAAACACTTGAAACAGAACAATTTTTGCTAGAGAAAATCTAATGAATGCAATGTTTATGGCAGCTGGAGCTTGTGGGTACGGCGAGTATGGCAGGACCGTGTACGATGGCTATGTGACTGGAGTTTCGAGGCTATACAGAAATGGATCTGGATGTGGTGCTTGCTATCAGGTTTTAACTTCATATAGACTACACATATATAGATGATGACTCTGTTTTACTTTTTCATCAGTCTAATTTTATTTTATTTATGTATAGGTGAGGTGCACAAAACCACAGTGCACGGGCGAAGGAGCGTACGTGGTGGTGACGGACTATGGAGAAGGAGACAGGACGGACTTCATCCTGAGCCCCAGAGCTTATGCGAAGATGGCTCGACCGGATGACTACCAAACCAAGCAGCTGTTTGCCTACGGCGTGGTTGAGGTCGAATTCAGAAGGGTTCCGTGCCGATACCCCGGGCAAAACCTCCTTGTCAGCGTCCATGAACACAGCAGAAACCCTTCTTACTTAGCTATCATCCTTTTATACGTCGGCGGCACAAATGACGTCATAGCTGCGGAGTATTGGCAGGTATTCAGTCATCCATTATCCCATGAGTTTGCTACAATTTGGTTTCAAGTAGAATCAAATTAAACCATAAATCGACATAAACACGTTCTAGAGACCACTAGTCGACGAGACAATGACCTTGCTTTCTCGTAATTTCGATTCAGGATGACTGTCAAGAGTGGAAGCCGATGCGCCGAGCGTACGGAGCAGTGTTCGACACGCAAACTCCGCCAGGAGGCGATTTGTACCTGAGGTTCCAAGTGGGTGGGTCTTGGGTGCAGCCAAAGCACGCCCTCCCTGCTGACTGGAAAGCTGGTGCTGTTTATGATTCCCAAGTGCAGCTGGACTAGAAAAGCCAAAAACCAGTCCCTTTCTTTCTGTTGATTGGGAAAGTGCTTGCTTGCCTTTTTCATTATAGCTAGATAGAAATAGCTCAGATATGGGCAATGCCATGGGGCATTAGTGTTGCTGTTAGAAACAGGCTTAGCTAGTAAGCTAGATAAGGCCAGGCTTTCTGCCTGCCTTGGCTAAATAAAAGTGGTCTCCGTACCATTTTATCCGTGGGATGTGGGATTGTAATCTTCTCTTTCTGTTGGTATGATTGGCTATAATAAATGAGATTGGTGTTGCCTTAGGAGGATAAAATTGCACTTTCACCTGCTATAAAAGTTCCACCCAGCACTGAGGCTATCCAGAAGGAATCCACTATACTTTTCAGGTTAATTATATGACAGTATTCCACGCCAGAATAATTGTCCTTATCCAATTACCAACTATTGGTACACTCAAATTAGGATGAATTCAAGAAAATTACGGCCAGCAAAGAAAGCTTACCAATCCAATAAGCAAAACATACTACTTTCAAAGCAACTTACTTTCAAATTAGGTAAATTATTACACTTTTAGAAAAATTATCTATCTCAAAAGAAATGTTACCCATTGTTTTTTCAAGAACTTGCGGCGCAATCACCATTGCAATTGTTGATAATAATTACGAGAACTTGTGATTAATTTCAAGGTCGTAGCATTTTTTTGGTACAAATTTTTATGGCCAAATATGTTAACGATTTCTTGAAATTATGGAAAATTCAGGTATATTATGACCAGTCAAGTAAATTAATTACCCATGAAGTAAAACATACTTTCTAGGTAAATTACTTCATATCAAGTGAATTACTACTTTGAGGAAAACGAATTCCACCACAAGTCCAGTTACTAGCCACAATTTAACTCATGGCAAAATTATAAACTTTAAGAATGGTTCTGATTATATGAAGTTAAATTACCGGGTGTCATTCTCATATTATAAAATATTTGGAAAAATTATTGCCCACAACAATAAATAACTAATTAGAGGTGCAACTGATGTTATGGCATGTGAAAAAAAAATATATATATATATATATTATAATGTAAAAGTATTACTTTCGACACTTAAAATGAATCGAAAGAAGGATTTAGTAGTTGAGCTATATTACATAAATTAAAATCGATTTACAAATCCAACCTACTAAATATTATGACATGTGGAGAAATGTTTTGATAAGTGGGTCGTATTTAATATCAATATCAAATAATTTATCATGGCACTTTTCATTATAAAATACTCGAGTTGTTAGGTCGGGTCGGGTCGGGTCAAATTCCTACGTTGCGCAATTTCCCGCGTTGAAGCTCCGGTGCCTGGCTTCTTTCTCTTCGCTCCGACTCTCTCTCTCTCTCTCTGTTCGTATTTTCTGTGGAGTCGTCAATGGAGTTCAATGCAATTGCAGCAGAACCGTAGCCCTCCCGCGACGTCAATGGCGGCATCTGACCGAGAAGATCATCATAAAAGCTAATCATAATCATAACAATACCATCTACGTGGATTCACTTCTAGAACTATAGTGTTTTATGTTTTGAATTCGCCTTTCTATAAACTTCAAGAATATAAAAGTAAGGATGCCAAGAAGGAAGCTTAATCTACACACTTTTAAATGAAACACAATATATATGCATCAAATCTTTTCAGCTGCACTTTTTTGCAATGACATGCCACGACTAGCTCCATAGTTAAGCAAAAAATTATTCTGATGAGAAGAACTAATTTAACAAAGGCTTTGCACCAAGATGATGAATGCACACATTATTTAAATCCATGGCAACACAATACCACATTCACGTATCAGAAGTTTCGTGGATATCTAATCAATGAACCTTTTTTGGCTCTGACACATCACAAATAGCTACTGAGTGAAGCATAAAGATGATTTTCATGAAAAGGACAAAAATAAATTTAATCAAAGCATTGTCACGACATGATAGATAGCTTCTAGTCATTGAAAATTACGAAACAGAGGGACCAGCAAGACTGGCAAATAGACAAAATAACCTTTCCAACATGAATGGAGTGTAAATATGTTCGGATGCAAGGTGATTATTGTAAGTTTGAAGACAAAAAGCAGTTTGACACGTCATATAGAAAAATCTGCATGGAACACTTCCCTAGGCTATCTGATCTTTCCCAGTTAAAAATGATGACTGCAAACTATGAGTATTTTCAAAACTCCAGCAAGTTCCCATAAATAGAACATATTCATTCAGAGGAAGAACAGCACCTCACCTGTCAAGCATCCAGTGGCTTCTGCGTTTGAGAGTTCTCATTGTCCTGCCCATGGGCATATTAGAAGTGCAGAACATCCACACTACCTGCCTGCAAGATCATTTAGAATCTCATAGAGTAAATCGCGGGGAAGCTCAAAGACTGATAGAGCAGGACAAATTAAGCTAAACAAAAAGGTCGACATGTAGAGTTACTACATAAGTTAGAGATAAGCTAAAAAGCTAAAATCATCATAATCCAGAGCGACCCAACTATTATGCTAGAAAGCCGGCCCAAGGAATGATTTGCATGGTGCCTAGTAATTCAATTCAGACAGATCATAACCATCAAGGTTACTCTGCAATCTTGCCTCATCAATCCTTAAACTGCAGACCACAGATCATACCTAATTTTGCAATGCATATAACAATGGCATACAAGAAGAGTACGGACAATTCAAAAAAGAGATTAAAATTCATGAGTCGGCTTTAGTTAGCATATGAAAAAAAACATTCACCAGAACAGTTGTCACATTTGAAACACTATTCATCAGTTACTGAACTGAATTCCATCATGAGAACTGATATGCAAATGCAAGTCATTTATGGAAACAACCAAAGTGTATACGACTTAGCTGATACCTCCACTAGTAAGATGGGCACACAGTTAAACAATCCAAGATTCGAAGGATAAAGTATTATTTAAGAATAGGACCCTAACGTTATTGTACGAGACCTACTCAAAATCACTCAAATTGATGATGTTGTGATGCCTAGTACAAGAGCTTACAAATCCCTTGGGCAAAGCCAACTACATGTGATTGCAACAATAATTTTTTTTTTACTACTTTATCTAGCTGCGATAGTATACATGGATGTACACTGTGGGACCATGATGTGGTGGACTGACAAGACAAAATTTCGATACTAATCAATCAGCTACATACAGCATTGACCAAATAGGTTATCACAATGCCTATGACTGTCCCATTGAAGACATCGTCTGCAAGAAGTCTTATCTATAATTCTTCATGTGCTTCTTCGACTCCATCTCTTTTCTTAATCCAGCGATGAGCATCTTTCTGAATATATCAGAGTGCTCCACAATCATACAAGAAAAAAGGACTAGCTGAAGAAAGAAGGAACATGTAGTTACAGCAATGGTCCAACTCAAAGGAGGAAAAGGCACGGAAATAAATGAATCATTTCCAAAATTTTATAACCAAAAGTGGTGTTGAACCCTGCAAGCTGCAGGTTCCCCTGGGAAAAGTAATTATTAAGGGTGCGCATGTGTTTGTGCGTGTGAGTTTTTGTTGCCAGAATTGTAAAAGTGTGTTTCCACGACTTGTTCCACGACTTTTTTTCAGCTTTTCACTTTAACTTTTTCATTTTGTGCTAAATTGTAGTTAATACTAGAAACCTCAAATCTTCGAAAAGGCTGACATCCAAACTCAATTAGAATCATGGAGAATTTCTTCATTTTAAAGACTCTTTTGTTTTGGTGGGATCCCAAGCTAATCTAAATAGCTCCAAAAAGCCATGCAATTACTGATTAACAGAGACTTATATATATATATATATATTAACTTACAACCAGTATTCTATCTGGCCCATTCTGATGGATCCTATTGGGTTCTACTTGATTCAAGACAACAGATACAATGATCGCACTCAGCTGAAAAAAGAAACATGGAAGGAAGGTGATAAAACCACCACCGGGACTTCAATTCAATTTGATGCAAGTGAACCCTGAACAGAGACTTCACATGATATGTAACCATAAACTACACAAAACTACAGAAAAGGATGAAGTCAATAGAATTGTTCATGCATGACTTTCACCTATGGAATACATGAAGTTGCACAAAGGGAACAAAAAGCAACAAGAGAGAAGAAACATCAATTGCTTATTCATTAACACCAAGCAGAACAACAACAGAGCTACTATAAGGAGCCTCCTCATCAAAGCTAATCAAACAATTACCAAAATTAAAATCAGAAGTTAGAGCAACCTGGACATTCGAGCGTTCCAAAGTATTTCACAAGTTTCTGTTGGACGAGGCCGACTGTGCTGTGCTTCTTGCAGCATCTGCTGTAGGTCTGCCAAAGTTCGACAACATCAAAACTAAAAATCTAATAAAACCAAAGCAGAAAGACTATATCCTCAGAAGACAAGCAGTGCATACTCCCTCAATGTGTTCTAATAAAAAGCCAATCACGAGTAATGGAGATTTGGCTCAACTAATCACAGGCTGCCCAATGTATTTCAGTCGGTCCCCCGATTACCGAGAACAAATCCACACGCGCGCGAGTCACTCAAACGCCTCATCTTCCTCACGGTTGCTTCGTAATGGGACCAAACTGACTTCACGACAGAAAATAAGCACAGAAACGAGGACAGTGAGCACGAACGTAAGACCACATAGCCAGCCACCACTCATCGAAGAACCTCAAAATCTCCATACGCGAGTAACTAAATTCGTCAATCAGCAGAATGACCTGAAACCAATCCACGATTCACGAAAACTAACCCAAAAACGTCGAGCCGGCAGGCATCTCCGACGCTCGGCGATGCGCGATCGATGCCCTAACAGAAACCCTACGTTCCCACCGTGCGGGGCGCTCGCAGCTGCGGAACCGCATTCAGAATCTGCGAGCCGGAATGCGCATCGGCGGGGACTGCCGACTGGCGATCGGCTCGAGAGACCGACGCTCCCCGATGCTGGATGAAGACGAAGGACGCGTTCGAGTTCGACCCGAAATGCGACGAGGAATCGCTCCGCAGTGGGGCGAAAGAGAGATCGTTGAGCGTCGGTTCGAGAGATCGAGAGATCGAGAGCGAGAGAGAGAAGCGCGTAAAGTACACCAATTTCCGAAAACGAAAGGACAAAAGAGCGGTAGAAGCAACTCATGCCCAAATGACGACAAACTCCCTTCGCTGAAAACGTGACAAGGAAGTCCTTTTTTCAGGAAAATATAATTATTTTTCAGTCTCAATTGAAATCTGAAAATAAATAGAAAACATTATCAAATAGAACATATCTTTCGCTAAAATCTTCTCCTATTTACACTCTCTTTCGATAAACATTTTAATTAGTTTATTTTTTAAAAAAGACATGCGAGATAGAGCCTCACTAGGCTGTGACAAGGCTGGCGAACTAGGCGAGGCTTGAGCTCTGCCCAACTTGTCGGATCTGACAAGGGACGAGAGCTTATCTAATGGCCTCAAGTGAGCTTGGGTGAGGTAAGGTGAGACAAAGCCTCACCACAAGCTAGCGAGGTCGAACCTCATCGGAATCTAGTGAGCTAGCAAGGCTCGAGCTTGCTCAATGCCAATGGTTGGTCATTGCCATGGCCAAGGAAAAAATAAGAGAAAAATGAAAATAAAAAATAATTTTTATAAAAGAAAGTAAAAAAAAAAGTTATCTGGCGAAAAAAGTAAAGTGAAAGAAGATATGGAAAATATTTTCCCTTTTTCACAAAAACAAAAAACATTTTCCCTTATTTTAAAAGACTTTTTTTCGTTGATGGAAAATGTTTTCCCTAGTAAGTTCATATTTTACACAAAAAAATTCTCAAAACATTTTCTTGAAAATTATTTTTTGTGAAACGAACTATTTCAAATGTGGCATTTCTAGAAAATATTTTCCATGAACCATTTTCCAGAAAAATATAATTATTTTCTAGTATTCAATTGAAATATGAAAATGAAGTGAAAAATATTTTCCACTGTTCAGTAAAGAAAATCTTTTCCTCCAAATAATCATTTTCAATAATTGTTTATTATTTGTTTTTTAAAATCGATTTTTAATTACTTTTATTTTTTGAAAAAATCCATTTTTAAATTCTTTTTCTTTTCTTTCTTTGTGTCTTCTTCTTCCTCGATTGGTTGCTAGCCACAATGACTAGCCGAAAGTGAGTTCGAGCTCGCCGCTCTCATTAATCTGGAGAGGCTCGAGCTCGCCGCTCACCACCAACTAAGCTCGCCTCTAGCTCACCGATTTGGTGAATGGCAAGATTGCCAGAGCTAAACAAACCTCGAGCATGTTGTGAACAAGCTCGAGACTCACCTGTGGCCAATTGCAAGCCATCGTCATAGTCAACAATCGACCAAGATAGAAGGTGAGAGAGAGAACACTAAAAATAATTTAAAAAATTGATTTTTTTTAAATGAAAGAAAAAAGATGGAAATGTTAACATAGGTATGAGATGAGAGAGAGGGGAAAATGTTTTCCTCATCTTGAAAAGTGGAAAACATTTTCCCTTATTTAAAAAGACTTTCTATTGATGAAAAATGTTTTCCCTAATTGATTCATTTTCCATGAAACGGATACTATAAAATATAAAAAATATTTTTCTAGAAGTTATTTTTCGTGAAACGAACAGGGCCGTTACCTTCATTTCGCTGAAAACAACTTCTAGAAATTCAATTCATGGAAAATAAACTGATCAAGAAAAACATTTTCCATCAATAGAAAAAATTTTAAAATAAAAATTTTCAGCTTTTCAAGAACAACATTTTTCACCTCCTTTTTTTTTTTCACCAAACACTTTTTCCTTTATGTTTTTATTTTTATTTTTTTTAAAATCAAGTTGTTAATTCTTTTTCGTTTCATTTTTCTCGACTGCTCGGTGGCCACAAGCAAGCTCAAGCCGTGTCAAGCTAAAGCAAGGCTCCGCCTCACCTAATCCAATAAGCTAGGTGAGGCTCGCAAAACGTTGGTAAGGCTCTAGTGACCACAGGGGAGGTTCACCCAGATTACCAGATCAGGCGAAGCTTGAGCTAACCTAAGGCCGGTAATTGGCTGGAAGAAGAAAAAAAGAAAAAAAAAATTAAAAATTAAAAATTAAAAAATCAATTTTAAAAAATTTTAAAAATTGAAGGGCATGTATGGAGGAAAAGGTTTTTCTTACCAAATGACGAAAAATATTTTCTAGTTCATTTTCAGATTTCACCTAAATACCAAAAAATATTATCATTTTCCTAGAAAATAAATTATTGAAAAACATTTTACGAAAACGCCACATTTCTGCAAAACGAAAGAAGCCTAGATATGTTAAGGAAAGAACCAATCTTATCACGGACTTCAAGATTTTCATTTGGAGATATTTTATCTCACCTCTTCACAGCTTGTAATTTGATATGGATTCCTAACTCAAGATTTTGATTAACTATCAATCTTAAAGATTATGTATACAAAATATTCAATCATGCGAGATATCTTGATTGATTGACCAAAGATTTTAGGTTTGGAAACCAAAGATTTGATTGTATGGAAGACAAAATTTACGAGAATTCCGACTTCAACGGCTATGGAGATTGATCCTTTTGAATGAGATTGATCCTTTTGAAAATCATCCAACGGGAAGATTAAATGCTAAGGAGTATAGAAGGGATCAAGACGCCAAATTGTAAACTTTCGAGAAGTTTCAACAGTTTTACAATTTGTATTTTAGATGTGCAGCATATTATTGTAATTTCTCAAGGTTGACTAGTGGAATCTAATCAATAAACACAGGTAAACTAAACCGAACCACTATAAAAATATATGTGCATTGCTCTTTATCTTGTTATTTATATTCATTTATAGTCAAATGGATGCACACTACACTACTTGATATAACCAAATTCTGCTTATATCAACAAATTGTTTTTACCTGATCACGTTTTTATCAAACTTGACACTTTAAATTCCAAAATATTTTATCAAGTCTCTTGAAATCATCCATTCACCCTCCTCTATGTGATACTATCAATCAACATCAATTACCTTTAAAAGTAAATTGCTACAAAATGAACATAATTATGGAAATTATAGGGAATTGGCTATCTAATTACAGATTGCAACAAGTAATTTACTAGTTCACAAGAGGCATCACCTAAAGTCCTCATATATTCGGTGTCACCTAAAAGTAGCACTTTTGGTCTATAATCAGTAATTTAGCTATAGAGTTCCCAATATTAGAATGCTAATACTTAAATTTTTTACAAATAATATGGTAAATTATCTCAAATTTCATAAGTCATGGTATTTCTACATGATAACTATTCTCGATAATTGTAATTTTCTAGCAAGTCTTTGTAAATGATAGCTAGTGACTTCCATTTTCGATAGTAGTTTCCTTAGTTTCTACTTGCCAGGCCCAAATAAGTAATATACACGGATGTAAGATGGTTTCTCAAAGGATGCAGCTGGTTTTGTAAAACCAACCCCATTAAAACTCGTGTCTTCCGAATATGTGAATTAGCAACATAAACAACGAAAATTGAAGACTTTAAGAGGAGACTTGCAAGCCCTATCTATAGAGGTTTAACACCTTGTGCCTAAGTCTCTTTTTTTTTACCCCCTACTATAGAAGCTTAACTAAGCTGACTTCCACTTGCAACGCCAAGAGTACATATACCATCTCACACGTGTAGAAGCGCATATTGAGATGCACTTATAGGTTGTGATAGAAAAGTCCATGTCAAATAATTATTATGATGTAAAGTAGTTGATGTATCATAATCACCACATAACTCACTAACTTAAGCTATGAAAAAAGTGTAAAAAAAGTCATAAACCTTTTACAGTTGTGTCAATTTCATCCTAAACCTTTTATTGATACTAATTTAGTCCTAAACTTTTTGATTTAGTGCCAACTGATAATTTTAGTCGGATTTTGCTAATTGGATGCTGATAAGATGACATGGCATGATCGATGCTGATATGAATAACTTTTAATAATATTTTAATATATATTTTTTTTAAATTCATTTTCATTCTCTTTTTTCTTTTTTCCTTCTCCTCCTCCTTCCTCTAACCGATTGCCTGGCCACTAGTGAGGCTCGAGCCTTCGCCAAAGGCTGCGAGGGTTGCTTTCGTTGGGCTGCAAACCTCGTCAAATCTAGTGAGGGTCAAGCTTAAGCAAGGCTAGCTCGAGGCCGCCCAGGCCGCAAGGGTGAGCCTTGCCCAAACTTTGGCAAGGCTGCCCTCATGATTTGGGCAGCCTAAGCTAGCCTCACCCATGGCCCTCGAGCCTCGCCGCTTAGCATGAGCAGCCCTTGCGGCCTTTGGCGAGGGCTCGAGCCTCGCCAGTGGCCATGAGGCTCGTTAAAGGCCGACGAAGTCGACCTCCTCGATAGTCACCTCTAGTCGATTACTAAGGTCTAGCAACCGACATAAGAGAAGAAAGAGGAAGAAGGAAAAAAGAAAAAGAAGAGGAAAAGGAAAAAAATAAAACATTGAAAAAATATTAAAATATTATTAAAAACTGTCCACATCAGCACCGATCATACCATGTCAGCCGACCATACCCCATCAACAAAATTTGACTAAAATTAGTCGGAAATGACTGAATTAGCACAAAGTGAAAATGTTTATGCTTAAATTAGCACAAGTGAAAAGATTTAGAACTAAATTGATATCAATAAAAAATTTATGACTTAATCGACACAAATACCAAAAATTGATGACTTCTTTGACACTATTCCCTTAAGCTTTCAAGTGAAATTGGTCCAATTAAATATGTTTTTCTTTGTCTATACTGGATATGTTAAACAAATTCCAACTTGTATTCTCATAATAATGTCCCTAGGTAAAAGTATTGGACTTCTATTATGGACTCCCAATTGGTGTGGAGCCCACGGTTGATTGGTGGGTTTGGATTCATCAAGAAATACCATGGATCCTTATAATTGCTAAGATGTGATTTGCCATCAAGATTCGATTCGGGATACCACGGATGAAAGGTGTGTTTGCATTGATTGGTGATGATTGGAGATTCAAATTAGAGATTGTTGAGATGCTCATATAAGTTGTATCAAAAAAATCTCACACTATAAAATCGGTCTGCTATAGAATAGTTAATATATCCTAATTGACTATAACTGATTAGTTTAAGCTTTTGAATTAAGATAAATCGAACTGAACATGTTGATGGGCTTCTGCAATATGATCTCAACTTAATAGTATCAAAGCCAATGACAATTAAGGAATCCCGTGGATCTTCATGGTTGATGAATGCGACTTGAATTCTAGGTTCGTTACAAGAGGAGACTACACTCGTTGGCGATGAGTGAAGATTTGAGATGAGATCTTTTGATGTAAAAGGATGCCAGACTTAAGCTCCATTCGTTTTGTGGAAAATGTGACGTTTTCGAAAATTCTTTTCTAGGAAATTAATCATATTTCCCAGTGTTCGGCTGAAATTTGAAAATGAAATAGAAAATATTTTCCACCGTTCGCTAAAGAAAATCTTTTCATACATGCTCTTATTTTCAATAATTTTTTTATTTTTTAAAATCGATTTTTATTTTTTTTCCTTTTTTTTTTTTCTATTCTTCTTCCTTGGCCATGGCTGATCACTAGCAATGAGCCTCCATTGACTAGCTCAGACCTCACCCCAGGCCTCACCAAATTGGGTGAGGCCCAGGCTTGCCTAGCTCATCGACCTCGAGCAAGCTTGGCTTCGCCAATTAGGCGAGGCTGCCTTGCTGGTTTGTGGTGAGGTTGCCTCGCCGATCTATGGCCAGGCCGAAGCTTACTAATGGCCAGTTGCCAATTGTTGCTATGGCTAGCGACCAACCAAGGAGGAAGAACAAAAAAAGAAAGAAAGAAAATTTAAAACTTGATTTTTAAAAAAAAAAAAAGGAACATAAAATTAAAAATAAAATATGTTTGGTGAAAGAAAGTGAGGTGAAAGAAATTATGAAAAATGCTTTTTTTTTTTTGGTAAGAGGTAATAATATAAAAAGAAAAGGACAAAAGTACAAAAAATTACGACACCAAAACTTACACTCAAGATGAATAAACATAATGAGTGGCAGTATGCCATGATGTAAAAAAAACCACACAAGGCAACGCCTAAAATGAGTGGCAGTATGCCATCGAAAATGCTTTCCACTTTTCAAAAATACAAAAATATTTTCCTCGCAAAAAACGTTTTCCTTTTACCATTTCATTTTCCGTGAAACAAATATAAGAAAATCTGGAAAACATTTTTTTGAAAGTTATTCTCCGTAAAACAAATGAATCAAATGAATCCTTAAAGGAAGAAGATTGTTGAAATGCACGTTCATTTTCCAGCGAGGGCAGATCTAGCTTTGGCGGCCACCCGAGATCGCACTACCCCCGACAACCTCAAGCAAGGGTCGCACTAATCGGCTTATACTTTTATCTGAAGATGGTCCAATTAAATATTTTGACGGACTCAAACATGAGCCCTCTTTCGATAATCTTCCCCGATGAAGAAAAGGAGCTTTTGTTGTGCGCTCTTAACACCTTCTACCCCACCATTGAAACCGGGCTCCTATGACAATCCCCAATAGATCTAGTCACCATTGAAACCCTCCAATAGCTATTCTCACACCATATGCACAAAACAAAATAGAACACACTTTACACTACTAAACCACATCCATAGTGTTTTCAAAGGATCAACCATGCACTTTATCTTCACTTAAACAAGCCTTCTCCCTAATTTCTCTTGCTAACTCTTAGAAAAAGTACTCAAATGCAGGTTACGAGCTTATAACGAAAAAAACGACTCAAAAGAATTCTAAATATTGCTTCATTACTCTTGTTTCTGCCCACGTCAACTGTGGCACATATGTTTGAATCTTTTATAGCCATCCAAATTTGAACAATGCAATTGAAAACAAGCTTGATTAATGCTGTTGTGCTATTTTATTCAAAGATTTCGTTAAAAAATTGATAGCCCTATTAAACTTCTGTATGCTTTGCGAAAAATGAAAGATTTAGGAAAAAAAATTTCCAAAAATAATTATTTGTATCGATTGATATAATTAGTCAACAAATATTTTCATTATCAATAACAATTTATGTGCAAATATTTCTGTAAACAATAAAAACATTTTTCGGAAAGTTATTTTTATAAGCAATGCAAGTGAGGATTTTTTTAGAAAATATTTCTAAATCTTTTATTTTTCGTGAATTAAACGGAGCCTAAGAAAACTTCATAAACTCAGACTGAAAACAGAGTATGCTGAAGAATTCAGAATTCAGCTCCTGTCATATAAAATTTCACCCCAAATACAACGTAGTACCATACCTACAAAAAAGCTAAATTCAAACTAACAACGGCTTGGATTCTACATGTTTTCTTGACATGTGCAATTGCGATAACACCAACTATCCTCCGTGCTTGATTAAAAAAACAAATAAGAGCGGTGAAGCAAGAAGCTTGGGTAATTTCTAATGTCATGTCAGGTACAGGCATATATATCACTAGTAACATGTTATGAGAGCCTGCGTTCAGTAGGGACCTTACCTGAGAAAGCACAAGTTCCTTCTCTTCTTTTTGGCCAACAGCACACCTTCCTTCTCAAAAACCCAAAAACATACTTCAGTCATTTCTCCTTAATACATCCTTCCCGTACACTCCGCAGAACCACAGTAGCAATCTTTTTTCTTAATATTGCCATTAGAGTCACTAACCTGACCTATTGTATAATTGTAATGGTAAGTTAATTCCTGCAAAGGAGGAATATTTTCAGCGGCAAAGAACATTATGTGAGGAACTCCCTTGTCCCCATGATCATACAGGACATTTTGGGCATACAGATTGGGAGAACAGCTGTGGTTAATGAACCTCCCAACATTCCCATACTTGGCTGCATCAATGGTAAAACCAACGTCCTCCACAATTTCGCAAGAATCCATGTGCACATCGGGCATAAGGGTTGAGAGCCCGTCCCAAAGATTACTGTCGTTGTAGTTATTGCCAATGTCAAATAAGTACTCATCTTTTCCAGTCCGTTCTTCTGCTTCCTTGTCTAAAAGGAGCTCTCCTATATACTCGCATATAAAACTTCCAGAGCGTATAGAATTAAGGGATCTCACACCCCAACCTCTTGATTCAGTCTTGAAAATTTCTAGCTGAAACTTGAGACCACGCTGGGTGACCCTATTGTGGCAAGAGGAAGGGCACTTGCAAGAAGGTCCACACTCATAAACCAGGGGCTTTTCTTCAACAATAGCTCCATTATAATTGTACGGAATTTCTCCTCCATTCTTGACAGAACAGATGCACCTCTCCGTATCTGAGCAACCCCTAGAACAATCACAACCCTTAGAGGGCAGAGGGCGGAGCCAGCCAGGATATATCATGCGAGTAATGTACTCAAATGGCAGGGGCTTTTCCTTATCGATGGTGTTGACAACAGATATTGGAATGGACTCTTTCCCCTGTGAAACATCATGCACGCAGAGACCCTCCCGTGCTTCAAACTTTTTCGATTTCTTCACCACTTTCCAGGCAAGCTCGGGCTGACCAGGAATCCGGTTCAGACGGAACTTAAAGACCAGCTTGCCACGTGGGCCCAGTTCCTGCCAACATTTGTCCACCACATACAGCCCATCATAAGTATAGGTAGTAACCATTCTAGGTTTTGGTTCAGCGGAATCAGATGACCTTGTTTCTTTCAATCCCCGAATCACCCTCACAGGATTCCTTTCAGATATGCTGTTACTCAGACCGAGGTTACCTTTTTCAAGTTTCTGATCTTCAGGCTCCTTGTCCTTGCCAATCACATTCCCTCCCGAGCCAGTGTATATCACAAAATCTGAGTTATCCAGATCATCACAATATGAACCCGATGACACGACACTCGTCGCCAGGAATTTTCCATCTTTGTTGATATAATCAATACCGCTCTGATTATGGCGATGAAGGCCAATAATGCTCAGCTCTACTCTATACTGAAACTCATCCCCAACTTCAACTCCAGGTACAGGACCTATGATTTGTTTTCCAGCGTTAACAAATCTTCCCTTGTCCTTGAAGATTTTTGCCGCTTGAAGATCAATCCTTTTATGTTTGTTTTCACCTTTGGTCTTGGCTTCTTCTTCCTGCAAGAGCTTCCTGAAGACAGCTTGGAACAGACGCAGTGTCTCCCTGACTTTGTGTCGAGTAACATCATCATTGCCTTTACTTTCTAAAAGACCATGACCAAAATGAGGTGGGTTCAAAGTATATGCTCTAGGATGCAAAGACACCTGAAGATCTTCACGGTGCTCGTCAATGTCCACAACATCCTGATTTCCCCAAACCACCAGTTTGCTAGTGCTTTCATGAGCAGACTCTTCTTGAAAAGGTTGGCTCTTCTGCAGAGTCTTTCCCTCAGAGGTTTTTGCCTCTATAGGCTTTACCTTTGGAGTTAATTTTGATTTCTCAGGGACCATAGGATCTTTTTTCTTAGGAGTTAATTTTGATTTCTCAGGGCGTGCAGGATCTTCTTTCTTCCCTATCCTTGCAGTCATAATATTAGGAGAAGACATTTTGCTTCCCTCTTTGCTCTGCTGCCAAGGACAAAACGGTGCAGCCATCAGACCTTGCACAAGAACCCTTCCAGATGAAACTTCCGATAAGCCAGCATTGTCTTCCGATGTGTGAGTTCCTAATCCATCTGCACGCTTTCTCTTGAGGCTTTCCTCCTTGTTGTATGGAACCATTTTCTTTGCCCGTTTTCTCTTGTGCCCAATCCTTTTATCACTATATGCCTCAGACTGACAGACGGAAAGATCTGGATTACTTCCACGTGGAGATCCACCCCAACCATCATCAGCAACCTCAGGTTTTATGTTTGCCTCCGAAAATGTTCCCAACTTATCTCGCTCTCTCTTGCCGTCAACACCGTTCTCCTCATGTTCAGCCTGAACTTCAGCTTTAGTTGCTTCAGTTACCTCATTTAAAGATTTGCACTCCTGAGAATCCAAATCCCGTAAACTTTCTCCAATCAAATTTGTGCCAGTCACTTCTGTCCACTTCTCATCCTTCAAGTGGCTTTCCCCACTGACTTTTATTTCCTTCAAAGGGGCGGCCACATCCAAGCACACTTCCTTATTAAGTAGAGGAGCAGTCCTTCCACAATGAGGTGGGAATTCTCTAATTGCCGAAACCCTTCTCCTAGGAGGATAGCTTCTAGCTTTAGGTTTCTCAAGAGACTTGCCGGTGGAACTGGTAGTTAATGAAGCATACCCAGCACAAAGATTAGCATCGCTTGATTCAGTTGTATCTTTATTTTGAGGAGCAGCAGCAACCCCACCATCTCTCCCAAACAATTCAGATTCCAAAGCTTTTCTAGGTTCTACAATTCCTGTGTGCTCTAAAGTCCCCAGAGACATTCCTGTCGGTTGCTTCTCACTCACTGAGCTTAGACCATCAACCGCATCAGCCACCTGCCCCAACTTTTTCGAATTAGATTCTACAACACCTGTTTGCGTGAGGATAGCTGTAGAATCTCCGACTCTAGAATCAACACAACCTCCCCATGATGCATCAACAGCCTCAGCTGCAGTCCCCTTATTCTGAGAGCTGGCAATGTAAACTGAACTCTTTGTTGGTTCCACATTGATTCTTGGAGCAAATCGTCCACATCCTCGAGGAAAATCACGAATAGCAGAAACCATCCTTCGCTTGTACTTAGGTGCGCCATTACGAGAGTAGCAATTGCCATTACCCATCACAGGTAATCCAGATCTCCACACAGAACTACAGCCATAAACAGAAGTTACAGCTCTTGACGGCTCATGACGAAGCGTATTATTTAGGACAGCCATTGAATTCTGAATAAAAAAGCAGTAAGACACTCAAAATTGCGTAAAAGATTAAACAACCATCAACAAGAGTATTAGTGAACCATCTATTTTGGCCAAGACAGAATGGGACAAAGCTAGAACAGATCTATATTATCCACGTTAGACAAATCACACTACACAGGAAGACCAAAAAATAATCCGAGATCATCAACCACGATCATCAACGTGTTTAGGGAATTAACCATACACCAATACAGTAAAACATCTACGGGCCACACAAGCACAACACAAACGGCAGATGACCATCCACCAATTCATAAAAATCATCGCCCCATTTACGAAAAATCTCCAAGTACTCCTGGAACACGTGTTCCATATCCACCAAAGCAGAACATTATGAATTCCTTTATTTTCATCCAAGAATGACAACACACAGGTCGATGGACATGGGGCGTAGGAGAAGGTCGGTCATGCTCCGGGAGCACCTCGAAAAACCCTCTCCGCACTCAAGCGCACATTGCTTGTGCCTAATAGACACTGCTTAGAACCTCAACCCATGCGAACCGCTACGAATAGACAAACACGAATAGACAAACACGAGCCGAAACTATATTTCAAAAGAACGATAATCGCATGGCCACCCACCGAGCATTAACACGGACCGACCTCGTTTTCCCCCACTCACCGCAAAACTTACAGAGCCAGTCGAGCCGAATCAAAATCCCAATTTTCCCGCACCACGCATGCCCAATCTGCCGATGCTCCAACGGCTACACATCCGTCTCCAATTCCGTTCCGATGCGCTCAGAACAGCAGAAATTCGAACCCGAGCCGCACCGGTTCAAATCCTCTGCGCCCTCCACAATCAAAACGAGAGGGAAAACAAAATTCCGGTGAAGACAACTAAACAACGAATCAGAGAAGGGAACCGAAATCAACCGAGGATGCGAACACGTACATCGAACGACGAGGGCCATCCATACCGAGGAGCCGCGACGAGAGATGACGAGACGGAACCCAGGGAGGGAGCCCGCGGGGCGCGGGGAGGGTGGAGGAGAAACGCCGGACCGCGTCCCGGTGAGAGAGGATTCGACGGCGGCGGCGGCGGCGGCGAAGCCAGGCAGGTTCGCGGGCGCGACGGCGATTGCGACGGCGACGGCGACGGCGAGCGGACACGGAAGCGGAGGCTTTCTTTGCCCGGGGACTCGCGAGCATGGAGAGAAATTAAAAATTGTATTATAGAGAAAAGTGAATATATAGCAGGGCGATGGTTTTTATAAATTAATGTTTTTTTGTGGAAAACATGGAAAAAATCAGTAAAGTGACGAGGATTGCACAGTGCTTTTGTTTCGCCGTGATTTATTTTTTTTTCCCTATTTTTGCTAAGCTTAAGAAATGAAATCCTTGTGTCTTTTGGAAAAATAGTGCTGCTAATTAATTTATTTAACGCTACAAATGGAAAGGTGAGATTTATATCCCTTTTAAAGCCTTTTTCAATTACCCCTGCAATTTTTTTACCCAAAAAAAGTTACCCTACATTATTAAAGTATAAGAGGCCAAAGTTTCTAAAGCAGAAATTATTAATTCACACTTCTCTTACGAACTTGCTATTGCATCCTCTCCCTTATGTACCTAGCCATTTTCTTTTTATACAATACTAGTGAGCTATTCAAATTTTCTTACGGTTAAATTTGTCGTCTTAAAAATCGATATCTTTTCCTCTATGATTCTTTTATATATCATGTGATTTCTTGGAATTCATTTTACATAAATGCCACATTTTACAAATGAAGTCTAAATATGTGAAGGAAAGAAGATACGAAAAATGTGGCACTTGTAGTCAACCTTATCACAGACTTCAAGATTTCTCACCCCTTAACAGCTTGCAATTTGATACGGATTCCTAACTTAGAAGATTTTGATTAACTACCAATCTTAAATGTTATGTACAAAAAATATTCAATTACGCGAGATACTTGATTGATTAACAATCATTCCGAAAGCAATATATTTTCCATAATTGGAGCTACTCTAATTTTAGAAATCAAATGGGTCCGCCCCAGTGGCCACTCTTCCATCTTGGAAGGGGGAGGTTGGGAGTTCAAATCCTCACATTCTCAAAGGGGATTGGGGGTGGGGAAGATTTCATTTTAAAAGTGGGTTTCGACTTCCACGCCCTGCAAGGAGGCAGGGCAAAAGTCTGAGAGTGAGTGATAGAGTAGGATTAGCGTAGGACTGACCAAAAAAAAAATTTAGAAATCAAATAATTGATCGCATGGAAGACAAAATTTACGAGAATTCCAGTTGATCGACTTCAACGATTATGGAGATTTATCCTTCCGAAAATTATCCAACGGGAAGATTCAATGATAAGGAATATAAAAGGAGATCACTAAACGTTCATAATTTCGGAAATGCTCTCACCTCCTGCGACGTCGCCAGTGAGGCAAGATCTAGCTTCGGCAATCTAGCCTATTGTGACCGTCGCCCAAGGTTGCACTAACCCCAACAACCTCAAGCAAGGGTCGCACTAACTCGGCTTATACTTTTATGTGAAGATGGTCCAATTAAATATTTTGATGGAGTCAAACATGGGCCCTCTCTTGATAATCTTCCCAGGTGAAGAAACAGAGCTTCTGTTGTGCGCTCTATAACACCTTCTGCCACATAACGCCAGGCTCCTATGACAATCCCCAATAGATCTAGTCACCATCGAAACCCTCCAATAGCTATTCTCACACCATATGCACACAACATAATAGAACACACTTTCACACTAATAAACCACATCTGTATAGTGTTTTCAAAGGGCCAATCATGCACTTTATCTTTACCTAAACAAATGTCTTCTCTCTAACTTCTCCTGCTAAAAGTACTCCAATCGGTGTTACAAGCTTATAACGGAAAAAACACTCAAGACTTCTAAATATTGCCTTATTTCTCTTGTTTTTGCCAGCGCTTGAATCTTTTGTAGCCATCCAAATTTGCAGATTGCAATTTGAAAACTAGCTTGATTATTTTATTCAAAGACTTTGTTAAGAATTTGATAGGTAGATTAAAGCTCCGTATGTTTTGCGGAAACTGTAAGATTCAGAAAACATTTTCCCCAAAATAATTATTTGTATCGCTTGATATTATTAATCAATAAATATTTTCGTTATCAATAACAATTTATAAGCAAAAATTTCCACAAACAATGAAAATATTTTTACGATATCTGTTTTTTGTAAGCAATATACGTGAGTATTATCTAGAAAATATTTCCAAATCTTTTATTTTTTGTGAAATTAATGGAGCTTAAGAAAACTTTATATCGACTCAGACTGAAAACAGAGTACGCTGAAAAATTCAGAATTCAGCTCCCCTCGTATAAAATTTCGCCCGAAATACAATGCAGTACGGTATTTACAAGAAAGCTAAATTCAAACTAACAACAGCTCTGATTCTGCACATTTTCTTGTCCTGTGCAATTGCGACGACACCAACTATCCTCTGTGCTTAATTAACAAACAAATAAGAGCAGTGAAGCAAGAAGCTTGGGTAATTTCTAATGTCATGTCAGGTACATGCATATCACCAGTAACATGCTATGAGAGCCTGCGTTCCGTAGGGAGCTTACCTGAGAAAGCACAAGTTCCTTCTCTTCTTTTTGGCCAACAGCACACCTTCCTTCTCAAAAACCCAAAAACATACTTCAGTCATTTCTCCTTAATACATCCTTCCCGTACACTCCGCAGAACCACAGTAGCAATCTTTTTTCTTAATATTGCCACTAGAGTCATGAACCTGACCTATCGTATAATTGTAATGGTACGTTAATTCCTGCAAAGGAGGAATATTTTCAGCGGCAAAGAACATTATGTGAGGAACTCGCTTGTCCTCATGATCATACAGGACATTTTGGGCATACAGATTGGGAGAACAGCTGTGGTTAATGAACCTCCCGACATTCCCACACTTGGCTGCATCAATGGTAAAACCAACGTCCTCCACAATTTCGCAAGAATCCATGTGCACATCAGGCATAAGGGTTGAGAGCCCGTCCCAAAGATTACTGTCGTTGTAGTTAGTGCCAATGTCAAATAAGTACTCATCATTTCCAGTCCGTTCTTCTGCTTCCTTGTCTAAAAGGAGCTCTCCTATATACTCGCATATAAAATTTCCAGAGGGTATAGAATTAAGGGATCTCACACCCCAACCTCTTGATTCAGTCTTGAAAATTTCTAGCTGAAACTTGAGACCACGCTGGGTGACCCTATTGTGGCAAGAGGAAGGGCACTTGCAAGAAGGTCCACACTCATAAACCAGGGGCTTTACTTCAACAATAGCTCCATTATAATTGTACGGAATTTCTCCTCCATTCTTGACAGTACAGATGCACCTCTCCGTATCTGAGCAACCCCTAGAACAATCACAACCCTTAGAGGGCAGAGGGCGGAGCCAGCCAGGATATATCATGCGAGTAATGTACTCAAATGGCAGGGGCTTTTCCTTATCGATGGTGTTGACAACACATATTGGAATGGACTCTTTCCCTTGTGAAATATCATGCACGCAGAGACCCTCCCGTGCTTCGAACTTTTTCGACTTCTTTACCACTTTCCAAGCGAGCTCGGGCTGACCAGGAATCCGGTTCAGACGGAACTTAAAGACCAGTTTGCCATGTGGACCCAGTTCCTGCCAACGTTCTTCCACCATATACAGCCCATCATAAGTATAGGTAGTAACCATTCTAGGTTTTGCTTCGGCGGCATCAGATGGCCTTGTTTCCTTCAATCCCCGAATCACCCTCACAGGATTCCTTTCAGATATGCTGTTACTCAGAGCAAGGTTACCTTTTTCAAGTTTCTGATCTTCGGGCTCCTTGTCCTTGCCAATAACATTCCCTCCCGAGCCAGTGTATATCACAAAATCTGAGTTATCCAGATCATCACAATATGAACCCGATGACACGATACTCGTCGCCAGGACATTTCCACCTTTGTTGAAATAATCGATACCTCTCTGAGTCTGGCGATGAAGGCCAATAATGTTCAGCTCTACTCTATACTGAAACTCATCTCCAACTTCAACTCCAGGTACAGGACCTATGATTTGTTTTCCAGTGTTAACATATCTTCCCTTGTCCTTGAAGATTTTTGCCGCATAAAGATCAACTCTTTTTTGCTTGTTTTCACCTTTGGTCTTGGCTTCTTCTTCCTGCAAGAGCTTCCTGAAGACAGCTTGGAACAGACGCAGTGTCTCCCTGACTTTGTGTCGAGTAACATCATCATTGCCTTTACCTTCTAAAAGACCACGACCAAAAGGAGGTGGGTTCACAGTAAATGCTCTAGGACGCAAAGACACCTGAAGATCTTCATGGTGCTCGTCAATGTCCACAACATCCTGATTTTCACAAACCATCAGTTCGCTAGTGCTTTCATGAGCAGACTCTTCTTTAAAAGGTTGGCTCTTCTGCAGAGTCTTTCCCTCAGAGGTTTTTGCCTCTATAAGCTTTACCTTTGGAGTTAATTTTGATTTCTCAGGGACCACAGGGTCTTTTTTCTTAGGAGTTAATTTTGATTTCTCAGGGCCTACAGGATCTTCTTTCTTCCCTATCCTTGCAGTCATAATATTAGGAGAAGACATTTTGCTTCCCTCTTTGCTCTGCTGCCAAGGACAAAACGGTGCAGCCATCAGACATTGCACAAGAACCCTTCCAGATGAAACTTCCGATGAGCCGGCATTGTCTTCCGATGTGTGAGTTCCTAATCCATCTGCACGCTTTCTCTTGAAGCTTTCCTCCTTGTTGTATGCAACCATTTTCTTTGCCCGTTTTCTCTTGTGCCCGATCCTTTTATCAGTATATGCCTCAGACTGACAGATGGAAAGATCTGGACTACTTCCACGTGGAGATCCACTCCGACCATCAACGGCAACCTCAGGTTTTATGTTTGTCTCCGAAAATGTTCCCAACTTATCTCGCTCTCTCTTGCCTTCAACACCATTCTCCTCATGTTCAACCTGAACTTCAGCTTTAGTTGCTTCAGTTACCTCATTTAAAGATTTGCACTCCTGAGAATCCAAATCTTGTAAACTTTCTTTAATCAAATTTGTGCCAGTCACTTCTGTCCACCTTAGAGTTTTCTCATCCTTCAAGTGGCTTTCCTCATTGACCTTTATTTCCTTCAAAGGGGCGGCCACATCCAAGCACACTTCCTTATTAAGTAGAGGAGCATTCCTTCGACAATGAGGTGGGAATTCTCTAATTGCCGAAACCCTTCTCCTAGGAGGATAGCTTCTAGCTTTAGGTTTCTCAAGAGACTTGCCAGTGGAACCAGTAGTTAATGAAGCATGCCCAGCACAAAAATTAGCATGGCTTGATTCAGTTGTATCTTTATTTTGAGGAGCAGCAGCAACCCCACCATCTCTCCCAAACAATTCAGATTCCAAAGCTTTTCTAGGTTCTACAATTCCTGTGCGCTCTAAAGTCCCCAGAGACATTCCTGTCGGTTGCTTCTCACTCACTGAGCTTAGACCATCAACCGCATCAGCCACCTGCCCCAACTTTTTCGAATTAGATTCTACAACACCTGTTTGCGTGAGGATAGCTGTAGAATCTCCGACTCTAGAATCAACAAGACCTCCCCATGATGCATCAACAGCCTCAGCTGCAGTCCCCTTATTCTGAGAGCTGGCAATGTAAACTGAACTCTTTGTTGGTTCCACATTGATTCCTGCAGCAAATCGTCCACATCCTGGAGGAAAATCACGAATGGCAGAAACCATCCTTCGCTTGTACTTAGGTGCGCCATTACGAGAGTAGCAATTGCCATTACCCATCACAGGTAATCCAGATCTCCACACAGAACTACAGCCATAAACAGAAGTTACAGCTCTTGACGGCTCATGACGAAGCGTATTATTTAGGACAGCCATTGAATTCTGAATAAAAAAGCAGTAAGACACTCAAAATTGCGTAAAAGATTAAAAAACCATCAACAAGAGTATTGGTGAACCATCTATTTTGGCCAAGACAGAATGGGACAAAGCTAGAACAGATCTATATTATCCACGTTAGACAAATCACACTACACAGGAAGACCAAAAAATAATCCAAGTTCATCCACCACGATCATCAATGTGTTTAGGAAATTAACCATACACCAATACAGTAAAACATCTATGGGCCACACAAGCACAACACAAACGGCAGATGACCATCCACCAATTCATAAAAATCATCGCCCCATTTACGAAAAATCTCCAAGTACTCCTGGAACACGTGTTCCATATCCACCAAAGCAGAACATTATAAATTCCTTTATTTTCATCCAAGAATGACAACACACAGGTCGATGGACATGGGGCGTAGGAGAAGGTCGGTCATGCTCCGGGAGCACCTCGAAAAACCCTCTCCGCACTCAAGCGCACATTGCTTGTGCCTAATAGACACTGCTTAGAACCTCAACCCATGCGAACCGCCACGAATAGACAAACACGAGCTGAAACTATATTCCAAACGAACGATAATCGCATGGCCACCCACAGAGCATTAACACGGACCGACCTCGTTTTCCCCCACTCACCGCAATACTTACAGAGCCAGTCGAGCCGAATCAAAATCCCAATTTTCCCGCACCACGCATGCCCAATCTGCCGATGCTCCAACGGCTACCAATCCATTTCCAATTCCGTTCCGACGCGCTCAGAACAGCAGAAATTCGAACCGAGCCGCACCGGTTCAACCCCTCTGCGCCCCCCCACAATCAAAACGAGAGGGAAAACAAAACTCCGGTCATGACAACTAAACAACGAATCAGAGAAGGGAACCGAAATCAACCGAACCTGCGAACACGTACATCGGAGGACGAGGGCCATCCAGACCAAGGGGCCGCGACGAGAGATGATGAGACGGAACCCAGGGAGGGAGCCCGCGGGGCGCGGCGAGGGTGGAGGAGAAACGCCGGACCGCTTCCCGGCGAGAGAGGATTCGACGGCGGCGGCGGCGGCGAAGCCAGGCAGGTTCGCGGGCGCGACGGCGACGGCGACGGCGATGGCGAAGGCGAGCGGACACGGAAGCGGAGGCTTTCTTTGCCCGGGGACTCGCGAGCATGGAGAGAAATTAAAAATTATATTACAGAGAAAAGTGAATATATAGGAGGGCGATGGTTTTCATAAATTTATGTTTTTTGTGGAAAACATGGAAAAATCAGTAAAGTGACGAGATTGCACAGTGTTTTTGTTTTACAGTGATTTTTTTTTCCCTCTTTTTGCTAAGCTTAGGAAATGAGATCCTTGTGTCTTTTGGAAAAATAGTGCTGCTAATTAATTTATTTAACGGTACACATAGAAAGGTGAGATTTATATCCCATTTTAAGCCTTTTTCAATTACCCCTGCAATTTTTTTACCCAAAAAAAAGTTACCCTACATTATTAAAGTATAAGAGGCCAAAGTTCCCAAAAAGCAGAAATTATTAATTCACGCTTCTCTTACGAACTTGCTATTTCATCCTCCACCCTATGTACCTAGCCATTTTCTTTTTATACAATGCTAGTGAGCTATTCAAATTTTCCTACGGTTAAATTTGTCATCTTAAAAGTCGATATTTTTTCCTCTGTGATTCTTTTACATATTATGTGATTTGGTCACTAATTCTTATTTGTGTTGAAATCGAGTCATAAGCCTTCTATTTGACTCCATTTTCAAAAGATTTTTCTTTCGAAAATAGTTATGATTATTATTTATCATGTGATTATGATGTTATGATTCGGTTAAGAGGCGATTAAGATTCATTGACTTCGTTACATGCAGATGAGGGTCAATCATCAATTGGGAAAAAAAGAAGTCAAGAGAAAATTAAATCAAAACTCAAGGCTCCATCAGATGGGAAAATGATGATAACAAATTCATGCCGCAGTAAATGATATCAAACTGATTTCGCAAGGCAATCTGCATGCCTTGTCGCCTTTTCGCGTGCATCCAACACGAGAACGGTAAAACAGATGGGGATCATACTGACTTTCTAAAGCAACATGCGAGGATCATGCGCGATATGTCAATCGCTTGCATGCACCTGGAAAGCTTTCCAGAGCCTGGACGGGAACCATCCTAGGCCAACACCAAGATAGTTCTCCGTGACATGAAAAGTTTCTTCTTCCATCACTTTTTCTCACATTTACCTGCGACGCTCTGGGGAACCAAAATAGCAGCAACTTTCATTCTCAGCGTTTCCATCGGAATCATGAACCTGATCGGATTGTCTTGATGTTATGGTACGAGATTGTCGACTCCTGCAGAGGTGTAATGTTTTCAGCAGCTAAACAACACCAACTGTGGCAGTCTCTTGCTCCCGTGATCGTAATGGAAGGGTTTGTGGCAAAGGTCCGGATAGCAGCTGCAGGTGAAGAATCGCGTCATATTACTCTGACTTCTATGGAAGCTCCATTGTGGTTATTTGGGATGTCCCCGCTTTCTTGATGATACGAGGACATTTCCTGAATCCGAGCAACCGCCAGAACAATCACAATCATCACCAGGGTGGGCCGGAACCATTCAGGATATATACCGCACGTGTTATGTAGTTCAATGAAGGGCTTCTCATCGTTGATGGTGTCTACAGCCGATTAGGAATTAACTCTTTCCGTGTGAAATATCTTCTGAACAGAGATGCACCTGCACTCCGCACTTCTTCCACTACTTTGCTAACAAGGTCTAGTTGGCCAGGAATCCGATCCAATTTATCTATGTTCTTGCACCGGCACAGTCAGATTCTGTTCTCTCTCTCATCTCCTAGAACACCCTGACAGATTCTTTGCAGATATGCTGTTCTTCAGAGCAAGGTTACCTTGCTTGAGTTTCTGGCCTTCTGCCTCCCTGTGCATCCAGCCATCTAGATCATCAATCTGTGCTCCACAGGACCCAGTATTTGCTTTGCAGGGTGGATACACGTGCCTAATGAATTTTTCTGTGCTTGAAGGTCAAGCCCTCTCTGTTCTATGGACTTAGCTTCTCTTTCACACGAGAGCTTCCTGTAACAAGTACGGAGCGTGCGTAACATCTCCAATTTGGCTCTCCTCCTTCTAGCATCAATAACAGAGCACTCAAACTTTGTAGCTTCCACAAATTCAACTCTTCCCATTACTATCCCAGGCCTGCAGAGATGTAATTGCTGCTTCGTCCTCACTGACCAAGTGTAAACTGTCAACTGCATTAGCCCATCTCCCACTTTTCCCAACTGAGATTCTAAAGCATTTACTCGTGCAAGGAGAGACATTAGACGCCTTGAGAGGTTGAGGCTCAGTTCCAACTTCAGAACCTCCCATGAACATATGAACAGTCTAGGCTGTATCCTCCTCCTTCCCGAATGCTGTTGACCTCACTTGCATCAGCTGCTGGTTCCAAAAAGAAATTTGCAGAGCAAAAGGTCCACACATCCTCGTGGACAATCATGAACAGCGGAAACTTTCCGCCACTCAAACTCCATTGTAACAGCATCCCTTCACCATTTCCATAGGTAATGATCCTGTTTTCCCTTTGGGATATCCCCATCAACCGATGCAACAGTTCTTGGTTAACTAGTTCCGGCTTTTGCCTTTGACGTAAAATTCAGTGCCGCATTCAAAACTGTGCAACAGAGGAAAAAGAAAGAGAATATTAACAGGAAAAGCACAGAACAACCTTGTGACTGATCAAAAGAATGAAAACAGGAGATGACATATTTAGCAATTATTCGCCCCGAACAAATTACATTTCAGATTGCAAGATCGAAAGATAACTTGCCATCATCCTATCCTTGATCTTTGAAGATAGTTAAAAGAAAATCATAAAGGCGATAGCATGCTGCCCTTTATGGCTAGCTTTCCCCCGCTTTTCAATTGATGACACGTCATCGAATCGATCAAAGAAAACATCGGAGCAGGGGAAAGAAGTGTGAACAGAGTAGGAGAACGAATGTGCATGCCTGAGAGTGAACGAAAGGAAGCGATTGCCATCTTGGTGAGAGGAATCATGGAGTCAAAAGCGAGGGATGTCGATGGTGATCGGAGACGGAGAGTGAAGACTCGAAAGTTCATGCATAAGAGAGAGAGATATCTTGCGGTTTGAGTTTCGCGGAAAAATGAAATCGGTTACGAGTTAGTTTGAGGAAGCCAAACAGTAGTGATGCGTCAGGTATTATAATTATATATACGCATCTCAATTGTTTTTTTATTTGAATTTCAAAAAATTTGCTAGTTCCTAATTAATTTTAGGGAAAATTCCAAATAAGGACCTAAAATGAATCTATTTTCTCAAATAAGTACCTAAAGTGAACTTTGTGTCATATAAAGACATGAAGTAGACCCATTTTTTCAAATAAGAACCCGAAGTGAATTTTGTGTCAAATAAGGACCCGAAGTAATCAAGTTAATCTCTATTGAGGACCTTAGCTCGCTGGTAAACATTTTCCGATAATTAAAATAGGGGCAATTTTGTTAGAAATTTGTGATTAGAAGAAAAGGGGAAATTCTATGGTTATCTATTTAGATGTTTACGTTTTCTTCTTTCTTCTCCCTCGCTACTCCTCACCTTGCTCGACCGACAAAGAATTTGGGTCTCCGTAAAAAAAAAAAAAAAAAAACAAGAAGCGTTTGGTTTTCTTCTTGTTTTTGAATTCGTGCCTCAACCAACGGAGAATTTGGGTCTTCGACTTTGCGGAGGATGGGTACAAGGAACAAGGAGATCGTAGAAAACCTAGGGTTTTTTTTTTTTGTTTCCATTTTAGAATTTGTTAATTTTCCCTATATTTTTTTGGACAAAATTGCCTAAACTCTGGTTGTCGGAAATGTCACATGCTTGATAGCCGACGAATATTTGGCTAACCAGTAAGCTCAGGTTCTTATTTGAGACAATGGGTCCACTTTAAGTCTTTATCTGACACAAAGTTTATTTCGGGTCCTTATTTGAGAAAATTGGTCAACATCAAGTCCTTATTTGAGACAATGGATCCAGTTTAGGTCTTTATTTGACACTAAATTCATTTCGGATCCTTATTTGAGAAAATTGGTCAACTTCGGATCCTTATTTGGAATTTTCCCTTAATTTTATTTATTTTTGCCGTGTCATTTATCACGCAGTGCTATCATTGGATGCACCAAATGATATGAAAAGAAGTTCTTTTCTTAAGTCATTTTCTTATAAAGATCTCACGTTTAATATGTATGAAAATTAAACGTGAAGTCGAGAGCATAACACCTAAAAACTGTAGCCAACTATACCTTAGAAAGCCATTTGCTGGTAATTGAGCATTGTGCATTAATAAATTGTCATTATTTAAATAAACTCTCGTCCAATTTATAAAAACAGTCCAAAATGAAGTTAAGTACCATTCTAGCACCAATAATTTAGATGAAACAAAAGCTCACTAGGTGAATCCTTTCGAAAATATAAATTTTGGGGTCCATTTATTGAGGTCAAAAGGTTATTCTTTTCCCTCAAAATTCTGATATTTGGTATGTTTCAAAAAGATAAGTCCATGCCAGCTCTCTTTATTTCCTGTACAGGCAATGTCTTTAAATTATAATACTTCTTCTTCTTCTTCTTCTTCTTCTTCTTCTTCTTTTCTATTTCTGCATTTTGTCCCGAAAACTAAAAACGTGAAAAACAATTATATCCGACCTCAAAACAGGAAAAGAAATGCAAGTGAGAATTTTTTTAATGTGCAAATATTTCTGCAAACAATAAAAATATTTTTCGGATAGTTATTTTTATAAGCAATGCAAGTGAGTATTTTTTTAGAAAATATTTCTAAATCTTTTATTTTTAGTGAGATAAACGGAGCCTAAGAAAACTTTATATCGACTCAGACCAAAAACAGAGTATGCTGAAGAATTCAGAATTCAGCTCCTGTCATATAAAATTTCACCCCAAATACAACGTAGTACCGTATCTACAAAAAAACTAAATTCAAAC
Source organism: Eucalyptus pauciflora (assembly GCA_007663325.1). Classification (NCBI taxonomy): domain Eukaryota; kingdom Viridiplantae; phylum Streptophyta; class Magnoliopsida; order Myrtales; family Myrtaceae; genus Eucalyptus; species Eucalyptus pauciflora. The sequence continues at coordinate 4,547,298 of VMYD01000006.1, read as the reverse complement.
TAACAACGGCTTGGATTCTGCATGTTTTCTTGTCATGTGCAATTGCGATGACACCAACTATCCTCCGTGCTTGATTAACAAACAAATAAGAGTGGTGAAGCACGAAGCTTGGGTAACTTGTAATATCATGTCAGGTACAGGCATATATATCACTAGTAACATGTTATGAGAGCCTGCGTTCCGTAGGGAGCTTACCTGAGAAAGCACAAGTTCCTTCTCTTCTTTTTGGCCAACAGCACACCTTCCTTCTCAAAAACCCAAAAACATACTTTAGTCATTTCTCCTTAATACATCCTTCCCGTGCACTCCACAGAACCACAGTAGCAATCTTTTTTCTTAATATTGCCACTAGAGTCATGAACCTGACCTATCGTATAATTGTAATGGTAAGTTAATTCCTGCAAAGGAGGAATATTTTCAGCGGCAAAGAACATTATGTGAGGAACTCGCTTGTCCTCATGATCATACAGGACATTTTGGGCATACAGATTGGGAGAACAGCTGTGGTTAATGAACCTCCCAACATTCCCACACTTGGCTGCATCAATGGTAAAACCACCGTCCTCCACAATTTCGCAAGAATCCATGTGCACATCGGGCATAAGGGTTGAGAGCCCATCCCAAAGATTACTGTCGTTGTAGTTAGTGCCAATGTCAAATAAGTACTCATCCTTTCCATTCCGTTCTTCTGCTTCCTTGTCCAAAAGGAGCTCTCCTATATACTCGCATATAAAACTTCCAGAGGGTATAGAATTAAGGGATCTCACACCCCAACCTCTTGATTCAGTCTTGAAAATTTCAAGCTGAAACTTGAGACCATGCTGGGTGACCCTATTGTGGCAAGAGGAAGGGCACTTGCAACAAGGTCCACACTCATAAACCAGGGGCTTTACTTTAACAATAGCTCCATTATAATTGTACGGAATTTCTCCTCCATTCTTGACAGTACAGATGCACCTCTCCGTATCTGAGCAACCCCAAGAACAATCACAACCTCTAGAGGGCAGAGGACAGAGCCAGTCAGGATATATCATGCAAGTAATGTACTCAAATGGCAGGGGCTTTTCCTTATCGATGGTGTTGATCACAGATATTGGAATGGACTCTTTCCCCTGTGAAACATCATTCACACAGAGACCCTCCCGTGCTTCAAACTTTTTCGATTTCTTCACCACTTTCCAGGCAAGCTCGGGCTGACCAGGAATCCGGTTCAGACGGAACTTAAAGACCAGCTTGCCACGGGGGCCGAGTTCCTGCCAACATTCATCCACCACATACAGCCCATCATAAGTATAGATAGTAACCATTCTAGGTTTTGGTTCGGCAGGATCAGATGACCTTGTTTCTTTCAACCCCCGAATCACCCTCACAGGATTCCTTTCAGATATGCTGTTACTCAGAGCAAGGTTACCTTTTTCAAGTTTCTGATCTTCGGGCTCCTTGTCCTTGCCAATCACATTCCCTCCCGAGCCAGTGTATATCACAAAATCTGAGTTATCCAGATCATCACAATATGAACCCGATGACACGATACTTGTCGCCAGGACCTTTCCACCTTTGTTTTTATAATCAATACCGCTCTGAATCTGGCGATGAAGGCCAATAATATTCAGCTCTATTCTATACTGAAATTCATCCCCAACTTCAACTCCAGGTACAGGACCAATGATTTGTTTTCCAGTGTTAACATATCTTCCCTTGTCCTTCAAGATTTTTGCCGCTTGATAATCAATCCTTTTACGTTTGTTTTCACCTTTGGTCTTGGCTTCTTCTTCCTGCAAGAGCTTTCTGAAGACAGCTTGGAACAGACGCAGTGCCTCCCTGACTTTGTGTCGAGTAACATCATCATTGCCTTTACGTTCTATAAGCTTGGAACAGACGCAGCTTGGAGTCTTTCCCTCAGAGGTTTTTGCCTCTATAAGCTTTACCTTTGGAGTTAATTTTGATTTCTCAGGGACCACAGGGTCTTTTTTCTTACGTGTTAATTTTGATTTCTCAGGGCCTACAGGATCTTCTTTCTTCCCTATCCTTGCAGTCATATTATTAGGAGAAGACATTTTGCTTCCCTCTTTGCTCTGCTGCCAAGGACAAAACGGTGCAGCCATCAGACATTGCACAAGAACCCTTCCAGATGAAACTTCCAATGAGCCGGCATTGTCTTCCGATGTGTGAGTTCCTAATCCATCTGCACGCTTTCTCTTGAGGCTTTCCTCCTTGTTGTATGCAACCATTTTCTTTGCCCGTTTTCTCTTGTGCCTGATCCTTTTATCAGTATATGCCTCAGACTGACAGATGGAAAGATCTGGACTACTTCCACGCAGAGATCCACCCCAACCATCATCGGCAACGTCAGGTTTTATGTTTGTCTCCGAAAATGTTCCCAACATATCTCGCTCTCTCTTGCCTTCAACACCATTCTCCTCATGTTCAGCCTGAACTTCAGCTTTAGTTTCTTCAGTTACCTTATTTAAAGATTTGCACTCCTGAGAATCCAAATCTTGTAAACTTTCTTTAATCAAATGTGTGCCAGTCACTTCTGTCCACCTTAGAGTTTTCTCATCCTTCAAGTGGATTTCCTCATTGACCTTTATTTCCTTCAAAGGGGCGGCCACATCCAAGCACACTTCCTTATTAAGTAGAGGAGCATTCCTTCCACAATGAGGTGGGAATTCTCTAATTGCCGAAACCCTTCTCCTAGGAGGATAGCTTCTAGCTTTAGGTTTCTCAAGAGACTTGCCGGTGGAACCAGTAGTTAATGAAGCATGCCCAGCACAAAAATTAGCATAGCTTGATTCAGTTGTATCTTTATTTTGAGGAGCAGCAGCAACCCCACCATCTCTCCCAAACAATTCAGATTCCAAAGCTTTTCTAGGTTCTACAATTCCTGTGCGCTCTAAAGTCCCCAGAGACATTCCTGTCGGTTGCTTCTCACTCACTGAGCTGAGACCATCAACCGCATCAGCCACCTGCCCCAACTTTTTCAAATTAGATTCTACAACACCTGTTTGCGTGAGGATAGCTGTAGAATCTCCGACTCTAGAATCAACACAACCTCCCCATGATGCATCAACAGCCTCAGCTGCAGTCCCCTTATTCTGAGAGCTGGCAATGTAAACTGAACTCTTTGTTGGTTCCACATTGATTCTTGGAGCAAATCGTCCACATCCTCGAGGAAAATCACGAATGGCAGAAACCATCCTTCGCTTGTACTTAGGTGCGCCATTACGAGAGTAGCAATTGCCATTACCCATCACAGGTAATCCAGATCTCCACACAGAACTACAGCCATAAACAGAAGTTACAGCTCTTGACGGCTCATGACGAAGCATATTATTTAGGACAGCCATTGAATTCTGAATAAAAAAGCAGTAAGACACTCAAAATTGCGTAAAAGATTAAACAACCATCAACAAGAGTATTAGTGAACCATCTATTTTGGCCAAGACAGAATGGGACAAGGCTAGAACAGATCTATATTATCCACGTTAGACAAATCGCACTACACAGGAAGACCAAAAAATAATCCAAGTTCATCCACCACGATCATCAACGTGTTTAGGAAATTAACGATACACCAATACAGTAAAACATCTATGGGCCACACAAGCACAACACAAACGGCAGATGACCATCCACCAATTCATAAAAATCATCGCCCCGCTTACAAAAAATCTCCAAGTACTCCTGGAACACGTGTTCCATATCCACCAAAGCAGAACATTATGAATTCCTTTATTTTCATCCAAGAATGACAACACACAGGTCGATGGACATGGGGTGTGCGAGAAGGTCGGTCAAGCTCCGGGAGCACCTCGAAAAACCCTCTCCGCACTCAAGTGCACATGGCTTGTGCCAAATAGACACTGCTTAGAACCTCAACCCATGCGAACCGCCACGAATAGACAAACACGAGCCGAAACTATATTCCAAACGAACGATAATCGCATGACCACCCACAGAGCATTAACACGGACCGACCTCGTTTTCCCCCACTCACCGCAAAACTTACAGAGCCAGTCGAGCCGAATCAAAATCCCAATTTTCCCGCACCACGCAGGCCCAATCTGCCGATGCTCCAACGGCTACCAATCCGTTTCCAATTCCGTTCCGACGCGCTCAGAACAGCAGAAATTCGAACCGAGCCGCACCGGTTCAACCCCTCTGCGCCCCCCTACAATCAGAACGAGAGGGAAAACAAAACTCCGGTCAAGACAACTAAACAACGAATCAGAGAAGGGAACCGAAATCAACCGAACCTGCGAACACGTACATCGGAGGACGAAGGACATCCAGACCGAGGGGCCGCGACGAGAGATGATGAGACGGAACCCAGGGAGGGAGCCCGCGGGGCGCAGGGAGGGAGCCCGCGGGGCGCGGGGAGGGTGGAGGAGAAACGCCGGACCGCGTCCCGGCGAGAGAGGATTCGACGGCGGCGGCGGCGAAGCCAGGCAGGTTCGTGGGCGCGACGGCGATTACGACGGCGACGGCGACGGCTATGGCGAAGACGAGCGGACACGTAAGCGGAGGCTTTCTTTGCCCGGGGACTCGCGAGCTTGGAGAGAAATTAAAAATTATATTAAAGAGAAAAGTGAATATATAGGAGGGAGATGGTTTTCATAAATTTATGTTTTTTGTGGAAAACATGGAAAAATCAGTAAAGTGACGAGATTGCACAGTGTTTTTGTTTTGCAGTGATTTTTTTTTTCCCTCTTTTTGCTAAGCTTAAGAAATGAGATCCTCGTGTCTTTTGGAAAAATAGTGCTGCTAATTAATTTATTTAACCCTACAGATAGAAAGGTGAGATTTATATCCCTTTTAAAGCCTTTTTCAATTACCCCTGCAATTTTTTTACCAAAAAAAAAAAGGGTTACCCTACATTATTAAAGTATAAGAGGCAAAAGTTTCCAAAGCAGAAATTATTGATTCACACATCTCTTACAAACTTGCTATTCCATCTAGCCACTTTCTTTTTATACAATGCTAGTGAGCTATTCAAATTTTCTTAGGTAAAATTTGTCATCTTAAAAGTCGATATTTTTTCTTCCGTGATTCTTTTATATATTATATGATTTGGTCACTAATTCTTATTTGTGTTGAAATCGATTAATGAGCCTTCTATTTGACCTCATTTTCAAAAGATTTTTCTTTTGAGAATATTTATGATTATTACTTATCACGTAATTATTATGATGTTACAATTCGGTTCAGTGGCGAGTAAGATTCATTGACTTGGCTACATGCATATGAGGGTCAATCATCAATTGGGAAAAAAAGAAGTCTAGAGAAAATTAAATCAAAACTCAAGGCTCCTTCAGATGGGAAAATGATAATAACAAATTCATGCCGCAGTAAATGATATCAAACTGATGGTCATTTGAGAGTGATCACAAGGCAATCATGCATGCCTTGTCGCCTTTTCGCGTGCATCCAACACGAGAGAACGGTAAAACAGCTAGGGAATCATACTGACTTTCTAAACTAATATGCGAGGATCATGCGCGAAATGTGAATCGCGTGCGCACGCCCCTGGGAAGCTTTCCAGAGCTTGGATGGGAACCATCCTAGGCCAACACCAAGATAGTTCTCCATGACGTGAAAAGTTTCTCCTTCCATCGGTTTTTCTCGCATTCACCCGCGACGCTCTGGGGAACCAAAATAGCAGCAACTTTCATTCTCAGCGTTTCCACCGGAATCACGAACCTGATCGGGTTGTCATGATGTTATGGTACGAGATTGTCGACTCCTGCAGAGGTGGAATGTTTTCAGCAACTAAAGAACACTAACTGTGGCAGTCTCTTGTTCCCGTGATCGTAATGGAAGGGTTCGTGGCGAAGGTCGGGAGAGCAGCTGTGGGAGAAGAATCGCGTCACCGTCCCGTAGATGTCAAAATCAAAATCCCCCACTCGTATAACACAGGTTAAATTACTCCGACTTCTACGGAAGCTCCATTGTGGTTATTTGGGATGTCCCCCCTTTCTTGATGATACGAGGACATTTCCTGAATCAGAGCAACCGCCAGAACAATCACAATCATCACCAGGGTGGGCCGGAACCATTCAGGATATATACCGCACGTGTTATGTAGTTCAATGACGGGCTTCTCATCGTTGATGGTGTCTACAGCCGATTAGGAATTAACTCTTTCCCTTGTGAAATATCTTCTGAACAGAGATGCACCTGCACTCCACCCTTCTTCCACTACTTTGCTAACAAGGTCTAGCTGGCCAGGAATCCGATCCAAACGAACTTGAGTATGAGGACGCCGTGTGGGCTCTTTTCCTGCCACAACTTTTCCGCCAGATATAGTCATATATATATATATATATAATCCCCATCTATGTTCTTGCACCGGCAGAGTCAGATTCTGTTCTCTCTCTCATCTCCCAGAACACCCTCACAGATTCTTTGCAGATATGCTGTTCTTCAGAGCAAGGTTACCTTGCTTGAGTTTCTGGCCTTCTGCCTCCCTGTGCATCCAGCCATCTAGAGCACCATTGTGTGCTCCACAGGACCCAGTATTTGCTTTGCAGGGTGGACAAACGTGCCTTGTAAATTTTTCTGTGCTTGAAGGTCAAGCCCTCTCTGTTCTATGGACTTGGCTTCTCTTTCATACGAGAGCTTCCTGTACCAAGTATGGAGCGTGCGTAATATCTCCACTTTGGTTCTCCTCCTTCTAGCATCGATAGCAGAGCACTCAAACTTTGTAGCTTCTGCAAATTCAACTCTTCCCATTACTATCCCAGGCCTGCAGAGATGTAATTGCTGCTTCGTCCTCACTGACCAAGTGTAAACTGTCAACTGCATTAGCCCATCTCCCACTTTTCCCGACTGAGATTCTAAAGCATTTACTCGTGCAAGGAGAGACATTAGACGCCTCGAGAGGTTGAGGCTCAGTTCCAACTTCAGAACCTCCCATGAACATATGAACAGTCTAGGCTGTATCCTCCTCCTTCCCGAATGCTGTTGACATCACTTGCATCAACTGCTGGTTCCAAAAAGAAATTTGCAGAGCAAAAGGTCCACATCCTCGTGGACAATCATGAACAGCGGAAACTTTCCGCCACTTAAACTCCATTGTACCAGCATCCCTTCACCATTTCAGTAGCTAATGATCCTGTTCTCCCTTTTGGGATATCCCCATCAACCGATGCAACAGTTCTTGGTTAACTAGTTCCGGCTTTCGCCTTCGACGTAAAATTCAGTGCCGCATTCAAAACTATGCAACAGAGGAAAAAAAGAGAATATTAACAGGAAAAGCACAGAACAATTATGTGACTAGTAAAAAGATTGAAAACAGGAGATGACATATTTAGCGATTATTCCCTCCGAACAAATTACATTTCAGATTGCAAGATTGAAAGATAACTTGCCATCATCCTATCCTTGATCTTTGAAAATAGTTAAAAGAAAATCATAAAGGCGATAGCATGCTGCCCTTTATGGCTAGCTTTCTCCCGCTTCTCAATTGATGAAACCCAATATGAAGTCTGAAGTCGGAACTTTCTTGACTGGAGCAAAATTCACAGTACAAAGCCAGACTCCATTCGCACACACACAGCACATAACAACATGCACATTGCCAAAAAATACGTCATGATCCCCCAAACGAATGGGGATCGCATCAGCATTCGCGGCACGAATCAGCGAATCAGACCCAGAACAAAGCCATTTGCAAAGACCCGCTCCTCCTGATTTCTTAAGCCCTAATCGACATATGTCGAGTTTCCATCCATCCCTAAAAAATCTCCAATCGATCCATGCGCTTTGGGCGTAAAGTTCGACAGCAATACTTCACCCCGACGTACATCAACCCACAGAAATTTTCTAAATGAAAATTCAATGGAAAGGTACTGAGACGTCATCGAATCGATCAAAGAAAACATCGGAGCAGGGGAAAGAAGTATGAACGGAGTAGGAGAACGAATGCGCATGCCTGAGAGTGGACGAAAGGAAGCGACTGCCGTCATGTTAAGAGGAATCATGGAGTCGAAAGCGAGGGATGTCGAAGGTGATCGGAGACGGAGAGTGAAGACTCGAAAGTTCATGCATGCGAGACAGAGACAGAGACAGAGAGCTTTAGCGGGTTGAGTTTCGCGGCAAAATGCAATCAGTTAGAAGTTAGTTTCAGGGAGCCAAAGTAATAATGCGTCAGGTATTATACTTATCTCAATTGATTTTTTATTTGAATTTCAAAAAAAATTCTAGTTCCTAATTAATTTTTTTTTTTTTGCCGTGTCATTTATCACGCAGTGCTATGCTATCATTGGATGCACGAAATGATATGAAAAAAGTTCTTTCACGTTTAATACATATGAAAACTAATCGTAAAATCGAGAGCACTAGACCTGAAAACTGTAGCCAATACGCCTTAGAAAGCCACTTGCTGGTAATTGGGCATTGTGCATTAATAAATTGTCATTATTTAACTAAACTCTCGTCCAATTTATAAGAACAGTCCAAAATAAAGTTAAGTACCATTCTAGCACCAATAATTTAGATGAAACAAAAGCTCACTAGGTGAATCCTTTCGAAAATATAAATTTTGGGCTCTGTTTATTACGGTCAAAAGGTTTTTTTTTTTTCCCTCAAAATTCTGAGATTTGGTTTGTTTCAAAAAGATAAGTCCATGCCAGGCTGCCAGCTCTCTTTATTTTCTGTACAGGCAATGTCTTTAAATTATCATATTTCTTTTTCTTATTTTCTATTTCTGCATTTTGTCCCAAAAAGAAAAAACGCGAAAAGCAATTATTTCCGACCTCAAAACAGCAAACGAAAGAGCGGGAACTTTCTTCTGCCACGGAGCACTGCAACTTCCGTCGACGACGCAGAAACCCTAGAAATCCAAATCCTCCATGCGTCCTCCCTGAAATCGCCGGCCATACTTCGATTCGCAGCGAAATCGAATCGAATCGGTTCCCTCCAGCGATGCAAATCGATCCGTTCGCTTCGATCGTCGAGCACTGCCTCGTCCCGCCCTCGCAAGAACGGCTCCTCCGGAGCTGCCGCTTCGCCGGCGAGCCGGAACCGGCGGGCGCCGCCGGCGGAGGCGACGGGGAGGCGGGGACCCAGGAGGCCGGCGAGCCATCCGTCGATCCCACGGGGGTTTTTATTGTCTCGCTGCCGGAGAGCGCGCGGAACGACGGCAGCACCACCCCTCAGGAGGACGTCTACCACACGCCGCCCGAGCATTCCGCGAACGAAGGCGACGCGGCGGCCGTCGATTGGGGTGGCTCGGACAGCGGTAGGGCCGTCGATCTGGGCAGGGACACGGATTTGGGTTTCTCGGTGGAGCTGGAAATGACGCAGAGAATGGATACCGAGTCCCACCTCGGCGTTTCGAGCGGAGAAGTAGAGAAGGTGAGGACGCCTGCTTCCGGTGAGAGTTTGCGGGAGTCTCCGTCAAAGAGGATGAGATGTTCGGGGAGTCCCACGGTGGTGAAAGTTAGGAGTAGAGAAACTTCGGGGGTATCATCAGCCTCGAGAGATCGCTCGACTGCTAATCCTGCCGAAAGTTTGAGAATTTTAGAGATAAAGTTGCGTTTGGAGGCTCCGAATGCACCTTTAGGGGTAGTTACAGAGAAAATCAGGGAGAGCCTGGTGAAATCTGTGGAAAATTTGAAGAATTACCGGTCTGATTTGCAGCGAGATGCTGAAGTTTGCGAAGGGAGTTCGCGGAAAAGGAAGTTGAATTTGAGGGTCGAGTGTACTAATGACGTAAGGATCATGGATTTGGAGGTTGAAGAAAGAGACGGCGGGTTACTGTCCAGAGAGCACACGGTGAAGGACGATTCGGCAGTTAATGAAATTGATAGAGGTCCTGAGGGCACAGTGACCGATAAAGAAGTTCCTCCAATGGATAACGGACAAAGAATTGCTTGTAAAGAATCGGGACAGAAGAGAATAGAAGGAGACGGCGGTTTATTGGCCAGAGAGCACACAACGAAGGATAGTTCAACGGTAAATGAAGTCAATAGAGTTACTGAGGGTACAGTGCTTGGGAGCGAAGTTCCCCCGACTGATAATGGACAAAGAGTTGCTTGCGAGGAATTGGGGCAGAAGAGCATGGAAAGTTTATTGTCCGGAGTAGCCTCAGTCAAGGATAATTTAGCAGGTGATAAAGTCAATAGAGGTACTGAGGGCTCAGTGATTGGTAGAGAAGTTCCTGCAACCGTTAATGGCCAAAGATATGCTTCCGAAGAAACGGGTCTGAAGAGCAAAGAAAGAGACGGTGCTTCACTGTCCAGAGAGTACACGGTCCAGGATAATTCTAAGGTTAATAAAGTTGATAGAGGTTGCGAGGGCACAGTGATCGGTAGAGAAGTTCCTGCTACTGATAATGGACAAAGAGTTGCTTGCAAAGAATCGGGTTGGAAGAGCATAGAGGACATTGAAAGTTTCAGATACACAGGTAAGACTTCTAATTTGCATAACAAGGGCAGGAAAATTGCAGAAATTGAAAGGAATAGAATGAGGAATGTGGAAAGGCATGAAGGATGCAACAATTGTGAAGGGCAGATAAATAGAAACACAAGTGTGGATGTCGAAAGATTTCAGGGTGTTGGTGTAAATAATAATGCCACCGGTTCTCCTCAGGATGCTCGAGGAGTGAGGAAATTGCCATCGTCAATTCAGGGGCAAGGCAAAGAAAAGGATGCGGAATCGCAGCTACGGCCGCCTGCTTGTTTCCCCTTGATAGAGAAGGATGTGAACCTTTTGGATGTTTTGAATATGATCATGGGAACTCATGGAGATCGTACCCTTGAAAATACCAATATTATGCATATTGTGAAGAGTCGTGGCCTGACTTTTCCCAGGCCGGTATGGTCACGGGACAGGGAGTACAGAGCAGAAGAAAAAGGTTGAGGATGAATAGTTTGGATGGGGCTTTTGGGATTTTTGCACTGACGTTCCATGGTGATTTGACCGTTTAGAGGACATTGGTCCAATGCAGTAGATTCAATCCAATGACTTTGACTTTCTTCTGGCAAATAATTGATTTGACGTTGGAGGCACTCTTTCGGGAACAGAAATGAACCGTTTGAACCTGGAAAAGATGAAGATACAGATTGCTAGACCTGGAAATCTAATACAATTAAATCCGGTGAACTAGATGCTGCTCAGAGAAACTTCTCTACAAGAGGACTGCAAGACTATTTATAGACAGCTTTTGTATGTATATCTTGTTCTGTTCTCGTAAATGAATGCAGAATGTACAGCGGCTTTATGAATACAGAGTTTAGATTATTGAGATTATCGTGCTTTGAGCTTGACCATAATGTGACAACCGTTGCCCCCTTTAGGGCGCTTCAAGCAACACAATTAGCGTCTAAGATAAATTGCTGACATTTCATGTCCACGACCTTGACATGCATGCTTGTCACAGAGAACTTGATAGTCTTGTTCAAGATCATGATACCTCTGCAGCCGGTATTTGTTCCATCATAACGGGTTGAGACCTTGGCTTGGTACTTTTTATTAATCGTGGATACATATTTTATAAAAGTGCAAACCTCGCTTAGTCATCAGACTCGCGAAATTCCTCTAGTTTCCATAGATGTTTCGCTATCTAATACCACGAATCGTCCTGGCAGCAAATTTCTCGCGTGCTAAAAGAACAGTAATGAGAAAATTCCAACAAGATGGAGATGAAGATACTCGTGTTGATTTTGCAATCAGCTATGCAAGAACCTGCAAAAGTCCCAACTTCTGTAAAGATACCCTCGACTAAAGCCAATGATCATCCTGCTGCTCGGTTTTCTTCAATTAGCATGATACGTAAGGCTAATAACTGAAAGATTGTGCAATAAAGTGACTGAGGTTGATAAAAGATATCCAGGAATTATAAGTCATCACCATTTGCATCCTGAGGTATACGCTGCCACCTATCATCTGTCCTATACGAAAGAGCACCTCTGTTCATCCCTTTAATATACCAAGTTGAAAGGAGACGGTGATGAAAAACAACCATAAAACCTCATGAAAGATTTAACCTCCTGTTCAACAAGCACGACCGAAGAAGCCACTCTACCCAAAAGGGTGTGTATATATATAAGGCCCGAATGCTTTGGTGATGCCACATTATCAGGGATAAACAAGCTGTGGGTACAGTGAGCTACTGCTAGTGCTTGCCTGCTGGGAGCCAAAGCTCATAACCGGACGGAGGAGCTCCGCTTGTGGGAATGAGCTGTTTGATGGCACATCGAGCAGCAGATCCTGCTCAGAGTTATCATCAGCGACATGTAAAGAATCTAGCAAAAGAGCACCACCATCAGGAGGCACTGCAAATAGGCTTCTTGGACTGAAGCAAGATCCATCACTCTCTACGATTTCCTTGTTTTTGGAGCTTCCTCCCATGATTATTCTTCTGGGGCTCTTCATTTTTGCATTTACATCTGAAATACAGAAAATCTCATGAGAATGCCAAACATCATATGTCAATTAAGTAATTCAAGAAGCAAAGCTGATCAGTTTTCTCTGAGGAATAACAGGATAGTCACCTACATAAGATTATAAGTTTTCATGGTTGACACGTGTATATCATTGGGTAAATAATTATAGAAAATTGCTGCACAAGGACTAACTAATGGGATATGATTCAGATGCCACTGCCAAAGCTACTTCCGGATAAACTTTATGTCCTTGAGCTTCTGTTAGCTTATCATTCTACTGCCATACGATAGTAATTTTTCCATTAGCTTCAGTTGAGTCTTTGTTCTTGCAGCACAACAATACTTCGGCAAACCAAAGCTTTCCAGTTCTGTGATGAAATTTGGAAGAACTACGAAATTCCCTCTATCTAATTAAAGCACACAAGTGCCAGAAGATGAGGACAACCTGTATACTTCTGTTTCTGAATGTCATGTAATCCATTTCCTTTGATTAAATTACTAGATACAGTCTCACGACCTCCTTGAGAGCTGGGCTTTACAGAACCAGCCTTACATTTCTGCAGCAAGATCATTGTTAGAATGCCATTATCATCACAATCTCCACATTTATGGATGACAAAACATAAGTTTCATCGTACCTTGATTTGGTGGTGATGTTCCACCCATTTGCACTTGATCGAGTCGGACAGCACAAGCCTCCTTAGAGTCTTGTAGTCTTCCTCTTTTGCCACAGACAATGAGGCATCAAACAACCCTTCAGCAAGCAGATGCTGAAAAGAAGATAAGTTCTCAAGGAATGCAGCACCATCAAACATGCTTCTGAGACTGCACGTGCAAGAAAAGACATGTTAATAAGAGCGCCAGCATGAAAGAATGAAAGCCAGAAGTCCTTGACTGCCATTTAGCAATCACAATTCAACACGGTACATTGTTTGTGTTTCTTTCTCTTATGTTTTTGGCCAGAGATCATCGTGATACCTTAGCACACAAAAAATTAACTGGAAACTGTAAAAAGAATGCTAACCTATCTGGAAAGTTTGCTCTATCAACCTGAGGCAGATACTTCAATAGCTGTTGTTGCTCTTCATAGGTCAAATATTTGACAAAGTGATCAAAGTTTAAGACATCCTACACCAATCATAAGAAGACAGGATGAGCATTCAATGAATGTGAAGTTTCTTCAAATAGAGTCAACCAATCTGCACAATGGATCAAGATTAGGTTCATCATCAGTTCACCACCAAGCCACAATGGACATGTAGCAACCTAAAGGTTAGGCTATTCGCTATCTATTCAGTAACATGCCATGGTAGTTCATCACAATGGGGATCTCATTCTTACAAACCTCTGGAACATTCGCGAGGTATTGCATCATGACCCAAAGACGAGTAGTAACTTACTAATGGGTTGGATAAAATAATCTGATGGATGAAAGAAAGAGCTACAAAAGTGTGCAAAAATTCCCATAGTGTTACTATGAGAAAGCAGTATCATGTCACTTACTCTAAGCTCAATAGAAACTAGTAAACTTCGAGTTCCTAACATGCGCAGCTTTTCATGCTGGGACTTGTCCCTGCAATGCAACAATAAATTAAATGTTAAGAATGGATCGTTACTTATTTTGTCCCCCTTCTAGACCATCTTTCGCCTAAAAGACAATTTTCCAGTACGGAGCATGCATTATTACATTATTTGTATGAAAGAAGCAGAATGCAAAATTCAAAGACCCCTACACTCTTTTATTAATTCCAGAGAGAGCAACTGCTCCTTGCACTTGAAGACTTTAAAATTTCTAAATGTGAGTTTAATAAAGGATGCCATGAAATCATCATTAGTTCTTCCAATTTTATGATTAAAAATGAGTTAAAGTTACCTCTTAAGCTGCCCTTGTTCCTTCCCTTGCCCAAAAGGACTCTCTAAAGTCTGTGCTTTTGAACTTGGAAGATTTACACATTTGTTGTTATGTACAGGAATGGTCAGAGGATGAGAATGTACATCATTTATTTTCAACTGCTTGTTATCAACTGAAAGAGAGCTAGCTTCAGATTCTTCTTCTCGAGCTATTGAACTCGGATGTCTGATGAGGACCGATCCATGTCCAATCTCAACAGAAACCATTGGAGTTTCACTCTCTAAAAGCAAATCCTCTTCAGAGGATCCAGATAAACATGAAGACTGTTGTTCATGTAATATAGTGTGCAGATCTCTGGCAAGCTTCTCAACTGCAGATGGCTTTGGACGATTCACACATGTCCTCTTCCTGGAAGGCACCAATGAATCCCATACAACCGATTGAGATGGACCTAACAAATCGAGTGGCACATGATTAGCATTACTCAGCTAACTGAAGAGAGGGGTCAATGTTCATTCTCGTTACTGCTGATTATTTGCATTATGCAGAATAAAGACATCTATTCACTCTGTCAATCCCTTCACTGAGAATAAAAGGGAACTTGGTCGAATTGAGTTTGAATGGTAACGAATTGAGCACAAGAAAAGGAGAAGACTAGCTTTTGTTTGAAAGCTCAACCTGTCAAATCACTGGCATCTGCACTACCAAACTGTGCGCAGCTTTCAGAGTTGGAAAGAGCCGATCCAGAACTAGACCAGTTACTAGTATCATCATCTGCAAACTTATGGAAACTCTGACTATATTCATATGAATTTCCTCTTACAGTAGTATTTTCACTATCATACTTTCGCTTAAGCACCTTCACTTCCTTCTTTTTGTTCACGGACATGCTTTTTGTTCTGGCAACTCTGTGGTCTTCATAGTTTTCGGGATCGGCTCGAGAATGGAGAGGGGTATAATTGGCCAGCGTCCCTTTTGTCCTCCATCGAGAACCACATGCATTACACAGTACTGGCTTCTCCGGAGGTCCATTTCGCCAAAGAGGTGTGCCTATAGCAACATTTAGATATCATGAGAACTCCAAAGAAGTATATGTCCCCGCAAAGAACAAGCAAGTAGTGCCAGTGTACTTGGAGGACTGTTGTTTGAGGACTAGAAATGCTTCTGTGCGTACAATATGACAAGAAGTGCCCAACAATTCAAATTGAACCAAATGAGACTTTTCATATCAATAACCATAAGGAAAGTGTAAAAGTCGAAAGTCGAAAGGGCAAAAGTATTTGTCTATTCTACAATCATTACTCTAATGTCCACTCCAGATTACTTTAAAAGCACAGCAACATTTAACATTTGCTAGGCAAAGCAAGAGATATAATTCAATGTGGCATGCAGTACCCTAAAACATGATGAATGCCCCAGTAAAATACTCTTATAGTGTGATTAAACACACAGGCAAGCAGAAGAGCACGCAGAAATCACCCTCATAGACCATTATAGAGATTAATAGTGGATACAACGAAAGAGCAACTCAAGATGCCCCCAACTTGAACTCCATGGACTTGTCCCGGCAAATTGTCACAGCTCAAGAAAACCATAAATTAGCTGAATGAAACAAACATGTTCCCAGTATGCTGAAAAGGGTGAATCTGCATTGACACTTCAAGCTTGTTTTTAAATGGAGCTATGACAACTGAACCCAACAAGGTATTAAGAGAGAAGATCTGTACAAACTCCAGGAATAGGCTGTTTCAGAGGCACCTAATAGTATGATCCAGGATGGATATGTCGTGATGGTTTCCCAAGTAGAGATTAATGAGGAATCAGTATTACATTGTCAGATAACTTCCAATAATATGGAGATCACCTTATTACTTGTCACAAATTCTAACCAATTAAATCAGGACACTATAATTACATCTTGATGGGGCTAAGAGTGAAGTTAGTGACAACTTGCACGAGCAGAACAGTACAGAGAAACTGCCCTTGGGCAAGACATCTTGGATAAGTCATGGAGAGAATGAGTTTAATCTGGAAGGCCCAGATTAAACATCACTAGAAAGTCTAATGTGATTTTAGCAGAAAATTTTGTTTGCAGGTAAACTCATTAGGAATCAATTTATTTCAGTTAAATATTAGTGTAATGAGACTTCTGCAGATCCTCAACAGCTTTGGGGGGGGTATTGCATCACTAATTAATTGATTACACAATTGGCAACTACTCATACCATTCAAGAGACCCGAATAAAATGACGGAAGTTTCAACAGATACACAGATTTAGATCAATGAATTGGGATAGTCAAACTCAAATTAATGTAATCATCAAACTTTAACAATAACATCAGTGTTTTTTCCCCTCATTTTCCCAAATTACATTCAAACAGAACCACACAAACAACACCAAATATCAATCTTATAATGTCTGAACATGGGTATGCTCTTTTTCTTCTCAACTGTTCAGCTGATACATCTATACAATCGAACTTTCTGCATATGCAGGATCAAGACAAGAGCACCTCACTTTCTTTTTCCCCCAAGACTATAATTCAAAAACGCCAAAAATGGGAGGAACAAGAACTCACTTGTAACTCCACAGTGACAGCAAGGCCCCTGCTTAACCATCTCTCTCTTTCTCTCTCTATCTTAATCGAGAAGAAAATCAGAAATTCCAAAGAAAACCCAGAGAAAAACAGTAGCAAGCCCAAATTTATTAAAGAAAAATCTGAAACGACCCACGAAGCCAAATTAAAAACCCAAAAAAAGAAGAAAAAAACTGATCAATCCTCCCCAGGCCCTGTAACGCATATACAACTCGAGCAATTCAAGGGGGGACGAACCAAGAACATACACAAAAACAAGAAAAATTTGCAGAGGACTGAAGAACCCGAGAGAGATGGAGAAAGAGTCCTGAAAGTTCTTTTTATGTATTGGGTGGGTGTCAAGATTATAAATCAAACCCAAAAGCAACCCTCCACACACAAAAAAAAAAGAAAAAAAAAATAATAATGGAGGAAAGTCAAGGGCGAGTAAGGAGATTTGAGATGGGTATTGGGTATGGAGAGAGAGCTGGGAATCCCCCCCGTATAAGTTCAATGGGTGAAGGAATCTAATTAATGGGCGTGGAAAAAGGGAGGTGAAATAGGTGAAGGTAGAGAGAGAGAATGAGAGAGAGAGAGAGAGAGAGAAAGTGGGCGTTTCTATGTGTACATGACCAATGACCACCTTCTCTTCTCCTCCTCCTCCTTCCCTTTTCACTCTTTTAAAAATATGACACATGATGAAGATGAACACTTTTTTATTTTTCTTCTTTTGGTTAATCAGCTTGTTCTTTTGCCTTTTTTTTTTAGTGGTTCTTGATTTCTAATACGAGTCGAGATAGGGAAAAAAATCAAAAAATAAGAAAAGGGGAATAGGATAGGATTGATTAACCTGCCCACTTAATTCATTGGAATCTAATCCCGAGATAATTCGATTGGCTTTTATTAGGTATGGATTATAATCTTCGTGTCTATCATATAAATGTGATTCGGAGTAATCACATAGATGCGGGCAAAATTCAATGGTGAAGCAAGGGACAGGCCATTGTTAGATGACGATAGGAAAGTTAAAAAACAAAGGAAAGGGCATAAATTAATTGGTTCTTTCATGTCTTAAATTTATCTTTAAGGGAAAAGCAGGTGGCTTTTTAAATTTGTATGATGCGACGCAATCTCGATTTATATTAAATCAAATCGCTTGATAAAATCGACTAAGTAAAAAGAAAAAGATAAA
This sequence comes from Eucalyptus pauciflora, assembly GCA_007663325.1. Lineage (NCBI taxonomy): Eukaryota > Viridiplantae > Streptophyta > Magnoliopsida > Myrtales > Myrtaceae > Eucalyptus > Eucalyptus pauciflora. Next base: position 4,529,288 of record VMYD01000006.1, on the reverse strand, counting down.
AAATAATTGGGTCGTGGGTTTTGTTTTAGCCCTTTTTTTAGTGTCTTTCGTGGGCCATGCTCTCTCACCAAAGCTTAAGAACCTTAACGCCTAAGTATGGTAACGGGTCAAAGGGTGGTTCAGTAAAAGAAAAATATACTAAAGAAGAGAACGCAGATTTGGACTATTATTGATTATTTACTTTTCTTCTTTTGCTAAGGACTAATGTGAACGCATTTTACAAAATAAAATAAAATAATTGTTTGATCTAAAGAAATATTTACAGCAAGAACAATTCTTATTTTGTGTTTTCTTTATCTTGAATAAAATCACCACCTTATAGCTATTTTTCAAGAATTTGCTTTTCGAAAAAAGATAATAGATGATAAAAGATATGAACGGGATGAAAGAAAATTGGATAAAGGCAACTTGGGTTGATTTCGTCTTCATGGATTTTTCTATACTTTATGTATAATATTCCTTCTATCGATGCAATACGGGAACGAGCAATCGATACTAGCAACTTCTCTAATGTTACCATAAAAAAATTCTCAACGACTGTCGCCGAATGTTCAGTTTGAGCCATAGTTGCTCCGAACCACCCGCAATTCGAAAGATTGAGATTGTTGAGCCCATCATCGTAATCAGGACGTCAGCAAGTTGCAAAATCTCTTCCGGTGAGGTATGCCATGGTGCGCAATGTAAATTGAACCCATGATCTTGCGAGGGACAAATGCGACCAACTATCTTCTTGGTGTCTAGACCTCCTATGTATGACTTTCTCAACAATGGCGTACCGAAGAACATTGAAAGGGTACGAAACAGGGAAGATAGGACGAGCAAGCAAGACCAGTTATACATAAAGTGGGTTATCTCATTGGTTTGACCAATACACGCCACGTGGCACGTTGAAGGCTTCCTTAGGTTTCGCAAGATATGTCAAATAACTTAAAGAAAGGGGAAAAATGTAATCCAATGGGGAGTTCACGGATTCTAATTGGCTTAAGATGACAATTCAAGATGTCGTTCCAATTAGTGAATTGTGAATTTCTTACACCTCGATAAAGACCGGTTGATTGCGATTCTTTTCACAATCTTAAAAAGATGAAGTTTTGGTGACCACCGTGATAATAAGGTATAAAAAGGATAGCCACGCTAGGCCCATTCCCAGCTTTTCGATTTGTCAAGAAGATGGAGGGCATAATTACATGAACGGTTTATGAACTTTGACTTGGTATACAATGTGTCCCTGAATTTATGTAATATAGTCCCGAAACTTTTAGTATAAGTCAAATCTAGTACCGCTAATTCAATTTGGTTCATGAATTATCAGGTCTAGGAACTAAATTCAATTTGGAGATAACATTACATGTTAAGTTAAAATCAAGGACCACATCAGATAGATTTAAAATTCAAAAATCATATTACACGTTGAGTCGAAATTTAGTAAACATTTATATCATTTTCTCGTGACGAGAAGATGGTTGTCTCGAAGTTATGTAAGAAACTATCGTTTCCCCCTCAACACACATCTCAATGAAATGAATAAAGGAAGTATTTTAGACGGCGAGGATGAAATTTGCTTTCTTAGGGTCCAATGCCGTGCACAAAGGGGTTGGCACGTTTGACCAAACTGAGTCGGGGCCAGGCCGGGTCGAGATCTCTCCCTCGTTGCGTCATTCTCCCGCGTCTTCATGTACGGCGCTAACCACATCAATGTCGAGATCTGAGGCACGCAATGACATGGAAAAAAGATAAAATAAAATATACAATAAAGATTAATAAGCCGCCGCCTAATCGATTATATCGCTTAAAATAATTAATGAATAAAATATTTAAATATTTTTGTGAATGAAAAAAATGCATCCCGATCATTCTATTTCTCCAAATGTGTCAATTAGATTAAAGCTTATTAAAATAAATTGTTATGGCGTTAACCCATGAAAGTTCTTGGCAGTGGGAGGTCAAAATAATGTTCAAATGAGAGAATTGCAAGCAAAGTTGAACTTTGCAATTGTCCTGTTTGGTTGAAATAAAATAGTGTATAAGTCAAGTCGGTACTTTTACAAACATATACTCAAAGTAAGTTCGTGAATAATGAAAATGAATCACCAAAAAGATCTTTTAATTTATGATTTGAAACAAAAATTGGTCCGATTAGCTACTAATCTGCTAAGTTAGGCCGGGAAAAGAGGTACTTTTGCTTTTTAATATTTATTTTCGAAGTACCTCTCTAGAACCTTTTTTTTTCTTCATATAAATGGGATTGCTTATAGTTTATTTTATTAGAGACATTGACATATCATATATTTCAAATCCGTGTAAACGATATGATTTCCCTAAAAAAATATTTCAAATAGAAACAGTGAACAAAGCAATTAGAAATATTGCGAAAATACCGTATTCTCATATGTGTATATGTATATATATCATATAGATATATATTTAATAATTGGGAGAACTTAAGTAGATCCGGGATCCAGTTTATAGACGTTTAAATATGGAATCATGAGCAACGCACTGACCATAACATTATGACCTCTCTTTGCGCTTTTGGTTTATTATATATTCTATTATCTTAACAACTTATCTAGTCACTTCGAATTCCAACCCAGCCCACGTTCGAGTTCTCTTATTGCTCATGTCTAAACCGATCTAAGTGCGTCAATCTCCCTTCTTTTCAAGTCCATTTGAAGAATGGACAATTATCTAAAAGGTCTAAACATATTTAACGGTGATTAGAGCCATCAAATGGGTGATCAAGTTAATTTGGGTTGAGTCAAAAGTAGTTTGACCCCGATTGAATCGTTTAATGTAATACGAATTTAATGATCTATACTTGACCTAATCCGTAACTGAACCAACACATTTACTAAAATACCTTCATATTTAGTCTGAACAATGAAAACTCATTTCTATCTAGTTAATTCACTTTAAGCTCTTCATGTGTGTATGTTATGTGAATAACATCATTATTTCAACTATAAGATGCTAAGGAATTGACTTTCAACAATAATTAGAGTTTAATTTTTTGTATTGATTTATAACAAAGAATAAGAGAGATTAATACTTGATGTTGAATTTATAAAATTGCAACAACAAATAACGTGGAGGAATTGAAATTTTAATTAAATGGAATGTCAAGAATTAAAGAAGATAAGTTATACAGACCATAAAAAGTAATAACAAATACTAAGATTAGAATCTCACATAAAAATAACAATTTCGAATGCAATCAAGAAAAGATATACTCCAATAATTTACAAACAAAACTTACAAGCTCTTCATAGTTTGTGTTCGCACCCCCAAGTACTCCATAGCTATCAATGGCGAGCTTCATGGTATCTTTTTAGGCGGACGAGGACATCGGCAAGGGGACCCTATGTCCCCTTACCTTTTTACCCTGATAATGGAGATTTTCTCGGGCATCTTGGTTTCTCACACAGTTCATAATGACTTCAAATACTTTTGGAGGTGTAAACGTGTAAAGCTTTCCCATCTCTTCTTCACGGATGATGTTTTCCTTTTTTGCCAAACTGATTGGGCTTCGGTGACTATACTCAAGAGAGGACTTGACATCTTTTCCTCTTGAAGTGGCTTATTGCCTAACAAAAACAAGAGTGAAGTCTTTATGGCGGGAGGTTCTCCTACTTTGCAAAGGCATATTCTTCCGGATTGGGTTTTCAGGAAGAGAAGCTTCTAGTGCGCTATCTAGGAGTCTCAATTATTTCTTCGAGGCTTGGTAAAACGGACTGTATTGCACTTATTGACCGGATTACAGCTAGAGTTTAGACTTGGGCTCAACGGTTTCTTTCGTTTGCTGGAAGACTCCAGTTGATCAAGTTAGTACTCCACTCTATTCAGGCTTTTCTAGGCCAGTGTGTTTACTCTTCCTGCTTCGGTTATTGATCGTATTGAATGTATTTTGAGACAATTCCTTTGGAAAGGCCCATCCCTAAACCGGGGGAGGAGGCGCAAAAGTTTTTTGGGAAGATGTTTGTGTTCCTAAGGAGGAAGGTGGATTGGGTATTCGCATATTAAAGGACTGTAATAAAGTTGCCATGCTTAAGTATATTTGGGTTTTGTTCACTGACAAAGAATCCCTCTGGTGTCGATGGATCCACATCAATTTCTTTAAAATGGATCACTTTTGGGTTTCCTCCATTCCCACCGTATGTTCTTGGGCTTGGAGGAAAATTCTCCAGCTGAGAAGAGACTACAGGGCTTCTTTTTTGTGGAAACTGAGTGATGGTCATTCGGTCTCACTTTGGTATGACAATTGGCATCGGGAAGGCCCTTGGAGCCTCTTTTTTCCAAGCTCTCTTATTGCTACCTCGAGACTTACTAGACAAGCAATGGTGGCAGATTTACTTTCGCTTGAGGGCCATGTTTTCAAGACTCTTTTGGAGTCTTGGGGTTTTGCCTTGCCGATTCTCTCTCGGACCCTTAATCGTTTCTATTGGTGCGAGTCTTCTGATGGTGCCTTTTCAATAGCGTTAGCTTGGGAGGCAATAAGGACCAAAAAGAATCGGGTTCCTTGGGCTCGTTTTACCTGGAATAATGCTATAGCCCCAAGGTTTCAATTCAACCTTTGGTTGATCACCAAGAACAAATTGCCTACTTAGGCTTTTTTCATTTCCATTGGAAGGATTGATTTTGATTTATATGCTTTTTGCAATCTTATCCTAGACTCTATTGATCATCTCTTCTTTGATTGTCATGTTCCTACGACACTTGCTTTCTTTTGGGCCAGAAGATGTAATCTTCCATGGCGTAATAGAACTTGGGCGAAAAATCTCCTATGGGCATTGAAATTCCTGTCGAGTAATGATTTCTTTCACTCTATCGCCCATTTTTATTTTGGGGCCTTGTGTCATATTATCTGGAAGAAAAGGAACAGCATCATCTTATGAGATGAAGCCCTTGAGGTTGTAGCTTTGAAGAATCATCTTATGAAAGTTGTGAAAGACAAAGCCCTCACCTTCAGTAGAGTACCAGACAACCTCAGGAATAGAAAGCTCCAACGAGGATGGGGTCAAACCCTCTGTCTTCATCGATGGCCCTACTGAGCATACGGACTAAGGGCGGGTCGTTCTGGACTTCTAGATGGTGTTGTGGCTGCCGTTACTGAGTTGATCTTCTTTGATCTTTGGCGTTTGCTTTGTTTTGCCGGTTGTTTCGACTAGTGTTGTTGTGTTTATCTAGTTCTTTTACATCGGCTCCCTTCCACTCATTCTACTTATTTGCACTATGAGTGAAAGTCTTTGGCGCCGTTTTTTTGTATAGCTGGCTTTCCCTTAATATATTCTTACATTTACCAAAAAAAAAAATCAATTGGGAAAGAATAAGTCATCTTGATTTTTTTTTTTAGATAAGTATACTGAAAGTCTTAAAATTTGTCACGAATATGTAATTAAGCTCTAAAATTTTCAAAAAGTGCAATCAAGTTATAAAATTTATCAAGTTGATGCAATCAAATCCTCCATAACCTCCGTCCAACTTGACAAACGGAATATATTAACAAATTTAAGACTTAATTGCACTTTCATCATGAGTTTTATGTCTTATGGTGCACTTATCCCATATTTTTAATAAGGGTGAAGTCGAGTCCATCTTATGAGCCCACTAAGACTTATTTGAACTTGAAACAATTCGAAGAATTTATTATTTTCTCATAAAAAGTGAATAGAAAGTAACAAAAGTGGGTTAGATTTGAGTAAACCATAAACCCATTATCACTGATATATTCTTAGGTTTTGCCATTTTAAAATCATTTACAAACCATTTATTAAATATAGCTAACCTATATAATGACTTGGTCCACCAAATATGTGTTCAATGACCTATTTTGACTTGTCTAACAGTGGCCAATCCAATCCTAAATCTTTTAATTGTACAAATTTAGTTATAAATATTTTAATGATTTATGAATTTAATATCTTTAAGAGGTGGGATAAATGTGAATATGATTTCTCATTTCCATGGTATAAAAGCTATTTTTTCTTGAATAACGGACTTTTTAACTTTAAAAAATCAAAATAATAATTAATACAAAATAATATTTTGATTCTAATATAAAAAAGAAAATTCAAAATAACAAAAAAGATGATGGAAAATTTTTGTGATATATATTTGAATTTATTGTTGCTCTATTATATATCTTTTGTGCGTGTGTGTATTGTTACTATCTATGTTTATTACAGGTTTTAGGCATATTAGTATAATTCATTATTTAATAAAATTTTTATTAAGAGGTAATGATGGAAGGAAGGAAATAAAAAAGAAATAAAAAAGAGAGGAAAAATAATGGATATGATAGGATATGAAAATATTCAACTTTATACAAAATACTGGATAGAACCTATTCTATTTACTACTAGAAATTCAGATAACCAAAAGGAATCCTTGGTGTTTTGTTTGCATTTATACTCTAGCAAGTTTCATGAATCTCAAACAGATAATTTCTAAATAATCCACAACCGATTCGGTGATGACAATTGAAACTAGCACTCCTACGTAAACAAGACAGTCTCCCGAAATACGTACCTACATTTAGATAGATACGAGAAGCGCCGGCACTTCCCTTGAGATCATCCCTCTCCAAATCAGACAAAAGGCTCTCTCGTGCTGCGAAAGGCACGGGAGGGACAGGGACAGGGACAGGGACAGGGACAGGGACAGGAACAGGATCTATGACTACGCAGTGTGTCAACGGAGAACCGCACAAGACAGTCGCAGCAGCTCCAATGGTCCTGGCGATCGGTCTGGTTCTTGCTGCACTTCAGTCTTCAACAAATAACTCGAAGCCCCATCTACGCCGATGAAGACGGCTTGCATCGTTTGCGATGAGTACGATTGCCGCACCCTCTAGACAACCGACTCCTCGGCTCCGAGCTTCTAGACGGGTATTCTGAGGTAGGAGTGCGTTAATTCAATCTAGTTAAGACTCGACCATGCAGAACATATTCGCCAGTTTGAGATTCCATCTTCTTTAGTAACTCATGTTTCGATTGGTAAAATTCCCGAGATTGGAAACCACTCGTGCAATCACCAAGACAGTCTGAACGCAAACGACCATCGTATTTTTCGCATGAGTTCAAACGTTTGTAACAGCGACTCTTGGACCCGCATGAGTTCTTGGTACCATGCACGCGCAGGTAATATGGCTTTGCTTTATTGTATCGACCGCCAAGAGCCTATCATCAACAGGATATACGAGAAGGCTAATCTCATGTCCAACAATCCTATCAATGCCGTGCATTAACTCCCTACACATGGAAGTGATCTGTACAAACCTCCTTTTTAAGAGAACTACCTATAGGGATTTACAATGGGAACCGTCCGAACCGAGAACCGCCCGGACTGGACTGAACTAGCCGATTCTAGGTGATTCCCAAACCGTCCGAACCGAGAACCGCCCGGACTGGACTGAACTAGCCGATTCTAGGTGATTCCCAAAGAGCGCGGTCTTGTTCCCAATTCCCATTCTTGGAACCGGTGGCCGGCCAGTCTGGTTCCCGATTCTAAGGTGGGGATCGAACCAACTAGACTGGGATAAAATTTCTTAAGAAACAAACCATAATTCTTCATTTCATGATAGCAACTCAACTGAAATGTGAGGTAGAGTGTTCTAGGATTGACATTTCAATTTCATGCTGATAAAATTTCATCACAATGAAGATTGTTTATTTGATAATACCATCTTTGTCTGTTTCCTTTGCCAGCAAAACTATAATGCCAATTTCTCTTCTATAAGTCCTTGTGCATGTTACTGGGTTTTTATATCTATACTGTGTGCAGGCAAAAGAAGATGGAGACAAGCTGGGCTTGTGGCTATGCCACAGAAAGCCTTGCAATTTTATGCTTCCAGAGTTCTCTCCAAGCGCAGTTATGCCAAGAGAGGTGAATAACAGTGAGCAAGTTGATAATTCTTATGTTCACCCCAGAGAAGCGACCCAAGAATGAGGGAAGAGGACTCGAATTGGTTCTCCAAATGGGAACACGAGCTGCCGTCGCCTGAAGAGCTCACGCCCCTCTCAAACTCGAATTGGTTCTCCAAATGCTTGTGCAACATTTTATGTGCCACAAGCAGCAAGCTGCAACATTTTTCAATTTATTTTTGGCCTGAAACAGCAAATTGCCGGTTCCACTGGATCGGACCGCACCAGATCGGACCGCACCGGTTAGTCGGTCCAATTCCTAGTTCCAAGATTTATTGGTTCGGTTCCCAATCCCAGCATCTGGGAGCCGGTCCTCCTAGTCCAATTGCCGGTTCCGCCTTGGAACCGGACTGGACCAAGAACCTATCAATCCTAACTACCCCACTCCCAGACATTGAAATTGAATGGATCAACACAGCAGCAACGAAATCTTTCGGAGATCAACCACTTCACATGTCGTCGGTGAAATCATTGATAGAAGCACTAGAGAGGGTCATGATAGATTTAGGAGGATCTATGTGCCTAGGGGTGTGCATGGTCCGAGTGGGTGATTCCCGATCCAGAATCAAGAATTGCCCGCTAAGAACCGGTCCCGAAAAATTGGAACCGGGAACCGCTCACTAGTTGCATGGATCCACCCGAGAATTGGACTGCCGGTCCGGTCCAATTCCCGAGTGGATCCATAGAATCGGTCCAACCTCGGCGCCTTCCCCTTTTTGCCCTCCCCACATTTGCTTATTTTGGCTCTCCCGACCATGGTAGCTTTATTCTCCTCAAGTACCAGCGTCGCGGCAGTGTCTGCGGCGGCGGCAATCACAACCCTCGCTCCACTTCCGTCCCGGCCACTACCACTATCTTCGCCACTGCCACCGCCTCCGCCGTCTCCCACTCTTCCCTCGAGACCGACAATGAAGAGGAAAACGGGGACGATGAGCCGTTCTTAGACCTGGAGTTCGCCCATCTCCGAAGATGAGGATGATAGGGAGAAGCCTAAGGAGGGGGAGGAGGAAGATGGGAGATAGACGCAGGACGAGCCCAACAACGAAGAGGACGATAGTGACAATGAATGTGGAGGTGGCAACAAGGATGATGACGACGTAGAGAGAGAGTTCAAGTTCGAGGGAGGAAATGAGAATCAACTCACTGTTTCGCCGAGTTCGAACTAGGACTCAAAGGGAGATGAGTAGATCTGGAGGTGGATCGGAGAGAAAGAGGGAGTTTGGGGAGATTTTGAATTGAGAGAAATGGGATAGGGTAGGAGAGTAGTGAATTGAAACAAAATGGTGATGGGAACCTTAAATTTTAGATTTGCCAATTTCGATTTTTTTATTATTAAAAATTAATAAATTATAATAATATAACCGGTTCGGTCCGGGTGGGCAGATCTGCCCATGGAACCGGGAACCAAACCAGTTTCCTTAAGAACCAACGGTTCCGGGTGGTTTCGGTTTGATTCTGGACGGTCTGGTCCTGGTTCTTTTGCACACCCCTATACATGCCATTCTACTATCTAGTTGGAGGAGTTTCCGCGAGGGACAGAAGCCAATAGGATGCCTTGCTCACACATCTATCATAATGGATGCATCAGAGAGTGGCTAGACTAGAGTCACACTTGCCCGCCGTGCCGATCTAAAAAATACCGACACTCTCTGAGAGATTTCGTTTCATATCCGACACTTCAACACGTATCCGACACGCTTCGATACATTCCAACACGCAGTCAACGAGTGTCGGAAAATCCGACACATGTCAACTCTTCCCAACATGCAAGTCCGAAATTCCGACACGCGATTCCAACACGCATAGAGTAAATTTAAAAAAAAAATTCAATACTTAGGGGGTCAAAATGTAAATACATGAAAAAAATAATGAAAATGACAAAAATAAAAGGGAAAGAAGAAAATTCTCAGTTTCAAATTTCTCATTTTTGAGTTCTAACTTTACCATGAGTGATGATCAAATGCCCCAGTTATTGCCGGCGTCGCGCCTCTCGTCGGCATCACTCCTGCAGCCTGCCACCAATCACCTTCGCCCCACACCAACTAACCCCGACCTCACCTACACCAAATGTGTTTCCGTACCCTTTTCACAACTTAATTCGACCAATTGGGGTTTGGAATTTTCTCAAAGGGTTGCTTGTCGTGTGCAAACTTATCTAACTATGTTGTCTGGCGACCGTTTCTAGGAGATCCCACGTCGTTGTGTGGTTACATCCGGACAGGGTCGACATTTGCTATAAGGAGTCAGATTCAATCGGAACTTGGAATTTAAGTAGTTTCGTTACTTTCGAAATGAGATCCGATTAAGAAATATCATCTTTTTACTGGTTTGGATTTACTAATTTCGTGATCCAATTGTGGATAGTTGACTCATGGTAAAAAATATTGATAAGGATGAAGCAAAAGAAACCCGGTATCTATATGATTCATAGATTCGTGAAAGCAAACTAAAAACTGTGATTTTTTTTTTGTTGCTTCTTTTCGCCTCTTGCAGGCGTTGTCTACAAGTTATCTCTTTTGGCATATATCATTAGCTTGTGAGTTATCTCTCACATTTTTCATGGCAAATATAGTGACTTCCTTTTCTTTTAGTTGTACTTTGAGAGTTCTTATCTTGAATTTTCATTTTTCTCGAATCTTATTTTGCCAAGAAGCTTCAAGCCAGTCTTTATCAAGAACTCTAAACTCTGTCTAACACTATAAGAAATCTTAGTAATCTCTGACAATGATAAAAAAAAAAAAAGATATATTGCTTCGAATTTACTCTTTTTTGTGTTTGTAATTTTTCAATCTCTCATTCAATCTCTGTCAAATTAAAATAATAAATAATATTAACAAATGTTGAAATAATATTTTTAATATAAATTAATTCTATACTTTTTTATTATTATTTATATATTTTTTGCATTATATATAAAAATATATATTTAACATATAATAAGTCGGATCAGCGGTATGTCCGTCTCGGTATGTCATAAGTGCCAACGTCTCGGTATTACATAAGTGCCGACGTCGCGCTGCATGCACAATTAAACATGTACATTTGAATTTCACTTAAACCTCCCCATCGACATTTGCTGAGATGGAGATCCCTGTTTTTTTTGGCAGTTCTGCATTAATCTTGTGATCAAGAATTCTTGTCTTGTCGTCTGCTTGCTTGCGCCGATTATCCCCATAACGAAATAGACGTAAGAGACGTACGCTCAGCCCATTCCAACGTGTACAATCGAATAGAACCAGTCGCACGCATTTCTGGCCAACTGAATAATCGGCGACATAGGATTACTATAGATAGATGGCTCGTAAAAAATGCGACAATTAATGATCGAAAGTTGCCTGGACACAACCAGAATTATGAAATTTACTTGGATAAAACCCGAAAACACACACCTGCGGCGAGTAGAACATTAGAAGTACTCCTGCAATAAAGGGTAAGAGCCAGTAGTACTATTTCATATGCAAAGGATAGGCCAAGAAAAGTGCAGATGGGTAGGCAGAGTCTCAGTGCAGGGAGGTCGCGCACCTCCTTCATTAGAAGTTATACGCGCATGTTTATTCATTCACCTTAGACTTTTATCAGTAAGCTGTAGATAATGTGCGACGACATGCCAAAACAGATTAAGAAAGCACTTGAGGGAAACTCCGCTAAAGAACAAGGTCAGATAGTAATTCTATACACAAAAGACGGAAAACATCACACCGACACGGAATCTTATGGAGGACAGCGTTCCATCAAACTTTGCATAGAAGAAAGTACTCGAGTACGAGAGGGATTCTCGCCACGATTGACGCACGACCACTTCAATCTCTTCTTTTCTTCTTCTTCTCGTTCTTCTCCTTCTCGGCAGAGTTTTTTAGCTGCACAAACCAAATTTCCATGAGCCAAGAGTTGAAACTTGAAAGGACTCGGAAGAACAGCACATTATTCGATCAATCGAGTAATCCTAAGCAAGCAATTCATTTTCAGTACACTTACCATGATGATGAGGATTCGGACAAAAATAGCCACGAAATCGGTGAAGAGGTTCAGCGAATGCCTCACATAGTCCATATCACCATGGTGTGCTAGCTCGATTATCTCTTGAGTGTCCACGACCACATAGCCGATGAACACTAAAAGCCCAAAGTATATCTGCAAAATCGAACAGATCAATTTGTCGTCCATGCACGGTTCAGAAAATGGAGACCTGGACCACGCCGTTGCTCACCTCAAACTTAAAGATGGCTGCAGATCCACCAAAGACAGCCGAGGCGAAGTGCAGCCACATGAGCATGGAAAGCCCAGAAGAAAGCAAGCCACCAAGATATAGGTACTCCCTCCGCTTAGCCAACATGGCTGCTCCCGAGAAACAAGCGAAGGCCAGCGCAGATCCCACAAATGCGCTTATCACAATGCTGCACCAAGACACAGAATTCCAGTCAGTGCACATACAAAAGTACTTTATACAGGCGGTGCCACAGAAGCACATCAAATTCGACACATCAGCACAAAGAAGAGTCGGCAATTACAAGGAAGAAAACAGATGAGATATATACCTCGGGTCAACCTTAATGGCCGCTTCAATGAGAGGACCGACACACGCTCCTTCAAAGAGAGCCGCTGCCATGAGCAGACCAAACCTCTTTTGCTGCATACCAGACGACACAGAGACGATTCAGTTCTCAAATTCTCACAGATCGCCACTCACGCCGTGACAAGTGGTCCAAAGAAGTAATCAGACATTGCATATCACTTTAGAGCGTACCTCTTCATGTGGAGGAATCGAAAGCAGCCACACGATGCTTCCGATGCAAGCAATTGTCGTGAGGAGCCCGCCGATGTTCAGCACCAGATGCAGGTAAGCACCACCGGCCGAAGCCATCAAGGCACAGCATAACGACAGATAAACCTGAGATTTTGCAACGCATATGAAACTTTAGTTGTCATCATGTCACTAAATAAAATCGACTGAAAGAAGCATGCCGCCATAGATGGGTTTTCGCTCGAGAATTCGACAGGTCAGAAGGGTACAGCAGAATCCCTCGAATTAAATAGATCAAACACGTTCCTAACATAAACCACGTCCAACAATTGATCATCTAAAACAACTAATTATCTCTCACAATCTGATCAATAGCAAGCCAAAGCACAGGGGGAACTCAAAACACCGACCGAAACCCTAGATTTCTCCGGAGGCCGACGGCGGCGGACGCCGCGTCTCTCAGAGCAAAACCCACCGTAGACAAGCGATTAAGACTGGAAAAACTCGTCCCAAAACGGGAACTTGGACGGAGATTTAAGGCAGGAATTTCTCACATTCTTGAGGTGAGATTGGACGGCAGGAGATATCTGGCGGAAGTTCTTGAGGGATTCGTGGCTCCACCCCTTGCCGCTCGACTGGAACAGGGAAGCGAACGCGTCCATGTCGATTCGATGCTTGGCGAGAACCGATCGATTGAGAGGAAGATGAAGGTTTTTGAGGGCGGGCGGATCGCGAAATCGTCTACCAAACTCGTTCTTCGAAATCGGAGAGAATCGTTGGATTTTCGGGGCTCACGGTTTTGTCATTTATAGTCGGATATCGTTCGCTTTCTCGGAACTCGCTGGACGGTTCGGGATCCTTCGGGTCGAATTACGCCCGCCCTTCGGAGCGTCCAAGGTTTGACCCGGATCCGATTGGCCGCGTAAAGTGAAATGGTGGGGGAGCCGGATGGAGGGATTAATTTGGCGTTTTGTATGGTTTCGGTTGGTCATTGAGTTTCAGTTGATAAAAGATCGGCTTATTCTGAAAATTCAAATGTAATTAATAATTTGAAAAAATATATATTTTTTAAATCAAAATTAACCTATTGCAAAATTTAAATTACATAAAAAGTGAAAGTCTATTCAGACACACTTAATTTATCTCATATAAGCACTTACATACGAGAAAGTGACATTTCAAAGTTTCAAGTAAAATCTTCTCACTAGTAAGTATTTTCAATCAATTTTGATTGAAATAAATAATGAAAAGTAGAAAAAGTATACATATTCAAACCGTTTTATGATTTGAACTTTTTCCATAAGGTTGTTGTGATATAGAAGAAGTTTGAAAAGTCGAAAGTTGAAATACACAATAGATAACACAAAATTATAAATTTACATATAAATCTATAAATAAACAAGTGAAATAAGGATATTTGAGAAAGAGAAAAATGATCGATATCCTCTAAAAGCAGGATGTACTCTTTATTTTGTACATTAATCAAACAAAATTATGATACAACGAAAATAGTGATAAATTACTGTAAATATGTTCCAATTTAAGTACATCGATTATTCTGGGATGGAGATTTCGAGCTTTCTTATGTATTCAATCTTTCTTTGGTAGAGTTCTTTAAATTTTTTTCCTTTTGGTTCGAATTGGGGGAACCCGATTTGCACAACCCGGGTCAAGCATGGCCCAACGTAAAATCTCCGAAAGTCAGGGGCATAAAGGGAACGAGGAAGTCGGGGGAGCTGCCTAGAAACTTCGTCGTAATGAGCGAGTAGCTCGCAATAATCGCCGACGACTTTCTTCGATGTTGACAGGAAAGTAGAAGTAATCACATGAAACGAAACATCGCGTCACCATCGCAGATCGCTTTCTCGCTAAGTAATACACATGGAGCTGTGGGGCCCGCTTACGTGGGAATTTGCCACGTCAAGGTCTCCAGTTAAAAGTCGCCACCTCATTTCCTCTGGGTTTCCTCGGACGGAACGGGCTAAAACCCTCTTAATTTCCGAAAACTTTGCTAGGAAGCTGCTTATCAGCAGAGGTGATCATTCATTTTCTAGGTTTGGCACGTTCGACTTGACCCTCATTTCGATTGAACTTCATGACCGAAACCTTTTTTTGTTTTATACCCGTTGGCTTTTGGGTGGGAATCCGAAGATTCGATGAGAAATTTACCTAAGACGTCGATAAATTATTGGTTGGATTGGAATAGTATTTGTCAATTCGGAAACCTACCATGACACGGTGTATGATGTAACTTCCAAGGGATAAATTTTACTCGTTATTTTGAAGTTCCGATGGAATATATCTGCAATCAAAATTTTTAAATGTTGTATCTGGAAATTAAATTATTTCTTATCTAATATCCTTAACGAGTGATGCTATGGAACTCGTTGAAAAGGGTTGTAAAAATGTCACAATCTTGAGGGGGGCAAAAGTTCCTTCATAGCATAATATCATGGCGGTATCCTATAACCAAATGTGTAAGATTCTCAGGCCATAAATAAAAATATTTGACAACTTTTTTTTTTAACTCATGGATCGATTTTTAATGCAAGTTATAATTCAATATAATATTTCTTATATATTCGCTTTGTCTATGTTATCTCTTATTGCTTCCGTGCAAAAAGGGAAAAGAATCCGTTGAACCACATTCTTTTTTGCCGACTTACTTTGTTTCTTTTTTCCCGAATTATTCCTTTTCCAAAGGAAAAAAGGAATATTGGGCCACATCATTCTTTTTTGCTTTATGTGTTTGAAGCAACTAAATTACCGATAGACCCCTTGAATAAGTGGATCAAATCGAGTTAAAAATGATTCGATCCATATTAATCCATGTAACCTATTTCAATTAATTAACCCTCGTTCGTCCGGAGGTTTCTCCCAGTATCCTTGTTGTTGAAGTTCGAAGCTGAAGACGGGGCCGCAACTGGTTTCTTCGAAGATTCTTCAGCGGTGGAATTGTCCTTTTCTACCAATCTTTGAGCTAGGATTCTTTCCCTGCTCTTGTTTTATTGTACTGGTTGCCTTTGTGCCGTTTGTTTTCCTTGTTAGCAGCCTCTTTGGGTGCTTTTGCAGCTGTTTTGGCTTTGCCTTCGATTATTTTACCTTGGCACCCTTCCACTCGCTATGACTTTTGTCTTTGTGACTTGTGAGTGTAAGTTTTTGGTGCCGAGTTCTTGTTGTATAGCTACACATAACTCTTTGGTTTAAAGTCAATATATTCTTATCTTTACCAAAAAAAAAACTAATTTTTATGCAATATAGATTTAGCAACATAATCGACCTGACATGGACCAAACCCAATCCGAGATCTATTTTTTGTAATTTTTCTCCTTAAATTGTTATCTTTGAAGAAGAAGCCACTTCATAGATCAATTCGTTGAGTTAGTGAGGGAGCTTGGGGGCGAGTGATGGAGGAGAGTGAAAAGGTGGTGGTGAAATCCAGCCCTGACCACTCATAAATCTTGAAACGGGTTCACATGGCTGTAAGATGGTTGGAAAAAGCAGAATCTTCACGTGACTAGCAATCATGTGCCCCGATGAAAAATCTATTTCGATCACAATGGAAAGATGTTGAGGAGGGAGAGCGTCGTCGCCATCGCAAAGGAGGTAAGCAAGCAAAGAATAAGGTTCTACATCACGAGGTGATGTGTCGCCATGCTCCTTTAGCGATGCAAACTACGGCATTCAATCAATTGATTAGTGGTCTCTACTTCATTCGTGAGCAAGAACGATCATGCAAATTCATTAGAAATGAGTTAAATGAGTTGTAAGTAGATTCATAACAAATCTATCGAAACTCATTTGTTTTGGCCTTTTTTTATTTTGATGCGAACTACGGCATTCAATCAATTGATTAGTGGTCTCTGCTTCATTCGTGAGTGAGCGACAACGATTATGGAAATTCATATTTGAGTTCCCTAGCTTTTCATTGGAAATGAGTTAAGTGAGTTATAAATAGGTTCACGACAAATCTATGGAAACCCATTTGTTTGGGCTTTTTTTATTTTAAAACCCATTATGACCTGGCCGTGAAATTTGAGATGGCCCATACATTACCCATTTCAACAATTATGGGTTAATACGTTTCCTTTTGAGTAGAAATGATAGGTTATTTGGCAGTGAGATTTTTGAACTCTTTTCCTTAGTAATTATATTGGGAAAGTTACAAAAAGAGAAAAATACATCGATCGTAGCTGTGAAGGCAGTCAGTTTGCAGCCACCTAGTACCGTCATATCGACTTGTATAGGGAAGAAAACCCAAGTAATGTTGCATTTTACCATAAATGTACAAGAGCGACAGTAAATATTCCGTAATAGCTTTTTAACCAACGCGACGTGAAGAAAATCCACCAATTTCAAACTTTGCATGACTAGAAGATGGACAAGAACATACAATTTTTCCATACATGATTCGTGTCTAATTAAGAACTTAACAGATAATTTTTTTTTCCATACTTGATTTGTGTTTAATTAAGTACTTAAAATAGCATTAACCTTAGCCAAATCCGGAGCTACATTGTGTACTACGCCTTACTGATCATCAACTACACGCTCCCACCATAAACCTGTTCTCCCCCGCTCATGCACGTATCCTCCAACCTACGTAGCCAACAAAAGATGGGTCGAGCTCCTCACAAACACCCCGTTTTCCTCCTGTTCGTCGTCGTCTCGTCGGTCGCTTGCACCTCGGCGTTTGGACCCAGGACGCAGGCGCTGATCGACACCATCTGCCGCCAGATGTGTTGGAACACGAAGTCAACACCTAATATAATAATAAACCGCCAAAGAGAAGTGTGCTGCAGCGCCACACTTAAACCGCCAAAGAAGAGAATTCTTGAAGAAGCCAGGAGCATGAAGAAAGCAAAGAAAGAATTCTCCACTAGGCACGTGAGAATTCTGGAGAAAGCATGCAAGAAGAAGGGCTCACAATTTTATAATATTATATTGTGAGTTGTTGCAAGGAATTCTCTCCTTCGTGGAGAGCAAACCGCCAAAGAGAAGTGTGCTGAAAGAAGGCACATGTTGACCAAAGAAAAGGAAGGGGCACACAATAAAATAATATAATAGTTGCTGGAGTCTTCAGGAGAGCACGAAGGAAAGAGAAACTTGCGGCCGGCAACTTGGACGTGAAGGAAAAGGAGCCCACAATTATTGACTCCTTAGCCAAGAAGAAAAGTTCAAGCGGTGGAATCCAGGCGGTGGATGTGAGGCGGTGGAACTCTTATAAATATGGCAGTACGTGGAGCAGTTGAGCTTAGGCCAAAAGGCCTCAAGGTGAAAGAGAGGCTTAACAGCCTCAAGCCACCACAGGCGGAGCGGAGAGGCTAGGAGAGAGCCCCAGGTCAACAGGCCGAAAGGCCTCACATAGAGGCACCGCAGCCTCATGTCAACAAGGCCAGGGAGAGGGCCTCACGCCACATGCAGGCGGAGAACTTCAGGCCAGCAAGGAAGCCACACGTATGTGAGCTTCAGGGAAAGCCTCCAGCAGTGAGAGCTTCGGAATAGGAAGTCACCAGGTGCAATGGTGAACGTCAAGAGAGAGAGGCACTGCAGCCTCAGTAGCTCTGTGTGAGCAAGTTATCCCTCCGTGATCGAGAAGGGAAGAAAATAGAATAGCTGAGTGTATGCTTGTATTAGCTTGTTTGAGTGTATACTTGTATTAGCTAGTTTGATTTGAGTATTTTAATGCTTCCGTATATTTTATAAGCTGCGCACTCTACAATTAATTTAAGTAGCAAAGTGTCGCATACCCTACAATTGGTTCCAACAAGATGGAGGACTACGGGTTCTGCAACAAGTGCTTCTCCGAGCATATCTTCACCCCGGAGGCCGACATGACTGCCCTGGGCAAAATAGCCATCGAGCAGAGCCTGACCAATGCGTCCAACACGCTGCCTCTCGCCAAGCAAGCTCTGCGTGACGCGACCGACCAAGAACTGACGGATTATCTCAAGACCTGTATCGACGGGTACCTGAAAACGCTGGATTTGATAGAGAACGCGGACAGGGTCTTTGGGGACATGAACTACAGGACTGCGTTGATTAACTTCCTGAATTCGGCGAAGGTGCAAGCGATTCAGTGCGGGCAGTATAGCAACAAACGTGGTATCCAGAATCCTCTCTACGAGTATAACAGGGAGGAGAGGATTCTCATCGCCATGGGTGTTGCGACTACAGACAGTCTTCTCCGTGGAAGAAGAGCGTGACATGTGCTTTAGTTTCAGTGTTTCAAAGTGATTTTCTCTTGTTGTTTTCTCCTTTTTATTAATGTCTGGTGTTGTTCAAATAAGGAAATCATGCACGCAAATGAAGTGGTGAAGTTCGTCTAAGAGGGCTCGCTTTCGCAGTTAACGTATTACAGTTTTTTTTACTTCGTGAAAAGAAAAGAGAGAGAGAGAGAGAGAGATTGGCTATTCCAGCTGAGAATCGACAGTACCACAAATTTACTCTATACAACTTTGACTTGATATGAACGACTTTAATTCTATAGTCATGGTGTAAAATCAATGCACATGCTAGATAATGAACATATTCAGAGTGTGATTTTTATAATAATCTTGTCTGAAAAGTCCTAAACATGTTGTACACATGTTGTACAGTAGTTAATTTAATTATAAAATTTTCAATTAGACCAATTCTTTTTCTTTTTCCTAAACATCCCATTTCAGTCGGCCAATTTGAGACCATTTGCCAATTTAGATATTCTTGCAATTTTTGGCTAGAAATGGTTGGTGTGACAATCTAATCAGTGTTGGCCATCTTACATGGCACAACGGACACCGACATAGATTATTTTTGCAATTTTTTTAAAGTTCTCCTTTTCCTTTTCCTTTCTTTCTTCTTTTTTCTTTTTTTCCTATTTCGCTCCAAACAGTTGCTAGGCCTCAGGGATGGCTAGTGGAGGGAAATAGGAACAAAAGAAAAAAATTGATAAAATTTTGAAAGTTTTGCAAAATTATTCCACGTCTGTGTTGGTTGTTTAGTTATAAGGATTACATTGGTACGTTATCAAAAGATTTAGAACTAAATTGGCGAAATTGAAATGTTTATAATTAAATAGGCCCTCATACAATAAGTTTAGAATTTTTTGGATTATTATCTTGTGACTTTTATTGCACAAGATATAGCAACAACATATCATTATTAGAGGCAAAATGCATTTGCTAGTAAATGTGTACACACAGAAAGACATTGACGTTTGAAAGATCAAGCATTAAGACTTTATTACCAAATACTTGAATTATTAAATAATCACAAGAAATTATAGACTAAAATGCACTATACTAACATTAAAATAAATATGCAAGGATAGAGAAAAATATTTTGAGATTTGAAATCTTACCCTCACTACTAAAATACACATACGTATGTATCGACTTACAGAAGAATACCAGACCTTTTGGTCTAAAACACGTCGTACACATGATCTATTATCCTCGTATAAAAGTACTTCAACTTTTTATTTATTTTCTACATTTTACCAATCAATTAATGAGGTATAGAGGATCTATGTTAAGTTTTGATTTTATGGCAGCGGTACAAAGATTATTATACTAGTAAAATCCAAGTTAATATTATTATTATAAGGATTTTACTCTGAAGACGTGATTTCTTTTAACTTTATTAAAATTGTCGTTTTTTGGGAGATTTTTGATGAGATACAATGGGTGAGTTTTTATGGATACTAAACAAGGTGCAGTGGCTCATTAGTCCCTCTTCCCAGTTTAGGAAAGAAAATCACTGATTATATTCTTTTTAAAAATTATCTGCTATTATAAATTTCTTTCTATAATAGGAAATTCCCCTAAAAAAAAGTTGAGCATGGAAGATTTGAGGGTAACGAAAACCTTACAGAAAAATACCCGGTCTTTTGGACTAAAACACGTCGTACACATGATGTATTATCCTTGTGTAAAAGTACTTCAACTTTTTTATTTATTTTCTACATTTTTACCTATCAATTAATGAAGTATAGAGGATCTATCTTAAGTTTTGATTTTATCGAAGTGGTACAAAGACTATTATACTAATAAAAACCCAAGTCAATATTACTATGATAAGGATTTTAATCTAAAAACATGATTTCTTTTAACTTTATTAAATTTTTCGTTTTCGGGGAGATTTTTAAGTTTTGATTTTGTCGTAGTGATATAAAAGACTATTATGCTAGTAAAACCCAAGTTAAAATTACTATTATAAGGATTTTATTCTGAAGACATAATTTCTTTTAACTTTATTAAAGTTATCGTTTTCGGGGGAGATTTTTGGTGAGATACAATGGATGAGTTTTTATGGATACTAAACAAGGTGCAGTGGAAAGAAAATCAATGAGTATATTCTTTTTAAAAATTATCTGCTATTATAAATTTCTTACTATAAATAGGAAATTGCCTTAGAAAAAAGTTGAGCGCGGAAGACTTGAAGGGGAACGAAAACCTTACTATAAAATAACTAATTTCTTCCTAGTATCCGCAAGGCACACTACGTAGATAAACCAAAAGAAATATGGAACGTTCCGCCGCCACCGCCGCCGCCGCTGCTGCTCTCTTCTTCACCTTCCTCCTCTTCTCGAACACCCTCGCTGTCAGCCCGCAGACGCAGCAGCTGATCGACCGGATCTGCCGCCAGACCGAGGACTACGGGTTCTGCGACAAGACCTTCAAACCGCACATCCCTGGCCAAGAGACGGACATGCCAGGCCTCGCGCAGATAGCCCTAGAGCAAGGCCTGGAGAACGACACCGACACCCTGGTCTTCGCAAGGCGGCTCGCGGGGCAAGTGACCGACGAGGATCTTCTGGACTACATCAAGAACTGCATAGACGGGTACTTGGAGATCTTGGGACCGTTCCAGGACGGGTTCAGAGCACTCAGCGAGAAGAACTATTCGGCCCTCGTCGCGGACTTGAGAGGCGCGCCGCAGGCGCACGGAAGCAAGTGCGGGGCGCTCACGGGCGGAGTTCCGAACCCTCTGGGTGAGCGGAATAGGGAGATGAGGATTCTCATCACCATGTCTCTGAACGCTGCTTATATACTTAGTCGAGAAAGAGCTTGAACTGCTAAACCCTAGCATGGCGATGCATGCATTATTTTTTAAAGAAATCTAGGATGTACAAGTAACATTAACAGCATCGCTGCATACCATATTTATAGTAAAGAATATCGGTTTGAACTGCAACTCATACATATATTTGAATCCAAGATCGAATCCAATTTGCTCGATCAACGTCAATTGTCCAACCGTCGGCAGCTGCGTCGGCATCGCGTGCTAACACAAGGGGCAACAATGGCTCTTCTCTAACCAGTGCCTGATGCAATCTGCGTGAAAAACATGCGAGCAGGGCAGTCTCGACGCGTTCATCCCGCCCGCGAGCTCCTCCATGCAGATGGTGCACTCCCTAGTCGGATTGCCGTCGGTCACCCTAAATCTCTCCAAATTCTCGATAGACAATCTTGTCGCCGGCTCAAAACTCGAAGGTTGTCTCCCGCCCGGCTCGAAACTCCAAGGCTGTATCCTGAGCGGCGTCAACGAATCATCATCTTCCGAGATTACATGAGTCACGGTGGAGATGATTACTTCCATATGGACGAGATTAGCGCGGTCGCCGGCGGAGGCCGCCACCATCCCAGCCGCCTTGTCGCACATCTGTTGGATGACCGGCAGCTGATATCGCCCAGGCAATTTTGAACAGAAATCTGGATAAAAATTGGTGCATTGCATTACAGGGCATCGGGTTAGTGCATGATAGATCATACTGTTGGGTTTCATGAATCACGTATAAGTAATGATTATCTTGTTCGTGCGTTTTAATCAAAAATCTTAATGTAAAGGAGAGTTAAACGAATTACCTCTCAAAACGCGCTTTAAACGAATTGGTTCGGATATTATTCAGTTCGAGTCCCACAAACGTCGGACCTCTAGTTCAAACACACTAACAATAGACGTCGAACGGAAGAGAGAACTTTCGAAAATTTACCACTATGATCGTGCTAGCAATTTCATGGAGACAATTCGCCGTATCCTTGATGTTTTAGTCACGGCCTGTATGGGAGAGAATCCCTCTTCTTTCTCACGTTTCGAAAACACAAGAACACGTACACTTTAACTCAATTTTCAGCAACACCTTTTTCTGTCTTCAAAAAACAGAATTTAAATAAAAAATTATACAACCGCTCATGCACGACCGCACGACCATCGTGCATGAGCGGTTGGTCAGCAATTGCTGACCATTCATGCACGATGCACCCCTTTAATTTTATATATATATATATATATATTATAATTAAAAGAAACGCACATGGATTAATAAAAAATAATTAATCAATCCATTTATATATATATTAATGACATAATCTTTATGTGTGCTATTAGGGGTACATTAATATGTATCCACTTTGGGCATGCGTGTGCATCATATGCAAGTAGGCTTGTGACTATAATACAAATTAAATTAAATCTCATTTAATTTAATTTCAAATCGACTCAATTCGATTGCAATAATTGCAAACACATTTGCAACAATATTTCTCTCTTGTTCCACGTTATCCTAATTGTTTATGGTGTGTGACATCTCTAGGTTCATCACTAAGCTAGTATAAAGACTCATACAAACACATTAATACTCCCAAAAGAATTAATTGTCTCGATTAATCTTTGGGTCCTACAAGCCATGATTGACATCTAGCAATATGTCATGACTACCCAGATAGTGTAAATATTTTAAAAACATAATGAACCTGCCAGTTTTGGCTGCAATGTAATTCAATCCCTTTGTCTTACTATGTCCCGATCAAATAAAGACCATGGAATATTTGTCAAGTCACCAATTCAATCATATGCACATATCTAATTGACATGCATTTTATTCGAGACATAAACTTCGGTTACAACCCCGGCTGATGATTTAAATGCAGTGTTATAATTAGATCGCATAGGACATCATTATTGTACCTTGCATGTAACAAGGAGACAAATTCCATATTGCGCACATGTGCAACTTCGTATATGAACAAACTATGACCATCAGGTATAAAAACGGATCAATGACCCGGTATTATGTGCACAACCATAGTTGTTTGACACACAAGTTAACACTGTGCCTCAGGTCTAAGGAATATTTACACAAAACCAAAGCATGAACAATTAGACATTGACCATGCTAAAAACTTCCATGTCGCTAATCGTTCCATATGCGTCACGTTCAGTGAACTTGTCTAATACAAATACTTTTGTTCTTAACTTAGGCATCACAATACCTAATGATTTGTGACTCATCATTCCCTTAAGTATCCAATACTTAATGGTGAAGTTATGAATACACCGGTCTCAACATGATTATTAATATCCACTCAATAATCCATTGACCGGGAATGGTTTAGAGATTCAGCCGAACTATGAACCCGTCACATATATTCTTGACGTCTCAAGAATAGGTCTAGTTGCAACTGATATTATGGAATAATTCATAAATATAAAATAATTGGACAAATGAATGAATATGTCATTACCATTAATTAAATAATAATAATGAATGTACAACTGAAATCCCTAATATGTAATTATTACATAGTAGCTTTAGGACATACATCCAACACATACTTCGTGTTTTTACAATTCGAATCCGATATTTAAGATTCTCCTAACATAAGCTCCAAAGTCAACCAGCAGTTTGAATAAGACTTCGAAAAGTCAACACTACTCTGCTCGTTCCATTCATTAGAACATCATAGAATCTGGTTTTCCTTATCAAAGATTTCGTGAATTTGCAACGTTGTCAAAAGATTCTAACCTGGCCATTGTTTTGGAGGAGCTTGTCAGACCAAACCAGAGTGGTCCATGGGGACGGGATCGCGTACTGGACTCCTACTCCATGCCCGCACCAGAGGATGTATTTAACGAGGATATCCAACTTGAACAAGATCTGATGATTATCGCCGGCAATCGAGTCGCTCGCGACATGCACCCTTTGTGCGCTTATGGCCCCAGATTCATAGTAGTTATAGGTGTAAGTGGCCATGGATCTGAAGAGTTGGTAACGCAGAAATCGACAGCGCCGATTGAAGTGAAGCAATTTGAGGGCTTTGAAGTTCATGGTAAAAAATCATGGGGATCGGGTCTATATATAAGTGAGTTCTTACTAATTCGAGTAGGACTTGTCCAGAGAAAAACAGAAATTTGATCGAATAAGATGAGTTCCTGCTTTAATCGGGAAACCGAGAACCGGTAGATCAAGGGCTTTTAGTCAATTAAAGATAAAATTTCAAACAGAATCGAATCCCGGTAAATCACCAATGAAGCAAAATAAATTTGAATACTTAAAAGGGATAGCAACTTTCTCACCAAGAGTGGTTACTGTGAAAAACAAGATTGATACCATGATAGACCCCAAACTTAACAAATTTACTATTCATTAATTTTCATTAAATGTTAAGTTAAATGATACATGATAATTAATTAGTATACCAATTTCGGATTTTACCGTCGATTTATTACAAATGTACCAATTTATGATTTATCGTAATATTAATCACTAATGAAAACTAACGAAAAATAACTTTGTCACAAAACATGTACCAATTTAAGATTTTTGATAGTCAAAAAATAAATTTTGAGGAAGTCTATGATGCATGTGTCACGGGCCAGTCGATCTAGCGTTCCCTTGCCCGTGCGACCTTGGAATTTCTCCTAAGTCAGCTTTTCTCACACTCACTTAGATCGTAGAGAGAAACTCTTGGATTATATTTCACTTAAAAATGAGATGATACTCCCCTATTTATACAAGTACAAGGTAAACCATATCCATAAATCTCTCCTCGATCTAACGGTGGAGATTAGATCTCCCCAACTACCAGCTACCCGCATTTATTACATACGAATACATTTACAGTATCGCCCGCCCCCAAGAGTATTCTAGAAGACTCGAGAAAACCCCAAGTGTCGAGATACAAGCCGAGGGTCGCTTGATCCGTAGTCGTGTCATGGCCTTCCCATAAAAACCTCTTGAATCGCCGTTCTTTCGAGCCGTGACACATGTATCAATTTTGGATTTTTCATGGTATTAATCCCAACTTTTTTCTAGTGAATTTAATGATGTTTATGGAACGATAAGAGAACCTTTGCAGCTGGACAATAACAAGCATCACGGTGCTATAAAAATAGACCAGATCTTGCAGCAATCACGCCATGCACTCGGCTCCTTTCCAAACATCTTTCACAATTTTGAATCCAATCCTCGGCGCTTTGAATCTTTAAATGCGGGATTTTCTAAATAATTCTGCGAATGTAAGACCACATAAAAAAGTGCACATCCTAGCTAAGGAATGAAACAAGACAGTTCTGGCTAGATTCATGTTCTATGGATACATTGTGATTATTATCCTGACTCCCATGTTCAGTTTGGAGCTTAGAATAAGGAAAGACTTCCCTAGCAGCTTCGCAATTTTTGCAAATTTTGAAGAAGAGACTATCTACCATGCAATAGACTCTGCAGACATGCGAGGGAGAAGATCTACAGAAAGAATAAAGCAAACGAGCGAACATTCCGACCAAGCTTGAACTTTTTTTTACAAGGAACTAAATCAACCACCTGCTTCTTGCAGCTCTGACCAGTAGCTACTCATTCTGCAGATGGGGACGGATACAAGAAGGCTAACATGAATCCGATCATTATACCAATGAAAGCCACGGCGAGTGCCCACATGAAGGAGAACCCTTGGCCGCTTCTCCGTTGTCTTTGTGTTTTCATCATGTCCTGCAAAGATCGGGGAAGGGAAACAATAATTAATCAAGAAAGATGATGTTGGAGTCACCCATTGTTAATTGATATGCTAGTGGACTAAAGCTTAAAAAATAACAGATGGGACTCACAATATCTTTCTGAAACAACTGTGCTTGCCGAACAGCTGCGTCTCGCTCATCCTTCATCCGCTGCAAAGCCAGACTCTGAAAAGGGAGGGAAATAGTAAGTGTATTGTTAATCACCATAAAGAGCACTTATCATCGCAATTCGGATGAAAAAAAGATTACTTCCATTCAAAAGTACTCCTGAAGATGTAGGTACATGACTGCCTCAGATTTTTTGGCAAAAGACTTAACGAAACACTGACAGAGAGGAGAAAATGAACAACGAAGGAAGTCTCTACTCAGAACAAGTTTCACAACAGCCATGGCACATACAGAGGGACAAAGAACTAGGACAGGCAATGCCAGTTGCTAGATACGCATGCCTGCTAGCAGTGGGACAGCATACAAAGATCATCCCATGTTCTCTTCTTGTAAATTAGAACACTCGTTCTTCTTTTAGATAATTATCAGAATATCTAATTCTCACTGGATCAGTTTGATACCTCTTGAATTCTTAGTTAGAAAAGAAAAACTCTCCTGGGATGAACTATCCACCTGGAGAGAAAACATTTTCTATAACTTTTTCATTGTACCTCATGCCACGACACATCTATCAGCAGCAAAATGAGCTCACCGTATCATCATCAGAACTTTGTATCGAGCTCCTAAAGGCTTCCTCTCCGGACTTTTCTTGAGGTGAGCTGGGAAAAATATAGACAACTCCTAGTCTGCATTCCTCTACTAATCTTCCACCACCCTTATTGAACTGGATATGAAATAAAAATCAAGTCAACACAGAGAAAGAATGCCATTATCCAGTTTCCAGAGTTAATGACCAAGGTCAATTGTCAGAGAATTGATCCTCACAGTATCAGGTGGAAGTTCTTTGCCATCAGTATTTGAGGGCAAAATGGTGCTTTGAAGAAGAAATTTGTCCTTGCATTGCATATCAGGCGGGTATTCTTCTTGGGCTTGGAGAGAAACTTCACATCAACATAAAAAAGGCACATCAGAAATAAAAACAGCAAGGAAGTCCCATAAAAATATCAACAGGCAAAGTGCTGAAAGAAGCATTTGTGAAAAAAGCACATCTATCAGAGTGAACAGAAGCCATCATGAGAAGATAGTCGGGTTGACATAATAAGCAGTACCTTTTACTTGACAGGAACCTTGAGGTTGTATCGTACAAGAGTTTGGTCGTACAAAGTACTTTTTAGGTGAAGTTGTTTTAACCTAGCAGAAGGAAAGACTTGAGAACAGATTGAGACTGCATTGTACCAAGAAAAGCATAATAGGAAGAATTTAAATCTAAATGAGGCTTTAGAAGTTTAATTTAATTTAGGAAGGTAGATGTAGAACTCAAAAAAGGGATATATTTATGCACAAATGTGCACGAGCCTACACATTGACCAAAGTGTACCTTAAATGCAACATGGTCTTCTGTGTTGTTCACAACTTTGAGCTCGCAATGGCTCTGCTTTTCCAGCTCAACTGTTTAATTTGAACATCAGAAGTCCATCCATTAACATGAGAGAGCTAGAAAGGAAGGCTCTCCTAGGTCACAAAGTAAGAAAAAGCTGACAT
This sequence comes from Eucalyptus pauciflora, assembly GCA_007663325.1. Classification (NCBI taxonomy): domain Eukaryota; kingdom Viridiplantae; phylum Streptophyta; class Magnoliopsida; order Myrtales; family Myrtaceae; genus Eucalyptus; species Eucalyptus pauciflora. Next base: position 4,501,202 of record VMYD01000006.1, on the reverse strand, counting down.
AAACAGACATTTTTCATATATCAAACTCTCTGTATAATCATGCAATGCAGTATATCCCGCTTTCCAGTCTCTTCCTCTCTAAAAATAGCAATTCTTTGACACATTGTTTACGAGCAGACATTCAAAGATCATGCTTCTGGATATCTAACCTGATTTTACCAGTCAAAATGCAAACAAGATCAAATTTGAATCTTCCCCTTATCACGGAGAAGAATGAACAATTTATTCCATTATTAAGGACGAAAGAGACACCATTATGCAGTTTATGTCCATAAGCACGAATAAACAAATTATGAAAGGAAAACAAAGGTGCAATACAAGTGCATGAGCATTACTAAATGCAGAAATGACATGACAACATGCCTTCCGCTGCAAATAAAGAGTCCAAGTTCACTTTCAACTAGCAAAAGGAATGTTAAACAAGTATTTGGCTCTCAATCAAATAAAAACCTCACAGTCCTTGGCCTCCTTAGCAACAGGCCCAGAATCATATCCATTCGGAACAAGAGATACCCTTACTACCCTGAAGTGATATTAAGGCTGGAAGATCTTGGTCAAGTAGAAATTGAGCGCACCATTCATCACAAGAATGCTAAACTCTGTTTCCAGTAGTCAGGGTTGAGTTTAGAACGTTTCAAAAAGCACCCAAAAACCCATTGAGCTAACTGCAACTGAACAGGACTTACTCTCATTTGTTGCTGATAAAATGATCATTAACTGTTCGAGATCACCACCCTCCCATGATTTTAAAGATTTGAAACTTACAGTTTGGAGAAGCCTACAATTCTACTGAATAGCAAATACTGGTAGCACAATTCACCTGGCAACTGCTCCATTGTGCATTCATTTTATTCCTTCACAAGAAACATTTTACCTTATGATACATATTTTTATTCCAAATTAATAAGCCAACTCTCTCCTGAGATTTTCAAAACTGTATGCCAATGGTTGAAATAAATTAGAAATAAGCACCAGCTAGCTTCAGATAAATACTCCCCCCTCCCCCATATCCTTTTCACACATTGCCCTGACTTCAATATTAATGTCTATATTCTTTCACAGCCCCCCTTGCTGCAGTAGCCAGAACAACATTACAATCTCATGGGAATGATTTTCGCATATTATAATCATCCACACAGCCTTTTCTCAAGTTTCTACACATTGTCATCTTCTAATCTCCTCAAAGGAGGTCAGGCCTAAAAAAAGCACTTGAGAAGATCTTCTCACTGATTCAACCCTGTCAAAACCCACCAGCTTTAGCATATTAAAGCCGATTTTGCATACATATCTGGCCTGAAAGAAGACAACCGACCTAATGAGACCTTTTCTCCATCCGTCCAAGATTGTCCTAGGAGTAAGGCGACAGGATCCAGAATGGCTGCGAGGGGCTTTCTCCGAACAAAATCCAAACTTTAGCTGTTCTACAGAGAATTCTAATAGCAGAGCACTACTTATCGGCAGAAAACGCGGTGACCCTTTTCATCTTTACCAACGATTCCTTTCGGTACTTCGGTGCCACTCTATTCTCTAAACCGAGCAAAAACCCAGGAGAAGATGAATTCACTCGCATGTCATCTACCCAGAAATCTGCTAATTAGAGATGAAACTGATAACCCAGAGAGAGAGAGAGAGAGAGAGAGAGGTACAAGTGAATTTGAGCTCGTCGGGATGAACAGAGATCAGAGGACGACCGGCGCCGGCCATTTCGGTGCCCCCACTGACGCCGGAGAGATCAACCCTTTTCCTCCAGCGACCCCGCGAACCCCTTTTTAGTGATTGATCAGCCCCACCTCATTCATTCACCGCCATAGACAAAAGAACCCACGAACTCCAAAACCTCCGTCACAGAGAGAGACAGAGAGACTGTTACCTCGTTGTCCGCTAGCCGTATCTTGAATCTTTATAGGCCCAAATAAGATAAGCACCGCCAATTCCGCACAGCAGAACTCGGCTTAAGTTTTAGTCAAACACGGCAAGAGCTCGCGCAAGGCGTTATGCAGCAAGCGTGATCTGCAAACGTCGCGGGGTGACCGACGTCAGCGGATCAAGAATCGACTCCGACCAGAGAACATCGGAGGTTGGAAAAGCGGCAACGGAAACCCCCCCAAAAGGGGTTGGTAAGTTAGATCAAACGAAGCACGAGCGTATCGGATCGGCCCTTCTTGATTCTCGTGGAAGCCAAGTTCTAATGGTAGGTAGAAAAATTCGAGAGGGGGTATGGAATGATTGCCGAAGTTGACTATAATCTTACGAGTTGCTTAGACGCAAAACGGAATCCCCTCGAGAGGAAGATGACTTCTTGTGGATGTCGTGTTCATGAATATGTTTGTGATAATGATAGCTTTTTATTGGGTGACTCAAATATAATTGCAAGCTAATTTTTCTAAATTAGCTGAAAAAATTGTGTTGGGCCGTTAGACTATTTAAATATTAAGCTACGCTTTCATTTAATAACTTTAATTTTTAAAATAGTTAGTGATGATCTCACACGATCTCATATAATATTGAATTAAGAGGTCTTGAGTTCGAATTTGTCAACCCCATATCTGTCTTCTTAATCTTTAAATTTTTAAATAAATGTGATAGTTAAATATTCTAAAATGGCAATCTTACAAAAAAAATGAATCTTTACTTTCAAAACATTCATGTAGTTGTTGTCTTGAATCATACAAAAATAAATAAATATTTACTTTCGAAACACTTCTATTCTTGTCCTCCTAAATCAATCTATACTTGTCATGAAAACAGCCCCTCGCAGTCTCATGAAAATGGGTATTTCCGTACATCTAGTTGCATTCAGCGTCTTGCGTAGTGGTACAACTGACAAATTAGCAACCTAGGAAATTATCGCTAATCTGGCACTAAATCATTAATTAAATTATAATCATCATTATGGTTGCCCGTACGCTACCAATACTACACATCCATCGGTAGAGTCATTCCGTTCTAATCACGACAAAACAGAAGCATTTACCTCTCTTAAGCAAGCATTAGCAAGACTAACGTAATGCAATTTTTTTAATCCCGCTGGAAGCGCTTGGACCGGGCCCTCGCACTCAGTGGGCCCGGCCCGGATCAGCAGGCCCAAGAACAAGCCCAACTCAAGCATGCACACGAGGATCGTCGTCGGGTCCTGCGTGGCACTCAAGCGATCCCCCTCTCCCGCCGTGGTTGCCACGTGTCCGCCCTCTCTCTCTCTCTCTCTCTCTCTCTCCGCCAACCTCGGGCTCTCTTCCATACCTTCTCTCTCTTCTTCCTCCTCTCGACGGAGTGTTCTTCGCACGAATCCAATCATGGGTCTCTACCTCGATTCGTTTCTAAATCTGCTCGACGTCTCGTAATCGGTAGCGACATCGCTCTTGCTTTCGGATTCGTTTCGTTTAGCTGCCTGTTGATTCTTGGGTGTTCTTGGGGTCCGGGGAATATGGAATGTCGGGTGCGAATATTCTTGACGATCGTTTCGCTTGAATTTATCTGCAGGAGCGATTAAAGGAACCTCGCAGTTTCTTCCTTTCCAAAGGGGGTTGTAAGTTTCGAACTTTTTGGTCGGTTCGAAAGGAAATGTCTCGCGGTCTTGATGCTACGAGAGGAACCCCACCTGGGATTTTGCTCGTGAGGAGAATTAGGGGCGGGAATTGGAGCCTCAAGACTTACAGATACGTCGTCTTGCTCATTACCTTCATTGCGTACGCTTGTTATCATGCTTCGCGGAAGCCTAGTAGCATTGTGAAGAGTGTTCTGTATCCCGAGACCGCGACCGTCCATGCGCGGCGGTCGTGGCCGTTGGGCGAAGTCTTTGTGAGGGAGGAGCTAGGGAATGGTGGTAATGTGACTGGTAGATTCAAGTACGAGGGTTGGGCTCCCTTCAATGGACCCGATGGGACGTCGAAATTGGGCGAAATCGACGTCGCGTTTTTGGCCTGTTATTCAATGGGGATGTTCGTCGCGGGGCATTTGGGAGATACGTTGGACTTGCGGTTGTTCTTGACGACTGGAATGATCGGCAGTGGCATTTTTGTGGGGCTCTTTGGGATGGGATATTTTTGGAATGTGCACGTTTTCGGATTCTATTTGGCCATGCAAATGGTTGCCGGGTTGTTCCAAGCGACCGGGTGGCCGTCGGTGGTGGCTGTTATTGGCAATTGGTTCGGGAAGAGGAAGAGGGGCTTGATAATGGGCGTGTGGAATGCGCATACTTCGGTGGGGAATATTAGCGGTTCCCTTCTCGCGGCTAGTGTCTTGGATTATGGGTGGGGCTGGTCCTTCATTGTTCCTGGCGGCTTGATCTTTCTTGGAGGGGTACTGGTTTTCCTGTTCTTGGCTGCATATCCAGAGGATGTTGGATTTCCTTTTCCGGATGATCCATCCAGGGCCATAGAGACGGTTCCTCCCAATGACGTAGAATCCCAATCGCGAAGTTCCTCAGTTGGTTCGGGGACTAAGAGGAGTATTGGGCTTGTGCAAGCCTGTTTGATCCCGGGAGTGATTCCATTCGCGTTGTGCTTATTCTTCTCAAAGCTGGTGGCTTATACCTTCCTCTATTGGTTACCATTTTATTTGAGTCAAACAGGTATCTTCTTAACTCCTGCTCCATTCAATTACTTGTCCTGAAAGAGAGAGTCATGTCGGGAAAAACGTGTCTCCGTATAGAATCTTTCTTCAGGTTCTATGTTGAGTGGTTGTCATCTTATTTTCGAATCAGATCTTTCTTCACTTTTCTGAAGTTCCTCGAAACTTTGGAATGTCTGTGGGAGAAAGCACTGAGAAATGGCTAATGAGCAATGTCTTCTTTATGGTGCTGTTTCAGTGTTAGCATTACATGTTTTTGCTGGCAAAGAAACCGTTCTAATTTCTAGGACAGAGACTAGTTAATGACATACTTGCTGTATGATGCTTATTGTTGTCCGGAATAGGTCATGGTTTTCCCCTGGCCTGTCCAAAAGCATGGTAGGGAAGTTTTCCTTTTACTCTGAATTCAACAAGTTTTGAAGATCCAACATTTGTGGTTTCTGACTCACTTTGTTTCTCAAATGTGGCAGAAATCGGAGGTGAGTATGTCTCTGTGAAATCAGCTGGAAACCTGTCAACCCTTTTTGACGTGGGCGGAATTGTTGGGGGGATTCTCGCCGGTTATATATCAGACAAGCTCAATGCTCGGGCTATCACGGCGGCCAGTTTCATGTATGCTGCGATACCATCCATGCTGGCGTACCGCTCTTATGGGGGCATGTCACACACCGTCAACATCATGCTCATGATGTTAGCGGGATTGTTTGTAAACGGGCCATATGCGCTGATCACCACAGCGGTTTCGGCAGACCTTGGCACGCACAGTTCTCTCAAAGGGGATTCAAGGGCACTCGCCACTGTAACTGCCATTATCGATGGAACCGGATCTGTTGGTGCAGCTCTTGGCCCTCTTCTTACTGGGTTCATTTCGACAAAGGGGTGGGACATGGTTTTCTTGATGCTAATGGCTGGTGCTCTTATCGCCGGATTGCTCTTGTCAAGGTTGGTCGTCGACGAGATTTCAGAGAAAGCGGCAAAACGAATCCCATTGTCCGATGCACAGCAAGGTCGTGGAGGTAATGTGTACTTCTCTTTTTCTCTCCTCATTTACAATCTCGATTTATAGTTCATGGCTATGTACTCATCTGCCAATGTCGTGTTTATCAGATCCAGCAACTCAGCCTCTCCTCATCAACAAAAAATGAATGCAGACATGGCTGCACACGACAGTACATGAGACCAGGGAAATCTATAGACAAGCTCGACGCGAAGCTGAGAAAATGCCGGAAAATGCCAATCGGTCACTGCAAGTACGATGCATTGTGCTTTTAGAGGTCTGGCTAACTTTGGATCTGGCTCGCACTAGCCAGCTTCATAGCAATTCTGTCTGTAATAAGTGTAAGATGATGTGCCATAGATAGATTTTTTGGTTAGTATAAAGGGGTGTGAACGATTCCCGCTCATACGTCAATGCTTTACTTCCTGTTATCTGATAGACTCTATATCTACTTAGTGATCATGCTTAGTCCGTACCATTTGCTCGGTACCCGGGTTCTCATGGAATGCCGGCGTTCGATGCAAGTATCGAGTCTTCGGTCCTGAAGAAATAGGTCATCCACCATGTATTGCCTCATCCATAGCTCGGCCGGCAGAGGTGTAGAGCCAGATATATAGCACCTCGAGATCTCGAATCGGCTTTGAGCAATGTCGTTGCATCTTGGTCAACCTTCCCGAAAGGTTTTTCGGGTCTCTAATACTTGGGCATAATTTTCGCAACTCGAACTAGCTATAGACCTGCTGATCTTAGCTGAACTCGCCATGCACGACCAAGTAGCTAATGATAGCAGAGGTAGATGTTTTCCTCACCCTCTCCATTCGTTTCGGTCACTGTTTATCTGATCGGATTCGGTGCTTTTTCCGTGTGGTGCTCTGTTTTATTGTCCGGTCTTTGCCTCATCATCGTTCGAATCTATGTTCACCTGATTCCGGCCGATTTGCCATTTGCAGCGAGCGAGATCAATCGAAAATATGAACATCCAACACGAGGGTCATAAGGAAGATGCACTAAGAACGCACCGGTGCACTGAGAAACGAAGAAAAGCTCTTTACTTCTGCTGCTCAGAGATGGCATTACATTGTCAATCCAGCACAAGTAATTGAATTTCACGTATCGACATGGGCCAAAAGAATTGGAAAGCCAGATTTCCATCCTCAGCAAGAAACTAAGACGAATTCGGAAGAACTCCGGCGTAGATCCGACCGACGTGCCTGCCTTCTGGTGATTCTCAGAACTCGGATCCTGCATTAGTCGAGAGAAGCTATCAGAGACGAATTCGAAATCGAGTGGATTTCCTAAGACGCGCTTAAAATTGAAGAGATGCAGGTTTTTTAACAGGTCGGTCGAATGCACAAGCACTTCGTTTGGTTCAAGAAGTGTTCAAATTGGAAAAATCTGCATCCGATGATACCGATTTGCTTTTCCGTTTCGCCGAGCTCAATCCAGATTCTAAGTGAACAAGCCTCAGATGTTCATCCTCGAATACTTAGTCAATCGATCGAGATTCAAGTTACTATCGGATTGATTGAAAAAGACAGAGAGTACAAGAGCAACTAATCAATCAACGTAAGGCCAATCGACAATCGACAAAAGCATCAAATCACGACTTCAGCAGGATGCACGTAAGCTCACAGAGCCACAGAGAGAGAGAGAGAGAGAGAGAGAGATGAGGAAATACCTGGAGCGGAGAAGAACCAGAGGAGGAACGCGCAGAGGACCAGCAACACAGGGATCGCGTGGACGGCGTTCTCCGCCGACCTGAGGCGCGACCGCTCCTTCCTCGCCGCGTGCGACAGCGGATCGCACGTCGGCAGCTGCTGCTCCCGCCGGTCGTCGTCTGGCTCCCCGGTCCTCGAGCATCGCGACTGCGAAGTCGGCGTCGGCAGCGTCGGCGTCGGCGGCGGCGGCGAAGGAGCCTCGTCGGAGACTCGCGGAGCGCTCGACGACCGCCGCATGATCCTCCCTTCCTCGCCTGGAACGCGCCGGCGATCGCCGCCGGGCCGGAGAGTTTCCTCGGGCTTCTCCTTCGCTCCGGCTGCGATGGCGCGAGCGGATGGCCGACGGGAAGCGAGGATGAATGAGGGACGAAGCTTTGGGCGCTGCTTTTCTTTGACCGTCCTCCGGGGTCGACCGGCTCGACCGGTCGCTTTCGCGAGTTCGGGTCAATTCGATTCCGCGTGCGCTTGGAGTTTTAATCGAATTATATCGATTTAAAAAAAGGAAAATAAAATAACTTTAGATTGATTAGAGTTGGCATGATCAATTCGAATCCAATCCAGATTTAACCTAACCAAACCAAATTGATTTCATGTTCTGTATCATTTGATCGAGTAATCGGTAACTTATTATCGATTACTAATTGCAAATTTAGTTATACTTAGATATATTATTCATGATAGGTCCGGATTAAGAGAATAAAATAAATTCAATTATTGGTTAGGTGGTTGATCTTGTGATAACACACACCTAATCATGATTTTGGTGTATTTTGTATCTATTGGAATCCGAATCAAAACAAAATTCTCCCTAATAGAATCTAATAGGTGTAACTCAATTTGACATTTTTTAAACTTTTACTAAATAATTAGAGATTACTGATGACATAGAAATAAATATTATCATGAGTGAAAAAAATATTTAGAGTTATGATAAATCTGTAGAATTTTTGTCTTAATTATGTATCCACATGGACCACATGTGCTCTAGGAAAATAGCACATAGATGATCATATGGGAATATGACCAATTATGAGGTGGAAACATGTAGGTATAATTCTAGCTTAATATAACGTTTGAGATGTCGCGAGCTGGTCGACGACATATAACCTTTAAAAGTCCAAGAACGCAATTTTCCGTTTGAATTGAGATGTGATTTTTTCCAAATTAGATAGAATTTTGATTTTAAATTATGAAAATTACAAAAAAAAAAAATTGACAAATCAAGTGTTCAACGGTTATGGATGATATGCACATGACTTGTTATAGTTGGACTAATACCAAAAAAATTTCCAAACTGATATCCATGTATTATATTTATCCTAGTTTAATTTTTCTTTTATAAAAAAAATCCAAAACCGGTATATTAACATCATATTTATTCAAAATTAATTAATTAATTATTTTTATAACCCGGGAACCACCGTACAACCAACAGCCGACGACATAAACTCGAGAGCACTAGTGCAGGGGCCCACCATCCACGGCACTCCATTTAAGTCGCACAATAAGGGCGAGAAGTTTCAAATCTCTATCCTCCCGGATGAGGGGTCAAAGTGCGAACCAACTCGTCCACTGCAGGGTGGGTTATTCAAAATTAATTTTTCGTGTCATTGAAAACTTCAAATTGATACACTAGTTTCATATTTACCCTATCTAATTTTTGTATCACAAAAAAAAAAATCTCAAATCCCAAAAATATTAAATTGGAAATTTGAGTTTCGAAAAAATGCCAAAATCCATAATTTTTGGTGATACAAAAATTAATCTCGAGCATAAATGTGAAATGGGTGCATCGATTTGGATATTTTTGTAAGAGTTTAGTATTTTCGTCGGTATTAGCCCTTAAATTAAACGTCGTGTTCTCTACGTGATAACATAGAATTATGTCCGCAAAATAATAAAGTTTGACCATTATTTAACCAAAATTCCCAAATAAATAAATAAATAAATTGAAGTGGAAGGTACGTAGGAGTTGCACCGTTCACACGTCGCCCTCACTTTAGTCTTTTTCGTCCTTTCCTCCCCACGACGTATTAATTAATCAATTAACCACATCTGAAGGAAAAACCTATTCTTCTCAACAAAATTATTCTCGATCTAAACATAATTTTTAACAAATTAATTTTTTCTGCGCGTTTAATTAAATTTCGAAAGTTATATTCCACTACAAAACGATCACCTGGCACTCCACAATCATTGACTAAAAAAAAAAAACAAATTCGATGGAAAAATAAAATAAAAATTACAAGTCTTTTTTTTTTTTTTTTTAAAGAATACGGTTAAAACAAAATTCGGTTTCTTTATAACACGTCTCTCTCTCTCTCTCTACTCCTTTGGTTTTTCCTCTTCATTGTTCGTTCAAGTCTCTCTCTCTCTCTCTCTCCGGCGAAAATCCCAGCAGAATCGGTGGCGCTCTCGCTGGAATCGGAATCAATCTCCGCCGTCCTCCGCCGCGCGGTTTGATTTTCCCACGATTCGATTCGATCTCGCCGCCATGAATCCGGAATAGTAAGCCCTTTCGGTTATCCTCCACCCCTTCAAATCGAACCCTCGACGACGGTCGGTAGTCGGTTGGTCGATTATCTTGGCCCCTTCTTGCTCGGTCCCGCGCAATTCGGTATTAGATTAGATCGGCGATAGCTTAGATCGTCTACGCGAGCTGGATTTTCCGGTCGCGCGTTGTCGGTGATGCGATTTTTGGCCGACGGTTGATCGGCGAGGGCGGTTTAGTGCCGGTTCGGAGATCGGGAGGCTTCGGGCTTCAGATCCGTTGACCTGATCGGTCCATCCTAGGCTGATAGAATCGTGCAGGGATGAGGATGTTTTGTCTTCGATCGTCTAGGTTGTGAGATCGTGCGGTGATGGATTGAATTCTGTGAAATTGTGGGGGACGCGGTTTGTGATTAGAGGGATTCCAGCTGCGTGCAGCTGGGATTGCGATTGGCTCTTGGTGACGATCCTTAGAAGAGCGGAATTGAGATTCCCAGCTTGGTTTTTTGCCAGCTGCCGAGCTGCTGAAGTACTTGCTATTATATTGAGAAGCTTTGCTGAACTAGAACATGCGGCTAATCTGTGCGTAGAAGTGACCGATGGCTGAGAGCTCAGGATTTATGGACATGCATTTGGGCATTCTTGGCAAATTAGTCCACGATGCTGATGCTTTGATAGACCAGATATTTGTCCATGATTATGATTGGTTTCTTCCAGTTTTGTCACCTTTGATGCTTATCTGATTCGTTACATCATTCTTCATTGTGCTGAGCACTTGGATTGACCTTTGTTTGTGTAGTTTATCGTCACGCTAGATTGGGAGTGGATGACATTCTTTGATTTAGAGTTCTGCACGTGCACATTTATCATCAGTTGCCTTGGAATCGCACACGATATATGCTTGTGTGAAATGGACTGATCTCTATCTTGAACCTTTATATATGTGCTTATTCTCGTCCTTGTTTTCATGCAGTGACTATTTGTTTAAGCTTTTACTCATTGGAGATTCTGGTGTCGGCAAATCCTGTCTGCTCCTTAGGTTTGCTGTAAGTTGGTTGTGGTTATCTAATTTTCAATTTTAGTTTACCTGTGGTTCCTTTCCATGAGTATAAATTCAAATTCAATGGATGGGAGATATTGAAGTATTTTTATTCATCACGGAATCACGAGCTTTCTTATGCTGTCTGCGTTATACTACTGATCTACATTTACTTTCAGTGTCCCTTGCTGATGGCAGCTTTCTGTTTCTTTTCCCTCGATATGCATATGACTATGATTGTGTTAATCTTGCTTGTGAACTAAGACTCATTGCAATTTTTGCTGAAAACTAAGACTTGTTGCCATTACCCAAGTAAACCTCTTTCTTTATTTCTTGGACCAGGATGACTCGTATTTAGAGAGCTACATCAGCACCATTGGAGTTGACTTTGTAAGCAATTTTACTTTTCATTTTGGCCCTTCTGGCGTAATATAGTAACTTTTTCCGGTAGTTAACTTTTATATCACCTATGTCATACAGAAAATCCGCACGGTCGAACAGGATGGCAAAACAATCAAACTGCAGATAGTATGTTTTCTATTATTTATTTTTCCTTTTTATTTCAGCTATCTTCTGTTTGTTACTGCTGTTTGTTCTCTTTACAGTGGCCGCTTTTAGAAGGATTTATACCCAGGAAACTACAATGTCGCATATTTAAAGTGTAATTGTATAGACTTGAGATATTTTCCAACATTTTGGAGGGTCTATGGTTTTAATACTTCTGCAGGTTGCTTTCAGTGCACAATCTGAGAAATTTAATTCCCTTAAGACATACTCTTTACATTCATTTGTCACAACTTCTTTCTACTTAAGTGTCATATAGAAGTATGGTGTTCATATCCTTTCTGGTTCTTGTCATGCAGTGGGATACTGCAGGCCAGGAACGTTTCAGAACTATCACAAGCAGTTACTACCGCGGGGCTCATGGGATCATTGTAAGTGTCAAATTTTATTCTCTGCTGGTGTAGAGGTGGCCTTCCCATGTTTGCTCTCTATGTGAAAATTCACCCTTCTACTGGTGGCCCTTTGAGGGTAGGTCGTTTATGATGTCACAGATCAAGAGAGCTTCAATAATGTTAAGCAGTGGTTAAGTGAGATTGACCGCTATGCAAGTGAAAACGTTAACAAGCTACTTGTTGGGAACAAATGTGACCTAACGGCCCAGAAGGTTGTCTCTTATGAGACGGGAAAGGTAAAGATTGACATTTGCTGCTCTGCCAATGTTGATTATGACTTTTTTATTTGAATGCATTGTAATTTATTTCGCTTGTTTAGGCTTTTGCGGATGAGATTGGGATTCCATTCATGGAGACTAGTGCAAAGAACGCCACCAATGTGGAACAGGCTTTCATGGCCATGGCTGCAGCCATCAAGAACAGGTATAGTGTATTTCTAGTTTGTCTGATAAAACGAAATGAGAACTTAATGGCCATGTAACTAATTACGATGATGCCTGTTGAAGTGGATAATACTTTGATTTCTCCCGTTGCTAAAAGTAGAAACGGAGTTCACATTATCCTCAACTAACTGATTGTTGATCGCTGGCATGTGCAGGATGGCGAGCCAACCAGCAATGAACAATGCTCGACCTCCGACTGTGAACATCAGGGGACAGCCCGTCAACCAAAAGGCTGGTTGCTGCTCATCTTGAAGCTGAAAATTCATCCTGGAGGAATGCAATGTTTATCTCTGCTCTGTGACCGTGACGTGTAAAACTAGTTTCAGTCTGTCAGAATGCTTGGTTGGATATGAAAACTGTTGGCTATGGAATACTTCTCCTGTTATTTCAGTTATTTGTGGAAATTTCCTATTCTTTTCGGTGTATCCGATTCTGCACACGTGTAAAAATTAGCTTCATGCGCTCACGCGACAATAGTCATTTCGTCGCTTCTACCAATTCTTGAATTATTTGGGGTTTGGTTGAACTCTTGACGTTGTTCTCTTTTGCCTTTTGAAGCTCAAAGGAAAGTTTTGAATCCTACGTCTGTAGATGTGCAGTCGAGAGTCATTACAGCACTCCCTAGGCATGCTATGGTCTAAATTATGATCCTTTGTACCGCATGTCGGATGATGAGAGTATAACTGCGGCTTCATGCAAATAACATGAGTAACGCTCATTGAAATTTTTGAATTGGAATTAAAAATATGCACGATCAGCATAGTTGCGACGGTGAACAAGGAACAATTATTGAAATAGGGGTTGAGTGGTCCATGATTCTCTCTAAACCAGAGTTATAAGTACGGAGGCATGATGAATCTCTTGATCAGAATGCAAGCCGTGGCCACTTCATTGCGTCATCTTTCGACCCCTCGAGCACATGAAACTGATGTCTAGGTAACTGTCTAGGTAACCATCCAATGATCCCGTCGCCTTTCATCTCAACTGTGCACTGTAACTTCATGGATCAGGTGCATACCCCAGAAAAGATGCATTAAACTCATTGATCTAGAAGTTAAAACAGGCCGAGCACTAAACATGAACTCAAGACTCCTATGTCCAGCAGGCGAAAACACGCTGGTCTCAAACCTGAAGAATAAATAGTGGCTTCTAGGAACTTTGAATCAATTGCCTTCGGTTCCTCGCAGCACCTTCCATGTGCAAACATTCACCTTCGCTTCCTAGCGGCATCTCCCATGTGCAAAACTTTTTTTTTTTTGGTCGGACATGTGCAAACCTTCACATACCCCCAAAAGCAATAGTTAGTCCTCAGATCAATCCTTGTGAAGAATATGCCATTTCATGCCCCTAGCTCCCAAGCTTCGCCATACTTGGTAAATTCAATCTTCTCCTCATACCAATGTGATTTCTCTAGAAAAGTTCCAACTGGAAGGTGTGATAAGGGGAGATACAGTTTTAAAATGTTAGAATTTGAAAACTCGCGGCCATCATAGCAAGAGTGAGTCCTCAGAAGATGCATTATCTCGTAATCATCACTACTGACAAAAGACATCTATGCCGGTTGGATGACCATTAGCGGATAATCTGCATACGTCCCTACCAATAGTCTCCACAGGAGCAAATTCCATTTTTGAAGTGATGAAATCTCGAGGTATCTCTGACAATAATCTCTCTACATTCAATTGCCGATATGTATTTTGCAGCACTGTGGCAATCCCCACAAATCCTCAAGTTCTTGAAAACCCGGATCAGTATTCCTGGTGGAAGCTTTATGAGCCCGAAAGCAATAGCCAACTTTTCACTGTGTCCAAGGAGAAGCTGCTCTTTCTGCTCTTTTTCCACATCATGCAATGCACATTCAAGATCTGGCACATATCCTGCTAGTCTCATTTTCTTCACCAAGGCATCCAGTTTTGAGTGTATTAAAGGTAGTTCACGGTGAATCTGGTCTCCTGATCTGAACTCATGAACAACACTTTTTACCTCGATCCAACTATAGCCTGGTGTTTTGAACACCTTATTTTGTTTCATCGATTTCCTAATCTCACTGACTCCTTCCCATCTGTTCATTGCTGCATAAACATTGGCCATTTGAACGTAACCAGTCACGTTTGTAGGATCAAGATTGAGCAAACTCTTGGCAGCGAATTCAGCCAAATCCAAGTTCTTGTGGATCCTGCACGCACCCAAAAGTGTTCCAAATATAGCTGAATGGGGTCTAAAAGGCATTCTCTTTATCAAATCTACAGCTTCATCTAATTTTCCAGCTCTACACAGGAGGTCCACCATGCAGGAGTAGTGATCCGGTTTCACTTCAACTCTATAATCTTTCATTATAGAATTAAAATACTTTACTCCTTGATCAACCAGCCCGGCATGGTTGCAAGCCACTAATACAGCGACAAAAGTGATCCAATCTGGTTTAATTCCCTCATTTCTCATCTCATCAAAGAAAGTAAGAGCTACTCGTCCTAAACCATGCTGAGCATACCCTGATATCATCGCATTCCAAGAGACAATGTCCCTATGAGGCATCTCAAGAAACAACTTCCTAGCATCCCTCAAATCTCCACACTTCCAATACATGCTGATCAATGAAGTGCCCACGGTTGTGTCGCTACTTAATGGGCTTTTAATGGTAAATTGATGAACTTGCTTGCCCAACTGCAAGGCAGACAAATTGCTACAGCCCAGTAGAACACTACTCAAAGTAGAAGGATTGGGTCTTATTCCATATCCCATCATGTTCTTAAATAGCTTCAAACCCTCCTCGGCGCGACTATTCTCAACATAACCTGCAATAACTGCATTCCATGTCACCAAATTCCTGCCAGGCATCTCTCGAAATAGCTTTTCCGCAGCTTCGACCTTTCCAGATTTCATATATCCATTAATCATCGCTGTCCAAGCCACTACACTCTTAATCGGTGCAGCCTCAAAGAATCTCACCGCTGACTCCAGGTCACCACACTCCACATACCCTGATATCATCGCACTCCATGAGACATTGTTCTTCTCAGGCATTGCAGAAAACAACTCACACGCCCGACCCATCTCCCCCTTCCGAACATACCCCGATATCAACGTGTTCCAAGAGGCGACATCCTTCACGGGCATTTTATCGAAGTAAGCCCGAGCCGTGTTCACGCCAAAAGTCCTCAAATAACAAGCCAACATGATGTTATAAGAAACAGCATCCCGTTCGGGAATTTTATCAAACATCCTGCGGGCTTCCTGAAATTTCTCCGGTCTCTTGGCATACCCGGCAAGAATCGAATTCCAAGTGACAAGCGTCTTGACCCCCATGCCGTCGAACACTCTGAGAGCAGAATCCAAGTCATTGGCTCGAAGGCACCGAGCGATCGCCTTATTCGACTCGACTACCTCATCGAATTCACGCCGATTACTCACGTCACCGGAGGATACCAACTGTGGGGTTCTGGGGACATGGGAATAGCCAAAACTCGCTGAATTGTATTCATCGTTCGAATCCGTACGTGGGTCTTCGGCTGCTAAGGAAGAGAAAGGAGCGGCTCTGAGGGTGATCAAAGATCGGATCTTTAACTTGAAGGAGCCCGGGAGGCGACGTTTTCTGGTGCGGCTAGATAGATTCATCACTCATTTTTCTTGGAAATTGTTCTGTGTATTGCAAGATAACATTTGTTGCGACGCGGGTTTGCTCCACGAGAAAGATTTGACCGAACGTAGAGCTGCAGAGATTTAACTCGGTCACATACAAGGATCGTGACAAGTAGTTATATTCAGACTTTTCCAGCACTCCCATGGGATGTGCACCTAATTTTTCATTCGATCTTAGTGTGTGATGAACTTTTACAATCGTTTCTCACGATTGCTCTGCCTCTGTCAGATTTCTTGCACTTGGGTGGACATTATAAAAAAGTTATAACATACAAGTGATCAATTAAAAGTCATGACACTTAAGTGAGCGTTTTTTAAGAAGGTATGGCAAATAATCGCAAAAAAGTTATGACATTTAGATAAGTTACGTACAAAAGTAATAATAATTATAGTGTCCTCATCCCGCAATTTCTAAGGTTGGCTAACAAAATGATATATTAAGAAAAGTCAATAACTAAATTCAAAATCGACCAAGTCAGCGATGCGTCGTCTTCGAGGCATGTTCGACAAAAAGACAATGCTGATGAGGGGACAATCAAATTGAAAGCCTTTGTAGCTTAACAACTCGAAACGGTTGAGTTTTAAAAAACAGTGTTTTTTCCGCCCGGGTTGATGGTTAAGGAATTTGGGCGTGTTTGGTTAGACTTTTGAAAAAAGTTCTTGAGAAAATGTAAATGATTTTAAGTTGAAGAGATTTTTCAAAATACAAATTGCATTTGGTAAATTGTAATCTAAAAATCCATTACGAAATATTTTTGAGCAAAATAATATTTGGATAAGTTATATTTACAATGACCTTTATTATTTAAAAAAAAAATTGATTGGTGAAAGGCAGCGTCCGTTGGCGATGACTATTGGACCTCAAGCGACCCTCGAAGACCACTGACAAGGGTCACATGGGGTCGGGCAACCGCCGATGGGGGTTGAGCGACCCTCAGCGAGGGTCACGTGACCCAGTTGAGACCTTCGCCGAGGTCTCCGACCATAGGCGAGACCCTTGCCTGAGGTCTTGCAGCCTCAACTAGGTTCGCTTGAGGTCGTGCAACCCACACGACCCCTCGCCGAGGGTCGCGATACCCTCGCTTGAGGTCGTGCGGCCCTCGCTGGGGGTTGCCCAACCATAGGCGACCCTCGTTGAGGCCACACGACCTCAGGCGAGAGTCTTGCTAGGGTTGTGCGGCCCTGATACAGTCGAAGGTTGTGTGACCCACCAGTGACAATCGCCTAGGTCGTCGTGACCGTCGTTGGCCTCTCTCTAGTCCGTCACTAGCCCTCCACAGCCTTGTGCAACCTAGACGTTGCCCTCAACGGAGAAGATGAACAATGAAGAAACAAGGGCAAACTTGAACGCTGAAAGCCCAAGGCACCCCAAGACCAACCTTGGGCTTTCAGCCTTCAGAAGGCCAGCTTTCCCCTAATGGGGTTTATAAAATCTTTTAATAAACACCCAATATTTAGCCAAAAGGCCTTTGTGTGTCCAAAGCCCATTTCCAATGCAAGTTCCAAAGGCACCCTTAAGACTAAAGGACGCTCTCAAAATGTAGAACTAGAAAAAGGAAATGGAAACAATTATGTAGGCTCAAGTCGACCAAATTGTGCATTTAGGAAGCTCGAAAAGTCCCGAAAGAATTTTCAAGTATTTCCAAATTGTTTGGTAACCATTTTGAATGAGTTTTCACTTTAAAGTCAACATTGTGAATGTTGAAGGTCCAATGCTAGCATGGACTACTTTTGGGCTTTCAACATTTAAACAAATGATGAAAATCAAACTATTTGGGGAAATGCAAATTGTGTTTGGTTAAAACCTCTTTGCAAATGGATTTTAAGTTAAATGTGTGTTTGGCAAAAAAAAAAAATTTGCAATGAACTGTGGATATATAGATATTATACATATATATTTAAAAAAATGACCAAACCCTTTGTCGGTCCGACAAAGGGTTTGGTCCTTTTTAATTTTTTTTTAAAAAAAAAAGAACTAATGAAGGATGAAATTGGAATTTTGAAGAATTAGTGAGGGTAGTTTTAGAAGAAAAAATGAGTTTCAGCATATGATTAAATGCTAAAAGCCCAAAACTAGTCCCTACTAGTATTGGACTTTCAACATTCACAATGTTGACTTTAAAGTGAAAGCTCATTCAAAATGGTTACCAAACAGTTCAGTATTTCCATAAAAAGCTTTGGAGGCTGAAAGTCCCTTGAAAATGCTAAACCAAACACACCTATAGTGTCGCATGTCCATCCAATTACCAACTTAATACTACGTGTGGCAAAACATAAAAAAAAAGGGGAAGTTTCCCATTGTGAAAGTTAAATCATTTGTGGAACTTTCTTTTGTTACAGCTCTCGTTCAGAAATAAAAATTAAAAAGACAGCTCCTTTTTGGTGGGTAAAGGCGCGTTTGGTAATATTTCTATTTAAAAATTGTTCAAGGGAACAGAAATAGAAAAAAAGTGTTTCCGTTCCAGGAAACAATTTATTAACAAAAAAACACGTTTGGTAAACTTGTTCCAGGAATAAAAAAATGAACAGAAACACGTTTGGTAAATTTGTATTCTTTTTTGTTTCTTTTAATTTTTTAATTTTTTAATTTTTTTTCTTTCTTTTTTTCTTCTTTTGGCCGGTCACCGACCTCGGCCATGGCAGGTGACCGTCCAACGAGGGCGAGCGGCCTCGCCCAGCCTTGCCCCGCGCCGATAAGGCTTGGCCTCGCCTTGGCTGGGCGACGCTCGGCCTCGCCGGGGGCTGGCAATGCTCGGCCTCGCTGGGGGCCGACAACACTTCGGCGAGGTCGCCGGCCCTCGACGGCCATGGCTGAGGTCGATGACTGGCCAAAGAAAAAAGAAAAAGAAAAGAAGAAAAAGAGAGGAGAGAGAAAATTTGTTCTTAAATTCTATTCCAAAAACAAGAAAAACGTTTTTCTTGTTTTTTATTTCTGTTCTAAATGTGTTCCTGGGAACAAAAAAATAGATTTGGAACAAAAACGCAAACAAACGCATTTTTGTTCTTTTTTTGTTTCCTGGAACAAAAAAACAGAAATTTTGTTTATAAACAAAAATAAAGAACGTTAACAAACAGGCCTAAGCCACCATATAATCCACACAAACCTCCTATGTAGCTCAATCTCAGGGCTAGGAGCAAGAACTTCTCGTTGCAGCATAAGAGCCTATATCATTCATAGGACCAACTAATCAGGACACATTGTATCATTATCTTGAAAGTTAAGAAGATGGAAAGATTCATATACATTTTGAATCTGATGCAATCGAGCCGATGCAACTTCTGTGTCTTGGACATAGCTGGAGAACGACCCCATACAGACCTTGAAAAGATAGAAGAAAAGGGATTAGATACACATGCAAAGTAGCCAACGGCATCGATCCTTGAGTGAGGTTCCCCACAGAAGATTCTGTTCTTGTTAATGAGCGGTTGCACGCTTTTGACTGAATGATAACTCGAAGCGAGAACCCAAGAGAGAGCTTGGATAATGAGATCTCGCTTCTTGGCACCTGAGGTGGGTAACTGCCCGGCATCTTCGATAGGAGGAGCCGCCACATTGTTCATGTTTTCACCACCATACCCACCTCTTGAACCATGACCAAGCCCCGACCACGGCTGCTATGGCTATAGTACCTCTTCCCTTCAACGATCTGCAGGACTAACTTATCCTAACAGACTGCAGTAAGAACTACAATTCGTCAACAGAGACAAGACTTGCCCAGCCAACACCCATATCTGACCATGCTATTATGCAGCAATCTTCAAATTGGAAGAACACTGGAGTATCTAACAGTAATCAGGTTTCATACTGGTTGTATAGTCAGTCCACTGATTTTGATTGCCGAGTAGAAAGAAACGTAAACCAACAGATGTTCACACCTTGAAAATTCGAGACTTGACAACTATATGGTTAATTTTCAAGCTCCAATTTGACAGAAGCATGACAGGACATTATTCATTATCCCCAGTTACTCCAATGAAGCAATCAAAAACTGCATTAAAAGAGACATCCTTTCTCGACTGGAAAGAAGACAGAAAATCAGAACTGCTCAGTATCCTAGACACTGGGCTTTGATTTTTACGCACCGACAAGTAACCAACTCGAGATCAATAAAGATGGAAATATGAAAAGACGCTAACTCAAGCTAACAGAAACACTTCCAGCATCGAAGCTGCAAACTCTTTCCTAAATTATGAACTTTCTAACCTCGAGCCAGCTCAACAAATACATATAATTCTTGTAATACCCCAACTAACAAATGCACAGCACATCGCCACTTTATTACACTCAATCGAGCAGTCCACACGAGCGTAGGAGCATGAATAGACTAGGCTCTCAAATATTTAAACAATTGCAAGAAAGAAGACCCTTTCACATCCATTACCACATGAAGCTAGAGCTTGAGCTCATGCTCAACTACGACAGAGATTAATCACATGGTTACACGACTTAACACTAACTGCCCTGTCACTCGTACTGGTTCTTCAGCGATTAGCTGGTGAAGCCCCAGTGCCTGAGCACGGGAGAGCGACACGGGCAGGGAGAAGACAGAGCGGAGTTCGACGGAGACAACGGCGTGAGCGAGGGAGCGAGAGAATGAGAGGAGCTCGATGGAGCCACCGAGTTGGATGGCAAGTTAGAGGAGAGAGAGAGAGAGGTCGTGACCGAGTTGGGAATCCAAGGGTGAAAGAAAGGAGAAGCCGAAAAAGACATGATCGATAGGAGTCCCTCTGGCGTGGGACGCACATCTTTCCTCGCGTCGTTGTTTTACAAAGCAAAAGGGACGTCCCCAGCATGCTTTTTCATCGAATTTTCGCATTTTACAGCATCCAAACAACCCCGTTTTCGTACCTATTCGTAATCTAGGGACGTCGTATACTCGTCCCCGCCCCGCACTGCAAGCGCCATGGCGGGGACGGAGGAGATTTCGTTGCTGAAGATACGACCCCACCACAAATTCGCAGCTCGACATGCAGCCAATAAAAAGCCCGACAACAAAGGTGCTGCCCCCCCCCAAAAAGGCAGGATTCCCACGATCCAACGACCTTTATCGCTTCACGACGGGTGGCTGGCAAAACAAGCAATTACTACTCCGAGTTCGGACTCGACGGCAGTCGGAACTGCGCAATTTACTGCATGGTACATCTACCCTTTCAACCATTTCATCAAGAACCATACAGTAGCTGGTTCCTGTCCAAATTCAAATTTTTCTTCTTTTTTTCTTCTTCGGCCGATATCTTGCTGTCCTAAGATATTATGGCGCGGGTTGTTGGCTAATGCTGTCGTCGGCCACTTTCCCAAATTTCCATGTACGTGTCTGCAACATCCGACGGTCAAAAGAAGATTTTGATGTTTTACTTTTCACCTTTCACTGGCCGCATAAGTCACGACCATTTTTGCTGTCGGTGGGGGACATGGAAAACCATCAAATTGAAGAGAAGGGGCAATTAGTGAACTTTAGTGTATTTGCTTCTTGACTTTAGTGCCCTTTTCGCAGTGGAAAATACTGAGATAAGAGCAGTTTCTTCTTTTCCACTGGTTGGTGCGCTTTAGAATAATCTTTTGAACTCACCTAATCTCGTTCAAAATCTTCGCACTGAGGTCTATGTTTATTCCAACCTTTTGAACTACGCTCCAGGTTAGATAGGAATCCAATTAACAATCGAGAAAATGGAGAAATCACGGGTACAGTTGTGAGTTGGAAGAGGCGTGATGACGTCAATGGTTTAGTTCTAGCCATCACAAGCTCATCGGACGTGAAACCTAGACTCACCTCGATGACATGAGTTGGGTGTTGATCATCCATAGATAGAAAATGGAATGTTTTTTCTGGTGAGCATTGAAAAAACTAGGGAATGGATGAGATTTGCTTCTTAGGAGACTATCAAGAGGGACCAACCTTCCATTCATTTTTGAGGAAGAAGTGAGAGCAGAACAGCTAAAGATCGAAATCTGATGGGCTTCTTTATAATTTACCCATTTCCAGATTTTGTGTGTGTACAAAGATATGTACCTAAATCAAGATTGATTTTTTCTCTTTACATTTTGGTGGGTTAAGATGGACTTGGCAAGCAATTTGACAAGGGGATGCCCTGATGATCCCTTCTGCTCTCAATATTCAAGGTCAAGGCCTTGGCCTTGCTCGTGTACAATCTCTTCACATTGGACGCCTGCTCGCTGAGCAATCTCACCAGGCTTCTCTTGGCGTTGGCCCGGAACGGGCAGCTCGATGATGAGAACCCATCGACCAAGTGCAAGTAAGCCTCCAGGTCGTGGCAGCATGCCACATCCGCATCCGGCTTCAGGAACGGCGACATCCTCGTGTCCACCCTCAGCTCAGTGCCGACGTGGGAGTAGTCCCACGGCATGTTGTCGTCGAGCACGCCCTGCAGCTTGGTGTCCCTCAATTTCTGCTCCAGGTCCTCGCTAAGAAACGTGCCAGGGACCCTCGTGATTATGTCCTGGTTGTTCACTATTCTCAGGACCTTCACGTTTTTGGCATTAATTCTGTTCGCAAACGCTTTGTTACCTACCCTAGGCCCACCGAAGGAGAACACTGCCACGTGCGGGGGTGAGGAGGAGGACGAAGATTCCGCGGTGCACGTGCTCAGCTCGTCGGCCACCAGGAGCGCCAGGGCCGCGCCGAGGCTGTGCCCCGTGACGGTGATGCTAAGGGTCTCGCCCTCGTATAGTTTCTGGAGCCTCTTCACCTCCTCGACCACGGACTCGGCCAGGCTCGGGACATGAGCCCCGCCCGTCCGGTACAGGCTCTGGAACCCGCATTCCACCTTGGATTGCCCTTGCGCTCCCGGCAACGGGCCGCCGACGTGAGGCATGTCGACGAGATTCGCCCTCATGTTCTCAACCCACTCGAGGCAGGTGGCGGTCCCGCGCAGGGCGATCACGATGTCCCTCCTCCCCATCCGCTGGATCTCCCTCCGGTCCTCACACACCGCGACGTACCCAATCCAGCTCGACCGCTGCGTCATCCAGTCCAGGTCCGGCGCCACATCGTCCACCCACTTGGGCAGGGCGATTGATGACGTTGCGTACAGGCTCTTGGTCACCTTGTAGGACCGGTCCGGGAGAGCCACATGGCGCGGCGGCGGGGCAACCTGGGCCGACGTCGCGGGGTCTTTGTGGAAGGCCTGGTAGGCCGCCTGCACAAACTCCCCGTACCGCACCACCTCCCTCCGGAGGTTCTCGTCGAGCGGGTCGAGCATCCCGTCCCAGTCATTGCAGCCATGGTATTCCCGCCACAGGGCGGCGAGGCTATTCCGAGGGGAATACTCCGGCGTCATAGAGAGGAGACGCTGGAGGCGGTGGAGGTGCCGCGGCGACTCCTCCTCGGCCGCCTTCGCCCCGGGCCAGATCCTGGCGAAGTTGAGGCCCTCCAGCAGGCCCCTCCCGGCTCCCTCCCCCTCCTCCTTCGACGGAGGAGGCGAGACATCCCCGGGCTTCACGGTTTCCCCAATATCCCACTGAAGAGGCGGCGGTTGCGCGTCGAGCGCGCTCGGCTTCTGCAGGAGCCTATCGAGGTTCGCGAGGTGCATTTTGGTCGACTCGGTGCCCACCGATATCCTCCTCGTCCTCGCGACATCCTCGGCGTTCGCCAGCAGCACGCTTCTCGGCTTCGCCACCGGGTTCAATGGGTATATTCGGCTTCTGTAGCTCGAACGTTTCGGCTGGAAGACGTTGAGGTTGTGAGCAGGAAGAGCCGTACTGACCGCCATGTTCAGACGAGAGCGCGAGGGAGAGAGAGCGAGAGAGAGAGGGAGAGAGACAGAAACCGAGTGAGATGGAAAGTAGGAAAGGCGGTATTTATAGAGCTACTCTTTTCCATATGCAATCTACATCTGATTTCGTCTTTTATTTATTACTTTATGTGCTAAAAAGTTTGGAATTCATGGAATGTTGGACGCGGCCAGGCTTGGAGGGGAGGGCAGGGGAATGTCCTCGAAGCTACCTGGCATTTTGACTATTTTTTTTTCTATCTCTTTCGCTTTTGAATGATTGAGGTAAGGTCCGGACCACATGAATCCGGCCGACTCGCAAAATCAACTCGCAAACTCGCAAAGGGACGCGTTCGATCGGGGGGGCCCCGACCGTCCAAGGAGGAGGTGGCCATCCCCCGTAACTCGATCTTGCAGATCAGGCCCTAATTTTTTGGTTTTCTTCGGCCGCGAAGAATGCAGGAAAAGAAGGAGGAGAAGGAGAGCATCCAGAAAAGTCCACGTCGAAGATGGTCAGTCTCTTCCTCGGGTGCTTCGATCGAATTGACTAGGAATCAAATTTATTGGTAAAGCAAAAGGGGAGAGACGGTACGACAAAAAAATAAAGGGAGTAAACTGCCCCTTTCTTGGACCCACGTCAGCCGGAGACTTAATATATATGTAGCTGACTAGTTGCCTTGAGAGATCGAATTTCGCTCCTTGTTGGTCACGACAAGCCGGTTCTTTTTTCGGAAAAACATGGGATTGGTCCTTAAGAGTCGTTATTCGCTTGAGCAAGCCGCCGGGTAATTATTGCAAACGAAAATTATCCAAAAAGGTATAAACCCACTTTGTGATATCCAATTCAGTGATAAATATTTCGAGTGTGCCAATTTAGTCATAACATTTTGACGTTTTGTCAATTCAGTCATTCCGAGTAATTTTTCTTGGAAATCACTGATGTCGACGATTTTTACAATTTTCTTTGTAATTTTTTTGACTTTATTCTCTTTTTCCTATCTTCCTCTACCGATCGTGGGGCCTTGGTGGTAGAGGGTCGTTGACCAAAAGCAAAGGCCGCCATCGCCGGATTTGGCAAGGGCTTGCAAGACCTCACCTAATGGTCGATCACAATAAATAATTTGGACAAATTGTCCATGTCAGCATCGCTCATGTCACATAAGATGGCTGGCATCCATACAAGTGATTTCCGGTCAAAATTAGTTGGAATGACCACATTGATAAATTTGTTAATAAAGCTTAGGACCAAATTAGTTAGATTGAAATGTTCATAATTAAATTAGCATCCATATAATAACATCAACACTTATTTTGGTAATTTTCACCAATAATTATGGTAATTTAATCAAAATTTTCTGATATGTACTGTGTGGATAATGATGTTTTAGTATATTTTTTCTCTTTTTCCCTTCACTGTGTACCTAATTCATTAGCTGATAAAAAAAAAATAGATGATTTAAGCATGTCCTAGGGAAGGTACGTGATCGGATCCATATCACTTATAAAATGTTTTTACGTGTATTATAAATAAAATCATGCGGCTTTTTATTGATCCGATACATTTAGGGCATGCATAATAATTATGCCGTTTCTCTATTTTTCAATTCCTTGGATCATGTTTGGGAACACAAATTTATTTATTTACGTAACTTCATTTTTCTATTTCTTATACCAATTTTTGGTCCAGAAATATATTTGAAACAGAAATGAGAAGTAAAATATTTTTACTTTTTAATTTTTAGAATAAAAATGAGAAATAAAAACTCTTCTCATTACTCATTGTTGCCACTAATCAGCCACCCACCTGCCATCGCCGCCAGGCAGATGTGAATCAATGGCATGTTTTTTTCTTTTTTTTAATACGTTCAATGTTTCACATCGTATAATAATATATTAACAGAAATTTTGTGTTTCCACTTCAAAGTTACAACACGATTCGATTTGGACATAATTTTTGCATAACACGGGATGACGCGAAATCAATAATGACCCCTTTGTACTTTAGCTCTGTGTCCCTCTTTGGGTTTTCATTAAGTAGTAAATATTATGTACATTTTTATTATTATAAATAATAGGATAGATTGATTGTTCGACTATCCTTTCATTAGCCACCTCAAAAAAGTTATTTTATCAGCAAAAAGAGAGCTACAATGCCAACCTACCTAAAGCTGAAAAATTGATATGACTGCGACCTCATATTTCCTCATTTAACCCCACTATGCTTAAAGTCAACTAGCCTCCTTGCACGAGATAACACTGTCGATTTCAATGAAGTCAACTGGATATTTAGGTTAAGACCCAAAAAGGGGGGAAAAACTCGATGCTTAGGTTGCCTCATATATTGACATACTATTTCCAAGAATTGAGGAAACCGGAAGTTCATTTTGGTCGGCACATGGCTCTATTCACACTGCTTGTGTTGCTCCCACTGGGTATCACAAGTAATTAATTCTGGTTTTTGTCTTGGCTAATTTATAATTAATTACGTTGAGTGTACGTGAAAGTTGCAGCAATACCACAGTGAGCTGGGCACGCCAAACATTTTTCTAATGCGACCACATACCATGTGATCACACTGAACTTTTCAGATCCCACACAATCGTTCGTATAGGATCTCCTTAAATCCCAAAAATAGGTTATGCATCGATTTCGTAATACCAAAGTAAAAGGGCACGTCTATTCACCTGATTAAATAAATGTCGTGCGAGGAGCATAGCATGTACGGGTGTGTAAATGAAAGTTTATATCTATGTAGGAGTCGTGGGGGGTAAGATACAATACATTAGAGATAATCGAAAGATGAGGATTTTTTTTTTGGGGGGGAGGAAGGTGATAAGGGTGGCGGGCTTCCAAGTCAAACCTAAAGAACAAAAAAACAAAAGAAAAGGGAGAGTTCCCCAAGTCAAAAGTCAAAGAAAACATTCGAAGTCAAATTACTTGGAGAAAACGGAGGTTGTCCCGGGCTTTGGCGACGTTGCGAAGTTTACAAAGCGAACGCACAGAACTCCTAACTTCGCCGAACACCTCTCTCTATCTCCGACTACATACTCCCTTACGTAAAATGTATTGACGCGAGACAAGCTAAAGTCGAGATGACAAAACCCTAGAATTCAGAAATAGAAAGACAGAGAGATAGAATAACGGGAGACAGAGACGTTAGGGTTACTTTGTACTACCAAAGTGCTTAAAATTAGGTCTTGTCATTGGAAAACTGGAGACAGGAAACGAGAAGCGTCAAAAGGAGGAAGCAAGCACGAAACTTCGCTGAGGGGAATCTTGACCGATTCGAGTTTCACTAGTACAAGGTTTCCTGTGCTGGGTTCCAACAAGGCAAAGACATGCGTGGAAGTGATCAAGACTAGGGAAGTTCATCGGCGCTTTTCGGAAAAATTTGTCCACAATTGTCGTTCAACACGATAAGTTAAGTCATGGGTAGGTTTATCCTGTTTCTTTTCTTGTCTTTTGGCTCTTTCTTGAGCCAAAAGATTACATGTAGCTCAAGAGATGTAATGTATGGATTATATAATCACTTGATGTTGATCCAGTAGCCACGCTTCTCACTTGAGAAGAAAGAAGTGGAAAATTCGATTCCTCACTTTCTCAGAGGCTTGGGTGGGAACGCGTGTGTGACAAAACAGGGTTTCACACTTTGTACACAGCACATAGTACACACAGTTACTTATAAAATAAATTTAAGATAGGACTAGACAAAAAAAATTAAAAAAAATTGATGCTTTCCATTGAAAATTTCTTGTCAAGAGTACAATGAGATGAAATTTATGAAAAATATTAAAATATCATCAAAATTGTCCATGTCAACACTATGTAGGATGGTTGGCATAAACGTCAACATTTTTCAATCGAAATTGACTAGATAGATTGAATTGCAAATTGTCAAAAAGTTTTGACTAAAAATTCTTACGTCATCTAAGCCTCGCTAGATCTGGTGAGGTGGGTGAGGTTGCAGGCCAAGCGAAGCTTGACTTTGCTATCGTTGGGTGAGGTTGACCTTGCCAACGGTTAGGTCGAGTCGCAAGGCTTGATCCTTGCTAAGCCTCATTGTATCCGGTAAGGGCGAACCTCGCCAACCCAGTTGCTAGCGAGCTCAACCTTGGGTAGAGACAAAGAGTTCAAGCCTCCATAAAGAAAAAAAAAAAGGAGAAAAAATTGATAAAGGAATTCAAAAAAATATTGTAAAAAATTGTTCACATTAGTGTTGGCAACACGAGGTAAGATGATCGGCATTCATGTCAACGATTTCCAGTTAAAATTTGATCAGATGAATTGAAATGATAAATTGTCAAAAAGTTTAAGACTGAATTAATTAAAAAAATTAGAACCGAATTAACACAAATATAATAAGTTTAGGACCTTTTTGATAATTTTTCTAATAATCATTTCTATCAACGTGTTTTCATCACTTGCGACATTTTCAACAATCCACCAGCAAGGAAAAAAAAAATTATCTTTTTCTAGAAAAAATTAAAGTCGTTCCTACTTCCTAGTGGAGTTAGTTTAGCAGTTAAATGCGAGCTCGTGGGCGGTGTAGGCGGGCATCCTTCAAACGCAGATTTCATGTTTTGGTCATTTTTTTTTATGGATTTTTCTCGCGCGCCACTGTCGGGTTGATATGTACATTATTCATGGACCTCGTTTTTATCTAAACTTTATTATAAAATGTAAAAAATTAAATAAATGTGAGAATTGCGGACGGTTCACTAAAGCAACCGTGTCTCGTGGTGTCGCATCACGGTTGAAATCGCGTTTGCGAAAATTCTTATGTCATCAAATGAATGGCTAAGCTACTCTTGAATAAATTAAAATAATACGACTTTCCGAACCAAAAAAAGAATAAAAATAATTGTGCACAATAAAAGGTCACAGCACATGGAAGGCGCGACAAAAGCAATTTTAATATGCATAATCAGCTTTCCTTTTTCATGATGGGTCCTCAAAGGGGACACGGAAATCTAGAGATTTTGTGATCACATAATTTCGATTTCATTTAATTTTACTTTCGCCCTACCTCCCCGCGCTTATTTTCCTCCTTGCACCTGAGATTCGTCCACGTATTCTGACTTTTTTTTTGTCAAAAGAAAATTTCTTTCGGATTCAACATAACACATGATGGCAAATCTCAGATTCGTTGCAGTACAACAAAGATAAAATTGTCAAAAAAATCTAACATTCATTACACTTTTGACAATCCAACTTTAAATTTTTTAATTTTACTAATTGAGTTTTAAAGTTTTTCACATTTTACCAATTAAATCAATCTTGACAATTCTACTTGGAAATCACTAACATGCCAATCATTCTACACGGCACTATTGACATTGACGTTGATAATTTTTAATGATATATTTTTATTAATTTCTATTAATTTTTTTCCTTTTCCTCTTTTTTTTCCCTAATCCTAGGCTAGCAAGGTGGCCAACGACCCTTACTAGTCGATGACATTGCATGTGGTTAGCGAGGGTATTAGCGCCCTCGTCAAGACCAGGCAAGGGTCACTGACCCTTGCTCATGGCAAGCGAGGGTTGGCTGGTGACCTCATCAGCCTAAGGTTAGAGAAAAAAATTAATAAAATTTCAAAAAATAAATTAAAACATTATTATTTGTCCATGTTACATCAACGGAGTAGGATGTTCAGTGTCCATGTTAGCAACTTTCAACTAGAAGTGGCCGGATGGACTTAATTCGCAATATATGGAAATGTTTTGGACTTAATTGACAAAATGTGATATTATTTTAAAGTGAACCGACAAAAGTGCAGTAGGTGAACAATTTTCCTTCAAAACTACAAAGCAAACCAAATTCTAGAAATCAAGGTGGATCATTGGAGCATGGTCGATAGGGTTCAACACACGCCCGCCCCTCAAGAACAGATTCGTGACTGTATCAAAATAAAAGAATCAACAGCCAATCATGAAATCTTACATTGTCATCCAAAATGAATACATTGGGATCTCTTTGTATAGCTATGATTTTGCTTTCTGACGATGTGTGTCTAAATTTGAGCATATCCAACACCATCGCGTCATATGATAGGTGACTTTTGCCATTCTTTTTGTTGGCTTAAAACTAAAGCAACAAGGTATGACCCCATCCTATGTCACTTCCTGAAAATAATGCCAAGAGGGCGTGCTCTTGTTTACCAAGAAAAAGGATTTAGAAAAGAGTGGGCTCTTGAGTTTAGATTAATTAATCTTTTGTTCCTTTTGCTTAAAATCTCTTCAAAAAGCAAAGAAAAAAAAATTATGCAGAGATTGAAAAAATAAAGAGCAAACGTGGGCCATGTGAGAATTGAGTAAGTATCTAAAGTCATATAAATAGGTTAAAAAAAGCTCCAACTCGTACCACATGCGCATATTCAAATCGAGTCTTCGACGCCATCATGTAAACACTTTTCCTTAATGCCACGTATCATCAGGTATGATCTTGTGTGCGGGACCATACGAACCATAGTAGGTACAGATACTTAGGGGCAATCTAGGTCGTATAAATTGAAAATAATCGAGCAACGGAAGTGTGAATAGCATGATTATTAGACAAGCCCTTAGTTTAATAGCTATAGTGTACTACTATACATGACGACAAGGCCACATGCTACAAGTTAATAAAGCTCCAATTCATACCACATGTTCATACCACATGCACATATTCAAATCGAGTCTTCAATGCAATCGTCTGTACTTGCTTTTCCTAACGACATGCGTTATTAGGTATGATTTTGTATGTGAGACTATATGTATTGTAGTAGGTACATATACTTAGGGGCAGTTTAGGTCATATAAAATGGAAATAATTGAGCATTGGAAGTGTGAAGTAGCGTGATTATCAAACAAGCCCTTAGTTTACTAGCTATAGTGCACTACTCTACGCGATAGAAAGGCCACATACTACACGTTAAAAAAGCTCCAATTCATACCACATGCCCACATTCAAATCGGGTCTTCGACGCAATCGTGTGTATTTGCTTCTCCTTAACACCATGTACTATTAGGTATGATCTTGTATGCGAGATCGTAGGTACTATAGAAGATATGCGTACTTAGGGGCGGTTTAGATCATATAAAATAAAAAATAATAGAGTATTGGAAATGTGAATAGCGTGGTTATCAAACGCGCTCTTAGTTTACTAGCTATAGTGTATGCTCCACGCGGTGAGGGCAAAGACCACATGCCACATGCCACGCGCGCTTTGTCTTCGAGTCATGGGAGCAGAAAGATTCCGATGCCGAACCAGGGAATGCGGCGGGAAAAGTGGAGAGATTAGGGTCGAGATCACTCGGAAAAAGCAAAAGCCCAAAATGCGATGCGAAAATATCCCATTTAGCACATGATTATATCCTTTGAAATCCTCGTTTAAGCTGAAACCGAGTGGAGAAGGGCACAGTGCAATGCATCATTAGGCGGATCCACGAATAATCAAAGGCAGGAAAAGCGAGTAATCTCGACTTATTTATGGAAAACGTGGGGCATGCATGAGTAGTGGAGAGAGCAGTCCCACTATACTTCTGCAAAAGGGGGGAAGAAAAAAGCGGAGACGAGTGGGCAGAATGTGAAGCACGAGGTGCAAATGCAAACGCGTGCGAACGCTACGGGACAAGGGGGCGTGATCGGTTTTCTTTTGGTGAAGGGGTTCGGGCGACATGGACGCGACAAGACTCGATGGCGTGATGAAGGTTTGGTCGTCTTTTGGAAGGAAGTTTTTACGTGTGATGGGAAAGCAGACCAACGCCGACCATGTGCCCCACAAGGTAGGACTACGGAGATGGTCATGGACGGAGCGGGGCACGGGAGGGGAGAAAGAACAGACAAAGGGAGGAGGGAGAAGAAGCTCCTTGAAGAAGCTCCTTGAGGAGTAGGTTTGACGATAGGGAAATTTACCCTTCAGTCATGATCACGTAAGGTAGCTCGGACGATGCCGGCATGGCGACCCTCGTGCAAAAACCATGACGTCATCTCGCGCAGGTTACATAAGAAGGTACCTTTTAGAAAGTTTGGTAATGGGCGGATCTTATTTTCTCTATCAAGATTACAAGTGTGTCTATTCACGAATTTCACTTTACCCTATTAAAGTTGGCATGTGGTGCAAATTATTGCGCCCTTATGAATAGATAGAAATGATGGCATGTCAAGACTATTTGGGCGCCACAAAGGGCACACCCACTTTTTAAACACACGTCCCATCTGTTATAGCTATGAAAATATCGATTTTTTTGGGCTCCTATAAGTTAATTTGGCAATCACTTCACTCGACTGTAGCTCACAGACGGATGATTCCAAGAATCATGACTTCGAATCACGTTTCGCTAAGGACCCTCGAGTCACGACAGAAGTACGACACAACATCGCCTCGGCTATATACACAGCACACGACCCGAACATGTCAGGAGAATTGATGTGAGCCTCACCTCGCGCACGACTTTTCTTAATCAGGAGCATGGGATCCTTACCTCGTCGCACTACGTGTTACCTCGGCTCCAAATCGAGATGATGTCGATGCGGGCATCTCAATCAGAGAAATTGGTCGTACAGAAAGCGACGAGGATTGGAGGATTGAAGAGTGTTCTGGTCGCACCGCCCCACGAGGGCAACGAGGGCGTCGCCCCCGGAATCTTCTACGGTCGATATCTGACCACAAGGAGTGCGATTTTGATCCCCTGGAAAGACCTTTTCATGTTTTATCCTTTCCCATTACCCCGTACACACAAAGGACCGTGAAATTTCGTTCATAAAGCGCGTATTTTTTTCTTTTCCGTAACGTTAAATTATAATAAATAATGGTAAAAAGCGAAAGGTATTGTTCTAAACAATTTTTAGTGGTCTGTAGATGATCGATTTTTTGTACCAAATTATACACTTTTATTTGCACGACTTGCTGGCGTTTCGAATTTATTAAGTTTCAATATGAAATTGTTACCCTAAGTTAGAGTTAATCACCAACTTTTGTTAGTTTAATGTACCAACAGATTTTCACTTGCCAACTCTAACTTACGTTACTTGTCAAATCATAGTGTTTTCGAATTTACAAATTTTCATAATAAGTAAGCAACTTTTACCTTACTTTTGCTGATTCTTTTTAAAAAGAATGCCATTTCAAATTAACGCGATCCCTCAACTTTTTTCCGAATAAAAAACCCACTTGTTATTGGGTTGCCGACCCTCGTTTAAGTCACTCACCCAAGTTTGTTTTCTTAATTTGCCAACTTTTTTTCTTTTTTCATCGTTTATACACTTTAATTTCTATTTTTTTCACAATACCCTAAATTAGATCACCAACTTTTTCAGAAATTATCAACCTCAATGAGAGTGACCCACCAACTTCTTCGATTAAGTTTCACGGGCAAGTTTTTTTTCAAATGGTTCTTTTGACACGAATGAATATATTCACATTTCTAAGAATGACAGAACTGTCGGTGTTAACGAGTGATTTCGATCTACAAAGATTGGTGGTTACGCGTTGAAGGACATCATCACTCTATCCAAGTGGGCGAGTCCCAAGTCCACCATTCGGATACAGTCTGATTGTGTTGCTGAGCGTACGGGAAGACCTCATTGGATCGTACTCGAAGTGGATCATTGACGATCGAGGGTCGTTTCCCACTGGCCGGAGTAAGAAAGTTGACATTTGCTATGTGAAAACTCACGACGCGGGAGGACGCCAGGAGTAAACGCCTTCCCGTGGCCGTGCGATGTGGAATGCCTTTTTACAAGTCATCCGCTCGTTGCAGCTTATTCTTCAAGTCGCACTTTTGGTCGGTCGGAGAGAGAGAGAGAGTGACAAGATTGTTTTGAAGACATAATTATGGTTCTACGCGTCACCGGGAAAGCTTGATTTCTTTGGTAGGTCTACCGGGAAATTTGGAACTCTTTAATGACGAGTGATGTGGCGGCGTTCGTGTTCTACAGATGTCGATTGTCGCTCGATGAAAAGAGCTGGCATTAACATTTATTACTTCGCCTGCTGCTGCACGAGGCCGACACTTGATTTGACGATGCTTTTCCCGGCATGCACGGACGAAACTCGCGCAGCTCGCGGAACCTCGATTGACATTAGCTCGTGGAAATTTTTTTTTTATTTTTTTAGAGACAGGAGGAACCAGCTTGCAGCCGACAGTCGCACCATAAACCTCCTGATGACGCTAGCGTATGACCCACCACCACGGCGTCACGCTTAATACATCTAGCTGCTCACGCTAAGGATCGAACCTCTCTCTTCTCTTACAAAGGATTACTGAAGCCTTACCAGCGGAGCCACCACAGCCGATGGTAGCTTGTGGAAAAGTTCGTTTTCTTGTTTCGAGGAAATGGACGTATGTGACAATAGCCGCTTTGTTAGCTACATTCATTCACGGTTTCATGAACTAGCAAAATTCTAACATTTCATGCTAAAAAAATACAATTTTGTTTTCCTGTACGGATAATTTAAAATAAAATGTTCATAAGTGTCGAAAAATTGTCATCAGTAAAAAAAGATGATCGATTACTTTTTTTTCTAGTAACTTACCGACACTTTCAAGAAATTCTCAACTTCTTTTTGTATAATGCATTATGACTGTTTCTTTCACTAACTTACCGGTCTTTATTTGCATAACTTAGCAAATTTTTGAATTTTAAAACGGTTATAGTACAAAATTTCCAACCTTATCTATAGCATTATACCGACTTTTATCCAATTAAAGTATTAACTATTTTTCGGTCAACTCATTATCTATTGACTTTGTTTTTTTTACAATTCCAAACTTTTTTTTTTTTAGTCTTACTCTAATTCTCAGACTTTTGTTCTACCTCTTTGTAGGACGTGATAGTGGAAATCAACTCCTGAAACTAAATCATCCCCACCCCAACTTCCCCTGAGAAGATGGGGATTCGAACCCCCCCACCTCCCCCTTCCAAGTTGGAAGGGTGGCCCAAGTGGTTCCAAACTTCTCTATTGAGTTACTCATCTTTGATCGACTAGAAGCATATCAAATCACGCTATGTGAAGGCTCGTGAAACACCGTTGCCGTATGAACCAATTAACTTCAAGCCTTTTGACTTATGCAGGCGATTCTGACTCAATTCTTAATATGTGACCTATTCTTAGCTGAGAATCCTCAAATGGTCCCCACCAATTGCATCAATTTCGGCGTTGTAACGAACATCTTATGTTCCTTGTACCAAAAATACTCTTCCATAAGATAGGACTTGCGACATTGGGGTCATTGATCAGGTAGATGACTGCATAGCACTCCAATAAATGCTCTCAATTTACACATTCAGACACCATTGCCTTATGAATTGATTGAGTTCAAACATTTTGACCTATACAAGTCACTTTGACCCAAATCCTAACGTGTGACCTCCTATTCTTAGCTGAGAATCCTCAAATGGTCCCTAGCAACTACAACAACTTTGGTGTTGTAACATCTTATGTTCCTCGTACCAAAATTACTCTCCCATAAAATAGGACTTGCGACACCACATTGACCGTGTGGATGACCGCATGGTACTCCAATAAATGCTCTCAATTTACGC
Source organism: Eucalyptus pauciflora (assembly GCA_007663325.1). NCBI lineage: Eukaryota > Viridiplantae > Streptophyta > Magnoliopsida > Myrtales > Myrtaceae > Eucalyptus > Eucalyptus pauciflora. The sequence goes on along the minus strand of VMYD01000006.1, from coordinate 4,466,094 downwards.
ATCCAGTCACCGTCTATCCAAATGAATGATGACCAATAGACACTAATTTTGGGAATACATACACAACACGAAAAGGCTTTCGCAATGCATGACATGCATGCTCGCCTTCTCTTCAAGCTCGTGAAACTAAACTTTTGTTCGTCTTCATGCCGATCGAGACTCACGCAATGGACAGATAGATACAAGGCTTTTTCCACGAACATTAAAGAGGGGACCGCGAGCGACATGCTTTGAATATAAAAACCAAGCTGAATTTATCGAATGTTTGACAGTTGACTTAAGATTTCGTCATCCATAGCTAGGCAAGAAGAAAGTTTAACTCGTCACGGTGTGAAACTCGGAAGCCCAAGAAGACGAAGATGAAGATGAAGAAGAAGAAGCATTTCAAATTAACTTTGGCATCTCTCTTTCTCTCTCTCCCTCCCCTTCCAGGAAACTGCATGAAATTGCAGAAAAGGGTCTCTCATTTTCACTTTTTCTTTTCCTCCTTTCCGGCCACTCTCTCTCTTTTCTTTTCAATATTCCCCCTTCTTGAACTCGCCTGCCTAACTACGACGGGCCGAGGACGAGATGGGCATCCCCAGGTTGACTCTGGACGGTATATTTCGAGCGGGACAAGGCGCCCGAGCATGTGCTTGCAAAGTTTGACATTCGTACGTGCATGAGATTTAACTAAAATAAAGCGCGAAGGTGGTGGCGTTTTGTTTTTGCTAAAGGCGAGATCTTTGAATAATCCATTGTAGCGGGATACGATCGGCTTCGCATGCTAGCGAATCCGGATGAGTTCACGATGCCAAACTGAAGTAGGGTTCCTCAATGTTGACCGATGAACATTCAAAAAGAAGAGGAAAAAGGGGACATAAAGATATGTTCCATCTGTTCCTTCTTAGAAAGCTAGTCTTCTTAGAAAAATCTCAAAACCATATAATTAGACTTCTACTGTAGTATTGAAGGAAAAATATTCCAAAAAATCGTAAGTTTTTATGCACTTTTGTCAATTTGGTCCTAAACTTTTCAATTTTATTAATTAAGTCCCAAACCTTTTTATACTCAAAACCATATAATTAGACTTCTACTGTAGTATTGAAGGAAAAATCTTCCAAAAAATCATAAGTTTTTATGCACTTTTGTCAATTCAGTCCTAAACTTTTCAATTTTATTAATTAAGTCTCGAACCTTTTTATACTTTGCCAATTAATTTCATTCAGTCAATTTTGATTGGAAATCGCTTACATAAATGCCGGTTGTTCTACGTGACATAGCTAATGCTAATCTATACAATTTTTTATTTTTATTTTTATTTTTATTTTTATTTTTTTGTGCCACACGAGGTTCATTAGCACCAACCGTGCCACGTAGGAAGGCCAACATTGACGTCAACAATTTTGGTTCGACCAAAATTGGTCAGATCGACTAAATTGGCAAAATGTAAAAATGTTTAGGATTTAATTGGCAAAATCAAAAGGTTTAAGATGGAATTAACCAAAATATAATAGATTTAAGATTTTTGGGACAATTTTCCTAGTATTGAGGGTATGTTGATGTAGGGTTAGTATAAAGTTATAATGACCAAAAGGGATTGATTTGGCATCTAAGATTGCTCCATTGATGGTTATAACAAATGCTCGTGATGGTCATCGAGATTTGTTTATCAAGTGATTTGGCGACATCGAAATTAATCATGTGTTAATCGCGAATTTATTCTGATGAGTGTTCGTGATAAACACAGTGTTGTCGGTAAGAGAGATGAATAAAAGTTGGCAAAAAAAATAAAAAAGAAGAGAAAAAAGATACAAATTTGTGAACTGTCAATAAGAGTTGGTAACTTTACAAAAGTTTTTGAGTAATCAACAGTAAGTAACGCCGACAAAATATATTTTCACGCTTACCCACTTCTTTATAGATCTGTCGGCACCCACTTCATAAAAAATTTCCACGAAATTGACTTGACATTTCTTCTTCTCGTGAAATCTAACCGCTCGACCACATATTATGTTGACCCCAATTGGATTAGTCAACGGTCTTGTCACATAGGTCACGATAGCATTAGGTGGAGGAGAGCGACTCTGACTCGTGCGCCCAAATTATGGAAAAACCCTCAAGACTTATGACTTAAACAGGATTTAAGGAAATATGATAAAAGATTTAGTCATATAATATCTTAAATCCTGTTTAAGATGATCTGCTGAATTTTATATGTATTGACTGCTGATGGGGCATTCCCATTTACAACTACTCGTTAATTAATAATGAATGAATAATATATGAACGAGAAAATTACAAACCTCTCATCTCAAAAAATAGTCTTAAAAATCACAAATTACTGTATAAATTTCCCACATATTGCACAAGTGTTGGGAAAAGTCCGAGCAATCTAGACTTCATCATATTAAAGCATTTATCTATTAAACTACATGTTTATCTAACGGCTTAAATTCTTTTAGATCCGTTGATGATCATTTTACAATGTCGACATTGAGAAACAATTCTATGACTACAAATGTCAATGGTTCTGAATCGAATTTAGACCCTTTGATACGTTTTATTATTATTATCACATTGAACAAAAAGGCATTGATAAGATGTAAAGTCTTCTTTTGTCCCCTTTTAATTTGCCTGGTTCTTCTCGAGTTCAGACCACAGATTTCTTCCTTGAAATTACTCGATTGAAAGGAGTAGGCTAATCGATTCTTTCTCCATCTGAAACCTTTCTTTTAAAAGGTGCATTTTGTCAATAAAACGGCAAATCGTCCTATCCTTTTGCCTTTTTAAATGGATGAAGTCCCAATTTTTAACAGAGCGCAGGACAAAGGCACAGGAGTTATAGCTACCAAACTCCAAGTTCTTATGCATGAATTATCTCTGCCTAATAATAATTATTTTTTTAAAAAAGTTATAGTCAACTTTTTATATGATTTCTACCCTATCTCGTTGACTTTTATTTCTATTTTACCATAATTTTTTTTAAGTAGATCTTATCATCTACATGTTTTCATAATCTGCAAATTTCTATCGATATATGTGCAATTTGTACTTGATAGTAGGTAGGAATTAATACAGTCTGACAAATGATTTTTTTTTTTTTTTGCAAATGACCCCATCTCTTATCTAAATATACATGAAGTCGTTGGAATCAGCAATCACGGGGGTTCATGGTCCACGAAGAGGTCTATCCCTAAAATGTGAGGCACATCTCAAGAGAGTTGACTTAGGTAGACTCAGGAAATTACAGTTCAATTTCTTTGTTTCTCATAATGAACTTTTTACTTATTAAAAAAAAAACGAGAAATTTTTTTTGCACTCTTTGTTTTTTTTTAATCACGTTAATCACTGCTAACAGACATTGAGGGTCAAAATGCTTGATGTGAACTTGACTAGTTTTAACCGACCAAAAAAAAAAAAAAAAAAGAACTTGACTAGTTTCGGGACCATGTAGAGTTATAAGTCAATTGCTAACAAATGATTAAATGGCATTGCCATTTTACCAACGAGAAGTATGGAGATGGTTGTAGAAAATTTCACGAAAATATTATGAAGAATGGCTCTATCAAAACCAAATGGTAAAATACGTTCAAAATGCTTTATGTACTTTTCTTTGCAACATAAGGGTGAACCCTAATTATTTAATTACTATGCATTGATTTGTGTATTTTTCATAATTTAGGGGAGATCCCTTAAGGTTGTCATGGTTTCCAGCTCAAACCCTTATCTTCAACTCACCAATAAATAAGTTTTGATAATTAAGTCATGTACGAAAATATTTAAATGTAAATTATCATCGATAATGTAAATATTTTTTATTGACTAATTAATTAAAAAATCAAAGAATCATCTATCTGAAAATATCGACTAATTCGATTTCCCCCCATTCTTTCTTACTTTCTCCATATCTAAAAAAAGATAAAATAATAATTAGCACCTCTCCGACTCCTGAAGGGTCTCGCATCAATATTTTCTAAAGTCTAGCTTTCTTTCCTCTCTTTTTTTCTCTCTCTCATTTTGCACTTTCATATTCTCCCTTGGACTAAATAGATTTCAATTCGGACCTGCACTTAAATGTTGAAGAGCTTCTAGAGCTTAGTTAAGACTTCAATTTAGACTTTGTATTGACGCTGCGGTTCTTGACCTTAAATTTAATGTTCTTTTGGCCACATAAATTCTTGAAATTTGACTCCCCATGCGGATGGGGAAATCGCTTGAAAATGATCAGAATCACCATCTCACGTCCTACGAAAAACATATTTCCATTTCGACTAATTAGTGATCATCGGACGGGCTTGAATTAAGTTCGAAAGTCAGGCCTGCTTGTTGCCCAATCTCGCCGTAACCTAAAATGTGCATCGAAATGTTCGAGCCGGATGGAGGGGGTCGATTCGATTTTCAGAGATAAATTTCAATTTTCATCTCCACCGAGTAATTTTCGAAAGGTCGGTTTCATTTTGTTTCTCCGTTTCTTGTAATTTCTTTTTTTGACGGACCTTAGTTTTTACTGACGTTTTTTTAGCTCGATTTGTTTGTAACCCCTACAAGGCTCTAATAACTAGGGCTCGTTATTAAATCTTTTCTTATTAAACGAGAGTAATCGACTCAAACTAGGTGCATTCGTTGTGCGAAAAATAAATTGTTTACACAATATTTTCCTGAGAATAATAACTTATATTACTTACAAAAATTCAAGAATGGAAAATATTTCTATCGCCAATGAAAATGTGAAGACTGAAAGCATTTTTTATTGATTAATTATTTCAAGCAACATAAACGATTATTATTAGGAGAATTTTTTTCAAAATATTTATTTTCGGTAAAAAAAACGGAACATAAAATAAAAAGAAGAAAAAACATAAATTATCCCACGTATTTTTTAAACCCAACCCAACCTCCTTCCGAAACATGAAAAAGCACACATGATGAGTGGGCCAATCAAGCGGGCCCACGCTACATATAACTCCTCGCATTTTTTCAAGAAAAAAAGACAAAAAAAGAAAAAGAAAAATCGACCAGAAATTAAGTAGGATAAGCCCTCAATTTGGGCCGAACGAGTTGCCAATCCCTCCCATCAATGAAAATTGCATAGTGGCTTTTGTTGAACGGGCCCGGCTCTGGCCCAGTTGGACGACTCCGCCATTTTCCAGGCCCGCCCGAATTTGTCTTCGGGCTTGATACTAGTAAGCCATTGGGCCTACAATTAGATCCGCATAATTCGTATTTACAAGTCCAATCTTTGGATTAACACGTATCGTGTCGTTTCATCGTAGTATCGGACTGATTCCCTATAAATTCCCAGACTTTATGTCCAATCTCGATTTTATCCTGAATTTTTTGTGTCTAAAATAAAATTCTCAAATTTTCACTCTAGTCCCAAATTTGCACATGTGTCCAAAAATTATCTCTCTTCTTGATAATCAACATCGAGTTAATAATAATTATCGTTTAACTGACCTTAATGTTGATAATTTTAAGGAAACTAATAATGATTTTTGGGCACCGGGGGTTCACCTTAGTAGCCACCCTTCCATCTTGGAATTGGGGGTTGAGGGTTTAAATCCCCACCTTCTCGGGGGGATTGAGGTGGAGACGATTTCATTTCAGGAGTGGGTTTCGACTCCCACGTCTTGCAAGGAAGCATGGCAAAAGTCTAAGAGTGAGTGTTAGAGTAGGATTAGCGTAGGACCAACAAAAAAAAAATGATGATTTTTGGGTGGGTGGTTAAATTTGGAACTAGAGTGAAAGTTTGAGATTTGTTTAAAACAAAAAAAAGTTTGGAGCAAAATTTGATTGAATCTAAAGTTGAGAATTTTTTTAAGGGAGGTCTTGTAGCCCATGTAAGAAGAAAGAGTAGCAATCCTTCCATCAATACAAAATTACATCACTCTATTTGGTTTAAAAATTAAGAAAATTATGAAATTTATTCATATCTTTTTTTTCTTAGATGGAAAAATACTAAGAAAATTATGAACTATGAAATTTGTATCAAATGAAAAAAAAAAAGTCTGGCAATAAAAAGAATGAGTAAGTGTATTGAAAGTCCCAAAAATTTAAAAAATTGTAATCAAGCTCTAAAATTTGTCAAATTTGTCCAATTATGTCATTCAATTAACTTTGTCCAATTTGACTAACATAAAATACTAACATAGATTTTTTTAATTATTTTATTTTTCCTACATAGCAATTTTATATGGCTAAAATATGGAAAAATATGGCCAAGACGATGCCATTTTGGTCTTAATCTGATTTTTTAAATTTAAATTAGATTAAAAAAAAATGCGTAAGGAGCACTAAACTAGCTAGTGCTAAACCATCATTGAAAAGTGTCAATCATGGTGAGGCGAGGGTCGACTGAGGTTGTTGGACCTCGTCCAATGGGCGATGACCCTGCTAACCACAAGCGAGACCTCTAATTTAAATGTATTAAGATTAAAAAATTAGATTTGGACGAAAATGACGTCATTTTCGCTTTGTCTTTCATATTTTAGCCATGTTAGCACCACGTAGGAGAGAGAAATAATTAAAAAAAATAGTATTTTTCGTTAACTAAATTATACGGAGTTAACCAAATAATTTTATTGCACTAATTTGACAAATTTTTAGTCTTGCAACTTTTAAAATTTTAGGACCAAGTTGCAAGTTTTTGATAAGCTCTAGGACACCCATGACAACCATTATATTTCTGTTCAAAAATAATTTTTTTGTTCCAGACTTATTTCTGGAACATAAATTTGTTTGGTGACCTAATTTTATTTTTAAATTTCTATAACAAATTTTCAATTTAGAAATAGGTTTGGAATAGAATTGAAAAGTAAACATTTTTTTACTTATTTCTAGAACATAAATGATAAATAAAAACTATTTTCATCGCTTGTCCTCTCTACTAGTCGATTACCATTAGGTGTTGTCGGTCGCCGATCATCGTCCACCTCCCTCATAAAGCAGAAATTTTGTGAATTTCGAGAGGATAATGGGAATTTATCATTTTGGTGGAAAAAATGTTGGGGAGCTGGTAATTGATTGATTATTGGTCGCATCTTTTCTTGATTTTGTTCAACTCGTTTGTTGATATAAAACGTTTTGCAAGCCTATTGAGAATTTGAAATTTCAATAAGATCTTAATATAACAGTTTTGACTTTTGAGCACTCATTTTGAGCAACAATAAGATATTTTTGGTCCGAAATTCTATTGTGGAACAGAAATTTCGTATTGTTATCAAACATGAAATTTTGCTCAGAAACTAATTCAAAAATAGAAATAAAAAAATTTATTTCTCTTTCAAAAATTAATTTATGAGTAAAATGATTCGCACCTTCAACATGTTTAATGATGGAAAATATTTCTTGACTAGTTTATTTTCCGTAAAACGAATGTCAGAAAATCTGGGAAACGTTTTTCCATAATTCCTTCTCCGCGAAACGAACGGACCTAAAAAGAAATTAAAATTCATTGAAAATCAAGCCACGTCAGCTCACGTCCGCGATCAATCTATCAATTTTAAGACACCAAAGGCAGAAGGCAAGCGAAATCAATCAAAATTCCGTTGGTTGACCTGACGGCGACGACTGTTCAGTCGCAGCTCGTTCGCCGGAGCTCCGAGAAAACCCCATCAATCGCCGCCTCCCCCGATCGCTGCGACCGGTGAGTTCACCTCGAATCTCCTCTCCTCCTCGAACCGCAATTTTCCATTCGATTAAGGCTTCGAGTCGCTACGTCATCGTCGCTCGATGCGCTGCTCGAAGGCGACGCCAACGACGCCGTTTCGTCGCGGCGTCGGCGTTCGCGACGGTAACGAAAGAAGGGAAGAGAATCGGTCGCACGATTGTCGCTCGAGGCGATTCTCGTCATCAAAATTGCGTGCGCATCTCGTGACGCGGCGTCTGGATTTCTGTGTCTGTTGCTGCTACAATGTCGATTCGTTGAGGGGGACGAGATTTTTTATTTTCCTGTTTCTACATTGTAATCCTTTTACTAAATGCATTGCTAAGATTGTCTTCTGCAATGGCCGAAAAAATCGGACGGTTGGTTAGTGTTTTCTCAGAATTAAATTCGAGAGATATTGATCGGCGGTCCTTTTATAAGGTTTTCCTATACGATGGTAGTTTGATGATGTCTCCTTTTAAGGAAGTCATATGCTGTGTTGGAGTTTTCATCTGTTGAGGAAATTATATATGCTCTGGCTTTTCACTAGTAAGATTATTGAGAAAATTAGTTGCTTTTCACTAGTAAGATTACCCGCTTCTCATAAATGTCTATATTCATGAAACAGATTTGGTTGCCGTTGCTTACTTTGGGTTACAATGTGCCATCAAAGTTCTTGTGAACATTTCTCTGATGAAGAAGCAACTGCAGCAGAAGAGGCTCTCCTGGTGTATTGCAAGCCTGTTGAGCTATACAATATTCTACACCGCCGTGCCATACATAATGTAATTGTTTCATAATGCTCTCCTTTGCAAACTCTATGTTTTGGCTTTGCCTTAATATATATACTTCCCTGGAAACACCAATTGGGATGATCAGCTTTGACTGTAGATGGGTATATTGAGGGAGGGAATACCTGTGATATAGTCCCTTGTTGTAGATATTTATGTAGTGTAAATCATTTTACAACAATCTTAAACTCTACTCTTGGGCGGCACTCTCAAAAGGGAAAAAAAAAAAAAAAAACAATTAACATCTGGTCTCTTCAAAAGTTGGGCTAGCCAAAAGATAATTTTTAGGTGTTGGTAACTCCTTACCTTATCCTGATCCTGTTGAACAGATGATATCTGAATGCTATCATCATAGGTCTAAGATATAAAGTCCCTCAGGTTTTCATGGCTTTCATAATTCTAAGATACGTTCCTTGTTCTGATTTTTTGGATACGTCCATTCTAACATGCTGATCAAGCATCTGTTTGTGCTCTAGCCTTCTTTCCTCCGGAGATGTTTGCGTTTCAAAATTCAAGCAAGGCGTAAGCGTAATAAGAGGTGAGAATTTTCATCCAACTACATACTAGGCTACTATTCCTCAATCATTGCTAAGGGATCTTTGTGTTGATTTTTATTTTATTTTCCAGTTATATTCTTTGAAATTACAGTACTTTAGTGCTTCTAGTGGCTATTCCCTCAGTGCTTCTGTCCAAGCTCATGCTCTTCTATGTAACTTTGATACCCCGAAGAGGAGTTTGTGTGTGTTTACTATTCCGTAATTTATAGGAATATTTCATGGGCCTTTGGTTTCATATAGGGAAAAGTTATTGCATATATGGGCTTTTGACACAAGAGAAACAAATTGTACAAAGTCCTTGTAGTTGTGGCTATTTCTAAAAAAGAATGGTAAATCAAGCCCGTTTGTGATCGAATGGCTTCTAAAGACCTCTTAAGGTGGCGGTTTTTATGTTGTTGCTGTTGTTGGTTCCTTATTTGGATGCACAAGTAGCAGGGCATGCAACATTTTTGTTCTCATTTTCTCATTTAGTTGACTAAACTGCTAGAGAACAGCAGCCGTTTCCCTGTTTTTTTTTTTTGGGGCCAAGATGACACATATCTAGCCATGTTCTGTCTTTTCTTATCCTAATAAGTTTATTTTCTCATTCTAGCCATCCTCTCTCTTTTCTTTTCTTTATCGAAAATGTCTGCCCACTTTATTATTGTCCTTCGTGTGATTCTTCTCCTATTTTGGGGTTCCTGTAACATTTACCATTTTTGTACTAATTTTCTAGGTTGAGGGCTGGAATAGTCATTTTCAAATATAGGGACCGCAATAACGTGCATCGAAAGATTGAAGGTACATGGATTCATTAATAGTTTGAATTTTGCATCTTCTCCGTCTCAACAGTTTGTTGTGATTAATTTTCTATGATGCAACATAGAGCGACTCCACCATGGATGCTAGGGCTAGATATCGGTTTACTCTTCTTATAAGAAGAAGGTAAAACACATGCAATGCGAACATAGTTAATGTGAAAATGCAGAAGTAGAATAGACCTTGGAACGTTTGCTCTCCACCACCAGGTTATCTTACTAACTTTGGTAGTTGATCGTATCTCTCTGACTATAAGATACTACAAGTTAATGACAAACTCGCTGAGTTGCTGTGTTGTAGCACTGCTACTTTTGTCTCAAAATAACCTTTCTATCCTTGCAGCCTGCTTTTAAAGCATCAATATTTTTAAGAGGAAAGGATTTTGAGTGGGTGTAGAATGAGCAAATATACATGACATGTCCTGAAAAATATTCTTTGCTTCAGAGCTTTAGATTGAAGTTCACATGTGTCCACCTCCCAAAGCACAGTAGGGACATTAATGAATGGCAGTGCCTCTTTGAAGCTACTGTTTTTATTTTCTTCCTGTCGAAATTTGCTCTATTTGTACAAGGATGGGCCAAGCTTCGGTAGTAAAAACTTTTAATTGGTGCCTTTGTTTTAAAAATGCAGTAACTGAAGATTTCTCTTGCCCATTTTGCTTAATGCAATGTGCAAGCTTTAAGGTAAGGTTTTACATCATTGGTTTCTCTACTATCATGCTCTCACCCTTTTATCTCTCTTTTCAACTCATACATGTTTGCATAATTTTGATGAAAAAACTTGAGCTTTTATTTGTTTGAATAAGAAATAAATACTGCTCTTTTTTTGGCATTTTGCGTACTTTCCATCAGTCCATGGAGTTTCTGAACTAACTAGAATTTGGCATCTTGGCGAAGTTTCATTTGATATGACGTACGTCTTATGCATAGAGAACTTGGGTTTCACATGACAAGGGCTTCTTTGCACTTTAGGCTCTTAAATGCAGCTGGCATTTTAACTATCTAAATTGCCTCATTTTAGAGTTCACTTTGCTTTCCAATTCTTTTAAAACTTCGGCCATATCTTGAGTTGTTCTGGAGGCACATACAAAATAAGGGTTCTCTCTATAATGCAACTGCACCCAGCTATTGATGCCAACTTATTGTGTACTTCTCAATTGAGCAATGCCTAATGTGCTCTTTCATTCACCCTTCAGAAAAATACTTCTCAACAGCATGATTCTTGAGAAATTTTCACCTGACAACTTTTTTGCACGATATATTAAGCAAGATAACCGTTCCTTGATTCTTTGTTTTCAGGGTCTAAGGTTGCATTTATGCTCATCGCATGACTTGTTCAACTTCGAGTTTTGGGTTGGTAACCAGTAGCCGGGTTGATAAATAAAATGCTACTTTTTCCTCCAGCACCTGCTGTTAAACTGAAAGTGGTTTTTTAGGTTTATGAAGAGTATCAGGCAGTGAACGTCTCTGTTAAAGTTGATATGCTGAGATCCGAGGTAATATATTTCCACTCAAAATAACTTTTTTACAGTCAATTGCTTTGATTATTGGATGTTTAATTCTTTGCTCATAACCTTTATGCATTGATTGGTTCCATTATAATGAATGGGATGTCATTCTTGTGGGCTGCACTTGGGTACCTTACTATTAAATTTTTGCCCCTCATTTTCCAAAATTTATCAGAAGCGAGCAGAGATTATTTGAATTGTCTGTGACTATTTCAATACATTAAGATAGAATAAGCGCCAGATTGTAACTTGTTAGTGCTGTATTGTCGTAGATGAGGAGTAAATCAACTGAATCATTTTGCTGGTCCTTTTGCCTTATCTGAATGATGAAGAGGAGTGGCTGGGGAATGTGGCACTTCCTCATTGTGGTGATGGGTTTTGAGGAAATGCAATGTCTTATGGGATAAGCATGTATTTAACGAAAAGCAATGTCTCATTTTTTCTCTTCTTAAGTTATAGGTCTTTCAACCCCTCTGCAAGGCCCCTAGACCCCTGAAACCCAACCACTTGTTCAGTTCCCAACTATTACTTTAAGTGAACAGGTGTTTTTGTCTATCCTTTAATCGGAAGCTGACATGAAGGAAACTTGAACAAAAACTTGTTTGTATGACTTTAGAACATGATGCAGTCTTTACTAGTGTCTAACAGGAATCATTTTTGTGAAGTATCTTACTTGAAAAGGACTTTTTGTTAGATAATTGAATGCCCGTACAATTTGTTGCATTCAATGTTTGTGCAGGTTCTGGCTGAAGAAACAGACCCTAGATTGTGGACATTCTTCTTCTGGTTAGTCTTTCATTCTTTCAATTCCACACTCCTTTCACTATCCTTTGTATTCCTCATCTTTGAATAATACCAGAATTAAAGGTTAATACAAACTATATCTTCAGCCCAAAACCACGAAGGCGTCAGCCAAAATATTCTGCTCAAAATAGGAAGCATGTCCAAGTTGAGCTCTTGGAATTTGATCCATCCCAATTGGCCAGTGAGGGGTTGCAGAAAGGACTTCAGGAAGTTGAAAATGGTGATAATTTCGCTATTAATTCTTAAAGCATAACAACTAGTAAACAGCCACCTGCATGATCGTGTTTCATTTCAATAACACTTATATATGGTCTATATTTTAATTTCTCGTAGACTTGATGCATAATGAAATTTTCTTTGTTGTCTTAGTTTGTTAATGAAATTTGGGATCTGAAAAGAAGCGAGAAGTTTCCTGTTAATTCTTCATATAAGGACACCAAAATTGAAATATGAAAATTTGAATTTATATACCCAGTGTCTTTAGAGTATTAGCATACTTTAGTAGTATCCTTTGAAGGTTTGGTTGCTATTGGCACAAACCACTCTTGATGAAGAAACACAATTCTGCTAACATATTTTTGTTATCCTCACTTAGTTTGAAAGGTACTGGCTGATGTGTGAATAGTGATTTACAGTGCCTCTCATGCTTGGTGTGCTGATGAGTTGTTGCTCATTTTTAGCTGTTCGATGAAGATTATTTGTATCCTTTTACCCTGGTTTGAGGTTTGAGATCTTACTTTGCTAGCATGGTCAATTTCACACACTCGGTGGAAAACATTTTTTTGCTCTTATCTTTTTAATTTAAAAGGATATGCATCCCTCATGTTGATCAAATTCTATGCTGACAGTCAAATTGTTATTTTGGTTGTTATCATTCTGACTAATTTCACATCATCATGAATTGCTCTTAGAAAAGTTGGTAAAGCGCAATGATGGGTCCAATTCTTCTTATGTTATAGTTGCTAATTCATGCAGCATTTATAGCAAAGTTTCTCCCATCAACTTTGTTTGAAAATGGAACAAACATATCGGAGAGTATGCATATCAAATTCACATACCTAAGAAATGAACTCCTAAATCATTGAAAAGATGTGGGAAAGGAGAAAGAGCCATTATTTTTATGGGGTAATATGGCAGAGATTATTCGCTTAGCAATCCCCGGTCATCAAATGTTACTGACAATATCTTGCCTGATCAAAGTCAAATTTTCATCATAAATTTCTTCCTGTACGCATGCAGCCTTGAAGGTTCGAGGTATAATTTGATTAGGATGACTTCTCTCAATGGTTGGAAAATCTACTGACCTATTTTATCTGTCACAGCTATGCAGAATGGAGTGCATGAAGCAGAAAATTTCTTTCCCGACGATCCTAATACAGCTGAGTGTTTAGAGCATGTTGCATCCAGTTTCAATGTTTCAGGGACTCCAACTTCAATGGCTCAATCTTCTATAGACCATGAATGCATAAAATCCTCCGCTGGAAGTGATCCAGCTATTCTACAAACATCAAAGGCAAGGAAAATTGTGGTGGAACGTTCAGAATCTAGGAAGTACGTACGCCCAATTCTTTGACAAGTCATCCATTTGAAGCACGTTCAGTGGGCTGTTAACTTCTGCCTGAACAGATTAGTTGGAGTGCATATTATGTCTACTAATGGCTCACTGTTATTGTAACATATTTATTTCAGCCGTGGGCAATTGCAGAGACGACAGTTCTATCACTCTCACAGAGTTCAGGTGATTGCTAAACTCAGATCCATCTTTGAATTAAGTTATCTTTGTCAATAGAATCCCTCTATGGTTTGCCATTCCATATATTCAATTTGTGCTCTTCAACCTGTGGATCTTGCAAACAATTAATGCTGAGAAAAATCTTTCTGGCAGAAGCATTTTGTTATTTATTTTAGCAATTCTATGTAATGAAAGTTGTGACCTTTTTTGTGATGCCCAATGGAACTAACTCAACCAGCCGTTGGCCTTTCCATTTACAGTTTTGGCACTGAATAATTTAGTTGTCTAGCAATTACGTCCGCATGATCATGTTCTTATCTTTGTGAAAGTCTTCCTAGATTTCCGGATTGAAATTTGTTAATTTGAATACAAGTGAAAATCATGATCAAGTCTTTGAATCTATAGGATTAGGTGTGGCATAATGATTGGCAGGATATGTTGTTTATTTCCTTCTTTTTTTGTTGTTTTTCACCAGGAGTGCTGTTTCTAGTTGAGATTGTTCCATGATAACCTGGATCTCATAAATTTGAAGTCATGGAAACAGCCTTCTTGCAACCACACTTATGAGTTCCATGCGAGTATAACCCTCCTAAAACTATAATGATGTGGGAATATCCTCATTTAGGATGTTGTTACTGTTGCTGTTCCCTTAAGAGTTGGTAATTATCATGTTTGGCTCCTCTTTTCTCAGCAAAAACATCCTCCTCCTTTAAGAGTATATTCTGCTTAATCAAAAATAATATCTCTTCGAGGTCTGGAAATCTTTTCACTAAAATGTTCATGCCATCCTAGTACATCACCAAAATAATGTGCCTGACATGATTTCAATGAACTTGCTTCTTTTTTTGAAGCCCATGGAAATGGACCAAGTATTATCAGATCGGGACAGTGAGGATGAAGTAGATGATGACATTGCAGATTTTGAGGATCGAAGGGTATGTACTTTTTCTAATTACTGACACGAAAGAGTATTGACATACTCAGATCTGAGTTAATTGAAAAACTGGAATTTCCTAGAGATTGGAAGTAGAATCTGTCTGATGTTAGATACAGAAGGTGACATGTAGCTGGCAGCATTATGATGATTTTTGGGCTAATCAGTTTGACTTTGTATGTTCTAAAATAAATCAGTAGCAGGTTTGTAGCTTCTATGTCTGCCTGGTGTTTTCCCCTTCTCAGAATCGGTTCTAGAGCTAACATTGGATGATCTTGTATTGTAGCCAAGAGACCTTAAACATAAGGACAGCTTTTAATTTGATTCTTCATCTTAGAGCAGAAATAGATTAACTGAAGCTGCTCTCTGGAAACAGCTTTCTCCTAGTTCATTCATGGCTCAAAAAAATATATGATTCAGCAACAGGATCTACTCATGGCACTTAAGATTTGATGGATGGGATATCTACTGCTTCCTTTCTAGTATCTGCTTCTGCAATTCAATGGGATGGGCCATGTATACATAGAAGAGCGAGAATTTGTGATTTTCCCTGTTGAAAAATTACTCCCTGGAATTCCAAACTGCCAAACTGGGGATTTTAAGAAAACTCTCGTTTTAGATACCCTTTTGTTTAACTCAACAATTTAGGGATGTGTCACACGAGATATTTGGGTACTTTCATACATACATGAGTTCCTCAGTGGAGAAGCAGAAAGTGATGAGTATTTGCTCAAACTATCTCTTGTCTATTAAGACCATCAACAGTTCTCAGTAGAACCCAGTGGAACAATCTTTTCTCAACCTGTTAATTGGAAGAGTCAATCACTAGTTAAATCTTTTGTTTGCAGATGCTGGATGATTTTGTGGACGTCACCAAGGACGAAAAAGATCTCATGCATCTCTGGAACTCGTTTGTCAGAAAACAGAAGTAATCATCACGTCTCTCATGTTTTATCAGTCGAATAGAGAAGAACGAAAAATATGTGAAATTTACTTTTTCAGATTGTTCTCATCAGTGAATGCTGCTAATAGGCGCTTTCCCACCCCACCCCCCCCACCCCAAGTCTCTTTTATCAGTTAATGTATCAGGTGTAAGTCATTCTTGATTGGCACAGGGTTCTGGCAGATGGTCATGTACCATGGGCATGCGAAGCGTTCTCAAAACATAACAGCAAGAAGCTTGTTGAATCTCCAGCTCTCTTTTGGTAGCGTCTCTTGTGCTCTGGCTCTAATGCTTGTTACACTGAATGAGAATCTGTTCGCCCCTTAATCCTCCAAATCAAATGTTATTTGAGTTTGCCAAATGCTATTGTTCTGCCACTATACGAGATGCAAGCTTGGTCAAATTTTGTTGGTTCTCGCTTTTCAGGTGCTGGAGATTATTTATGATCAAACTGTGGAATCATGGCCTTCTAGATGCATCCACAATGAACAACTGTAATGCGATCCTCGAGAGGTATCGGAATGAGGGGCCCGATGTAAAGCGAAAGACTGATCCTGCGAATTAACTTAGCATTCAACAGTTGACTATAGGTAACCCAAATTCAATCATCTGATTTAGTTTCATTCTAATGACCCAGCTAGGGAAGAATCAATGTTATTCATATAGAACCGGAGTGGAAATTGTGGTGATCTTCTGGGATCTGAATGTTGTAAACCTCAGGAAACGAGTCTATATGGCTCTCTTGAGTAAGCCTCTCGCACTTTTTCTGATCGCATCTTTCATGGAGACATCATGCGATGTACGGTTAATGTGGCGAGATTCGAGGGGGACCTGTTCACGCGTGCTCACATTTTGACGCCAACTTTAGCTTCACAGAAAATCAGTGTCCCCTTCGAGTTGATGGTAATCCAGTTGACATTAGTGAATAAATCAAGACTAAGAGCACTGTCCAATTCTATATTTAACCATAGTAGCATTTGAACTTTGAGTCAAGGCTTTCAGCTAGCGTCATTGTGGAATTTAGGTTTTGCTTGCCAAGATTAATGACCTCCTTGGGGGATAACAATAGTCTATAATTATGGATTCGGCTATGAAAATCAATGGTCGTGGGTTCGGTTCCCGGACAGAGGCGCTTAGATTTTGTCATTACAGTGGATTCTCATTTTAGTTTCTCTTCAGGTATCCGATTAATCATGGTCGTATCATTAGGGTGTGTAAAAGATATTTTTGAGGATGACTCAATTTTGTTCCCCCAAACGAGCTTATTTGTATGAACAAGTATCACTCACGAAAAGGAATGAGCATGATTTCAAGGTAAAATCAGGAATCGGAAAATCGGATCAGTGTGAGTTGGCTCGGTTCTAGGTTCTAGGGAGAGATGGTCTGGTTCTCATATTTGAATTCGAGTTGCTTCTTGATAATATATGATGATGTTTCTGCCTCATTGCTGATTCTAGACTGAACCATTGAGATTGCATAGACTAGATTACAATGTACGCACATTGTTTGTCGAAATGCTCTTCAAACATAGTTGCGAAGAGCGAAGTAACTCATGATTTTCAAGTCGCCATTTTTCATGACAGTGCGTGATGATGGATGAATCCAATTTGTTGACGACAAAGAGGTGACGATTGAGGTTGAATCACTGTCGAGATTCATTGACAAACAAGTTGAACGTCCCAAGTGCAACGAAGATTGAATATCATGCATCATGGAATTAATTTTTTATTTTCAATGGTCATTAATTATTTAATTTGAAATATGCACACTTGCGTTGGGCCTAATATGGCTAAGTGCCACAAATTCAACACTAATTATACAATTATAAATATAATAATTACCAATTGTACTTATTAATCAAGGGTTTGAGAGAAAGAAAAGCTCCTTCTTAAGCGATTGGGTGGTTTCTAGGTCGGCTTTCTTGCGCCTCGACCGATCCTACTCCCCGGGTGCTCTTAAAAACTTCAATTCTCCATATTGGCCTAGTGAATTCAGATGATGATGAATCTATACGAGAAATTATTCTTCTCAAGAACATGTTAAAGGACTCCTTATTTAAATGCCTCCTTGAAATGGTGTCACTCAATATACGAAGTTCATAATTCATTCTCAGTATATCTGATATGATCAAGCGACTATGAAGCGATTAATTATGAATCCGCTTTATTTCAAGCTCGATTTGTCACACTCAGGCTTCATTTGTTTAATAAAAAATGAACGGTGGAGAAAATATTTTCCAAAAAATAATTATTTATATCACTTATAAAATTGAACGAGATTAATATAAATTATTTCTGATAGTGAAAGCATTTTCACTAGCTAATTAATTTAAAAATAAGAGCGACTATTTTTAGAAAAAAATATCTTTCAAGTCATTTATTTTTCCAACATTTAAATACCTCCTTGAAATGGTGTCGTTCAATCTATGAAGTTCATAGGTCACTCTCAATATACTTAATATGAATTTTATTCGATGTTAGTCATGCAACCATGAAGCAATTATTTACGAATCCGCTTAATGTTGAGCTCGATTTGTCGCACTGAGGATTTGTTTGTTTTGTATAAAATGAATTATTGAAGAATTTTTTTTTTTAAAAATAATTATTTATATTATTTATTAATAATAAAAAATATTTTCATTATCCGCGAGTATATTTAGATATTAATTATTGTAGATGATGAAAATGCTTTCATTGAAAAATTATTTTAAACATAATAAGATCGATTATTTTTAAAAAAAATATTTTTAAAATTATTTATTTTTCGCGAAGGAAATGAGTTTAATTAAAGTTGGAAAGGAATGAATTAGATTTTAATTAATTAATCGATCTTCATTTCGATAGAGAAGGTTCGAGCGAGTCGGGACTCGGGGACGTGTCAACTCGAACCGAAACATATTTATGAAAAAAGGCCCCTGCCTCTCGCGTCGCTTCGCATTTGCCATCGAAATCGAAATCGAAATCGAATTCCTCTGCGCACTTCCTTCTCCATCGAGAGATTCTCACCTCCTTTTCACTTCGCGGTTGCAGAAGCTCGAAGCAGGTGGTCACTTTCGATGGCGACGGTAGACCAGAGCCCATCCGGCAAGAGGTGGCTTCCTCTCGAAGCCAACCCCGATGTCATGAACCAGGTAAGTTGCGTCTTCTGCTGCTCCTCCTGTTTTTTTCTTTTTTTTTTGGGTCTTTTTCGGTGCCGGCGCGAGTTCGGATTGACGGGAACGGGAATCGGCGGCGTCGAGCGGCGCTTCGATTTCGACCTCGGTGGAAGGAAGGCGTGGATTCGCGATCGGGCGTTCGATGGCGGATGAATCGTGCGAAACGAATTCGGCGACAGTCGTTAGTTGGGGACTGTGTTGACTGGGCGAAGCGAACGATCGTTTCTTCGTGGAGATGAGTGTGGAGTGATGTGGACGACTGGCTAGTTTTGTTGTTACTGAAGTGACTGGGGCAGTCCTGATCCTAATTGCTTAGGTGAATGTTCAAGGTGATTGCGCTTAATAGCGAAGTTGGTTCCGATTATTGGGTCCGTAAATAAACTGGTTGATGATTTTGCGTGTAATTCAGCAATGACACCATACTAGAAGCGGGTTCTGTCCAGATTGTTCGATTTTGGCTATGTTGCTCTCTGGTCTATGTGTAAACTAGTAAAGTGTGCAATATCTGTAGTTTTTTTCTTTAGTATTATACCTCTAGCCAATTGGCTGGGAAAAAAAAAAAAAACTTTAGCCAGTGTTCTGCTTCACCCACTGTGCATATGTAGAATGACATACATGGATGTCTTTGGGTTGGTTGGTATCGTGGGCAGATTAATTTATTTAGAAAATTTTCTTATGCGGATGGCTATCTGGGTTGTTTTGCTTTTCAGTTCTTGTGGGGCCTTGGTCTTCGGGAGGACGAGGTCGAGTGCGTCGACGTCTTTGGGTTAGATGACGAACTCTTGGAGATGGTCCCGAAGCCTGTACTCGCTGTTTTGTTCCTCTATCCCATCACGGCGCAGGTGCCTAGATTTCGTTGTGCTTCCATCCTTCTTAGTATGTCTGTCAATTTCTTGTGGATAAAGGGAGACAAGATACTTAATGCTGACTCACATGACGCTTTCTTTGTTTTAGTCAGAAGAAGAGAGAAAACAGCAAGAAAGTTTGAAGAAGGTAGGGTTTCTTCGTCTTTTTATGCATATGTCATAAATGTATTGATAGGTGAAGAGTGAATAATGTTTATTTCGAACATACTTTCAATGATGCCTTTCAAATTAATAATGGATGAAACCCATTGTGTTTTACTTCTATTTATTCTGTTGCCAATAACTAATCTACGATGGCATGCGATAATGCTTCAAGTACCCATGGCTTTCAATAGCTATTTTACAATATTTATTCAGCTCTCTTTCTAAAAATTTTGGTAAACTTTGGTCATGACTTCTGCTTATCATCCTGATGTTAGGAGTGTAGCAGTAAAGTTTATTTCATGAAACAAACTGTGGGCAATGCTTGTGGAACAGTTGGCCTTCTGCATGCTGTTGGGAACATCACTTCAGAGATCAAGCTTGGTAAGTTTCCGCTAGTTTCCTTTATTTGGACTGTCTCTGCTCTTTGTAAGTGCATGATAAGCTTGTGAAGAAGCATACATCCTCCAAAACCTCAGAAGTTCTTGTTAAAAGAGCTGTAGAAGGTAAACATAGGAATCATGAGTGCTTTCTGTAGGACGATTGACTGGTGTTACGTTTTCACTTCACACCCCAATCACACTGACCTAGGGAAGAATTATTAAGAATTTGGAGGAATGATGATACTATTAGGACCCTCAAGTGTTGGAATCATCCAGTCTAAGATACATTTAAACCTTAGGAGATGGCCTTAGCAATGTTAAAAGAACAAAACAGGTACAAACAATAAAAGAAGGGAAAAGAAAAGTAAAACTGCTACTGTCATCCAGAGCTCTTTGAAGAAAAGGACAGGACTTGAACATCTTCTTTACATGGATTAGAGCTATCATATTTACGAACTCATACTAACTTTTTCATGACTAGGAAGCAAAATTTTGAATTATGTTGTGGAATATACAATCTCATATCTGCAATGATGGCTATGCTCTTCATCAGGAATTTTGCCAGTCGTAGATTTTTTTATGTAGAGGATAATTATTCATTTTTATTAGACATTTCTAAATTAGATGACTGCCTCCATTTAAACTCCTTTGGACATATATTTTTCCTTTTCTTCTCCTTCAGTGGAGGGATCCTATTTTGATAGGTTTTTCAAGTCCACTGCAAATATGGATCCTAATCAGGTAATATCTCTCTCTCTGCCCCTCTCTCTCTCTCTCTCTCTCTCATGCGCGCACAAATGAATAAGCACACAGTGCTCACTGAGTTTCATCAATTTGTTTAGCAATGGTTTCCTCTGGTTAACTCATAGTCTTTGCATCCTTCTCTGTCTACGTCCTTAGCGTGCTGCATTTCTGGAGAATGATAGAGACATGGAAGTCGCCCACTCAGTAGCTGCTACAGCGGGTGAAACAGAGGTAAGGTTTTATTATCCTCATGAACTTAAGATATAGATTGTCATGGATCACTTTTACACTAATCCATGGTAATAGGATTGTTCTGGAGCTATGAGCTAAATTCTCCTTGTTAACTTTCAATTTGAGCACTGACTGTTCATCCTGTCCCACTAATTATTCTTGACAGGCATCAGAGATTGTTGATACACATTTTATCTGCTTTGCTTGTGTAGATGGTAAGCATTCCTCCCCCTTCCTCTTTTCTCTTCCTGTGCTCTCTCTCTCTCTCTCTCTCTCTCTCTCTCTCTGCGCCCTTTTTTATTCTGCAAGAACAAACTTATTTTTCTGACCGGCCACTTGACTAAAGTCTGTTGATCTAATGGGATCAGTTGCCTCCACAAATATGTAGGTGAACTGTTTGAGCTGGATGGAAGAAAGTCCAGTCCTATATCACATGGTCCATCCTCACCAAGCAGCTTATTGCAGGTTATTATCACTGTCAATTTTTCTCGACTCTATCTTCTAATTTTCTTTCTTAGCTGTTATCTAGGATTTGTTGGCTTCCTTGGAAACTATACTGATGTAATTGTGGTGCCAGGGGAGTAAGGGCGTGGGGTTTTGGGGCAGGAGTAGGTTTCCGGTGTGAGAAACTTGATTCATAGGGATATTTCACGTTCTTTAACTCAAATGATCTAGCAATTGGTCACCCTATATTATTATTTTTTTTCTTTTTTGGGTGGCAACGGTTATCTACTATCATCACCCATTCTATTGGAGTTTTATCTAACCAATTTTTTGCATGACAGGATACAGCTAAAGTCATCCGAGAAATGATCCAGAAAAATCCAGATTCACTCAACTTCAACGTCATGGCTCTTTCTAAGAAGGTTTGAGGCATATAATGTCTATAATGGAGCTCGTCAAGTTACCCTCGCTGTGGACGTACTGATCGTCGCTTTCCCAGACGGATGTCAGTTCTTTCAAAGTATCGTGTTAAGTATTTATAAGAATAACTTGCTACTCACTAGAGGGCCCGTAATCTGTGACTTGCGGATCGTTCGCTTTTAGGTCTATGAACGAATCTTTGGGTTTAGATGTTACTGCTGTGTCCAAAAGTGGTGAAACGGATGTTATGCAGCTGAAACTTGTAGGCTTATTGCTTTGCGTAGGAGACAGCTTCCTTTTGATGCTTCATCATATGGCTTGACGAGTTCATTTCATTTTACGTGGAAGGTATGCATCATGAACTTCTCGGTTTCGAATGACATCGTTACTTTACACGGCACATAGAATGATTCGGCTATATGCTTTGGGGGTTTGTGTGACGTAACTGGTACTGGTTCATGAGATGATACAGAAAGGAAAGGGAGAAAAACGATGACATGCGTGATCGCGAGGAAGTTGAACGTCAAGGTCAAATTTACATTTCTAGAGAGAGTTTCTTTCAATGCGTGGCTTCCCTGAGAACATTGCAAAAGACACGCGAATGCGAGAGAAGAGGGTCGTCGCTTTTGAAATGAAGCTTGGGAAAATGAAAATCACGCGTTGACATTACCAAAAGCCGGAAGAAAGTCGAGTCAAAACTTCCGGGGACAGAGGGGATAGAGGGAACGGATGGTTAGACTTGTCTATGCGATTAGAGAGCAGTGAACCGATCGTGGTTCGAAGGATTCGTATGGAGCCGCCAGGGGAACGATACGATGTACTGTCCTGTCGGAGCTTTTGGCCATTGGCCATCGTGAACCTCATGGTCGGCTTGCATATGTAATAATAGTCGTGGATCGACTGTGGAGCAGTCGCTTCGTTCATCTGCTTGACGCATATAAGAAAAGAGCTCGTTTATGAACGGACCGGTTTAACATTGTTGATGGGAAAAATCGAAAGAAGTTCTAAATCAGTAAATCTTTTGTATGAATGTCAAATCGGTTCTAAATTTTTTAAATTCGATCGATTTTTAGTCTAAATGTTTTGACAATTTGCCAATATAATTTTTCAAACTAATTTTAGCTGGACATTCTTAACGTGGATGTTAATCATTTTGCGTGGTATGACTGGAGTTAATGTGGACAATTTTTGCAACTTTTTTATAAATTTTTCTTTTCTTTTCTTTTCTTTTTTTTCGCCCCCAAGGCCCATGGTGAAAAAAAAAAGACTACAAAATTTAGACAAAAATTCAGAAAAAAATTGCAAATATTGTTCACGTAGGATGGTCGTCCTCCACGTTAGTGAAGAGAAAAGTACCAAAAAAGTCATAAACCTATTGCATTGGTATCAATTCAGTCATAAATTTTTTAATTTGACCAATTCAGTCATAAACCTTTTACTATTGGCAAATTGTCATAGATTTAGGATTAAATTGATAAAATTGGAAAGTTTATAATTGAATAATCGTATAATAAGTTTTAACACTTCTTTGATAATCATCCCATCGTCGATGGATTCAAGTAATGGGCAGGGCAAATGCCCTTAAATGATACCAAAGCTTGAGTGAAGGTCCGATAGAAGTCATACTCTAATTCATCGTCTTGTCAGTGGTAGGCCTAACACATTCGTATTGATCAGAGAAATCAATACCTACACTCAAAGTATTCCCTCCTTTTCTCACGTGTGTCTATGCTGCCGTTGAGCAAAGGAATACATTGTATGTTCATTTTCCTCTTATTCAAAGTGAATTGAGTGTCGAGGCAATGCAGAGTCGCGCTCGAGCAATGCCAAATCTCGAATCCTCTCATGTCGCGAATGCACATCTCTTAAGTTGTCGATCACTTTCTTCTACTACACAACACACGTTTGGCCTCATGATCAAGGAATAGAAATTTTCTCGGTCATTCCTTTCAATGAAGCGACTATGCATCGGGCGGCATGTATGCTAAGACCCCACTTGCCAAACAAGAAGAGAAACGACCAGCCCAAGAATTTCTAGGAAAAGCCCCTCTCCATCTTTACTCGTGTCTTATTTGGCTTCCCATGGTCACAAAACATCCTCGGCAAAAAAACACAACCCGAAAAGAAACCAAAAAAAACAAAAGAATTTCCACAAAGGTTCCCTCTCGGTCCCGACCCACGTTGTGTTACAGGGAAAGGAGATGTAAATCATAAGCTAACCAACAGCTGTTCGCCATTTGTGGACGTTCCCACTTGTCGTCCTACTTGGAATCCCTTCGTCTCATTCTCCGGTGTGGCCCCGCGTGCCGCCGCGGGAGCCACCGACGAGCCCACCGCCTTCTTCCTCCTCTTCCCAGCGCCGTTGTCCAGTGACGACGATGACGAAGGCGACGGCTCCGGTGATGGCCGTTTCGGCGACGATCGCTTCGCCGTCACCCTGACCGGCTCGGGCTCGCCCGAATTGATCCGGAGCGGGAAATTGAGCAAGGCCCGCGAGCCGCGCATTCTGTAGGCAGCTCGGTCGTAGGCCAGCGCCGCATCCTCCGCGGTCTCGTAAGTCCCGAGCCACACCCGGGACCCGTTCTTCGCCGGGTCGCGGATCTCCGCCGCGAACTTCCCCCACGGCCGCCGCCTCACTCCTCTGTAGTGCCTCCCCGTCGCCGGGACCGCAACAGGTGGCCGAGTCGCGACACACTCCGGCGACCAAGTCTGGAAGGACTCTGGCTCTGGCTTCACTGAAACCTGCGCCGCGAAGCTGAGCAGGCGGGGCTCCTGCGAGCCCGACGGGGCCGAGCCGAAGGAGGCAGGCTCGTTTAGGAGCCTGTAAATGACCACGTCGTCCGGGTCGTCTTCCCTGAGAGGGAGCCCTCCCCAGTTCTCGGCCACGTACGGGCACGGGTCACCGCCGAGGCCGGCGCTCCACGACTGAGCTCCGTTCGGACAACCCGAGAGGAGCCGACTCTCCGAGTCGTCGAGCAACAAGTGCCTGCTGATGGAATCAAGAAGCGCCAGGTCGGACTCCTGGAAAATCTGTGCATACATGTTTCCAACCCAAGATTTCTCGTTGCTAAAAATGCTCAAAATCCAATCCTGGGTACGTCAATATCTTAGGGCAACCCACTTAATATCTTGAGAAAGAGAGAGAGAGGACGTTGTAAGTTTGCAAGGGAATTGTCAAGAGTTTGGAGAAGATGGTGTGTATATATACAGGGGGAGATCGAGCCGACGTGGGTAGGGTCGCCCTACAGAAGGGGATAGATTCATGTACCGACGACTCCTGTTTCGGAAGAGCTTTGCGCACATACTTTTCAACATCATGTTTTGCCATTTCATCATTCCGGTTTCGATTTTCCAGGGGACCCCCTCGGGTTTCCACGAAGGTTCCGTGCGTGTGCCGGTAGTGGCTTCGGGTGGGAATATAGAAACGTGCCCTAATCGCCATTAAAATAACATCATCAAATCTTGCCATCTCTTTTTGTCCGTTCGCCCCTCAATGCTCGTCGTCGGTCAATCGCTTCTTGTTCAATTTGCTCTTTGTTTAATGCCGCGATCGGATTATTTTTCTCTATTTTGTCGCGCAGCGACACCGAGTCCGTCTGCACACGTTCCCTTGCGATGAAGAAATTCGAGGTCATTAGAAAATTCAGAGGATTCACACGGAACAACTTGCCTCCCCTATTCATACTCGTGAAGGACATTAGGGATTTCAGGATAAATATCTCCATCTCTTGCTGCGATTCGAATAGACGCATTTCCATTGCAATGCAAGTCTAGTTGCTCGTACCCGCACAACCCTTAGTCAACTCATACCCGACCGACCCGACCATATTGCTAAAGGACTTAGTTATATAACCCAATGTAGAAAAACTCATAAGTAAATTGAGATTAGAGCATGGAGTGAGCAAGTATGGGATTGAGTGACGGTAATAAAGAGTGAAGAGAGAGTTATAGAAGTGAGCTAGGATTAAGTAAATTGAACCCATTTAATATTTATATTCTTAATCTATTTATAACTCATTTATGGATATGATTAACTCATATAATAACTCAACCCATCGAATATGGATAAAAAAATGAGCCCATCACTCATTTTGACTGGTTTAGATTTGACGTATGAGGAAATATTCGATAGTAAGTATATCAAATAGCACGAGGAAGTTATGTCGCATCATTTAAATGGTTGTTAAATCATGGCAAATCGATCTTATACAATAGACAATCACGAAATCATTTGATAAGCCGAGTTCAGTCGTCACATCGTTCGAACGAGATAACGTATTTTAACCCCTCTTTCTTAAAGCTCTAATGGACACACGTGCATTATAACCAGCATTCTCTAATGATTTCTCTTGCGGATAACTCTTCCGACGAAGCGAATTGCCGGTGGCGGGCCACCCCCATCAAATTGCGAGCTTCCTACCTTTATTTTGAGTCCCTTTCTAGGAAGGAGAGGGCGATTGATTTATTGATTTATTGATTTTGGCCTCTTTTTCCAAGCATTAAGATTGGTACTAGTGTCTTAATCGGCGTCATCGTTCGAGTGGCGGTGGTGGGGATTTGCTTATCTTCGATTGGGTTGGTGGGGATTTGGTGGCGGCCACTAGCGACACGAATCGTTTTCCCAAGATCGCCCTCCCTTTCGCGGCCTTTCAACCTTATTTTGTGCTTTGAAGAGGAGGAAGAGGAGATGGAGCGAGCTCCGATCCAATCCATTTCGCTTTCATGGTGATCTCATTAGCACCGGCTGTATCAAATAGTCGATTTTTGGGCACGTGAGTGGATCCGCCCGCTTTTTCTCAGATAGTTTTAACGTGACCTTTCTACAAAGTGCCCACGAGTTTCATAGTAAACTTGATCGCCAAGCAAGAACACTGTGGTTATTTTTGTCCTTTTAGCCATGAACCCATGTGTAAAATTCGGATCGAGTATTTCGTGTTTAGGAAAAAAGACAGAGTCTTGATTAGTTACAAAAGTTTCTCCTTTGAATCTCATTGATGGTGAGCCATATTGCCCGCCATCAAGCGCCCGGCGGGTCAACATAGTTTAGTTGAGACGACATGACAAAATGTATAGTTAAAAAAAAAAACAAAATATGGTGATCGACGTGTGAAAAATATGTGTTGTGTGATGCCTTCTTCAAGCACTAAAAGAAAAAAAGAAGAAGAGGTAATCAGTAATGAGATATTCAATGAATCGTCCATTCAAATTCAATTTATGAATTTGATAAATTCTTCGTCGACAGAATAAAATGAAAGATTTGACTAATAGAATCAGAACAATCAATATTTACATAGTTTGATTTGTATGGTTAGCCGATGGGATCGGCTGGTTTAAGTATATGTTCAATGGAAATGTCTAAATTCTTATTCATTTTCTTTTGGGGGATGCCGTTCAGAAAATTCAAAATGTGCGTCGGATTGTGTGAAGATGAAAGGATAAGGAGAGCGACAATCTGCATCGGATGGTGTGAAGATGAAAAGTATTCAAAGCGCATTTAGTTGCCGTCCGATATAGAACGCACATCTCTCGAGGACGACCAGGGTAGCGCCACGTCGGCCGAGTAGAACCCTTTTGAAGCTGACCAGCCTCCGGTCAAACCTGACTTTGACTTTGATTGGTCTCGGTTTCGATATTTAGGTATCCCCTAGGAACAAGTCGCCGCACGTGTGTGGACACCCACGTGCGAAAATTCCTTTTCTTTTTTTTTGGCGGCTTAAAAAAAGAAAAGGAAATATTAGGATAACTCCCCCCTTGCTGGTCCTCTATATGAAACCAAAATAATGAAATATATATTATATCCATTATATATTATTTAACTCGGGGATTTTGGTTGATCACAAGTCTTCAATTTGGATTCGTTGAGCCACTAAATTAATGCAACATGCATTATTTTTAGTTAATCCTCTTTATATAAATAAAGCGATATCTTTGTGCATTCATAATCACATGTGGAAGAATTTCCTATATTATTTTTTCTCCTTATTGATCCCCCCATGACTTGATTTGTCAACATATAGTTTAGCTAAAGTATATGTGGTTAGCGTTGATTTATTTTGCGCCGCAAAAGTAGAATTAGAGAAAACTTTTTGAGTTGTGATGGAACTTTTTTTCTTTTTCCTAATTCCATTGGAAGTTCCAATTCTTTGAGATGGGCAAGTTCATAGGAAACACTTTTCTTTTATGCCTG
Source organism: Eucalyptus pauciflora (assembly GCA_007663325.1). Taxonomy (NCBI): domain Eukaryota; kingdom Viridiplantae; phylum Streptophyta; class Magnoliopsida; order Myrtales; family Myrtaceae; genus Eucalyptus; species Eucalyptus pauciflora. Next base: position 4,437,831 of record VMYD01000006.1, on the reverse strand, counting down.
CTTATTATCGATTAGTTGATGGCATAGAATTTGTGAAAGGAACTCTTAAAATTGAACATGCTTCATTGTTGCTAATTAATTTTTAATAAGTCCAAGTAACTGGAAATCAAAAAGATGAGCCAAGAGTAGGAACTGGCGCACTTGTCAATTAATGAGCCGTACTTTTTTTGATCCGAGAAGGGTCACGAGACTTGTGATACCGACAGTTTTTGGGGGTTAAATATACTTCTTATCTATGGTTGATGATTCATGGAAAAGTAAAAAATATACGGTCACTTTCGACCCAATAACCACACACATATTTTTAAACTCTAACTTTGCAAGTGCCATATAGATACGTCTAAACAAAACCCAACACTGAAAAGATCAAATTAAACTTATTTTGGCATCTTGCTTAGACTTTAGGTGGTTTGGACTATAGTTGATTTTGGGTGCTTCCCGTGGATGTGAGAATTTAGAACTTGGTTAGTCCGAGATATATCTATAATACTTTCTCTTGAATTTTTTTTTTTTTATGGTCGAAAATGGACAGGGGATTGAAAGGGACTGTTGAAATTTGACATTTTCTTCCCCTTCTCATCAATAGCGCTGGCGTCAGTGCTAGCGAATTTCTAGAACAGGAGGAATTCCAAATCCATCTTCTGTTCATGGGCTTGAAAGGTGTGTGCTATTAATTTGTGATTTTTTATAGTATTAATTCATTAATGAAAATTATAAAAAGTAAATTGATAATAGGTGTGTTAATTTGGAGTTTTTGATGGTCAAAAAATTAGTTTTGGGTAAATTTATCACTAATATTTTGATTTGAGATTTTTCGTGATATTAATAATTTTTTATTTGACACAATGGGTGTATGCTAATTTTAGGCCTTTCTGCAATTTTTTTCATCAATTTAAATACAAAGAATTTGACTTCAAATCAAAAGTAAATAGTATTTAATATGCCTTGAAACCTCAAAGACTTTATAAAATTCATATTACCAAATACAAGGAGCAGACAATAAATTGAAAACAAATAAGAAAATTGCAAGGAATTTTATTGAATCATAACATATGATCTACATTCTTGGATGTCATAGACCTCGTTTGATTCGGCTTTTTCAAGGGGCTTTGAGCTCCCAAAGCCTATTGGGAAATTTTCTTTCCAATATTGTTCTTACTAATAATCATGTTTTCCCCTTTTGCCCTAAAAAAACACTGTTCATCATCTTCTTCCTCCACCGCGAAGCTCAGCCAGCGCTCAGCTGTGAGTGGCTAGATTTGGCCGCCAGGAAGTCTCGCCTGAAGTTGCGTGACCTCAGGTGAGGTGGCCTGAGGTCGGGTGACCTCAAGCATCACCTGGGTCGCGCGACCCAAGCGGTTGGGTTGCTCAACCCAGGGCGTCACTTGAGGTTGCTAACCTTAGGTGAGCCGCCTCCCCGCCACCACCAGCGCCACCGCCATCGGCCACTCCCTCACAATTTTCCCCCCTCCATGTAGCTACATCTCCTCCTCCCTTTTCTTTTCTTTTCTATTTTTCGTTTTTCTTTTCACCTTAAAGTTGCTTTGTAAAATAGACACAAAAAATGAGTTTCCAAACACACTCGCCTTCGCAAAATGTCCATTCACTAAAAGATACTTGGGAAATGCAAAGCCATTTCCCCATAATTGAACCAAACGGAGCCATATTTGCTCGATGATTGAAATTGGACACAAACCCTTCAAAGGAAATTGATGAAGTGCTTAGGGAAGCTGAAAAACTTACAAGGTAGGACTCGAAAGTTTTTACAATCAAGGACAAGTGCTAGAATTAGGAAACCCAAATCTTAGTCGAATTTGAATTTGAAACTCGGGCAAACTCTAATCTAAACGATTTTCATCTAAATCCAATGGGCTTCTCGCGATTTTTTTGTCTATTGATTCTTGTTTGTAGTGTCTTTTCTTTGTTGAGTGTGTGCTAAGATACGTATCACATATACTTTACCTTGATTCTCATGCATCTTTAATGGGACAATCCTTTTAATTTCCCTCCGCAAGAATCTCTAACTGTCTCTTGACTTGTATGCTACTAGAGATAATCTGTAACTATTACCGATCCTTTACTATAGTTACCCCTTGATCAACAGAACCTTTTGGACTCTAACTTGCACTTCTTTTCATCTCTGGAACGATCAGTGCCACGTGTCATGACCTTCACTTAGAGTTTGTCCAATGGAAACTCATGATTGATCAGCTCTTCAGACATTCCATTGATGAGCTATCTGGGTTTATGCTCGGGCCCAATTTTTGTGCCCGGTGTCGACACTTATCCAGTATAGTGATGGAACCGCCGGCGGCAGTGGCGCGAGAGGGACTTCGAATAAGTTAGGACGTGCCGGTAAATATGGGTTTCTTTGAGCTTTTCCTCCTGTATAATTTTACGCAGTCAACAAATCAAATCTTTGACGATGCTTTAAGATCATCGCAACACCCGATAAATTTCAACTGCAAAATATTTTACAACGGAGGACGTGCCGAAAAATTTGGCGCCGCAATCGCAACTTTCATTCGTCGTTTCTTACCTTTTCGCCCTAGCTAAATTAGGTGAGAGAGCTGGGTCACACGTCGGGCTTTGACAAATTAAAATGGAATGGTTGACCATGATTCTCTTAGACTTGTCAATCCGGTGGGGTCAAGTCAGGTTAGGTCTGGATTGGATTGATTCAAATAAATTCATTTAGTCTGTTTTGATCAATTTCCATGCAATACAAATATAATGACTTATACCTGACTGTCTATATTATTAAAACACCTTCATATTTAGTATAATCTATAAAAAAAAAAAAAAAATCATACCCAAATTGAGATGAGAGTACGAAGTAAGTAGACGCGAGATTAAATAAGGGCGATAAAGTATGAAGAGAGAGTAATACAAATTTATATCTTATGGGAATTAGTAGAGGTAAATTTGGTCTTATAAACTTGTTTATAACTCATTTATGATCCATTTAACAATCATATCATGTTTAAACCCATTTACGATCCCTTTATTTAATATAATTAACTAATGTATGATTCATTTAACACTCAAATAAGTTAAGAAATCAGTCAACAACCCATTTCGATGAGTCTAGCTACTGTCAAATGGTGTTCGGAGCCGATTTACTCGTACCCCGCTAAGTTTACCTTTCTCGTTTGATCAAAGGCGATTCATTCGAGCTTTTTCGGGATGATGAGTAAGGACTGGACTCAAAGGGTCCGTGCTGAATTCGGGAAACTTACCCTTTTGGAGATATAAGTCATAACCATCATACAAAAGAAGACGCGCCGTTTAGCTAGACTCCAACAACTAGTGCAATCCCTTAATCATACGTTCCTTGAATGTTACCTCCTTCGCTTTATTTATTTATTTATTTTTTGGTCGGTCCTACTCTATTCCTATTTCAACTTGGAATGGGAAAGTGAGGGGTTCGAATCTCCACCTTCTTAGAGGGTTGGGGTGGGAATACTGTAGTTTCAGGAGTGGGTTTCAACTCTCTTGTTTTCGCAGGACTTGGTCAAATCAATAACGGGACAAAAGATTAGATGGCGAGATGCTTTCGGACAGCTTACCAAATCGAGCACTCACCTCCGGCGCCATTTTTTTAATCGACCTTTGGAGGAAGGAAAGGAGAGCTGTCGGTGTCGGAGACCGTGGACCGAAACAATCATTAATATATATATGACAGCAGGAATAGACCGCAGCTTGTTCTTGCTCTGTTCCCGTTATTCAACCGAAGACCCTTTCGTGACATCTCAGGTCTGAAGCGATATTTTATTTTGACAAAAGGGGTTCTCGCATTCCCTCTCTGCTGCCAATAAAATGTCCACCTTAGCTAGAAACCCTCGAGTTGAGATTTCTATTGCTTTTGCCCGAAGCGAAGTTGACTTTTATGGTACTTCTTCTTCGGCACGCGAAGCCCGCTCACACGGGTTGAGATATCAGTGAGATCATATGAGCTAATGCCCCAACCAAAACGTGTTATTGTCATGGGAGAGCAAGTACAATTAGGGGTTTGGGGGGGGGGGGTGTTTAGTACGGTTCTTGTTCTACTGTTCGGAAAGTCGATAAACTAATTCCTATAGATGGGCCGTCTACTTAAAACTCGAGGCAGTTTTGTTGACTCTAGTTAAACACATCGGTTTCTGACAGATAGGCGACACTGCGAGTCAATTCTCGATTTGATTTTAGCGAACAGATGATGTGCTACAATTCCTTGTACCTTACATCAAATTCCTGAATCTCGGACTTCCGCGAGGTGGATGTTGTAAGAAAAAACGCATTGTCTAGAAAGTTGCTTAGATGGGAAGTGTTTCTAGAAGTAATAAAGAAAGATATAGGAAGTCTTGCCAGAGATGGAGTTTATTACGTTTGGGAAGTCAATAAACTAATTCCCGTGGATGATCATTTATTGGGCCACCCACCTAAAATCCGGGGCAGTTATATTGACTCCAGTTAAACATATCGGTTTCCAATAGATAGATGGCACTGCAGATCGATGCTTGGTGCGGTTTTTGTGAATAGATGATGCGTTATAATTCCTTATACCTTACGTTAAATTCCCGAATCTTGTACACCTGGGAGGTGGGAATTGCATTAAATCACGCATTGTTTAGAAACTTGCTTAAATAGAGAGTGTTTCTAGAAGAAATAAAAAAAAAAAGATATAGAAAGTCTTGAAAGAGATGGAGATAACGTGCCTTGTGAGTCGAAACTACTTTGGATCCGTGACCAAATCATGGACCTTTCCCCATCAACAATGAATGCAGGCATCGCATCCCTTTTCTTTTCTCGTTTTTGCCCCTTTCATCGTGGACTTGTCTTTCTTTTATCCACCGTTGACGTACGCATACGGGCATACACGCATGTGAATATCTTACTTTTTCATAACCAAGTATTTCTAGAACCCCGATAAGTTTTCGTCGTTTTCCGATATATTTATTTTTGTCAGATGTTTTATGTAATGAACAAGCTACACGTTCACCATTGAATGGTTGTATCCGTCCAAAAACACTTGTCGTTCGTCCAATGACGAACGTGTAAAGATTTTTCCTACGCGGACAATAAATCTAATGATAATCTTCATTTTTCATGCGTTCATATATTAACTCAGATATATGACCATAATCCGTAACTAATCAACTTGATTCGTGCAAATTAAGTTAGGACCCCATAAACATGACCCCCGCTTAAGACGTGTTAGCAGCTATATAGTTTCAACCCTGGAACCTCTGCGATGGAGTGTCCAAAGCCGAACCAATTGAATCATCTTAATACTTAAGATAACCAAAGTTTGTCACCCCAGCTTTCATAGACTTGAAAAGACATTGGCAACTAGATACGTGTCAAACTGCATACCACCCATTAGAGGTCCCATAGGTACATGTATTATTCGAATCTCGGATAAGAGCCACACTTCCAACATTAAATGGACGGTTGAAATTCGGGTCAATTTGACATTTTCAAGCGCGTTCGCGAGATGATTTTCGATAATAGGTCAAGCGATTTCTATTTCTAATCGGTGATCATTTCGCTCCAGATCAGAAGTCAGAACCCTCAGGCGATGCAACTTGCGTTTGCTTTAAATCGTCGAACGCATCACCACCGTCAGAAAGGAGCGGACCAAAACAAAAAAAGGAGACGACCGCAATTGCGCTCTTTCTCAACAGATGCACAGTACGCGACAAAAAAAAAACCCCTACTGGGGGCGTTTACTGCAATAGCGATCGTCGCCGTTGAGGGTCCCTTTGACTTTCAAACAAACGAGTTAATCCAACGGCAAGAATACATCAAAGGGCGATAAGAAGGAGAGAGGAAGAAGAAGGAGACGCGCAGGAACCACTCGAGGAAGGCTCCTCCCCTGTCTGAATTCAACCCCTCCCTCCCTCTATAAATACCCATTTCTACTCTCTCTTCCACACTCATCCGGCATCTACCATCCCTCTCTTCTCTCTCTCTCTCTCTCTCTCTCTCTCTCTTTCTCTCTCTAGCCCACTCACTCAAAAGCTCAATCTGCCCCGAGCTCCTTCAGAAATGGCGACCTCATCGATCACCGAAGTGTCGACGAGGCTTCAGCTCATCGAGCAACACCTCCTCGGCGAATTCTCCCCGATCGGCGCCGCCTTCCCGGCTCATCTCGCCGCCGCCCCATCCTCCTACTCCATCACTTTCGAACCCGCAGTCGAACCTACTCGCTCCGAATCTCCCTCCTCCGTCTCCCTCTCTGACTTCGATTGCCTCCCGAATGAAGATCTCTTCGAGTTCGATGTCGGCTCGCTTGCCTTCGAGCAAAACCAGAGCGAGAGCTTCAGTTTCGAAGCGAAACCTCAAAAGGTCGACCTTATCCCTTCGGTGGCGACGAGTTCGTCCTTCGAGTTTGAAGCGAAGCCGGTAATTATCAGTGAAACGGCCTCCAAAACCTCGCAATCAAGCAAGAAGCCATCGCTGAAGATCGCGCTGCCGAGCAAAGTCGAGTTGCTGCAATTCTCCAAGGCGAATCAGACGGCTCAAGAAGGTTCGAATCAAGCACGCGACGAACAGAGGCACTATAGAGGAGTCCGGCGCAGGCCTTGGGGGAAGTTCGCGGCGGAAATCCGAGACCCGAACCGGAAGGGCTCGCGCGTCTGGCTAGGAACTTTTGACACCGCGATCGAAGCTGCGAGGGCCTACGACCAAGCTGCCTTCACGCTCCGCGGATCAAAGGCAGTCCTCAACTTCCCTCTCGAAGCCGGCAAGCTTAAGCCGGCGGCGGCCCCGGCCGATGGCAAGAAACGACGCCGCGAGGAGAAGGAGGAGGAGAGCGAGGTCATCGTGAAGAAGGAGAAGGTGGTGGAGTCTGACGTCGGCAAGTGGAGGGACGCTCCCTTGACGCCGTCTTGTTGGGAGGGGACCTGGGAATGTGACGTCGCGATGGGGATCTTTGACGCTCCTCTGCTGCCGCCGTTATCTCCGATTCCGACGTTAGGGTTCCCGCAGCTCATGGTCAAATGAGAAGTGTCTTCTTTGTTTTGGAGCAACGGTGTGCATAGTTTGGTGATGTTAGGACTAGGTGCTCAGAAGATGGTTTTTTGAGATGAATGATCACTTTGAGGTTCATGTATGGCATGTCGAATGACAATCTTTTGGCTAAAATGAAGGCTTTATCGAAACACTCGTTAAAAATGGAAAATTGATTATCGGGATTGAACTAAATCCAACCAAATATTGTAGTCTTCGCATTATGGAAAGGCCATGGCGACCGCGTATCTCAGCGACAAATACACACAAAGCTTCTGTAAATATTTCTTTACCCCTTGTATTTCTCTTCATAATATGAGTCACTAATTATATCATACATAAATATATCACAGGCTTCCCTCATAAATATAATTAATAATTCCCGACATAAGTAAATGCACTGTCTAGTCAAAGAAAGAGAAAAGGTAAAGGAAGTGAAAAAGACTTGCCTGGTCAATCCCTTCCGTAAAGCAAATCTAGTCGTATACAGGACGCACAAAGGACCATACCAAATACCGCTTTCATGACATATGGGATTTACTAACCAAGCAATTCTTGTTACGTGTTTATTTCACGAAAAATAAATAATTTAAAAAATATTTTCTTAAAAATAATTGGTTATATTGTTGAGAATAATTAGCCAACAAAAAAATGTTTTCATCATCGACAACGATTTATACCTAAACATTTTCATAGATAATGAAAATATTTTTCGTTCATTCATTTTTGTAAGCAATACTAGCATTCTTTTCTGAAAAAAATGTTCTCCAAAACATGGATTTTTCATTAAACAAATGAACCTTAATAACCGTCTCAAGAACTTATGATGACTTGAAAGCTATGCTTACTTGATCTTTATCCAAATGATTATCTTGACTCGAAAGATGTACATGGGGTTTAAATGTCATTGTACCTTGATAATCAAAACATTGACTTTCTTGTTACCATGTCGATGTTTCACGCATGTGAAAATTCAATGACAGCCACGAAGGTCCTTGCAAACGGTCCGGACTCAAATCGGTCTCTTCTCAACTTGGTTTACTTCGCTTGGGCATCCATAGATGAGTATTGCTTTATGGAGTATGACTCCAGCAATAGGGTATTGAAGAAGTTCATTTCTGATATACTATCTAATTTAAGAAGTTCATTTATGATAATCAAAAGCACATGTAGTACCTATACCGTAGATTATAAAAAATAAACCTATATGTTCTCAACAAATAAAAATTGTTGAATGTTTCATATGAAAATTGTTAGTACCGAAATATAATGTATGTCTTGCTTGAGAGATTGGATGCCTACGCTAAACTAGATGTGGAACAATCCGATATGAGGATGCGATTCGTCATACTGAACTTAAAAATAATCTTTAGAAGGAAAGTTGGCCTGGTGTTCTCAGCTCACCAGGTGTCGAATAGGCCACTCCACGGCCAAAAAATTGTCGGCTCGTGACAAATTGTATCAAAGTAAGATCCCTTTAGCAGATGGGTGATTTGGGGAAAGCCTGTGGTCCACTCAGTCCTTTGGGGGAGGGAAGTGATCGTCATGGTTAAGAGGGCTTAGACAAGGTGTGGCTCTTGTCTAGCTTCGAGGATGGCAAGGAAGAGGGGGGAAAAATGAACCAAATTGCGAAAACGTTCCTAGATCATGGGTGAATCTCAAGAGAAGGTTTCCAACAAGTCCGCTAAGATCATGAGAAGCCTAGTGGGCAAGCTACCGAGGGAGCATAGTTGGCTGAGGATGCTACACTTGTTAGGGAGAGTACAAGTGACTTGAGGTTCGTAAATAACTTTGATTGAGGTAAGCTACTAGTATAGTGGCGCGGATTGTTCTGTTTGGCGAGTGTTGCTATTCATGTAAGTCTCGAGAGAGCGGTATTGATGGTTGTAAAACACAAGGAAGTGACAGAGTAGCCTGCAATAAGGGCATTGTGAAATTGAGTGAGAATTAATGTCATAGCAAATTCTCCCATATCCTTGTCAGCTGAAAAGTGAAGTTTTGTATTATTGAGGTAAAGAGTGAGTAATGCAAAAGGATGATATAACTTGCTCATAAAAGTGGCGTTAGGGTGTTTGTTTTAGGAGTCTTGGAGTGGAGTAAGTACCATCTTAGAGGATTTTTTAATGCAAGGATTGCCTCTTAGGCACAAGCTAGTCCAGAGTTGATGCCATTCTCCTATAAGGCCACGACAAGCCGAAACCAGTTGTTACACTAAAGTGTTCTTTATGTCTCATTGAGGGATTGGATGCCCAAGCTAAACCTGTTAAGTTGCACATATGACTTGTGTTAGAGAAGTCTCATATCGGAGAATCGATGCGATGTGGAGTAGTTAATATATTTTAATTAATCCAAAACTTGCTAGCATAAGTTATTAAGTAAATGTGGGTTGAATTAGATGTATTAATCGGTTCAAAATTGAGTATTCTTTTGATGATCTTATTGGATGAAGATATTAGATTTTTACTGCACGTTCCCAACAAATGGTATAAGAGTTGATGATAGATTAGTGAGGCCCTAATCTTTTCCGGTGTTTGGTGAATATTTCAAAGAAGGAATTTGGTGACAAATGCGGTTTCCGAACAGTAGAAATTGTGGTGTAGCAACGCAGACCCAGTAGCATACTTGACGGTTTAGTTTGGAGAAAGAGAACAAAGAAAAAGTTGGGTGTCGATAAGAGAATCAAGTTAAGATGTCTTAATGTAGAAGGATACTCGGATAAGGGAGAACATACTTTACACTAAGCTCATACATGCAAGGGTGATTGTTGAGTTGCATGTGTGAACTGTGATAGACAAGTTTCACATCGAAGAGTTAGCATGGTGTAGCAATTAATGTATAATAATTGGCTTATAACTCATCAATTTAAGTTTTTAAGTAAATGTGAGTTCAACTGAATAAGTTGACGAGTTCTAGCTCGGGCTTTCTCTTGATGATCTCCCTAAATGAAGATGCTTCGAACATCTCTTTCGTGACTCTTATTAATTTTTTTATTTTACCCTATGCAATATGGGAAACATGTGTAATATTAAGTCAAAGTAGATTCAGCTTTCTCATTATAAGGAGGCCCATGATTGTTCTGTTGTCAGCACATGATGACAACCTGTAACCTTTGAAACCACCAAACTCATGGTCATATAGTTTGACGGCTCATGTAACCTTTCTTAGATACATGCATATATGCTACTTTTTTTCCAACCTTGACTTTGAAAATGCTTGAAATCGTATTGCATTGATCTACTACTGGCCTGTTTGTTTGAAGAAAACTACTTCCAAATAATTATTTTTAGACTTTCTAATATTTGGACGACGGAGAACTAATTAATTTATGGAAAACGTTTTTCATAATATGAAAGAGCAAATTTTTCTAAACTATAAAACAAATGAGAACTAATAAATTTTCTTGAAAATTAATTACATAAAAAATATATTCCTTTATCATGAAATTTTTGGTGAAACAATTATCATCTCTTGGGTCAAACCAATTATCACCACGCCGCCGAACGATAAGTGGCGGTGCATCCTTATGGCCGGGAGGTCACTTCTTAGCATTCGTTTCCGAGGCCACCATGCATGGCCACTTCTCTTACCGCGACATGGCAGACAGACACTGATGAAGTGCTTTTTTTTTCTTTTTTTTTTCCCTATTCGCTGGTTATTAAAACGAGCCATAAATTCTTCATTTCTTTTCCTTCCAGGATAAATGAAAAATAATGTATGATCGTAAACCGTTCTAGGGCTCCTGATCACATCCACTTGCGGAAGGAAAAATAAAGTGACCGCAGATCGTTCTTTCTATGAATGTAACAGGAACCTGGGCGAACGTCGGCTGTAAAAACGATCGTCGCCGTTGAGGGACGCTTTGACTTTCAAACAACGAGTTGATCCAACGGAGAGAGAGAGAGAGAGGATAAGAAGGAGAGAGGATAAGAAGGAGGATAAGCGTAGGAACCACTGAACGAAAGCTCCTCCAAAGTTTGAATTCAACCCTGCCACCACTATTTTCTCCCTACTATAAATACCCATCTCCACTCTTTCATCCACTCTCATCCACCATCCCTCTTACCTGCTCTGCTCTCTCTCTCTCTCTCTCTCTCTCTCTAGCCCACTCTCTCAAAGCTCAATCTGCCCCGAGCTCCTTCAGAAATGGCGACATCATCGAGCCCTCGATTGTCCGCGAGGCTTCAGCTCATCGAGCAACACCTCCTCGGCGAGTCCTCCCCGATCGGAGCTGCCTTCGTGGCTGATCTCGCGACCGCGACCACCACCTCATCCTCCGGCTCCATCGCTTTCGAACCCGCAATCGAACCCTCTATCTCCGAATCTCACTCCTCCGTCTCCTTCTCCCACTTCGATTGCCTCCCACCTGAAGATCTCTTCGAGTTCGACGTCAGCTCCATCGCTTTCGAGCAAAACCAGAGCGAGAGCTTCAGTTTCGAAGCGAAACCTCAAAAGCTCGACCTGATTCCTCCGATGGCAGCTAACTGGAACTCTTCGATGAGCTCCGAAACGGAACCTGTCTTCGAGTTTGAAGCGAAGCCGGTGATTATCAGTAAAACGGCTTCCAAAACCTCGCAATCAAGCAAGAAGCCATCGCTGAAGATCGCGCTGCCGAGCAAAGTCGAGTTGCTGGAATTCTCCAAGGCGAATCAGACGGTTCAAAAGGGGTCGCTGCAAGCACACGACGAACAGAGGCACTATAGAGGAGTCCGGCGGAGGCCGTGGGGGAAGTTCGCGGCAGAGATCCGAGACCCGAACCGGAAGAGCTCGCGCGTCTGGCTCGGAACTTTTGACACCGCGATCGAAGCTGCAAGGGCCTACGACCGAGCCGCCTTCGAACTCCGTGGATCAAAGGCGGTCCTCAACTTCCCTCTCGAAGCCGGCAAACTTAAGCCGGCGGCGGCCCCTGCCGATGACAAGAAACGACTCCGTGAGGAGGAGGAGGAGGAGAGCGAGGTCATCGTGAAGAAGGAGAAGGTGGTGGAGTCCGATGCAGGCAAGCGTAGGGACGCTCCTTTGACGCCGTCTAGTTGGACCGGGACTTGGGACTGTGATGACGCGATGGGGATCTTCCACGTTCCACTGCTGTCGCCGTTATCTCCGATTCCGGCGTTAGGGTTTCCTCAGCTCATGGTCGTCTGAGAAGAGTCTCTTCTTTTTCGCTTTCTTTCTTGGAGAAACGATGTGCATAGTTCGGTGATGTTAGGATTAGGAGTTGAGAAGATGATTGTTGAGATGAATGATCACTTCGAGGTGAATGTTTTGCGAAGCAAATGACAATCTTTTGGCCAAAATGAAGATGAATGATTGATTGAAATGTTCGGGAAATATGGAAAGACCGATTATCTGGATTGAATCGAATTGAACCAAATGCCAAATCCTGGTTTTATCAATAATTTGGTTTTGTAAAAGAAGCCTCAACTTTTGATCAAATAATTGCAATATTAAATGTAATCGGAATCAAACAAATCGGGAGGTTTATCTTGTTCGGGTTAGCTTAAAGTCTTGATCAAATCGATATCCGATTTGTCTGAAAATCTCTTTAGATCCAATGAAACCAAATTATATAGGAGCAGCCTCTATTATCAATGAAGTAGAGCTAACGCTATTAGGTGTTACTAAAGTCGAAACATCTTTCTGACCCAAAAAAAAGAAAAAAACATCCCTATCCCTTGTATAGATTAGCTTATATTTTTACAACCTTTTGTGAATATATCCTTACTCCTTGCATCATTCTCAATAGTACACATCACTAAATGTATCGTAAATAAACATATCATAGTCACTAAAGTTGAAACATCTAAACTTAGCACTTCCTGAGATAAATCAATGCATCGTTGATGTAAAGAAAGATAAAAGATAAAGGAAATAAGGAAGGTTTGCTCCATCAGTCCCTTCCATGGAACAAATCTAGGCATATATGGGATGCACAAAAGAACACAATAAATAATCACTTGGACCACATTTAGTTGTTTAAATTTTTAGTCAGGATATGATTGTAATATGAAATTCAGAGATTTTTTATATATTTTATTTACTGTTTGATGAACGTAGAAATATACTCATGCTCCTCTTAATGATTTTTTGGAGAAACTTAAAAAATAGTGTGAACAACGATGCATACTTGCTTCGTCACCCTAATGATTACGTTGACTGAAAAGATGCACCTATGGTTTGAATGTCATCGTGCTCCATTAATCAAAGGATCGACACTTTTATTACCACATGGATGGCCCATTATTTTCGTTGGCAGGCATGTGAGAAAATTCAAAGTCAGTCTCCTTCCGACTTGGTTTACCTCGCTTCGTGGAGTAAAAATCCTGCAATACTAGATCTACAATTCTAAAAGATGAATAGGGTTTGGGGGTTTGATTTGTCGGGTTTTTACCATTCCTCAAATCTAAAGAAGTTCATCTTTGACAATCTATCTACTTTGCGAAGGTTCTTTTTTTCTCCCCCTTATTTTATGCAGAGGTCATATGAAATTGGGCATGCAAACTAATCAATCTTTGAAGCCTCTAAAGTCGTGTTCATATTGTCTGACAGCTCATTTAAAAATAGGGATTTATAGTTTATACAGATATTATCTTTCTTTAGATATAGGCGTTTATGTTATTTTTTACAATCTTACCTACAAGAATGCTTGGACTCGTATCGTATAGATCTACCATACATCTATTCTCTTTTCAACGCAAGTTTTGCATTGCTCTCAAGATGACTATCTCTTTAAGTGATAACAATCTCCATCATGCTGGGGCGGCCGAACAACATATAGCGGCTCATCATCATGGCCAAGAGGTCACTCCTTGGCATTGGTCATCGAGGTCACCGTGCATGGCCACCCCTCCTACTACAACATTGAAGACCCCCATCTACCCTATCGAAGGCGCACATGATGAAGTGATTTCCTGTCAATTTGCCTGGTATAATCGACTCCACTCGTTGTAGCCACCGAGATGAGATTGTAAGCACTGATGTAAAAACCAGCTGAAGGAGTGAATTTTGTTAGGTTAATACCATGAAAAACTCCAAATTGGTACTTCTGTTATAAGTTTATTCAAAATTAATTTTTTGACCATAAAAAACCTCACTAATAACCAAAAATTGATACATTTACGACAACTTTATCCTCCGTTAGTTTTCTTTAAATTGGATTAATGTCACAAAAATCAGAAATTGGTACACCTATGACAAACGAAAGATAAAACCCAAAACCATCAATTGTTACGTCTCATCCAGTTTAGTAATTCGATGGTAAAATTTAACGAAAACTAACGGAAGGTAAATTTGTCATATCAGTTTGAGATTTTTCATGATATTAACGCTTTCTATTTGTAAATTGTTCTTTTATTTACTTGTTCTAGGTTTTGCCAATGGATAAAGAATGCAAAGAAAGTTTCTTCAACGAACTGAGCTAGGTCAAAGTCGCATGTGCAAGGGAGGCATTAATTATGTGTGTCCTAACTGGGAGAGATAGTCAAAAGAAATGGTAGAGCTAGTCTTCGCGAGCTTTATCTTTAACTGACTTATTCCACGCGAAAGCCACAGAATCGTGTCCTTACCTCACTCTTAAGTGGGCATTACGTGAATTATTTATGTGCAGCAATGTATGACTTTCGGACCACAAATGTTTATCCTTGGGTCTTCTGGCTGATTAAAGATAACCATGTCTTTTTGGGTCCTTTCTGTATTTTTTTTCAAACTGGAGCCCTTTCTTTTGCCAAGGGCCCTCGACCTTTTCCTTATAATATGCCTGCAGAATATAATATGTTACCGCTATTTACATCTGTTGAAGAATTCAGATGACCTCTTGGCCGCTTCGATCTCTTCAAAAACCAACATTAAAAAAGTGTGAACATGTCTGAAATGATCTTCCCATCACCATTGAAAATAGAAACAGCGTAAAGAGTACAAAAACCTACTCCGATACCGCCTCCAGCTATCAGATTCCAGGTGCGACGCGATAGCAACGTTGATAGTTTATTCATTTTCGGGCTCTGAGACATTGATCACTATAACCAGTCAAAGTCAAATTGTCGTTCTCGTTCTGCATGGGATGACGTGCGCCGGCGATAACGTTGTTTTTTTCCGGTATTTTTCTCATATATCTTTGCTTCAGATCATCGTCCGAATATCGTTGTTGGACCGCATAGATGTTTAATGTTTTTTAATTCCTTGAAATGGACGTCGTTTTTGGCTGTTTTAAGCACGAGTGTCTGACCATTTAGCCGCTGAAAGTCATACACGAATCCCATCACGTGGCTGCCATGTGTTACTGTATGACCATTGACTACTACTTTAACACAAAGACCCAACTCATGATTTTCGATGGAGAGAGAGATCAAATGACCATTCACAATGTTCATGTAGTAGCTTACAGCAAAAAAAAGAAAAAGAAAAAGAATATTCATGTAGTAATTATACGCACGTAATATACAATATAGTATAATGTTTTCTTGAAAGGTAGGATGGTCAAGTTATTGGTCCTTTCTACTTAATTAAATTTGAAAGTGATAAAGTTTGAGATATACCGTAAAGCGATTCATTAAGATGGACGATCAACTTTGATTGATGAAAGAGGATTGATTAAAGAAAACACCATATTGAAAATTCATCACGGGATCATGGATTTTTAATTAGCGTGCTAAATCGATATATACTGGGTTTCATACGGTTGACCACTTTGTAACAGGCTTGTACTATTCATTTCCTTTTCCTCCTCAACAAACCATCTTAAATGAGGGATAAACTATTTTTTTTCCGTGCAGCAAAATTAAGCTTTTACGTGAGATGCGTGTCTATCATTTTACCATGCGAGTTAGCTCATTGGATAGGTAACGACAAAGCAAGTCGAGGGTCATCTCAATCCCGTTGAATGGTCACCATCAAGAGAAAATGAACAATTGGTTGGCCAAAGAGAAGCGGGTCCAACAAATATATATTGCAGTTGGAAGTCAAATGCTACGGCGCCAATGCAAAATTTGGAAAAGTCGGGTTGGAGGGAGGTGGCTAGTATAGGCCCCAATCCAATTTCGAGGGCCTTGAAACTGCCTCAAGGCCCAATTTTTCACTCAATGAGACCACAATCGTCTTGATCCATGGATATAGCCTGCTTCGCTACTGCTCTAGCCAGCAACTGCAGATATGTATAGAAGAAAAATACTAGCAAGAGGATTGCTTATATTTCTCTACGGAAAATTCTAAATAAGGGCCTAAAATACATTCATTTTCTCAAATAAGAACTTAAAGTAGACCTTATTTCAAGTAAGAGTCTAAAGTATTATCATTTTTTTCAAATAAGAATTTGAAGTAGATTTTGTTTCAAATAAAGGCTTCAAGTGACTATGTCTATTTTAAATAAGGACTTGACTTTTTAGCTAATCAAGGGCATTTTAGTCATTTCTATTTTTTTTGATTTTTTTTTTTTCTAGTTTTACTTTCTTTTTAGCTAGTGGTAAAAAAGGGTTGGGTGAGGATTGCCCTCACATGATCTGGCAAAGGCCAATCTTGCTGATTGCTAGTAAGGGTCGACTAGGGCCTGCCAACCCTCGTTGGCCACAAGTGAGGCCACCCTCACCAAATCATATGAGGGTTGGCCTTGCCTAGGGCTAATGAGGGCTTGGTGCTGGTCGTTGGCGAGTCGACCCTTGGCACAAACCATTGGTGAGTCGACCCTCACCTTGGGGGAGGCTGCCCTCGTGGCCATTGGCGAGGTCGGCCCTTGCTAGTGGCCAGCGAGGGACGGCCTTGCTTGGGCAAGGCGACCATTGCTTGGTAAAGACGGGCAAAGCCCTTATTGGTGGGCATTGGTCCTTGTCCCCCAAGTAAAAAAAGGAAATAAAAGAAAAGAATAAAAAATAATTTAAGATTAACATTGTAATTGGACGAAAACACCCCCTGATCAGTTAGAATATTTAGCTAGCCGGCAACTGGCGAGGTCAAACCCTTATTCAAAATGACTATGACTACTTTATGTTTTTATTTGAAACAACTAATGTCCTTATTTGACATAAAGTTTACTTCGGACCATTGTTTGAAAAAATAAGAGCACTTCAAACTCCTATTTAGAATTTTTCCTATTTCTTTATGATTGGAGGTTTTACTCAGGATTTGTTCAGGTGGCCTTATGTGACAGTTCCGTTCTTCCTAATCCTTTGGCTAAAAATATAGGGACTTCTACTGGTATCTCAGAATGGCTCTTGCTATTGTTGATGCTTGAACACATTTGGGGATTTTTTTTTTGTTTGGAAAAAGATCGATATCATTTACTTAAATATAGTTTAGTGAATACAAGCCTAAAGCTTTAGAGCATAACAAATCAAACAGGGCAGGCGGGGATTCATAATCTAATTAGTAATTACAAGGTAGGTACTTTGTTTGTTTGGCCTTGGCAATCTAATCCACAATTTTGTTAGTTTCCCTACTACAGTGGGCTAAATTGAGGCCTACATGGGCTAAATTGAGGCCTGCAAAGTTCTCAATAGTGCATTGGCTTGTTTAACAAGTGCCAATACTTCCCAACTTAACGAAATAGAAGCAAGAACACTTCTCACCAGTACATCACAATCAGACTCCATTCAAAGCTTCAATTCAGATCAGGAGAGAGAAAAAGTAAGGATTCCATCAGCGCCATCGCTTCCGCCTGTTCAGCTAAGTTCACTTCCCCCAACTTTGCAAAGCTATCTACCAATTATCCGTATGCATCTTGAAAGACACAAGCTTTTGCTCTTCTCGTTGAATTGGCTACAAAAGAGCCATCGATGTTGATCTTCATTATCCCGAAGTCTTGGGGTTTCCATTTTTGAGGAGTCCACTTTTGGGGATTTAAAAGAGGCCTAAGGTAGATTGGAATCGATTGGTTTTGGTTTGCTCCGAAGTTGCCAAAACTTAGTTTCACAACTTGGATTATAACTTTCGGTGGGTTGCTCGCTTTTTCACAGATTGATCCTTACGGTCTTTTTAGTGTAAATTGAAACACACAACTCAAGATCATCCTTTCTTTTCAGTGTAATTGCTCAAGACAAAGCTTGAGAGATGGTTGGTGATTAGAAGTCTCTCTAGCTATGTTGAAACGATTCTCAGAAATTATTGTGGAAAATGGCATTCGATAAAGCTGTAATTTATATACATCCGTACCTCTAGACTATAATAATTTTCAATCTAGCTGGTATCGAGATTTCGCTCACTTGTGATCCTTGAGTTTAAAAACCAATTTTCATTAAAAAAAAATTGAAAGCGTGTTGACCATCATTGATTTCAAACTATTCAAATAGAATCAAATCGACAATTGAGTTGGGTACGTCTCGAACCATGTTGCCAACCATTGCGTTCTTGGTCTCGAGCCGGGGGGCTTGTCCGGTCGCATAGGACTATCCATTCCCGTGAACGATGGAACTTCAAGCACGCATCGGGCAAAAAGAGAGAGAAAAAGATTAGGTGCACCGGCTCCAGGTGAACCTAACTTTCCATCCACCGTAAGATCCAGCGGTCCTTCAAGTCCCGATGGGGGACCACCGTTGGATGATCATAGCCCTAGTCTTAGAACCCGGTTCGTGTCCCGACCCTTTTCGTTCGTCCACGTGTTCCCTTCCTACTAGTCACGTGCTTTAATTGCCGTCCACGGAAAAGTCAATTGGCAGCGATCGCCCCCCGCGCACGCGCTGGAGGAGGAGCTTGTCCAGAGGATTTGATTGTTTATTTGATATTTTGAGGAAACGACAACTCTCTCATCTTGAGTCCTAAACCAATATTTTATAATCCCATAGTAGTAATAATAATAATAATAATAATAATAATTTCATGGCATGAAATTTTATTATTATCGAAAATTTCTAGATTGCTAAGAATTTGGAGAGGCCAATAATTCATTTTTGGGCCATATTTCCCTATACAAAAATGCAGATATTTCGGATATGAACATTGCTCATTCTTAATTTATATATGGGTGATACCAAAAAATTTTAACTTGCTAATTAAAAATATGATTGGAAAAACCCCTCACCAATTAGGGGCGATGAAGAAAATGATAAGACTTTTAATTTCTAAAGATTTCTTAATCTATTGGAAAATTATAAAAAATTACATCACATTTTATCTGAAAAAAATTATCCAATCAATTATAAACTTATTGAACGACTCTTAAATTTGTCAATCGAGTTGTAATTTTTATGCGAAATCTCAATATAGTCCTTTCAGTTATAGAATGCGGTCCAAATTCTAGGCACCATTGAGAGTCAGGGTGAAAATTGTGTTCCTAATCATTGCTCTTTGACCCTCCCCTGGGAGAAATGGAAAGATCTTTTGCTCCCTCTTTGCAATTTTTTTTCCCCGCGCGGAAAACACGTTGGTTCCCACCATTCCTTGTCCTCGTCGGACGCCACCCATTATCCACCACACGTTCGTCTCAATGGCCACGAACGACAAACGTGAATCTTTGCTTGGGAATAGTGATATTTGCACCGTCCAGATTTTTCACAGCTTCTTATACGCTTGCCCATATCGCCAGTGTCCTTCGCGGTTTCTCTTGAGTCGCAGTCTTCCACTGGGTGCTGCGTTACCCAGTTTTCTCTTAGTTTATGCCGATTGGCGTCGCTTCCAAGGCTCCCTTGTTCTGGTCCTGTTTGTCAACCTTGCTCCGGAAGCTCTAGATTTTTCCGACAGCTCCATTGTTTCTTTGAAATAAGGTAGTATAGAAGGAGAGATTTAAGGTGAGATTGGTGTTTTGGGGGTGGTGGTGGTGGTAATTAGCAAAAGAGTGAGGTGTGTCGGGGTGACATTCGCGAGCTGGTTATTATGGAGCTGAAACTGTTGGAGGCAAAGTCTCTGTTTGCATCAGAGGCTACGCACATGGGAAAAAGATTATTGTCGCGCTCGTTCTCAAACTCACAGGCCTCTTGCTGCAGAGGTAATGCTTTTCTTGCCCATGGGAAGCATTTTTATAAAATGGTGCTCTTTGAGTATAAGTTTAGTGGGGATATGATTGGAAACTTGTCTCATTTACTCTTCATGTTGCCTCAAGAATTGAATATTTCTTTTGCTGGATGTACTTGGGATTACATTGGTAGTTTCTGGAATCATGGGTATTTGAAAATTTAGAAGTTCATGATGAGTTAGCAATCTTTTCTTTTCTGACGTGAATGGAGATGATGAAGGGATGCAAAAATGGGATATACAAATCCTTTGTGGGTATGAATCCGCCCTTTTTGAACCTAAGAGTGGGAATAGATTTCATATCTGTGATGGTTTAGTTGAATATTTGTGATAAATGTTAAATGAAGTACTATGCATTTTGTCTTAGTACCCTCGGCCATACAAGGAACTACCGACCACCATTCGTTCTAAAGAGTCTTCTTTTTTGAAGTTTGAAATTCAGTCACACTATTTTTTCCTAACAAAGGATTTGGCTTGGCCAAGATTGTGGCTTGTCATATTTTCTTTGCAATGTTCATTTTCAGGTGCTTTAGCTATGGCTTCTTATTCAAGGACGTCAATGGATATGCATCTGTCAGTCAGAGCTGTAGGTTCAATTGCTCAGGATAAACTTTCCACAGAAACTTATTCAAGTCACATCAACGGAGTAAAACCTGCTTCTAGTCCTCATTCCTGTGAGTTGAGAGTACTTGATGCCTATGGTGATGAGTATGATGGAGTTGTCATTGATCCAGATAAATTACCAGCTGAAGCAAATCTATTTGCCTCGATGCTTCGTTTGTCCCTTCGTCAATGGAAAATAGAGGTATGTTTTTAACTTGCTGAAATGGCCGCTAGACACATATGATGATGCTTCATTGAGGGAGTCTGAGTTATACAGAAGAAAATGACACTTTACATGCAGATTAGGAGTGAGGTGATTGAAATGTGCTTGAGCTGTGTTAGTTTAAAAGAAGGATAAGACAAGCTATAATCTTAAGAACTTTACTATCTAGATTCAACTTTTTCGGCTAATAATGACCTCAAATGGAGGCAAGTTGTACTGATCTGCAAACCGAATTCATGAATATTTATGATTGCTAATTGTTTCTAGGTGATGGTAAATTTTCAAACGTGTTAGTAATTCGATGTGAGTAAATTCCATGTCATTTCCTTTCAAGTGGCATTCGGATTTCTCTGTTCTGACCAATATCTCCTTTTTAATAATAGCACTTATATTCCTTACTTCGTATTAATTACAGGGAAAGAAGGGAATTTGGCTTAAGTTACCATCAGAGTTGTCTGAGTTTGTTCCCATAGCTGTTAAGGTACTCCTCTTGTCCTCAAGTATCTGATGACAAATCATTGAAGTGACGAGTTACCTAAGCCATTTTCATGGTTGGTGGTTGAGACGAAAATATGGAATTCTCTACCATAAAAGAAACTCACAGAGTGAGCCGATAATTAATTAAGTCAATTTACTTCAATAATGTAGGAAGGTTTTCAATATCATCATGCCGAAAGAGGATATGTCATGCTGACATACTGGATTCCCGACGGGCCTTGCATGCTTCCTGCTAATGCTTCTCATCAAGTAGGAGTTGGAGGTTTTGTTGTCAATGACAAAAATGAGGTGAGTTGGATTAGCACAGTAATTTGCTGTAAGTGCAAAGTGACCTGCTTGTCTTTTTCGCTTGAAATTGGTAAACACCTTCTCCATTGGCTTTTATACCTTGTCTACTTAGGTGTCTCACTAATCCAAGAGAATTAGCTCATGTCTTAGAAAAGTAATTGGAGATTTGAAGTTACAGAGCCAAATATAAGTTGCCACAACGCGAAAATTGTTTTGTTGAGTACTGATAAGTTGTGATGGTATCAAAGAGTTTGATATTGTGGGAGCTTTTAATAGTTCTTATATCAGCTAGATGTGTCAATATCTAATTTTACTATCGTGATCAGTAACAGAGAGAAACAAACTTGCTGTAGGTTCTCGTAGTGCAAGAGAAGTACTGTCCTCCAACATGCCACGGCCTCTGGAAGTTACCGACTGGATTTATTCTTGAGGTAGAGCTTTTAATTTGAAGAGTGTCACATGTAGTGTTGAAATTAAAGTTAGCAGATGATTGTAAGAACGTGCTTTTCTTATTCATTCTGTATATTTTATCTTTTCCGATCAGTCGGAGGAGATTTTTGCTGGTGCTGTCAGAGAAGTCAAGGAGGAAACAGGGGTAAGACTTGTCTTGGCAAAAGTATTATCGTCTAAAATCCATGTGGTCTACAAGAAAAAAAAATCTGTACAAAAGAGTTCTGAATAAATCAGTTCTAGTTTAATCATTCTTAAGTTCTTTCTCTCTGCAGATTGATACAGAGTTTATGGAAGTGATAGCATTCAGGTAACAGTATCGGTGCCTTGCCTGTTTGCTTCTGGTCTAAATATTATGCTAAAAACTGTCTCGGTGAAACTTTCAATTTATATCATGTGGCACTGGACTATGTTCATATGGAAGGAATGACTTATGGATTTATTTTCATTAAGATTACTTCGAACGACAATCAAGTATGGTTGTGTTTCACTGGTCAAAGTCGACATTAAACCAAACGAGAAATTTCAAATCAGGATTATACCAGGCTATGACCTGTCAGCCTTTCTTATAAGAATGCATAGTGCCATGACAAAAAGAAATCGTCCTCTTGAAATTAATCTCGAAGCTGAATGGATATCTCGTTTCCGCTTCGTCTTGTCAAGCAAGACTCCTGACATTCTTTCCAAATTGATTCTATTTTCAGGCATGTTCACAATGTGGCCTTTCAAAAGTCAGACTTGTTCTTTATCTGCATGCTAAAACCCCTATCGACCCGGATTGTTGTTGATGATTTTGAGATTGAAGCAGCCAAGGTGGGTACCTACTTGACCGTGGAACAAAGAACCAGGGTTTTTCACTATGTTTCTCTAAAATTTGTTTATCAAGCAAACTGCTATGGGACTTCAACATAGTGTTAATGCCTAATTGGAGAATTTATATTGATATCGTGACTCAGTGGATGCCACTAGAAGAGTTTGTTGAGCAGCCACTCATCCAAGGCGATTCAATGTTCAAGAAGATCATCGACATCTGCATTGCTCGGCTTGGGCAACGTTACTGCGGTTTATCGGCTGATCAAGTAATTTCCAAGTTTGACGGCAGGCAATCCTCCCTGTACTATAACGTCGTTGACTCTCTAGATTCAAACTGCCAAGCAAGCTGAAGCCTCTGTGGGTTTTCTAATATGAGCTTAGTTCATTCATTGCCATCTCCAGCAGTTATATTACCGAATGTCGCAGTAACAGGCAAGATGAACAAGTAATTACAGAGGTCCTCCTCAATGCACATAGTTATTGTAAAGCAGAGAATTTGACGGGTATTGTATATACAAGGTGACTGTTGTATATCCACTTAGTTGTACTACAGTGAATACGCTAAAAGATGAATAAAGTGAAGGTGATTTCTCTATCAAGCTTTTGCTTTGCTTCTTCTTGAAGAGGGACGCGAGACGCATCCGCAGCACATCCAATTGTCCTTATTCACAAGCTGGCAAGATGTTTAGATATTATATAAAAATGAACGGACAAATTCATGTTCCAGATATTGGGATGGTCCACATTTCCTGAAAAGGTCCAGCCATTCTACGGTTCAAGAATTGCTGTCGGCAAGGTTCGTCAGTTTTTACAGTTACGAGTGTATATCCTCAAAATGAGCAAATTAGAACAGCTTTCGCAGGACCATATATCACGTATTTGAGAATCTTTTACAAGGCTCTTGCCTTTCGCTGGCGCATTTGAAATGTTGAATTCCATAGCAGGCAGGCCAACATTGTCAATGTCGAGAATAAACAATTTTCCTGTTTTTTTTTGCCCGTTACCACTATCATTTTCACGATGCATATAATGCGACAGAACAGTATATTCGAAAATCTGTTTATCAAGCAAACTGCAATTGGATGAGATATTTATTGTTACTTTAATTTCATTTTACTTAATTCAAACATGAAATAAAAAATAAATAAATATTGAAATGAATATAAGGAATTGGCCATTTTTTGGTAGATTTTGAAATCGCTTATTCAGGTATACATGATAGGTTTGAAGTTTAAAAGGTATCACGTTCTTCC
The DNA here is from genome assembly GCA_007663325.1 of Eucalyptus pauciflora. Lineage (NCBI taxonomy): Eukaryota > Viridiplantae > Streptophyta > Magnoliopsida > Myrtales > Myrtaceae > Eucalyptus > Eucalyptus pauciflora. The sequence goes on along the minus strand of VMYD01000006.1, from coordinate 4,413,783 downwards.
TGTTTACAAAATACAATGAAAATACAAAACAAAAAACAGTAACCAGTGACAGTGCTTGACACCAAAGCACAAACTGCAAATGATCTTACATATTATTTAATGAATGAATGGACAAGTGTATGTTCCGGACATTGGGTCGGCCCACATTTCCTGAAAAGGATCAGCCACCATTACTACGGATTCAATTGCCGTCGGCAGAAAGGCTTTTCAGTTTTTGACAGTTAATTCAGAACTGCTGTCGGCCAAGGTCGATTTCACAACGAACATAAGAAACGAACATAAGAAAATTTAAATTTATTCGGTGCACATCATGTGACGGAACTTAGTGTTGGTGCCCTATTTTTGCTAAACAAATGAGAATTAATTAACTAGGTTAGCATAATGTGTGATAAATGGAGACCAAGATAATTATAGCGCCTTAAGCAGTTCACATAGCAGTGGTAATTCAATATATTTTATGTACTCCAGTTTGAAAATGATATAGAAAGCGAAGGAATATATGCTAATTAACATATTTAATAAATCTTTTTTAAAGCAAAATTTAACCTAAATTTTTAAATTCTTTACGGACTCAAATAATTGAGTTTGACTGCAAAATAATGGATGTCAGGAAAAACAAGTCACAAAAGTTTCAAATTATATCCGTTATGCACATTTATCTTGAATTTTCTTTTGTGACATCAAAAATTCAAATTATATTTACCGTGGCACATTTATCTTGAACTTTCCAAATTTGTACTTGTGTAACATATTTACCATCCGTTAAGATTTTGTCAATAGTTTTTCAGTAAAAAAAAAGATATTGTTTTAATTTCATTTAAGCAATGTGGGTGCTATGTTAACACCGCTTGCTTTCCAAAGTTCATGTAGGTAGATTTTTAATAATGTTCATTAATGGAATGTTGACGGAGGATAAACTAAGTGCAAATTTGGGACCTTTAGTATAAAAACAGAATAAATATGTTAAAGTAAATATGATTTGAGATTTTTTTTTTTGTGATTTTCTTTTACTTTAAATTTGAAAATCCAAAATTGATAAACAAGTGGAAACATCACAAGTAAACCCGAAATGGCACTTTTAAGGTGCAGACGCGCAGAAGAAACAGAGGAGTGGTGAATGCCTTTGAATTCCCTTCTCGGCCGCCTCCGATCTCCTCCTCACCCTCTTGATCTCACAAATTCCTGATTTCCTCCCGAATTAATCGCCAATTCGACCAATATCATCTTCCCCTTTTTCTCCCCTTGTTTGGATATTTATCATCTTCAACTTTACGCTCTCTGGTTCTCCTTTTGTGAGTTGCAAAGACTCTCTCTCTCTCTCTCTGTGGGTGCCAAGGTTTCAAATTTAGCGAGGTGAGACCATGAAGATGTTCTTTTCGATTCTGGGTATCGGTTGCTTTCGCTGAATTCCCTTCGCTTCTTTAGAAAACGGCTTCACTATGAAAGAAAGCTGAAATCACAACATGGGTTTTCTTGAATCATCAATTTGACATTTTTTATGCGGATTTCTCTATATGGGCTTGATGTTGGAAATGGGGTGTGATGCAATGTGCTTACTTTTCGTTTTCCATGTGTTCCAGTCTCTTTTGAGAGGTTTCGATTTTGGCTTATGAGATGTTGAGCTGGTGGTAGCGTGACTCTAATTGGAGAATTAGAGTGGAAGGATAGAATACAATGAGGTTGTTTCCATCTGGCTCTAGCTCGAGCTCAGGCTCGAGCCTGGTGAAGGAGGAAGGATGCGATCGTTCTCTTTTGTATCTCAATGTCTATGATCTCACTCCAATTAACAACTATCTTTACTGCTTTGGGCTCGGGATTTTCCATTCGGGTATTGAAGGTGAGTTCTTTTTATTGTTCAAGCTAGATATGCCATTTTCTTTGGTTGAAGCTGTGGCATTTGGTTGGAACTAAAGAGAATGAACTAATGCTTTCACTTTATAGTTCTATGAATGATGATTGTAGTTTGGCTGAGGCTATTGCAGGCATTGTTGGTTATCATGCTGCTTTTTAACTTCTGATGCTTAGTTGAATCACAGTGATTTCCCTTGATGGAAATATATCATTTAGTGGAGCTGAGAAATTTGTCTTGCTGATGTACAGACGCTTGGCTTGACTGATGAGTAAATCTGTCTATTGATTTTTTTGGGACGGCTTTGCTTTCAATCTTTTTTTCCCTCTGATCGTTAATATGGTGTCCTAATATGTTTCTTGCAACTTGCTGTCTGCTTAAAGCTCTTTATTGTCATTGAGTTTTACACACCAGCATTAGTCCAGATATGTAGTCTGTCTTAAAGGGCGTTGGAAATACTTTTATGGACTTAAGAGTTCAGTGACTGATTGTTTTTAAGTGAAAGCTGTTTTGTCTGTATCTTGCTGCATCGGGCATTATCGACCATATCAAGGGTGATATGTTAAGGATTGGGTTGCAATGGTTGCCAGAAGTTTAGTATCTGAAGATAAAAAGTACAAAAAGAGGCATAAAGAACATCGGAGTGGAAGAGATTAATGTCTACATTAGGCATAACCATTCACTGAAGATCTTAGAAATAATCAACCAAATCAATCAGATTCTGTGGGGATGTTCCTTTCTTTTCTTTTTTTCTTTTTTAGTTGCATCATACGAAAATGTTTGTGTACTAGTTACTATGCTGGAGAGATCAATGTCTACGTTAGGGATAACATGTTCACTTAACATTTGTTGGGTTTTGACTGTCATAGGAAGATGCAATGCTAGGTAGAATTGGTGTATATTGGCATGTTATTTTGACCTCCTCCTCCTGCATTTTCCCTTGTTATGATTCACATAACTACATCCATGTGTCTAAGGATGCATTTTTACTTTCTGTGGAGCTGGGTTGAGATAGTCTGGAACATATTTTGCTTTAGAAGAAATAGATAGAAATCTGAATTTCTCAGATTTAGTCAGTATTTGGCTTATTGTTCTGGAAACTTGGAGATTGCAGCTGAAACTCGTAAAGCTTTGCAAGTTGTTAGGACTACATGACTGGTGCTTTCATCATGTTGCCGTGAGTTATTTGGTTTACAATTTGCTCCATTGGATTACATCAAGATGTCTCTTTATGGTTGGAGCTAGGTCAAATTGTTAAGAATCCTTCATTTTAAGTCTCCTTTCGTGGATGTTGTATATTTTTTTATATAAAAAAAAGAAATTCAAATGGAAGCATTTGACTAACATCGTTAGTGTGCTCAGTTTAGCTCAATTATGATGGCCATTTATCTGTTCTTTTTCTTTAGCTTTCTCTAAGTGAACATGCTGACACATTTTCTTGGTTTTGTTTGGTTAGCCCATGGCTTAGAATACGCGTTTGGAGCTCATGACTATCCTACAAGTGGGGTTTTCGAGGTGGAACCAAGAAGTTGCCCTGGCTTTATATTCAGAAGATCAGTGCTATTGGGCAGTACCAGCATGTCTCGTTCAGAATTTCAATCATTTATGGAGCACCTCTGCAAAAAATATCATGGAGACACTTATCATTTGATTGCAAAGAATTGTAATCATTTCACTGATGAGGTGTGCAAAGAATTGACTGGAAAGTCAATTCCTGGATGGGTAAATAGACTGGCCCGGTTAGGTGAGAGCTGAAATCCAAAATTCGTTTCTTGTGTGCTTATTTACCATCTGACAAAGTTGTAGCTCCTTCCCAAGATTGCAAATGTAGCTTCTGGAATGGTTACGTATTTCTGGTACTATAGGGTGTGTATCTGCTAGAACATTAGATAGAAATTGACTCTCCAGTGCCTGTGATTTAAGATTAATTCTGTCATCTGCATCCTGGATGTCAGAAAGACGATTTGTCAAGAAAATGGTGGAGACTTGGGGAAAAAAGAAGAAGATGTCGTACTGGATCATACTGAGAAAAAGATTGCCTTTCCCATAATTGGGTTATGCCTACTTGCTCTTTCTGGCTTCAGAAATTCATGCTCTAGTTGTTGGTTGTCCCTAGTTGTTTATATGGTTGAAGAATCTTCTAACGTTTCAGGTTCTTTCTTCAACTGCCTACTTCCACAAAGCATACAGGTTGCAGCAGTTCGACATCTGCCTAACCATTCAACATATTCTGGTAAGTTTGATGCACCTGTTGCGTCCTCCGCATTTTCACCCTGTGTTAGACTTCATCCTTATGATTTGTTGTACTTGTACTTGTTTATTTTTTTTTAGCTATAGTTGTCTTACAAAGTCCCCTCTCATTAATGGACTTTAGAGAATTTATATAGATCAATTAATGGTCACAATTAACATTAATAATAAATAGTAATAGTGTTCATGATTCATAGTTCAAATAAGTAGTAGATAATTTTCGTCCTTAGTCCATCATATTATAGGCTCATGTATGTTGTAGTACGTATAGATGTTACCGAAAGCATAATTGACACTGATAATCTAAGTATTTTCTTTTGAAGATTTTAGAATATTTCAATCTTCAACTATCCTTAAACCATAGGGCTAATAATTTTCATACGAATTGACAAGATTTGACTCATTTATACTAACAAATATCAATAAACTTGAAAAAGACACGAATTAACACAAACTTTAAATAAGTTAGTTCTTTGGTGTGTGCCCCAAAATCAAATGTATAACCGGAATATGACATGTGAACACGAATTGATAGCCATATTTGAACTTAATCATTGAGATCTGAAAAAAAAGAAGAAAAGTTCCAAGTTTCCAGAATGAGGGATGTAGGTCATAGTGGACTGACTTCCTGGTACTTCTACAAGTGTCCTCAGCGACTGCTGAACATTTCCCATCATGCGAGGAATAAGCTGCTGTTTTAGTTGTTTTTCTGTTCAGTTCCTTTCCCCTTTGTCTGACAGTTCTGTATTGTGCTATTGAAGATGATGCCTTGGACTCGCCTCCTTCGTCTGTAACAGCGGACAGTGAAGAGGATGAGCTAGATCATCACTTGCTGACCTTGCCCGATGGAGATTTTGCATTTCTGAAGGAAAGACCAGTGAGACTGGCCAAGGATCTCCTTTAAATTCTAAAAGTCCATTGCACTGGCATTTGAATTGTAGCCATTGGTGAACGGCAAATGATTTCCTGATCCAATCTGTTGTAAATCGCCTCTGTCCACGTAGGAGTACCCAATACTAGCTGATAGATGTAGATTCATTGTACGTAAGTGTATAACTTTGCTCCTGTCATTACAGGTAATAACCGGGTAAGAGTGTCTTGGCAGTTGGCGTTCTTTTCAGTTTAGCACCTTATAAGTTTACACTAATTCTATATGAGGATAAGTAGTTCCGGGGACGGTTTCGGTTTCACTTGGAACTTATCTTATTGGGGCTGGTTCCCTAGTTTTTTGAAACTTGAAACTTAGCCTGCATACTATGGAATATATAACTTAGGGTTTGCTTGAGAACTGACCAATTTTTTTTTTTTTGTTTCATTTTTAGTTAAGCAACATGAAAGTGAACGCTATAATTTTTTTTTTCCCATTTGTCAACAGTGACGATTTATAAAACATGAACATGTAATATAAAACAAACAATAAAAAGTTCAAAACATATAATCAAGATTGATTGATTCCCACTTCTCGATTTGGTTCTTCCTTAGGGATGGGAATCGGATTGGTAACTCCTACAACTTGGAACTGGACTAGTTCCCATGGTTGGGTCCGTCTTGATTCCTATTCTACCTTAGACCTATGCCTCACCTCACTCATAATTTCATATTGCTTAGTCTTACTTTATCGGTTTAGTCATATTGCATAGTGATATACTTGTGCACTATTTATTCCTAACTAGTACATTCATGCCACGTTGATAAAAAAAATCTCATATTGGCACGGATTAGAAGATTGTTTACCAATGATTACCGGCAATGAGGAAACTTGCGTCAACCGGCGGTCTGGGACGATCCGCTGCAATCTTACTGCAATGGAGGGCTCTAGGACACAGAAAATGCTGGTATTGTTCCCCTTGTAACAACAACACTTCCCCTTCTTTTTATTTTTTTTCGTCAATAATGTCTGAATCTCCTTAAATGTACCTATAGTTCCCGGCTTCTTTGTGGTTGCTGTTTAGGTAACATGTTCCTGAACACTCTACACGGGCGGGACACCATTTGGCTTAGCGCGAGTTCTCCTAAACTCACCAGTTCACGACTTATGGTTCGAGTTTTTATCTTGCAAGTCAATTTCTAATAGGAGTCGCCGTTAATCGATTTGGAGTGAGCCGATTAGAGACTCAATTGAAATATTGAGAGAAATATTTCACTTCTACGCAATTAGAGAAATTAGTTAATCATTAATACCATTCCAATACCTAATCTTATTTAAATATCAAGTAAAATATTTATACAACATTCTATACCCATTATGGGTTCTAAGATTCAATTCCTAACCAAATTGAGGTAATAGATATCCATGCATCACAAGGATGCAATTAGATTAAGTCAATATTTACTTTCAAGAACTTAAACATGATTTTTTTTTTTTTTTGGATTTTCTTTCAAGGATTTTCACACGTTTTAAGGAAAATTACTCAAAGACTTTTTTTCTCTTTTTTATGGGAAAATTTAAAATACTTTTGGAATTTAAGAAAATAATAAATATAGAAAACATAATAATAATATAAGTGATCCGGGCCGGTCAGACCCGCGGGTCAACCCGATACGGATCCAGCCCGGTCGACCCAGCCAACCCTGGTCGCGTCTTCTTCTCTCCTTTTTGAGTGCGTTTGTTTGTGTTTCTGTTCTTTTTTTTGTTCCGGGAAACAGAAATAGAAAAAACTATTTCTGTTCCGGGGAACAATTTTGATTAGAAAAATACATTTGGTAAACTTGTTCCAGAAATAAAAAAAAAAACAGAAATACGTTTAATAAATTTGTGTTCTTTTTTTTGTTTATTTTTTATTTTTTATTTTTTTCTTCTTTTGGCCAGTCGCTGGCCTCGGCCATGGCCGACGACCGGCCGACGAGGGTCAGCAGCTCGGTCATGGCTGAGGCCGATGATCAGCCAAAGAAAAAAGAAGAAAAAAAGAAGAAGAAAAGAAACAAAAAAGAAGCAAGTTTTTTGTTTTGTGTTTTTGTTCTTTTAATTCTTCAAAAGTGTTTCTGAAACAAAAAAATATCTTTTTCTTTTGCTTGTTTCTGATTTCCGTTCCAATTTTATCTCGAGAACCAAAAAAGCAGAATTTTTGTTCAAAAACAGAAATAAAGAACATAAACAAACACACCCTTTGTCTCTTTATTATTTTTCTTTCTTCCTTTTTTTCTCCCCTTTGCTCCTTTTTCGTTCACCCTCACGGAGTCCCCTTCGAGCATGCCCAGAATGCCGAAGGTTTGCTCGTCGATTCAAGAACATCCAGACCCCAACCATGCACACGACGCTCTTCGACCGGCTAGAACGCATCCGCTCCCCGGATTTTCACCGGTCACCAGGACGATGTCACCGAACCAACGGGCCATGCCTCCTACTGAAATCAGAAGAGACCTAAGTGAGATCTGGTTCGAGCATTTCATCGAACAGGTGGTGTACATCGCCTGAGGGTGAGAAACGCAAATAACCCAGCCCGAATTCAAGCCGAAATCCAAAGCGATCAACACCCTAGACCCCAATACTGCAGCACACGCACAATTGAGGCTGGAACTTGCTCGGATCGGGCTACGGCAGCCTGTTCTGGCGAGCCTGAAACAAAGGACAGGATAGAAAAGAGAGGGGAGCCGTCGACGGCGTTCCCCATCCGGCTTGAAGTCGTCAGACAGCGGACGAGTTCGATAGATCAAGCTGCGTCCGTCCGCCTCGCTCGTTCCCTAGCCAAGATCCTCGGGAAACCAACCCCAACTCGACAAAAGCGGGACTTACCGTGGCTTCGACGGGAACAAGGCGTGCCGGCAATCGGCGACCTCACCTCACCACTCACTCTCAGTCTCTGCTCGAGCTCCCTCTCCCTCAGATCTCAAGCTTCTCTCTCTCTCAAACTCCTAATTTCTCTCGCTCGCTTAGTTCTCTTAGGCTTCTTGGGTGGGGATGAATTAATTTTAAGGGTGCGTTTGTTTCGCGGAATACATTTTTAGGCAAAACATTTTCCTCATTTTTCGGTGATTGGTTCATTTAGGAAAATGAGTTAACGGAAAACGTTTTCCTAATAAAGCTTAAATTTAAGAAAATGATTTTCCCTTTGAAATGACCTAAAAACATTTTCTGAATTTACCAAAACTTAGATTTTGATGCTTGGTTTACAAACAATTATTCTTATAAAAATATATTTTTAAATTTTTATAATTCTTTTTAAAAAATCGAATTTTTAATTTTTTGATATAATTTTTAAAAATATAATTTTTAATAATTTTTATTTTTCTCTTTTATTTTTTCTTCTTCTTCGGTCGACCGCCGACCACAATGACGGTCGGCGACCGGTCACAGGCGAGATCGAGCTCGCCGACGTCGGGCGGGGCTCGATCTCGCCAATCTGGCAAGGCCTAGGCCCCACTCAACGTCGGTGAGCTTGCGTCTCGCTAGATCCGGTGAGGCCTCGCCTCGCTTGTCGCCGGCCAGTGGCCAGCTAAGGAAGGAAGAAAAAGAAAAAAGAAAAAAAAATCTGAAATATGAAAAATAATTATAATTTCGATTTTTTATTAAAAAAATATTTTTAAAGGTGATGGACTCAACAAATTAATTTGGAAGTAAGAGGCACACTATTATCAATTGTTAGGTCAAATGTCATTCAATCATTTTTCAAATGCGATCCAAATACCAAAAAATACTTTCAATCACGTATCACCAAACAAAGGAAAACTAATCATTTTCTTGGAAAACTAATCATTTTCCTGGAAAACGGTTTCCCCGAAAACATTTTCCAAAAACGTTACGTTTTCCGTGAAACAAACACACCCTAAGAGTGAGTTTCGACTCCCACTCTCAGGACAAAAGTCAGAGGGTGAGAGTTAGTATAGAAGTAGAATATGATCAATAATAATAAAAAAAAATCCCTACTTCTCGGAGTCGCTTTCTCTCAGGCTTACGCGCATGAGTTGCGGAGAAGGGGAAGGGAAGGAAGGAGGAAGGAGGAAGGAGAAGAAGGCAGAGGGGCCGGGCCTGCGAAAATAAATGGTGGAATGGGCTCGGGTCCATGCATGGGAAAGAAGAAAAGGAAGAAAGGGGGCTTATATTATTATATATTTTTTATTATTTTATTTTAAAAAATTATCTGAAAATATAGTAAGAAAAATAGAAAACAAAAGTTAATAGATGCAAATAATATTAATAGATATGTGATGCAAAAATCCTTTTTGTTAGGGCTAAATTGATCTATAATTTTTTATGCAAATTTATTTTAAATATTTAATTAAAATTTAGGTATCAATAGTGGTCTCTTTTAGAAAGTTGCCCAACAGTTAATAAATTCCCAAAAAAAAAAAAAAACCTAGGTACAAAGTAAACATTTGCAATAGTAACTATCTTTTAACTTGATATTAATGTTTCCATTGCTCATTACGAGAACTTTTGATTTATTCCCAAGATTAACTTCACCGTAAACTAGCTCATCCAATTGTGAGAATAACTCCTTTTGGTCAGTCATATCATTATTGCACACTATATCAATTGCCAGATGTTGGTGTTTATGGTGCTTGAGTCATCCTTCATGCACGCTAACACCATGTTTTCGTTAGCATCAACGGCATGCGCTTGTTCTGCTTGCTTATATGTCATCTTTGCTTGTCATTCAGGTTTGTAATGTCTGAATTTGTTACACTTTAAACACTTGACCTTCGATTTTTCATGTGTTTTATATTTTCCAGTAAAATTCAAATTTCCACCTCTTGTCTTCAACCACCTCCATGATCTCAGCCACCTTGATAGCTTCCTAAGTTTGATTGAGCAACCAAACTCTACAATGCTTTCTTGGGATTCGAACTAAAAGACTTTCGATTCATTCTTTGCTCATGTGAACACCATGGACCCATCAACTTCTCCAATGACATGGTTGACACATCTTGGCCTTCTTCAATTGCCGTGACAATGTAGTCAAATTTTCAATCAAAGACCTCAGAAAATTTTTTCTACGACTTGCGCATCTTGGAGTTCTTCACCAGAAATCCTCAATTGGTTTAACAATGGTATGTTTGACACAATCATCACCTTAGTAGGATTGTTGAATAATATCCCACGTTGCTTTCACAGTCTTGGTGCTCAAATTTTTTTCAAATATCATTTCCCCTACAAGCTAGAAGATTGCAAATAATACTTTATGATCTTTCTTCTTGGATTCCACCAAAGATTCATTCTCCCATTTTCTTAAAGCATTGAATACTTCAGTATCAGCCACTTCGGTGTGGCTGTTCTCCACTAATACAAATCTTGCGATTTGAAAAGAACCTTCATCTCGATGGACTAGTTATTGAAATTCCTCCCATTCAACTTTGGAAGTTGCAATTGAACGAAAATTGATGAATGCTATTTGTAGATCTGGCACCAAATGTTGGAACCAAAAGAATAATAATAAACTTTGGAAACTTGGAATGAGAGCACCATAAATCTGAGGGAGAACTTATTGGGAGTTTTTTTTTTTTACTTTGTTGTGACTTTGGGCTTATAGCTTGATCTACAACTCATGACTTCCTCCCTTCGCATAGGAATTGAAGTTTACCAACGCCAATGATAAAATTTTAATTAAAAAAAAGACCTAACAATTCACAAATGTCAATGATGGGGATCTAATTAAGAAAACAAAACAGCCTCATACACAGTTATCATAAACAGAAAATAAAAAAAGTAGCAGAAGGATTGAGTAACTTTCATTCTTGAATTCCATAGAGATCACGCAGCCTCCCGTTTCCTTTTGTCCTCTATCATTGATTGATCTAAAGCGTTGTTAATGAAAATCAATTTTACTGTCATCTCAACATTTCGCCCCATCTGAAGCGTTAAATGCTGAGCATAACATGTAGGAGGAGGAATTTAGAATTTCTTTACGAGTTGCACTGGTTTTAAATCTTCAATGTAGCTCTCAGCTTACATAAATGACAACGACCAGGCTAAGTGTTATGCCTGTAACCAGACATTTAGTGGTCCTAGGTTGGATAAAGATATGTGACCTTTTCTCATCTTCATAAAATTAGATGTATCTTGAGGTTTACCATTTCTATCAATCTCTTTTGTTCTTTCGCATACACCTATTGATACTGTACATTTGTCTCATTGAATCTGCCGTGAAGATTGGTATGGTATTTTTCTTTATTCTTCTCTTCCCCTTTCTTGTATCAAGAGTTTCAATGAAAACCACAGCTAGCAAGAGATTATACGGACTTTGAAGTCGATAATCCTTAGCACAACTGAAAAATATGCTTTGGGAACATGCATATGTTATTGTCCGTACACATCAAGAAATAGGCTGTTCTAGGATTAAGAAGCTGATAGAATTTATTTCAAAGCTCTTTAGTGCTGGCGATTCCAAAGATCCTTTGGCAGATTTGGGCATCCACGAATATATGGTTCCAGAGATGATCCGGCTCTGCTGACCCCTAATCTCTTCAACCTGGGCAGTTCCAATAGATGAAAGGTGTGTAACTTTGGCAATGCAAACTCTGCAGATGTTATGTCCTCAAACAGACTCTCCAATTTGTCACAATGTTGTATCTTGATGACCTCAAGGTCATTCGGAGGTTGGGATGAGGAGGAAACACTCACAATCATGGGGCAGAAATCTATGAGCAGATTCTTCAGATTTGGGCATTCAAGAACTCCACATGTTCCGGGAGATGCACTACTGACCCCAATGCTCTTCAAGAAGGGCAGTTCCGACAGATGCAAGGTGTGTAGCATTGGCAATGTGGACAGCCTCGATGCTTCGTGGTCGAACAGTGTCTCCACTTTGTCGCAATTTTGTATCTGGACAATTTCAAGGTTTTCCAGAAGCTGGAGCCCTATTCTCTTCAACATGGGCAGTCCCAACAGATGCAAGGTCTTTAAATTTGGCAACTTGCACTCTGTGGATGTTTCATGCTCAATTAGTGTCTTCAATTTGTCACAAAACTTTACCTGAATGACTTCAAGGTTTTCCGGAAGCTGGCAGGAAGAGAAAACCCACATGAGCATGGGGCAACAATCTATGTACAGATTCTTCAGATTCTTAGGGCTCTTAGATTGCACTGTCTCACTATAAATGCTTCTTAGATGTGGAAGGTTGGCAACCCACAGAGTAGTTACATCTGATCCAGCAAAAATGGATTCGATGCGATTGCACCTCTCTAGCCAGCAACCCTTGAGTGCTTCCAAGTTGTCATCCCCCAAATCAGACAAACAACTCATGCACAAATCATCAATAAAAGAAATACAGTTACCGTGCTTGATCACTTCTCTGGGATATTTATGCAAACTTTCAAACCCGTAGAACTCTAGTGACCAGTCAGGCAGTCCAAGATCAGGAAGCTGGTCGGGTTGTTTAGGATCAGGAAACCAGTCAGGCTGTCCAGGATCAGGGAGATGCCTGATCTCATTGTAGATGTTCCTAAGATCCAGGTCATTCCGATAGCGATAGATGTCACCACCTTTACCTTGTTCTCTAGGAGGGTACACACTAAAATGAAATCGTTTGAAGCATGTATTTCTCAGTGCGGAATTTTGCTCCAGGAACTGAAAAAAGTCAGTACCACGAACAGATAGGAAAGTCCTGTTACTGTCAGCAACGATCCCCTCAAGCTTAAAGATCCCACATTCCTCCCAGTTAACTCGTTCAGGTAAGCACTTTATTTTACTCCAATCAACCTGTCGAATAATGTTGAGGTCTGGCAAATGGAGGCACTTTAAATTTGTCATCTCAAAAATCCAATAGGGAAACTCATTCATCCTGATTCCCACCAGATCAAGCACCTCCAAACGACTATCTGGTTCAAGAGGTGGCAACTCTTCTGATTCTAAACTCGTACAATTTCTCAGGGACAGTCGTTGGAGATTACCCAGAGTTTTAATGGAGGCTAGAGATTTGATCTCTGTTCCCACAAGATCCAGGTACCTGAGTTTGGTCAGTGCATCCAAATGTGGCAATTCTGCAAACCCTGAGCAGCCGCTCAGTGAAAGCTGAGTCAAATTGGGGAGATTTGATATGGATGGTAATTCATCAACCTTAATTCCAGATAACTTGAGAATCTGAAGCTGAGGCATGCACTCCAAGCACTTAGCTTTGACTTCCCCCAAGGAGCTCGTGCCACAAAGATCAAGCTCCTGAAGCTTTGTTAGATATTCCAATCCAGTTAGAGTTGTAAGGAGATGACAGTCCCTTAGGATGAGGCGGTGCAAATTGCCAAGTTTAGCAACAGATGGAAGGCTTTCAATCTTTGTTTCAGAGACATCTAGCAGATGAAGACGAGGCATGTGTTCGAAGGATTCATCTGGTATTTTGTTAAGAAGAGTACAACCTGAAATATTGAGGATGTCCAGTTTCTCTAAGGAATTCAACGGAGGCAACATTTTCAGGTGATCACAACCAGCCAGTAAAAGCTTTTGTAGGTTTGGGAGGTCGAACTTCTCGCAGTCTGGAGACTCAGGATCCATTTCCTCCAAAGAAGAGGCACCTGAAAGATCAAGTTCCTTGAGTCTCAGAAGACCTTCCATAATGGGCAGTCTTTTCAATAATTTACAATCCTTGAGCAAGAGCCGATGAAGATTGCCAAGTCTGTGAAGGGATGGTAAGGTCTCAACTTTGGTGTTAGATAGATTGAGTACGTGAAGGTGTTTCAGATGACTGAAGGATTCATCTTCAATTTTCTTCAGATTAACAGCATATGAAACATCAAGTAACTCAAGCTTCTCAAATGCTTTAGTAGGTGGAAATTTCTCAAGTGCACCACAACCTTTCAAGTTAAGATGTCGAAGGCTGGTAGCATCTGGATTTGATATTTTTTGTGTGGCTCTGAGGCCTGGCTCAATTTCAGTTGAGGCAGAATCTGAAAGATCAAGAATCTGAAGGCTTCTTGGCAGACTGGGCAGCCTGAATAAGCATGAACAGCCTCGCAGTAATAACCATGTGAGCCTTGCAGCATCACAGATAAAGGGCAAGCGCACAATCTTAGTTTCTGAGAGATTTAGATACTGAAGTTTCCTGAGTGGTGCAAAGCATTTGTCAAGGAATACCTTCAAATTTGTGCCGGAGGCATCAAGCATCTCAAGGTTCCCCAAAGTTGTAAGGTGTGGGAGTGTTTCTAAGCAAGGACAGTCTCTGAGGATGAGCCAACGCAATCCATTCAGTTGGGAAAAAGAAGAAGGCAGATTGTTTATTGGGACAGATGACAGCTTTAGAGTTCTAATATGGATGACATGCTCAAAAATATTATCAGGAATCGTTTTCAGGGAGCTAGCACCGGATATTTCGAGAATGAGCAATGCTTTGAGCTTGTCAATCTCGTTTATGCTTTCAAGCAGATCAGAGCCTCTGAGTGCCAGCACCAGAAGCTTCTCCATTTTGAGCAGGGGCAAGGGCAGAGACTTAAATCTGGGCTTGAAGAGGGCAAGAATTTTAAGGTCCTTCATGGGCTCAAAGAAGGTTTCAGGAACTTCCCTGCTGAGGTGGCTTCCGTCAATTAGTAGAGTGGTGATTGTTTGGTCCTTTGGCCTACAGAGCGTTTGTATCATACCGTCTGTCCATGCGATTCTCCCAAAGCCTTCCCATTTACCATCATCAAATGCACAAGCCAGTCCTAGACAGCTTGTTCTGATATACATGTTATCAGGTATCTTCAGTGCTAATCCTTCTATGGAGACAATATTATTATGCAGCTTTTTCAGTAGGCGCCGATCCAGAAGCTCCATCAATACACGATGACCCTTTGCGTAAGCATTCTCGACATGGTCGCTATCACTGAAGTATCCCTCCAATATCCAGTTGGCAATCAGCTCGTTGTAATGGATCCCACCATGCCTGAGAAAGAATTGCCTGATGTGCCAAAAGCATTTGGCCTCTATGCTAGGCAACATGTCATGACAACAATGCAACATCTTGGGTAAGTCCTCAGGAAGGTCTCCACTACTGGCAACTTCTCGCAGTGCGCTCTCTAGGCTCCAACAGCTGGATTTGTTTTGGGCAATGGAATTTAAAGCTGCAGCAATCATGACAACCGCAGCAGGCAGACCCCTGCTCTTTTCAGCAATTGCTATTGATAGCATCTCGAAATTTGGGAACTCACGGATCTCTTTATCAACTAGATTTTGCAACAAAGTTGATAAATCTTTCGAAGGGAAGGGCTCAATCTCCACTATTCTTGCTGCTTCTTCAATACCATTTCCAGAATAGTCTCTTCTTGTGATTAAAATCTTTACTTTCTGTCCATGAGGCACAAGCAGTTCTGTGGTTATATCGGCCTCTTTCATTTCAGTGGGAACATCATCCAAGATGATTAAAACAAACTTCTCTCCCTGATCCTCTGACGTCTTTTTAGCAATAAGTTCAAGAACCTTATCTTTCAGGACAACTGAGCTCTTTGTGATCTTATCGGTGCCCTCATTACTATCATCCCCTTCTTCACTTGGGGGTATTGGTGAAAGTTGATGCACAATATCTGCATATATGCATCTAATGTCCAGTTTGTTTGTGCAAGACACCCAGATATTGCAGCAGGATAGACTCTTTTCCATCACACACTCACTCATCTCTCTTGCCATCCTAGTCTTTCCAACACCACCTTCCCCTTGTATAACAACTATTGCCACACTTTCATCATCTAATAGCTTCAATATCTTCGCTTTCGTTTCTTCAACTTTTGTTGAAGACATTGCTGAAAAGTAGAGAAATGATCCTTCATCAGTACAGAAGAGGAAGAAAATGTAGAGATGGGACTATGGGTCTCACAAGTGCCATTTATAATGTACTAAAATTTTTGGCAAAACAAATGGGGAACGTAATGCACCTGGTTCCAATATCACAATTTGTCTATGCTCACAGTTCCTTGTGATTAAAAGCTTCACTTTCTGTCCATGAGGTGCAAGCAGTTCTGTGGTTATATCAGCCTCTTTCATTTCAATGGGAACATCATCCAAGACGATCAAAAGAAACTTCTCCCCACGATCCTTTGATGATGTTTTTTCTGTGATAATTTTGAGAAACTTATCTTTCAAGACATTGGAGTTCCCTGTGGTCTTGTCGTTGCCCTTTTTGACTTCATCCAGCTCTTCACTAGGGTGAGTTGGAGAAAACTCATGCACGATATCTTCAATTATACATCTGATATGCTGTTTCTTTGTGCAACACACCCAGATACAGCCGCAGGATAGACCCTCCTCTATCGCACTATCACTTATCTCCTTTGCCATCCAAGTCTTTCCGATACCAGCTTCCCCTTGAATAACCACTTTTGCTACACTCTTATCACGCAAGAGCTCTAATATCTTCGCTTTCTTGTCTGCAATTTGTGTTGAAGACATTGCTAAAAAGTGAAGAAATGATCGTTCATCAGTATAGACGAGGAAGGAAATGAAGACGTGGAATGCGAGAACTCTCTCTCTCTCTCTCTCTCACTCATTCACACCACCTCTACGGAAAATAATTTGAAAAGAAAACTTTCCTTATTTAAGTAGGTTTCCTAATTTGAATAGGTTTCTAAGCTGAGTAGTTTCCAAGTTTGAGTATGTTTTATTTATTAATTTATTACTTTGGATCCAATTCTCTGGTGTATAAAACATGACTTCACTGTTTTCTTTATAAATAACATCCTTGAGCAATTCGAGAATGTTGCAGCCAATAAATCTTGTCGTAAGATGCATGAATCCTATTGTGAGATTGAGTAATTATTTTGAAAGGAATTGTGAGGGCTAAATAGTGTATGGGTTATTGGATGTAATTGGGAGTTGAGAAACACTAAAAGTGTTTTAATAATTTAAGTGTGATTGTAATCTTCGTTGTATCGCTTGATCTATAGTGGAACTTTGTGCCACTTTCCCCATGGACGTAGGTGACATCAACCAAACCATGTAAATCTATTTTCTTATTGTGTCTATTATATTGTTTGATCATTTGTTTCAACAAATATTGGTATCAAAGCCAAGCTTAGCTGAGTTGAAGCAAATCGATGGTGATAGAAGAAGGAAAAGTAAAATCGACAATTATGCTAGGAAGGATTTCAGTATCTAGAAGATGCAGATTGATGATTAGCTTTACTAGAGAAATATGAAGTTACCCTTGTTTAAAGAGAAACCCGATTTGATGAAGGAAGTTAATTGGAATTTGTTGGATAGACAAATGTTGGGCATTTTGCGGTCAATGTTGGCTTGAAATGCACATTTAACATTGCAAAACATAAGAACACTACAAATTTGATGAAGGCTCTCTCATAAAGGTACAAGAAGCCTTTGCAATCATTAAGGTCTACATGATGTGACATCTATTTAAGATGGGAAAAGTGCGTCAATTGCTAATCATATCAATATATTCAATGTGGTCGTTAATCAATTGAGTTCGGTTGAGATTCACTTTGATGATAAGATAAGTGCCTTGGTTATATTATTTTCTATGTCCGATAGCTGTAATACTACTATTATAACTATTCATAATTCTTTTGAATCAACAAGCTTGACATTTGATGAGGTTCGTGATTTAATTTTGGGTGAGGACATCCGTAGAAGAGAATTTGGTAAATCTACACCTATTGCTTTAATAGGTTAAGCTATCGGAAGAACTAGGATCCGTGTTAGCAGATTTAGTATAAACCTTAGCAAAAGTAGTCAATCTAGGACTAGTTAGGACTAGTTGTGTTGTTTGTTAGAGTTGTGGTAAGAGGGGCATCTTGGGAGGAATTACCCTAAGCTAAAAACGAATATGGTAAGCGAATTAAAGTTGAGTCTGCAGATGATGTTGCGGTTGTAACTAAATGTAATTCGTATAGTGTAGATTTTGATTTGTCTATCACTAAGGATTTGTTGTTTGATAGATGTATTATCGATTTTGATTGTTCATTTGACGCTATACCAAATAGCAACTAGTGTACTACTTATCATGCATGGATAGTGGTATCATGCAATTGAGGAACAACATTGAATGTGATGTTGTGGGTGTCAATGATGCTAGAATCAAAATGCATGATGGTATCGTGGGGATATTGACTAGAGTGAGGCATGTTCCAAAATTGAAGACAAATCTAATTTCCTTAAGTGCCTTGAATTTAATTAGGTGTTAGCATACTTCATAAGGTGGAGTTTTGAAGGTTGTTAGAGATGTCCTAGTGATAATGACATGAATCAAGCATAGTGGTTTGTATGAGCTTCAAGACGAGATGGTGACGGAATTCACTGTGGAGACATCATATGCATTCGTAAGAGAGTCCAAATTGTGACATATGTATTTGGGGCACATTGATGAGAGAAGTTTGAAGGTTTTGATTAAAAGGAATTTGTTGGGTGGTTATGTGATTGAAAAACTGAATGTATACAAGTGGAGTGACTTAAGCCAATAGCGAAAAGTACAATTTAGTACAACTGTCAGAGAAACTACAAATATTGTAAAGTTAATTCACTTGCATGTTTAGAGGCTATTGCAGTTTCTTTCAAGGAAGAGTGTCAAATTTGTGCTAATAGTTGTGGATGACCTTGAGGAGGACCTAGGTGTTTTTGCTAAGGCAAAGATTTGATGTTGTTTTTAGGATCAGGCAATTGAGAGCTTTGATAAAATATGAAATTAGTAATACGATCAAGTAAATGTGGATAGTTGAGAGTTTTGCTTAGAGCTGTTAAACAAATTCTGTATGAAGGAAGGCTAGTGAGACACTACACCAGTGCTAGTGAACCATGATAGGTTATGAAGTTGATGAGCAAAACATTTTTAGAGATGCCCATAGAATGCTCTCTATTTCTAGCATAGCTTGGAAATTCCTAACAAATGCACTGAATACGGTGAGTTACTTGATTAATAGATCCTCATGGATGTCGGACTCTTAAACAAGTGTGGCCCAATAACATTGCTAATTATTCTACTTTTATAAAATTTGGTTGCCCATAATATGTTCGAGTGAGTGATAGTAAGCTCAATGGAAAGGCAAGAAAATGCATGTTCCTAGGCTATGCACAAGATGAGCAGGATCATCAATTGTGATGCTTGGAATTGAATTCACCTGTTATTAGTGAAAATGTTACATTTGACAAGTCTTCGGCTAGTAGAAATCATGTTATTCATACATATCTAAATGGTATTCAGCTCAAGGTGGAATTGCAATAGGAAACTTTCAAGGTAATTGGTACTAAAGGAATAATCAACACAAATAGTGCTCATAACTAAGTGGAGCTTATAGAGCCAATAGTTGATGTAACCGTTGAATTTGAAAAAATGTATGTTGATCTCCTATTAGATATGGATGCAATGGTAGTTTGCTTTATATGTGATTGAGTATGTTGCATCAAAAAATCCTTGTGAAATGATTAAAGGTGCATGTGAAGTTGATATTCTGATGAGATCCATTTATTTTCTTGTTCTATTTATTATACTGTTTGATCACTTATTTCTGCAACAAGCTCCTTAATATACTCTGTTAAAACAATCCTGAAAACTATTGATATGAAACTTCTGGCAAAACAAATGCAGAACGTCGATCATCTGGTTCCAAGATGGCAATTCATCTGTTCACATGCTCACGCAAAATCAAACACCCAGGCACGGCCAGCAGATAAGAGAACGTTACGTTTGATTACACTTGTTGAAGTTTAGCTATACCAACCAATACCCTATAGAAGTGGGAACGAGATCCGCCATCCCTTTTACACGTTTTCTGCAAAAACTTGCCCCAGAGTTCACCAAGACTTCTTTCAATATTTTCCCTATCTCTATCTCTTTTTTGCTTTTCCCTTAACAGTTAAACCGTAGGAACTTATTACTATTCATAAGGGACAAAACAAAGGTGTTTTAATTCATTGGCTTAAAAGACAGTCATTAAGAATCCAAAGAATGTGCAATTGCCGAAGCATAACCTAAAATGGCTCGGAGTATGTAACCTACAATATTGGAAAATTTGGCTTGTAAAGAAGCAAAAAGTACTCAAGACAATCAGCATGAAGAAGGGGGCGGGGGGAGAGAGAGAGACCTGGGTTCTTCAGCTGCAGAATGTGAGAGGTGAAATAACTTGTATGTTTGGAAACTTGAAAGCTGATTAGTGACTGTCTATGCTATCAGTTTCCTGGTTACTTTGGTAAAGAAGAGTGATGCTTCTTTCCTGAATGATCAATAAATATGGAGGAAATCATAATTTTGAATGATAAGGAAACCGCATTGGATAAGAAAAATTGTGGCTCATGAATTAATTTACTGACCTCAATGACGGGTTAGACAAAAAGAAGCCCGACCAGAGGCCAAACAAGAGATTATTTGTGCTCCAGCATTTTGCTTAACTAGAACCTGGTACGCCGTTAATGTAATATCGGGGTTGCCCTTGTTCTTTGAGTAGCTTATCAGTGCACCCAAATGTGTTTGTAGAAGAAAAGAAGGCAAAGCTCAATAACTTCTACAGCATTACAAATAAGTCACATTAGTAGATTTAATTTATAGTTTCTTAAAGCAGGGATAGAAGTTCAAAGCTTATTACTCCAAAAGTATTCTATATTCCCAGACCGAAAATTAAAAAGATTATTCTACATTCTTATTGGGCATATGTAAATTTGAAAGTTAGATTTTTTCTTTGCCTTTGTAATCGAGGAATCATTGGATAAAAATAGAATAAACATGTTTTGGCAATGTCCCGTGAAAGAGACGTACGCACCAACTTTGTTTTGGGATCTTATCTTTCTTTTATCATGACAAGTCAAATAGGCGAGTCACCCCGCCATCTTCCGGCAGTATGGTGAAGGATGAGATTTATCTACCTTTCTTATGATTAACAACAACTTCCACTTCCCAGAATAATTGCGAATCTGTACATAGTGGGACATCCTATATACAGGATGCTGGTAAACCGATTACTGTTATGAACTTCATGCTTGTCATCCTAACAAGTACAGAAAGAAATCCAAGAAGATGTTGAAAAATTGATTGATGACAGTATCAAGAAGCAGAAACTAGATGTCACAAAGAACAGTGCTGGTCTGCCACCAGCTGCAAAAATCAAGGGGGAGATTTTTAATGAGAAAAGCGAAGCTAATGAGGTGAGTGAGCATGGTGAGATTCATCCTCAAGAGTCCTAGACTAGTGACATAGAAAATCTTCAAAAGTTTTTTTTTTTGGTGTTCCCTCTGCTTCTGCATTTGGTACAAGGGTTTCCATTTTCATTTCAAAATCTTGTTCAAGATTGACAGTGGTAATCATGTGAAGAGCTCTCCTGATGATAACATGAGTATCTTGTAAATTTAACCATGATCTAATAGAGGATGATACTGGATTGGCAAGAATTGTCATACCCATTTTGTTTGGCAAATTAGATCATGTCTCTGCTGATGGATACAAAATAAGGTTCAAGAACCACCTGATGATATATACCTGAAAAATAAATATATCTTGGTTCATCAATCCAGTGCAATCTGGCAATGTTATTGTTCTTGTTGTTCAGTAACTTCTGATCATTCTATTCCTTAAAAAAAAAAAAAAAACTGACAATAGTAATACTTGTCAAACTCACAGGCATTCATTCAATGTTACTTTTCTTGGATGCCAAATTAAGTGACCGGGTAATTATATTTGGGCTATTTGCAAGGAAAGAAGGAGAACTGCGTGAGTTAACAAATACAAAGGATCCATTCCACATTTTTAAAATCAAGAAATTTTTGGGTTGCTAAGAAGCCTTCTTGCTGTTCTTGGGCCTGGAAAAAAATTCTATCCCTCAGAAGCGAGATCCGCAATGCTTTCTATTGGAGGATTGGAGACGGTCTCTCTACCTCCTTATGGTTTGATAACTGGCACCCCATGGGCCCTTTAAACTTAGTTTTTTCGGATTCGTTCATATACTGTATAGGGGTTTATAGGTAGGCAAAAGTGGTTGATCTCTTCTCTGATGCTGGGCAACCTCTTAAGATGTTGCTTGAGTCTTGGGATCATCCCCTCCCGAGTCTCTCTCAGAATTCGGATTGTTTTGGCTAGAGGGAGAATTTGACAGGACGCTTCACTGTTGCGACGGCTTGGGAAACTTTTAGGCGGAAGAGGACTCAGGTTTTTTGGCATATGTTTGTCTGGAACAACAAATTACTCTACAGTATCAAGTAAACCTTTGGCTTATAGCTAAACACAGGCTACCCATCCATACACTTTTATTGTTGCATGGTAGAATAGATAGTGGTGTGTGTGCCTTTTGCAACGATGTACCGGATTCTATTGACCACTTGTTTTTTGGGTGTCGTGTCACAGCTGGGGTTGCTTTCTTTTGGGCGACAAAATGCAATCTGCCTTGGCACAACAGGGCGTGAGAGGATAATCTCCATTGGGCCATCACCATGCTTATGGGAAAGGAGTTTGATAAGTGCATAGCCTGCTTCTCCTTTGGAGCACCGTGTCATATTATTTGGAACAACATGAACAATATACTCTTCTGAGAACAAGCTCTTTCTGTCTTGGCTATGAAGAATCATCTCTTGAAAGTGGTCAGAGATAAGGCGAGCATTGTGAGGAATGTTGAAGATAACTTTAGGAATAGAAGGTTGTAGCTAAGATAGGGCATTGACCCAATCATCTTTTCTGAGGAGCGTTGAGCTGGTGTGGCTTGATTAAGGCAGTTGGAGCAGTTGGTGCAGTTTGATTCAGGTGCAGCTGGTGCAGCAGTTCTCACTGAATCCGGAGGATGGTTCATTCTCTTCCTGTAGGCGTTTTGTTTCTATTTGCCAGTTGTTCATGCCGTGCTTTCCTTTCTTAGTTGGTAGTGGGCTGCCAAATCTGTGGCTTTCCGGCATCTCTCCACTCATTATGATCCATTGTTCTGAGTGTGGGTTTTGATGCTGTGTTCTTTTCTTTTTCTTTTTCTTCTTTTTCCTTTCGTTTGTTCACTCGTTCCCTTTCAATATATTAATTGCCTTTCACAAAAAAAAAAAAAACAAATACAAATTTCTTGCAGAACTTCTCACGATTTCGAAGTAAAATTTCAATACAAATGAGTAACTTTTAAGAAAAACTTAATAGGAATTGATTAAATGAAAACTAATTTCTATGATAAGAAATTACTTAACACTTAAGAGAAATAGATGAGACTTCGGCTAAAATTCCGTGCAAGTGGACATGGAATCATAGAAATGCCTCTTTTTGAAAGGTATAATATATAATAAACCGTTCCACAGTGGATGACTTCTGAACCTTTTGTGCATAAGGGAACCATTAAACATGGACATTTGGTGAGTTCTGGCAAAAAAGAAAACTTTTGTTACAATTTGCAGGAAAAATAGAACCAATTGATTCCCCTTTTCTTCTGGGCTGCTCTATTAATTAGTGTAGGTGTGTCGATTTGTCAACATCCATGTTATCCCAAGAGGGATTTGATCTAATCTTAGTGCTTATCAGCATGGCACGCACTTGGGTAAAGAGGAACAACAAGAATCAAATCATAATCACAATGGACAAAGCACAATTGATTTATTAACTTTATTCTATTCTAGGACAATTCAAATTCCATTTTCAAGGGGAACAGAATGGCGTCTTTCACTTTTAGGGAAAATCAAGGGCAAGTGATGAAGACTGTTGTGTGGAGATGTAGTAGATTGTGAGAATTGATCCCCATTAGTGGGATTAGTTTTCTAAGTTCAAGTGGAAGTGGTGTGAACCGTAATCATCTAAACATGCGATGCACGATATGCATCAGAATCCGATGTGTAGTGCCTATTAGTAGGCCACAGAAAATGAACCCAAGTGAAAGCACAATGAACACATTTTAGTTTGATGACTTGACTTTGTGGTCCCTCAGTGAAAAGGATGCAACTTGGAAAAAATTGGTCGTTTGTTTATCTTAATTTAGGGAAAGATTAAATGGGTGTTGACATAGATGAGTCATGTAAAGATTACATAGTTAGGTTCCTGAAGTATTTTGTGATTACCTCGTGTGATTAAAGCTGAATTTATTTTTTGGATGGCAAATTCTATTGAAATGAGAAATTCTTAATACCTTGAATGTAATTTGCATTCGTAGTTGTAAATTTCTTCAGCGATCACAACTTCATCGGTGTTATCTAATGGATGTAAGCACATTTTCTATCAAATAATTCCTCATCCTCCATTTAAAAAGAGTCTTAGGTGCTTAAAGAGAATTTTTTAGCCTTTGGTCTTTTCTGATAAGATAAAGCCTTTTCTTGAAGATAAAAAGTGGAAAAGTTGAATGACTTGACAGACCAGCATAAATAGACTAATCAGATGCTTCCAAAAAAACTTTTAATTTTTAATTTGAAGCGTTTTTTTAAGATAAAAGGTGGATAACTTGAATAAATTGATGTACCGATTAAAAAAGTATTAGATTCTTCAAAAAAATATTTTTAATCTTTAGTCTCTTTCACTCTCCAGCGACAGCTTTGGGGTAATATTATATATAGAAGTAATGCATTCCAGATTTCACCCTGGATAGTGATGGGGTTTTCAATGCTATAAAGGATCCCACTAACAGGGTTGGGGGCTCTGAAACTTGGATCCCATGCTTTGATGATTTTGATTTTGGTTAGTGCTTGGTGCAATCGGAACTGGAGGACCTTAGATATGTTGGGTTCAAGCATACTTGGACAACTTCCTCAGCACTATCCAAGAAGGCTAGGAAGATTGATATGGTCCTTGTGAACTCTAGGTGGTGCATGGAGTTTTCTTACTCTGAAGCCTCCTTTCTAGCACCAGGTATATCGGATCATACACCTATGGTGGTCAAAGTGTTGAACCCGATTCTTCGAAGGAAACAGTTTAAGTTCTTTGACTTTTGGATGAAACATCCACAGTTCAATGCAATTGTTACTCAAATCTGGGATGATCCAAAGGAATGGGTTCCCATGTTTAGGCTTGTGTGCAAGCTTAAGGTGCTCAAGTATCGCCTCTAATATCCCCCCAAAGATTTTTTATAATATCCCCCCAATGCAGTAATAAATTGATGTACCGATTAAACATGAGGACCTTAGATATGTTGGGTTCAGGCATACTTGGACAACTTCCTCAGGACTATCGACGAAGGTTAGGAAGATTCATAGGGTCATTGTGAACTCTAGGTGGTGCGTGGAGTTTTCTTACTTCGAAGCCTCCTTTTTAGGGTTAGGTATATCGGATCATACACCTATGGTGGTCAAAGTGTTGAACTCGATTCTTCGAAGGAAACCGTTTAAGTTCTTTAACTTCTGGATGAAGCATCCACAGTTCAATGCAATTGTTACTCAAATCTGGGAGGACCCAGAGGAAGGGGTTCCCATGTTTAGGCTTGTGCGCAAGCTTAAAGGCGCTCAAGTATCGCCTCAAGCAGCTTAATAAGGACTCATTCTCTAATATTTTTGCCTGGACTTCAGAAGCAAGGTAGCCTTAGAAAGCACGCAAGCCGACCTTCAAAGGGACTCATTCTCAACAAGCCTTGCGGAATTGGAAAAGGTCCAGCGAAATATCTTTGCTAACCTTCGGGCTAGTGAGGAGTCATTCTTCAGACAAAAATCTAAAATCAGGTGGCTCAAGGGAGGCAACGGTAACATCAAGGTCTTCCATCAATTTGTAAAAAATAGACAATTTCGGAATAGAGTTCTATCTGTGATGGATTCCTTTGGTAACCAAATTATTGAACCGAACTTGGTTCAGCAGCACTTGGTGGAGCATTTTCAAGATCTACTGGCACCGCGAGCAAAACAACAAGGGCCGTCTATTGAGGAGATTCGGGAGACTATTCAGTATCCTTTTACGGACGACCAGGGGAGCTTCCTTGCTCGTCCGGTCACTGAGATGGAGATCAGGGATACACTTTTCTCTTTACCTAAGGGCAAGCCCCCTGATTCGGATGGCTTCACGGTTGAATTCTTCAAGGAGAACTGGGAGACGGTAAGACAATTGGTCATAACAGTAGTGAGGGATTTCTTCGTTACGAGTAAGCTATTGAAAGAGATAAATGTACCATTATGGTACTTGTACCCAAAGTCTCCAATGCGACTTCTATTGATGACTACAGGCCCATTGCCTATTGCAACACTATATACAAGTGTATCACAAAAGTGCTGGCTAACCGAATTGCGGCTGTTCTATAAAATGTTGTTAGTCCGACTCAAAGCGCGTTTGTGAAGGGCAAAAGGATTGGAGACAATTTCTTGATGGCTCATGAACTATTTTCTAGTTTCCACCTGCAACCATACCTTCCTAAATGTGCGATTAAGGTTGACTTTAGGAAAGCTTATGACATAGTCGATTGGGGTTTCCTTGAAAAAGTTCTGCTTGCTGTTGGTTTTCCCGACTTTGTGACTACGCTTATTATGACATGTATGTGTACACCCATATTTTTCATTGCCCTGAATGGGGAACTTCATGACTATTTTGCAAGTGGGCGTGACCTACGCTAAGGCGATCCTATTTCCCCATACCTTTTTACCTTGGTTATGGAGGTACTATCTGGAGTCCTGAAGAGGTCCTCCTCCATGCCGGAATTTAAATTCTTCTTGCGATACAAGGCGACGAATCTCTCACATATTTTCTTTGCTGACGATGTTTTCTTATTTAGTGAGGCAGATCTAACATCGGTACATCTCCTCAAAGAAGGCCTCCAGCTCTTCTCGGCATGGAGTGGCTTGTGCCCAAACCCCTCCAAAAGTGAATTTTTTTTGGCTGGTGGATCGCCTACTCTAAGAACTCAGATCCTCACCCACCTTGATTTCCAGGAAGGCAACCTACCGGTAAGATACCTGGGGGTTCCTATTATTATTGCAAGGCTTAGCAATGCGGATTGTTGTGTTCTTATTAACCGCATTACTACAAGAGTACAATCTTAGACTCATCGATTTCTCTCATTTGTTGGCCGGCTTCAGCTTATCAGATCAATCCTTCATGCTATCTAAGCCTACTGGGCGAGAGTTTTTATGATACCTATAGCCGTGTTGGAACAGATAGAGAAAGTATATAGGCAATTCCTATGGAAAGGCTCAGAACTAGGGAAAGGGGGTGCCAAGGTTGCCTGGAGCGAAGTGTGCCTACCAAAAGAGGAAGGAGGCCTTGGCATCCGGAGGCTTAGGGATTGCAACAAGGCCACTATGCTGAAGCATATCTGGCTCATATTTTCAGACAAGGAGGCTTTGTGGTGCAAGTGGATCCATTCCACGTTTTTAAAATCAAGGAATTTTTGGGTTGCTAAGAAACTCACTTGCTGTTCTTGGGCTTGGAAAAAAATCCTATCCCTCAGAAGCAAGGTTCGCAATGCCTTCTATTGGAGGATTGGAGACGGCCTCTCTACCTCCTTATGGTTTGACAACTGGCACCCTAGGAGCCCTTTGAACTTAATTTTTTCGGACTCGTTCATATACATCTCAGGGCTTTCTCGGTAGGCAATAGTGGCTGATCTCTTCTCTGATGCTAGGCAACCTCTCAAACTGGTGCTTGAGTCTTGGGATCATCCCCTCCCGAGTCTCTCTCAGAATTCGGATTGTTTTGGCTGGAGGGAGAATTCGTCAAGACGCTTCATTGTCTCGACGGCTTGGGAGACCTTCAGGCGGAAGAGGACTCAAGTTTTTTGGCATATGTTCGTTTGGAACAACGAAATTACACCACGGTATCAAGTAAACCTTTGGCTTATAGCTAAACGCAGTCTACCTACCCAAACACTTTTATTGTCGCATGGTAGAATAGATAGTGGTGCTTGTGCCTTCTACAACGATGTACCGAATTCTATTGACCATCTATTTTTTGGGTGTCGTGTCATAGCTGGGGTTGCCTGCTTTTGGGCGACCAAATGCAATCTGCCTTGGCGTAACAGGGCATGGGAGGATAATCTCCAATGGGCCATCACCAAGCTTATGGGAAATGAGTTTTATAAGTGCATAGCCCACTTCTCCTTTGGAGCATTGTGTCATATTATTTGAAACAACAAGAACAGTATTCTCTTCCGAGAACAAGCTCTTTCTGTCCCGGCTATGAAGAATCATCTATTTAAAGTGGTTAGAGATAAGGCGATCACTGTTAGGAATGTTGAAGATAACTTTAGGAATAGAAGGTTGCAGCTAAGATGGGGCATTGACCCGATCATCTTTTCTGGGGAGCGTTGATGCGGCTTGATTAAAGTAGTTGTTGCGGTTGGTGCAGTTAGTGTAGGTGCAGCTGGTGCAGCAATTCTCACTGAATCCGGAGGATGGTTCATTCCCTACTTGTAGGCGTTTTGTGTCTATTTGCTGGTTGTTCATGCCATGCTTTCCTTTCTTAGTTAGTAGTGGGCTGCCACGTTTGTGGCTTTTCCGGCATTCCTCCACTCATTATGATCCGTTGTTTTGAGTGTGGGTCCTGATGTTGTGTTCCTTTTTCCTTTTTTTTTTCCTTTCTTTTGTTCACTCGTTCTTTTTTAATATATTAATTACATTTCACCAAAAAAAATAAAATAAAATGAATTATATTCTTGAACATAAAAAGCGGGAAAGTTGAATAACTTGACAGATCGGCTAAAAGTGGCCGAGGCCGCCATTATTTTATGTCTATCATTGCATATCAAGAAGACAGCCTGGATGCAATTATAAGCCAACAGCTATCTGTAAGTTATCCAGATCAGCCTTTGGTTAATTACAATGTGATGCATCATGACTGAAAGATTGATAGTGATTTGAGCTTGGCTTGCAAGCATAACCTCACTAAGTCCAATAAGTGGCATGGGCTTTGTTAGAACTAGTACGAGCACCTAGAGGGGAGTGAATATGTGATTAAGATGATTTTTATAAAACATAACAGAATGTATAGACAATTTATTTGATGAAGGACTAAAGAATTAAAAACAACAATTGATATAAGTGAAAGCAATATAAAGTAAAAGGATTAGGGATAGAGAATCAAGACTCCAGATTTATAGTGGTTCGGCTTAGACCAAGCCTACGTCCACTCTCCCGCACGGACAGCCCATTGGCTGGATTTCACTAAGAATCAAAAAGAGATTTTACAGTCTCACGCCCTTGATTCCATAGTGTAGAGACTCTACTACACTTCCTCAAGGTCTCACCACACTTCAGTCTCTCTTTTGATTACAAGTATAACTCGAAGGATAAGATCACAAAATAACAAAGAGATTCAGACTTTGGAATTCTTCTATCTTCCACTCTTGAACAACTTGAGCGTCTCCCTTTAAATACTTCTTCATGCCTTCATTACCGTTGGCACCTTCCAAAGAAGTTCTTCCAATCAACCCGTTGGACAGAATCAATTTAGAGAGATCTCGAGCTCCTCAAGGAAAATGTTGATAGCTCATCAATCCTGCTCGCCAATACAATCAGGATATTGGTTTCCATAAGTAGAACCTTCCAAGTATAAGTTGCGAATCTAGATTATTCGTATACGAACAAAAGATCTTGAAATGCTAATTCCAGTCGTGAGATATTCCTTAACCGTTGGAGTTCAAACCACACTAGAAGTAATCAAAATAGAAGTTTTAACTTTGTCGGTCTGGAATCTATTCATGAGAGTTAGACTTTGAAACTTGAGTATGGAGGTCTTTAGACTTTGCCAATTGAGTCTGCAAGTCTTCAGACTAGACTGATGGAAATGTTTTGTTGACTTCAAAATATTTTAAGAGGATTTTTTCTAACAATCTCCCCATTTTTTATGGTGATAAAACTTTCCTACAGATTTGGATACTATTGCCCTGCAAGACAACATTTAAGCTAGCAATGATATCTCATAAAAGATTAGAGTAAAGATAGTGAAAGTTGTCCTGTACACAGATCTGCATCCACAGAAAACAAGTTAGTCCTGTACAGATATTAATAAACTATCTTTATCTAACTTAATAGTTTAAAGTACTGTAATAATAAGCAAGTAAACCAAAGCTTAAAACCAACCAAGGATAAAGTCAATCACAATCACAACAAAATATTAAATCCAAAGTATCTTCAAAAGTTGAAAGTTTGGAATATAAATCTGCAAAAACTTATTCCCCTTTTTGTCAGCATAAAAAGGTGAAAAAGTCAGGGTGCTCGAGGAATGCGAACAAGCTGAAAATCTCCCATTGACTTGACAGTTTCCTCCAGCTTCTTCATATCCGCCTGTAGTTGTACGAGAGCTGCGCCTTTGGCAGTGGCCTAAATCTGAAGATTAATATTATGAATATGTTTTTGTAAGGAGATGGACATGGCACGATTCTCATTTTGCAGTGTCTGGAATTCGCATCCTAAAGCATAAACTTGGCCTTTGAGCTCCAAAAGAATTTCTAGCAGTCTTCCAAAGTCTCCTGAATGTTCCGTCTGCGTGCTTGCTTCAGCATGGTCTGATTGTGGAGTAAAGCCAGTGGAGCGAATATCAGCAGGAAGATCAATATTTGGAGATGGTGCCTATTCCTCAGGAAAATGAGAAGCATGGACATCCTTTGCACCAGTAGGAGAACGACTGACACTTGCATTGGTAAAGGTTAAAAGAGGAACGCTCTCTCTTTGAATATCTCCCCCTGTTTCAATGCCTTCTGGAGGAGAGAAGTATTCTTCTTGTTGTGAAGCTTCTTCAGTGTCAAGATATCTTTGATTCTCCTTTTCTGCTAGAGAATCTACATGACCTTCTTCTGCATGTTGTTCGTCTGGCTGTATCTATGAGTCTGTCCTGGCTGTTTCTTCTTCTTCTTTTTCTGTTTGCATGAATTCCTTCTCCTGGTTCCCTTTCTCAGTTTCTTCTTCAACTAGATGTTCTTGTTCTGCTGACTCAGTAACATGATGTTGGGAAACAAAAGTAGAGATAGGAATATCATCCTCATCATCTTTATCCTACAAGATGATCGCCCGCCTTTTCTTGGTAGGACCAGTCATAGGATCTTTTCCTTTCCTCTTTGCAGCATATGAGTTTTGTCTGATCTTGACAGGGGTTTTCTCCTTGAACTGCTCAAGCTTCTTGCTAAGTTCTTTCAGACGCATTTTCGTAATCATCTTCAGTCCGATGACCATTTGATCAATAGTCTTCACACATAGAATGTTGGAAGGCTGAATATTCAAATGTCTGAATAAACGAGTGATGAGAGCAGAATAAGGGAGTTTGCCCTTGTCCTTCGCCATAGATCGATACATGTGAAACATGATGGTATGGGGCAAGGAAAAGTTATGGCCGATCTTGATGGCATACATCAATTTTGCTTCAGAAATATATACATCTGTCTTCGATGTTGACTTAGGTCTGAGACAGTTGATCACAATTTTATGAAGCAGAATGTTTGATGCACTCATCCTCGAATAGGAGAGACGTCCTTCTGCGATTCTATCTTTTGCAAGCTCCAATGTTGCATGGCTAACAGACACAAAAATTGATTGGAAAGCTCCTCTTTCCACACCAATAACGTCAGCCAGAGTATTTGTGTCAACCACATACTCTTTATCCTTCACACTAAATGAAAAACTGTTTGCATCAAGAAAACTGAGATTAGAGTAGAAATAAGCCGTCAGTTCAGAATGAGCAATCTCGCTCTCAGTACAGAATTGATGAAGTTGAAGTTTCTCAAACTTCTCTCTTAAATTGATGTTTAATAGATCGAGAAAATCAAAATCCATAGTTCGTGGGTTCATCATCCCACGCTTCAGCAATTTAGCATACACCTGCTTATGTTCCTCCGATCGAAATAATTTTTCTCTCTTTCCCTGAAGATTTGCAGCCACACCCATCCTTGGCTTAAAATGCACAAATATTTTCTCATCATCATCTTTCCCCTCAGACTGATTGATACTACCAAAACAAGGATCACTCGGAAAGTTTGCAAAAGTCTTTGCCGCTGTTCCAACAGGAACAACACCCGATCATTCCATCACAGTCAAAAAATGAGTCTCATTTTTATAGCCATTTTCTTTCAAGAACTCGTCAATAAACGTCATTGTAGAACCCCCTTCTTTCAAAGCAGAGTAAAGCCTATAAACAAATGCCGGCTTAAGAGACCTTACTGGTTCTACATCTTCAATGATGTTTTCCTTTGCATGTTGAGGGTTATGATCATGTGATCTAGCAGAAGAAGTGCTCTGTTGAGAATGTTGATGCACCTGTCCACTTGGAGAGTCTCCTTCTTCAGTAAGATCGAAGTGCGTAGGCCCCTCCCCCAAGCCTTGTGGTCCCCTACTTGCTATTTTGGAAGATTTTCTTTGGTGTGACATTGTCACTGTCTTTGAGAAAACTTTCACACTTGTATCGCAAGAAAGGTGAAAACTTGAAGAGATGAACTTGCGAAGGAAAATCTCAGAGAGTGAAAATTTGTGATATAGAGTTTTTGGGTAAAATGAGAAGAGGAAGAGTAACTGTATAAAAGGCAATCGATATGGGGTATGTGAAACGTCACAAAAAAAAATGCATTTTCAAAATAATTGTCTTTTTAAACAAATCGATAACCACCATTTTTAAAGAAATAACTGCCTTAATAATATCAATTAGAGATTAACAAGCGGTCTTACCTTTTCGAGATATTAGTTTAAATGAATAAATCAACTGTAATTGAAATAACTTATAGTCATGACGTTTGGTTTTCTAAGTCTAAACTTTTGAGTCTGATGCTTTTCAGATTTAGATTATGAGTTTGAACTTCAACAGTCTTCAGGAGATAAAATGTTGAGTCTTGAATGAATAGACTCAAATAAATTTTTCTCAAGCGGCTTTGTGAAGATGTCCGCCAGTTGATTCTTTGAGTCGATAAATTGTATCAAGACTTCTCTATTCTAAACATGATCTCTTATAAAATGATGTCGAATCTCAATGTGTTTTGCTCTTGAGTGAAGAGTAGGATTCTTTGTAAGATTGATTGCACTGGTGTTGTCACATTTGATCTCGGTACAAGAGTCTTCGATACCAAAGTCTCGTAGTTGTTGTTTTATCCAGAGTATTTGAGAACAGCAACTTCCAAGAGCTACGTATTTTGCTTCAGCTATTGAGAGAGCTACCGTACTTTACTTCCTTGAAAACCAAGATACTGCCCTGTTACCGAGTAATTGACAAGTGCCAGAAGTGCTTTTTCTATCAACTCTACAACCTGCAAGATCTGTGTCTGAATAACCAAGAAAAGTAAAGTTTCATTCTTTGGGATACCATAGACCAATCTTAGCAATAGTTGCAACATATTTAATGATTTGTTTAGCAGCACTTAGATGAGATTCCTTAGGGTCCGATTGAAACCTAGCACATATGCAGACACTAAATAATATGTCAGGTCTAGATGCAGTAAGATAAAGAAGTGAACCAATGATACTCCTGTATAGTTTTTGGTCGACTTTCTTCCCTGCTTCATCTTTGTCTATCTTCAAAGAATTTGACATAGGTATGTCAGTCTTTTTGCAATTCTCCAGACCGAACTTTTTAACAAGTTCTTTTGCATATTTTTCTTGATGAATAAAGATTCTTTCTTTCAATTGTTTCACTTGTAGACCAAGGAAGAAGGATAGTTCACCCATCATGCTCATCTCGAATTCATCCTGCATAGACTTAGAAAATTTCTTGCACAAAATCTCATTAGATTATCCAAATACAATATCATCGACATAAATTTGAACAAGTAAAACGCTTTTACCTTCCTTTTTAATGAATAAAGTAGTATATACTTTTCCTTTAGTAAAACCACTTTGAATTAAAAAGTTACTTAGCCTTTCATACCAAGCTCAAGGAGCTTGTTTCAATCCATATAAAGCCTTCTTTAGTCTGAACACTGAGTCTGGTTTCTTTGAGTCTTCAAATCCAGGAGGTTGTTCCACATAGACTTCTTCTTGGATAAATCCATTTAGGAATGTGCTTTTGACGTCCATTTGGAATAACCTGAAATTCTTATAGTGTGCAAAAGCAAGTAATAATCTGATTGCTTCTAACCTTGTTACTGGAACATAAGTCTCATCATAGTCTATCCCTTCTTCTTGCATATATCCTTTAGCCACGAGTCTTGCTTTGTTTCTTGTCACTTTGCCTATTTCATCGACTTTGTTTCTGAAAACCCATTTAGCTCCAATAACAGATTTACCTTTTGGTTTAAGAGTTAATTCCCAAACGTCGTTAATACTGAATTGTCTGAGCTCTTCTTGCATTGCTTCAATCCAGTTTTCATCAGTTAAGGCTTCTTCAATGTTTTTGGGTTCTATTTCAGAAATAAGCGCAATAGCACTAGACTCTTCTCGCCTTTTGAATCTTGTTCGAATTCCCTCATTAACATTTCCAATAATGAGTTCTTCGAGATGACTAGACTTGTGCTTCTAGTTACTGGATAGTCTGATAGGTTGTTGATCTTTTTCTTGAGTTGATTCTTCATCAACAACTTGTTGTACTGCTTCTGAATTTTGAACTGCTTCAAGGGAGGTAAACTTAGTAGAGTCTGGAGCAGATTCTAATTCTACAGTCTAAATTGGCTGAATTTGTGGAGAGTCTTGAAATTTGATATTCATTGATTCTTCTACAGTCTGAGTCTTCTTGTTGAATACTCTATAGGCTTTGCTTGCAGTTGAGTAACCAATAAAGAATCATTCATCTGATTTTTCTTCAAACTTACCAACTCGATCATTTGCATTCTTCAGAATAAAGCATTTACAACCAAATACTTGAAAATAAGAAACAATTTGTTTCTTACCTTTAAAAATTTCATAAGGAGTTTTCTCAAGAATTGGTCTTAAAAATACTCTGTTAATAATATGGTAAGCAGTTGAAATAGTTTCAGCCCAAAACCGTGAAGAAATATTACTTTTAATTAAAAGAGTCATTGCCATTTCTTGTAAAGACCTATTATTCCCTTCCACAATTCCATTATGTTCTAGTGTATATGGAGATGAGAATTTATGCTGAAAACCTGACTCATCACACAATTTAGCAAAGTCTTGATTTTCAAACTCACCTCTATGGTCTGTACGAATACTTGAAATGATGTGACATTTTTCATTCTGCACCTTCTTAGCAAATTTTGAAAAGTGAGAGAAAGTCTCAGACTTACTTGCAAGAAAGTAGACCCAAGTAAATTGTGAATAATCATCCACTATTACTAGGCAGAACCTTTTTCCACCAATGCTTTGCGTTCTTGTTGGTCCAAATAGATCCATATGCATAAGTTGCAGTACACGATTAGTGGAAACTTTATTTATTGGTTTAAAAGAGTTTCTAACCTGTTTACCCAGTACGCATGGTGTGCATAGATAAGACTTTAGGTAATTGAGAATAGGCAATCCTCGAACAAGTTTCTTGGAAGAGATCTTGGCAATTTGCTTCATGTTGGTATGGCCAAGCTTTCTGTGCCATAGATTAGCTTCATCTTGTACTGATATTAAGCACTGTGATCTTTCTTGATTCACATCTAGAAGATAGATATTTGCATGTCTACGTCCAGTAAAAGATTGAGTAAAATCTTTACTGATTCCTGAGCACGTTCCTTCTTGGAAATTGGTCTTGAATCCAGTATCGCATAATTGGCTTATGCTAAGCAAATTGTAATTTAATCATTCCACTAAGGAAACATTGTTGATTGATAGACTTCCAATTTTTACTGTTTCGCGACCAATAATCCTTCCTTTGTTGTTACCACCAAAAGAAACTTTTCCTCCATTTATCTAGACAAGTTTTATGAAGCAACCTGAATCTCCTGTCATATGTCTTGAGCAGCCACTATCTAGATACCATTTTATCTTCCTTTTGATAGTGACCTGCAATTAAGAAGAATTCAAGCTTTCTTTGGTACCCACATCATTTTGGGTCCAGAAGAGTTAGAGCAATAAATAGTTTTTGCCCAATTCCTTTTAACATGTCTCCAAATCAAAGGGCATTCTTTCTCAAAATGTTTTGAGCTTTGACACTTTGAACATTTTAGAGCATTTCGGCCAACGGGTTTTACAAAGACTTTCTAGAAATGATTTTTATAAACAACTTTTGTTGGTCTTTGTTTAATTCTTTACTTCACCTTTGGGAAATCAATTAGTAGAATAGTTTCAGAAGTCATACCAAGACCTAACTTATCAAAGTAGGGTCCTTTGTATCGAAAGAATCTTATCCAATTTTTCAAAACAATTTGAAAATCTTTTTGATATGTTTGAAATATCATTTTTCAAATGAGTATTTTCTTTGGAAACAAAGTTTGAGTTTTCTTTCAAGATTGTAAAGTTTTTATCTAACTTTTCAAACTTTTCTTTCCAAAATTTCTCCTGTTGCTTCAATGTAGAATTCTCATTTTTTAATTCAGAGATCCTCTTAAGAGAGGTTTTTAGACCAAGACATAGTTCACCAATATATCTCGAAACTTTGACAGGAATTTTTAGATTACTAACCTCAAGCTCACTGTCTGAGTCTGTATCTGTCTCAAGGTATGAGTCTGAATCAGATTTTGCCATCAAACAGATATTGGCATAATCATCATCACTTTCTTCACATTCAGTATCACTCCAAGTCTCTGCTTTGAGTGCCTTTCTGTATTTCTCAGCCTTTCCTTTCATTTTCCTTGACAGAGGACAGTTGGGTCTAATGTGTCCCTTTTTCTTGCATTCAAAGAAAGTCACTTCTTTGTTGGAATCATCTTTCTCTGTTGATTTGTTCTGAAACATTTGTGAGCTTTGTTTCTTCCAATTGAATTTTCTTCCCTTTCTGTTCAGCTTTCTGAATCTCTTTATCATGAGTGCCAGTTCTTCATCATCTAGATCTTATTCGGAGTCTGTAGCATCAGAATAATCATTAGACTTTAAGGCAATAGATTTCTTACCTTTTGAATCTTCTTCTTCATTGGTGTGCTCTACTTCGTAAGACTGAAGAGTTCCAACCAGTTCGTCTACAGAGAGTAGTGCAATCCTCTGTGTCTCCCTTATTGAAGTCTTTATGTAATTCCAATCTTTAGAGAGTCTACGTAGAAGTTTGTTGACCTTCATATGTCATGAGATTGGATGTCCCTGATATTCAAGACCATTCACAATTTCCGTAAAACGACTAAACATGTCAGTTATTGATTTTCCTGATCTCATCTTGAAAACTTCATATTGTCCCAAAAGAATATTGATCATTGTCTCTTTCACTCGATCAGTTCCTTCATAGGTAATGTGAAGCCTATCCCAGACTTCTTTTGCTGTATCATAAGAGGATATTCTGTTATACTCAGTAGGGGATAAAACACAATATAAAGAATAAATGGCTTTAATGTCAAGAGTCTGTCTCTTGGTTATTTCTTCTTGAGTCATCTCGATAGGAGCATCAACTTCTTTTCCTCTCTCTGATTCTGATGCATCAGTAGGAATGATTCATTTGTCTACCACTTCCCATTCTAAGGGATCTTTCGATCTTAGGAATGCTTTCATCTTGTTTTTCCATATGCTGTAGTATTTTCCATCAAATTAAGGAGGTTTGGTGTTGCTTTGACCTTCAACCAACCATGTAGGTAACATATTAGCCATAGATCTTTAACTCAGAAGTAAAAACATTTCTAATAAACAAGTACACGGGCTCTGATACCAATTGTTAGAACTAGTACGAGCACCTAGAGGGGGGTGAATAGGTGATTAAGATGATTTTTATAAAACGTAACAGAATGTATAGACAATTTATTTGATGAAGGACTAAAGAATTAAAAACAACAATTGATATCAGTGAAAACAATATAAAGTAAAATGATTAGGAATAGGAAATCAAGACTCTAGATTTATAATGGTTCGGCTTAGACCAAGTCTACGTCCACTCTCCCGCATGGACAGCCCACTGGCTGGATTTCACTAAGAATCAAAAAGAGATTTTACAGTCTCACGCCCTTGATTCCACAGAGTAGAGACTCTACTACACTTCCTCAAGGTCTCGCCACACTTCAGTCTCTCTTTTGATTACAAGTATAGCTCGAAGGATAAGATCACAAAATAACAAAGAGATTCAGACTTTGGAATTCTTCTATCTTCCACTCTTGAACAACTTGAGCATCTCCCTTTAAATATTTTTTTATGCCTTCATTACCGTTGGCACCTTCCAAAGAAGTTATTCCAATCAACCTGTTGGACATAATCAATTTAGAGAGATCTCGAGCTCCTCAAGGAAAATGTTGATAGCTCATCAATCCTGCTCGCCCATACAATCAGGATCTTGGTTTCCATAAGTAGAATCTTCAAAGTATAAGTTGCGAATCTAGAGAATCTAGATTATTTGAATACGAACAAAAGATCTTGAAGTGCTAATTCCAGTCGTGAGATATCTCTTAACCGTTGGAGTCAAAACCACACTAGAAGTAATCAGAATAGAAGTTTTAACTTTGTCGGTCTAGAATTTGTCCATGAGAGTTAGACTTTGAAACTTGAGTCTGGAGGTCTTCAGACTTTGATCTTCAGACTAGACTGATGGAAATGTTTTGTCGACTTCAAAATACCTTAAGAGGATTTTTTCTAACAGGCTTCTCTGCATTTCAAATAGAAGTGATCTATTTTATGGTGGGCAGTTCCATACTAAAATCGGAAACTATCCATTAAGAATTGATTTCAAACAATTGAAATTATGAACCGCCCATTAGTTCTATCGATTTGATTTTTAAGTGAGTCCATGGAACCAATCTAAATGTCCTCAACAAAATCATGAGGTTCTATATAAGTGAACATGAAAGAGGTCTTAAAAGGATTTTCATCCCCATCCTCATCCTCCCCCTTGTTTTACCCGAGAAAATAAAATAAACGGGCAAAACAAAATTTGAATTTTGACAGCTAAATCTCACGCCTCCATGCTGTTTCACAGGATCACGGTTAAATAGATTCATCTTCTGAGGTGTAATCAAACAAATTCCTAACGTTCATAGAAGAGAACGAAAAATACAAGGGATCAGGACACGTATGCCTTGAAAGCTACATGGTGGTCAGTTTTTTTCGCAGCTGAAGAGAACACGAGTTCTACTTCTTCAGCTCAACTGATCAAACCACAACAAAACAAAAGTAAAACTCGAAACACGAACGACAGAATCGCAAAAAGCGCAAATTGGAAAGAGGACCGTGAAAATAAAAAAAAACGTAGAAAGAAACAAATCCAAGGGCTCGATGTTGAGCAGCTCAGCAGTGCTCATCTTTTCCTTTTTAAGAGAGAGACTAGTAGGAACTAGAGTTTCTTTTAAAAACATAAAAATCAAGTCCAAGTGAGTGGGTGGGTGGGCGGGCGGCTCCACAACTAGAATCAGGAACCGGTCAGCACTTATCATTAGGAACCGAATCAATACTCATCAGTTCAATATATTGAAATCAGAAATTAAAGCGGTCCCGATGCTAACCGCCTGTACATACGGTTCTTGGAGGTTCTCGGATCTTTTACACACCCATAATTCACAATATTCCCAAAATGAGGTCAATTCCTGGATTCCTTGTTTACATTCTAGCTCTAGTGTCTCCTTTCCTGTTCGTCACCACAGTCCACTTACACAAAAGTCTGCAGCATTCATAGCTTTCAAAAGCTTCCGACCACGAAATAGGCAGCCGAAGAGTCTATCGCTCACTCTGAAACATCTCTTGCATGGAGGCACATGATCCAGTCAATTTTAAATTAAAGTTGCTTATACATTGTCTATGTGCTCCCGGGAAATATATTATTCAGATTTATCAAGAACAATAGCATTTTTAACAGTCATTCTACTTTGAAAATCGGAGAAGAAATTGCTGGACCTGTTACCGATGCCTGTGATCGAGGTTGTTGGGCTGACAACATCCGTTCCCAGCCCACTTGCCTTCTATTTGGCCCTTTCAAAACTTGAGCTTCTTCTGAATCTACCATCACCATATGCTCCATGAATCTCCTCGGTGAACTTATATTGAACCCCAATGTAATAATTGATGTTGGGCTTACTTGTGAACAAACATCATCAAATTTATGAAGGCAAAAACTCAGCAACACCTGTATGTAACAAATTAGTCCTCAAGTTGGAGACAGTGCTTGTGGTTGTCAGACTTAATTAGACATGGTGATGGACCACATAAAAAATGTAGATTGTGGTTACACCTCACGCGACGAAAAAAATCCTTGTTTGTCTTCAATTTCTACTACCATCTCATTGCTTGAACAAGGCAATATCTCTCTATGATAGGTCCTACATAAAACTTTCTCGTGTATGTTCTTGAAGAAGGCATTGTAATGGTTATTGTAAAAATATTTAAATTATAAATCATGCCTTTATCTAACAGCTCAAATTTTTTTAAACAATTGACCATAGTTGCACGTTATCTCACAACTGTGATCACCACAATTTATGATGCTTGAGATTCAAGCAGCCAATGTGGAAGCAGAATGATGACAAGCATATCTTCCAGTTGTAAGTGAAGCTATAACTTGAGACAAGCTGCATGCGTAAGTTTGCTTCTTTGAGCAGCTCCATGGGGGTGGCTATGATGAGAAGGTTTCAGGATACCCCATGGCAATTCAGTACGTGATCCGAGGACAATGAACTCCTCACGTTTAGTGCATCGATAGGCAGTATCAACGCAAGGATTGTTGTTAGAGATGGCAAAATGGGTCCAAAACACATTCTTTAATTAATATATTGTGAGACTTTGTAGGACCAATGTCAACCGTTCTAAATATTTTAAATCGTCGGATGAAGGCATAAATTAATACTTAATTATTCTAATACTCCTCATGCGTAAACTGGACTTTGGCCCAAACCTAAAGACCCCAGAAAAATTTGAACTCAAAACCTTCTACTCTGATATCATATGAGATTTTGTGAGACCATTCTAAAAGTTTAAATTATTAGATGAATGTGTAGTTTGATATTTAATTTCTATAATGAGCCAAGTCACAAATGGGCTCCCTAAATTTTAAAAAATGGGTTTAAATGGGCTCCACGTGGCTCTAAATGGGTTGGGATAGAGGTGGCAATATGGGTCATAAACCCATATCATGACCCATTTTTAGTTAAATGGGTCATATATGGATCAAGTGAAAGTTAAATATGGGTCAAAAATGGGTTTGAGAAAATAAAGCACAAAAATAAATGGGTCTAAATGGGTTATTACTAATAACCCATTTAGACTCACTTTCAACCCATGGCCATGGCCATGGCCTTCTTTAATTTTATAAAATGTTTTTTTATAAAAAAATCAAATCATAATTATTTTTTATATTTCAATTTTTTTCTTTTTCTTTTTTCTTTTTTTTTCTTCCTCCCTTAGCCGATCGCCGGCAGGGCGATGGCTGGCCGCCGGCCGGTGACAGGCCAGGCGAGGCTCGAGCCTCGCCGGATCTGGCAAGATCGAGCTCACCCGCGTCGAGCGAGGCTCAATCTCGCCGATCTGGCGAGGCTGAGGCCCCGCTCGACGCCGGCGAGCTCGAGCCTCGCCAGATCCGGCGAGGCTCGAGCCTCACCAGTCGTTGGCAAGGTCGAGCCTCGCTAGATTTGGCGAGATCGAGCTCGATGGCGTCGAGCGAGGCTCGATCTCGCAGATCTGGCAAGGCCAAGGCCTCGCCCGACGCCGACAAGCTC
The DNA here is from genome assembly GCA_007663325.1 of Eucalyptus pauciflora. Classification (NCBI taxonomy): domain Eukaryota; kingdom Viridiplantae; phylum Streptophyta; class Magnoliopsida; order Myrtales; family Myrtaceae; genus Eucalyptus; species Eucalyptus pauciflora. The sequence continues at coordinate 4,372,376 of VMYD01000006.1, read as the reverse complement.
GAGCCTCGCCAGATCCGGCGAGTCTCGGCCTCCTTGACGACTGGCGAGGCTCGAGCCTCGTCAGATCTAGCGAGCTCGATCTCGCTGACGACTAGCGAGACTCAAGCTCATCAGCATCGGGCGGCGCCTTGGCCTCGCTGGTTCGACGAGATCGAGCCCCGCCCGACGCCGGCAAGCTCGATCTCACCTATGGTCGGTCGCCGGCCGTCGTTGTGGCCGGTGGCCGGCCGAAGAAAAAAAAAAAGAGAAAAAAATAATTATTAAAATATAAAAAATATATTTAAAATACAAATATTTTAAAAAATAAAAAATAAAAATTATATTTTAAAAAATAAAAATTATATTTAAAAAATATTTTAAAAATAATTATAAAAAAATTTCATTAAATTTGTATTGCATAAAAATGTTTTAACAAAATTTTTTTATACTTTTTTTTTATAAAAAAAAAAAATCATAAAATGAGCTTTTCTAGGTGTAGTTAAAAAATTTTCATGTTACAGTTTTTAGTTATTCAATGGTATGTTCACTTCAAATAAGAAAAGCATGTGCATAGTCTAATTCTTTATAAATATTTCAATTTATAGGTTTTTTTTTTTTTAAACTTTTTATTTTTATTTTATTCACTATTTTGAATTTAATTTGAAGTTTTAATCCAATTAGCATATAGTAGAAGTTGGTTTTCCTAGAATATTAATAGATTTTAGCAATACGGGTCGGGTCGGGTACGGGTTGAGTACATGTCAGGTCGGGTATGGGTCACTAGATTTACACTACAAGAATATGGGTTAAAAAGGGTTAAATGGGTCAAATATGGGTCAACCCATTTTCGACCCGACCCATACCCGACCCAACCCACCCATTTGCCACCTCTACGTTGGGAATAGACCCATTTTCATTGCAGCATTATTACCAATTAAAAGTTAAAGTGGTTCGCCTGCCGAGAATTTGCCGTATTTTGCTGATGCCCGAAAGCTTGCTTGTGTCAATCCGTAATTGGGTTTTAATAGTTAGTGCTATGAAGAATCTGGCTTTTTCACGTTCTATATCATCACCAATCTTTCGTCTTGTTTCAGTGTTGTTCCTTCATTGATTTACCATTGAAGCAGGTTACCAAGCGTTACTTCTGGGAACACTACCATCAATAAATGTATCGATAAATAAATATGGGAAAATATACTAGATATTTATAATTTTCCCGTCTAGGAAAGTACATGAACCCATTCATTCTGAACCGCAGAGACGAAGGAGATCGGTGCGGACGTCCTCCCCAAGGCAATCTTAGCTGGGGCAGCGGCTTGAGCAAGCACGAGCGCACTCCGAATTCGCAGTCCATGCAGCACAGGACTGAAGATCTGCTGGGTTCGTGCGAGCGTCGCACCAACAAGGTCTCGACCGCTTCCGGCAACCGATTAGGGAAAAGGCAATAGAAAAGAAAATTTCTTAAATAAAATGATAGGATATTCAAGACAAATAATTAATAAGTGGAAGGACAACACACATTTATAAAGAGCACATAATCCTCGTAGACAAACAATATTGGATATTTTAACTATTTCACGTGCAAGCCAGATCAAGAATGAAATAACCTTCGGATGGGTTCTCACGCTTGAAAGTGGGACAATGCCTTATTTAATGTCATGTTGGAAAGTCTTACCAAAAAACTTAAGTTAATAAATAAATGAAGACTATGCATATAAAGAGAGCATGTGATCCATTAAGTTTCTAACATAAATGGGACGCATAATTGAAATAAATTTGTAATTGCCAGACAATTTTAAAAGCTTAAACTACTCAAATGAGAAGGCACCACTGCGAAAACCACGTGAGGCAAAGTAGGTATAAAACGACAAGACCTGATAGATTTTGAATAGTTGTGCCTCATCAAAGAACTTGAGGCAACGCGGTGGCCAGGTTTTGATGCCATATGACGAGCTCCAAACAGAAGAAACTTCTACGTTTTGTTTTTGGTCAGAGAAAACTATTACATTCAGTCATAGGATTACATGAAGCAGAACTTTTCTACGAGATAAGCCCACAAGATGAATCACATCTGTTTTCTACTGCAATTTAAAGTCATACATTTAATCTCTTTTATTGGTAGAATCCAGGAACACGAGACTGCGTAAGCTATTTCTTCACAATCAACTTTGCTCTTGCATGACCCTCACTGATCTGAAATTGCTCCCCCAGACCAAAATGGGCCATCAACAACCACACAAAAGTCGCGAGCTCCCCACCTTTGCTCAGTTGATAAGCATGAGCAGTTGCTCTGCAATGACTCGCGGCATATGACAGTAACTCCACCCATACTTTGCTGATGATCTTCCATTTCTCCTCCTCGAACATCATCAAATCTTCAGCCAACCTACTCGCATCGAACAGCACTGACTTGCTTCTATCTCCTTTTACATCGACAGGTCTCACGCTCGTTTTTACCTTGAGAATGCACTTAGAGGCTTCTTCATGTTCTTTCCCGGTTGACAGTTCCTTCCTGGCCAAAAACTTCTTGGCCTCAGCACAAGTGTCTTGGAATCTTATTCGTCCAATACCCACAATGGAAGACATCATCTTAGATTGCACGACAAGAAGATAGAGCATATAATCAGAGAGATCTTTACAAAATCCTCTGTGACGATCATTGCTCTCCTCAGTGTTGGTGGTAGTGGAATACAAGAGATCTGTAGCCACATGCCACAATATAAGGCTCTCATCGTACTCTACATCATTAACGTAAGGCAATAGCTTACTCCAGTGAAGATCGTGAAGCACCCAGTCACCTCTAGCTGAATATATCCTCTTTGCAAATCCCATATCGTCAGCGAGCACTGATTTGTCTCGCACCTCCTGATGGATAAATAACCATAGTTCTTTAGTAAAAGGGATCCTCGATGAGTACCTCATGTGGTCTAGAAACTCCTTTAGGCCCATCAGAACAACGATCTTGCTGAATGGGTGTCCAACACGATCACAGAAGGTCTGAATTTTCTGAGGGCGTTCCCGGATAGAATAATCAATCAAGTTGTACGTTGAGATAGAATTCGACCACCTGCGAAATAGGCAACTCTTAAGCCCAGCCAAGAATCCAATCTTAGCCTCCTCTTCTTCATCAGAGCAGGTACACTTCTTGAGAGAAAGGTAACTCCTCAAGATTGCGGCTAAAACACTGTGTTTCTCGGGGTACTTCAATGCTGAAACTGTCCAGTCGGAGAAGATAATTCGGAGGAGTGCTAAGACTTCCAAGGCTATAGCACCAAGGAGCAAGGTATAGGTAACTTGAACGTTGAATCTCCCAAAGCGATCCTTGTCCATGAAAAAGTAGAGCACCAGAGCAATCTCCATCGAACTGAAACAGATGAAGCGGCAAAAGTATCCAAACTTATCCTGCACTACCACAGCCTTCGTGTAGAGGACATCGTAAAAGAAGTTGAGTTCTACCTCCAGCAATCTGAGAGTATCCTCTGCATTTCTCCTATGGAAGAATTCCCGGCTTGTGTTTCTCTCACGGAAGCTGAAGATAATGTCTACAAACAGTCCCTTAAAGGTTTCGAAAAAGCGGCGAGCATCCTGAACCACCTCAATATCATCCATACCAGGGCTAACTGTGGTGTCCTGGGTCCTGGATTCTTTGTCACGCTCCGGGATCATACTGATTTCGGCCGGAAGATTGGCCTCTCTCTTGGAGGAGTACTCCTCCATCAGTTTGGCATAGTTCGGTCCAGGGTCCGGTTTTGTGTGCATTGAATAACTGAATCTGCTTATGCTTGCAAGGTACAACGCCCGAGTCCTCTCGCCATACTTGATGATTCCTGATAGGAAGACCAGGACAATCGGCATCCATAACTTGTTAGGCAGTGACTGATACAACACATAAGCCACGGCAATCACCTGGAATATGAGTCCGAGGAGGTGCCTGAGCCACAACTCGTTGTCCTCAAGCGAGAAGGAGGTTATGGTGTCTGGACCACCAAGGTGGAGGAGAAGAAATGGTGCCCAGAAAGCGAGAAGGTCACCGTAATGGTCGGGGCCCAGATGGTCGCCTTGACTTTTGGAGATGAGACCGACCGCAAAACTAGCAGCCCAATCGGCAAGCAAGTAGGTGATCCAGATTAGCATGACGACCACGGCCTTGGAGGCTCGTTTCCTGAAGGTTGCAAACAAGATCAGAAAGACCTGGAGCCAGAGACTAAGGAGTATGGCTCCCCTCAGGTTCCATGCATCCCAAATCTTCTTAACATGGTCAGTGATGTGTGCAGTAATAGCCATGGTTCAGCTCTCTCTCTCTCTCTCTCTCTACACACGCCCACAGACTGAACTCCATGGTGGGTCTGCAATATAGAGAACAAAATCAGCATTGAAGAATTTCTTTCTTGAATGTGTCGTGTAAAAGACTCGCCCTCAAACCGGGCCCACATAGGTTGGATTTCTGGAGAAAATATTGGGTGGACCCTCCACATAGGTGAAATGTATCACCATTCAAAAGTCGACACGTGGCAAATTTGGGCTCACCCGTCAGTCTTAACTTCCTTCGTTAACCCTCCGTCTCTCTCCCTTTTATTCTCTCTCCTCCCCTCCGTTTCTGCCCACAAAAACCAGCTGTCCTCTCTCCCTCCCTCTTTCTCTCTCTTGCCTCTTTCTCTGTCTTCTGCTCCCGAATAAAGAAGAAACCAGCGTCCCCTTGCGAATGGAGAAGGAATTTCGCCAGTGCCCATCTGCGCGCTCTGCAAGTGTCGACCCTTCACTTCATCCAGTGCCCACATTCTAGAGAGAGAGAGGGAGTGCAGTAACGAACAAAAGGGAGGTTTTTTGCGCCGTTCCTAGAGAGAGAAAAATGCGTGGTGGCTGAGCTTGGAGCCGCTGGACATGGTGGGCGTCCATATCCCGCACCACTTTCGGCGCCCCATCTCGCTGGAGCTGATGCTAGACCCGGTAACGGTGTCGACGGGGCAGACCTACGACCGGTCCAACATCGAGCCCTGGATCGCCGCCGGCAACACTACCTGCCCCGTCACCCGCGCCCCGCTCCTCGACTTCGCCCTCATCCCCAACCACACCCTCCACTGCCTCATCCAGTCCTGGTGCGTTGCCAACCGCCACTCCGGCGTGGAGCGCATCCCCACCCCGAAGCAGCTCGCCGACCCCTCCCGTATCCGTGCCCTCCTCTCCCAGGCCGCCTCCATGTCGTCCGCCACCGCCGCCCCCCCGACTCTCTTCCTCCTTCCGTAATAGACTCGCTCCAAGCGCTGCCACCGGACTCGTCATCTTCCTCAAGCAAGATGATCGTCAAGGTAGTGGCGGCCACTGTGGCCAGCTCGCTGGTCGTCGCCATGCTGTTCTTCTTCGCAATCCAAAGGCGGAGACACCGAAAGGGTTCGGACCATGGACCGGCGGAGGCGGGAGGCTTCATGCCGATGCCTCGCGGCGGCGCGCCGTCCCTCAACTTGAAGCGGCCATGAGTCGACTCAAGCTCGAGCCATGGCAGACGCAAGAAAAAAGAAAAGAGAAGTGGAGAGAGAAAAGGGGGAGAAAGAGTCGTGGGCAGAAATGGAGGGGAGGAGAGAGAGTAAAGGGGAGAGAGACGGAGTTAATGGAGAGAGAGTGGACGCTGACAGGTGGGCCCAAATTTGCCACGTGTCGATATTTAAATGGTGATAGATTTCGCCTACGTGGAGGGTTAAACCCACCCAATATTTTCTCGGACTTCTGTAAGACTTTGGTCATGTGGGGTCCAGGAACTCTACAACTTATGGGCACCCGGTCTCCGTACGCCAAGTCCACGTCCATCATCATTTTTTTTTATTCATCCTACTCTGTTCCTATTATGATTCTATTTTCAGACTTTTCCTCCTTCAAGGCTTCAGTAAAAACATGATATATATGGCTTTCTAGTTGAAAATATCACTTACCTTTTTGGTTATTCTTATTGGAATCAATCACGGGACAAAAGAATCATTTTAGAAGGAAAGTTTATTTGGAAAGAATCTACTTATGGAAACCAAGATTCTCTTTGTATGGGCGACCATGATCAGCAGACTTTCATCTCAATCTTGAAACAGCTCGAGATCTCATTGATTGATTATGTCCAATGTGTTGATTGGAAGAATTCCTCTGGAAAGTGCCAACGGTCGAAAATGCATAGAGGAGTATTTAATGAGGTTTTTGAAGTCATTCGATAGAGAGCGTGAAAGAAGAATTCCAAAGTCTAAAGCTTCCTAATCACTTGTTCTTCCTCTTCTAGTGCTAAAACTTGTATTCGAAAGAGAGAGAAATTCAAAAGCGTGACTTTGTGAGAGTAGTAGAAACTCTTCACTTAGAAGTCAAAATTATAAGGCTGTAATTCTCTTTCGATTCATAGTGGAAACTAGCCAGAAGACTGTCAGCGTGGGAGAGTGGACGTAGGCTTAATCTAAGCCGAACAACTATAAATCTCGTGTTCATTTTCTCTTCCCTTAACTCCTTTACTTTATTTACTATGATATCTTTCATTGTTTCAAAATAGTTGTTAGAGTCTGAATCTTTCTGTAAAGTTTGTTGTTCATCAGACTTAGTTTAAAAGTAAAGTATTTTCATTGCATTTCGCAAAAACTGTTTTCACACTTATTCACCTCTCTCTAGGTATTTATACTAGCGCTTTCAATTGGTATCGGAGCTTTGTGTGCTTATTGTTGAAGTGTTTTTACTTCTAAGCTAAATATATTCTATGGCTAGCATTTTGGCTCCAGGATTGGTTGAAGGACATAGCAACACCAGACCTCCTTATTTCGATGGAAATGAGTATAATGTGTGGAAGAACAAAATGAAGGCATTTCTCAGATCCAAAGATCCTCTAGAGTGGGATGTTGTTGAAAAAGGAATCAATCCAAAGGCAACATCAACTTCAGACAAAGGGAAATAAGTGATTGAGAAAGATGCTGATGAATCCACACAAGCTGAAATTATCAAGAGACAGGTTCTTAATGCTAAAGCAATTTATTCTTTATATTGTACTTTGTCTCCCACTGAATATAATCGAATTTCTTCTTATGAAACAATCAAAGAAGTATGGGACAAACTACGTGTTACCTATGAGGGGACTAACCGTGTGAAGGAAACAAAAATAAACATTCTGCTTGGACAATATGAAGCCTTCAGAATGAAGTTAGGAGAATCTATTTCTAATATGTTCAGTCGCTTTACAGAAATTGTGAATGGCCTGGCTTATCAAGGTCAACCAATTTCTGGACCAATGAAAGTCAACAAACTATTGCATGGACTTTCAAATGACTGGAATCATGTGAAAAATTTAATCAGAGAAACTCAGAGGATCATGCCGTTATCAGTTGACGAACTGATAGGCACGCTTCAATCATATGAAGTGGAGCATATCAATGATGAGGAAGATCCAAAAGGTAAGAAATCAATTGCATTAAAATCTAATGTTGATTCTGATGATATAGATTCGAATGATGACATGGACGATGAGGAGCTGACCCGTATGATAAAGAAATTCAGAAAAATGAATAGAAAGGGAAGAAGATTGAATTGGAAGAAGCAAAGCACGTAGAATTCTCAGAAGAGACAAACTGAGGACAATGAAACTAACAAGGATGTTATATGCTTCGAGTGTAAGAAAAAATGGATATATAAGACTAAATTGTCCTTTGTTGAAAAAGAAAAAAAGGAAAATCTGAGAAGTACAAGAAAGCTCTCAAAGTAGAAACCTGGAGTGACACAAAATGTGAAGAAAGTGAAGAAGAATTTGCGAACATATGTCTGATGGCTCACTCAGAGTTAGACTCAGAATTAGAGACAGACACTGATTCAGATTCTGATAAAGAAATCGAGGTTAGTCACTTATTCCTATTAAAGTCTCTATGTATATAGATGAACTTTGCCTCAATCTTAAATCCTCTCTTAAAAGTATTTCCGAACTAAAGAAAGAGAATTCTAAGCTCAGGCAACAGGAAATTTCTTGGAAAGAAAAGTTTGAAAGTCTGAAAAGAAGTTTTGATGAATTAAAATAAAACTCTGATTCTCTTTCAAAAGAAAATGTTGTTTTAAAAAAGGAGATTTTAGATATTTCAAAAAGGTTTTCAAAAGGATCAGAAAAATTAGAGAAAATTCTTATAGCTCAAATACCTTAGTTTAACAAATCTGGTTTGGGTATGAATTCTGAAACTATTCATTTAATTGATTTTCTTGAAGTAAAAGAGAGACTTAAACAAAAACCTGTAAATGTATTTTACAAAAATCACTTTCAAAAAGTATTTGTAAAACTAGGGTATTTGAACTGAATGTGAGTTTGATCCATGAAAGACAGATTGGAGTAAAAATACAGTAAGATAGAATCGACAAAATCTGCCCATTACCCAAATCTTTAACTTAAAACTCCATTTTCAAATACTCAGCAGTTTTAGCTAACTCTTTTAAAGTTGCAATTAAATTTATATCGTCGACATAAACTGCTACAATAGCAAATTCGGTTTCTGATTTCTTAATAAACACGCATGGACATATATGATCATTCTTGTACCTTTCCTTAATTAGGTACTCACTTAGGCGTTGATACCACATGCGATCGGATTGCTTTAACTCGTACAATGATCTTTACAATTTTATTGAGAATAAATTGTGGGGAGTGCATGCTTCAGGCATTTTGAATCTCTCAGGAATTTTCATATAAATATCAGAGTTTAATGAGTCATATAAATATGCCGTCACAACGTCCATAAGACGCATTTCCAATCTTTCAGAGATTACTAGACTAATGAGAAAACGAAATGTAATCATATCCATCACAAGTGAATATGTCTCATTATAATCAATCCCAGGTCTCTGGGAGAATCCTTGAGCAACGAGTCGGGCTTTATACCTGACAACCTCGTTTTTCTCATTTCGTTTTCAGACAAATACCCGTTTATATCCAACAGGCTTTACATTATTGGAGATATGAGTTACAGGTCCAAAAACCTTTCGTTTAGCTAGGGAAGTTAACTCAGCCTTAATTGCTTCCTCCCACTTGCGGCTCACAATCACCATCCATAATTTTATGAGCAACTGAGAATGCAAAAGCATCATCAATGATGATTTCATTTCGATCCCAAATTTCATTACAATATGTAATTGAATTCTTAATATTCCTGAGGTTGGTGTTCCTTTCATGGGTTTGCGCCTCTTCAGGGGCAATAAGTTTTTTGGGAGCAAGCACAACGCCAGGCTCTTCTGGAGTGGATTCTTGATTCTTTCCCCTTCGTTTTCGAGAAGCAGTATCTTTTGATCCTATTGGTCTACCACGCTTCAAGTGCGAGGGATTTTGATCCATTTTAGCCTGTCCTTTGAGAACAACTATCCTAGCTAGAGCATTTGCAGTTGGAATATGAGACTTCGTTATCTTAGTAGCATTATTAAATGCGTCAGGAAGTCTATTGGCCATAGCCTATAAATGGATTATGCGTTACACTTCGTTTTCACATTCAATAGTCCTTGGGTCTAATTGAGATAAATTTTTCTCATTCCATGATAAAACCTTAACTGGTTTTTGTTTTGCAGTCATGGAAGTTGTAGGTATCCCAATTGATGGAAACCTAGTCTCATCGAAATGACAATCTATAAATCTAGCAGTAAAAATATCACCGGTAGTTAGTTCCAAGAACCTAATAATAGACAGTGAATTAAACCCAACATAAATGCCCAAACGGTGTTGGGGACCCATTTTCGTTCTTTTTGGCGGTGCTACAAGCACATGTACTGCACAACTAAAGGTGCGTAAATGTGAAATATCCAGTTCATAGCCAAGAACGATTTGAATGGGAGATTATAAAAGACTAACAGTAGGGCGTAATCTTATTAGAGTTGCCATATGCAAAACTGCATGACCCCATGCTATATCATTGGGATTTGTTTTCAATAATAGAGTGCGGGCAATGATTTGGATATGTTTAATTAATGATTTTGCCAATCCATTTTGAGTATGAACATATGCAACCGAGTGCTCAACCTCGATTCCGAGTGAAGCACAATAGGTATCAAAACTCTTTGATATAAATTCACCAGTATTATCCATTCTTATACTTTTAATTGGATAATCAGAGAATTGTGCCCGGAGCTTTATAATTTGCACAAGTAAACATGCAAATGTGACATTGCGCGTAGATAATAGGCAAATATGAAACCATCTAGAGGATGCTTCCACTAGTACCATAAAATATCAAAATGGTCCACTTGGTGGTTGTATTGGTCCACAAATATCATCTTGAATTCTTTGCAAGAATAAATGGGATTCAAGATTAACCTTTATTATAGAATGTTTGATAATGAGCTTTTCTTGTGAGCAAACCTCACAATTATAATCTTTGGACAACAATACATTTGTATCCTTTAAATGGTGCCCTTTTGTATTTTAAATTATTCTACGCATCATTGAAGTGCCAGGGTGACCAAGGTGATCATGCCACAGTCCAAACTGATCAGGGTTTACCAATCTCCAGAATGTGGTGACGTAGGTTTCACTAGCCTTAATTATAACACAATACAAACCCATAGAAGAAGCTTCTAACTTCTCATGGATGGTCTCCAGGCCCATCTTATAAGAGGAAATGCCAATATATTGCTCATAAATAGTTTCAATATGGTACCCATTACGGCGTACATCTTTGAAACTAAGCAAATTCCTTTTTGATCTGCTGCTTAGCATCCTCAATATGCAGGATGGTGCCAATTGGCAAAACAGTTGTGGCATTCCCAAAACCATCAATAATCGGAATAGGACTTGATATTGTATGGATTTGTGCCTTACGTAATGCCATATTCGAGAAAAAATGTCTACCATGAAATATAGTATGTGTTGTTGCACTATCAAGCAAACAAACATTTTTCTTTTTCTTGGTATTTTCCATTTGCATTTATGTTAACAACTTCAGGTGTCAAGTATCATAAAAATCTAATGCTTCATCAAAGTAATCAGAGGTCTTCAAAGAAATCAGAGACATCTATGGATGCATTTGCTACTTCAAGAGCAAGAGGAGTCCCACCAATAGAGATATTGTTGGCCTCAACAGTGGTTATGGCAGTAGGATTGATTTCAATGGCATGAGATTCACCACGTTTGCCCATATTTTTTAAAGATGCCTAGTATAGGTCAACAAAATGCTTTGGCATACAACAAGTACGTGACCAGTGCCCAATCATGCCACAGTGATGACAAATACTTCCATTAATCACCTTTTTTGGCTTTTTTTTTTTTGCCATGATTCGGGCCAAAGTTAGATTTCTTAGAGCGATTAAATTTCATGCTATCCTTTCTAGGATTATCATCTTGCCTGCGCTTATAGCCCTTAAAATGGCCAGTATTTTTCTCAAAGTTAGCATGTGCTTCAGGCAATGCTTTTGAGCCAACAGGTCTAAGATCGTGATTTTTGAGTAACAATTCATTAGTTTGTTCGGCAGTAAGAAGTACATAAATTAATTCAAAGTATGTGGCAAAATGACGTTGTCAGTATTGCTGTTGCAATACAATATTCGAAGCATGGAAGGTGGAGAAAGTTTTCTCTAACAATTCGATATTAGTGAGTTTGATACCGCATAACTCAAGTCGAGAAACAATATCAGATAAAACGGAATTATAGTCAGATACTGATTTAAAATCTGTAGTATGAGATTTTGCCAATCATATTGTGCTTGAGGGAGGATAGCTGTTTTGGTATGATCATATCTATCCTTCAACCTTCTCCACAAAATCTGAGGGTCTTGAATGGATAAATATTGAGTCTGTAGGCTCTCATGCAAATGATGGCGAATAAAAATCAGCGCATTTGCTTTATCTTTTGCATTTGAGGTTCCATCCTCTGTAATTGCATTAGCGAGACCTTGCCCTTGGAGGTATGTTTCCATGTCAAGGCACTAGGATGGATAATTCTTTCCACCACTTCCAGGATGTGGAATTTGGGCTTTTCAATATTTGCCATAATTATTGCAAAAATAAATCCTTAAATTAATTAAAATGATTTCTAAATATCCACCGCTACTTCAGGAGCAGAATGATACTTTTATATTTGAAATCTGGTTTCAAGCTAAGAAAAATAAAAATGAAGAATTGATAGGAGAATATGAAGTATAAGTGGATTAATAAAAAGAACACCTATCTTGCAAAAATTACTTAGTCGGTAGATTTTCGTGCTAATAACGTGTTGTAAAATATTGTGTTGCAAATATGTAATAGAGAGAATAAATAGATTGAGAAGAGAAAGTAGGTAAACACCAAAGATAGTATAGAAAGTTAGAGGAGAAGATTTTATTTCCAGTATATCATTGTTATGTCTACAACAAAAACTAAGCTCATATTTATAGGAAAACAAGAATGTACTTATCATTAATATCAATGTATCAAATGATATATATTGGATGGGGAGATGAACATTCATTGTATAGGGAGATGTACTTAGAATGTATGATACAAATGTACCATAATAAGTACATTAGATAAGATGAATATAATGAATATTCATTATTGTATTTCATTCATGTATTTCATAACAGCAATCTACTTTTCCACATGGAAAAAAAATACTAATTTCATTTAAGAGTCACTAGGTACATGTAATGGTTGTAAAGTGACTCGAGACTTTGTAAAGTTACTATACACTAATTACTTCGCCCGCATTTTGTGCAAGCATAACTGTACGCATACTTTTTTCATCATTAGTAATCCATTAATGTGACATAAAAGAAAAATATGAGATTTCATATAAAATTCCGGCCAAGTGGACATGTGATCATAGAAATGCCCCATTTGAAAGGTACACTGTATAGTGACCCTTTACAAGGTGGATGACTTCTAAACCTTTTGTGCATAAAAGAACCATTAAACATAGAGATTTTAAAAGAACAAGGCATTTCCCCAATCAAATCTCTCTTTATCAAAAGGCATAATTTATTTATTAACTTTATTCTATTCTAGGACAATTCAAATTCCATTTTAAAGGGGAAAGGAATGGCATCGTTCACCTTTAGGAAAAATATAGGGCAAGTGACAAAGAACGTTGTATGGACAGTAGTAGATTGGGAAAGAATCATCATTAGTGGGATCGGTGGCTTGAACCCTAATCATCTAGACATGCAATGCACGATATGCATCAGAATCCAATATCTAGTGCTATAGTAGGCCGCAGAAATTGAACCCGAGTGAAAGGACAACGAACCCATTTGAGCCAGATGACTTGACTTTATGGTACCTCAGTGAAAAGGATGCAGATATTTTGAAAAATCATGGTTGCCCGCTTTTGTTAATTTGGGAAATGACTAAGTGGGTGTTGACATTGATCAGTCATGCAAACATCACATAGTTGAATTCGTAATTTGTGATTACCTAGTTTGATTAAAGCTGAATTTATTTCTCGTATCGTATGTTCTGTTGAAATTAGAAATTCTCGATACGGTGAATGTGGATTTGCATTTGTTGTTTTAAATTTCCTTCACGATCACACTTCATAGGCATTATCCACATTTTCTGCCGAATAATTCGTCATTCTCCATTTAAAAGGAGTATCGGGTGCTTCAAGAGAATCTTTTAATCTTAGTCTCTTTCGATAAAATGAAGCATCTTCTTGGAGATAAAAATTGAAAGAGTTGAATAACTTGATAGATCATTACAAAATGACGAATTAGATTCTTTAAGAGAATCCTTTTAATTTTCAGTTTCTTTCAATAGGATGAAGCATTTTCTCGAAGATAAAAAATGGCAAACTTGAATAACTTGATAGATAGGTAAAAAATGACAAATTAGATGTTTCAAGATAATCTGTTTAATCTTTCGTCTCTTTTGAAAAGATGAAGTATTTTCTTGAAGATAAAAAGGGGCAAACCTGAATAATTGACAGACTGGCTAAAAATGGCTTAGGCCATCATTATTCCATATCAAGAAGACATTATGGATGCCATTATTAGCCGACGGGTATCTGTAAGCTACCAAGATCAGCCTGTGGCTATCCACAATTTGATGCATCATGAGTGAAAGATTGATAGTGATGTGAGCTTGGCTTGTAAGCATAATCTCACTAAACGTTTAGTCCAGTAAGTGGCATGGGCTTCCCTTCATTACCAATGTTCCCAGAAAGAGGTCAATTCCTATATTCCCTTTTTACATTCTAACTCCGGTGTTTTCTTTCTTTTTCATCAACACAGTCCCCGCACCTACACAAAAGTTTGCAGCATTCATAGCTTTCAAAAGCTTCCGACCGCCAAATAGGCAGCTGATGAGTCTATGACTCACTCTGAAACAGCTCTTGCATGGACCGAGTATGTGATCACATCAATTGTTTATTTAAAGTCGCTTCTACATTGTGTATGTGCTCACGGGAAATGTATTATTCAGATTAACCAAAGATGATCGCATATTTATTACAGTCATTCTATTTTGGAAAATAAAGAAGAAATTTCTTGACCTGTCACCAAAGCCCGTGATCGAGGTTGTTGTGCGGACAACGTCCGTTCCTAGTCCACTTACTTTCTTATTTGGGCCTTTCAGATCCTGAGCTTCGTCTGAATCTACCGTCCCTATATGCACTATGAATCTCTCCGATGAACATATATTGAACCCCAAAATTGTCATTGATACTGGGCCACTTTTTTACACACATCTTCCAATTTATGGAGGCAAAAACTCAGCAACACACTTACGAAAGATAGGGAGTGTGTCAAGAATCATGTCCATGAACAATTACCAAACCAATCAGGAGCTTATCAGCTGAAAACATTATATGCTTGGCTTATGCAAATCCCAGAGCCAGCATCCTAATTCTTTCGATAATAACTGTCATGACCCGAACCTCGAGCGCATGCACATCCCTCGGTGGTCGATAAAATTTGCGACGTCCCAGGAAGTGTCGCCGACCCATTCAATTTATAGCACACGCTTAAACATAATAACAATCTCCAAACAACATAAAAGTGGGATAGAAACATAGGATAATACTTTCACAAAATACACTTATAATACAACAATGTATATATACAGAAAAGTCTAACACCACATGGATCTATTTAAAAAAGAAGAGCTTCTAGGCAATCTACACTTTAAGCTCCTTGTCCATGGGACCAGAGTCCCCTTCGACCCTATCAGACTTCTCGATAACCAAAGGGTGAACTGTCACCCACTATCCAAATTAGACGGAAGACCTATCGACATTTGGCAGGGACTAAAGAAAAACCTAGACTTCACTTCTTGCGAACCCCTGCACCTTGCTTGACGATCCTCCATCTAGGGACCTGAAAATGGTTATACAATAACCAGTGAGACAATGTCTTAGTGAGTCCATTCCCTAAACCTCGATTAGGAGAAGAATACACCCAAGGGTAACCTAACCACATTTCCTCAAACTCATCTAGTACCAGTATTCTCATGCACGTCAGTACCACTTAAATTGCATATAATTGTATGGAGATCATATATCATTGGAACATCTCAACATGTATACACATTTATAGAGTTTGGGACACCTGGAGTGCCATAACTTGGCACGGGAGGACACTTGAGTGCCATAACTTCGGAAAGGTACACTTAAGTGCCAATTTCGGAGTAAAGTGGAACACTTAGGGCCTGTTTGGCAAATTTTGTTTTTGTTTCTCGGAACACAAATTTCTGTTTTTTTGTTCCGGGGAACAAAAAAAGAACAGAAACGCGTTTGTTTGCGTTTTTGTTCCAAATCTATTTTTTTGTTCCCGGGAACACTTTTGGAACAGAAACAAGAAACAAAAAAAACTTGTTTCTTGTTTCTGGAACAAAAATTAAAAACACATTTTCTCTCTCCTCTCTTTTTCTTCTCTTTTTTCTTTTTTTTCTTTCTCTTTTTTCTTTGGTTGGTCACCGGCCTCGGCCATGGCCGGCTATCGGCCAAAGAGGGCCGGCGACCTTGCCGGGGCGTCGTCGGCCCCAGGCGAGGCTCGGCCTCGCCGAGAGGGGCAGAGCTGGGCGAGCCCGAATCTGGGCGAGGCCGAGCCTCCCAACTCGGCGAGGTCGGCGAGAGCCGCCATGGGGCGAGGCCGCCGGCCCTTGTCGGCCGGTCGCCGGCCATGGCCGGGGCCGGCGACCGGCCAAAAGAAGAAAATAAGAAAATAAGAAAATAAAAATATTAAAAAATTAAAAGAAATAAAAAAAGAATACAAATTTACCAAACGTGTTTCTGTTCATTTTTTATTCTTGGAACAAGTTTACCAAACACGTTTTTTTGTTCAAAAATTGTTCCCCAAAACAAAAACACTTTTTTCTATTTCTATTCCCTGGAACAATTTTTAAACAGAAGTGTTACCAAACGCACCCTTAAGTTCCACTCCGGCCAAATGGGTGATGTGGCAATTTTTCGGCGAGTTGGACACAAAACGACGCCGTTTTGCACGCTGACATGGAGAGAAAATGCAAAAAACGACATTGTTTTGTGTCTTATGTATAAATAATTAGTACAAAAATTAATAAAATTTAATTAAATCTTAATTTTATTTAAAATATTCTTAAAATTAAAAAAATTAAAATTAAAAAACTTAAAATTTAAAAAACTTAAAATTAAAAAACTTAAAATTAAAAAAACTTAAAATTAAAAAAATTCAAATTTAAAAAAAAATAAATTAAAAAATTAAAATTAAAAAAACTTAAAATTTAAAAATCTTAAAATTTAAAAAACTTAAAATAAAAAAAACTTAAAATTTAAAAACTTAAAATTTAAAAAACTTAAAATAAAAAAAACTTAAAATTTAAAAACTTAAAATTTTAAAAACTTAAAATTTAAAAAAAAAATTAAAATTTAAAAAACTTAAAATTTAAAAAACTTAAAATTAAAAGAAATAAATTTAAAAAAACTTAAATTTAAAAAAAAAATTAAAAACTTAACATTAAAAAACTTAAAATTTAAAACAATTAAAAATAAAAATAAAAACTTAAAATTTAAAAAAATTAAAAAAATTAAAATTGCCACCTCAGCCGCCCCCTTTCGGCCCCCCTTTTTTAAAAAGAAATTAATTTTTTTAAATTTTAAGATTTTTAAGTTTTTAATTTAATTTTTTTAATTTAAAGTTTTTTTTTAAATTTAAAGTTTTTTAAATTTAATTTTTTGAAATTTTAAGTTTTTTAATTTTAAGTTTTTTAATTTTTTTTAATATTTTAAATAAAATTAATCTTTAATTTAATTTAATTAATTATTATATTAATTATTTACACATCAGACACAAAACGACGTCGTTTTTGCATTTTCTCGCCACGTTGGCATGCAAAACGGTGTCGTTTTGTGTCCAAGTCGTCAGAAAATTGCCACATCACCCATTTGGCCGGATTTTCGCCGGAGTGACACCTAAGTGTTCTATTTAACTTCGAAACTGGCACTTAAATGTACCTTTTCGAAGTTATGGCACTTAAGTGTCATCCTGTGCCAAATTATGGCACTTGGGCTGTTCTTCTGCCCACATTTATACATACATATATATATATCATCACCACCATTCTACGAGCCCCGATTACTAGACCAAATCATTATGATACATCCCATACCGCACCACACAATTCCATCTCTTAATCAGGCCCCTCAATTTCAATCATTCATGCGTCCCAATTGATTTTGACCCATTGGTCACGGTCGACTCAACAGTCAGCAGTCTTTTGGCTTATCCGGGCTTCGTCTCGCACCATCAAGCACGGCAACGTCTACATCTATGGTCAAGTGGTCGATTTCTGATCGAATTCTCTAGTCTTTCGCATTTTTAACCCTTTACGGCCTCACCTAATAGATTAGTTAACTCAGGAGTGATCAATTCAAAGTAAAATAACTATAAGTGCATCGACGAAATAACCATTTCATATATTTCGAAATAGGGGCCAAGTTTTGGGATATCACAACTCTTCCCCTTTTACAAAAATTTCATCCTCAAAATTTGAACCATTACAACTCTTTTACAAAAAGGTGAGGGTGTTGACGTCTCATTGACTCTATGCTTTCCCATATGGCTCCTTCCATTCCGTGGTGTTGCTAGACCACTTTAACCAGGGGAATCGTCTTGCTGCATAGCACTTGATCCTTTCGATCCATTATCCGAATCGGTCTCTCCACGTACGACACCCTCTCGTCCACGTCTATTTTCTCGAAATTCAGCATGTGGGTCAGATCAAGTTCGTACTTCCTTAACATCGACACATGAAAGACATCATGCACTTGAGTAAATCTCGGTGGCAACGCGAGACGATATGCCAAAGTCCTAATCCGCTCCAAAATTTCAAAGGGGCCAACGTACATTGGGCTTAGCTTTCCTTTCTTGCCAAAATGCGAAGTATCCCTCATCGGTGATACTTTGAGGAATACGTGTTCACCTACTTGGAACTCCAAAGGCCTACGCCGCTTATTTGCATAGCTCTTTTGACAACTCTGGGCAGTCTTGAGCCTTTCTCGAATGACTTTGACGGCGTCTATTGATTGTTGAACCAACTCAGGGCCCCTATTCTTGTGCTCTCCAACTTCATCCCAATAGACAGGAGTCCTATAGGCCCTGCCATACAACACTTTAAATGGTGCCATCTTGATGCTCTAATGATAGATGTTGTTGTAAACGAATTCAACTAGATGAAGCTATTCCTCCCAGCTTCCTTTAAAGTCCAATACGCAAGCTCGCAGCATATCCTCGAGGGTCTGAATAGTCCTCTCAGACCGACCATCCATATGCGGATGATAGGTATACTGCAACTTCGTTCCCAAGGCAGTTTGTAGAATTTTCCAAAAAACTACCATAAACTTTAGGTATCGATTTGACGTAATCGTCACTAGCACTTCATGAAGACGAACAATCTGCCGCACGTACAATTCAGCATATCTATCTAATGCAAAGTCCTTTCGTATGGCGATGAAGTGAGCAAATTTCTTTGACCTATCAATCACAACCCAGATGGAATCGTTACCTCGCTGACTCTCGGCAATCCCATCACAAAGTTCATTATGATATGTTCCCATTTCCACTCGGGAATCTCTAGAAGTTGCAAAAGTCCACCAGATTTGCAATGTTGTGCCTTCACTTATTGGCACGTCAAACACTTGACAACTTGCTTGGTGATGTCTGCCTTCATACCATTCCACCAATAGTACCAGCATAGATTTTGATACATATTTGTGCTACCCGGATGGATACTATAACTGCTACGATGGGCTTCTGACAAAATTTCCTCCTTAAGCTCCACATCGTTGGGCACGCACAATCGTTCACGAAACTTCAATAATCCATCCTCCGTAAGTTGGAAATCATCTTTCCTCTTTTCCGTATCATCCTGCAGAACTTTCTGGATTTTAGGGTCTGTCGACTGCAATGTCTTAATTTTCACCTACACTTCCGGTTCAATTATGATGGTAGCCATGAGACTTGAAAGGTGGCATACCTCAAACTTAAAATCTAAATCTCGAACTCCTTCAAGTAGAATCTACTCTTGAATCATCATCTGTGCAATCAATGACTTTCGACTTAATGCATCCGCGACCTTATTGGCCTTTCCAGGATGAAAGAAGATAGTCATAATCCTTAGGAAGCTCCATCCAATGACACTGCCTCATGTTCAACTCCTTCTGAGAGAACAAATACTTCAAGCTTTGATGGTCCGTAAAAATCTGGAACTTTTCTCTACATAAGTAATGCCTCCAAATCTTCAGGGCAAAGATGATCACTACCAGTTCTAAATCATGCGTCAGATAATTCAACTCATGAGGCCTCAGCTGTCGGGATGCATATACAATGACTCTCTCATATTGCATTAAAACGCAGCCCAATCCTTTATACGACGCATCACTATAAATCTCATATCCTATAAGACCAACGAAATAGTCAATATGGGTGTGGTAGTTAGCTTTTTCTTAAGCTCTTGGAAACTACGCTCGCACTTATCCGTCCATTCGAACTTTTCTTCCTTCTTTAGCAATCGCGTTAGAGGCATGGCTATCATAGAGAATCTTTCCACAAACGGTTTATAATAACCTGCCACTCCCAAGAAACTTCGGATCTCAGTCACCAATGTTGGTCTCGGCCAGTTAGTAATAGCTTCAATCTTGGTCAGGTCCATGGAAATCCCTTCACCAGATATCACGTGACCTAAGAAAGCTACACAAGTTAGCCAAAACTCACACTTGCTGAATTTGGCATACAACCCGTGTTCTCGCAGGGTCTGAACACCGTCCTTAAGTGTTGTTAATGCTCCTCTAGACTTTTCGAATACACCAAGATGTCATCGATAAACACAATCACGAACTAGTCCAGGTACTCCTTGAATACTCAATTCATCAAATCCATGAGAGCAGCTAGGGCATTGGTCAGACCAAACGGCATTACAATGGCCGTAACGGCTTTTAGGGGTTCTTGCGCGTTTGACCCATGGTTGATAATTTTCGACCCACATTTGTGCATCTTCGAATCATGGACAACCTTCAGTTGTCATGTAATCGCAATGATTTAATTACATACCTGAATACAATATCAATAGAGAATCAGTTTATCGTTGTTCAACGCGAATATCGTAATCGTGCGAAATCACCCGCGAATCGACTACGCACTTCCGTCGAATCGATTTATAGCTATTCGCTAATTGATTTATACAACATAGTATTGACCATTGCCGATCATGATAGTTGAGCGATCAAATTTTGATCGAATTTTCTAGTTTTTCACATTTTTAATCATTTACGGCATCACATAATAGATTAGTTAACTTATAAGTGATCAGTTCAAAGTAAAGTAACTATAAGTGCATCGACAAAATAAACATTTAGTATATTTCAAAATAAGGGTCAAATTTCGGGATATCACAAAGTGACTAGACGAGTATTACGCACACATCATCCATGGGACAAAGAACATCCTTAAAATCATGCCTCATACATGCGAGCCTACTAGTAAAGGGATTGGGGAGGTGGGGCCGGAGAGTACCAAACTTGATATTCGATCCCAATGAGCATCGTACACACATGTACATAAACTAGAAAGTGAGACCAAAAAAAAATAAAAAAGATCTTAGATATTTGATGTGATATCTTGAAAATCGACCCCTTTCGAAATATACGAAATGATTATTTCATCAATACTCTAAACTGATCACTCTTGAGTAACTAATCTATTGGAAGAGATCATAAAGGACTAAAATGTGAAAGACCATAAATTCAATCAAAGATAAATCACTCGACCATAAGGATTAACAAGGGACAATACTGTGTTGTTATAAGTCAATTAGCAAACAAACATAAATCGATTCAACAGAAGTATGTAGTCAATTCGCGGGTGGTTTTGCACGATTACGGTACTCGCTACAGATGACAGTAGACCAACTTTCTATTGATCTTGTACTCAAGGTTAATAATTAATCTTTCGCGATTACATGACAACCAAGAGTTACCTATGATTTGAAGAGGCACAAACTTGGATCGAAAATTATCGACTGCGGGTCAAATGAGCCAAAACTTTTAAAAGCCACTGTATAGTTTAGATCGTACTAAAGTCACGTTTGATCAATTTTAATCATGAAATCTAATTCAACTTCGGGTATTGGACTTTCGAGGATTCCAAGACTAACTTATTTGATGTCACCTCATTTATCCGTCGATTTATCGGCAAGCTTAAAAATTTTGAATAAGGATTAATGGGTCAAGAATCGGAAGTCGGAAAAAGGAGCCGGGCCAAGTGAAGGCCCGATGGGCCTCACGCCCATTGGATTTGGCCATGAGGGCCCAAGTGAGCCCAAGCTAAGCTCACCAAGCCAATTCAAGCCCATCTCAAGCAAACGGGCCCAAGAGCAAAATTGAAAATTTTGGTAAAAGTTATTAATGTCCATTTTGCCTATTCTATAAGGTTTTTGGCATTTATGGACAAGAAGACAAGAAGGGAAATTGAAAGGAGGAGAGGGTTTTTAGGGAGGATTTTGGGGAAAAAAATCTTCAAACTTCTCTCTCTTTTTCTTTCTCTTTCTCTCCTTCCTCCTCGCCTTGGTGGTTGAACCTCCTCACTCCTCCCTTCCACTCATGTTCTTCTTCTTCTTCCTCCATTTTCCTCTCCGTCATTGCCATGTTACCACCCCATTAGCTATTGTCACCCATGCCACTGGCGTTGTACATTTGTGCCGTCACACCATCCGAGCTGCCATCCCTCAAGCCACGGACCACCAAGCTGAGCCCCTCAAGCTTGGCCTAGGTTCAAGCCATCATTGCCATCGCCGTGGTGCCGCTATTCAATCGTGAGCCTCGTATTCTCGTCATCATTGCACCGCCGTTGCTGTGAGTTCGCCATCAACCGTGAGTTAACCTCATAATCCTAGAATAAGGAGTTAATTGCGTTTAGGGTAGGATTTGTTTATAAAAAATGATGGTTGGTGGTAGTTAATGATGGGTTAGTGTTAACTACGCTTAAGGGTAGTTTAGATTAAGGTTAAGTGCAGTTAGTCTTAATTAATTGTAGTTCTATTAATTAATGAAAATTTGTCTTAATTAATCGTAGTCAGTTTAATTAATTACAGTTAGTTCTAATTAATTGTATTTAGTCCTAATTAATTACATTTAGTGTTAATTAATGACTTCTAGCATTAATTAATGACGATTAGTGCAAATTAATGATGGATTAGTTGTTAAATAGAATTTCATGCTTGAATTATGGGATGAATTTATGCATAATTCTTATTGTTTGAGTTTGATATGGCATGTATGTGATTGTCCAATTTATAAGCCTTAATTATTATTTTCAAAAGAAAGGTTTTACGGACATTTAAATGGTTATTCATGAGGTATCATGTTTAAATGCCATCTTTTATGTGTCAATTGGGACAATGAGGTTTTAAAATGAAAGTGTACAAACTTTGATGGGTTGATTTTACATAAGTGACCACGTGCGATTATTTTAACGCAACTTTAAGTGTAAATTTGCTGAAATTTGTTGTTTGAGTACAAACTCTATTGCCTTTGGCTAATTAATGGCAAGTAAAATTGGCATGAGTATTGGCGTACTTGAGTGGTCACTTAATGGAATTCATTACTCAACATGAGTTTGGAAATGACGCCCGATTTGTTGGATGCTCAGCGCGGTCCACATGCCGAGTCGCGGTTGAAATCAGACCGATGCCACTTAAACAATTCAATTCATGGTGAGGTAACTAGACGATAACATATCCGATGGAGCAAGTTGATGCCTAGTCATGTTGGAATACCGCCAACTCATGTGTTGGTTGTGACCCGAGAGTCGTAATAATTGAAAGACGTGCGAATGCTTTGTGCATATAATATTCTAAGATGTGTTCTAATTATTTGTTGAGCTTGTTGCTTTACTATTGGTATATGTGAATTACTAATATGCAAGGGTGTACCAAGGCAAGGTAAGGATATGTAATGCTGCATGTTTAAGCCACCTTCGAGAGAAATTAGGTAGCGCATGAAAACGTTTATGTTCCATTGTTCTTTTGTTCTTTTGTTTTCCTGAACAAAAAAAAAAAAATCAATTTGGTAATGTTAACTAATTTTTCTATTCCCCGTAATAGAAAGGTAGCCGAGGAGTAGATTTGAAACAGAAAAAAGAAAAAAAAAAAGTAACTTCTTATTCCCATGAACAATTTCTAGAAATAAGTCCTTTTTTTTTTCTCTTTTTCTTTTCTTCTTCTTCCTTGTTACTCCTTACGGGCTGTCGTTTGCCACCCGGCCTAAGAAGTACCGACACTCTCCTAAAGCCTTTGTGTCGTGTCAAACACTTTGACACATGTCTAACACTCTCAAATATTATCGAACACTCTCTGACACTCAGTCAACACATGTCGAAAAATCCAACACCTAGTCAACTTTCCTAACACTCTCCGACACTCGAGTTGGAATTTCAACATGCGAGATTCCAACATATGATCACGCAAGGTCAATTTTATAAATTTTCAATAAATGAGGAGTCAAAATTTATATATGTGAAAAATAGGAAAACAATAATAAAAATAATAAATTGGAAAAGAAGAAGAAGCTAGTCTTCTCTTCTCTTCTCTTCCGACTCTCACTTCCTGTGATATACAATTCACCTTCAAGTTTTTTTTTTTCTCTTCTCTTCTAATAAATCTAACACACGAGCCTAGAATGTGAATTGTTTGTTTTTTTCCTCGAACTTTTATAGATTATTGGAATGGAATTGAATTTGTCAAATTGAAACAATAAATGATTTTAATAAATGGTGGATTAATGTTTTTAGTGTAAATTCATTCTAGGCTTTGTTATTATTTATTTAGGCTTTGTTATTATTTATTTACTTGTGAGTTGAAATAATCATAAAAATAATAATTTATTATGTATACATAAAAATATACAGTTAATATACAATGTATCCCGACGTTTCAAAATTCTCTATTTTTTTTAGAAATGACGTGTCGGCATGTCGTGTCGTGTTATGTTGCATGTTGCGTGTCAATGTCGGTGTTACTTTTGTGGCCAGTTGCCGCCCATTGCCCGCCCATCGGCCATCGCCGCATTCATCGCCCACCATTGCTTGATGTCGCTAGCCACCATCGCCACCGCGTTGCCGACTATTGGCGAGTGATGGTAGTCTATGGGCAACGGCGACGGCACTAGCAACGGCGACGGCAACGAGTAGTCGGCGATGGTAGTGGCGGTGACAGTCAACGAGCGATTGCAGCAAGAGGCGGCAGTTGGCGGCAGCGGCAGGCATTCATTGGTCGACAAGCAGTGACAGTCAGCGATTGGCAGCTGCGATGGTCAAACACATTCCTATTCTTTTTATGGATCGTACCAAATGCATTTCTATTGAAATAGAAAATAAATCTTATATAGTTACCAAATGTGTTGTTTTACTCAAAAATTGTTCTAAAAAATAGAAATAGAAAAGAACTATTTTAAAAAAGAAATTATTCCCCGGAACATAAATATTACCATTCACACCCTTAGCATCCTAATCAAGGTTTAGAATGTTGACTCATTGAAATTTTATCTTATTATATTGTTGTTAAATATTTTTAGTCCCGTAGTTATGGATGCGCACCCTATCCATTTTGGGGTCCCCGTGTCCTTTGAGTGTTCCATGCTCAAGTATGCTGTATTGGGATTGAGACGACCTTTTTGAAGCACACCACCACCTTTTGGGTTTACGAGCGAGTGGACCATCTGATCCCCCACTGTTTCGTAGCCTAGTTCATTAAGTTCGACAAATATCTCATTGGTCCTATCCCAAGGATCAATGGTTTATCGTAGCAAACTAGTGCGGGTGCGAGAATCACTTTTTAAATAGACGTCATGACAGAGGAGTTAGGTTAACCCCGACCCTTCCAACCTTTTTTGTATGTGGGGCTTTGGAATGAATTTGTAAATGTTAAACTTCCTAGGGTTAACAGTAGATAAATAAAGGTTGTGCTTTGGAAATATTTGTTGTGTATATTATCCCTACTTTTATGTTTGACTAGGTGTTTAATTGAAAGATAAAAATAAAAATAAAAAATGGATCGACGACGCATATTGGGATGTCACAACTAAATGACCATTGAGGGATGTTCGCACGCTCAGAGATTCAGGGCGTGACATTTGAGGAGCACGAATGAGAAGAGTTTGCAAGGTGTTAAAGTGAGGGTAATGCTACTAGCAAACATAAATAGTTTTGAATCGACTTCAAATAGAAAAAGAACGAAGACATTATCATGAGGAATGGCAGTCAATTAGTTTGTCCTTTAACGTGAAAATGATTCATCAATTGCATGATTCTACTTGACAAAAAAAAAAGAACATAATTTTAGAGGTTTTTTCAGAACACTCTGCTCTCCAACTATAAAAAAAACACAATCTTTAATACAGAAACTCATTGAGTTTTCTTGTGACACAACTAATCAACATTGTAAAATTTGAATAATTTTCTTTTTGTAAAATTTGTTAAACAGGTGTCCTTATGCTCCACTTGAAACTTAGAAGTTAGTAAAACCTTAGAATGGAAATATATCAAACACAGGATTTGACTGAATTTGAAGGAGAACGAGGACACGAATGATAACCATTCTATTTCTCTATTTTTCTATTTTTTTTAGTTTTTAGAAGCAAGTTTGGAATATAAATCTGTTTGATAATGCAATTTCATTTTTCTATTTTTGGGACAAATTTTTCGCCCAAAAATAAGTTTGAAATGGAAATGAACTTTTCTATATTTGGAATATAAATGAAAAATAAAAACTCTTCTCATTGCTCGCCCTCTCCGCTATTTGCTGACCCCCGTCGCCCCTGCCGGCCACTTGGTAGGGAGATATTTAAGAAGGTCTATCAAAGAAATTTCTATTTCCGGAACATAATTTTTGTGTCATTTGAAAAAGCATGCTTTTATTTAGAAATTTATTCAAGGAATAGAAATAGAAAATTTATTTCTAGCCAGAAATAGGGCCCAGGAAGAAAAAGGTTATCATTTATGTCCGCAGTGAAAATTACAAAAGGAAAAGTGTGACCTTAACCATCGAAAGAGTATGATAAGGGAGAATCGGTCAATCCCAATCTTTATCCTTGGTCAGTGGCACATTCTATAAACCTCGGTGGTGATTGTAATCCATCATAGATCCCATCATCATCACTTCAAGCACATCTACCCACCGTGCACCTGCATCAGAATACGAATCAAACCAATCTTTTTCTTATTCACTGTCGACTTCATTTCTGGCTATTTATGATTCCCGATGACTCAAGAATGGACAAGCACCTTTGAGGCATCAGTAGGCAAATTTGTTTGTTCCTTTTTTATGCTCTTGATTTTGATGTTTTCCTGGATTATGCTTCTTTAATCATCCACAACTTTTCTAAGTTGGTGCAATCTAGTTGATTTCTAGTGCACTGAGGGACCTAAAAATTTGAAAAATTCTAGCAAGTTCAATGGAATGAGTAGAAAATACGAGTTAGAGAAGATATTAATAGCAAGTTCGTATACGTGGGGCGAGAGAGAGAGAGAGAGAGAGAGCTCTAAACTCTTCTCCTTTGTCCTTCCATTTTTAATTATCATCACGGATGCTTGTGTTCATCATATTAAGCTGAGAAAAGGCCTATTGAGAACTTTAATCGGCTGGTTTTCAATTTTTTCTCTCTTTAGTTGCGCATATTGATGTATACTCGGCGTATCAGACAAATGTTGCTCTTGATCACGTGAAATTATCTTAACCCGGTGTCTCATGTTCATTAGTTGAGCTGAGAAGCTGATACTTCGAGCCAGTCAATGTACGTTTCGGCTTTGATATACTGGCTTGGAAAGGGTTTTCTTTTCGCAACATTGGAGCTTCTTTCATGTGGTACTGGATGTTCAGTAGGAGTAGAGCCACAGGTAAGTTTTCTTATAATTGTGATTGAGTCACATCCATTGCTCTTGATGTATAAATTTTGAAGATGGTAGTACTGGTTTTCTTCCAACTTAGCCTCAATCTTTGTTGAGTCCATGGAGGAGTTGGTAGATCTGCGTGGGGTGTTTGAATTGGGGATAAGATATGCTGCTCTTGTCGTGGCTTTTCCTTAAGATTGAGCTTCATCAATCTGCAGTTGCCCCTCATATCGCCAGCATCATACCTAACTCAGATGGAGGAATGGTCCTGTAATTTATCACATGAAAATAGTACATGGCAAACATTCATATGTCCACACAAGCAGGCTGAAGTGGAATTGCACGGTCAAGTTATCGACATCTTAATTTGATATGTGGAAAACAGGAATACTTTGATGGATTTTCATGTTAAACAACCGGTTGTTCTATTGTACATTTTCTTGATAGAATTTCTTTTTGTGATTCAGAATGGTGGATGGATGAGAGGAGTAATGACAATCTAAAACACTGATGAAAGTTCTACAAATCTCTGTGTCACCCCGGAGATTAAGTCAGTGTTTCACCTGAATTGAACATGGAGACTATTGCACATTTCAGCCACCGACACCTGCTGACAACATGTGAGATCAGCGAGCATAAAGAAGTTAACTGCGCTGCATGCGAGAAGCACTGCTCCAATCAATCTTACTACTGTTGCAAAGAATGTAAATTTTTTCTCCATAAATCGTGTGCTGAGCTTGTGAGAGAGCTCAAACACGATTTACATCCTCACAGTTTAACCCTCTCCGATACTGTAAACTATGGCAGCATCTACTGTGATGCCTGTATGAAGAGATTCCGCGGCTTCACCTTTGGATGTGAGACATGCGACTTCAATCTTGATATTGAATGTGCTCAGAAGTCCACCTATGGTTCCAATGTCAAGAAGCAAATTCAGCACTTCAGCCATGGCGATCCCTTAATATTGATGGAGGTGATTGATGAGGATAAAGAAGTTTGGTGCAGAGCTTGCGAAAAACACTGCTTGAACAATGCATATTCCTGTGACTCATGTCAATTTTTTCTCCACAAGTCATGTGCAGAGTTGCAGCAAGAGCTATGCCACCCAGTACACTTGCATACCCTAAAGCTCTGCCCAACTGTAGATGATGATGCAGGATTATTGTGTGATTTCTGCGGAGAAATCTTTCATGGCTTTGTGTACCAGTGTGATGAATGTCAGTTTCACCTGGATGTGATATGTGCACAGCAACTACCTTCCAGTGAAACTGGGGGTCAGAAGCAGACAGAACATTTTGGTCACAGGCACCCGCTGACTCTTCGCATGAGGGATGACGAAGATGACATTTTTAAATGCAAAGCATGTGATGAGTGGTGCTTAGGTCCAGTCTACGGTTGTGAGCAGTGCAAGTATTTTCTCCACGAGTCATGTGCAGAATTACCATTGGAGCGGGAACACTTCTATCACGAGCAGCATCCCCTGAAGCTTCAGGTTGCAATGTACCGCAATTGTGCTCTCTGTGGTAACATAATTGAGGGCTACACGTACCGCTGTGAGCAATGTGACTTTGACCTGGATGTTTTATGTGCTCAAAGGACCTCCATCGGACCTGGAGAAGGTAGAGTGACACGTACGAGGAAGAAAGTTGAAGACGTAAAAAAGCGACATTTCTGTCATGAACATGTGTTGACAGGAAGCGAGAGGAGCGAAGAGGATAGAGTTTTTTGCAGTGGATGCAAGAAACAGTGCTCCGGTCTAACATATGCATGTGATGAGTGTAAGTTTTATCTCCATGAAGCCTGCTCTGAGTTACCCAGAGAGTACGAACACTACTTCCATCCGCTCCATAAGCTAACCCTCCAGAATAGCCATTTGGGCGTTTACTGTAGAGCCTGCGAAAAAAAGTGCTATGGCTTTACCTTTTCTTGCAGGGAATGCAAGTTCCATATGGATGTCGTGTGCACTTTGAAGGCCGAAAAGGTAACTTGCTATCCGACTTGCTATATTCCACACTTCAGTCATGGGCATCCCCTAAAAATCATTGATGAGGAGTGGAACACTAAGTGTTTAGCTTGCAGTAAACAGCGCTTGGACTCGAGCCTAATATATGGTTGCAAGAAGTGCAGGGTGTGGCTCCATAAGTCATGCGCTGAATTACCGCAGAAGATTGATCACTTCTTTCATAAAGATTGCCCGGGTCAACTCAGCTTGGTAGTTCGACCCACCATGGAGCCCAGGCTAAGAAAGGTAAAGTGCCGGGCCTGTCACAAAGAATGCCAGGGGTTTATATTCCACTGTGAGGTCTGTCGGTTCAAGTTGGATGTAGAATGCGCTTTAATGCCCTCTACCATTCCTGAAGGTACTCATACAAAATATTTTCCAGGGCATGGGCACCCTTTACAGCTACTTCATATCAATGGAGATGCTACAGTTCGCTGGTGCTCTGTATGTGAGAATCGTTGCGTCGATGCAATTTATGAGTGCAGTCCATGTGAGTTCTTTGTCCATGAATCCTGCACAGAACTGGCCCCAAGAATCTTTCAACCCCCTCACCCTTTTCATCCTAACCACCGGTTAGAGCTGTGCAACAAAGACAGATTCACGTGTAGAGCCTGTCTTAAAGAAAGTTCTGGCTTCACTTATGATTGCCATTTATGCCCCTTCAGCCTCCATGTTGGTTGTGCAAATCTAAAGCCCAAGATACAATTTGATGCTCATGAGCACTACCTTTGTTTCTTTGACAGTTTATATGACAGAGTTAAGTGCAATGCCTGCAGAAGAGAAATAGTCCCACATTCTGGCAAGAAAAATGAAGGGGAAATGGAAATCAAAGAGGAAGTCGTTCGCTGTGTTCGTTGTAATTACAATCGACATCTTGTATGTGGCCCATTACCTTGTACAATCAAATCTGAGGACCACAAACATGACATCCAACTTGAGGATGAGCTTCGTGAAGACAAATCAGGCATATACTATTGTGATGCTTGTGAGCAAAAAAGGAATCCAGAAGAGAGCGTCTACAGATGTACACAAGCACGATGCCCATATGTTGCTCATTTTGATTGCATGAAATCTGAGGTATTTCTAGTCCCTTTTATAGCTCAAGATATGTGTAACTTGCTGGAAAAGGTTACATTTAAGCCAGAAGCCAGAATCAGATGTTTTATGCAATTTTCATTCTGAATTAAATCTACATAACCCAATTTAAGAGTAAATGTCAAGCACAAGATAAGCATATCACAATGAACCATGGTATGGTTGGAAAATGGTGAGAAACTGAAGCACTTGGCCATAAGGAGAAGGAAACGATGGAAATATTCCCATCAGATCCAGGTCATAAATTAGAATAGACCAGTGGACCTGTTTGGAAGTAAACAGTTTTCCTCCTCACATGTTGTTTGTTTATTTTTGCTTCTTTGTGATGCCATAGTATGCTTAACTTGCGTTCCCTTTATTGTGTTTGCTTGTCAGATCACACGTTTATTGAAGGGTGAGCAGAAAGATGTAGAGTTAAGAACCCTTGGCACACGCATTTCTGGGAAAATAATGAGTGAAGACCAGGAGATAACCGAGATCGAACCTCATGGTTCAACTGATGTTAGAAGGGAAATGGGCACTAAAGATGTACCCACATTGGAGAACTTACTAGATGCTTTCCTTGAAGAGGAGCAAATGAAATTCCCAGATGCTTTTCAGATCTTGACCAAGGAAATGTGTGGGTTAGGACTTGAATCTTTCTGGGAGCCGCTGAATGGTGAGGGCGGCATTATGAAAGCTTCCCCATTTTCGCATCAAGCTTTCTCTCTGTTCAAGAACATGCTGGCGCCTGAGACAGAGAACTCACATTTCTCGATGACATTTTTTGAAAATGAGGTGCTTGTTGACGTTGAGGGATTCATGGTCTTCCAGAGCCTAGCCCCAGTCCTAAAAAATTTGCTGGAGAAGCGAGGAGATATAAGCACGAAGTCTCGGTTGAGCTCAAATTCAAATAACCTGATCTTCACTATGCTGTGTGGGGCAATAAGGAGCATGTCCAGCACAAAAGTTGACCACCCCTTCTTTGAGACCTTGTTCTATAATTGGTGGAACCATGTTACAATGGCCAAACACGCCGGGTTCGAAACCCAGTTTTTCTTGGGTCATTTGGACAAAATCTTGCGAGCTCGCTTTGCTTTCCAAGCAGACAAAGTTCAGGAAGAAAAGCTGAAAGAGTTGGATGGTCAAATCAAAAACTGTCAGGCATCCTCGGAGGAATGGGCAGTGAAAGCAGCAGAACTGACCGATGCACGCTGGCAGTATCGTGAATCTGCAGAATCAAGCTTAATAAAGTTGCTGTCTATTGAGGCAAAGAGACTTGAGGGTAACACGGTTGGCTCTGCTCTGTTGTGATGCTGTCCCCACCAAATTGTGGCGACTCTTATTTCATATGATGTCGTAAATAGCTTGGGAAAGCAGTAATCCTTTTCTTCTTCTTTCGACTCGAGCAAAAACTTAGCTGTCTGGATATTTGGCTGTTGGTGAGACATGTTGCAGATATTGTTGTTTACCGATATGTTTTACCTTCACCTGAATTATATTATCCATTGGAATCAGATTACGTGGCTACTCTATTTCACATCTTGCTTCTTAATTCGATGAGTGGAAGACTGAGTGTAGAACTATTGGATACGTTTATCTAGGCTCGGCAGTTGAGCCAATGGCTGTTAAGACTAACAATAATACAATCTAAAAGGATGTATAGATTGATCCATATAACTTACCAACTTTTTTGCAGAATGACTCCAGTTATTGACAGATGAAAGTTTGATACTATCAGATGCAAGATGCCTCATCATATAAATATTAAAATAAATCAAGACATAGAAGATGATGCATGCAAATTTTATAGTGGTTACGTTAAGATCAAGCTTACATCCATTCTCACAGACTAATAACCACTAACAAGCTGAAATCCACTAATGATCCTGTAAATAGTTACAACAATGCAAGTATTGCTTTTACCTGAAAGATCCGACTATCAATCAACAAGTATTGTTAATACACTTGTACATCCTCAAACCACAAATGACAATAACAATAACTTTCAAAAGAGTGAAACACAAGTAAGTGGAATCATTATTTTAGAAAGCAAAAAAAAAAAAAAAAGAAGTGACAATATCAGCATTTTAGCTTTCCCCATTTTTCATACTTCCTTCAGCATGTATGGAGTCTCTTATATAATCTTCAATCTCTAATTTATCTATTGGAGAATCTTATTGGAAATGATAGACATGATTAACAGAGATTTGATTGCCCATGTGTTGACACCTAAATTTTGATTAGGTTTTTAATTAGGCCTTAGTTTCTTTATTTATGTTTCTTTCCTTTTTTTTTCGGATAATAAATAATAATAAATACAAAAAATAAAAAATAAAAAAATAGCAACCCATTGGGGTTGGGCCTTGCGGCCAACCCCCTTTTTTTCCCCTTTCACACGGGCCCCAGGCCCATTCCCTTTCTTTTCCTTGGCCTGGCCCCTCTCCTTTCTTCTTTCTTCTATCATCTTCTTCCTCCATGGCCTCTGTGCCTCATGCACAGAGACCAGCGATGCGCCAGAGGACGAGCTACAATGAGGGTAGACCGGTAGTGAGGAGAGAAGCCTTCAATGTGGAACAGGGGATGCAGGTGGGCGGCTGAGTTGACGCCGGTTTGACCGGCGGAAGGAGGCCGATCGGCGCACCAAGGACCGCTGACCTAGCCTTCGCCGACCGCCCTACCCCCCCCCCCCTCCGGCGCCTATAAATAGGGCGTCGGGGGAAGGCCAATGTTGGATATATTGTTAATATAATCCAAAATAATATGTCGACATACAAGCCCAATAGATAAAAAGCACGATTATTTAGGTCCATATGGGCCGGAGCCCAATAACTTACATATAAAAACTCTAGGATTCCCCTACGGTAGAGGTAACACTATTGAGCATTCCAAACTTGACGTTTTTTGGTGTAATACTTCAAGCAACTGCTTCTTTTCTCTCAAACCTATAACCTCCAACAATCTTGAAGTATTATGTTTGTGTGTCGGAGTTGAGCGAGTAAGGTGTCTTCTTGAAGATTTCATCAAGACGAACTCAAAGGTGTAATTTACTTTCGATTTCAACAGTGGTATTGGCTGGGATATGAGTTTGAAGATTCGGGTGACCGAAATCTTTGATTCAAAAACCCATAAATTATAGCCAATTTTAAAGGGTGAAACCACTTGGTCTTTGTTCTACTCGTCGATACAAACATTTTGAGTGGTCACTCGCGTCGATCGGAGGTCGGATGGAGAAGTTACGGCACCCGAAAGTTTCCATATGAATTTCTAGCGAATTTGAGCGATGAAATTTCCAGCGAGTTTTGGCGACGGAAATTTCCAGCGAGTTTTGGCGACAAATGCAGTCCATCTTAAGGTTTTTGGGCGCTCCAGATCTGTTTTTGGGGTTTGTTTTGACAAATTCCATCTCTACAGAGCAATTTGATCAAAGTTAGGGGAGTTATTCGATTTTGTGGCTCCAAGAACTCCAAGGTGCACTCCTTTTGTGACAGCCTGAATTTTCTGAGTTGTTTCGATTAAATTAATCGGGTTTTTCGTTGACACGTCTATAGTGCTATTCTCTGAGTTGGCCACTCACAAGATAACCGGTTTATCTGGGGAAAACAATTAATGAATCTAAATGCAATGGACTTGAGAATTCGAACAGGTATCGACTGCTCGACCGTGTCGGTTTACAAGGGTCATTGCGGCACTGTCAGAATCGATTAGAGATCAGAGATAGGTCGATTTGGCCAAGATATGTGATCAGAATGTGGGTGATTCCACTTGATTTCAAAATTCTCACCGATCGGCACTAAATTGATTTTTTGACGTTTTGGGTACCCTGTGTTCGTATTTGAAACCTTAAGATTTTCACGACAACCGAGAGTCGCCAATGTGTTGGAGATGTACGTTGTGACTTGAGACAAATCGATCACGGGTCAATTATACCAAAATTCCTAAAAACTACTCGGTAGACTAGGTCACGCTAATAGTGCGCCAAATTAAAATTAACCGCTTATTTGAATCCGATTTCAGAAATTGAAAGTTCTGTGGTGTCACGAGCTATATTAGGGACGTCGACTCATCCTCCGAGAAATTTTGAGAGATTCCGAGATTTTTACGGAAATCCGATTCGGACGTCGCGGAAAATAAACGGAAATTCGGATTGGCCAAATTGAAGAGATTTTTGACTTGCAAATCGAACTTTATGGCGAAGGGGACTTGTAGAATTCATGTGGGCTTTTTCTACGTCAAAATTGGACATAAAATGGGGAAATTTGTTGAAGAAATTGAATACCAAAGTGTAAAATTCGGAGCTAAGAAAATGGGTGCATTTTTGGCTTTAAAAATTGGATGAATTGGTGGATATTCAAAGAGCAAGAAAGTAATAGGGGGAACATTGGATATTTATGCAAGCCAAAGAGGGGACCAAGCATTCAATTTTCAAGATAACCTTTCTTGACTTTTGTTCTCTCTCTTCCTCCTTTCCACTTGTGCGAACCATCCCCTCCGTTGCCGACTTCCCTCTCTATGCTATCTTTCATTTTCTTTTTATTTGCTCTAGCTGCCGCAAGCCTCTTCCTCTTTCTCTCAATTGGTAATTCCTCTGCCCATTCTCCACCATCTCTTGCTCTCCATATCCGCAAGCCCTGTTTCTTCTTTTTTTTGCCGAGTATTGACCAGCTCATCTTCTCCATAATTGACCGCAGCAGTCCACGTTTTCTGCCCCTTAGTCCACCTGCCCGTGTTTCCTCTTCGCCAGCTTGAAGACCCTAGCTTCTTTGCCCACGATTCCATCGAATTCTTCTGCAACAGCCCAACCACCGAAGCCCTGTTGGTTTCGCCCTCACCACGTGCGATAGCCCCACTCACGAAGACCTGCCACGTTCAAGTCTTCACTTCGCTCGGTCAACAAGCAGCAGACACCCTCGACGTTGGCTTTGAAGACTTCGACTCCTTTCGCTGCCGCGCGTCCACCGAGCTCTCCCTGCTCCCGAAGACACCCATCTCATCATTCCACTCACCGAAGCCACAAGCCACCGAAGCAGCTTCATCCTCGCGCGTCTTCAGCCCAGGCGGTCCTCTTCTTCAGCCCACGGATTCAACGAGTTTGGCCCAGCATCTCAGTCAAGTTTCGAAGCCCATCTACAGAAGCAAGCCAGCCCAGTTTAGTCTTCTCTCTAGCGCTTTGCAGCCCAGCTTTTGGCCCAACTTTCAGCAGAAATTCAGGCCCAACAGAAGCCCATATAGTTTAGCCCATTTCCAGTAAGTTGGTTCGGCCCAACCTTCAAGTAAGTCAAGCCCACAAGAAATTCAGCCCGCGAATCAAGTAAAGCCCAGCACAAGTTGAAAACAAATCTCAGTTGGGCTGAGATTTGTTGGGCCCGTTTTAGCCCGATCCGAAAGTTCGCCGACACAGCCGAAAATTAAGATTTTGGCCGCCGTCGCGTCGTCGTCGCGATGAACCGGTTTTCGCGATACACTGGTGAGTTTATTCTCTAAACTCTTCTTAGTAGGTTTTGATGCTAAGTGATGTTTAGATTTATTTAATTAGGAATTAGGTGGTTAGTTATATTGAATTAATGATTTAATTATTTAATTGAGCATGTTAGGTGGTTAGCATGGTTTAGCTAAGGCCTATTTAAATTGTATTATTTATCTAGAAGGGTTCGGGAATTTTCCGGGTCCGTAGTGGTATTTAATTTAATAATTTTGGCCTAGGTTAGTATTTTTTGAAATTGAATTGAATTAATTAATTAAATTTCGAAATTAATTAATTATTAATTATTTTTCCGAAAATTAGGCCGGGATGGTCGGTGATCGGAATTTTGTGCTGATTGCAATGGTGTGGTTAGTTTCTGCAATTGAGTGTTAAATTATGCAAATTTAGTGATGATTGAATTTTTGGTATTTAATTACAAAAATTGTGAATTTCCAATATTTACTCAGAAAATCCTGGGTGTCGGATTTTAACACCAAAAATGGTTTTATATACTATCTAAAATAGTGAGATTTCAAAAAAAAGGAAGAATGTCAATTTTTCTGGGTCGAGTTGACTGTGTACCCACATACAACTATTTTCATAAGTATTTCTAATATGAAGAAAAAGACCAGGTTCACCATTTTAATTGAAGCATTTGAGTGCAAGGCACGGTGCCCTAGGCCATATTTGGGTGATCGTGTGATGATTAAGAGAAATCGTCAAGGGCTGTTGAGTTGGACGTTATCCCTAGTTGGGATACCCCTTGATAAAGGGAAGCCGGTCGCAGTAGATTCTAGACCCTATGCTCCTTCGGGAAAGCCGTCGACGAAGTGACGTGCCGTGCTCAATGGGGTGAGATGAAGTCTGGCAATGCCAGAAGACCGCCGAACTGAGAGTAGGCCGTGCTATATGCCGAGATCAAAACTAGGAACGCATGTTGAATTGAGTATGAGTGATGCTCTGATTTATAATATGAATTGTGTTGACCTGCAGGGTGGAACTGAGACGAGGTAAGTCTCCTTGATTGTGTGATTGCATGCTTAGGATGCTTTTTAGCGTCTTTCCCTCCTAGCTGAAGTTTAGAGCTTAGACTTGTTAAGACGTTGTCTCACTGGTTATTATATAACCACTTTCAGGGTCATCAAGTGGAGGACCTGGAGTTGAGAGGAGGTGATTTGAAGCATAGGTCGGATAGGACCGCTTCTTTTTGGAGATCAGTCTTTTGTAGTCTTTTGACCATAGACTCTTGTACTCGACTCAGCATGTGTTTATAAAGGCATGTTTGTTTGTAAAACTATTGTTCTGCTTTTCTATCCCGAGATGGTTACTATCAGGGGATTCTTTCTTGCTTCCGCATGTGCAATAAAGTAAAAGGGTCGGCGACTAGTCCTGGGAAGTCGCAAAGTTTTATCGACCAGAGAGGGATGGATACACGCTCGGGGTTCGGGGCATGACACCTTCTAACACTTTACTCTGATTAAAATGGCAAAACATAGTTCCTATCATATTATAAAGTTGCAATCATTTGATATTACTGAATTTCATGGTTGGAAATTATATGTTCAATTTGGCATGAAAGAACGTAACATATTCTATACTGTATTAAGTGATTTTGCATCTACCACTGAAGATGTGGATGAATATCAATGGAACAAATATGGGGATTTTTGTAGAGATTACTTGTTGAACTCTCTAAATCTTAATCTGGCTATGACTTATAGTGAGTATAAGATGGCGAAAGAGATATGAGATCACTTAAATGCTTAGTTCCAAAAACAAGAGGGGCTCTCTAAAACTCTCTTAGCAGAGAAATTCTTTGATTTTAAATTCACTATGAATTCAAGCATTACCTCTCAGTTAGTTGAATTTGAGAATATGAGAAACAAGCTGAAAGATGATAATTCTGATATGTCCGATAATCTCTTTGTCGGTCTTATGTTAAGAAAACTACCAACTAAATGGAGTTCTTTCAAGACTGAAATGCACAGACTGAAGGTACATATGGGACTGGATGAATTAAATAGGTATATTCACATTGAGGATCAAAACATTACTAGAAGAGTTTGGAACAAGTAGGACAACAAAATTCAGTTGCTAATTTAGTTTCACACTCCAATAAACCTCAAAAAATGTCCAAGTCACAAAAAGGTGAATCATCTTTACAATTAGAGGTCAAAAAGACTATATCTAAAAAGAAGAAGAAAGGCAAGTGCCATAATTGTGGAAAATGGGGTCACTAGGCTGCAAAGTGTAAGTTAGCAAAGAAGCCAAATAATGACACAACACAGAATGAGGCCAACATGCTAATTAGAGAATATGTGCCTTGAGCCTTCATTGGAATGATGAAGAATGGAAAGGTTAGCGTCTCTTCTAAGTGGTGGTTGGACAATGGCACTACTTGTCATGCTACAAATGACAAGCACTTACTCACTGAGGTCACAGAAGTGAAATACACTGTGGAAAATTGCAATGGTGGTGAGGCAAATGTGACTCATGCTGGAACTGCAAATTTGGTGATTTCTTCAGGTAAGTTACTAACTCTGAAACATGTTAGAGTAGTACATTTACTTAAAAAGAATTTGATATCTATGAGTTTACTTGATAAAACTGATATGTCTTTTTCAACTATGAATGGTAGAGTAACTTTATCTGTTAACTCATATTATTTCGATTGTGCATTCACGGTTAATGGTATGTATATATTAAGTTTAAATACGGATAGCATAAGTCATGTGAATTCTACTTTGATTGATCCAAAGTTGCTACACGATAGACTTGGAC
This sequence comes from Eucalyptus pauciflora, assembly GCA_007663325.1. Taxonomy (NCBI): domain Eukaryota; kingdom Viridiplantae; phylum Streptophyta; class Magnoliopsida; order Myrtales; family Myrtaceae; genus Eucalyptus; species Eucalyptus pauciflora. Next base: position 4,333,779 of record VMYD01000006.1, on the reverse strand, counting down.
ATGTGAATTACAGAAAAATGCAACATCTAGCTAAAACTCACAACATTCCATTAGATACTTCTATTCGATTTGACAAATGTGAAGTGTGTGCACATGTTAAGATCACTAGAAAACCCTTTAAGTGGGTTTCTAAAAGCACACAACTTCTTGAGCTAATACATTCTAACATTTGTGACTTTAGAAATTACATTACTAAATGTGGTCAGAAGTATCTGTTAACATTCATAGACAATTTTTCTAGATATTGTCATGTCTATTTGTTGAAATCGAAAGATGAGACTTTTGAAAAATTTAAGATTTTCAAGTATAGAGTAGAAAATCAACTCAACTTAAAAATTAAGAGGTTTAGGAGTGATAGATGAGGAGAATACACAATGACAAGGTTCAAGGAATTTTGTGCTTCAGAAGGTATAATACTTGAAACTACTGTTCCTTATTCACCCAATCAAATGGTGTTGCCGAGTGTAAGAATAGAACGTTAACTAAAATGTTAAATTCTATGTTACTTACAGCTGGTATACATTCCTCCTATTGGGGAGAATCAATTCTAACTGCTAATCACATCTTGAACAGATTGTTGCACTCGAAATTGTTTATGACACCTTATGAGATATGGCATAAGCACCCTTGTAGATATGATACTCTTAAAACTTGAGGCTGTATTGCTTATGTAAACATACCAGATCCTAAGAGACCTAAGGTGAGACCTAGAACCATTACTTGTGTATATCTAGGTAGTGCATAAGGTAGTGCTGCAAATAGGTTTTTAGATTTATCTACTAACACAGTGATAAAATTTAAGAATGCAGTGTTCTTTGAAAACAAGTTTCTCAAAGATCAATGTTTGAATGTTTCTGGATCTACATATATGATTTTAGAATCTCTTGTAGAATCTGGCAGGCCCTTTTGACAATAATTCCAGACAGCTGGCTATTGAACCATTTCCAATTAGAATATCTACAAGAGAGAGAGTTTCCAAAAATTTTGGTGAGGACTTTGTTACTTACCATCTTGAGGATGATTCATTCTCCTATTAGGAAGCAATGAGATTTAAGGAATCTCTACTGTGAGCAGAAGCCATATATGATGAAATGAGCTCTTTGCTGCAGAACCACACTTGACAGCTAGTAAATTTATCAAAAGGGCCTAAAGCTATAGGCTATAAGTGGGTATTGAAGAAGAATTGAACTGTGATGGATCAATAGCCAGACACAAAGCACATTTAGTAGCTAAAGGGTATAAATAATAGAGTGGAATAGACTATTTTGATGTCTATTCACCTGTGTGTCATCTATCAATTATAAGAATTCTTCTTGCTTTGGCATCTATTGAACACTTTGTAGTGCATCAAATGGATGTAAAAATAGCTTTCTTAAATGGAGAGTTAAATGGGGAAATTTACATTGAACAACCGGAAGAATATGTTATGAAAGATCTTGAGGACAAAGTTTGTAAATTGAATAAATCATTGTATGGTCTTAAATAAGCACCTAAGATGTGGCATCTTAAATTTGACAAAGTGGTAAAGAGTTATGGCTTTCAGTCTAGTTATTCAGATATATGTCTTTACCATCATTCTATGTCAAATAAGATAGTCATCATTTGCTTGTATGTTGATGACATGTTAATTCTTGGCTCCGATTATTCTGTAGTGAGTGACGTGAAAGTTACTTTAGCTAAAGAATTTGACATGAAATATCTTGGTATTGCTAATACCATTCTTGGTATGAAAGTAAGCTTTAAATGGCAAGTCATCTCCCTTAGCCAGACTCATTATATTGAGCAACTACTTTCTACTTAGTGATACGATAAGTGTAAACTGAGTGAGATACCATGTGATTATAATAAGAGACTGAGTCCTAATGAAGGGACCAGCGTGGATAAGTTAAAATACTTGAAATTGCTTGGTAGTCTCATGTATGATATGAGTTGCACTAGACCTGACATAACATTTACAGTTGGCATGCTAAGTCGTTTTACTAGTAATCCTAGTAAAGAGCATTGGGATGCCCTTAATAGGCTAATGAGATACCTTAAAGGTACTAAAGATTATGCTCTCTATTATTCTAGTTATCCTCCAACTGTGGATGTATATTCTAATGCCTCATGGTACTCAAATATTAAAAATAGTAAGTCCACTAGTGAATATATATTCACTTTGGGTGGAGTTGCTATTTACTTGGAAATCCAAATGACAGATTTGTCTTGCATTGTCGTCTATGGAATCGAAACTTTTTGCTTTAGCCTTAGCCAGTGAAGAGGCTGAGTGGATAAAGAATCTAATTATGGATATTCATTTGACTCGGCTAAAGATTAATTCTTTAAGCCTATTATGTGATAATCAAGCAGTTGTCCAAGTCGTCAAGAATGCTCTCTTTAATTCAAAGAAAAGACATGTAAGACTAAGACATGCGTTGTTGAATTATTTGTGAAAACAATGGGTTATCACCTTGATCGATGTAAGATCAAAGGATAACATAGCCGATACTCTCACCAAAGGTATGCCTAAAGATCAATTATTCAAAACAATGGGGGAAATTGGGTTAAAGACTATATAGGCAAGTCTTAACTACCATTTACTTACCTTCTAATTGTGTGTTTTGAATTATCGATTCTTTCTTTATTGGCTACAATGATAAGCACAGTTTATATGTTTCATCGATGTCCACAGTTACTGAGTTATCTCATTCCAAACTTGATGAATATGACTTTAACCTAATTCAAATGTTCTATCGGGGAAACTTGTGTCATTCCAACTTGATGATACAATTCAACTAGGTTGAACTATCCTTTTGGTTAAATGATCTCATTCCAAACTTGATGCTAGATTATTTGACTTTAAGAAATCAATAACTGTAACATTTCAAATTGAAACCTATAAACAATTGTCTACATAAGAAGCCTGCAGGTCTTATTCTTAATTGAAACTTGATATTACATGACTAGATTATTGTAAGTGACTTGACTATTGGTCATGTTCTTTGAAAATCACGTTGTTTATGTCTTGTTCATAATATATGAAACTGAATCGATGCTTATGAACATGATATTATGATGCTTTATGACACCAATATATATTCTTCTCTGCATGATGGAATGGTTTTTATTCAATTGATTGAATTCATAATAATATGAAATTCATATTTGACATTCTACAAGGGATGGAAGAGATGGAGGAGAGCTTAATGAATGCGATCCTGACTAGGATGACCTATTTGATGAATGAATATATATCATTTAGAGCATGTGGAGACTTGACAGTTTATCTGCTATTGCCTATTTTGGTGGAGTCCATTTACTTGAGACTTGCATTTTGCTATTTCCATTTTGTGAACATTATCATGCTTGTTTCTTATATTTGTAAGATTTTGGACTATTTTGACTGGCCTACTTATACTTGACTATTATGCATATATTGGTTGTGAACTAAGTCTGAGATTTATTTTGGGATTTGGATGAGTTTAGACTGAATCTAAAACTCCTAATACTTATTTTGATTTGTTGATCTCAGAACATATTCATGATAAGAATGATTCACTTATTTAGATTGCACATTATGATTGAGTTTAATACTTTACTGCTGAAAAACTCTTTGACCGATCCGAGTTGATTGTCTTGGACTGAATGTGAATGGTTCATGTTTGTCTGAACATTACACTGGCCACCTTATTGGATTGTGTTGTATGGTGAACATAGGAGGAGATTATTGGATATATTGTTAATATAGTCCAAAATAATATGTTCACATACAAGCCCAATAGGTAAAAGCATGGTTATTTGGGTCCATATGGGCTGGAGCCCAATAACTTGCATATAAAACTCTAGGGTTCCCTTACGCTAGAGATAACACTGTTGAGCTTTTCAAACTTGACGTCACTTGGTGTAATACTTCAAGCAACCGCTTATTCTCTCTCAAACCTATAACCTCCAATAGCCAAAACCACGCCGAGAAGGATCACAGGCTGCCGACTTCAACGACTTCCCCTTGAGACACTTCAAGGGAGGCCCGAGGACGAGCAAGCCAAGATCCGAGGTCGACCGGAGTGAGGGAGGCACCCGAGGACGCGAAGCTAGATTGACGCAGGCGAGCTTCGAAAACTTCTCCTGAGAGACTTCAGGGGAGGCCCGAACACTCGCAAGCGGAGATCTGAGGCCTTGCAATCGAAGGGAAGGGCACGGGTCTAAGGGGTTCGAGATCCGAGTAGAGGGCGGAGGAAGAAGGGTCGAGATCTGGGCACAGATCTGGAAATCTACCTTGCCGAGTCGCCTCGAGCCAGGCCGTCGCCGTCCCCGACATCACAGCACCAGATCTCTGCCAAAGCCAGGCCGTTGCCGTCACTGTGACCGAGGACCAGCCTCAAGCCATCGACGCTGCCCGATGCCGCGCCGAGCCATGCCAGTCACCCCTCAACACCGTCACTGCAACCCAGCTTTAGGCTGGCCGCTTCAAATCATGTAGCCACCGTCCACTTCAACACCAGGTCAGTGGCCGTCATCAGTCACCCTAATGCCATCTCCCCGACGCCGCCACTGCATCAGATCGTTGTGTTGTCGTCACCGCTGATCGACCCCGTCCGTCTCAGCGTCGACCCCCGACGCTACTCCCTTCCCACCTCAGCGTCGACCCACGACGCTACTCCCTTCCCGCCTCAATGTCGTCCCCCAACACTGCCCCCTCTCCTATGCCTCCATCATCCCAAAATTGGCCACGACCCTACTGCACAAAAAACCCTAGCCGCCATCCCCGTTAGACAGCCGGCTACCACCGCCCATCACGCTGCCACTGTCGGGTCACTGGCATCCCTGCCATCACCTCTTCGGTGTTGCAAAGAAGCCCTGGATATGGGGGTTCCAAATTCGGGTCACGACCCGGTCGGGCAAAAGCCCCATTGAGTAGGTTTCTTGCGAGAACTGGGTCGTCGATTAGATTCGGGTCGGATTCGGGTAGAGTTTTAGGAATCGGGTCATCAGTCAGGTCAGATTCGGGTAGGGTTTCCCCTGGGTTGGGCCTGCACGCATGGGCCGGGCCTGCAACTAAGTAGACAACTGGGGTTAGTCCCAACCCAGGAGTCCGACCCGGGTCGATTTTCCTTAATATTATAATAATATTTTAATAAATCATAAATCATAAATAAAAAAATAATTTATCTTCCAAAAAAAAAAAAGATCAAAATCAAAAAATCAAAAAATATTTTGTATTTTCCCAAAAAAGTAAAAAAAAAAAGTCAAAAAAGCCAAAAGAAAATGTTTTGCTTCCACAAATGCATGAAAAATCCCTCAAAAATCCAAAAAGCTTTAGGGTTTAAACAAGATTAGGTATTGGAAGGACATTAGTAATTAATTAGTATAATCAAGTCCCCGAACCTAATTTCTCTGGTTGCACAGAAGCTAATATTCCTCCCAATATTTCACTTGGATTTCTAATCGACCCACCCCAAATTGATTAATGGTGACTCCGTTTTAAAATTAACTTACAAGTTAAAAAACTTGGACTATCAAGTCGTGAATTGGTGGACTTGGAAGAGTCCAGGCTAAGCCTAATAGACATAGCCAAACCATTAACCTCCGTCGCCGCCCACCCTGATTGGGCACAAAAAAAAAAAAAAAAAGAGGTCGCGACACCATGCAATCATATTTTCCTGGTAACGGTGAGATTTTCCCTAATAGAGTAAGCTATACTTGGCAATTATCTATTCCACTAATTGAGTGAATAAAAAGAGGCAAGATTTAAGAATTCTAAATTCGAAGCTAGCTATTATTCCTTTTGACCTACAAATTTAGTCAAAGGAATATAGGGAGTTGCCTTTATCAGCAATCCGATGAGTCTATCCAAGGCACCCGTTAGTAATTTACTTACAAATCGCTATCCATTGGTCTGCCTAAACACATTAACGATCAATACTTTACTCAGTTCACCTTATTATTGTGCCCCAAGTCTTCATGAACTCCCTTTTCTTCTGGACTTATTCATCATTATCACGGTTCATCCCACTTTTCAGCAATACACGAAGACGTGGGACAAATATGTAATCTAACGTGAAAGAGGAAGAATCCATCTAACGTGGGTCGAGGGAAAACTAAAATAATATGACGCATATGAGGAACAATTTAAATTGATAAGAAAAGGAATAAATATCTCATTCACTTGTTATCCTTGACTAACTAATTATACCCCCATCCGAACAAGGGCCGTGAGAGATGACTAAAATGAGCAACAAATTCAAATAAGAAAAAGCAGAGGCCGTTGATGATTTTTGGAAACACTATACTAGAAAAAAAAAATAGATGCAACTTCTAGGAATAGGGAAAAATGATATAAATGCTTGTTGAACTTTGACTCAATGTGCAATGCCATTTCTATTCTAAATTTTTAATTTATTCAATATGATTCCTGAATTTTTTATACATATTCAATTTATTCCCATATGAAAATGTTAATTATTATTCTTCTATTAATTCAAGTTAACGGAATTTGTTGATTTGACTCCCAATCTGGTAAGTTTGAATAGTGGACAAAAAAATAATATTACAAGTGAATTATTCATGTAAAATATTTAATTCAAATCAGGATATAATAATCCATACTATCAAATAATATGGATATTCCTTCTTTTTTCAAATTTAGCAAATTAAACAATTAAAATTATTATTTTTATTGGAATTGAATATCTCACATGAATAATACACATATAACATTTTTTTTTGTCCACCATTCAAACGTATCGGTTTGGACCTAGATTAGTAGAGAAGAGAAAATTAGACCCAAGGAAAGCAAAAAGAAAAAGAAGAGACAACCAAATCAGCCAATAAAAAAGGATAAAAAACAAAATCAACCTGATGATTATGATATTATTGAACCTCCCCCTCCCAATACGACTTACCGCATCATCAGAACGTCCGCCAGCAAAACGACACAAGTCTCTCTCTCTCTCTCTCTCTCTAGTCGGCAACGTCGCCTCCCGTTTGACGGGCCTCACACAGGATTGTGTTTGCTTGTGTGCTGGAACTTGTCGTGCGGTGAAATTGATGGGTCAATTGTTGTTTTGGGTGTTGCCCATATCGATTATGGCTGCTTGTCATGCTTTCTTTTTGAGTGGGAGAGCGACTTTCGAGGATAACTTGAGCGAATTTTCCATCTTTGATTACTTCTAGTTCGCTTGAAATAGGAAGAAAGAAGTCGAAAGCACGAAATTTTGGTGTCCCGTTGAGAAATTAGGAAAGTTCTTTGGCTACGAGGGGATGAGAAGCAGGAATCGTGCGTTCCACTTCATGTTAATTTGTTCAGTTAAGAGCGAACCCTTTATTGAGTAAATCATTCGGGATGTTGGTTTCGACCTTTCGTGTTGTCGGACTGCTGCATGGTCGGTTATCGGCAGTCTGATTCTTTAAGGATCTAATTCGATTTCGTGTGTTGTCGGCGGTTGGATAAGACGGGTGAACTGGAAGCAAATTCTGCTGCTTTTTAGAAGGATTTTCGAGTTCTGGTTTCATTAGATCGCGTGGTTTACTCTGTTCTTGTGCCTAATCCATCTTTCTCTGATGAACTTTTTACACCGGTTCTGTTTCTGTAATATTTGGGTATTTTCTTTGAGCCAGTCAAAGAGGTGGTGGGATCCATCTTTGTAAAACAAGGGATAAAAAAAAGAGTTTTGAAAAGTCAAAGAAGAAAACAAAAAGGAAGGGGAAGTGATATAGAAAGGGGAAGAGGGGGTGCTCGGTTCTTAAGCCCGAGACTCGCACAGAAACAAAAGAAAAGAAGGGACGAAAGAAAGAAGAAGAAGAAAGGAAAGAGGGTTTTGTGCGTTTATGCCACGGGATCTTGCCAAGCCGATTCAATCACATATTGTAACGCTCGGTAAGTATTTAGGCCCCTCATTCTTCCAATAGGATTGGTTTTCGGAGTTAGGGTACAAATTCAAGGTTAAGTTGATTTTGAGTTTCGAGGTTCGATTAAAGAGTTTTTGGAGCTACCATTTTTGTGGAAATAGTAATCTAGGGCATTATAGAGATGTAAAATTTTATGGAAATTGAGCTTACGGTTTGCCCAAAATAAAAATTTGAAATTTCCTGCACATGATGAACAGTGCATGTCCAGCAATTTAGGGACCTTTTGTCATCAGTTTTTTATTTGATTTTGGGTTGACTAATTTGGGGTTCTTGTAATACGTTGAAATGGCTTTCTATTGATTATAAGTACATTTGAAACAAGGTTCGGTTGAGAGAGTTATGACGTGACTAAGTTTTGCGCTTAAGCTTCACGTTACAAATGGCTTGAATAATAGTTTGAGTACACGATTTGTTAACGCGTGGGAGTCATTTTGGTAGTTGTAGTTGAGGTAATGTATTGCTCAATTTTAACATTGTTTCTCGCTTATTTGATAGAATCACAAGATCAACAGTTTGAATAACGTTTGTTATTTGGTTTTGGGGCGTCCCTAAGTGAGTGGTATTGATATTTATACCCATGTATGAAGGTAGAGTAACTCAATATATCCATATACATGAAAGTGACAACACATTTGTTGCATGAAGCTGAATGGAGTTGTGTGATGGTTGGATAAACTTTTCTTAAAGAGTTATGCGTATTATTATGTACATTTAAGATATGGAATTGGTTCTTTGATGATTTGGGAAATGTTTTAATGAAAAAGACGTTTCGATACATTATTGATTTACGATATAGATTCTGAATTGGTTTTGGGGAGAGAATTGAATTGTGAAAAGTTATGTTTTGGTTTATGAAGTCAATTGTAAGATATATCGGTCAAGTGTTAAGTGCTACATGCTAACTTATTTTCGTGGGAACCACCTCCAGAGACTTGTAGTTAAGGGCTAAGTGCTACGTGATAGCGTAACTTCATGGAAGTCACCTCTAAAGCCTTGTACTATTGGCGTGTGTTGGTCAAGGACTAAGTGCTACACAATAACATAATTTCGTGAAAGCCACTTCTAGAGTCTTGTATTATTGATATGTGTTTGATCAAGGGTTAAGTGTTGCATGATGATGCGATCTTGTGGGATCCACCTCTAGGGCCTTGAGATATGATGTGGTACAAGTTTGGAAAATGGAATATACCATTGATATGAAATATGACAAATTTGATTATTGAACTAAACTAACGATACTTGTTTTGATATTATGGATGAACGGGAAATTCTATAATTGATATAGCAAGGTTGAAGAAATATATAACTCATTTTATTCTTATAAGTTATTATATTTTGGATCAACGCAAATGAATCATGTCTTTGAGTTTTAAATGTGCAACGTGAAGGTTGATTTGTTTAGAAGATTTATATTGCTCACTGAGTTATAGTTGCTTACCTCTCTCGTTCCCAATCTTTTCAAGTTTTTTGGTTAGTGACGATAGTACAAGAGTGCTAACGATGGGGACTTTTGGGCATGGATTTTTGGATATAATTTGAGGCTGCGTCTTTCGGATAGAAGGGCGGCCGTGTCATAGCTGTTCATATTAGGATTCGAGGTGTGACATCTTTCCCTTTTAAATTTTGGCGGGCATTGGCGATCAGTGCTCCAATTGAGGGGTTACACAGTTCACCAACCTTTTGAGCGAATACCTGGTGCTGAAGGGTTTTGCATGTATGCCTGTATAGTCTCTTCATATCTTTTTTCCAAAGCCGGATTACTTAAATTGATCTTCTCATCAATGTGATCACCTCTTTTTAGTTGGTAATTTGTACTTCGTAAGATTTATTTAGAATTCCTTCGTGCTACTTTATATTTCTTACCGGACTGGATTACTAGGCTCTACCAAAAGATTTCAAGTATTAGCTACTTCCATAAACCAAAAGATTGTAAAGTAGGATTTGACATTGAAGAGAGAGCACACTTAAGTTAAGACGTGAATTTGTTTAGGAAGCTGGATGCTTTCAGGATTGTTTCCTTAGAGAAACATCTATGGCATTATGAGTGAGACCTCCTTTGCCCAATTTACGCAGGGACATCCCTTGGAAATGCATTTGAAGAGATTTTATGTGATAAGTATCATGCCGCTATTCTCCTACAAATATGACAAGCATGTTTATTCCATTGTGCATAATCTTTGTCATGGAGTGCAATTGCAAGTCTTATTACTAACTTCGGGAGAAAAATAGCAGGAATGCCATAACTTTCATACAGCGCTCATTTGAGTGTCATAACTTTTTCTTTTTTCGCTCACTTAAGTGTCCATTGGAATAAAATCGATTATTTGAGTAACATTTCTGGCAAATCATCCTATGTGGATTTTTGAATTTTTGAATTTTTGAATTTTTTGTTTTTCTTTGGCTTTGCTTTTTTTAGGGTGGGTGAGGGTCACCAATGACCCTCACCAATCACGAACCGTTGCCCTCGGCCATGAAGGCCCAATGCAAGGCTATCCTAGCCTTGCCCATGGTTAGCAAGGTCACAATGCCCTCACCTTAGGCCTTTGCAGCCGAGGGCAAGGGCTATAGCCAACCGACGAGACGGTTATCGCCAGATCTAAATAAGGGTTTTGTGGCCGACAAGGGTCGCCGGTGCCCTTCCCAAAAAACAATGTTCGTTTTTTGAACCCATTTTTAAAGAACTCAGAAAAAAAAAAAAAAAAAAAAAAATTCTGGAGCTACAAAGATAGTTATTAAATCATTAGCACCGCATAGAAACATTCCTCCTAGAGTAGCTGTTAATACAAATAAAAGAAACTCTGTGATAGCCATTTATGTACATTCAATGTACTCTACGGATAGAGGAATACATAGAGTTGAACATTGAAAAAGTAGTAACAAGAATGAGAGGTGTTAAACTTTTTATCATCCTGGCGTCGAGCTATTTAGAAATCGAATGGATTCGGTCTTATACATACGCGAGGAAGGTAATCAAAAAAGAAAGAAGATGAGTTCCAAATGAATCAAATCTCCCCAAGTAGGATTCGAACCTACGACCAGTCAGTTAACTTTATTTGCCTTGCCCAATTTGAATTTTGAAGAAGGAACCATTTTTTTTTATCTTGTTGCTAGAGGTTTCCTAATTAATAATCAGGAATATCGGTAGAAAAAAAAAGAATTATCCGCACGATTCTTTCTACAATTTACAATTAAATATTATGATTATGTCACCAAAGAAAAAAGAAAGTCTTCTTTAGAATTTTTACTTTGATTCCGATAAACTACCTAATTGTTCGCTACAAATACAAAAATGTAACTAAATAAAATAAAAATAATTTGACTTAAGGCTCCACTTAACTTAATAAGTGAATTTTAATTCAAAGGAAAAAAAGCGTGAAGCTTAAATAACTCACTCAGAACACCCTTTAAAGGATTACGTGGTACGATTGGATCGAATAAGCCCTTATGGAATAAATATTCAGCCGCTTGTGAACCTTCTACTAATATCTTTTTCAATGTTGCATCTCTTCCGAGACCAGGACCTTTTATCATGACTTCTGCTCGTTGCATACCTTGATCTACTACTGTCCGAAGGAATTCCATTAATAACTGGCCGTTTTGACCCTTTGGAACAACTCGATGAATTTAGTAGATCTTTTTAGGAGGACTTGATTATTTTTAGATAATAGTAGATAGAAATAACGCTCATAAGGAGTCCTATTGAAACCAAGAAGTATAGGCCTGCTTGCCATCCACACCAGAGTAAATGGAGTTTTCCGAAAAAACCTGCTAGTGGAGGATAAAGTAAAATAAATCTTTTTCACAATAGACATACTATGACTAGTAATGCGGTACAAATAATTCCCGATATCGACATCTGGAATAGAAACAAGCAAAAAACTTTTCATAATTTTTAATCATACATAATATAATGTGGGACGATCGATATCCACCTTGGATTTTCCAGCGAGACCAATCGCAAAGTGATCAATTTTTCAAATTTATGACATTCCAGTAAGTGAAAAAAATATGGCACACAAGTAGATACGGTATGAAAGTGGTAGCACTCTCGCTATTCTTACCTCTACTAACTTCTGCTCCTTTTCTGAGAGAACTTATGGCTATTTTTATTTCCGCAGAATTTTTTTTAGCAGAAATAATTGGTCAATGATGCCCGACTCAATATTAACTGGATTGAAGAAATTCTCGGTCATTCAAACTGCATAATGATAAATGTCTAAGACACGCATTAATTTCCTTAACTGTTATTATTCTAATTGAAGTCTATTTGGTGATGTTTTCCTATTCTCTTCATGTCATCTTCTTCCTTCTGTATATTCTGTTTTACCAAGCCATTTTTATTTTTATTTTTTATAGATAAATTTCCTAGAAATATGGCCTCATGTTGCTTTGCTTTTCTCCTCTTTTTGTATGATGATAATTCCTTTCTAAAGAAGCTTAGAATTTTGGCGTTGCATGACTTGTTAGTTACACTAGCTTCACCCGTCTAATCTTAATGCAGAGAAACTGGGGATGGAGCATGGGATTCATGGTTTATGCCTCTTGATGAGCATCACTTCTGGAAACACTACCATGGATAAAGTATCGATAAATAAATGGGCCGCGCTATTTCCACCCATAGTTTGGTTAAGACACCCCTTTTTCCTAGTTAACTTACAGAAATACCCTCCCCTTTCTCCTTAATTTATTGTTTCTTATTTTATTAGACTAATCCACAAAACTACTTTATTTCTATTATATTTCACATCAGTTTGATAATACAAATGATCCATCATATCTAATAAAATATCATTTTACCATGCATCTTATTATCAATTGCCTAGACACTGTTGTCAATTTTAATATATGGTCTCATTTCTCAAATCACAAGATATTTCTATTTATTATAGTTTATGAACATATAATTAATTACCTATTTTTCATCAAATAATATTAACTACATTTCAAAATCGAAAAATAAAATTCTTTTAATTATTTATAAAAAAAGGAAAAGAAAAAATGATCAAAATAATGAAAAATGTTAATTTGTTAGAAGCATGATCAAATTTTAAACATATTTATATTTATATCATAAATAATTATTAACAAAGGATAAACACACAAAGGAAAAATAAAGGGGAAATTTCTTCTTGTATTTCGATTGTAAATATCAAGTGGATTAAAACTTTAAAATATGCTTAGAACTTTCCTCCAAAAAACCTTATGTGACTTTGAAAGTGAAGAAGGTGTAAATAAATTGCCAATCCTCATCTTGCAATTCTTATTAAAACATATAAAGCTCAAAAGAAAGCACAAACCAATAATATTTAACTTTAAAAACCTACGAGCTTATTCTAGAAAACACCCACATGTCAATATTGGATAAATAATTAGATTGAATTTTAATTTTCAACTTTGAAGTAAATTTCCCTCAAACTTTTTGATAAAAAATAGGCAATTGATTATGTATTCAAAAGCCGTTAATAGTAGAAATTTCTAACATTCCATGTAAATTTTGTGATTAAAAGTATGAGATCATAAATTAAAATTAACGACCTTCTTCAGGCAAAGTGATAATAGGATGAGGCTAAGGTAATATCTTGTTGGGTGAAATTTGACATTCATATTGTGAAGCTAATAAGATGAGAGCGATGATAGAAATAAAAAGCAGTTCTAAGAAAAGTAGCCTAATAAAAGAAGAAACAATAAATTGAAGAGATGGGGAAAAAAGAAGAGTATTTCGGTGAGTTCATTGGGAAAATGGAATGTCTTAGCCAAAATATGGGTGGAAATAGTACCACCCTAAATAAATACGGGAAAAGATATTCGATATTTATAATTTTCCAGTCTAGGAAGGTACATGAAACAAATTCTGAACTAAGGGACGAAGGAGATCAATCCTTGCTGGGGCGGCGGCTTGAGCAAGCACGAGGGGAGTCCGCACACCAAATGCACTCCAAATTCGCAGTCCATGCAGCACAGGATCGATGATTTGCAAGATTCGTGCAAACGTCGCACCGATAAAGCTTGACCGCTTCCGGCAACTGATTAGGGAAAGGGTAATAGAGAAGAAAATTTCTTAAATAAAATGTTAGGATATCCAACACAAATAATTATTAAGTGAAAGGACAATAAGAATAAATAATCCTCGTAAACAAACAATATTAGATGTTTTAACATCCATTTCACATGCAAGCCGGATCAAAGACGAAACAACCTTCAAATGGGCCTTCGCACGAAAAAGTGGGACATGATTTTATTTATTATCATGTTGCAAAGTCTTACCAAAAAACTTAAGATAATAGATGGAGGGAGATTGTTTGTATAATTAAAGTGTGACATCCTGATTTTCTGAGTTTGTTTTCGATGAAATGAAATGGCATTTTCATCGACGCGCCTATAGTTCTTTTCTCTGAGCTGATCACTCACAAGATAACTAATATATCAGGTGAAACCGTTAATGAATCTAAACGCAATAAACTTGAGAATTCGACCAGAAATCGACTGCTTGACCATGCTAATCTGCAATGGTCAATACAGCACTATCAAAATCAATCAGAGACCGGAGATAGATCGGTTTGACAAAGGTATATGATTAAAGTGTGAGTGATTCCACCTGATTGCAAAATTCTCGTCGAATGGCACTAAACCGATTTTTCTGTTATTTCTGTACCCTGTGCCCGTATATGAAATCTCAAGATTTTCATGACAACCGAGAGTCACCAATGTGTCGAAGATGTACAATGTGGCTCGAAAATAATCGACCATAGGTCAAATTCACAAAAAATTCCTAAAAGCTACTCGGTAGGTTAGGTCATGATAAAATCGTGCCTGGTTGAAATTAACCGCGAAATTGAACCCAATTTCAAAAATTGAAAGTTCTGTCATGTCACGATTTATTTTAGGAACGTCGACTCATCCTCCGAAGATTTTTCAGCAAACCCAAGTTTTTGGCGAAAATTCAAGTTTGGGTGTTTTTTAACCGGGAAAATAAGAGACTCATTTTTTAGCACACTTTTGGCCGTCGAGTTGGATCTTTTGGCAAGATAAATTGTGGAATGGATGAGGATGCCTTGGCTGGAATTTTTGGGCACCAATTGGATTAATTTGAGGTGAAATTGGATTGAAATTGGGAGGCGAATGTACAAAATTCGTAAGTCCATGGGGTTGCAACATTTTGGACCCCTTGGGAGGCTTGTGGAGGAAGCTTGGTGTGGGAAATTGGCTAAAGATGAAGCTTGGGCTGGTGGGGGCCTTGTGATGATGGTTTGTGATATTTTAGAAGACTTTGAAGGCCTTGGTGGTCCCCCTTCAAGCTGCAGCCCTCTTCTTCTTCGTCATTGCATTTTCTTTCTCCATTGTTGCTAGTTGAGAGCTCAAGAAAACCAGAGAAACCAGCTGAGCCAGCCCCACCGTTGACCAGCCAAGTCGCACGCACGCCCAAGCTCCCCCGTAACTGTCGTGCGCTGTCGCTGCCACCCGTGAGTCACGCCCGTCGCTCACGCGTCCCTACCGTCCGAGACCGTCAAGCTTGCTTGGAAGCCACATCACTATTGCCGTCTAGCCAGCCGAAGCCTCGCTGTCAACTGCTACAGCCACCACCTGGTCCACTGTTGCCGTCCGCCTCCCGCTTGCCTTGACCAGCCGTTGTTCTACCCTCGGTCCCCTTCAGTTCAGCCTTGGACAAATGCAGAAGTTCCAGCAAGGGCTAAAACTTCGTGGCCCGTTTTAGGCCCCTTCCAAACCTCCCTTAGCATCGCCATTGACTCGAGTGTCGCTCGCCGTTGCGTTGCCGTCGCCGTGAACTCACTGGTTCACTAATCTAGTGAGTTTACTAGCTAAACCTTGCTTAGGAGGTTAATTATGCTTATTATGTAATTAGATTAGCTTAAGTATGGTTTAAGTAGTTAGTTTAGATTAATTAGTGATTTAGTTGCTTAATTAGGCTAATTATGTTGTTAGATTATACTAGTTAAGGGTTAATTAGGTTGCTTGATTTAAGTAGATAGGTGCATTATTTTTATAGGCCCAATTAGGTGGTTAAATTAGTGTTTTAGGCCTAAGTAGGTATTTATTGAATTAATTTTCATTTATTTAATTAATTAATTAATTAAATTATTTAATATTTTCTAGAAATTATTTCGAGATAGCTTGTCGCTGGAATTTCGTGTTGATTGTCATGATATATTTAGATTTTGCAATTGAGTGCTAATTTGTGCAATTGAGTGGTGATTGTTAATTTTGAGTTATTATTTCAAAATCTTGGATTTTTGGTATTTAATCAGAAAATACCGGGTGTCGATTTTTAACACCAAAAAGGTTTTAAAATACTATATCAAATGGTGGGATTTTTAAAAGGAATAATATCAATTTTTCTGGTTCGATCTGACCGTGTACCCATATACGATTATTTTACCGTGTGTTTTTAATATGAAGAAAATAGGCCAAGTACATTATTTTAATTGAGACATTTGAGTGCAAAGCACAATGTCTTGGCCGGGATTGGATGTGTGCATGAATGATATGAGAACTCGTCACGAGCCTTTAGGGCCGAACGATGCTCCTTCGGGAATGTCCCAAGTCAACGGATGCCGGTCGCAGTGGAGGCTGGACCGATGCTCCCTTGTGGAATACTGTCTAGATGTAGACGTTGCTATGCTCGATGGTGCGAGACGACGGCCGGCTATGCTGGAAAACCGCTGATTGTTGAGTCGGCCGTGGCCGTTGGGACGCAATCAATTGGGACGCATGATTGATTAAAATTGACGCACCTAATTATGGGACAAAATTGTGTGACACGGAATGGGACGTGTCATAATGATTTGGCCTTATAATCGGGACCCCTATAATTGTTTGTGATATAAGTTGAGATGTCCCGATTGATGAGTGCTTTTAATACAATTATATGTGATATGAACTGTACCGACGTGCAGGAAGGAATTGAGGCGAGGTGATTCTTGATTGATGTGTGATTAAACTACCTCTAGGCGTATTTCCTTCTTAATCGGGGTTTAGGGCGTGAACTCGCTGAGATATCGACTCACCCCGTCGTGGGCTTAACCTTTTCAGGTCCATAGATGGCGGTTCCTCCAGTACGTTTTGGACAGCCGAGAGGGTTTAGCGAGCAAAGTACCTTCTTCCCTATCCTCGGGACTCCTTGGCTCCATGAGCTCATTGTGACTATGATCTTGGTCAATGAGGGCCTACCAGAGTTAGTACCTCATCGATTCAGAGCGTGGTTTCAACATGGGCCTGACGGAGAGTGGGAGGGTCCCCTGGATGGGTTCGACGCACTCGCTATTGAGGGTAAGGAGATGGTTGGTCCCCTAGACACCGACATCCCTGATGGTGTTGTGGAAGACCCAGAACCCCCGGAGTCCCCGGAGGTCTCAGTTGAGGAGTCTTGTGCCTAGATGGCTTAGTGACTCTTCTTTTTGGAGATAGTCTTTTGTTTATAGACTGGTATTGTATATAAACTCAGTTTGTTTATGAAAGCATGTTTGGTTTGAAAATTGTTGTCATGCTTTTCTATCCCATGTCTGTGTTGTTTAGGGATTGTTTATTTCGCTTTCGCTTGTGCATGAATCGATTGGGTCGGCGATGCGTCCTAGGACGTTGTAATTTTATCAACCACCGAGGAATATGTGCGCGCTCGAGGTTCAGGACATGATATAAAACCATCTAATTTCTAACATAAAGGGCACTTGGATAACTACTCCATACCTAAAATGAATTTGCAATGGTCAAACCCCACTATTCTAAAAGCTTAAACTACTCAAATCAAAATATACCATTGCGTAAAACCACTTGAGGCAAAGTAGGAATACGACAACACATGATTGGTTTTGAATTGTTGTACCTCATCAAAGAAGTTGAGGCAATACGGTGACCAAGTTTTGATGTCATATGCCGAGCTCCAAATAGAAGAATTTTCCACATTTTGTTTTGGGAAAAAGTCACCAAAAAACCAAAAATGTCCAGTGTAATAAATTTACTCCATTTTTTTTGTAACACAAAAAAACCCCAAACTTTGCTAACTGTAATACATTTACCTCATACTTTTTTTGTGACACCAAAAATCTCAAACTTATACCATGTGACACGTTTACCCCAAATTATAGGGCATTTTCGTCTTTTAGTTTTTAATTTTTTTTCTTTTTGCTTCTTCTTTCTTCCCTCCGCCGTGGCCAACAGAGGGAAGCCAGACTTAGGTGAGGGTGGCCCTTGCCCGATGCTGGTGATGGTGGCCCTTGCCTAAGTCTAGCTTCCTTTCACCATGGCCAGTAGAGGGAAGAGAAAAGAAGAAAAAAGGGAAAACAAAAAGAAAAAAGGAAAGAAAAAGAAAAAATAAATTAAAAATAAATAATGAAAGTACCCTTGGGCCATAAATTTTGGGGTAAATGCGTCATAATTAGTAAAGTTTGGATTTTTTTTTTTTTGTATCACAAAAAAGAGTTTGGGGTGAATTCATCATACTGGGCAAAGTTTTGGGTTTTTGGTGACTTTTTCCCTTTTGTTTTTGGCCAAAGAAGAGAACTACTACATTCAGTCATAGGATTACATGAAGCAGAATTTTTCTACGAGATAAGCCCACAAGACGAACCACATCTGTTTTCTATTGCAATTTAGAGCCATACATTTAATTTCTTCTATTGGGAGAATCCAGGAACATTAGATTGCGTAAGCTATTTCTTCACAATCAACTTTGCTCTTGCATGACCCTCACTGACCTGAAATTGCTCCCCCAGACCAAAATAAAACATCAACAACCACACAAAAGTAGCGAGCTCCCCACCTTTCCTCAGTTGATAAGCATGAGCAGTTGCTCTGCAATGACTCGCGGCGTATGACAGCAACTTCACCCATACTTTGCTGATGATCTTCCATTTCTCCTCCTCGAACATCATCAAATCTTTAGCCAACCTAGTCGCATCGAACAGCACTGACTTGCTTCTATCTCCTTTTACATCAACAGGTCTCGCGGTTGTTTTTACCTTGAGAATGCACGTAGAGGCTTCTTCGTGTTCTTTCCCGGTTGACAATTCCTTTCTGGCCAAAAAATTCTTGGCCTCAGCACAAGTGCCTTGGAATCTTATTCGTCCAATACCCACAATGGAAGACATCATCTTAGATTGCACGACAAGAAGAAAGAGCATATATTCAGAGAGGTCTTTACAAAATTATCTGTGACGATCCTTGCTCTCCTCAGTGTTGGTGGTAGTGGAATACAACGGATCTGTAGCCACATGCCACAATATGAGGCTCTCATCGTACTCAACTTCATTAACGAAAGGCAATAGCTTCATCCCATGAAGATCGTGAAGCACCCAGTCATCTCTGGCTGAAAATATCCTCTTCGGAAATCCCATATCACTAGTTTCGCAGCTCCTGATGGATAAATAACCATAGTTCTTTAGTAAAAGGGATCCTCGATGAGTACCTCATGTGGTCAAGAAACTCCTTTAGGCCCATCAGAACAACGATCTTCCTGAATGGGTGTCCGACACGATCACAGAAGGTCTGAATTTTCTGAGGGCGTTCCCGGATAGAATAATCAATCAGGTTGTATGTCGAGATAGATTTCAACCACCAGCGAAACAGGCATCTCTTAAGCCAGGCCAAGAATCCAATCTCCGCCTCCTCTTCTTTGGTGGACCAGGTGCACTTCTTGAGAGAAAGGTAACTCCTGAAGATTGCAGCTAAAACACTGTGTTTCTCAGGGTGCTTCAATGCTGAAACCGTCCAGTCAGAGAAGATAAGTTGGAGTGCTAAGACTTCCAAGGCTATAGCACCAAGGAGCAAGGTATAGGTAAGTTGAATATTGAGTCTCCCGAAGCAATCCTTGTCCATGAAAAAATAGAGAAACAGAACAATCTCCATCGAGCTGAAACAGATGAAGCGGCAAAAGTATCCAAACTTATCCTGCACTACCACAACCTTTGTGTAGGGGACATCGTAAAAGAAGTTGAGTTCTACCTCCAGCGATCTGAGAGTATCCTCCGCATTTCTCCTATGGAAGAATTCCCGGCTTGCTTTTCTCTCGCGGAAGCTGAAGATAATGTCTACAAATAGTCCCTTAAAGGCTTCGAAAAGGTGGCAAGCCTCCTGAACCACCTCGATATCATCCATACCAGGGTTAACTGCAGTGTCCTGGGTCCTGGATTCTCTGTCACGTTCCGGGATCATACTAATTTCGGCCGGAAGATTGGCCTCTTTCTTGGAGGAGTACTCCTCCATGAGTTTGGCATGGTTCGGTCCAGTGTCCGGTTTTGTGTGCATTGAATAACTGAATCTGCTTATGCTTGCAGTGTACAACGCCCGAGTCCCCTCACCATACTTGATGATTCCTGATGGGAAGACCAGGGCAATCGGCATCCATAACTCGTTAGGCAGTGACTGATAGAACACATAAGCCACGGCAATTGCCTGGAATATGAGTCCAAGAAGGTGCCTGTGCCACAACTAGTTGTCCTCAAGAGAGAAGGAGGTTATGGTGCCTGGACCACCAAGGTGGAGCAGAAGAAATGGTGCCCAGAAAGCGAGAAGGTCACCGTTATGGTCGGGGTGGTCGCCTTGACTTTTGGAGGTAAGAACAACTGCAAAACTAGCAGCCCAATCGGCAAGCAAGTAGGTGATCCAGATTAGCATTACGGCCACAGCCTCGGAGGCTCGTTTCCTGAAGGTTGCAAACAAGATCAGAAAGACATGGAGCCAGAGACTAAAGAGTATGGCTACCCTCAGGTTCCATGCATCCGAAATCTTCTTGACATGGTCAGTGACGTATGCAGTCATGCCCATGGTTCAGCTCTCTCTCTCTCTCTCTCTCTACACACGCCCACAGACTGAACTCCGTGGTGGGTATGCAATATAGAAAACAAAATCAGCAATGAAGAATTTCTTTCTTGAATGCGTCGTCTAATAGACTCGTCCTCAAACCGGGCCCACATAGGTTGGACTTCTGTAAGACTTTGGTCGTGTGGGGCAGCTTATGGGCACCCTGTCTCTGTACGCCAAGTCCACATAATGGTTTCACCATCATGTTAGTGGCTGCTTTAATTATACCCTCAAGTCTCAAACAATGAGCACGAGTTTATTCGTCAATTTCTTTTTTGGACGGTTTATTCGTCAATTTGAGGGGTCCATTGGGTGACCTCCGCATCCGAGACTCCTCCAAAGGTCATGGAGCATGGAAAATATTCATGCCCTGCATTTAGGCTGCCATTTCCAGCAACATAGCACTGAGTTTTCAGGAGAGAAGAGTACTCACCACTCAGAGAATCAAAATGGAAGAAACCATTGAGAAATATCTCACTGAAAAGTTCAGAACGAAGTTGCACAACGGCCCAAGAGTTCGATTCTATCGCCGTTTCACAGAACTGGAGTCTCTGCTCGACAAAATCAAAGCGTCTGAGTCCCTTACACGGAGATCAATCAAAGAGCAGCTCTACTGCCTCAATAATGTCTTGGAAGAGTGCGAAGTGCTAGCAAGGAAGAAACGCCTCTCTCTTCCAACAATTCTAAGTCCCTCAAAATTTCAAATCAGTAGAACCTTGGACAAGATCAAACAGGAACTTCACCAGATCGACCAATCCAGAGCAAGTTCGCAAGAGACCTTCTGTGCTCTGCCACAGAATCTAGAAGCTTCTCGAGGAAGCTCCACATGGGTCGATCCGTCAAGAGTCCACGGGTTTGACAATGAAGTGGTGAATTTGGAGACCAAACTTCTCCGACCAGGAAAACCATCCGACCAAGCAATAGCAATCATTGGCACGAGCGGTGTCGGAAAAACAACACTAGCCCAATTGGTATACAACAAACAGGAAGTGAAGTCACACTTCCTTCCAAGAATATGGGTATCGTTATCCCCACAACCTGACGAGGCCGAGAACACAAGGGAGGCTATCGCCAAGAAGTTACTGACCCGTCTAGGAGTTGAAACGGACATAATCAGCTCGATTGACAGCCATGACCTCCGCGGCCTACTCTACGCTCTCCACCTGCAACTACTGGGCAAAAGGTATTTGATAGTGCTCGATGACATGCGGGACACTAACCAATGGCACGACGTCTGGGATGGCCCCGATGGGTTGCCCAAAGGTAATGGTGGTTCAGTCGTTATCACAAGCAGGGCAGAGAAAGTGGCCAACACCATGGATGGGGAAGACAATGTGATCCGCCTGCAGCCACTCACAGACCCTGAGAGCTGCTGGTGTATATTCAGGGATGAGGTCGAGAAAGATGGGGAAAAATTGAATGATGACGACATCAGGAAGCTGAAACCAGCTGTCACAAAGAAGAGTGCTGGTCTGGTACTGGCTGCAAAAGTTATGGGGGAGATTTTCTATGAGAAGCGCAAAGCCAAGGAGGTGGGTGAGCATGGTGAGATTCATCCTCAAGAGTCCTAGTCAATTAACATAGAAAATGGGCAAAAGTTTCTATGTTTTTGCTTTTTATTTCGTGTTCTCTCTGCTTCTGCAATTGGTACTATGGTTTCCATTTTCATGTCAAAATCTTGTTCAAGAATGACAGTGGTAATCATATGAAGAACTCTTGTTCCTGATGATAGTATGAGTATCTTGTAAATTTTTAACCATGATCTAATAGAGAATGATATTCGATTGACAAGAATTGTTATACTCGTTTTGCTTGGTAAATTCAATCATGTCTCTGCTGATGGATACAAATTGAGGTTCAAGATAACATAACAATATAAGCAGACAGAGACACAGAACAGGACCACCTGATGATATACACCAGAAAAGTAATATTTCTTGGTTCATCAATCCAGCACAATCTTGATACTGAAATTGTTCTTGTCGTTTAGTAAGTTCTGATAATCCATTCCTGAAAAAAAACTAACAATAGTAATAATTGTTCTAGTCAGTTCACAGACTCACAGGCATTCATTGAACGTTACTTTTCTTGGATGACAAATTAAGTGACTGGGAAATTATAGTTGGGCTATTTCTAAAGAAAGAAGATGAAACGCGCGATTGCCCAGATACAAATTGCCAGCAAACTTCTGTCTTGAATCCGAAGTAAATTTCAAGACAAATGAGTAACTTTTAAGAGAAACTTACTAGGAATTGATTAAATGAAAACTACTTTCTATGTTAAGAAATTACTCAACACTTAGAACTTGGGTCCATTTGTTTTGCGGAAAAATATTTTTCTCATTTTTGGACATTTGGTCGACATTTGGTTTGCTTAGAAAAATGAATCAATAGAAAATAATTTTCCTACCAAATCTTAAATTTAGAAACATAATTTCCTCTTTGAAAGAACCTGAAAAAGTTTTCCAAAATATGACTAGGTCACAACGCTTGGATCCGGACATTTAAGACTAAGTCTCTGGCGGCTAGAGCCCAAGACCAAGCCTAAGACCCAACGCTGGTTCTAAAATCCCAACATTCAAGACTAGGTCTCCAGCGGCCAAGGCTCGAAACCAAGCCCAAGACCCTAGTGCTCAGGCCTAGCCCCCAAGTGCCCACACTCACATCCATTGAGGCTAGCCCTAAATCCTTGTGCCCTTACTCAATGTTCCAGCACCCAAGCTCGGGTCCATAAAGGCCATGCTCTGTTTCCCGACACTCGAGCTTCAGTCTCAACTCTCAGGCCTAAGTCCACAAAAGCCATACGCAAGTCGTTAATGAAACATTTGTTCTTACCAACAAAAAAACAAAATTAATTCAAATTTTTTATTATTTTTTGTTTTTATATATTCTTTTATTTTCCTTTTCTTTTTGCTTCTTCCTTGGCCAATCACCGGCTACAACGATGGCCGACAAGGTCGAGCTCACTTGAGGCCAACGAGCTTGAGCCTCACAATTAGGGCAACTCGTTCCTTGAATTGAGTTGATTCTTCTTTGGTAGCGAGCTGGCATGTGGCGAGGCTCGAGCTCAAGCTTGTCAGATTTGGCAAGGCTAGAGCTCAATTGTGGCCGATCGTTGGCGACCAGCCAAGGAAGAAGCAAAAAGAAGATAAAGAAAAAAATATAAAAAAATAAAAATAATTGAAGAACTATGAACTTTTTAATAATTTTCCCCATTATATTTTCCTTACCAAACTTTCCAGGTCTTTTTCATATTTCAGCCAAGCATCAAAAAATGAAATCATTTTCCTAGAAAATATTTTCCAACAAATTGTAGATTTTCCAAATAATAAATTGACCCTAACAAAATTATTTTCTAGGCAACAAAATTATTTAACAATGAAAGGATTGAAGTAGAAGTTTTGTCATAAAAATAGCTAATTAAAAATGTGGAAAACTTACCATTTTAATATATTGCAATTTACTTTTCCACGTGGAACAAAATACGAACCACATGTAAGAGTCACTAGCTACATGTAATAGTTGTAAAAGTAACTCGAGACTTTGTAAAGTTACTATACACTAATTACTTCGCCCGCGTTTTGTGCGAGCATAACCGTGCGCATACTTTTCTCATCATTAGTAATCCATTAATGTGACATAAGAGAAAAAGATGAGATTTCATATAGAATTCCGGCCAAGGGGACATGGGATCATAGAAATGCCCCATTTGAAAGGTAGACTATATAGTGACCCTTTACAAGGTGGATGACTTCTAAACCTTTTGTGCATAAAAGAACCACTAAACATAGAGATTTTAAAAGAACAAGGAATTTCCCCAATCAAATCTCTCTTTATCAAAAGGCATAATTTATTTATTAACTTTATTCTATTCTAGGACAATTCAAATTCCATTTTAAAGGGGAAAAGAATGGCATCGTTCACCTTTAGGAAAAATCTAGGGCAAGTGATGAAGACCGTTATATGGAGAGGTAATAGACTGGGAAAGAATCACCATTAGTGGGATTAGTTTTCCAAAATCAAGTGCAAGTGGGTTCAACCGTAATCATCTAGACAAGCGATGCACGATATGCATCAGAATCCAATATCTAGTGCTATAGTAGGCCACAGAAATTTAACCCAAGTGAAGACAATGAACCCATTCGAGCCGGATGACTTGACTTTTTGGTACCTCGGTGAAAATGATGCAGATACCTTGGCAATTTGGGGAATGACTAAATGGACGTTGACATTGATCAGTCCTCCAAAGATCACAGTTAAATTCCCGAAGTAACTTGTGATTACCTAGTTTGATCAAAGCTGAATTGATTTCTCGAATCATAACTTTTGTTGAAATGAGAAATTCTCGATACAGTGGACGTGGAATTATATTTGTAGTTGTAAATTTCCTTAACGATCACACTTCATAGGCATTATTTAATGCATGTAACTACATTTTCTACCGAATAATTCGTCATCCTCCATTTAAAAGAAGTATTGGGTGCTTTGAGAGAATCTTCCAGTCTCTAGTCTCTTTTAATAAAATGAAGCATCTTCTTCAAGATATAAATTGGAAAAGTTGAATACTTGACAGATCATTAAAAAATGACAAATTAGATGTTTCAAGAGAATCTTTTTAATTTTAAACATCTTTTGATAAGATGAAGCATTTTCTTGAAGATAAAAAATGGAGAACTCGAATAACTTGACAAACTGGTTAAAAATGACCAATTAGATGCTTCAAGAGAATCTTTTTCTGCTTTAGTCTCTTTCAAAAGGATGAAGCATTTTCTTGAAGAAAAAAAGTGGAAAACTTGAATAACTTGACAGACCGGCTAAAAATTGGCTTAGGCAATATATTCTACACCAAGAAAACATTCTCGATGCCATTATTAGCCGACGGGTGTCTGCAAGCTATCAAGATCAGCCTTTGGTTATCCACAATGTGATGCATCGTAACTGAAAGATTGATAGTGATGTGAGCTTGGCTTGTAAGCATAATCTCATTGAACGTTTCGTCCAATAAGTGGCATGGGCTTCTCTTCATTACCAATTTTTCCCAGAATGAGGTCAATTCCTGGATTCCCTTTTCAGATTCTAGCTCCAGTGTCTTCTTTCTTTTTCATCAACAAGTCTACTCACTTACACAAAAGTTTTGCAGCATTCATAGCTTTCAAAAGCTTCCGACCGCGAAATAGGCAGTTGATAAGTCTATGACTCACCCTGAAACACCTCTTGCATGGACCGGGTATGCTATCCCATCAATTATTTGTTTAAAGTTCGCTTATATATGGTGTATGTGCTCGCGGGAAATTTTTTACTCAGATTAACCAAAAATGATCGCATTCTTAAACACATTCTGTTTTGGAAAATAAAGAAGAAATTGATTAATCTGTTACCAAAGCCCGTGATCGTGGTTGTTGTGTGGACAACGTCCGCTCCTAGTACACTTACTTTCTTATTCGGGCCTTGCAGATCCTGGGCTTCTTCTGAATCTACCATCACCGTATGCACTATGAATCCCTCCGATGAACACACATTGAACCCCAAAATTGTTATTGATATTGCGCTACTTGTGAACAAACATCTTCAAATATGAGGATTAATACTACCAAAAATCTTTAACCGATACTATGCAGGTGACAAAATGGGTCATGGACCCATTTTGCACCCATATTTTTCACAAATGGTTTGAATGTAGGTTATGAAGTTGTAATGGGCTATAACCCACATTCGACTCATTTTAAGTTCAATTTTATATGAGTCGAAAATGGGTCACACGTCCTGACCCATTTTCGACCCATTTTTAAAACCTAAAAAAGATGGACAGCCCTTTGACCTTCGGTCCTTCACCTTCGCTGCTCGCCTTCAAGTCGCCTCCGCCACTCGCCGCCGCAGCTCGCCTCCAAGTCGCCTCCACCACCCGCCTCCAAGGCTCACCTCCGCCGCTCCCTCGAAGGTCGCCGACGACTGAGCCTCGCCGGATCTCTCGGCCTCGCCGACAACTGGCGAGGCTCGAGCTCACCGATGTCGAGCGAGGCCTCGGCCTCATCAGATTGGCGAGGCTCGAGCTCGCCGATGTCGGGCGAGGCCTCGGCCTCGTCAGATTGACGAGATCGAGCCTCGCCCGATGTCGGTGAGCTCGAGTCTCGCTAGATCTGGCGAGGCTCGGCCTCACCCGACGCTGGCGAGCTTGAGTCTCGCCAAATCCAGCGAGGCTCGAGCTTGCTAGCATCGAGCGGTGCTCGACCTCGCCAACCTGTGGCCGATCGCCGGCCATCGTCGTGGCCGGCAGCTGGCCGAAGAAGAAAAAGAGAAAATAATTATTAAAATTAAAAATGATATTTTAAAAAATAAAAATTATGAAAATTATATTTAAAAAAATTAAAAATTCGATTTTTTTAAAAAATAATTTTAAAAAGAATTATAAAAAATTTCCATTAAATTTGTATTGCATAAAAATATTTCAACAATAAGTAGGTTTTAGCAATATGGGTCGGGTTGGGTACGGGTTGGATTGGGTATAGGTCACTAGATTTACACTATAAGAATATGGGTCAAAACAGGTTAAATGAGTCAAATATGGGTCGACCCATTTTCGACCCAACCCATACCCGACCTGACCCACCCATTTGCCACCCCTACCGATACATCTATGATAAAATTATCCAAACTTAATTGTTTTACCACCAAAAATCATAAACTGATATTTTTGTAACAAATTTAATCTTTGCTAATTTTCGTTAAATTTTACCGTCAATTACTAAGTTTGATGATACGTGATAGTTGACAGATGCACTAGTTTAGGGTTTTACCCTTCGTTTGTCACACATGTATCAGTTTGTGATTTTTCGTTGTATTAATCTAATTTAACGGAGGTAAATTAGTGGTTTGTGGTTTTCGATAGTCAAAAAATAAATTTCAAGTAAATTTGTCATAGGTATATCAATTTGTAACCCTCGAATTTATGATGGCAAAAACTCAACAACACGTGTGTAAGATAGGGAGTGTTGGGAATCACGTCCGTGAACAATTACCAAACCAAACAGGAGTGTTTCGGGAATCAGCTGAACATTATATGCTTGGCTTATGCAAATCCCAGAACCGGCATCCTAATTCTTGGATTCAGAGGCAAATTGCCGGCTTGTAGAGAAAAAAATATTAAAACATTGCATTGCTGGCCTTCAGTCCATCCATTTTCACAGAAAATTTCTGTCCATAAAGAAAGCTAAGGTACATATAGAATTCATATCCGCTTCTAGTTCTTTCATTTCATATTTGCTTCCTAGTCCTTTTCTAAAAGCAAAAATTACAAATCATAGGAGATAGGGATAAATGCATTGAAAATCCTAAAACTTGTCAACAAAGTGCGATTTAGTTCTAAAACTTTCAAAAAGTGTAATTAAATCCTAAAACTTATCAAATTTGTCAAATTAAGTCCTTTCGTTGATATCAGTTTTTAAAAGTTTTATAATTCAATTGTACTTTCATAATAAGTTTTAGAATTCGATTGCACTTTTTGAAAATTTTAAGACTCGGCTGCATTTTTGTGATAAGTTTTAGAAATTAATTGCACTTCTTGAAAATTTTAGAATTCAATTACACTTTTTAAGACTTTTAATACACTTATCCCAATGAGATATGTCTTGGAGTTTGAGATTTTGTTAGACCCAAGACTGATGTGAGCATGCACATGGGAGTCACTATGAGAAATTATTTTACATATTGCAGATTGAATTTCCTGGTATTTCTATAGAATCGAAAATATAGTCTACAACTCTATGATATGCCAAAATCTCAATAGTACGTCTAGTGTGGAGGAATTAGAGAACGCTGATTTATGAGTTAATAACATAAATAATCCTTGAATTTTAACTTAATGTGTAATATGGTCCCTAAACTTTTAATCTACTCAATGTGGTCCTTAAATTTTGGCCCAATGTGCAATGTCATCATTAAATTTTTAATTTATTCAATATGATCCTTAAATTGTTGGTATATGTTCAATTTAGTCCCCAAACTATATGAATATGTATAATATTATTCTTCTATTAATTCAAGTTCAAAGACAATATTCAACACTTTCATATAATACGGAGACTGAATTGAATATATATCAAAAGTTCAGGGATTACATTGAACAATTTAAAAGTTCAAGGATGACATTATACATTGAACTAAAGTTCAAAGACTGTATCAAATAAATTTAAAGATTAGGGACCGCAATACATATTTGGCAAAAATTCATGAACTATTTATGCATTTTCCATTAGTTTATTTATAAACTTCATCAATGAGCATTCACTAACTCTCGCCAGCAAGAATGAAGTTAGAGAAAGTAGTATCTTCTGCGATGCGTGTTGCACAAGCAACTCGGTCCCGTTTTTAGTTGTGCCCGATGTCGGTTCCACGTCCACAAATCATGTGCACAGCTGCCGCAAGAAATCCAACACTTCTGATATCCTGATCCCAATTCTACGTCCATGAATCATGTGCAAAGCTGCCGCGAGAACCTATACCCTCTCGCGCTGCTCACTAATCCTTGCGGTGAAAAAGGACTTCGGTGCAATGCTTGTTGCAGCACACCCTCAGGCTTTGCCTTCTGCTGCAAGCAATGTGATTCCAACTTCGGTGAATTGAAGGATGATCAAAGAATTATGTGCTTGGCATGCGAGACTGTTTGCTCAGGCCCGATTTACAGTTGCAGCCTATGCAAGCTCTTCATCCAAAAGCATGTGCCGAATTGCCCAAGGAAATAAAGCATTACTCTCACCTACTACATCCTCTTAGCCTTGTCTACCAGGGAACTCATCAGAATATTTCTGGAACAGCGAGTCTTCAGGAAATATCTGACTGAAAAATGGTGTAGTGCCTGTCACAAGAACTATCATGGCTTCACCTTCTTGTGTGACCAATGCAACTTCGTGCTCGACATTGAACTTGCTCTGATGCCCACAGCAGGCAATTGGATAATGCCACAAATCAGAGAAAAAAAGAACAATGAGACAGCTTCCTTAGAGACATGGAAAATGATGATAATTTGAAAGCATAGAATTCTCAAAAGCTAGAGCGAACACGACAGAGTAATCCGATTAGTATTCTGAAGGAATTCTGGTCGGCGGAAGACGACTTACTTGATTCCAATGCGCAAACAGCAAATAGTCCCGGATCGAACGTTGAATTGCGAACCAATCACGAACAACAATGCCTCACGTTGGTCTGGATGCAATCACAAGGAAAACACCCGATTTCCACGGCGTAAATGCAAACCGTTCTTCAAATTGATGATTGAATCCAGCCTATCTTGAAGATGGAATTTTGAGAGAGATTTTGGTGCAAATGAATTGACAACTCGTCCAACGGTTGTGTTCGGGAGATTTTATACGTCTCCCTTCGTACCCCTCCATTGGTGACCTTCCATCATAATGCATCAAGGTGAACCAGTGCGTTCCGTTCGCACCCCATCATGGACGTCCCACTTGGACATGATGGACCTGATAGCGCTCTATCAAGAATATAGGGTAAGGCATTCAATCATTCATCAACTTTACAGAACAATTCATACTGGCAAGTAAGCCGTGCGACCAGTGAGTACACCTGCACTTGGGAGCTCAAATTATGCACCTATTAGGGATGACATAATGGCTACAACCCGAAAAGAAAAATAAACAATCGATGTCTCACAGTGCCCCAGACATATCTTGTTACATCAATTCAAGTATACCTATCCCTTAAAGGCTATACTTGATTATCCTCTAAAACACCATGTATTTACAATTATATCCGCAATCACGAAAGGCGATATAATTGGTCGACCAGTAAATACATGTGACAGATGTAAAACAACAATAGTCTTCCTTCGCACTCATGTCTCTCTCAATTTTAGAACAACTGCTTTCCTAGACACGTCCCATAGGCCATATCTATTCATGACCGCCCGTAACATGCTAAAGTAGCAACATTGATCTTTCATTTCGAGAACATAGTCAGAAGTAACATAGGGCACGAATTGAGGTAAATAATAAGTTACCTCAAGGGCTCACACAATGGGTAAATAGGGATGATTTTACTCACCTTCCCTTGTCGGTCAAACAATGCACATGTAGTATGAATTACATGCTATAGTGGATTTCTCTTTCTATAAGAGCGTATGTCATTTCTTAAATATATCCACTATACGGATCTTAGCCTAAACATAGTCACGTGCTTCTCACGTACTCATGTTTAACTCGAGTGCTATATTAGCTCGCTCTCTATAGCGCCAAATTAAGTACTCGCATCCGGCATCTTACAGGCATACATGATTGTGGGACTATCATGTTCGGTCTTAAATAAATCACAGACCTCATCTTGACTCCAATCAAGGCGACATATTTTATGTACTAGACTTGCTCTTCAGCATTTATTTGTACATAACGTCTCATCTCAACGTGCTAACTATAGCACTTGAGGCGATTGCTCGTGTGAGTAAGCCAATCATTACCTGCTGACATACTTTCCAATAATATATGTGTGATTGTGCTAGTCTCATAATGGAATTGTACTTTTTGATAAAACATCAAGTCGTTAATAAACAAACAAGTACAATACATATGTCCATAAATACATAAAACAATGATCCTCTACAATAACACATATCACATCCTACGCAAACCTAGTGACATCCTGTGGGTCAAAAATATGTCTCTAGGAATAGCCTTCGTAAATGGATCAGCAACCATTCTATTGGTTGAAATGTATTGTAGAATCACTTCTTTCTGCGCTATAATATCTCTGATGAAGTTATTCTTTATGTCAATGTGTTTCGTCCTTCCATGATACTTGGGATCTTTCACATAGGCAATGGCTGCTTGACTATCGCAATAAACTGTCACCGGTCTTGGAATCTTAGTGACAGTGGCTAAATTTTCAAAGAAACGTTTTAGCCATACTGCCTCTTGCACTGCGGCAGAACACGCAATAAATCCAGCCTCCATAGTTGACAAGGCTGTGCATGTTTGTTTCTTGCTATTCCAAGAAATTGCACATCCATTGAGCAAGAACGCATATCCAGAAGTCAATTTACGCTCATCCAGGTCTCCACCCCCAATCAGCATCTGAATAACCTAATAGGCGTAAATCATTCCCTTGGTAACAAAGTCGATAGTCCATAGTGCCCTTCAAGTATCTCAGGATCCTCTTTACTGCTTTCCAGTGTGCTGGACCGGGACTTGATTGAAATCGACTCACCAATCCCACGGCATAACATATGTCGGGTCGAGTACACATCATAGCATACATCAAACTTCCAATCGCACTAGCGTAAGGAACAGTTTCCATTATTTTAATTTCTTTTGGAGTCTTAGGACACATCTCAGTACTTAGGCCTTCGCCTTGCATGACAGGGGTATCAATGGGATTACAATGATGCATATTGAAACGTTCAAGAATCTTCATAATATAAGATTCTTGTGATAAAGTAAGGAGTTTCCTTGATCGATCTCTTTCGATCTTAACTCCTAATATATAAGCAGCTTCTCCCATGTCCTTCATTTCAAAATTGGAGGACAACCATTCTTTTATGGTGATTACCATAACCTTGTCATTTCCAGCCAACAGAATATCGTCCACATAAAATGATAAAATCACAAATTTATCTTCAGACCGCTTGACATATACACAGTGATCATCTTCGATCATCGTAAAACCATAAGTTGTTATGGCTCGATGAAAAACGAAGATACCACTGTCTAGATGATTGCTTAAGGCCATATATTGAGCGATGAAGTTTGCAAACTTTATGCTCTTGACCTTTAGCTATGAAACCTAATGGTTGTTTCATATAAATTTCCTCATCTAGTTCTCCATTGAGAAATGCCGTCTTTACATCCATTTGATGCAATTCAAGGTCCAAATGTGCAACGATGGCTAGAATAAGACAAATTGAGGCAAACCTTACAACTGGTGAAAAAGTTTCCTCGTAGTCTATACCCTCTTATTGAGTATAACATTTCGCCACAAGACGAGTCTTATACTTTTCAATGGATCCATCCGCCCTTTGCTTAATCTTAAAGACCCATTTGTTTCCAATGGCCTTACGATTTGGTGGTAGATCAACCAAGTCCCAGACATGATTTGTCCTCATTGACTCCATCTCGTCTTCCAAAGCTTTTCTCCATTCTTCCTTATTAGAGGATGAGAGAGCCTCTTG
Organism: Eucalyptus pauciflora; assembly: GCA_007663325.1. Lineage (NCBI taxonomy): Eukaryota > Viridiplantae > Streptophyta > Magnoliopsida > Myrtales > Myrtaceae > Eucalyptus > Eucalyptus pauciflora. Next base: position 4,300,911 of record VMYD01000006.1, on the reverse strand, counting down.
AACAGTCTTAGGCTCGGCATCATCTTTATGAGCAATCATAAATGCTTCCCCTTCAATCTCAAAACGACGACGAGGAATACTTTTACGATTACTTTTACGCAACTGAATTTCTCTTGAATTCAATTCGCCAGACGATGCTACACTCCCACTAGGTCTTTCATGTTGAGGTAAATCTTCATTCCCTCCATAACATTAGTGGGTGTATTATTAGGATCTTCCATCTCATATAATTGGAAATCCTTATCAATCTCACCTCTACTAGGAAAATCGTTCTCCAAGAACGTGACATCTCGTGACTCCTTTTCGGTCACACTTCCATCAGCTTGTTCACCTATGAACACATACCCTTTGGAGTGTTCAGAATATCTTATAAAGATACATTTCTTCCCTCTAGGGCCTAATTTGCCATATTTATGGGAAGATTCATGAACATAAGCTGCACATCCCCATGGACGTAGACTACTTAAGTCTGGTTTTCTTCCAGTCCATAATTCATAAGGGGTGGAAGTGACCGATTTTGAGGGCACTCGGTTAAGTACATAGGCAGCAGTCAATAATGCATCTCCCCAAAAGGAGATAGGTAAATTTGCTTGCGCCATCATAGACCTAACCATTTCCAATAGGGTTCTATTCCTTCTCTCAACTACCCCATTTTGTTGTGGAGTATAAGGAATAGTCAATTGTCTTACAATTCCCTTTTCATCACAAAGAGCTTTGAATTGCTCCGATAGATACTCACGTCCACGATCGGTTCTCAATGCCTTTATTGTTTTGTTCAACTGATTCTCTACCATCGTTATATATCGTCTAAAGCATTCTAATGCTTCGGACTTATGGGAGATCAGAAAGACATAACCGAAACGCGTGAAGTCATCTATGAAAGTAATGAAATATGAGGCTCCATGCCTCGCCCTCACATTCAAAGGACCACAAATGTCAGAATGTATGAGTTGCAATGGAAATTCAACTCTAGTCCCTTTACCGAATGGTTTTCTAGTTGCTTTTCCCGCTAGACAATGTTCACATACGGGTAGATCAACATTAGTGAGTGACCCTAAAAGGCCTTCTCTAGCTAATCTTTGCATTCTTTGCAACCCAATGTGACCTAATCTAGCATGCCAAGTATTTGCATCAGTCCCAATGTTATCAGAAGACGCAATTAAAGAAAAACAACCATCAACATTAACATTGTACTGATCATAGTCAATGTTTAACACCATAAAACCATTCAATACATGACCTGAACCATAATAAACTGTTCCATACAAAATATCAACACAATCACCATGGAAATTCAATACATAACCTAAGCTAAGAAGAAGAACTACAGAGACCAAGTTTCGTCGAATATCTGGAGCATAAAGGACATCATGCAGGAATAGGTTTCGACCACCACGCAAGATTAATTTGCATGTGCCGATACCCTTCACTTCAACTCTTGAGTTATTCCCAACATATATCCATCTTCTTCCAGGCGGTATCCGACAATACTCCACAAATGCTTCTCGGTCTAGCTACATGGTCCATTGCTCCTGAGTCTACAGTCCACATTGGATGAGATTCAGCAAGCATTACAGTACTAGAAACAAAAGCATTACTCATAGTAATGGAGTAATAGGGTACCTCTTTCGGCTCAGTGCATTCACGAGCAAAATGACCCAGCTTGCCACAATTGTGGCACTCCATCTTGGCCTTGTCCTTCTTCCCACCACGCTTCTTGCGTCGGAAGGTCTTAGCCCTCTTGGGTCCCTGATCAGTCATCTTCCCTTTGTTGTTGAACTGAAGGTTCCTCTTGCGCTTGAAGCCCGAAGCTTTGCGCGAACTCGTTTCAGCAACATAAGCATGGGTAGAGGATCTTGCAGCCTCTAGGCACTCATCCTCTAATTCCAAATGACGCGCAATATCATCAAAAGTGACGATGTTCTCACTATGCGTCATATTGATCTTCATATGTTCCCAATTATCAGGAAGAGACCTAATAACAGCCTGAACTTGCTGTTCATCAGTAAGGGAGTGACCTGCCGACTTCAGCTCACAAATCATGTTTGACATCTCCCGAAGATGTTGCCTCATTGTTACATTTGGGCGCTTTCGGAAAGTGTCAAACTTGATGGTGAGTCTCCTCAGCTTAGTGGCAGATGTACCCCCAAACTTATCCTTCAAGGCAACCCACATAGCTTGAGCTTTATCATAACTTTCAAATCCACACATGAGATCATCTTGCATACAGCTCAGCAACATGATGCGAGCAATGCTATTCTTCTTTTTCCAAGCTTGATAAGCTTCTAGATCTCTCCTGTGTTGAGCTGAAGTTCCATGCTCAGGTTCATCCATGGTGTGGTTGAGGGTTTCCAAAACCTCTTGTTCCTCAAGGATGTACTGAACCTTTCGGTGCCAAATATCATAATTGTCACCGTTCAGCTTCTCACCCTTATTGAGGTCAGCCACAATGGTCTTGGATGCCGATGCCATAATCAATTTCTATAACACATTAACATAATAGACGCAGAATCAATACTAGCACATTTTTCAGAGTAACATACATATTTAATTTTCAGCAAAAACAAAATAAAATAATAATAATTCAACAAAAGACATAGAAACAAAAGTTCACTATGTTCCCAATCAATTTCTATGTACGATTGTTCAATTATCATTAATTATTTTAATTTGCACAAATTTTGAGTTCTAGGTGAGGATTCCTTCGAATTCTACCAACCTACGAACTCCCACTAGGAAAAATAATTACATGACTTCATGTAATTTCTACATCTTTCCTTAACACAAAACCATAGCATGATAATAACCAACGTATAAATAACAATCATGCTTCAACTATAATTAAAAAAAAAAAAAAAGCAATTCAACATGTAATGGATTTCCTACCATTGTTCTAATTTTCTAGCAACTAGAAAATTGCAAGTATATTAAAACTATATACTTCATATCATTGAACTAAACTTTACACAGCATATATAACATCACTTGCACATAAGCTAGCTATTGTATTTCCTAAACTACAAGAAAATACAAGCTACAAATGAATAAACTATGCATTAAACCCCACAAAAAAAAAATGCTCGTACATAGGGTTCCCTACACATTTTCATGCATTTATAAAATCCAAAAATGAAAAATAATTATTCCACAGTGTAAAGGACATCCATACGAACCCAACGCCACCAACCACGCTCCAATCGGAGCCCGCACGCGCCCCCACGCGCCGCCTGAGTGTGCAGCGCGTGTGGCGCACGCACCAGCGAGCCAAAAAGCTCCTGGCTAGTCCGACCGGTCCGACCGTTGACCGGTCAACGGCCAACGGGTCGGGTCAACGGTCCAGGTCGGGTCAACGGGTCGCCGGTCAGGTCGGGTCGGGTTGCCGGCCGGCCAACAACCGCCGGCGGTGACGTCATCGATGACGTCATCCCGACGGTTAATGACCGTTGGATGATGTCATCGGTGACGTCAGCTCGCGTCGGTTCGCCGACGCGCGCGTGACGTCACACGCCGGTTCGGCGAACCAGCGCGTGACGTCACGCACCGGTTCGCCCACCAGCGCGTGACGTCACGCACCGGTTCGCTGGCGTGCCCAGCATGTGCAGCGCGTGGCGCCCACGCGCCGCTGCTTCTGGCCGCGCGTGTGGGCGCGTCCGGCGTCGTCTGTCGGCGTTCGACCCACCGTTGGACTCGTCTCGACGAGTACTTTCATCCCGTATATTCGAAAAAAATTTTGGCCCAAAAATTATATCGAAAAATGGCCAAAACCGTACGGGTGTTCGCGACGCCGAGTCCGTTCTTCACTCCGATTGAAAATTCGAGTTTTTCAGATGGTAATTCCGACCATTAGACACCCAAACAGTGTAGAATTGATACTCTTGATCTCAATATCAAAAGGTAAATGGGACAATTCAATGAAAAACAAGGCAGAAAACACGATCGGGCTCTGATACCAATGAAGGAATTCTAGTCGGCGGAAGACGACTTACTTGATTCCAATGCGCAAACAGCAAATAGTCCCGGATCGAACGTTGAATTGCGAACCAATCACGAACAACAATGCCTCACGTTGGTCTGGATGCAATCACAAGGAAAACACCCGATTTCCACGGCGTAAATGCAAACCGTTCTTCAAATTGATGATTGAATCCTGCCTATCTTGAAGATGGAATTTTGAGAGAGATTTTGGTGCGAATGAATTGACAACTCGTCCAACGGTTGTGTTCGGGAGATTTTATACGTCTCCCTTCGTACCCCTCCATTGGTGACCTTCCATCATAACGCATCAAGGTGAACCAGTGCGTTCCGTTCGCACCCCATCATGGACGTACCAGCTGAAAGAACTACATATTCTAAACGTAGCATATACATGTCTGTGATAATAAGCATTTCACATGAGCAATGTACTCACAATCGTCACAATAGAAAATCAAACATCACAGTAATCGAATAATTCATCTTCACTGTCATCATCGTCCTCCTGCTTCATTGAATTCCTGAGCTCAAACCAGTGCCGGTGGCAATACCGGGGCTTGAACAGGCACAAGGAGCGCCCGCACAGCAAGTGCATGGCGAGATGGCAGTCCACCTCCAGGCAGCACAGTTTAGACTTTTCTTGTATACGTTGATTGTGCATTACCCATTCAACGTATACAATTGAAATGTATGTGCTTCAATATCATATACAAGTTCCCTACTTCAAGAACATATTCAACTTTGACAATCGCACGTTTTCACTCAGGTATCTCTCTTTTTACCCGTACCGCCTGTAAATTATCCTTGATCCTCTCTAGCTCTTCTGTTAAAGAATTCTCCTTTGGATAGAACTTTGCAGCTTCTTGATCTAAAGTGGAAAGAAAAGGAGGCATGATTATCGTCGGTTGCCGAACGATCACTTCCCATTTCGACTTCTTTTTCGAGTTCAACAGTTGGTGGAGCTAACACCCAATAGAAAACGAGAGATTACGAGAAGAGACACATGCAAGCTGAATTGCGAGCAGCAGGCGTGAACTTTTGACTAATATGGGTGGACACACATTTGTGAATGGGATAGCAGCGGCCGAACTTGTTGGTAATCGGGCTCATATACAAGTGTTGGATAGTCTTAGGACCCCTCTCACTTCAAAAGTTAGCTCAAAGATAAGGATTTTCCTCGTATAAACTACATTTCCACAACTGTTTAAATCCGACATCTTGGACAACAAAGGTAGTGATGGAGGTATTCATGGCCTTCATATGTCACCGAAGGTACAAGTGAAGCACAATGCAAATCCAGGTCAAAATTTGTGTGAACATAGATGTTTGTGGGCCTATTTGTCTAAAGATATTCCACTATTCCACATTTTATCTTTGACAACTCATAGAAAAATATTAAAAGTTACAACATTCTCTCGAGACACCTGATTCTCTTTTTCAATGGAGAATGACCAAATTATTCGGTAAAAAATGCGATCCTATCTGTTAGATTACACCTGTGAAGTGTGATCGTTAAGGAAATTCATGACCGCAAATGCAAATTCATGTCCAACGTATTAAGAATTTCTCATGTCAACAAAACTTACTATTCGATAAATAAATTCAGCCCCGACCAAAAAAAAAAAAGAGAGAAATAAATTCAGCTCTAATTTAATGAGGAAATCACAAAAAAACTTAAGGAACTTAACTACGTGATCTTTACATGACTCATCAAAGACAACACACATTAAAGGTCCGTTTGTTTTGCAATCCTCATTTTCCGGCATTTAGTTCGTTTAGAAAAATAAGTAAACGAAAAATGTTTTTCCACCAAAATTTAAGTTTAGAAAAATAATTTCCCTTTTGAAAGAACTGGAAAACATTTTCCCAAATATTTTCCTAATTTTAGGGTCCTTAGTTAATGGAACTTTTATTCTTATAAAAATACTTTTTAAGAAAAAAAAAATCAAATTTTAATTATTTTTATTTTAAAAAATTCAACTTTTTATTAATATTTTTTTTTTCTTTTCTTTTTTCTTCTTTCTTATTTCCTTTCTCTTCATCCTCCACCGACCGCATGCCATGGCGATAGCTGGCAACCCAACAACTAGCCATGACATAGGCCAACAAGCCAGAGGCTCAGCCAATCCAAGCGAGCACAAGCTGGTCGAGGCCACCGAGCTTGGGACTTGCCAAATCCAAATGAGCTCAGGCTCCATTGAGGGCGGTGAGTTTGGGCTCTGCGAAGGCTAGCGAGCTCATGCCAACCAAGACTGCTAAGCTCGAGTTTCACCAGACCTAGGTGAGCTCGAGTTTCACCGAGGCCAACAAGCTTTAGTTCACTTGTGGTCGTCACTAGCCAATCGCGATGGAGGAACTCAAGAATACGAAAAGGAAAGAAATGAAAAAAAAAATTATTAAAAATTAAGAAAAAAAATAGAAAATAGATCAAAATAACTAAAAATTCAATTTTTTTTCCTAAAATAAAGTCATAAGATTGAAATCATTTCCTAAGGAGATCCCAACATCAGAAATTGTTTTCGGTAACATATCACCAAATAAAGGAAAATTAACCATATTCCTATAAAATACCTTTCAGGAAAGCATTTTCCTGTATCATTCAGTTTTCTATAAAACAAACGCACTCTAAGTTTTTTTCATGCAAAATCACACCAATGTATAGAAGACTGCAACAAAGCTAGGATCTCCATCCTTCTATCTTTGATTGATGGAGGTTCTCTAGTTGTTGTTTGTTAGTCTTTTTGGTTTTTGTATTTTGGTTTTACCGGTTGGTCTCTCTTGGGAACCATGGCACCCTTACACTCTTTTTTGACTCTTGTCATCTTGAGTGTCTGTCTTTTGTAGGTGCTAGGCCTCCTTTCTTGTATTCTTTTTAGGCAAAATCTATACATTTCTTACCTTTACCAAAAACAAAAAACAAAAAACAATCACACCATGCATAAACTATTTAGAAAGAAAATTATCAAAAAAGTCATAAACTTATTACAATTGCGCCAATTCAGTCCTAAATCTCTTTTATGCTAATTCAATCCGAAACTTTTTGCATTTGTATCCGTTTAGTCCATCCGGCTAATTTTGGCCAGCTGATGCTCACATGGATGCCGCCTAGAGCTAGCCAATGCTGACAGGGCAATTCTTTTAATGTATTTTTTAAATTTTTCTATTTTCTTTTTCTTCCTTATTTTCATTTTTGTTTTTTCCCCACAATCACCAACCATTGGGCAAGGCCATCCTTGCCATGGCCTCGCTGGCCATGGGCGAAGTCGGCCTCACCATTGCTCACAAGACCATGGCTGCCTTTACCCATGACTAGTAAGGCCTTGGCAACGTGGGCAAAGGCAACCACGGCCTCGCTAGCCATAGGCGAGGCCATGTTCGCTCATGCCCGACAAGGCCATGGCAAGGTTTCCTTATACGCGGCCCCCAAGCCTCGTGCCCAACCAACATCAAGGGAAGCCAACTTTGCCCGTGGCCTCCAGGCCTCGCCCAATGGTACCGGCCACCGTGGGGAAAAAATAAAAATTAAAATTAAATAAAGAAGGAAGAAAAATAAAAATAGAAAAACTAGAAAAAAATATCACTTCACCATTGGTTGGGCAGCCAGCGCCTTACGTTAGCATTGGCCGAATAGTCGATGCCCACGTCAACACTGACTAGTTATTAGGTAAGGCCAACTTTGCCATGGCCTCACCCCTGCTAGCAAAACCATGGCCGCCTTCACCCACGGCCAGTAAGGCCTTGGCGACGTGGGCAAAGGCAACCATGGCCTCGCCAACCACAGGCAAAGCCATCTTCACTCATGGCCGACAAGGCCATGGCAAGGCCACCTTATACGCAATCCCCAAGCCTCACGCCTAGATTGCAAAGTGCAAGCGTAGCCACTCTAGCCTCGCCAGCCAACTTTGGCAGCGACATCCAGGCCTTGCCTGATGGGAAAAAAACGAAGAAAAAATAAAATAAAAAAGTAATTAAAAAATCAACAAAAAAATACCACATTAGCGTTAGCTGGGTAGCTGGCACCCACATCGGCATTTGGTCAAAACTAGTTAGATGAACTAAATTAACACGAATGCAAAAAATTTAACACTAAATTAACATAAAAAAAATTAGAATTAAATTGACATAATTGCAATAGGTCCCCCCAAAAACCTAACCCACTCCACCCCACCAGAAAACTTTCCCAATCCCATTGGTGGTGATCAATATTCTCACATTTACTACCTCTCCGTACAACAATCTGTGTCATTTGAGGTAGATTTTTCCTAAAAGTGACGGATGCCATTTTTCCCTTCAGAATGGAATTTAAATTTGTCCTAGAATGGCATGAAATTAACAGATCAATTGTGCCGCTTTTTCTCTTAAAAAAGAAGACCAGGAAAGCTATCGGGTCAGCAAAAGTTTTGATCGTCGTGATACTGATTTGACTCTTTCTTGCCTCTTCACACAAGTCCGTGCCGTAAAAACTAAGGATGTAAATACCAGGAATGCGTACGTTTGGTGATAAAATATTTTAAAAAATATATTCATTTGTACCTGTTATAAATATGAATAAACGAAAATATTTAAATTTGAAATTTTCGTTGATTAATTATTAAGCGATGTCAAGAGATTATTTTTATAAAAATATTTTTCAAATATTCATTTTTTGAGAAGCAAATAAAGCCTAAGATTAAATTAATCTTGGGATAACGTGGATGTAGTCAAGAAAAGGTAATTAATCGTTTATAGTTTTCCTTGCAAATGTTAACAAAAGATTTCTTGTGTGCCACGAATCACCTAAAACAGATGTTGTCGCTTACAATCAAATTCATTAATTATGAGATTGGAAAATGATTATATTAGATTTATGTATGCATCAAAATAAAAATAAAAATGCCATATATACTTGTTGGAACCTCTTTCTTCCACTACATTATTTAGTTTTATAATCACATATGTAGGGTTGAAACTAAGTCAATTCGTGAGTAACTCACACCCAACTCATTAATTTTTTGAGATTGAATTGTCTTATTTCAAATTGAACTCGAGCTTACTCGAGCATCTTGTCAAGTCAAACCCAAGCTCGTGAATACTCAAATCAAGATGCTCACGAATCTAGTCGAACTTCTACAAAAAAAAAAATTAAATTAAATTAAATATTTAATGTCTACAAAAGAAATAGACACAAACCTCTTTAAAGATTAGACAGTATAACCACATGACATAAATGAACTTGCAATCACCCATATCAGTGTCAGATTTGTGCCTTTTCAAACTTTTTCATTAGAAGCTCTAGCATCTCACACTTACCGAAGGGTTTGCTCTCATAAGTGAGAGATCTAACTTTGGTTCACATGTTTTTGTTGTCTCTATATGGTGATGATATTAAGAACACCAAACCTAATCACACACCGCCAAAAAGCAAAACCGTAGATACAAAGAAAGATCTTGGCATATGATCATCACTAATGATGATGCATGATTTGGTGATCGGCTGCCAATCATTTTGCTTGGATGCAGTCACGAATCTGTTCTTGAAGGACGGGTATATGCTTAACTCTACCAACCATACTCTAATAATATATCCTGATTCTGAATTTTGGTTTGTTTTGCAGCTCTATGGGCTTGTTGTAGTGATTTCTAGATTTCGTATGGATCCCTTCATAATAAATGGAAATTTTCTATGTTTAAAAAAAAAAAAACCACATGATTAGGCTCAAGGTCATTAAAACTTGAATATTACTAAGTGGAGGTGAATCTAGGTACTTTTTTAAGATATAACTTTTAATCAATATTTTTTGTGAACTTTTATGTGAGATGGTTTTGTTATAATGAATTTTATTTTAATTGTTTATGATTTTATAATTGTATCACTAGTTTCGTGTTTTCATGTGGAGATAAAAAGAATATTTAGCCAATTCCCTTCCGATGAAAACTAGACACCCATCGCATATCCCGCTGTGATTTATTTGGTTAGTCCAATGATTTATGAGTTGAATTGAGCATCTTTGTGTTTGTCTTTGTGTAGCATCTGAGCTAGGAAAGCTTAGAAGTTCACTTCTACTCATATACTAATAAATAATAGCTAGCTACTAATAAGAGGTACTGTTGTTTGGCTCTGTTCAAGAATCTTATACTGTTGTTAGGGGCATTATATTTGATTTTACTTTTACATTGATAAAAAGAAGTAAACAATTTACATTTTCTATTAATTATAATTACATAAGTAAAAAAAATTAAATACAATACTATTGATCTCCAGGCCGTTAAACCTGTTTTCTTTTATTATTTAAATAATTCCATGTAAAATCTTATATGCGATAGTGCTAAATTTTCATTTTATGAATGTTTTGCCTAATATTCAACTTTATAATTACATTTAGGTTCCATATTAATTTCAGTGTTGTTGATTTTGCTTTTTCAACTTTATAGATGAATGTGTTGTAGAGTTTTGATTGGGCTCGTTTCACTCTTGCGCCCTAAATGAAATTGCCAATTGGCAAATTGGAAGAAAAACCCCTTAAAGGCCTTCAAAATAATAGATTCTTATAGATAGATATATGTGGGGGTCCATCCTATCTTAATTTAAGGAACTTGTGTGTTTTTGTACCGTAGATTGATTTTTCACTTGATGAAGTGTAGAAGATGGGCTGGCGTGTCCGTCAAGCTGAGTATTGGCGCCTCTCAAGCTATTCGAGTAGTAGATACTAGATGGAGTCATAATCATCTGACTCGACTCGGTTTCAAACACAGAAGTCATCTTCAGGCTCCTCTCCTCCTCCTTCACCGTCGTCGGTGCTCGTTCATGGGAAAGTGAAAGTGATCATCACCTCTACAGCCACGCTAACCAGCTGCCGTCCCCGTTGCCGTCGGCCATGGGGTACAAACACCCCAGCCACCCGAAGCACGCGCTAGTGATTTGCGCCAAGGGCGACTACGAGCATTCCCAGTGCATGGCCTGCGGCGCCAGCTGCACCGGCATGACCTACGGCTGCAAGGAGTGCAACTTCTTCATCGAGTACGCCTGCCTCGACCTCCCTGAGAAGGTCTCGCACCCCTGCCACCCTCCCCACCCCCTCAGCCTCACCTATGAGCCCGCCACTTTCACCTGCGCCGCCTGTCTCCGCCAGCGTCACGGCTTCCGCTTCCTCTGCCTCAACCCAGCCTGCTGCTTCACCATCGGCGTCCGCTGCGCCTTCCCCTCCGCCCCGATCGTCTTCCGTGGTCACCACCACCTCCTCCATTTCTTCGACCAGGTAAAAAGAAGCCCCAGATCTACCGTCCATTTGCTTTGCCTTACGGATTCAATTTATATTCGCAAAATGAATTCGTGGTCCTGTGTCGGAGTAGGTAGGCACGGAGAAGGTTGAGCCTCGTCTGTGCGGCACTTGCCACCAGCCTTGCCAATCGTCCGTCATGTGCTGCTTGGAGGTGGACTGTGATTTCGCCGTGCACTTGCTGTGCGGGTGCTCGTCATGCCTATTCCAGCACCTGTCCTGCCACCAGGACCGGCTCAAGCTCAGGGCTCCAATGAAGCAAGAGAGGGAGGACGAGGACAACGACTTATTTGAATACTGTAAAGTTTGTGATGGGGAAATAGGAGCTACAATTCCGGTTTTCCATTGCAACGATTGCAAGTACATTGCTCATGTGAAATGCTTATTCTCACAGGTACCAGAATACAAATCAAATTACTCTGTTGTGTTTGCTCTAGCTTTCCTGATTTATTCTTATCTAGTAGCAAGCTATCTTGTTCTTCTACTTTTTGTCCGACTTGTGGGATTATCCAATTGCCTGCTGTGTTGGCTCTCAAACAAGATCCATGGAGTCCTAAGCATCGTCATATTATGTCACGTCATCTCATGAAAATGAAGAGCACTTGAATTGATTTGAAGAGGGAAAAAGACACTAAAATTGGTAACACCGCCTGGAATCAATTTCACCGTTAAACTATATTCTTTCTCTTCCTTGATGACCTCATCAGATTTGCTACTTTCATCTCACACGTTGCCTGCCAAACTTTTTAAATCTGTGATTGTGCTGGTTTTAGCTTTGCAAGTTTGCATCAGGTTTGTATTCACATTAGTCATCTGAATCATTAAACGTGGGACTAGATAGGCATGGGATTTTATGAATCTTCAATGTACATGTCTTTGATAAAGAACTTTTTCCTACCTCTATTACCAGTCATTAGGTCAATATTTCTTTCAAGAATGGGGATCCATTTTCTTTTTGCTGGTTCAGTAGTCCTTTAATGCATTGCCCGTCACCGTCCTATTTTGGACAATTAGTTTTGTAATGTTTTTCACTGAAGGTGAAGCGAGGAGGGATGAAGTTGAAGATCATTCCTACAGAAGCACAAGATGGTGAGAAAGAAGTAAACTTAGATACTGAGGAGGAGAAAGAGCATGTTCAAACATTCAGAGATTTCGTTAAATCTTTCAACGATAGGGAAAAAATGGAATTGGAGGATGTCTGCAAAAAGAGAGTGAAGGAAATTATTGAAGTACTAGCCTGGCGAAAGAATGCCGAGGGTAGCTTGAGCAACTCAAATTCACCCTTTCTAGATGAGGCGTTCTTGGAGTTCAGGAATAAGCTTCGACTAGGCATCGAACACTCTACTTCTCTTGCAGTGGCATCTGAAAAAGACAGGGTTGTTGAGATAGTAGAGTACAAGGTGACCCAGAAGCTGGCTCCTGTCCTAAAAGAGGTGTTCGCAAATTACGGAGATGTGAGCGCAGAAGCCACAATAAGTTCAAAGGCAAAGACCATGGTCTTCATCATGTTGTGCGGCACCATATACAGCATGGACACTACCAAAATAGCCGATGTCTCGGAGAGTTCGCTATACAACTGGTGGAAGTACATTATTTTCATACATCTGTCAAAGTTCAAGATCCAGTTCGCCATTGATCGGTTGAAAGTGGTCATGCGTGCTCATTACAATCTCCAGGATGGGAACAACTCCATGGCAAAAACAGAAAAAAAGATCATGGATCTTTCTGAGGAGATCAAGGAAAATAAGAAGAAGTTGAAGGAATTGGAAATGACGTTAGATAAAAAGAAAATGAAGCTAAAGCAGGAAAGGGGTGAGCTTCCACTGGATCAAAACCTAATGGAAGCTTATTTAAACAACGCATCAGCTTGGAAATGGTAACTGTGAGGAAACCTTAAAACTTCGCCCGGATAAGGAGTTCAATTTTTATTTTTATTTTGTCATTCTAAAGTGTTCTTGTAGATCCAGGTGTTTGGAGTCTACTAATATTCTGGAGACCATATATTGCGCATGACTTTGACAACTATGGCTGCAACAGTAGTAATATGGCTTTTGTAGAAAGCATTGTCGCACGTGGATTTCATGAAGCGACATACGTAGAGCTCAGTGGTACTGGAACGTACAGTATAGTGTAATTACTGTGATACGAAAGACAACATGGATAAATTCTGCCCAAGTTCCCGTTATTGCGTCAGGATCGGTTTTCATTCCTCCTCCTCTCTCACTCTCCTCCTCTCTCACTCTCTCTCTCTCTCTCAAATGCCAATCAAACTCACTTTTTATACCTGCAGTCCATGTAGACTTCCTTGTAAAATTGCCTCCTTGAGGAAGTCGGGAAATGGGCTGCTTTAGCACAGTGGTGACATGGGTAACACGACCTTGTCCTGGACTGGAGAATTCAATATGGCCCTGTTTTGTTCGGGCGAGATGTTCTTCAGTGCGGATAATGATGCTTCAACAGTATAGCATCTTGGAAGGGGGGGGTTGGGGGTTCAAATCCCCACATTCTCAGGGGAGATTGGGGTGGGGACGATTTCATTTCAGGAGTGGATTTCGACTCCCACGCCCTGCAAGGAGGTAGGGCAAAAGTCTGAGAGTGAGTGTTAGAGTAGGATTAGCGTAGGACCGATCAAAAAAAAAAAAAAAACCTTGGGGCATTAAAGTCCGGTTCAGGATAAGATTGCATTAAAATCTGGTTCGACGAAGGCACAGAGTGATTATCAGGGCTAGAGAGCTCGGACCAAAAGAGGCTCCTGGTAGGCTTTTAAGGTGGCAAGGGAGTAGAAATGAACCGAATTATACACCGGATAGGAAGAAGGTGTGATTGGGATATATATGTAAAAATTGAAATTAACTCATGGAAGTGCCTTTTGACATAATAGCAAGTTTTGCTTTGGAACTCTAGATACAAGCATAGTCAAGTTAGAGCACTATCTGGATGGGTGACCTCCTGAAAAAAGTGCTTATCTATATACCAAAAAAACAAAACTGTGAAGCTCGATACAAGATAGGCCATAGTGGACAATGCCTTGAATGAGTTAATTAAGGGATATCACATTAGCATAGACTCATTATCCATACAATCAATAACCATCGAAGAATATGTAGACGAAGAAAGATGTGACTAGACAAGTATTTCCCCATAATAATGTCATGCGAGCACAATTCCATGAAGGCACACATCATCCATGGGACAAAGAACATCCTCAAAATCATGCCTCATGTATGCGGGTCTGTTGGTGAATGGATTGGGGAGGTGGAGTCGGAGCGTACCAAGTCCGGGGTTTGATCCTCGTAAGCACAATACATAATACATACATACATATGTAAGAATTAATGTGGCCCACATGATATGATTTATGTTATATAGTTTAATAATTATTGTTATGTTACAAAATAAATAATTATTGGTTACGAGGAGTTACGACTCTAATAAATTGAAAGGGTATATCGCTTTGATGGAAGGCACATTTTCAACGAACGTATAAATAGAGTCCGGTCCTCTCTCCACCCACAACGAACAAACATAACCTAAAGGAATTTGGTATTCTCTCCTCCATCGATATAATACATCAAGAATAGTGGGTTAAGGGAGAGAAATCGGATTTCTTCTTTTGGTTCGTGTTCCTTGGGTTTTCTATAACGATCATCAAATGCAACGCTATGGATAAAGGTATGTCTTCATCTATTTGTGAAAAACATGAAGATCAAAAGATCACTGCGTTTATTATGAGTTTCCGCATTACAAATTTAATATGTATTATCTTACAGTTGGTATCAAAGCATGTGGTTTATGATTTTATGATTTTTTCGTTTATAGAAATATTATGATTTATGTTTGATGATTTGTTAAACGATCATATTCATGTTATTTATTGTTGTTAAAATGTTTTTGGATGGTTTTGTCAAAGAAATCCAAATGATGAATGTTTTCATGTTGAAAAAATGTCGAAAAATGGAAGAATTCGAGTGAAATAGAGAAGGAAATGGAGAAGAAGAAGTTTTTGTCGCGCAAGGAAGAAGGCGCGTGGGTCCACGCGCGCGGTGAAGTTGCTAGCGCGTGGAACCCACGCGCCACGCGCCGTTTCGTGCGCGCCAACCGCAGGCGTGTGGGGATCACATGCGCGAAACGGCGCGGCGCTTGGCAGGCGTGTGCAATGCACGCGCCCGCGGCAGTTACCAGGCGCGTGCGTGTCGAGCACACGGCAGTTACCAGGCGCGTGCGTGTCGAGCACGCGCGCATGCAGGGCACGCGCCTGACGCCCGCGCAGCGCGTGTTCGGCACGTGCCTTGACGTCCCGCAGTGAATTTTACACTTTTGCCCCTCCCGAGGCTCCTAATTACCATTTTGCCTTTCTTTTGATGGTTATTTACAATTATGCCCCTATTTAATTTATAATTACGATTCTGCCATTACTTATTATTTACCATTTTGCCCCTAGATTATAAATTTATGATTCTGCACTTATGGAATTATGATTTTACGATTTTGCCCTTACGCTTTGATTAAGTTTTTGTCATTGTGTGCAATTTGGTAAATATTAGTATTTTACAATATTAAAAATTCATATTATGAATGGTTTGTTAGTCACAAAAGTGGCCAAATCTTAAAGTCTTTTGAATTTTTTGATATTGTAAATTGTTTTATTCAATTACCCATGATTAATTGATGCTATTTATGAAATTGATATGTTTCATATCATTATTGGAGTTATTGGTATATTGAAGTTCATTTATTATAAGAACTTAGAGATTAACCCAAAGGTTAATTATTTTCTATAATTCATGAACGTTATAGTTGATAATTAATATGAATTATTATTTTTTGTTTGTATATCCAAAGATAGCAAATAAATTTTAATAAGATATATTTACAATTATTAAATAAAAGTTATTAGCATCATTATGGTTTTTATATATTTGTATATCATAGGATCGCCCAAAGGAGAACTATGATGTACATGTTTAGTTTAGTTTGAATCTGATTATGTAATATTCTCAAAGCATTAATGTATAAGTATTTTCTTGCACATTTGCAGTATCTGTACTTGTTTCACTCCATTCGCACACCTCATCTGTTCCCTTATTCAATGGGATAAATTTTCCTGATTGAAGTGAACAAGTCCAGTTTCACTTAGATGTCCTGGATCTTGATTTAGCGCTTCAAGCTGAGAAACCAGCTTCTATTACTGATGAAAGTAGCAATGATGAAAAGTCTTTCTATAAAGCTTAGGAAAGATCGAACAGACTGAGCTTAATGTTCATGCGAATGACAGTTGCAAACAATTTAAAGACTTCTCTTCCCAAAACTGACAATGCTAAGGAATTTATGACATTTGTAAAAGAGCGTTCTCAAACTGCTGATAAGTCACTTGCTGGTACATTGATGAGTACACTGACCACCATGAAATATGATGGTTCGCGTACCATGCATGAGCATATACTTGAGATGACGAATTTAGCAGCAAAGTTAAGAACTTTAGGGATGAACGTGGATGAGTACTTTTTAGTACAATTTATACTTAATTACTTGCCTCATGAATAATATGGGTCATTTCAAATGAATTACAACATTATAAAGGATAAGTGGAATGTAAATGAATTGGCCAGTATGCTAGTTCAAGAGGAAACAATGATAAAGAATCAGGGATAAGAACGCTTCAAGTGCCACAACTTGGCACAAAGGGACACTTAAGTGCCATAACTTACGAAATGTACACTTAAGTGCCACATTCGAAGAAAAACGGATCACTTAAGTGCCACTCCGGCCAAAGTCCGGCCAAAACGCCGACGTGGCATTTTTCCGACGAGGCGAGCCCAAAACGACGCCGTTTTGTTTGCTGACGTGGCCAAATAATACAAAAACGACGTCGTTTTGGGCTGACGTGGTAAAAAAAATTAATGAAAAATTAATTACATTAAATTAAAAATTAAATTTAGTTAAAATATTTAAAAATAATAATTTTAAAATTAAATTTAGTTAAAATATTAAAAAATAATTATTTGAAAATTAGAAAATTTAAAAAAGGGTGTGGTGTGGGGAGGCCGGGAGGAGGGATCTCCCCATTTACCGCCGCCCTAGAAAATGCGAGGGGGGGAGGCTGGGTCCGAGCCCGGCCATCCCCGCCCCTTCTCGGGAGGCCGAAATCGAGACCTGTGGACCGTCGTCGGGGGGCGCGCCCTGCCGTCGGCCAAGGAGGGGTTGGCCCGCCCCAGGCGGCGAGACGGCCACGACCCTCGTCGAATCTGGCGGGCTGCAGCCTCGCCGCCCGTCCCGACCAACCCTCACCGGCCGTCGTTCCCTTCGGGCGACAGGTGAGGGTTGATCACTTATTTTTTTTAAATTTTTAAATTTTTCTAATTTTAAAATAATTATTTTTTAAATATTTAACTAAATTTAATTTTAAAATTATTATTTTTAAATATTTTAACTAAATTTAATTTTTAATTTAATTTATTTAATTTTTAATTTAATTTATTTAATTTTTAATTTAATTTATTTAATTTTTAATTTAATTTATTTAATTTTTAATTTAATTTATTTAATTTTTAATTTAATTTATTTAATTTTTAATTTAATTTATTTAATTTTTATTTTTAGTTTTTTACCACATTTGCCCAAAACGACGCCGTTTTTGCATTATTTGGCCACATCAACGAGCAAAAGGGCGTCGTTTTGGGCTTGCTTCGCCGGAAAAAAGCCACGTCAGCCTTTTGGCCGGACTTTGGCCGGATTGGCACTCAAGTGATCCATTTTACTCCGATTTTGGCACTTAAGTGTACCTTTCGTAAGTTATGGCACTTAAGTGTCCCTTTCTGCCAAGTTATGGCACTTGAGGGGTCCGCACGTCTAAAGAATCAAAAGGCTCATTCTATTCATCTCTCAAGTCATCAAGAAGTTCGAAAGAATTTCAAGAGGAAAGGTGGAAGGAGCAAGAAGAAATGACTACACGTTCTGAATGACTCTTTAAAGGCTTCTCAAATCCACAAGAAGGAACACAATCTTATTAAGTGTCATTTTTGCAACAAAATTGGACACTTGAAGAAGGATTGTCTGAAATGTAAGGCTTGGTTCGAAAAGAAATGTAAGCCTTGTGCTTTAGTATGTTTTGAATCAAATTTTACTGAAGTTTCTCATAATACTTGGTGGATTGATTCTGGCGCCACCACTCATGTGTCAAATACTATGCAGAGATTTCTTACGATCCAAACTATAAAGCCAAATGAAAGTTATGTGATTACGGGGAACAGAAACAAAGCTCAAGTTGAAGGCATTAGCACTTATCGTTTGATCTTAGATACTGGGCATTATTTGGATTTGTTTCGAACCTTTTATGTACCTACATTTTCTCGCAATTTAGTTTCTTTGCCAAGATTGGATGTGGCGGGATTTTATTGTAAGTTTGGTTCTGAATCTTTCAGTCTATTTAAGAGTGATACTCTTATTGGAACTGGAACTTTATGTGATGGTCTCTACAAATTTAGACTTAATAATACTTTTGTTGAGACATTAATGACCTTGCATCATAATGTTGGCACTAAACGAAGTTTGGTGGATGAAAATTCTGCTTACTTGTGGCATAAACGTTTGGGTCATATATCTAAATAAAGAATGCAAAGATTAGTGAAGAATGAAATTCTTCCAGATTTGGATTTTACTGACCTTGGAGTGTGTATTGATTGTATTAAAGGTAAACAAACAAAGCACACTAAGAAAGGTGCCACAAGAAGCACAGAACTTCTTGAAATTATACATACTGATATATGTGGTCCATTTGATGTTCCATCTTTTGGTAAGGAAAGTTACTTCATTACCTTTATTGATGATTTTTCACGTTATGGTTATATTTATCTATTGCATGATAAGTCTCAATCAATAAATGCACTTGAAGTGTATATTAAAGAGATTGAGAGGCAATTAGATAAAAAGGTGAAAATAGTAAGATCAGATAGAGGCGGTGAATATTATGAAAAGTATAATGAATCGGGACAATGTCCAGGTCCATTTGCTAAATTCCTTGAAAGACATGGCATTTGTGCTCAATACACAATGTCAGGTACACCACAACAAAATGGTGTAGCAGAAAGGCGTAATTGTACTTTAATGGAAATGGTTAGGAGTATGATGAGTCATTCATCTTTACCCTTGTCTTTGTGGATGTATGCTTTAAAGACTTTTATGTATTTATTAAATAGGGTTCCTAGTAAGGCAGTTCCAAAGACTCCCTTTGAACTGTGGACGGGAAGGAAACCTAGTTTACGACACCTACATGTTTGGGGTTGTCAAGCAGAAGTAAGAATTTACAATCCATATGAAAGGAAATTGGATTCAAGAACGACCAGTGGTTATTTCTTTGGTTATGCAAAAAAATCCAAAGGGTATAAATTTTATTGTCCTAATCATAGTACAAGAATTGTTGAATCTGGAAATGCTAGGTTCATTGAGAATTGTGACATCAATGGGAGTGAAAGAATGCGTAATGCTTGCATTCAAGAAGTAAGGATAGAAGTTCCTATACCTGAAGCTTCTAAAGTTGTTGTTCCTGATATTGTAGCACAATCTAACAATAATCAAGAACAACAAATTAATTAACAACCACTCCATAATAAAGATGTCAATATTGAACCTCCAATAGCTGAGTCACAAGAAATAGCATTAAGAAGATCTCAAAGAGAAAGGAGGTCGGCTATTTCTGATGACTATATGGTTTATCTACAACAGTCAGAAATTGACTTAGGAATTGGAAATGATCCAGATTCATTTTCCCAAGCCATGGAATGTGAAGATTCTAATGAATGGTTTAATGCCATGCAAGAAGAGTTAAAATCCATGCATCAAAATCAAGTTTGGGATATTGTTGAATTGCCTAAAGGATGTAAGAAGGTCGGGTGTAAATGGATCTTTAAGACCAAGCGCGACTCAAAAGGCAATATTGAACGACATAAAGCCAGACTTGTTGCAAAGGGTTTTACGCAAAAAGAATGCATTGACTATAAAGAGACATTTTCACCAGTCTCTAAGAAGGACTCACTTAGAATCATTATGGCTTTGGTGGCTCATTATGACTTGGAGTTACACCAAATGGATATAAAAACCGTCTTTCTTAATGGGAATTTAGAAGAAGAGGTTTACATAGACCAACCCGAAGGCTTTTCAGTTAAAGGAAAGAAACACAAGGTATGTAAATTAAAGAAATCAATATATGGACTTAAACAAGCTTCCCGACAATGGTATCTTAAGTTCAACGATACCATAACTTCATTTGGATTTAAGGAAAACACCGTTGATCGGTATATATATATATGAAAATTAGTGGGAGCAAGTTTATTTTTCTAGTTCTGTATGTTGATGTTATTTTGCTTGCTGCTAATGATCTTGGTTTGCTACATGAAACCAAGAAGTTTCTCTCTAAGAATTTTGAAATGAAGGATATAGGAGAGGCAACATATGTGATAGGAATAGAAATATTCCGTGATAGATCACAAGGATTATTAGGTTTGTCTTAGAAAGCCTACATTGAGAAAATTTTAGAGAAATTTAATATGAGTAAATGTTCAGCAGGAATAGTTCCAATTCAGAAATGTGATAAATTTAGCCTTTTGCAATGTCCGAAAAGTGAATTGAAACGAGAACAAATGAAAAATATTCCTTATACATCTGTTGTGGGGAGCTTAATGTATGCACAAACTTGCACCAGACCAGACATCAGTTTTGCTGTCGGAATGCTGGGCAGGTATCAAAGTAATCCTGGAATGGATCATTGGAAAGCTGCAAAGAAAGTTCTTAGATACCTGCAAGGAACGAAGAATCATATGCTTACTTATAAAATATCCGATCATCTCGAGGTGATTGGATATTCGGATTTAGACTTAGCCGGATGTGCCGATACAAGAAAATCAACGTTTGGTTACTTGTTTCTTCTGGCTGGAGGGGCAATTTCATGGAAGAGTGCGAAGCAGTCAGTTATTGATGCATCCACTATGGAAGCTGAATTTGTGGCATGCTTTGAGGCCACTATTCATGGATTATGGCCGCGGAATTTTATTTCAAAGCTTGTGATTGTCGACGGTATTGCCAAGCCGCTGAAAATTTATTGTGATAACTCTGCAGCAGTTTTCTTCTCCAAGAACGACAAGTATTCTAAGGGTGCTAAGCATATGGAGATCAAAAACTTGTCTGTTAAAGAAGAAGTTCATAAACAAAGAGTGTCAATTGAGCACATTAGCACCAAACTTATGATAGCAGATCCCTTAACAAAAGGACTGCCGCCCAAAACATTTAATAAGCATGTTGAAAGGATGGGCATTATTGAACGTCATTAGTGTTTGTATCATGATTGTATTAAGTTTATGTATTTGACACTTTGAGCTCACTTACATGTTTATGATATTTCTTGTTTTCTATTTAGTATACATTATGGAAATAGATGAATGTTAAACAGGATAGTTTCTAAGGAAACATTATAGTTGGACTATTACTATACTTCTCATTTATAGATCATGTTAAGTAAAGTGTTATAGTTGTAGTGCATAGAAGGGACTATGTCGATTAATGACATACAACCGCTATGACTCGCATTAGTTTTCTTTACTTAATTGTGATTATTATGTGATTGCCAATTTGATGAAATTTTATAGCATAATGTTATTGTGCACATTACAGTCTTTATTAAACTATAAAAGGAATATCATATGAGCCAAGTGGGAGAGTGTAAGAATTAATGTGGCCCACATGAGATGATTTATGTTATATAGTTTAATAATTATTGTTATGTTATAAAATAAATAATTATTGGTTACAAGGAGTTACGACTCTAATAAATTGAAAGGGTATATCGCTTTGATGGAAGGCACATTTTCAACGAACATATAAATAGAGTCCGGTCCTCTCTCCACCCACAACGAACAAACATAACCTAAAGGAATTTGGTATTCTCTCCTCCATCGATATAATACATCAAGAATAGTAGGTTAAGGGAGAGAAATCGGATTTCTTCTTTTGGTTCGTGTTCCTTGGGTTTTCTACAACGATCAAGTGCAACGCTATGGATAAAGATATGTCTTCATCTATTTGTGAAAAACATGAAGATCAAAAGATCACTGCGTTTATTATGAATTTCCGCATTACAGATTTAATATGTATTATCTTACAACATATATATATATATATGAAAAACAAAACGAGAAAAAAAAAAAAAAAACTCAATTACGTGAGAAGCACAATTGAGAAGAGTTTGTCAAGGTGTTAAGTGAGGTTAAAGCTACCAGCAAAAGATAAATGGTTTTGAATTGACTTAAAATAGAAAAAGAATGAAGGCGTGATCATGAAGGAATGGCGATTAATTAGTTTGTCCTTTTTTTTTTGCTAATTAGTTTGTCCTTTAATGTGAAAATGATTTCAATTGCATGATTCTACTTGACCCAAAAAAAAAAAAAAACACATACTTTTAGAGGTTTTTTCAGGACACTTTTATTCAAATGTAAAAAAAAAAACACAATTTTTAGTACATGAAACTCATTTAGTTTTCTTGTGACATGAGTAATCGACATTGTAAAAATTGAATCATTTTCTTTTTGTAAAATTTGTTTAATAAGTGTCCTTATGCTCAACTTGAAAGTCAAGAGTCAATAAAACCTCAGAAAATATATCAGACATGGGATTTAACTGAATTTGAAGGACTTAGTGTTTGCAAAGAATTTCAATAAGAAAATGACAAAAGAAAAGGTATGACACTCAATCGTCACAGAGAATATGATGCGGGAGAATCGAATCAATTCTGATATTTATCCTTAGTCAGTGACTCAGTGGCGTATCCTTTAGGCCTTAATGGCGATTGCAATCTATCATAGATCCCATCATTATCACTCAAAACACATTCAACCACCTTGCGCCTGCATCAGAATACGAATCAAACCAATCTTTTCTTATTCATGTCAACTTCATTTCTAGCTATCTATGATTCCCAATTACTCAAAGAGCGGACAACCACCTTTGAGGAATCAATAGGTAAATTTTTATTTTTTTTTTATCCTCTTGATTTTGATGTTTTCCTGGATTATGCTTCCCTAATCATTTACAACTTTGTTAAGTTGGTGCAATCTAGTTGATTTCTACTACATTGAGGGACCTAAAAAAAAATTCCCAAAAAAACTTCTAGCAAGTTCAATGGAATAATACAAGATAGGCCAAAGCGGCCAATATCTCAAGTGAGTTAATTTAGAATGTCACAAATTATGAGCATGGACTCACCATCCATATAATCGATAACCATTTAAGAATATGTAGATGAAGAGGGAAGTGACTAGATAGTATTTCCCCATAATAATGTCATGCGAGCACAATTATATCAAGGCACATCCTCCACGGGACAAAGATCATCCTTAAAATCGCGCCTTATATATGCGAGCTTGCTAGTAAAGAAATTGAGGTGGTGAGGTCAAAGAGTACCAAGTCCAGGATTTGATCCCTGTGAGCTCCAAACACATATTTATATAGAAGACAGAGTGAAATCCAAAAAGAAAAAAACAAATCTCAAATATGTATGTGAGAGTGAGTGTTAGAGTAGGATTAGCGTAGAACCGACCAAAAAAAAAAAAAGATATGTGAGAAGCACAAATGAGAGGAGTTTTTTTTTTTTTTGGTCAGTCCTATTCTATTTATATTCTAACTCTGCCGGCGTGTTAGGTGAGGTTAATGCTACTAGCAAAAGAAAAATAGTTTTGAATTGACTTAAAATAGAAAAAGAATGAAGACATGATCATTTAACGTGAAGATGATTCATCAATCGCGTGATTCTACTTGACAGAAAAAACACACATACTTTTAGAGTTTTTCTTTTTTTCAGGACAATCTGCTCTTCAACTATAAAAAAACACAATCTTTAATACACGAAACTCATTGAGTTTTCTTGTGACATGAATATAACATTGTAAAAATTTAATCATTTTATTTTTTCTACAATTTGTTTAATAAGTGTCTTTATACTCTACTTGAAACGAAGCAGTCAGTAAAACCTCAGAAAAAAATATATATATTAAACACGGGATTTAACCAAATTTAAAGGAGACTTAGTGTTCGCAATTGGTGCAAGAATTTCAGTAAGAAAATGACAAAAGATAAGGTGTGACATATAACCATCAAAGAGAATATGATGCGACAGAATCGGGATGCGGCAGAATCAAGTCCTGATCTTTATCCTCGGCCAGTGACACGTCCTTCAGGCATTGACGGTGATTGTATTTTATCATAGATCCCATATCATCACTCAAAACACATTCAAGCATCTTGCACCCCATAAGAATATAAAGGGTTAATATCCTGAAAAACCTCAAATTAATACACTTATGACAAATTTATCTTCAATTATTTTTTTGACCATAAAAAACTTCAAACTGGTACACCTGTGACAAATTTACCCCGACTGACCATAAAAAATCCTAAATCGGTATATTTATTACAAATTTATTCCAAATTTATTTATTCGACCGCAAAAAACCCCAAATTGATAAATTTGTGATAAATATACTCTCCGCTAAATTGGATTAATACCACAAAAAAATCACAAAAATTGTAAACTATGACAAATGGAGCGTAAAATCATAAATTGATATATCAGTCAACTGTTACGTGTCATTTAACTTAATAATTTGACGGTAAAATTTAACGAAAATTAACAAATGGTAAATTTGTCACAAGTATACCATTTGGGGTAAATTTGTCAAAAGTATATCAATTTTGGATTTTTGGTAGTCAAAAAAATGGTTTGAAGTAAATTGTCACAAGTGTACCAGTTTGGGATTTTTCAGAATATTAACCTGAATATAAATCAAACTAATCTTTTTCTTATTCACTTTCCGCTTCATTTCAGGCTATTGATGATTCCCGATGACTCAAATAGTGGACAAGCACCTTTGAGGCATCAGTAGGTAAATTTGTCTCTCTTTTTTATCCTCTTGATTTTGATGTTTTCCTGGATCACGCTTCTCTAATCATCTACAACTTTTTTATGTTGGTGCAATCTAGTTGATTACTACTACACTGAGGGACCTGAAATTTTTTTTCCCAGAAAAATTTCTAGCAAGATCAATGGAATGAGTAGAAAAGACGAGTGAGGGAAGATCTTAATAGCAAGTTCATATACGTGGAGAGAGAGAGAGAATTATCTCCTTTGTCCTTCCATTTTTAATTATCATCATGGATGCTTGTGTTCATCAAATTAAGCTGAGAAAAGGCATATTGAGAAGTTTAACTGGATGGTTTTCAATTTTCCCTCGCTCCGGTTGCGCGTTTTGATGTATACACGGCATCTCATCAGACATATGTTGCTCTCAATCACGTGAAATTATCATGTTGACGTGGCGTTTCAAGTTCATTAGTTGAGCCGACAAGCTGAAACTCCGAGCCAGTTAATGTGTGTTTGGGCTTTGATATTCTGGCTTGAATGGTGTTTTCTTTTCGCAACATTGGAGCTTCTTTCATGTAGTACCAGATGTTCAGTGGAAGTAGAGCCACAGGTATGTTTTTTTTTTTTTTATGGTTCTGATCGAGTCACATCCCTTGCTCTTGATCTATAGATTTTTTAAGATGGTAATACTGGTTTTCTTCCATCTTAGCCTCAATCTTTGTTGAGTCTATGGAGGTGTTGGTAGATTGGTGTGGTGTGTTTGAATCGGGGATAATATATATAGCTCTTGTCGTCTCTCTTCCTTAAGATTGAGCTTCATCAATCTACAGTTGCCTCTCTCTCTCTCTCTCCCCCGACAAGAACAGTGGTTTCTTGCGTCACATCCTGTGAGTTTCTCGACCATGTGCATAATGCATATCACCAGCATGATACCTACCCCAGATGGCGGAATGGTCCTGTAATTTGTCACATGAAAATAATACGTGGCAACCATCCATATGTCCACATCTTAATTTGACATGTGGAAAACAGTAATAGTTTGATGGATTTTCATGGTAAACAACAGGTTCTTCTATTGTACATTTTCTTGATAGAATTGCTTTTCTTGATTCAGAATGCTGGATGGATGAGAGAAGAGTAATGACAATCTGGAAATACTGATGAAAGTTCTATAAATCTTTTGAGTGTCGGCCCAGAGATCAAGTCGGTGCTTCACCTGAGTTGAACATGGAGACCATTGCACATTTCAGCCACCAACACCTGCTGAAAACATGTGAGATCGGGGAGCATAAAGAAGTTAACTGCGCGGCATGCGAGAAGCACTGCTCCAATCAATCTTACTGTTGCAAAGAATGTAAATTTTTTCTCCATAAATCCTGTGCTGAGCTATCGAGAGAGCTCAAACACTATTTACATTCTCACAATTTGACCCTCTGTGATACGGCAAACTTGGGCTGCCGCTACTGTGATTTCTGTTTGAAGAGATTCCGTGGCTTCACCTATCGATGTCAGATATGTAACTTTGATCTCGATATTGAATGCGCTCTGAAGTCCACCAATGGTTCCAAAGTCAAGAAGCAAATTCAGCACTTCAGCCATGGCGACCCCTTAATATTGGTGGAGGTGATTGATGAGGATAAAGAACGATGGTGCAGAGCTTGCGAAAGACGCTGCACAACCAACACGTATTACTGTGGCTCATGTCAATTTTTTATCCACAAGCCATGTGCGGAGTTGCAGCAAGAGCTCCATCACCCAGCACATTTGCATACCCTAAAGCTTTGCCCTGTAGAAGATGATGCAGGATTATGGTGTGATTTCTGCGGAGAAATTTTCCATGGCTTTGTGTACCAGTGTAACGATTGTCAGTTTCACCTGGATGTGATCTGTGCACTAGAACTACCTCCCAGTGAACCTGGGGGTCAGACGGAGATAAACCATTTTGGACACAGGCACCCGTTGACTCTTTGCATGAGAAATGATGAAGACGAAATCCTCAAATGCAGAGCATGTGATGGAGCTGCTTAGGTCCAGTCTATGGTTGTGAGCGCTGTGAGTATTTTCTCCATGAGTCATGTGCAAAGTTACCGTCGGAGCGGGAACACCTCTATCACGAACAGCATCCCTTGAAGCTTCGGGTTGCAATGTACCACTACTGCGATCTCTGTGGAAAGAGAATTGAGGGCTACATGTACAGCTGTGAGCAATGCAACTTTGACCTGGACGTTTCATGTGCTCAAATGCCCCCCACCAGACCTGGAAGAATAGTGACACGTACGAGGAAGAAAGTTGAAGACATAAAAAGGCGACATTTCTGTCATGAGCATGGGTTGACAGGAAGCGTGAAGAGCGAAGAGGATAGAGTTCTTTGCAGCGGATGCGAGAAACATTGCTCCGGTCTCACATATGCATGTGATGAGTGCAAGTTTTATCTCCATGAAGCGTGCTGTCAGTTACCCAGACAGTACAATCATTTTTTCCATCCGCTCCATAAGCTCACCCTCCAGAATAGCCATTCGGGGGTTTACTGTAGAGCCTGTGAAAAAAAGTGCCGTGGCTTTACTTTCTCTTGCAGGGAATGCAATTTCCATCTGGATGTTGTGTGCGCTATGATGGCCAAAAAAGTAATTCACGCTGGCGGTCGCTATATTCCACACTTCAGTCATGGGCATCCCTTAAAACTCATTGATGAGGAGTTGAACACGAAGTGTTTAGCTTGCAATAAACAGCGCTTGGACTCAGGCCTGATATATGGTTGCAAGAAGTGCAGGGTGTGGCTCCATAAGTCATGCGCTGAATTGCCGCAGAAGATTGAACATTTCTTTCATAAAGATTGCCCGGGTCATCTCAGCTTGGTAGCTCGACCCACCCTGGAGCCCAAGCTAAGAAAGGCAAAGTGCCGGGCCTGTCACAAAGAATGCCAGGGGTTTATATTCCGCTGTGAGCTCTGTCGGTTCAAGTTGGACGTAGAATGCGCTTTAATGCCCTCTATCATTCCTGAAGGTACACAGACAAAATGTTTTTCTGGCCATGGGCACCCTCTACAGCTACAACAAATCAATGGAGATGCTACAGTTCGCTGGTGCTCTGTATGCGAGAATCGTTGTGTCGATGCAACTTATGAGTGCAGTCTATGCGAGTTCTTCGTCCATGAATCCTGCACAGAACTGACCCCAGTAATCTCTCAACCCTCTCACCCTTTTCATCCTAAACACAAGTTGGAGCTGCGCATCAAAGACAGATTCACGTGTGAAGCCTGTCTTAAAGAAAGTTCTGGCTTCACTTATGATTGCCGTTCATGCCCCTTCAGCCTCCATGTTGGCTGTGCAAATCTAAAGCCCAAAATACAATTTGATGCTCACGACCACTACCTTTGTTTCTTTGACAGTTTATATGCCAAAGTTAGGTGCAATGCCTGCAGAAGAGATATAGTCCCATGTTCCAGCAAGAAAAGCAAAGAGGAAGTAGTTCGCTGTGTTCGTTGTAATTACAATCGACATCTTGCATGTGGTCCATTACCTTGTACAATCAAATCTGAGGACCACAAACATGACATCCAACTTGAGGATGAGCTTCGTGAAGACGAGTCAGGCATATACTATTGTGATGCTTGTGAGAGAAAAAGGAATCCAGAAGAGAGCGTCTACAGATGTACACAAGCACGATGCCCATATGTTGCTCATTTTCATTGTATGAAATCTGAGGTATTTCTAGTCCCTTTTATAGCTCAAGCTTTGTGTAACTTGCTGGAAAACGTGACATTTAAGCCAGAAGCCCAGAATCAGATGTTTTATGCAATTTTCATTCTGAATTAAATCTACATAATCCAACTTAAGAGTAAATGTCAAGCACAAGATAAGCATATTACAATGAACGATGGTATGTTGGAAAACTGTGAGAAGCTGAGGCACATGGCTATAACTATAAGGAGAAAGAAACAATGTAAATATCCCCATAAGATTCAAGTTATAAATTAGAATAGACCAGTGGACCTGTTTGGAAGTAAACAGTCTTCCTCTTCACATGATGTTCGTTTATTTTTCCTTCTTTTGTGATGCCATAATATGCTTAGCTCGTGCTGCCTTTAATTGTGTTTGCTTGTCAGGTCACATGTTTATTGAAGGGTGTGCAGAAAGAAATAGAGTTAAGAACCCTTGGCACACGCATTTCTGGGAAACTAATGAGTGAAGACCAGGAGATTACTGGGTCCGAACCTCATGGTCGGATCGATTTTGGAAGGGAAATGGGCACCAAAGACGTACCCACATTGGAGAATTTACTAGATGCTTTCCTTGAAGAGGAGCAAAATAAATTCCCAGATGCTTTTCAGATCTTGACGAAGGAAATGTGTGGGTTAGGACTAGAATCTTTTTGGGAGCCGCTGAAAGGTAAGGATGGCATTCCAAAAGCTTCCCCATTTTCGCATCAAGCTTTCTCCCAGTTCGGGAACATGCTAAAACCTGAGACAGGGAACTCACATTTCTCGATGACATTTTTTGAAAACGATGTGCTTGTTGACGTTGAGGGACTCATGGTCGTCCAGAGCCTAGCCCCAGTCCTAAAAAATTTGCTGGAGAAGCGCGGAGATATAAGCACGAAATCTCGGTTGAGTTCAAATTCAAAGAACCTGATCTTCACTATGCTGTGTGGGGCAATAAGGAGCATGTCCAGCACAAAAGTTGACCACCCCTTCTTCGAGACCTTGTTCTATAATTGGTGGAACCATGTTACAATGGCCAAGCACGCTGGGTTCGAAACCCGGTTTTTCTTGGGTCATTTGGACAAAATCTTGCGAGCTCGCTTTGCTTTCCAAGCAGACAA
This sequence comes from Eucalyptus pauciflora, assembly GCA_007663325.1. Lineage (NCBI taxonomy): Eukaryota > Viridiplantae > Streptophyta > Magnoliopsida > Myrtales > Myrtaceae > Eucalyptus > Eucalyptus pauciflora. The sequence goes on along the minus strand of VMYD01000006.1, from coordinate 4,270,959 downwards.
AGTTCAGGAAGAGAAGCTGAAAGAGTTGGCTGGTCAAATTAAAAAATGTCGGGCATCCTCGGAGGAATGGACAGTGAAAGCAGCAGAACTGACCGATGCACGCAGGCGGTATCGTGAATCTGCAGAATCAAGCTTAATAAAGGTGCTGTCGATTGAGGCAGAGAGACTTGAGGGTAACACGGTCGGCTCTGCTCTGTTATGATGCTGTCCCCTCCAAATTGTGGCAACTCTTATTTCACATGATGTCGTAAGTAGCTTCGGAAGCAGTAATCCTTTTCTTCTTCTTTTGACTCGAGCAAAAATTTAGCTGTCTGGATATTTGGCTGTTGGTGAGACATGTTGCAGATATTGCTGTTCAATGATATGGTTTGCCTTCACCTGAATTATTTATCCATCCATTACACCATATATGGAATCAGATGACTACTCTATTTTACATCTTACTCCTTAATTCGATGAGTGGAAGATTGAATGTAGAACCATCAGACACGTTTATCTAGGCTCAGCAATTACCCTAAGCCGGTAGCTATTAAGACTAACAATTATACGATCTGAAAAGGATATATATCGATTCACATGAATAGTGAAATAAGACAAAGACATAGAAGATGGTGCAAGCAAATTTTATAGGGATTTAGCTTAAATTAAGTTTACGTTCACTCTCCCAAACTAACAACCAATAGCATTCGAAACAACCAATAGCATGTCGAATCCACTAATAGTCATATAAATAATTACAACAATGCAACTATTGCTTTTACTCGAAACCGAAAGATCCCACTATCAATCAACAAGTACTGTTACATCCTCAAATCACAAATGACAATAACAATAAATCTTAAAAGAGTGAAACATAAGTAAGTAGAATCATGATTTTAGAAAGAAAAAAAAATGTGACAATATCAGCATTTGTAGCTTTCCCCAATTTTCATATCTCCTTCAGCATGTATGAAGTCTCTTGTATAATCTTCGGTCTCCAATTTAATCGTTGGATAATCTCATTGGAAATGATTACTAGAGATTTGATTGCCCATGCAATCATATTTCCTCGGTAACAATGAGATTTTCCCTGATAGAGTAAGCTATACTTGACAATTATCTATTCCTCTAGTTGAGTGAATAAAAATAGCCAAGATTTCAGAATTCTAAATTCTGAAGCTAGCTATTATTCCTTTTGAGTTACAAATTTAGTCAAAGGAGTAAAGGGAGTTGCCTTTATCAGCAATCCAATGAGTCTATCCAAGGTGCCCGTTAGGAATTTACTTACAAATCGCTATCCATTGATTTTCCTAAACTTATTAGTAATCAATACTTTACTCAATTATTCACCATATTATTGTCCCTCCAAGCATCCAAAAACTCCCGTTTCTTCTAGACTTATTCATCATTATCAAGGTTCATCCCACTTTTAAGCACTACACGAAGACGTGGGACAAACATGTAATCAAATGTAAAAGAGGAAGAATTCATATGACATGGCTCGAAGAAAAAGTAAAATAATATGATGCATAAGATGAACAATTTTAATCAATAAGAAAAAGAATAAGGGATTGTTTGTTTGTGTTCATAAACACTTTGTGTTCCTGACCCGAGTTTATGAACACAATTTCTGTTTTTTTGTTCTGGGGAACAAAAAAAAAACAGAAACGTATTTGTTTGGGTTTTTGTTCCAAATCTATTTTTTTGTTTCCGAGAACAAATTTAGAACAGAAACAAGAAACAAAAAAACTTGTTTCCTGTTCCCGGAACACTTTCGAGAAACAATTTTCTCTCTTCTATTTTTTCCTTCTCTTTCTTTTCTTCTTCTTTTCTTCTTCTTTTTTTTTGACCGGTTGCCGGCCTCGGCCATGGCCGACAACCTCGCCAAAGCGTCGCCGGCCCCAGGCGAGGCCGAGCGTCACTGGCCCCTGGCAAGGCCGCCAGCCCTTGTCAGCCGGTCGCCGGCCATGGCCGAGGCCGGCGACCGACCAAAAGAAAGGAAAAATAAAAAAGGAAAAAGGAAAAATATTTAAAAAATTAAAAAAAAATCATACAAGTTTACCAAACGCGTTCTTCTGTTCGAATATTGTTCCCCGAAACAAAAATAGTTTCTTCTATTTTTGTTTCTTAGAACAATTTTTTAACAAAAACGTTACCAAACGCACCTTCAATATCTCATTCACTTGTTACCCTTGGGCCTTGATAACAAATTATACCCCCATCCGAATAAATCAGAATAACGGCCATGAGAAATGACTAAAATGAGCAACAAATTCAAATAAGAAAAAGCAAAGGCTATTGATGAAATTTTGGACCACTGTATGGGAAAAAAATAGATGCAACTTATAGGAATAAGGAAAAATTATATAAATGCTCGTTGAACTTTAATCCAATGTACAATGTCATTTATAAATTTTTAATTTGTTCAATGTAATCTCTGAATTTTTTGTATATATTCAATTTATTCCCCAGCATATATGAAATGTTTATTCTTCTATTAATTCAAGTTAACGAAATTTACTGATTTGACTCCCAATTCAGTAAGTTTGAACAGTGGACAAAAAAATAATACTAAACGTAAATTATTCATGTAACATATTTAATTTAAATCAGGATATAATAATCCATACTATCAATTAATATGGATATTCCTCTTTTTTTTCAAATTGAACAAATTAAATAATAATAATAATTTATTATTATTATTATTATTATTATTATTATTATTATTATTATTATTATTATATTTTAATCGGAATTGAATATCTCACGTGAGTAATACACGTATGACATTTTTTTTCGTCCACCATTGAAACGTATCGGTTTAGACCCAAGAAAAGCAAGAAAAAAAAAAACGAGAGACAGCCAAATCAGCCAATAAAGAAAAGGAAAACAAAAACAAAAATCCACCTGATAATTATGATATTATCGAACCTTCCCCTACCAATACGACTTACCGCATCATTAATCCGGTAAGTTTGAACAGTTAAAAATATTAATATTACATGTGAATTATCTATGTAAGATATTTAATTCAAATTAGGATATAATAATCTATGTTATCAAATAATATCGATATTCCTTTTTTTTCAAATTGAACAAATTAAACAAAATTATTATGATACTTTAATTGGAAGTGAATATCTCACGTGAATAATGCACGTATAATATTTTTTTCGTCCACCGTTCAAACGTTTCGGTTTGGACCCAGATTAATGGAGAAGAGGAAAATTAGACCCAAGGAAAGCAAGAAAAAAAGAAGAGCCAACCAAATCAGCCAATAAAAACAAAATCCACCTGTAATTATGATATCATTGAACCTTCCCCTACCAGTACGACTTACCGCATCATCAATCAGAACGTCCGCCACCAAAACGACACAAGTCTCTCTCTCTCTCTCTCTCTCTCTAGAAGTAGTTGCAGAGAGGAAGCGATTGGTGGGAGGTTGAAGAAGCAAAGCAAGCGTGATTGATTGCGCGTGTCGGGGGATGACTCCTTCGTCGCCAATGGTCGAGCTCCGCCTGCTTCACTGATCTCACACCTCCTCTTCAGAAGCTCTCGGGGGCCTCTCTCGCCGCCGGCGACGACGACGGATCAAAAGGACTCAATCCATGGCCTCCGCCGCCTCCCCGGTCGCCGCCGCCGCCTTCTCGATCGCTCTGGCCTTCTCGATATTCGCGGTCTCGTACTCCGTGCCCTTCATCGTCTTGCATGGTAATTGGGTCCGCAACGTGGCCTCCCGTTCGACGGGCCTCGCGCGGGATTGTGTCTGCTTGTGTGCTTGGAGCTTGTCGCGCGGTGGAATTGACGGGTCAAATGATGTTTTGGGTGTTGCCTATTTCGATTATGGCCGCTTGTCATGCTTGCTTTTTGGGTGGGAGAGCGACTCTCGCGGATACCTCTAGCGAATTTTGCGTCTTTGATGATTTCTAGCTCACTTGAAATAGGAAGGAAGAAGTCGAAAGCACGAAACTTGGTGTCCCGTCGAGAAGTTAAAGGAGTAGGAATCGTGTCGTTTCATTTCATGTTGGTTTGTTCAGTTAGGAGCGAACCCTTTTATTGAGTGAATCATTTGGGATGTTGGTTTCGACCTTTTGTATGTGTACACCAACGGTTATTTGGCGGATTGCTGTATGGTCTGTTATCGGCAGTCTGATTCTTTAAGGGTCTAATTCGATTTTGTGTATTGTCGGCAGTTGGATAGAACGGATGGTGGTGTAACTGGAAGCAAATTATGCTGCTTATTAGAAGAATTTTCGAGTTTTGGTTCATTAGATTGCGTGGTTTATTCTGTTCTTGTGCCTAATCCCTCTCTCTTCTCTAATGAACTTTTTACACTGGTTCTGTTTCCCTTCTGAATTTTGGCAGGCATCGGCGATCAGTGCTCCAATCGAGGGGTTACACAGTTCACTAACCTTTTGAGCGAATATTCTGGTGCTGAAGGGTTTTGCATGTATGCCTGTATAATCTCTTCATATCCTTTTTTCTGTAGCCGGGTTACTTAAATTGATCTTCTCATCAATGTGATCACCGCTCTATGGTTGGTTATTTTGTACTTTGTGAGATTTATTTAGAATTCCTTCGTGCTACTTTATATGCCTTGCTCAGACTGGATTACTACGCTCTACCAAAAGATTTCAAGTATTTGCTACTTCCATAAACCAAAAGATTGTAAATTATGATTTGACATTGAAGAGAGAGCACACTTAGGTTAAGACCTGAATTTGTTTTGGAAGCTGGATGCCCTTAGGATTGTTTCCTTAGAGATACATCTATGACATTATGAGTAAGACCTTCTTCGCCCAATTTACACAAGGACGTCCATCAGAAGTGCATCTAAAGAGATTTTATGTAATAAATATCAGGTCACTACTCTCCTATGAGTATGACGAGCATGTTCATTCCATTGTGCATAATCTTTGTCCATCATAGTGTGCAATTGCTAGTCTTATTACTGACTTCTGCTCCTTTTCTGAGACAACTTACGGCTATTTTTATATCTGCAGAATTTTTTATTTTTTTTATATAGCAAAAATCATTGGTCAATTATGCCCGACTCAATATTAACTGGATTGAAGAAATTATCAGTCATTCAAACTGCATAATGATAAATGTCTGTGACACGCATAATTTCCTCACCTGTTATTATTCTCGATAAAGTCTATATCGGTGATGCTTTCCTATTCTATTCATGTCATCTTCATCCTTCTGTAAAATCTGTTTTATCAAGCCATTTTTTTTATAGATAAATTTCCTAGGAATATGGCCTCATGTTGCTTTGCTTTTCTCCTCTTGTTGTATGATGATAATTTCTTTCTGAAGAAGCTTAGTATTCTGGTTTTGCATGACTTGTTTGAACGCTAGCTTCACCTGTCTAATTTTACTGCAGAGAAATTGGGGATGGAGCATGGGATTCATGGTTTATGCCTCTTGACGATCAGGTACTGTGCAGTCTGCATTAATGTCTGCTTGATATGATCCAAATCTGCAACTTGCTACCATGTAATGTGACTTTTGTTCTGTTATTGCAGGCTGGAGTTGTTTGTGACCAGGTATTACACCTCTGTGAGATGGTCGTTGTGGCACAGCTTTCTGATTATTTCTGCTGTTAGACCTTGTATGATTTGCCAGAGTCTTTGCAGGTGAAAGAAATGAAAGAACTAAGCCAGGGTTACAACATAGTTGGTCTCTCTCAGGTGATTTCATGAAAATTTAGCTACTTTTAAAATGGTTTTCAGCAAACATTAGTTTGGTCATCTGTTTACTATTTGAGTGAGAACCTATTCAAAAATGTAGGTCATGTTACTGAGAAGCCATACAATCATTGGTTACTGGCTAGCTGAATATACCCGACTTTTTAGCTACTACATCAAGTTACTGATAATGGCAGGATTCATGAATTTGACATGGTAGACAGGATCATGTACATTGAAGCCATCTATTGTTGTCTACAAATTCCTTTTTCTTTTCTTTTTTGGGTTAAAGTTATTTAAGAATTTGCTACCATGGTTTTGACCATATATCAAACGAAGTCTACTCTTTGGAACCAAAGAGATAGATTAAAGTTTGGTAGTCATATTAGAATTTATTCCTTTTTTCCTAAAATTCTTTCAAGCAGACATTTATTAAGATTGTGTTTGGGACTGATGATCAGTAACTACATTCACTGTTAATGGTTCTAATCCAATCTGCGAAACATTTTCTTACTTTTGTTTCTTTTGACAGGGAAACTTGATAGGCCGGGGTGTTATTGAGTTCTGCGATGGAGGACCCCCTGTAAGAAATAACTGCTTTTGCAATCTTTGATATTACTCCCCTGTAAGAAATAACTGCTTTTGCAATCTTTGATATTACTCCTCTGTGACTCAGTATTCTGATATTTTTCTGCTTGGACCGGCGCTTTTTCCCCTCTTAAGAGCATAGATTTCTCTGCCTGATTATTCGTAGTTAAGGTTAAGTGTTTGTAATATGCTAGGCTGAAATTCGAACAAATCCTTAGCAGGACTTGGTAGTTGTTATGACACAGTTGAAGTTCAGTCCTATGTATACTAGTATTTGTTGTCCTTTAATAAATGAGCTCGCTTCCATGTACAGACACTCATCTCTATAACCGTTTGCAATTCCATGCTTCTACTTTTTCGAAAGAAAAAGAAGAGATGCGATCACTAATTCTTGTCCCTCTTGATTAAGCAGGTTAAGAATTTTATCTCCTTAGGAGGACCACATGCTGGTACTGCTTCTGTTCCTCTATGCGGTGTAAGTATTCTCATGGTATCGTTATCATGGTCATAGCAATTGTCAAAGACCTGAACCATAAGTTTTTGTCTAAAACATAAATATCGTAACATCCTTTGGGAATCAAGATGAGGGTTGCTTGCTTGTTTTTGAGATTAATTCATCCTCTGTTGAATAATTTTCTCTTGCTTCTTCAGACCGGTCCGCTATGCATTATTGCTGACCGACTTATCAAGTCCCACATATACAGTGATTATATTCAGGTAATCCTTTGAATTTCTTCAGATCTTTTACTCTGCTTTTAATGTTCAGAACTTTGACAGTCCATAATCGAGTCCAAAGATTCTTATTCCACTCTCTTGACTTATTTCATTTGATTGTGGAGGCCTGTGATAAATATTCAAATTGATTTGATATGTGAATTGCAGGCTCATTTGGCTCCTAGTGGTTATCTCAAACTACCAAATGTGAGTGATGTCTTCTCATTGAGCATCCCCGCCCTTCAGTTGCTATTACGTAATCATCCTCAATGCTAGTAGCCTTCTCTTATTTTGACTGCAATTGTTCTGGTTATGCATTCAGATTTGGCATGGATTGGATTTAGGCTCTATTCGTTTTGCAGAAATTGTGGCATTTCTAAAAAATATTTTCTAGAAAAATAACAATATTTTTTGGTGTTAGGTTGAAATTTGAAAACGAATTATAAAATATTTTTTGCCATTTGGTATGAAAATTTTGATTTGATTTTCCTCCGTACACTCCTTTCAATAATTTCTTTTCTCTTTCTTTTTTTATCTTTAAAAAAATGAATTTTTTTATTTTTTATTTTTATCTCTTTATCTTTCTCTTTTTCTTTTTCTTTTTCTTTCTACTGTTTTCCTTTTTCTTTTATATTTTTTCTTTGCTGCCTCCGTTGATCACCGGCCATGGCAATAGCTGGCAACTGGCCAAAGGCGACCTTCAAGGCTCACCGACGAGCCAGATTCCGGGGAGCTTCGAGCTTGCTGGCTTCGAAAAGGTTCGCTGATCTGGCGAGGGCAAAGGCCGGCGAGCTCAACACTCACGCTCGCCAATCTGGCAAGCGGCCAACTGTGGTTGACAAGGCCTCAAGCTCGCTGTGGCCTGTTGCCAGCCATTGCTGTGGCTGGAGATCGGCCCAGAGAGAAGGAAATTAAAAGAAAGAAATAATTCAAAATTCCAATTTTTAAAAAAAAAAGAGAGAGGAAGCTTGCTGGGTTGACATGAAAGAGTGAGATAAGAGAGAATGAGCGAAGGAAATGTTTTCCTATACTTGAAAAGCGGTTGCTCTATCCCTAACATTCCAATGGCACAACTAATAAACCGCAACATTGATTTGAACTCCAGGCTATTTCAGACTATCTGGCGAAATGTAGGTTTCTTCCGAGGCTCAACAACGAACTCCCTGATGAGAGAAATTCCACTTACAAGGAACGGTTTAGTAGCTTGGAGAACTTGGTGCTTATAATGGTGAGTTGGAATAGTTTGATCTGTTTCGTCTGTTATACCGTTTATTCACATATTGAAAAGAAAAAAAAAATTGCTTGTCTAATCTCATCACCGATGTTGCATGATGGACAGTTTGAACATGACACAGTCTTGATCCCAAAGGAAACTTCCTGGTTTGGATATTATCCAGACGGCGCATTCAATCCAATAATGTTTCCAAATGAGGTGACTTAATGCACTTGTAATTTTTGTTTGTCATTTATCGTCTCTATTCAAGCTGAACTAATTGAACTCGCGACATTTTCTTCTTCTTTTCCTGCTCGAGAGCAACTCAACATATATTTCCCTGTGATTCAAATGCAGACACAACTTTACATGGAGGACTGGATTGGTTTGAGAAGTTTGGACGAAGCTGGGAGGGTTCACTACGTTAGCGTCGCAGGAAACCATCTCGGAATATCCAGAGGCGATATGAAAAAGTATGTCGTCCCTTTCTTGGAAGAACAGAAAACAGGAACCCGCGATGGGGTCGGGGGCAGAGAATCAGCTGAAAAGCCACTTCTTCGGAGATTGTCATGGTCATCCTCACTCGAGAGTTTCTTCAGGGAATTGCTTGAACTCACTGAGGAGAAGCCATTACCAAGCTATTGATTCAGATGGATACATGATATGGTAGTCACGCCACCTTACGATGGTGTTACAAAAGAAAACTGTCGGATTGTTTGTTCCATTGTATTGTAAGGGCGATTGCACTCGAAACCGTTGTTGGTCGTGTGGTATCTACGGTCCTGTAATTCTTATGAGATACGAGAGGGACAGTGAAGAGGCATCTCCGGTCGTCATTACAAGATGATTTGCTGGTATACTCGTCTGATTTATAAGATGGCCAGTCTTGTTTCTATATATGTACACGAAGCAGTTGTCTCTCCCTCTCGCATCTTCATGTCTCCCTTACCGCATTGGAAAACCAACTCATAAGCTAAGTAGCACGGATACACGACATGTCGACACGTCATTTCTTAAAAATAGAAAATTTCGATACGTCATTTCTTAAAAATAAAAAATTCCGATACGTTAGAACACGTTATATATTAAATAAATATTTTTATTTTTAATTAATTTAATTTAAATTCAGTATTTTTATTTTTCGAAATTATTTTTTAATCTCATTTAATTATTTTTCCGATTAAAAAAAAAATCTCCACTAGAGTCCACCCCACTCGCTTCTAGTTCTTTCCCTCCCCTCCCCCAATATTTTTCTTTCCCTCCCCACCATTGTCCATCTCCCCGGCCCCAAATTTATTTTTCTTTCCCTCCCCACCACTCATCACTGACAGACAGGCTGTCCCTGTCTCTTCCCCTTCCCCAAAAAAGGCAATGGCCCATCAAAAACCCTAGCTCCACACGACCCTTCCTCCTCTCCTTCCTCGCGAGCTCCGCACGACCCTTCCTCTTCTCCTTCCTTGCCGCTCGCCGCACGACCCCCTTCCTCTCCTCTCCTCTCCTCCTCGCCGCACAACCGCTTTCCTCTCCTCTTCCTCTCACCTTCGGCCCTTTCTCCCTCGCAGCTGCAACCTCGTTGAATACATCACAACATCACAGTGGCGGCCGTCTCTCGCAACCTCGTCTCTGCACCCTCGCCATCGCTTCCACCCTCCATCATCTTCCGAACACGTGTTGAAACGTGTCGACAAAAGTTGACCGCATATCTAAAAATCCGACACGCGTTGACCGTGTCCGAGCGTGTCGACGTGTCCAACACGTGTCGGACACGACACGGAAGCACAGGCAGCGTGTGTGTGCTTCATAGCTCACGAGTTTCGATAGGCTCAACCTCTTCATGAGGGCAGTGCACGATATTGACACCCAAATAAAAAAAGGGCAGTGCACGACAACTCTGTACGTTTGAAGGACTTTGGTTGCGGTACTGCAACCAACTGCACCGCCCTCACTTCGGCACAGAAAATAAGAATATTTTTAAAGCCCGAAATTTCCTTTTGTCTCCAGACAAGAATAAAAAACCGTCGCAGTCCAGCAAAGTCATAACAGCTGAGTTAATTTGGCGACTACCGAAACCCCGATATCTACTTGCTTGGAGGGAAATGCCCATAAAACATGGAAGCTCGCAAGGAAATTTCCTTTGTACATTTCTATGCGGATAAAGCTCATCTTTTCTTAGCTTCAATTCAAGATAAACGAGTATAAACTTTACATTCAAAGGGGAGGAAAGTAGGAAAAAGAAAAGGCGATCACAACTCTTGCCTAGTGAAGCATTCCTTATTTATCGATGCATGTACCAACTAGCATAGGAAATTTCACTTACGAGGGTAGAGAGCCGCTTTGTTTTTGTCACCATGCCGTAGTATCACTTCTTAGTAGACATGAATGTCCACACTAATGCCACTGAGATGATTACTCCCGATCGCGCGGCCACTGTCCATAACCAGCTGCTCTCCAGAAACCTTCTCCTCTGCACGACACCGTAGCCACAGGCATGATATTCTCGCTAGTGCTTTTTGACCAGCATAGCGAACCCGGTAGACAACTCTCAGATCTGCCCATATCTCGGATTTAACATCACATTCAAGAGTGGGGTCATATCCAGTAAGATCTGATTCGGTTACCACAACTACAGAGCCATCATCAAATGAAAACCGATCTCGTTGGATCTTTGCCACACTGGTTTTGAAAACTAGATCAGACAGGTGACTGCGGAGGTCAACTTTCTTCACCTTCAGATAATAGAATTGCTGAACAGCCTGCATTGCATTTCATGAATATTAGCATTTAAATAGTAGGCTACACGTGAACCTCTACTTGCTAGCTTAATCTTTTGGATGGGTGGCACTCATCCCCCTATATTCAGCATCGTATCAATGCAAGATCCAGATGGCCAGGTGCTCACCTCTACAACACCCCAAAAAATAGAAAACAACCAAGTTGCGTCTTCAAAAAAAAAAAAAAATTGTTCCCAGCTTTAGGATCCACCAATTGGACTACTACTATTAAGAGTGTTCAAAATTCCACCAACACCTTTATTTAATAAATTAAGCTTACAGGTGAGCTGGCACTATAAACCACAGAGCATAAGTAGTTTTTGGGGAGCCCTGCTACATGAGCCCTTCCTTCCACATGATTACTTTTAACTCAAAAAGATGGAATCCTACATTAGACCTAAATATTGACAAGCTCTCCCAATTTGGTATAATACCTGCCACTGAGCTGTGGCTAGAAGCACTCTTGGTCTGATCGACTTCACATAGTCATATGCAGCATCAGGGGTCATATCCTTGTGTTGCACCTATAAGAAAGAGAGAGCTCAGTAAAGGCAAAAACTTCTCAACTATTTCAAGGCTTTTAAATTTGGTATATGCTTCAACCCAAAAAAATAATAAAATAATAAAAAATTGGGCATACACACCAGGTAGCATATCACGATGGTCGTACTACGGCCCCGGCCAGCTTTACAGTGAACATATGTAGTTCTTCCGCATGATGCATTTTCTACAACAGATAGCATCAAGAAAAACATATCACTAATTAATTCTTATTTGACAAGAAAAGAGCAAATTAGAATCAAAAGATAAGGCCTTCATATGCATCAAAGAAAATTTTTATTCACGTTTCCTCCTGAAGAGCTCAAAATCTTCAATCTACTTTATTGATATTATTCCTAGCATTTCCATTGTAAGCAAAAGAACAAAATAAATAGGAGGAATTTAACATTTGCAAATTGTCCTATATCCTTCTCTGACTTATTGAAAAGGACAATTAAGACACTCAGAAATCCAACAAAATAAATAGTCAATAACTTTGTTTTACTAATTACAAATGGTACACCTCATACATTTAGCACACAAACTTTATTCCAACATCTGTTGTTGCAGCGGTACAGCAAACAGGCATAATACGTCTCAATAAATGCTTACTGTGAATAAACTCTACAGCTTGGCATATAGAGTGCAGGGACGGAGCAAAGCAATAGTCTCTTGTGGGAATCAACAGATGATTGATGCCATACGCCTATGAAAAAGAAAATTCAAAATGGTATTATTGCCGTAATACTATTTTGCAGAAAACCGAAAAACAGAAAGAAGATCTTTCAATATATGAATGACATAAAAAGGACTTAGCCACTGCCCTTAGGATTCCCAGCAGATAAGGAACCCACAGCAAGTATGCAAAGGTCATACTCACCTTATAGAGTGCTGTTGGAACCAAAGTTTCATATGGCTCGTTCAAAGTAACCACTCCATCGACACCGAGCTTTTTTAGGCATGGAACATCAGAAGGAAACGGAACGGCACCCAACAGTATAAACTGAAAACAAGAAGATGTGAATGACCGAGAAAAGAATTACTTGAGCCTGATAAAGACAGCTCTTATGTATAATCAATCCATCCAGAAATACAGCCTTCCAGATCAATTCTTTTCTTGATAATATAGGCACAAAACAAAAGGAAACTGATCTACTCCTTGATCAAACTTTTCTCCAACAGATCCAGAAAACTATCGCAGCCAAATAACGATCTCAAGAGCATTAAACGAATGCGCTGATCAACCTTCATCGACCTTAGGATATGCTCTAAACAGTAAATAATGAAGTAAACCATTGTACAGTCGACTTTATCCATAAGAGTTCAGTAGAATCCCCATTCTGCAATCAAATTTTTGTTATAAAACACACTATGCACAAGATAGCTAGCACAATTTAAGCCGCTACATCAATTTTTATTTTTATTTTTTAAAGTTGTTCACAGCTTAAACAGTCACTGCTGTCAACTTGCGGATAACAAGAAAATAAACTGCCCAGAAGAGCAATACTGCAGAAAAAAATATTTTAACCATGGTAGCAACGTGCATAGCGCAGAAGCTAAAACGAAATCGCCGATCAAGCAAAAACAGAAGATCCAAAAAGTCAACAATTAACTTTATACCTCACCGATGCGGTCCCACCACCTGAACTCAACCTGCATCCGGTTCCTCACGACGTTGTACAGCAACGTCGGGTAGAACAGAGCGCGAGCGCCAGCTCCGATCACCGCTCTCTTCACATGAATCGGCACGACGCTCTCCTCTCCATTCCCCAGCACAATCTCCCCGTCGGCGCGCGGCCCCTCCTCCACTCCACCACCAACGCCGGCACCGGCCCCCACCTCTCCTCCTCCTCCTCCTTCCTCGAATTCCTCAATATGCATATCCCCCGAAATCAACAGACCTGATCAAATCGGGGAAAAGAAACAAAAAAACTCCCCCCCCCACACCGACCAGAACCGAAATCTACCGCTACAAGAAATCAAAAAAAAAAAAAGAAAAAAAAAATCAACGCGAGCGTATCTCTATCCCGATGCAACCTAGGTCAACCGTCGGAGAGACGACAGGGATTACGCGAAGGAGCGAGCGGTGGAGCATCCAGCGACGGACGATTCTTACAGCGGCGATTCCTCCGGGAGACGAACACAAGCATGACGTCCCGAAGGGAGGAAAGAGGATCGGGACCGATCGAGGACGACGATCACGAGGCGAGGAAGCCCGGTCGAAGCTCGTCGAAGGGACGCGATCGGCAGGACGAGGTCGAAGATCCGCAGCGATCCGATCGAATTTCCTTCTTCGTTCTTGGTTCTTGGTTCTTGCTTTCGAGCTTTTTCTTTCGGGAAATTTTACCTTGAATGATGGGCAAACGATAAGAGAGAGAATAACGCGAATGCTACTCCATCCCCCACCCGGGTTGTGCTTCCCAACAACTTTCTAGAGAGAGAAAGAGAGGGCTAGAGAGGTACGGATAACGTGACCGACGGGTTAGGAAGGCAGGAAGGGTAAGGGGAAGGGGGCCATGGGCGGAAAGGTGGTGGTGGCGAGTAGATGCCACGTGGGAAGCAGCTGTGGGATGATGTGATGTTTGGAGTGGGGCCCCCCCGCCTGGGAATTTTAATTTTACGGGGGCATGCGTAGTACTTTTTCCTTTTCTTTTAAATTTTCATGCGTAGTGCCTGGCGGGGGTGAGTGTCCTTCTTTTATCTCTCCACTAATTGTCCTTTTTTTCCCTTCTTATTTTTTCATAAATAAAAATATTTATATCATTGAAAAAACCTTAAATTTGTGCATATATGATAAATTTATCCTAAATTAATTTTTTTATCGTCTTTCGAATCAGTATAGCCATGACGTATTTACTCCAAATCAATTTTTTAATAATTAAAAATCACAAACTTGATAAATTTATTCCGAACTAATTTTTCCACCAAAAACCTTATATTTGTGCACTTATGATAAATTTATATTATGTTGACTTCTGTCAAATTTAAAAGTTAAATTTGATATCACGAAAAATCATGAATTAGTACACATTTGACAAATTTAATAGTACTCAATACACCTATGGCAAATTTGGGATTCTACATTATATTAACCTTATGGATTTTACTACCGGTCATGGTGGCTCCACTGGATAAAAGCTCCGTTGATTCTTTCCCAAATGTGAGGGGTTTGAAACCAATAGAAGCGCTTGGTGTCTTAAGGGTGACGTCAATGTGATGGGTCCTTCGCTAGCGTCACCCCGGGTTTACCTCGTCGGTTGCCGGTTGTACGAGGATTCCCGTTAGCGTCACCCCGGGTTTACCTCGTCGACTGCCGGTTGTACGGGGGTTCCCACTAGCGTCATCCCGGGTTTACCTTGCCGGCTGTCGACTGTACGAGAGTTCCCGCTAGCGTCACCCCAGGTTTACCTTGCCGGCTGTCGGGTCATAAAAAAAAGAAAAACCTTATGGATTTTCACGTGAACTTGCCACGCCACAATAACATATCACCATGTATCATTCATATTAGCAAATTTAATAGTAGAATTTAACGAAAGCTAATAAATAGTAAATTTGTCATAAATGCACAAGTTTTAAATTTTTTATAATAAAAAAATAATTTAAGTAAATTTATCATGAATATATAAATTTATGATTTTTCAAAATATTAACCCTAGAGGTCATGTTCAACTTTGAAATATCATTCGACCAAAAAAGAGAACTTCAAAACATTGACTTACCAAAAGACTACATATTTTCTTCAATAAATCACTTTATAATATTCTGTAGAAAGGTTACTCAAATTGAGTTTTACATTCTTTTATCGAATTTATGGGAATGTGTCGTGACTGGTTCATCATGCAGATTTTAACTTGAAAAATCACCATTATATTTATCTACCGAGATGGAAAAAAAAGGATATATCTTGTGTGATTATTAGAAATTCATGGACTATTTTATATGTTGTTGTTTGTATGGCATAAGAAATAAATTGTGAATAGTCCACCTCAAAATTTAAATATCCAAAAAACAAAATGCTACAAGATAGGCATTGATGGATCAACACTAATTTGATTCTTTGGATCGGATCAGCACTAATTAGATTCTTTCAACATTTTGTCATGATAAACATACTTTATATGCCTACAAAAGGTGTTATTTTCATTTTTTGAGGGAAGATTTTACTAGGGTTTGATTCGGGATCGATCGAACTTCATGTTTCTTTTTAGCATAATATAGCATAATTCGCGATTTTTTCCGAATTTTGCAACCTCTCTGTTCCATGCACCAGAGTCCATTTTTCGACTTGGATTTTATCTGGGGACAGTTATCTGAAAACCTTAATTAGAACTCACCTAACTATAAAAAAGGAAATGAAAATTTATAATGGATCCACAAAGAATTAAACATCAAGGTAAATATATTTCTTACGTATATTTGACGTCACCCACTACGCAAGAACTAAAAAGTACGTGTGCGACCAGAATTTGTTAATTTCCTAATTAACCCACAATTGTCCACCCATCGATTTCTCCCGGCACCGTCCCACTATCTATATGTACGAATCTCCCCTTATCCCATCAATCCAATCAATTACTTTATCGATTCAGAAATAGACCGGTTATTTTAATGGGTTAATAGTTTTTTTTTCTTGGTAAAATTTAATGGGTTAATAGTTAATACGATAAAAAATCTCAAACTATATATACATATATACAAATGAGTTTAGGGATTTTAGTAATAATAAAATTTGAGGCATTTATAAATGCGGTTTGAATTTCTTTTGTGATACTTGCCTTAATTTAAATTTTTTAAAAAGGGAAACATCCCCATTCCGAATTCCAATCTGTTCTCTAAAAAGCATCTGAAATCACCCAATTTATATCAGCCACGTGTCTCGCTTTTTTCCCTAGCACGTCCTAGCATCTTCAGGAGGAATAAAGAGGAATATGCTGGGTACAGGACAAAGCGCACCTCGACAGAGAGAAAAGCGAAGGGCATTCTCGGCTTGCAGAGACCACAGAAACGCGGAATTCGACCACTCTGATTCTGGATATGCCATCAGGTTGCATACCATATAAAGAAGCATATCCTCTCGAGCAGGACCGCCGGGGGACCATCCGGAGGGACCAGTCTCCGATCGCGGCATCGCCGCTGTCGCTTTCGCATGGTTTTTTTCTGGTTTTTTTCTATCGAAACTCCAACATAGATTGCTCTTATATAAAATTATCGAAAGATCGAGCCGGATATTTTACTTCTGGAACCATAGGTGCAGTAAAGTGGTCCAATTTGTCTACTACCATTCTCTGGCTACTTCCGTTAAAGTTTCTAAAGGTGCCTACTCTGGTGTGATCTGTGCAGCATCTGTAGAGCCGCCGTTTCTTCACACAGCCAGGAATGAACAGAGTAACTAATGCACCAAAAAGTCAAAGGCAGAGGCAAACGGGAAAAATTCAAGAATGGGTTTCGACTTCCACGGCCTGTAAGAAGGCTGAGCAAAAATCTAAGAGTGAGAATTAGCGTAAGAATAGAGTATGACCCACGAAAAAAAAAGGATTCAACTTTACATCACCAAAGTGAATGTAGAGAGAGAGAGAGAGAGAGAGAGAGAGAGCATGTAGTAAGCAAATGGGTCATTGATGTGTTGTTACAACAACCCCACTAAACATCCCTTTCAGCTGTAACGATCGAGCTACTTTTCAGTGTCAATCATCCACTCAATGGATGAACGGTTGCAAATTTGGGTTAAGACCAGTGACACTCAAACCACTACTTTTCATCTACCAAACAATGAGCGAAGAAGATGCTGGAATCAACAGGCACAAGGATCCAATCAGATGGCCAATCGTCCTGAATCGTCATGCATGAGCTGTCCAAGGAGTTTCAAAGTGAGCGGAAATTTCCTCTCCGGGGGACACGATCCATGGAGGACCAGAATTCCTGCATGGAAAACGGAATTGAAGCACTAAATGAATATCATGCGTACAGAATGAGTTTCTCAGGCAAGAAAGGATCAAAGGGCGAGAGAAATAATCAAGTCCGCAAGAGAATACATGTCCCTGTTAGCTAACAAAATCTGCTTGCATAGTTTCAATCGGCTCCAAGAATTGAAAAGCAACAGATTGAACATCTAGGATCTTATAGTATTGTAATGAGTTAAATGAGTGAATTTGATTTTTAATTGAGTTAGATGGGTCGCAATATATCCGATACCCTTATTACAAAAACTCATGATAAGACGTTCGGAGGGTATTAATAAATACTGAACCGGCAAGAAAACAAAGAAACAAACCACGAAAGCCTTCTCTGCACAATTAAAGAATCAGCACAAATCCCATATGGTCCTCTGAATCATCCACAACAAGTTGTTATCAGGGGCGCAATCCATGTCCGACACATTGAAGTCAGCAAAAAAGGATGTGAAAGCTATAAATATTTTTCCATCATATATAATTTCAGGCTAGTTATAGCCTAGAGGCACTTCATTTGATTTTTCCACCAATAAAAGAAACAGTGCTCCTTTGCTGAGTACAAACTAAGCAACACTAAACCAGATATTTCTGCAAGTGTTTAGCTATCAGTACAAAAACATGGCCTGTTTCAATATGAAGCAGCATGATGGCATGATTGCTAGCAGCATGATGATATGATTATTGAGTGGACCAAGGCAAGGGCTAGCTTCCAATCAAAATAGCCCCATCCTGAAGTGCGAGGATGAGCGACCAGCAACCTTAACCTCTAAGATAAGATCATTAAATTAAGTATCACTCTGAAGCCAGCAAGAGGAGTCAACTTCAATGAGGTTGAGTGGGTGCTCGGTGTTACTTTTGCTTTCCATTTTCATTTTCATTATAAAATTTGAAATAGGACTTTTGTTTAATGGTGCACACCCGTAGGCAAAATCAGTTTAAGTCGCCTCAAATTTTTTCACAACTTTTCAAATTTTATATTTATGTTTTTGGCTTTGGCGAGACATTCAAACCAGGCTTTCTGGTTTCAAAAACCACAACAAACGATGCCTTGAAATTGTGAACATCTAGGATCTTATAGTATTGTAATGAGTTAGATGAGTGAATCCGATTTTAGATTGAGTCAGATGGGTCGCAAAATATCCGATACCCTTATTACAAAACTCATGATAAGACGTTTGGAGGGTATTAATAAATCTTGAACCAGCAAGAAAACAAAGCCACAAACCATGAAAGCCTTCACTGCACAATTAAGAATTGGCACAAATCCTAGATGGTCTGCAGGATCATCCATGTCGGAAGCATCATAGTCAGCAAAAAAGGATGCGAAAGCTGCAAATATTTTTCCATCATAAATAGCAGTAAAAATTTCAGGCTAGCTATAGCCTAGAGGTGCTTCATTTGATTTACCACCAAAAAAGAAACAATGCTCCTTTGTTGAGTACAAACGAAGCAACACTAAACCAGATATTTCTCCAAGCGTTTAGCTATCAGTACAAAAACATGGCCTGTTTCAATATGAAGCAGCATGATGACATGATTACCGAGTGGACCAAGGCAAGGGCAATCAAGTTCCAATCAAAATAGCCCCATCCTGAAGTGCAAGGACAACCGACCAGCAACCTTAATCTCCAAGATAAATTCATTAATCAAGCATCACTCTGACACCTGCAAGAGGAGTCCACTCCAATGAGGTTGAGTGGATCCTCAGTGTTACTTTTGCTTTCCATTTTCCTTTTTGTTTTAACCATATAAAGTTTGAAATAGGACCTTTGTTTAATGGTATAACCCGTAGGCAACATCATTTTAAGTCACCTCAAATTTTTTCACTACTTTTCAATTTTCATATTTATGTTTTTGGCTTTGGTGAGAAATTCAAACCGGGCTATTGGTTTTGAAAACCCCAACAAACAATGCCTTGAAATTTTGTTGTCTGTATCCCATAGAATATCATAAACTGGGTATCCCATAAAATACAATACTGGGTAATATCAGGTGCAAATACTTATCTAGCTCCAAGAATAGATGGCAACTCATAAACTACAGCAGTATCCTAGAAAAAGAATGCATCTAGGTACTGGACCATTAACATCTACAGGAAACAACACAGGATCCAAAATTAAGATATCGATCATCATATACGCATCTAATATGTTTTTGCAAAACCAAAGGCCAGAAGAAAATTTTCAGCTCTAGCTCACAAAGATAACCCCAGCAATAAGAAAATTGCTACAGAACAGGAAAAACTTTCTCAGTTTATTAGCAAGCTGATGTGCAGGAAAACCACTTTCAAATTCCAGGTGTTTTTCTCATTTTTCTTAACCCGTTCACAACCCACCTACATCAAATAGCAACTTCAAGAGGCGCTTTTAAACCTCTTAAGATTCAGCATAAACCTCATCAGGGAATACATCCCTCCACCTTGCATATACCAAACCATACACCTCCAAGCAAGATAAACTCTTATTCATGATTAGCAACAATCACACCAGTTCCCCACCCAAAGCAAAAACACACAAAAAAATAAAATAAAATAAATAAATAAATAAAATCAATAAGAAGTAAACCAAAATAGTGCAAGCTTGGTAAATTCTCCAAGGATTCAAGGAAAGAAATCACCACCATACCAGCAGTCGACTCAAGAAAAGTTGCAATTGGCCGATACTTGAACTCTGAAAGGTTCAAGAGCGTTTGCTCCGGAATACTCAGAAAGAAGGCTGATAAGTAACAGGCAGAACCATCATCAATAGGAGCTTGAACTGCCCGGAAGCATAAACATATGAAAGGAATGTTACAATAGTCAGTTCCATGGTTTGCAAACATCTTCTGGACTTTTCAATCCCATTCTATGCACGATTAGACAGCCGGTCGCCTAGTCCTTGTGCACCTTCGTAACAAGCAATCTAATTTAGCATTTAATATGCTGGACTTCCTGTTCTGCAAGATCACCTTAATCTCTCACTCAAGAGAGATACAAGCTCATTGTCACCACATTTCTTCAGATGTTTGACTACGTCATCAGCATATAAAGCTTGCAGGCGTACACCTTTGTCAAGCATTGTCCTCATAACCTTGGCAGCCTCAATCATATGGTTATGCAGACAAAGCCAGTGTAAAAGAACAGAATACACATCAGAATCAATTGAAAGCAAGCAACCCATTTTCTCAATCTCATCAAAAAATTGAAATCCGTCCAACACCCTCCCCTCAGTACAAAGCTCCTTTATGATAAGGCTGGAAGCCAAACCATCAGGTTTCAACCCACAATCCAACAACCTTTTAAAAAGCATTACTGCCTCATTGAAAAATTTATATCTCATCAAAGACACCACCATTGAACTATAACACTCCCCATTTGGAACAGAACCTTCTGAGACAACTTTCTCAATCAACTTATAAGCCTCCTCCAATTGGCCTTTCTTGCAAAGGCCCTCAAGTAGAGCAGCGACTGTAACTCTATTAGGGGCACAACCACGAGCTATCATTCTGTCCAATATTCCCAGTGCCTCCTTCGTCAAACCACAGTTACAAAAGCTCTGAATAACTGAAGTATAAGTAACCACATTTGGACTACAATGACCACCATCTTTCTCCATCTCCGTCAACAATTCCATTGTCCTATCCATATTCCCATTCCTGCACACACCATCAAGGAGAGCCGAGTAAACCACCACATTCGGCACACAGCCATGTCCCCTCATAAGCTTGATCAGCTGGTAAGCATTTTCCAAACTACCCACATTGCAAAACCCTTTAACCATCTCCAAAAAGGTGATCATATCAGGGTACAGACCAAACTCGCTCATCTCTCTCATCAATTTCTCTGCACTATCCATATCCTCCTTTTGACAGAACAACCTAATAACAATATTGTAAGCCGTCGTATCGGCCCTCAGATTGAATTCGGGCATCTTGCTGAGCACCCATAAGGCTTCCTCAGCAAGCTTGGCTTCCTTGCACAAATTCAAAACTACCTTAACCGCCTTGACACCAAGTGGACACTCCTCAACACCGTAAGACTCGATAACATCCCGAATGACTCGCGGGTTTCGTCTAATTTCAAAGATTTCGCAAGCTTTAGCATACATGTAAGAGCTGTGCCGGTAACCCGGCTGGAGACCAGACCACACGAAGAACCTGAGACCCAAAATATATTGTTCAGTGGAGCACCTGGTCAACACTTCACCGACGCACGAAGGGTCGAGATGGGCTCGGACGGCGGCGAGGGCATTCTCGATGTTGCCCCCATTTTGCCGAACGCGAGAGTAGAATTTCTCGGCGGCGGAGGCTGCGGACGGCTGCAAGGTCGAAAATTTGCGGACTCTGGAGGTGATCGAGACCGAAATCATGCGAGCAACGGACGAGCGGGACATGGGTTGCGGGAAAAAAAAAAGGTTGGAGGTATTCCCCCGCCGCGGCGGCCGGCGAGGCGACGGTTGCGGATCGATTGGGGTTCAAGATGCAACCTTCCGTTCGTCTGGTGCTCGCGATAGGCGGCGGAGAAGCGCGGGTTCCTTGGCTTTTGATCCTAAGGTCGCTCCCTCCTCCGCCGGTGGCCCGGCATGTGGCTGAATTTCGAGATCGCGTGCGGCCGGCGGCGGCGGCGGCGGCTGCTTCCGACCGTGTTTTCCGCTTGTTCAGCTCCGCTTCTTAGAGCTCTGATACCAGCCTTACCAGGCAACGCCGAGACCGCGAAAAGCAACGGTTATTGCTTCGTTACGAGCCCGTGCAGGCCCACGGGCCTCGTGGGCCGTTCCGGACCAGCTCGACGTGGCCCATGGCGTATGGTCGGGCCAGCCCAGCACGTTCCACAGCCCGAGTGACCTCGGATGATATAAGGAAATAAATTGAGATTTTTTTTTTCGGATCACTTTTTCTTTTAAGGTTAATTTAAATTGCAATGTTCCATCTCATTTCGTCGGTTAAATTAATGGGTTATTTTGGTTGGCCACGAAAGCTTCCTAACGAGTCTTACTTAAATATTTTGTCAAAACAAAGAAATAATATTTATCTAAAATCTGTGAAAAAATTTGAGGATTTCTTCAAATATCTATTTATATTGGCTTTAAGATCCGTCATCTACGTCAATATTTTCTTTAAACATCGCAAGTGTAAACGTACACTCTAATTCCCAAATAGATGGTATTCGATTAATTCAAATTATTAAGAAGCGATTCAACATCCATATCTAATTAATTGGAATATACGCCAGATAATAATTTCCACGATTGAGATTTCTCCTTAGAAACAAAGGAATATCGATTTGCTAGAGATGGTATTTCGTTTTGAGGAGTATACGATGAAGACAGGTAATTAAATTAGAATGCAAGATTTCTCAAATCTTAATAAATATATATAAATATATATTCCTATCTCATCATGATTAATCAATTATGCACTTTTAACTCCCTCCCATCTCCAAAGTATCATGCATTTTACGCTGAGGAGTGATCCATTTTTGAAGGCAAGTCCTTGGTTAATGTTATAGAATTTCATAAATAGCACATACTATTAGAGTTTATTTTGTAATTATTCTATTTTCGAAAATAATTTTTGCTTAGAAATGATTCTTTTTTATTGTGTTTCTTGAACGAGTTTTTGAACATTTAAAGGCATATGATAATTTATATTAGAATAAAAAATGCTTATAGTACAACCCTTAAATTTTTTTGATTTAAAATTTCTTTTAATTTTTTAATACTTTTGTTATATTTTTCTCTCTTTCTTTTCTTTTCTTTTTTCTTTTTCTTTCCCTCTTCTTCTTCTCTAGCCGATTGCCGACCACGACAATGGTTAGCGACTGGCTGGGTGAGTGTCACGCCCCAATCATCAAGCACGCGCCCATTCCTTACCTAGTTGATATTATAGCGACTTAGGACGCATCGTCGACCCATTTATTTTAATACGCAAGCGGAAGCATATAAATAATCTCCAGACACTAAAATAATGGGATAGAAACCACCGGCCATGGTGGCTCCGCTAGATAAGGGCTTTGTTGATCATTCTCCAATGGTGAGGGGTTCGAAACCTAATGGAGGTGCTTGGTGTCTTAAGTGTGACGTCGAGGTGATGGGTCATCCGCTAGCGTCATCCCGGGTTTACCTCGCTGGCTACCGGCTGTATAGGGGTTCCCGGGTCATAAAAAAAAAAAACAATGAGATAGGAAAGTAAGGCTGCAAATTTCAACACCAATACAATTTTTTTTTATAAACAAACATGTATATATAGACCGTCAGATTATTTACAAAAATATCGACTTAACAAAAAGAAACTGTCCTATGACCCTCTAGTCAGACATGTTTGCCGATTCTTCAATCTCCACCTTCCCAAACTTCGAGGCTTCTAGTCCTCCACCAACACCATCTAAGGACCTGAAAATGGTTATACAATAACCAGTGAGACAATATCTCCTGAGACTCGATTAGGAAGCCAATACGCCATAAGGGCTACCTATGCACAACACGGGTCAGAGAACTTACCTTGACCTCATATTCCACATGCAATTCATCATAGTTCGAATAGGCACCTAATCAAATACTACCGATCGAAACATCGATCAATCAACCTAATCGATTACATGTCATCACGACATTCCCCTGGTCGATACATTCTATAAGGTCCTATCAAACCAAGACCATTCACCCAAAGCTGAAAATATAAATAGTAGAGAAAAAACCACCAGAACCCCCAACTTTGCCTCGAGTGACAGATTTACCCCAAACTTTGTTTTGTGACGTGAAAAATCCCGAACTTTGCAAACTATGACATATTTACCCCATTAAGGGTATTTTCGTTTTATTATTTATTTTTTTCTTTTTCTCTCTTCCCTCGGCCGGCGGAGGGAAGCCGGCGTCCGGCGAGGGCTGCCTTCAGCCGGGTCGAGCGAGGGTGCCCTCGTCGGCGTCGGGCGAGGGCCTGGCGAGGGCGGCTCTTCTTGGCGTCTCCCTCGCCTGCGTCGGGTGAGGGCCTGGCGAGGGGTGCTCGACGCCGACGAGGACCGCCCTCGCCCGATGCTGGTGAGGGCACCCCTCGCCCGACGCCGGCGAGGCTTCCCTCCGTCGGCCATGGCGGAGCCGGCGGAGGGAAGAAGAAGAAGAAAAAATAAAGTTTTTAAAAGTAAAAAGACCAAAATGCCCATATGATTTAGGGTAAATGTGTCACACAAATGAAAGTTTAGGGTTTTTGGTGTCACAAATAAAAGTTTGGGGTAAATGTGTCAAAGTTCAGGGTTTTTCACGTCACAAAACAAAGTTTGGGGTAAATCTGTCACTTGAGGCAAAGTTGGGGGTTTTTGGTGGCTTTTTCCCTAAATAGTATAGCTCGCCCAAAGCTGATAATCTAGGGCCCCCAAGCTAATATAGTATACCACTCCCACTATACAACCAATTCATAATTTTTATCATGCCCGATAAAAATACTCGTGTATGGGTGCACGGTCGGCCTTAGCCAAAATACAATACTTTCACTTTTGATTTTCCCACTTCTTTTAGCAGTTCAAAAATAGATTTTTGGCGCTATAAACCGACGCTCGGTAATTTTCCAATTAATTAATTTAGGAAATAAATCCTAAAATCACAATTAAATCAATTCAGCACAAATTAACACTCGAATAAATAAACATATTTCACCACGGTCATCAGCATAAAATTCCGGTCATTGGCTATCGCGGTCTAATTTCTGAAAAATAATTAATTAATTAATTACCAAAATTAATTAATAAATAGCAATAAGTTGTAATGCCTAATTGGATGCCAAAATGGACTCGGAAAATTTCGAGGTCCGTTCAATAAATACTATAACCTATTTACTTGATAATTGCTATAACTAACCACCTAACATGCATTGGTAAAGCACTTAATTAATTACTCTAATCTAATCTATACACCTAATCACACTTAATTAAATCTAATCAACCCCTAAACATAATTAGCCTACTAATTAAGGATTAGTGAGATAAATTTACCTGTTTGATGAGCGGTTCGATGCAAAACGACAAGAACGTTGCGGGGCTCGAGTTTCCTCAAGGCGAGCCTCGCAACCGAGGCTCAGAACCACCCACAAACTCTCTATTTGCTGCTGCAAAAGAAAGAAATAAAGCCGGTTGGGGTGGCAAGGCTCGAGGAAGGCTAAAATGGCTAAATCGAGCCTTGACGGGGACTCACGAAGGTTGGAGGCGGGCCAAACAACTTTGACACGAGATGGGGAAGCTGCTGGGACAGCGTGACAGAGGGCTGGAAGCAGAAGGGACGTTGGTTGGACGGTGGCGCGGCAAGGCACGCGTGTGGGGAGGCAGGTGCGCGGACGACGACGGCGTGCGGTGGCGCGGCTTCTCTGGTGGTCCTCCTTGGTTGCTGGTCTCCGCACGACACCAAGAGGAAGGGGAGGAGAGGGTTTCGGCTAGGTTGAGGGGAAGAGGAAGAGAGGAGGGAGAGATTGGAAGGGATAAGGGAACAAGGGCCCTACTTGGCCATTTTCTTCTCTTCCATGGTCTCCTTGAACAACCACAGCCACTAGCTCCTCCTTAGCCTCCATTAGGCCACTAATGCTCCCCCTACAACTCTTGAATTGGTCAAATCGACACCTCATCGATCAAATTGGCATTTTTCCTCACCAATTTGTCCCACTCGCTTCCCAATTGCGTGATCAAAAACGATCCCGGCATTTTTCTGGACAAAAACGGTCCTAGGACAACTTTTTTCCCAAAAAGTTTCAGGTTGCAGAAAAATCTTCTGAGATTGATTCGACGCTCTTAGAATTTATCGTGACATGACAGAATCTTCAATTCCTGAAATTGAACTCAAATTCACGGTTAATTTTCATTCGACGCATTTTTAGCATGACCTAGGCTACTAGGTAACTTTCAGAACTTTTTAGTGCAAATGACCCATGGTCGATTTTCATCAAGTCACAATGAACCCACTGGACACATTGGCGACTCTCGGTTGTTGTGAAAATCTCAATGATTCAAATACGGAATTTATCGTACCAAAACGATCAAGAAATCAGTCTAGTGCCAGCCAACGAGAATTTTTCAATTTGGTGCTGTCACCCACGATTAGCCACACATCTCAGTCGAACCAACCTGTCTCTGATCTCTAATCGATTTTTAACTGTGCCGTAATGGCCTCTAAAGATAAACACGGTCGAAAAGCCGATTCCTAGTTGAATTCTCAAGTCTATTGCCTTACAATTTCTTAATGGCTTTCCCATATAGTCTAGTTATCTCGAAAATGATTAGCTCTAAAAATAACCCTATAAGCGCGTCAATGAAATGCCTGATTTATTCAATAGAAAACAAGGTTGAAAATCTGGTATATCACAGTGAGATCCAATGACCTCGTTGGGCGAGCTTGCCTGGCCACTAGCAAGGCTCGACGACCTCATCCAGTCAATCACCGGCCATCGTCGTAGCCAACAACTGACAATGAGGAAGAGAAAGAGAAAAAGAAAGAAAAGAGAAAAAAAAAATGGTTTACCTTGATTCTAGAGTTGTTCCCAAGAATAAAGGAGCAACTTTTTTTTTACTTCTTAATTTTGTTTCAAATCTATTCCTAGGAACAAAGAAGTTACTAAATTGATTTATGTTCTTCTTCTTCTTCTTTTTTTAATTCCGGGAAAAAAATAGAATCAAGCACCGTTAGATACATTACCAAACAAGCCCTTAGAATAGTTAGAATTCAATGTGCATGACAGGTTATTGATGATATTTCTTACTTGAATTACCTACATTTGAACTTGTGGCAGGTTATGTATTAAATTGTTCTTTTCCATTTTTAACATGGCCTTAAATCTTAAATATGGGACTTCATTTGGTCGTATGGATTCGGATTAGAATAGAATATGATAGGATGAAAGGGGATTTGAAATCCTCTAAATATTCTCTGGATTATAGAAATATCCAATCAAATGTTTGGTACAATTTAAAATAGGATTGAAAATCTTTAAATTACTTCTTTAAAAAAAAAAAAATCTCATCTTCAATGGGGTCCTTGTGTACGTGAGGACTCAAACCCTCTCAAACACCATCGTCAGTAAGAGGATGATAGATTAATCTCTTCCATTATGCACAATTATGAACTGAAGGCGAGTCTGACCTCTCCCTGTGCATTTCATCAAACACTTAATGAACATTTAGTTCAAAGTTGACCAAGAAAGACATCGTGGTACAATGGAGGCCAAGAATGAGTAATCATATGTGAATTAGAGAGAGGAACCGAGAAGCTGGAAAGCGATTGAAAAGAGAGGAAAAGGTGGATTGGGGGAGGTTGGGGGTTCAAATCCCCACCTTCTCAAGAGGGATTGGGGTGGGACGATTTCATTTCAGGAGTGAGTTTCGACTCCCACACCCTATAATGAAGCAGGATAAAAGTATGAGAGTAAGTGTTAGAGTAGGATTAATGTAGGACCGACAAAAAAAAAAAATTGAGAAAGAGGGAGAGCCGTGAATGAAATGGTGAGCCCTAGCCTTCCAATTACGCCGTGAGCAAGGGCACTAGCGAGAATACTCAAGGTCATCAAAGTGAAGAACCGTCATAATGGACAGTCACTAGAGTGGTGGTGGGGTGTTGCCGATCAGAAATGCCGAGGACTATGAGTTTGACTTGAGGTGGGGTTTTCCTGATAAGTAGGAATCGTTAAGTTTTAAAATTTCATATTTAATCCTGGTTTATCCCACCCTTACGCCAAATGTCTACCATCCAAGCTTATCCAGTCCGACGAACATCACCAGATAATTTATCCGGACTCAAATACATACCACCAAACACAATAGGAGAAAAAGGTAGGTCAAGAAACCAAAGAGAAGATTGATCGGTCAACAAATATTCCTTCTTTCGTGACTTTCTTTGATTCACACTCCATTTGATATATCGAAATAATATATCTCTACTTTAAAGAAATTCCATTTGAATAATTGCGAGGATTAGAACATGTACATCTATACGCTCCTGCGCACCGAGCGGGCACATGACTAGCATGGAAAAAGGAATTGAAGATAATATCTTGTCGTAACGAAAAGGTCTTTCTATCAAAACTCCATATGATCCGAGACGTAACCCTTCAAGCCTCCGATTGATCAGCTTATAAAGGAGATCATAACTTTTTCTCGCCTTCTTATCACATGCACACGCAATTCATACGTGTAAAATCCACCAGGACTGAGCAAGGCATTCCAAAAAGATTTAAAAGCAATTCGGCGGCAAGTACAAGTTATCCGAATTGTATCATACTTTAAAAAAGCAATATCTCGAAAAATTCATATCGATGACATTTTCCTTCCCAAAAACGAACACGACTTCCATCTTCACCATGAAAACCCGTCTTACTGCTAAATCCGTCAAACAAATGAATTAGATCAGGTTATAAATTATCCGACCCAAATGAATTTATGATCCTGTTTGATGGGTCTATTTATCGCATGCATACGTACTCATACGTTCTTCGAGCACAATCAACGGTTGCTCTTTCATACGGACGGGGAGCTGATTAGCGGTGGGGCGATTTGGGAAAAGGGGAGGTTTAAAAGAATAATTAAATGATGGAAAACGGGGGATGGAATCCGATCCGTTGTGTCAACGAGTCTTTCTGACGCAACGCTTTCGGCCACAAATTTGCTTTGGCAAAAGCGCAGATACCTTATCATCCAGCCTAAGCTGATGGCATTCCAGCACAGCAAATAAACATGATTAAGGTAACATTTGTCGCGAAAATTATCGACTCATGCATTGTCTTAACTGTCTTAACTGTCTTAACTGTCGATTGACTGAGTTTAGCGGTTGAACGAGAGAATCCGTGCATGTGTATGGAATATGGATAAGGCGTGCGATGGGGGTTCAATTTGTCATACTGCTTGAAAACAATTTCATACCGTGGGGATAATTATTCGAGTTTTTGGTTCGTATTTTATTCAATTCGCAAAAGAACTCGATCTTGAATTTATTTATTTATTTAAAATGAGGTTGGTGCTGAAACAATAAAATAAAATAAAAATAAAAATGTCCTACTCACTTCAGCACTTGCCGCACCTAATTGTCCATGTTGACCTGTGATCAGATGGTGATGGACAGTGGATAAAGGCATTCTTGTCGCTGGAGGATGTTTCTTTCTTCCGCCAAGAGGAATCTATAGAGGGAGTGGACAACTTAATTATATTAAAACCTAGATATGCTTTAGATTTTATTATTGGATGGCAATAGGAACATTATTACCGAATGAAAACAAGACCTGGTCAATTTTATTTATTTTTAAATTGAAACTTTGTTCATTTCGTAAAAAATGAACAATGTCTAAAATATTTACACAATAATTATTGCACATAATAAAAATATCTTTTATGACTGATTATTTTATAGTGATACAAACTAGAGCTATGTAATCAGATTGGTTCTACTCAATAACCAAATTGAACTGTCTTGAAAACCGATCCAATGCCAAGTTCCTATTGGAACCAATCTATCTCCTAGTTCCGAGTGAAGAACCACTTGAGAATTGGATCAAATTTGGAACCGATTTTATAAGACTTTATAATCCGAATTTTTCTTTTGGCATCTTTTTCTCTATCTCTCTCTTTTTCTTAGCTCTCTCCAACCTCACTCCAACACTTCACGACTGTTTCTCTCTCACTCGTGACTCACCCTCCTCCTCGCTTGCTCGATGCTTGTCCACGCTCATTCAAACCTCACAACCCTCACTCGTTCCTAACTCACTTTTGTTCGCTCGCCTTTATTCATTTTTTACTTTGAATTATTTTTGTCACTCATATTATTTTACTATAAAAAATGAAATTAAAAAAGGGAACAAAAAAAGACAGGTTCTTGAGTAGATTATGGAACAAGACTCAAAAAACATGATGAGTTTCAAGATCGGTTCCAACGCGAATAGGATGAGTTCTAAATTTGTAAAACTAGGAACTTATTCTAACAGAGTAAGTTGGCCACTCTAAAATTATTCACTCATAATATAAAAGGTCATTTTTAAGAAAAGTTTTGCAAATCATTTACTTTTTGGCAAAACTAATGGAGTATAGGGTTTACATTAGGTGACCAATAAAGCCACCTTCAAAGCCCATTTTTCTTCACTTGGCAGCTTTATTTGTTAATTCTTTTTGGAGTGTTCTTTTTTTTTTTCTTTTTTTTTTTGACCCCACGGGCCACCGAATTCGATTTCCGGAATTTACGGGAGCGCGCTAATCCGCAAATTTTCTAGTAAAACGTTAGAAGTGGGGACTAGTCAGCAAAGCACAAAAAGCGGCTCTTTATGCTGCGAGCATATACCTCGCCATGAACTACCGACCGCGTCCATCAAAATGGAACGCGGTTGGCATAGGATCATTGGCGGATGCAAATGGCCACCGAATCATGCACACAACATATGGACATTGCGCTAGGAGAAAAAGAACGAATTAGGTACAATCGATTCGGACGTTGCTGAATTTCCAGCTCAGAAATTGAAGGCCGTTCATTTGAATCGTCCAACCATGTGCAAAGCACTTTAGATTCGGTGGTAGGACGAATGCCCAAATTGACTGCGAAATCTTCATATCCCTACTTCTATATTATTATAGTGCATTTGGTAACCATTCTATTCTAAAAAATATTTTTTGTTGAAAAATAATTTTTTTTTTTATGTTCTTTAGACGAGTATCTAGGCACACAAAATTTCTAATCCTGAAATAGAATCACGTTTAGTATGACCCTTAATTTCTTTTATGTGACTTAGAATTTTTTAATTTTTTTTTAATAATTTTATTGTATTTTACTCTCTTCTTTTTCTTCTTTTTCCTTTTCTTCCTCTTCTTTCTTTAGCCGGTCTCCGACCTTGGTCATGACTGGTGATTGGCCAAACAAGGGTTGGCAACCTCGTTGGAGTAGCACCGGCCGGTGAGGTTGGCCCCAACAAGGTTGAGCCCACCAACGAGGCTTGACCTCATCAAGCCATCACGACGTCGGTCTCGCTGGGAGTTAGTAACGCTTTGGCAACTAGCTAAAGGGAGAAGAATAAGAAAATAAAGAGGAAAAAAAAAAACTTTGATTCTAAAATTGTTCCTAGAAACAAAGAAACAACTTTTTTTTATTTTTTTGTTTTGTTCTAAATCTATCCCCAGAAATAAAAACCTTACCAAATAGGTTTTTATTCTTGCTTTTGTTTCAAGAAACAAAAAAACAAAAATAGTTATTGTTTGGCCAATAATCAAACAGGTCCATGTTTTGCCCGATTAATGGTATGCAAAAAGTGTTTTCACACGCAAAAGTTTGATCACACCCATATGATGAATAGCTACGAAAATCGGAACAATCTTCAAAGAAAACCCTAAAATCCACCATCTCATCTTTCTCTTTTCTAATCCAATAAAAAATAAATAAAGAATGTAGAGAACCTTATAATTTATGCATAGATGACTCAATTCAACTCTGAGAAATGGCCAATTAACAACATTATCGGCAGCAAATAAATAGATAGAACACAAGCTGCGTGGCCCTTAAGAGCATCTAAGGATCATCTCCATTCTGGGACGAAGAAGTAGGCTGGGAAAAGAGTGGAAGATGAATCCGCTCGTAAGAAAAGCATTATCCCCTCCCCCGAAAAGCGCCAAAAACATATTGCGATTTAAATACGCACAAACAGATATTAAATTCATATTCCGAGACGAACAAATATTAGAAGGGTATATGACCCTCGGAGGAAAAGCTAGCGTACCAAGTCCAAAAGAAGAATCCTAACCACATCCACGCAACCTATATACTCTCATCTCATTCCCCCAATTTTATCCTTTTTTCTCTCTTCCATTTTGCTCATCACTTGCATTGTCCCCCACAGAGATTCCCCGGGAATTTTTGTTTTTTTTTTTTCTTTGGTTTTTGTTTTGGATTACATACTTTTGCATTCCGACCACACGTAAGCTGACGATGGTTCGGTCACAAACTTAGGTCGTAGACACGTTCACATTCGACAAAATTCTAAGATAAAGAGAAGGAGGAGGAGAAAGTGCAGGGCTGATATGCTCATGCAAATTCGTTTCGGAACGAGGGCGCTTCTACAATCCTCCAATGATCGGATTCTCGGGAGCCAGTGACCAAATCGAATCGCAAGAGAATAATTTTTTTGGGTTATTTATTAAAATTGTCTGAAGTTGCTCCCACAAATGACCCAAAAAAAAAAAAAAAAAACCGAGGAACGCTTTGCATAACGGTGATCATTAGCTTTGCTCTTCTCCCAAAACCTTTTCCTCTGCCACTCCGTCTCTCCCTCTCCCTCTCTTTGCTTTCCTCTTTCTCCACTTTCCTTCCTTAACCCTTAAGTCTTCTTTGTCTCTTCCTCTCCCTCTCTCTCTCTCTCTCTCTTCATCTCCTTCCTCTTCATATCTTTGCGAGCACCAGTGATCAAGAAAAGACCCTTCATCAAGTACAGCAAACCCATCTCCCTGAAATGGCTGATGCAGACACCAGCACCAGGAAACCGGGCCTGATCAAAGAGCAAAACCCGACAAGGGCAAGTAAGTTCTTCACTCACTTCCTGTACAAAGCCCTCGTGGCCGTGGTCTTCCTCGTGATCCTCCCGCTCTTCCCTTCCGAGGCCCCCGAGTTCATAAACCAGACCGTGACCAACAGAAGCTGGGAGCTTCTGCACATCGTGGTCGTGGGCATTGCGGTCTCCTACGGCCTCTTCAGCAGGAGATCGAAGGAGGAGTTCGAGAAAGAGAACGGTCCCTCCAAATTCGATAGCGCGCAGTCCTATGTGTCTAGGTTCCTTCACGTGTCCTCTGTTTTTGACGACGAGGCCGATAGCCTGTCCGGGTCCGGGTCCGATGACAACAGGGTCCAGACCTGGAGCAGTCAGTATCTTAGGAATGAGCCGATGTTGGTTGTGGCTCCGGAGAGCAATTCCGTCGATGAGCAGATAAGTAAGAGCTCCAGGATCGGGGAAAAGCCGTTGCTTTTGCCCGTCCGGAGCTTGAAGTCGCGGGTCTCGGACGATTCTACGGATGCTGCTGATGAGCCTGGCGGCGTGTCGAACTCGTTCGGTAGGTCTAGTTCCAGTTTCGGGTCGAAGAGGGTTTCGAAGGGCTCAATGAAGAAGAGGAATGCGCCGCTCGTGGATTTGGATCTCGTCAAGCCGGAGGATAATTCTAACGAAAAAAACATCGTCCTGCCATCGCCTATTCCTTGGCGATCGAGATCAGGACGGATGGAAGTGGAGGAGGATTTAGACATTCCTTCGATGGAGGAATCTGAGACCAATCTGTTCGAGGCTCGGCCCGCTAGGCCTCAAACGTCGCGTTCGTCTCGACCCAATTCCACTACTCCGTCCCCGAAGCTGTCGCCTTCTCCGTCCTTATCTTCACCGAGGAAATCATCTCCATCGCCTTCTCCATCCTCGGAGTCGCAAGCGAAGACTCTGGAGGATCCGGTGAGAAGAAGGAGCTCTCACAAGTATTCTTCTCCTCCAGTCCCTCCACCACCCCCACCACCACCCCCGCCTCCGATGTATTTCAAATCATCGTCCATGAAACCGAATTCGAGTTCGAGTTCTCGGGTCAATGGAATTTCATATGAGAAGGACACGAGAAGGAGCTTCTCGAGTGAGTACAAGGACACGAATGGAAGCAACAGGGAAATTCCAATGAGGAAAGCCAATCCAGGGTCTGAAGTGAATTCAAGAGGACTTGATGATGTTTTGTCAGCAGGAAAGTCGAAGAGGACAACAAGAGCTGGCGAGCCGGTCTCCGGTACCTGGAAAGGAAGAGATGCTAGAGACTATTACCAGAACGAAGTGGCGGAAATGGAATTCGAAGATGATTTGGTGAACCCACCGAGAAGAAAGACCGTAGCATTCGATCAAACTTCATTCGCGACCGAGAGCACAGTGCAGAAGCCATATTTCACCGAACCAACAGGGAGGCCGGAATATCTTGAAAAGATGGTTGTGGAATCAGACGAAGATTCAGAGAGCGAGGAAGATGCCTTCGAAGAAGCTTCGCACGATGATGAAGCTGAGGCTGATTCGAGCAGCGTCAGTGACGGAGGACCAGATGTGGACAAGAAAGCCGATGAGTTCATAGCTAAATTTAGGGAGCAGATCAGGCTTCAGAGGATCGCATCGATCAAAAAATCGAGTGCGGAGATCGGTACGAAGTCTTCTAGGTAGATATTAACTTGAAAACAAGTTCCCACTTGTCGAGGGGATATAATCCAAAGTATTTCGATATTGTTCTTGAATTTTCTTTCCCTTTTCTCTTTCCGACTTTCCGACCTTGGTTTTATGTTTGAATGTGCTTATATGATCTACTTCAAAGGCATGATAACAGTGATTTGAA
Organism: Eucalyptus pauciflora; assembly: GCA_007663325.1. Taxonomy (NCBI): domain Eukaryota; kingdom Viridiplantae; phylum Streptophyta; class Magnoliopsida; order Myrtales; family Myrtaceae; genus Eucalyptus; species Eucalyptus pauciflora. The sequence goes on along the minus strand of VMYD01000006.1, from coordinate 4,236,202 downwards.
CTTAGCTTGCAGTGTAGAGAAAAAGGATGGTCATGCAATGGAATTTATTTCCTTGTAACTGCCGGTTGCATTTGATAGGAGTTTCATGGCTGCAGTTGAATTCCTCTGTGCAAAGTAATGCCATCTGGTGCAGACATTAGGAAACTGAGTGAGCCAAGGCAAGTGTCTTGTACGTTGGCTGATCTCCCTCATTCCCATCCTGTCATATTCATCAGATATCTTCCTCTCAGTGCACAAATTGGATGAGCATCGTCTTCTTGCTTTGCTTGCATGAAAATATCTGGACTTCAATACAGCGTATTTTCAGTCAGTCGCGTGCTTAGGTTAGAATTCTCTCGCGGTTCAACATTAGTAAACTTTGGTATTGGCAAATTCCAAGAGTGTTTCATCAAGAGAGAGTTCAGAGATAGGCTGCATAGCTTGATTGCAGATATGAACCAAAAGAAGCTGACCATTTGCAATACAGAGTTTGAACTTGGTCTCACAGGTACAATTTTCGCTCGACCAATTCTCATGGATACATAGACAGCATTTGCAATGATCATGATGATCTCCAACTACATTTTCAAAACCGTAATGGGGTCGAACTTGATCGGGTGTCTAGTATGACAATCGAATCGAACATGTTAAGATAGTCAAGAGCTGTATCAGAACCATGATTTCTATATAGGGATTGGTTTTATTTAGAGATAACAGCATAAGACCCATTAGCTGATAAATCAAAGGAGAAGCAGGCTTGCTTAATGGGCATGCATGCTAAGGACTGGCCCAAAAAGCATAGGCAGATGGATCAAATAGGATAGGATCGGCTCGGATCGAAATTCGGGACTCCACATTTGGGTGAAGCCCGTCAGTCAAGTTAGAAATAAAATGTTTTGGGGGCCTTCACTTCCAAGTACTTCTTTAATTCCTAGACCGGTGAAAGGAAATTAGACATATCAAGAAAAAATCAAACGGGTAGAATTGAAATCAGACGATTGAGAAGACTGAAATCTCACAGCCTCAACCTTAGTGAGGATGCAATCTTTGTGGGGTCTTGTGCACAAAATCAACAAAATTCTGTTTTGACTGCCATGCCTCGATGAACATAAAACTAAAGTTAATATTCTTGAAAGAAGTTGAAATGTTGGGCCGTTTAGTTCAGCTTTTGGGGAATGCATTTACAAAAATGCAAATACTTTTGGGTGAGGGGGGTTTTCCGAAATGCAAATATCGTTTAGTAAAATTTACATTAACATACAACTTTGGCTAAAATACCGTTTGGTAAACTTTGCATTTGTAAATGACTTTTATTAAATTAAAAAAACAAAAATATTTGCATTTTTTTTTTTAAATCCAGCCACCAGATCGTCGGATCTGGAGATCGGATGGCCAGATCTGGCCCTCGGACGGCCGCCTGAGGTCGCACGACCTAGGCAGCCGTCGCCTGGGTCGCCCGACCTCCAATGACCACCTAGGTCGCGCAATTCAGGCCATCAGTCGCCTGGGTCGCGTGACCCAGGCATCGCCTGAGGTTCGGCAATGGTCACCAGGGTCACGCAACCCTAAGGCGGCGTGTCGTCGGCATGCAGGACCCCCTTGGCCGGCAGTCATCAGCCTCTGTGTGGTGGTTTTCCTCGCGTGTGAACAGTAACCATGAAGTGAATAGTAACCGGAACTTGCATTCCAAAAATGCAAGTTCCCAAAGGACCTCCGGACCTGCTTTGGACTAAGGGTCCTTAGAGTCCCTTGAAGATGCAATTGCATCTTGCTGAAGTTGCCCAAAAAATCGAATCAAACGCGTTTACATTTGGCCAAGGGACTTTAGAGTCTCAAAGCCCATTTGCAAAGCTGAACTAAACAGGGCCATTATCAAATCGACCCCATCTGGAATAAACTCTTTTGCTTTCATCCCTCCAAACATATGACCAAGGCAATGTTGCGAAGGGCGAGAATTTGGCCCGATGATGGATGACTCTGATAAAAGATATGATGATGTCATTCATCTTTGAATTAGCTCACTTCCACTAAATCGGTTGTGTTTGTAGATCTTACACGACGGCAGAAGCTACCAAAAAAAAATCTTTACCTATTGCATTTATGTTAATTCAGTGATAAACCTTTCAGTTTAGTAAATTTAATCTTAAACCTCTTAAAAATTTACCAATTGAGTCATTTCAATTATTTTAAGCCTAAAATCGCTTACATGGATGTTAATTATTTTATGTGGCACCGCTGATGTGACTTTGTTGTTACGATTCCAAATAACAAGTGAGTCAAATATGAACTTATAAGCTCTTGCTAGATATTCTTCTTTCAAAGGATTTTTCCTTTTTTAAAAGTATTAAAAAAAAAAGAGATCCTTTGTTCAAGATTCATAGGATGTGAAAAGGAAAATTTTCGAAGTAGACTAGGGTAGGGAAACGGCAATCGACCATCTACGAATTTGCACTAGAAAAATATTCATGCTTAATTCAACCAGTTTTCAGAAGGTGCGTTTTGACGAACAACAAATTACTATTCAGAAGGTAAAATGATCAATTAACTAAAATGGGTGCGTTTTAATTAAATAAAGTTGCGAAAATAGCCTCTCCCCCTTGACAAATTACCTTTTGCTTGACCTAATTAGTAATTATTTTCAGTGTCGAGACAGAAATTACAGTTACCACGTCAAGAATAACGGAAGGGCCACGGTCGCACGACTCGGAAACATACCCCCTTTTTACTAAGGAAAACAGTAATTAGGAGAAGGTGTGTTGTCAATTTCACCTAATCAGTTCTACCACGTCAAGAATTATCGGCGAAATAGCAATAAATAACTATATAAAACCACGTCGTCATCTTCATCACGTCTCTCAAATGTCAGATCAGACCACCAATTATAGGTTAGTAGAAATTAATGGAACATCGGATTTTACAATTTTTTTTTGAGGTCTTTGTCCCAAATCCTAAACTTTCAGGGAAAAGATGATGGGTCACGGTACAAAACATTGTAGACCCTCCAAAATCTCATTTTCCGACAAACCATATCCTTAAGAGACCAAACCGCTACTCCAGAATTTGTACAATTTCTCCAACTCCTTCGATCCCGACACGTCCCGCGCGAAATGACCAAAATGCCCATGACCCCGGCCCCCGACCGCCCGTCCACGCTCACGAGCAGGAGCGGAGGGCGTCGAAGGGGGCGTGGGCCAGCGGGGCGGCCGCGGGGGCCCACGGGTTGATGAGGGGCACGGGGCGGGCGTGGGCCGGGACGGCGGCGAGGGGGCGGCCGACGGCGGAGGGGGGAGACGGGGCGGCGACGCGCTCGCAGGAGGGGCACATGGTGAGGGTGGTGGGAGGGGAGAGGTGCATGTAGAACTGCGGGGAGAGCTTGAGCGCCCGCAGCTCCTGCACCTCCTTCTGCAGCCGCCGGTTCTCCTCCGTCAGGCTCTCGCAGCACCGCTTCAGGTACTCGCAATCCACCTCCGTCTGCTTCAGCTTCGTCCTGTCGAAGACAAAAAAGAACGATCGTTTTTCAGCTTTTAATAATTCGCGTTGACCGACCGAGATGATCTTTGACCCTGGCGGAGTCTTATCGCAAATCACACGTGTCCTCACCTCGCTCGCCTGTTCTGGAACCAGACCTCCACTTGTCTGGGCCGCAGCCCCAGCTGCTTCGCCAGCGCCAGCTTTTGCTTCTGCATGAAACGCACCCAAAACGACCATGAGTTTTCGAAATGACGAAGATGCCCCTATCTGAATGTAGGGCACGAAAGTCGCATTTCGCATTAATTATGGTTTTAATATTTTTCAAGTTTCAGCATTTATTTTTATTCAATCAAATTCTCGAGCTTTCTTGTTTTATGCGATCGAGCAGGTGCTTCGTTTACCCATTGCCAAAAACATAAATAAAAAGAATTAAATAAAATAAAATTTAAATGATCAAATTGCACAAATCAAAGAAAAAATTAGAGGATGTACTTAACCCTAGTATTTCGATTTCCCATTATTTCACGCTCTTTTCTCTGACGAAAGAAACGTAACCGTTTCATGTTAAGTCATTTTTCTTAATCCGATAATAAGATTATCTCAGATCGCTCAGTTTAATACGGTGTAATTTTAGTCTTTTAGTCCTCTTGAATTATTAAAATCACATCAATATGAATATTCGAAATTATTTAACATGTTTTCTTTTTCTCCGATATATATTTATGTATATGCATCCGTACCATACTTACAGGATTGAGGGTGTTGTGCTCCTTGAAGCTCTCCTCGAGGACGGCGGACTGGTCCTTGGACAGCCGGAGCTTCTTCCTCGACAAGTCGCCGTCCTCCTCGTCGCTGCCGCCGCCGCGGGAGGACGCCCTCTCGTTGTCGAGGTCGTCGCCGTTGGTCTGGCTCTGGTGATCCCTCTCGCTCCGCTTCCCGCTCACCGTCGACGCCATGCTGTTCGGCGACGACACCCCGGCCTCGTCCTCGCCGTAGTCCGCCGCCGCCGCCCCCGCCGACGGCTCTCTGTTCACGTCGATCCCCCGGAGGAACGATCGCGCCTCGGAGTTCCGATCTGCGCGCAAGAGGGATCGAGGATCGATATTAGAGAAGAAAGCGAAGACCTTTTTCCTTCGGATTAGTGGGATTCGTGTGTGCAAAAAGACGAAAGCTTGAAACTTTAGACCATGAAACTAGACTTCGAGTTCTTTTTTCATTCCGTCTTTGTTTTCCCCCCTTCCCAATCTTCGTCACAACTCAGGCTAATTAAGTTTTACAGTTACTGGAGGAAATGGGTGGCGAAACAGAGCATGTCGCATGCGATTCGGGAGCACCCGAAAACCCAAAGAAAAAGCTCAGATCTCGGCATGTCGGATTCATGTGCGGGGGCAGTACCTGAAGAAGAAGGGAAGGCGTCGTTGCAGGAGCGCTTCTGAAGATTGAACCCAGATTGAGCAGACGAAGCAGAGGACGGGACCAAAGAGGGCATGAGGTTCAGCTGCAGGGACTGCCGCTGCTGCTGCTGCTGCTGCTGCTGCTGATGCAGGTGACTCTGAGGGAAGCTCAGGCTCAAGCTCAAGCCCAGATCATCTCTCTCGCCCATGACGACGAGTTCCTTTCTGCTCGAGTCCTTTCGGTGGAAAGCACAGAGCTTTGAATGCCCCCTTGTTGTCCAGAGAGAGGGAGGGGAACGGAGAGAGAAGGGTGTGGATGGCGTGAAGGAGAGCTTTGGGGGATTAAATAGATAGAGAGAGAGAGAGAAGGAGAGAGGAGAGAGGAAGCTCAAATGATGAGAAGTGGGTGTCAGGGAAAGGGGCCAGTCGATGTCGATCATGAGATGGGCATGTCGCGCTTGCTTTGCTGCCTCCTTCCCCAATAATGATGCCCCTGCCTCTCTCTCTCTCTCTCTCTCTCTCCTCTTTCTTACATTACATTACGCACGCCCCACCGTGTCCTCTCCTTTCCTTTTTCCTTTTTCCTTTCCTTGCCCACTTGTTTGGCTTCTCATTTACTGAAGTGGAAAAATAATTTTTCTAATAGTTTTTTTTTATATAAAGAAAACGGTACATTTATGTACTTGGTCCTCTCTTTTTTTCTTTTTTTTTGGCATAAAGGAAAAGGTAGTTTTATAATCGATTTATCTTCGAAGATCAGAAGGGCTTGAACCGTATGTATTATTTTCGGTCTAGCTCCCTAAAAAAAAATTCTAAACTTTAGATTGAGTCTCAACTCTGTTTCAAACTCTTTTTTATTTGAAAATTTTTTCAAACTTCCACTCTAATTTTAAATTTGTCCTAATGTCCGAAAATCACCACTAATTTCTTCGGAATTATCAATATCAAGGTTAGTTAGAGGTCCATTATCTAAACTTAGGACTTTACACGACATCTTCGCCTTTATATGGAACAACAATGGTCTTGTGATATTGATAATAAAAAATAATAAAAAACCAGTGACGACTTTTTAATGTGTAAGTAGATGTGGGATTAAAGTGAATTGAGATTTGACCTAAAGTCCGAAGTTTCCATTTTCTCCCTATTGTTGTGTTTAAATTATTTAGTCTATGCTATTTTTTGGTAAAACAAAGATTCTTTTTTTTTCCTTGTTTGTTCATTGTTGGATTGCATAATAATGTATGTTTTGATCATTATAGTGTTCGTTTTTTTTCATTGTTTTTTCATTGTTGGATTGCATAATAATGTCTGTTTTGATCATAATAGTCGTGCTCTTTAAGAATCAAAAAGTTAAAAGACATGTAATGCCTTCCTAATAGCACTGTCGCATCGTGGCCACGCATTTTTTCCCAAAAGTAAATAGACTCAAAATTGAAGAAGATCATATGGTTCAATTAAGAATTGGAAAGAATTATTTCTATCGCAATATTTTTTATATAAATTTTCGACTTTTGTTGTACCATGTATTGTCACGAGCCACTTACGTGAGCTGATTACATTTTTTACAAAAGCAATTTTTAGTTTACTCAAAACGTAAAGAAGACACGAAAGGTGAGGGTGTTGCCATTATGTGCATACAAGATAAATGATTTATATAATCGAAAAAAGAAAGGACGACATTCATAGGTTGTTTAACTTTTTATGGAGGTGATTTGATTGAATTAGGGATGTGATGCATCATTGGTTGAATCAAAAGAGATATCATGCACCTAATCAATAATTCATGGCTGCAATTCATCTCTCTGTCCAACCAAGAAATCTATGTATTACTCGTGACTAAGCATTGCACAACCCAATCAAATATTGTAATCATGATCCCACATGTCAACGCCTTTTTTGTGAAAGAATCGTCATGGGCACTCTTCGTTTCGTCCGTGTCAATATTATCAGGCAGATTTAGCTTGAAAACAAGCGATGTGCACAAAAGCAAATCGAGTATAAAATCTAATCACAGCCAAAAATTCAAATTAGACGATCGAGTTGGGTATGGACCCTCTTCCGGTTGAGAGATTTTCTTGATTGATACTCTAGTCAAATGAGATGGATTTAGTGGACTAAGAGGGCGACATTTGAATTCCAAACAAATGTGCTCGTTTGCATTGACATTTTTTTTTTCAAGTTTTGAACATTGAAATCGTGGAGTATGTTGTGGAAAAAAGGAAAGAAAAAAGAAAATAAAATAAAAATAAAAAAGTTATTATAATTTCGATTTTATAAAAAAAAATTATTTTTGTAAAATTAAAGAGGGAAGAGAGAGATTGTGAGATTTTGATTGAAAATGAGTTCTAAATCCAATCCATTTAAAACCAACTTAAGACCCATCTATTTTGAGTCTTTAATTGCTAAACCCATTTAATTAGTTTCTTTAAAAAATAAGTGACCCATATATGACCCATTTATGATTGCGCCCACAAAATCCTTTTTCTTTTTGGCAAATTATTTTTCATCGAATAGCCTTTTATCTCTTGGTCAAACAGTAGTATTTTCTAAAAATTTAGATCAAACACATAAAAAGAGAAAAGCAAAAAAAAAAAAAAAAGAAGAAGAAGAAACCGTCAGTCTACTCTCAAGAACCAAGAACGAGATACATTTTCATCGTTGGCCATGATAAAAATCAAATCTTTCAAATCATTCTTTTGCCTTTTCCTAAATACTGCCCAACGCATTCGCCCTCCTATCTATGCCCGGTCACATCTTTAATTCAAAAAGACTCTCTCTCATTAATAAATTGAGAAGAAATCTATCTTTAATAAGCCAACTTGGTATTATTATTATCTGGAGGGGGATGTAAAAGAAATCATTTTTTGAGTAGTGCTAAGTACCAACAAAGACATATAGTCCAATTTTTTAGGGAAACACAAAGTAATAATTACTAGCAAAAGAGTATTTTTCAACACGGTGAATAAACTTTTTCTATACTTTCGATAAGGATGAAATAGAAATTTATGCATGGACGGAGAAACATACCTAACATGCAATTCGTATCCATTTCCATACATTACCATCGTCCCATTAAAGGTTTAAAGGAAAGGATATTCCCCCGAAAAAGAATAGATGAATCCGATTTCGTCTGAATGTGGAAAAATGCAAGCGAATTTCAAATGCCATTGAATGCTCGAAGATACGATATGCAATGCTAGTCGATAAGTCGTGATCCGAATACGGAAAAAAGAAGAAAAATTACACGATTGCGCAACAAAAGTCGTCCCCAATAATTACGGGAATCGCCAAAAAATCCGACAGACGCCTCTGTTCCCATCTCATTGTCGTTAAAAGTAATAAGTACGTAAGAGCAAAAGACTCTTCCACAGAAACGAGAGCAATCGAGACCAGGGAAAAGACCTGTTGACGGCCATCGAGATCAGGGGATCGAACGGCCATGATTGGAACGATACGACTCGACCTTCTCATTATCGAAATCTGATGATTGATTTTTGTATGCAGCGCGGGGTGGGGCCCCCACGAGATTTATTGGGTTTTCCCCTGGAAAATCTCTTTCTCATGCGACTCCGATTGCAACTCGGAGCGAGAGAGGAGTCTTGAAGACGAAGCTGTCGCCATCTACAAACAACCTCCGAATTCACCCGTACTTTACTCGCGACTTGCCAATCTATTAGCGCGTGGTAGCACGCTCGAGGTAAAGGTAGGCTGTCAAACCAGTGGAATATATCCGGTCCGGGTCAGATCAAAAATGATCGGATTCATGTTGACCTAACGTTACATGGTATAATTTTAACGACTCGTACCTAATGTACCTAGGCTAGCCTTGATTGACTAGGGCAAGGCGCCAGTGACTTGGGCGCAAGAGCAAAGTACCTACGCATGGTCTCTAGGGACCCAAGCACAAGAATCGAGGTCTCCAGCCTGGCTTCCACGAACTTGGGCAAGGGCATCGAGGTCTTGATTTCAACCAGCCTCGAGGGACTTGGCCAACCTATGTAAACATAAACCTAGCCATTGTGGAACCAGGTTCCACCTCAATGCGCCAAGGCCAGGTGCTAATGACTTGGGTGAAGGAGTCAAGCACAGTAATCAAGGACCCAACCATGGACACAGAACATAGGCATGCATAAGGCATTGCTCTTTGATTAAATTGATTAAAGTTGGGTTCTTTGCAAATCCATTAGAACCCATCATTAATTAGGTTTTGCTTCATTAGACTCGTTTTAACATGTAATTTTAGGTAACTCATATTTCACTCAACTTAACTAATATGAGTTGAATTTTGGGTCCATGACTCATTTTGTCACTTCTAGATAAAGGCAATGTTGCGACAAGTCAACTGGTCAAATCATGAGTTATAACACTAGCATGCCCGAATAGTGCCTATAGGGGTAATGAGAATCCTAATGCTTGCAATCCATCCCAACCACCTCGATTTTGTTTAAGCTAATAATGATCTTAACTCTTATTAAAAAAGTATAATCAAATCTTAAACATTACAATTGATCTAATTAAGTGCTAAGCTATCATTGAAAAATACCATAAAGTCACGATTAGAGTATGTGAACGTAAATAATAAAGACAGCTGTCTGTAGCACCGTGAGGAGGACCTCTCTATCAAGGTTCACATGACATGTAGGTAAATTTATATATTATCTATTAAATGGACTTGATTACAATTTTCCTTTTTTGTTTGGTAGAAGGGTTAGAACTTAATTGAATCAATTAAAGAGTTCGAAATTTGATTAAGTTTCTTACACTATTTTCAGTACCTTTAATGCACCTTTTTCCTTTATCGCACGACCAACTAAATTTATAAATGGTTTTGTTAATAAGCGTCCCTAGGGTAGGAGTTAGCCATGCCTAACCAAGAAAGATATTAATTTTCAATGGACTTGACTATAAAAAACATGGAAAACAATGTTTTAAAAATCTTAAGATTTCTTTTTTATTTAGATGTTTAATAAATGCCTTGAAGCATCGTAATCCATTCATAAATATTAGAACTTTATAATGAATGGAGTGGATACACAATATCATACTTCACAGAATGTGAAAATCGATGCAGTTTCACATTGTATTTTGAATATGGTCTTCTTAACAAGTGTATTAAAACTACTAAAAATGTTCCAAATAAAAATGTTTGTATTTTGAAGCGGAATTAATGACTCTTAACATATGTTATGAAAAAAGTCTTTTCACGTTTTCCTATGTGAAAGCAAATTTGAAATACTTGGTTATTCGGGTGAAAAATCTTATTTGCAAAATACGTTGGGAAACCGAAACATAGGCATCACGAATAATTAGGAAAAAACGCGACAGCGAAAAATCTTCATTGAAACAACCCCAGGGGGCGAGAAAAAAGAAAAGAAAAGTGCGGCGCACGCGCTCCGGCTCGGGGGGTGAGAAAAACAGGAGGGACAAGGATAATCATGTGCATGATGGTGCAATAAAATAAGGTGGAGTGCGCGGCGAGCGACCGACAAGATGTCGGGTGATGATTGAGTGTCCCCACACGTGGCGTGCTAGTTGTCCCACGTGTCCCCCCCCCATCGCAAATCCCTCCTCCCGCCCCGCCCCAATAAATGGCAGCCTTCCGAGCCACCTCTACGGTGGACCCTCCCGCACCGGATCCCTTCTCCCGCCGGCCCGGCCGTACGGGGGGCTGCTCGCCCCATGTGGCCGGCACGTGAACTCGGTCCCGCTGGGGGGCCTCAGGGTCGTGGGGGCGCACCGGCTGCTACAACTTGGTCCTGTCCACATCGCCAGATGCCTAATCCGCTCCGGTCGGGCGTGGAGATTTCCGATAAGGGTCTTTTTCCGCATGTAAAATCGCTCGCCGTGCGATTAAAACCGGAATTTGTCTTTCTTCGCGTGCCCGATCATTAAAAGAAAACCGGATTTTAGCAGAGCGTCGGGTCGTGCATCGCGATCTGAGATGTACAGACATCGACTTGAGACCGTCTTCTTCGAAATAAGAGAGGGAATAGAAGGGAAGAGAAGAAAAGAGCGAAAGTGAATCTCCATGAGATGCAAGGAAAATATAGAGCCTATGGACTTTTGTCTCCATAGATAAAGTGCACCCAAACGTATTTTTCTAATTGTATTTTTTTAAAAAAAATTATTATTTAAAATAAAAAACTCACCGGAGAATAGATTTCGAACAAAAATGAGAAGTAAAAGAATATATTTTTCTTGAAAATTATTTTCTGGAATCTAAACGTTACCGAACATACTTTCGGCCACAATAATTCGTTGTCAGAAATTTTTATCGGCCATGCGGTACTCCCATGGTCCAGTAAATAACCAATTATACGGTGTCACGAGCATGTCGAAATCAATTATCGAGCTTCGATTCGACCAAAAGAAAGAAAAAAAACAAAAAGACGGGGCTCAACTCAAGTGAATAGTATCTGGCGAAAACAAAAAAGTGAAACAAAGACAGACTCCACAGAGCAGAGAGTTCGTGTCGCTGTCCGATGTGATCGTCCATCATCGGTCCCCACGGGGGGGCGAGGCCGAGCGCCGGGGACGCAGTCCGCAACGTGAACATCACGTGAACCAGGACCCGCGGGGTGCGAATTGACCGCGCTGCCCCCCGGCCCCCCCCACGAGCCACGCGTCGCGCATCCAGGGGCGGGCAGTTCCCCCCCCCCCCCACCCGGGGCGGGCCCCACGCCACCACCCCGGGGACAACTCGGGAGACGACGAGACTCATCACCGCGCGACGGTCGCGTCCCCATCAGCGAATCGCTCGCTCGGGGACGTGACGGCGAGCCGTTCGTCGCGATCGTACGGCCGCCAGACGCTTCGATCCGCTTGGCCCGGGACAAGGCGAGCCGTGCGATGCGGTCGCCTAGCGTACCCACCGTCACGCTACGAGAGATCCTCACGGATCTGGCGATGCGTACGTCGACGGTTCCATCGCATGCACGGAAGAAGCGTCGACAGGACCGGGACCGGACGCTTTCGCCACGGCAGCTCGTTTATCACGGATTAGAGAAAAGTTCGCGTGGTTGCGGACGGATCGGTCGGGTTCGGTTGCAGGACGAAGAGACGAAATTAACTCCTTCAATTGTTCGTTTGTGGACGATAGTTTCGATCGGTCCAATCAATTTGGCAGGTGGAGAGATTCCTCGTGCATCGATATCTTGTCGAATTAGGTGGTTATCGAGTGCCTTTATATCTCGAGAGGACGTCCATAAAAACAAGCTCGATTCCATATTTTTCTAACCAGTACTGTGCAATTAGGTTTTAGGTTCTCGGTGTCGAACTCGCCTAATCGATCCTTCACCATCGGGTCAATTTTTTCTTATCGAGTTTTCTATGGCAGATATCGAAGTCACGACTATCGATAAGGAAATATGGAAACTCCTTTATCACCAGGTTGATTCTAGTGCGACGTGGCTATCGAGTTTGATTCAAAATTCTAGCGGTGATGATCTCCCCAACTGTTAAATGTGAGTACCAATTTCGTCAGAGAGAGTCGAAACTTCTGAATCGAAAAACATTAACGTGTATTGACTTGACCTTAAGTCACCATCGATCGAGTCCATCGTAATCTCTAGGAGTTGCCGAGTTCACATCCTCATAAATTCTATTAGGTTTTGTAATTCTCATCAAATTTATGCAAGCGAATATAGTTAAATACAACGTTGAAACTTCACTATTGTGATTCCTCAAACTAATAACACCACATGCACTTGCTGTATTTTGCACTTTGAAATCCATTTTGCTAGATCCCGAGCTTTATGATGCCGAAATGCTTAAGTTGCAACCGGCTCAATACTTTTTTAGCGAGTTGCTTTAGGGCACTTGTTAATCAAGTAATTAAGTTGAATTTATAGTTTTCAATAATTTATCACTCAAGTATTACATATTATTACTGTTTTCATAAATGATATTTTTTCGGGGTCATATCAGAGATGAGATTTTACCGAGGATTCTTAAATCTCTTGTCATCGTGGAATCTCTTATTTTGCTAGAAAGACGGTGATGGGATGTGATTCGATTGTTTTACAAGGAAGAATTCATTGACAAAGATCTGTAAATTTCTTTTTTAAATAAGAAAAAATGCGAACATGTCGCAACTTTCAAGACAAATTGTCTTGCAAAGGATGTAAAGAGTATCACGGAAATTAAATATATTCTTACGAGGTATTTACGTATTCCTAGATCGGGTACGAACCACTACGGTGGGTTCCTCGTATTTTCCTGGAAATTTCGTCTATCAACGGGAAATTAATGCAACAGGGCTGTACGGTACGCTCAAATTGACGCATTAATTAACGGATTTTAATTAACCAAAAAAATTAATCGCCTTCGCTAATGCCTCGTCAGTTGGGCACCCTCCAATTATCGCCGCTCATGTGAATCCTACGTGGCGCACCGCTCCCGATACATCATCCAGCTGGACGACAGCTCGAGACACGTGTGATCCCGTCACCCGCACGTGCGCCCCCGGTCAAAAGCGGGGAAAAAGAGAGAAAATACCCGACTCGCCCATGCTCGGATCCGGTCCACGGTCAAAGCTCCACCTCGCACGAAGCCGACGTGCGAAATCCCTTCCGTGCCCTCCGAAAAGACCCCCCGGGACCGGCTCGGCCGGTCGCCTAAGATGGCGAGGGGCGAATCCGGGCCGTCCGATGAGCGGGGAAAGAGGGGGGACGATGCGCACGTGCACGTGGGAGCGGTTACCCAGAAAGTTGTTGGGGGGAGAAGACAGCTTTTGCAGATGATTACTTTGAGATTAGATTTGGGGAGATCTGGCTGATGATCTCGGGGGGGACAACATGTGACCGCGTGAGCTGGTAAGCCATGTGATCGACCGTTAACCCGCGAATCGATTCCTTGATTGAGATCAGTGGCTGCGAAATTTCGGTTGATCGGAATTGCGGTTTCAGCTGAGCTTGCGGTTGGGCTGCACGTGCGGCGCACGAAAAATTCGAGTTGGGAAAAGAAAAAGAGAAAGATACGAGCTTTTTCGCCCTCCGCCCGCACGCTAATTTGAGGCGGTCGGACGATTTTGTCCTTTCGATTCGAATGTGTGCACGTACCCGCGTTCCTTTCTTTATGGCGTGACGTGTAGAAAAGATTTTGGGATTTTGTTCTTCCCGAAAAGGGTCTTCATTGAAAATGATGCACGGTTCAAATTGGATTCCAGCTTAGAGAAAAGTACCGTGAACCATAAAATAACCCTTGATGAACGATCTAGATCATGAATTATGCTCGAGGATCGAGTGCACATCATATGTCGTCTTTGTAAGGTATTCCAATTTTTTCGAATCGGTTGATCTCCATAAATGCACACGAATTGCTCTATTCGGTATGCTAGACAAGCCTTTATCGACGGGTGGAGAAGAAGTGGGGTCTCAAAGTTACGGTGAGCGGAGATGCTGTACTTTGAAGCCAAAATTTCCCGAATTGAAAATAAGAGCTTAATTCAACCCGAGCGAAAAAAGAAGAAGGGAAATTAAGTGCTCGAGTACTCAGCCAGCTCATCAAGATCTGAACTCCGCGTAATAATTTTTCTTATGAATTCATAACGTGTTGAGGATAGGATCGCGACGGTTCAATTTCTAAAGTGAAAACGAAGAATCGTGAAGTTGTTTTATTTTTTCCGTCTCTATTATTATGGATACGAAAATTCGATTGGGCGATCCTGGAATTACAAGGGGAAGGGCAATTGCGGAAGGCAAAAAGAATGTTACCCACCACCACGCCTCCAAGTCAGGCCATTGTTATCCGGAAGCATGTTTGGTTGGTGGCCAGATGCTCCTCTCCGCCTCTATTCCTGGGAATGATAGAGAGAACCTGTGAAATTGAATGCGACACTTGCATTTATTTAAGATGATTAAACCCTCACCGGAACAAATTATTAGATTACACTAATCTAATCATTTCCCCATCGATTCTCCTAAAAATTAACTTAATTAAATTAAATTAAAATGGGGGGCTAAGTTGGGTCTCTCGATTTCTCCAATTCCCCAAGCCACCCTTTTTTTAAATGCACTTTATGAGACCGGACATAGTGATTTTTTTTGGGCACAAAGAGCGACTTTACAACTACTAAAAGAAAAATTGCTGACTTTCGCCAGGTTTTTCGCAAAGGTGTCCCCCTAATCATGTCCGAGCTTTCGAAGGGCGAGCCCTAAGGTCAAGAACGTGGTCTACTTGCATTTATTTTCATTTATTATTGATATTTATTATATTTATTATTATTATTATTTTGTGTGGGGGGGTTGATTTGCGAGCTGGCCCGGGGGGGCTTTTTTTTTGGGTCCAAAAGACGGGGGAATTAGTTTAATGGGGTTTCGACAAAATCATGGTCAAGTCGCACGAGGTTGTCTAGTCGAGAATGATAATAAAATCATTACGTACAGAATGCAATTGTTGAGGGTGGTGTGGGGCATGCATTCGTAGCTTATGATGATCATCATCATGATTGTGTATGATTAATCGCCAGGATTTTTTTAAAAAATCAAGTTGGAGTTCGTACGAATCCCGAAAGTTCTAGTTGGGTTATTCTATTTTATTTTATTTTTATGTATGTTTGGGGCCATTTCGATTTTGATTGGTCAATGTTGGACCGGTCTTTTTCGTCCGGATGGGACATGGGGCCCGAACGATGTCGAAAATATGGATATCGAGGTAGAGAGAGCTCAACGGTCTAATGGATGTCGGACCTTGGCCACGGCCAAAAGTCATGGGCTTTTTACTAGGGGTGTCGATGGGTCTAGTAATGTCTCGTAACACGGAACGCAACTCGGCATCGTGAGAATCGGATCAGTAGAGATATCGTTGAGAAGAGGGAAACCGAGAGAGTACCTTAGCAGCGTAAGACGTTCTCGAGTTGGCTATTCTATGTATGTTCGTGGCCAATCAACTTCATTTAGATTTAGGGTTTCATCGTGCTCACGCAGAGAGATTGGCACAATTGCTTTCTTGTGTAAATAAGATTTTGATGATTTTTTTATAAAAGTACCATCACTCTAATCAGATGATAATTAGAAAACATTACATGGATTTGGATGCCCAGGTCTTGACATTAGGGCACGAAATGGCCCGGCCCGGACCTAGTTATTATGGTCGGGCCGATGTTATCTTTGTTTGGGCTAGGCCCAACTTATTCGAGCACCTATTCATCTGAAATGATGAGTTCGGGCTAGGCCTTTTTATGCCAACGGCCCAGGTCATGAATCAGAATTACCCGAGAATACCAATCTACAGCAAGCACGGGACATGGCGGTCTTATGGGGCCAACAAAATTTTCACATGGCATAGATGGGCCGACACTGTTTTCCACCGGTCCCACGGTAGTGCACCGGGCACCTCGACACCGCCCCGATTGAGCTGGACCGACTTGGCTGCCTCTCGATTTGTGCTTCGACCGTGTCCCTGACCGATGATATGTCGCAAATACATCTCTTCGCATCGGATGAAGCTGTTTCGGATCACATAATGAGAATAATCTATGAATTGGACATGTGGACCTGCTTTGGGCTTTCAGCATTTCGGAAATGCAAGTCCACTTCTATTATTCATCCGTTGACTTCTTTTATTTTTAATTTTTTAAACCGATCATCTTCTCCATACCCCAACCGCCGTTAATCAGCGACAAAGTTTCATTGGATTTTATTTTTATTTTTTTTAAAAATATTGGGTTCACCTTCTTTTTTTTTTTGTCATTTTTATCTTTTGACAATCAATAGCCCAATTTTTTTTATCAATACACTAGAATGATCATTAATTAATGAAGATGATTAATACTACAATAATTAAAAAAAAATTATTCAAAGTTGAAAACAAACCTAAAAGAACCCTAGGCCAAAAGTTAAGCTTTGCATCTAATCTATAATCAAATTATTTTAATATAATTTTTAAATAAATTTACTAATATATATCTTTTACATTATTCTCAACATGAAAATGTAAAATGTTATATAGTTATTGTTTCTTTATTGCAATTTTAAAAACACTAAAACTAAAAAACTTAATTTTATCACACTAAAGGGCTTTCCAAATATATATTTACCAAACAGTCTTGCATTTCCCTTAAGCACTTTTCAGTTATAGTTTACCAAACAATCTAGCATTTCGGAAAATTCTTTTACCTCAAAGGTATTTGCATTCTCCCAATGACATTTCCCCAAAACTGAACCAAACGGGCCCATGGTATCAAGAGGCTGAGTTAGGCCATATTAGCTCAAGGCTTCTTTAACCTTAGACGAGTATGCCCAAATTGGATAAGAAAATGACTGAAGCCCATAGCCCATGCAGAAGTTGCCCGGCAGTTGCCCCGTTAATCTGCCTTGCTTTTATATTTTAGAAAATATATGTCGATGCATGTTATTTTTTTTAATAATAAGATTAATATAGATTGTTATGTCATACAATTCAATGTAACTAATTACTCACTTAATTTAATTTAAAGTAAATAAGAAATCATATCTCGCTAAGTAAATTATCATACATAAGGGAAAATATCAATTATCGTCATTTCTTGTATCCCTCATACCAGCATGCATCATCCCTTTTAAAAAAAACCTATGTTTTGCATATTATGTTTTGTTTTTAGATTTCAACTTTAATCTCCTTTACCAATGTCATTTTCCTTCACTCATCAGTCATCACTCCTTTTTTCGAAAGAAAATCCTATCTCTAATATCTATTCCATGAGAAAATATTTGATGTAACCGCCACGTCACTAATCCACACGGTGCGAATGAACCTAGCAGCTCCACTCAAAAGCCAACACGTGTCCTTTGACATGAAATGGATGGAAAAAAAAAATCAAAATCAAAAGCTCTCTTTTCTTTCTCCTTGGACCGATAGATTGCTGCGATAATAATAAAGAACTTAGCACAAACCCTCGAATATTTCTCTTATTCCACTTTCCTCCTCTTCCTCTCTCTTCCCCCGTCCTCTCTCACCTACCGTTAATCTACTTACCTATCGTTGCCATCATTGTCGAGGGCTCGTTCACGTCGGAGTCGGCAATACCACATACGACAGTCGGCATCTACATCAAAGAATTCTGGCTAAAATTGGCCGGATATATTACATTAGCAAATCATCAGACGATTTAATACTGAATTGGCCAAATTAAAATGTTTAGTATTAAATTGGTTCGAGACTTGTTTGGTAATCATCCCCCATGCATGCATATCGTGACTACTTATACCTAGTTTTGACTGTTCTGTAATGTCGTGACGTCACAAAATACAAAAAAGAAGACATTAAATAGTGTCTTCAAGTTTATTACGATACTGGGTCTATGATAAAAAAAATTCAGGAGGCTAAATGTCCCAAAGCGGACATTTCTTCAACCATTCATTAAGAGGGATAAAGTCAAGTTTGATTAACGCAAACATTCATGAGAATTGAAAACCGAACAAATGAGATTCGATTCTAATCAAGTAATGTTTGAACATATGGAGAGAAACTCAATCCGGTTTCTGGCCATCGATTCATTAGTGTGGTTTCACGAAAAGAGAGAGAGAATAGATTTGCTATTGAATTATCCAAGGGGAACATTTTCAGCGACAATCGATCATATTCCTTCGGACTGAAACCGTCGCAGATTAAATGTCTCTTTCTTGGCCCCCGGTCGGCCCCTAAGAGCGACGAGTAGCTTACCAATAACCATCTCACAAGACACTTGGCTTAGTGAAAAGAAAAACATCTCATAAGATACTGGCTTGGTCAGAATTAGTTCACACGCGTTCGACGTTAAATGGGCGGCCTGTGTATTAGAAATTGGCTACTCGCTCGAATTTTCGCACATGGCAAGAATTCATGAAATTTGGGAAAAAATGTTCAAAAATGCTAAACCTATCATAATTTGGCCAATTGAGTCATGAACTTTCCGATTTTGCTAAATGAATCATAAACTTTTTTACTTTTTGCCAATCGAATCCATTTGATAAATTTTAGTTGAAAATTGTCGATGTGGATGTTAACCTTCCTACATGGCATGAGCGGTGACGTGAATAATTTTTATATAACTTTAAAAAATTCTGAATTTTTATAATATTTTTTCTTCTTTTCTCTTTTCTCTCTTTTTCTTTCATTATTTTCCTCTTTTTTTTCTTTTTTTTAACCACGTCCGGCAAGGGCCTACTAAGATATTGCATTAAGTTCAATGGCATAATCTCTCTACATAGGGAACATTACAATAAAAGTCTTAAATCTATTGTGTTGGTATTAATTCATTTATAAACATTTTAATTTGACTAATTTTGTCCTTAACCTTTTCATGTTGGTACCATTCGAGTTTATTTAGTCAATTTAGATTGGAAATTGTTGATGTAGATACTAGTCACGTGGCACGGTTGATTATGACATAAACTTTTTTTAATAATTTTTTAGTATTTTTGTTAATGTTTTCTTTTTTTTACTTTCCCTTCTCTTTCCACTTGTGGCCGGCATAGGTTATGCCCAGAGAGGTCGCCCTCACCAGATGTCACGATGAGGAATTACTATTTGCTCCAAGAAAGTGAGCCTTTTGCCTATTCTCTCAGCTTCTTCTTCTTCTTCTCCTTCATCTGCCCCCCCTCTCTCTCTTCCTTTTCCTTCGATTGATTATCAAGACTCAGCTCGAAATTTCTTCCTTTCTTTAGTTGCTCTTTTTTTTAGGTTGCATTTGACTGGTTTAACGTTCGTGTGTTTTGAGTTTTGGTCGGTTTTGAGATTGGTCTGTTTGTTTGCTTAAATTTTTTGTTGTAATTTCGAATATGGGAGGCTCGAGCTGATCGTTTTTTTATTATTATTAACTGTCGTGCAGGTTCTCATGAGTTGAGATCGTGCGGGATTGCGTCTTGCCATTGGCATCTCGATGGAAAGAAAAGGAAAAGCAAAAGAAGGGAAAGAAAAATAAAAAAATCAAAAGAATTATTAACAAATCATTAAAAAAATCAACGTCAGCATCGACCATGTCACATGAGACTACCAATATCCACATTAGCAATTTATGACCTAAATTAGCCAGATGAACTCAATTAGTATTAATATGAAAAATATTTTAAGTTTAAATTGATCCACTTGAAAGATTTTGAACTAAATCGATATTAATATAATAGATTTATGATTTTTTTTAATATTTTTCTCCCTTTACACATAATGATGATGCATGATCAGACGCTATTAAGCTAGTGATCAACAATTAGGTTTCTCATAATCTAAACATGCATTGGCCATTTTTACTTCATAGTAGGCACTAGAATGACAATTGAAGGCAAAAATAAGCTTGGGAAAATCAAAATCAAAATTTCGAGCTGCTAGATGTTAAACATCAGACTAATATAGGAGAAAGGAAAGGGGTAGTTCTGGTGAGAGGAACGTTGTTATAACGTACATAGCAAAACGGAGTCCGACCATTGCTTGAACAAGGAGAATACCTTTTGAAAAGCTCTCTCTAATTTCTAAGTCTGGATTCACAGGAGTCGAGAGAACTTGCTCATCATGTAAGAATTCATCATTTCGACAGAGCAAAAGAGATCTGATAATCTTAAATGAAGGCACGGGATTCGTATCGAAGATGAGCAAAACGAAAAAAAATAACACGAAGCTTCAACCTCATCCTCACGACGATGAAACCTAATTGAGGAAATATCTTCCATGGGAGGGAAGCGAGGCGTGCGTCCAATTGGCACGTTTTGAAATCCATTCCCAAAGTAGGATTAATGACAAAGCTGTCCATCATAACCACAAGTTGGCTCTTTTTCTGGCCCCTAACATTATTCTAGGGAAGCCTGCCAAACATCATAGGTACCCGGAAAACCAGAATACTTCCCAATTTGGACAACCTAATCCAAAGGGCATAACATAATTATCACATCCGAGGACTTGTTTCATTCACGAGCCATGAAAAACATACTCGCACATGTAGTAAATCGGCGTAATTTCTTCCTTTCGAAGCGTTACACCAACATGAAAAATATGATAGAAATCCTTAATATAGACCGACCAGCTAATTAAAACCCTCTGTACCGATAGATTGTACCCTTTGCATCCTAGATATACTCGACACCATATATACGAAGATTCCTGCACAATCCCAGCATGCGATGCATCGCATAAGGAAAACGAGAGTTACCAATCTATGACCCTATAAATTATTCTACACTTGATTGAATTTCCCCGTACGTCAGCATTACCATACCTCGAATTGAGGTCTACGGTGTTGCGTGATTAGGTTCGTAACTTCGCCGGACCACCCGTCTTCTGCTCCAAAGAAACCACCTTCAAGAAATATTCGTTCTGTGAGAAAAGCAAAACCACCCAACACCTCCGAATTGCAGGTCAGTTGGTCTCCTTAACGAGACAAAGCTAAAGCAAATTGCATACAAAGTGGATAGAACAGATAATACATGAGAGAGAGAGAGAGAGAGAGAGAGAGAGAGAGAGAGGGGCAACCTTGAAGGCAGAAATAGCCAGGTGAGCATGTCATTTCTGCAAGGAAGATAACTCACGGATCTTAATTCTAATCCAACACCAACCAAAAGATGCAGATTACAAAATGAAAAGGGAAATAAAAACCAATTGACACTCCCACAAAGTTGTGAAATGCGTACGAACGTATCTATACGTAGGCACCTGGAGTCGTGAAATGCATACGTACACATACGGGCGTATCTATCACCTGACGAAGATGCGCACAGCGCACCTCGTGAGAGAGAGAGAGAGAGAGAGAGAGAGAGAGAAAGAGAACCTTCGCCGGTGAATCGAGCATTCGGTAAGCATCGGCTGTGATTCCCACCAACCAAAGGCCAGGGAAGACGCTCTGCAAGAACCAAACCAGACACGAATGAAACAGTGCAAACGTATTCTCCTCAAGAAATTCACGGCTCGGCAA
Organism: Eucalyptus pauciflora; assembly: GCA_007663325.1. Lineage (NCBI taxonomy): Eukaryota > Viridiplantae > Streptophyta > Magnoliopsida > Myrtales > Myrtaceae > Eucalyptus > Eucalyptus pauciflora. The sequence continues at coordinate 4,214,500 of VMYD01000006.1, read as the reverse complement.
CGCATAAGAACCACAAAATCAGCGCGAAACGGTACAAAACGACGCGATCGAAGATCCTCCGTACATCGAGCTGTTTCTGCACATTGCGGGGTCGCTTCCGCGGCCTCCGAGCAGGCCTCGACCCGGTCATCGCGAAAATGTCCTCCTCAATCTCCTCCTTCGACAGCGACACCCACAGCCTCCTCTTCCCCTCCTCCACCTCCTCCTTCCTCTCGCCGCTGGCCGCCTCCGCGAAACCTCGCAGCCGCGCCGATTTCGGAGGCGGATTCGCATTCTCCTTCTTCTCGCCCTGCTGGACCGAAGGATTAGCCGCCGGAAACACTTCTCCGTTCCTCGGGAAACCGTTGTTCGCTCCTCTTCTCGGCCTCAGGTTCCACGGCCTCTGCACGGCCTCCTCCGCCTCGGCTTCTTCGTTGTCGTCGCCGCTGCCCTTGCCGTTGTTGCTGCCGCTCCCATGATCGGCGCCGGCGATGTTGATTTTGAACGTCTCCCCCTCCCCTCTAGAGCCCGACGCCTGTTTCGGCAGCCTATCGGGGACCGACGAGGAGGAGGCGGGCGCGGAGCAGTAGCCGAGGTTGCGGCCGGGGCGCGATCCGAGCGCCGGGGGCCGCGATTGCGTCCCGCAGTCGTCCGGAGGGGGAGGCGGGGGAGAGTCGCCGGAGGGGGAGGGGCGGCGGTGCTGGCGGTGGCTAGCGGTGGCGCCCCCCCAGCGCAGGAAGGTCGGCATGGAGAAGTTGTGGAGCGGCTGGGACTTCACCGGCGCCGTCGCCATAGGAGGAGTAGGACGAGGAGAAGAAAGCGAAGAGAGAACTACCCCGGATATAACTCGGCGGCGACGGCGACGGCGGCGGCGGCGGCGGCGGCGGCGTGCGGAGATATATGATCGCGCGTCAACGAGTGCGTCTTCCGGTGAGGATACGGCGATCGATTTTGCGTTGACCGGGCGGAGGATCGCAATGGAGAGAGAGAGGGAGAGATAGAGAGAGAGAGAGAGAGCGGCGACGATGATGTGCAGAAGCGAGGAAGAAGAAGAAGAAGAAGAAGAACGAGGTAGAGAGAGGAGGATGCGAAATAGAACTCGGCGTGTTTTGTATGAGCCGGAAGTACACAAACGGGGCGTCGTTTTGCCCCCTTTCGCCTATTTCCTTCTCTTTTAATTTTGATTTATGAGGTACGATACTCGTAATTATCGTATTTAGACCTATATACGATGTGCGTGTGCGTTTTCGGGGTAGCTTTCCTGTTTCTTATAATTATTGAATTAGCAGGAAAAAAAAAATTATCGTAAAATTAATCTCAGCACGTACGAATTGTATGATGTGATGTTCGCCAAAAATACTAGAAGGTTCTTATGCATTTTATAGCTAGTTTGATAATCGTGTAATGTCATAATTATTGCTTGTAGGCCAATGTAATTAAGGCAAGTTCGTACAAATTTATTAGTGTAGTCATTTCGTTGCCATAAATGCTGGATTTCTTATTCTATTGAATCTATTCTGCATAAGAACTTGATCTTTTACCATATGGAAAGAAATCTATTTAACTCTTTTCTAAGCTTATTTTTGCATGATTATGGTTCGAGCCTTTTTGAAATAATATATACTTTTAGACTTATTTTCGTGTTTTTCTCCGAAAGAAAATTTGTTGCTTTTTCTATAAGTTATTTGAAAAGACAAAAAGAGGAAAGAACGATAAAGTTATTGATAAAGATTAGATGATCATGTACTTACATTATTATACCTTTACGTAGCTTATCATGCATGACGATCTTTTTAAGTATTTCTATTTATCGAGTAAAAAATATTAACGGTAAAAACTAATTGGCATTTAAGTCAAAAGTATTGTGGTTGAAGTATGTCACTGTGATGGTGTGATTTTTAAAAAATGATGTAAGATGATGATTTATCGAGAATATTATTTTATGATAGTTATAGAAGAAGTTTAAAAAATTGCACATTACTATCTCGGAGCAAAACAGAAATTGCAACTCTGTGCACTATGGTCCATCAAATTCTTTTTCCTTAGAAATTTAACTTATCAACCTTTTTTTTTGTCTAATAAAATAGTAAATTACCAAATATCATAAGTACAAGTCTCTGTTAAACCAACACAGATATAAACAAAATCGGAAAAAAATAAAAATAAAGTGGGAACTCAGAAACTGAAAAGAAAAAGAGAGAGATTGTCACGAGACTTTTGTAGATTGGAATATTTTGCTACTACATTAGTGATTAATCAAATAAAAAATTTTAAAAAATTCTAACCAAACAGTCAGGAAAAAGAAAACAGAGAAAATCTCAGATTGGAACTTGGGTAGCTAAAAGAGGAAAAAGAATATACAACGAGATATATATTAAAAAAAAAATCTAATGATGCTTGATTCTTTTGAAAAGGATATATGCTTACCTATAATCAAAATATAAAAAGCCAAAACTTTAATAATCGCACCGTAACTTCCAGAACCGCACTGCCTGATATCTATATATCGTTCTTGCGTGCGTTTCTCCAACTTTTCACGGAACTTGCTCAAAATAAGAACAAAATACATCCCTTGTCATTTGACACGTATTTTCAAGGAAATTATATATGTGATGAAGAATATATATTTACGAAAAAATAATGAAATCTTTCAAGGAAATATTTGATAAGAAAAGTTTTGCAAAACACCTTAAACCTACTTATTGAAATAAATTCATCATTTTTTTGAATTTGAAACCTACTCTACATATCTTAGAATTTGGAACCATAGAGATTATAAGTTCCAAGGTCAATTCCAACATCTACTCATCTTTCCTTGGTCTTTTGTTCTGTCATATTCCTAATAACAACTCCAATTACAACGTATTAACCGCTAATGCACCTTTCTTTTATCAAATCTCAGGGAGGAAGAACTGGTGGTAGACATAAAACCATCCATTCTGGTTCTATATTTGTTCAAAGATAATGCTTAGCCAATTCCATGTGTCTAACCAAAAAAGCAAGCTCTTCTATTCTGGTTCATGGTTTCTCTTGGCTATATGATTCATCTGGGGGAGAGATCAAGTCACAACCAAACGTGTCTTTGTTCCAACCACCCCGTAAAAGCCCTATAGGCTGGTTTGTTTGAAGAGAATCTTTTCTATGATCTATGATCAGACCCGATCATATCGTACATGAACAGGCTCCGTAAGATCCAATAGAATAAGTAATGTGACTTAAGACAGATTTTGTTTTAGCTACTTTACTTACTTAATAGTATAGAAATGCAGCCATTTCCTCTGCATTGGGTAGACCTCATACAATAACTATCCTAGCTCTATCGTATCTTTTGTTTCATTTCTTTTGGAACAATCACAAATACCGAACATCCTTGAAGGATGGAACAAGATGATGAAGAAGGCGGCGCACATATGGAGGAAAATTTGGGAAGAGAAAAAGGAGCTCATAACCATCTATATTGAATTGCGGATTCTATTATTTCTGATTGGATAAAATGGAGGTCTCTGATAGAGATTAAAGAAGATAGGGAAGTAGAACGTAGAAAAGAATAAAAAATTATAGGAATTACTAGTCTTAGAACTGAGTTTGACAAAAATAAAGATTTGATTTTCGTGAGTGATTTGATCAGTTGTACGATACCTTTGTTGCTTCGTCTGTTATTTTTCCGGCCCAGGGGAGTTTACTCGACCCATTCCCCAGTCTCCCGCACTGCTGAAGTAAGTGTGCGAGCCAGATGTTCGACAGTATTGAGTTTCATCACATCCCCATAACTCCTCCGATTGAACATGGACATTAGTTTATCATGGTAGTCATTTCTTATTTCACCTTTTGGATCGAGGCAACATCCTACAGAACTGTTCCAGAAGCTAGATCGTGATGTCTTTCTACGGTATCGCAGGTCTCTTTATCGGTTCATATTTGTGGTGCAATGCTTACCTTACCGATCAACATCATGCCGCACACCCACTTGCATCCACCCAACAAGAACCGAAAAGATTCTCTTCAAACAAACCAGCCTATCCCCTTTATAGGGCTCTTACGAGGTGGTTGGAACAAAGACACATTTGGTTGTGAATTCCAATGTGTATTTGCAATGAATCCCCCTGTTAAGTAGTCATACATTACGATAGGAACTCTCAATTCTCTAGCAAATACAGCACTTTTGATCATTTCTTCGCATGTACCTACAGTAACATTCAAGTAATGCCCTTTGATTTCACCTGTTTCAGCTTGTGATTTAAAAATTGCCGTTAAACAAACGAAAAATATATAACATTAACAAAGTAAAAATCTTCATCATAAAATTGAAACTCAAATTAGTGCTTATAAATTATATACTCATCATTAGATGTCATTGAATATGACGAGATCGTGTGAAAACAGAGATAAAGAAAAGCATAGAAACTTGTTACGGGTTCTACTTATCTAGAACCTATAACATATCCATCGAAATAGGTTGTCTAATTTTTGGAATTATAATGTATCTTGCATATCCTGAAACCTGAAACCTATAATTAGGCAGATTTCTATTGGTTTGGTTATACGATTCAAAGTTTTATTTTGGAACATGCTCGCCCCTAATCCTCACACATTTACCAATGTAGGCAGTTCATCCATTGTATGTGCAATTAAAAGCTCTTGCAAAAATGACATTACCAAAAAAAAAAAAATGGTTGTATGTATAACCTAAGCAAGTTGACTAAAATCATATTATGGGAAAATTGTCTAATATGTCATAAAACATTTAATTATGCCAATTGAATTATAAATATTTTCATATTTTACTAATTGAGTTGTAAACTTTTTTATATTTTACCAATCAAGTAAATTCGAATAATTTTGACTAAAACTTGTCAACATGAACGCCTATCAATTTATAATAGAAATTTAATATTTTATTTTTCATTTATTTTTTATTTTTTATTTTTATTTTTTTAATTGTTAGGGTCGGTAGGGGCCGTGAATTGAGGCTTAGGGATCCCTGTTGGCTAGTGGGTGGGGGTGGCATTAGCAAGGGCTGCAGTTGGCAAGAGCTCATGACCCTCGCTCAAATCTGAGGGATGGTTACAACCGTTGCCCAATGATTCGGCAGGGGTCATCGGTGGCCCTACCGGCCCTTATCAATGAAAAAAAATAAGAAAATAAGTAAAGAAGGAAAATGAGAATTTTTTTTTAAAATATTATTAAAAATTATTTATGTTAGTGCTAATAATTTTACGTTGCACTCACTGCTCACTTCAATGATTTCCGCTTAGAATTAGTGAATTGATTCAATTGACAGAAACGAGAAATTTTTTAGGACTCGAATGGTACGATTATCCAAAAAAGGAAATTGGTACAATTAATAATTTCGGACAATTTCCCCTCGCGCAAACGAGCCCTAAACGTCGTCGTCAGGCCGAAGCGATGGACAAGACAGCGCCTCCGGTGCCTCTAATTTTCAAAAAACAAAAAGGAACCCAAAAAAAATAAAAATAAAGGAGAAAAAAGAAGAGGAAGCTCCGCCAACCTCCCATGGCTGCACCCTTGCTTAAGCCCTAGAAAAATCTGGAAACCTCTCTCCCTCCTTTGTTCTGCCCTACTCTACACTCGCTCGGTCGCGTACTGTGCTCCTCCTCCGCGGCTCCTCCTCTCGGTATCGTTCCGCTGCAATCGACGCGCCGGTCCGTTCCTCCTTCCTCCGGAGCCGGCCGAGAAAATGGAGGCGAAGCGGCTGAGCAACGGGCCGGTCGCGGCCTCGCCGGACGGCGGCGCCCGCGCGAGATCTCTGCAACCTAGCTACGGCAGCAGAGCTGTCCGGGTACGCGCTCCGCTCTTCTCACGTCCCGCGAGGACGTCGTGTGTTTGTTGTTCTGGACGGCGGTCGCCGGCGGAAGGCGACGGCGTGCGCGTCGGCATTTGGCCGAGCGTGCGTCGTCGACGGCGATTGCTTTTTGATGTCGTTAGGAAGGGACCGCGTTGGCAGTTCGAGTTTGGTCGGTAATCGGTGCCGCAGTAGGCTCCATGGCGGCGGCGGCGGCGGTGGCGTTTTTGTGTTGTGAGGATTGGATTAGCGTTTTTTGCGTCTATAATCGTGCTCGTGTCGAATGAGATGCAAGTCTTTGTCCCTCCGAGCTGCTTTTCCTCCGAATTATTTCGATGTGTAGGTGTTGGGGGAGTCCGAATCTTCTTATTATGTGGCTTAAGGTTGATTTGATTCTGTTGTGAACGGTTTGTTTAAGTTGAGCTCATGCATTTGACACAAATGTTTGGCTGGTGAGACTTTAAAACTGCTTTGAATTGATTGTTTTTACATGTCGAGGGAGTACTCAAACGGCTCTGAAAAATTTGGAATGACATATTAGACTTTCTCTGGAATTATTATCTGTTTTCACTTTGTTTTGAGAAGATTAAAGGTTAACGTGCTGTGCTATTTGGTCTCCCCTGGAATTTGCTTCTCAGGAAGCATTGGAACACCTGGCTTCTGTTGATTTGGTTGACTTGTGCAATGAGGCGAAGATTGAGCGGTGCCGGGCAACTAGAGACTTGAGGAGTTGTGCCCGCTACGTACATCATGTTTTAAGCTCCTGCGGTCATGCATCCTTGTGTGCGGAGTGTAGCCAACGTTGCGATCATTGTCCAATATGTAGAACCCAAATACCCAAAAGTGGCAACGGACTTCGGCTTCGACTGTACTATGAGTGTATTGAGGCTGGCCTTATCTCAAAAAGACATGATGAGAGATTTCAAGAGCGAGAAGATGAGAACCAACTGAATGCAGATGTTCAACGTCTATATTCTTTGTTTGATGTGGCATTGGAGAATAATTTGGCTTCTTTGATATGCCACTGTATCCCCCAAAGATTTGAGTGGCTTTCCTTTACAGAAGTTTGCTTCCACATCGTATCATTCAATATGCTAACCAAATTTTACAGAAACTGCAATAGGGCGCTGTTAACATAGACAATAAAAAACTTTAATTTGAGGTTTCATTGTATCCCAAATATCATTAACCTATATTCCCTAATAAGATTTGTTTTTCTTTTATCCAAAAGCATTGTGTTTGTGGAACATGTTCTCTTTGACAGAAGTTCAACAGATATTACAGATGTTTGTATGGATGAAAGTGCTGTATCTAGTGATCCTGTCACCGCGTTCTTGCTTGATGAAGTGGTTGTAAAGGATTGGTGCAAGCGAACATTCAGTAACATTGTGGCAGAGCTTCGAGGCATATGTATCCTGAAAGACTTTCTGACACATTTGGAATTCCTGTCCAGTTCCACTTTTTGTTTGGATGTAATTTCTCCTTAACATTTTGTGAAATAGATAACTTTGAATTGAAGGATATGGAAAGCAGGTTGAGTTTGCTTCTTAGGTATTCTGCTCTGCTGGCTGGCATGTCTAATGTACTAGAAGTTTTGGAGTCCTCGTTCAAGGGAAGTCTTTCCCCGCAGTTGCATGACTTGCACCATCTTCATGAGAGCATATTGAAGACTAAACAGGTTGGGTTACTGGAGTTTTCTGCAGTTCACTTTAAAACAATGTCCATAGCTTTCTATATTACTGTTTCTTAGAGAATTTGTTTCCAATATTATTGTGGGATATATTTTCAATACCATCGTTATAGCTAAATTACACACGGAATATTTACCTATAGCAATTGTCGACGGCTGTAGAATGCTTGTTTTGTCCAACCAAAAGGTAGAGGTGAATGTATGGTCCTAAGAATATGCCAGTACGATCAACTCGTATATTACTTTCTAGTTCGCTTTTTATAGAACTTGCACTAGGTGATGGACAATTCTTAATAATTACAATTTCTGTTGAGGCACTGGATGTTTGGACAAATTTAAAGTGAATTTTATTAAGCTGCATTAGCAGACATAAACATTGACATGCTTCGCTTAACTGTTATTCTGGGTGGAATCTTTGTTGTGAGACTATGTAACTATGAAATAATTCATTGGAACAAGTGTTGAGTTCAGGTATATTAACTGGAGATCAAGATGTGAAATTGTTCCGCAGAATGCATTGACTCTGTTTTTTTAATGTGGGATTAACTTAATTATTGCTTTCCCCTCCTGCATTCAGCATATGGAGATTATGATGTGGTGCATACGGCATGAATTTTTAGCAACTCTGGGGTCTCGGTATGCTAATTATGAACAATGGCGTGCCTCCTTCCGAGAGAGAAAATCAGCTGCAATAAAGCGTTCATGGCCTGATGCCGTAAATGTCTCCGCAGAATCTGGTGGACAGGAAGGTTCCCTTTTCATTGAAGATGCTGTAGCAAATCTTGAGATAATCGAGGAAGGTACAAATGAAATGGGAGAGGAGTCAGAGCTCTTTTCTTTGCAGAAAAATGGAGGCTCCTTGTTCCTTAGGGCTAAGGTAGAAGGGCTATCTGGATGCTATCCATTTGAAAACCTTCGTGCTGCAGCTGACATGTTATTTTTATATGGAAGTTCTGATTTGGTGGTTGCAAAGCGGGCAATTGTATCCTTCTGTCTTTTGTGTGTTTCAATAAGTGATAATGCTTTACTTAATTGCATTTGTATTTTCAAAGTGATGAAGATGGTAAAAAGTACCTTTTTTCCCTTAATTGGCATATAGTTTCTCTATTACCTCTATGATCGTCACTGGACATTACCTGATGAACCCTGGAGAAACGTCGTAGATGACTTTGCAGCATCTTTCGGCGTAACTAGGCATTTGTTGCTGGAGTCCCTAACGTTTTATCTCTTGGACGATCACACAGATGATGCTTTGAAGGTAAGTTGTTGGATGAGCTTCAATGCAGGATATGCAGCTTTCCATAACTGTACCGTTGGTAATTTATTATTGTTAGACAAATTTATGGTACTTTTTTCTTTGAAGTGGCATCATTACCAACCTTCTATGTTTTGTGTTTGCACAATTAAACAGCCAACCATTGGACATTTCTTGGATTAACATCAGGAAGATAGAATTTCCAAGCATTGTTTGAGTCATAGTGCACAAATATTTTGCTTTTGAAAATCAGGGTTATTTGGATTAATATTTGGTTGTAGAGGAGCTCTGCTGTCAAGTTGTCATTCTATGTATTGAATGGTTCACCCTTCTTGATTGAGCTGAACTTTATGACAAGTGGATTGAACTATATATGCTATGCATCATGCTCACTAAAAGTTGCACCTCTTGGATTATTTGGACGTAGGTTCTGAAGTCCCCAGTCATCACAAAATTTGTTCCATATTCCTCGTTAATATGTCATAAACATCTTTGGGGCAAATTACATATTGCCACCCAAGGTTTTGGGATTGTTGCAAATTGTTCCGTGATGTCTCAATTTTTACAGTTTGCCCTAAAATTTTAGAAATCGGTTGCAATGTGTCTTGGGGTTGACTCAAACCAAAATTTGCTTGAAGCTCCGACCATTTGATGGTATGTGACTGATTACGTTTTCCTATATAAGTATATACCTATAGAAAAGTAGAGGAATAATTCAGAAATATATCACATTTGAGCATGTGACTAAAGTTCCATCGAGAATTCGATCGGAGCCAACACCAAAGGCATATTGATGTAGAGATCTGAAGTATGTCTCTGAGTAATCCTTATATTATTTTCTCACATATATAATGTATAACCAATTTGCCTTTTGAAACTAGTCACGTGTTGTCATGTGGTCAGATATGTGAAATTTTTTTGGCTGCAGTCAACCCAAGAGGGCGCATTGCAACCAATTTCAAAATGCCGGGCCAAATTACGAAAATTTAAAATGTCAGGGGGCAACTTGCCTCGATTCCGAAGAATTGGGGGGCAAATTGTAATTCTCCCTTATCTACATTTATTTCAATGCAAATTTTCTGGTTTGAAAACAAATGAAAATATTTATCATTACACGGTAATAAGGTGGAGTCCTTGCAAGCAAGTTAATCATCAATTATAAGAGGCTTCCGTTGCAAAATAGAGAATTTTCTTTAAGGAATGATATAGCAATATTCATCTAGCCAGCTTGTTCATGTTTCAGGTGATTGGAATCTTTGGATGTATTAAGAGTCCTTTTTGTTGAAGAGGGCTAGTCTTTGGTGTCATATTTTTTCGAAGAGTCATTATTTCCTGCACAGTGTAAATAGAGTGCTACCGAAGACTGAAAGCTAAAACAACAAAAATTTTCAAATGCATCTGCCAGCGAGTGTTAGTGAAGTTTCATATTAATTTATCGGCCTTTCGAATCTTGTGGTATTTTTTTTTTTTTGGGGCCAAAGAGACTGGAGATGTTGATCATCATCTTTTCATTTTTAGGAATTTGGGAATTTGGTTGAGATTCTACTGGTTTGTTTTTTTGGTTGGAAAGATTCTATTGGTTTACAGTCTAATATTTATTCCCAAATTTACACTTCTTAGGAAGCTTGTCACCTTCTTCCAGAGATATCGGGCCCAACGACTCATCCTAAGATTGCCCAAGTTTTGTTAGAGAGAGGAACGCCAGATACAGCCCTGATGGTTTTACGTTGGTCTGGACGTGATGGTGGATCACAGTTAATCTCGCTTCCTGAGGCCGTTACTGCAGTTCGAGTGAGGGTGGAGTGTGGGCTGCTCACTGAGGCATTTACTTATCAGAGAGCGCTTTGTTCCAAAGTCAGGGAAAGGAAGCTTAAATATGAAGCTGTTGTTGATCCTTCCAATGCCATGAAAGCTGAATGCAGGACTTGGGTGGGATGGATGGAAATTTTGGTCACTGAAATATGTTGCCTTTCCATTAGGAGAAAGCTCGTAGATCGAATGATAGAGTTGCCATGGAACTCTGACGAGGAGAAGTATCTTCACAAGTGTCTAATGGATTATACAACTGATGACCCTTCAACTATCATTGGAAATCTTCTTGTTGTTTTCTATCTCCAGGTAATCTAGTGGCATTTGGAGGAAAGTGATAATTGAGTCTCTGTGTCTCAATATGATTCTAATGATATAATTTTTCTTTTTTGCTGATCACTGAGAATGAATATGGAATCACACTGTGGGTAGCTTGACTACTTAACTACAGGATATTAAATGCAAACTGTGGCAACAAGAATGTTGCTTCACTTTATCTCTCTGATTACTTTGTCAGTTTCACTGATGCCATCACTAATTGTTTGCTACCGAATATTGTTTGCTTCCACCACTGGAACTTCTGTGATTCCATCTATTGAATGTTGGTTTGTTCCACTGCTTTTTTTGTGGGATTTTTACCCCATAGGTCCAGGATATATAAGGTTTGAACCTGGGTCTCATCCTTGGCCTGCTAACCCTTCTTGCCTCTGGCTATTTGCCCAGGGAATTTTAGCGAGAGCTAGTTAGTTATTTCTTCAAACATGAAAACTGTGTGGCTGTTTTACCTAATTCCTACAAATCTCTTGTTCCATTGCAGCGCCACAGGTATTCTGAGGCATACCAAGTTGATTGTGAGCTACAGCGCCTGGAGCAGGAATTTGCAGCGACCACTTCAGCTAATCAAGACATGTTATCTAGAATGCAAGCCGCTAGTCACTGGAGAACAGAGCTAGTGGTAAGCAGTCTATACTTGACCTTCTAGCTTCATGTTCGAAAGTGGCAAGTTGTTGGACAGGTGCTTCCGCTCTACTAGAGACAAATACTCCAAGTGTGTGAAGCCAGTTTAGGTGAATTCTCATAGTAAGCTAAGTTGGCACTGCATATATTTTGCAAGGTCCTAAATGGGAGGTCCTTATAAGTAGAAGTCTTCTTTCGTTGCTCGATGCTGGTTTCAGTGTGTACATTTTTCATGTTGTACCATGTGTGGAAAAAATTGTTTGTTGTCTCCACTGCTGTAGAGTAACTAGCTGCTGCTTGTACAAAACAGGATAAGTGTATAGAGTTGTTGCCAGAGGTGCAGCAGCAACAAATAAAGAGCGGCAAGTTGCCCGACATTGCCATCACTTCTGAAGATGCTCATATGCCTGAAGAATGTGATCTTCCTCTTGAACGAAGGCCCATTCCTTATGGTTCTTCAATTCTGTTAGCTGTGGATTCTTCTGTTATATTGAACGAGGTCATGGCGCCTTCCTCAAAACGATCTGATTGGGAGAATCCTATTAAAGTACTTGCGTCCAACACCAATTTTGCAGTTGGACTTGGTAACACTGACTGGTCTTCAGTTTCGGGAGGGTCATTGCTTTTGAATACAGAAAGAGGCTCTAAGCTTCTTGGCAGAAGTTTAAAAAATGATACGTCAACATCTGGAGCCTTTGATTTCAAACCTGCCTCACCATTGCAAAGGTTTTCCAGAGGTTCGCCTAAGTTTCGCCAAAAGAATTGGCCCCAGGGCAGTTCACCTGATCATATTTCGTCAATAGTAGAACTAAATGGATTCAGCGACCAAGTTCAGAGAAGTAGTCATTTACACTCTCAAACACCAATGGCGAATCCTCAGCCTTCACCTGCCAGCCACCGTGGTCAGTTGAGAAGTTCTAAGCAGGACCTGCCCAAGACTGTATCTGGCAAAAGGGTCCATTCAGAGGCCAATGGTGTACCTTGGAATGCCGTTTCTTCAGATGATCTAATGGACATCTCTTGGAGGTAACACGGCCGCCATCCTCTATTTCTTTGAATATCTAACTCTTATTGTGCCTCCATTTTGCTTTTGCGCTTAACCACAGACGTTATAATCGGTCCATCTGATACATCTTGATGGGATGCTTTGCAACTCTCTGCAGTGGTGAGAAATCTTTTGCGGTTGAGGACGAGAATCAAGCTCGAGCACTGAGATGGAGATCCGATGAAACTAGCGATGAAGAAGAGGAACCACATCAGCAGAGACCAGTGGGGACAACTCCTTACCGAACTCCGGTTACTGCGATTCGCAGAAGCAGATTTGCCAGGAGATGATGGTTGCATGGATTCACTATGCATCCAGCTTCCTGTTACTCTCGATTGTTCTTCCGGCTTGAGAGCGGGACAAATATAAAGCAGCTGTAACTTTTGCCCGAGGTGGGTTCATGCCAAACTTTCGCGGCTTCGGCTCGGTGAAGGAGCTGCAATTATGTAAGTCCTTATGTGAAGTTTCCCCCCATAGTATCCTGTGCGGAGTTCTTGATTGGGGGAATGAGATTGAGGGGTTGCCATGTTCTTATATCTTTGAAGCGACTCATAGCACAAGGCATTTTGTGCCGGCCTCGGCAATTTTTTGTGAACCTGTAACCGGATCGAGTGCCTTGAGATTATTCGGATTGAGAGATTTTGAAGGAGAATGTCGCGTCTAGGCAAATCAGAGCTTTTTCTGGTGCTGTTTTCTTGATGCGGCAGAAGTAGATCTACCGGAAGTCATTTGACTCCATTCAAAGGCATAATAATCGGAACATATCAATTGCAGGCAGAATATTGCATCTTCCTGTCATATCATATCGCTGTTTTGTGGGTTTTCCTTTCTTTACTTTTCTTTTGTTTCGAGCAATCAAATTGGCGCCAATTTATGTGCCTATTGGGGTCATCAGTGATTGATCATTGAGCATGGTGGTGGTTGTCCGGTGAATGATGGGTGATGGGCAATAGTACGTATAAATGGAAGTGAAATTTATGATTCGGTTGATTTGTGAAAAATAAATGATTTATAAAATATTTTATAGAAAAATAATTGTTTAGATGAAAATGTTTAGACATAATTCGTTATTGAAAAATAATGTTCAACTTTTTAGTGAAATAAATAGAAATAAATTTCACTGATGCAAAAGAGATCTAATTAATTTGGCTAGTAGATTCAAATTATTCACCCTTAGAAGAGAAAATGAGGACAATATACGATAGAAAATAAAATATATTTGGCATCCGTTTTCAATTCTCTCGAGATAAAATATGAATCCTCAAAGAAGTATTCCTCTTTTTGGTCAACATCATTTCCATCTACTCAACTTGAAAAGTCAAACAAAAGTAGTTCTCTGGAAATATTTCTTCCCTTTCCCTCGTTCCAAAACGCACTGTCGGCGTCGAAGGACAAAGCTCATAGTCATGGCGACGGCCCTGAAACTTCCGATCGTAGACCTGTCTTCGCCGGACAGCCTCTCCTCCGCCGCCTCGATACGCCAGGTCTCTTCCCGCCTTAAGCGCTTCGCCGCGGACCGACTCTTTCCCGTCTTTCCTGTTCCCGCTTGCCTTGTATCGTAGCAGAACGAAGCAGTTAGCATCCGAAACGAGTGAACGCCGGTGGTTTTTGTGATCTTTGTGTGCGAAATTGCAGTTAGCATCGTTGCCACTGCTGTAATTAACGCCATTGAGATTGTTGCAATTGCGCCGATCGCGTTTGAAATGAGGGAAAGAGACGGAAAGGAGTAGAATTGATGAGGAGAGATTGATCCGGTTATTATTATTATTTTTATTTTTTAATCATTTTATGTACAATTTTTAAAATCCGTTCGAATCTCTCCATGGGGAATTCGAGAGATTCCGAGATTTTGTAGATCATTTATGTATTACTTAACAAAGATGTTCGGTTTTTGCACATTTCATCCCACTTCCGTCGCTAGCATTCGTAATCACTCCGTCCAAAATGAGTACGAAGCTTATTGTCTTGAACGAGTCCCTCCAGTCATTTCATGTGATGTAACTTTATAGTGCAAGGACCAATGCGACTCGGTATTCGAATTGGCTCGAATTGCTCTTTGTTGTTCGTTGGGTGGGTGCGTGAGAAGACTATCTCAGAACTCAGAAGCGTGTACGTGTGAATTGGATTGCAGGCTTGTATAGAGTATGGCTTCTTTTACCTGGTGAATCACGGGGTTAAGGAAGAGTTGCTTGCCAGGGTGTTCGAGGAAAGCGGAAAGTTCTTCTCACTCCCCTTGGAAGAGAAAATGAAATTGGCTCGGAAGGAGCACCGAGGCTACACGCCATTGTATGCTGAGACCCTCGACCCTTCCTCAAACTCCAAAGGTCTCTCTCTCTCTCTCTCACCCGCTCGTGCGCAGGATGTTGCATTCCATGGCATCTTTGGTTAGACTTGTTAGCCTTTTTTCTTTAGCATTTGTCTAAAACTTTTTGAGCTTGGTGTCGGAACATACATGCTAATGGATATGGGATTGTATTATAATGCCTGTATTTCTGGTTGGTTATCCATTGTTGAGGACAGAAAAATAGGTTGGTTATCACTCACTCACAGGTCTGTGATTCCATCAGGTGACTCAAAAGAGAGTTACTACATTGGGCCTCTAGAAGATTCTTCGCATCAAAAGAATCTGAACCAATGGCCTCCTGAAGGTATGGTTTGTTGAATATAGTTGCTCATATTCAAATGGACTGCTTTTCATTTAAGTATTGTATGCAGTAGTGTTATCATGACAACATCTAAGTAAACCACATCTCACCCTGATCAACTATACTATTCCTCTAACACCATTGCACTCAACTTCGTATGCATCATCATCATCATCATAAGTGTTATCCAAGTGCTATGCACTATTTGACGTCTAATAAGAAATCGTTAAATGTGGACTCTTGTATAAGCAGTGTTTGAAATTTCTTTCCCCTTCTAGTGGATTTCAGATATGATGCCATCTTGGAAATCTACAATGGAATCCTACCACAGAGAAGTAGAGTAAGTTCTTAGTGTTTGCTTATCGTTGATGCAGTTGCATGTTGATCAACTTGGAAGTACATTGTTGTTCATTTTAGAGCTTGTACCTACTGATTTTGTTTTCCCAAAAGGCCATTCTTTGAAAAATTATAAGAATTTCCATCTATTATTGGAATTATTAGACTAGACAAATATCCTTACTTTATTTCTGGTGCAAACAGATGCGTCTCACTGAGTTAAATGACTTTTGATATTACTTCTACTCTGGCTCTTTTCGTAAGTGATACATCGTTAGTCGGCTGTAAATTTTCAGAAGAATGACGTGGGTCAATTGGATGTGCCAATTTTAGGAAAAGAAGAAACATTGAGAGGAGGCACAAATAGTTTCAGTCTGTTTCTTGTTCACCATGTGTATTTCTGTAATTGGTTGTCTCTCTTGCATGATTGATTTTCATCTTTACCGTAACTTACTATTCTACTGCCATGATGGAATTTTTTACTAGGTCTGCGGGGAGAAAGCTTCTCTCTTTGATTGCGCTGTCACTGAACCTGGAGAATGACTTTTTTGAGAAAATAGGGGCCTTAAACAAACCTAGCTCATTCCTTCGTCTTCTACACTATCCAGGTCCAGTGTACACTCATCTCTCTTATATTCATGGCTAGTGAGTAAATATCATTGTTATTTGCCTTGGATCAGTTCTGAACTTATTTCAATTCCTGTTGGACTTGAACTGTGCATGACTGGCTAGATTATATGATAAATCAAGATGAAACTCATATCAGCAGTTTTCTTCTAATATGAAATATCAAAAGATGATCATATGGCACTATAATCAAGATATTTTAGATGTAAATTTGATAATGCTGATGTCGTTTAGACTTTTGAAATAGCATGGTTGTTCTTTTACATCGAAGCAAATGAGAACCCAAAGTGACAATCGTCCTGGAACTAATTTCAGGTGAAGTAATGATCTCTAAAGAAGAAATTTATGGTGCATCTGCACATTCTGATTATGGAATGGTCACTCTACTGGCAACTGATGGAGTTCCAGGACTGCAGGCATGCCAGCTTTAATATACTTAGGTTGTCAAGCATGGTTATTTGAAATGTTTGTCGCAGGGACAAGTTAATGAAGCTTGTTTGCAGGTCTGCAGGGATAAAGATAAGCACCAGCGGTGCTGGGAGGATGTTCCTCATATAAATGGGTGAGTTTGTTATCCTCGTATAATTTATCTTTAGAACTCCAGAGGAATGATGACTTTGTGATGAGTATTCTGAATACTTTTAACAATTTAACATCCATGAGAGGAATAGGAGTATCACTTTGGCTGTTGCTTTAAAATGATATTTCTAGTTTGTCTTGGTCAACTGCTGATGATCCATACTGTAGATTAGCCAAGGGCTTCCAGCTCTCTTTTTGACTAGTTCTGTTTTTTATTATTCTGTTTCTCTAGTCTCTCTTTCGGTATCTTCTCTTTTTATGAATACAATACAAGCAGAAGAAGATGAAAGAAGCATTAGCATAGAAGTGCTCTGTCTTGCTGCTATTCTCATGATGACTGATTGGCTATTCTTTGTTTTGATATTGACAATATGAAAATGATTTTGCAGGGCATTCATCGTAAATATTGGGGACATGATGGAGAGGTGGACTAATTGTTTGTTCAGGTAATCAATGAAACTGGAAAAACTAAATGTAGCAAGTGTTTTTCTAGAAGATAAAGTATCTTTTAAATTCTAAAATTTGTCTCTTATTCTCAGGTCAACACTTCACAGAGTGATGCCAGCGGGACAAGAACGCTTTTCTGTAATTTACTTGTCTGCTATCTGTTTGCTTGTCATTCTTCAGTTTGCATGTTCTAAGGCAATGCGTTTACACTTATCCAATAGGAACAGGGAATAGTATCAGCAAAGTTGAGTGGATATTACTTGATCAATACTTCTGACATGCTCCTGATAAGGCAATATGTCTTTCAGCCACTTGTTGAACTGAATATGAAACTAAGCTAAAGTCGTTTCTCATGCTCAAGAGCCCAATAATTGCCAAAAGGAACTGATGGAGTAGAAGCCATCTCTATTTCATCTTAGTTTCTTTATTACAGGATTGTGATTTCTTCTGAACTATGCATTTTCATTCTCTTTGTTTCTATCACGTAGAAATTGTCAAATTTAGGTAGCATCATTTCATTTGTACCAAGGATATTTTCCTCTTACCCCCTGAAAGCTGGTTTAGACGGGCTTGTGAAGTCGCGTATTAATTTAGTTTTATCATTTCAGTTTTTTGTGTGTTATGTGATCCTTTTGTTGAATGAATTCATATCTCTACCTCGATTGTTGAATGCTGTAATAGTTGAGATGTTGGGCTATGATAATTCAAATGCATGAGAATGCTGCTTACAACCCATTTGTGATGCTGCTTAAAACCCATTTCTCGAATTTCCACATCAGAAAAATACTTCCAACCTGAGAGTTTCATCCCCAAGGATTCGTTTGTGCTCTTCAAATCAGAGCAGGAAAGCAATAAAGTTTTCTTGCGCCATCTTTTTCTCCCGGCCTTTCAAGTTTTTTCAAGTTTTCTCTCCAGTAGATGCATGCTTACTGAATACCACTTCAGGCTCCTGGTTTTTCTTGTTTGTCCTTACTTTAGATATTTTACTTAAAGGGTTGAAAGTCAGAACCTTCTGTTTTGTCTAGAGACTAGAGTCCATGAAAAGAGCATGGGTGGGCCATGTAAATGATTAATTCATCAAGCCTAAATTTGTGGTGATGTAGAACATTGCATTTTTTTGACCGTGTAGATACTAGAATTTTGTTTTCCTGTTTACCATTGTCTGTAAGTACTCTGAATAAATTCTCTCGTATTGTCAGAAAATCTTCCTCATTTTAGGGGAGGCTATGCTAAAACTAATTGTTTAATTTGAAATTGCATTTTCTGCAGATGGCTTTTTTCTTAGATCCAAATGAAGATTGTGTGGTAGAGTGCTTAAAAAGTTGCTGCAGTGACTCGTTTCCTCCAAGGTATCACTGCAACTCCCTTGTGGTGGTATACTTCGTTAGCATTATTGACCTAGCAATTACATATTTTATGCCCGCCACTGCACAACAATTTAGCCTGTTTCTGACTAATACAATTCAACATCTAGAAATATATAGTAAAAATGACCTGATAGGTTCAAATTGCAACTGAATGGTAGCAAGATTTTGGTAGCTGGATTTCATAAGCGGTAGTACAGACAAATTTTTTCTTCGTATGTCTTCTTTCTTGGGAGAGTGCACATATATAAGGATTTGGCGTAAATCTGCTTCTTGTGAAATTGTTCCTGAGAAGCAAAGATTGATGGATTGTTATAGTTTTATATGGATGCGGAATGGTAGTCATATGCAAGTCCATGGTTCTCCTTTTTCACTTCACTTAAAAAGTATGTGCCTTGTTCTTACTGGCAAGTAGGAAACAGCTGAATGTTGACATTATTCGGGTTATAGCAATTTGTGTGGGGGAAAAAAACGTGTTCGAGTTTGGTGTGATATTCCTTTTTGGTTAAAGTGCTTCACTGGTGTTCTGGACGCTCGGAACAGCAGCTTTTATTGAACTTACTTCATGCGTGCAGGTTTCCTCCAATCCGGAGTGGAGAATACTTGAAAGAACGGCTCCGGCTCACGTATGGAGTGTAGTTTAACGTCTTGTTCAATTGAACGAAGTGTCCTACATTAAACTGTCATGCGGAGTGTCGATAGTAACATAATGTTCAGCTAGCTGCTAAACAATTTCAGCTTCTACTTGGACACCATACGTATCTGTGTCCATACACGATCAGTAAGATGAGAAGTGTCCAATTTCACTTGATTTCCTCCTTGTCTTCTCGGCTCTTGCCCTTGGTCACAGCTCTCCTTCATACGGGAGATCTGCACCCCAAAAAAAAAGAAAAAAAATCTTGTTGAACCTCCTTTGAAAATGATGCTGCTATAGTGACAAATATAAGAGACAATTTAGTTGTTGTCCTAACTAAGGGTGTGCAAAAGAATTGGGACCTGCTCGGACCACCCGGAACTGGATTGGACCTGCCTGGAACCGATGGTTCTTAAGGAAACTGGTCCGGTTTCCAATTCTAATTTATGAGAACCAGTGGATATTGGTCCGGTTCCCGGTTCCATGGGCGGATCCGTCCACTCGCTTGATCAGACCAGACCGGTTATATTATAATAATAAATTAATTTTTAATATTAAAAAAATTCAAAATTAGTAAATCTAAAATATTTGACTGAGCTCGAGCATAACAGTTTCTCCAATTTAGATTTTGACAAACACCCATCATGCCATTGGTTCTCTAAGTTAGAAACATTTTTTTCCACAGAACTTGATGTGGATTTTTTTCAAACTCGCTCTTAATTCAACCCATCGATGCAAGCTACACTTGAGGTGGTGATGGAAAAATTCCAAAGCCTACGCCAAATTCAAAATTTTTCATGATGGAAACATGAGATTTCAAGGGGGTTGTTGTACCTAGAGGAAAAAAGCGGTCTAAAAGGAGCGACATATAGGTACCAGAACGTTTTTTTCCTCCTTATCATTGTTCAAGTTAGACTTAATGTTGGCTGCTAGTTTCTGGTTGCGCAAGTCTAGATTGGCAATATTTTATTGATCTTTGGCGAGACCGGTTCCATGGATCCACTTGGGAATCGGACCAGACTGGCGATCTGATTCTCAGGTGGATCCATGCAGCTAACGGACGGTTCCCGGTTCCAATTTTTCTGAATTGGCCTTTAGCAGGCGGTTCTCGGTTCTAGGGTGAGAATTGTCCTCCCGGACCATGCACACCACTAGTCCTAATGATTGTTTGCTTGTTGGGTTGTGCCACTACGTGTAGGGAACACGAGGGGGACTATGCCTATAATCTGGATCATGACTGGTTTCAACGAGCTACGTTGTTTAGCAGTTCTCTAAAAAAAAAAAAAAACTAAAAGTATTTCACAAGCATCAATAAAATGGGGTTCTTTCGCGTATTGATAAAGTGAAAACATGGAGACTTCTAAAAAGTTAGTTTCTCAAATGTTAATTGATGATAGCATCTCTACATCAATAATTGTAAGCTTTTATAGGAAATATTTAAATGTTTAGTTTGTACTGTTGACTTGTAAATTTTCATTTTCAATAGTAACATTCAAATCTAAGTCGGTAATTCACTGATCAAATAGATGTTGGTAATCCATATTAGCTTTTTTTTTTTTTTTAATAGCTAACAAATATTTGTGTTATCTTTATGTCATTAATATCGATGCATTTTCATAAACGTCTATAAGACTACATTTATGTTGGTAACCTGTTGATTTATTAGACATCGGTAGCTTGTTATAAGTTATTTGGATACATATATTCATATTATTTTAAACTAGGTCTGGCTTAATTCTCATTACCTCTAATGACATTTACACATAAATTAGTATTTTGGGGTGCGTTTGTTTTACGAAAAAGAATGATCGCCTATACTGTTTGCAAAATGAATAAATGTAAAATATTTCCATCATTCATGAAAAATTTAGGTATAAATTATGGTTGATGATGAAGAAATTTTCTATTGACTAATTTTTTTTAAGCTATATATTTCAGAAAATGTTTTCCAGATTTCAAGTTTTCCTTGAATTAAATGCACGCTTACAAGTGGCTCATTAAGGTGGAGGAAGTATTTGAGGGGGAGCGGAAAGTTAGTCTAAGTAATGCATTCCAGTTTTGTTAGATGTTGAACATAATTCTCATTTACAGTTTGAACAGGAGGGTTGGACTTAGTAATTGACCTAAAAAATCATTGTGTAACTCACTCATGAGTCATGATGAAAAGCCGAAAATATAAGGGATAATGACACAAGCAGTCATTGAACCTTGGTCTAATGTGTAATTTGGTCTATGAAATTTTAATTTATTTAATGCGGTCTTTGAATTTTAACTCAATGTACAATGTAATCCCTAAACCCTTAATTTGTTCAGTGTAGTCCTTGAACTTTTGGTACATGTTTAATACAGTCCCCAAACTATATGAAATTCTTCAATGTAATCTCTGAACTTTTGGTACATGTTCAATATAATTCCTGAATTGTATGAAAATATTTAATATAGTCACAGACTATATTGCATATTGGATTAAAGTTCATTAACCACATTGAATGAATTAAAAGTTCATGAATCAAATTATATATTGGGCTAAAGTTTAGGAACTGTTTCTGTCATTATCCAAAAACATAATTTTGAAGCATATTGTATGAAAGTAACTGAGCCTAAACAGGTTTAGACGAGTTATGATCGACGGGCCGGATTCAGCAGGCAATCACTCGTTCAGATCAATCTATTATTATGGCCTTGGGCCCGACAAAGCGTGTTTGGGCCTGGACGGGCCCATCGGGCTTCCAGCCCATTCAAGACGAGTTAAACGGGCCATCGACCTTGGAGAAATCGACGCCTTCGTCACGCTCCCGCCGTCGCGATGAACCCCATCGCCGCCCTCGCCGGTCGATCTCCGAACCCGTGGCCGAGGAAGAGATACGGCGGCGCCGCCCCGCGATCTCGCTCCCTCCTCCTCTGCACGGCCTCCCTCCTCGCCGTCCTCGCCTTCTTCTACTTCTCCTACGCCCGCGTCTCCACCTCGCTCCTCCGCGGCTCGCTCGAGGCGGAGGCGGCGCCGCCGCCGCGTCCCTCGCGGTGCGAGCCCCGGGTCCGAGCCCTAGGGCAGCGGTTCCTGTCCTACGCGCCCCACAGCGGGTTCAGCAACCAGCTGTCCGAGTTCAAGAACGCGATCGTGGCGGCCGCGGTCCTCAACCGGACGCTGGTGGTCCCGCCGGTGCTGGACCACCACGCCGTCGCCCTCGGGAGCTGCCCGAAGTTCCGGGTCCTGGACGGGAGGGAGATTCGGCTTGCGGTCTGGGAGAGCGCGGTGGAGCTTTTGAGGACTGGGAGGTGAGTGGAATTGCGGATTTTTCGTTGGTGCGAGACGGAACGATCGCTGCGTCGCTTGCTGAAGATCCCAACTTTTCTTGCATTTTACTTATTTCCTTGTGCTGACTTGAGATTTTCTTTTAGTAAGTTCCATGGACTTGTCCTGCTACTGAGATGAAACATGTCATTAGCTATCTTGAGTAAATTGGCGATCTAAATTCATCTTTTTTTCCTCAGCATCCTCGTATTGGTTTAGGACTATGGTTGTCTAAATTATCTTTGGCGTCTAGAGATATTGGTTAGAAGTAAGTTTGCTGCATATCTTTGCTTATCAGAAGGACTGAGAGTCTCAGGCAGGGATGGTTATGGCCTCCTATGCCCGGTGCTGATTCTTGCTAATTTGCAGTTGTTAAAGGAAGAAAGAGCTTTTCGTTTAAACTTTTCGTAATTGGGGTTCTTCACTGTATTTCAGGTATGTTTCTATGGCTGACATCATCGATATTTCATCCTTAGTGTCTTCTTCAATGATCAGAACAATTGATTTCAGAGTTTTTGCATCAATATGGTGTGGGGTGAACGTAGACTTGGCTTGCAATGATGGGGCCACTGGCGAGTCCCCTTTGTTTGCTAGCTTAAAGCAATGCGGGTCGTTTCTCTCTGGATTTAATGGTAATGTAGATGAGTGTTTATATTCTGTGGATGAAGACTGTAGAAGCACGGTTTGGACATACCAAAATGGCAATGACGGAGAGTTAGATTCATTTCAACCCGACGAACAGTTGAAGAGAAAAAAGAAGATAACATATGTTAGGAGGCGCCGTGATGTGTATAAGGCACTTGGACCTGGTTCTCAAGCTGATTCAGCTGCTCTTCTGGCCTTTGGAAGCCTCTTCACATCTGCATATAAGGGTTCGCAGCTTTACTTTGATATTCATGAAGCTCCAAAGGATCAGAGAATACAGTCAATAATTGAGAAAATTGAATTTCTCCCCTTTGTCCCTCAAATTCTCAGTGCTGGGAAGGAATTTGCTCTGACAACCATTAAGGCTCCTTTTCTTTGTGCGCAGCTGAGATTGTTGGATGGCCAATTCAAGAACCACTGGAAAACTACTTTCCTAACCTTAAAAGAAAAGGTTGAGTCTTTGAGGCAGAATGGACCTCTGCCTATTCATATTTTTGTGATGACTGATCTTCCTGAAGGTAACTGGAGCAAGACTTACTTGGGAGATTTGGCAGGAGATGTTGACAACTTCAAGCTTCATTTTCTGCAAGAAGAAGATGAGCTAATGATTCGAACAGCAAAGGAACTTGCAGATGGGGGGCATGGCCTGAGAGTTGGGTATGTTCCAAATAGTTTTGCACGAATGGACAAACTCAAAAAGCAATGCGCTCCTCGCAAATTGGCTGATGTCCTTCTGTACATAGAGGAAGTGATTTGCAGCTGTGCTTCTCTAGGTTTTGTTGGGACAGCTGGATCGACTATTGCCGAGAGCATAGAGTTGATGAGAAAACACGATGTCTGTTCAAGTTAAGGCTTGTTTCAAGTCCTAACGATCTAATTGGAAATTTTGCACTTCGTTGCTTGATATAATGCGTTTATATTTGGGAGCTGGTCATGGGTTTTGTTATTTGGTGGGACGGTTTCTTCATATTGTGATTTGGTAGCCTTTGGATTCATTTTCACCGTTCTCAGCAATGCACACAGCATGCCCAGTTCGAGTTCTTGGTTCACTGGATGTCAGTGTTGCATGGTTAAAGATATTATCCTCGCTGCAAGATTTGGTCATCAGAGGGATCAAGTTCTTCAGGAATCTAACTTCTTCCTCTATGACAAGGAAAAAGGATCCTCTCCAGTTTCTGTAAATTAAAGGTCATTGCAGTTATTGTCGTTACTGGCTTGTTCAGGTTCTTTACTGGTGAGTTGCAAGCAATCACAGCTCAACGTATGCATTTTTCTCTTTTGTGGACTACTTCACTCTGGCATTCAATTTATTCGTTGTAATTACACACATGCTCTTCCTTTTGTACTTGGGATGAATGTCGTTGTTTTCTGCCTTTCACCAACTTCTGCATATATACAGTGTCAAGTACAAGAACTTCACTAATTTTTGTTGTAAAACTGATTAGTGGAGGCCATGCCACAGCCGCAATGAAAATGAATTTCCCCCCGAATAGCTGGATGATTTGTTTAGATTTCGTTTGTTTTGTCGAAAATGAAAAATCTAGAAAACATTTTCATAATAAATGATTGCTTGCATTAGTCAAAATAATTAGTTAATAAAAAATGTTTTCATCAAGAACAGTGACTTATATATCAATATTTTTATGGATTATGGATGTATTATCCGTTCATTCATTCTTGTAAGTGATATAAATAATTTTTTTAAATATTTTTTTTTAAAATAATTCATATTTTCGCAAAACAAATGCGTGTAGTGGGAGAAAAAGTTTTTTACGGAAGGCATGCATGGTTGAGAATGCTGCCGAGAGCACGCATGTTTGTGTGCTTTTCTGAGTGATGGCTGCGAACGAGCCAAAGTAGTTTGACAGTAGACTGAGATCAAAACATGTAAGTCATGTAGGGTTGTGTTAACCTTCATTTCTTGTTAAATTACAGAAGTGTTTTTTTATTTGTTGACAGCATGGATGTTCGAACTTTGCCATCCCATCCACATGCATCGAGTAAGGTTCCACTCTCAGTGTGGCGGACGTGGCTCCCGAGATTAATATGAGGGGGCGAGGCTGTGATTTGAACACAAGACCTATTGGATCAAAATCAAATACTTAATTACTTGGCTAACTTCTAGTTCTTAATTTTTTTTCCTGGTGTCTCTGTCAGTCATGTTTGTATTTTGTTTACTTTCACGCACCTTTCTAGTTTTTGCCTTCTCTTTCCATGGGCGAAGTAGGTGAAAAATGCGACTCTACAAAAGCCGGCCCATTGGAAAGTTCCCTCAGAACCGGTTGTCGGCCCGTGTACATGTCTGTCTCTTTTGATTCCTTTGTCGGCTTTGCCAATAAAAAAGAAAAGGGGGAGATGCCCTTTCACGGCGAACCATAGAATATGCAGCAGATAGCTCCGTCCACTAATATTTTTCAGAGGCAAAAAGAGAGAATGCTGCTATCGTCAAAAACTACAATGATCAAAGTACCACGTTCCTCTGTTGGCCTCTACCAAGTGCAACATTACGAAAAGATAGTGCCCTTCCCACCAAGCCGCGGAAAAAAAAAAAGAAAAAAAAAAAGAGAGAAGGTGTTGGGGGGGCAGAAAGAAATTAAGTGCCGGGTTGATATTTACTCTTTAAGTTTGATTTCGGGGTCGAAATTAATCTGGGAGTCATTGTTTGAACCGAGTACATGCATACCTGAAGACCAAAAATGAAGTGAATAGGTAAGAAAAATATCTTATATATATGAAAATAGATGGAACGAGGGCTGGTCCAATGAGGCACTCATGAGGTAATAATATTCGTTTAAGACTAAGTCAGTTAAGACTACCATTTAACAATGTTAAAAGTCAATTTACGATTACTATGAAAAAATTATTAAAAAGAAAGTGTTGAAGTCATTGCACTTTTGCCAAATGAAAAATGCAACTTTAATGTACTGATGAATGGTGGTTGTTGGCTGGCTTCACATATGAAAAGGAAAGGAAAATAATTTGTAAAAATGAAAAAAATATACTTAATCTTGGAGTCATCATTTGAACCGAGTACTGCTTACGAGATCTATTTAAAAATCGAAAATGAAGTTAAGAGGTAAAAGAACTAATAATATACATTTAAGACCAAGTCAATTAAGGCTATCTCTAACAATGTTAAAAGTCAATTTAAGATTATTACGGATAAAATTACCAAAAATAGTTCTAGATTTATTTGCACTTTCAGCCAATCAAAAGGTGCAAATTAATAATGGTCGGCTCCCCATCCGAAAAGGGGAAATAAGATAATTTGAAAAAAATAAAAAGAAAAAGAAAAAAGGAGTTTGCACTAAGGGGGAAAAAAGAGAAAAAAAAAGGGGGGGTTCGCCCACGTGTAAAATGTCTCCCATAAAAAAAGGACAAAAGCACGAGTCAATACTAAAATTCATTAGACCTCGGGGAGGGAAGCTCATGGTGACACGTCATCGCTTTGCAACAGGCCCATCTCCCTCATTATCTGATAATATAATTCTAAATAAATATAAATAAATAAATACATACACATATATATATACACTGTATCTATCGATCACGGAGAAAACGATTTGAGAGCTGAGATCAAGATCATCATCGTCGCTGCTGCTCGGCCGCATTTGACTCGGCGTAACGAACGAAGCCGGTTGCGATCTAGGGTTGCTGGGGGCGGGGAGGAAGCTCGAGCCTCGGTCGTTTGTTTCTTCTTTTTTCCGATCATGGAAGGCGTCGGCGTCGATCACCTGGCCGACGAGCGGCAGAAGGCGCGGTTCGACGTGGAGGAGATGAAGGTCGTCTGGGCCGGCTCTAGCCACGCCGTCGAGGTCTCCGATCGCATGGCCCGCCTCGTCGCCAGCGATCCGGTCATTGCTCTTGAGCCTCTCTCCCGCGATGGCGTTGATGTCGATGTTTGATGCGAGTGTCCGTGCTTGTTGGCTAGATTTTTTTATTTTTTAATTTTAATTTGGCGTAGGATTCTTTTGTTGTTGCCGATGCGGCTTTTTGAGTAAGGTTGTGGCAGTTGGCGCGTTTGATTGTCGTCAATCGTGTGCTTTAGAGCATTTGCTGGGAATTTTGGTGCTGAGGTTATAGATTTGCTGTGTGGTGATGATCACTGAAGAGAGGTAACCGTTTCCTAAAATCTGGAATTGGGCATGGTGGAATTAAAGGTCGATTTTTGAATGCCGTTCGAAAGGAATCGATTTGCCAATGTTGGTAATTCGATCTCTTGGAGACAGTTTTTAAAGGAGCAATTTTGGAGTGACCCATTGATTTTGAGCTCGTAATCTTTGACGATTTCGCTACTTTAGCTTATAATTTCTGGTTTTTGTTGTGATTGGTTTGTATCTGTTTTATTGTTGCAGGCCTTTCGGAAGGACAACAGGACTATGCTGAGCAGGAAAGATCTATTCAAGAATACTCTCAGAAAAGCTGCCTATGCTTGGAAGCGCATTATGGAGCTTCGACTTACTGGTTCATCTCCATTTTCGACCTGTTTTAGTGCTGTTATCTTCTATAAGTTGATGGAATTTCTGGTCTGACAAAATTCGATCCTTCATCGTGCAGAGGAAGAGGCGTCAAGGTTGAGGTTCTTTATTGATGAACCTGCTTATACAGATCTTCACTGGGTATGGTCTATTCCTAGTGGTATCCTTGGAGCTTCTCATGCTTCCTTTTTCTTCTCTCCTTTTTGAGCAAGGACTGTCTCAATCAATGATTAGTACTTTTTCTAGCTGAGCATAATGCTCACATCGAGAGCATTGTTGATTGGCCCCCGAATTTAAGCAATTAACTGTTCAATATATTCTTCACATCTTATAGACTTGTTTGTAATCTTTTCTATATTATTGTGTATTCAGGAGATCTAATAATCTTTTGATTATGTAGTTGTGGTTAGTTCTCTCTTTTCATGCTTCCTCACAATGATTGCTCTGCAGGGAATGTTCATCCCTGCCATTAAAGGACAAGGAACTGAGGAGCAGCAACAGAAGTGGTTGCCGTTGGCACATAAGATGCAAATAATTGGATGCTATGCACAGACTGAACTTGGCCATGGCTCAAATGTCCAAGGTCTCGAAACTACTGCTACGTTTGATCCCCAGACGGATGAGTTCATCATTGATAGTCCAACGCTAACTTCTAGCAAGGTAAAGGATTCAAGGACGGTGTCTTCTTTGAGGGAAAAAAAAATCTAAAGACAGAGATATAATTGACGTTCCCTTTTTTCTTTATTTATCCTTTCTCTTACATCTTAGTTAGGCCTCTCACTAATCCTTCTTTGATAAATTGCACTGTCAATTCAGAATGTGATAATTAATTTTTTCGGTGCTGTTATCTAGATTTTCAATATTAGATTTGCTTAATTATGGTTTTACTTTGCTAATAGTGGTGGCCTGGTGGACTTGGTAAAGTTTCCACACATGCTGTTGCATATGCACGACTTATTGTTAAGGGTCAGGACCATGGAGTGCATGGTAAGCTTATCAATTGAGCATTCTACTTGTGTAAGTGTGGCAAGTATTTATAGTGTTATTGACATGACATCCCCATTTCTAGGTTTCATTGTCCAGCTTCGGAGCTTGGATGACCATATGCCTCTTCCTGGCATAACTGTTGGTGATATTGGCATGAAATTTGGGAGCGGAGCTTATAACTCCATGGACAATGGACTCCTTAGATTCGATCATGTGCGAATTCCAAGAGATCAAATGCTTATGAGGTTAGGTTTCACCTCTCTTGCTACCTGAAAGGGGCTTTCATCTCATGTGGTGCATTGACTACATTACAACTGTAAATTTTGAAGTTCAAAGAAGATACATTATGATCATTTCAAGTACTAAGTAGCATATGGGACGATATTTTGTGGGAAAATGAATAGACATGGGTGAAAAGAGTACCATGGAAACTCATGAGGCATCATTATCAATTAGGTGGATACAATTGTCTACACAATGGACTATTAGCCAAATGGTAAGAGTGTTTTCTGAAATCCTTGTGAAATGCATCAGGGTTCTGCAGGTTACAAGGGAAGGGAAGGTCGTGCAGTCTAATGTGCCACGGCAACTGATTTATGGGACAATGGTGTATGTCCGCCAAACTATTGTAGCTGATGCTTCCTGTGCTTTGTCACGGGCGGTTTGTATCGCTACAAGATATAGTGCTGTTCGTAGGCAATTTGGGTCACAGAATGGTGGTCCTGAGACCCAGGTAGAGTAATTAGTTTTTCCTTTAGATACTGATGCAATGAGGTCTTACTTTATGGTAATTTATTTATGTATAAAATTCTATATGCAGTTCCCTTAGGTTTGTTCAATATGATTAGTCCAGCTAAGACAAGGACTATGGATATGCTGTCACATCTTTGTACTTGGATGGGTGGGAGTGAAAGGAAATGGAAGAAATGATTAACCTAGGAAATTGGTTATTATGAAGAGAAAATAATTGAAGGAGAAGGGAAGTGAATTAAATTTACTCCCTTGGGCACACAAAAGGACTTTTCTCTACAGTTGAGAGAGATAGAGGGAAATTGTGTTTAGCTCCCTCACTTCCTGGAAAGCCCTTAACGGGGAATTGATATAGTGAAAAAGACAAGGGGCATTTTAGCATACCAACTAACTTGATATCCCTCCAAGCCATTGTTCATCCAAACAGGAACGGAAATACCGTTCGCTTCTTTTCTCTTCAATGTTCGTTTCTTTTTCTTTCCATTTATATTTCTCCCAACTTAAATACCAAACAGAGTGATACGGCCAGATACTTCCTTTTTAACTAGAAGGATATGGCGTAACAATTAACTTGATCCATATTGGTCAATCTATCGAAAGGAGTATTCAACTGGTGACTTTGGGGGGTAGATCTTTTGTCAAATATCATTTTCATTAGTGCTCTCCAATTATATGTGAGACTTGGGGTGTTACAAACTTCCACATCTTCAGTTTTGTTTGGTCTACCACTCTGATACCATTTACAGTCTTGGGCCAATCCATGTAAACTGAGCTCCCAAAAGAAACGAGTACTTGGTTGGTGACATTCAGGCGAGTTGTTTTTTAAGTATCACTTCGCGAGCTCGTCCACTCTACGTGGGATTAGTCCTCCTGATTTACGTAACTCGTTTTGAATCTTTTGGGGTATATTAGTTTCCGAAATGATGCACGGGAGGGCATTCGGTACTTGCCTTTTCCATTACCCCTTTGTTCTTGATTCATTAGCTAACACCTCTGCTGCCTATTCTATATTAGGTGATTGACTATAAAACTCAGCAAAGCAGACTTTTCCCCTTGTTGGCTTCTGCCTATGCTTTCCGATTTGTTGGTGAATGGTTGAAATGGCTATATACGGATGTTACTCAAAGGTTGCAAGCAAATGATTTTGCAACATTGCCAGAGGCTCATGCGTGCACTGCTGGTTTGAAATCTTTGACAACCTCTGCAACTGCTGTATGTGATACTTTCTGACCTCTCATCTTTTTCCCCATCACATGCATATGTATTTTATTCTCTCTCTCTCTCTCTCTCTCTCTCTCTCGCCGCACAAAAGAAAGGATAGACCAAAACAGTACTCAAGGCCTGTTTTGTTTTGCTCGTTACTATTTCATTCCTTTGAATAACCCTGTCTTTGCATTTCCTTGTTGTTTTTATGTTATACTCTAGGTACGGTTTGGATGTTGAGATATTTTCATGAACTTGATTACACAATTGTATTGCCTGAACAGCTTTGACAGCCCATGGCAGAAGCTTGATAGTACATACCAGAAAGACTTGGAAAAGATAGTTTTTCATGTACACAAGTTGGGGCATAAAAGGAATTGAAGTTAAGAATGCAAGATATTTTAGTGTTTGATTGTTATCTATGCTTTAAGATTTAATGCCCTATAATGCCTGCATTGTGTTGTTATTTATTTTCATGCTTACATTTAAGTTGTCCATTTCCACGTGTTATCCTTTTGTTTTTCCGGTAACTCATATCTCATTGTAGTTGTGATCTACAGAAGTATTTCATTATTTATTGCTAAAAGGTATCGGGGCTTCCTTTCACTTTTTGATGATTTTGGACATCAACCATTTTCTTTCTTGTACTTCACATATTGGTGTGCAATTTATTTAAGATTAACTGAAATTGGCAGTGTTGGATGCTTTTGCTGAAAAAAACTTTCTTTGGTAGGATGCAATCGAAGAGTGTAGAAAACTATGTGGTGGTCACGGTTACCTGAGTAGCAGTGGTCTTCCTGAACTGTTTGCAGTTTATATTCCTGCCTGTACATACGAAGGAGACAATACTGTACTGCTTTTACAGGTATCTATTCTGCTTAGGTGACCCATTGCATAACCTGGTGAGGTTGCTCCATCAACAGGCCATTCAAGTTCTTGTATTATGTCAACTTTATTATGTCTTTCATTTTCAACCAAAGAGCTGATAAAAAAATTTATCTGCAGGTTGCGAGGTTTCTTATGAAGACTGTTTCTCAGTTGGGCTCTGGGAAACAGCCTGTTGGCTCAACAGCATACATGAGCCGGGCGGAACATCTCATGCAATGCCGTTGCAGTGCTGAAAGAGGTAACTTCAGACTTTTCTTACTCAAAAGTTCCATCTGGAACTTCTATAAATCTATTGTTATACACGCACTATGCTTTGACGAAATCTCTGCTATGTGAGAGAACTTCTTTTCTTATTTGATGTAAATAGAGAAGATTGGAGAATAGGAGCAATGGTTTGGACGGTCAACAGTTGTTCATTTTATTGGGGTGACCAGCTTGATACAATAGCTGACTTATGAGTATGCCTATCTGTATATTTGAGGCCTGACTGGACTTTATTAGATTGCCTCCACATTTGGGATTAGAAAAGTTGGGGAAGGGGATTGATGAGATTTTGAAATAAATGTGGATTGTTGTTTTGACCTGATTTTACTGGTTTGAGCTGCTTTACATGCCTTCATTATGCAATGACAGACACGACTTCACTTTTCATGTTTTTCTTGCAGTTGAGGATTGGTTGAAGCCCAATGTAGTTTTGGAGGCATTTGAAGCAAGGGCCTTGAGGATGTCAGTTGCCTGTGCGCAGAATCTTGGCAAATTCTCGAATCCAGAAGAAGGTATTTATGGATCTTCTTATTCTGCTTTCCTCTGATATTTGACCGCGGTAGACACTTGCTCATAAAACAGTAAAGGTGCAAAAACATTCACGTCATTGCAAATCCAGAATCTAGAGAGTATATTTAGCTCTTCATGCGGAAGAGGTGCATAAACCCTTCTGCATGGTACAGACTCAGGAACATCGCATTTATTCTGCAGGCTTTGTTTAATAATGGTGCAACTGAGATGTCTTTCCACTTGTCTTCTCTCTTGCACAGGTTTTGCAGAACTCTCTGCTGATTTGGTTGAGGCAGCTACTGCTCATTGCCAATTAATTGTCGTTTCCAAGTGAGTATCCCTGTCCTTGTGAGTTGGTCAAACGCATTTCTCATATCTGAAGAAGTTACTCTAGGGTATCCACACATGCACTTGTGAGCATCTTTACGTACAAAGCTGAATGTATTCCTCGCTTTTGTGTAGTTAATTACTTGGGTACATGAAGCAAAACCTTTGAGGAAGCTTTTGTAGCTGCTTAAATATGGTGTCAGATATTTGTTGTGTGTGTTTACACAATAAACCAGTGAGGCTGCAAGATTTAAGCATTACATTTTGAATGTCTAGTTTTTTCCAAGTTGCTTGTGAGATTTGGGACAACTTTTTTGTTACCTTGATTTGTAGGTTTTGACATGTAAATTCTTGTGAAGTTGATCACAATGTATATAGGGTAACTGAAAGGAGGGAATTTGGTTTTTGGGGTGGAAACAGGTGGCCTTTGTGATATATGTATTGAATCAGTCTAGCAATTCAGCTGTGTTCCGATTGATTGCTTAGTTTTTGTGAAAGCCACAACATTTCTTTCATTTTTTTTAATTTTTTTTTATTCCAGATTCATCGAGAAATTACAGCAAGATATATCTGGAAAGGGGGTAAAGCAACAATTGCAGACACTTTGCAGCGTATATGCGCTGCATCTTCTCCACAAGCATCAGGGAGATTTTCTGTCCACCGGTTGCGTCACTCCAAAACAAGCTGCCTTGGCCAATGAACAACTCAGATCTCTTTATTCTCAGGTTTGTCAAAAACAGGACACCCCCATCTTTTCATGTTCACAAGAAATGTACCTGTCAAATGATTGCTAATTGGATAAGCCCCGATGACTTTAGGTTCGTCCGAATGCAATTGCACTTGTCGATGCATTTAACTACACCGACCATTACCTGGGCTCTGTTCTTGGCCGCTATGATGGGAACGTGTATCCGAAGCTGTATGAGGAAGCATGGAAGGATCCTCTAAATGACTCTGTCGTGCCTGATGGCTACCATGAGTACATCCGCCCCGTGCTAAAACTACAGCTTCGCAATGCAAGACTCTAAAGAACACGGCCCTCTGGTCCGGCCGCTTGCGTTTCATAATATATTGTTATTTATGTAGTTTAAGCCAATAAACTCAGCTGCAATGAGTGCCTGGAAGGTGGTAGAACTTGGTATTTAAACAAAGCTTCTGTAGCAGGGGACATCGAGAGATGCGTACTCTTATATTCTTTCTCTAGCATGAATTGGGACTACAAATAATGTGTAAAGAAGAGTAATTCCTTAGAATTGAACAGATGGTTTCTTGCATTATTTTTTTTTTTATTCTACTGTTCTATGGCATTTCTTGACATGTAATTTTGAATTCGGTCGGGGAACAAGCAGAGGAAATCACGGTCCATGTTTCATAGGAAATAGAACTTGTGGTATCGACTCATTCCTGTCATATGTACGCGTTGATCTTACCTTTGGGATTCCATGCGGTACACGGTACTATTTTCTCGTTAAGCATGTTTGATAAGTGTTCCGAGAGCATCTCTCTCTACTAGACATTCTCTTTTAAATACGGGATTCGTCTAGCCTAGTACCATAACTCCGAAGAAATACGAGCGAATATGATCGACACTTCGACAAGTCCGGTGAAGAGAAGGGAGAAGAAGGTTGCGAGTGTGGTTTTTCGACGACGTCGATAGTTAAGTCGAGCGTGTCCTTCCCTTTCTTTCTGCTACTTCTTCCTGCAAATGTCGTGATTGTAAATCCCAAAATCACTCGAGGCAAGGGACGCGGATCTGTTGTACCCAAACACGACCCCATCTACCGTCTCCTTTCGTCAGATTGCGACACGTGTTCATTTAATCGCGGACTTACCGTCCTCAGATGGGGACATGTTGGGTCAACCGAGGTTCTCGCTCTAGTCTCCCTTGTTAACGACGCACACAGGTAATCTCGGCCATCTTGTTTTTCTTTTTTTTCTTTTTTTCCCTCGCGTCGAGGGTCGTTCATCCTTAATAGGGAGACAATACTAACTAAAAGGACCGCCATGATTCCCACTCATTAAGAAAAATTAAGGTTAGTACCGAACATGATTTCATATTCGAGGGATTTCACTGGTCTAGAAAATTTAAATAAGGAAAGAAACCGAAAAAGACAAAACCACATGGTGTCACGTGATGGTGCACGTGCACGTCCCCCCTCCCCCTCCCCAAACGAAACCAAACACAACCCCATCTACCATATCCTTTCATTAGATTGGGACACTTGTTCATTTAGTCGTGGACTCGTTGTCCTCGGATGGGGACGTCTTGGGTCTATCGATGTTCTCGTTTTGGTCTTTCTTCTTAATGACACACACTAGTAATCTCAGCCATCTTTTTTTTTTTTCCTCCTCTCATGTGGAGGGTTGTTCATCCTTGATAGGGAGACAATACTAACTAAAAGGACCACCGTAGTATAGTCCTTACTCATTGAGAAAAATCAAGGTTAGTACCGATCACGAATTCGTCGCGACCTGAAACAATAAATTCACAGGACGTCACTCATTCTGAAAATGATAAAAAGGAGAGAAGCCGAAAAGGGCACAAATCACATGATGTCACGTGATGGCGCACGTGCGCATTCCCCCCCACGCTTCTCTCTCTCCGTTCCGCGTCGCCCCTCCCATCTAACCTTCCTTCCATCGCCGCACACGTGGGCTGACTTTGACCAATCGTCCCAGTCTTCAGCCAAGACAATGC
The DNA here is from genome assembly GCA_007663325.1 of Eucalyptus pauciflora. Taxonomy (NCBI): domain Eukaryota; kingdom Viridiplantae; phylum Streptophyta; class Magnoliopsida; order Myrtales; family Myrtaceae; genus Eucalyptus; species Eucalyptus pauciflora. Next base: position 4,179,288 of record VMYD01000006.1, on the reverse strand, counting down.
GAACGGGAATCGGACAAATCGGACCCGCGGACGTTTTGGTCCTAACGACGACACCCATTTTAATATCCAATTCCTGTGTCTCCTTTTGGTCCTTTGGTTTGACGCGAACGACGGGGAGACATCAAACAATTATGGCTGCTTGGAATCTCTCGTCCACTGGCATCTGGCATCCCGCATTGAAAAATTGCTTCTCGGTCCAGAGGGAGGGAGAGAGACTGGTAGTTGCCATTGATATTTCAGTCCAGAAAAGCATCGTCCGCCATTAATACGTCCATCCCGGAGCAAACTATTCGGTTCCTGCGTCATTAATGTCCATGCTGGGTCGACCATATCTCTGGTTTCAGACACCGGCAGCGGCAGCATCAGCAGAAGCGAGGAGACAGTGATCGCACGCCGCCGGCCCTTCCGGTGCTGCGGAAACAACTTGCATGTGCCATCCCCCTATATTCAATGTGCTTGGATCGCCGTACTGATCGCCCGTGCTGACCGTGATCTCAAATGTTAAACTGAGGATGAAGCGCCTTGGATGCCTATTCAGCATGCTTAATGAAAAGGGTCGTGTTCACGAGTGCCCCTAAAACGCTTGTTAAGTATAGTGAGTAAGGAACGGTTTCCACTTTTTGAAGAATCGATTGCGCGTAACATGGGGCGATTGATGTATTGGAAAGTGTAAAGTTTTTCTAGAGTAGTTGCACAAGATGCGTTTGTGGATATGCGTGCACGAAATCCCTGATGAAAACATATTCATTTTTTAGAAGAAGTCGATTATAATACAAGTGAAAATACTGGGATCGTGAGCATCTGTGTATATTTTTATTGCAAGATAAGTGTCCTAAACACCTTGATTAATTTATTCCCTTTGCCCAAAAGCACCTAGGGTTTTGTGGAGTCCGGGATGGACCGGTAGCTATGGTCCTCATGATAGAATTCTTCAACAATGATCACGGTCTATTGCGAGACCAATGCTTTGATAGTTTTAAAAGTGAGATGACGTGACCAGATATATTATTGTTAAGATGAAACCACTCGATGTCCGGACCAATGAACATGGATTGGTATCGAGTTTATTGAGATGAGGGCTCGAAATATTTCACACGAACAACTCGATCTCATGATACATCCTACGAATGAAGTTGTATATGGAAGGGTCACTGAATGCATTCATCGGCTCTCTTAAAACGTATGTGGTCCCTCCCAACCCTTCTCTCTCTCTCTCTCTCTATAGACAATACAAATTCAGTCCCGACAAGATCAACGAGGAGGATTCCGTAGTCAATGTGATTCACGTTTTAATGGCGAGGCCATCAACATTTATTACATTGCAAGAACCTTAGCCACTGGGGGCATGTGGTCTGCATTGGTTCGGACTCAAGGCTATAAAACAAGTGACAGTGATACAATGATCACTGAATTTTGACCTGGTATCGTCTTTTGAATTTTAAAAAGTTTAATATGGTATATGAACTTCTGGTGTGATGCTCAATATTGTCCTTGCACTTGAATCGAAAGAAGGATAGCATTGAATGCTTTTATATAGTCTAGGAACTAAAATGAATATTTATCAAGGTTTACAGATCATATTAAATAATTTAAAAATTCAGGGACGATATTACACATTGAATTAAATTTTAGAGACCACGTTGTCAATGCTCCATTTATTAGAACATAAGTTTCAATGACTCTCAACGTATCTCGTCAATGAATTTATTGCACTTTCATCATGTTTCTATCATACAAACGTGTTCAATGAAAATAGTCATTATTTAGTTGATATGCGATTGGAAATGCAATATGCAAGAGTCACTTTTACGAAAATAGAAACTCTTATTAATAAAAAGAAAAATGCTCAGATACCGATTGCTTTTGCTAAATGAATTTACCGAACACGCGGCTTGTCATTTAGTCAAACTTGCACCTTTTTGGTACGGATCCAAAGTCGGAAAAATTGATTGGAGAAAGCGGAAAATGGAACATTATTTTCTTCATCACTATAGTCAATAGTCAATACATTATTGTTGTTGTTGTTATTATTATCATTATTAATCTTTAAGATGGAAGAAGATTTTCCGATATACCAACTCCATCTTCTTCCTTGCTCATGTGCCACAATTGACCTCGCGGACTGCATGCGTCATTAATTATAATATATATGAAGCAGCCATTTTCGGGCGTATCTATCATGGTTGATTTTTTAATAATAATTTTCTGGAATAATATACTATAGTTGACTTGAGGTGTCAGTTAAATCATTAAGATCAACCTAATCATTTTTGTGATTTTTTGTCCCGAAGTTGGTACATAGAGATGCGCGATTAGCGTGAAATTTTACACACTTTGCCGCACCCACCAGTGAAATGCGTCAATGTGTAATATGCTTTTCAGTAGGCTTTTTTTAATTATATATATATGTATAGATTTATTGCTGAATAATTTATAGATGGGGATATAAAATCAGATCATCAATCTCCACATTTTATCATATGCATCGCCATTTAAAAAAAAAAAACAGGAAGTAGGCTAGGTAGTCGTGTCGATTTTCAATTCATCATTTTATGTTGTTAGCATCTTTCTTCTTCTTCTTTTTTATTTATTTATTTTATTTTAGTTAGAAGTTGTTAGCATCTTTGACGAGGTGAATTAGAGTTTTTTTTTTGCATTACTGTAATCTGTGCGTTCGATAACTAAGGAAGTTGTTTGATTATATTACTAGGAGCCCCTGAGCAAATGAATTTTTTTGAAATCGTACTTAAGTACGTACAGGTACAGCATTGCCAACCGGGTCTTTAGCTAGTGTTGCATTATGTAATGTCAAGATACATTCCATCTAAGGAAGGCAAAATGTCAAGATGCATTCCGTCCTAGGAAGGCATATTCAAAAGTATAATACAACCATAATAATGATTTTGAAAGCTTACTTGTAATGACCGAAAGACTATCTATACAAAATAAATAAAGTTGACGTCCTTATTTAGCGTCCACTTTTCATTCGATCGAAATATTCCTATTTAATTTCATCCAATCTCAATACACAAAAAGTATAGGGAACATTATGTATCATTACTTTTACACAAGCGATCTAGTTATACATTTCGTTTAAGAATTATAATAATCTGCTCTCTGAAGTCAATGGTGCATTAGGCTGCTAGCGTAATTTTCTTGACACTAACCACATACGTTATGCTATAATTACTCGTGTCAAAAGGCATTTAGGCCATGTTTGGTAACCATCCAAACAGGGCCAAATTCTGAGTATTTGTTCCCGGGAGTAGTTTGGGAACAAAATCGTGTTTGGTAAAATTTTTGTTCCGGGGAACAAATTTGGAGTGGAATTAAGAATAAAAAAAAAGTTGATTTTTGTTCCGGGAACGAATTTGAGAATCAAAACCAACTATTCTTCTTCTTCCCTTCTACCATCCCGCGACCGTCGTCCACCACTGCTTGTCGCCGTCCTCCGCCGCCCACCGCCACCGCCCGCTGGAGGCAAGCCCAGCCATCGGCGAGATTGTCGGAGGCAAACCTAACCACCAACGAGGCTAGACAGCTAGGCTCGCCCAACCCCGCTGATGGCTAGGCAGGCCTCGCCCAGTTGTCGACGAGGCTCGGCCAACGAGGGCTGGCCTCATCGAGGGCTGGCCTCATCGAGGGCTGGCGATGCTCCAGTGAGGTCGCCGGCGAGAAGAAGAAAGGAGAAAAAGGAAAAAAAGTAAAAAAAAAAATATTTTAAAATTAAAAGAAATTGATTTGGAACAGAATCAATGAGCATGGTACCAAATGCAATTCTATTCCAAAATCAAAAATTTTGAACAGTTACCAAACGCGTTCTTTTACTTAGAATCAATTTCTAGAAACAGAATAAAAAAGAATCATTTCTGATCAGAATTTGTTCCTGAGAACAGAATCGTTACCAAACGCGCCCTTACCTTCTACAAGCAAATTGACCCTTTCATCTTGTTCTTAACATGGATTTCCGACCTAATCTAAAGAATTATCGTCGTATTACTACATGTATCGCGAAGCTCTCCCCACGGAGTTTTCTTGTAAGGAAATAACCATCCCAAAATAGGAAACCCAAAAAAAGAAAACAGCGAATCGAGGACCGTGACGTCGACCTCCTGGAAGGTATGAAAATGACCAAGGAAAAGAAGCGGCAGCAGCCTTTTGTAGTGGGGGATTGAATTGTAGTGGGGGAGTTAGCTGGTGCGATGGCTTATCTTCATTCAACGATGCATCGTAGTCAGGGTGCTGCGTGGGCGCGGAACCGGAGTGCATTGACTTCAAACGCATTCCCACGAACGAGGGTTCCTTCTCTACTTCCCATTCTTCACGAAGCAACTGTATAAAACTGGTAGTTGGAGAGATATTCTTTTGACCTTGTCTTTGCTATTTTTGTCTTGTTGCATTTGTTTCCTCTTGGAAGGGTAGATAGATTCACCCACTGACCCTTCAAACTTCAAGGCCTCTCTCTCTCTCTCTCTCAAGCAAACACCTAACCCTCCATGCTTTTTATACTCTCGTACACGCCCCCTCAGAACACTCATCCCCATAGCCTCAACTCTCTTCAACATCTCTCTCTCTCTCTCTCTCTCTCTCTCTCTCGCTCAGTGTGCGTGTCTAACTTTTCCCCAAGTTACTAGACCAGTATCTCTCTCTCTAAATTATGGCACCAAAAAGTGAGGGTACTGCTAAAAAGGTGACGAACAAAGGGGCATGGACAGCAGAGGAAGACAGGAGGCTTTCTGAGTACATTGAAGTCCATGGGGCCAGGAGGTGGAAGACTATTGCAGCCAAGTCAGGTAAATTGTCACCAGCAATTAGTTAACTCACAACATCCTTATGAAAAGTTAATAATGCCCATTTATCCAGCGACTGCATTGTGATTCTTTGATGGGTGCTGTGCTATATCTGATACAGTCACTGACCCTTCTCTCTTTCGCTCTTCTTGCAGACTTGAATAGGTGTGGGAAGAGTTGCAGATTGAGATGGTTGAATTATCTGAGGCCTAACATCAAGAGAGGCAACATATCGGATGAAGAAGAGGACTTGATTCTGAGGCTTCATAAGCTTCTGGGAAACAGGTTGGTCTAAAAATGGAGGATCTGATGTTCTTTTTTCCCTCTTTCTCTCTCTTCTTGATGTGTCATGCTTGTAATCTATTCCTCTAAAGCAGTCATTTAATTGCGAAACTTCGGCATTCTCTATGTAGGTGGTCTTTGATTGCCGGGAGGCTTCCAGGTAGAACCGACAACGAAATTAAGAACTACTGGAATTCTCATTTGAGCAAAAAAATAAGCCAAAAAGAAAAACCACAAAATAAAGTCGTCCCTGAGGCTCCTCGAGAGACTTCCCCGGCGACGCCTCAAGAATTTGTTCGACCGGCCGAGGAGGGAGCCGACAGAGCGGTCGGGAATTTCTCGGATGTCGACTTCGATACTGATGAGTTCTTCGACTTCACGGCCGAGGGTTCTTACGGGCTTGAGTGGGTGAACACGTTTCTACAGCTCGACGAGGGGTTATCGCCAAAGGAGAAGATGTGAAGCGACTATGAGGGGTCGTTTTTTCTTCTTCGAAATGATGGGTTTCTTCCATCATTCTGTGTACAAATTCTTGGATGAATGGATAATCTCTTCACTAGTTCACTGAATTGGTTGTAAGGGCTTGTGATGGGATCTTGGCAGTGACCACGCATTAGTATCTAAGAAAGGGATAATTTCTCTAAACAATGACCATGCATTATACAACCAATTAACTCTGATTTGAATTTCTAGGTCACATCATAAAAGGCCCCAAGTGGTCAGAATTTTCACCAATATGATATATCAAATCTAAGGGCCTGTGTCCATGTCCTTGTTCACAGAGCTTTGGAAGATGGTGACTGTAGTAAAAGCTGTCACTGCATTGCACCGGGATGACTTATTTCTTTGGGAAATTGCACCAAAATTGCAAATTCTTGGCGTGCAATCAAGTCCTGAATGTTTGAATTTGCGTAAGCAAATCATCAAGTCTTTTTGGTAGTAGCAGTAAAATAACCTTCGTGACACGGCATGCTACAATTAGAAAGTGGTTTTTTAAATTTTCAATTGACGCCGATGTGATAATATATTAAAAGAAAAGTCACTTTTTATAGCAAATAATAATAAGGTCATTTATAAAATAATCAAATGAATGGAGAGCGAAAGAGGACCAGAGGTTGGGTGAGGCTTTTGCGCCACCTCTAAGTTGTGGGGCCTTGGCCAGGGCATGCGAGTCGTCATAAAATCTGGACAAGGGTTCATGAGCCCCGCCTCTGGTCGATCAGGACGGCAACTCTCGTCCACAATGCGAGGGCACCCTCACTCTCTAAGTTCTTTGAATTTTCTTCTTGAATTTTTGAATTTTTGACCCATCCTGACGTAATGCCATATTAGCACCGCATATGTGAAAATGAACCGAAAGAATGCTACACCGGATTTCAAAGTTCCACATAAGCACATTTGACCGTGAGCTCGCCAGGAATGGTTATATTGCGCCAGTAAAAAGTACTTGGAATACGACGTGCATGACTTAATTGCAAATTAAACTAAATATTAGGGGCGAGCAAAGAATTGGGAACTGGTCGGAGCTAGATTGGACCGGATTGGAACTAGAGATTCCCAAGGAAACCAGTCCGGTTCTTAGTTCCAATTTATTGGAATTAATGAGTATTAATCTAGTTCCCAGTTTTAAGTGTGAAATTGCACACCCACCCATTTGGACAAAATTGATCAAACATAAATATATATTTAATTTCTAAGAAAATTTTCCAACCAAAAAAAAAAAAATTCTTACGAAAATCCTTAAATCCCAAATCTAAAGCTTTATACTCATTAATTAAGTGTTCATCTTGTCTTACTCTCATCTTATCTAAATCGTCTCTCTATCTTTCACTCATGGCCTCAACTTTCAAGCTTAATACTAATCGATTTATGACCTCAACTTTTAATATGAGTCCAATCTTTTCATCGATCTTACAGTTGAGAACAAAGAGAGCGTCAATTTTGAACAGACCAGCGATCTGATTTCTAAGTGGATTCATGGAATCAACGGACGATTTCTAATTCCAATTCATTGAAACTTATTCTTAGTGGGCGGTTCTCGCTTATGCTCACCCCTGCTAAATATTTGGGACTTTGGGCGCAATTTTTTGTAAAACTTTTTTCCCAAATCAGTACAACTAATAGGACAAAGTAAGGAAGAAATTCGAGTTTTTATTTAACGAAAAATTTCAGAAGCCCAACATCACTGTCGATCAAGATTATGGCCATTGGATTACGCGGACTTTCATGCCGTCACGGAAGATTAGAGCCTTTTCGGGCGATGATGAGGATGACTTCTTTGTTCTTTTTCGAAGCTGTTATCAAGATGGACAGCGAAAAGAATCGAAATAATGATGCTGATGGAGGAGACTAATGGTGTCCATTCATAGACGAGATAAAATTGTGTCTTTTTTAACTTTTTTTTATTATGAGATCATGAGTTTGATTCATGTCGGCAATCACATTCTTCAAATGGATTTTGCTTTTGTTTTTTATTTTTTGTTTTTGTTTTGGTGATCAAGGATCCACCGGTCCGCTCTTGTCGGCTTATGCTGATTCGGGGTCCATGAGCCTCTGAGAGGCCCTTAGTGACTATACTTCGGAGGAAACTAGCCCAGCAATCCATCGCCAGGCCCTCCCGCTTGAATCGCTAACAGCACAGGGTTTCGAATTCTCGACTTTCATCGAAGGAATGAGAGCTCTCAACCAACTGCGCTGTTCACGGGTGGGTTAAAATGGATTTTGTTGTCGGTGGGTATAATACTCAAACCGACCCAAATATATTTGGTACTGGGTATCTGTGATCCAACCCGTATAGTAACCAACCTGAAGACACTATTCGGTTCTGTTCGGTTTGGGTTCGGATGCAAAAGACAACGGTGAAGGAGACCTTCTTGGAGGGCGTTCTCTAGGAGGAAGACAATATATGATTTATAGTGTTTTAATCCAGTCCAACCGAATAGTTTACGTACTCATTTTTTTAATCTATTAGTCAAATCGGAACGAACCCAACCGACAATTTCGATTTAGTTCAGATCTGGTATTTTCGACACCCCTACTCGCCCTATCACCTATATATTAATGAAGTCAAAACTTCAAACGGTGAACAAGGACTCATAAGGACTCATGTATATAAAGGTCATCATAACCATGTATTTAAGCGAAGAAAGATGTACCTCATGTGAAGAGGTTTTCCAACTGCTAATGTCTTTGGCGAGGCGATAGTCGCATGCCTGTCATACTCGCCAATCTTTGACTTCGGTGTCACGGACAATGCAGGGTAGTTAATGCTCAATTTGGACACTTCATAGAGACGACCAGATCCTCATGATAAGAATTCAGGCCCTCCTCCTCGTCCTTTTTACAAATAAAATTAAAAACTACTCATGGATGTGAGCGACGGACTGACAGATTTTAAAATGATAATGTTAACGAATTTCGGGTACATCCCAACTTTTTTTTTTGAAAAAAAGTTAAGAAAAAAAAGGGAAAAAGTTGATTTACTTGTCCATTGAACTTGTTCTGTTTCTGTATTGCTGGCTTTCGATCGTGTCGCACGTGAACTTTCCAGGACAAAAGAAGGCGAAATTTTTCCTGAGAAAAAGTAGGGGGGCGAAAGGCGCTGTTGGGTAAATTGGAAGGACCATTCGAGCACTCCATGATGATATGATGTGATGTTGCTTTACTGTCCTTGGCCCCATCACATCAGTCCTTTCTGAATTCGCCCTTAATTGCTGGCAAATGTCTCCATTTGGCAAATTTCCACTGAAGGGCCCTAATAAAATCGGAATTACAGAGCGATTCTTTACGCAAAATAGCAACTTTTTTTTTTTTTTATTTAATCGGCGTTGACGTTCTTTTTCTCTCCGTCAATCCGGGCCATGCAAAAGTTCTTCCTTTCGCCTTTTCCACGTGCCGTTAGTACTTGTATTTTAGTTGACTCATTCAATCAAATAGTACATTAACCACGTATTTATTTAGAGAAGGGTTAATAACATATCTTTGAATTAATCACTGGCCGTGGTGACTCCGCTGGATAAGGCTTCCTTTAATCCTTCCCCAAATGTAAGAGGTTTGAAACCCAATGGAGGCGTTTGGTATCTTAAGTGTGACGTTGGGGTGGTGGGTCCTCCGCTAGCATTATTCTAATTTACCTTGCTGGTTGCTGGCTGAATGGGGGTTCTCGGGTCAATAAAAAAAAAAACATATCTTTGAATTACCACCGCCCTTAGTGGCGCAATTGGCTCGGGCTCTTTCCTCCTCACAAAGGGGAGAAGTTCAAATCCCAAAGGCGACGTTAGAGATTTTTACTTGGAATACTGTGGTAGTGGGTCCTGCAGTCACTTCTCCAGGGTTTGCTCGCTGGCTGTCGGCTTACGAGGTTCCCTGGTTAAAAAAAAAAAAAAAAAACATATCTTTGAATTCGCTCAATGTGGCTCCTGAGTTTTAACTCAAAATAAAATATCGTCATTGAATTTTTAATTTATTTGATGTGATGTGATGTGTAGACTTTTGGTCAACATTCAATTCTGTCCCTCAATTGAATGGGGAACCATTTATACCATTCTCTCTTTTCGAGAAATGATGCCAAAGATATATTGCCATTAACAATTAAAATGATTTCTCAATTATTAGTGGGTTGGAAATGGTAAAAATGAAGAAAACACGAGAATTATGTATACTAATAAACATAATACCATTGCAAATCTATTTATCAAATTAGGAAAACATAATTGTAGCAAAAGAGCTCGATTAATAATTTTATGGCCACTCAAATAATCTCAATCATGTCTCTTCTCAACGTTTCATCGCTTCATCTCGTTATAGTTATTATAACTTCCATGAAGCTTTGCACCATTTTGACATTTCCCTTTTCTTTTATTTTTCCTCTGCCTATTTATTTTTTCTACTGCGCATTATTAAAGAACCTGCATAAAGTCGTTGTTAGGTAATCAACTTAATGAATGCCCGACACTTCTTACTCATTGTGATGGAAAATGGAGGTGGGTAGAAAGGACTATGAGTTAGGAACTTAGGATTACCCAATTTGGTCCAACATAAAGGCAGGGGTTTGTTATCCAAAAAATTGTCGGGCTCAAAAACTTGAATTGAATAATTGAGCAAAAAACTTGAGCTAATTTAGGTTCATTTGTCTGACTTTAAAAAATAAAAAGGAATAGGTTCATTTGGAATGAGGAATAGGGTTTCAGTTTCGTCAGAGTGTAAGGTTGGTTGGCTCCAATTAAACTGAACTGTAATCTAACTATTGTTTTACATAATATGAAAAGGCTTCTCTAGTAATAAATTTCGTTTATATATGCAAAGCATATTAATTAGTAGAGAAAGAAAAATAAATAACAAATGAAATCAAATTCAATCCAAATGTGTTTGTGGGACGAGTCGACTCTTTCAATTATTTCATATTTGTGACAACACGAGAGATCCGTAATATGAAATAAGAGGTTGCTCCAACTTATTTCTAAGCTTTCACACGAACAGAGCTAAGTCGACCATGTTCACATCCCTTTTTGGTCAGGTGCGGTGCTATTTCATGTCATAGTACGAGACAATATGGTAAGACAAATCGAATACAAGAAAAGTCATTACGGATTCTGGATTTTTGAACACGACGTATTATGAATATGATTGATCCAAAGTCAACACGAGTTGACGAATTTTCACGTCGTGGATTGGAAACTCGATTTTTCGGGCAATAAATTGTTTAATAATTTGTTTTCCCTCTTTTGTGTTATTTCCTAATGACGAGAACATTCCAATGGGACCAATTTGCCAACATTTCCTTGGCCCATTGTTTCCGTTTCGCAAACTTTTCATTTTTTTGGTTAGCCCGTCCTCCATAATCTCCATGGGACTAGTTATGTTTGGACGCCCTTATGTCGGGCTTTTTGTTTAAGAAATCTTGAGCTTAAATAATATCGAGGTTTATTTCGAACCGGAAAAAAAAAAAAAAAACTGCTGTTGCAGCATCTCTTGGCAATCCTCAAAACGGACGAACGAGATTCGTCCTCTGGGCCTCGATATGGGCTTGGGCCTCCGATTTTAAATACCCAAATAGAATTCTGAGGCCCATCCGTCCACCAAGGTTGGGCCAGGGGTACGATCGTAATTTAACGCTAGACCAGGCGCTTTATTAGGCTGACAGGGGAAGGAGGCGCGCGTGCCGGAAACGTCCGCGGTTTCGCATTGCCTAGTTCTCTCTCTCTCTCTCTTATCGGCTCATCATTTGGCGCGTTCGAAACCCTAGATTTCATCTCTCAATCCAATCGCGAATCGACGAAGCAGCTCTGCTCGATTCCCCATCGTCGCAAATCGCGCCGGACGCCGTCGAAGAGCAGCGCCGCCGCCGCCGATCGGAGGCTCTCGGATCTCGCCGCCTCGCGTGGCTCGTGCGAAGGGAATCGAGGCCCTATCCTTGTGCGTGAAGATCTTCGATTTCTCGATCGCGGCTGGAAGGAGGGGGGGCTTTGGCGGATTCAGCGGCGATCTATGGAGTATTGATCGGATCGGGCTGAGATTCGGAGGAAGCTGGGGCGCTTGACATATCGTCCCCGATCGTCGTCGCGGAAATCGGAGTTTCGATGTCTGTCGAGCTCGAGGCCGGAATCTCGAGGATTGGCGCGGAGGAGAAGCTGTAGGAGCACCCGATTGGTTCGGTCTTCGTTTGTTTCCCCTTGAAGAGGAGAGAGGAGGAAGAAAAATCATTGAGTGTTGTTCGAATTCTGTACTGTCGTTTGAATCTATAGTTGAATTATTTGGCCCTGCTTTTTTTTGGAGGCCTTTTATCATCGTTCTTGCGGGGCGATTTTTCGTTCTTGTGCATATTTTGATTCATTCAGAAGGAAGGAAAGAAAGAAAAAAGATACTTCTATGGCGGTGTATTATAAATTTAAGAGTGCAAGAGATTTCGATTCAATTCCTATGGACGGTCCATTTATATCCGTTGGTGTTTTGAAAGAAAAAATTTTCGAATCAAAGCACTTGGGCAGGGGCACTGATTTCGACCTTGTGGTAACTAACGCTCAAACTAATGAAGGTTGGTTTCTTGCTTCATGAATCAATTAACAATTTTTAACAATTAAGGCTATTAAGTTTGGAGAGCTGTTTGGTGGGGTGCTGTTTGTGTGGCCTTTTGAGTCTAGCATTGGTGTTGTTTATGCTGAACTTGTTGATGCTGAGACGATTGTGAGTGAGGGGAGAAGGGGAGGGGGCTACATTCTTCATGATTAACATCACCGAATTTGATATTTGAGGGGAAAAGAGCTCTGTGGAGGAGCTTTTAGTGGCTGACCTGATGATTAGTTAAGGCTGGCCATGGGAGGAGGAGGGTGCTTTCTCCATGGTCAATATCGCCTAATTTGATATTTGAGGGGAAAAGAGGTCTGTGGAGTAGCTTTTAGTGGCTGACCTGATTACTGGTTGAGGCTGGCTGTGGGGTAGTTAGGTCATATGTGAGGGTGCTCTGTGAGGGTGTTTGTCTTGGGATTTTTATTCGGTAGTTTATCTTCATTGTATGGATTATGGCATCTGCAATTTTTATAGCCATTTGTCACCGTTTTCAAATTTCAGAGTATCAAGATGAAGCTATGTTGATTCCAAAAAATACATCTGTATTAATTCGTCGGGTTCCTGGACGGCCTCGAATGCCCATTGTCACTGAACAAGAGTACTGCTTCAAACTCTTAAACTCTCGAATAATGTCGTTCTTTTTTTCAATGCACACTCAGCACATGCTACATCCATCCCTCTCAGTTTAAAAGAAAAAAAAGTAAGAGAAAAGCAATAAGATAATTTAGCTTAGTGTTTTGGAGGCTCCTGTTACTTTTTCCTTAATCAATAACTGTAATATCAAGATATTGCAATCGAATTCGGGGACAAGTTCTGAGGTTGGTTGGAGTTTCATTATGCAGGCCAAAGGTGGAAAATAATGCAGAGGATGTTCAGGCTGAGAAGAGTAGCTTTATAGGTGCTGATTCATCTGCCGTAAAAAGTGTAAGCTCTCTTCTTTGTGGCTATGGCCTCAGTCATTTCTTAACTTGCATGGATAACCATAGCATGTTCCCATTATCATTTCTGTTGTACAACTTTACAGCATCTGGAAGATTTTGAATGGGATGAGTTTGGAAATGATCTCTATGCAATTCCTGAAGTGCTTCCAGTCCAATCTAGCAATCCCATTCCAGAAATTACACCAACAAACAGAGCTGACGAAGAGAACAAGATTAAGGCCTTGATAAATACTCCTGCCCTGGACTGGCAGCGGTGAGATGCCTTGCTTATTTATTTTTTTAATATTATTATTTTATTATTTTTTATGGGCTTTAAGCAACTTGGTTCTTGGCTAATGGGCAAAGTTATTTCAAGTTAATCTTAGTTGTGGCATTGAATTTGATGTGCAGTCAAGGTGCTGATGGTTTTGGCTCTGGGAGAGGTTTTGGAAGGGGAATGGGTGGACGAATGGGTGGACGTGGTTTTGGTAATTTTCTTTCCATTTGGTCTTGAATTTTTGGCTTTATATAAATGGAGAAGATGTTCATGACTGTGTGTAGCCCTCTCTGCTTGTCGTGTGGACATGGTGGCTTATCAGGATTGTGTATCTGTCTTGAATAATGTAGGTTTGGAGCGTAAAACGCCTCCACAGGGCTACGTGTGCCATCGATGCAATGTTCCTGGTATGTTGATTTCCCATGTTTGTGTATGACTGGTGCATTGGTCTTTGTGCGCACTGAATCAAGAAGATTGGTCATTAACTCGCCCTGAATATGTTTGTTCTTTTTGTGGGCAAAAGGTCACTATATTCAGCACTGCCCTACAAATGGCGATCCAAATTATGACATCAAAAGAGTTAAGCCACCGACTGGCATCCCTAAGTCAATGTTGATGGCGAACCCAGATGGCTCGTATGCGTTGCCGAGTGGGGCTGTTGCTATGCTGAAGCCAAACGAGTGAGATATCATTAATCGCAGTTGTCATTTTAATTGTTTGGAGCATACTTGTAACAAAATAATATGATAATCTTTCTAAGCAGGGCTGCATTTGAGAAAGAAATCGAGGGATTACCATCCACACGTTCTATTGGTGATCTCCCACCTGAACTTCACTGTCCATTGTGCAAGGAAGTGATGAAGGATGCTGTATTGACTAGCAAATGTTGCTTTAAGAGCTTTTGTGATAAATGTAAGTATCAATCCTATTTGTGGCTTTTCCAAGCTTTCTTAGTCTCTAGGTGTTATGTATGAGTAGAACTTAGATCTTTGGGGTGTGATGTTCCTGCTGTTTCACTAATTTGGCTTGAGTTTCATTTATGCTTTCCATTTCTTTTGGGGGTCTTTTAGGGTCTAGTGTCTTGTTTCCAGATGAGTTTTGAGTTTTTTTCTTTTCATTCAAAACCTAATTGCAAACTCACCTTTCTAATTCTATGCAGGTATTAGGGATTACATAATTTCAAAGTCAATGTGTGTTTGTGGAGCCTCTAACATATTAGCGGATGATCTTTTACCAAATAAGACTCTCCGTGATACAATAAACCGTATTATGGAGTCTGGTAACAGTAGTGCTGAGAATGCTGGAAGCACTTTTCAGGTTCAAGGTTTGTAACACTATTGTGATTAGTACAGACAGTACAGTGCTTGATTTGATGATCTGTCTGAGACCAAATTATGAGCTTCTTTGCTAGACATGGAGTCTGCTCGAGATCCCCAGCCTAAAATGCCATCGCCTACCATGTCTTCAGCATCGAAGGGAGAGCAGAATCAGCCACTGATTGAAGTATCTCCAAAGATGGACAACACACTGCAGGTTCAAACTGTTACTGCTCCCCAGGAAACCTCAGAGAGAGCAAAGGCTGTCAAAGTAGCTGATGTATCTGAAGCTACTCATGATTCATTTAGCGTGAGGGAGCCTCCTTCGCAAAGTAGTGCTCCTCAAGCTGAGGAAGAGGTGCAGCAGAAGGTGGCCTCTAGTGAAGCAGGTGATTGGTGCAACTAATGTTTTGATTATATGGAGACTATTTGAGGCTCATTTTGCTTCAAATGAATCTGCAATTTCATTTTATGCTATTTTTCTGGATAACAACTTGATATTTGCGCTTGCTTGGTTGCCAATGCCCTCAACTAATTGGAGTTGAACTTGGCTCTGGAAAAGATTGACTTTTGAGCTTAGCTTGCAATATTTGTGGAGATTGAACTTAAAACCTCTTAGATTTTTTTTTTTATCCCAATATGCGCTATTCCTTTGGAGATTAGATGGATGAATTTTTGCTTCAAGAAAAGGCTTTTCTGTGAAAAGTCTTTCTTCCTCTGTGTGTGAAGCGAAGCATTTCATAACACTGCTCTCATGATTCTTTTATCCTCCTCTTGCAGGGAAAAAGAAAAAGAAGAAGAAAGTTCGCATGCCTGCCAATGGTCTGTCTTAAGCTGTTCGCATTGCTGATTAAACTATTTCTTTAATTGAAGGGGTTGTGCCTTATTACGTGGACGTAATCTTAAGGCTGATACATTTTCATTTTTCAGTTGCAGACATGCAGTGGAGAACTGCCCAAGACATGGCTGCTGAAAACTACATGATGTCTCTGAATGCTTCTACTTATCCCCCATATTGGAATGGGATGCAGCCTGGAATGGATGCATTCATGGCCCCTTATGGTGGTGGGATGCCGTATATGGGATATGGAATGGGGCCTTTAGACATGCCTTTTGCAGGAGTCATGCCTCAGGATCCTTTTGGTGCGCCTGGCTACATGATGCCTGTTGTACCACCACACAGGTATATATATATATATATAAATATATCTCTCTCTCTCAAGGATTCGGTTGTGCTGCCGGATCCTTTTTGCATGCATGCTCCCTCTCTTCTTAATAAAGTTGAGCCTATATATCTGATGATTCTTTTGCTTTAGGGATCTCGCTTTTGGTGTTGGTATGAATCCTCCCCCTCCTATCATGAGCAGAGAAGAGTTTGAGGCTCGAAAAGCTGACTTAAGGAGGAAACGTGAGAACGAGAGGCGAGGAGAAAGGTAATGCATCTTTTTCTTTTTATGCAGTGCTCAAGTTCTCGTTATTGAGAATGATTTGCTCATTTTATGGTAACGATCATCTTTCTATAAAAAAATTCGAATCATTTATCCATTCCTGGATCTTGAATTCACTCTCCTCCATTCCCAGACGTTGCTTGTCACATGATTAGATGAAATCTGTATGGTGAGAAGCAATTATTAGTAATTGGAGATGAAAACATAGAATGGGGGCTTCAAATTTTTAACTGAATTTCGAGTAAATAGATAGAATTGCTTGAATTGCTTTCTCTTTTCTTCCTGTACTTAATGTTAGCTTTGGTTATTGTTAACATCAGAGCGTATTTTGAAGAAAGTTCAACATCGTTTGATGAAAGCTAATGAAGTAATGGATACAAAAGTTCATATTCCATTTTAACAGTTATAAGTTTCCTTTGAGCTACCAACATTATATAGTTGCATATTTATCTATCTAGCCATTTATGTTGAAAAAGAAAAATGTGGTAATCTGTCACATGATTGGAATTTGACATGTTTCATAATCTTGCCACAGCCGGGAGATGTCCAGAGACAGGGAATATAGTAGAGCCATGAGCAGTAGTGTTGGCGATGTTTCTTCGATGAAATCAAAATCTGTATGTTTCTTTTCTTGTCCTATTTCTTTATCATTTGCATTAACCAGCTTGTACTTTACTATTTGCTGCCTTGTTGGCACTTTGTGGGTTTCTTCTTGCCTCTATGAGGATCAAGGGACCTTTTTATGTACCTAAAATTAAATGGTGCACATTTCAATGACTGGTTAGACTGATGTGATGTGCCTCTTCACTTTGTGTTCCTAATTTCACAAGGCACCTCAGAATAAGAACAAGTGATTGAGGGGGGAAAACACAGATATGAGTCGGTAATCGATTACTTTTTAACTGGATTTGTTGATCCACGGCTGTTTGAAGTTTGTTGTGCTAAAATTGTATCTATTGTTTCTAATTCATTGGATGGTTTGGCTCAAGTTTGGTGGGCCTTGCTTTGGCTATTTGGCATCATCTTATTCTATCCCTTCTCTGTTATTTAGGGGGAAGTGGCTGCAACCTGCAATGCCCACTTTTAAATTTGGCAAAAAGAAAAATCATGTTGGACTGGGTTAATCTGCATTTATATTTCATTTAGGACATCTATGACCAGTAATGTCGCATAATACTGATTGGATAATATTTTCTCCCTTACTTTTGTTTTCCATCTTGGAAGGAATGAGAGTGGAAACAACAGCTGAGAATTGGTCGTGCTGGCTTGTTTTTGTAACCTTCACATTGGAAAATTTGTCCTACTTGTTTGTTTTATCTTCTTGAAAAGATGAACCCTGTGCATGGCGTTAGTTTTAACCTAGTCAATAATTAGAAATCTGAAATGAGAACAAGCTTGCTGAGAAAGGAAAGAAAGGAATACTTTTGAGCCTGAGTATATTCATCTCGTAGTCCTCAAGAATGGTGGAATGTTGTTTAATCAGAGTTTTCTATGTCTCTACCATTGCAGAAAGCATCCATTCACCCGCAGACATCGGCTGCTGAGCATCACCATCGCCGACGTCGATCTTCATCTGAACGGTCCCCCGATGACATTGAAGCACCGCCACCGCCACCACCACGTCCAGCCAAGAGAAAGTCTTCGGAGCACCACAGAGACCGTGACTTTGAACACGACCACATTCAGGACTCCCAGGACCATCGCTACCACCAGCGCTCCTCCAAGAGACCCCCCTTAGAGGCCAACACCACAACCAAGCCCACACCATCATCCTCAATTTCAACAGCTGCAGCAGCAGCAGCGGCGGCGGCGGCGGCGGCGGCGGCGGCGGCAGCCGCGGACCGGAAACAAAAAGCAAGTGTCTTCTCTCGCATTAGCTTCCCTGAGTTAGAACTCTCCAAGAAGAGAAAACTCTCATCATCCTCTGAGCCTCCAACGGCCCATCACAAGGTCTCTTCTTCCTCTAATGGGTATTATGATGATCAGAGGTCATCTTCCACTGTAAAGGCCACTTCTGTTTCTACTGCTGGAGCGAGGAAGAGCAGCAGTACTGTGGACTATGAGTCGAGTGATGACGAGAGGCACTTTAAGAGGAAGCCTTCGAGGTACGAGCCCTCGCCTCCTCCGCCGCCAATGGCTGAGAGGGAGGATGAGGGTCGGCACTCCCGGGGGTCAAGAGACAGAGACCACCACCGCAGTGGAAGAAGTTGACTTCAGGGCGACATGGAATCCATCTCTGGCAGAGGCGGCCTGGGTTGGTTCTTTGCAGGGGTTGAGGGAGAGACAACCAGTGCAGTGGAAAATGTTGATGTTCAAGCGAGCGAGCGGAAATGCTCCAAATTGGGAGATGTTGCGGCTATGTTATATTGACAACAGTTTTGTGGATTGAATCCTGTTTCAATGCCCAATTCATGTTTTGATGAGCTTGTGGATATTTGATATGTATTTCTTAATTCTCGATTCTATAACAATAAGAATCGTGACAAATTGTACTCTTCCGAGTCTTCTCCATGTTCCGTTGTCAAATTTATGGATAAGGGTTGCTTCTCGTTCTCACAATTTGCATGTGAGAAAATCTCTTTCCGCTGCAACTATCATTGATCGATTAATTAGTGCGTTTTAAGCTACTTATAATATTTATCATCTCTTACCTTCTGATATATGATTTCAATCAATCGTTTCTAGGATTGCAGACAATTAAATAAGTTGCATCTCAGTGATTGGTAAAATTAGATGCCAGAAGGTAAGAAGATGCAGACATCACATCAACCATCTCCGGATTGTTTCTGTCCGAAACTTGCCACGGTTGGCTAAACGAAGAAAGGAAAAAAAGAAAGTGCGACTTGCTTAGCAATTTCAATTCGAATTCCCAGGAAGCATGGTCTATTCTGTAACTCGCAGAAGCTAAGTTAAATGTCACCAATTAGGAAATACCCATCTCTCCAAAGCAACACTTGGTTATGTTAAGCTTCAAGCGTCTGATCCGATTTTAGCATGGCACAAGAATTAACGATTTAGTAAATGTCGAGGGAGGCCTTTCGGATTATTTTAAGCATTGACATGGTGCGTCCCTTAATTTGGTTCCAAGTTCAATTCCGTTCCATTCAGATGGCAACTTGCGGTTCTAAAGCAGAAGCCGCGACCCATTTATCAAATTGACATTAATTTGAAGTCATCATCTTCATATGCAACGGACAAGCTGAAGTTTCTGCAATATTTAGAAGTTCACTTAAGACAGGAACAAGGCACATAAGGTTATACGACGAAACCCACAAATTATGTTTTATAAATACACATGGAAATCCGACTTAGGAGCAAACCACCAGCATGCCTAAAAATATTCACGTCTGTCGTTAAAAGGAAGCTGCACTTTTGGCAAAAAGAAAAAAAAAAAAAATAGCACGAGTCTTGATCAGCTGCTTAGAAAACCTCTTACTTGGCCTTCATTTTGCTAGTCAACCTGTCCTTAAAGATAACCCAAGCATGAATTAGAGATTTGTCTCAATTATACATACACCTATCATCCATTGGGAAATGCCTTGCTCCCGTAGTTGCTTCCCTCATATCTCATGGATATTTATTGAATTCTATAGAAAGCCGTATTCAATGAAAGTCATATGTACAATTTGGAGAATAGAAAAATCATCAGACTCCTCATGCATCCTCCACTTGGCTCGAGGGATTATCTTGCAAGGCTAGATACTTCCATATTTAAAAGAGTTTGATACTCTGGTGTCCTAGACATAAGTATCACACCAATCCATCCCAAATTGAGAGGCCAATTGAAAGCTAACTAGTGATAATTCAAAAGATATTGCGGGGTCTGAGTGGGGATAGCATTTCTCTTCTGCACGTCCCAACATGGAAGATGCACGGGTTGATTAAGCCTTTTAGGACATTAGCCTTGTTTATCTTAAGCTTGTGGGAGTTGCTTAGATTTGTCGGTTCCTCGATTTCTTTAGTATTATGCATGAGATGCATTACACGTGCATCTTACGTGCATGTTTCGTGCATCTGAAGAAAGCTTACATTTTTTTCTTTTTCACATCAACCCAATAAAAGAGCTATTCATTGTGCAAATCACTATTAGTTTCATTGCTTAAAAAAAGAGAAACGGAGCATCGATTCATTTTCTTTTTGGGGAAGAAAATGGGGTTACAAATTTGTCTGATTGAAAGTATGATAAGTTTAGCTCTTAAGGTATAATTAGTGAATGGAAAATTTCAAATACAAGTTTGAAGTGAAATCATTTTCTCAAAAGATGGTTCGGAGTGGACGTTGTTTGAAATAAGGACGTGAAGTGGCCAACCTAGTTTGAAATAAGCTCTCGTGCTCACAGTTTTGCTGATGAGGTTCAATGGTGCTCTGGCATCCATCTCTAGCCATTTCTTTGTATTTTTTTTGCCTTTTACTTGCTATGGTGTGACTCTACATCATCAGCATTTCTCTAAAAATTTATTTGGATTCCGATCAACGTGCATCATTTATAGATAACCAAGGTTTAATGCCATATGCACTAATGTTCATCCAACACCAATATCATCTTATTGTAAATTTCCCTATAATAGTATGTTCTAGGTAGCGTTTGCAAGATTAAGAATTAAGAACAACTTACAAAATGCCAATAAGATAGATTGATATCGTGAGAAAATGAAAAAAGTTACCTAAATTAGAAAACTCCTTGATGTGATTTCAGCTTTCGTGCAAAAGCTTCATATTTGATAACTTACTTAATTTTACATTATGTACATTAGGCAACTCAACTATGTTATCGACAACAACTTTATCTTCTCTTGCTTTATTAGTGACAGTGGCTCGTATTGAGTCACATCCCATACTTAAATCTCTTCAAGCTGTACAAGTCTTTGCATCTCTTAAAAGAACCATAAGTTTTCATACTTTTTGACATTCTCGACTTTTGATTTGTTGAAGCACCCTAGTGTGACAAGGCCATGGCATATATTCTCCAAATTAATAAGATTTTTGAGAACCAAAGACCTTAAAATCATAAAAGCTATGAGAGAGAGGCATTGGATGAATTAGCGATATATTTGATTTAGGGGTTGTTGTGAATGTTGAAATACTTTAGTTCTTGAAATTCTTGGGCACACAACTTGTGACTGTTGTTTGAAATTTCTTAAACCATCCAAATAAAAGTATTGAATTTTTTGCAGAGATTTCTCAACACATTCTCTTGAAAGACTGTATTGTACACTTCCATTTTGGGCTCCATAGTTCTCAAACCCTTAAAATCCTTGCCATATACATTCTGTCATGATCCAAAATTTGATCAAGTTCTCAAATGACAAGTTATCATCCTCCAAGAGTATGGTGAGATCACATATTGATATTTCTAGAGTGGTTAGCTGGGTCATACTCCTCAACTCGACAAATCTAGTACCACACAATTTTGATGGTATTCCATCCTTCCCCATCTATCAATCAAAGCTTCCCTTTATACGTAACTCTTCCAAGTTGATTAAGCATTTTAGGACACTAGAATCAATTATCAGAAGCTTGTGGCAGTTGCTTAGATTTAATGATATTAGGTTTGACAGTGCTTTAACCTCCATTTTTTTTATGTATTTACTATTTTTTACATTACTGTTGGTGTGACTTCGTATCATTGGCATTTTACTAAAAATTTGATTGGGCTTTGGTCAAAGTGCATCATTCATAGATAATCAAGGTTTAATGCAATATGCATTAATGTTCAGTCAGGACCAATATTATTTCAATTTAAATTTCCATGTAATAGTATGATCTAGGTAGTGTGTGATAGATTAAGAATTAAGAAAACTTATGTCATATCAATAAGACAGACTGACTATGGGAGTTTATAAAAAAAGTTATCTGAATTGGAGAACTTTTGATGTGATTTCAGCTCCGGAGACAATGTACATTAGGCAACTCAACTATGTTATTGGCAACAACTTTATCTTCTCTTTTTATCTGTGACGATGGCTTGCATTGAGTCACATTCCATACTTAAATCTCTTCAAGCTATATAAGTCATTGCATCTTTGAAAGAAACTATGTGTTTTTCAGTCGGTCACACTTTTTGACACTCACAATTTTCAATTTGCTAAAGCATTTTGGTGCGACAGGGCTATGTCATATTTTCTCCAAATTAATAAGATTTGCAAGGAATAAAGACTCTAAAATCATAAAAGCAGCAAGAGGGAGGTCATTGGCTGAAGCTACTGTGAATGTCGAGATACTTTAGTTCTTGAAATCTTTGGGTGCACAACTTTAGGAATGTTCTTCTTGA
The DNA here is from genome assembly GCA_007663325.1 of Eucalyptus pauciflora. Taxonomy (NCBI): domain Eukaryota; kingdom Viridiplantae; phylum Streptophyta; class Magnoliopsida; order Myrtales; family Myrtaceae; genus Eucalyptus; species Eucalyptus pauciflora. The sequence continues at coordinate 4,156,919 of VMYD01000006.1, read as the reverse complement.
AATCTATGAACCCATCCAAATGCAAGTATTAAGTCTTTTGTAGAGTTTTGCCAACACATTATCTTGAAAGAATGTTATTGCACACTTCCATTTTGGGTTTCATGATTCTTAAACTATTAAATTCCTTCTCATAAACATTTGCTATCGTGATCCAAAATCTGATCAGGTTCCCAAATGACAAGTCATCATCCTTCAAGAGTGTGGTGGGATCACATATTGATATTTTCAGATTGGTTAACTTTATTATACTCTTCAATTGGGCAAGCCTAGCAATACATGATTTTGACGGATGCATCATCCCCTATCCTTCGATGAAAGCTTCCCTTTCTATGTAATTCTTTCAAGTTGATTAAGCCTTTTAGTACATCGAGCTCAATTATGTAAAGCCTGTGGCAGTTGCTTAGATTTAACAATCTTAGATTCATCAGTTCCTCAGTTCTTTAGTATCGTCATGCATGAGATGCACTGCACGTACATCTTTTGTGCTTTCAATGTGAGATGCACATGACGTATAGATTTGCTGGTCGGTGAAGATTTAGTTGATTGGGGGAGTTTGAGGTTTTATTTGAGACAAGGTTTACTCTAGGTTATCTTTTTGAGAAAACGGTTTCATTTTGGACTCTTATTTGAAATTTATGCACCTTTGCTTTGGTGCCATTAGACTTGCTTTGTCCTCTCGTGGAAGGAAGAGGTTGTCCATGGTTGCTAGAATGGCTCTTTTAGACACCTGTTTTAAATATATTGAGTAGTTTCAACTTTCATCGGAGTAAAAACGATCTATGCCAAGTATAGAAACTAAGTTGCAATGTATTGTACCAAGGGAGATTACCGCAGTATCTTTTTCACATTCCTCATTATATGACACCTCTAGAATCTAATGGTTCATATTGAAAAAATAAAAGAGAGAATAATTTAGACCGTATAGCAAGATAAACTTGTTCGACGATGCAAAAATTATTTCTCCATTATGTTAGTGATAAAAAAATTTTATGATAGAATTTTTACACATCTTGTAATATTATCTATTTGTCAATATGAGTCCTGTATGAGATTTATCATTTCATATCATTAATTTTCAAGACTAATTTTAGAATTATTTGTTTGTCAAATATGAGCCCAGCATGATATTGATCTTTTCATTTATTTTTGTCGAATATGAGATATGTAACCCCATACTGTTGAACTCTTTGAAAACTTCCTTATAAATAATATTATTTTAGGTTAATACCACAAAAAACCTCAAATTGGTATACTTGTGACAAATTTACGCAAAACTAATTTTTTGACCATAAAAAATCCCAAACTGATACATCTGTGACAAGTATACTTCAAATGACCATAAAAATTTCAAACTGGCACACTTGTAATAAATTTATCCCAAACTACTTTTTTTAATTACAAAAAATCCCAAGTTGATATATTTACGACAAATATATCATCCATTAAATTGAATTAATACCACAAAGAATCATAAAATTAGTACAACTGTGACAAACGGAGAGTAAAATCCCAAATTGATATGCTAGTTAACTATCATATGTCCTCCAACTTAGCAATTTGATAGTAAAATTTAAACGAAACTAACAGATGATAAATTTGTCACAAGTATATCAGTTTAGGGTAAATTTGTCAAATGTGTACTAGTTTGAGTTTTTTAGTGGTCAAAAAATTAGTTTGATATAAATTTGCCAAATGTATATTAGTTTTGAATTTTTTTTGTGTTATTAGCCGTATTATTTTTGAACATATTATATAAAGGTAGGATTGTATACATACATAAACAATCATTCCCAAACACTTATTACCAAAAATGCATAAGAATACATAAAAAACATGGATTACCAAAATATGCATTAAAAATTAGAGATTTGCTAAAAAGACAATAAAGAAAAAATGCTAGGTACAGCTCGGACGTGGGTGTCATAGATGTTTCCCACATGCAAAAATAACTAGAATCAAAAGTGGGAATATTGATGTTTGTGGTCCACCAATCAGAGGCGTTGTTGAATAAAAATTCCACTCCAACTAGAGACGTATGAAAACATGGCTCCTTTATAATTCGGCTTATAGAAGGGACAACTCGTGTCTTTGTAGCTGGAAGTGTGACTAGACCTCATTATACTCTTGAGCGACAGTTGACCGACGGACCGGTTGTTTCGTGGTATTTCACCTTTTAAATAGAAAGGATTTTCCTCGTAAATGTCGGTGTGCTCGATTCGATCCTTTATTATTATTTGCATTGTGGAGTTGTAGCTGTTGGTGATTGTCTTAGTTGGTTGGCTTCACATCCCATGGAATTGTCTTTCATCCTAATAGAAATGAGTCTCCCAAACGGGAGCTGAGCTTCATTTTTTCCACCTCTGGTGGGTCGGAGGCTTGTTTTGAGCAGACTTTGCTCGACTCGCATGAGCAAGTCGCCGAATGAATGGAGTATGGTGAAGTCTCGAATACAAAGACCACTGATGCTGGGTTAAAATTTCATGGGAATCACGTTCACTTGACCTCAACATCTGTCGTAAGCAAGTTGCGACGACTTATAGACTATAGTTAGGTAAGATCTTGTGAAAAACAACTAGCATCATGCTCGTGTTTTGTCCAACATTTTACACGCGATCTAACAAGTTAGTTGATATAGTCAAGTTGAAAGACGACCGACTAAGGTTGTCACATCATCTTTGAGTGGAGAGATCCTCGATCGATCCAGCGTGTATAGGCTGTGAATAAAATTCCTCGCACAAGATTGGCAGAAGTTTTCAGCTTTTCAGTAGGTCTTTAACAAGCTGACGCTGCTCTTTGCATCGGGGCTATATATGGAGTATCACCTGCCGAGCTTGGTGTTTCGGTAATGTCATGTGCAGCAATAAAATGTTGTGAGGCTTGCTGTTAGGTACTCGGCATGGTTCATAATTTGTTATGTTTAGGAAAATGAATTTATTCGACAAGATTATGTGTGAGATCGTAATCAAGATATACCGAGACAAGGTTGGGGCAAGGTCAGTTGTCCTCCTCCGAAACCCATCTAAGATTACCAATCCAATCCAACTCAACTCTGTGGCGTCAAACCATATCCAACTTTAGTGCCTCAAAGGAACATGAATAGAGAGATGCTTGCGATGAAGTAAACCAGAAAGCAACTCATGTGGAGTGAAGGAGCATATCTGGATGAGGCAGAACAAGGGCTTACAGTGGCAAACTTCCATAACTGTGGCAATGCTATGAATTGAACAAGCCCGACTGGAAATTCCTCTGTCTCCGGACTTACAAAGAATCTATACTCTTCCCTGTAGATAACTTTCCTTGAGATTTTGCAATGCTTGCCTGATTGAATCCTCATCCTGACTGGAGTACTTCAGGCATATCAAACGCTGAGCTACGCGGTACACCACCTGGAGAGCGTTATACTGCTCATAGTTCACTTCCATTCTCTTCAGTTCCTGAAGATTTTGTTTATATATAATTACTTCAGTCCCAGTATGATATAAAAAACAAAGGTAAAATTCAGTACAAACCACATATAAGGCAAAGAATAGAGCAACCTTTATTTATTCAAGGAAAAGATTTTAGTGAAACTGAACCACGGGGATTTGGCAAGCCCCTGCGGATAAAAGCTAATGGCTAGATTTTATTAAGACTAATCAGCTCCAATGATGAATAAGAAGATCAGTTGAAGAACCTTCTGTGTGATCCTTGATGTGATGCCTCTGGCTGTATCAATTACGGATCTTGGTAGTCCTGCCACTTCTGCTAACAGAAGGCCATAGTGCGGTACACGTCGCGGACCATCCTTGAGTTGAAACTAGCTCAGGAAAAAGGCGAAGGAGTTGGTTAATCTAGTGTAAACTTAACAAACAAGCCTTGAGGCGATTGAAATATCACCTTGAAATCTAAGCGATTACTATTTATGTCAACATGAAAATGCAGAACTTTCACATTTGGATAGATGGTTGCTAATTCCGACAGGCTCTCCATGTGAGTCGCAAATATTGTATACCTGAAATATGAAGGACATGTTTCAGCGGAAAAGCTGTGGTCATTCTTCTTTTTTCTTTTTTTTTTCTCTTCTCTTTTTTGGTGTGTGTCAGGAGAACATAGAAAGTATCACTGAAAAATTAGAAGTTGTCTAATTTCAGAGAAAGCATGCATTATAGGCTCATTAATTCCAGACAACCCAACTAAGACATTTTATATAAAACTATCTGGAAACGGTTACTAGGCCATTGGCATCCTATGATGCACAGTTCCTACTAGTTGGTTCTCTTAAGCTTCTTAGTCGTATGCCAAAAAATTGAAGTATTTTCATTAACTCTATAGTAAATTCAAAAATTACTGGTGTCAACTGATTAAGGTCTAGTCACCTATCTCCATGTGCTTTTGCCATAAAATGATGCTTATGCGTGCTAGCCAGGTACATGAAAGGTGGAAGAGACAGCATAAGAAAAGTCTGCGATACGAAAATAGCTCCCAGAAAGTGAATACTATGTGTAGACATCCGTGAAAAATCTTCTTTGCTAGCCTAAAAGCTACAAGGAAAAGTTCCGACGCTTACGCTTTTACTGATAAGAGAAACTCACAGCAGCTCCATGCGATGGCCAATCCATCAGATGAAGATGTCGCCCTCCCAAGTTCATCCATTATGATAAGACTCCTATCAACAATCCCATCTGAACATATCATAGAGATCAGGGAAAAAAGAGCAGCAAAATGCACATCTTGACAGTAATGTGAGATCACCTTGGAGAGAGATTCTGCATAATAAAAGCAGTCTCCTTCATCTCTGTCATAAACTGCAAGAATGGAACCTACTGAGAATATGATGCTTTACACTCCAAGTAGGAAAGATTTTTATTCTAAGATGGTAAAATGAGCGGCTTTTGGGGCTTTAGTGCAATTTTTCATAACAAACAATTATACAGAGTAAAAATATTATCTCACTTCTCCTTTTGCAGCAAGTTTTAAAGCACAATCCGTCTGTCCTGGTTTCTCTTCCAGCAGAGCATATAACAAAGTAAAAATGCTTACTCTATCTTTTGAAAATGCCTTTGAAATCATTAACATGATGAGGGGACCAAGCAACAATTTGTAAAGGAGCCAGCCTTTCACCATGGAATATTAGCTTTCCCTTTTACATGGATCATTCAAATGAGGTTGCTTTGAAAGCTATAATGTTAAATTAATTTACTGGAAAACATATGCCGGCAACATGGATATAATAAACTAAAGCCAACCAGATAGGCTACTCGTAACATTTACTGTTGCATCCTTTTCTGAGGTACTAGTGGCGTGCATTAAATGTCTATTCATCCTTCCTTCCCACGGCCATATCATGGGATACTCTAGAACATCCAGAATAAACAGACAATGGTTCCAACAGCCCCTTTCTCAGGCAGGCACGGACTCGAATTAACTTTTGAAGGCCACATCAATCAATTCAGGGATAAAACAAGTTTAGTCAAACATGGGTAGCAGTTCACGTTTTGCTGAAAATGGAGCCATTCTACTGTAAATTATTGAAAACAAGTTCTAGTAGAACGTTTTCTGTTGCATACTCTTATGAGTAAATCAAATAATATATTCTATTCCAATTCTCAAACCAATTGGGATTGTGATTGTGTCAGCACTTCATATCATATCGTGTCATCATAGAAATAACTTCAATTATGTCCACAATGGCAGTAGGCATCACTTTAATAGACCAAGTCAACATGCCCCGTTGTTTTACTTTCATAATCTTGTTCATATCATGTCAAAGTCGGGTTTCTCTTAGTTTATCATGTTGTATCCAAAATTGGCATCCCTAGAGCCACGCATGACAGTTTTTCATGTCTTGCAAAATGATCAAACTAGATTGAAATATGACCTACTTCGGATACAAGCAGCCATTAACAGAGAAGGTTTTTTTACTCAGCGCCTGATTGTTTCATGTCATTGTAGAGACATCATCTGAGTGAGCTGAAACATACCGTACTTGAGTTTGATTCCAAATTATCCATTGAACCCATTCTTGTGAATATACGGTCAACGACTTTTACAGTTGAGAAACGAGCAGGAACATAGCAACCAATCTGAGCAAGAATTATAATCAGGCACACTTGCTGAAGATAAGTACTCTTCCCACTCCTGAAAAATCAAGTGCCGGATCAAGTTCCAAGTAAGGATATATTATATCTTGAACATTTTATCCAGTCACCTTGCCTGGTTGACCCCTGTATATCTTAAAGCAGGAAATGAGTAGCAATCGGATCCAAGGAAATCAAAATAACGTGAAGATAGCAAGAGATGCCCATGGCTACATTTGTACTCACAACTGTAGTTTACAGGCTTGTGGTCTATACGTGTTCCATTAAGGTTGCTTAAATATCACGACAATATGCTTATATCCTTATGTCAGTTCGCATAGAAATTGGCTATTCTTTCATGCTGACATTTCCTTACATGCCTAGAGTTGGTAGAATTGCCTTTCAGACCATCTCCTCTAGGATACGACATCCTCCCTTGACTGAAGTCCTCATTAATTCCCCTTACCTTTTCTTTTAGAAAGAATACTTGGAGGTTACCTAAAGCACTTCAAATTAGGGCTACATCTTCCAAAAATGGATGAATAGCCCTCAGACTGATACATGTAAGGGTACTCAAGACCGTGTGAGTTACAGAGCTAGGCTTGTAACTTATATGCATAGTGCAACTTCTAAGAGGGATATCTCCTAAAAAATAACAAACACAAACTGTCAGTGTCAATGACTATAGGCATTCAAGACTAGTGATCTGATCTTATGAACCAACCTACTTTGATTTTTGCACCTAGATGGCTAGAATTCCATCTAATGCCTCAGAGAAAATTTGAATCTGCATTTACACATTTCTAGTGGACGTGATCTACAAAGTTGGGCCCTATCAGAGACATGATTGCAGCTTCTAGATCCGAAAATACAGTAGGAGAATGCATTCTCTTATAAATTAAAGGTCGGAAAACCTTTAGAATGAAAGAAGAAGTACTGTGTTGAGAGTTTCTTACATGTTAGGACCTGTGACAATCACCATATTTGATGCCTCTGAAAGGAAGATACTGTTAGGCTGCCCAGAGATAAGACGGATAATGTTTAATTAACTCTGCATAGCTTGACAAGGATAATGGAACCAAAACCTTGCTTATATTCCCTGAGTAGAACCAATAAAAATAAGAAAAATAACTAAGTGTCATGCCTCCCAAGAAAACTAACGCACAACAAAATCATTGTGTATGCTTTCCAGGATAGGGTGTCTTCCTGCATCTACAGCCAGCGGACCATTTTCTGTCAGTCAAATGACCACAGTCAAGAGTTTTCCAGCTGCATCAATCGGATCAATATATCTAGTTGTTACATTAAGTGCGTGAGGTTACCTGTAAATTGTGGCCTAGAGTACCGATCGACAGGTTTAGTAGATATGCTATGGGCAAATGAATTAACAATCATATCTAAAAGGCACAAAACTTCTGCAAGTAGTGTAAGGACAGAAACATTCTCCCGTATGGCATCTAAAAGCACTGCATAAACATAAAGATACTCTTAGGGGCTTACAGAAGTCTGCAGCTCTATACAAGATAATTCTTACAATATGAAACGTAAAAAATAGAGATTTAAAAGTGTGATTGTCAAGCGGAGATAATTTGAGAAAGGTAAGCGCTGGATACACAACCCATATGATCACGAGGTTAACTGACTCATTTTATTAAATTCAACCCAAATTCCTTATGGAAATGACAGTGGAAAAAATACAGATCAATAAAAATTTTTGCCGCCGAATGTGACGATAAAGCAGATCATGTTTCTGTTGATAGCATCAAAATGGTCCACATTTACTTTGATTTAGAACTAGTTGGTATAAAACCAAATTGTTGTGGTGTTAAGATAGGGAGAGAAGCACATGAAACAATAGCAATGAAAACAAAGCTTCTTGACAATAAATATCTGAAGCTTATGACAAAAATTAAGTATATAACTTGATTCTATTAAGAACCTTCCAGGCATATTTCTGTTCGTATGAAGCATTCAGCTGCAGCAGACTTATTCCGCACATTCAGCTGCAAGATCATGCCATTAGGAGAAATAAGTTATTCTCCGCAACTTAATGCATAGTAAATGGAAATGCAAAGAACAAAGCGAAAGCAATTGGCAACTGACATCAACCCTGCTGCTGACACGAGAACAAATTATAAAACACCTTCAATGTCCACAGAGTGATCAAATTGAAAATTTCTTTGTATTTAGTACATGAAACCGGTTTTGTCGTCAATGATTGATTCCATACTATGTCACAAATCAACAAGAAACTTCTTCGACTAAGATGTTTCTTAATATCCTCATCATAGAGTTCTTGAGGATAAGCTTGAGGATCATTTGCTGGAGGCTTGAGGAACGTTTGCTGGAGGCAAGATTTAAATCTTTACCGGCATATGATGTAACAAACTTCAAAGTGACTCCCTCTCCAGCATGTTATCTCGATCTCAGATTCTTCGATTTACATTAATAGTATAACAAAATCCACTATGGATGTTGTCAACTCCAATCTATGAGGGCTCTTAGAAAACATTAGCAAACTTCAGATGCGCAAGATACTCCCGTAAGGGACATCTCCATTTATTTGCAAATATTCTCCTTAATTTCCTGTTGAAGTATGATTGCGAGAGATTGCTGAAGGACAACTTATAACTTCTGGTATGTCTCATTCATTTATTGAGACAAATCTCTCTTGGAAAAACTATCGGTATGTCTTAAATTAAGACTTGATTGTGTTGCAACGAAAGAAACTGAGGTGATTCCTTTCTGTTAGAGATGTAGCGTCGGTCACTTCTTAGATCTGCTAGTAATACTTTCATCTTGATGCAAATGCTAAAGCTGAGATCTTGAGAACGCCATGCTTGTATAATTACGCAGGTCCAAGTTTGAGCTTGTCCATGTCCCCATCCTCCCAACTTGCAAAGCTGCTCGTTCTTTGACTCCATATGAAAATATCCAAACTTCTTTCATATGTTTTATTTCTTCTATTTTTAAGGTCCATCAGATAATCATGTCATTTTATCTCCAGTGGATTCTTCCATTGGATGACTATATCATAATGAAATCAATCTCACTAAAGAATCTTTTGTGTCTTCTCCTTCATGTCAATCTGTAACTTGTGGCGATTTATGTGAGCACAACAGTCCTTATTGCATTGCCATTTATTGTGGCCCCACTCCCTGTAGGGTGTTCACGCCACAGCTTTGACTGCCAGTCAGTTGCTAAACCACACAGTGTGCAAACCACAGTGTCTAAAGTCAAAAAAGCCTACTGATAAAAGGACTTTGGTAACAAGTGCCCCAGGGCACTTGTCAAACACCCAATTCAGCCAAATTTATTATTTGCAATGCGTTGTACTTCTAGAGTCATGCGTAATTAGGTCCTTGGAGATTAATACGTTTCCGTGTTAAGCATGGTCAATAAATACCCCACCTAAAACACAATCAAAAGTACCGTCCCAGAATTAAATACAAGTACAAGCTTTTGGTTATTACTCACCGAAGCAAGTTCAAGGGTGGAGCAATGAATGTTGTTCCCATGCTTCACGACCTGATTTGATAAAATCAAGAAGATAAAGATTTCAGATAAAATTGGAGGACATGTATCCAAGAAAAGATAATGAGATAAACATAACCTGCATGAACTTGCTAGGAAGCTTTCCTTGAATATCCTTCTGTGGAATACTGAAGTAAAAGCCTTGTCTATTGTTGAAAGGGAGTTTTAGATTTGGCAGTTTAAATTCTTCACGATACTTAGTTGCCAGGTTATGTATTGCTGTCAACAGTGGACTTCTTTCTCAGATATGTAGGGCACATCAAAAAAGAAACTGACAGAGAGGAATGTAGGTAGAAAACAGAGAACCTTCACTCGTGTCACAAAATGATCTCCTTGCAATATCCAGCAAGCCATCTATTCCAGTCTTGACAGCAAAGCACTGCTGTGTGCGGGCAACAAAAGGAGCCCTTGCATGAAGCACTTCTTCATCGATCACTTCCCCTATCCTGAAAAGGAGGAAGCTTCTTTCTAAAAATATGAAGCCAGAGTGATATGAGAACGTGAGATCACTTCAGCCATTCTGAAAAGGACTTCTTAATGAGATATGTGAAAGACAGTGATACAAGAAGTCCACAGAGGTAAACGCACAAAATGAAGACAAAAGCAAAGCACAGTCAATCAGGATCCTATATATCTAGCTAATATGAATGTCTTCATGAGAAAGGGAGAGCAACAGGTGTTACCAGAAGTATATGATCAGCAGATGCGATTACCTCTTTCTAATTGCAGCATACTTCTGGTTCTCACATACCGATTTGTGAATGTTCACCAGGAGAGAACTTTTGGCTTCTTTTAGAACCTGGATTCATGCAATAAAAAAATATAATTGTTTGCATACACTGAAAAATGGAAAAGTACTTGGTCACAAAATTATATTACCGTGGAGAGTAAAGGCAAAGCATCCAAAGCAGTTTTAAGCAAAATAATGCTTGATATCAACAGTTGGCTTTTTCTAGCATTATCAAAGCCCAGACTTCCACTAGTAACCTTCTTCATCTTGAAACAAAAGTGACATAGTATCCTATCTGATTGAAGACAGCAGATGACCCACATGTAAGCAAACCAGAAAAAAAAAAAAAAAAACGGTATCTGCAAGCCCCGAGTTCTATCTTTTATCTCTCTAGTTCAATTTGTGGCTACTAAATTTGCACTTACCAGTCTCTTTTGGGAACTTACGCAGGACCTGAGAGAGTCCAAAAAACAGCTGCTCATTGCTCATCAGTTCATCCTGCAGAGATCACGACACAATGCACTTTATGCAGATAGTAATATGATTTAAATTTCACAAAGAATTTATGGAGACAACAGTAAAAAATGCAGAATAAAACATTCAGAAGGAGATCATCTTAAGAGAAATGAATGCAGATTAACAATTGAAGATGCCAGTTTGTCCAATTATCCAGCTGGCAGACAGTGCCAGTGTTAATAAAAATTAAAGACTGACCAAGCAGTCGAGACGAGCATTAATAGTATCAATATCTTTCAATGGCTGCAGCAGGTTGGCCCGGAGAAGTCTAGTCCTGGATAGAAGTTCATTGCAATGTTACAATAGTGGAAAGTTTGAGCTATTCTGGAACAAGCTTCACAAAAGAAATGCATCAGCGACATCCATGTTTATAATGCCCACATTCCTGCATGTTTTCAATTATGCACTTCCCAAATTTCACAACATCAGCCAAACTTTGCAACTACATCACTTCCTCACTCTCACAGTGAAGATGAAGCCTCAGAAGGCACCTGAGTTTCAGATTTTTGTGATTGCTAAGGGCAATATCTGCAGCATCAGATATGGTCATACACATACCCTCCAATAGTCTTTGTTGTCTTTAGCATATGAAACAAGCTTCTCTTTTTGTTGCTTGTGCCCAAGAGGGAAGAATGGAATGGATCGATAATTTCCAAATTTTGGACACTGCCATCACATAAACACAGCAGAGAACTTATTCAAAGAAATGAAACGTGACCATGCAAAAGTCATTTGATTCCTGTATTAGTTGGAAAAGGTATGAAACTAGCTTTTTTATTGGCAAGCTAATTTTGAGATGAGATTCTTCCTAAATAAAGAAATCGCACATAGACTAAACATGAATTCATCATTTGGAGGAATAATACCTAGTAGCGTCAACGTTCATGTGATCAAAGGATCCATTAAAAGTTACCTGGAAAAAGTCAAGTTTCTCGAGTAAATTTGGGAATTTGCATGTCAAAAGAGGTTGATTGAGCAGTATGTGCTCACAAATGTACATTCATGGTCAAAGGACTGATACTGTCTAAATGATACTCAAATGAACTTTGACTCAAGAATCAGACTAAGAAAAGCAGTTTGAATTATAGAACCAGATTTCTCAAAACAGCAGAAGATAAGAGATGACTTGAAAGACAAATTGACATCTTAGGGGTTAATGAGTTACTGTAAGAATGGTTTCTAGTCATCATGGCAAACTCTATATAGAACTTTCCATATAATGAGAAGAGATACCGGCAGAGAGTGGTTGGTTATTATCACGCCTTTCTCTGCTTCAGTCCTGCTCAATACAATGAATAAGTGACTTGTTTGAATGCAGTTATCAAGAAATTACCTGGTAGAAATCTTTACACTCTGAAGTCCTAGGATAACATAGTCAAAGAGCTGATTATAGTCAGATTAAGCAATTAAAAGGAGGCTATATTGACATGACTGCTCTAACTATTAAGGAACTCAACGAGAATAATAATTGATCTTTTGGATCAAATTGTCTTCCCTTTTGACGTTGAGACTGTTTAATTCAGTTCTAAAGAAAGCCACATGCGTGTAGCATCTAGATCTGTCCTTCAGAGAAAAAAATGAAAAAAAGGTAAAAAATAATTAGTCCAACTAGCTAAATTATGAAGGGAAGTATCTACAGATCACCGTCTCACTGGATCTTATCACAACAAAGCAGTCAGCTATCAAGAACATCAATCTCTGAACGTATAAACTGAAATCTGGGGCCATATAAAGTTCTCTTCCAAATCCTTGACAGTTGAACACATTCTTCTGTCAAACTAATAAACTATCAGTGCCAACTTGGTGATGTCTTCTGCTTGGCTCGATTAGAGAAAAATTCTTTCACAGGATGGTACATCTGATTATGGTCAAGGGGATCATCAAGATTTCACCTCTTACATAAGTGAGAAAGATCTGTTCGTTAGATCTACTGCAACAAACACACAGCAGATTCTTGGAAAAGCATAGAGGTAATGCACTCGCTTTAGGAATACCATTTAATAGTGGCTGCTGCTGCCGCCAGGCAGAGATAATATTGCTTATAGTATGAATCCGGACCAAGTGCCGATGGCTCCTTTGCTGCCAAGTTCTTAACCAGCATAGCTCCCTGGAACATCGAAGTGTAGGGGAATAATCCCACGGACAAATGTACGGCGTTAGTGCCACATTCTGTTATTGTATCGCTTTACAAGACAGGATGTCGATCTTAACCTTAGTGTCGTCGAAGCATCCGCGGGCCATCACAGCCTGCAAAAGCCAACACAATATATCTCCTCAAAAAGTGGAGTCAAAAAGGAAATACAGTTGCAAAGCCATATCTGCTACCATACCTTCCTGACTGAAGGATAAAACCTATCCACAAGTTCAGAAACTCCAACCATGCCGTCAGGCGCAAGCTTATTCGGCGAAACGATAATCACCACCGGGTCGTAAAACTGCATCAGAGTCTTCGTGTTTTGGTATGAACTACTAGTCTCGATATACTGCGAGAGATGTAGCGCCGCAGATCTCAGATCGAAAGCAGCAACTCCAACCTATGCAGAGAGCGAGTGCTTACAATTAGAAACGATGGCAAGCTCACACCGACGCAATCATCTGAGGTCTTTAATGTAGTCGAATCCACGAAGCACAATGTCTCCGCAGGATTCATCAACAGAGATCATCAAAACCGCATACCGCCGACTCCAGCCATTGATCAAATAATCGAAAGCCTAGATAAGCATCGCTCGGTTTGGAATAACGAACTTCCAACCTTCTTCCGTATAACATAGAAATAAAGCGTTTGCAACAGCTTCGTGTCGTCACTACCTAACGATCATTTCACGCCTTTCACGTTCTATTTCCGATCATCATCGAGAGCGACGTGGAGTACCGAAGCAGTAGCTTCGATTCTCCTCCGATCTAACCTCATCGTTCGAACGATCGCCGGACACTAGCGATTCATTTTTCCAGTAAACCGCGAGCGGACCTCGCCGTCGCCGGCGCGTCCATGATTCGTCGATCATCCATCGCATGCACGGAAGAAACGAGAGAGACGCGTGAATGGAGGAGAAGACTGACCTCCTTGGCTCTGTTCTCTATGAGACCGATCACCATGCTCGATCTCTCCTCGTCCTCCATGGCTTCTCGATCGAACGAAAGCGATGGAGGAAGCAGCAGCAGCAGCAGCTTCGCCTGCCAAGAAGTGCAGAATGCGCGCCAACTCGTGCTCCGCGTCTTGTTTAAACGGTTCATTTTTTTATTTTTTTTATTTTTGATTTTCTGTAATTTATACAGATTTTCTCATGTGATGCTTCAGTAATAAGCAGCGGCAGCGGCACCATATTGAATTTCGTATATGAATATGTTTGATAAGAGCTCGCGGTACTAATTAAGTAATTATCAGGCCAATTTTAAAACTGAATGTGCACCCGCAGTACATGAATTATCATACAAAATATAATTAAAATGGAGAGTTAAACATTCTAATGTATATACAATAAACAGTACATTTAAAATTAAATTGTCAAAGTACTTAATAGTTAATTGCTATACGGATAAAATTATTTTGAATCGTAAAATTAATACCATCTCTGGAATACATATGGACGGTAAATACTTTTCTCTAGTAATTACTATAAGAAAAAAATTTAGATTATACTTTTATGTTAACGGAGAAAAAAAGAAACTTCTTAAACACAAATTGGTTGCAATTGGATGGTAGAATAATGAAGAGAGTGGCAATAAATTAGTGAATATACAATTTGCTACTTTGGAAAAAAGCATAAAATAATTTTTACTAAAATGAGGAGAAGTCGTGGTTCTCGTAGTCTAGAATAATTTTTTAGATGGGACACTCGAAGACAACTTGGGAAGAACATTTTGCTCTACCATCTTTACTTAGATACCGTTAATACAAGTAAGATGATTTATGTTACTGTATGTTCCATATGAATATTATATAAATAATATTAAACAGATGAATAATTGGTAAATAAATCAACTAGATGCTAAACTGAAAATTTCATGCCATCCGGTTTGATTCCGGTTTCCAACTTTTGGGTTGGCAATTGATTTGGGCCGGAGTCGATTCAGATCGAAGTTCGGTTCGGGTTTCAGAAACGAACCGGTCCCTTTCCCCATCCGGAGCCGGCGGGTCCGACCCGAATAAAACGATAGAACTCTCGCTCTCGCGGCCGACCGACCGCCCCGTCCCGCCCGACGAAGAAGGAGGAGCGAATTTAGCGGAGAGAACTCCCCGCCGCCGCTGCGCGGCGAATCTCCGGCGACAATGCGATTCAGGAGCTCGCACAGGCTCCCGCTCTTCCCTCACCAAAAGCCGCTGCGCTGCCTGCACCAGCACCGCCGGTTCCTCGCTTCCTTCTTCGCCAAGAAGCTGAGCGGCTCGGCTCAAGCCCGCGCGTCCTCCGATGGCGGCGCCGCCGGCTCCGAAGGTCAGTCCGAGAAGCTTCGCTTCGCACGCGTTTCATGCGCCGGAACTCATATTCGCGATGCATTCGTCGCTTATTTTTGCTGCTGTTTGTTTTTGTTGTTGTTCGTGATGGTGGTGGTGGTGGTGGTTGCCGTCGTCGTCGCGTTGGGCTGCAGGGAGTTCTTATCTGGTGCCTGGTGCTACGGTCGCTACTCTGCTCATGCTCGGCGCTCTCCATGCCCGTCGCCTCTACGACGATAAGAAGGTTTGGGGGCTTTTGATTTAGTGTTCGTGTGCTTATATGGAGCTTCTTTCTTGTTACTGTCGTTCTTCAAGTGCCTTGAAAGTGGAGGAAGGTCGAACTTTGTTAGCTTATTAGCGGTTGAGGAAAAATTTCGAGCTGTGCTCTTATCGTCTTGGTTGCAGCATGTGAATTAGTTTGAAGGGAATAGTTTTCCCGACAGATTCTGAATACGTCCGGATTTAGTGTATTCAGATATCTTTGAAAAGCCCTTTTTTGGGTTGTGATAAACATGCCGAGTTTTCCTTTGTGGTGGTGGTCTTTGTTATAGGTTGAAGAGGCAAGAGAAAAGGGAATTGAATTCGAATTCCAGCCAGATGTAAAGGTATTAGGCTTTCACTTCTTTGGTGGCTCGTGTCATTTGGTTCATTAAGGTGGTGTATGTAGCATCTAAATTTTTTACAATCTTCTCTGTTCCGGTCTGTTCTAGGCCACATTTCTCAGGTTACTACCTCTCAGATCCATTTCAAGATTTTGGGGTTTTCTGACGAACGTGGTAAGGAATTCAAGCATATCCTTTGCTTTTATTTCCCAGAATATCTTTATGTTCTAGGGAGTTGGGGCACTTGGCTACTGTCATTTGGATTGGATTTTGGCCTGATAAGGTACTCTGAAGAGCCACCATGACACCTTAAATCCCTTTCAGTTTTTACTGCAACCAAGGAGAATGACTTCGAGCCGTTTTTTATTTTAATCACATGAGAAGGTGATAGAAGAATAGTTGCCTTTCTGTTCCCTTTTTCCCTCTGGTACTTTTGACTTCTCAGAATGTATTCATATCAGTCTGTCTTCTCTATATGCCGTTCTCCACAGTCAACTGTTCTTCCAAATTTCCACTTAGACATCTTTTTCAACTCATGAATTGATGGAAGAAAATCTTCTCAGGAAGTTCCTGTATGGATGCGGCCTTATCTCTGTAGAGCATGGGCTCGGGCATTCCATTCAAGTATGGTTATCTGCATTCCATTTTAAATGTTTTGTTGATGGATTAGTATGTTGTAGTCTTGTAGCTGTAGCAACTCTGGTGCTTGATTATTTGCAGTAATTTTGGCTGAAATTCTCCTTAAATGGACAAAACTGACTTTGTGTGCTGAAAAAACTAAAACCAAGTTTTATTTCAGATTTAGAAGAAGCAGCATTGCCTCTTGAAGAATATTCTTCTTTACAGGAATTTTTTGTCCGTGCCTTAAAAGAAGGTTCAAGGCCAATTGATCCTGACCCAAAATGTCTGGTAACTGGTAACTTTTTCCCGAACATTTTATCTATACAAACCGTTGGCATCTTCAGTGCATCTGTTACTTTTCACCATGTCTAAATTTCCTCCCTTCAATCATAGGTTAGTCCTGTGGATGGTACTATTCTACGATGCAGAGAGTTGAAGGCTGCTGGGGCTATGATTGAGCAAGTCAAAGGTCTTTCCTACTCAGTCTATGCTCTTCTCGGTGCGAGTTCTTTCCTTCCAATGGTAGCTGGAGGAAAGACCAATGAAGACGAAGTTGAAAAGGAAAGTGTTACTGAAGAGGAAAGGAAGAAATCATGGTGGAGAGTGTCGTTGGCCTCACCAAAAATTAGGGACCCTGTGTCGGCATGGTAATCATGTTAATGCGTCTGGAAAAAATTTCATTACATGATTGAACTGATGGAGTGTTTTAGTTGTTCACATACTTCTGTGGAAATTAATGTCCTTCAAGGAGGGAAGGGGAGGGGGAAGATTTGAGTTCAATAAAGTGAGTTGGTGGTACTGACTTGTATTCAGTTGATGGAATAAGTTTGGAGAGTAAAGTGGGACGAGAATTTTTTTGTTTTTTTTCCTCTGGTTCAAATTGACTTCACGTACATCTTCCATCTAGTGCTCATCTGATGGCTTCCAATGAGCATGAGGATTGAAGAGAATGGCATAGAACATGGTTATTGGTCATTGGTTTCTTGAACGGGATTAGATTCTAGTATTAGATGACCTACATATTGAGCTTATGTCATAATGATTTTGATTGGTTGTATGTCTCTATTAACTCACTATCAGAAGAGTAGTTTTTTGACCTTTGTGATGAATCATTGCAGTCCTATGAAAGGCCTCTTTTACTGCGTAATTTACTTGAGACCTGGAGACTATCATCGAATCCATTCGCCAGCTAATTGGAATGTTCTAAGTAGGCGACATTTTTCAGGTATCTTGATTCTCTTTGTTATTGAATTGATATCGTCGGTTCCAGCGATTTGAGGAATTTTCTTTTACAGTGGCCAGTTTTCTGTATGATATGTACACATGCGTCAATGATTGCTCGAAGCTCCATATTTGTCACTATTTGTTAATAAGTTGCAATCAAATAAGTTAATATGCTTCCTTTGATGGGTAATACTTGTTCTTTACCTATTGCAGACGCTGTTAATTAAACTGTCTTTGTTTCCAGGCCATCTATTTCCTTTAAATGAACGTGCCACAAGGACAATAAGGAACCTGTACGTGGAGAATGAGAGGGTAATTTTCATCTGGTTCTTGATATTCATGGTGGAAGTTAATATAATTTTCTTATAAAGAATTACCATTTGCAAAGTGTCAATGATATAAAAAAAAGAGTTGGCCAGACAATTATAGGACTACATGTCTGAGGTCTGTATGTCAATAGTCGATTCATTGGGAGTGTAGATGAATTGAGGAATAGTGTACTGTCTGAAACTTTTTAGGAAACCATGTGATAAGTAATAGTAATGCAAGGAACGATTCCATTAACCGTGCTTTGGTGTTGGATGTGCAGGAGCATGCAAAACCTGTAGTGAAATTATTGATGACAGTCTACCTTTGGGAAAGCATTCTTTGTTAAGTCGAATTAATAGACTGGTAGAGTATTCTGGATTCTACAAAGTCTACGTGTTATATGCTACAAGTTGAAGAAATTAGGATGAATTCTGCAATCCTCATCTTTTTAAAAACATAAGGATTGCTTTTTGGGGGCCTGGGAGGGAGGGGCTGGCCTTGTGTGGTTGGCAAGGAAGGAGAGATGTAGGCATATATGCGTGTGAATGAAGATCTCCTTGGGCTGTGTTTTTTTCCTGACCCAAGTTGGACCGAGTTATTTGGCCATTTTAGCTCTTTTTTCCTTTTATTGGCCAAAGCCTCTCTACCAATTTAATACTATGTTTTTGTCTCACTACCCGTGACATATCAAAGTCATGAAAGTAGTTTAGTAATAACTATACTTAACAAGGAAATTTAGGCCAGAACATTCTGACTGGATATCACAACATTGCTATAAAATGTAGTTATGTATAGTTTATGATTGTTTGTACCTTTTAAGTTCCTTGGTACATTCGAAGTGTCATTGTGGTTTCACTAAACTTAAAGAGAGAAGGGATGCTGGTGGCGTATATCAGCTCAAAGGCATTGCTTTTACCTATCAAGAAGTTTTTTTGAAGTGTTTCTGTGAATGTAATATAAAGTTGCACTGTCTCCTTACATCGGGTTTTCCTTGGTATTCCCTTCCTTTTTTCTGAAAAAAGCCCTGGCTCTAAATGGTATGGTACCAAACAGTAAAACTCATTAGATAGTGAACTATCTCGTGTTCTCTTGTTAATAAGCTTCCATGATCTATTCTGCCTTGATATGGATATAAGAAAATCATGAACACGATTTTCATGTTTCCAGGTTGTTCTTGAAGGTCTCTGGCAGGAAGGTTTTATGGCACTTGCTGCTATTGGTGCGACAAATATTGGATCGATTGAGGTTGGCTAAATAGTGACCTTTATAGTTTAGACCATCCCTCCTCTTCTCCATTTGAAAAGGAAAGAATATATTTAGGCATGGAACTATTCCATGCAAAAACTTTTAGTCTTTGAATATCTCAACTGTTAAAATAAAGTTTTGCAGCAGTGATTGTGTCAGGGAAAAAGTCTACTGCATATGTTTTGTGCTGAGAATTTAAAGTTTATGGGAATATGTCTCCGCTTAGATAACTGCAGATCTGGAATTATTATGCTTCATGTAGTAATGGATGTTGAGAAAATGATTGGCTGCATTTGGCTAAAAATATGTTCTGTTGTTTGCACTGCCTGGCCCATGTCTCATTGGCGGAACTTTGCATATTGCAGCTTTATATTGAACCCGAGCTTCGCACAAACCGGCCAAAGAAGAAACTACTGCAGTCAGAAACTCCAGAAGAACGGTTTTATGAACCTGAAGGTGTTGGAATCATGTGCAAGAAAGGGGATGAGGTTAGGAATATCTCAAACCGCATCCTACTTGTATCATTTAATCTTTGCTGCTACCATTTAGTGATTGAAAAGATGAATTTGCATGTCGATCCTCCTAGGTATAAGTTCATGAATTTGGCAAGATTGATTATGAACTCATTTCCTCTTTTCAGATGGCCGTCTTTAACATGGGATCAACAGTGGTTCTGATCTTTCAAGCTCCAATGACAGAATCACACGAAGATGATGACCCCTCCGGTTTTAGGTTTTGTATCAAACAAGGCGATAGGATTCATGTAGGACAAGCCCTAGGAAGGTGGAAGGAAGGATCTGCATGCTGAAGTATGACCATGGGAGCACTCGTCATGTTTTATTAAGATTGCTCTGACTTGTTTTTGGGTTTTTTTTAATCCCAGCGAACCATGAGATAATTTTTCTTTCTTGACAGCGAACCATGCCTTAGTTTGTGGTTGGAGCACTCGTCATGTTTTATTAAGATTGCTCTGACTTGTTTTTGGGTTTTTTTTTAATCCCAGTGAACCGTGAGATAATTTTTATTTCTTGACAGCGAACCATGCCTTACTTTGTGGTTGAAAATTGCAGCAATTTCTTTGCAAATCTCTGCAATTTATTTACAGCTAGTTTAAAAGCAATTCACAGTGGTCAGCTATTCTTGGTACGACATTAGCTTTCGCTATTTAGTGATTTTACATAAAGTGGAGTTATTTCTGTATGCACGATAGCCAACACCACCATTTATAGCATGAGACTCTTCAAATTTGACATATAGGTAGGTCCATTAGACACAGGTGGATCGGATTAAAAATGATCAACTTCAAATTGATTAATTTTACTTGTTTTAATTCATTTCTATCTAATACATTTAGCAACTCATGCCTGATTTGACTCGTATAGTTAAAATAATTATGTATTTAACTCAATCTAGTAATGCGAGATAGGGTGAGTATGAGTAAGGATGATAGGAAGTCAAAGATAAGGTGAGTTTAAATAAATTATGAATTTATTTAATGCACATATTGTCTTAAATTTTATCAATCTAAACCCATTTATGACTCATTTACTAAGTACAATGAATCCATGTAACAATCTTACTTATCAAATATGAATTAAGTAATGAACTTATGACCCATGTTCAAAGGGTCTGCATATGGGACCTCCCTTCGTCTCACCACATTCCCTTCCCTTCCCTCAATCAATACTTTCACAGCCTTCCCGGTTTTTCTGAACATGGAGAGACAGACTCAAATAATGACGTGCTTCAATACGGTTCCCCCATTTATGATTTCTTAGGCGATTCACTAATGTGGCGATGACAAAATTGGGCATCATGAAAGCAAGGACCATCAACTGGTTGTCCTTGGGAGACAGATCTGGCACCACTTCATAATCATTCCAACGGTATGCTGTCAAGCGAAAGGTAACTCAAGGCAACGTTCGGACGCTACATAACCAGCTAAGACGCAAGAATTATATTGCTGACGCTTGCTGCATCTTTTCCCCAAAAGAAAAAGGAACTGTGGAAAGACTATGAGTCAAAACTTCCCGGTTGGCTAGACTAATTCTCAAACACCACAATGCACTTTATCTAGGAAAACTCAAAATCATTCAAACTGATCATTTTTTTTTCTTTTTGGCTTAAAAAACTGATCATTTCAAATGCTTAATATTAGTCATCAGCAAAGACCAATTTGATGGTACATCTTCCCAAGCAAAGGTGAGCTTCTACTGACAAAGCCGCTGGTATGCAGCAAAGTACGGATCACCCAGATACAGTGGAAACTGAACCTATAAGACATCCAAGAGCTCCCCACAGCAAGAAGACATAAGAAATGAGGCACAAAGAAAGGGTACAGGACTTGTCAATGTAGCAAACCGATCAAAACTGGGAAACAACACAGAAGAAATCATCTTCACTTGCTATCTTAAGCTTGAAGTGAAACTCCAAACAGTATGATGAACTGAAGTTCCAAAGCATTTACAACTGTAATTTGCAGGCCTCCGAAAGCCTTCCTTCTAATCTATTTTGGATTTAGTAAGCCTTGTCAAATCAAAGAATTAAATTGTCTCTAAATCAACACTTTGCTCCTGCAAGTACAGAAAAGCAACTTCAGCATGTACCAATATGAGGGGTTATCAACTAAATACTTGACCATAGAATGAGGTGTTTAATCACAAAGACACTGAGAGCAAGCCAAAAAGAAAGAAGATGATATCTGCATTGACTGTTAGGTATTACACGAGGATAAATGGGAGGAGCAGAGTAAGATCCATAGTATAGCAAGTCAAACATCCTGAATAGTTTCAATGCTCTTTCAATCCTTCCAGTGTGTAATCTAAAGAAGTGGGAGGAGGAAAGTAGTGGACTATCTCTTTCCCTCCATCTCCCTTCTTTATGTAAAAGATGTAAAGTTTGTAATGCAACTTGAATACCACTTGCTGGGTTCCTTGACGCAAGCGTGGTGGTAGGGATACAAGAGAACTATCATAGATGAATAAACACAATGTATTTGAGAATGGTACAAAGGTATTATAATTATCCGTCTCACCATATAAAATAAGTAGATTACCCTCACCCAACACAAACTACTTTGACCAATTGCTCTCACAAACAGACTCAATTTTCCTCACTGTTTCACTCAATTTGAGACTTTATGAAGCTTTCAGACTTCTCTCTACATAACTCTGAGCTTACCAAAAGAGTAAAGTACAGCCACATATTTATGGAGTCATGCACTACCTAAGCGGTGCTTCCTATTGGCTGTTATTACTGCTAGATCAAACCGCTGATGACTTGTTCAATTTGAAATACTCGGCTTCTAACTTGCTTCGGTCCAAACTAGTCGACTCTGTAGAGCCACCTAAGATTCAAACTCTCTAAACATCTTTTAGATCCCACCTTCCTCAATCTATAACGTCAGATCATCCACTCAGCATTCAACAGCAACAACACCAAGCGTCCCAACATCCACAATTCCACATATGATGTGAAAATTGACAATGTGAAGAGCCAAAGAACTGTCATCACATGCGAATTTCCATTTTTGCACCCCACCGAAACAGGAGGGGAAGAAACAACCCTAAATTTCTAATTTCCCAGCTTAGCTAATGTAAATTCCCACAGAGCAAAATGACCACGACAGCTGATGAATCGAGAATCAGATCAATAGCACTAACAAGAAACATTATCACATTCCTAACTAGTGTTCTCTCGAAGAACTCCACTTCATACATCCCCAGAAAACTATTAACATCAAATCGACACGGGATCGCCGTCGAGGCCGCGCGGCGATCGAGAGAGGCCAGCTGTTTCCGAGTACAGTAAATAGATCAGAGAAGGCACACCTACGTCTGTTTGGAGTACGACGAGGAGGAGGAGGAAGCGGAAGGCGCGCGCTTGTTGCGGAACATCATGTAGCCCACGGGCAGCACCACCCCCGCCATCATGATAGCCGCTCCTATCAAGTACCTGACCGGGCTCGGCGGCTCGACTTCCATCATCCCTCTGAACTGCATCGCGGCCGGCGGCGAAATCGATCCAGCCCCCAAAAATCAACACGGGAAGGTCGGGTCAGCCCCCCGTTACGAATCATTCGAAAAAGGAGATCCAAATCTAGAGAGAGGGAGGGAGAGAGATACAGGCATGTTCGATAGGGTTTCTCGATCGGAGAGCGACGGAAGGAAATGCCGACTGCGGATTGGATCTTCGACGGCGACGGCGACGGCGACGGGATCAGATTTTCTCCGCCGGTCAGAATTCGGACTTCCGTTCCGGGATCGAAGCGAGCGAGGACCACGAGCTCCCTTTGGTCTAGAGGATGGAACCATCGACCAATAATTATATAAACGATACCCGAATTTTGTCTTAATACAAAAATATAGTCTTTGAATCTATAATTTTTTTTTTAAACCACCGGAGTTTATCCGGTGACCACCTTCTAACATGGAAGGGGGAAGTGAGGAGTTCGAATTAGTAGGGATGATTTAGTTTCAAGTGTGGGTTTTGACTTCTATGTTCTGCAACGAGATATGATAAAAGTCTGAAAGTGAAAGTTAGAGTAGAAGTAGAATATGATCGATCGAAAAAAAAATCTATACTTTTTTGAATGCGATACAT
Source organism: Eucalyptus pauciflora (assembly GCA_007663325.1). Lineage (NCBI taxonomy): Eukaryota > Viridiplantae > Streptophyta > Magnoliopsida > Myrtales > Myrtaceae > Eucalyptus > Eucalyptus pauciflora. The sequence goes on along the minus strand of VMYD01000006.1, from coordinate 4,133,048 downwards.
CCACTTTGACTCAAATTAGTCTCTGAATTATTATATTTATAATTGAGGGACTAAACTGAATATGTATTAAGATTCAAGAACTGCATTAGACAAACTAAATATTCATGAATCATAAAATCCATATTGAATTAAATATTAGGATCAAATTACATGTTGAGATTTTTTAAGATTATGCAAAACGAACCACCTGAATCAGAAATTGCTCAAACTGGATCAAATCGATCAATTTAATGCAATTCTTAGAAGTGTTGGTTCGGTTATTGGTTCCTAAAAATGAAATCAGTGTTCAAGCCGTCCATTTCTCAGTTTCAAGGGGAAATTGAATCAGATCAGATCAACTATATATATTTTTTCTTTAATTTCTTCAAAAAATTAATAAAATACAAACTAAAAACTATCATCACAAATTTGATGCACAATGACTCTTCAGTGAAGAGTCTTCACTCATTGTCACTTCGACAATATTGAAAGATTTGTCACTTTCTTGTTGTGCATGGACGCTTTAAATGACCGGATCATATCTAGGGGGGATCGGTTCCCGGTTCGGTCTGGTTCCACCCAAGAACCGGGAACCGAACTGGGAGGACCGGTTCCCATTTTTCTGGATCGTGGACCGGATCGGCTGTCTTGGAACCAAGAACCGGACGGGACCAACCGGTCCGGTCCAGTTCCAATGAACATCACTTGGGGTCGTCGGGGAAGGCGTTGAGCAAGCAAGGGGGAGGGGTTTCGGTTTTGAGAGGGAAAGACAGTGAGAATTGCCGCTGAATTGGGTTTTAAAATTTGGGAAAAAGGAAGTTGATGCGATGGTTACCGTAGGTTAGAGCAGAAACTAAAGAAAAATAAAAAGGGGTTTAGCCGTTTCGGTTTCAAGAGGGAAAAGGAAAATAAGAATTGCAAAATTTAGAAAAGAAAAGCTGATGTGATGCTTACTGTAAAGTGCAGAGAAACGCAAAAAATGATTAGCTTTGAGGAAAAATGAATCTGGTAATGGGTATTCTAAATTAGTTTAGAATTAATATATATATAAATGGTCGGTCCGGTTCCGACCCCAAAACTGGGAACCGGACCAACCCGTCATCGGTTCCAAAAATAGGAACCTGAGACCGGGCCGAGACCCTCTAGAACCGCCCAAAACCAGCTGGTCCGGTCCGGTCCGGCCGGTTCCCAGTTCAGGCGGTTTCCGTTGCACACCCCTAATCATATCAGAATCGATCACTCCTGTTATCGTCGGGCGGTCTGATGAGTCGGATCGGGTCCAACGTTGGGCCTGCAGAATCTTTAGGCCCGCCGCTCAGGCCCAGTAAAATGCCGGGCTTCCCGTCGGAAACCGTGTCCAGTCTTCGTTTCGTCGCATGTATTCATTCCGGTACGTCTCAGGCGTCAACATCGACCAACCTGACACAGGCCGAACCACGTGAATCCATCCATCTCCTCGTTTCCCTCTTTCGCCTGCAAGAAAGTTCACCCGACCGAGCTCGACTCCGCACGGCCCGAGGCGGGGGGGCGGCGGAGCGGGCGAATCCGAATTCGAAACGACGGTGGTAATGACGATGCTGCGTCGCAATGCATTCGAAGCAACGGACGTGGATCGATGGCGCGCTGGTGAGCTGAGCGACCAAGGTACCTGCAATGCATGCAGCTTTCACAGAGAGAGGAAGGGGGGCGTGGTTTCGGTAAGTTGAATTGAATTGCTCATTGAATGCGCTCAACGACTCGGGAGAACGTCCATTGAATTCTGCACCAGAAGCCGGTCCCATCCCGCGGGGTAAGAGCTTCTTTTTGGTTGCTGCTATTCTCTTGGGTAAATTTTTGGCCTACTTCCATTTCGAGATTGCATTAATTCTCTCTTTCCCTCTCTCTCTCTCTCTCTCTCTGTCTCTCGCTCGCTCGCTCGCGCATGCCTAAAAGTCTGGCCTTTCGTTCAGGACTTGCCTAGAACTAGTGTTATTCTTCGCTTTCTTCCTCCGGATATCATTTTTGTTCCTTCCGCTCAAGTGGGTCATTCACTATGCATCTGCATTTATGCTCGAATGTCTGAGCTTTGAATGGTGTGTTGGAGTTTATGAGGAGTGATTGAAAGGAGAAAAGAAAAAAGGAAAAGGAAATGGACGGTTTGAATGCAGTGGGGAGTGAAGTGGGTGTTGGAAAACAAGAGGGTGGAAGTAGCTGTGCGGATAAGCGTTTACATGCTCAACATAGACGGTCTAAGAGGTGTAATTCTCTTTCTCTTGGGCGCGTTCTTTTTCTGTTTTCGGTTCTTGTGTATGTTGCTGGCTGGTAGATGTGGTCTTGCTAGTCAGAATTCTTCGGGGCCGAGGTAAGTGCAGGTGAAGATGAGAAAGAGGAAGCTTAGAAGCTATAGAATTGGCTGAGAAAAAGAAATCATGAGAAAATCAGATAGTGGAAGGAGGAAGAGCTTAGACCCTGGAGTTGCCAGTATACAGTGGTGGTATTAAACATTTGCACTCATGTCAATTACTGGCTTCTGTGGCAAATGATTGTAATAAAATGAGAGAGAGTTAAATTGTTCTCTGAGCTGTGAGAATTGATCCATGACCGTGTGGAGAACCAGGTGCCCTTGTGCAGATAACTCACCGAACAGTGGTTCGGGGTAGTGGTTTATAATTAGTGATCGCAGTTAGATTTCTAGATAGGCCGAAGCGGGTTCTTTGCAAGTATCGCATAGTTTTCTGATCTCCAAAGTTGATTTTCTTCTGATGGTTTGGTTCTTCTTGTCAGTGCTTCTGATAGGAATTCAGATGTTTCAAGGGGTGAACTTCAGCATTCGCATAGGGGCAAGAATGCAACACTGGTATGAACCACTACTTGTGTACATTCATTTCTCGCCTTTCTTACAGGCCATGCTGGGCAAGAATTATCTAGTCTTCCCTAACTACTCATATGTTTTACAACTTACTATAATTTGACATGTGCATAACAGGTGTCACCTCTTTCTACGAGGACGCTTGAAGTGCGAAGTCCCCGTCTTGAACCCTTCATTAATAGCGGCAAAATTACCACATCAAGTCACCGAGTGTCCTTGGAGAAAGATGTAAGAATTGGAAGTAGACGTCTTGGTAGATGTAGGGGTAACTATTTGAAGTTTGTATTCTAGTCAAGTCTCACATCCTCATGAATTTCGGTTCGCAACAATTTCTGAAGATTAAATGTCTGTAGATCTGCGACCAGCATCATCTTCCCTGTTTATACCTGAGATAATATCATTTCATCTTACCATCGATTCACCTATTGGAGTCATTTCACCTAATCTACTGAAGAACAAGTGGGCAATTCAGTTTGGCTTCTGTTGAATTGCCTAGAATAATTAGCCATTGCAAGGTTTCCAAACTTCTGGTCAATGGAGTACTTCGTGGGGCCAAAAGCCTGCAATGGTTGGTGACCATTTATCATGGGATGCATAAGCCAAGAACCGCTGACGACTGAACTATCAACTCCTTATGCATCCTTTTGTGGCTATGTCCCCCACAATTCGTGGTTGGATTAGGAGCATGGTGTCAAATTCGTTGGCATTCAGGAGTTAGATGCCAATCTAGCCTGCCTGCCCTGAAGCAGCCCACTTAAAACTCTAGCCTATGCAATAACTATGCATCCTGGCACAGCAAAGCTGTGTCACCTAGCATCTGTACAAATGCGCCTCTTGATACGCATTTTCCAGATGATTCAATTACAGTCTTAAAGCTAGATTCATGGACGAGTAGAATTTGAATGTCCAGTGAAAAGATATATCTTTGCCAGTGGTACAGAACTAGTTCTTTTATATTCCGAAATTAATGAAATCCCTGATTAAGTAACCTATAGACGATATCTAGTATGGTGGATAAGTTATCGGGTACTTGAATCACAATCCTGAGAAGCATTCTAGATATGATCTTAATTATCATGATAAGCCGTCTTGAAACTTGAGTTTAATGTGTGATTGGGTACAATCACATGAATTGTTCTGCCTGTCCTTTAATGGAATGTTTGCATGTGTAGCATTAAGTTGATATCTCTAAATGGTAGGATTTATTTTGCGAGGAAAAAGTACCTGACGGAATTAAAGGTTGTGAGAATCGCCACATATTTGCTGCTCAAACAGAGAAATACTGTTTTGCACATAAGTATCGGATAAAGCATAATGGAGTTCCGCATCTCTTGCAGATTGAGCAGCTGCAGTTACGTTTGCAGCAAGAGAAATCTATGCGGCTTACGCTTGAGAGGGCAATGGGCAGGGCATCTAGTACTTTATCTCCAGGACATAGACATGTCGCTGCTAAGGTAATTCTTCTCTTGAAAACTTTTATATTCATCTCACCAAAACATAATGTTAATCATTATGCTTCTGCATGTTGACATGTCACTAGTGTGGTATTTCTTCTCTTGAGAATTTTTATATTCATCTTACCAAAACATAATGTTGATCATTAAGCGCCTTTAATAATTTGAAGCTGGAAATAGTTTCTTGGTATAGGTAGAGTTTTTCTTTGATGTGAGCTAGTTGGACTGCCTCATTTCATGTTCATCCATCATCGGGAATTTACTCACAACTTGCTCAGTCATTTTGTTCCACCACTTAGATAATTCAATATTGAAGTGGCTCAAAGGTGAATTGAACTCACTATGAGTTTGTTATGTGACATTGTGAAATATTTCATTTGGTTTTTCCAGGTACCTGCAAGTAACTCTTGGATCAGATAGCAGAATTTACTCTACCAATTAGTAATGACATTGAAGAGACAGATTAAGTTGTCAAATTACTCCATGCCGAATGGATGAAACGACATATATCCGAATTTGTAGCACTAACACTTTCTTGTTTTTTTTTTTTGGTCAAATCCAAATATGGCTAGTGTAAACTGACCATAGAATTCATCTATTTCAGACTAATGAACTAATTTCCGAAATTGAATTGCTGGAGCAAGAGGTCGCCAGCAGAGAACACCACGTTCTCTCACTCTACAGGAGCATATTTGACCAGTGCGCGAGTCGACCTCCTTCCAAGCAAAGTTCAAGGGTTGCTTCTCCAGCTCATACAAAGCAGGCACCTAGAAAGCATCCAAGCATAATCTCAAGTGCATTTTGTTCCTCAAAAAAGTTCCCGCTGCGACCTTTGCAACCACTGACCTCTACTGATGATCGTGTGAAAAAACCTTCAAGGAGAAGTCATGCTCTGCCACCGACTGGCAAAAGTGAAACTCATTTTGGAAAGGCTACTTCCAACACAACAAAGGTAATCTATTGCTCTTTCTGTGTGGATTCCGTTGTTTCATAATGTTCTTTGTCAATATGAAAATGGTTATGAACCAAAGAAAATTGTGTTTGAACAGTGTGGTGAACTTAGACCGATGCTTCTAGTAGAGGTCCATCAGAGTTGGACGGTAATGAAAGGGAGATCAGTGATATAGGCAGTCTAGAATTAAAACAAAGATGCAAATGCTTTGGTTAACAAATCTTTTGCATGATGACAGTGTTCGGGTCATCTCAAGACATATTGTTTCCTTTACCATCGCTTTCTATTCTAGCAGTTGCTGTAGTGAACAACTGTCAAACTAGGACAAGTGCATAATGTTGGAATATGAATCGAAATTTTATTCATATGATGACTTCTCTTGCCTTAGTAATTGATTCTTTAATTTTCCTTGGATATTCTCAAGGTTATTTTAGTATGTACTGAAGCGAACTTCTCAGCCTTAAAAGGAAAAAGAATCTACACACATGGAAAGAAGTTGGTTTCTTTTCTTTTGGTGATGAGCAGAGCACGTGTTTCTTTTTATTATCAGCCAGTCGCTTGCCATTGAATTCTTTTTATAGGTTTCCCTAAATTATATTCCACTGTTGTAAATGAAAAGGTCCAGCAGGCGGGGAGAAATTCGGTGTTGCGCACGCTGAAAGACCATCTATATGAGTGCCCAAGCAAGTTGTCGGAAGAGATGGTCAGGTGCATGGCTGCCATATACTGCTGGCTTCGCAGAAATACGTCTATGGATCCTAAGAAAATCCGATCAATAATGTTGTCAGGGTCATCTACCAGCGTTACTCTTCCTCAATGTGGCAGCAAAGAGCAGCAACTCTGTCCTTCCAAGTCCATAGTGGAGATTTCTTGTCTAAAAACTGATAAGCGGGAGTTATCCCGTGCAGCTTACACTATAAACAACTATCGGTCAGCTACTTATGCCCATGCCCATGCATAAATTGGCAGCACAGAAAAATGAATAGAAAAGGGAACCAATGAATTATATTTTCACTCGCATTAGAGGGCGTTCTTCAAGCAATGATATTGGAGTTACCTTTATTTCATATGTAAATGTAAATCTCTGCGCGTATCATCTTATAATTCTAATTATTTTTTCTTTTGCACCTCACTCTACTCCCAAACTAGACTGGCATGCTGAACAACATTTTCGTGACTTGATGCTAAATTCCTTATTCATCCATTGACATGTGCCCTGCTAGTCCTTGTTCACTCATGAGCTCTGCAAACTATATATGAAATATATTAGGGTTGCACAACTCTGGTCATGTATGCGGATAATGCTTCGCGTCTTCTGACTGACAGTTAATGCTGAATTCAAAAGCATTTTCATCTGCTTCATGTGCTTAAGTTTAAATTACATCAATGTGCTTTGTTGATGAGAACTCACTTGAGTGAGACATTATTAGACATAAATGTGCATGTGCAGTAACATATGTGATAGGATGCTTGATCTCATGCAGGATGCCTCTTGTTTGTCTTTTGAATTTGAGGATCTTAGTTGAACAGCTTGAAAAAGTGAATGTTGGCCAGATGGAGGATAATGCACAAACTGCATTTTGGATCAACGTGTACAACTCTCTTGTCATGCATGTAAAATCATGTCTCTTTCCATCTGTATCTTAAAAGCTCGAAATCAGATTGCATTTTCTAATAAAAATCGCTTTTGCAGGCCTACTTAGCCTATGGAATCCCACGCAGCTCTCTGAGGAGATTAGCTTTGTTTCACAAGGTAATTCTTTTGTCTCCACTGACCTATGCCTAGATATATGAATTCCATAAGTTCCTTAGTCTGGGAAAATTCACCGGAGAGCTCTATGGAGATGGTATATGTATATTTCACAAGTAGGAATATTGGGATTCTAACTTTTTTGGTCTCCAGACAACAAGCTGGCTTTTTACTGCACAGTTTGATATCATTTGGGAAGGAAAATCTTCACATAAGATGTCAGTTGGATGTCATCTTTCATTTTGGTATCATCTGTGGCTTTCATCAATGATGGCCAAAATTTAAGGGTTGAAATTTTCATCATCTAGCAGGTTCATCATATCTCGTGAATTTGTGTAGCCATAAATGCAAGTGGACTCTACAAATGAAAAGCACCCCTAAAACTGCAGAGAATACGGCAGATAGAATAATTACGTACTGAAGCAGAACAAGTAGGAATTGGGCACTGAGATCCATACCAACATCTAAAACTCTATAGGCAAGTAAAGCAGAACCCGAAACTTCAGCTAAGGCAAAATCTATAAACTGGATCTGAAGCACCTAGTAAATGGTCTTTTTGATGTTATGCTGTCATAAATTCTTCTGATCTAACTTATTCCAGGAATTCTTTATTGGATCTTTCTGTAGAGCAGGCTGCGTACAACATTGGTGGTACTATCGTAAGTGCAAGTGCCATGGAGCAATCAATATTTTGCTTTCGAACTCCTAGGATAGGACGGGTAAATTATGTACTCTTATGAAAACACACCTGAAGGACACAATCACATCAACATGTCATGTTGGAGGACTTATACATATCAAGGGAACATACTGAATTAGTGTTTTATCTTCTGTTGTATCAACTATAGTGGCTAGAGACCATGGTGTCTGCTGCCTTGAGGAAAAGATCTGGAGAGGAAAGGCAAATGATCAGCTCAAAATATGGTTGCACGAGCTCCCAACCCCTTATCTGCTTTGCCCTCTGCAATGGAGCTGCTTCTGATCCTGTGGTAACTTCTGAGATCAAGCCATTTGCTGCTTTGTTTGTGTGTGATTGCAAATTTAATCATTTCATCTAAAAATATTTCATTTTGTGGAGCCTTGGAACAACAATTGTTGCTGATTACTTATCTAGTCCGTACTTCCTAATCTGTTTGGCTGTGTTAACTTTACTTTTAGTGCTCGCAAATAATTATGGTCTTGGCTGCCTATTTGGGATTGTCTTCAGTGTGTAAGATAGTCTGTAATCTTTAAGATTTCAATTTTTTTTTTTTGGTCTAAGAAGATTTCAATTTGAATGTTGAAGCTTTTCCCTCCTTATGTTCCTAATGAAGCATGCCTCTTTGCATTACCACAATTAACCAAAACTTTGATCTTATTTAGCTAAAAGTCTACACGGGATCAAACCTTAAGGCAGAGCTGGAGGCAGCGAGAAGAGAATTTCTTCAAGCAAACATATGTGTGAAAAAGTCGAAGGTGTTTCTGCCTAAGGTGCTTGAGAAATTCGCGAGGGAAGCTTCTATTAGCACGGACGATCTTCTAAGCTGGGTTATCGAAAATGTGGATAAGAAACTGCAGGACATGATACAAAAGTCCATCGATCATAAAGCCAACAGGAAGGCATCTCAGATCATAGAGTGGGTACCCTACAGCTCAAGATTTCAGTACATATTCTCGAAGGATTTGACTGAAAAACCATGGTGACGGAACAAGCAATGAGTGGGTTTTCATTGTTTCCTCAGAATTAGTGTCTGATTCTTCATTGTAAATCCATTATGATCTGGCTTTCTCAAGTATTACTCGTAGCGCTTGCTTTCTTCATTTGGCTCGGTACATCTTTTCTGATCACGTGGACAATGTCTGTGCTCGAAGTAGTTCTGAGTTACCCTTCGGGTGATTGACTAGGATATTATTGTAACGGTCTCACGCACGAAACGAATCCACGTTGTGGTTTCCAATGATGCTAGACGCAACTAGTGTACGTTTAATGCCCATGTCAAAATGAGTTCATGTTGTAACGTGAGGTGACTTTCTTTGACCACCATTTCTAACAAAGGTGACTTACATTAACATTGTATCGCAAACAAAGAAGGGTACCTTGGACGACAGATTATGGCTTATGTTCTGATTTTCGGACCTTCTTCTCGGACTGCCCTTTCAATGAGATTACTTCAGGATGCTGGCCAAGCATGCCTCTCTGTGAACAGACATTGTTAATTCGGTACATTGTCATGGAAAAATCTGTCATATAACCATAATACAGTAAGGGCGACTATTTTCCCAAAGAACAGCCTTCTAACTTTATTTTTGCTGACAATCTATCCGCAAATGACACGGTCCATCTAAAAAAGCCAATGAAATCCTTCAGAAACCAGCAAATATCGCATAATTTGGTGTCTTGGTAAAGATTCTACTGCCAGTACCTCATCAAATCGCCACGTGCGAACGATCATCTTTCCTGGAAAATAAAATCAGTCTATTTTATATGGTAATGTGAAAAATGAGAATGTTTCCTTCGCAATAGAATTACAAGTAGTAATTTGCGAACTTACGATTATGCTCTGAGAAGAAGAGATACAAAGTAACTCTAGTTTCTAACGCTCTTTGTGCAAATGGGAGAATTAGATCATGTAAAGTAAAAAAATGTTTCTTTTTTGAGGGGGTAAGGAATAATATAGCTTCGATGATTTACAGTCCCCATAAAATGACCGAGCGCCCATGTCAAACCCAAAAACGTTAAAAACCAAACCTGGCCATGCAAATTTTACACAGAAATGAAGTGTCATGTCTGACCATACCATGCGATGCAAATCAACATCGCCAACTTTTCCACTTCATTTCTTTCTACCTCAAAATCATCACATGTATCCAATGATCGGGCATAACAACTGAGGCAAAACCACACTGCAAAAATACTGTCAAAGTTGATGGTTTGGTACAGTGCCATCTTCAGACATTAGAATGCCGAGAAGTGGAATGACTTTGCCTTAATTGCCTCCACTTCGTAAACTGAGCAGCGACATATCGCCTTCATACATGTTAAATGGAAAATGTAACTGACAACCAAACCATAACTCTTGTGTGAAGCTATCCTGGAATCTGCAGTGTATATACCAGCCATGACCACCAAACTATGAACACTTTGACCATCAAACTTGCCTCACCTCTATTCACAGATATAATTCAGCTCCGTCAAGTCTTGCAGGGGGCAGCAATGCGAAGCAGACGCCATATTTTGAGCTTCCTCAAGCGCTGTCATCTTAAATTTGGTCGAGCAAGAACTCATCATCCCAGATGACAGCCATGATTCAGCCTTGCTACTCCTTTTGGTTCGCAAATTCACCTCATCACGATTCTTGCGCATACTGAGCTAGAACATTTGGCTCCCTTTCTAAGATCTGTTGCTTTGAACTATGATCTCCATCTTTTCCAAAGTCATCCTCACTGGACCGTTTCTCACAGATACAAGAGGTTGGGTACTCGTGAAATTCAGCTCGCCCTAGTCTCAGTTCATCGGGCTCACCCATGAACCCTCTCTGATATGACTTCACCTTTTTTGAAAATGTATCCCAATCCATCCGATTCCTTGCCAAGAACAATGGACTGAGCTTCTTTGCATTTGGTCGAATAGTCCTCTTGTGTCCCATGTACCTCCTATGAACAAATAAAATCAAACTTTGAGAGATTTCATAGCTTGTAGTTCTATGAAGAAATTTGGTAAGCTGAGGAACGATAAGCCTAAATAAAACCAGAACAAGTACTTGAGCTAATGATAAGTTTGACTAGTTTTTCAGCCCATATTCCTAGACAAGAATTCCACTTCTTTGAATATTACTGAAATTCAGACTGAGAAATCAATAAGCGTCCAAAAAAGGGATAAAGAGGAATAGGAAAAGAGAGACCATGAGAAACTACATAATACTTTGAATCTTCAGAATGTTCATAGTGGTTTACTGCAGAAGCATTATATTCACCTATTCAAATTTGTATTAGCATGATCTCATTATTTGTTTTCTTCCCATGTTTCTGCACCTGTCTTATCCTTCTCTATCATTAGACTCTCACATACAACATTTCATATGCTGCATAGGACGTTAAATCAAAGTCACTAGTTCCTTAAACCCCAAAAAAGATTAGTTTAGAAACATCTTACTAAAGTTGGGCAATAACCGCTCACCTTCTACCCGCAAGAATTTTGGCCATATTGCCATTATTATTTGTGACAAAGACGTCACTCTCATCACAGACGATGTAGTCAATTGCGGCCAATCGGGAAGAAAATGGTAGGAAGGGTTTCAGATCATCATTTGCAAGCATCTCCTTTGTATAAAAATTTGGAAAGAGTTCTCTGAGAGGCTGCAGAGTCTTTTCGCCGCCATATATTTCTCCAGATGCAACATAGATGTATGTATCATTTGAAAAACCAAGAGCTCGCAGCATCAATCCCACCTCATGAGGAGTAAGTGGACACTTTCCCCGCTTTCTTTCTCCCTCGGGGCTCAAATCCTGCACAGGAAAAATGCAAAAGACGTCAAATTGTAAAATGGGATAGATAAATATCGAGAATAAGAAATAGGACAGCTAATATATGGATATTGTGCCAGCATGTGGACTAAATGACATAAGATGTGGAATAAAGTAATGAATCATTTTTTCAGTTGAGATACAAACTAAACATGAAAATTTCTAATTTTAAGGGACTGAAGTCTCACAGGTAAAGTTGTCCATCGTTTCCTTATTTCACCAAGCTCATATCTCTCCTTATCTCCACCACCATAGTAGCACCCAGAAAATGCTAGCATATCAGGTTCAAACCTGTGATGGAAATAATTTCAGGCAGAGTAAGAATGCTTTGCTTCAAACTGCATACACTCAAAGCATACAATAATGTTAGTCTAGCTTTCTTATGACCTTCTATTGCGTGATGCAACACCACCATGATACATCCGATAAATAAGCATCAAAGTGGACACCACAATCAACGGCAAGTGAATGAGGCAGACATACTAAAAAAACTGACCTCTGAGAAGGCTTTAGTATTAAAATGGGCATAAAGGCGCAATAAGGCAGGCGACCAAGAAAGTAAAGCATAGATCTCCAAAGAAAATTAAAAAAATTCAAGACGCCACTTCCCAACACTTGAAAAGTTAAGTTCTGCAAATCATTTTTGGTCCTCTCTTTTTATTTTATTTTTTATTTTATATATTTGAGAGAGAACTTTAAAATACGACTGTATATTCCATATTTAGGGACTGAAAGTGGTTGTTGGAGATCCAGATGTTTTTCTAAACAGCAAATGGCTTGTGGACAGAAACATGGGAAGAAAACAAAGTGATTATCTCTCGGTTATTAAGAGGATGCGATAGTATGGTTGCGCTACACCAGAAGTATCAGGAGCTCCGTGAGTTAAAATCCAAGGTAGCTCCAGACTCGTATCCCTTTCACGCTCACGTAACTTTGAGGTACCACAGTCATTACATGCAACTATCTCCACTAAAGAAAGAACCCACAATTCATATAAAAAATTTCCGAATAATAATATTGTTCCAAAGGGGTTTAATAAAATAAGGATAAATTCACTTTGAAAAAGTCAACAGCTTAGACACTGCGCACATCCTCTGCTCCATAAACAATCACAACAGCGGCATCTGATGTCAAGGAAGCTGTGAAGGCAAGGCGACTATTTACTATAAAGGAGATGTAAGAGGATAAGTGGTTTCATTAGATCGTCATTGCTATCTTAGGATTAGTTAGTTCTATTTCTTGATGGGAGCAGCATATCTTCAGCAACATCTAATGCAGGCCCAACAATTTTTACTCACAATGCTTTCCATGCACGTGGTCTGGATCCAAATGCAATACGCAAAACAAAAAATATGCAGGAAAGGACTGATGGAATGGCACAATTTAGTAATAGGGTTGAACCTCAGGTGAATCGCAATGTAACGTTTAGCCATCTTTCTCATTGTTGTTACAAGTCTCTGACCAAGTTCTCTAATCGGATTGGTAAATCTCAGTGCGTGATAGTTCGCTCGGCAACGCAGTTTTTGCAGCTCATCATCAAGGTTACTTGCAAGTCTGTAATCAAATTTTGTCAATTGCACAACCTGCAGGTATTCAAAGTCAAGACAGAAACTTAGGTTAAGGACTCCATTCTAATTTGATACACAATAAGAGCTGTCAAATCTAAATGGGAAAAATCTGAGGCTGTTGCCTTCAATGTGCATGCTTTGTGACTAATAAATTAAAGCCAAAGATTTCTACCATAGAGTCCTTAATAAAGTAAAATTGTAACAGAAAAAATTTTCCTTACTCGTCTCCTCAAGAGAATGGGAAGAGCTTGATCTAAATAATATCCAGGTGCAGATTTCCTTGGAACACGCATAGTATATGGTGGTTTCTCCATTGTTCGCATGAACTTATCAGGTACTCTTTTGACAATAGTAACATCTTTGGAGAGGGAGGAGATAAACCAATCTACATCAAAGATGTTGACAAAATCACTGCATGCAAAGTGAGGAGCTTTTAGAACTCAGTGAGATTTAAAGTAAAACTGGTCTAAATTATTTCTTAAAGTGCTAATACAGAGGTTTAAGTAACAGACCTATCATCTTTCCAATACGAATGATGATCCAGCTCAGGCACTACCAGCGTCGCGTTAAGAATTCGTGCAACAACTACAGCATCTGTTATCTGAGGAAGGAAAGTAGCTATTTTAGGAGACGTTGTCATTTTTCACACTAAGGAAGTTCCCTCATGCAACAAGATATACAGCACTCAACAGAACTCAACAAAGAAATGGCTAAGCAGCGACGCCAAATTGCAGAGAGAGAGAGAGAGAGATGTCATATTCTGAGATTTATAATACCATTGAGACATATACAAGAAAAAAAAAACACTGAATGCATCATGCAAAAAATGGAACAGTATAGCCAGAGAAATTTTCTTTATCCACTTACTCCTGTTCTCTGCTGATTAAGCCCCCCACTAGTTGCAATTAGCAGATAACCATTCGATTGTCGCTCACGGACAGCAGCTGCAATCACCAATCATCAGTGCTAGAGAGCAAAAGTTGCACAACAGATGCATAACTTCTAGGATGTATTGTAAAAATGGGACAAATGACCACTGTAACTACTCTTTAGTATTGCATATTAGGAGGTTATCATCGCTCAGACCCCCTCACACTTTCTCTATGATTTCTTAGACAGAATAAAAGATGGCATCCTTGAAGCAGAAGGCAAACCCATCAAATGGGTCAGGTTAAGGATTGTACATTTTGCCAAATGATAATTTCATATTTTAAGGGGTGTGATTGAGCTTATCAGCTCCTCCAAATGATTTTTCAATTTTTGATCAGCAAAATAGTATCCGGCTACTGCTCCAGATTCATGAAAAATGATAAGTGGGACAACGCAAATTTATCAAGGAGAAGACAGACGTAAGGAGCTTAGATATCGGCAACCTGCTGAGAATAGTGCCAACTTATACAGTGGCATAACATTGAGACAACCCAAAATGAGTAAGACATCTAATTGTTGATCGTTTTCTTCTTCATACGAGGCACAATTTCTCTAGTGATTCCATATCTTGCATGATGGGCACAATGTAACAAAATGTAAAGAACTCGAAAACTACTCAGGGACCAGCTGATCTAACAGAATACATCCAAAGCGTACCTCAGAGACAAAGGGCATAACTATGGCTGACAATTAATTATCAAAGAGGGACTTAACTTCAAATGCAGGCAGCATTAAACTAGAAATGCCAAAACTTTAAGCTTAAGCAAGACCTAAAAGGAAAGTAAGGACCATAAGAAGGCCAATTTTATATATCCCTGAACTAAAAGGAACATGAGAAAAATGATCAAGCACAGATAATGACGACATTTTAGAATGAGCAACTGCATTCCATGGACATCTAGTCTTCAGCAAAGTAACTGATGGTATCAATTTTGTATGTCAACAAAATCAGATAGGAAGTAACAGAGAGAAAACCGCAGAATTCGAAAATGGAGGAAAAAAGCATATCTTTTAAAAGGAACAACATGTAAACACATCTACTTACCTGAGAAATGAGAACCCCTCTGACTGCATCCACGGAAGAACTTTGCATCTTTCGACTTCCATATATCAATGGGAGCACGGTGACCCCCGTCCTGCGCATTCACATGATCACTTGTTGGATCATAGCAGGTCGAAAATAGGCGGCATCAGGCTATCAAACTACAGAGATGATGCAGTTGCGAGCACGCGAATATAAAAGGGTGTCTCGATCTTGCTTTGGTAGATGTGCACATTACAAAGGTGGACTCTTTCATCGTATGAACACTAACAACATCATGCATTTCGGCTAACACACCGGCATCATTATCAGCAAGACTGAAATTTGCTTATTCAAAAGGAGAAAATAGAAGCAGCCAATTTAGGAAGTTTTCCCAGAATCCCCAGAAGTGTGACAAACGCAGAAGCTCAAGTGACAAACGAATGGGATTCCAAAAGATAGAGCAGGAAGAAGAAAGAAAGAAAGAAAGAAGGAATGATTACCAGCTTGGAGTACAAGCTCCTCTTGACCAGCCGCTGGGAGTTCCACCACTCGAGATCAGAGGCCACGTGACCCGTGAACAGCGAAATCAACCCCAGCCCGAAGAGCATCACCCCGCACACGATCGACCACGACACCCTCCTCCTCTTCGCCGCCGATTTCCAGAACACCTGCTTCGGATCGCCGCACTTCCCACCGTTCCCGCCGCCGACGCCGTTGCTCTGTTGCTGCAGTAACAAGGACCAGGGGCTCAACTTCCAGCACGGCTTCGCCGAGCCCATCTCTGGCCCTCAGGATAGCAACAACCCGAGCGACATTGGGGTAACCCGGAGCTGCCCTTTTTCCCCCGGCACCCGGAGGAGCGGCCCTCGTGCTCAAGCAACCGTACGGACCACGAGAGCGCAGCGGAAAAGACAGAGAGAAAGAGAGAGAGAGAGAGAGGGAGAGAGAGGGAGTTAATGGTGGGGAGGTGAATTGAGGTGGGAAATTGAATGTGGCAGAGGCTAGGGTTTTGGAGATCAGTTTGCGGTGCGGGAATTTGAATGCGAGGGGAACTGTGGGAGCTTTAGAGAGAGAGAGAGAGAGAGAGAGAGATGATTGTCCTGTTAAAGCTGAACAGTGGAACCGGTGTGGAGAGAGAAAGGAAGAGAGAGAGAGAGGATTAACGAGGAAATGCTGCTTCTTTGCTGCTGATTACGGCATTGGGATCTGGGAAAAGCGAGAGAATTCGATAAGTCTGCGCATTACAGACTCCGATTCGTCGGAGTGAGAAACACGACGACGACGACGACGACGACGACGGCGACGACGGTGGTGAAAACTGCGTTTCCTCCGCTTTACGCGGAACGGAGTTTTGAAGTGCAACCGCCGCCCGAAGGCGGGGGCAAGGGGGGGAAAAACTCCCGTTCCTTCCCGAAGCTTATTAATAGAGGGGTAGAACCGTAATTTCGACGGAACGTACGTAATATGCTGCTCTAGGAACCATACTCACTGTCCACTCACGTGTCGATTTTTGGGCATCGAGGTATTCCCAAATTTGGTATTAATAACGGATTTGATGTTGAATTTACGGGGCCTGATGTCGATTTAATTAGATTCGACCGGGATATATTTCGACGCTCGCGAGCCGCGACGTGGGGCGCCGTGGGCAGGAGAAAAGGAAATCATGCGAATCCATGGAAAAATCGAAAACGAAGGTATGTCGCGAGCCACTAGGAATTTCCGGGGAGGGGAAGTGGTGGTCCTGGAGTTTTACTCCTGCTCCTTTTGGGTTGGTGAGGAGACTGGGCCGACATTAATTTCACTTTCCACATGACATAAGATCTCAAACGTCGATGTCATCGTTTGTACCGTTCCTGGAAGGGAGGAGAAGGGAGGAGAAGAACGTACTCTAGGACCCGACCCGATTCATGGACGGCATCATATTCGAGGATAACGACATAACTAATCCACTTGATCGGGTGCTGTTCATGTTCTATTTTCATGTATTTTCTCTTTCTCTATCTATTTGCATTGTCTTGTCTATTTTCATCGTTCTAAATGACTGCATATGAGAAAACAAGCACCCAAATTTAATGCTAAGAACATCGAGATTTCTAACTAATTGGATTACTCATTAGTGATTTGTAAGACATTCTCTCATAAATAGTGAACGGACAAAATATATCTTCTTTGTCCACAATTAGAAAATATTTTTAACCTTTCAAGTGATATGAGTGATCTTTTTTCGAAAAGTATTTTTCAATTTCATTTATCTTTTACGACACAAACGAAATATGAGTGTATGGAGAAAAGTGAGATACTTTTTATTGCCCAATCTACTGATTGAAGCACTCAATATGATCTTTTCGTATATCTTGGTGAGTAAACTTCAACATATGAACCTTGGTTCTGATGTATTTTACATTATTTAATGACTATTGGCTATCGTAATTTGGGACTTTGGTTTCTACGAACGTGGAAGGACGCGAAATATGTGCTTATTAAAAAAGAAATAAATTAAATCAAGAGCAATGTGGTTATTTTCATCTTTTTTTAAGGTAACGACTTAAATTCCGAATTAAGAAATTGCACACGCCACATGGTACAATACGAATCAAAGAGGATATCAAATATGAATCTCAACACTTTTTTATAGCCAATCATGCATGTAACTCCAAACTGTCATATCTCCTCACTTATATTTGTAACTTGTAGCCCGAAGTGGATATGCACTTATCACGCGCATTACATTCTAAGAAATTAATCATTGTCATTGAAAGAAAAGAAAATGTCGAATAATCTTGTTTACCTAGGTCAGAAACGTCGCAACTTTGGTTTATTCTTGAGAACATAGTGGAGTCATGACTTTATAGATGTGATATATTCCCTTTGTTTGCCGACGTAGTTAAAGCCACAGCATTGGAGAGGTTGGGCACGTGAGGTACGTACCTTTTAGGTTTTGCACGAAAGTGACGTTTGGGCTAAGCAAGATATTTTTCCTTTTGATAAAGCAAGAGCTTTGGTGCAAGTACCCGACAAATTAAACTATCCTTTTAAATCTTATGGACCGATTAAGTTTAGAACCTTAACCCATGCAATTACGATATTTCTGTGTTTTACGTTATAAGACTAAGATCTTTACAATCATAATATGAACTTTTCAAAATATTCATTTCACCGCCCGTGTTATTGAGAAGACCCCACAAAATGTAATGAACAGACTATCACGGCTTCTACCCTAACTTTGAAAGTGTTGTTCATATAAATAATGTGAGGATAATTAGGGCATGATGAGTACTACGTTCTCGATGCCCCTCATTTCTTTAGACCAAGAGGTTGAATTTGTTCATAGTCTAGGTAAAGAAGATATAATAAATGTCATAACTTTTATACAATGATTTGAATGCAATAATTTATCTAGGGCATTCATTTTAGCGTCATAATTTTTTTTTGGGCTTATTTAAATGTTATTAAACTTTTCAATCGATCACTTAAGTGTTATAATTTTTTAAAAACATTCATAACAAGTGCTATGTCATATCAGATTTCCAACACTTGGTGCGCGTTTTTAAAAAGTTTCAGCACTTGAGAGATCGGTTGAATTTATGGCACTTAAATCATCATTTTTTTCAAAGTTGTGGCTCTTAAGAGGTCAAAAAAAAAATGGTATTCAACTAAGCACTATACAAAAATTATAATACTTGTGATGTCTTTATATCAATGTTTGGGTTTATTAGCCGAGAGCATCGTGATTGTGCAAATTCTCCTTATCATGTAGTGCAGTATCATATAACATCTTGTGGGTCCTTTTCACTTTCCAAGTTTTGTTTTTAATCGCGAGATCTTATCTACTGTAAATTAAGTAATGTCAACTCTTCCATTTTAGGGCAAGAATCTTGGAGACGTGCTGACCACGTCCGAAATCGTTCGCTTTTGCTTGAACAAGTCTGCGATGGAATAGGGGTATGCCGTCTTCACAAGAAACGTTGCTGGCAACCATGGGATGATGAAGCTAGCTTAGGGTTTGACCTTCTTTTTAATACATGATTTATTAAACAAGAAAACTGAAGTTGGATATCAACAAGTAGGTGATCTTCATGCAAATGTGTAGGTCAACGAGCTTGTCGGATTGGGGATAAATAGCGCATGGCACGTATCGACCAGATCTTGACTGGCATGCCATAAATGCATGCCAAATCCATCCTAACTTATAAATAAACAATATCTGATTTATGATTAAAAAGTGTCAACTTGCAAATGAAAACGAAGTGATCGTGAAGAAAAGAGACGTGGAAAAAGTGCAAGATTGGTAACGCTTTTCGATGCGATGTTGAAGAGGAAGGAATTGGTGGGTCGCTCGAGGGCTTAAATCCAGGAACATTGAGTAATATGCACGCGCCATGTTAAGAAGTTTCCGTCATGATACTATTGGGATTGGAATTCAAAGTAGGGGAGCAATACGAACCAATTGAATTAGGAATCGCTCTGATGAGATTGGACCACTAGTTTCAGGTAATTCCTGAAGGCGTCGGTCCGGTTCTTGGTACTCAATCCCTACTTCTAGGGAGGAACCGGATCGGATCGATCTATTTTTTTTTATTCATTTCTCTCCTTTTTCCCTCTTTTTCTCTCACCATGCCTCTTTCAGACTTTGACAGCCCTAATCGTCTCACGTCTCTCAGCCTTGCTCACGGTAATCGCCTCTAGTCTCTCAATCTCGCTTGTTGACTGTAATTGCTTCTTGTGAATCTGATGGTGAGCACACCATTAGCGCTAATGGGAGCCGTGGCCCCACTCACCCTCAACCTGTGGTTCCTTCGCAGCTTCACATTAATGGTCTCGTCCCCTCAGCCCATCATCACCCACAAGGCATGGCCCCATCGGATCTCCACCCTCACCTCATTTGGCCTTAGCCACGGCTTGTCCATCTTGTACATGAAGGCGGCTACCGTCTCTTCCTTGGTGACCTGGTTGTACAACGTGGTGCCCAACATGCTTTGGGTGGTAAGAAGTTAGAGAGAGTCGTTGAAAAAGAAGGCCACATCTTTGATTTTCTTCAGGCACTTGCCATTAAGTTCGACATTGGATTGCATGGGAACCAGATTGGTTGTCCAATCTTGTCCCAGGACCTAATGGTCTAATTCTTGAGTGGGATCGGATTGGACCGGGAACCAATTGCCTTTAATTCAAAGTTGTGTGAGGGCTAAACCTATCAAATGGATGGGCCAAATCAGATTGAAAATGATTTGATCCAACTTGACTCATTTAACCCGTTTTAACCATTCTTACATGACTTGACTCAGATTATTAAAACACTTCTATATTTAACTCAATTTAGAAAAACTTATACTCAAATAAAGGTGAAAGCATGGAGCGAGCGAAAGTAAGATCTACAGAGAGTCATAAATGTGGATTAGGTCTAAGTAAGATGTGAATTTCATTTAAAACCTCTATTAAACCCATTTATTACCCATTTATCAAATATAATCTATAGTTAATTAAATATGCTTAAGAAATGAGTTTATGACCTATTTCGATATGTCTAAGTTCTATCAAAGTTTAGAGGATAGCACGTCACTAGCTGAGGACACAAAATATACATACATACATACATACATACATACATACATACATACATACATACATACATACATACATACATACATACATACATACATACATACATACATAGGCACTCGATATGGACCTCATAATGAGCTCTTTTAGATTATTGAACCATTCTCCGGCCTGGTAGGATAAGCTTGGCTAGTTAGAAACGTTATCATCCTGACACCCTTAAGTGTCTTTATACTTTGAATTAAATTCTAAATAGTTTGTTGCTAAAAGGCTATTCTAGAAGGGCTTGAACAAGAGGTTCGCCTACTGGAGAAAGGTATACCTATAGCAATTGACTTAGTTTTTCCTAGTGCACAAATTGGATGTGTAAAATTTTTCATTTTGATTCATTGCTTGTTTTTAATATTATTTTCGATATAAAGGGGTAGAATTTCTCTCTTCTTGACTTTTGCAATTCGTTTTGACGGGAGACAAGTGATATAGCAGGACAAATATACTTTTCTTAGAATGATTTCACAGTCATATTGCAACAAAAGAGTATGATTTGATTGAAGATTATTTTGGTTTAACAGTGCTCCACGTGATTTGATTCACATCGTCCTAGAATTTTATATGTAGACTAAGCGTGGATGTCTCATGATTGCTTGTCTGCCAACCACCCACAATCACCACACCACCATATATTTAAACAGCCGAAAAATGCCAATCAGTTCTTTGTTAATAATTTATTAGCAGAACACACTGCTTATACATAGCGGACTATGGAACTTTTTGTTGGAAAATGTATTAGAATACATAAAATAATAATAATAATAATAATTGGAAATGCATTACAAAATATTAGAAAATACAAGGAAATGTCTGAGGCGTGCAAACACTGTCCTTAAGGATAATTCTGCCCCTCGGAGTACGAAACTCGGTGCGTAAGGCTTCAGCGGCTATCCTCCCAAGATACAACAGACCTTCTTCTATACTCTGCACTGAATATTAGAAAGAAACATAACAACTTTTGTGTATAACCCAGCAAAAAGAAAAGGAAAGATGTGTAACACATTGTATCTTATGAGATCTTATATTCAGACAAAATAGAGCCGTTAAAAGAGCCGTTGTAAAATAATGGAGGATTTATGAAGTAATAAATCAAAAGTTATAAAGCCGTTAGACGACCGTTATACAATCATTAGAAAGCCGTTATTTGGCCGTTAAAAAGCCGTTACAAAAATAATGACTTTCATGACGATCATAATTTCTAATAAATCTTTCAAAACTACTGAAATATCCAACAATCCCCCACATATTTCAGAAAGTTTTGACAATAAAATAGAATAATGCTGGGTTATTGGAGAGTAATGCATCGGAATTGGTGCTTGTTAGGCTATGAACCAACCCTAGAAAGAATGAAATATAATTCACGAAATTATTGGTGAAGTTTGAAACTTCTATGAACCAAGAATTTCTTTTTGTGAATTATAATTTTCACCAATCACATTACACTCCCACAAACTTTGTTGTTCAACGCGGTTTTGCGCTAATAGGCCATGCGCGTGCTTGGTTTATTCATAAGCGCTTTAGAGATTTTCGCCAAAAATTCTCATAGGAGCGGCCCCACTCCACACTTATATAGGTGATTCCATCAAGTGTATTATGCAATTTAATACACCACCAATAATGGCTATGGAATTTCATTAAGAGCTTAGCTCAAACTTTTTTTCCTTGCAATTTTGCACTATTTTCACCTTAGGATGGACAATAATTTTTAGTAGTGCACTAGATCAACAAATGATTTGTTATTACCCATATGAACCTAATTCATGGGATCGCCAATCACATAGGTTGGGTTACCATCATTGTTGATTTTCTTCAATTGGCTTGTCCATTCCCCTCGATGTATAGTCAAAGGATTGGCCAAAATCCATTTCTGACTTCATATAATTAATGGACATAATTCCATCATTAAGCATGCTTTATCACATCATCCTTCAATCAGATGTGTCCATTTTTACCATTGAAATTTTTTCATTGCAATGGTTATTGCCACTTGGCAATCATGATACTTAGACACATAAGGTGTCAATTTATTCCCATATGAATATTTGCTAAGAGTTTCTCAACTACTTAGCCTCATTTTCATATATGAGTGAGAAGAATTTTCTCTTTTTCTCAAGAACTTGAATAGTTCACAATTTACCAAAAAATAGTAAATATTTTCTTCTCCTTCACCCATTGGAGCTTAGGAGGATAAGGCATTTTATTTACATATATATGCCCGGTAGCACTTGAGTCTACCACCCATAATTTTGATTAGCCACAATATTGGCATGGGAATGACTCCATCAATTACTTCATCAAATCATCTACTTAAACCAAGTCGACTTTTGGTTTAGTAGGATTGCCATTTCAATTTCATTCGATTGCTTTTATGTCAAGCACTTCCACTGGGTGAACACATATTTGTCAGTGGATTTTATCTCATATGAATCCAAGATCCAGTTAACATCACTGTATCCTTATAATACAGTGGAAAATCCACTATAATAAACTTGACAATAGTCGCCCTTTAACAAAATATTTCACAAAAGGCATCAATCTTATTCAATATAGATCTATGATGTCTATGGATGCAAAGAAATAAAAATAAATTTCATCTCCACAACAATCACTAAAGGAGATTCTCTTTCCTAATGCAATAGCCAATCAAGTCTCTAATGATCATCATGCATGAATGGACATTCAACATAAATTGGCAAAGTAAATATTCTTACGAAGAACATTTTTTTTATATCATTACTGCTGTCAATAGTACATGTTGTTCCAAAAGTATTAACCAAAACTCAGAGGTTAGCAGAAATCCAAAATGAATTAATAATTTCACAAAATAACTGTAAGACTTCCTTTGAGGTTATATATGAATCACCAAAAATGGCTCAACAATGCATACTCAATACAAAACATGTAATCAATTTAATTATGCAATAAAATACTATTTAATAATTCTATCAAAAGTTATGCGTGGACAAGAGAGAATTAGCATATCTTCATGTATTTATCAAACATACACATTGTCATGCAGCAAATACCAACACAAACTCATGTCTACACTTACTTGAGCATATTGGCATGGACATCACCGACCGACTAATGATTGTATGCACTCTAGCATATTCCCAAGAATGATGGGACAACACTGTGAGGAATACTGAAGAATTTTGTTCCAAAGTCAAATGACACATATTTTCAAAATCTATAAGCATAATAATATAAGGTAAAAAGAGCATAATTTTAGTGGTAAAACACAGAAATCCCACATTACAGCATCCATTGTTTCGCCGAAAACAATTATATATAACCTGGTCCAACATGGGCAAGCTCGATAAGATTCTGTAGAGGTGGAGCCAAAGGCAAATTAAATAGCATATAAAAACAGTTATAAACTTGCTTCATGAATGTGCATTAAACAATTTTTAGCAGGAGAATAGGAAGAATTAGGGACAAAAAGAAACTATTTCGAGTAATAGAGAAGCGCCCCAATTTCCAATCTTAAATGGATGATTATTAAAATCACGAACTTGAGAGAGAAAACACCTACACACGTCCGACTTTCTATTGGAAAAACAAGCATAGGTATTGAAGCCCCAAAATAAAAATAAATATATATAAAAGAAATATTAGCCTGATTTCTTTCCATTTCTTTTATGGTTTTCCTTTTCTATTTCCTTTTAGTAGCCACACAGAATCACTATGCCATTTTTAAAGATTTTCTACATAGGTAATTTTGAAAATCTGTAAACATCTTCCGTAAATATATAAGAGCACACATTCATGGAATATGTCTAACAAGATCAAATCAAATCAAATCTAAAGAGAACACACAAGCTGGTGACGCCAAATTTCAAATACTAGAATGAAAGTATCTCAACCCGTGTGATGATGATTCCTCAAAATGTGGAAACAGCGCGCCAAAATGGCAATTACACCATTCAAGCATTAATTTAGAGTTTCAAAAAAATGACTTTACTTGAAACTCAATAATCTTACCAAAATGACCGAAAGCTATTTTGTGTTAATGCTTGATACTGTCCCATGACAAACCATCCAAGAATATGTGATACTTGTCCTTCACCATCTCCAAATCCTTGTTCAATTCCAAGGTCGGTGGAAGCACTAGCAATTCCAATTTTGAAAGCTATAAGGCAATTTATCCTTAAGATTGTTGGAAAATGTATTAGAATACATAAAATAATAATAATAATTGGAAATGCATTACAAAATATTAGAAAATACAAGGAAATGTCTGAGGCGTGCAAGCACTGTCCTTAAGGATAATTCCGCCCCTCGGAGTACGAAACTCAGTGCGTAAGGCTTCAGCGGCTATCCTCCCAAGATACAACAGACCTTCTTCTATACTCCGCACTGAATATTAGAAGAAAACATAACAAATTTTGTGTATAACCTAGCAAAAAGAAAAGGAAAGATGTGTAACACATTGTATCTTATGAGATCTTATATTCAGACAAAATAGAGCCGTTAAAAGAGCCGTTGTAAAATAATGGAGGATTTATGAAGTAATAAATCAAAAGTTATAAAGCCGTTAGACGACCGTCATACAATCATTAGAAAGCCGTTATTTGGCCGTTAAAAAGCCGTTACAAAAATGATGACTTTCATGACGATCATAATTTCTAATAAATATTTCAAAACTACT
Organism: Eucalyptus pauciflora; assembly: GCA_007663325.1. NCBI lineage: Eukaryota > Viridiplantae > Streptophyta > Magnoliopsida > Myrtales > Myrtaceae > Eucalyptus > Eucalyptus pauciflora. The sequence goes on along the minus strand of VMYD01000006.1, from coordinate 4,107,782 downwards.
GAAATATCCAACACTTTTAAATTTAAAAAGCTTTCACAATATTTATTATTAATTCTTGAATCAATATTAAGTGAGTTAGTGAGGCTCAAACAATACGTCCCCGACCTTTATTCGTGTAGGAGGAACGTTAATCAAATAATTTTCCCTCTTAATACAAAGATTGTGATAAACAGGTGATTACTATCCTTCCAACGCGATAAAACCGTTAGAGGCTTGCCTTAGTGACTACTATTCCCACGTGGGAAGGGAAAGCGGGGGGATCACAGCTCCCCTACTCCGGATAGAAGAAGATTATGGGTCTCATTTGCGAAATTCTAGGATTACACCGGTGACTCCCAAAAAAAAAGAGTAATCAATGTATCTTTTCACTTTGTACAACCTTCATTTATTTTATTCCTACTATCGAGTTACTTTAAATTGCTTATTGGTTTTTAGGGAGAAGACTATACTGTGATAAAGATAGGATTCGATCAAATTGGAGTGTGTCAAGAACAACGAATATGACGAGTACTAGCAACTAGCAAGTAGCAACAACTTAAATGCTTTTTAACCCGAAAGCATGATAAAGAGCAAAGCATTGGAGGAGCCAAGACCTAAAAAGTGCTTGATTTGAAGATCATATGGTGGAGGAAATAAGGATGTGCAACCGGCCTTATCGGAGGTTAGAAAATTCATCATTGCATTAACCAATATATTATAGATTACTTACATTGTATATTTTCTTAAAGTAATAGTTATATTATTTAGAGTTAAGCTGGGTTACCAAGTTGATCCTTGAACCGACACTAGCTTGGTTTCCAATTCCAAAAACCTGGAAAACTAGTTTGATGGAATCGATTGCGTTTCTCTTTTTTTTGGAGATTTTCAGTTGTTATGAATTATTAATTTGATTTTTTTTTCACTTTTTAACCCTTGAAAAAGTTTAATTTAATTGAACCGTTGAAGTCCAAGTTTTAAAAATATATACTTTTGGAGATTTGGGTCATTTTCTTTTTTGGATCGAAGATGGTACTTTCATTCATTCATAAAAATGAGAACTATAGGAAAATGATAGATACGTTTCCGAACATAAAATATCTAAAAGAGGTAAGGAATGAAAACACACCCAATTTAGAGGGAGGGTTTTGATTCGATGGGCTTTGACAAATCAGTTCGCTGCTTGGTTGGTCTCCCTTGGACAGTGGTCCAACTTTGTTGAATCCATTTGGGTTAAAAGCCCTTTGCATTAATCTATTATATCCCTTACATTCTATGGATCTTTTGCCCGGCCATAATGCTTTCTATCGAAGTCAAACTATCACTTTCACATTCTCACTTCTCACTTTGTATTTGTTCAGTTCCCACATGCACTTCCTTTTTCTGCCTCAAGTATTCCAGCCTGTGCAACAGAGTTAGGCTTAGGGGTGATCATGGTTCGAGTTGGGCCGGTCCGACGCCTAACCCTAGGACCAACCCGCACAGTGTCGGTCCCCAATTTTTGGGATTGAGGACCGACCCGGTCGAGTTTGGGACCAAGGATCGAACCGACCCTATGGGTTTGGTCCAGTTCCAGAGTCAACCCGGGACCAAGCGATAATTTTTTTATTTCATTTTTTTTATTCCTTAAAAAGCAAAACTCATTAATTCAAATTACATATCAATCAACAATATGATGTTGAGCAACCAAACTATAAATATAAGTACATATTCAACATAAATTTAAGACAAGGTGATCATTAAAATTTCAAACTAGTTAAAAACAACAAACTATATGAACAATCGAGATTGCTAATAGAGATAAAGTGTTTCCATCGCTTAAGCATACTATAATTTTCTTGCTTTTGATTTTTCTTTGAATCATTCTTCCCTTTGGGAAATGGGATGAGATGGGAAGTTTAAGAGAAAAGAATTCTAGGCCAAAAAATGTTTTCTAGGCATCTTCTCCTGCAATCATCTATTAATAATACTTGTAACACCATATGTAAAAACGATTCATACATTCAATCAAGCAAAGTCTAATCAACCAATAATGAAGCTTCACACCACTTGACAAGCACATCATCATAACAACGGCAATACTACTATTCAAAAACTTCTTCCATTTGATACAAACTCAAAAGCAAAGTGCAACTGAACAATTAAACCATAAGAAGTTCAAAATACTTAATATAAACTATGAATATACAACTTCACATTTTTAAGTGAAAAATGAATAGGATAAAGACTGAAGAATAAGGCAAGAGGCTGAGGACATTTTAAGCCATTTCGCAGCGTTATTCACACCGTTTCTTGGCGTCATTCACGCCATCATTCAAGCTGTTCAAGTGAAGAATGCTGGCTGGGTTTGCTATTTATAAGAAAAACATAAAAAAATATTATATATTAAATATCTAAAATATATTATATATTAAATATCTAAAATATATTATATATAAATATATTTTATCAGGGTTGATCCGGGTTGGACCGACCCTAAATTTTAGGACCAATGACCAACCCGCACAATACTGGTCTTGGAATCTTAGGACCGAGGACCGACCCAATCCCCTTGAAAACCGGACTAGGACCAGCAGGGTTGGGCCGGTCCAGGGTCGACTCTAGACCGTTACTCACCCCTAGTTAGGCTTCTGCTTGTAGGGAGGACGACGCTCTAACCTCGCGCACGAAGCCATCGACAACTCTTCCGTTTGAATCACCCCAGCGATTGAGCTAAAAAATTCTCCTTGCACCCACAGGCAATCAACGTTTAGCTTCACTGATCCACCCTCCGGCGACATCCACTTGACAGGTTTGTTTGGATTTGTGGGTTTCTTTGACCCTTTCTTTCTCTGCCATCTACTGAAGTTCTTCGTTTGTGCATGAGCTATATCAGCGAGAGATCGTGGATCTGGTGGCTTGGCTCGGAAGATGAAGTCGTTGTGTGACTTCCAGATCGTCCAGAGCACAGCCGCGACCATCTCATTCTCGGGTGATTCTCTTTTCTCTTCGAAGACTTCTGTGAGCCACTTGTCAAATCTAGTTATAGTGAAGGGATTCCAGCTGAGATTAATTCATGGGTCTGACCATATTTGTCTTGTCCAATTGTAGAGCAAAAACATATGTCCGTTTGTCTTTGCATGGGTGGCACAGGGCAGGCAAATGAGATCAGGTAATATCTTCCTCTTGTTGGTATAGCGTCTTGACAGAGGCTCATTTTCGGAGGGATAGATAAATTCTAGATCTTAGTCCATAGGGTTCTAGGAGGTTGGAAAGAACTTGATGCTTTGTTTGGTTTTGTTTTTGTAGTCTGGGAACAAACCTTGTTATAGCCACTCTTCACTATATAAGTCCATGATTTGTTGTTGATCCACACTAGACTATCTTTCTTTTGGGGAGGACTGATTGGAATCGCTAGCATTTCATCGACTACTCATCCTTATTCGTTGGACCTCCAATCACTCTCGATGTGAGCCGTTTGTCTTTTTGTATTTGAATAGATTTTTCATCCCTCACGGTCTATTTTACCTCCGATTCTATAGCTTCTCTTCCAACTAAAATGCTTTGCCCTCTCATGACGAACATTACCCCTTTCTTACATTCCACAAGTCTCCATTTGGGAAATAAATTCCTTTTAGAATCTTGTTCCATAGTGCTGAAGGGAACTGAGAAGCTGCCAAGTTTGCTTACCTAGCATTGCTTTGTTGAAATTTATAGTCTTTGAAACCAAGCCCCCCTTATCTTCTCTAGTTTTCATCATTTCCCATTTATTTCAATGCAATCTTCTCTTTGAATCATTTTGTTTCTACCAAAACGAGGCAATTCTTCTTTCTATGGCATTGCATATTGAGATGGGTATTTTAAAAATTGGCATTGCATATTAAAGAAGAGCTTGTACTACACTTTTCATCAGAGTTTCCTTACCTATTTTGGATAGTAGCTTTTCTTTCCAACCCTAAAGTTTCAAGTTTACTCTAACTAGAATCCATGCAAACATCTCTTTCTTTGACTGGCCCCAATCGGATGGAATGCCGAGATATTTCCTTATCTTGTATGCCATGTGAAATATTTTCATAATATTTTAAGCATAGAATAATTTTTCCTACTTTGGCGGGAAGCCATACATTGCTATAGACTAAGGATGGGATGAAGGGGTGACGGCCCCTGCTTGATGGGCTTAGCCAGACTCTGGCATTTTTCAGCCTGATCAAGGGCCAGCCCATCTTCAGAAGGATTTTGTCCACAAAAGTCAAGAAAAAATTTCTTTCCCCTATCCATGGTTTATATTCTGGCATTTCCTCTATTTTACTTCTTATTTTTGCTAGATTCGAGTTTGCCCATGCAAAAAAATTTACTTCCGCTGGTTGTGGCTTTTTTGGCATTTCATGGTGCTTTTTTTTTTTTTGTGTGTGTTTAATACTTATGAATTTTCTTACACATCAGAGACGTACAGGATATTTCATAATTCTTAAGAGAAAGCTAAAATACAACAATGCTACGCCATGGGACAAAAATATAACAAAGGTTCTACATCAATTAAGTGAAAAGTGAAAAGTAAAAATTCATGTGGTTTTCATTTATTCTGAAACGGTAAAATAATTGTTTGAAAATCGACAAACGTTCATATCTTGTACTAGTACTAATTGTTCTATAGTTTTAACATTTCTTCACATAACAAGCAAGGTTGGCTAATTGAAGCTAAATAATAAGACTATAACATACTTGATGCCATTTTAAGTTATCATCAGATCAATATTAATGACCGATAATGTCGTAACATTTGATAACATCATTAAACTAGTTAACTTATTTTATCTAAGGTATGGAAAATGTACAACAATCTTATTATACTTAAGTTTGATTTGAAAATGTAAGCATACCGACAATCCTACGCTCAAAAGTTAAGTTGGAAAAATAAAAAAAGGAAAGATGAATTTGGCTTTGAATAGATTGAAAAATATAATGATTAATCTCCTTTTCCTTTTTGGCATGCCTACTTGCTTCTTTAGTGGCAAAGGGTGACGGGCTTCATGATTTGCCGGATTAAAAAATTTGCTACTTCTAATAGGTTGTAATATGAATTGGTATGAAACAAGATATATGCTTATCTTGTACCAGTCTTCTAGGTAATGTTAAGATTTTGTTGCTGTAGTTGGATGGCACAAATGACATGTGCACAAAGTATTTTAGTTACTTGCTAAGCTCAACATTAACCCTTTCTACCTCCAACAGGGCAACATACTTATCACCATTGTTCATGATCTTGTATCCATCATTCCAAACTAAATAATAGAACCTATTTGCAGCCACGTTGTCATCCAATCTCTTAGCAAATTTAGGATCACACCGTTTAATCCATTTTGTAGCCTCATCTCTTCGTCTTTATAGTCTAGTCATGATCATCATTTATATGTCTTCAAGGATGCTACTGCTTTTATTTGCATCTGGTGTCTATCATTCAAGCTTGCTAATGCATGTCTTCATAGTGGTTGTCATTAATGATATGATACTCAACTTCTTCACTGAAGAAGACTCTACACCACTGCTCACGTGCGACATTGTTTTTTTTTTTTTTGGTCGAACGTGCGACATTGTTTAGGGTGCCGCATTTTGTCTATTTTGAGAGATAAATTCAATTTAGAGGGCGTGGCATCATTTTGGTACAGAAAGGTCACCTCATTGTCGACGTTGGACTTCTATTTTTTTTTTAATAAAAAATCAGGTATGGATATAAATTTTATTCAGAAAGACACGTAGGACTTTTTGCCAAAATTTGTAGTTGGAAGCACTTTTTTTTTGTCGGTTCTACTCTACTTCTATTCTAACTCTCACTCTTAGACTTTTGCCATACCTCCTTGCAGGGCGTGGAAGTCGAAACCCACTCCTAAAATTAAGTCGTCCCCATCCCAACATCCTGAGAAGGTGTGAATTTGAATCCCCCACCTCTCCCTTCCATGTTGGAGTCGGAAGCACTTAAATGATTGTTTTTTCTTTGATCTGGCGGCGAAAAGTTTTGGTACTAAAAACATGTATGAATTAACATTTTATTAAAAGAACATGCAAGACATTTTATTAAGAAGCACTTAAATGATTATGTTTTTCCGATTTGGCACTTAAGTTATCCAACGAAAAATTTTGATACTAAAGTGAGTACTCTACGAAAATTATGACACTTCTAATATTTTTTCTCCAATATTTGTATATTTAAATTTTGAAGTGACGAGCAAAAGAAAAAAACTTATTGCTTATGAAGTGGTAAATTTTGTGTCTTTTCCAAAACTTTTTTTTTTTATGAAATTTAAAATTGTTATGCACTTTGTGTAGTAATTATCCTTTGATAACTGGCTGAGTACAATCATATGAAGTGTATAAAGTATACTATTTTCGACTTACAATTTGGGTGGTCTACTCGATTCGTGGTGGAGTTCGATTGGCTCCGTCACAACGTTGGATTCATTCATCGAGTCACATCATACTTATAGACACTACTCTTGTTTTATCAAAAGGGGGTTGGAATTAGGAACTTCTTCTTCTTATTGCAATTTAGCAGAACGAATTCCACCTGCACAATATATAATCATCAAAATAGTGAAAAGCAAGACAATAAACGTTATTTCCATTTTGCATCTCGTCATGCAAACTAGTGATTAACCTTTTAGTGGCTGGACTAAGGAGGTCTACTTCTTAACGTGATACGATTTGATACCCCCGTCCATCTTTTCAACATTCATGGTCAAAATCTTCGTGGAAAAAGTGCTCCTAAAATAACGAGTCCAGCCGCCCTATCTCTTGCTAAAGGACAAACTCCATTATTTAGTTCTACGTCCACTACGCATCAAAACATCATTCGGTGATAATTTGATTAGTATGAAGCGTTACCAAATGATATTTACCAAATTAGTTCATGTGCAGATTATCAAATGATGTTTATTTTCATGTACATATTGCAACAAGAATGCCACTTCCTCTACACATCAAAATATCATTTGATTGATCTAAAGCATTACCAAAGTGAAAATTTCAAAAAAAGACCCAAGTGTCCTCATTTTTTCAAATAAGGACCTGAAACGGACTTTATTTCAAATAAGAGTCTTAAATGCCATCACTTTCTCAAATAAAAGACTCGATGTGGTTATATTTATTTCAAATAAGGGCCTGACTTTCCCGCAATTAAGGACATTTTCGTCATTTTCCCTTTTTTTTTCCTTCCTATTTTCTTTCTTATTTTATCGTTTCTTTCCTTTTTTTGGTTCTTCTTCCTTCTTCGCCAATAGCCGGCCACCAACAATGCCCTTAGAGGGCTGGGTGAGGGTCGCCCTTGTTAACCACTAGCCGCAAAGGACGGCCTCGCCAGGGACTGCCTTGCCCTAGGGGAGGCTGTCCCTTGCCGTAGTTAGTGAGGTCAACCTTCGTTGGGCCCAGTGAGTCTGACCCTTGCCGGATTTGGCAAGGGCTCCCTCACCTCGCCTATCGCGGGCGAGGGCAACAAGGGCTCATGGCCCTCACCACTTACCAGCAATGGGCGTCAAGCCCTCATTGGCCTCAGGTGAGATTGACCCTTGCCAAATCTAGTGAGGTTGGCTTCGCCTATGGGAGGTGAGGGCTTGTAAGCCATCGCTTCCTACCGGCGAGTGCTTGCAGGCCCTCATCGGCCCTCACTAGTGGCCAGCAAGGATCGTGAAGCCCTCATCAACCCTTCCTAGTTGTCGGTGAGGGTCGAGAAGCCCTCGTCAACCTTTGCCAGCGACCAATGGTTGACGTTGGAAAAGAAAAAAGAAGAAAAAGAGATAAAAGAAAAGAAGATCCGGACGAAAATGTCCTTAATTAGTTGGAAAAGTTTGCCAACCAGTCATTGACGAGGTAAGGCCCTTATTCGAAATAACTATGGCCAACCCTTATTTAAACAACAATGGCTACTTCAGGCCTTTGTTTGAAATAAGATCTATTTCATATTCTTATTTGAGAAAAGTGAGGGCACTAGGGGCCCTTTTTTAGAGCTGTTATTCCATAAGACTGGTAATTCCTTATCCGTAAAGGAGTAGACGCAGGAAATTCAGTAATGAAAGGCAATTCCGAGGCCATCAATGTCTCTCTTGTCTTGGATTCAGTCTAACTCCCGGCTTCTAGGATTTCCACCTGAGAGATGCCATAAGCCAAGCGCCAATAGTTGGGGGCAAGTTGGTTTGAGGACCTCTTTGGTCAAAGGAAGGGCGGTTCTGACTTCGGTCCCTAAAGAGAATTGGACCAACTTAGGTATTTACCTTATCTTGGAATATGACATGCTAAAAAGAATTGATCCTTCCCATACTAGATGCCTCTCTCTCTCTCTCTCTCTATGATATAACATATTCCACGAAAGGGCAAATGCCCAAGTTGATCGATCATGGGAGGGATCTTCTCTCTCTCTCCCCCCACCCTTCCTCCCTCCCTCAAGCAAAGAGTACCATTTGGTTTGCGTGAACACATGGCGGATGATCGTAATATCAATTGCTATCCACAGATATCTATCCCCATCATTTCGTCCCTGTCCGTCTAACGATATCTTCGGACGAGCTTTGAGAAAAGACCCTTCGCATCCACATGCCTCTTTTCCTCGTTTTCTCTCGCTTTCTGACGTGATTTGTTGTGTGCATTTCATCTCTTTGACCCTAGGAGGTCATAAGATGGATTTGATGACTGAAACCGATGGATCGGATCAGTCCTCAATCATCTTGAGTTTTTGAATCATCAAATGAATTTATTTGATTTGATCATGTTTGCGACATCAGAAAGGGAGAGAAAACGAGGAAAAGAGACGTGTGGATGTGAAGGGTCTTTTCTCGAAGCTCATCCGGAGATCTCTCTGGATGGACAGGGATAGGGAAGGAGAAGTAGTCATACCGGAAGGGCCTAATCTTTGATCACTTAACCATTTTTGGGGCTTTTTATTGATTTTCCCCCTTACCAATTGATGTTTACTAAATTACTTCATGTGCACCTTGCAACAAGGACGCACGTCCTCTACACATCAAAACATCATTTGATCGATATGAAGCATTACCGAATGATGTTTACCAAATTACTTCATGTAAGGATGTTCATTTTTATGTGCATATTGCAACAAGAATTGTAACGACCTCAACTCCATCTCTATGGTCACAAGTGGCGGGGGTTATTTTTGCAACATCCCAAGTGTATCGCCGTTCCATTTCTTTTATCTTTTAATTATGATCATGCAGAAACGTACATACAACATCCAAACAATAATAGGCACCCAGGAAAACAACTTTTCAATACAGTACCTCTTATATTACGTAAGTATATTTTACAAGCCATTTTTCTATGGGTCTTTTCCCTTTTCGACACATCACATGTACCCACATAAGCTAGTTTCTATCTTCTCTAGCGTGATTGTAGCTCCAAAAATTGATATGAGACTTCCATGCCTACAACTCTGAAAAATAGTAGAGTAAGTCGAGGATTCAATAAGTAAATTTACTAATCACCGGATAGGAGGATGCCTCGCCGTCAAACAAGCACATGAACTGTTAAATATGACTTGAGTTTGAGATTCGCTGGATTATTGAAAATTTACAATTGAGGAAATATAAAATAAAGAAGAAGGAACCCTGCAGTTTCGAATTTCTTTGAAAAAGGAAATATGGGCACACATATTATAATAATATATGTTTCCCTTCTTTGGCGTGAAGACCCTCCGTGAAGATTGAATTTGGTGGGGCCCAAGGTCAAACTTTGACCTTGGGCATACTTATATATATGTATATATATATAAGTGCGGACGGACGTAGGTCTTTTTGCTCCGCGGCTGCTACACGTACAGGCTGAAGTCTTTGTGGAAATAAACCCTATGTAGAAGTTGCAGAAGGGAGCCGCGAAAGAGGTTTTCTTTCCGTGGGTTGCTGCACGTACAAACCTACGGAGAAAAGGGAGCCGCATGTCTTCAAGCTGAAGCGCGATCAAGAAAAGGAGTTCTTTTTCAGCGTTTGTTTTTGAGCTTGTGTGATAATTTGTGCAGTGAGTTGGGTTTGGGGTTAAATTGTTTTTTGGGAAACACCGAGAGAGTGTTTGAGTGACTTGAGTGTGTAATCTCCTTGTATCGCTTGATCTATAGTGAAATTCGATGTTGCTCTCCCCGTGGACGTAGGTCTTTACGACTGAACCACGTAAATCTGGTGTTCGATTTATTTTCTTTTTCTGTCTATATTATTGTTCGATCGCTCGCCCTATCGCAACATGAACATTACCTCGTCAAATGTTGATGGCAAATTAATAGTAAAACTACTTTATCGATTCGACTATGTGTATTAAAAGAGTTTCTCTTACCTTTGTGGCTTTCACAATTCAAGAACATCAAACTAAAACAAAGAGCATGCACAAGAGGGTCCATTTATTATTATAGCCATTCGTACGGAGGTGATGATGATTCTTTGACAATGAATATGTCGGGTATCCGAACTTAACGGGCAAGGACCCCTTATCCAAGGGTGATAGCTTTGATAATGAATCTGTTGGGCATCTGAACATAATCAAGCAACATCCCTAAGCAAAGGGTGACGGCTAGATTTATTCCCTTGTGTGACCATACAAACAAACATTACAATCTGATACGCCAACCTCTACCAAATAAGGCTTTGGATCGGTACACCTCAATATCGGCCCGCTAAGCGTGATTCATTCCAACATGGCTCGACGCCGATCCTGACCAAGCAAGACTTGTCCATAGCCTAAGGTGTGCTTCCAAACATATGAGCAAATCATACAAAATTTGCACATGAGCGAGCAATGGAAAAGCATTCGTCAACATAACATATATACAAGTTTGGATGCTCGACAGATTCATTATCGAAGGATCGCCATCACCCTTACATTAGGAGACATTACCCAATTAAGTTTGGATACCCGATGGATTTCAAATGGTAGCCATTACCCTTGGATTAGGGAATGTTGTCCGGTGGATTTTGAAATTATAATAATAAATGAACCCTCTTGTGCATGCTCTTTGTTTTAGTTTGATGCTTTTGAATTGTGAGAGCCGCAAAGGTAAGAGGAACTCTTTTCATGCACATAATTTAATTGATAAAGTATTTTTGCTATTGATATGTCATCAACATTTGACGTGATTATGTTCATGTGCTTGTTTGATGGCGAGGCATCCTCCTATTCAATGATTAGTAAGTTTACTTACTGAGTCTTCAACTCACTTCATTGTTTTTCAAACTCCGTTGTTTTTCAATTGTAGGTATGGAAGTCTCACACCAGTTTTAGGAGCCGTAGTTTCGCTAAAGGAGATATGAATTTCCCCTAGCCTACGTGGATATATGGTAGTGTGTTGTAAAGGGAAAAAGCCTGTAGAAAGGGGCTTATAAAATATACTCGTGTAATCTAAGAAGTAGTGTATTGAAAAATTGTTTTCCTAGGTGCTTGTTGTCTGGATGTTCGATGTACTCTTCCGCATACTCTTAAGGAAAAGATAAAGAAACACGACAGCAACGCATCTGGGACATTGCAGAAATATTTCCCTCTACTCATGACCCGGAGATAGAGTTGGGGTCGTTACAATTCTTCTTGCAATATACACATGAAAGTGAACATTCTTTGGTAATCTGCACATGAAGTAATTTGGTAAACGTCATTTGGTAATACTTCAGATCAATCAAATGATGTTTTGACGTGTAAAGGACGTGACGTTCTTGTTGCATTATGCACATAAAAATGAACATTGTTTGGTAATCTACACATGAAGTAATTTGGTAAACATCATTTGGTAATGCTTTAGATCAATCAAATGATATTTTGATATGTAAAGAACATGGCATTCTTGTTGCAATACGCACGTGAGATGAACATCGTTTGGTAATTTGCGCATGAACTAATTTGGCAAACATCATTTCGTAATGTTTCAGATCAATCAAATTATTACTAAATGATGTTTTGATGTGTAGTGGACGTGGAATTGAATAATGGAGTCCGTCCTTTAATAAGAGATAGGGTTGTTGGACTCGTTATTTTAGGAGCATTTTTTCCACGAAGATCTTGATCATGAAGGTTGAAAAGAGGGACGGGGGTGTCAAATCTTATCACGTTTAAGAAGTAGACCTCATTAGTCCAGTCGCCGAAAGTTTAATTGCTAGTTTGCATGATGAGATGCAAAATGGAAATAACGTTTATTGTCCTACTTTTTACTATTTTGATGATTATATATGGTGCACATGGAGCTCTTTCTGCTAAATTGCAATAAGAAGTTCCTGATCCTGACCCCCTTTTGATTCAATAAGAATAGTGTTTATAGGAATGACATCACTCAATGAAAGAATCCAATATTGTGATAGAGCCAATCGAGCTCCTGCACGCTCTGTTGACTCCATAAAATAACCAACTCTTGGATATAATTGAGAAGCAACGAACATAGTTGATAATAGAAGAGTTTGGTGAATAACATAAATCATGAGAAAATTATCCAAAAAATTCTAAACCTATTGCACTTTTGTTAATTTAGTCATAACCATTTTAATTTTGCCAATTGAATCCTAACATTTTTCACCAGAATTCGCTAACATAGACGCCGACCATTGTATGTGGCACGGCCAACGATGACGTGAACAAAATTTATTATTTTTAAATATATTTTCATAGAGACATCTATAATCATGATTGAAGGCAAACACTAAAATAGCAATCCCCTATGCATGAAAATTGAATAAAATCAAATCATGGAAAAATCTCTAAATGATATGATTTGATTGACGATATTCTGCTTGATAAGTTACCTTCATGCTGACTTGAAAAGTTCACGCTACAACTGTGCTGATATTTTTCCATTTGATTTATTGCTTCAATAGTATTCACCCCAAACACTCGAATGAAAATCCATCGGCCGGTGTTCAACCGCGTGGCTTGTTCCTTTGTTCAGAGAAGAAGTTGGAATTTCTGAAACCTGGATCGACATATTTTTCCCATTTTTTATGTTTCATTTTTGGATATTAGACCAATACACACATCGCGGACCTAGGAGTGGCACTTTGCATTGTGAAACATCATTGTTGGAATTAGAAAAATCACAAATTTGCAATTAAGTCGAGAGCTATAAAATTGAAATGAGAAACACAACGAGGAACAATAGAAGGACATAAGGAACTTATATGATTCAATTCGAACATGGAAACCTATGTACACGAAGAAAGTCAATAAATAATCTACTAATAAATCGAAGAATTATATTGTTACAGTCACTCAAATATTCTGATGTTTTCTAACCCCAGTATATACTCGATATCTGTAGTGTTTAACAACTCGATCGAATCGATCTACTTGCAAATCTCTCCAAAGACAAATGGCATGCGCCCATCTCTCGAACTCTTTGCTTCCCTTCATCTCTCGCTTTCCCCCTGTACGGGAGAATGCATGTAGAAACAAGGCAAATGGCTCCCACCTTCAAAGTCATTCTCCTCTAGACAATTAATCATGGCATGCGGGTACGACATCATTAAAGCATGAAAAGAAAATTGAGCCTCACCTCTGCCCTCCCTGATAGAGCGAGACCAACGCCTCTGGAGCAAAAAGTCAAGGAGATAATAAATGAGAGGAGAAAAGACAACATATGGATGGTGACCATTGTCTTGAACGTGCAACACGTGCAGCCTCGACTAATAATTGTAATGCAAGACTTGTCTTCAATCAATGCTGCCCGTTGGCCGTGGAGGAAACAAGGCTGGATAGTTCTTCCATCTGCATGGGAAAGAATAAATGCAGAATATGCGCCGTTTCTCATTAAATGGTCCGCGAACGTGCTTCCCCTTTCGGCGTATTAATTTATGCTGCGTCTGTATCGGGTATTGTATGTGGAATCTAATTCGAAATATAATTTAAAATCTTTCCACCTTACCTTGACGTTTGTAGTAGTAGTCATAGTGATTATTATACATGTCAAAACCCACCCCCAATGCTCTGATGAGTGTTTATACTCCACATATGTAAGATTTGTCATCATGTTTGTCAAGTCCTTCGCTATTATTATTTTCTTCACAACAATCTTCCCTTTCACTATGACATCTCAAATGAAATGATACTCGATATCGATATGTTTCGTTCGCTCGTGATATATTGGATTAGCTAGATATATTGCATGTTGATCATCACGGTGAATGGTAACACTTTTCTACTCCTGTCCAAGGTTTGAGAGCAAACCCTAAGCCATATCGCCTTCTTTGCTACAAAGGTCGGTGCCATAGACTCTGCCTCAATTGAAGATAGGGTAACATTGTTTTGTTAGGACGTCTTCCAACTTACTGCATCACTTACTAGCACAGATGTGCTTTGCTAACGATCTGTCTTCATTCAAGTCATCGACCTAATCCGAATCCACGTATCTTGTGGTCTCTCTGCCGCTGTCAACCTTATGATGACGCGTCCCCTTTAAATAGCTTTCCAATGACGCGTGCCCATGACCATCACTAATGCATGCAGAGAAAAATGAGCTTCACTTCTGCTTTCCTTGAGAGAGAGAGAGAGAGAGAGAGAGAGAGAGAGAGAGAGAGAGAGAGAGAGAGACGCATATGGAGCAAAAGTCAAAGAGAGAATACATGAGAGAGAGAGAGAGAGACGCATATGGAGCAAAAGTCAAAGAGAGAATACATGAAGGGAGAAAAGACAACATATGGACTAAGAAGCACCAACACTTTCCAGAAGTCTTCGTGTCGTGTCGAACACTTCCACACGTGTCGGACACTCTTTGACACTCGGTCAACACGTGTCGAAGAGAGAGAGAGAGAGAGAGAGAGAGAGAGAGAGAGTATGGACTAAGAAGCACCAACACTTTTTGGAAGTATTCGTATCGTGTCGGACACTTCCACACGTGTCTGACACTCTCGGACACTTGATCAACACGTGTCGGAAAGAGAGAGAGAGAGAGAGCGAGCGACGCATATGGAGCAAAAGTCAAAGAGAGAATATATGAATGGAGAAAAGACAACATATGGACTAAGAAGCACCAACACTTTTCGGAAGTCTTCATGTCGTGTCGGACACTTCCACACCTGCAACACATGTTGGAAAATCCAACACTCGGTCAATTTTTTTGACACTCTTGTCGAAATTCCGACATGCAAGTTTCCAACACACAATTTCGACATGCGATGTCAATTTTAAAAAATTTCAATAAATGAAGAGTCAAAATATATATGTGAACAAAATAAAAATCAATAATAAAAATAACAAATTAGGAAAAAAGAAAAACATAATATTTTATTCTCTTCTCTTTTGACTTTCACTTTCCGTGATACATAATTTACCCTCATATTTTCTCTTTTTTCTCTCAACACGTCTAACATGCAAGTTTAGAATGTCAATTACTTTTTTTTTTCTTTCCAATTTTTATGGACTTATGAAATGAAGTGAATTTGTCAAATTAAAAACAATGAAGGATATTAATAAATGGTGGATTAATGTTTTTAATGTAAATGTATTATAGGATTTTATTATTATTTATTTATTTGTGAATTCATCAAAATAATAATTTATAAAATATACATATAATATATAACGTGTTCCAACGTGTCGAAATTCTCTATTTTTTAAGAAACGATGTATCGGTGTGTCGTGTCACAAGTCGCGTGTTGACGTCAGTACTACTTAGCAGCGATGCATATGGAGCAAAAGTCAAAAAGAGAGAAGAAATGACGGGAGAAAAGACAACGTATGGATGGTGACCTTTTTCTTCAACAACCAACATGTGCACGTGCAGCCTCGACTACTCAATTTAATAATGCAAGATTCGTCTTCAATCAATGCTGCCATTGGCCATGAAAACAAAAGGCTGGATAATTCTTCATCTGCATGGAAAGATTACGCGCAGAACACGCGCCGTTTCTCGTTAAACGCTTCGCAGACGTGCTTCTCCCTCATAAATAAATGTTGCGCGGGTATCGAGTATAATACACGCATTCTAATTCGAGATATAATTTATTAATTACACTTGATGGTTGTTTATAGACATCTTTATAACCATCCTATTACTTGCATTGATATTAAGATCAAATTAATCACATTTCAATGAATAATACACTAAGTGAGATTATTTCATATGAAAGAAATATACTTCTTATGGTATAATTGATCTTATTCATCCCACCCTTGATATGACAATAGATATTCGTATATTTAAATATGGCTATTTTCTTTTCGAAAAATAAAACTTATTACTTATCAAGCAATAGATTGTGTCTCTTCTGTAACTAGACCACGGGTCCTTTTTAAAGGAAATTTGATACTGTTATACATATCTTTGGGACAGGCAGAATCTAGTCACAAAGTGTACCGCGAATATCATTTCCGACTTACAATTTGAGTGGCCTACTCAATTTGTTGGTGGGGGAGCTCGATTGGCTCTACCACGATTTTGGATTCATTCGTCGAGTCACATCGTTCCTATAGACACTATTCTTCTCGTATCCCGAGGGGATTGGGATTAGGGGCTTCTTATTCTTCTTGCAATTGACCCGCATCGAAATAGCAAGAAGCAGCACAATAAACGTTCTTTCCCTTTCGCATGTCATCATGCAGACTAGCAATCCACCTTTTGACAGCCCGAGTAAGGAGGTCTGCTTCTTAAAACGTGAGAAGATTGGACGCCACCACTACTCTTGCCAGCAATCATGGGCACAATCTTGACTACGCATCAAACACAATTTGATCGGTCCGTAGCATTGCCAAATGATGTTCAACAAGAGAGGGGACCGCTAGCCTCATATTTCTCGCTTAGGGTCAAACTCTACCATTCAATTTCCAATCCTCTAAGCATCAAACAAAATTTGTTCGGTCCGTAGCATTGTCAAATGATGTTTACCAAAATTAGTCTCACGTGCACATTGCAATAAGAATTGTGTTTTGTTTACTTACCTTACCTAAAAAAAGAAAAACAAGAATCGTGTTTTGATGTGTGGAGAACGTGGAATTGAATAATAGATTTTGTCCTTTAACAAGAGATGGGACCGCTGGCCTCCTATTTCTCGCATCAAACATGATTTGATTGGTCTGTAGCATTACCGAATAATGTTTACCAAAGGAGTTCGTATACAGATCGCAACAAGAATGATGCTTTGATGTGTGGAGGACGGGGAATTGAATAATAGAGTTAGTCCTTTAACAAGAGATAGGACCACTGGCCTCCTTCATTTAGGAGCAGGTTTTCCATGAAGATTTTGTCCGTGAATGTAGACCTCCTTACTCAAGCCATTGAAAGGTGGATCGCTAGTATATGCATGATGACATGCAAAATGGAAATCACGTTTATTGTCCTGCTTCTTACTATTTCGATGATTATCTATAGTATTGGTAGAACTCTTTCCACTAAATTGCAAGAAAAATTTCGACAGGAATGACGTGAGTCCACAAGTGAATCCAAGATCGTGGCAGAGCCAATCAAGCTTCACCATTGTTGATATTTAAAAAAGACCAATTTTTTTAATATAATCAACGAGCAACAAACTTAGTCAATAATAACAAAGTTTGATGAACAGCAAAAGTCGTTAGAACAGTGGCCAACTGGAAGAACATCAATGACTTGGCAAGAAAGTTATTGACATCAAATATCAGTTATTGATGAAAACCTTCATTGAGGATGAAATCATCGGCATTGACACGTCACTTACATGTAGCAATATTTTCAGATATGTAACTTATTCAGGTAAGCATTATTAGAATGTAGGTAACTGTTGAGTCATTGTGCTTAGTGCCTCTATTTTTGGATCTTTGTAATGTAATTTCTCGTAACTGTAGATAGGAATAGGAAGTTATTTGTTTTGAAATCAACAACCATTTGTAACCGTTGATGATAGGTTTAATTAGCCACATCATACTTTTTTTAAACCTATTCCACTCAATCATAGAACTTATCATTCTTTGCGAAATTATTCTCTTTTTTTTTATATAGTGGTGATTACCTCTAGTCTTTGTACCTTTAAATTTCTTGTCATTTACTTTCTTGTCCAAACTCAACAAATCCATTTATATTCGAAAGGTACTTCATCATTGATTCATGTCTGATGAAACATCTTTTTGGATATTTTGAAAGGTAATTTGTGGTCGATTCAATTCGAGCAAAACAACCACCAACCGAGCAGGCAATTTAAATTTTAAGTCAAAAACACGTACTTTATGATTATACTCAGCTCACTACAAAGAGATAATCATCGGACCGCATGTATGAACAGAGCCCAATGTGATTGGCGTTGTCTCAAAATTAGTCCAACTAAAAAGGCGATTATGAACACAATTTGCCTATTGGGGCAATGACACAAATGGTTTTGAACATTGGCTCAATGTGTAATGTGGTTCTTGAAATTTTAATTTATTCAATGTGATTCCTGAATTGTAGCTCAATGTGCAATATTGTGCCTGAACTTTTAATTTACTCAATGTGCTCTTGAACTTTTTGTGTATATTCAATTTAGTCCATGAACTATATGAAAATGTTCAATATTTATCATTTCATTAATTCAAGTTCAAGGACAACATTAAATATTTTTATATAATTCATGGACTAAATTGAATATGTAGCGAAACTCTAGGAATCACAATGAACTGTGTAAAAGTTCATGAACCGTATTGCACATTAGACTAAAGTTTAAGAACCACATGGAATAAATTAAAAGTTTTGAAACACATTGCACATTGAGACAAAGTTTAAAAACCATGTGTCATTTTCCCTCTATAAATAGTCAAGTAGTGATGTTCTACAATGCAAATAGCCACTCCTTGGTCTTCATCTTGTGTATTGGCCCGATATCCACCAACGAAGCATACAAAAAAAGGGAGATATGTCGGTTCCAGTTTCAGCAACTCCATCTTCTTCTCCGAACAAAGGATCAAGCCGCGTGGTTGAGCGCCGCTGGGCAGATTTTCATCCAAGCATATGGGGCGATTACTTCCTCGTATATGCTTCTCCCACCAACTCCATGGTTAGCAGTTTCTCATATGGTCATGTGAATGAGCCAATAAATACACGTGTACCATGCTTGCTTTTATTGAAAGTAGCGTATATAACATATGCAGGAGTTAAAGTACGTTGGAAGAGTGGAGGAACAGATTGAGGGATTGAAAGGAGAGGTGAGGAAGATGCTGACTAATGTCGTGAATAAGCCCTCACAAGTGCTGCACTTGATCGACCAAATCCAACGCTTGGGAATTTTCTACCATTTCAAACGTGAAATAGACGAGCAATTAGAACAAATCCATAAAAGTTACTCTCGACTTGTGCATGGAGATTTTAAGGGCGATGACCTTCACATGATCGCTCTTATCTTTCGATTACTACGACAACAAGGTTATAATGTTTCATCGGGTATGTTTTAAATTTAGTTAACCAATCCGATAAGATACCCAAAGAAATCCTTCTTTCGAAAATTAATGCCACGAAGTTTACTGCTGCTAAGTCAAATTTTAGGAGAAACAAGACTAGGCATGTCATCTTTCTAATTTCTAATATACTGCATCTTTTTTCCCCACATTGGTTTTGGTCGCACAGTGGTTTTTAACAAATTCAAGAATGGCGAAGGGAACTTTAGAGAATCACTGATCACCGATGTACGTGGACTTCTAAGCCTATACGAAGCTTGTCATTTAAGGTGCCATGGTGATTCTATTTTGGAAGAAGCACTTCCTTTTGCTATTACTCACCTTGAATCAATCAGTGAAAGCAAAGTAAGCACTAGTCTTGCGAAACAAGTGAAGCGTGCCCTAAGGCAGCCACTTCGCAAGGGGTTGCCAAGGCTTGAGGCAAGGTATTATATTCCACTCTACCAAGAGGAGCCTTCACATGACCAAGTCTTGCTTGCCTTGGCCAAATTAGATTTCAACTTACTGCAAGAGCAACACCAGAAGGAACTCGGCAATATTACAAGGTTAATCAACTTCATGTGACAACATAATTTAGAATTAGCTTCTAGACCAAAGGTTTACTCTTCTAATTTCAATTTACCCTTCTAAAGAGTGTTTTTTAAAGTCTTTTGCAAGAGAAGAAAAAGGAGTTTAAACTATATGAATTGGTCAAGCAAAAGTACTTTCGATTTCACTCCTATTTGTTCAATCATAGGTGGTGGAAGGATATAGATGTTGCGGGGAAGTTCCCATTTGCTAGAGACAGGATTGTGGAGTTGTTCTTCTGGATCTCAGGAGCATATTTTGAGCCGGACTTTGCCGTGGCCAGAGATATACTCACCAAAGTGATCGCTCTAACATCCATTCTCGACGATATGTACGACGTCTACGGCACGTTGGAAGAACTTGTAATCCTCACAGAAGCAATCGAGAAGTCTGTAATCCATTCTTTTTCTCAAACTTCTGAATTTGATTGATTTCATAAAGAGCCGTGTGTGTCATGTTTTTGGGGACTCGAATATAGGTGGGATGCTGATGCCATGGATGGACTACCAGAGTATATGCAAGCTTGGTACAAGGTGCTTCTCGATTTCTATGATGCAGTAGGGAATGAAGTGGCCACGAAGGAAAGATCGTACCGCCTCACCTATGCAAAAGAAGCCGTAAGCATCATGGATAAACTTTGCATGCAACCAACACGGTTTTTAAATAGATACCCTAACATTCTTGTTTATATGTAATTCTCAGATGAAGAAGCAAGCGAGAGTGTACTTTCACGAAGCCAAATGGTTCCATACCAACTACACACCAACGCTAGAGGAGTACATGCCCCTTGCATTATTAACAACTGGCTATGAAATGTTAGTGATCACGTCACTTGTGGGAATGGGCGATGTGGTCACGAAACATGCTTTTGAATGGTTGCTTGGCGACTGCAAGATCTTGAAGGCTTCACAAATCATCTGTCGGCTCATGGATGACATTTCCTCTCACCAGGTTTGATAAAAAAAAGTTATCATCCTCCAATAATCTAATAAGATCAGATCGACCACCCCTTAGTCGAAAATAATGTCGATATAATAACACCCTGTCGTTCAACGTGCAGTTTGAGCAAAAGAGGGGACACGTAGCATCTTCAGTGGAGTTGTTCATGAAAGAACATGGCGTTTCGGAGCAGGAAACCGAAAAGGAATTGCGCAAACGAGTGGTTGATGCATGGAAGGACATTAATGAGGCGTTTCTTCGTCCAACCGCAGTTCCAGTGCCAATTCTAGTGCGAATTCTCAATCTCTCACGAGTGATTCATGTGTTGTATAGCGATGGAGATAATTACACCCATTCTGGAACCTCGCTCAAAGATCACGTGGCATCTCTCTTCATTAGCCCCTTACCAGCGTAAAATCTCTCAAGAGGAGCACAAGAAGGAACTCGGCAAGATTACAGGTAACGTCTCTTAAAGATCGTGTGACGTATCTTCTCATTACGTAAATATTTGAAATCAGATTGATGGCATGCATTTCTTTCGTCCAGCGGCAAATGAAGACGCCTTGAGAAAGAAGCAAGAGAAAGGAAAACAGGCGATGGAGCGATTGTGAACAATATGGGAATTGTTAGTTTATCAAGATTTTCAAGAAAGAGGAAAATCGACCGGAAGTAGTTGTTCCAAGAGTTGGAAATTCCGATGCTTTAGTAGTTTGTGTTGATATTGTACTCCTGAATATAGGATCAAGAGATGGAGCTTGTTTATTTTCTACTAGTGCTTAAGATGCGGCAATGATACTGTTAAGATCACAAGCATTCTGAGGAAGAGCTTTTTGTGCGGGTGTGATTTTATCGAGAAATGATGTAACGTGTAATGCCTCTCTAATGATCATTATAGCAAGGCCATGTCCACAATAACAAGGCAAGCTTCTTTAGAGGCATGACATGTGTTGTACTTAATTAGTACGTGTCGCAACCAATTTTTTTCGGGTGTGAACCACCTAGGGTTTGGCTAATGGATTGTTAAGCCTAAACTTAACTCGGGCTCTCCCAAGCCCATACCAATTCGCGACTTAGGTTTGAGTTCTTAACATGCAAATGATTTTCAATTAGGAGTCGCCACTAATCTATTTTTGGTGGGTCGATTAGAAACCCAAGTAAAGCAACGGGAGGTTTACTTTACTCCTACGAACCAGAGACTATGGGTACGGGGACTTGGTTACACTAGATTCCTCTAATGCCCTTTCGGTACTATTCTTTATTTAAAAAAAATGTTTGGCGAGCAGTTTGGATTGATTTTAAATCTATATCCTTAACATATGAGGTGATCATGCGGGTGCACAATCCATCAATTTAACACCCAAGAAAGTAATGAATAAATTGCAAACTTACCTCAAAGCAACGAAAGCATCTGCGTTGTTAGATCAGAATTCACATCAACAGTCTTAGATATGATTTCTAATTAACAAGTAATCACTCAATTTTTGCCTTCACTTTTTAATGAGAATATAGTCCATATGCAATGCAATGTTTCTAATCTAATATGAAATGATATGGCATAACAAAATGTCCTAAACTATATGAATGATTAAAAGTTTTTGTGATTTTTTTTTTTAATGAACATGCAATAATTAAATATGCAATCTAAATTAACCAAAATGACCTAATTCTAATGACGGGCAATTTTTAATTAAATGACTCTAGCAATAATCACTAAATGACGTGCATTTCATGAACCTAATGCTATATGACATGCACATGATTTTTATTTACTTAGTAAATATGCAATCTATCCTAAGATGCAATGACATGCAAAGAATGCCTAATTCTAATTTTTTTCTTTTTTCTTTTATGAAATTCGAAATTAAAATTGCCAAGTAATTAAACGTGCAATTCAAATTTAAAAAAAACTAACATCCTACATGAATGCATTTTTTTTATTTTATATTTTAAAAAATTCGAAATAAAATCCCTATTCTAAATATGCAAGATAACAAGAAATATTCTAAAACAAACCTAATCCTTATTCAAATATTTTTTTGGGCTTTTTCTTTTACGGGAGCAATCAAATAAAGCCATCAAGAACAGCACGGCACCAAATCAAGCAAGATATCATCCATGTCCATTTAATTTCGGGAAATAAATTGACGAATCGTATCTCGCGCATGAGATCGGATTGGCCAATTTTTAAATAAAATCACGAATCGTATCTCGAGCATGAGATCGGATTGGTGATTTTTCCGTACGATTGCGGGTCGTATTTCGAGCGTGAAATCGGACCGTCAATCATATGTACGTTGCGAAATTAGGAAGATTTCCCATTTTAAAAGGCTAATCGATATTATGTGGATATCATTCGAGAGTTCAATCAAGAACGCAATAATTCGAGCAGGGCAACGAAATATATGAATCTCGACTAAGATAAAATTATTACCTTGTTCAAACACTTGCTTATCGAAATTGGACAGACTCGACACGGTGAAGAGGTGGTGGGGACTCTCGGTTTCGACTAGCTCGTGGTGGGATTGACCAGCGTGGCAGCGGCTGGGATCATGCAAAGCGAGGCCGAGTGCTGAGGTTACCGGCGGAAATCGCCTGAGAACGTTAATGTGGTGCGGTGGCGCAAGGAACAGCCGCAACTTCTTGAAGGAAAACCCGCCCTACGATCCCAGAGAAAATTTTCTTTGGTCTCCTTGCTTTGACCAATAACAAGCTTTGCTGACTCCTCAGCTTTTTGACCGTGGACTTCAAGGCAGTGAGAGGCGCGGCTTGGACGGTTGATGACATTCGGCCAGGTGCATCACGGACATATACGGTTGCGGTGAGGCTCGGCTCAGTGGCTTCATGGATCATAGGTGATGGCTTGGCCTTGGGGACGTCGCTGTGGGTGGCAAAAATTGCAGGCTTGATGGCGAGACCTCGGACATGTCTGAAAAATCCTGCAAGAAAGTGAAGCAAAATTGGCAGAGCAAGGGTTGCGTGCGCTGGGATCACCGGAAACCTGCAAATAAGGAACAAACGACTGGACGACGACTTGATTTGGGACTGAGGCTCATCGGGTTAATTGATCTCGCTTGACTTTCTTTTCGGATGGTGTGCTTTCTTATTCGCTGAACGTCCCTTTCTTATTCGCTGAACGTCCCTTCCTCGGACTGCCTCCGATTATTATATTTTAATACCACCTCCACTAAAGCTCCTTTGACCGCCGCTTGGAGTTATCCTCTTAACCTGCAGGGGCACAAAGCAATTTACTGCGAAGAGCACCGAGGCGCGTTCGTTGTGATTCAACACCAGCAGCGTTGTCGAGAGTGGGATGGCGATGAGCTCGAAGTCGCTGGTGTGGTTGAGTCGAGCGGCCGGGTGTCGTTGACGGCGGAACGGCAATCGCATCGCCGTTGGCAATCGAGCAACTGCAGGCGGAAGCTTTGGGTAGAATAGGCAGCACGATCGTTGGGTATGAACTGGAAATTGTCGCAAAAAAGGTTGGACTTTTTGATCTCTGAATGTGAAGACTCTCTCTCGTGTGTCTCTCTATGCTCTCTCAAAATTGTGGCTGTCCCGCTCAATGTAGCCGTGTGTATCAATATGTGTGGTCTCCTTTTTTACTTTGCGCGCGATGTATTTTATATGTCCAAAAAATATATCCCCACGACATATATTTTTTTCCTTTTTTGGTTGCGCACGATACCCCTAAATATGTCGTTGCACCCCGTGCAATATTCCCTTTTGTATTTTTCAAATATTCCATCAAAAATTTATTTTCTACCAAAGATTATACCCATTGGTGTATATTACCTGAATATATAAAAAAATCCTATCGGAATATGCTCGCCGTCGGTCTAATGCTAAATGCAAAAAATGCAAGTTAAAAATAAACGCGCCTAAAACTATATGCTATGCAATTAACTAATTTTTTTTTTCAGGGGTAAAATTAACCCCCAATTTTTTAATGCAATAAATGACTAAACGAGTCGCCAAAATTTAGGTGTCAACAGCTGCCCCTCTTTGAAGGTGAGCTCGAAGAGGTTGCCTTCAAAGACAAATTGAAACCTAAATTTTGACTATGCACATGTGATGAATGATTTTTTGTTGGAAAATGAATTCCATTTTTTAAAGCAATTTATATGATGCATGGAAATGCTAATGCAAATGATAAATGAACCTACCTGGAATAACCTACCTTCAAGGAGGATAGAGTAGTTCAAGATAGTTGGTGTTACCTATCCAGGACCCGTACCATTCTACGGTCGCCTAGAATAGTAACATGACTTTGTGACAATACTGCTTTCCCAGGACCCATACCATTCTACGATCGCCCAGTATGGCAGAAATGAGCTGCTTTCTCAGGACCCGTACCATTCTACGGTCGCCCAATACGGCAGAAATATTTTGTAAGGAACTGCTTTCCCAGGACCCGTACCATTCTACGGTCGCCCAGTATGGCAGAAAGGAGCTGCTTTCTCAGGACCCGTACCATTCTACGGTCGCCCAATACGACAGAAATATTTTGTCTAGGACCCGTACCATTCTACGGTCGCCTAAACAGTGATTCATTTTTCAGGACCCGTACCATTCTACGGTCGCCTGAATAAAGAATAAGTGTTGTCGAGGACCCGTACCATTCTACGGTCGCCTTGACGAAAAATTGATTTTTCAGGACCCGAACCATTCTTCGGTCGCCTGAATGGGGAAATTGCTTTTCCAGGACCCGTACCATTCTACGGTCGCCTATTAGAGCAATAAATGTTGTTTAGGACCCGTACCATTCTACGGTCGCCTAAACGGGGATTTTGCTTGGCTAGGACCCGAACCATTCTTCGGTCGCCCGGCGTTGCAACTTGGAGAAAAATCTTTGGGGACAACTCAATTGAGTGTCGGTGTATTCAAAAGGGGAATACCTGTGCAACGACAAGTATTTGGGGTATAGAGATATACTTACCTGGTGACATCTCTACTTCTTGGGGATATGTCTCCTGTAAAGATGGGCTTTGGGCTACAAAAGCACGCCAGGATAATATAAAAGGATTCCGGGCTACGAAAGGACGCCAGGTCAATTTAAAAGAACAGCTTGACCGAGTCAAGTGTTGAGAATGGGTAGAGATATACTTACCTGATGATATCTCTGATTCTTTAGGATATGTCTTTTGGAACTTAGATATCCTGTGGAGGCCTCTCATCTCCTGGTAGAAATAAATTTTGGAACATTAAGGATGCACCTTGAATGCTTATGATGGTTTCTCGTCTCCTCATATCACGAGGCATCTTGAAAAGAACCTAAATGTTAGGAGCTCTCGAGTCTTTAAGAAAACATTATCTGTCAGACATGATTAGAGCAAAAATGCATTCACCAAAGAAATAAGCAATTAAGGCTATTCTGGAATGCATACTTCAAAATCTACTGAAGCTTTTATCAATTCAATCAAGATTCATGCATAATGACTTTTGCATCATCCAAATTTCCACTAGAGAGAATTATCGTTCAAGACAATTTTCACTCATGACATGGATTTCTTAAGGATACTAAATGAGAGACTTTCGGTTAGAAAGGACTTTCAACTCACTCTCATTTAGAATGGCTATTTTATGAGAATCACTCAATTTCTTCATATCGACATGGGTCCGAGTATTCTCGCAAGCGGTACAATCTTACCAATCTGAGAGGTCTTTAACAGGGACCATAATGTGGGCTTGGTCAACGGCTTTAACAAAAGGGACTGTTTGAGTCAAGGCTATTTAAAAAAACAATTCCACAATTTTCTCCGGGTTTACAAGTCAAGACCTGCAAAATGAGAAAGAAATAATTTTGCTCGCACTTCTTCGAGCAATGCTTAAAAACATGTGAATCCATACACTAATTCAAGTGCCCTAATCTGAAGAGACTTTTATAAGGGACGTAACGTAGGCTGAGTTCACGGGTTGAGAAATGAAAGGATCATTAGGCTCAAAAAGTGTGTAGAGGGTGAGAGTTGATGATCATCTTGGCATTGCCACCAGTTTTCTTTTTCACCATCGGGGATTGTCTTCATGAAGTGCCCCATTGATTGTAAAAAACTCAGCATTTGAGTTCTTTGAGTATTGCTCCATTGGGATTCAACTCTTACAATTGATAGTCACCTATCTTGACTTTCTTTTTTCATCTATGGGCATTGGCCTTGCTTTTATTAAGCACACTGCTTTTTATGCCCCTAGTTCTCATGCATTTTTTCTTCACTTTTTCATGGGCATCGGCCTTGCTTTTACCAGGCACACTGCTTTTTCATGCCCGTTAGTTCTATTTTGAATTCAATTCTTGCGCATAATGCATGCGTCAAGCAATTACACTTTAAATGACACTATAACCTTTCAAGAGTCATCATCTGCCTTTTGCCTTGCCCCAGTGTGGGGGTTGATCATTAACTGGTTTTGCCTTGCCCCAGTGTGGGGGATAATCATCAACTGGGTTTAAAGAAATGAAATTGCAGGCTCAAGTGGGCTATGCAAAGGATATAAGTGTATAGGATAGAGAAATGAATGCTCTTCGTCATCCTAAGGCACTTAAATTAACACATGAATTCAATGTAATAGCATAACTTGAAGATTGATGCAAGTGAGAGCAAGAAAATTTCAATTCATTTTCCTCACCTCATGATACCATTTGATCTCTTAGTTGCCCCGATGTGGGGTGATTCTTGACAGGGGTAATTTGAAAAGAACATCCATAAGTGTATGGGCTCAAAAGGGTTCAGCAATGGATTACTTGTAGTGTTTGGGATAGAGAAATGAATTGCCTCTCATCATTTCAGTTGCCGTACCTTTTGCGAGAGAACTCTTTACCTTATGGATATGAACCTTCCAACACTCATCTCACAAGTGTATAAGTATGGGACTGTGTATAGAATAGGGCTTGCCTTTCATCATCCTGACACGTCTCATTTCGCATTCTTAAGCATTGATGTCACTTTATTGAATTGTCTATCCTGACAAATCTCCACATGAAATTGGTGAGCTAAATCAATATGAAAATTCCCTTTTCAAAAGAGTCTAGCAACTTTAAGCATGAAAAGAGTTTGTTACTTCAAAACAAACAATTTATTGCACTCAAAACATGGTTTTAAGCACTCATTTAGGGGATTGCTCCACAAAAGAATTGCCTCAGCAATGGATGTCTTTGGATCGTCTCTATCCATTAAAAGTGGAGACCCGCTTTTGCCCCTGCACAAGAGAACGTGCATGAATAGGATACTATGCAACATTGGAGTAAATTCAAATTGCACAACCATTTTGTTTCGGATCGAGATTTTGTCTCAGTCATGTCACTACTAGAATCTGTAGTGCCCCAATTCTTCATCTGCAAGAAAAAGAACAAAAGTGTCAATTCCGAAATTAATTATATTCATGAATGCAATATATCCATTTCATCCAAAACAGATGATCCTCTTTTGACTTGTTCCATCATTTTCTCACGGAAATGAGAAACTTCATTTGGCCTTCGAGAATGACATCTCACACAAATTGTTATGAGATGTGCCACATATCACACTTTGGAATCAAGATGATTTTATTCACTCTTGAGAGATGTCATTACAATCGGCTAGGAAATGATCATTTGCCTTCATGTCTATTTTCCTTTGGATGCATGTTCCCAAATCAACGGGCGAACTATCACTGGAAATTGACGCATTATTTTCAAATGCCTCTCTGTTATGCTCTGAGACATGAAGTAAATGAGTTAGAAAAACAAACAAGGGTAACCTAATGCATGCTTTTGGAAATTGCTTGAAAAATGATATATATTTTTTTAAAAACAATGAAGTGTTTTTTTTGTTTTTGAAATTTTTTTTAGGAGGAAGCATGAGAAAGTCCAGCCCTCAGGATTTCTCCGTGGATGATATTTTTTCATGGTTGGACATCGTCATTGGACTGGTTTGGTATACCCCATCATGTCCTCAAAATTGAAAATAAAATTGTAATTTCATTGAATAGAATCAAATGAATTACATTATTGGAATGAAAATTGTGATTCCTAACCCCTAAAAAAAATCGAAAATGATTCCTAGAAAGTGAAAACGATTCCTAAAAAGCGATAAAAATTCTCATGCATGAGATTGTGCTAGGTCACTCTTCATGGTCCATTTCTTCCAGAAGTTCTTCATCAATGTCTCCCATGATGAAATCGTCGAATAGGCTTGTGATTCCTCCTAAGGCGTCATTAAAGTTCTCTGTCTCTGGAGGCGTCAGAGCGTCCATGTCATCCCATCCACTTGGAACTATGTTGCGGGAGTCAAAGTAAAAGCTGGGAGGAGCCGAATACTTCACCAGGTAATCAAACTTGCCACTAGGCTGCCCCAGAGTGTCCATCACTTCCACTTCATCTTGTCTCATCTTAGGGACATTGTCAGGCTTAATTTTTTCGGCAGTGACCAACAGCGGGTCATCTTCCAGGTCAGGCATGTCATCATAGCTCATTTGGGTCTTGCTTGACTGCTTCAGGATTACTGTCTCGGGAAGAGCAGGTGCAAGAGTCAAATCCGCTCGGAGGGATTGGATTTGAGCTGACATGAATTGCATAGAGGCGAGCAACTGTCGGAGTTGGTCTTCCATAGCGGAGATACGATCACACATTTCAGTTTGGTTGGCCATTCTAGCTCTTAATCGCGTGATAATGGGTGAACGTGGAGGATCCGTTATCACCTAAATTGAAGAAATGGACAAAAATAAGTATCTCATATGGAATACGTCGGCCCATGGCAACAGTCTAGAACCTTTATTCATTAATGGAGTTTTTGACAAGCTTATCAAAATAGCAACTTGGAATGTTCTAAACAAATGAACTAAGAAAGTAAACGACTCAACTTTCTAAACATTAATCTAAACATGAAAGTAGCAATATTGATTCAAGCATTTCATCTGGCTTGATCAATATACACTCGGGACACCATTTGGCGCAATCGTTTATTCTCCTCTTGAGCTTTTTCAGCAACTCTTTTGAGGCGTTTATTCTCAGCACGGTTGGTAATCTTCAACGACGCCTCTGGTATCTTCGGAAGCAGCTCCTCGAGAATCTTGTGATGTTGGATGTACTTAGTTGAGGCATAGTACTTTCTTTCTTTGCCTCTCAACTCTTTTTCGGGCCATTTGAGTTTTCGTGGGTGGCACATATCCCACATCGATTTGATAGTGAGAATAGAATCTTCATGGCCTTGGCTTCCATCAACGAAGCTAACTTGGAGCGGATCCGCTTGTAACGTCGGGGGAAGCTCTTGCACGACTTGATACTGACGAGTCACTCTAGTTGGATAGTACTCCAATGCTCCAGTGAATCCCAATAGGGGGATTGGGCCAACACCTCCACACGTGAGTCTTGCCACCCGAACTTGGAACCACATAGCATGCCATAGGAAACCCTTGGAAGTTGGTTTTTTCATGAAAGCTAGCCACCTAGAATAATGATAATCCGGTGCATGTTTTTGATTGTTTTCAAATCTCATAATAGGGTGATTTGAATTACTAACATCATGTATAGTCATTAAACCACCAAATCCCTTTATATGAGAAAGGAACCAGATTTGTAAAAGTTCAGGAGAGGAATGGAGAGTCTTATCCCCATCTCCTTTGAATCGAGTGAGGGAAAGAAAAGTTTCAGTCAGGACAGTGTTTACAAATTTTTTTCTTTCCAACACTTGTCTAACTAAATGAGCAATCAAAGGATTAATGGCATTCTTGCAATAAGGAAATACTATAAACCCAAAGAAAGCTAAAAGGAAAACTCTACGCATTTGAAATGAGGTCCCTTTTTCAAAATATTCTTTCAGAAGAGATAAAGGACATGCATTACGGTGAGCCTTTAAAACCTTTCTTATGTTGTCTTCCTTAGTTCTTAGAAAATCAGATAAGGCCATAACAAGATCTATTCCGATAGGCGGATTAATCAATTCAGCTTTCAAGGATTTCCCTATGGCAATGCTATATTCTTCCAAGGTGGGAGTGAGCTCATGCTTACCGCCGAAGATAAAGGTAGAGGTCTCGGGGCACCAACAATGGGCGAGTGCTTGGATGAGGCCACCATGGATATTGATGCGCAGCAGTGGAAGTAGGCGACCAATATGCGACTCTATGAACTGACGGCCATCTTGATCTAACTTGTCCCACCAAGTGCTAAGCTCTTCCTTTGGATGGAGAATAATTTGAATGTCCGAAGTCCCCATTGTATATTGATCAAGACTCAGGACAATCCTAATGCCATGGACCGACAAAAATAATGCGATAAAGTAAGTAAATTGCAAAAGCAAAAATTTAGAGAACTTACTTTACCAATGGTGAGCAATCACATAGACATGCGCATGGTAAGTGGCTCGATTTCTAATCTATAAGGCTTATCAAAGTGGAGCCACAAGGATGATCAGACTAGCCACGGGCTTGTGGACTATGTCGGGTCCTCATGACTCCGGCTTGGTCAAAGAGCCGACCCGGGTCGCGGGCATGCGGACCGAGGTGGGTACTCTTGACACCATGAAAGAAACTTCGGGATTGAGATGGGCGACTCGTACCGCGAGCATGCGGTCGGAGTGGTATCCATCTCAACACCATCCTAAATGATCCTATGCGGCCCAGGTCCGGCGGCAGGTTGTGTGTGCAAAAGTGTAGTGTAAATGCAAAGCATGCACAACAGTTTATATCAAGCAACACTTCAACATGAAAATAAACCATACATTCCTACACCTCCCTGCAAAACAAAGGTTAGCAAACACTTCCCCTTATACCTCCATCCTGCAAAAACATTTAACACCTTAAATGTTAGGGACGTACCTGGAATCCTCGCTGCCAAACAAAAACATTTTTCAAAAGAAAAAGAAAATTGGCCTAAGTCCACTAAGAGTTTTAACTCAAGTCCCCAGTGGAGTCGCCAAGCTGTCGCGACCAATTTTTTTCGGGTGTGAACCACCTAGGGTTTGGCTAATGGATTGTTAAGCCTAAACTTAACTCGGGCTCTCCCAAGCCCATACCAATTCGCGACTTAGGTTTGAGTTCTTAACATGCAAATGATTTTCAATTAGGAGTCGCCACTAATCTATTTTTGGTGGGTCGATTAGAAACCCAAGTAAAGCAACGGGAGGTTTACTTTACTCCTACGAACCAGAGACTATGGG
Organism: Eucalyptus pauciflora; assembly: GCA_007663325.1. NCBI lineage: Eukaryota > Viridiplantae > Streptophyta > Magnoliopsida > Myrtales > Myrtaceae > Eucalyptus > Eucalyptus pauciflora. The sequence continues at coordinate 4,075,848 of VMYD01000006.1, read as the reverse complement.
TACGGGGACTTGGTTACACTAGATTCCTCTAATGCCCTTTCGGTACCATTCTTTATTTTAAAAAAATGTTTGGCGAGCAGTTTGGATTGATTTTAAATCTATATCCTTAACATATGAGGTGATCATGCGGGTGCACAATCCATCAATTTAACACCCAAGAAAGTAATGAATAAATTGCAAACTTACCTCAAAGCAACGAAAGCATCTGCGTTGTTAGATCAGAATTCACATCAACAGTCTTAGATATGATTTCTAATTAACAAGTAATCACTCAATTTTTGCCTTCACTTTTTAATGAGAATATAGTCCATATGCAATGCAATGTTTCTAATCTAATATGAAATGATATGGCATAACAAAATGTCCTAAACTATATGAATGATTAAAATTTTTTGTGAATTTTTTTTTTAATGAACATGCAATAATTAAATATGCAATCTAAATTAACCAAAATGACCTAATTCTAATGACGGGCAATTTTTAATTAAATGACTCTAGCAATAATCACTAAATGACGTGCATTTCATGAACCTAATGCTATATGACATGCACATGATTTTTATTTACTTAGTAAATATGCAATATATCCTAAGATGCAATGACATGCAAAGAATGCCTAATTCTAATTTTTTTCTTTTTTCTTTTATGAAATTCGAAATTAAAATTGCCAAGTAATTAAACGTGCAATTCAAATTTAAAAAAAAACTAACATCCTACATGAATGCATTTTTTTTATTTTATATTTTAAAAAATTCGAAATAAAATCCCTATTCTAAATATGCAAGATAACAAGAAATATTCTAAAACAAACCTAATCCTTATTCAAATATTTTTTTGGGCTTTTTCTTTTATGGGAGCAATCAAATAAAGCCATCAAGAACAGCACGGCACCAAATCAAGCAAGATATCATCCATGTCCATTTAATTTCGGGAAATAAATTGACGAATCGTATCTTGCGCATGAGATCGGATTGGCCAATTTTTAAATAAAATCACGAATCGTATCTCGAGCATGAGATCGGATTGGTGATTTTTCCGTACGATTGCGGGTCGTATTTCGAGCGTGAAATCGGACCGTCAATCATATGTACGTTGCGAAATTAGGAAGATTTCCCATTTTAAAAGGCTAATCGATATTATGTGGATATCATTCGAGAGTTCAATCAAGAACGCAATAATTCGAGCAGGGCAACGAAATATATGAATCTCGACTAAGATAAAATTATTACCTTGTTCAAACACTTGCTTATCGAAATTGGACAGACTCGACACGGTGAAGAGGTGGTGGGGACTCTCGGTTTCGACTAGCTCGTGGTGGGATTGACCAGCGTGGCAGCGGCTGGGATCATGCAAAGCGAGGCCGAGTGCTGAGGTTACCGGCGGAAATCGCCTGAGAACGTTAATGTGGTGCGGTGGCGCAAGGAACAGCCGCAACTTCTTGAAGGAAAACCCGCCCTACGATCCCAGAGAAAATTTTCTTTGGTCTCCTTGCTTTGACCAATAACAAGCTTTGCTGACTCCTCAGCTTTTTGACCGTGGACTTCAAGGCAGTGAGAGGCGCGGCTTGGACGGTTGATGACATTCGGCCAGGTGCATCACGGACATATACGGTTGCGGTGAGGCTCGGCTCAGTGGCTTCATGGATCATAGGTGATGGCTTGGCCTTGGGGACGTCGCTGTGGGTGGCAAAAATTGCAGGCTTGATGGCGAGACCTCGGACATGACTGAAAAAACCTGCAAGAAAGTGAAGCAAAATTGGCAGAGCAAGGGTTGCGTGCGCTGGGATCACCGGAAACCTGCAAATAAGGAACAAACGACTGGACGACGACTTGATTTGGGACTGAGGCTCATCGGGTTAATTGATCTCGCTTGACTTTCTTTTCGGATGGTGTGCTTTCTTATTCGCTGAACGTCCCTTCCTCGGACTGCCTCCGATTATTATATTTTAATACCACCTCCACTAAAGCTCCTTTGACCGCCGCTTGGAGTTATCCTCTTAACCTGCAGGGGCACAAAGCAATTTACTGCGAAGAGCACCGAGGCGCGTTCGTTGTGATTCAACACCAGCAGCGTTGTCGAGAGTGGGATGGCGATGAGCTCGAAGTCGCTGGTGTGGTTGAGTCGAGCGGCCGGGTGTCGTTGACGGCGGAACGGCAATCGCATCGCCGTTGGCGATCGAGCAACTGCAGGCGGAAGCTTTGGGTAGAATAGGCAGCACGATCGTTGGGTATGAACTGGAAATTGTCGCAAAAAAGGTTGGACTTTTTGATCTCTGAATGTGAAGACTCTCTCTCGTGTGTCTCTCTATGCTCTCTCAAAATTGTGGCTGTCCCGCTCAATGTGGCCGTGTGTATCAATATGTGTGGCCTCCTTTTTTACTTTGCGCGCGATGTATTTTATATGTCCAAAAAATATATCCCCACGACATATATTTTTTTCCTTTTTTGGTTGCGCACGATACCCCTAAATATGTCGTTGCACCCCGTGCAATATTCCCTTTTGTATTTTTCAAATATTCCATCAAAAATTTCTTTTCTACCAAAGATTATACCCATTGGTGTATATTACCTGAATATATAAAAAAAATCCTATCGGAATATGCTCGCCGTCGGTCTAATGCTAAATGCAAAAAATGCAAGTTAAAAATAAACGCGCCTAAAACTATATGCTATGCAATTAACTAATTTTTTTTTTTCAGGGGTAAAATTAACCCCCAATTTTTTAATGCAATAAATGACTAAACGAGTCGCCAAAATTTAGGTGTCAACAGTACGTCCATGATGCGGTGCGATTGGAACGCACCGTTTCGTCTTGATATACTACGATGGAAAGACACCCTTTGAAAGGGTGTGATGGAGTCATATAAAAGACTCTTGAAGACAACCGTTGGCACGGTTGGCAAAATGTACGCTAAAAAATTTCTCTCATTTTTCTTGTCCCATTTCCGTCAAAGAAAAAGAAGGTGTTCCATTTCATCTTTACAAGAACAATTGGCATTTACGTTGTGGAAATCAGGTGCTTTCCTCGTGATTATATTCAAACCAATGTGAAGTATTTTTCTTCGTGATTCATCCACAATTCAATGCTCGTTCCGGGGTAGATTGTTGATTGCGCATCGGATAGAGGTAAGTCGTCTTCCGCTGACTTCCTTCCTACATTGATATCAGAGCCTGGTTGTGATTTCCGCATTGTTTTCATCGAATTTTCTTATTTATCACTTGATATCGAGATCAAGAGATTGAATTCCAGACTGTTTGGATGTTTCTTGCTCGGAAATGCAATCTGAATCGTTGAAAACGAACCGAAGCGAAGAACGGGTTTGGAGTCGTGTACATCCGTACTGTTTGGCCATTTTTCGAAATACGTTTTCAGCCAAAATCAATTTTAAAATACACAGGGTGAAAGTACTCGTCAAGACAAGTGCAGCGGTGGGTCGAGCACCGCCAGAGGAAGCCGAACGCGCCCACACGCGTAGCTAGAAGCCGCGGCACGTGGGCACCACATGCCCAACACGCTGGGGTTCCCAACGCGTCACGCGCGTGTTGACAAACCGACGGGTGCTGACGTCACCATGACGTCATCCAACGGTCGATAACCGCTAGATGACGTCATCGATGACGTCACTGCCAGTGGCAATTAGCCGGCTGATCGTTGCCCGACAACTCGACCCGCGACCCAACCTGAGGCTGATCCGTGACCCGACCCGATCGTTGACCGGTCAACAGGTCAGATTGGTCAACCGGTCTGGCGGTCAAACCGGTCGTTAGGCAACGGGTCAGATTGGACCAGTCGAACTGGCTAGGAGTCGTTAGGCTCGCTGGGGCATGCGTCACACGCGCCGCACACTCAGGCGGCGTGTGTGAGCGTGTGGAAGCTTCGATTGGAGCGTGATCAGCAGTGTTTGGTTCGTATGGATGTTTTCTACACTGTGATATAGTTATTTTGCATATTTGAATTTTATAAATGCATGAAATTGTGTACAGAACCCTAAGTACGCGTATTTTTAGGGTATAAATGCATAGTTTATTCCTTTGTAGCTTGTATTTTCTTATGTTTAAGGAATTACAGTAGCTAGCCTTTATGAAAATGATGTCATATATGATGTGTAGAGCTTGGTTCAATGGTAGTATATCCTTGTTTTTCCGTTATATGTTGAATTGCGGTTTTGATTGTAGTTGCAGCATGATTGTTTTTTGTATGTTGGTTTACATCATGCTATGCTTTTGTGTTAATGGAAAAATGTAGAAATTACATGAGGTCATGTAATTATTTTTCCTTGTAGGAGTTCATAGGTTGGTAGAATTTGAAGGAATTCTCACCTAGAACTTAAAATTCGCGCAAATTAAACTAATTAATGATAATAGAACAATCGTACATGGGAGCCAATTGGAAACATAGTGAACTTTTGTTTCTGTGTCTTTTGTTGAATTATCATCAATTTAGTTTGTTTTTGCTGCAAATTAAATATGTGTGTTACTCTGAAAGGTGTGCTAGTATTGATTTTGCGTTTATTATGTCAATGTGTTATAGCAATTGATTATGGATTCGGCATCCAAAACCATTGTGGCTGACCTCAATTAGGGTGAGAAGCTGAACGGTAACAATTATGATATTTGGCACCGAAAGATTCAGTACATCCTTAAAGAGCAAGAGGTTTTGGAAACCCTCAATCACACCATAAATGAACCTGAGCATGGAACTTTAGCTAAACACAAGAGAGATCTAGAAGCTTATCAAGCTTGGAAAAAGAAGAATAACATTGCTCGCATCACATTGCTGAGTTGTATGCAAGATGATCTCATGTGTGAGTTTGATAAAGCTCAATCAATGTGGGTTGCCTTAAAAAATAAGTTTGGGGGTACATTTAACACTAAGTTGAGGAGACTTACCATCAAGTTTGACACATACCAAAAGCGTCCAAATGTAACGATGAGGCAACATCTTCGAGAGATGTCAAACATGATTCGTGAGCTGAAGTCGGCATGTCACTCCTTTACTGATGAACAACAAGTTCAGGCTGTTATAAGTAGGGGTGTACATGGTCCGGGTGGGCGGTTCCTTGCCTAGAACCGGGAACCGCCCGCTAAGGACTGGTTCCAAAAAATTAGAACCGGAATCCACCCATTAGTTGCATGGATCCACCTGAGAATCAGACCGCCAGTCCGGTCCGGTCCGGTTCCTGGGTGGATCCATGGAATCGGTCTCATCAATAATAATATCGTTTTCCAAATCCCGTCATGAGTACTCTTCATATCGAGTAATATTTTTATTTAAATTGAATCGGCTTAATTAAGAATGTTATTTTTATTTTATTTTATTGGAAAACACTACCAAAGAAGAGAAATATGTTTTTTTCCTGTTTTTGAATCATTTCAGTTGAAATCTAAAATATTCTTTAAGTTCAAGGTTATAAATGATTGTCATATTTAAATCGTATTTTCCTTTATCCCTAAACAGTGCTCAATCTCTTGAACACAGTATCATATGTGAGTCTCGGAAGTATCCTTTAAATGAGCCATTTGTTGAGTTGTTGAAATGCAACTTACACTTCACTAAATTTTTATAAAAACATGGAAACCATGAGAGGAAATGAAGCCCTAAAATTTAGGTTTGCTAATTAGTAATTTCGAAATTTATTTTAATATTAAAAAATAATATATTATTATAATATAATCGATCCGGTCCGGGTGAGCGGATTTGCCCATGGAATTGGCAACCGGATCGGTACCCATCGGTTCCCATAAATTGGAACCAGGAATCGGACTGATTCCCTCAAAAACCACCGGTTCCGGGCAATTCCGGGCCAATTCCGAGCGGTTCCGAGCGGGTCCCGGTTCTTTTGCACACCCCTAGTTATAAGGTCTATTCCTAACAATTAGGAGCATATGAAGATCAATATGATGCATAATGAGAATATTGTCACTTTTGATGATATAGCGCGTCATTTGGAATTAGATAATGAACACTTAGAGGCTGCGAGATCCTCTACCCATGCTTTTGTTACTGAATCGAGTTCGCGCAAAGCTTCGGGCTTTAAGCGCAAAAGGAATCATCAATTCAACAACAAAGGGAAAAAGACTAATCGGACACCTAAAAGGGCAAGACCTTCTGACGCAAGAAGCGTGGTGGGAAGAAGGACAAGACCAAGATGGAGTGCTACAATTGTGGCAAGTTAGGTCACTTTGCTCATGAATGCACTAAGCCGAAAGAGGTACCCTATCACTCCATTACTTTAAGTAATGCTTTTGTTTCTAGCACTGTAATGCTTGCCGAATCTTATCCAATGTGGACTGTAGACTCAGGAGCAATAGACCACGTAGCTAGAGACTGGGAAGCATTTATGGAGTATCGTTGAATACAGCCTGAAAGAAAATGGATATATGTCAGGAATAACTCAATAATTGAAGTGAAGGGTATCGGCACATGTAAATTAATTTTATGTGGTGGTTGAAACCTATTCCTACATGATGCCCTCTACGCCTCCAAATATTCGACGAAACTTGGCCTCCGTAGTTGTTCTTCTTAGCTTAGGTTATGTATTGAATTTTCATAGTGATTGTGTTGACATTTTGTTTGGAACAGTTTATTATGGTTCGGGTCATGTATCGAATGGTTTTATGGTGTTAGACATTGACTATGATCAATACAATATTAATGTTGATAATTTTTTTTTCTTTAATTGCATCTTCTAGTAATATTGAGATTGATGCAAGTACTTAGCATGCTAGATTAAGTCACATTGTGTTGCAAAGAATGTAAATATTAGCTAAAGAATGTATTTTAGGGTCACTCACTAATGTTAATCTACCCGTATGTGAACATTGTCTAGCGGGAAAAGTAACTAGAAAATCATTCGATAAAGGAACTAGAGCCGAATTTCCATTGCAACTCATACATTATGACATTTGTGGTCCTTTGAATGTGAGAGTGAGGCATGGAGCCTCATATTTCATCACTTTCATAGATAACTTCACGCGTTTCAGTTATGTCTTTTTGATCTCCCATAAGTCAGAAGCATTAGATTGCTTTAGATGATATATAACGATGATAGAGAATCAGTTGAATAAAACAATAAAAATATTGAGAATCGATCGCAGACGTGAGTATCTATCGGAGCAATTCAAGGCTCTTTGTGATGAAAAGGGAATTGTATGACAATTGATTATTCCTAGTACTCTACAACAAAATGGGGTAGCTGAAAGAAGGAATAGAACCCTATTGGAAATGGTTAGGTCTATGATGACGCAAGCAAATTTACCTATCTCCTATTGGGGAAATGCATTATTGACTGCTGCCTAGGTATTTAACCGAGTGTGTCGCGACTTGATTTTCGGGTGAACCATCTAGAGTTTGGCTAATGAATTGTTAAGCCTAAACTTAACTCGGGCTCTCCTAAGCCCATACCAATTCGCAACTTAAGTTCAAATTTTAACATGCAATTGATTTTTAACTAAGAGTCGCCACTAATCAATTTTTTGATGGGTTGATTAGAAACCCAAGTAAAGTAACATGAGTTTTACTTTACTCCTACAAACCAGAGATTATAGGTACGGGAACTTGGTTACACTAGATTTCTCTAATGCTCTTTCGGTACTATTCTTTTATTTTTCAAAAATGCTTTTGCAGGCAGCTTAAATTGATTTTAAATCCATTTCCCTACCATGTGAGGCGATCATACAGGTGCGCAATCCATCAATTTAACACCCGAGAAAGCAATAAATAAATTGCAAAACTTACCTCAAAGTAACGAAAGCATCTGCAATGTTAAATTAGAATCAACATCAACAACCTTAGATATGATTTCTAATTAACACGCAATTTCTTTTTTTTTCCACTTAATTAATGAAAATCATGTAATATGCAATACAATATTAACTAAATGACCTAATTCTAATGACATGCAATTTCTAATTGAATGGGCCTAGCAAAAATATTAAATGGCATACATCTCAATGAATCTAACCCTAATGACGTGCATATGACATTTTTTCATTTTCCTTAGAAAGAATGCAATTTATCCTAGAAAATAAAGCTAATTTATCCTAAGACATTTTTTGTATTTTTTATGAAATTCGAAATTAGGTAAAATGTGAAAATTATCTAACTAGATTAAGATCCTATTCAATTTGTATTAGGAATTGGGTTGAGCCAAATCCTAATTTAAACTAAAATATTATCTTAACCAAAATAATCCTAAAATGCAATATATTTGAGAAAATGCCTAAACTTATAATAAATTAAGAAAAATATTATCTAAAATTAAACTAAATGCAATTTTACCCTAATATGCCATGGCGTGCAAAATATGCCCCCTAATTCTACATGACATATGCATGATGATTTTTTTTTTGTGGCTTTTCCTTTTTTCCAAAATTTAAATTTAACATGCAATTCAAATAATAATAAAACTAGAATCCTAAATGAATGTACTTTCTTTTTATTTCCTTTTTTTAATTTTGAAATTAACAATTGCCAAATAATTAAACATGCAATTCAAGTTAAAAAACTAGCAACTTAAATTAATTGATTTGATTTTTTGATTTTTAAAATTCATGATAAATAGAATGTTTAGCCTAAATATGCAAATAACCCTAAAACATGCAATATTTTAACTCAGACATATCTCAAGATAAATAAAACAATCAAGTCCATTCAAAATTAACCCGAAAAAGATATCACATATTGTTTAGATCAAGGGATAATATTTCGCTAGTAAAATCGATAAATTGATCTTAAGCCTCAAAGATCAAAATATCGATTTTATTCCCACTTGATTAATTATTTAATCTAAAGCCTTATAGATGAAATAAAAAATCCTGGTGCGGTTGCGAATCAGGCGATATATTGGGATTTCCAATTATGTATAGATAGGTATTTCAACCAAAGAAAACAACATATAAAGAGATAATAATAAATAAAAAATTTAAAAAATAAAGAAAAACCTAAACTTACCTAATAAAGTAAAGCAAAAATACCTAATAAAAAAATTTCTCTTTTTTTTTTTTTAAAAAAAAAAAAGAAACTTTGGCCATCGGTTTTGGGGAAGTCGCCGGCGAGAGGGATTGATGGTGAATCTCCGACAAAGGTTCAGCAGGCACCAACGGCGAGCGAGCAGTGAGCGGGTCGGCGTCACGGGTCTGGGTCTCCTGGCATCGCACGGAGGAGGACGACAAGGCGGCACGGCGCGACTAGCGTCGCAGGTCGGACAAAGGCGGAGGCATGCGACGAATCGGCAACTAGCTCGGGCGTCGGGAGGACTCCGGCGGCAGGGATTGGCGTGGCGGGGCGAATTGGCGTCTGGATCTCGGACCGATGAGTGAGGCTCGGGCGCGACTACTACAAGGGATCTCGAATCTACCAGCGTTGGGGGGGAGATCAGGGGTGCGGCTGCCAGGCGACGTTGACGGAGACGCGGTGGGACTGGGCAAGATCGACGGCCGACGTCAACGAAGAGGCGGCATCGTGAGCTTCAGGCACTGGTAGGGTCGCAGACGGAGATGCGACGCTGGCGCGGCACTGGTAGGGTCAAGGGGAACCCTTAGGAAGATGAACAATCTCGATTAGGGTTTTCCCCTCCTTTTTATTTTTTTATTTTTTTTTTCCGAAAAATCTCTCCCCATCACCTTTTTTCAAAATTTTACTCTAAAAATCAACCTTTCACCTATTTTGCTCTCAAAATTTGCCGACCCTTTTTTTGTACCCCATCACACTTTTTATAGGGTAAAAAATTGAATCCTTATTGCATATTTCGTTTCCAATTTTGCTCGTACAATATTCTCTTTTGCATGTTCTGCATATTCCATTCCTAAAAAATTTCCTTTCCGCTCAAAATACACCCCATAGTGTATATTACTTGAATATGTGAAAAATCTGAACAGGATATGTGAAAAATCCTCCCTTTACCGGCAGTCTAAAATAAAAATAAAACAAAATAAAATTAAAAATAAAAATAAAAATAAAATGTTTCTAAACTATATGCCATGTGTGTGTGTGTTTTTTTTATTATGTTCTTTTAATTTAGCAAAAATCAACCCAAAAAATTTAGGTGTCAACAGAGTGCCCTCAAAATCAGTCACTTCCACCCCTTATGAATTATGAACTGGTAGGAAACCAGACTTAAGCAATCTACATCCATGGGGATGTGCAGCTTATGTTCATGATTATTCCCACAAATATGGCAAATTAAGTCCCAGAGGGAAGAAATGTATCTTTATAAGATATTATGAACACTCCAAATGGTACGTGTTCATAGGTGAACAAGCTGATGAAAGTATAACCGAAATGGAGTCACGAGATGTCACGTTCTTGGATAACGATTTTCCTAGTAGATGAGAGATTAATAAGGACTTCCAATTATATGAGATGGAAGATTCTAAGAACACACCCACTAATGTTGTAGAGGGAAATGAAGATTTAAGGGGAAGCATTTATGATTACTCAGAAAGACGATGCTGAGCCTAAGACTGTTCAATAGGCTCTCTCATCCTCTGATAAAGAAGAATTGAGAAAAACTTTGGAAGATGAAATAGAGTCAATGAGGGCAAATCATGTCTAGAACTTGGTTGATCTACCACCCAATCATAAGCATAAGGCCATTGGAAATAAATTGGTCTTTAAGGTTAAGCGAAGGGCGGATGGATCCATTGAAAAGTATAAGGCTCGTCTTGTGGCGAAATGTTATACTCAACAAAAGGGTATAGACTATAAGAAAACATTTTCACCGGTTGTAAGGTTTGCCTCAATACCCCTTATCCTAGCCATCGTTACACATTTAGACCTTGAATTACATCAAATGGATGTAAATATGGCATTTCTCAATGGAGAACTAAATGATGAAATCTATATGAAACAACCAATAGGTTTCATAGCTAAAGGTCGAGAGTATAAAGTTTGCAAACTTCATTGCTCAATATATGGTCTTAAGCAATCATCTAGATAGTGGTATCTTCGTTTTCATTGAGCCATAACAACTTTTGGTTTCACGATAATTGAAGAAGATCACTGTGTATATGTCAAGCGATCCGAAGATAAATTTGTGATTTTATCACTTTATGTGGATGATATTCTATTGGTTGGAAATGACAATGTTTTGGTTATCACCATAAAAGAATGGTTGTCCTCCAATTTTGAAATGAATGACATGGGAGAAGTTGTTTATATATTAGAAGTTAAGATCGAAAGAGATCGATCAAAGAAACTCCTTACTTTATCACAAAAATCTTATATAATGAAGATTCTTAAACATTTCAATATGCAGTACTGTAATCCCACTAATACCCCTGTCATGCAAGGTGGAGACCTAAGTACTGAGATGTGTCCTAAAACTCCAGAAGAAATTAAAGTAATGGAAATTGTTCCTTACGCTAGTGTAGTCGGAAGTTTGATGTATGCTATGATGTGTACTCGACCCGACATATGTTATGCCGTGGGATTGGTGAGTCAAATCAATCAAATCCCAGTCAAGCACACTAGAAAGTAGTGAAGAGGATCCTGAGATACTTGAAAGGCACTATGGACTATCGACTTTGTTACCAAGGGAGTGATTTACGCATATTAGGCTATTCAGATGTTGATTGAGGTGGAGACCCAAATGAGCGTAAATCGACTTCTGGATATACGTTCTTGCTCAATGGAGGTGTGATTTCTTAGAATAACAAGAAACAAACATGCACGGCCTTATCTACGATGGAGGCGGAATTTATTACATGTTTTTTCGCAGTGCAAGAAGCAGTATGACTAAAACGTTTCTTGGAAAATTTAGCCACTGTCACTGAGGTTCCAAGACCGGTGATAGTTTATTGCGATAGTCAAGCAGCCATTGTCTATGTGAAAGATCCTAAGTATCATGGAAGGACGAAACACATTGACATAAAAAACAACTTCATAAGAGATATAATAGCGCAAAAAGAAGTGATCCTACAATACATTTCAACCAATAGAATGGTTGTTGATCCATTTACGAAGGTTGTTCCTAAAGACATAGTCTTGACTCACAGGATGTCACTAGGATTGCGTAAAATATGAAATGTGTTATTGTAGAGGATCATTGGTTTATGTATATCTGGACATATGTATTGTACTTATTTGTCTATTGGTGACTTGATGTTTTATCAATAAGTACAAATCTATTATGAGACTAGCACAAACATATTGAAAAGTATGTCAACAGGTAATGATTGACTCACTCACATGAGCAATCACCTCAAGTGCTATAGTTAACACGTTGAGATGATACGTTATGTACAAATAAATGCTAAAGAGCAAGTTTAGTACATAAAATAATATGTCGCATTTATTGGAGTCAAGATGAAGTCTGTGATTTATTTATAATAACACCGAACATGATAGTCCCACAATCATGTATACCTGAAAGATGCCGAATGCGAGTACTTAATTGGGCGCTATAAAAAGCGAGTTGATGTAGCACGCGAGCTAAATATGAATACGTGAGAAGCACGTGACTATATTTAGGCTAAGAACCGTATAGTGGATATATTTAATAAATGACATACATTCTTAAAGAAAGAGAAATCCACTATAGCATGTAATTCATACTATATGTGCATTGTTCGACCGACAAGGGAAGGTGAGTAAAATTATCCCTATTTACTCATCGTGTGAGCCCTTGAGATAATTTATAATTTACCTCATTTTGTGCCCTATGTTACTTCTGACTATGTTCTCAAAGTGAAATATCAATGTTGCTACTTTAGCATGTTACCGGCGGTCATGAATAAATATGGTTTTATGGGACGTGTCTAGGAAAGCAATTGTTCTAAAATGGAGAGAGACATGAGTGCGAAGGAAGACTATTATTGTTTTGCATCTATCACATATATTTATTGGTCGACCAATTATATCGCCTTCTGTGGTTGCGGATATAATTGTAAATACATGGTGTTTTGAGAATAGTCAAGTATAGCCTTTAAGGGATAGGTATACTTGAATTGATGTAACAAAATATGTCTGGGGCACCGTGAGACATCAATTGTTAATTTCTTTCGAGGTTGTAGCGATTATGTCATCCCTAAAAGGTGCATAATTTGAGCTCCCAAGTGTAGGTGTACTCACTGGTCGCACAGCTTACTTGCCAGTATGAATTGTTTTGTAAAGTTGATAAATGTTGAATGCCTTATATTCTTGATAGAGCACTATCAAGCCCATCATATCCGAGTGGGAGATGTTGTACTTAATTAGTATGTCCATGATGGGGTGCAGAATGCACCGTTTTGTCTTGATATGCTACGATAGAAAGACACCATTTGAAAGGGTGTGATGGAGTCATATAAAAAACTCCTGAAGACAATCGTTGGCACAATTGGCAGAACATACGCCCAGAAATTTCTCTCATTTTTCTTGTCCCATTTCCATCAAAGAAAAAGAATGAGTTCAATTTCATCTTTACAAGAACAATTGGCATTTACGCTGTGGAAATCAGGTGCTTTCCTCGTGATTGCATTCAGACCAACGTGAAGTATTTTTCTTCGTGATTCATCCGCAATCCAATGCTCATTCCGGGGTAAATTGTTGACTGCGCATCGGATAGAGGTAAGTCGTCTTCCGCCGACTTCCTTCCTACATATGACATGAATATTCTTTCCACCTATTCGCAAATCTGTCAGTGGAAAATTGCTGCCGTCCATGTAAAAACCAAAAAGTGAAAATTTACATCATTTCTTCATTACCTTTCCAATTGTTTTTGCTTTCCAATTTGGCCTTTTCGAGACCTCAATTTGATATCCACACCGACAACATTTGAACATAATCATTTTCACATATAATTTACATAAAGCATTGGCATAAGAAAATAGCATTGTAACTATGTAAATGACAAGTCGATTCTCTGAAAAGTCTAGGACACTAACTCGATAAACAATGCAACAATGGTTCTGCAACTCATCCAAATAAACTGTAGACGATGGAAGGAAATGCAAGTTTCAGCTCAGAGAAGATGGCATGCTCTGTGTGATGTCCCAGTGTTGGACTATTAACTTCTCACGTCCATGGTGGGGAGCTTCGCGGAATGAGTGAATGAGAAATGCATTGGACTACGAATCCTTTTTATGCCTGCCTCGTCCACAGCCTAATTGAGTGTCTTAATGGGAGTTCGTTGTGCCTTTTGGGAGTTGAAGGCGCGTTAGATCATTCCATTCTGCCGAGTTCTTAGTTTGTCAGCAAAACTCAAATCAGCCTTTGTTCAAAACTTGATAAGAATCCAAAGTTTTACTGGCACGCTCTCTGAATTAGCTAAACATCATTAGGATGTGGGTCCTATGTGTTTTTTCTCTTCTAGTCGACTTAGATCTTGAAATATAATCATAATTTAAATAGTATTAATCGATGTTCCTTTTCTTTCTCACTAATTTGGTGTTTTGCGAGTCGGGTGTAAGGATTCGACTATTAGGGTGGCTTCCTTGAGCGGGAATTCCAATTCCTCCTTGGGAATAACAACCACCATCATCACTCAGATTCAAAGCTGAAGCTCTGGAGATGAGTTGTTACAGATCCAGAGGAAAAAGAAGAGTATGGAGTCGAACCAGGAGTCGGCTAGGCGGTCGGGGATGCAGAAGCAAAGGCGCTTGGGCGAGCTTATGGCCGAAGCGGGTCGATAGAGGAAGGACAACAACCAGATCATCACGAGCATAACCCACCGCTTTCTGGCCCTAGAGACCTAGAACTCGATCTTGAGAGCTTGCGGCCCTCGTGAGCTAAGCTAAAGACTACAGTCCCTCAAGGACATTCTATTTTTCTTAAAGAAGAAGATGAATTGGAGAGTTTTCAGGAGGAAGAAGGGAGAGGAAGATGAAGAGAGAAAAGAAAAGAAGAAAGAAAAAGATAAAAAAAAAAAAGGCATTTAGACGAAAATGCCCTTGATGATGGTTTGGAAATTGGCATGTTAAATGCATATGCTTGCCAAGCTTTTGTTTGAGATTAAATTGATTATTTTAGGCTTTTATATGAAATAAAGTCTACTCCACGCACTCTTTTAAAAAATTAGCTCACTTTAGGCCATCGTTTGAAAGTTTCCCTTCTTTCTTTTTTTCTTTTGGTGTGAAGATTTTATGAGATGATCAATCCGCATCCACGCACTATATTTTGTGTCATTGACTTTTGGACAAAAATGCCCTTGATTATGGTTTGAAATTGGCATGTGAAATGCACATGCTCGCCAGGGCTTTATTATTAAGTTGATTATTTCAAACTCTTATTTAAAACAAAATTAACTTCGAACCCTCTTTTGAGAAAACGAACTCACTTAAAGCCTTTATTCAGAATTTTTCTTATGATTTTTTTGTTTCCTTTTTAGGCCAAGATTTTATGAGTTGATCACTCCGCATCCATGATTTATATCTTGGATCATCGACTTCGGCTCCACTACAGATGTCCAAGTTTGCGGTGGTGAAGCTATCTCTTCAATAAACAAACCAACTAGTCCAAACTTTTGATTAGAGACAATATCCGTGTCTCCTAAAACCAAAAGTTGTTTTCATTGAGCTTCAATTTAACAAAGTTTGCAAATTGATATAAAATGGAAATTACAGGTTTAAAGAACGAAATGGCATGATTATATTGATTTTCCTTTTTAACAAGAAAAGGTCACTGTGCCCTTTTGTGGCTCTAATACCATAAAAATAAAGAAGGATCGAATGAACCACACTAATTTCGTTGATACTTACAGTAATATCTTAAATGAGAATATTGTTACCTATAATCATGGTGGAAAGTAAACATAAAAATAGTAATTTATCTAAATGAAAATTGAATAAAAACAAATCAAGGGAAAATATTTAAATCATCAGTTCAAGGATCCTCTCCTTGATAAGTTATCTTCCTGTTGATTTGTGGAAGATTTCCTGTTATAACCATGCTGATATGTTGCTATTTGATTTGTTGCTTCGATAGTAATCACCCCAAACGCTCGGACGAAAGTCCGTCGGCTGGTGTTCCTTTGTTGGGAGAAGAAGATGAAATTTCTTAAACCTCGACTGACCTACTTTGTCACGCCCTGAACCTCGAGCGCACACACATCCCTCAGTGATCGATAGAATTTTGTGACGTTCCCAAGACTCATCGCCGACCCTTTTCATTTTATTGCACATGCAAAAGCGAATTAACTAATCCCCTGACAACCACAAACATGGGATAGAAAAGTGGGACAACCAATTTCAAATCAAATACACTTTTACAAACACTTCAAGCTTATACATAAGGTCTATGTTATAAAGAACTACCGAGCCACCTATGCTCCTAACCCTTCTGCTTCAAGCTCCTAGCTCTTCACACTAGGGACCTAAAAATGGTCATTCAATAACCAGTGAGAAATAAATCTCAGCAAGTTCCACCCCTAAGCCCCGGTTAATACACCAACTTAACTCAGGGTATCTATCAAGAACAACCCCACCACAAGCAACAACCAACAGTCGATTCGCATACAACATTACCCGGTATGCCATACCCTGCACGTTATAATTTAGCATGATACACGTAATGCACATGGCCATTAGATGATACATTTCATCAATCACATACGAGTCGCATGACAAGCGATCTCACTTGGCCATTGCCACACCCTACATGTTATCGATTCATGCGTGTGTGCCATAAATAATGTGCTTAACTCATGTATGACTGAAATCGCAGATGCCATGATTCTCATGCGTTCTTGCACATTAGCATAGTTCAAAAACACCATGCATATACTAAATGCATACAATAATTCAAACGCCTCACTCATCCCAGTCAACCACAGGGGTCTTGATTATTAGACCAAATCGTTATGACACGTCCCATACCATGCCACACAATTTCATCCCATAATCCGGCGCGTCAATAACATTCAGCATGCGTTCCAAATTGTTATTCATTGACACTCAATGGTATATCCTACTCGCGGTTCAGCTATCTACCGACATTAATGCCAGACATCATCTCCCCCCTTGGAGCACGGCTTCGTCACTACGTCGACGGCATTCCCGAAGGAGCATCGGTCCAGTCGGCCTAGCCTCTATTGTGACCGGAATCCATTGCGCAGGCATCCCATATAGGGGCACATCCAGCTCAATAGCCCGGGACGGTTTCCTCTTAGCCAACACACGACAATTCAATATCGGCCTAGGACACTTTACATTTCACTCAAATGCCTCGATTAAAATAGTAATCATGGCCTCTTTCCTTCGTATTAAAAACATCTGAGAAAGTAGTCGTGCGTGGGCACACACTAATTCGAACTAGAAAATTGATATTTTCCTTTTTCAAACCCCACTTTTTGATATAATACTTAAAATCTATTTTCGGTGTCAAAACCCGACACCCAGGATTTTATGAATAAATACCAAATTTTCCAATCATCACACAATTGAACAATCATCACTCAATTCATGTAGATGTCCATGGATTTACTCCTTCATTTCCTTCATAAAATCAACACACATGAATTTTGGACATTTTTCGCATTTTGGATGAACAGTGCACGTGAACAGTACTCGGTGAATAGTGCTCGTGAACAGTAATTTGTGAATAGTATCGCGTGAACAGTAAATTTCCAGAATTTAATAAACCATAAATTATATTCATAAATTAAACAAAACATTAATTAAAACGAACAAACAATTAATTAAGCAAAACAAGCTTAATTAAACACATAAGCACAATTAAGTAAATAAAGCGAGATTAAGCTAAACTAATCTAATCCATCCATCTAACCACCTATCTTAGGACTAATACAACTTAATTAAATCTCATAAACTAGAATTAAATCTAACTAAACTAACCTTAAGCAAGTTTAGGCACTAATCGAATTATTAGGAGCTAAACTCACCCGTTAAGCGGGCCAGAGGCACCGACGCAGCGGCGACAACGGTGGCTATGCACCAGGACCTCAACAACGACGATCCAAGACGATCTCAAGCTCAACACAGCAACCACAGCCTTTGTCTCCCTCTGAAATTCTGAAAAACAACCCTACTGGAGGAGAAAACAAGTTAAACGGCTTGGCCGGAGCTCCAGCGAAGTGGGTGGCCGACAACTGGCGGCACCAGGAGGTCAAGGGGGAGTGACTGGTAGCTGGGCTAGGTGAAAGAATGATCAAAATGGGAGAAAACGGGCCGAAATCGCGAACCAGGCGGAACTGGGCAGAACCGGGCGGTACCGCGGTCGGTGGCTTGTCGCCGGATTTCGGGATGACCAGAGAATCGTTCCGGCGAGCGGTTGAGTGCTCTGGTACAGACTCAAAGTCATCTTTACGGTGGTGGGTGGAGCGTAGCCTGATTCTTACGTGAAGACCACTTTAAACTCGAGTTTTTTACGAAAGGTCAGTTTGGAGCAAAACAGTTTAAGGCGGTTGGACTGCCGCTGGCTTCTAGCCGGAATTCAGGACGGCCGGAGAATCATTTCGGCGAACAGCCAAGTCTCCCTACACGTTCTAGATCTCCTGAAGACAATGGTGGGTGGCACGAAGGCTGATTCATCCGGAAAGCCAACAATCAACTCGGATCTTTGGAGGAAGGTCTGCAAGAGCAAAACTGGAGGAAGGAGAACGAGGAGAGAGAGAGCTCCGTCAAGGGAGAGCCGAATGAGGAGAGAGAGAGAGAGTGAAGTGAGGGATGTGAAGGCCTCATCAATGCTTGCCCAACTCCCCATGCAAGTCCCCTCACCTTCTCTCTCTTCCTTTGCCCTTATCCACTTGCTTTTAGGGGCAATTTGGTCATTTCACCTTGCACCAATTTACCAATCTAACCTTGGGCTGAAATTGGTGGATGGGCCTAGGAATTGAGCTTGGCCATGAATAGAAGTGGGCTTAGAACTTTATTGGACTCAAAGTTGGACCATGGGCTTTGAAAGATAAATAGTTGGTTTAGGCCCAATGGCTCATTTGATTGTCTTAGGCCCATTTGGTGGCTATCCCAACTTGGGCGTAAGGCCCATACTCGCTTGACCCGGTCCACATCCTCACGGGCTTACTTTCTCAGTCTGAAAATCCATTTTCCAATTGCTCGTCTTCATTGGCTCTATCGACTATTGAAGCGGCTTCATCTAATGTATGTCCCAAACATTCCCGATAATTCGAAGCCCAATCTTTAGTTCTCATGCCATGTAAATTTCGCCCGATGCTATTTTGGGTACAACTCAGACTAACGGGTGGCTCCGAGGATTCCCGCGTGATCTGCTTGTGTCAAACCACGTTCAAGACATCTTGACGCATGGACGTCCTTAACTGCATGAAATTACGAAGGATGGATTCTTATTTTAAAGTACACGATCACTGAGGATCGACATAAGGTCGTTCGCAGGTTCAATAATGATAAACGGAATCACCCATCGTTCCATTATGTTCTGTCCGCAAATCGACTTCTAGTCGTCCTTAGAATCGGCCTGTCTATCTACAGGATTGTCCTCACATAAGTCTCACGGTCAAGTCGTTTTCCCAAGTCAAGTCATTTAGTTGTACGAGTTCTGTCCTCATTAACCTTTCCCCTCAAGGTCAATATCTCAGGAGTGATCAATTCCGAGTGAGATCAACCAACAATGCATAAACGAAATTCACATTTATTCATCCCTTATAGGGCTTGAATTTCAGGATGTCACATATTTTCCCTACTTTTCATGTTTCATTTTTTGATAATAGACTAATACACAAATAGTCGATCTTCGAGTGGCCCTTTGCGTTGCAAAGCATCACACTACTTGATGGGCATCTATAGAAAATATGTTCATAACCACCATGTTACTTAGACTAATTTTGAGATCAAATCAATAACATTTCAATGAATAATACCCTAGTGAGATTATTTCGTATGAAAAGGGAATATACTCCTTATGGTATCTTTGATCTTATCCATCCCATCCTTGATATGACAATAGATATCCTTATATTTAAATACAGCTATTTTCTTTTGGGAAAAAAATTATTGCTTATGATTCGATAAATTTTGTGTCTTCCATAACTAGACTTAGGGTCCTTTTTTCAGGAAACTTGTATTGTTATCCTTTTGTGACAAGCTGAGTCTAATCATAAAGCATACGAAGTGTGTGGTTTTTGGCTTCCAATGTGAGTGGCTAACTCGGTTAGTGGTGGAGCTCGATTGGGTTGACTACGATCTTGGATTCATACGTCGAGTCACGCCGTTCCTATTTTTACCTCCAGACACTATTCTTGCTGTATTCGAAGGTGGTTGGGACTAGGTGCTGCCTTTTTCTTGCAATTTAGTGAAAAGATTTCCATTATATAATCATCGAAATACTAAGAAGCAGGACAATCATCGTGATTTACATTTTGCAAGTCATCATTTAAACTAGCAATCGTCGTGTAAGGAGGTCTACTTCTTAAAACGTGATAAGATTTCGCAGCACCATCACCTTTACCAACATTATTGGAAAAAAAATTATTGGCACCAACATTCTTGGACAAAATCTCATTCACATCTTACAGTGCATGAATAAGATTTTGTCCATGAATGTTGGTAAAAGTGATGGGACTCCTTATTTTAGGGGCACGTCTTCCACGAAATATTTTGTCCATGGATGTCGGCAAAAGTGATGGTGGTGTGAAAGATCTTTACATGATGATCGCTAGTCTACATTACAACATGCAAAATGAAATAACGTTTGTATTCCTGCTTCTGACTATTTCGATGATTATCTATGGTCCAGGTGGAACTCTTTCCGCTTGATTGCAAGGATAGTGTCTATAAGAACCTCGTGACTCAACAAATGTTTCTAAGATCACGGCAGAGCCAATCGAGCTACACCACCACTCACACCAATAAAATGACCCACTTTTGAGTATAATCTACGAACGACAAACTTAGTCAATAATAGCAGAGTTGGGTAAATAACAAACATCATTGATGAAAAGAACAATTGACAACTTAAAGATTATCGACGACTCGCCAAGAAAGTTATTAGTAGCAAACATCAGTTATCAACATCAACATGTCATTGTCAAGTGACAATATTTTCATATAGGTAACTATTGAGTGGTTATGCTTAGTGCCCTTAGTTTGGCAATTTTGTAAGTTTTTTATGAATAAGGTTGTTGTAACTTCTTGTTACCACAAATAGTATTAGGATGTTATTAGTTTTGAATTAAATAATCGTTTCTAATCATCCATTGTAGGATTTTATTATTCTTTGTAAAGCTCTTCAATCAATCACAAAATTCAACATTTTTTACAAATTTATCTTTATCTTTCTTTTCTGCTAGCCGCCATTGCCTCCAATCTTCACGGTTTTAAATTTCTTCCCAATTATTTTCCCAACCAAGATCAAAATAGCATCCTTCGCAACCATAGTCGATTCACACATTAATCCATATATATTCGAGTGTCACTTCATTGTGATCCAATTCTGGTGAAACGTCTTTTTGGATAAATTGAAAGGTATTTCATCGCCGATTCAATTCTGGTGAAACAACCACCAACCAAATAGGCAACTCTAATTGTAAGTCGAAAACAATATACTTTGTACACTTTATGATTAGATTCAGCTTGCTACAAAGAGATAATCATTAGTGCTGCATAATGAACAAATGCAAATTTCCTAAAAGAGGACCCTTTGGTCTAGTTTGGAAGAAATATAAAATTTGTTGATCCCTAAGGAACATACTTTCAAACGTGATGAACAAGATCATTTATATTATAAGGAGAATATCTTCTTTTAGTATGAAAAAATCTCGCTTGTGTAAAATTCATCCAAATGTGATTGGTTTTGTCTCAAAACTAGTCCAAATAGCCGCTCCTTGGTCTTCAACTCACGAACGAAACATACAGAAAAAGGGAGATATGTCAGTTTTAGTTTCGGCAATTCCATCTCCTTCTCCAAACAAAGGAACAAGCCGTGCGGTTGAACACCAGTGGGCAGATTTGTTAGCTGGGTTCACTCCTATGTGGAGAAGGCCTAATGAGTTGCGAGCCCAAAAAGGGGCTTGAACCCATATGATAAATTATATATAAAGTGGTAGCCGCAAAAGGAAATAGTAACAAGAGAAAAAGAGAAAGCAGTGTTGGGATCGTCGGATCCCAAAAAACTGGATTCGGCACTTAAACCGAACCCCTAAATCAATGCGGAAGATGAGCCCGGGAATTAAACACGTATCACCGATCGTAAAGCACACCACGGATCCGAGCGTACCTTGTTGGCCACAGATTAGACACCGATGCCGTATTGAGGAAGAGATTTCATTCCTGTTCGATCCGATGTCGAAGAATCGTCGTGAAGGAAGATGGCGTCGCTTCTTAGCCTTGGAGAGAGAGAGAATTCTTGAAGAGAATGAAGAACGTTCTTACAAATGCCAAGAGGTGCGTTCTTTCCCTCTCTCATCTCTTTTATAGGTTCCCATTTCCACGGGCCTTATTCCCGTGGGCCGGGCCTTTAGGCCCATCGTGGCCGGGCCAACTTAAGCCCATTATTAAATCCATCATCTCCCACTCGCACATGGTGGGTCAAAAACCAACATGGGCGGATAGGCCCAACTTAGGCCCATCAACTGAAAATCCCTCTTTTCCTCTTTCAACATTCATACCGGTGAATAATCCGTGCGACCAGCATACTTTGAGAGCTCGTTGCTATATATCTGTTAGGAATATATAGCAGCTCAAATTGGGCATCATTTTCCGAGTAAATTTAGTATGCAGTACCCTAGATCGATCGATCACATTTATATCTCTCTTAATCTCATTCAAACAATGATATATATATATATTGTATTCACAATTATGATTATCCCAAAGACAGTCATAATTGGTCGACCAGTGAATACAAAACCACAATGTGATTCTCCAAATCCGATCTTCCTCTTTCCTTCAAACTCTCAATTTCAGTTCAACTTGCTTTTCTAGAAATGTCCCATTAGATCGAATCAACTCATGACCATTGGCAACATTCTAAGATAGAAAACACTAAATAGAAATCTTGAGAATAAGTAAGAGTCATAAGGGCACTAAAATTGAGGAACTTTATTCCTCAAGAGTCTCACACATCATAAAAGTTGAGATAAAACTTTTGCCACTCTTATAGGTCGTCTCATGCATACGTAGTATGAAATACGTATTACGGTATTAACTCATTTCCCATGGAGCGTATGTCTACACAATCAATACCGTACAGATGATAGTTCAGACATACCCAATGTCTAACTTGAGTTCACGTATTTACTCATTCACAAAATTCATCAGAACTCACATCTGGCATCTTAGACAGATAAAGTAAAATGTGTGGGTTATTTTACTTTCGGACATCGTAAGTACTATGTCCTCATCTTAACACTCAGTTAAGGCGACATACATATTTTAATCTTGAGCTCTCGATTATCACCTAGATAATAAGCTTAAAAACCATCTCATCTCTATTTATCACATAGTAAATAGAGGCGATTACCCGTGTGAGTGGACTAATCTTTTATCTGTCCGACATACTTTCTCAATATAAAGTAATGCACTGAGCATTAAGATGCATAAAGATCAAACAAAGATTCATAGGCATTAATAATGAAACAACACTAGTTCATACATGTGAACAACTCAGGGAAATTACAATCTAGTACATCAGACTCTACGCAATCCTAGAGATATTACATGACCACAAAACACATCTCTAGGTATTGGCTTTGTCATAGGATCTGCTACCATTCTATGCGTAGATATGTACTGCAAGTTCACATCCTTTCGTGCAACATTATCTTTGACAAATTTATACTTGGTATCTATATGTTTGGTCTTGCCATGATATTTTGGATCTTTAGTGTACGCTATAGCTGCTTGGCTATCACAATTAACTAATAATTGATTTGCAGCTTTCTCAATAACACCTAAGTGATCCAAAAAATCTCTTAAGCCAAACTCATTCTTATATTACTGCTGATAATGCCACGAACTCATCTTCCATCGTGGACAAGGCTATACACGTTTGTTTCTTACTGCTCCAACATATGGTGCCATTATTCAATAAGGAAACAAACCTAGAGGTAGATTTCCTTTCGTCTAAACCTCCTCCCTAAACAGTTTCAAGATAGCCTTTGAGTCGCAGATCCTTTCCTTGATAACTCATCGTATAATCAGCAGTTCCCTTTAGATACCTCAGTATTCTCTTAACGGCTTTCCAATGTGCTGGACCTGGATTGGATTGGTATCTACTCACCATTCCAACTGCAAAACATATGTCGGGTCTTGTACACATCATAGCGTACATCGAGCTCCCAACTGCACTAGCATAAGGAACATGTTTCATTTGTTCCTTCTCTTGTGGAGTCCTCGGACACAGTGTATGGCTCAATCCTTCACCTTTTGCAATAGGAGTGTCTATGGGTTTACAATCTTGCATACGAAATCGTTCAAGAACTTTATTTATATATGTTTCTTGCGAAAGAGACAACGATCTCTTCAAACGATCTCTTGAAATCTTAACTCCAAGAATGTATGCAGCCTCACCCATATCTTTCATCTCAAAGTTGGAAGACAACCAACTCTTGACAGTATGAACAAACTCCATATTGCTTCCGGCAATCAGTAGATCATCAACATATAATGATATGATCACAAATTGATCCTTGGATCTTTTGATATATACGCAATGATCCTCATCAATCATTGTAAAATCATATGCCATTATGGTATTGTGAAAACGTATATACCATTGTCTTGATGACTGCTTAAGGCCGTATATCGATCTCAAAAGTCAACATACCTTTTCTTCTTAGCCTTTCACTATGAAACCAGTAGGTTGTTCCATGTATATTTCATCCTCTAATTCTCCATTGAGGAAAGCAGTCTTTACATCCATCTGATGTAACTCAAGATCCATACTAGATACTATTGCCAGAATAATGCGAATCGAGGTAAATCTCACTACAGGAGAAAACGTATCTTCATAATCAATTCCTTCCTGTTGATTATACCCCTTCGCAACAAGGCGAGCCTTATGCCTTTCTATCGAGCCATCAGCCTTTCGCTTTATTTTGAGAACCCACTTGTTCCCAATAGCTCTGCGTCCTTTTGGAAGATCAACCAGTTCCCAGACTTGATTTGATTTCATTGACTCCATTTCCTCTTCCATTGCATGAATCCATTTTTCCTTACTATGGCAATTCAGAGCCTCATTAATATTCCTAGGCTCATCCTCATCTTGTGGAGCAATCATAAAAGTTTCCCCTTCAATGTCAAAACGTCGACGGGGAATACTTTGGCAACTTGTTCGCCGTATGGGAGTTTGTACACTTTGCATATCATTCCCCATTATGCTCCCACTGGGATTAGATAATGATGATGTCGTCTCATTATGTGCTTGCAATTGAGAATGAGTTGAATTCAATTCATCACTTCTCATATTACTCCCACTTGGACGAACTCCACTAATTATCTTGATCCGAGGTTTCAAATAGGGTGTTGTCTTCCCTTATTTCGCCCTTCTTAGGAAAATTCATCCTCTAAGAATGTGACATCCCTTGATTCAAATTTAGTTATACTCCCACTTTCCTGCTCACCTATGAACACATACCCTTTTGAGTGTTCCGAGTATCTTATGAAAATACTCTTCTTTCCTCTGGGATCCAATTTCCCAAACTTGTGAGAGAACTCATGTGTATAGGCAGCACAACCCCATGGCTTAAGAAAACTTAAGTCCGATTTTCTACCTGCCCATAACTCATATGGAGTGGAAGTAACTGATTTGGAAGGCACTCGGTTAAGTATATAGGCAGCAGTTAACAACGCATCACTCCAAAAGGTGATAGGTAAGTTAGCATGCGCCATCATGGACCTAACCATTTCCAGTAGGGTTATGTTTCTTCTCTCCGCAACACCATTTTGTTGAGGAGTATAAGGAATAAATAACTGTCTTTCTATTCCTTTTTCATCACATAATTTTCTGAACTCATCAGATAAATATTCTCGACCTCGATCAGATCTCAATGCTTTTATTTTCTTGTCTAATTGATTCTCTACCAGGTTCATAAACCTTTGAAACAACTTATTGCTTCAGATTTGTGAGAAATCAAATAGACATATCCGAATCGAGTATAATCATCTATAAAAGTGATGAAATAAACAGCCCCATGCCTTCCTCTCACATTCATTGGACCATAGACATCAGAATGGATTAAATGCATAGGGAATTCAGCTCTTTTAACTTTTTCCAAATGGTTTCCTTGTCGTTTTCCCCTCCAAGCAATGCTTACATATGGGCAAATCGACTTTTTCAATGTTGCCCAACAAGCCCTCTTTGGCTAGTCTATTCATACGTTGTTGGCCAATGTGACCAAGTCTAGCATGCCATACGTTCACATCATTATCATATGTATTGGGAGACGTGAGAAGGGAATAACAAACATTTGCATTGACATAATCAATATCCAATACAATGAAACCACCCAGAAAATAACCACAACCATAGTATTTTGTATTCAAAAACAAATCCACACATCTATCATAGAAGTTCATATTAAAACCTAATTTAACCAACACTAAAACAGATACCAAATTCCGACGAATCTCCGGAGCATACAACACATCATGAAGGAACAAAGTGCGTCCACCACGCATATTTAGTTGGCATGTGCCAATTCCTTTCACTTCAGCTCTGGAGTTGTTTCCCACATAGATCCACTTAGTTCCAGTTGGTACTCGTCGGAATTCCACGAAGGATCCTCTATCCTTCGCTACATGGTCTGTCGCTCCTGAATCCACAGTCCACAAAGGATTAGATTCAGTTAAGAATACAGAACTCGACACAAAAGCTAAGTTCTGAAAAATACAAGGGGTGCATACCTTCTTTGGCTCACGACAGTCGCGAGCATAGTGACCCTTCTTGTCACAGTTGTAGCATTTCACCCTTGTAAGCTTTTTCATGCGAGGACGCTTTCCTCTTTCATGTTGGTTAAACTTGGGTTTCTTCCCTGAAGGACCTGCTTCCTTGCCTTTCCCTTTATTAAACCAGTTAGGGCGCTTGCGCTTGGAGCCCGAAGCTCCATTTGAGCTAGAACTAGCATGATAGAGTTCAGCATCCGGCTTAGCCGCCAACAGGCGGTCCTCTTCTAGCTCAAGATGACGCATTGCATCCTCAAAGGTTTTGATATTTTCATTATGAGTCAGGTGCACCTTCATATGCTCCCAACTCTGAGGCAAGGAACGAATCACTGCTTGCACTTGCTGCTCATCTGTCAGGACATGGCCAGCATCTTTAAGCTCAGTTATCATGTTTGACATCTTTCTAAGATGTTGCTTCATGGTCTGACCATGAGGCTTCTTATAAGAGTCAAACCTAATAGTGAGCTGCCTCAGTCTGGTCACCGAAGTATGACCAAATCTTGCCGCCAATGCTTCCCACATATCTTTGGCATTATCAAAACGCCTAAACTCTCGCATGATGTCATTTTCCATGCTGCTCAGCAACGTGATGCGAGCAAGAGAGTTCTTTCTTTTCCACGCAGCAAATGCTTCTTTGTCTCTTTTATGCTGTGCAGTGGTTCCATCTTCAGGTTCTACCATGGTCAGGTTAAGAGCCTCAAGTGTTTCTTGCTCTTCCGGCACATACTGGATTTTCATTTGCCAAATTTCATAGTTGTCACCATTGAGCTTTTCACCTTTGTTCAGCTCGGCAACTATGCTCTTTGTGGCTGAAGCCATTGATCTGAACATATCAGACATATATGCATGAGTTATTAATGCCTATCATTTATGCATCCCTTTTGCACAGACCCATCATATTAATGAATAATTTTAAGTAAGGTTTCAGAATCAAAAGGTCACTATGTTTCCAATCATCCTCCAAAAAATCCTAACTTAAAACTATCATTAATATGATTGTCATATGCAAAATCAATTCTATGAAGCTACAAAAACTTCTATTAACTACCCACAGCTAACTACCCACAGCAACCAGCAATAACAGAAAGCAACAGATGATTGACATACAATAAAATAATAATGCTTTCAGATAATACAACTAACATATAGGTCGCTTCAACAACAACAAACAGGTAGTTAACATTACATAAGGTGTTCACTAAGCACACTTAACAAAAAAATAGCTAATACATCTATCACAAAATCATCACACGAACAGGGAAAAATCCTCCTTTGTTCAATTTCTTGATATTTTCCCTTGTAACAATGCAGTAATATTCTTTTACAAAATCTATCACAATTTTCTTATATGAAGTAGCACCGTTGACATCCCATATGCGATTCAACACATCTTGCCAATCAGGTGGAAGAGTGTTAATGAAAAATCGCACCATCTCTGACTGTGGCATGGGACGACCATTCCATATGACCTGTTGAATCTTCCCGTTGACTTCAAAAACATGATCAATTAAGTCACCATTCTCCCATCGATAATCAGTCAACTCAGCTATCAACTTAGAAAGCTTTGCCTTTTGTTTATTGGTAATCACGCGAATAGGCGTACGTAACTGAAGGGGAGGCATTGTTCCTGCAACAAATGCAGAACAAAAAATGGATTACATATAATCCACATTGACTTAATTGGAAAAAAAAAAAAACAAATCCTTTTTTTTTTTTTGGGTCAACGGTCAACGGTCAACGGTCAATGGTCAATGGTCAACCAGCAGGGTCGTCGGACGGTCGGACCGGTCGAGTTCGTCGCCAACGGACGCGCCGCTGCAGTCGACGTCACGCGACGTCCTCGAGGCGCGGTCCGGCGGACGTCATCGATGACGTCACCCCAGCGGTTACTGACCGTTGGGTGACGTCATGATGACGTCAGCACGCGCCGATTCGCCGACCGGCGGCACGAACGAGCCGGTTCGCCAACCGGCACATGTGCCGCACGTGCTGGGCGAACCAGCGTGTCTGGGCGCGTCGCGCCCACGTGCAGCGCCTTCTGGCCGCGCGTATGGGCACGTGCGGTGTCCCCCGGCGGCGTGCGACATGTCGCCGGACTCGTCTCGACATCGCCTTCCTCCCTATGCAATCAGATTTTGATTTCGACTTACGAAAAGTCAGAAAAAATGGCGAATAACGCTCGGGTGTCGGGATTTCTCGCCCCGATCCGTACGGCCGAAATGCTTTTTGCGAAAATCAATCATAAATAGTAAATTGATCGGGAAAAACGTGAACTAATGCTCTGATACCAATGTTGGGATCGTCAGATCCCAAAAAACTGGATTCGGCACTTAAACCGAACCCCTAAATCAATGCGGAAGATGAGCCCGGGAATTAAACACGTATCACCGATCGTAAAGCACACCACGGATTCGAGCGTACCTTGTTGGCCACAGATTAGACACCGATGCCGTATTGAGGAAGAGATTTCATTCCTGTTCGATCCGATGTCGAAGAATCGTCGTGAAGGAAGATGGCGTCGCTTCTTAGCCTTGGAGAGAGAGAGAATTCTTGAAGAGAATGAAGAACGTTCTTACAAATGCCAAGAGGTGCGTTCTTTCCCTCTCTCATCCCTTTTATAGGTTCCCATTTCCACGGGCCTTATTCCCGTGGGCCGGGCCTTTAGGCCCATCGTGGCCGGGCCAACTTAGGCCCTAAATTAAATCCATCAAGCAAAAAATCTGAAATTTGGGGCAATATATGATTTACATCAAGCTAGCATCAGAGGTTGATTCATTGTCCGATTGAGCTGAAATTTTGTCAGCATGTTCGTGGCGCAATTTTCTCGAATCTAAACGGTTTGGTTTTTGTCTAAAGCTCCATACATCAGGTTTTTCGTGGATTGATCAAAACCTGTGTTTTTTGTCAGATTTATCCTTAATCTCTTGTGAAGTTCATGTGTATTGCCAAGAATTATGTTCTTGAGGTGTTTGTTGCTATGTAGCTCTAGTATTTGCTAGAGAAGAACAATTTTGTTGATAGTGAAGATTTTTGGGTGGACTCTGGTCCGTGGTTTTTTATCTCCTCACATCGAGGAGGTTTTCCACGTAAAAAAATCGTCTTGTGTTCGCGTGCTTGGTATTTATTTTACTATACTATATTGATTCCTATTAGGTTTACACAATAGGGGAGATCATTTTATTCCACTGCGTTAATTCGATATTGTTCGAATTGTTACTGTTCTCCCATCAAGATTTTCATCCGAGCGTATAGGGCGATTACTTCCTCGTATATGCTTCTCCCACCAACTCCATGGTTAGCATTTTCTCATTTGGTCATGTGAATGAGCGTATAAATATATATTGAAAGTAGCGTATAACATATATTCAGGAGTTCAAGTACCTTGGAATAGTGGAGGATCAGATTGAGGGATTGAAAGGAGAGGTGAGGAAGATGGTGACTGATGTGGTGGCTAAATCCTCACAAATGCTGCTATTGATCAAATCCGACGCTTGGGAATTTTCTACCATTTCAGACGTGAAATAGATTAACAAATAGAACAAATCCATAAAAAATTACTCTCGACTTGTACGTGGAGTTCATGATTGCTCTTACCTTTCGATTGCTGCGACAATAAGGTTACCATGTTTCATCAGGTATGTTTTAGATTAACCTAACCGATTTAATAAGATACCTAGAGAAATCCTTTTTGGGAAAATTTCCCGCGAAGTTTACTATTGGTAAGTCAAACTTTAGGAGAAACAAGACAAGGCATATCGTCTTTCTAATTTATAATAAACTACATTTTTTTCTCCCATGTTGGTTTTGGTCACATAGAGGTTTTTGACAAATTTAATGACGGTCAAGGGAACTTTTAAGAATCACTCATTACCAATGCGCATGGCCTGCTAAGTCTATATGAAGCTTGGCATTTAAGGTGCCATGGCGATGCTATTATGGAAGAAGCGCTTCCTTTTGCTATAACTCACCTTGAATCGATTGACGAAAGCAAAGTAAGCGTTAGTCTTGCGAAACAAGTGCAGCGTGCCCTAAAGCAGCCACTTCACAATGGGTTGCCGAGGCTCGAGGCGAGGAATTATAATCCACTCCATCAAGAAGAGCCTTCACATGACAAAATCTTGCTCGCCTTGGCTAAACTAGTTCAACTTATTGCAAGAGCAACTCAAAAGGAACTTGGCAAGATTACAAGGTTAATCAACGTTATGTTTTAACAAAGCCTAAACTACCAATTTTTTGCTGATGTTTTCCCAAAGGTTTGCTCGTCTAATTTCAAATGGCATTTTTGAAAGTCTTTTACAAGAGAAGAAAGAGGAGTTTAAACTATGTGAATTCGTCAAGCTAAAGTAGTTTCAATTTTGCTCCTATTTGTCCAATCATAGGTGGTGGAAGAATATAGACGTTGCAAGGAAGTTCCCATTTGCTAGAGATAGGATTGTGGAATTGTTCTTCTGGATCTCGGGAGTATATTTTGAGCTGGAGTTTGCCATGGCCAGAGATATACTAATCAAAGTGACAGCCCTACTTTCCATTCTCGATGATATCTACAATGTCTATGGCACGTTGGAATAACTAGTAATCTTCACCAAAGCAATTGAGAAGTCTGTAATCCACATTCTCTTTGTCAAACTTTTGAATTTGATCGATTTCATACAAATGTGTCTTTTTTTTTTTGCAATTTGAATTTAGGTGGGATGTTGATGCCATTGATGGACTACCAAAGTATATGCAAGCTTGGTAAAAGGTGCTTCTCAATGTCTTTGATGCAATAGGGAATGAAATGGCCATGAAGGAAAGATCGTACCGCCTCATCTATGCAAAAGAAACCATAAGAAGCATCGGTACGCTTTGCAAGCATTGAAGAGGATTTTTACATAGAAAACCTATCTCATTTGTCTATATTTGATTTCTCATACGAAGAAGCAAGCGAGAGTGTACTTATACAAAGCCAAATGGTTCTATAGCAACTAGACACCAACGCTGGAGGAGTACATGCCCCTAGCACTGTCAACATCTAGCTATGAATTGTTAGTGATTACATCGCTTGTGGGAGTGGATGATGTGGTCACAAAACATGCCTTTGAATGGTTCCTTGGTGACTACAAGATTTTGAAGGCTTCGCAAATCATCAGTTAACTCATGGATGACATTGCCTCTCACCAGGTCTCATTAAAACATTGTCATCCTCCATAATCTAATAAAATCCACCACTTAGTTGGAGATAATGTCTAGATCTAAAACACCAATGTCATTCAACACGTAGCTTGAGCAAAAGAGGGGGCACGTAGCATCTGCAGTGGAGTTGTTCATGAATGAACACAGTGTTTCGGAGTAGGAAACCAAAAGGGAGGTGCGGAAACGAGTGGTCGATGCATGGAAGGACATTAACGAAGTGTTTCTCCATCCGACTGCAGTCCGACTGCCAATTCTGATGCAAGTTCTCAATCTCTCGCGGGTGATTCATGTGGTGTACAGCTATGGAGATAATTACACCCATTTCAAGACCCTGCTCAAAGATCACGTGACGTCTCTCTTCATTAGCCCCTTACCAATGTCATGCCCCTCAATAGAACACAAGTAGGAACTTGGCAAGATTACATGTAACGTCTATCAGATATCATGTGACATCTCGTTTTGTTACATAAAGATTTGAAATCAGACTGATGGTGTGCGTATCTTTCGTCCAGCGGCAAAAGCAAGATGATATCGGAAGTGTCAGTTTAACAAGGTCTTCAAGAATTTTGACCCAAAAAAAAAAAAAGAAAAAAAAAAAAAGAGGTCTTCAAGAAAGAGGAAAATTG
Source organism: Eucalyptus pauciflora (assembly GCA_007663325.1). Lineage (NCBI taxonomy): Eukaryota > Viridiplantae > Streptophyta > Magnoliopsida > Myrtales > Myrtaceae > Eucalyptus > Eucalyptus pauciflora. The sequence goes on along the minus strand of VMYD01000006.1, from coordinate 4,043,255 downwards.
ACCGTAAGTAGATGTTTTAAGAGTTGAATTCTGATTTGTTCTAGTACCTAAAAAGAGGTAAATGTATGCAATTTCAATCTGCATGCTAACTCTAAAATGGTTTGATAGCCATGTACATGGCGTTTACATGTCTCTCAAATTTGTCTTTCACCACAGACAAGGACATTAATAATTACTGCATGATAAGGCTCTGTCCGCAATAACAAGCCAAGCTTGTTTAGAGGGGGGACATGAATTTTCTTTCCTAAAAATTTCGACAAATTTTCCACTCTAAAAATATCAATTTTCATCGCAAAACACCGGTGGTGAAAGAATCTAACATATTCATCTTAAGAAACGATTCCTCATTCCAAAACAACAGCGATTTCATAAACATCATCATCACTAGTAAAATTTGGAGATCTCAATCCTCCAACTATTCAGAAGTTCTAGTCGAGGAACATCGCTCTCATTCAAGTAGAAACCAAAATGAAATTTCACATCATTCATTCAGTAACTTTCCAAACGGTTTTGCTTTCCAATTCGGCCTCTTTCAAAACCAGAGTGCGATCTCCACAACGACAACACCAGCTTTTTTTACCACAAAGACGAGTTCCGTGGCATAAGTGGGCTCATCACCATCAATCGTGTCTCTCCTTTTGAGAAATACTGGGATCCTTAGGGCCTAAGCACGGTACATTCTCCGACTCGAGAAACCTCACCTCCAATTTGGTCGGATTCGACATCTTCACCTACACGAGCCTATTTAGGTGGCTTGCCCTCCACGGCCCTAAGATCCGCATCATTGACATCGGCTTTAACACATCAAACCATCTTCGTCTCTGAGGCTCCAAGCAATTTGTGCCAGAAGTTTGATTTTGAGGAAGGAGATGAAAAGTTGAAGTAGGGGAAGAGGTTTATTTAAAACTCTAATTATTTTTCCTTGTAACCAGAGAATAAAAGCACATGGATAAAAAACTTATGGACACATCATTTCAAAAGTCCAACTTGGCGTATAATATATCATGTGATCCAATAACATTTGATTGTCATTTGATCAATTTCGAAGGACAACACTAAACATTTAACAATAGTTCAAGGACACATTGAACATATTAAAATTTATGAATGACATTACACATGGAGTTAAAATTTTGAAACTATTAATGTTATCTTCCCTCTAGTTTGAATGTCGTGGTTAAAAACTTCTGCACTCAACGATGATAATTTTCTTTTGAAAAGCATCGGATCACAAGGATACGACAGAAAATTGTGAATTAGTATGCTTATTGAAAAGATATTTAATTTTCCGTTTACATATCTTACCAAATACAATGGAAATGCTTTGAAAATTGGAAATTTCCTTAATTAGCTTCTTTTTTTTTTAAAAGCCCTTATGTAGCTATTTAAGTATTGTGTTTAGGAGACATTGCTAATAATTTATATATATAAATTTCAAATAAAAGCCTAAAGTGTTTTCATTTGTTCAAAAGAAAATTCAAAGTGGACTTTATTTCAAATAAGGGCATGAAATGTCCAAATCAATTTCACATAAGAGCCGGAGCTCTCTCGCCAAGCAAATGCTCGCCGGCTGGCAAGCGTGTAATATTTCCGGCAACCAAAATAAGGGTATATTTGTCCAAAAGAATTGAATAAAAAAATAATCAAAGCTTTCTAATTAAAAGTCCCAAAGTTGACAGTTTTCTTCTCCAATCCACGTTCACGAACGAAACCAAAAGGAAAGAAACCGTTGCCGGAGCGAGGACCGGTGGGAGCTAGCAGCGACGTGCGATCGGGCAGTGGCGGCGGCGACTAGCTAGTTGACATCAGATATTGCAACAACCGGCTCAAATGAAACTTCAACTCTCTCCTTAGAAAGGCATCTAGGTTGCCCGTTCTCCACATCTGATACTTTTTTTTCGGAGGACACTGAAGACCTCGTTCGCTGCTTCTAACTACTTGTCTCAAGAACAGACGTAGATGCTTTAAGGGGCCAGTGCTTGTCTCAGACTCAGCACCAAAACCAGCCAAGCTCGGTATTGATATCGTGCCAACAAGAGTAGCCACCGTCTCGGCTACTGAACCAATGAAACGACCCAGTCGAAGGCCCTGGTTTCTCGACCCGCTTCGCCCCGGATCCTTCTCGATCTCATTCATATTCTTGTTTAATTCGTTTGTCAGATCGGGAATAGTTGATCCCATTTCGGACAGACTTGCGTGGGGTAAAAGCTCGAAAGACGAAGTGGAGGGCGGCTAGGCTATGGTGGAAGTAGCACGTCGTTGTGGTGCACCTCCGCCACCGTTTCTCCGGCGAAAGTGGAGGCCTTTTGAATCACTTCCAATTCTTCCCCTTTGAACTCCTTGAGCTTATCAAGAAGCATCTATTCGATCTCAGTAGGGATGGCAAAATGGGTCTTAGACCCATATATGACTCATTTATGATTTAAATGAATCATATATGGGTCACTTATTTTTTGGCAAAAAGTGATTATATGGGTTTAACAATTAAAAACTTAAGATAGGTGAGTTTTTAGTGGGTCTTAAATGGGTTGAATTTAGAACCCATTTTCAACCAAAACTTCACAATCTCTCTCTTCCCTCTTTAACTTTACAAACATATTTTTTCATAAAAATCAAAATTATAATTACTCTTTTATTTTAATTTTTTTTTCTTTTTTTTCTTTCTTCTTCCTCCTTCCAGTGGCCAGCACGGCGATGGCTGGCAACCAACTAGGTGAGCCTCAAGCTCGTCGAATCTGGCGAGGCGAAGGCCTCGCCGATGTCCATTGAGGCTCGAGCCTCACCGATCTAGCGAGACTCGAACTTGCCAGCGTCAGACGAGCTCAAGCTCGCTAGATCTAGCGAGGCGGAGGCCTCGCTGACTCCCGGCAAGGCTCAAACTTGCCGGCGTCAATCGAGCTCAAGCTCGCCGGATCAGGCGAGGCGGAGGCCTTGCCAACGTCCAGCGAGGCTCAAGCCTCGTCAATCTAGCGAGACTCGAACTCATCGACGTCGGGCGATGTTGAACTCGCCAGATCAGGCGAGGCAGAGGCCTCGCCGGCGTCGAGCAAGGCTTGAGCCTCACCAAATCCGGCGAGGGGCGAGCTCAAGCCTCACCGATCGGGCAAGCCTTGAGCTCGCCGGTATCGAGCGAGCTCGAGCTCACCAGATCCGGAGATGGGCGAGCTCGAGCTCACCGACATCGGCAAGCCGGGCGAGCTTGAGACTCACCTGTGGCCAGTCACCGGTGTTAGGACTAGAATTAGCACCTAGAGGGGGGTGAATAGGTGTTTAAAACAATTTTAATAAATTAAACCGAATGAGATATAAATAACTTAAAACCAACAATTGCAGCAAATGAAAGCAGTTAAAGATAAAAAGGATTAGGGATAGAGAATCAAGACTCCAGATTTATAGTGGTTCGGCTTAGACCAAGCCTACGTCCACTCTCCCGCATGGACAGCCCTTCTGGCTAGATTTCACTAAGAATCAAAAAGAGTGATTACAGTCTCACACTCGTGAGTCCACAGTGTGGAAAACTCAACTACACTTCCTCAAGGTCTCACTACAATATGATCTCTCTTTTGATTACATATAACGCTCGAAAAGTGATATCGCAAAATAGAAAAGGAGATTCAGACTTTGGAATTCTTCTATCCGCACTCTTCAACAACTAGAGCATCTCTCTTATATACTTCTTCATGCCTTCAATACCGTTGGCACCTTCCAAAGAAGTTCTTCCAATCAACCCGTTGGACAGAATCAATTAGAGAGATCTCGAGCTCTTTAAGGTAAGTGTTGATAGCCCATCAATCCTGCTCGCCCATACAATCAGGATCTCGGTTTCCATAAGTAGATCATTCCAAATATAAGTTGCGAAATCTTTAGAGAATCTATACATATTCAAATATGAAAGTAAGATCTTTTAGTGCTGAATCCAGTAGAAAGATATCCACTAATTGTTAGAATAAAGATCATATAAGATCAGAATAAACGTCGTTCTGGAAACTGTCCATGTGAGTAGACTTTGAAATATAAGTCTTGAGTCTTGCTAGCTTCAGACTTTGATCTTCAGACTTTGTCAATAGAGTCTGTAAGTCTTCAGACTAGACTGATGAAAATGTTTTGTCAACTTCAAAATACTTTAAGAGAAATTATCCAACAATCTCCCCCTTTTTTATGGTGACAAAACTTTCCTGCAGATTTGAATATTATCGCCCTGCAATACAACTTTTAAGCAAGCATCATAAAAGATTAGAATAAAAATAGTATAAGTTATCCTGTACACAGATCTGCATTCACCGAAACCTCATTAGTCATAAACAGACAGTACTATCTTTATCTAATTTAAGAAGCTTAAAGTATTGCCATAGTGAGCACACATTCAAAAACTGCACACGTTTTAAAAACTCAAGTCAAAGTCAAGATAACAACTCAAAAAAAATATAAAAGATAAGATTTGGTTTGAGAACATAAAATCATTCGAAAATCTGCAAAGACTTCTCCCCCTTTTTGTCAGCATTAAAAAAATCAAGGAGCTCGAGGAATGCGAACAAGTTGAAAGTCCTCCATAGACTTGACAGTGTCTTCAAGCTTCCTCAAATCTTCATGTACTTGGGTGAGAGTAGTGCCCTTTGCAGTATCATGAATCTGACGCTGAACATCTTTAAGCTGATCATGCAGAGTGATGAACATTGCATGATTTTCATTCTGCAAGGTCTGAAATTCATATCCCATGGCATAAATTTGGCCTTTGAGTTCCAAGATGATTTCAAGCAACCTTTGAAAATCTCCAGAATTGTCAGTCTGAGTGCTTGTTTCAGCTCGGTCTGATGGTGGAGTCAAGCCAATATGAATATCAGCAGGAAGTTCAGTGTGTGGAGATGATGCCTCTCCTTCAGGAAACTGTGCAGCATGAACATCTTCAGCATCAGGAGGTGATCGACTAACACCTGTTTGTGCATCTTCTTCTCTAAAAGTCAGTAGAAGAGGTGTGTGTTCTCTGTCTGTATCTCCCCCTGTTTCCATGTCTTCTGGAGGAGAAAAGAACTCTTCTTTTTGAGGAGTTTCCTCAGTGTCAGGCTATTGTAGATCCTCTTTTTCTGCTGGAGAATCTGTTTGTTCTTGTTCATCTGCTTGTTCTGCTTTTCCTTCTTCCTCTTCCTCTTTCTTCTCTTCTTCTTTCTCTTCTTCTTACTCTTTCTCTTCCTCTTTTTCTGCAAATTGATATTCTGGAACAACTGGAACAGATGCAGCAAATTGAGAAACAAGAGCAGAGATGGGTATAGCATCCTCATCATCTTCATCTTCCAAGATGATTGCCCTTCTCTTTTTGGTAGAACTAACCATTGGTTCTTTCCCTTTTCTTTTGGCCGTTGATGAGTCTGGTCTGAACTTGATAGGAGTCTTTTCCTTGAATTGTTCCAGCTTCTTGCTAAGCTCTTTCAGACGCATCTTGGTAATCATCCTCAGCCCGATGACCATTTTATCAATAGTCTTCACAGTGAGAATATAAGGAGGTTGAATGTTCAGATGTCTGAAGAGACGAGTAATGAGAGCAGCATAAGGAAGTTTTCCTTTGTCCTTTGCCATGCATCTGTACATGTGAAATATGATGGTGTGCGGCAAAGAGAAGTTAAGACCAGTCTTGATTGCAAACATCAACTTGGCTTCAGAGATGGATACATCTGTCTTGGATGTTGATTTGGGTCTCAGACAGTTGATCACAATCTTGTGCAGCAAAGTATTTGTTGCATTCATCCTGGAGTAGGAGAGTCGACCTTCTGCAATTCTGTCTCTTGCAAGTTCAAGAGTAGCATGGCTTACGGACACACTGATTGATTGGAAAGCCCCTCTTTCCACACCAAGTATATCTACCAGAATGTCCTTATCAACAACATACTCTTTATCCCTCACGCTGAAAGAAAAGTTGTTTGCATCAATGAAACTGAGATTGGAGTAGAAGTACGCCGTTAATTCAGAATGTGCCATATCACAGTCAGTACAGAACTGATAGAGTTGAAGTTTTTCAAACTTTTCTCGCAGATTTATGCTCAATAAGTCCAGAAAATCGAAATCCACAGTCCGTGGGTTCATCACCCCACGCTTCAGCAACTTTTCATACTTCTTCCTATGTCCGTCTGAGCGGAACAGTTCATCATTCTTCCCTCGAAGGTTTGCAGCCACACCCATCCATGGTTTAAAGTGGATGAACATCTTTTCATCATCATCCTTTCCCTCTGGCTGATTCATACTACCAAACCTAGGGTCACTAGGGAAGTTTGCAAACGCTTTTGCAGCCGTTCCTTCAGGAACAATCCCAGACCTCTCCATGACAGTGAGAAAATGAGTCTCGTTTCTGTAACCTTTCTCTTTCAGAAATTCATCCACGAAGGTCATTGCGGAACCACCTTCCTTTAATGCAGAGTAAAGCCTATAAACAAAGGCAGGCTTAAGAGTTCTTACTGGTTCAATATCTTCAAAAACCGTTTCTGCATCTTGAGGGCGATGTCCTTGAGGTCTAGTTGGGGAAGACCGCTGTTGAGATCGTTGAGGAGTTTGCTCAGTAGGAAAGTCACTTTCTTCAGTGAGATCAAAGTGCGTAGGCCCCTCACCAGATCCCTGTGGTCCCCTGTTTGCTATTCTGGATGACTTCCTTTGATACGACATTGTGCTTTCTTTGGAGAAGGTTTCTCACTTGTGTCGCAAGAAAGTTGAAAACTTTGAAACGAAGAAGTTTTGGAGAGAAAAATACAGAGCAGTGAAAAGTTTTTGATCTAGGGTTTCTGGGTAAAGTGAAAACGAAGGAGAAGAAGTGTATAAAAGATAACAGCTACGGGGGGTAATCCAAGCGTCGTATATTTTGGAAATCTTAAAATTTCCTTTTGAAAAATAACTGCCTTAATAAATCGATAACCACTCTCTTTAAATATAACCGCCTTAAAAAATAAACAGATAATCTTACCTTATCGATAAGACAGTTTAAGTAAATGAACTTACAGTCGTGTCGATTCGTATTCTCAGTCTTTAACCTTTGAGTCTGATGCTCTGTCAGACTTTAGTTACTGAGTCTGAGCTTCAGCATTCTTCAAGAGATAATATATTGAGTCTTGAGCAAATAGACTCAAACAAGCTTTTCTCAAGTGGCTTTGTGAAGATGTCTGCCAGTTGATTCTTTGAGTCTATGAATTGTATCAAGACCTCTTTGTTCTGAACATGATCTCTTATAAAGTGATGTCGAATCTCAATATGTTTTGCTCTTGAATGTAGGATAGGATTCTTTGTAAGATTGATTGCACTAGTGTTGTCACATCTTATTTCTGTGCAAGAGTCTTCAATGCCAAAGTCTTGTAGTTGTTGTTTTATCCACAATATTTGAGAGCAGCAACTTCCAAGGGCTACGTATTCTGCTTCAGCCGTTGAAAGAGCCACAGTACTTTTGTTGACACTTAAATTTCACCTAAATTAATTAATTTAAAGTAGTGTTAAAGGTTAGGAATTAGTCACAAAAAAAAAGGTTATTATTAAAAAAAAAGAGTTAAAAAAAATTTCAGATTCATTAAAAGGTATAAAAATCGAATGAGGCCGAGTATATGGGTCTTTCTTCATGCATGGGCTCATCCACATATCTCTTTTCCTTTTCCTTTTTCGCACTTGGGCTGGCCCATCTCCTTTTATTTCAACCCGGCCCGTGCACAGATCATCTTCCTCCCCTCACAACATCCACGCTTCTGCAAAAAAAGGAGAAAATAGGAGGGTACAAACAGAAGAGCAGAGGATCGCGAGGCCAGAGGATCGCGAAGGTAGAGGACGGCGTGATCCCAGGGTCGGAGATCAAGCGGCCACGATAGGCTGGCGGTGGTAGGAGCCATGTGCGCCTATCGTTGGCCGAGCTTAAAAGGAAGAGAGGGGTTCGGGGGGCTGTTTTTGGAGGGGGGTAGAGAGAGAGAGCAGAGAGAGTAAAGGGCGAGCCAAAGGGAGAGAGTGAGACTGAGAGAGCGTTTCGCCGTCGCCTGAAGTGCGCTCGTTGCTCGCCGTCCAAACCAGGTAGGCTTCTCTAAGCCTCGTGCTTCTTTTTGAAGTCTCGGGCCGAAGCTCACGGCCGACAAGATCGCGCGAGCTCCGACCCCATTGGTCTTCTATGAAAGCTTTTCAATGTCATAGTATATGTCTCAGTATGTGTTGATAGACGTTTAGGTTTGTGTCGAGTCCATATCAGGCTGAAAATCCTTTGGTTCATTTGTGTGCGCTAATCGGTTGATGAAATGCCTGAAAGAGATTTGAGTCTGTGAATATGTTGTGGCTGAAGATACTGTGTTCACATATGTTCGAGTGTAATATATGTCCCTTAGTAGATCTTGAGCGTTGTTTGTGCATGTTATGTTGATCTTTACTCGAATCCGAGCGTCGAGTGAGCCCGTACGCTCCTTTTAGTCGTTGCACACCCAATGTTTGATAAAATGTTTCAAAGAGAACTGAGAAACAATTTGTGTTCAAACTCGGTCTTATTTGCGCTTGTTCATATATAAGTAGGACCATGCCTGTCTTTTATGTTTTCATCGCAATTTCATGCTCTTTTTTTTTAAGTAATCATGTGTGTTTGAGCCGGGGGATGTTTGCATCCAAAAATGGTTTAGCACCCATCGGAGTTAGATGGCCGGCGTTGATTTGCGTCAGTCGGGGTGGTTCGGTGTTAGAAGGGATGTTAGGTGCTTCGGTTATTGTTACTGTTCGAATTAGTAAAGGAACAAATTCTGGTGAGGAATGGCGCGAGGAAGGAGAAGACAGCCTTCGGGAGGGTTGAAGGCGTGCAGGGGGGCAAGCACGAAGGAGAAGAAGACCAAAACAAAAAAATAATAATAAAAGAAAACAAGAGAAAGAAAAAAGTATCGAAAAAGTGAAAAAGAAACAAAAAAAATTGAAAAAGAAAGGAAGACGTTGGTCTCGTGAAGAAGAAGGTCAAAAGGGAGGGGGGGAAAATAAAAAAGAACAAAGAACAAAAAAAAGCCAAAAAGATGAAGAAAAGACAGTAGATGGAGCGTTCGGTGAAAGTGTCAGAAGGGAGGAGGGAAAGAAATAAAACAAAAGGGAAAAGAGAAACCAAAAATACAAAAAAAATAAATAAAAAATAAATAAAAAATAGAAAACTAAAATGGCAAAAGCTAGCCTCGGGAAGGACATTTGGGCAGAACGTGCAGGGGAAATGATGAAGTGAGGAAAAGATATAAAAATAATAATAACAAAAAAAGAATCATTAAAAAGGCTGTAAAAGAAAAATGAAAAAAATGTGTTTTTTTTTTTAATCCGGCTGGGTCGGATCCGGTTTTGGGTTGGGTCCATAGGCCGAATTAGGTTTACCCGGTCTGAACCCATTTTCGTGAAGTATAGAAATATTAAATATTAAAAATATATTTTAAAAAAATCAAAAAATTTCAAAAAAAAAAAAAGAGAAAATCAAAAATTTTAGAAAAAAGGGAAAAAAAGGAGAAAATTTCAAAAGAAATTCTGAAAAATTCAAAAACTCAGAAAACATAAAAAAAATTTCGACCTTCTTTTAAAAATTAATTAATTAATTAATTAAAAAAAATCAAAAAATCAAATTTTTTTTGGAAAATTCGAAAAGTCTTTTTTTTTATGAATAGAAAAATCTACAAAAATTAATTTTCCTCGAAAAGGTTGAAATTAATCTTTAGAGTAATTTCCTCCTAAAAATAGGAAACCTTTCAATTTAGAATTGTGTTTAAGTTTGATTAAGCCTTTCGGACTTTATCTTAAGATTTCAATTGTCCTTGGGAACAAATGCCTTTGAATGCATAATATTAATATGTTGATTTTGGTTTCTCTCTAATTTAGTTAGGATTAGTATTAATCTTTTCTTTGGTGTTGTTTTTTTGCTCTTTCATGCAATTTATTTAATCATTTTTCTTAGTTGCTAATCGTTATTTTAATGATTGTGCACCCGTATGATCACCTCACATGTTAGTGGATGGGTATAAAATCAATCCAGACTGCCTGATAAAAATCATTTCTTTTAAAATGAACAAGATTAGGTACCGAAATGGCACTAATTGGTTAATTAGTGTAATCAAGTCCCCGATCCTAAACTCTCTGGTTGCGTAGGAAGTGAGGCACGCTCCCATGCCTCACTTGGTTTCTAGCCGACCCCAATAGGCTAGTGGCGACTCCTTTTATGCAAAATTTAAAAAAATATATATATCTCAATGTCACGCGAGGTATGGGCTTGGGAGAGCCCGAGCTTAATTATGGACCTTAGGTCCGTCCTTCAGGCAATACCCCTAGACCCGTTCTCTCCCCTTGAGGGTAGGTTGCGACAACTTTGTTTCCTTGAAAATCAAGATACTGCCATGTTTCCAAGCAATTGACAAGTACCTGAAGTGCTTTTTCTTTCAACTCTACATTATGCAAGATCTGCGTCTGAATAGCCAAGAAGTGTAAAGTCTCCTTCTTTGGGATACCAAAGACCGATCTTAGCAATAGTAGCAACATATTTAATAATACGTTTAACAGCACTTAAGTGAGATTCTCTAGGATCAGATTGAAACCTAGCACATATGCAAACACTAAATAATATGTCAGGTCTGGATGCAGTAAGATAAAGAAGTGAACCAATGATACTCCTGTATAACTTTTGGTCGATTTTCTTCCATGCTTCATCTTTGTCTATCTTTAAGGAACTTGACATTGGTATGTCAGTCTTTTTGCAATTTTCCAAACCGAACTTTTTAACAAGTTCTTTTGCATATTTCTCTTGATGAATGAATATTCCCTCCTTTAGTTGTTTGACTTGTAGACCAAGGAAAAAGGATAGTTCACCCATCATGCTCATCTCGAATTCATCCTGCGTAGACTTAGAAAATTTCTTGCACAAAGTCTCATTAGATGATCCGAATATAATGTCATCAACATAAATCTGAACAAGTAGAAAGCTTTTACCTTCATTTTTAATGAACAAAGTAGTGTCTACCTTTCCTTTAAAAAAGCCATTATGAATTAATAAATTACTTAGCCTTTCATACCAAGCTCGAGGAGCTTGTTTCAATCCATATAAAGCTTTCTTCAGTCTAAACACAGAGTCTGGTTTCTTTGAATCTTCAAATCCAGGAGGTTGTTCCACGTAGACTTCTTCTTGAATAAATCCATTCAGGAATGTGCTTTTGACATCCATTTGAAACAACCTGAAATTCTTATAGCAAGCAAAAGCAAGTAGTAATCTGATTTCTTCTAACCTTGCTACTGGAGCGTAAGTCTCATCATAGTATATCCCTTCTTCTTGCGTGTATCCTTTAGCCACGAGTCTTGCTTTGTTTCTCGTTACTTTGCCTTTTTCGTCAACTTTGTTCCTGAAAACCCATTTAGCTCCAACAACTGATTTACCTTTTGGTTTGGGAGTCAATTCCCATACGTCGTTAATACTGAATTGTCTGAGCTCTTCTTGCATTGCTTCAATCCAGCTTTCATCAGCTAAAGCTTCTTCAATATTTTTGGGTTTTATTTCAGAAATAAGAGCAACAGCACTAGACTCTTCTCGTCTTTTGGATCTTGTTCGAATTCCCTCATTAATGTTCCCACTAATGAGTTCTTCAGGATGACTAGACTTATGCTTCCAGTTACTGGTCAGTCTAATAGATTGTTGATCTTCTTCTTGAGTGGATTCTTCATCAGTAGCTTGTTGTACTGATTTCGAATTAGTAACTGCTTCAGTGGAGTTAGATCTAGCAGTGTCTGGAGCAGATTCTGAATCTTCAGTCTGAATTTGCTGAACTTGTGGAGAGTCTTGAAATTTGACATTCATTGATTCTTCCACAGTCTGAGTCTTTTTGTTGAATACTCTAAAAGCTTTGCTTGTAGTTGAGTAACCAAGAAAGAATCCTTCATCTGATTTTTCTTCAAACTTACCAACACGATCATTTGCATTCTTTAGAATAAAACATTTGCAACCAAATATTTGAAAATAAGAAACTATTGGTTTCTTTCCTTTAAAAATTTCATAAGGAGTTTTCTCAAGAATTGGCCTTAAAAACACTCGGTTTATAATATAGCAAGCAGTTGAAACAGCTTCTGCCCAAAACCTTGAAGAAATTTGATTTCCAATTAAAAGTGTTCTTGCCATTTCTTGTAAAAACCTATTCTTCATTTCCACAACCCCATTCTGTTCCGGTGTATATGGAGAGGAGAATTTGTGTTGAAAACCAAATTCATCACAAAATTTAGCAAAGTCTTGATTTTCAAACTCACCTCCATGGTCTGTACGAATGCTTGAGATAGTGTGACATTTCTCATTCTGTACTTTCTTAGTAAACTTTGAAAAGAGAGAGAAAGTCTCTGACTTACTTGAAAGAAAGTAGACCCAAGTGAATCGTGAATAATCGTCCACTATTACCAGACAGAACCTTTTACCACCAATGCTTTGCGTTCTGGTAGGTCCAAACAAATCCATATGCAGAAGCTGCAATACATGATTAGTGGAAACTTTATTTATTGATTTGTAAGAGTTTCTAACCTGTTTACCCAGTACGCATGGTGTACATAGATTAGACTTTGAATAATTGAGAATAGGCAACCCTCGAACAAGTTTCTTGGTAGAGATCTTGTTGATTTGCTTCATATTGATATGGCCTAGCTTTTTGTGCCATAGATTTGCTTCATCTTGTACTGATATTAAGCACTGTGATCTTTCTTGATTCACATCCAGAAGATAGATATTTCCATGTCTTCGACCAGTAAAAGATTGAGTAAAGTCTTTACTGATTCCAGAGCACGTTTCTTCTTGAAAGTTGATCTTGAAACCAAAATCACACAACTGACTTATGTTAAGCAAGTTGTAATTTAATCATTCAACTAAGGAAACATTATTGATAGACAAACTTCCAATCTTTACTGTTCCTCGACCAGTAATCCTTCCTTTGTTGTTACCACCAAAGGAAACTTTTCATCCGTCTATCTGGATAAGTTTTATGAAACAGCTTGAGTCTCATGTCATATGTCTTGAGCAGCCACTATCAAGATACCATTTAATCTTCTTTTTTATAGTAACCTGCAATTAACAAGAATTCAAGCTCTTTTTGGTACCCATACCATCTTGGGTCCAGAAGTGTTAGAACAGTAGACAGTCTTAGCCCAGCTCTTTTTAACAGGTCTCTAAACCAAATGACATTTTTTCTCAAAGTGTTCTAAGCTTTTACACTTGGAACATCTTAGAGCATTTCTACCAACAAGTTTCACAAAAACTTTCTGGAAATGATTCTTGTAAACAATTCTAGCTGGTCTTTGTTTAATTATTTCTTTTACTTTCGGAAAATCAATCAGTGGAATAGTTTCAGAAGTCATACCAAGACCTAACTTATCAAAATATGGTCTTTGTATCGAAAGAATCTTATCCAGCTTTTCAGAACCATTTGAAAATCTTTTTGATATGTTAGTGATATCATTTTTCAAAAGATTATTTTCATTTGAAATACTGTATGAGTTTTCTTTCACAACAACAAAATCTTTTTTCAGCTTTTCAAACTTTTCTTTCATAAGTTTATCATGTTGCTTCAATGTAGAATTTTCCCTTTTCAATTCGGAGATCCTCTTAAGAGAGGTTTTCAGACTAAGACAAAGTTCATCAATATATTTAGAAACTTTAACGGGAATTTTCGAGTTACCAACCTCGAGTTCGCTGTCTGAGTCTGTGTCTGAATCAAGGTCTAAATCTGAGTCTGATTTTGCCATTAAACAGATATTGGCATAATCATCGTCACTTTCTTCACATTCAATATCACTCCAAGTCTCTGCTTTGAGTGCCTTCCTGTTTTTCTCAGTCTTCCCTTTTCTCTTCTTTAAAGAGGACAGTTGGGTCTGATGTGTCCCTTTTTTCTTGCATTCAAAGCAAGTCACTTCTTTATTAGAATCATCTTCCTCTGTTGACCTGTTTTGAAACCTTTGAAAATTTTGTTTCTTCCAATTGAATTTCCTTCCTTTTCTGTTCAACTTTCTGAATCTCTTTATCATGAGTGCCAGTTTTTCATCATCTAGATCTTCTTCAGAGTCTGTAGCATCAGAATAGTCATTAGACTTTAAGGCAATAGATTTCTTACATTTTGAGTCTTCCTCTTCGTTGGTCTGTTCCACTTCATAGGATTGAAGAGTCCCAACCAGTTCGTCTACAGAGAGTGGAGCAATCCTCTGTGTCTCTCTTATTGAGGTTTTTATGTAATTCCAGTCTTTTGAGAGTCCTCGAAGGAGTTTGTTGACCTTCATATGTCCTGAGATTGGATGTCCCTGATATTCAAGGCCATTCACAATTTCAGTAAAGCGACTAAACATATCAGTTATTGATTCTCCTGATCTCATCTTAAAGACTTCATATTGTCCCAAGAGAATGTTGATCCTCGTTTCTTTTACACGATCAGTTCTTTCATAGGTAATGTGAAGCCTATCCCATACTTATTTTGCTGTATCACAAGAAGATATTCTGTTATATTCAGTAGGGGATAAAGCACAATATAAAGAGTAAATAGCTTTGGCGTCGAGAGTCTGTCTCTTGGTGATTTCTTCTTGAGTCAGAAGAGTAGGAACAGCAGTTTCTTTTCCTCTCTCTGATTCCAATGCAGCAGCAGGAATGATTCCTTTATCAACCACTTCCCATTCCAAAGGATCTTTTGATCTTAGGAATGCCTTCATCTTATTTTTCCAAATGCTGTAATCTTTTCCATCAAAGTATGGAGGTCTGGTATTGCTTTGACCTTCAACCAACCCTGTAGGCAACATGCTAGCCATAGATCTTTTACTTAGAAGTAAATACACTTCTTATAAACAAGTACACAAGCTCTTATACCAATTGTTAGGACTAGAATTAGCACCTAGAGGGGGGTGAATAGGTGTTTAAAACAATTTTAATAAATTAAACCGAATGAGATATAAATAACTTAAAACCAACAATTGCAGCAAATGAAAGCAGTTAAAGATAAAAAGGATTAGGGATAGAGAATCAAGACTCCAGATTTATAGTGGTTCGGCTTAGACCAAGCCTACGTCCACTCTCCCGCACGGACAGCCCTTCTGGCTGGATTTCACTAAGAATCAAAAAGAGTGATTACAGTCTCACACTCTTGAGTCCACAGTGTAGAAAACTCAACTACACTTCCTCAAGGTCTCACTACAATATGATCTCTCTTTTGATTACATATAACGCTCGAAAAGTGATATCGCAAAATAGAAAAGGAGATTCAGACTTTGGAATTCTTCTATCCGCACTCTTCAACAACTAGAGCATCTCTCTTATATAATTCTTCATGCCTTCAATACCGTTGGCACCTTCCAAAGAAGTTCTTCTAATCAACCCGTTGGACAGAATCAATTAGAGAGATCTCGAGCTCTTTAAGGTAAGTGTTGATAGCCCATCAATCCTGCTCGCCCATACAATCAGGATCTCGGTTTCCATAAGTAGATCCTTCCAAATATAAGTTGCGAAATCTTTAGAGAATCTATACATATTCGAATATGAAAGTAAGATCTTTTAGTGCTGAATCCAGTAGAAAGATATCCACTAATCGTTAGAATAAAGATCATATAAGATCAGAATAAACGTCGTTCTGGAAACTGTCCATGTGAGTAGACTTTGAAATATAAGTCTTGAGTCTTGCTAGCTTCAGACTTTGATCTTCAGACTTTGTCAATAGAGTCTGTAAGTCTTCAGACTAGACTGATGAAAATGTTTTGTCAACTTCAAAATACTTTAACAGAAATTATCCAACAACCGGTTGTCGTTGTTAGGGAAATCCCTTATGATGTTTTGAAGATGACAAAATAAATCAAAGGCTACTAACATGTTTGATGGTTGAGTAATAGACTATGCAAATGATTGAACATGTAAAGGATATTGTCAAAGTCTGAAGACGGCCAGAAGACTGAACGGAACACATGTCCAAAGTATATTCTGAAGATTTCCATATTTCTGTGTCAAAGTCTGAAGACTGCTAGACTTTAGTGTCAAAGTCTGTTCTACATCAAAAGTCTGTCAACTATGACAAATTCTAGATTGAACGTGAATGAAGAACTAGAAGACAGACTCTATGCTGAAGCTGAACCAGAAGACAGACTCTATGCTGAAGCAGAACATAACAGACTATGTTCAGACCTTAAAGCTAAATCTGTTCAGACCCAAATTGCAAAGTCTATCGCAGTCAGACTCAGATTGTAAAGTTTATTGCTCTCAGACTTTACATCCAGATTCGACATAACGTAACACAAGTCCCGAAGATATAACGGCTAGTGATCTGGTTTGGATTCTACATCAAGATTGATTTGATTGACTTAATTGATTGACAATTAGATCTTGAAGACAAGAACTTTCTATACGAAGAAGCTTTACTTATGGAAACCAAGATTTTGTTTGTATGGGCGATCAGAATCAATTTGGGATTCTACCTTTGTCACTCAACGGCTACCAAATCTTCTTGATACAGAGTTGTCCAATGGGTATATTGGAAGACGATCCTCAAGATACTGTCTAACGGTTAGTTTGGAAGTGGAGGAGTATTTAAGGAGATGAAGGACCGATGAGCATGAAAGAGACGGAGCGTAGAATTTATAATTCCAAAGTCTGAGCGATCTTCTATCATACACTTGTCTTTGGTGAGCTTAAACGTTTGTGATCTTGAGAGAAATACCAAAAGAGTGACTTAGGGAGATAGTGTGATCTACTATTAAGTGTTTGTACTCAAAGTTGTAATCTCTTGTTGATTGCATAGTGGAATCCAGCCAAGAAGGCTGTTAACGTAGGAGAGTGGACGTAGGCTTGGATTAAGCCAAACCACTATAAATCTTGTGTTCTTATTCTCTTCCTTGAATCTCTTTATTTTGTTCGTAATTCTATTTAACTATTAAAGTCTGATCTCACTTAAAGTCTGCTGCTATTCAGACTCAGTTTTAAAAGTCTGTTGTTATTCAGACTCAGGTTAAAAGTAAACGTTTTCACTGCATATTGCAAAATCTGTTTTTACACCTATTCACCCCCCTCTAGGTGCTAATTCTAGTCCTAACAGTCGTTGTGGCCGCAACTGGCCAAAGAAGAAGAAGAAAAAAAAGAAAATGAAAAATTATATTCTTAAAAAATAATTAAAATTCGATTTTTTAAAAATTATTTTAAAATTTATAAAAATTGTCCATTAAATTTGTGTTGTATAAAACTATTTTAGCAATACCATTTTTAAATATATATATATAAGAAATAAACTTTTTAAAATTTAGTTAAATGGGTCGGGTATATATCGGGTCAGGTATGGGTAAAAAAATTTGCACTGCAATAAATATGTCATAAACGGATTAAATGGGTCGATTTGGGTCGAACTATTTATTACCTGACCCAAATCTGACCCGACCCACCCGTTCAACGGGTCTAGATCTCAGGAATGGAGCTTCCCTCTGGTACTGGTGGTTTTGTTGCGACCGGGCGGCAACGTGTTTGAAGGTTGCCGCTGTCGCCTCCCAGTCACACGTCGCCATCTCCTACCGGTCCTCTTGCAGGCAACAGTTTCTTTTCTTTTAGTTTTGTTCGTGAATATGAGTTGGAGAAGGGAACATCAATTTTGGGATTTTTTATTTTAAAGTTTTGGCTTTTTTTTTATTCAAAGTTTTTTTGGACAAAATGTCCTTGTTTCGGTTTATGGAAATATTACATGCTCACTGGCCGGCAAACATTTGATCGGCAGGCAAGCTTAAAATCTTATTTGAAATTGACTTAGACACTGTAGCCCTTATTTAAAATAAGATATGCTTTGAGCTTTCTTTTAAAAAAAATAATGATATTCAAGATCCTTATATGCAATTTTCCCAAAACAAAATGATCATAATTTCTGGTAAACTAAATGATCATTGGTTAGTTAAATGCCCATATGTGAGGGCTGGGATCATGAAAGTTTGCTTAGTCCAAAAGACAAATGGAGCAAACTTTATCAATCACCGATTTTGAGTTTGCTTTATCAGATGAAAAGTGGGTTAGTGAGAATGTTAATCATAATTTTTTTTCTCTTAATACCCAGGTTAAGATAAATTGATAATCAACATTCTTCCAACACGATACAATCAATTAAAATGGTTAATCGATGAATCTACTCAATTTGTACATTGTCATTTATTTTATTCCTCCTACCGAGTTACTTTCGATTTGTTAATTTGATTTTTTTTGGGGGGAGGAGAGGGGGGAATTTACTTAGATAAGTATAAGATTTGATTATTTGGAGCGTGTGAAGAACAATGAACATTGCTAGCAGCTAGCAATATGACCACTGCCATGTTTTTAGCCTGAAAGGATGATGAAAAAAGCAAACGATGATCATTTTTCTTTTTTTGGAAATTTTTCATTTATTTTAGACTATTTGGAATAACTTTTGTTTTGACATATATTTCACTTTTTAACGTTTATTTTTAATGAACTTTTTGGGATATTTGAAGTCGTTTTCAACCATGTGACGTCTTTTCATAATATTTTAAGCATAAAATAATTTTTTCCAACTTTTGCGGGAAAACCATCGTTGCTTTAGAAAATGGGATGAATCCCGAGACGGCCCACTACTTCTTGGGCTAAAGCCAGACTCTAGTATCTTCAGCCTGTTCAAGGGCCAGCCCTTATTCGAGGGGATCTTTGTCCAGAAAATCAATAGTGACAATTTCTTTTCGTTATCCATGGTTTTACATTTCAAATTATAATATTTCCTCTAATTTATTTCATTGAAAGTTGTTTGATTCCTGGGAAATTCAACCCACCATTAAGAACTCAACCATGGTAACCTTGTGTCATAATGTTTAATTTTTGTTTAATTGGCGGGTCCAAAATCATTCTTATTTTCTTCCTTTTGGGCCTACTCAAAATCATTCTTGTTTGACACAGCATAGAGGAGCATAAGATCGCATGGAATCATTAAACCATTTTAGGCTTCGTTTGTTTCACGAAAAATGAATTATTCAAAAAATATATATTTTCTTAAAAATAAACACTTATATCGCTTGAAATGATAAGTAATTGAAAATTATTTTCATTATTTCAAAAAAATTATATCTAAATATTTTTTGAAACACGAACATATTTTTCGTTCTTTCATTTCTCAAGGTGACAGAAACGACTATTATTTGTAAAGTATTTTCTAAATCATTCAATTTATGCAAAGTAAACACGCCCTCAGTTTATACCACCAACTTTGGTCCCTTAGCATAAGACTTTTTGTAGGAAAAACAAAGTTGAGAAAAGAATCTCTCAGTGAATTTTTGCTTTGCTTATTTGATATGGTCCTATGTTAAATCAGGTCGTGGAACCATTTGTCATTGTGGTCTAAACTCAAAGGACCGCACTTAACACCCCCTTCTCTTGTGAATAGAGCAGGTAGGGGAATCAAGCCCACATCGTTAGCTTGGAAGACTAGGGCATATAGCCGACGTTGTATGTATATTAGGGGCCGAGGCAACATAGAGCGTTCCCCATAGGAAGAAAAAGGCAAGGACTATAGTTGTAATCTGATCCGGAAACGATATTGCGTGTGTGACACATGTTCGATTCAATTAGAGGCGCTTCCTTAGCATGTCCTATTACATGTACAAGTATGCATGTGCAACACAAGTATCCTTGTAAAGTATAATAAAAACTTGATACCTTCATTTTTAAACTATAAAAACTATAGTTGTAATCACCGCTGATCCGGAAACGATATTGCATGTGTGACACATGTTCGATTCAATTAGAGGCGCTTTCTTAGAATGTCCTATTATATGTACAAGTTTGCATGTGCAACGCAAGTATCATTGTAAAGTATAGTAAAAACTTGATACCTTCGTATTTAAGCCATTTAATATGTCTAACTGGACTTATCTTTATCCAGAAATTCAGGCCAACGACTCAAGAGGACATCAACAGGAGATTCACAAGCAACTCTCCGTATTTCATTAACCGCTCTTGCCACATTTCCTTACATAACAAACAAGGTTGGCTAGATTATAATTTATTTCAGCCGACAAAATAAAAATATAACATTTATGAAGCTATTTCAAATTATCATTCGATCAAGAACAAAAGTGCAATCATATGCTCAAAAGCTGAGTTTGGGGAAAAAAGGGAAAGATAAATTTGTCTTTAAATAGATTGAAAAGCAATAATAAAATGAAGAGGAAAATAAAAAGAAAGAGAGAAGGAAAATAGTGAATAACTTTAGGGGAAATTTCCAAATAAGAATTTGAAGTATAACTTGTCTTCAAATAAGAGTCTGAAATAATCATATCAGACTCAAAAAAATGATATAAACTCACTATTTAGTGAAGGGCAATTTCATCTTTTCAATTTTTTTTCTTTTTCTTTGTTTTTTTATTTTTATTTTTTCTTTCCAAAAAAACAAACTAAAAAAGTTAAAACTTTAAAAAAGAAAATAAATAACATACAAGAGGGTTGCCCTCCTATGGCCGCCGCCCCCATCGCCCAAGGGGCGACAGAACCCTTGCCCCTTGCTAAACCTCATCTAAGGGCCATTGACCCCGTCGCCCATCGCCATCACCCCACTAGCTATGAGGCAGCTACCATAGTTCCTCCCCTCTATCTTTTTGCTTTCTTATTTTTAAATTTTTTTTAATCTAATTAAATTCAAATTTAAATTCTGTTTGGACGAAAATATACCTAATCAACCAGAATTTTTTTGTGGTAGGTGAAGTTAGGCCTTTATTTAAAATAATCATATTCACTTCAACCCATTCTTTAATTAATATGGCCACTTCAGGTTATAATTTGAAATAAAGTCTACTTCAGAATCTTATTTAAGAAAATGAGAGCACTTTGAACCTTATTTAAAAATTTTCGTAACATTATGCGTTTCATTTGTTACATAATCTCATGTTTGTTGAGAAAAAAGAAAAGGAAAATGTAAAAGAAAATGGAGAAAAAAAGAAGAAAGAAAGCTGCCGGCGGCCGCCTCTAGGGAAGTCTTTTTTTTTTCTTTAGAAGGAAGAAAGAAAAATGACTATTGCAAATGTGAGGTCTCCTTGTTCTCGGTTGACTGCTTTATTTCTCGTTACTATTACAGTCTTTGTATATAGCAAATTAATAAGATCATGCGGAACAATCACAAAGCAACATGAAATGAATTCGGTGTCTATATATATATATATTGTAATCATGTATTTAATTATTATCTAATTCACTAAACAAACCCCCAATATTAAATTTAATCTCAATTCTGTTCCTAATTTTTTAAGCTAAAAAAGATATTTCATACTTTCGCTCTAGTTCCAAATTTGCTCATGATCGAAAAAATCGTCACTAATTTAAAAAAAAAAATTATCAACATCAAGAAAATGATGCTATTTCATAATAAGGTAAGGGGCATTCATGTTCGGATTGGCTAGCCAAATCACAAAGGCTAAATATTTAACCTAAGAATTGGGTCACCCACCCTCCCTCTACTCTCTTTGATATGTTATGTTATGTTATGATGCTCTTGATGTATTTCCACCGTATTTCGTTAAGAAATGAACATCACGCTAATTTTCGACCAAAAAAAAAAGGGGGGGGGGCGTTCGGGAAGACATGAGTTCTAATGGCGAATTTCTGACCGGCCTTGATATTGAAGAAACTAGTGACGATCTTTCAGTCACGAGGGCAGACCTAAAAGTAAAGCGAAAAGTTAGGGCCTTATTTTGATTGAAAAAAAAAAAGTTCGAGACAGGAATCAAAATTAGACATAAAATTGAGGGTTGTTTAGGGAATTAAGCCATTAAAAGATGGTCGAACGCGGATGGCTTCTCTCTCTCTCCTATCTTTTGGTCAAGTGGAAAAAAACAAGGCAATGTCGACACCCGCTCTCCCAGTCTCGGACGTCAACCGACGATGCGTGCGTGCCGTGTGCCCGGGGGAGAGAGCGAGGGAAGGAGAGGGGATTGACCATTGAAAAGGAAAGGAATGATTCTTTTATTGACAAAAGAAACACAACCGCCGGCCTTACATTAATCTTCGACACCTGATTTCGGCCACTATAAAAAATCCCGTTTTTAATCGATCGCGTCCCCAAATTGACCTCAATCTGGGTCCCCATACGATCGAAAATATTCTCGAGGGGAGAAGATTCCGCGACGTGGCCCTCCACTTAGAAAGAGCCCTCGGCCTAGAAATATAAGATAATATGGAAATATTGGCCGTCCGTTCGACCAGTCCTTGCGCATGTCATCTTTCCAATGTGGTGCCCTTTGGCTTGGCGGCCTTGCTAGGAACTAGCAAACATCGCACGTTCAACTCTCTTGCACTTCTCGGACGATGCCTCGATTAACTCTCTCTCTCTCTCTCTCTCTCTTCCAAGATTGCTGATCATGATAAAGTAGTTGATAAGATGAATCGATTGCTTATGTCCTTTTTTGTCGACCCCGATATAGTATTATCATTTACTCGATGATACTTTGTGTCATCCTTCAATATACATATAATCCCCATTCTGGAAATTTTTGCATTTATTAGGATCGAGGCACACGAGCTTCGGCTGTGCGTTTGATCGATCCTCCATATGACACCTCGCCAACACGATACACTACTTATGGCCAAAAAAGAAAAATGGTACGCTACCTATTGCATGATGGTTTTGACTCCGAGTTTGGCAGCCTTGCTAAGAAGTAGCAAATATCACCCATTCAACTATCTTGCACTTCCGAGACAACACCTCAATGATCTCTCTCTCTCTTCCAAGATTGGTAATCACGATAAATTAGTCGATGAGATGAACCGATTGCCCTTGTCCCTTTTCATCGACCCAACATGGTATTATCATTTATTCATGATGCTTCGTTTCTAGAAACTTCCACATTCATTAGGATCAGGTCATGTTAGCTTCGATTTCCAAAGGTACGCGGAATATGAAGGAAATGCAATTTAGGTGCAACGTATATAGATATGATGCGTGACGTCCGGCTAAGCCAAGCATCGCGGACGTTTCTTTCGGGTGAACTTTGTTTGGTAAACGAGGAAGTCGTCCCGCAGAACATCCATTGGGGAAAAAGCGGGTCAAAGAGGATTGCCCATCTCCGCAAGTAAAAGCATGCGGGCTTGAAAGTGATATGAACAAGGAATTCCTAATCCTAGTCGAGTTAGGGAAGGAACCCGAATAATAATATATCATCTTACGCCACTAATCATCATAGAAGTCCAGTTTATAAATAAAAAGGAAAGAAATTAGGCGACGACTTGCATACCAATTTCGCTTTCCCCCAATTGACGTATGAATTGAATTAAATTAACGAATACCCTGTTCAACCCACCAAAGCAATAAGCAGAAAACACCCTCCCCAAAGCCAGAATCAACAAATGAATAGCCATAAAGCAAGTTCAGAATCTTCTTGGCTTCTCAAATCTCCCTCATCATTCCTTGCATCCGACCAGCCTCAACCTCATCCAAGTCACGATCGAAATTCACCGTACCCCATGTGAGAAAATTAAGGATAAAATTCGAGTCCCTTTTTCGGGTTCCTGCAAATCCAAGCCTCTAATCCCCAACACAAGGAAAATATCTCGGGGGAGGGGACCGGACATCGTACTAAAGCTATGCCTGCATGGTGGCCGCACTTCTGGTCGGCCCTCCTCCTCCTCCTCGTCCTTGGTCGGCCGTGCTTTTCCGCCAGGACCGCGCCGGGGTCCGTAACCGTAATAACCGTCGACGCCCGGAATTCCACGTGGCGGGACTTCTCGAGGTTCCAGGACGCCGGGAAGGGGAGCCAGGTGGACGGCATGTCGGAGCTCAAGCGGTACTTCAGCCGGTTCGGGTACCTCCCCGCCGCCGGCTCCGACTTCACGGACGTGTTCGATAACGACTTCGAGTCCGCGGTCGTCGCGTTCCAGACCAACCTCGGGCTCGACGTCACCGGCGAGCTCAACGCCGAGACCATATCGGCCGTCATGTCGCCCCGGTGCGGCGTCGGGGACACCGCGGTCGACGGCGCGCAGCCGCTGCGGCGCTACGCGTACTTCCCCGGGCGGCCGCGGTGGGACCGGGCGGCGCCCGCGACGCTCAGCTACGCGCTCTCGCCGGAGTACACGGTCGGGTACCTGAGCCAGGAGGACGTGAGGGCGGTGTTCCGGCGCTCGTTCGCGCGGTGGTCGGCGGTGATCCCGGTGAGCTTCGTGGAGGCGGCGGAGTACCGGACGGCGGACATCCGGATCGGGTTCTACCGGGGGGACCACGGGGATGGGCAGCCGTTCGACGGGGTGCTCGGGGTGCTGGCGCACGCGTTCTCGCCGGAGGACGGGCGGGTCCACTTCGACGCGGCGGAGACGTGGGCGCTGGACTTCAAGGCGGAGAAGGCGAAGGTGGCGGTCGATCTGGAGTCGGTGGCGACGCACGAGATCGGCCACGTCCTGGGGCTGGGCCACAGCTCGGTCCGGGAGGCGGTGATGTACCCGAGCGTGAAGCCGAGGACGAGGAAGGTGGACCTGAGGATCGACGACGTCGAGGGGGTGCAGGCGCTGTACGGGTCGAACCCGAATTTCAGGCTGAGCTCGCTGCTGGAGTCGGAGAGCGATAAGAACGGAGGCGTTCGTGGAGGCGGCGGCGGATTGGAGCGGAGGTGGTTTGCGTGGTCCACCTGGTTAGTGGCTCTGGTGGTGGATTTGATGTTACGTCTGTGGTTGTGAGCATGATTGATGGACACTTGGACATGGACAGGACAGTCTATAGGTTTATAGCTTTTTTCCTTTTGGGTTTTGAACTTTCATTAGAGAAACACCAGCAATTGTAAATACTGCTCGACCTTACTGATACACAGTTCTGCCGAAAAGAACTGTATTGGCACACGTCGATTCACAAAGCAAAAAGATGCGACAGAAGTTATTTCTTTTAAATGGTGTTCTGATTTTTTTGGTAGAGAAATGACATTTTCTGTTTCTTTCAGGTGGTTCTATGCAAACTTCAGCATGAACTCTGGCATAGCAGCTGATCTAAAGGTTCTTGTCCTTGAAAAGAATTTGATCTTTTTCTATGAATTGATTGGGCTTGGATGGACTTAGGCAAGGCTAAGAATGAAATTGCTGACTCAAATCTGTCCGGATCGCGCGGGCCCATGATCACATCACCCCTGCCTCCGGTTCGCATGCGCCATCCGCGAGCCGTACCTAAGCCACATCTGAATTCGATATAATGTTCTTCACTTGTATCCAACTAAAACCGACTCCTTTCCTCACGCCTCTCGACCTCATCAGCTCCCTAACTGCACCTGCTTCGCTCCATTTCCCGTGAGACGCGTATATGTTGGACATCGCGACGTAAACATAATCCTCGTCGCCTTCCAATTGGATCAGCTTTGCAGCTGCGATTTTCGCAGTCTCCAGATCCCGACAAGATCCGCAAGCACCGAGCAAAGTCCTCCAAACCGAGGCCCATGTGCTGAACCCAAGTTTGTGGATCATCTTTCCCGCCCTCCAAGCTTCTCCTCTTTGACCCATTAACCTTATTATTGAACAGCCGTGCTCGGCTGTTGGATGAATACTGTAGTCATCGATCATTGATTCCAAGTACTTCATTGCGAGCTGCGATGGCACGCCGCCATGGGAAAATGCAGATAAAACATTGAGAAATGTGATCTCGTCCGGTTCTATACCATCGATAAGAAGTTGCTCGAAGCAGTGAACCACCTCGGCAAAGTAACCATTGTGGGCAAAACCGGATATCATGGCATTCCATGTTATCAAGTTCTTCTGAGGGAGGGAGTCAAACATCAATTCAGCATCTTCCACTTGGCCACACTTTGAGTACATGTCAACAAGGGCACTACCAACAACCACAGATGAGTCAAAAGCGCACTTCGTCGTGCAGCAGTGTATTGCCATTCCCCAACTCAATGCTGCTAAAGATCCAATTCCGCTCAGAATGCTTGAAAATGTGAATTGATCCATCTCCATGCCTTCTGAGTGCATTCTCGTGAAAAAATCAAGAGCTTCTCTCAATCGATTTCGGTTCACATAACCGGTTATTATTGAATTCCATGAAGATGAATTTGGTTTCGGCATGTACAAAAGGATCTGTACAGCATATTCCATGTTTCCGAACTGGGCAAAACCATTGATTACCTCATTGTATGAGATGGTGTCCGGATTGGGCATCTCCTGCAAAAAATTCAATGCCTCTTCGAGGCTTCGGTTTCTAGCGCAAGCTGACAAAACCGAGTTCCACGAAATAGTATCCTTAAAACACATTGCTCCAAACACACGTACTGCCTCTTGAACACATCCGCATTTACCATACATGTCAATCAAGCAATTAGAAACAAAGATACTGCACCGCATACCAACTTTCACGATCTTGGAGTGGATAGACCTTCCAAGTTGCAACAAGCTCGACCGACTGCACGCAGCCAATGCAGCCGTCACAGAGAACGCATCACCAACGCAAGTTTCAGACTTGTTCAGCTGAACAAACAAGCTCAAAGCTTTCCGAAACAGCCCACAGCGCAGATACCCGGAAATCAACGTATTCCAAGAAACCACGTTCGGCTCGGGAATTTCGTCGAACAGGTTGTGGGCGCCGCGCAGTGAGCCTTTTTCCACGTGGAAGCTCATCAGGGCAGTCATCACGAAGACATCGGAGCCGAACCCACGTTTCAGGGCAAGACTCTGAAGCTGTACGCCATGCGATTCGGAACCCCGCGACGTCGTGGCGGCGCGAATGAGCCGGACCAAATCATACCCGCACGGTCTGGCACTGGATTGGAGCATCCGAGCTGCCATCGACAAATCAACTCGTCCGGCCCGTGCTTCAGATTCTTTTCTTTGGGCAATGGCTGCGATGGCCCCATGATCTTCTTGAACGGAGCAGGTCCGGGAGGCTGACGAGAGCGTCGATGTGGAAGGCGGGTGTCGGAACCTCGTACCCAGTTCAGGAAGGAACTTCGCATGCCTCGGCATCAAGAGCAACATATCCAACGACATTCATCTTCAGTCGTTTTCGAAGATTGCTCGGTGCTGCCTCTGGATTTCCATTTGTGCGGCGCTTAGATGGGGCTTGCCTCGGTTCGGTTCTTGTCCACGAAGGAAAGAACAAATGTTCCGACCATCGCACAGTACATTTCTCATTTGATTTTGTTGATTGTGTTTAGTATACTGATTTACAAAATTGGTTTACCATAGGAAAAGCATTTTTGGCAAATTATAGCTGGATGTTTCGCACAACCAATTTCTCTTAACCACTGATTCATCGAGACCTGTGAAATTCTTTTGACATCGAGTTATATCTCTGTTTTTGATAACATCAGAAGATCCAATGATAATATGTCGGATTATATAATGTAAATGAGATTTTTATGATTTTTACTTTTAGACTTTTGTGAGAGTAGTATTGTGAGTCTATTTGGATATTTGACTTTGAAGACTTTCTAATAATTTCTATAAATGATGTCACAGATGATCCATCTACTTTTATTTGAAATTCAAAATAATTAATTTGATTTTTATTTTCCCTTTTCAAATGGTCCCTATTCCTTATTAAAAAGTGTCAACAATTCCTCCTTACGCTATCCCAATGACAAATTTTGCTGATGCAGATTTGATAAAGTTAAAAATTGTTGACCTACCCTTCATCCCGTTAAAAATTGTTGACACGGACTTGACCCTATTAAAAATTGTTATGTGAATATAAAATGGAAAGTGCTGACATGAAGTTTATGTGTGGATTTTTTTTATTTTCTTTTCACATTTCAAGATGCTCCCCCTTCCATTTTTTCACTACTCATGGGAGCTCCTAGCTTTTGACTTAAAGCCAATGCAGTCTTCTTCCTCTTCACTTCTCAAAGACATCTTCAACTTCAAAATCGCGTTCAGACCCTCGCACAAGTCTCGCACAAGTCGAATCTCTTCTTGTTCGCCGCCATAGCCTTCGACGCTCAATTAGGAATGTTGTGGACACCATGGCCATGGAGCTCGAGCTCGAGCTCAGGGCAGCCATGGCCGGCATGCCTTGAGCTCGAGGCCGCGAATACTACTAAATTCGCAATCTCGTGGCCGTGGACGGCAGCCATGGCAGCAGAATTGCTTCACGAGCTCAGGGCGGAAACTTGGTGCTCGGTCCGCCCGTCCGAATCAAGGCAAACTCATAACTCAATAAGCTCCTCGTCAAGCCCGTCCAGCATCGTTCTTCGCCTCCCGATTCGGCTTACTGTGGGCCTGCGAATGGTCGGTGCTATAATCATGTCCATTGAAAACCCACGGATCAAAAGCTATGATTGAAATATCCTTTTAGTATTCAGAAAAAAATTAGTTTCTCTCTCTACATATATTTATAATTTGTTGAAATATTTTTTTCTTTTGCTAAAATAATTGAAATAATTTGTTATCATGAGAAAATGTGATAGATATGAAAAGAAAGTACCGTTGACATGAAAATAAGTAATGGTTGATCTTGAAAAGTGGTGATGGTGGCCGACTGGGGATGAAATATCTATTCCCAAGAGCTATGTAGACTTACAAGTAAATAGGACCAAATCATGCATTGTTCAATGCATCTATTCAAGACCAACAACCTTCTCTTCTACATACCCTCTCTCTTCTTCACAACATCCTTTTTTTATGATGCATTTGGTAACAATTTTACTTTCGAGAATAATTTTTATTAGACAGTTTTTTCTGATTTTATTTCCTAAACAAGTTTTTGAGCATTCAACCGCCGGCCGTGGTGACTCCGCTGGATAAGGGCTCCGTTGATCCTTCTTCAAATGTGAAGGGTTCGAAACCCAGTGGAGGCGCTTGGTGTTTTAAGTGTGCGTCGGGGTGATGGGTCCTCCGCTATCATCACCCCGGGTTTACCTCGCAGGCTGCCGGCTGTACGGGGGTTCCCGGGTCATCAAAAAACAAAACTAAAATAAAATAAAATTGAGCATTCAAATATATTTGATAATGGTTCAAATTTTCTATTACCAAAAGAGACTCTCAAATTTTTTTGTGACTTATAATTTTTAAATTTTTTAATAATTTTATTATTAATATTATTTTCTCTTCTTCTTCCTCTAGCCGACTACCAGCCATGACGATAGTCAGCGATCGGCCAAATGAGAGCCGAAGAGATTATCGGTCTTGACGAGTCTCACCAACCCTTGTCGAGGGCACCAAGGGTTGATGAGGTCATCGAACCTCATATGGCCACAACTAGCTAGGGGAAGAAGAAGATGAAGAGAAACATAAAGAGAAAAGAGGAAAAAAAGGAAATAGTTTGAGCTTGATTCTGGAGTTGTTCTTGAAAATAAAGAAATAATTTATTTTTTTACTTCTTAATTACATTCCAAATGCATTTCTAAAAAAAAAATTGTTATCATAAACATAAACGTTACCAAATAGATTTATATATTTTTTTTGTTTTAGGGAATAAAAGAATAAAATCATGCACTATTTTGCATGTTACTGAATGGGCCCTTATTTTCTTTTCACACACAAGTTTGACAATGCATTCAAAATGAAATTTTCAAGAGAGTGACCGAATTCATGTGACTTTTTTGTGTGGAGATATATTTGTTTTAAATCCAGCAACAGCAACAATAGTAGCGACGAATAACACCATAAGAATAGTGATCATCATCACACGTCAAAGTATTAAAGAACTATAAATTGCTGGTCTATCTCGAGCATAACTTATATATATTCTATAGATAAAATTGCGTCACGCAAGCATATAGCTAGTGTAATACGATGGTCGTGCTTCTTGCCCTTTTGCTTTCTTGGCGAATCTTGAAAGTCTTCTTTCCAAGCCACTCCACATACAATGCCCCTCTCTCTTCTCATCTCTCTTCATTATTTGGCTATTTAATTATAACCCCTTATATTCAAGAAAAGGCTTTCGCTTTAACAAATGACATAACGTGGATGAGTGACAAAGCCATCTATTGGAATCTTTTCTAAAAATATATATGAAATACTGTGAGAATTGGTCCATATTTTTAAAGAGTAATACCACGAAAAATCCAAAACTGATATATTCATAATAAATTTACTCTAAATTAATTTTTTGATCATTAAAAACTCACAAATGTGATACGTTTGGGACAAATTTACTATTCGTTAAATTAGATTAATACTATGAAAACCATGAAATGGTATACTTATGATAAATTAAGGGTAAAATCTTAAACAGATATACCCATCAACCGCCACATATCATCTGATTTGGCAATTTAAAAATTTAACGGAAACTAATTAAATGTAAACCGATCGCATGTGTACCAATTTGGGGAATTAGTTTATAATAAACTCATCACAAGCGTATCAATTTATGATTTTTCATGATGCTAACCTTATTTTAACTTATTTCACTTATATATAATCGGTTTTGTTGTCTCATCATTCATTAACGTAACGCGGCATGCCTATTCCATATAAATTATGTTCCCTATGATAAATCCGTGCAGGGCGCAGGTTATGTTTAGTTAATAAAAGGAACGGAATTTGGCTTCTTCTCGAGCCAAAGATGGAATTACAAGTCGACCGAACGGACTCGAGGATGCGCGGGGCAAAATTTAGTTGAACTTGCCAGTTAATTAAGGAGTGGTGGGTGGTGGGCGGGGCGCGTCGTTGATTTGGCAGAAGGAGCGTGAATTTCGACGGTAGTTGGATAATAAGAAGTCTCTTATTTTTTCTTTTTTCTTTTCTTTTTTTGGTTTTTTCAGAGGATAATAATAAAGGCTTTCTCGAGAAAACATTCTACTTCCTTTTTTTGGAATATTGCTACAAAAAGCAAACTGAACTCGAGAAGATGAACCGGCGGTTTCTCTTGTTTTGCTCGACCAAACTGAACTGAACTGATCCTTAAATCTTCTTTATGCGGCGTTGGCGTCGTTAGCACTTTTCGCGTGAAAAGAAGAATTCAAGATAATTATTATCGAAACTTCATTAAAACTACATTTTTTAAATGTCTAAATAAGTTAATTATCATCGAAATAAACGTCGATATGTAAAGCGGTTTTCACGTCACATGCTGATCGAATTCCTTAACATATGGAGTAACAATGGTGATCGATGACATGTCCGAGTTGCTTTTTATAAACTCCGTTTCCTAATTTTAATTATTAATGGACGTGCGTATTCAAATTTAGTGATTAGAGAGAGAAGCGAAGCTACCAAACTTTTTCAATTTTCGCCCCAACAGAAGTTTCCTAAAATAAATATAAAATAACTTAATTTGATTTTTTTTTATTTTTTTAATCCCCTCTCTCTCACACCTTCAACCGTTGACCGGGGACGACCGGTAGGGGGCGAACACCGCGAACGTTAGCTGAGCTCGGCCAAAACGGACGGACGGATAAACCAGAATCCGCGACAACCACCACCCCCACGCAAGGAGGGCAATGCAGACGTAGAAGAAAGAGCTTGACGATGGACGTCCATCGATACTCGACATTGGCAGCAACAGCGACAGCGACGGAGATACCACCCGAAAGTCAGATTCCATAGAAAGGAACATCGTCGAAATATTCGAAGCAACAGGGTGCAAAGAGAGAGAGAGAGAAGAGAGAGAAACTGAGAGAAGCAGAGGGACGTGATCAATCCTCGTCGCTGCCGTTACCCTTCTCCCCGTGGTAACGGGCATTGGAAGGGCTAGCCTTGCAGCGGCGGCGAGATATTTCGCAGGCGCGCGGTTCCCGTCTCCGGCTTCTTCTCGATCCCTGAGGGAAGGGAGGAGAGAGGGCGAGAGAGAGAGATGGCGTGGCGTTTGAGGAAGGAGGCGCTGGAGGACGTGGCGGTCATCGGAGGGCTGATCGGCGTCCAATTCGTCTACGCCGGCAACTCGGTGCTGCTGAGTTACCTGCTGTCGCTCGGCTTCAACCCGCTCACGCTCGTCATCCTCTCCGCTCTCGCCACCTTCATCATCCTCTCCCCCGTGGCCGTCGCCTTCGAAAGGTCTCTATCTCTCTCTCTCTCTCTCTCTCTCTCTCTCTCTCTCTGCGCATTGGATTGGCGCGTGCGGGCGTTTGATTATGTTGGTGTTCGTGTGGTTTTGCAGGCATTTGTGGCCTAGAAAGATCGGCTTGAAGCTGATGCTGCAACTTGTTTTGATTTCCTTCACGGGGTAAACACGCAATCTCGACTTACCTTTCATCGATTTCGTTTAGATATTTAATGAGTTTCGCAATCGCTCTCTAACCAATTCAACTTTTGCGTCACATGTTTTAACTCTCTTCTTCGTATTTAATTGGTATACATAAATAGAGCCGATTCACACTGAACATGTGGGGTGCGCTAGCCGCTGGTTTTGGAGTTCTTGAATCAAGCTATGTTCTGCACGTTGCTTAGGGAATTAACTAGGATCAAAAAGCAATAATTACTTATCTAAGTCTCGTTTTTTTTTTGGTTCCAAAGATAAATTTGAGATGAATTGGTTAATTCAGAATCATGACTACAAAAGGGTCTGATAAAAGTCAGCTATGCATCTGTTCTTTCATTTCTGAAATTTATGAAAACCCACGATTGTCTCCTGAAGAATCCAACAAAAGGGTTTACAACGTGATAGAAATTTTCATTTTAAACCACTTCAGTGATAAAAAAGTGAATTAGAGATTGAACGTCTTCAAAAAGGGTATGGATGTTGTCATGTGCAATAACAAAAAAGGGAAACAAACTGTGAGCGTGGCAATTCAGAGGGTGAACCTGAGAATGACAGTTTCTTTTTTTCCTTTCCCTGATTTTGATTTTCAGCGTGACCCTGTTTCAATCCCTGTTCCTGAAGGGTATCAAGATGACGTCTCCAGCCATGGCCACTGCCATGCCAAACCTCGCTCCGGGGCTGATCTTCATGATCGCTTGGGCCATCAGGTTCTACTTGTATATTGCTCCACATTTGATCACTCTTGCTCCAATCTTCTTGTCTGAGACTTCTGAAATTCTCTGATTGTGCAGATTAGAGAAAGTTAACTGGAGTTGCGTGTACAGCAAAGTGAAGATAGTAGGCACACTTATGTGTGTGGCTGGTGCTCTGGCAATGAGCCTAATGCACAGTGCGGGAAAGAATGAGGATAAATTTACCTCTGCCTCATCAGATGTCACCTTCGACAAGGAAAAGATCATAGGATGCTTATATCTCATGGGGGCGGTTTTCGTACTGTCAAGCAACATCGTTCTGCAGGTATGTGTCATTAGAGCAAGAAAGATTTATTGTTTACTGCGTTTGGATTCTCAGAGACTTATTTATTTGGGTGATCTTTGACAGGCCGTGACTTTGGGTCAATTTCCTGCACCAATGTCCTTGTGCGCGATAACATCCTTAATTGGGGCGTTCATAACTATGGCTGTGCAACTAGTTGAAGATTACAAGTCGTTGTTCAGTTTGCCACTTGTGAGCTTCGGAAACCTAGTTGGATTTACACTACTGGTGAGTGGCAATCAGTTCGCTCCTTGTGTTTACTCTATTGCCTCATTATCTTTCTTTGCTCTTGTAAATTTATCTTGTACACTACAAACGAAAAGTTGAAAACATATGTTAAAGTTCTTGAGGATCGACTTCTTGGATCCTACCCATCAGGATTAGTCCGTTGTCGAAATTGCTGGAAGTTCACAGTGATTTTAATGAGAACTGCAGTTCCCCATTCCACATAATTTAACTGATCAACAGTCCTTGACTGCTTGTGATACATCTGCTCAGCCATTTTGAGCTTCATGAAAGTGCCTTTTGTCAACAGGCAGGTGCTGTCGGCGGACTAACGGTGAGCTTCAATGGATGGGCAATGAAGAAAAGAGGGCCAGTCTTGGTATCAATGTTTAGCCCCGTTGGAACAGTGTGCTCGGTTGTTCTCTCCATTCTCACCATTGGTGACACCATCAAACTAGGAAGGTAAATCTCAACTTATCAGTGTTCTTAAAGAGTGAAATTGTCTTGCTGTGATTCTGCAATTCTGAGGAAGAAGTTTTTCTTTTTGTTACAAGTACGGCATTAGAATGAAACACAAGCATTTGATATGGCTCCTCTATTGCAGCCTCGCGGGTATGCTCCTTATGTTCACCGGTCTCTACTTCGTACTGTGGGCTAAAGGCAAAGAAGGTTACTCACATGGAGATGACTTAGAAAGTGAGTTAGATGCAGAGAAGCCTCTTTTAACTTGATGCCTTGCTTCATGATTTGTATTAAAAAACTCCCATTCATGCCCTGGTCTCTATAGTTAGACCTCCTCGAAGAAAAAGGAGCCTTGAATGGAAATAAACCATCGGGCAGTCCCGCAATCAATTCACGTTCGCACACCAGTCCCGATCCACGGCCGAGTAGTTTGTTGCGCCAAATTGGTGACTGTTAATGTGGATGTTAGGCAGCTGAAATAGTCCATCACTAGCACTTAGTCAGGATGCATAACGATCCGATTCGGCAATGAACATTTGCATGTATTGTCTCAAGCCAGGGGAATTTATGGATGGCAAAAAGATTCCTGTGATTTGAAGTGTGGTTTTAACAATGTATGAGTTCTTGAAGCTGGACTGTGTTTTGCAGAGATATGATCCTGCTGCTCAGTGTTGCAGTTCTCTCATCTACTGCTAGTCTGCTACTACTGCTACTGATTCTTCTAAGCAAATTCTTGACAAGAGATGAGTAGCAGCTTCCTTGCCAGGACAACTGACTTGGAGTTGGTCAACTCAAGACTATACTACTAACAAAGAATCTCTTGTGGTAAAATAACAAAAAGCTTAAACTAGATGTTCAGGGGAAGTGGAAGTACTGCAGCCATACAAATTCATCACAATATAGCCGACAGAAAATTTAATAATTTTGAGGGGCTTTTTGGAGGGCAGCTTGATTTTATTCTACTTTTCATTCATTAATTCATTCAATTAATTTATTTATATTGCTTTTTGCTTCTTGGGTAATTGTGCTGATTTGCTGACATAGCTGAGCGATTATAAATTTTTTGAATATCTGTGTTCAAGGGAGGAGGCATTCCATGTTTCTGAGGGAGATATTTTGCTTTCCTGGGGAAAAGAAAAATAATTTCTTCATGAGAATTCTAGGGCAGGGGACATTTTTCTTCCTTTAGGATTGGCATTGTGTAGATGAATGAGACAGTTGTTCAATGATACTTTATTCTTTGTGACTTCAGAGGGGTTGTAGGTAGTGCGGACGATAATGTGGGACACGGCTCGTATACGAGAAATGATCTGAACACAAGGCAAAATGTAAGAAATTCAAATATAATACGACACAATACGCTTTAACACGTATATTGACATCACAATCCACATGTTCTTGTCTGTCCTAAGTCAATTGTTTAGCTTGTGAGTGAGAGTTTTAGATGGAACGAATTGAAATTATGGCATATGAACTTGAACTATGAATCGGGTTAAAAAGGGATGAGGCCATAATAGTCACGTCAAGCTAGAAAAACATTACCCAAAATGGGGTAATTCTATTGGACAAGAGCTTGAAATCGGATTAAATTTGTGATCAATTTTTCGAGTTATATCCCGTATATACTATATCATCGAAAGAAATATTATAGTTATGTGCATATTTATGATTACTCTATAGTTTAGACCATAAAAATTACTTGAGTCCGAGAAATAACCACCTATGAATAAGTCGAAAAAGAAAAGTTGCTAGCGAAAATATGGGAATTACTAATTACTGACAACATCAGTTACTTCAATTGATGTGAGTTATCTCCTTCATCGCAGAGGTCGAGGGTTTGAACCATCTTATTGTTAAAATGTCTAAAGTTGGGGGTCTTGATGTTGGGGTCTTAAGCTAGTCTCCCCCAAGGTTTACGTCTAAATAGTAGCTTGCGACGAGACCTGACGATGCAATTGGACACCGAAAGGTCATGTGATCCCCGGGGATCTTCGGCGATTCCTCAATTAACAAAAAAAAAAAAAAGACAGCATTAGTTATTTTATGATATAATTTTTTTTACCAATAACAGCCAAAAAAGTTATTTCCGGGAAAGCAAGGCGTGCGAGCTTTTTGATTGGACTAAAGCCCACCAGTTCGGGTTGGAATTGATGAAGTTCACATCACTTCTTGGCCCCAATAACTAAAGTTGAGAACTTGCGTTCACACGTCATCGTTAAAGTTGGCAGTCATTTCAACTCACGTCATTGAAAAGTACCGTATATTTATTGATTGTTAGATGATATTTATGTATGTTAAATTAATACCATTTCCTGATCTTTATCAAATAACGATGCATGTCAATTCGTGCAAAGAATTATTAGACATAGTTATAATTCTTAAATGGATTTCGGTTACGAGTCACGGATTGAGTTTGCGATTTCTTTAATAATTAACGAAAATCAATAAAATTAGGGACAGTTTTGAGCATTACCAAGCCTGGAAATTAAACCCAAGTATGTAATTCACTAAACAGCTTTGTTACGTTAAAATTTAGAAAAATTATCCAAAAAATCATAAATCTATTATACTTTTTGTTAATTCGGTTTTAATTCAATTATAAACACTTTCGCTTCTTGCCAATTGATCCATTTATCTAATTTTAGCCGAAAATCGCGGATATGGACGCCGGCAGTGCTACGTGCTACGTACTACGTAGGACTGCTAGCACTAATGTAAACGATTTTTTAATAATATTTTATTATTTTTCTGATTTTTTTTCTCTTTTTTTCTTTCTTTTCTTTTTTGCTTCTTCTTCCCTTTACTAGTGGTTGGCCTTTGGCCACAGGCAATGGCCACCCACTAACCATGTCGAGGCGACAATCTTGTTTGCCACATTGAGGCGTGGCTAGGCGAGGGCAAGCCCCAATGAGGGGAGTCCTAGCCTAGACCAAGCCCAACGAGAGTCGACCTCGCCTAAGCCAAGTGAGGCTAACCCTTGTCTAGACTAGGTGATGTTAGCAAAAGAAAGAAGATGTACAAAAGAAAAGAAGAGAAAAAAACTCATAAAAACAATAAAAAAATTCAAAAAATAAAAATATCATTAAAATTTGTCAACGATAGCACCAACGTCCACGTCAGCGATTTCTAACTAAAATTAGTCAGATGAACTCAATTGACGAAAGGTGAATGTTTAGAATTAAACTCACATAATTGGCCAGATGAATTAAACTATTACATTTTTGTTTATTTAGTCTTAAACATTTTAAGTTTGTTAATTCAGTCATAAATATTTTCACTTATTGCTAATTGAGTCTATTCGTCCAATTTTAACTAAAAATCGCTAACGTGAACACTAGTAATGTTACGTAGAACTGCCGGCATTGATGTAAATGATTTTTTGATAATATTTTATGAATTATTTTATTGTTTTTCTCTTTTTTTTTCATCTTTTCTTATTTGCTTCTTCTTCCCTTTGCTAGTGGCTAGCCTCTGGCCACAAGCGATGGCCAAACGACCATGTTGAGGCAACAATCTTGTTTGCCATAGTTGAGGCATGGCTGGGTGAGGGGCGCCCTAGCATAGACCAAGCTTGA
The DNA here is from genome assembly GCA_007663325.1 of Eucalyptus pauciflora. NCBI lineage: Eukaryota > Viridiplantae > Streptophyta > Magnoliopsida > Myrtales > Myrtaceae > Eucalyptus > Eucalyptus pauciflora. The sequence goes on along the minus strand of VMYD01000006.1, from coordinate 4,005,886 downwards.
CGAGAGTCGACCTTGCCTAAGCCAAGTGAGGCTAACCCTCGTCTAGACCAGGTGATGCCAGCCTTCGCCGAGACTAGGCAATGCTGGCCCTCGCCCAAGCTAGACCCGACAAAGGTCGGCCTTGCCTAGCATCGCCTTTGCCCAATTGATGCTCGATGAGGCCGCCCTGGCTTGAGAGAGATTGACCTTCACCAAGTCTTGCCTAGTCGTGTCTCGCCTATCACAGGCAAGGCCAATCGACCTCACATGGGTGATGGGCAGCATGATCAGTGGTTGACCACTAGCAAAAGAAAGAAAAAAATCAGAAAAAATTCAAAAAAATAAAAATCAATATCAATGATTTCCAGCCAAAATTGATCGAATGAATTAAATTGCAAGAAGTGAAAATGTTTAGAATTAAATTAACAAAATTGAAAAGTTTATAATTGAATTATAAAAAATATAATAGATTTAGAACCTTTTGTTCAATTTTCTCGTTAAAATCTTATAATTACTAATATAATCTTATGACTCCTAAAAACAAAATTACAAATAATTGAATGTTCTTATGCAACGGTCAACGCTCCGTGCTCACCTTATCATTCTAGGACCGTTAGAACTTAAAATTTTCTAATTGAATCTTAATTTCTAAGATCATAAGTTAATTACATTTCAAACTCTATAACTTTTTTTTTATTTTTTTTTATCGATTACCTTCATTTGCACGAGTTTAGAAGAAATGATCGGTGCTCACAAATTTAACTCCATGGCCTATACAATCAACTCCGAGCACCTTAAGGTATAAAATCACCATTTTACAGCTCGATCGATCCATCGATGCTCTCGAGTAGTGTATGCTTAAAAGTGTGTCCGAAGTAAAAATAAGGTCTATAAGAAGTAGTTTTTGCGACCAAAAAAAAACAAAAGTCGATTGCTAATGAAATAAAAGCAGCTTAAAAAAAAAAAAAAATTAAGACACGTAAATCCGGTCCCCTAAGTTCCTAATTTTTGTTTTTCCGAAAAGGGGAAGAGACATCAGAAAACGGAAAATCGAAATGAATTTCCCACTCCCCCGAACAAAAAGCCGTTTTCTTCCCTCACGCATCATCGACGAGAAGATGCTACCGTGAATCAAAACCATTCATCATCATCATCATCATCATCATCAGCATCAGCATCGCCATCGTCATCGACGTAGTCGTCGTCGTCGTCGTCTTCTTCTTCGTTTCCGATTCAGAAACCCTAGGTCTGCAAATCCCACGCCCCCCCGCACGGGATGGATCTCCCCCAGCAATCTCATCACCACCGCCGCCGCCGGCAGCGAGAAGGGCATCCCCTGCCTCAGCCGTACGACCCGTCGGCCCCTTCCGGCTACGGTTACTACCCTCAATACCCGCAAGATTACCGGGACCACCAGCAGCCGCAGCAGCAGCACTACCCCTACGATCAGTACCGGTACCCGCCGGCGGCCTCCCTTCATCAGGCGCTCCGGCCCCCGCAGGAACCTGGGCCGCCGCCGCCGCCGCTGCAGCATCCGGTGGCGGGTCCGGGTCGGGCCGATCCGGCGGGCGGCATGGTCCAGGTCCAGCTCCCGCAGCACCTGTATCATCTGCTCCAGCAATGCGTCGGGGCTGCCGGCGGAGGAGGAGGGCCGGTCCCCGGAACGCCCGGGTTGAGCGTGGCCGCGTCGGCCGCCGTGGCGGCGCTGTCGCAGCTGAGTCAGTTCGCGGACACGATGAGCGTGGCGGAGAGGGTGGCTTCCGGGTTTGGCCAGCCGCAGGTACGGTGTTCGGTTTAGCTTTTCGCTGGATGTCTGGTTGTTGCGGAATGTTCTTGCATTTTAACTGTTTGATGAATTGCCGCGGTCTTGTTTATGGTACTATCTGTGGCCGCATATATAAATATCTTGATGTGATAACTCGCTGCCGCCTCTATAAAGATACTTTCTTGCTATATGAATTTTTCTTCTGATTGTTTCTAAGATGACTTGCTGCTTTGGGAGGTTGAGCTTTTCTGTGTCCATACATCAGTAGAGAGGGATCTTTCAATTAGAATGATAATGCTGGGTGGTGTGCGCCCTTAAGTATTCCGCTGGACAAATTGTTTGTTCGAGTAGTTCCCTGTAGCGGTGCTTCTTTTCTTTCATTTTGCGGGGAAAGGGGAATGGGTTGCCGACAGACTTTTGCTCTTCATGTCATTCACTGTAGCATATAATCGTCGTAATCCTAGGCATTGTACAGAGTTAAATCATAGAAAGATAATATCAACGGATGTTTGTGTACTTACCTGCATGAAAACACTAGAAGTAGCTTTAGGAACTTAATTAATTACATAATTATGTGAGTGACGTCACTTGGTCTATGCTATTGCATGATGCGATATGTTACACCAATAATCTTTGCTAATGAGGCATTTCACTTTTCGTTATTAATGTGACTACGCACTACAGTATTTAAATGTCCTTATAAAGAGAGTATAAGCTGGATCAAGAAAAAAAATCTTGGATAAAATGGATGACATGAAGAGCAAAAGCCGATGCTTGGAACAGGGCACTATATTCACTACAAGTTGGAATTACTTTAGAGGAGTTTCCAGGATGTGAAACCAGAGGCTCTTTGCAATGTCCAGACTTTAGAAACAAAGTTAGAGGACGGTTGATTTTACTTGCTTGGATCTTTACAGTCCTTAACTCAATCATCTTCCCGGATTTCACTTTCTCACTCATCTATTCAATTTTCTGCTAAGTTGTTGTAGGATTTAAAGGATCAATGGGGTTTTGAAGGATGGAAGCTTTGTTATACTAATGGCTTGTGCTTTATTTTTTCTATACAATTTGCTCTTCCCATATGAAAAAAAAAGACCATATTTTTATGTGTTATATGTGCAGAAGTGGCTGTTTACTTTCCATTTTCTTTTCATAAGGATTGTATCAAACCTCTATGATCTATATTCAGGTTAGTCACCCTCCATTCAGTGGTGTTAACCAGCCATTTAGGGGGTCCAACCTCGGGCACTTTGCCCACCATCGTGCTAGTTTAGGCGGTCCAACAATTAATGGGAGAGTACACAGACGCAAGAAGCACAAGGGTGGCCATAAGATTAACGAGGGCACAAAATTGTCTGACAACAACAGGAAACCATCTGTAGATTTACAAGCAGCGGAAGCTACGGCCACATGTCAGGCTTCCAATAATGCCGTCCATAAAGCTCCAACTCAAGGGGGAAAAGCTGCTTGGTGTGAACTCTGTAGAGTTGAGTGCACCAGCATCGATATACTTGAGCAGCATAAGAATGGAAAGCGGCATAAGAAGAACATGCAGAGAGCTGAACAATTGAAGAACACTGCGATAGAGGCCCCATCACAAAATCACCAGGACCCTGGAGCTGGGCCTGGTCCAGACAGTTCCCAACTGTGCAACAATGCTCCGCAAGGTGATGTACTTGCAAAAATTGATGGCAATAGCAGTGGTGCAATCACAGATGTGCAAATAAACACAGTAGGACAGGCGGACAACCAGACAGGGTCATCGCAGAATTTGCATCTCCAGAATCAAGTTGAGACTAGGAAGTCTGGCAAGAAACGAAAGATTAAGAGGGGTGGAGAATGGGAACGCCAGAAGAAGTTGGAAGCCACTGCACAACCGAATAAACCTCCTCAGTCTAAGGTGGTTGGTCCAATAGTATGTGATCTGTGCAATATTAGGTGCGACACAAGGGAAGTGTTTGACCGCCATCTTTCTGGTAAAAAGCACCTTGCTAGGCGTATACGCTTTGAAGGGCACCGAGCTCAATATGGATCACTGGGACTGCAGGCTCTCTACCCGCCAAATCCTGCGGCAACGCCTCTTGTTTCACACCCTCAGAGTGGGCTGGAACCACAAACTCTCGATGCCGTTCCTAGCATAGCGCCAGATCAGAATCACATTGCTGCTGTGTCAGATGGAACTGCAACCTATGGTTCTTGTCAAGCTTCAGAATGCTGTCCCATTGCCGTCGACCTAAATATTGCTCCAACGGGATCTGGAGCTCAACCATAAGATCAAGATCTAGAAGGAAAATAATTTTTTTGAGTTTGGCGGCCACAGGCATGTTTAATTGCTAGAACCTCTTCATGAACTAAAGATGGGACTTCTACCGATAGGCAATACCTTTGCGACTGACAATGTCCTGGTCACAAGAAGATGCTACAGCTCCATTCGGCAACGATGTTCTGATCCTGCAAAGCCAACAGTATGCGACAAATGGAGGTGCAAAATGAACATTTTGTTCTTCTTTTTCTTTTGCTAGTAATTTCAAGAATTAGAGTTGAATTTGTTGATTAGCTGCTAATTTTGTCGATGTGTCAGTTACCGCATCCACCCGGTTATGTCAACATCATAATTAGCAGGATAGTTTGGTTTTGTAGGGATGCATAATTATTATGGATCTTGTTTCCGATGCTATGGCCGCGGTGGTCTCGTGTTCTGACTGACTTGTAAATTATTCTCAAATGAAAATAGGACTGTCTTGTGACTCTCATGTCATATGCGAAGAATTCGCACATTACGTGAAATTCGAGCCCCGGAATCTTGGGCTCTGTTGTTTGCTAGACATTGCTGCAAGTAGTCCGAGCGGCCTTTTGTCTCTAGACGCTCTCTTAGATTCGCTGTATCTTCTGATACTTTGTTCGCATGAGAGGGGATATATGGTGATTCTGTCAATTTCAAACAAATTTGGGCAGCAATGTACGCGAATAAATCATCAAGAAGCGAATGCACTGGAATTTATTGACATTTTAGTTTGGGAAACAGGCGACTTGTATGAGACAAAGTGGACATGAATTCGGACCTCTATGTACGAATCAATTGAAGGAATCAAAGAATACTCTCCTAAAATCACACATGAAACACCAAAGAATCATCCGTGGTTCTAACTGTAGATTTGCGGTTGGTTAGATAAGCCGAAGCCATCCATTCAAGCATCGTAAGGCGCGATCCAGTGTCTGCCGTTGACGAAACTCTTGACGAGGAACCGGTGGGCCTCATCGTAGTCGAGCTCCCGAGCCCACGAGACGCCGCGTGTCGCCGCGGCCCCCGGACCGAAGCACCTGTAGACTCCGAAGAACACGGTCCTGCAGTTTGAATGTAACGAAAGGGAAAAAATTCGATCCATGTTACATCAGCTATTGTCAACAAGATTCTAAACTATTGTTAAAATTCAAGCATCAGCTTTCTCTCTCCCCTCGTGTTTTTTTTCCCTTCCGCATTCGTTTTAAAAGGCGACTTGCGGCTCTATTATTAAGGCCTAATCATGGGCATGCGATGATGATGGGTCCAATACAGTATTATTGACTAAAAACAGTGTGTTCTTTTGACTAATTGGCTAATTGCACATAATTAACTAGTCGCCTCGACCTCAAAAGGTAAACTTCTGTCGGCCTAGGTAAATCTCTGGAGCATCATTAGCAATCACGTCTCTAATTGGACAAAAAGTTCTACGTTATCATGTACTTTATGTTTGTCACAATCCGGTGTCATAATGTGTAGGAGAATATGGGGAGTAAGATTATAAAAAATAAAATTGGGGGGGAGTTTGATATTGGGTTTTTACTTGTTCTTGTTGCTGGCGTGGTCCCAGTCGTCCCAGCCGCCGTGGGCGACGACGTCGTCGAAGTAAGTGAAGGAGTAGACGATCCTGGAGTACTGCCCCATTGCCCGGCCAACGTAGATCGGTCCCGTCCCCGTGACCCTGCACCGCACGAAGGCGAACCCCGTCTTCTCGTCTGGCGACTTCCGGCCGTGCGCCGCTATCGACCCGAATTTCGTGGCGATCGAGTGGAGCTGGCAATCCTGCATGTGCATGATAACAAAACTTAAATTCAGCCCTCCGGCCTAAGTAATTTCACAGCAGTTTAGAGAGGCCTGTGCTTTCTTTTTCTCCCCCTTTTAAAGTCAACGTGGAGATTAGGCCGAGTAAATCATCATGCGCAAAGTTCGCCCTCACCGACACATGAACGAGGGAGAGCTTTTTGCAGGGAGAAAAGCAGGTCGTTTTCCTTTTCAATGTGCCACGCCAGGGCAGCTTTTTCGCCGCTCCACACGTCGCTGTCGCCACCAACTTTCAGCCTTTTGTTGTTTCTCTTTGTTTAAGAACTTTTTACTGTTCCCAAAAAGATGAACTTGAAAAAAATGGCCTTCTAGTTTTCTCCATTTTAAAAAAATTATATCATGGTGGCCTGTTTTCTACTTAATCTAATTATTTGTAGGGAGGGTGCAATGCAAGATTGCATGAAGAAAGTGAAAAAGGGCTTCATTCATTGCATGCAATGGGTGCTTAAGATGAGCCCTCATAAGTGAATCATGTGGTTCTCGTGTGAGGATTGAGACTCGCGTGATCTAATGACCTGCCGTGCTTAGGACTAGAAGAGCGTTGCTTACCTTGTACATGGACCGGCCGTTTCCAAAGATGAAGTCGATAGACCCCTCGATGTAGCACTCCCTGAAATAGTGCCGGCCAGCATCGTCGCACAGCGTGTCCTGCGCACCGTAGAATCCGCACCCTGAGAAGTAGGCCTTGTCCCCTGATATCCGGAACGCCACTGCTTGCCACCCTTGCTTCCCCGGCATGGGCGCCGGCGCTGTGTTCTGCATACATCAATTGAAAAGAAAATATGAAGGGGGAAACAACTAACCTAAACCACTTGGATTTACATGTTACGTAAAATCAGTATGAAATATATCACTTCATGATATGTTTTGCACTCTTATTTGTTTTCTTTGTTTCCACCTCTCTCTCTCGCTCTCTCTCTCTCTCTCTCTCTCTCTCTTGCCAAGCAAATGCAGTAGTAGAGAAGCTACACGAAAATGACTTTCGTTATTCTCGTGCTTCGGTCGTAGAGCGTGAACATTTCTTTACCCTGAAGCTAATATTCCTGGCAGAGAAATAATTGGCGAAAACGGTGACCGAAGCCGTTCGGTAAGTACGGAGCTGTTGGCCATTGGCGCCGCGGTCGCTCGCTCGGTCGTGCCACTCGATCACCGTCACGTCTCTTCCCTCGCCTTGGAACGTGATGAACTGCTTGGTCGGCGGGACAACCACCTTCTCGCTGTAATTAACCACAGTTCAAAACGACAAAGGTGTTACGCCGAGTGCAAATGAGTCAGGTTACACTAACAAAAATGCTTAGTTGAGTTCGGTCCGCTCGCTACTCAAGCGTTCTTCGGTTCTTTTACGAGATTGCGTTCGACATGAATATACAACTAAAGTACTAAACCAATTACTCTGACCTAAGCTAATTTGAATTTAGTAAAACCGTTTTACACAGTGATTTATTACACGTTCTGATAATAGAGACCGAGCTCAATCGTGCGACATTTCTTATCAAGCGAAGCTAGAGCTTGGTAAGCCCGAGGACTCGCACATGAAAATTCGCAGCTTCTTCAAGCTCACCACGCTCCTAAAAATGCATGGAACTAAACAAGTTCAAACACAAAAAAGCATGCGAAGTCAGTTACATGTAATATCCTGCGCTGATTCGAATGGTGACGTTCTTTGTATTGTTCTCCGAGATCGAGTCGATGGCGGCCTGGACCGACTTGAAGTCGGCGGACCCGTTGATGCTGACGGTGATGAGGCGGTGCCCGACCGGCCCGATCCACCTGTGGTGGTGCCCGGTGGAGTTGGAGGAGGAACCTACGTCCGCAACATCAGTGCCAAGGCTACGGCGGCGAGAACCCGCGACCTGCAATGGCGAGCAAGAGAAGGAGAGTAAGAAGGCGGCTAAGCAACAGAAAACAAAGAACGACGAAGAACTCGTGGAATCAGCCATCAAACTAGCATCAAAACGTTTCACAGAGAACGAGACAGAGAAAGAGAGAGAGGGAATGTCTTCTCGTTTCGGAGCTCGGAAATGGCGGAGGAATGGGACTGGTGAATACGATGTGGAACAATATATACTGCGTCCGAGCGGGACTAGATTCTTGGGGGCGTTTCCAACGGTCGGAATGCATGGTAAGGCTGGCATTAGCTTTTGGCCGCGGCCGCGGGACAGCGAGGTCTGCAATTTTCAATGGGGGGGGCGTGGGGTGGGGTCGTTATCCTCTTGGCCTCGCGCCTCTCTGCTCGGATACTCTCCCGGCCTCGCTCGCTTGTCGTTTAACTCGCACTCCTCATGCTCGATTAACATTAATTAATCTTCCATCAGTCCCCTCAAATGAAATCGTTGTTTTTTTGTGTGAAAAACGAGGTCCGTCGCGAGCTGACAAGGAGGAAAGGAACGAGGACTTTGATGCGTACGGGGTCCAGCGATCCATCGCCGTGCGACTTTTGCGAGACTTTGAGAGGGAGAGGAAGGGAGACAAAGAGGGAAGCGTTTCGCCGTACGTGAGATGTCTGCATGGAAACAGCGATGGTGCTCACGGGTTGCATAGACAAGACTGGGCCTCTCCTGTCTTTCACAAGGATTCGAGGACTTTGTTCGCCTTGTTGTCTCCCTCCAACGGTAATTCCTTATAATTGAGCCTTCTAACTTGAATTCGTCGGTGTCTCGTCCCAGGTTCGCTTGCTATGAATTCCATGAAGTGCTTTGGGAGGTTAATGGTCCGTTCATTTCGCTGAAAATGTAATGTTTCTAGAGAAATATTTTTTAGAAAGTCATTTTTTCAATGTTTAATTGAAACCTAAGAATGAACTGGAAAGTATTTTTCACCGTGTGGTAATGAAATTAGACTTTTTAGGAAAAAATTACCAAAAAATCAAAATTTTAAATATATATATATATATATATATTTTTTTTTTCTTTCTTTCTTTATTTTCTTTTTCTTTTTCCTTCTTCCTTAGCCAGTGGCCGATCATGTTAATGGTCGGCGATTGGTCACAAGTGAGGGACAAGTTTGCTAGCCTCAGCCTCACTAGATCGGCAAGGCTCAAGCTCGCCTGAGGTTGGTGAACTCATCCCTTGCCAGTGGCTAGTTGCTAACTATCGCCATGGCTGGCCAATGGCCAAGAAAGAAGGAAGAAAAAAAAATAAATAAATAAATAAAAGAAAATTTAAAATTCGATTTTTTATAATATTTTTGTAAGAACAAACATTTCATTAATTAAGGACCCGAGCCCAGTCGCCGAGAACCCACGCATGGCCTTTGTGGACTAGAGCTCGAGTATCAAGGACCCGAGCACATCCTTTGTGGATCTAGGTTCGGATGCCAAGGAATTAGGAATGGGCACCAAGGGTTTGGGCTCGGCCTTGATGGACCCGAGTGTGGGCACCTGGGGCTCGGGCCTGGCTGCCAAAGACTTTGTCCTAAACGTCGCAACCCAATAACCAATGTTAGAGTTTTCGTGCCGAAGCATATAGTTTCAGGTCAAAGCGCCTATACTTAGTTATATTTTAGAAAACATTTTTTTGATTTTTCAAAGAGAGAAATCATTTTTCTAATTCTAAGCACTAATGAAAAAATATTTTCCATTGATTCATATTCCTAAATGAACTGATTGCCAAAAAATGAATAAAATGTTTTCTATGAAACGAATGGAGCCCAAGATTCATTCGATTTATGCACATGCATAACTATACAAGGCGCGCGTGCGCATGCACGAGGTTGAGCATGGTTTACGGAGTCGATTTACCAAGTAAAATAGTGTTTGAATAAATGATATTTACAAAGGACTTTTGTGATAAAAAAATTCTCAAAAGAAAAATAAAAAAAAATTGGCTGGCAAGGGTAGCGGCCGCCGGCGATCAAAATCTATTGCCAGCGGCCGACGTCTGACTCAAGCAACCCTGGAAACAATTGGGGAGGGCTGCCTGGGGTCGAGCGACCCCCAAAGACCATTGGCAAAGGCCGCCCAGGGTCTGGCGACCTCCGGCGACCTAGATTTGGGGTGGCAAGGTTGTGGAAGGACCTCGCCACAACCCAGATCTGGGGGCGGCGAGGTTACGCGACTCGCGCGACCCAAATCTAGGGGCACGGGGTCGCGCGCCCCCCCTGGATCGGGGGCGGCGAGGTCCTCCCGCGACCCCGCCGCCCCCAAATCTGGGTCGCGGCGAGGTCGGCAACCTAGACCTCGGCACGACCTAGATGACACGGCAGTTGAGCCATCCCCGGCGACGGTGGCGCCACCACCCGGCAACGATCGTCTGGGTCATTGCGATCATGCTTGCCCTTCGCTCGTAGCAGCTCACGGAGAAGAAGAAGAAGAAGAAGATGAATAGTGAGGGCAAAATCGGAAAAAACGAAAAACCAACAAGGATAATTTCGAAAGAAATTTTTTTGTTTACCCCCTTAACTCAGCATGCCGAGAATGTTGAAAGCCAAGGCAGTCCCCAACCTGCCTTGGGCTTTCAGCCTTGTGAAGGCTAGCATTTTCCAAATGGGGTTTGAAATTTTTTTACTAAACACTCCTACATCGAGTTTTACGGGTTGATCAGATTTACTAATTCACCCATGCTATGATTATTTACTAATTACCCAGTAGACAATCGGGGCTCCTATCACGATTCTCCGACCGCGAGATAAGTTCTTGGTCATCTAGTCAGAAGCATGCGAGATGCAACTGAATGTTCCAGAAGTGCGTCGAGGCGAACGAGTTGAGAGGACGTGTGGAAGCTATCCCAAACAACATCGCTGGCTGCTCCACCATTTGCACTCAGAAATCCCTGGAGATCATTGCTTTCTGACTTGTCCGTGTGAAGCCAGGTTTTTCCGCCGATTTGTGAGAATGGCTTTCCATCGTTCGTCTCCAGACCAGACCAGTCCATCCCGTCCCTGATAGGTAAACTCCAGGCTCATAAAACACGCCCCTTTGATTATCCAATTCGTGCCGAGATGTCCCAAACCGAGACTCGAACAGATTACGTACGTGGAAATTTGTTTATATCGGATGATTTCGCCATTTCGAACGAGCGTCGCGTGCTTAATCTGTACGTACACGTACCCCATCTTTAACAGTCTTTTCTCCCACTTCAAAAGCCTTGGATCTAGCAAACCTCACCTCGCCATTTTAAGAAACCCTTAAAGAAGAGACAAAAATAAAAGACGTTAAATGAGCTCATTTGGTCCCCCACTCATGTCAGGTGTGCGAATTCAATTCCCATGAGAAGTTCAGGGCTTGGTCGTGACTAGATTAAAAGAGACAAATTCTGTGGCTGAGCGTGCGTAAAGGTCACTGAGATCAGGGAAACCAAGATAAGGTTTAAAAACCAGAAGAAGAAGAAGAAGAAGAAGAAAAGAAATTCCCAAAAAATAACCTGCTCGTGCTGCTCCGGGGCATGGCCAAATTCGTTTCTTGGAGCCAAGTTGAGTTGCACCGCAGCTTTGGGACCACGTGGGGCCCCACCTACTCTTTTGAACCGTTGGCGAGGGGGGGCTTTAACTGACGAAAACGAAAGAGCGACTCGATTCGGACAAGAGACGAGAACAGCAACGCTGCACGAACTCGATCGGACAAGGCGCAGGTTGGCCTTTTTCCACGACGAAAGTGGCCCTGAGATGGAGGCAAGAAAGTCGTTCGCGACGATCGGAATGTTCGCCGGACTGGGGGCATCCTCCTCAAGTACCCATTCATCAAAATGTTCCCTTTGTCTGTGATCTAACAATTTGTTGGATTTCTACTTTGCGCATCTTGGTAATGAGCGCCCTTCGACATCGATCAATTAAACCGCGTTTTGACAATGTATTTTGTGGATCCAGGATGGAAGTTTTGCATGTTCGCTCGGAAGGGAATGAAGTCCTCATCGTTTTTCAAAATTCAAAAACCAAGTGAATCGAATTTCTCAGGACCCGAATGTTACAACGGAGGTATTCCAATTCCAATGTACCGAGCAATAATAAAATCGGATTATAAAGTGTTTTGTCCCCCTCCGAAAGGTTACTGCCAACGAATGTACTGTAAGAATGGTGGGTCAGCGGTATCGTCATTGCCGTTGCGTTTGGATCTATTCGTACTTCAATGCGTCCACAAAGAATAAAGATACGAAAGAGATTGGGAATTTGCGGGGGCGGGTGATGAACCTGGATTTGCGCCGGATGAATGTACTTGGGTACTACGAGCTAAGAGCCTATGACCATCTTTACTGTACTTGGTCAAATTCACTATTGATTTTGCTCCTTCGTTGGGGGGCTGCGAGCATATTAATTTGAATTCGGGATGATAATTGTCGCCGAAAGATCAAACTTTTTTCTGATCTCGATCGTGTAATTAGTGTTAATCATTAACTAATCTCGTTCGTTCGAAAATGATGTTGGGGAGCGCCCATCAACTCTCCCTTTTCTTTTTTCTTTTTTTCGGGTAATAGGCACAGTTGATATTCCTCTTTTTGTCGGAAATGTGGACTTTCTTTTAACCTAGCTAGTACCCGAAAATGCAGATCAATATTAGTCAAGTCTTCATCTATTGCAATCGTTGAGTGATGTTTTTTCGCCAGGAAGCAAGCTTGGCATGTACCGATTGAATAGTCCGATTTGATTGATTTGGGTTGCGAATCCATGAATGGACAAGACAGCATGGATTAGTCGGGAACCGAGATCCGGCGGAGTGATTCTTCTTGCTGAACATGAAACCAGACGCTGTCCGACAAATGCCGCTCGTGCTTTGTAGTTACGAACCCGCTCAAACAGAATTGAGGATTCGTGTTCGCGCTAATCAATGGCGCACGCGGCTCGTGCTCGGAAGCTGCCTTTTTCTCGGCCATTTGGGGTTCTGTACATCGCAAGATTTCGCTTCGATGAAACAGGAACACAGCCACATTCTGGCTGTGCACCTTTGCGGACTCAAAATGCAGGGCAAAGGATTAAAGCAAACTGGGAATTCAACAGCATCCAAAGGTCCAAACCCATTTGAATATTTGGGCCATGAAAGGGCATCGGATGTAGGTTAGCTCACCTCACTCCAGCCCTCTGAGCACTAAAGGTGATTGGTTTCCAATCCGGTCCGGTCCAATTTCACTTAGGAACCGGGAATTGAATCGAGAGGATCGATTCCCAATATTGGGGATTGAGAATTGAATCAGATCGCCCTAGGACTGGGAATTGGATCGGTCCGATTGGTCTAGTCTCATGGAACGGATTACTTAATATATTTAAAAAAAGGTCAGTTAAGTATGTCGGTTCCGTTTGGTCCAATTATCTCCTTGAAATTAGGAATCGGACTAACAATCACCGGTTCCATTTTTATGAAATCGGGAACCAAACCGATTCCTCTGGGAATTGGACCGAACTGTCCGGTCTGGGCGATTCCCGATTTGGACAGTATGGCATGCTCACCTCTCGCAAGCACATCTGCAATTTCGTTTCGTAAGGCAAGATCAAGGGCAGGAAGACTCGATCATCTGAAGGCTCATGGATACTTGCAAGCCCCGTTCGAGCCCTTGGATATAGAATTTGATGCACCAATGGCTTATGCTAATTTAATGACTTCTTTGGCATTATAAATGCCACATTTACGAGGGACGTACGGCTCTCGGGGCTGGGTCGCTTTGGTCCGTAAAGAGTTGGGCCATAAAGGAGAGCACGTCGTGGCTGCAGCCTGCAGGGGAGGCTCTAACTCACGGAATCGATGGAAGGATTTTTTAATGTCATCAGCTCCACGAAATGTCTATACGATCGAACCATTAATTCTCACCTCGTCCCCCGTGGACCGGTTACAATGGGAATTTGCCCAAAGTCAGACTTCCTATTCATTGATAGTTCATTTGCCCGTATGTTTGAACCGGTCCTCCTATTCCTCTCGGATAAAATTTTCTAAAAAGTCCTAAATATATTACACTTTTGTCATTTTAGTTCTAAGCCTTTTAATTTTACTAATTAAGTCCTAAATTTTTTCATATTTTGTCAATTGAGTCTATTCGGTCAATTTTAATTGGAAATCGTTGACATAGACCATTTTATGATATTTTACTTTTTTTTATTAATTAATTAATTTCCTTTTCTTTTTATTTTTTCTTCCCTTTTCCTCCTCTAGCTGATCAAAGGCGAGGGCTAGCAAGATTGAACTCGTTGGCCTCGAGCAAGTCTTGCCCTCCCCTAGTAACTTGACCTTGTTGTCATTGGGCAAGGCTCGGCCTTGCCAGGACTAGGCGACATCGCCAAAGGCTGGTAACCTTGTCGGCTCTTGCCTCTAGTCATTCATCGGGCCTCAGTGATGGGCTAAAGAATGAAGAAAGGAAGGAAAAAAAAAAAGAGGAAAAAAAGGAAAACAAATAAAAAATTTGAAAAAAATATTAAAATATTATTAAAAATATTAACATCAATAGTGACCGACCACATATGACAATCGACATATTTATCAGTGATTTTTAGTTAAAATTGATCAAATTAACTCAATTAAAAATTATGAAAAAGTTTAGGACTCAATTCACAATATATTAAAGGCCACCCTTTTGTAATTCATATCGTTTTCATTGTGGCGTATCTCGTATTGGCTTGCTGCTTTATGCGATTCCCCACTGCAGCTTGCTTCAATTTATCAATCGTTTTGGGGCTGTGAATTTGGAGATCTTGAAAAAGCAAATTAGATTATGATCTTACCTTTCTTTTTGAATTATATTTCTCGGGGATTGATTCCCACTGCTTGTCACTATGGTCACGAGAGGTTTTGGATCAATAGTCGCATGAAAAAGAATCTGAAAGGGGCGTAGGCACGAGGGAACCACACTCTGAACTTTGCATAGTTTTAGGGTGACCATTCTTTGCGTTGACTCGCGCCAAGCAATGAGTCAAATCTTGGTGCATTTCCACATCTATCGATGACCAAAATTGGGCATTGTTGATCCTAGGTAATGTTCATCAAAATTTGAATTCATATCATGCTCAATCTATTCGTCATTGTTTAAGTGATCTTAAATATAATCGCCAACACCATTTATGCACTAAATAAATGCATGATGTTTAAGCCAATCGATTGATTATGTCGCGCCATGTTTTGAATCTCAATTGTGTGGACCTATACTTGGGACAACAAACAAAAAACTAGCTTGCCAGTAGATTTACAATATGACACGGTGATTTTGAAAGCAATTAATATTTAGATCTTTCTAGGCACCTTACAAGCATTTGTGGCGTCATATTAGACTTCAGATTTTGAAAATTTTCTTTGTATCTAAGGCATTATGTTCTGGTTTTTACTCATAGACCATATATTTCAGGGAAATTCAATAATTAATATAAATCTTACTCTACCAATTGCACCAAAAAAACAAAAACAACTTTAGGCATCGAATTATTTGCAAACTGTTGCTCAAAGATTCTCCAACAAAAGTAAGAAAATCAAGGAGAGATGGATCAGGATATATAGATTGTTACTCAACATTAGAAGAATTGAGAGAACATAATTTTATTAATTTCATCATCTTTTTAATTTCACCACAAAATGTACAAACCTTACCTTCGAGGCTAATACATGTATGATCACTTTGTGATAGGGTGAAAAAGGTCAATACAGCATAAATCATCTAAGGTTGTTTGGGGACCTAATGTTCCTTTTTATCTACCCCTCCCCAACCCCAACCCCAAAAGAAGCTCGTCGTCTGCATTTCACCGCTGGCCTTGGCACATGCTTTGGTGCATGCCTGCTCGCTCACGCCCGACGCTGTGCAAGCCGGCATGCATTCTTGGGCGCTCTCCGGTGGCGAGGATGCAGCACATGCCACAAGAAACATGGCGATCACGGCGATGGCGAAAACTGCGCTCCTCGTCGCCATTATCTTTTCCCCCCCTCCCTTCTATTTAATCGGATTGCCAATGGTGGCTTTTGAATTGCTATGGGTGAAACCCTAACGGGGATTATATAGAAGGGCTAAGTCTTGAGTTCTTAACTGAATGTCAAAACAACTGCGCTTGCCAGGAGGGAAATGCTCGTTGTTGCTGTTACGAAAATGATTTTCTGTGGGTTGGAGAAAATCATGGAGACAGATTAGGGTTTATGGCGTTGCACAAACGTTTCGCTCTGCCTTTCATTTTACTTTTTTTTGTTGGGAAGTTCAACCCGCCTTTGAATTTAGTTAAATTCAAGAGAATTTCATTTTTCAGTTTTTATTGAAGGGGTAAGTGCAATCAAAGTCCCAACTTTTCAAAAAGTAGAAATAAGTTTTAAAACTTACCTATTTTGCAATCGAATAGAAAGAAAAAAGAACAAAAAGCAAAAAAAAAAAACAGTTGAAAAAAAGAGTCATTTGGGCAAGTACCCACAATTTTTCAACAACGGTATGTAGACGAGTCATTACCCACATGAAAAAATACATCCATATTCTTGGCTATGGGACAATTAAATACTGCTATTGTAAAGTGAAAATCGAGGCAGGTGAACATATAATTATTATTAGTAGTAGTATTGTCACTATAAGTATGTATTTACATATATATATATATGTATATATATATATATATATGTATATATAATCTAGATATGTTTTTAGATTAATTGAATTTGCTGGATTTATTAAGGTCCACAAGACCTTAACAAAAGATCCAATGACATTTAACGGGTTAGATAGACTCCTCGTGATACGTTTGGCAGCCCATTTTGAGCAAGGAAAAATTAAAATGCATATGCAGCATATATTGAGAGGATCAAAGGATATTACGTGGTAGGTGATATAAACTCGGATTGGACTCTTCCCCTGTCATGGAAAAGGGAAATATGGGGTAAAGCATAGAGGTAGGTAGATTGAAATGTTTTAACAAAATTTTAATCACCGTACTTTGTCTCGCGAGCATGTTTACACTAGTCTCCGAGAGTAATTTAAGTCACTTATCTGTACAAATCCTCGAAGAAATTACATTCCATCCTTATGCTTCGAAAGATGTGTGCTTTTTTCTGTCATGATATTATGCTTAATGACAATGTTAGCTTTAGTACAATTGATGATCCAATAATGGGCTTTCATCAAGCCCAGTGCATTAAGTTCCATCTTCTATATTAAATTTAAGCCAAAGCGTAAACTTATCTCATGATTAATTGATGGTCAACACACGAATTTGCTCGTAGTGGGCTGAATATTTGGGCCATGAAAGGGCATCAGGTGCCGGTTAGCTCACCTCACTTCAATCCTCTGAGCACTAAAGGTGATTGGTTCCCGGTCCGGTCCAATCCGGTTTCACCTAGGAATTGCGAACCAGACCGGGATGATTGATTCCCAATTTTTGGGATTGGGAACCGAATCAGAATGCCCTAGGACTAGGAACTGGACCGGTCCGATTGGTCTAGTCTCATGGAACGGATTACTTAGCAAAAAAAATAAAAAAATAAAGAAAAATACAAGAATTGTTTCTAATTTTAAGTTTTATTGCTATTTTAAAGAAATTTAAAAATATATTTTAAAAAAGTCAGTCAAGTCCATTGGTTCGGTTTGGTCTAATTTTCCCCCTGGAATCGGGAACCGGATTAACAATCACTGGTTCCATTTTTATGAAATCAGGAATCAGACTGATTCCTCTGAGAACTGAGTCAAACCATCCGGTCTAGGCAATTTCCGATTTGGACAGTCCGGCATGCTCACCTCTCACAAGCACATCCGCAATCTCGTTTCGTAAGGCAAGATCAAGGGCAGGAAGACTCGATCATCTGGAGGCTCGTGGATACTTGCAAGCCCCATTCGAGCCCTCGGATATAAAATTTGATGCACGAATTGGTTATGCTCATTTAATGACTTTTTTGGCATTATAAATGCCACATTTACGAGGGACGTACGGGTCTCGGGGCTGGGCCGCTTTGGTCCGTAAAGAGTTGGGCCATAAACGAGGGCACGTCGTGGCTGCAGCCTGCAGGGAAGGCTCTAACTCTCGGAATCGATGGAAGGATTTTTTAATGTCATCAGCCCCACGAAATGTCTATATGATCGGACCATTGATTCTCACCTCGTCCCCCGTGGACCGGTTACAATAGGAATTTGCCCAGAGTCAGACTTCCTATTCATTGAAAGTTCATTTGCCCGTATGTTTGAACCGGTCCTCCTACTCCTCTTGGATAAAATTTTCTAAAAAGTTCTAAATATATTACACTTTTGTCATTTTAGTTCTAAGGCTTTTAATTTTACTAATTAAGTCCTAAATTTTTTCATATTTTGTCAATTGAGGCTATTCAGTTAATTTTAACCGGAAGTAGTTGACGTAGAACATTTTATGATATATTAGTTTTTTTGATTAATTAATTAATTTCCTTTTCTTTCTGTTTTTTCTTCCCTTTTCCTCCTCTAGCTGAGCAAAGGCGAGGACCGGCAAGATTGAACTCGTTGGCCTTGAGCGAGTCTTGCCTTCCCCTAGTGACTCGACCTTGTCGTCATTGGGCGAGGCTCGGCCTTGCTAAGACTAGGCGAGGGTCGACCTCGTTAGCCATTGGCGAGCATCGCCAAAGGCTAGTAACCTTGCCGACTCTTGCCTCTGGTTAGTCACCGGGCCTTAATGATGGGCTAAAGAAGGAAGAAAGAAAGAAAATAAAAAAGGAAAAATAATGAAAAAATAATTTTAAAAAGATATATTAAAATATTATTAAAAATTATTAACATCAACACTGACCGGCTACATAAGACGATTGACATCTATATCAGTGATTTCCAGCTAAAATTGATCAAATTGACTCAATTAAAAATCATGAAAAATTTTAAGACTTAATTCGCAAAATTAAAATGTTTAGGACCGAATTGGCAAAAGTGCAAAATTGAAAAGTTGGCAAAAGTGCAATATTATTCACGGGGAGTTTAGATGTGTAATCTTTTGCTTTCATTGAAATTCCTTTTACATTTATCACTGTCGTTGTAATAAACTAGTATGCACGCTTTGCATCAACGTGCAAAAGCAAAAGAATGAATGCGTCTTTTGCCATGCTTTTTGGCTTTCCCCTTTTGTATTTCATATTGTTTTCGTCGTGGCGTATCTCGTATTGGCTTGCTGCTTTATGAGATTCCCCCATGCAGCTTGCTTCTTTTTATCAATCGTTCTGGGGCTGTGAATTTGGAGATCTTGGAAAAGCAAATTAGATTATGATCTTACCTTTCTTTTCTCTTCTTTTGAATTATATATCTCGGGGATTGATTCCCCACTGCTCGTCACTATGGTCACGAGCTACAGAAAGGTACTTCGATGAGATAAATTGAAATGCCATTTCTATATGTATTTGCCTGATCATTTTACTAATAATGCTTTAGGGCGCTCTCTTTTCAGTGGAATCCGAGCATACCAACTCGTCCAATATACATGAATGCATAGGGTATACACATATATTCGGTGACGCTCTAGTCGCAAGATGGCACCTGTGACCCTATGATCACCTTGGATTGCAGAGATCGGTAAAAGTTGACCAAAAAGTCCTAAACCCAATGGACGACAACATATTCAATTTTAAATTTTTTCAATTTGATCAATTTAGTCATAAACATTTTTATGATTTTTCACTGTAGTTATTTTAATTAATTTTGATCGAAAATCACTGACGTGAACAATTTTTGTAATTTTTTAAATATTTTTATCTTTATTTTTTTCCTTTCTATTTTTTCCCTCTTCTTTTCCTTTTCGTTTGTGGGCCAAAAGAAGAAATTTTGAAAAAAATGCAAAATTCATCCACGTCAGCATCAGATGTGCTATGTAGATAACCATCACTAACTAGACCTCCCAGTCAATGGTTTTCGGCCAAGATTGACCAAAATGACTACATAGGAAAGTCATCAAAAGATTTAGGACTAAATTAATCAAATTAAAAAGTTAATGATTGAATTAGCTGCCTTATTATGAGTTTAGGATTTTTTTGATAATTATCTCTAGAAATTAGGATTTAAATCAATGCTACTTATCACATCCAAGCCAAATACTCGATAGCTCAAGTGGCTCCTTTGGGATTCACTTCTTTGTTCTCATGTCATATGTCACAATGGTAATCAAATGGTTCCTCAAACAAATTTGGCACATTACTTGCAAGATTTAAGGTGCTTCATGATAGATTTTGGATGTGGAATTTCCAAGTTTGATAAAATAAAATAAAAACACGTACTTTGACTTTACCATTGACATGATATATTTTTCAACTCGATTAATTCTTATGAATTCACATAAATCACTCCATCCAACATCAAGCAAGAACTCCTCCGTGGGGTTAGCAAGTTTCCAAGGTTACTCTAAATGGGAAACACTAGGACCGGGACCTGAATTATCAGATCCGTCGCATCAACATCGATATTTTTCATATCATTCGATTACGAAACATATGTTGAAGATGAATCGAGATGCTCCGTCACATGGAAAAATTATCAACAAGAGAAAACCATTCTCCTCTTTCTAATTCTCTCTCTTCCAAATTTTTCTCTCCCTTTGCGTTTCCACGTAAAAACCTGATAAAGTCATTGTGATTCTATAGCTCGATACGTTGCGATTAGGTAAGGCCTCGAACAGAGATGCGACTCCTGTTGGTCGATCTTGCTTGGGAACGAAGAATCCTCGTTCGACCAAGAATCTACGTACATCGGACTTTGACAGCATGAAGAGTATAGAAATGAACTAGGGTTTCGTTTCTTTAACATAAAGAAAGGCTCTTGCTTCAAGAAATCACCAACAAATCCGAATCTGCCCAATTCATTTGCTGTAATCTCTTTCCTCCTCAGACAAGTAATGTTCTCGCTTTCGCTTTCGAAAGTGATACGGAGAACCCTCAAGCGTCAAGAAATCAAATCGCTCCCACATACGATGAGACACACTGTATCCAAAGAATGAATAGGGGAAAGAGACCGCGAACGCACTCGCATGTCGCCGAATGAATTAAAGCGCGATCATCGAGAGCGTGTGCAAGCTATCTGCGTCGTCGCCGCCGCCGCCTTGGGCTGCCGCCACCGATCGGCGGACCCTTGCCATGCTCCGGCACACCAGACGGATGGCTCTCCTCAGCCGGGATTCGTGGGCGGGGCTCACCGGTCGCTCGGACTCGACCACGATCTGCCTCAGCTGGAAGAAGAAGAGGCTCCACGCTTGCGCCACGTCGGCGTAGTTGTTTTGCCGGGAGAGCCGGAGGGTGAGGGAGAGCTTGAGCAAGAACGGCCAGATCAGGCCGCCGGCGAGAATCGGGGCTAGACCATGGGAAGAGACCAGTGTGAGCTTGAGCTTTGCTAATGCCACCAAGTGCATCCCCATTATAGAGAGAGAGAGAGAGTGAGTTTGGCCGTGAATGGACGTACGGAGAGTGAATAAATCTCAGTGGAGAGCAATCTGCGATGTCTTTATGTAAATCATGATCTACATTTATCCTAATTTCGATCTGCAAAAAGATATAAAAACAATTCAACTTTTTTTTGGTAAAAAGAAAAACAATTCAACTTTAACAAACGTTAAGATTTTACTAAACATAAAAGCGCCCTATAAAAGTAATATCAAGATTGCTATATTAGATTTACAAAAGTGACGTGACTGTGAAATTCTTGTAAGACTATTATTAACTCTTCTAAAATTTTAATTTTTTAAATGAATGTGTGATTTAATATTGAAATATTCTAATAACAGCCATATATATATATATATATATAAACATGCAACGGGTAACCTTAGTTGAGCAATTGAGTCTTTTTCCTTCCCTTTTGGCCAAAATTGATGTAACCAAATTTTGATATTCCACTCTATGAAGCTAATTCTAAAAAATCAATCTTTTTATATAATTTTTTTATTTATCAGGGAATAAATGAGCTTTTTAGATGTATTGCTTGTGTTTAGTCAAAATTGCATCTATGACAAAATACCTTCCACCGGAATTGTCCAATTTGTTCTTAGCATAATATAGATATTAATTCAATCATAAACTTTTTTATTCTATTAATTTAGTCCTAAACCTTTGCACAAAATTCTAAAGTAATCATTTTAATCAATTTTCATCGGAAATCGTTGATCCGACAATGACTAGATTACCAAGTTAGCTATTTTGGAATTTCACGCAAAGTTTCAAAACTAAATTGACAAAATTGCCAAGTTTAGGACTGAATTGATATCTATACTATAAGTTTATGACTAATGAGACAAATTTCACAATGAGAAGTATCCATAAACATATCATTTCGGCCAACACTTTTTCTTTGTTTTGCATTTTACAGACCAAACAAGAAAAAGAATTATCACAAAAAGACAAAACTTGGTGTATAATGGGGACAGCCTTCCTTATCTGATCTACGAAAAATCTTTGGAGCTACACAGGTTTGATGCAAATATAATTCTTTTCTCGGGTCGGTACATGTCCATACGATTGCAGAGAACGGCCTTTGTCATGTTCTACATTATGGGTCGAAAAATGTGGAGCCTAATGCCCGAAGGAAATTTCCATGAAGCTTCGTGCATGGCACTTGCAAGAGACGATAATTGCAGGTAATGCAGACAAGACGATACGCATGCATTATGGGGTAGGCCAGGACGGAGAGTTTTAGACGCACTTCCCTTCTTCACGTATGAACCAAAATGGCTCTTGAAGCCCGAGTGCCGATTTCTGACGACAACGAGGAAATTATTGGTACAACAGTGCCCACGAGCTCAATTTATTAGGTTAGGTTAGATTAGGTGACGGCGACGAACTATAAGTGGCTAATTTAGGTCGGATGGACTATATTGGAGAATCATGAAAATGTTGAGATCTATATTGATAAAGTTGGAAAGTTTATGACTGAATTGATGGTCGTATAATATGTTTAAGATTTTTTGGATAATTTTTTCTTGTTGGAAATGTTGAGGCAATAAATACCCAAAAAGTTCGTCGAGAAAATTCGTCAATACTCTAATTAAAGAAAAAAGAGAAAATGAAAAATGGTGAATATAGACAATGGATCTTAATGCATTGGGCTTGATGAAAGCCCATCTTACATTTCTCTTATAACGAAGATAAATTCACATTAATTCTCCTCCTTTTAATCATTATCCAAAATAACACGTCTCAATTGATGAGTAATCCACCACATAACCACGTACTTGTCTAGCGATTATTGGATCATCAACTGTACTAAAGCTAACATTGTCATTAAGCATAATATCAGGACAGAAAAAAGCACACATCTTTTCGAAGCAAAAGGATGGAATGTAATTTCTTCAATGATTTGTACACATAGATGACCTAAATTACTCTCGGAGACTAGTGTAAACATGCTCGCGAGACAAAGTACGGCAATTAAAATTTTGTGAACACATTTCAATCTACCTACCTCTATGCTTTACCCCATATTTCCCTTTTCCATGGCAGGGGAAGAGTCTAGTCCGAGTTTATATCACCTACCACACCACATAATATCCTTTGATCCTCTCAATATATGCTGCATATCCACTTTAATTTTTCCTTGCTCAAAATGGGCTGCCAAACGTATCACGAGGAGTCTATCTAACCCGTTAAATGTCATTGGATCTTTTGTTAAGGTCTTGTGGACCTTAATAAATCCAGCAAATTCAATTAATCTAAAAACATATCTATATTATATATATGTAAATACGTACTGATAGTGAAAATAATAATTATATGTTCACCCGCCTCGATTTTCACTTTACAATAGCAGTATTTAACTGTCCCATAGCCAAGAATATGGATTTATTTTTCAATGTGGGTAATTTTCAATGACTCGTCTAAAGACCATTGTTGAAAAATTGTGGGTACTACTACTTGCCCAAATGACTCTTTTTAAACTTTTTTTTTCTTTTTGTTCTTTTTTCTTTCTATTCGATTGCAAAATACGTGAGTTCTAAAACTTATTTCTACTTTTTGAAAAGTTGGGACTTGATTGCACTCATCCCTTAATAAAAACTGAAAAAGGAAATTATTTGGAATTTGACTAAAGTCAAAGGGTTGAACTTCCCAACAAAAAATGTAAAATGAAAGGCAATGCGAAACGTTTGTCCAACGCCATAAACCCTAATCTGTCTCCATGATTTTCTCCAACCCACAGAAAATCATTTTCGTAACAGCAACAACAAGCATTTCCCTCCTGGCAAGCGCACTTGTTTTAACATTCAGTTAAGAACTCAAGACTTAGCCCTTCTATATAATCCCCATTAGGGTTTCACCCATAGCAATTCAAAAGCCACCATTGGCAATCCGATTAAATAGAAGGGAGGGGGGAAAAGATGATGGCGACGAGGAGCGCAGTTTTCGCCATCGCCGTGATCGCCATGTTTCTTGTGGCGTGTGCTGCATCCTCGCCACCGGAGAGCGCCCAAGAATGCATGCCGGCTTGCACAGCGTCGGGCGTGAGCGAGCAGGCATGCACCAAAGCATGTGCCAAGGCCAGCGGTGAAATGCAGACGACGAGCTTCTTTTGGGGTTGGGGTTGGGGAGGGGTAGATAAAAAGGAACATTAGGTCCCCAAACAACCTTAGATGATTTATGCTGTATTGAGCTTTTTCACCCTATCACAAAGTGATCATACATGTATTAGCCTCGAAGGTAAGGTGCGTACGTTTTGTGGTGAAATTAAAAAGATGATGAAATTAATAAAATTATGTTCTCTCGATTCTTCTAATGTTGAGTAACAACCTATGTATCCTGATCCCTCTCTCCTTGATTTTCTTACTTTTGTTGGAGAATCTTCGAGCAACAATTTGCAAATAATTCGATGCCTAAAGTTGTTTTTTTTTTGGCGCAATTGGTAGAGTAAGATTTATAGTAATTATTGAATTTCCCTGATATATATGGTCTATGAGTAAAAACCAGAACATAATGCCTTAGATACAAAGAAAGTTTACAAAATGTGAAGTCTAATATGACGCCACAAATGCTTGTAAGGTGCCTAGAAAGATCTAAATATTAATTACTTTCAAAATCACCGTGTCATGATGTAAATCTACTGGCAAGCTAGTTTTTTGCTTGTTGTCCCAAGGACGGGTCCACGCAATTGAGATTCAAAGCATTGTGCGACATAATCAATCGATTGGCTTAACATCGTGCGTTTATTTAGTGCATAATGATGCTGGCAATTATATTTAAGCTCGCTTAAACAATGGTGAATAGATTGACCATGATCCGAATTCGAATTTCAATGAACATTACCTAGGATCAACAAAGCCCAATTTTGGTCATCGATAGATGTGGAAATGCACCAAGATTTGACTCCTTGCTTGCGCGAGTCAACGCAAAGAATCGTCACCCCTAAAGCTATGCAAAGTTGCAAAGTTCAAATTTATTTGGGAAAATTTTTTTATGATAAAGATCAATCTGACCATAATGAAAATATTCAATTGTTGTGGCAAAAGCGGTGCTCAGCAAGCCTTATCTTCGTCGATCCTTAAAGCTTGCCAAAATAAAGAAGCAACAATGGCTAGGGTTAAAGGCACTCAAATTTACTTATTGGATATTGATAAAATTAGACGAAATCTTTGACTTATTTTTGCAAGATGGCCTAGTTAATTAATTGAAAGCCAAGTAATTCAAATTGAGGAAAATTAACTAAACAAAAAATATTGAAAGTGACACCATTCATGGAGTTATAACAGAGCTAATTATATTGTTTTATGGAAAAACAGTTCAAAGAGGCAATTCGGCAAGGGAAAATAAAATTCACCAATGATTAGGGGCACATGATGACTCCTAATAATCTAAATTAAAAGAATTGAATTATCGGTGAATCATTCAATTCTTTTAAAATAGGACATATATATACACCAAAAAATGACAAACTTTTGATTATTATCAACGTGAAATAGACTTAGTCAATAAGAGTAAAGTTTGGTCATTTATGAACATAATTATGGATGAAATCGACAAATCAGCAGCAAAGTCATCAATAATGCATAATGTGAAATTATTGAAAAGAACCTTGAAGATGATCGGCAAAACATTGATATCGATGGCAAACAATCGACACAAGGATAATCGATAGGTGGTTATTTTGCCGTTATTCTAGGATAATTGTAAATTCTTATAGGTAAGTGTTGCTAGATAATGGGAGACCGCGAAGTAATTACTTATGGATAATGTAACTTCTCATAACCATTAGGATTTTTTTGTCAATAATTATTTGTAAATGCTGATTGTCAACTTTAAATAATGCATCATACTACCCTATCGTTGGAACAAACAAAAAAAATCTGTTATCTTTCAATTCTTGTACTTTAGTTTCTAGATATATCATCATCGATTTAATAATAACGTATATCTTATTTGTAGATTGTCGTTGATTATATTTTGGCCTTGTATTTTTATGTCTTCGAACTTTGTCATCAATTAAATTCTAATGAAATTGTGTATACTTTGACATTGATTAATTTAGTCGAAATATATCTACAAGTTCCCTTGTACTTCATGAATACAACTCCTGTGCCAAATCACCATTTGACGCGTCTCCTTTTATTAAAAAACCGAAGAACGAATTTCGGTCAAATATATTTCGTTCGATGATCCAATTCCGACGAAACAAAAACAAAAAGTTAAAGTTAAAGATTAAACAGGCCAAAAAAAAAAAAAAAAACCAAAATCCTTCTTTCCCTCTTGTAAAATGGCGTCCATCCGAGGGGTATAATATAGTCAAATCGAGCCAATATGGTGCCAAATTACTCGATAGTCTACTCACATGCTCAATAGTCAAAAATCAAATTCAAGTTCATCCTAAGGGTGTAGTACGGTCAAATCAAGTCCATTGGGGATAATATAGTCAAATCACGACAATATACTGCCAAACTACGCGATGGTCAACTCACATGCTCGATGGAGTCAAAACTTGATTTGAATTCCATTGAGATCAACTCTAACATAAGATTTAAATACTCGACCTTGACCTTAATCTACCGTGACTTAAACCAAGTTATAGTCACAATCTTAAGCATGACCTTAATAAGCCCGAATTTTTTTTCTTTGCATTTATAAATGTGGGTGCGCACATGATTTGACGCGGTCATTTTTTTTATTTGTTAATATTCCTAATATATAATCATTGTATATTGCATCGTTACCAAAATAAGTTTTCCTTTTGGTCTCTATAGATGGTTACCTTTTCAAATGGTCGGTAATTGTAAAGGCGTGCTTGATTATAATAGGCCCCCATTTTTCTAACTCTCTTTTGTTTGATGGATAGTATGGAAAACTTTATAAGTGAGACAAACGCAATTTTTTATTCAGATATGTAGATTTTTTTAGAAAGTAGTAATGATTTGATTAAGATCGCGATCCCGTTAAATCGAGTCCATACAAATCCGAGGTTGCTTGACAAAGCACTCGAATTGTCCCGCCTCAAGCTCATTTCCCTCATAGCACAGGATAATTAACAATAATCGCGGATCCCGCCAAAGTCAATTAGAAGCAGCTTAATCAAATTTCACGGGAAAATGATATTATAAGCGTCACATAACTTTTGTATAGTGTTCAATTAAGTATCACAACATTTTTTCTATTCACTTGAGTGCCATAATTTTTTTTTCCTGATCACTTGACTACGATATGAATTTTCAATTGATGACTCGAATGCTATAATTTCAAATTTCTAATGATTAAGTGAACGCTTTTAAAAAATTTCAAAATTATGACATTTAAGTGGTTGGTAAAAAATATGATGTACCAAAGTTAAGACACTACTAGTGGTCTCTTTGTCCCCAAATTTTACTGCCGCCCAAGTCCACGACGGAGCCGTCGCACGTTCCGGTTCGGTTAAAACACCCTTAAACCCTTCCCCAAGCACAAAGAAACGCTCCCTCACTCCTCCCCTCTCTCTCTCTCTCTCTCTCTCTCTCTCTCTGACATTTCAGCAAACAGGTTGCGCTCCGTTCCGTACCCGCCCCTGTCGAAGCCGTGATTCGCTTCGCAGCGACCGAATCGGGAGCGCCGTGAAGATGAACGAGGAGGAGGACATCGCCGGGCCCCCGCACAGGGAGCTGTACGCGCTGCTCCACGTGGCCCCGGACGCTTCCGACGAGGAAATCAGGAGGGCCTACCGCCAGTGGGCTCAGGTCTACCACCCCGACAAGTATCAGGACCTTCACGTACGCTTCTTGAGCTCGCTCCGCTTCGCCTTCTCTGTACTTGCTGGTTGCCGGAGATTCGGGTGGCTTCAGCTAGAATTCTGATAAGTTCCGGCGGGGGATTGGGATTCGCGGCGGCGTCTGTCGGTTGATTCGTGGGTGGTTTCTTGGGATGGTTGCTGAGGTTTTTTGGGATGTTGGGTTGTGGCCGGTTTGACTTTGTTAGCATTTTTGCCGTTGATTGTTTTGTTCATGTTTATGGCTGAATCGAGTTTGCCTTGGTTGCGTGCGGCGGTGCTGCTTATGTGTTTGACCGAGTATTGATGGGCATTGTGTTCTTGGGAGAACTCTGTCCCGCTGTTTTTCCCCTTTTCCTGGGAAATTTAATCCGGTCAAATGCAGAATTACTTCTATCTCGAGAAGGTTATGCGACTATCCCATCAATAGATATCTATTCCATCTTGATTCACACCGTAACATGGTTGTCATTGGTCTGTTTACCAAAACTCTTGTTTCTATCTAAGGGGGATATCTTTGGTTGATATAAAATGTCAACTGCTGAAAATGGCAGTTTATATTTTTTGTATCCCGGCAATAACAAGCTTTGCAGTGTCCTTTTGATTGTCCTATTGCTTTTGCAGAATTGGGAAGGCCTAATTCATTGTTAGTGATATACAAAAATATTTTTAACATCATTTCAAAGACAATTGGACTGTTCCTTCTCAGTCTATGATCTGTCTGATGTTCAAAACTAGATGCTGTAATTGTCCAATAAGCATTAATAGCAAGCCCATGTCTTCTCCTCTTGCGAAGATGTCTATTGGTTGGACTAGAAATGAGGGAGAAAAGGAATCAGAAATCTTTATGTTCACACCAGACACTTAATTTTCTTTTTATTTCAGTTGAAGATTTATCCTCTAAGTGCAGCATGTCTTTGCTCTTTTCGTGATGGCTTCTCTCAACTATTCTTTGCATATGATTGGTAGTCGTTAGTGCTGCTCAGTGTATCTTATGGTAATATTATGAATGAATTATGGTACTAAGACAACATTTTGTTAGTTGCTTTGGCCCAGGGCCCATTCATAAGTTTGTTCATCTTCATCTTTCAATTCCGATGCTGTTCTTTTCTCAGCATGATTATTGACGATCACAAGTCCTATTAATATGGAACAAGTGTCTGATTTTCAGATGAAGGAAGTTGCTACACAGAACTTTCAGCGGATATGTGAAGCATATGAGATATTGTCCGATGAGAATAAAAGGCAAATATATGATATATATGGTATGGAGGGGTTAACTTCAGGTTTAGAACTTGGTCCAAGGCTGAGTAAAGTTGAGGAGATAAAAGAAGAAATTGAAAGGTTAAGGCGAATGAAGGAACAAGAAAAGAGTTTATCGCAGTTCCGACCATCTGGTACAATAATGACAGAATTGTCAGTGCCGCACTTTTTGGACGGTGACAGCTTTGTGAGAGGGTAGGTCTTCAACTTACGTATCTGCCAATCTATTTGAGGATCCTAATTAAGATGCATTCTGTCTGATGCATGATGATACAGGAGGACTTGACCAGACAACGAATTTAATGCCTTTTCTTTTGGGGGGGGGGCAAAATTGAGATTTGAACAGCGAATAGAGTTCTGATTTTCAATGCTGTAAATCAAGTTGGATGAGATCATCGTTTTAGCATGACTACAGGATGCTAGGATTGATGATAAATTGCGAGTTGCACAAGTGCACAACGTGAGCAAAGACATTGCGGAATGAAATGGTTTTGTGAAAGCTGAATGACAACCAAGCTGATGGCTGTTTACCTATGATGTCAACTTGATCCATTCTCCTTAATCATTTTTAACATGTACAAATTAAATTTTGTGGAGTTAGATGTTCTCATGATTCTGTAGATCAAATTTATGGGATCCAGCTGTGAGGTTGACTAATATTGATATATACCACTGCATTACAATGATCTCAGCAAACCCTTTTGCCTAGGTCTGTGATTCTTATAAGAAATGGAAAATTTTAATTCCATACTTTCCCCACATTGACAATTTTTGGCCATATAATATTCTGCTGCTCAATGGTATCTGCTGAGTTTATGTGTTCATGTATTTCAGAATGCAAATGGCAAGTCAATTCCAGTCTCAAATATCCAAAAAGAATACCCTAGCTCTAGGTGGAAATTTGGCAGTTAGTGAAAATGCTGGTGGCCGAGCTGCTTCTCTTGTACTTGGACATCAGATTTCTCCTGCTGCTTCAGCAGAATTTATGGTCTCATTTGGTCTATCGGCCCTTGTTGGTGTGCAAACGACAAGGTGGAGCATTTACAAGCTATTTATATTATTTTTATGCAAAGCATACTACTTTTTCTCACTTTTGTTTGGTGATAGGCATTTATCACAACACTCATCAGCGACTATGGGCTTAGCAATGTCTTTGCAAGATGGGTCAATAAATCTGTCAAATGCGTGGACCCGCCAGTTCTCAGAAACAGCAAATGGAAATGTATTCTAGCTGCATCAAGTTTCTCTCTTTCTCTGCCGAAATGTTATTTGCCCTGTGCTGTTTACCCTATTACAATCAATAAACTATATCAGGGTTGATTTATAAAGGTTCCTAGCAACACGATCTTGAAGGCTTATAAAAAACTCCTGTGGCTTAATGTTTGTAATTTGATTGGTTTCATAGATGATAAAACATTTGTAGAGGGCATATGATTTGCAGTACCCATGGCAGAGATTAATACGTGGCAATGAGAAATCTTTATAAAATTGGGGCATTTTCTTAGCTGTCGATACAGTGAATACTTGTGCTATACTTCACCGTCTTTTCCCAGCATCAAATATTTCTCTTATTTTTTGCTCTTCATCTTTTTGCAGATACAGCTTGTATTAGGACCAGAATCATCTATTGCAGTTGGATGGCAAAAGAGAGAAGAGAAAATGTCTGCTGCTGGAGAGTTGAAAGTATGTCCAAATTTGCACTTCAGTCATGCTCAAAGTTTCATCCCCGAGTTTTGGAGATAATATGATGAAACACATGCTCATAACTTAAGTGTATGTGAACATGTTCACATATGCTTAAGTGATATAACATTTGTTTCCCATGGTCCTTCTTGTTATGCTCCTTTCCCCAAAGAACCTCCCTGAGCCAAGTTTCTCTTTTATTATGTCTAACCATGTTCATTTGTGTCTATTCCAACCTTCTGCAATTTCTACAGCTTGGAACAAGTTCTTTTGGGGCATCAGCTCATTACACTAGGCGTTTTTCTTCAAAATCTCATGGGCGTATTGCAGGCAGATTTGGAAGGTACTTGCAGTAGATGAATTTGGGCACTGATATTGCAAATTGACTGTGACTATATTTATTTGGACTTTAGCAATCACTTTGCATGTTATTAATTTTCATAGCACTTTTGATTGAGTTAATTATTTTCCACGTTTCAAGTTCTTATGAGACATTGCCATCCTGTTAATAATATTATGTAGCATTATTATATCTTAAAATTCCCAAGTCATGGTTTTTGATGACTGGAGAAGTTTTGTTGAGCAACATATGGACCCAGCATAAAGATGAGAGGCCCTTACAATCAGTTTAATTGCTAACATCCGTAAATAGTGTATCATGCCCTGGCTTAATGACTTGCTATAAACTTTCTCATCTCTTGTTATAGGATTATGTAGCATTATTATATCTTAAAATTCCCAAATCATGGTTTTTGATGACTGGAGAAATTTTATTGAGCAACTTACGGACCCAGCATAAAGACGAGAGGCCCTTACAATCAATTTAATTGCTAACATCCGTAGATGGTGTAGCATGCCTGCCTTAATGACTTGCTATAAACTTTCTCATCTCTCGTTATAGGATTATGTTTGTTGCTTAGGAGGAACTAATATGTTTCTGGATGTGACAATGAGGAAGGGTGCTACATTGATTTTTATGTTGTGGTTGACGAACAATTTTGTAAGATAAACAAAGTCTTGTAGTTGGACCTCAAACCTATAGATAATTCAAGATTTTAATATATACTGACGCACTTTCTGTTTTTAGTTATTATGCTATATTGTTTTTTCAATAACTTTACCTGTTGCACAGCACTGCTCTAGAGGTCGAAGTTGGTGGTGGAAGAAAACTATCCAACTTTAGCACTGTCCGCATGCTGTACACAATTGGGATACAGGTATTAAGTGCTTCTTAAGAGTAATGGCTAGATAAAAAAATCTTTAGATCTTCTTGTGCTTTTCATTTTTTAGAAGGCAAAAAAACTAACTAATGAAATACTATTTATTTAACATAAAATTTCAATGTTGTGTTGAAGTGTATATTTAGAAAAAGATGAGATTATGTAGAAAATTGTTAATAGGAACAAAACAACAATGGCGTGGCCCCTCCTTGTGATTTCATGGTTCTATAAAAGTGCAAGTTCTGTTAGGTTGTGTTACATTTCGCC
The DNA here is from genome assembly GCA_007663325.1 of Eucalyptus pauciflora. NCBI lineage: Eukaryota > Viridiplantae > Streptophyta > Magnoliopsida > Myrtales > Myrtaceae > Eucalyptus > Eucalyptus pauciflora. The sequence continues at coordinate 3,973,600 of VMYD01000006.1, read as the reverse complement.
TGGATAGAATGGTCTTGTGCCAAATGTCTAAAAATATTCCATTACATTTTATTACAATTAGGGTGGATTGAATTTAAGACATTTCCATTAGTAGATTTGTTGTTGCGCTTCCAATTCACACAGTTGTGTGCAGGCTCCTTAGTTATTATTCTGTCTGCATCATTTACACTTACGTTACTTCTCTAATTTGTGGCTTACCCCTTCTCTGTGTGTTATTCTCTTGGCAGGGTATATTTTGGAAATTTGAGTGGCGACGTGGTGGCCAAAAGATAGTTGTTCCTGTAAGCTGGATTTAGCATTTTCATTTGTTTTCTTCCATTAGAGGCACAATATAGGTGCTTTATGTGGTTATCTTCATTAGTTATAAAAGTTGAATAGATTTCTATGTATGAAAATTCGAAGAGGCTTAAATAATTGTAGACCACCTTAATAAGTTGTTTTAAGGATGGCCAGTATTTTTCGGAACTAAAAAATGGACTCGAGAGCATTGTCATAAGAAAGCATTTCAGCACAGTTAAAGATTTTCATCTTGTTTGCTTTCCTCATGTACCCTCTCTTGTGGTCCCAAGTATGATCTGGTAGTTAGTGGAGAACATTGGGAAGGCCGTACATTTTGTTTTGCTCTGAGATATTTGCTTTTGGTTATTTGTGTGCAGATTTTGCTGTCAAGGCATCTAAATCCTTTGTTTGCTGCCGGGGCGTTTATATTTCCAGCTTCTGCTTACTTCATTCTCAAGGTTCTTATCCGAATCACCTTATGAAGAATTTTGTTGTGAATGTTTTTTACTTATTGCAATTGTGTTTGCATTTGGCACAGAATTTAGTTTTAAAACCTTAATGGTAATGGGAAGGATGTCTTCCAACTAATATACTTGGCATTTCATATCTTAGATTTTTAGGAAGGAATCTCTTTTCCAAACCTACTTGTTACAGGATTTGACTGTATGATTCTTGTTTATTAGGTGGAAAGACCTTCGTGTTGGGCTCCATCATAGGCCTTCTTTTTCAGTTGTTTGGTGGTTATATGCAAATGTTATGCTGGCTTAGAGGATCATGTTTCTATACCTATTCAACGATTGTCTTTAATCTAGCTCTTAACTTTTATTGGCAATTGTAACTAGTAGTTTTATTGGACGAAGTCATGATGGCTAAATGTTGACTTATTAATTTATGACTAGTAATTCACTCTGACAATGCAGTGTTTTAAAGAGCATCTTTCCAGTTGACAAGGCCCATGCTTACCTGTTTGATTATTTAGACATGCTGCTGATAGAAAAGTCATTAGTTGATACAACCTACATGTTCCGTGATTGCAGAAGTTTGTTGTCAAGCCTTATTTCCTTAAGAGAGAAAAGCAGAAGGCTTTGGAGAATTTAGACAAAACTTCAGCGCAGGTATGTCTAAAACATTGCTGCTCTACAGTGTCCCTTGTATTCATTAGAGATATTTAAGCAAATCGTCGCGACATGTAGGTACAAGAAGCAATGGCAGCAGCTCAGAGAGCTCAGAAGTTGTTAGAAAACGTGGCAAACCGAAAAAGAAACAAACAAATGGAAGTTGGTGGACTAGTTATCACTGAAGCAAAATATGGGAATCTTAAAAATTTGAAGAGATATGATCAATCAGGAGGAGTCACCGAATCGGCTTCCCAAGTTATGGATGTTACTTTGCCTCTAAATTTCCTCGTTACTGATTCAGGGCAGCTTAAGGTATGCTACTCCTATCTTGTGCCATTTGTTGTACTCCCTGCACTTCTCTTTCAAATTCTTCAGCATGACTGTGCTTTGACCTAGCATTGACTGCAGCCACCCTTAATCAACAGCTTAGCACCTGCCTTTCTTTTGTTATTTCTCAGACAGTTCTTTTAACTGAGAATGAAGGTTTTGTAATGGGTGAAGCCTTGGTGTGACATAAGCTCTTAGAGGTCATAGTTTTAAGTCGCAGAAACCTCTGCCCCAAGGTAGGCATCAAGCTGCGCACATCTCCCCAGATTCGGACATTTTTTGCCGAAATCTACATGACAGGCATGCCCTCCAGTTTAGACTAAAAAATATCAGTATGCTCTCTAGAAGCAGAGGAGCCTAGACTTGTGCGTTTTAGAGTATTTTCTGCCTAGCGTCAAAGGTTCAATTCAATCATGTACTCTCAGTAAGAGTGATGCATACATTTATTGGAAGTGGAAGCTTGTAAAGTCGCACCGGTATGCAGAAGCCATTCTCGCATGTGCAAGGTTACTTGTACAGGTTTTTGCATGCCTATGTCTTCTCATGAACATTGAAAACGAACCAGGCCAAGGCCCTTCTCATCAAGGTGACGCTTGGTGTTAATCGCAGTGGGCGAACCGACACGTCTGCAATCTTGGGGATTTTTCATCATCGGCCAATGTCGGATGCTTGTTCTCACTTGCCAATTTGTATATTTGCAGCTTCACGAAGGCGTAAAGAAATCGGGAATCATGGGATTTTGCGATCCCTGTCCTGGAGAGCCAAAAGGACTGCGCGTGGAGTATACTCACGGCGGCAGAAGATACGAGGTAGTGCATCTTTGCGGTCCCTCTTCAAGCAAAACCGGCTCGGTTTATAACCTTCGTTTCGTAATTTTCGTGATAATGCAGGTGACGGTGGATGATTACGAGGAGCTGTTTATACCCCGTGAAGAGCACCGAATTTGAACGATAGCCTGGTTATCTACCAATTTTTATTTTTGTTTCCCAGCTTTGCCATACCTCTTTAGATAATTGAAGTTTGAAAGTTTTACTCGAGTTCAATCTTCAGCTTGATTTCTTGTATCCAGAAAGCCTCGATTGATTTTCTTGTAAAATTCTCATAATAGAGATAAATTGTAAAAAAAAAAGCTTCATTTCTCATTTTAAAACAGCACGGATGCATTTTCTGTGCCCTTTATTTTTGCATAAGATCAATGTGCAAGCTTGCTGCTTTATCTTTGCTTTATCTTTTGTTTTTAGGGATAATGACATCAATAATCGCTCCATTTTGATCCAATGTGGAATGTGGCATCTAAATTTTACTCCAATGTATAATGTGATTTATAGACTTTTGATACATTTTTAATTTAGTCACTGGACTATGAGAAAATGTTCAATGTTGTCCTCGAATTATATGAAAGTTTAACATATAGTTTAAGGAATAAATTGATTATGTACCAAAAGTCTAATGATAACATTGAAAAAATTATAATTCAGAGATAACGGTTGCACATTGATCTCAAATTTAGGGATTATATTAAACAAAATTGATCTCAAATTTAGGGATTATATTAAACAAATTGAAAGTTCAATGATCATATTGTATATAGATGGTGAAACTTAGCTCACAAAAATTAAGGGACAGATTTTAGATCACGAAGTTCAATAGATTACTAATAATCTACTCGTAAGGCCTTGCTTGTTTGTTTATGCTTTAATACAACCAGAAAGTATATTTTTTTCACTCTCCTGCGGAGTTATAATTTACAAATACAATATAGACTTCAAAAAATTATAGAGAATTATATGTTAATTTACGTGTTAATATTTATATGCCGAGAGAATTTCAACTATTCTAAATTTAAAAATTAAAATGTGTGTGTTGTAATATTTAAATTAACCAAAAATAAAACGTAATAGTCAATGTAGATTAACCGACCAAAAACAAAAAAAAAATGTAGATTCGCTAATTAACTAAATGTACCTTATATAGGGGGAATTGAGTGGGCATAAATTATTATAAACACAAGTATATGCATCGTTTGGTTTATTGAAAATTTGTTTCTCTGAAATTAATACCATAAACTACAAACTAAATATTTATAACAAATTTTCCTGTCATTAGTTTTCATTAAATTAGATTAATATCATGATAAATTACAAACTGATACACATATTCCATTAAAATCCCAAATTAGTACTCTCGTTAACAGTTATATGTTATCTAACTCAATAATTTAACGGTCTAAGTATGGATAAATTTATCGCAGATATATCAGCTTGAGATTTTTTATTGTAAAAAAATAATTTTGGATAAGTTTATTTTGAATATAGTAATTTGGAATTTTCGTAATATTAATCCAAATAAAAATGGATTAATTTTGTCAATGGCATAATCCGTATCTTCCTCTTCCTTTGACTTTCGGAGGAATGAAACGCGACCGCGCGTCCGTCGCCATTTCCTTCCGGAGCCGGAGAAGCTTTCGCGTGGGGCGGCAGGGCAGGCGGCGAAGACGACCGGAGAAGAAGGAAGGAAAGGGAGGGGGCAAAAGAAGATGGCGGGAGGGACGCCGTTCTGCATCTTCTGCCAAATCGCCCGCTCCTCCACCTCCACCCGTCTCCTCCACTCCGTACGTCCCTCTCTCTCTCTCTCTCTCTCTCTCTCTCTCTCTCTCTCTCTCTCGCTGCGTTTGAGTCTGATCGAGTCGCTCGCGCTCTCGCGCTTCGCAGGACGATCGGGTGGTCGCGTTCGAAGACATCAATCCCTCCGCACTGAGGTAATTCGCTGGCTTATCCCGATGCGCGTTTCTTCGAGCAGAGAAATATCTGCGCGATGCGCGGAAAGAGGTGATCCGCATTTCCGGCTTGGTTGACCTTAACGGATCGCGCGTTACCTCGCGGAGGGAAGTCTGATCAGTTCTCTCTGGATTGTGCTTTAAGTACGAGTTGCTCTGAACTTGGGCTTGTTGATCTACACCGTGGCTCGACTCGATTGAGATGATGTGTGGATTGATCGATTCGAGCGTACGCTGGACGGGATAACGAGTTCTGAATCGTTTTTCTTTTTCGATCGAGATTTCGGATGAGTGATGTGGATTGCGATTCCGCTTGATTCCAGCGCGTATTGATGTGTTAGGTGTTCATTGAATTAGAGAGGCGCATGTTCTTTTGAATGCTTCGAGTTTCTTCTATTAGTTTTGACCGACAGACTGCCAAGAGTTGAGTCAGTCTTTATGGAGATTGCCTGGTTTAGTTGGGGCCGCTTGTGAGATGAATAATGATCTGTTCTCTTCCTTTTGTGGGGCCTGGCGGTTTTCGATGTGATTGGGCTGTCGATCGCATTCCTCTTATGCTTTTCTTATAGCTTTTAATGTTACTCGCATCTCATGAGTTGGTGGTAACTCCTAAGGGACATTCTACTGATACTGTGGAGTTTAAGAAGTGATGCCCCATGGCACAGATTGCAGCATCGCTCGAAATGATTTCACTCTTTGGTTTGCAGCTCTTTTGCTGTGCTCTCAGGATGACTGAAAATCTTAAGCTCAATGCCTGATCGACAGGCATTATTTGGTGATTCCAGTGGAGCACATTTCAACTGTGAGAGACCTCAAAAGGAGAGCTGAAGACTATACCTTGGGTAATTATATTCGTTGGTTACAACTCATTTGAGAGCATGGGACCCTGAGTTATTTATCCGCTTTCTCGTTTTCTATTCATCCAGTGAGTCACATGCTAGATGTGGGGAGAATCCTTTTACAGAGAGATGTGCCTCAGTCAAAGCAATACAGGTACTTTTTCATATTCTTCACTCACACGGATATTTTCATCCCTTTGATTTCATGTAACCATGTTATTATGCATCCGTCCAATTAAACTGATGTGGAAGACATGGTGATCAGCATTCACTCCTCTAGTTGTTAGAGACTTTGCTATGTGTTTGAGGGAACTGGAAAATTGTGCTGGAGATTACTTGTTCGTATCTGGTCGAAGTATTAAATAGCCAGGCACTTGTCTGAAAAGTTGTCCTTGTTAGATTACTTGCTGGTACAGCTCATGCTAGGTCTTCAACTTTCTGTAAATTTCATTTGAATGGGAATTGTTAATGATGCCTCGTTTACGGGTGCTAAACTGTGTGCCCACCCTCTATCCTCGATGTCTTGGGAAGATGAGTAGAGTGATTGACAGCCAATCCTTATAGGGAAAATTTTGTCAAAAGCTTCTTACATGTTTTAGTGCTTATCCTATTGCTTACACATTCTTACATTTTGTTTACATATTGCTTTCTTTATTTATGTATTTTTAACTTTGGAAAAATATATGATGAAACTATCTCAATCTGTGTTAATGATCGTCGCTGAACTCTATAAATGTAATTGTTGTTAATCAACTTGCTTGATTTGTTGGTCCCTGGTCATGCATTGAAGTTTCTCCTGTCTTTGTTGACGTTCAAGTGCAATGTTGGACTTTGGACTATGCTTTTGAGTTTTTGATAATATCAGTACTAAATGACACATCGTGAGCAGTTGATATGAACATAATAATGCTGTCATTTGCAGAAGTAACAGCCATTTGCAATTCAATTTGTGTGTCAATGATTCCCTTGCTTGCAACTGGGAGAAGTTTTTGTATCTAAATTCACCATTTTGACCAATTTGTTGCTTGTTCCTGATATTTATGTTTACAGGTTTGGCTTTCATCAGCCTCCATTCAACAGTGTCAACCATTTGCATCTTCATTGTTTGGCACTACCTTTCATACCCAGGTAACCTTTTTTCCTCTTTGCTCTCTTGATAGCTCAAATATGTTTTGACAGTTGTTACTCTCGGTACCATAATCATACTTAATGAAGTTATAAACACATTAGTTTAACCATTGAAGAGCTTATACAGATGGAAACATATGAAGTACTTGTCATTGGGACCACTTGGTGGGTTTATCAAAGCAGAGAAGTTATTGGACAAACTGAAACCGGAGTAACGAAATCATGCACAACCTTAATCTTCAATTGAATGGCATCGACTTTCTGTTTTGGAATCGGATATAGTTAACCACATTTATAATTTGGAAGTTCCCTTGTATTATTTATGGTGCAAATGTTATTTTTTGAATGTCTGATGTGCCTCGAATGATAAAGTGCTGGTTTGTTTGTGGTCAAATGTGTTTCTCTCTGTGCCTATCGGCTAAGACTTACCTGCTATGTTGAGTCTATCCACACTACAATTTGGTTTGCCTTTTTCCCCTTCTAGGAAATGCGAATGGTATTTTCAAGGACAAATTGATAGTTTCATTATACAAAATGATACCCTGTGTTATCAGTTTATTCAAGGATGAATTAACCAAGATCCATGTGTCTCTGGCTCTGAATTTTTTTGTTTATAAAGAAATAAATTTACCTGTTGTTTCTAAAATTTTAAAAGTAAATATTATAGTTGATGTTTCAGCAAGGCCTCCTATCATGTTATTTCCTAATCCTGGCATGCTTGCTCTGTATTTTTACAAAAGATGGCAAAGTTGATATGGCCATATTTGCGTTTTTTGGGTGTTTGGTCATCTTTGCTATTATTCAGTTTAACTGAATGTCAAAAGGCTGTTTTAGTTTCTGTGATTATCGCCAATGCAACCAAAGTAAAGACATGTACATGAGTGGAGCAGTTCGTGCATTTATCTTATAGGTTTGGGAAAGAAACCGAGTTGTTTGCTTTGAATCGATTCATGTGCAGATAATGACTTGGCCAATACTTGCATACCATAAATACTTTACATTGGGCAAATTTATTAACAACATCCATGACTTTATCCTTAGTTACACACTGCACCCTGTGTTTTTCTAACTTATAGTTTCAGACTCTATTTTTAAACCCCAGACTTTGCACCTTAAGGTTTCAAGGAAATTCTACTTTGCACCCTTATGCACTTTTTCTAACCTTTTCCCAATGGTGTAGACTCAACATACGAATTGTAAGTCTTCAGGGTGCAAAGTGTGGGATTTTGAAACTAGAGGTGCAAATTGTTGGTAAGGGAAAGCTTAAGATAATATTTGTAATTGTTGCAAGTCCCATGAATTGTCATGACTAAGTGATGAGTTGCTGTCCAATGGATGTACCAATTCTTGTGATTTTCTTCAATCGTTGCCTATGAGCAAGGGTCTGAAAGTGAGAATGGACCAACGGTCTGTGCTCTTTATTTTCCCTTTCCTCTTCTGATTGATTTGGCAAGGAAACTACATCAGAAAATGTTTTTGAGATTTGCTTGACGCTATCACTACTAAATAGGAATAAGTTTCGTAGCTGAGGCTTTTGTAGGCATCAGTTCGCTGCTTTAGTTTGAGAACAGTCCGAAGAATCTCCATGCAATTGTGCACTCGAATGCCACTCGATGAGATTAAAATCTGCTTATATGTTGTAAAACTGTCTGCTAGTTTGGTGTATGCCTGGTGAAGTCTGTAGTTTGTTGTTTTATCATTATCCTGTGCAGCAGATTTTAGATGGACATAGACCTTTTCCACTACGTACGAATTACATTAGACTGGTGGTAACTTGGAGGTGAAGCTGTGATGGTTTGCCGATCTGAATTATTGATGGGTCTCACTTGAACAATGGACTGATGGTCTATCCCATTTTTGTGAAGCAGAGCAAATGATGTGATTGCAAGTGTCTATAGTCTCTGTATTTGCTGATGCATGCTAACATGATTGACCTGTGGAACTTTGGACCAGCATCTACCATATTAAGTTATTGAACTAAGTCCAGACAGTTTTCAGGTTTGTGAGGTGCAAAGGAATCATCCTTAAAGATATCACTTTTGAGAGTTAAAGACTTTGAAAATTCAATAACTAAATGGAAGTAAATTAATGATATCACGGATGCAAGCAAGAAGCTGTAGTTTCTGGTATTAGCAATCAATGAGTTGGACTTGTAGAGATAGTTCCCACGTGGTTGGCAGATTGGCACTTTGAATTGTCACACTTCTCTCAATAGCACCCTCAATTAATTATTGGCCCTCGGCACCGAACTGAACTAATTAGTCAATCCATTGTCTCAAGAAAAATAGGTTGTCATCTCTTTATCAGGTCTACCAGATCATCCAGAGCAAGTTGAAGCTCAAACGAGATTGATGTCCCTCCTACTTTGGGAGCTCTCATTTACAGCAATATCATATAGATGATGCTGGATTCGTGATGCCTAAGCCATCTAATCCTAATCTCCGTGATTTAGGTAAATTTTGTTTTTGTTTTTTTTTTCTCCTGAAATATGAGAAGCATTGGCTCTATTGGCCAGCGGTAATGGATGTAGGCAGGTGGATATCTCTGAATCGAAATAACCTTTTGGGACATCCGTAGTAATGGTTGGTGGAACCCAAACAAGCTGTCCCTTATAGTGTGGGGAAAGTGACAACAAGTTTTGGACGTTTCGTTTGTTGGCGTGTCTGATTGATGCTTTGCTTTTGGTTATGACCAGAAAGACAATTCAGGCAAATGATTGAATAAGGGGGTTCCTAATTAGGTGGGTCCGGTTGTTCTGAGAAGCCGTGTTGAGTGACCGCCGAAGCTCATGAGGACTTCACCAGAAACAGAAGAATGTCTCTGCCCACACTGATACTTTGAAGGGGGGTGATCAATGTGAGTTAATCAATACACGGAACGCCTCTGAAAATCTAAGGGAAGAAAGAAAGTGAGCTGCAATCCCTCCCTTTTTGGGCACTAACTAGTAGTTCAGTCCGTGAAGGAAAAGGCACAGTATCTTTAGATGATGTCTTGCTTCGTCTAGGTGCAGTGCGTTGGTCGATTTGTCGGCATGCATGTCGAAATATTTTCAGTGGGATTATGAAATCCTGGAGGGGGTGGGCAATATCGGTGGGCGATATCGGTTGACTGGATTGGATGGGACCATGGCAGCTCAACTTGAGAACTTGGGTTCCACTCAAAACTCACGTAGGGAAAGGCTCATGGCGGCCCTACCTTCATTACTGATCCTAGTTGAGGGATTTAGCTTAGGACATCAGCTTCAATTCCTGATCACTGAAGTGATGATCATAACAGGAACCTTAGCTAGTCTCTTTCCTTGGTAGTAATGCACGTGGGTCTCAGGTCAAGCACGTGCCTTGGCTGCATGGTCTGAAACCCGAGACTCACATTTTTTTCACCGGCTTATTTGCTTGTGCCATTCAGTGAAACCAAGCATGGGATTGACAGCAATGCGTATCCACCTCGTAGTGCAACCTCGGATTTGTCCTTATTAAAGAAGGATTATCTTAAAAGGTTGGTGTTAAAATTCGAGGAGTTTATACATAACCCGATATGATTTGCGGTATGAGCAAGCAAGCAAGCGTTGTTGGTTCATTGGACTACCCATGATAAATCCTTTGCACGAGTTTTCAGACTCCTACTCTCTCTCTCTCTCTCTCTCTCTCAACTTGTCTATTTTGATTGTACCATTGGGGATGCGGAATGGGTATATACAGAGCGGAAACACGAGTCATCTTCCTTATAAACGATATTTATTTTTGCTTTCTTTTGTTGAAAAACTACGATTCTCTTTTTTAGTAGTAAACTTCTTTGCTTTTTTAACTAAAATTTGTTGAGAAGTGTTCTCAGGCTATCTGTTTAGTAACTAATCAAAATATAAGTATAGTTTTCAATGCATTGTGATTCCATAACCGTATAACCAATGTTTCGGCAAATCTTAAATTTTTTTTATATGAGGATATTTAAGCAGACGTTTAGTTGATAAAACCCGTTTTAATTTTCTCCGTTTCAATTCGATTGCGACAATGACCAATGTCGGATCCACAATTGGATTTGAAAGCGCTTCTTTTTCAATTGGGTTTGCTGGGTTCCTTTTTTCACCTATTGGAAACAGCTCAGAACTTTGTTTGGGTTCAAGAAACAGCTTAGAAGTATACTGGCAAAGCCAAAGGCTCGCCGCTGATTTTTGACTGCCACCAAACTTTCGGATGCCTCGTCCCCATCTCCATCACCCGGAATATTAAATGAACCGAAGTACTCCAATGATTAGTTCAAGTCAACACTCGAGTGCTTATCCATAATTCCCTGTGGAACAAAGCTTACTACTGAAGAAAGAAAGAAAGAAAGAAAGAAAGAAGCTTGAAAGCTCTGATAATTTCTCTGCCTTTTCTAACCTTTTTTACCTTAGGCCGCCGGTACCAAATTACATGTTTAGGGCGTGTGATTATGATTTTAGCTGAATCTATTGAGCCATGCACATCTTACTCCCCCATCCCCATCATTTGCCAAATCCAACGCATAGCAAAGCCGAGCCTTCCTCCCCTCTTTAAAACCCTCTCAAACTCTTCACCCTCTCCTCCATTCCTCTCTCTCTGTTCTCTCTCCGAGGTGGCGTAACACCAACACGGAACTAAACAGAGTACTCTGTTTCTCCTCTCTCGAATGGCGTCCTCTTTCTGTCTCTTCGTTCTACTCCTCTTCATCGCCCACCACTGTTCCACCTCGTCCTCCGCCCCCATCTTCCTCCCTCTCACCCACTCCCTCTCCACCTCCCGATTTAACACCACCCACCACCTCCTTAAGTCCGCCTCCGCCCGCTCCGCTGCCCGCCACCTCTACCACCGCCTCGGCCGCCACGTCTCCCACCGCAGCAGCGGCCGCAGCCAGGTCTCTCTCCCTCTGTCCCCGGGAAGCGACTACACCCTCAGCTTCACCCTCGACTCCCACCCTCCCCAGTCCATCTCCCTCTTCATGGACACCGGCAGCGACCTCGTCTGGTTCCCTTGCGCTCCTTTCGACTGCATCCTCTGCGAGGGCAAGCCCAACCCCAACAGCCGCCACCCCGTCGTGGCCCTCAACCGTTCCACCACCTCCGCCGTTTCCTGCAAGTCCCCTGCATGCGCGGCCGCCCACTCCTCTCTCTCCTCCTCCGACCTCTGCGCCGCCGCTCGCTGCCCGCTCGAGTCCATCGAAATCTCTGACTGCGCCTCCTTCTCTTGCCCGCCGTTTTACTACGCCTACGGCGACGGCAGCTTCATCGCCACCCTGTATCACCACTCCGTTTCCATCCCAACGTCTCCTCCTGCCTTAGTCCTTCGTAATTTCACCTTCGGGTGCGCCCACTCGGCCCTCGGAGAGCCGGTTGGCGTAGCCGGGTTCGGCCGCGGCTCCCTCTCGTTGCCGGCTCAGCTCGCCCGGTTGTCGCCGCAGCTGGGCAACCGGTTTTCTTATTGCTTGGTGTCTCACTCTTTCGAGCCGGACCGAGTGCTCCGGCCGAGCCCGCTCATCCTAGGGCGGAAGGAGAAAGTGATCGGCAACGAGGAGGCGGAGTTCGTGTACACTGAAATGCTCGACAACCCGAAGCATCCGTACTTCTACTGCGTCGGGCTGCAGGGGATAACCGTGGGCCGGAAGCATATCCTGGCGGGGGAGAACTTAAGGGCGGTGGACGGCCGCGGAAATGGCGGGATGGTGGTCGACTCGGGGACGACGTTCACCATGCTCCCCGCGGGCCTGTACGGCTCGGTGGTCGCCGAGTTCGAGCGGCGGCTCGGCCGAGTCCATAAGCGGGCGACCGAAGTAGAAGACAAGACGGGGCTGAGCCCGTGCTACCACTTCGACAACGACACGATCGCCAGCGTGCCTACTGTTACATTGCATTTCGTGGGGCAGGGATCCAGCGTGGTGCTCCCCAGGAGGAACTATTTCTACGACTTCACGGACGGCGGCAACGGCGGCAGCAGCGGGAGGCGGTCGCGAGTGGGCTGCTTGATGCTGATGAGCGGCTGGGATGAGGCCGAGGCGGACGGCGGGCCCGTGGCGACCCTAGGGAATTATCAGCAGCAGGGTTTCGAGGTGGTTTATGACCTGGAGAAGCGGAGGGTGGGGTTCGCCCGACGGCGCTGCTCGACCCTGTGGGACAGCCTCAACCAACACTAGGCTCACGGCTGCATCGACGTTCGGTCCACGGTCCCCGGTCGGGGTCATTCGATCCCGGATGAATAAGAACTTAACCCGTATCGAGCGTTCCGAACCGGGGAGGGGCGAATGCGAAGCTATTGTAAAGTATTTTTGAAGTGTACAGTTTCCTTATGGTACAGCAGTCGATAATCAAATGAGTGAATGTTCGGAGAAAAGTATTTCTGACAGCGTTCGTATTGATAGCGATCAGAGAAGTGCAATAAAATCGATCGGACCGTAACAACGTATGAAAGACCTCGTGGAGGCATCTCGGTCACGGCTCTCTGGCACTAGCCAGGTCGCGCCAGCCCTTTCGGGAGGGACCATCCTTCGGTCCGGTACTTGAGTACCAAAACATGTCATATCGATTGGCATAGCGTGAAGAATTTCTATCTCCATTTCTCAGGTGATCCAGCGAGGAATCTGGACACGATCCATCTGAAATCCCCCCTCCTCTTTTCTTGACGTGTCGTACCGTGTGAAGCACGTCCCGAGGGGATGATGGTGGATCGTTCAGGAGGTGTTGGCGTGCTTTGTGGAAGTAGCAAAAGTTCGGATCGTGCGCGCGCCTCGGATGCGAAACTTGTCACTAAGTTCTCCGCCAGTTCGACTATCGTGATTACACGAGGATTGTGCCTAGGTACGAGGAAGCACTGAATCTCCGACAATGGTGGTAAGTGGGACGGAAAGATCATAGGCGCACTCGACCTTTAAATTTCCTTTTCTTTTTTTTAGAGTCATGTCAACTAGTGTTCCGAACACTTGTCGAGTATACTTGATTCAGAATTGTCGAGCAAAATCGTGGGTTTAACTCGTGAGTCCAAAGAAGATTGACGAGAGATCTTCTCAAATTGAATGCTTTTCCAATGGAAAAGAGCCACTTGGAGAGAAGGAGGGAGTCCCAAAGCTAAGGACTCATGCCCAATCCAGCTGTTCAGCAATTACTCTTCTTCTTTTCTTCTGGGTCGGACGCAATTACTCTTCTTGAAGGGGAGCTTTTGAGGGGTTAGTGCCAGCTGCATATCTATCAATTAATAATGCCTTTGAGGTAAAAAAAAAAAAGAGAAGAAATTTAATAAGGGTGTTATCAACAGATGTCTTGAAGACGCTGGTTAAGACCGCTAAAGGTGATAGTACCACTAATACTCCTTGAAAAATTGCATGACGTTTCACTTACTTCGAATCAAAATCGTTGTGTTCTCACAGCACAATAAACGACCGTTGGGAAACGTCTTAAGAGACACTTTTTTCACACTTTCCATGTAACAATAAAGGTTAAATTCTCTGGGATAATAACATAAATGATCCTTAAACTTTGATTGAATGTATAATGTACTCTTTAAATTTTTAATATGTTTAATAGGATCCCTAAACTTTTGTCAAATATGCAATGTAATTTCTGAAATTTTGACATGATTCAATTTAGTTTCATCTCTAAAGTTGAATTACTGTCAAGATAGCATTGATAGAGTCTAAATTGAATATATAATGAATAAATTAAAAATTCATAAATTACATTATATATTTGACTAAAATTCTTAAATAATATACGTCATTATTACCAATTCTTTTGTACGGCCCTATCTTTACTCTCTCCGTAAGTAAAGTTCTATCAACAACCAGCAAATCCGAGGCATTTGTTGAATGACTGATCAAGAAATGCCAACACATTGGCTGTTCTCTTTGTTGCAGCCGAGTACTTTAAAAGGTCATATCATTTTGTACTAAATATGTTCAGCAAATGCGTCGACGTGCTCTTTTACACAAAATTGGAGCATTTCGCCAATAATTATTGCTCTGACGCCTCTTTTCTTGCCCCAACCATTTCAGAGCATGCATGGCCGGTCAGAGCAATCAATTGAACAAGGGCTCCATGTTGGATCTCACTTCGTTCGATTCATCTCGACAAGTGGGTCGTTCGAAATCACAAATTTCCTGCGGTATCCATCAAACATATTTGAGAAAAAAGATATTAAGGAATTGTATAATTTCTTAGTTCAATCGGTAGAAGTTTCTCCTGTCCTCACTCCTCAAGTACAATTGCATGATTATACGGTTGCAAACATTCTACGAGTACGAGATGATGAAGGCATAAATTATGAATGTTTTTTTAAGAAAAACTTCTCCCAATTCTTACCCATCCATTTGGCAGTACATATTCATTTTTCATTTTCATTATGTCAATGTAAACGAATTTATTATAGGTGGCAGTTTTTTTTTTTTTTGTCCGTCCTACGCTAATCTTACTCTAACACTCACTCTCAGACTTTTGCCCTGCCTCTGTGCAGGGCGTGAGAGTCGAAACCCACTCCTGAAATGAAATCTTCCCCACCCCAAATTCCCTCTGAGAAGATGGGGATTTGAACCCCCAATCTCCCCCTTCCAATATGGAAGGGTGGCCAGTGGTTTAGGTGGCAGTTCAATCGGAGGATTTTACTTAAAAAATTGATCCGTAATTTTTTTTTTAATATATTGAAAATCATATATTTTTTTAATAAATATACTCAACAGGTATTTTGAGCACTCATTGCCTCATCGAAAAAATTAAGAAGGGAGAACCTATTCTCTGGTGGGTCCCGGACCGCGGCTGCCAATGAGATTTCAATCTTTTTTGTCCGTTAGCTGTCAATGATGAGCATCGTTGCTTTTGGTAGGTGCTTCCTTGGTTTGGTGGGCGCCCTTTCATTTTGAAAACCTTAGAATCTATACACTCCAATTATACTGCTTTAGAGTTTGGACCATGCTGGATGCACTCCTCGTCTTCATTCATTGAATTTCGTTTGAACAAATAGTATTTTTCATCAAATCCTAAAATAGGGTCCCATTGAGTACGGTCGAAGCACTTGTTAATAATAATCAATTTCAAAATACTAATTATGCATGACAAACAATAAAAAATAATACTTTGAATATGACTAAGTATTCTCAAGACATTCGTTAATAATAAGTTATGTATATGATCATTTTAAATAAAATAATTTTTTCAATCATTTAGTAATTAGAGTTTCCGAAATTTCAAATGCAACGTGGAAATCGGGACGCCACTAGGTTTTATCACTTTATTTTTATTTTTTTTGTCCGAGGTTTCATCACCTAAATTGAGAGCTTCCTTAAGACGGCCCCGTTCGGCGAGTCCCCGTGCGGCGAATGTCCTGACACGTGGCGGGAGATGGACGACGCCGACGGCCAGAAGCCGCCAAAACAAGGGATTTTTTGTCTTTTTCCCCTCCGCGGAGGATGACGTCATGAATCCCGTCGCGTCGTGCATTCCCGAAGCGGCGGCAAGCGTGTGGGCCCCCCGGGAACACAGCTGGCCGTCCCCGCACGTGAGATTCTCGATCGTTCCACACGTTTTCCATCCCTGGGCCCCGCCTGCGATGGCTGTCTACTTTCCGACAGCGTTCGCCTAAAGAACAAAAGAGATTTTAACGTGTAGTTCCGCTTGAGAGATGCATTCGAATTTGGAATCGTATATAAAAATATTCTTTTTTTTCTTGGATTCTCGATGGCATAATTATTGGATACATATATATTTTTTTATTTATAAGTTCAAAAAGAATACGATAATTTAATAATCTTAAGGGTTTTATCAGATTTTTGGCCAAGAAAAAAGGTCATTCTGGATTATTTATCATTTTCTTTCCCTTTGTAGATAGCCTCCTCTACTCCTCTCAGCCAAAACACTGCACATTTCTTACGCTCCATTCATTTAAGGGTATAGGTAATAATTTTACTCGTAGCTTTTAGTTTTTATTCGAGATACGATTTTTTTATTAATGCCAGATAATCCGAATATTTAAAAGTATAATAATATATCGGCATAAAATTTTAAGTAGGCAAACGGTTGAAGCATAATTATTTATAGGAAATCGCTTGGCACTTTTATTATGCAATGTGAAGGCATTCTACCGGAAAAGAAAGTCACATAGGCATGCGATTTTGAGTATTTTCTTAAGAACTCAAATGACAACTTTTATTTCGTGCAGTGGTATAAAAAATTCAATTCGACGTATACCAAATTAATGAGCTAACAACATTTTGCTTGTAACAGAAAGCTTTTGTCCAAGTCAATAAGGTTGTAATGACAAATCTAGTTGAATAAGTCAAACTTGAAATAGTCACAAAATAATATTTATGCTCATATGGGAAATTTGTAATGTTTTAAAATTAGACAATTTCCAAGAAAATGATGTTGTAAAGATCCATGAATCTCTATTCTCAAAAGTACGGAAAGTCAAGGCACATCAAATTCACATGAAAACTGAATTGGTGAATCACATCACCAATTGATCAAATAACAATGTTTCGACACCTAACTTCGAAAAAAATGCCTACTTTCCAAAAGGTTCCGAAGTTTAGACGGCATATTGGCACGATTTCTTCAAGAAACAGGGGAAGCGGTTGTAGCTTGCGTCTGCCGAGACAGCAGAGGAGTCATTGTCGATGGTTTAGCGCGCACGATCAGAGTCTCTTCAGCGATCCAGGCGGAAGCACAAGCTGTGTTACAAACCCTAAAGTATTTTGAAGGGAGAGAAGAAAAGCAGACAAAGTTGAAGTCAGATAATCTTGAACCGGTGAAAGCTTTAGTCGAAAGTACAACGCAAGTAAACTAGGAAGTAGATGCGTTAATATGTGAAGTGAAGGCACGTGTTAATACTTTCCTAAATCTGAAAATAGCCCATTGCCGACGAGAATGCAACAAAGTGATGGACTGGGTCGTCAAGGCCTACCGAAGAAAGGCCCTTCTAGCTAATTGGATTTTTTATCCCCCTTCTTGTCTTTTAGACTTGTTATGTTCTGAAGCTAGTGCTTCTACTATCCAAACTTTTGCTTGAATGAGAATGCTTTCTTTTCGACCAAAAAATATAATGGCACGATTTCATTTCAAGATTCGAATTTGAATTTCAACCACTACAATTAGGCGGAAAAGGTGGAAAAAGCTAAGAGAAAGGGGAGAATTTGATTAGGTGGGTATTCCATTTCGAAGATTTCAAGTGATATTGTCGCCTTGCTATAAGATATACGACAACATATATTCATCTTTTTTCTCCCTTTTGTTGTATTCTAACCATCATCCATTGTTCTGGCTAGGTCGTACCTGAAAGATTAAAAAGCTGACCTCCCCATAACCGGGTTCCGCTGTCGGGTCAATTCGGCCCACTCCCACTTTCGGCCTCCCCTGTTCATTCCCCTATCCTCGTTTCAGAAAAGATCAGAAATGCCAGCGGCCGCGCATCATCTCGCACGTACAGACGCAAAGACAGGACAGAATTCCTTCTTTGAGGCACCACTCCATCGGCCTTTCTTCCAATTCAAAAGACAAGCGATGCCCATATTTGGCTAAGTGCCCTTCTATAGAAACATTTTCTTCGACTATGGATGGAGATATTATTCTTTATATATATATATTATTTTCAAGAAAATATTTTTTAAGCATATGTATGAAATTGAGGAATGAGCAGTGCAGGACTTAGCCTTTCTGGGCATCTTGGCTGAGATCAAGAGAGCAGTGCCAGACTACAGTTAAAGGAAAATGATGGAAGAAGTACAATCTCATCCATGGCCAGGCTGTGCAGAATCCAAGAGTTGGTTCTTCACTTTTTCTTTATTGGGTTGATATGACACAGAGGAAAATCATCAGGAGAGATTAAAGTAGTGTCTACGAAATGACATGTCAATCCTGGAATAGGAGAGATTTGTGGGGAATGGGCAAGACGTGCATGATTTTTAACCTTGGGAAATTCTGACTCGAGGCATCATCGTTGAGGTTGAAGATTTGTATAGAATGATTATTTTATCTCTGTGCTTTGACTGGGAACGTGGAGGAGTAGGTTTTTTGTTGTTGTTGTTGTTTCGATCTCCATTGTTATTGATACTTCGATCATCATAAGAAGTGACCATCATTACACAATATAGACACGCACATGTCCTTTTATATCACAAGTTAATAAGGAAAAACGATAAATAGTTTATAAACTTTAATCCAATATATAATATCGTTTCCAAATTTTTAAATATTAATGTGATCCTTAAATTTTTTATATATGTTCAATTTAGTTAATAGGTTATATGAAAATGTTCAAACTTATCAAAAATAACATTGTATATTTTTATATAATTTAAGGATAAACCTCATTAAACAAATTAAAAGTTTAGATACAACATTAGAAATTAGGGTAAATTTTAGCAATTATATTGGACAAATTAAAAGTTCAACAACAATATTATACATCAGATAAAAGATCATGGACTATTCGTGTCATCCCTATTAGTAATAATTGTCCCATGTGTGTGCACAAGACTCCGCTGAGCGAGCGAGCATGCATAATCCGATAGACCATATGATCATTTTCACATGTAGTCAATTAAAACTTGTGCTAGACTCCATGCGGAACATTTGGTTTTGGAGTAATTTAATCCAATCGATTGATTTCTACTAATGTTAACGGATGATAAAGCAATCTTTCAACATTTTATGGCATGGCTAGGCTCCATGTGGTGTCAGGTCATAAAGGTCGTGAAAGTTGCCCTAAAATGAGAATGGTAGTGAAATCCATTGACAATGGATTAGTGGAGCTACCCGTTGTTTGATTGACCCTCTTCTTCCAATTCGGGTTAGGTTGACCCTATTTTCACCTTCTTGCTTGCCCATAAAACACCGAGTTGAGAATAGCGCTTGCTATCTTTTCAGCCATAGGTATATCTGCTTACTTATCTAGGAAAAGGTTTTTTTTTCCTTATGCGGATTCATATACTTAAGACTTTGAAAGAGCTTCCCCCGGTCTACCCTCTTGTATCTTCTGTTCTCTTATTCCATTTAGAATATAGTGATGCGGAGCTTACAGCCTTTACTATTCTATTAGTAAAGCGTTCCGTCAAAGGTTTCATAGGTTATCTTACTCAGATCTCTTTTTGGCCATCCTCACACATTGACTTTCACCAGAAAGTCAACATCTTTTTATCCCAATACTAATTTCACTTGCTTCAAATTGTCCAAGCCCACTTTCCAAACCATGTTTTATGAGGAAGTAACCGGCCAACTCCTAAGCCCATTAGCTTGTATTGAAGGCCCACGAGCCCATATTAGAGGGCCCATCGGAGGTAACTTCGGTTTACAGCTGCACCTTTAGAAAAGATGAAGCTATAGCTTTAATTCTTTTGGCGCCTGTAGTGAGAACAAAGCTGTCGTTCATAGCATTTGCTTGCTTAGCTCAAGGTTCTCTTGGTCTCCACACATTCCAAAACCCCAAACGAAGCATTGCACCTGATGCCTTTCATCCTCAACCTTCCCTTCCCTTGTAATTTTTCTCTCTGTCCAGAAAGTTTACAGACTCATCAATGCGTTTCGTTAGAGACTCCTTCGATCCCGGGTCATAGCTGATTACAGATTGAGTCTGTGATCCAGTACGAGGGTCTTGATCCTTCCTATCATCAGTGGCTGAATGGTTAAAGTTCCAGTTTCAGAAACCGAGATTGCTAAATGCTTAAGGTGAGCGAATGGATAAGCCCGGTAGACTTGATGAAAGTGATAAAGTCTTAACCATAATAAGAGGAGATGGAGAAGGGGAAAAGCTGCTGACTGCTGTGGAACAGCCCTTCACTCAAGGCACGGCACAGTGTTCGCCAGTGCCGTGGAATAAAGAGAAAAAACGGTCCTGGTTGTCCAGTTTAAGCATGAAGAGCATGAAGAGCATGAAATCTGCACTGTCTTATCCACTAAAGTTTGGGGAGTCATTGAAGAAGATCACCAAGAGGCAGAGCATAAAAATGTATGTTGAGGGAGTCCCTGATGATCCAGAGGAAGCGCAAATTGTCAAGTCCTTTCAGGAACTGCTCTTTCTCGAGGGCCATAATCCAGGGAAACAATTTCACCACCACACACTATTGCGGTAAGTATAAATTGTCCGCGGAGCCGACAATGGAAGCATCACTTCTGTTGTTTAGTTACCAAGTACCGACTCGTGTTAGATATAGCTATTAAAGATGGTATTTGCTGGGTTTTTATGGTACTATGTTATCTTTTCCTGTTTTCAGGTTTCTAAAGATGAGGGACTTTGATGTTTCGAAAGCAAAAGAAGTTTTTCTTAACTATCTTAAGTGGAGGGAAGACTATGGGGTTGAGGCGATTTCAAAGGCGACACTTTCTATCCTCTTTAATTGTTCTTGTATTTTTGTTTGAATGCCACATTACAAGTTATTTGTTCGTCTTTTGCAAGGGACTGATCTGTTTGAGATATTGCAGGAGTTCAAGTTTGAAGAGTACTCGGTGGTAAAGAAGTGTTATCCTCATGGATATCATGGCGTTGATAAATGTGGTAGGCCGATATATATCGAGAGGCTTGGTATGGTGGACCTCAATTCTCTGTTGCAAGTGACTACAGTAGAACGGTTAGTTAGATATCACGTATCAGAACAAGAGAAGACACAAAATCTGAGGTGCCCCGCATGTTCGATTGCAGCGAAGAGGCATGTAACATCTACAACAAGTATTTTAGACGTTAAGGGAGTGGTAAGGACCTGATTTTTAATGAATATTGCGGAATTTGCAACAGCATGGGTTTGTAAAACTTTCTGATTCGTGGTTTGTTCTTAGGGGATGTCGAATTTCTCAAAGCCCGCGAGGTATCTCTTCATGGAGATTCAGAAAATCGACAGTAATTACTACCCAGAGGTATGTCCAGGACAGTCATCACTAAAAGCCAAGCCAGTGGCTATTTCAACAGATTTGTTGCTGTCTTTGGGCATCTGATACAGGGTGAAATGAAAACAACTCAGTTCGATTGATCAATAGTAATCAAGTGCTTCTATATAGCCTTAAAAATTTGAGTGCAATGTGTTATTGATGTAATACTCTCGAGAGTCAGCGACAAAGGTTTTACCTTTCTTAGTAGATAACAATTTTTCAACGCAGACGTTGCACAAGCTCTTCATTATCAATGCTGGATCAGGGTTCAAGATGCTGTGGAAAGCCCTCAAGGCTTTTCTTGATGCACGTACATTGGCTAAGATCACAGTGAGTTTCATTAGTCCCCATCGGTTTACACTGATTGGAGGACTCAAAAGGCTGCAAAAGCGAAATGTTCAATATAATCTGTAAACTGAGCACTCGGATTTTCTGTCATCAGGTGCTGGGAGGCGACTATCTCAACGTTCTCGTCGAAGTTATCGATCCTGTGTATGTTCTGGTACTTCCATATTGGTGGTAGATCTAGAAGGAGGAATTGGTTAATTCTTATGATCCTGCATACTTAAGCAGTTCATTCATCGAATAAATTACAATGAAAGAAAAGCCTGTTGTATGTACACTACTCGTTGTGCAGAAACTTGCCGAGTTTTCTGGGTGGAAATTGCACCTGCGCTGACTATGGTGGTTGCTTGTTTAGCGACAAAGGACCGTGGCAAAATCCAGAGATTGTAGAGATGCTTCAGGTCAGCTTTGGACATCTCAATTATCTTCTCAATGCCGAGAAGTTTCGACACTGTTTGATAATACAGTCGAATATGACAATAACGCGATAAGTCCAGGAATTTTCATCTGGAGGAGAAGAAAACACCGATGAGATCCAAGGTCTAGATCCCGAAGATGCCTCGGTTCCTATATCTGTAAGCAACTTTCTTTTCCAGAAATTCCATTTTTCATCATCACGTACTCAAACATCAGCTGAGCGACGGAGAATTATGATATTCAGTTGTCAACATTTCTGTCGATGAGGCCTAGTTTACTTTGCTTCAGGCTCGAACCTTGTGTTTGGATATTGAATGTGTAATAATTAGACCTCTTTTCCTCGATGAAGAGAGAATCTCAGGAGGATGCCGGAACAACACACGCGGACGGAGCGTTCTTGCAGAAGATCCGAGCTCTGGAAGATGTCCTAGGGGACACCAAGACAGTGAGTTGTGATCTCCCTCTCATCATGAAATCGACCCGCAAACTTTCCTTCTGATCAAAGTTTTTTCCTTCCTTCGGCAAAAGCCAATAACTTGTATTGATCTTCGTTTGGCAGAAAATCCAAGCACTGGAAGCTGCACTCGAGAATACTAAGATGGTAACGACTCTTGCCAATTCATAACCTCTCTGTCCCAGGCGATTTCATGTCCTCTGTGCTCCTTCCCATCTTCTGTGTCGCCTTTGACAGGTTCTACATGGACTTTCACAAGAAATAGAAACAATAAAGACTTGAAGAAACCGGCAAGTTCATTAATACAAATTTCGCAGGTCGTTATAATACTAATCTCTTCATGTTCCATTGCTATTGATTCCCATGTCTTATTGATACCTGGACTCTCTAGCGTATGCAGTGGGCCGGTACCTCAAGGGATCGGCTTCAGAAGCCATTTCTGCGTGCACCAAGTTGGTCAACTCTCTATAATTCCTCCTCATCTTTCCCTAAGCAACGACTGTTCGTTTCCTTTCGGTTCATTATGTCATCTTCTTCCGGGCTTCCGTTTCTCTCTTCAAACGTGGATTGATTTTCGACACGCGGTCTCGTCTTAAAACTTTCCAAAATATGAATCCAGCGTTCTTCTCTCGGGGGATCCTGATGCAGCTGTGTTCTCGGATGGCTATGTTGTTTGATCCTCGCCTCTTCAACTAAAAGCTGCCCGAGTTCCAGAGACCAGAGGCCATTTCAAATTCCTGCAAACTTGGAGGGAGGGGAAGCTACAGAGAAAGAACAGATTTCGAGAAAACGTCCGCCGCGACGAAAGCTTAAGCCGGCGAGGCTGAAGCCTCTTGCCTTTTGATTTTTCTTTTGAAATCACTTTTGGAATCAGAGGAGAATCAACTCCATCACGTGAGCATTGCATGGTCCGGAAATCTGCAAGATTTATTATACTCGCTGGCGCTAAACATCTGGCGTCGTGAATCCCTCACACCCGTTTTTCGGTTTTTATAGTTGCAATGATGTGTGCATGGATAAAGAGGGAGGGGCCCTCCGATCTGAGAAGTGGGGCCTCGGCCCATTTGATAGGCTCCAGTCCAACCGTCGTGTTAGGAGTGCATGATAACCAAAATTTCTGTTCCAGAAATGATTTTTCTATTCCAGACCAATTTCTTGAATAGAAACTTGTTTGATAATGCTTATCAAATTTTCTATTTCTGGAATAGAGAAATAAAGGTTTTCTAGTTCTGATTTCTCCCAGAAATCAATTTCTATTTCTCACAACCCTAATTTTAAAATGAAATTTATTCGAATAAATAAAATGATATTTATTTTTATTTTTACGAATAAATTTAAAAAATCCTTAAAAATGAATAAATAAAAATAAAAATTATTATAAAAAATATAATTTATTCATTATTATTTTTTATTTTTATTAAAAATATTATTTTTATTTTTAATAAATAAATTTAATCGAAATAATTTTTTTATTAAAAATAAATTTAATTAAATATCATTTTATTAAAAGTAAAAATAAATATATTCATTTTATTCATTTAAAAATAAAAATAAATTTATTAAAATAGATTAAAAATAAATAAATTATTTTTATTTATCATTTTACTTTTAGTTTATTAAAAATAAATTTATTAAAAATAAATTATTTATGATAAAAAAATAAATTATTTTTATTAAAATAAATTATTTTTATTAAAATAAAATTATTTTTATTTGTCTTGAGTATTTTGCCAAATATTTTTTTATTTTTTTATTCATTTTAAAATAAATTTATTTGTAAAATAAAATAAAATAGAATAAATAAAATAAATTTATTTTTAAGGATATATATATTTTTAAAATAAAATGATATTCTTATTTTATTTTTTATGATTTATTTATTTATTTTTGTTAATAAATGATTTTTATTTTTATTTTTTATATTAAAGGTCGCTGGTCGTCGCTGCCGCCGTCCGAAAAGAAGAAATTTTGTGTCGTTATCAAACGAATTTCTATTTTTATAGTAGAAATTTTACGTCGTTATCAAACGGTTATTTTTGCTTAGAAACTCTTCTAGAAATAGAAATTGAAAAATCTATTTCTGTTCCAGAAACTATTTTTGGAATAGGAAATTTTGTCATGCACCCTCTTACTGGGGTGAGCAATTCCAAATTTTACATGGAATTTGAAAACTAAGTAAATTTCTTAATTTTTGAATATTAACAAAATGAAAATTTCAGTGATGAATATTGTCGAAAATGAAAGCTCAAGCTAATGATTTCATATTATATACTCATCATTTGATGTCGTGGAATGCCGTAAGAACGCGCAAAGACATAGAATAAGAAAAACGCAAAGACTTGTTTCAAATTTCCGATTCCACCTAGAACCTGGAATTTATCCGTTGAAATATGCATCTTAATTTTTAGATCTGAAATTTACCCTATATACCCTTAGACCTGAAACCAATTTGGTTTTCATGTTCTCGATTCTACCTGAGAATCATGCTCACACTTACATGTTATGAATGCGGACGGTGGTGTCATTCAATCCCACCAACCTTCGTTTCATCCTCCATTAATTCTAGGGTTGAGAAATTTTAAAAAAAAAAAAATTGGGTTGAGCGAAATGAGCCTTAACGAAAATCCCAAGAAAATTTGTTAACATTTTTATTCTTTTCTTCCTCATTATTTTGTTTCCGATGGCAACTCTCTTCTTTTGCTAATTTGTCTTTCCTATTTTTTGCACTCATTATCAAGCAAAAGTCACGTAAGACTTGATAACATATTTAAATATTAAATTACATATTCATTTAACAAATTAATATTTTAGAACAGTTTTTAAAGCGGAATGACTAACTTTAGAGGCAGTGGCCTCACAAAAGCACCATATGAAAAGTTTTTTTTGAAATTTTTTTTTCGATGCTTGTGCCCTTTGGCGTGAAAGCAAATATACTAATTCCAAAATTAACCAACAAGATAAGAATTTTAAACAAATGTACAATTACACAAATATCGTTTCTCGGCTAAAAAAGATATATCAGATCAAATTGTCTCAACATTTTAACAACCAATTTAGGAAATTATAATTTATTACACCTTATTAATCAACTTCATGAAAAATTATTTAATATAATCTTTTCCCTTGATATACGTAATTGAATTCTATCCTTTCCCTCATGCTTCAATTGCGTTGAAGCTGCTGAAGGATACGGGAGAGTAGGTTACACGGGCCGAGGTCAATACGCTATAATATACTTGGGCTTGGGCCTGGGCTTGGGCCTGGGCTTGGTCTTGTTGGGCCTAATTGTTACATTGAGCATTCGGTGCCGTGGAGCTCTCTCTCTCTCTCTCTCTCTCTCTCTCTCTCTCTCTGTTTTTCCGTTTTTATAGTTGCAATGATGGTGGATGGAGAAATAGAGCAAAAACGTGGGCCCCGCGGTGACGTGGAAGTGGGAAGGGAGGGCCCTCTGATCTGACGATCTGCTTGATGAGAAGTGGGGCCCAGCGACCCAATTGATGGGCACCGCTCCAACCGCCGGGCCACCGTCGCGGACGGCGGTGCCATTCAATACCGGCTCAACTTTCATTCTCGGGATCGATTTGTTTAGTTAAAAATGAACCATTTGAAAAAAATTATTTTAAAAAAATTAATTTTATTGTTTGAAATATTAATTTATAAAAAATATTTCATTATCAATATCAATTTATATTTAAATAGTCTTGTGAACAGTGAAAATTTATTTCTGTAAATGATATGGACAATCATATTTTAAAACATATTTTTCAAATTATTCACTCTTAATAATTCTGAGGTTTAAAAACAATTTCTCTTCCAGCAAAATGGGCCTTAACGAATGTCCGAGGAAATGTTTGTTAACGTTTTTCTTTGTCTTTTTCCTCGTTATTTTGTCTTCAATCGGAATTTCTCTTCTTTTACTTTTTTTGCTTTTATTATGCCACAAAAGTCAGTTGACACCACATGTAGGATTAAGGAAGAAGGAAGCCAGGCAGAGAGTCTTTCTTGTCCCTTTTTTTCAGGTGCTTGTGCCTTAAAAATTAATTTCAAAACCTGAAAATGTAAAAAGATTAGAATTTCACACAAATGTAGACACACGGTCATATTTTTTTGGCTAAAACATGTCGATATCAGACCCAACCGTCTCGACTTGTAAAGAAACGGACTTAAGAAATTGGGAATTTGTTAACACCATGATGAGAAACTCATACCCGAGCGTCAAAGGAACACGGTTATTAATCAACTTCTTGAACACTTATTAAAAATAATAATTACATAAAATTAAATACTTCCGTATCACGAAATATGCTTACCATCTATCGTGACGCTATTCTTAATTTTAATCGACTGTTACGATTCTTTTTTGACGAACACGATTTACATTATTTCACCTCTCAAGCACAAGAACACCCTCTCCAAAAATCGCATAGAAAAAAAAAAGGAAGGAAAAAAAAAGAAAATAAAAAAGAGGACATCCTTAAACAGGCCGAGAAGTGGTTTCGCAGCAAAGCGATCCCTTCCTCATTATTCACTCACGTTCGCCCCCTCATTTGTCTTCATTAATCTAAACCAAACCCAGTACTAAAAACCAATTTAAAAAAAGCAAAAAAAAAACAATTTCCATTTTCATTTTCGGCCAGAAACAACGAAGGACAGCATCCACCGTCGCCATTTCTTCTCCAAATCTCTCTCTCTCTCTCTCTCTCTCTCTCTCTCTTCTCCTTAAAGGAGCGAACTTTCGAGAACTTCGAAAAGGGGGAAAGAAAATCGAAGGCAAAAACCCAGAAATTTTTCATTGCAAATCCGATTCCTCCACCGCCGTTTTTTGCTTCCGGAGAAGATCCCCGGATCTTCCACCCCCCCACCCCTTCGACTTCCGCAGCGGCGCTACCTCGCCGGTTTCCGGCCGACGACGACGAAAGAGGAGGCGGAGGACGACGTAGGAGATGATGAGCACCGGCGAGCTGCTCGACATCGAGCCCGTGGAGCTCAAGTTCCCCTGTGCGTATTTCCCGGTTTCCCGGCCGGTTCCCCTTTTCCCGATCTGGGATTCTCGCGATTCCGTCGTTCGCGTTTTGACGGTTTTTTTTTTCTTTTTGATTTTTCTTTTGGGTGTGGTTTGATTAGTTGAGCTGAAGAAGCAGATCTCGTGTTCGCTTCAGCTGTCGAACAAAACCGACAGCTATGTCGCTTTCAAGGTAACGCTTGTTCCGATTTCTTGTCGTATTCTTCGTTCTTTTCTGCGAAGAATTGGAAATTTGTTTGATTACGCCTGAAAAGATGAAATTTTTTAAACCGTGATCTTGTGAAACAGCATGGAGGCGTGAGATTTGGTTGTCGAGTTCGAATTTTGTTTTGCCCCTTTAATGTATTTCATAAGTGAAATGAGAGGGAGGATGCGGATGGGATGGTTATTTGGATTTCTGTGGGTTTGTTTGCGGTGTTTGATGTCTGAGATCTTCTTCGTGTTTAGGTGAAGACGACCAATCCCAAGAAATACTGTGTTCGCCCGAATACGGGGGTTGTCATGCCTCGGTCGGCATGTGATATAATAGGTAATTGGAACTATCATTTCGTGGCCAAGTTTGTTTGCTGTTGTGGAGTCTCCATTTTGTGTCGCCCCTTTGCTTGGATTTGCGAGGCGGGTGAATTGTGGTATGTCAGCGTGTTTCTTTTTGAAATGTGTCTGTCTTCATGTAGTTACTATGCAAGCTCAGAAGGAGGCTCCTCCTGACATGCAATGCAAAGATAAATTTCTTCTACAGAGTGTGAAGGTTAATGATGGCATAGCCGCAAAGGATATTACTGCTGAAATGGTAAGTTTGTTGTGGCGTTTGTATTAGTTTATATTCAGTGTCCTAAGTTCACGATCAAGCTGCTAAAGTTATGGAGTGGGGTTGCTTTAGTTCAATAAGGAGTCGGGCAATGTGGTCGAGGAATGCAAATTGCGGGTGCTTTACGTGGCGCCTCCTCAGCCACCTTCTCCAGTTCCAGAAGGGTCGGAAGAAGGTTCGTCACCAAGGGGTTCTGTTTCCGACAATGGCAACATCAATGGTTCTGAGGTGGCTTCTGTAAGTATTGAATAGTTACCTTATCTGATTAGGCAGCTGAACTTAGCTATTTTTTGCACCCAGAATTAGAAAATGTTTGGTTTATGATGTTATCCTTGGTGACTGCAGGTTACAAGATCGTTTGACGAGCCTCAAGATAAATCTGTTGAGGTAAATTGTTTCTTTGTTTATAATGCTATGTGCATTGCATATGCAAACTTGCAAGCGTGCCCATATTCTGTCTGGAATTAGTTATGGTTGTATATTGCTGTTGATGTTAATTGGCATGATAAAGCATCTAGTTTTGGTGGATATACATCTTTGATAAATCACATTTTGAGTTGTCACCCCCTCTTTTATACTGTTTGTTTTCATGTAAGATGAGGTTAAGCAGCTTTTTAAAAAAAAAAAAAAAAAAATCTGCGGAGACTATCAGTATTTCGAGTGGAGTTTCAGGAGTTTGCTTTGAAATTGTTTGTGAGATTTAATCTATTCATCTCTTTTCTCCTCCTTTGCCTAATGGAGATGTCACTTCTCAGACCTCACCACAGACATCACTGTTCCTGTCCTTGTCCATTTATCACACTCTAGGGGCCAAACTGTCATTGTCCTCGCTCTCTTGTTCCATTTTAATTCATGTTTATGTTCTAGTCTCAATTCAATGGTACATGACATGCTCCAAGGAGAATTCATCACAAAACTTTGTAAAACACATTGTTAAATGCACTTTGGACTACAGGTTTTGTTCATAAATGTCAAATGAGATAAATTTTGTAGCATGAACTTTTTCAGACAAATGTTGCTGACATGACATGATGTTCATTCATTGAGTGTGAGTCATTCTCTGTTCCGTACTTGTAGCCAACGCAGAATAACGGGGGAGAAGTAATATTACTTCTAATGCAATGGTGACTGATACAATAACCCATCTATCTTTTTATAGGTGACCTGTGCATGTTTACTTGGCTCCCAAAAAAAAAAAAAAAGAAAAGAAAAAAAAGGAGAATGCATGCCTGTTTGAAGCTATAGATTAATATTGACCTGTGAGGAATGATTATGCTGCTATTGGATGGGAAACATTGGTTTAATTCTCTCTTCTCTCTTGTTAAGGAGGCAAAGCATGCCATAATCTTACCAATCTGCGAGAAATGTTTAGAGGAATAATTATGATAGCAGTTCATAGTTTGGATGAAGAGCGAAAGATCCCTTGTTACATAAATAGATAAGATGGAGATTAACAAAGAAATTATGTTTTTTCTGTTAAATATGAGTGATGACCAGCTAAATTTTTCCAGTCAAGAAATAAGTAGAAAAACTTAAGTACCAGGTGTAGATCACTGAACAAGATGTGTTGACTTCTGAGGGAATACATGCACTAAAAATTTCTCAGAATTGCTCTTGCTCTAGTTCTCACATGCTTATATTGTCTGCCTGTTGAATTACTCTACTAAAGAGATAGAGAGAGGTTTGCAGAAGGATATAGGGTTGTGTGTTTGTTTCGATTCCTTCCTTTTCATGATGGTTCTTGGATTGCGGGGAGTCTAACATTTTGATCCATTGGCAGGCAAGAGCTCTCATTAGAAAGTTGACAGAGGAAAAGGATAAAGCTATCCAACAAGGTACCAAGCTTCGTGAAGAACTGGTGAGTTACTTTATCTGGGACTCTGCAATTTGCTTCACTTTGCCAAATGGTTGTTTGGGTCGATGTTGTATGTTTATAGTGAAGGTGAACATTTCCAAATTTTCCCCCACTAAAGCATAGCTAAACATTGAATGTATCAGACTAGAGAAAGAGAAAATAGGACATTTACCTAAAGAGCATTAGCCACTATTATGAACTCAAATCTCTCTCTCACACGTGTACACCCATGGTACACCCATGGTTGAATACACGTTTGTGGCGCATGAAGCGAATCTGTGTGCTTAGGTTGGTGGTTATCATGGCATACCAATGACCATGATATATAAGTTAACATGTTTGGCGGTGCAGTCTTTTTTGATAGGTGCTTCAGGGCTTTCTGGCTACTCCTCTCTGCTAAGCATATAACCTTTCATAGCTCCTTGTATAGATAGTGAGATTACACACAAGGCTAGAAAGCCTACGCTTCTTTTTCCTGTTCCGTCTATATCTTTTGTTATGATCCTGTCTTGACCTGTTATGGTTTTCTAATCCAAAAAAGGAAATAGCCTTGCATCTGCGGTTTAGGACATTCATATGAATTTGGCATATGACTTTACATGTTCTTGTAAGATCAGGGGACTGACATACATGCCATTTTTCACTCAAGAATCACTGATAGTAAAAAATAAAACTCTGAGGCTTTCCTGTTATCGCATTAAATTATCTGGCCCTCTTCTTGTCACCTTAAACATCATCCTCTACTTACTCTTTCTTCATTATGTTTCTTTTTGGGCAGGATAAGCTAAGGCGGGAGGGCAGCAAGAACCAAGGCGGCATCTCGTTTATGATTGTTGTTATTATCGGTCTGCTCGGCATCATCTTGGGGTACTTCATGAAGAAGACATAATGAGGAGTCCCCGATTAAATTCTCACAATATTTCCTCTTCTGGCGTTCCTCTTTGTTTCCGATCTTCAGGGAAGCAATGAAGAAAGGAAACAAAACAACGGACAAGAAGGGGGTTTTTAGTGCTCCTTTTTTATTTTTATTTTTATTTTTATTTTTATTTTCTGTTGTGAAGTTAACCAAATTGAATTCAGGTGGAGTCATGGATCTGTGGCTGCCGGAACTCAGGGTCGGTAGTTAGCGAGTTATTTTGCGTCGTCAATGCATTCTTTTTTGTTGTAACTTGAAGAGGATGATGATTCATCGGTCTGTTCATTTTTCTCTTTTTCTTTTGTTCCCTTTTTGTCTTTTTGGTGGTTAGAACTTTTCGGAGATAGCTGTGAAATGTCCTGACTGGTAACTGCTAAATAAATCCACCCTTTCTCGGTAACTCGTCTGCGTCTGGATTGCTCGTGTATACATGTCGTGCGCGGTCAGCAGAGCTGATCGATCGGAACGCAGGCAAAGAAGCTCGGCGCATGTGGGATGAAGGGTTTTGCTCTTGGCCTCGAACGTGAAAGATGATTCTAGGAAAAGGAGCATACGTTAGATTCCATGATTCTGGACCCGTTTTCATCGTACAGGTAGAAAGCGGATTCACGGTTAGAAAAGGGAAATTCGAAACATGGGTTTCCTGGAAAGTAAGAGTGAATAATTGTGAATTCTTATATTTATTTAATTGCCATATTATCCCAGAAGAGAATTCACCAGACTACCTGTTAACTCTCGAAGTTTCTCCACCTCTCTGCATTTCTGTGTATCACCTCGCATCGCTTCCACGTATATATCTGTGCATACGGCAAAGCCACCGCACGAAACAAACCCCTCCACGATCATCGAACTGTGCAGCCATGGCGTCCCCGCTCGCTCTCAGGAGAGCTCTCGCCTCTGCCATCTCCCGTAACAAGCTCGCGAGCCCTGTCCGATCGGCTACGGTGGCTCTGACACGCTCCTTCAACACCGAGACTCAGATGACCAGAGTCGACGACGGAAGCAAGGCCGTCGACGTCGACCGGACTCCTGAGCGCCCTGTGTCTCACCGCCGTGATCGCTCTCTCGCTCCTTTCTCTGGTACTAAAATTAACCCTCTTCTCTCTCGCCGGCTTTCGTTTCATTTTCGTCAACTTCTTGTTGGATTTGATAGTTTTTATTAGTTTTCCGGGCTTAATTTCCGTTGTCTAATCCTTCTGGGTGCTTCAAGTTTTGGTGCTCTTACTCTGTTCCCTCACGTAGTTGCTTCAGGGGGAGATTGAAATTTTTCTTAATCGTCAGGAATCTAGTATTTTAGTATTAAAGTATCATGGAAAACTTTGTTTGCCCATCAGCAAAACTTGCTAATTGATTGGTGCTGATGAACGGTTCGATTATGAGGATTCAGATGCGTTTGACCCCTTCTTTCCCACGAGGAGCTTGAGCCAAGTCCTGAACCTCATGGACCAGCTAATGGAGGACCCGTTCCAGGCATCCCGCGGCATCGCTGGCGGGTCGGGGAGGGCATGGGACGTGAAGGAGGACGACAAGGCCCTTCAGCTCCGGATCGACATGCCTGGGCTGAGCAAGGAGGACGTGAAGGTGGCGGTGGAGCAGAACACCCTGATCATCAGGGGAGAAGGTGGGGAGCCAGAGGCGGGCGGCGAGGAGGGTGCGCGGAGGTACTCTAGCAGGATCGACCTGCCCCCGGACCTGTACAAGCTGGAGGAGATAAAGGCGGAGATGAAGAACGGAGTGCTGAAGGTAGTGGTGCCGAAATTGCAGGAAGCAGAGAGAAAGGATGTGATGGAGGTTCCAGTGGAGTAAAGACAGCAAGCGTTTGTGCGCGTGTGCATAGGTTTGAATGTAACAGTGTAAAGGCCTGAACTTTGTACTACGGTCTAAGAATAACGAAGACGGCGAACAATATTTAGACAGTGAACCAAGCAACCCTCCATCGACAAAGCCAGTTTAGGTTTGCCAGATCGAGCAACTCTAGTTGTCGGCATTTTCCGACCAAATTGACGATTTCTGCGACACCCTTCTGCAGAATCCCACGAAGCACATCTCTAAAGGTCTCGCCTTTTTTAACATATTCGCAGCTCGAAAGCTTTTTCGAACAATTCCCACAGCGGAACGTGGTTGCAGGGCGAGACTGCACTGAACTGGAACCCAATGAAATTCCAGGGGGCGTACCGTAACTCGAAAATTGCATATGTATCGACTCCAATTTCAAGCGAAGCTTGTACAAAAATTCGATCTTTTAACACTCTCTCGCCATTCTCATCTGCTTGAGATTCAGGACCCATCCACAATCGCATCGAATAAATCAGAATTATCCTAAAGAACACCAAAAAGAAGAAAAAGGGTAACAAAAAACCCGCAATTCCTTGAACGGCATCTCTCAGCGGCGCGATCCTAATCGTCGTCGTCGTCTCTCTTCTTGGGCTTCCGGTAGTTCTCTTCGATGTGCTTCGCGATCAGGAGGCCGGTATCGGTGAGCTTCTTGATGTTGGGAACGTTGTAGTTCTGCGCCACGTAGACGCCGAAGGCCGTCCCCGCCAGGAACGAGAAGCAGCTCCTGATCAATCCCATCCTCTTCTTCTCTCGGCTCGCGGATCGCGCCTCCGAGAACCGGAGCGCTTCTCTGTCGCGAGCTCCCGGTGCAGCTCGCGGTTACGACGGAGGAGCGGCGGGCGCTGGCGGAGGATGCGGCTGCGGCGGAGGCGGCGGAGGCGGCGGCTTCCGATCAGACGGAGAGCAATTCGGGGAGAGGGGATTCTTTATTGGGGGTTGCGACTTGTTGCCCACGGGATTCTCTGCGTTTGACCTGACCCGTGTCCCAAGGGAAGCGCCCTCATTGGTTGTTCGATGGGCCGTTCGGGCTTGGGCCGGGCTTAACGAGAATTTACGGGCCTGATCATCGGGCTGGACGGGGTCGATTGGGCTCGAAAGTAATATCGGGCCTTGAAGGAGAGCCACATGCTTGATTTCAATTCAAATCGCGGGCAGAGATCCTAAATAAGTAACGCAGGGTACTTCCCTTGACGTCTTGATCAATCTCAACTACGTCCTAAATTGCTCCAATTATTGCTGACCATCCTACGTAGCACATCGCCACATCAGCAATTTCTGACGGAAGTTGATTGGAAGGACCATATTGAAATTTTGTGTAAATATTTATGATAAGATTAAAAAGTTTAGCATTGAATTGACATTCGTATAATATATTTAGAACTAATTGAACAATTTTCTCTGTTTTGCTCAACTTATTTCAATATCAAAGTCGAGTTAGTGGCTGCATTTGGGCCAAGCCCTTCGTACGCACCCCGATGGCCACGTCTCCCTTAAGCTCAACACGACCACGCACGAGACGCAGTCACATCGTCCGTCGACATACGCACTGACATGACACAAACATGCAAGTAGCACTGGGGGTCTGGAAGGGAGCATTGGAGGAACACAGATCTCTTTCGTTGAAGTTGCACGATGAGGGAGAGAAGAGACATAATTCAGAAAATCTGTCTGCCAACTACACAGCCTCTCCATCTCCCCCATGATCTCACAAAGTGAATTATCTCACTCAAGTAGAAAAAGAGGGAATCGTCACTCTGAGCTACATCAAATGTACACAAACATCCTTGTGGTGCTCACTTATGTTCACTGTATCATCCATTAAATGAGCATGTCGGTTCCGCACTGGCTTCGTTAGGAGGAGATTTTAGTATTACTTCACTCCCTTAAAGCATGTTGATCACGATTAT
This sequence comes from Eucalyptus pauciflora, assembly GCA_007663325.1. Taxonomy (NCBI): domain Eukaryota; kingdom Viridiplantae; phylum Streptophyta; class Magnoliopsida; order Myrtales; family Myrtaceae; genus Eucalyptus; species Eucalyptus pauciflora. Next base: position 3,938,727 of record VMYD01000006.1, on the reverse strand, counting down.
TATTGTTGATGTGTGCATGCGAGGGTGTTTGGCAAAAGAGTCCAACCTTAAACATGTCACATAATATGGAGCAATCGATTTACTGTAGTTGGTCATAGTTGATTGACTCAAGTTTACAGGCAAAGGATGAGGCCGACATGATATATTGACGGGCTCTTATTTGAGCTCTCTCTTAGTGGCGACACTCTCAATATGTAGTGATGTGTAGAAGGAATCTCAAATATAACTCTCTAATCGAGGTGGTGGATGGTGTCTTCAGGCATCTTGCTAAACTCGGTCGAGGTCAAGGCAATTGAGGGAGAGTTTGAAGGGTATGTGTTGTTCCTTACCAACACTTGGCAAAACTTGGCTGGTCCACAAGGTGAAGATTTAAGTTGAGATGGTGGTGGTGCGGAAGGATACCTAGAGTGAGGTGGAATAGACTGGAGACAATGTGAGGGTTTTATTGTACGGTGAAATAAATCCTATGTAGTTGTGATAGAGATAGAGGCACAAAGAGAGACAATATGTCTAGATTGCAATTTGTCTGTGTATGTGTGTATGTAAGGTGAAAGAAATCCCATGTGGAGATTGTGGGGTAATGTGGAGTAGTTGTGATAGAGATAGAGGCAAGGAGAGATGATATGTTGTCATTGCAATTTGCATTGTGTGTATGTACGTGTTGAGAGTGTATAAAAGAAATACCATATATTCACTTCGGAAATCCCTGATAGGAAGTCTAAGTTTAAACTTGTCAATATATGCAATTAGATCTGCATTCGCTTAAAAACTTAAGTTAATGAATTATGGACTAATATATCTCTACATCAATTCTTCGATACGAGACTATTCTAGCATAATGTGTGTGAGAGAGAGAGAGATATGCGAACTCTCTTTGGACGGGCTTTTACTTTTTAAAATTTCCATTTTGATGGTTTCAAATCTGTGTAACCTAACGAGGACGGCCCACAATTATTTCAAAAGCTCCATCAGAATTGAGCAATAGAAGTGACAAGCCCCAATAGCGACGGCTCCTCTCCTTGTCGCTGTTTGATGACCGTCCCTAGAAGTTCTCCGACCAAATATTGGTCATTCCAAAGCCAAAGCCCGTCGGATCAAGTCAACTAACTACAGATTAAGGATGTTACATACATGTATACGTATACGTGGGGGACCCCCAGCACGGATGACGAGGTGGCAAGGGGCAAGATGCGCCGAGGCACATGGAGGTCCTGCCACGTGGCGCGTGTGGACCCCGCCGGCGATGGCGATGGCGAAGGTGAAGGTCGGGGTGGCGCGTCTGCAGAGGAAGAAGAAGGAGAGAGCGCAAGTGGCGGTCAGGCCATGCGACCCTGTCTCCTCCTTCCATCCTTCGGAGGCCCCATGTGTTCCCCCTGTTTTTTGCCATGCATTTGCTCTTTGCAATCTCCTACACCCGCACACACGCATACATCTAATGTTCCTAAGTCCCAACCCTTCCTCGATTCATCCTGCATTGCATGTCATCAAGAAGGGTTCGGCCCCAATCGCGTTCCTAAACGGATTTCTTCGTAATGCACGTTTTAAGCAGAATTTCATCTATGAAAGACCGGTCCGGTCCTGAGCCCGTGTCGTTTCGGAATGCTTGTTCTTGGAAATACAATGGGGAAATCTCAGGAATGACATCTGCTCATGGATCGATGCGTAAGAAAAACCCTCAAGAGAGTTTGGGCCATTCTTCGTCCATGCTCTTGCTCATTCGCTTGTAAATGTATTTGTGCCATTAACCCTATTTCTATTTTTCGTAAACGATTAAAAGAGAGAGGGCGGTACGTAAAAGCCATATCGAGCCATGCAAGTAATAAATAGTGGCAACCACGACAGTGTGTGAAACCACGTGGGTAGGCCCGAGGACAATTACAATATTTCTTAATATTCTACACACGATACCATGTGTCCCTCAAAAGCTTTGTCCCACTTTCGAGCTGAGATTTTTTTTTAATCGAGAGTAGCAATTTTAACAGTCTTACAGATTTTGGCCATGAAAATTAAAAGAAAAAGGTCTGAAAAAACATTGATAGATTCGTTCTCAAATGTTTTAAGTTCATATGTTTGCTAAGTCATTCAAATCTTTCATGAATCTACATAATAGTTACATGTATATAGAAATGCATTAAGAAAACTTGTTGTGGGATGACATGGAATATCTAAACCACTAGTAATTATTCATCTCACATCATGTGAAAAGTAAATATATCCAAGAAAATTATTAGCATTTATAATGTTTATTTGTTGCACAACCTTTGTAAAAGAAAAGATTTTCTATGCGAGATGGGGTAATGAGACGCATGACATGTTGTGTCATCTTCGAATTTACAAAGACTATTTAGCATAGACACCTCCAAATTGCGATCTTTGTATCTATCCGTGCCAGTTCCAAAAATCATGTGGACCTTACTCTAAATAAGAAACCCTCACGAGTTGTTGGGGTTCCTCGATTATACTAATTACATATCACTCTTTCAATCAAATTCGAAACTCTACGCTATGTACCCACGCAGTGAATTGAGAATTTTCTTTCGTAAAGGACAGTGTTCGTTGACGTCTAGAACGAGCTGAGAACCTAGGTCATTTTCTTTGCTCATCATCTTTGTTTTTAATGCGAGATTCGAGTGCCGGGAGACAATGGGAGGCCCCTCAATATCTCCAGTCTCGTGTTTCATAACAAATACAATTCACCATGATCTCCAAACACCTGCATGTTCTCCTTTCATGGCGTACAAAACCGAGCATTTAATGCTTCCTCTCACCAACTTGCCTCCAGGCATTACTTATACGGCAGAAGAGCATGTAAGAGGTCGCACATTACCCCCACAAAGAACCATAACATCCCACGAATACACACTCTTCTCCCCTGTAGCTCTTTCCAGCTTTCTCACGAAGCTAAAGATCTTCCTGAAAGATAATTGCAGTGCGATGTCGAGTTCCCTAGCTATTTTCCTTCTCTCGTTGTGTCTTTTCTCAGTGCATGCATGCAATGCCCGTCGTTTTGGCCCTAGTGTTGGACCAAACCCTAGCAACCAAATGCATAAACTCAGCAAGGTTGGTTTGGTGTTCCTCATTCTAGTTCTCTCGAATCTCATGTTCCAAATGTGAAGAGAAAATTACTAGTCAAATCGCACGAGGTCGGTCCTGATAAGCCTTGTGAATTTCCGTCCCGTGCAGGAAATAGAAATTCAGAATTTGCATCACGGAAAGGAAAATAGCGCAGAGATCGTCCTGGCAAGCATTCATCACGAAGAGCTTAAGCATTTAATGGGTCATTTGAGAGACCAACAAGCCATAGACGGAGTGAATTCAGGTTAAAAAAACAAGCGCACATATTGTATATAGACGTCAAACAATTTTATTTTTTATTTTTCATATAACACGAGCTATCCAAACCTTTCGGCTTATCTCATCGGCTCTCATCACATCTCCATGTTCATGTTTCTTTAGTTTAATGCCCATTGCCTGCTTGTATTTTGCATTATATATGTACATGGCAACGGCGATAGTTCTTTGTTGGACACATGCCAATGAAAAAACACGAGGCTTTCACCGTTTCCTATTTTTCTTTTGCAAGAAATAAAATATTTTTTTGAAGACGTGAAACTCAATATTATGTGGATGAACTCCGGTTTTTTCTATGATATTTTATTGCAGTTTCGTCATCTTACAAGCTTATGTTAACTCCCATGTTGTATATTGTAGTAAAGGAAGAGAACGGAGATAAAGTATGGTGGCATCATTGCTGTAAAGTTCGTCTAGGGCTTCTTTTGTTGGCATTCTTCTTTCCAATTCCACCTCGTTGTTATATGCTTCTGCGATATCGATTTTGTGTAGAAAGAATCATGACGAGTTACGCGAAACTGCACACTGTATGATAGCCATGTCCTCTCCAAAAGTTTCGGCTTGTTAATTATCTTATTAAGCTTTCATTTTGGTATTATTGCTGAAATAAAATCTGTCTTGCAAATCTTAGGACAAGAGGGCAGCAAGGCACGACCCTCGAAGAGTGATCAGCATAAAGCCGATGCCGATCTGGAGGTACACGATTAATCTTTCTGATAGATGTGGAATCCGAGGTTGACACCGTAGGTGTGGTTTGGATAGATGAACTCCACCGTGATCAAGTCGTAGAGAGAGCTCAGCAGGAGCATTGTATACCGCACATTTGATATACGCTTGATCTCAGTTCTTTTCGATCGTTGCAGGCATCCAGTATTTCGAAAGCCAGATTGATGGTGGAATCTGCAGACTCTCATCACAACGAGGAAGCTATAAATTCTGGAGAATTAGATGACGACTTGAAGGGCGACGTGGTGGCGATGGACTATGCACAGCCTCATCGTAAGCCGCCCATTCACAATGAGGAACACTGATTCATGCCATATCATTCCTGCTATACACTCTTTTGCTTCTCCGGGGTGGTAGTATCCTTCTCTATGTAATTTTGATGTACAATAAAATGGAGGTCGAACCATCTTGTTCGATCCAAACCCTCGACATTGCAAGATCAGTCGTCTAAGTGCATAGTACCCCTAAATAGATCTGCTGTCTGGCTAATCTTCTTCTTTTTTTTTTTTTTTCACGAAACATGTTTCTTCGCATCTGTCACTAAAAAGTTAGAACGGGGAGGACTCGATTCTCCGTCAAGGATTAAATCGAACAAAAATCTAAAGTCGAAAGCTCAAATTCAAAGGATGACAGCGAGTACATAGAACTAATATTTGACATCTTCCTGGAAGGCAATGACCCCAGGAGACAAGATTTGACAAGAGTAGTCCATAGGCATGTCCATCGTCCATAGATCGCGTTGGTACGGACACTCTGATTCAGGTTGCAAGACGCTAGTCAGAAAGAATTACCACCACCAGGTCCCGCGTCTCTCACAAAAACTGCTTTTAACTTTCACCGATTTTCTAACTATAAATCATTCCAACCATCTAGAAGAATAATGAATCTGTTCTGGTGGTCCTAACGGGCCAACACACCCGAAGCTACTGCCTTTATCTGAATTAGTAGACAAAATGGTTGGTGGTAAAATGAGAGAAGTGTTGAAAATATCATCACCGCGACCTGAATATCGCAGGAAAGCAAATGTGGACAGCCTTGCCGTCTCAGATTGGCAGCCTCATCGGACTTTTTCTCTGATAAATATGATAAAGCTTCTCCATTGGCTTAATCACATACTGCAGTGGACAATGAATGGTTTGACGCAATTGATGAATTGTGAAGTCCGTACTCCAAGCTTCAGATCAACCTCCCCACCTCCTAGCCAGAAGAAATCAGGATTAAGCTTCACAATGGCTTCGTCCAGAATCACCTGAAGTAAAATATAATTCACATAAGAATGTCAAGAGTACCACGAAAGAGGGTCACTTTTGCAAAACAGTCTTTATCGCTAATGCAATTAAAAAATGCATATAAACACTCTCAAGGATCAAATTTTTATAAAAAATGTCCAGAGTACCGTGAAAAAGGGTTACTATTGCAAAAGATGGGTAGCTGTTATGATTTGTTAAATTTGAATACCTATATAAAAGCTCAACCAAACTTAAAACCATGTATCTGAAAAATACCAGGACAAGAAAAAAGGGAACATTTACAAATGAATATAGAAATTTCTTGGATTGTATCCACTCGTTCCTTAAAAATTACGAAACTTAAGACATCTATACATGGTCTGGACCACAAAGACATTGGAGATTCTAGAGTTAATGGCCATAAACTTCATTTATAGGTAATAACTCATGGCCTTCGAGAACTTTAAGATAATGGACCACCTAAACAGCTGGCACAGACGTTGGCAGGAGCAGGACAAAAGCCATTGAGAAAGAATACAAACTTCCTCTCTTCAAAGATAACCAAAAGAGTTGGAACTCGTTTATAGACCAGACACCCTAACAACGAGCTAGAATAAAGCACTTTTTCATAGACCATCAAACCTCAAGGACCCACATGTCGGAGCTTACAAAGCAGCCCACGTCAATATAGTGACACCAAATGCAGCTAGTATGTCATGTAATGTCCATGTACAATGAAGCAGAAATAAAAACTCGTTACAGCCAAAACATCTTATTTCGTGTTATGAACGTGGGTAGAAGTTGAGAACAACTTGGCCTGACGAGACAACCAAGGTTGCATAAATGAACTTGAAGCAAGTAACAAGAAGATGATACATTGAATATTCATTCATATGCAAATACAAAATCGAAATTCCATCAGTACAGCCACAGATATGCTGTTCAATACCGGAATCTCAGTCTTCATGCCAATACATGTTACTGCGTTGTGCTCAAATCCAGTCAACATCAGGGATGTCTCCTCGGGGGCAAGCCTCACTAAAAGCAGAGGCAGTCAATATAACATTCCATTCACAAGTACCAAGGTAAGAAAAAAGAAGAAGTATATGCCAAGTATAAAAGCATGAAAGAAGAGCTTTAACTTTCAAAACTAGAAGAAGAATTTTTCTTTGTTGCTAGTTCCATACCTCGTAATGTTTACAGCAAAAGATAATCTCTTTCTCAAATCAGAATAGACTCCTTATTTCCACCCTTCCCCTTTAAAGTACCTGAGCTAGTGTATAATCACATGGTGGTTCTCACATATGGCCAGTCATGCATATGCCTGAGCAGCACAACTGCCATGTTTATGTGCTAACACAGGCCTGCAGCAACCTCAATCATGTCCCATGGACAATGTGTGAAGGTACTGATTGTGAATCTAGCAGTCATAGTTCAACCTGTCATCACTCACGCCCAGCAGATACATGTGTACTCATGCCTAAATGTCCCTAAATTACTCGACATTGATGGAACCCTGAAAAGATATGTCAACATAGTGGAAGTGGAAAATCAATCTCCAAGAAGATGGGCAAACTTGTCAGTAATAACAAGCTGTTCTGAGTGATCAGACTAGTCACATTGTAGAAATGAGGGATCACTCTCTGACAAGAGACAAATTTTCTTATTTGAGGAGACCCATCTGAATCTCATAAATATCGACAAGCTCTCCAATCCAATTAATCAGACTAGTCACAGATATTATGGACACTTTCTTCATATGATCCTAAACAAACACTCCCAAACACAGCAATTCCCAACCCGCTGCCTACAACCACTATCAGAATGTGATAAGGCATTAAGAGAAGTCACTTGAGCACCGAAATACTAGTGAAAAAAGTTAAGCTTAGATTAAAAGAATGGCATCTTTTTGAAAATTTTGTATTATATAGCTAGAATCATGTTATATTGTCCAAATTAGCTAACTTATAATTAGCAAGGATTACGTCCAAATATACACTTGTTACTTATCTTTTTAAGAAATAATCCAGAACATTCCTTTAGCAGCAGAACTGCTGAACCAGCAGATTGCAAATCATTACCCTCCATTGGAAATAGGAAAATTTCAGGAAAGAATTAATAGGGAGTTCAAAAATTTGTTTGCCTAAGATATGTTGGAAATGAGGGTAGCATTAGTTAAGAATGGAATCACTAGTACCCATCATTTTGTAGTACTCCCATATCATGAGAATGCGAAAAAAATATAGTTTCCAAAAGCATCCTCATCTTAGAAAAAGAAGAAACCTGTTGTCATTTTCTTCATCGAGTATAAAAGGGTGAAAATGAACTTGTATATAAATAATCATGGGAAAAGATCACCAAAAATCCTAAACTTTGCCAAAAGTGACAAATTTATCAATTTTTTTTTTTGTGACATGAAAAATCCCAAACTTTGCAAATTGTGACACATTTACCTTATCAAGGACATTTTCGTCTTATTTTTTTCAGTTTTTCCTTTTACTTTTTTTCTTTCTCTTCTCTCTTCCCTCCGCTGGCCATGGCGGAGCCGGCGTCCGGCAAGGGTTGCCCTTACTGGCATCGGGCGAGGGTCGCCTTCGCCTGGGCTGGCTAGGGTCGCCCTTGCTGGCGTTGGGCGAGGGCGGCCCTTGGCTGGGTTAGGCGAGGGTGTGCCTGACGTCGACGAGGGGTGTCCTCGCTTGCATCGGCCGAGGGGTGCCCTTGCCGGCCGGGCGAGGGAGGCCCTTGCCCAACCCAACCGAGGGCTGCCCTCACGCCCTCGCCCAACCCAGCCGAGGGCCGCCCTCGCCTGACACCAGTGAGGGGCGGCCCTAGCTAGCCAAGGTGAGGGTGACCCTTGCCTGACGCCGGTGAGGGCAGCCCTTATTGGACGCTAGCCATGGCGGAGCCAGCGTCGGGCGAGGGTTGCCCTCATCGGCATTGGGCGAGGGTTGCCTTCGCCTGGGCTGGCTAGGGTCGCCCTTGCTGGCGTTGGGCGAGGGCAACCCTCGGCTGGGTCCGACGCCGATAAGGGGTGCCCTCACCGGCGCCGGGCGAGGGAGGCCCTTGCCCGACCCAACCGAGGACCACCCTCACCCCCTCGCCCGACACGGGGGAGGGCAGCCCTAGCTAGCCCAGGCGAGGGCGATGCCTTGCCCGATGCTGGCGAGGGCAGCTCTTGTTGGACGCCGGCTTCCCTCCACCGGCTCCATCATGGCCGGTGGAGGGAAGAGAGAAGAAGAAAAAAAAAAATTTAAAGTAAAAAGATCAAAATGCCCTATAGTTTAAGGTAAATGTGTCACACGGCTAAAATTTTAGGGTTTTTTGTGTCACAAAAAAAAATTTAGGGTAAATGTACGGTTGGCAAACTTTAGAGTTTTTCATGTCACAAAAAAAGTTTGCAATAAATTTGTCATTTTGGGCAAAATTTGGGGTTTTTGGTATTTTTTCCCAATAATCATCTTTCCTTTCATTTTTTTCCAAAAATGCCTAAAGAATTATTTTCCTCACTTTTTTGCCCCTTCACTTCCCAATTTTTTCACCTTCATTTTCCTTACACCCTTCAAAATCTTTTTAAAGAAAGGGTTAGATTTCCAAATAATTTAAAACTTAAAAAGCATCAAATCTGTCTCAACTTCAGACAAACCTACTACAGCAAACACACTTGTCAAACTGAGACTTTCTGCTGAGTAGGCAAAGTTGCATGATTTTCAAAGTCCACCAGCTCCTAAAGAAGAAATACTCGCTTAATGATGTATGGATAAAGAAAAATGTAGGATAATTAGTTGCTATCCATGCTGATGTTAGTTATGCATTGTCATGCTTCAATGATGAGTTGCGCTTCTGAAAATAAGTCTAAGAAGAAGGTCTATGATAAAGCACAGACTACCTAGAATCATAAAATATGGAGGAATCCAAAGGCTCTAAACCAGCTACTCCAGTTATCAACTAGCATGCTAGTTGTGGAAAAAGGAACACCATTAGCAGAGGGAGCAGCTTTCAAGAACTGTTGTCTCACATAAAGAGACCTAATTTCAGGGCAAAACTGAAAGTAGTACCTCCCTGCGTGCCACCATTTATTAAGCTATTAACTATGTAGATAGGATAGATTGGTTACATAAGGGCATTAAAGCAAAAACTTTGTCAATTGGTTCCAAAAATTGAAAAACTCAAAAGCAATAATACCAATTTTCCATTTATTATGTTATGAGCTCGCCTCCTTTGCAAACGAGAATGGATTGCAGCCACTATTTTGTATCCTTGAATCAACTTGTGCTCAAAATAAAGATACTAAACTAAAGATGCCAACAGTATGTTGAGTTGACAAAGAATAACAAGCTTTTTGTCACCTTGTTTTACCCCATAGCATTAGCCAGTCGACTGATGTCCCATTAAGTCCAGCTTTAAAAGTCAAGTCCACATTTCCACATACATCCAGATTAAACTGTAAACCTTGAAATTAAAGAAGTATGGTAAATGGAAAGAACTTACAATTGAATTTCTTTTTTGGCACCTTGCCATCGTTGAGTGCATAAAGATAGTTTTTCAGGGCTTCGGCATTAAGCCGAGCAGTATACTGCAAGAGACAAAGGTAAAAGTGTTAGTGTAGGCTGTAGCTAATACTTCAGCGGGATACCAACTAATATAGATAAAAAGATACCTGAACAACTACAACATAATACTTTGAATTGTTTCGATCCTTGCAATCAATGACAGTAGATGGAGCTTGAGTATTCACCTGAAATCAAGGAGGCAACATTAGCTTTATAATTGAGTTTGAGTCAAGCTTAGCATTCGTTTTCATATAATTTTCGTGTCCAATAACAGTAATGGACCCATTTAGAAAATAAGTTATTCACATTCGATTTCGAGGGGGGGAAATCCTATAGGATCCTATCCCAAATAAGAAATTTTCTGACCATCAACAATTGCAAGGCATGAACTTCATATGCAAGATAGTCATCAGAACTTGTGCAGGAAAAATTTCATATGCAAGATAATCCCGAAATATTTTTTACCAACAATGGACAGCAAATGTACCAAACAACTACTTGTGATGAATTATGGAGAAAACTATTCCAACACATTATGTTTATCCCCATGCCCTTCAACTATGCAAGACATGATCTTTATCACAGAATTGCAGTAAATCACATATATGCCAGAAAAAAAAGATTACTCAATTATCTATGAAATAGCTACTGGGAGCAAATTTCTGGAAAGGCCGGAGAATTTGTCCAATCCCAGAAAGATATCAGCCACGTTTCATGTCTGTTAGAATATTTAAACAATATACCACACCTTTAACTAATAGCTTAAGCTTTTAGAATGGTTTGCTGTGGTTTCACAAAATTTCAGTCTGCATTGCCAACAAGTCTAGACCCAATTGCCACACGGGAGAATTACAAGTTGTCATGGCTCCGACCTAGGGCCTGATGTGGGAGGGGGAGATTGTCAAAGTTATCCCACATCTCTTGTGGAAGGGCTAATGGTCAGTTTATAAGTGTAATGGAACATCTCACCCTTTAAGCTAGTTTTTGGGGTGAGAGAGGCCCAATACCATATAACACTAGTATTAGAGCTGGAGATCCTGAGTTTGAATTTTTTCAGACCCCATATGCCTCCCTAAGTAAATTTCCAAGCTTAGTACTAGGCAAAAGAAGAAAAAGTGTTAGAATATTTAAATAATAAATCATGCCTTCATCAAATAACTTAAGTTTTTAGAATAGTTGGTTGTGATTCCACAAAATCTCACATTGCCTAAACACACTAAAGCTACAAACCAACAGGGCATACAAATAATCCAGATTAAATACATAGGGACTATGCACTTTCGTGTTCATACATCGCCCACAAAAATAGAGACAAGAGAATACGTAGCCCAAATAATTGGTGTAAAGAATAGAACCACAAATGGTTAATGTTTCACCGACCATGGCTCCCTTTCCCTCCTATTTTCCCCCTATTTTGGGTCATTAACTATTTATGGGGAATGCTGAGTCTTATATTTACATTCAGATTGATTATACTTGCAGAAACCGACATTCCCCATCAAGTGTGTATAAGCATTTGTACACACGTGCAGGTTGCTTACATGAATGTATGTGGCCAAGGTCCTACTTATTAACCTTCCTCAATTCTCAAATGCCATAATTCTTCTCCTGATTACCTTAGCACTACAATATCATCCATAGGGTGTCTTAAACAGCACCATCATGTTTTCTATCGCTTCTGAAAAGGGCCGGAGATGCAATCTCTAGGTCTGATTTTCCCTTTCTTTGCAAATTCCTGTGCTCATCATCGCAGCTTATAAACAAACTACTTATTCTGGCAAATTTATGTAATAGCATGTTCATTGACTGCCAGTGGAGAACCAGGAAACAAAGAATCTAACTAAGTTTCCAACAAAACAAAGACCACGGCTGCAAATGGTTTCTTCAGTCATTCAACATCAACTCCGGAACCTCCTCTAGCCACCCCGTAGTCACCTCCACCTTACAAATTTATTTTGAAATGTCTGCATTACTAATCATAAATCAAATTCAGCTCAGTTTTCTTATCCATTACCACCATCCATCTTAAACTTCCTCAATTCCATAAATCAAAATCAAAATTAACGACGATAGTCGTCATCCAGGGATTCAATTACAGGCGAGAAAGCCGAAACGATCGACGGCAAGATGCTAGAACGAGCCGACTAGCCTCCTACGCAGTTCTCCTCCACTCGCCTACGCAATCAAAATCGCGAGCAACCTAGCGCCGAATTCCGACAAGCTCAAGCAACACGTAAAGCGCCACTCACCATGACGATGCTCTTGCAGAGATGATCGATGGAGTGCGCGTCGAGGATCCTCCGCCTCTCCTCGTACGACCGATCGTAGTAGTCACCCGGGACTCTCTTGAAAGCGAAGTCCGCGACGCCATTGCTCCTGAGAATCGCCGAGAGGCGGGCTTCGGTGCCGGCGCCGGACCCGGAGCCGGAATCCGAGTCCGCGACGTCGACCGACGGCGACGGCTGTCCGGAGACGGAGAAGGGGGAGGGACAGGAGCTCCGGTTGAGGAGAGCGAGCTCGAGGTTGGAAATGCGCTCCAGTACTCGGGACTGTACTCGCTCGAGGTCGTCCCACGCCTCCATCGTTCTCTGGTTTTCAGCGATCCTCCCCGTCTCCTTGAATTGAGAGCTCGCTTCCGCCGCCGTTTGGTTTCTTGAGTTAACGGGAGGGGCTTTTCCGGAAATAGTTTATTCTTAAAAGACCTAAACTAAACTAAAGGGGAAATTCTAAATAAAGGTACGAATTGTTATCGTTTTTTCAAATAAAAATTCGAAATAAATCTTATTTCAAATAATGATTCGAAGTGGCCGAATTTTTTTAAATAAAGGCATGAAGTGAAATTTGTTTCAAATAATTGTATGGAATTGCAATATTAATTTCAAAAAAGGGGATAACTTCTCATACGAAAGGGTGTTTTCATTTTTTAATTTATTTATTTTTGTTTATTTCTTCTTTTTTCCCCTTCTCTCCGCGGGAAGCGAGGGCCACTCTCGCGGGCGTCGGATGAGGGTCGCCCTTGCCTTAGTTGGGCAGGGCGAAAAGTCACTCGAGCCAAATCTAACGAGGGTGACTCTCGCACGATGTTAGCGAGGGCAATCCTCACCAGCCTAGGTGAGGGCGACCCTTGCCAAATTTGGCAAGGGCAACCCTCGCCCTCGCCTGAGGTGGGCAACTTCCATCGACCATTGACAGCGATGGCCAAGGGAGGGAAGAGGAAAAAAGGAAAAGAAAAATGGAGAACCTCTAATGAGTGTTTCCCATGACTAGGCAAATAACTTGGGTGCCAGAGACATCTTGGATCCAAAATTCTACAAACTTGAAAAGAGATGATGGTCCAAGGGATTGTTCACCATAGGTGTTGAGGAGGATTGGTTTGTGGTCTGAAACAATTTCAGTGAGGTGAGTAACGATGGCTTTTGAAAATTGATGACGCTAGTCTAGGTTGGAGTTGCACCTATCAACTGTCTAAGACACCTAGGAATGAATTTGTTGGAGACCTTTCGACTTATTCCATGGATCCATCGGGAATCGAATCAAGTGGGTCCATGGAACCGATGAACGATTTTCGATTCTAATTTTTTTTGAAAATGGTCTTTACTGTGCTGTTTCTGGTTTTTGGATACGAACTGCTTACCATAACTTTGATCATAAGGTAGATGTATTGTTTCATGCAATAATCAATTCATCCACTAGGGGAAGTTATGAGCACCAAAGCAAGAACGCCTATTTGGATTGGCTTTTTAATTTTTATTTAATACAAAACAAATGGTTGAAAAAATTCAATTTTTTAAAGTTTTTAATTCTTGAAACTTTCACAAATAGTTAAATGTCGATATATGAATTCACATACAAATTTCTCATAATTTTCTAAAACTAGAATGACATTATAAAGTATAGGAAACATTTTAAATAAGGGCTTGAAGTCGGATCATTACCTTAAAAAATGACCAAATGTGATTTTGTTTTAGATAAGAGCTTGAAGTGATCAAATTAATCTTAAATAAGGGTCTATCGTCACGGGCAGACATTTTTGGGCGAGGACAATTTTGTCAGAAAATTAAGATTAGGTAAAAAATGAAGAAAATCACCGAATTGAATTGGCATTATGGTTCTCATTACGGACAGTGATGGCCCACGGCCATGGCGCAAGATGGTGGCTGGTTTGGGACAGGACAGCAGCTCACGGTGCTGTTTTTGGGAGCAAAACAGAAAAGAAACTAAAGAAAGGAAGAGAAGAGGAAGAAGGGAGGGGGTTGTCGTGAGGAGGAAGGGGGAAAGAGGAGAGAGAAACAATAAAGTAATGGGAGGAAGTTGAGGAGAAATTGCAGCAGAAGAAGTTGGCGTACGTGAGGGGGTGGAAAAGTGGGAAAGAGAGGGAGAAAAAGAGAAAAGAAAAGGGAGAAAGAGGAATTCTTTTTCCGAAATTTCGGGATGTCACAAATTAAGTTTCGATGCTTTCAACTTCCACGCTCGCTTCTGTGGCCTTCTCTATAAATGGAACGTTTCAGGTCAAGCGAGGCACCATCATAGCTATCTCAGCATCTCCTCACTGACACTAGCGAACCCGAAAATGAGTTCGAGCCATTTCTGTTCAGTCGCCTTCCCTGCTGTCTTGATCCTGGAGCTCATGATCACGAGCTTCGCTTCTTGTAGCGCTCTAGGGAACGAGACCGATAAAATTGCTCTGCAAGAGTTCAGGTCCCTCTTAACAGATGATTCTGCAGGAACCTTGGCCTCCTGGAATGATTCCCTCCATTTCTGCCGATGGACTGGAGTCACTTGTGGTCTCAGACACCGACGGGTCACCGCCTTGAACCTAGATGGACGAGATCTGGCTGGGACCGTGTCCCCTTATATCGGAAACCTTTCGTTCCTCCGATACCTGAACCTCGCAAACAACTCTTTCCATGGTTTCATTCCTCCTGAAATCGGGCGCTTGTTCAGGCTTAAAAACCTGATCTTGAGGCACAACACCTTAGGAGGTGGAATTCCTAGAAATCTCTCCCTGTGTCTTAGCCTCGTGACTCTCGAGCTCAACTATAATCATCTCCATAATTCCATTCCTTCCGAATTTGGGTCACTGTCGAAACTCCAGAAGCTCTCCCTTCCGAACAACAATCTCATAGGACCAATCCCCTCTTCCATCGGAAACCTTTCCAACCTCAAAAAGCTTGATCTATGGAGCAACAACCTGACAGGAGGAGTTCCCATTTCTATAAGCCAAACGAGGCTTAAATTTTTTCAAGCAAGTGCAAACCAGCTGATAGGTGGCTTCCCCTCTGCCCTTTACAACTTGTCATCCCTCAATACCATAAGTTTGAGCATAAACCTGTTCTCTGGTAGTATCAGGAGAGACATAGGCCTTCTGCTTCCAAATCTGCAAATTTTATATCTGGGATTTAATCAGTTCACAGGTCCCATTCCCGATTCACTCTCCAACGTCACGAACTTAGCAAAAATTGATACCCCCTTCAATAACTTCACCGGACATGTCCCGGCCAACTTCGGAGGGCTTCAAAACTTGAGCTGGCTCGGCCTTTTGTATAATTTTCTCGAAAGTGGCGCAACCGACGGTCTGAGTTTCCTTGCTGATTTGGCCAACTGCAGCAACCTTGAACAGCTGAATTTAGCATATAACCAGTTTGAAGGCGAGCTGCCTGTTTCTGTCGGTAACTTCTCAACCCAACTGGAGTGGCTACAACTGGAGGGAAATAGAATTCGTGGGAGAATTCCTGAAGCAATTGCAAACCTCTTTAGTCTACAATTTTTATCTATGAGCAATAACATGCTAACAGGCAATATTCCAATGTCTATTGGGAGGCTATCAAACTTGCAATATCTGGATTTGGACGAAAACAAGTTGACTGGACACATACCTTCGACCATGGGTAACATCACCGGTCTGTCGCATTTGTACTTGTACAACAACAGCTTAGAAGGAAGCATACCTTTGAGCCTCGGCGACTGCAAGTCCCTGCAAATTCTCTACCTCTTTCATAACAAATTCACCGGGACCATTCCTAGCCACATGATCAGACCGTCCTCCCTCATAATAATTTTGGATGTATCTCACAACTCTTTGTCTGGGCCCCTGCCGCCCGATGTTGGAAACTTAAAGAACCTCATTTCTCTTGACGTTTCATACAATCAAATTTCAGGTGAGATTCCTATAACTTTGGGCAACTGTTTGGGATTCGAAGAGCTGTATATGCAGTCGAACCATTTTCGAGGACCCATTCCTCAGTTCAAGGGGTTAAAAGGCATCCGTTTTCTCGACCTTTCCAATAACAACCTGACAGGGCAAATCCCAGAGTTTTTAGTTAACTTGTCGTCGTCGCTGCAATTCTTGAATCTGTCTTTCAACAATCTCGAAGGCGAAGTACCTGTACGTGGGATATTTGGAAACACTAGTGCCTTCGAAGTTGACGGCAACCCAGAGCTATGTGGGGGCATACGTGAACTGTGTTTGCCTTCATGTCCAGCAAAACCGTTCCCGAGATCGATGAAGCATAGACCTTCGAAGTGGGTGGTGGACATAATCATTTGCGCTTCTTGTGCAGTGGCATTACTGTCCTTAATATCTCTTTTCTGGTTGAGAAACTCGAAGAAGGAACATTTGCCTACCCGCTCCTTCGGCCATTTTCACGAGAGAATTTCCTTCGATGCTCTATTCAAAGCTACCGAAGGATTCTGTTCAAGCAAATTGATTGGTTCAGGTAATCTTTTATGTGGATGAACATTTAACTACAGCAAATGAGTACAGAGAACACGCTTCATAGTTCATACAGTAGTACCACGTCGCATGACCGCAATAACTTTTAACTCTTGTTCAGGTAGTTTTGGCAATGTGTACAGAGGAACTCTTGGTCCCGACGGAAAAATCGTGGCCATTAAGGTTTTGACTCTCCAGCAGAAAGGAGCTTTCAAGGGCTTCTTGGCCGAATGCAAAGCACTCAGCAGCATTCGGCATCGTAACCTTGTTAAGATCTTGACTGCTTGTTCCAGCATCGACTCCCACCGTAATGAGTTCAAAGCCTTGGTATATGAGTTCATGGTAAATGGCAACTTGGACAATTGGTTGCACCCAAACGACGAACACATGCAATTCAAACCTTTGAGCTTCCTGCAAAGATTGAACATCGCGATTGATGTGGCCTCTGCTTTGGATTATCTTCACCACCAGTGCCCAACTCCAATCATCCACTGTGATCTGAAGCCAAGCAACATTCTTCTCGACGATGATTTCACAGCTCATATAAGTGATTTTGGATTGTCGAGGCTCATTTTTGATTCTAACAATGACATCTTTTTGAGTCATCTCAGCTCCTCTGCTTTTAAGGGAACCATGGGTTACATTGCTCCAGGTACTGCTTTAATGATCACAAATACATTTACATTCACACAATCAAAAGATTTCGATGACCTTGTAGAGTAATCAAGTTGACAGGAACTTTTTCTGGCAGAATATGGAATGGGCGTTCGTCCATCAACAAGTGGGGATGTGTACTCTTTCGGAATTCTCTTGTTAGAGATGTTCACTGGAAGACGACCGACGGACGATGTATTTAAAGAGAATTTTAACCTTCAGAAGTTCGTCAAGTCAGAGTTGTCAAAGCGAGCAACAGGGATTTTGGATCAGTCAATTTTCTGCGGAGAAGTAGGCGAAAGCATGGACGAGGAGGGGATATGGAGAGACTGTGGAACCGACCAAGCCGAATGTCTGATATCAGTTTTCGAGATCGGATTAATTTGCTCAACAGAATCGCCGAAAGACAGGAAGGACATGAATGGTGTCGCACGGGACTTGCTCTCAATCAAAGACAAGTTTCTCAAAATCGGCATCCATGAGGATAGAATGCAGAGCCCTGCACCAAGTAAAGCACCTTTTTAAGTCGCCATATGCTTGCATCTTTGTATCCCTAGCATTGCTTCATTGTTCCACAATATCTTTGGATTTAGTAAATCGGCTCGCATGATAACACGTATTGAGACAATTGCTGAGAGCCTGATCGATATATCCTCCTTTCTCTTTTCATATTTTGCAGGGGACAGGTGCGAGGAGGTGGCCTGTTCCACCTCTGGTTTTTGAGTGGGACGGGGGGAAACTGTAAATAGAGGCAGGCACGACGTAGCTTGTTAGAGCCACGCGGCTCTTTCCATGTCAATGGTGGGCTAGCTTGGGCATCTGCGAAGTCCTTCGTCCGTAACTGAGCTACCAGGGAGGGCCTTGGACTTTGAGGGGCTTCAGCTTGCTGGCTGGTGAGCTTCCGAACCAGCAGCTTCTGGTTGGTCAGCAAGCAAAACTAGCACGCTCTGCATAATAAATAAAACATGGACTTCGACTATTCCTATGGTTATTTTCCTGTTATGAGACATCTCTATGTACTTGGGTCCGGTCACGTTGTCGTGAGATCCTATGAAACCGTCCATCAAGAACGAGAACCTTCCGAGGGTCCTCGAAGCCGTGACGGAAGGTCTCCATGCACTGCTGTAATGTATGAATGGATTTCCTTCTTATGTCCTTCAGCCAAATTGTCCTTCTTTTCTGGGAAAGTAGAAACAGCAATGTTGATACTGATACTGCCAATTCGGTTCCGCGACGACTCGGTTTTCTGCTTATTCCTTGATCTATCCTGAGAACCTAGCGATGGATTCCTAGTTCCATCGCCGAAATCAGCTTTTACTTCGAGCCTTTCCGATTTAGTCAGACAATTTCTTTTAGAGATTGTATGCATCACGCCACCAATTACACGAGTCTATTCACCAAAAAAAAAAAAAAAAAATTACTAACATGGTTTGCCAGCAAAGTATTTGAAAAATAATAATAATTGAAAAACGATATATTTGACAACACCCAATGTGTTTGATGATGAACACATAAATGTAATCAATTTGATCAAGATGTCTAAATGGGAGATATGAATAGAATATCAAAAGCCGGAATAATTGATTGGAAAAGAATAATAGAGAGTATGTTAGAATATGGAAAATTCTCTCATACTTATTTATTCACATATAAAAATTAGAGATAACAATTTTTGACGCTACAAGTCAACACGACTCGAACATAATATGGAGATAACTCATTTGGGTTTGCAATTGAACTGATTATCTATGTGTGGCCTTCGTGCCAATTGAGTCTACCACTCATAACCAAGTACAGAAAGAAAGAGGAGAGGAAAGCTTTCATAACCCCTTGAATTAGTGCAAATTTAGCTTTGCAAAGTATCCAAAATTGATCCGAGTCACCCAAATTTACCATCACTTGGCTTTTCTCATATCCTTGGTATTGGTTAAAGGTCTGGCCTGTCCCCCAATAAGACACGCTTTACGGATACGTTCTTTATTTTAATATTTCAATACTTGCACGCCCAATTTCCATGTCAATGGTGGGCTAGCTTGGGCATCTGCGAAGTCCTTCGTCCGTAACTGAGCTACCAGGGAGGGCCTTGGACTTTGAGGGGCTTTAGCTTGCTAGCTGGTGAGCTTCCGAACCAGCAGCTTCTGGTTGGTCAACAAGCAAAACTAGCACGCTCTGCATAATAAATAAAACATGGACTTCATGGTTATTTTCCTGTTTTGAGACATCTATATGTACTTGGGTCCGGTCACGTTGTTGTGAGATCCTATGGAACCGTCCATCAAGAACGAGAACCTTCCGAGGGTCCTCGAGGCCGTGACGGAAGGTCTCCATGCACTGCTGTAATGTATGAATGGATTTCCTTCTTATGTCCTTCAGCCAAATCGTCCTTCTTCTTTTCTGGGAAAGTAGAAACAGCAACGTTGATACTGATACTGCCAATTCGGTTCCGCGACGACTCGGTTTTCTGCTTATCCCTTGATCTATACTGAGAACCCAGCGATGGATTCCTAGTTCCATCGGCCAAATCAGCTTTTACTTCGAGCCTTTCCGATTTAGTCAGACAATTTCTTTTAGAGATTGTATGCATCACGCCACCAATTACACGATCCTCTTAAAAAGAAGAAGAAGAAGAAAAATTGGATCTCGAGCAAGCTACTTCCCGTGTGCTTACATTCAGTTTATTCGGCATGCAGAAAGAGCATTAGTTTTCACTTTCATTCTGTTCTGTAAATCTGTGATCTCCCAAATTTTGTGAGTAAAATGAAATAAGAGATGATTATAAGTTGACAAATTGGATCTTATACGCTGAATGGCCTGCCAAGCATGGTAGCTACTGCATATTTTGGCCCGATGTTAGTGTGTGGTACACACTGTGTACTAATCATTTTGGCGGGCGCATGCTAGCAAATGAGCAATGGTAGCTCTATTGGAATAGTCTATAAAATTTAGCATATTAAGTGATGTCATGGCCATTTTCTTTTTCAATAATAATATCATCACGTCGATTTACAAATTAAAGTAACCTTAGGGTGCGTTTGTTTCAGGAATTGGCTCGGCCTAGTGATAAATGGATGGATTTGGGCAAAAGTCTCACATGAAAAATTTCGGCTCAAAAAGTTACATGTAAACTTTATGAGATGGGCAGGTTTGAGCAATATTTTAGGCCTGCCTTTTGGGTTCGGCTCCAATGATGATTTTTTTACAAGTAGCAAAAAAATTCGCCAACACAATTTTCTTAATTTTCTACTCAAACGCTTGGTTTGATGGAAATGAAACGGAAATGGAGACCGTTGCACTTCCAATTTGGGATTTGCCACATTTCAATTAAACACTCAAATATAATACATGCATCTGTCAAAAAATAGATAATATGAATATAGTTTTAAGGTCTGAAGAGCTCGATATAAAAGAATAAATTTTTATGTATAAATTGTGTGCGTGAACTTAGCACATCAACATGAAATGATTTTTCATACCATCAAATAAATGCTAATCAGTCTCATGCTGGATAATTCATTCCAGCGTATTTGAAAAAAAAGAAGAAGATAAAACCGAAAATAGAAAACCTAGCAAAGCATCCTCCCCCCAAATTCAAAAAGACGAACTTTGTGCGCCAAGCCCCATTTTTAGGGTTTTATCCCGGCGGGAGTTGCAGTAGCGCAGAGAGAGAGAGAGAGTATGAGGGGGAGATTATTGAGGTTATCTCATATCTCTTGTGGATGGGCTAATGGTAAGTTTATAAGTGTAATGGAACATCTCACCCTTTAAGCTAGTTTTTGGGGTGAGAGAGGCCCAATACCATATAACACTAGTATCAGAGCTGGAGATCCTGAGTTTGAATTTTTTCAGACCCCATATGCCTCCCTAAGTAAATTTCTAAGCTTAGTACTAGGCAAAAGAAGAAAAAGTGTTAGAATATTTAAATAATAAATCATGCCTTCATCAAATAACTTAAGTTTTTAGAATAGTTGGTTGTGATTCCACAAAATCTCACATTGCCTAAACACACTAAAGCTACAAACCAACATGGCATAGAAATAATCCAGATTAAATACATAGGGACTATGCACTTTCGTGTTCATACATCGCCCACAAAAATAGAGACAAGAGAATAGGTAGCCCAAATAATTGGTGTAAAGAATATAACCACAAATGGTTAATGTTTCACCGACCATGGCTCCCTTTCCCTCCTATTTTCCCCCTATTTTGGGTCATTAACTATTTATGGGGAATGCTGAGTCTTATATTTACATTCATTTTGATCATGCTTGCAGAAACCGACATTCCCCATCAAGTGTGTATAAGCATTTGTACACACGTGCAGGTTGCTTACATGAATGTATGTGGCCAAGGTCCTACTTATTAACCTTCCTCAATTCTCAAATGCCATAATTCTTCTCCTGATTACCTTAGCACTACAATATCATCCATAGGGTGTCTTAAACAGCACCATCATGTTTTATATCGCTTCTGAAAAGGGCCGGAGATGCAATCTCTAGGTCTGATTTTCCCTTTCTTTGCAAATTCCTGTGCTCATCATCGCAGCTTATAAACAAACTACTTATTCTGGCAAATTTATGTAACAGCATGTTCATTGACTGCCAGTGGAGAACCAGGAAACAAAGAATCTAACTAAGTTTCCAACAAAACAAAGACCACGGCTGCAAATGGTTTCTTCAGTCATTCAACATCAACTCCGGAACCTCCTCTAGCCACCCCGTAGTCACCTCCACCTTACAAATTTATTTTGAAATGTCTGCATTACTAATCATAAATCAAATTCAGCTCAGTTTTCTTATCCATTACCACCATCCATCTTAAACTTCCTCAATTCCTTAAATCAAAATTAACGACGATAGTTGTCATCCAGGGATTCAATTACAGGCGAGAAAGCCGAAACGATCGACAGCAAGATGCTAGAACGAGCCGACTAGCCCCCTACGCAGTTCTCCTCCACTCGCCTACGCAATCAAAATCGCGAGCAACCTAGCGCCGACTTCCGACAAGCTCAAGCAACACGTAAAGCGCCACTCACCATGACGATGCTCTTGCAGAGATGATCGATGGAGTGCGCGTCGAGGATCCTCCGCCTCTCCTCGTACGACCGATCGTAGTAGTCCCCCGGGACTCTCTTGAAAGCGAAGTCCGCGACGCCATTGCTCCTGAGAATCGCCGAGAGGTGGGCTTCGGTGCCGGCGCCGGCACCGGAGCCGGAGCCGGAATCGGAATCCGCGACGCCGAGCGACGGCGACGGCTGTCCGGAGACGGAGAAGGGGGAGGGACAGAAGCTCCGGTTGAGGAGAGCGAGCTCAAGGTTGGAAATGCGCTCCAGTACTCGGGACTGTACTCGCTCGAGGTCGTCCCACGCCTCCATCGTTCTCTGGCTTTCGGCGATCCTCCCCGTCTGCTTGAATTGAGAGCTCGCTTCCGCCGCCGTTTGGTTTCTTGAGTTAACGGGAGGGGCTTTTCCGGAAATAGCTTATTTTTAAAAGACCTAAACTAAACTAAAGGGGAAATTCTAAATAAAGGTACGAATTGTCATCATTTTTTCAAATAAAAATTCGAAATAAATCTTATTTCAAATAATGACTTGAAGTGGCCGAATCTTTTTAAATAAAGGGATAAAGTGAAACTTATTTTAAATAAGAGTACGAAATAGCTATATTAATTTCAAAAAAGAGTATAACTTCTCAGATGAAAAAGGTGTTTTCATTTTTTAATTTTTTTTTGTTTATTTCTTTTTTTTTTCCCTTCTCTCCGCGGGAAGCGAGGGCCACCCTCGCGAGCGTCGGATGAGGATCACTCTTGCCTAAGTTGGGCAAGGCGAAGGTCACTCGAGCCAGATCTGGCGAGGGTGGCCCTCGCACGATGTTAGCGAGGGCAATCCTCACCAGCCCAGGTGAGGGCGACCCTTGCCAAATTTGGCAAGGGCAACCCTCGCCCTCGCCTGAGGTGGGCAACTTCCATCGACCATTGATAGCGATGGCCAAGGGAGGGAAGAGGAAAAAAGGAAAAGAAAAACGGAGAACCTCTAATGAGTGTTTCCCATGACTAGGCAAATAACTTGGGTGCTAGAGACATCTTGGATCCAAAATTCTACAAACTTGAAAAGAGATGATGGTCCAAGGGATTGTTCACCATAGGTTTTGAGGAGGATTGGTTTGTGGTCTGAAACAATTTCAGTGAGGTGAGTGACAATGGTTTTTGAAAACTGATGACGCTAGTCTAAGTTGGAGTTGCACCTATCAACTGTCTAAGACACCCACGAATGAATTTGTTGGAGATCTTTCGACTGATTCCATGGATCCATCGGGAATCGGATCAAGTGGGTCCATGGAACCAATGAACGATTTTCGGTTCTAATTTTTTTTGAAAATGATCTTTACTGTGCTGTTTCTGGTTTTAGGATAAGAACTGCCTACCCTAAATTTGATCATAAGGTAGATGTATTGTTTTATGCAATAATCAATTCATCCACTAGGGGAAGTTATGAGCACAAAAGCAAGAATGCCTATTTGGATTAGCTTTTTAATTTTTATTTAATACAAAACAAATGGTTGAAAAATTTCAATTTTTTAAAGTTTTTAATTCTTGAAACTTTCACAATAGTTAAATGTTGATATATGAATTCACATACAAATTTCTCATAATTTTCTAAAACTAGAATGACATTCTAAACTATAGGAAACTTTTTAAATAAGGGCTTGAAGTCAGATCATTACCTTAAAAAATGACCAAATGTGATTCAGTTTTAGATAAGAGCTTGAAGTGATCAAATTAATATTAAATAAGGGTCTATCGTCACCGGCAGACATTTTTGGGCGAGGACAATTTTGTCAGAAAATTAAGATTAGGTAAAAAATGAAGAAATTACCGAATTGAATTGGCATTATGGTTCTCATTACGGACAGTGATGGCCCACGGCCATGGCGCAAGATGGTGGCTGGTTTGGGACAGGACAGCAGCTCACGGTGCTGTTTTTGGGAGCAAAACAGAAAAGAAACTAAAGAAAGGAAGAGAAGAGGAAGAAGGGAGGGGGTTGTCGTGAGGAAGGGGGAAAGAGGAGAGAGAAACAATAAAGTAATAGGAGGAAATTTTGGGGAAATTGCAGGGCGGGAAAGAGCCAAGTCCAGCCCGGGGGAAGGGCAGGAAACCCTGTTAGGACCCCGGCGGTTTACCCTTCCTCTTTATTTACGTGGAGAGGGGGCTCCGATAACCACGGCCTTTGTTTATGGTCCTTAGGCTGGACCAGAAGTTGGCGTACGTGAGGGGGTGGAAAAGTGGGAAAGAGAGGGAGAAAAAGAAGAAAGAGAGAAGAAAAGAGAGTAGAAGAAGAAGAAGTTACCGTAAGTGAGGGGTGGAAAAGTGGGAGAGAGGGAGAAAAAGAGATAAGAAAAGGGAGAAAGAGGAATTTTTTCTCTTCCACTTATGATATAAATATAATATGCAATTCATGGTTCGCTGCTAAATTGGTAAATGGTGGATTTGTTGTTATATTTCTTCAAATCTCATACGGGTGAGGAGGCCCCATCAATTCTTGGATTTTTCCTTTCCCAGTTGTTAATGAAAGCATAAAAAACAATCTTTATACACTAAAGTAAATAAGTTTCATAAATTATGTGAACCCTAATGTTTTCATCCTCAATTGAAAATGAAGCCTCATTGTTGGACCATCTCCAGCGCACTCTCCGACCACCAGACTGAGCCCATCTGACCGACACGATCCCCAGCCCACCCGACCTACGAATAGGCCTGCACATAACACTATCTGGTCCCGAGCATTTATACTAAGAATTGGTGGGGTGCGCCAGGCCTAGGCAGCAGTGCAACGCCGAGGCGACGCGCAAGAGACCCAGTAGCAAGCTACCAATTTAGCAGCGAACCATGAATTGCATATTATATTTATATCATAAGTGGAAGAGAAAAAATTTCTATAATCAAGAACACAAAGAAAGACCAGAGCAAAGTTTTTGTACCCTCTAAACTAGTGCAAATTTAGCTCTCCTAATTATTCAAAATTGCACCAATTAATCCAAGTCTACTATTGATATGGGAGCTTTGCTCTCCCAATTTTAGATTTGGAAGCTTTTCTCTCCAATCTAATTATAGATTTATAAGTATTAATGTATGAGTATTCGTCTCAAGTTTCAATGCAAATGCTCGCAGATGTCAAATCTGAGTTTGTTCAATGTTTCTATTATGACTGATTGTAGTAATCCCTCGGAACTCTCTTGAAAGCGAAGTCCGCGATGCCGTTGCTTGTGAGAATCACCAAGAGGCGAGATTCGGTGCCAGTATCGGTAGCTACGATGCCGAGCAACTATGAGGGCTATCCGGAGAGGGCCAAGGTGCTGCCGCCGCTGCCTGCGACGGGAGGTGGAGAGATGGAAAAGGGGGAGGAAGAGAAGGCCCTGGAGAGGAGAGAGAGCTCGAGGTCATCCCCCGCCTCCATTGTTCTCTGGTATTCGGTGATCTTCCCCGTCTGCTTGACTTGAGAGCTCGCTTCCACCGTCATTTTTTTTTCTTTTTTTGGTGGTTAACGGAGGGGCTTTTCTGAAAATAGATTATTCTTGAAAGACCTAAACTAAATTCGAAAGGAGCTACTTTTCCCTTCTTCTTCTTCTTTTTTTTTTTATAAAAAAAACACGTTCAATGAAAATCCTAAAATTTGTCACGAAATTGTAATTAAGTACTAAAACATACAAAAATTACAAAAAATCCTAAAATTTATCGAATTGGTGCAATCGAAAATCCACCTAACTTGACTGACATAAAATGAAGCCCTTGCTGCCTAGCTATTCTTCTTCTTGTCTTTTTTTTTTTTTTTTTTTTTTTAATTTTAACTTAATTCTCATTTAATTTAAACAATTTTATTTTATTAAAATCAGATTTTGGAACGATGTTGTTTTAGCTTTATGTTTTGTGTTTTAGCCACATCATTGTCAAGTATGTGAGAGAAAATATTTAAAAAGTCGCGTTAGTATTTTTCTTTAGCCAACTTGAACAATATTAACATAATGACTCGATTGCATTAATAATAATGAACAAGGTGGGGAGAGACTATCAATACTAGTAGTTCTCTTTGGGCCCCATCATAATGATTCTACATGCGCTAGAGGACATTTGGTTTGGGCCATGATTACTACCCGGATCCGAAGATTGAAAATTAGAGAGCTCGTGGATGCAGCTCGATCTACATGATATCAATCAAGAAGTCCTTCTACACCAGATATGCAGCAGTTAGGTATCGTAGCATGAGCCGTTCAAAGGCTCGCTCATGTCGTAAATCAAAGATCTCTTAAGAGATATGTGATCTTTTCACCAATAGACTAATCACCCAAATATAGAAGAAGTTTATTAAATTAACCACATTGGATTGCATTTTTTTTTAAATATAAATGCAAGACATGTAAATTAGAGGTGTGTAAAAGAATTGGAAACTATCCAAAACCGAACCATATCTACCTAGAATTGGCGGACAGGTATGAAATTGCAAGGAGGCAAGGCAAAAGTAGGATTAGCGTAGGACCGACAAAAAAAAAAAAAAAACTAAATGGGTACATATATAACTTTTTTTTTAAAATTAATTTTTTATAGACCATCTATGTGCTATATTAGAGCCTGGAGATGACTAAAGTGAGTTCAATTTCAGTTTTTGAGAGCTCTTTTTAGCGAGTTAGATTCTATGGGCTGGATGAAAAATAGGGGAACCTCTAAAGGGTGTGTCCCATGACCGAGCAAATAACTTGGGTGCTAGAGGTGTCTTTGGTCTAACATTCTACAACTCTGAACGGAGATGATGGGCCAAGGAATTGTTTACCATAGGTGTTGAGGAGGATTGGCTTGTGGTCCAAAGCAATTCCAGTGAGGTGAGTCATGATGGCTTTCAAAAGCTAATGACACCAATTTGGATTGAAGTTGCACCTATCAACTGTTCAAAACACTCGAGAAAGAATTTGTTAAGGACATTTCGACCGGTTCCATGGACCAATTCGGAAATCGAACAAGTCTTGTTCCTGGGTGGGTCCGTGAAACTAATAGACGATTCCCAATTTCAATTTTTTTGGAATAGTCCTTAGTGGGTAATTCCCGATTACCGATCACCTCCAATGTAAATGTATTGTTTCATGCTATATTCATTCATCCGCTAGGGGAAGGTATAAGCACCAAGGCAAGAACGCCTATCTGGATTGGCTTTTTAATTTTCATTTAATACAAAACAAATGGTTCAAGCACTTCAAATTTTTTTTTTTAGAGTTTTCACAATATTTAAATGTTGATACATGAATTCACATATAAATTTCTCATAATTTTCTAAAACTAGAACGACATTCTAAACTCTAGGAAAAAATTCAAATAAGGGCCGGAAGTTAGGTCATTATCTTATAAAATGACTAAACGTGGCTTTTTTTTTTTTTTAAATTAAGGTCGTGAAGTGATCAAGTTAATCAAGGGTCATGGTCATTGGCAGACATCTTTCCATTGATTAGTACTGGGGCAACTTTGTCAGAATTTTTAGATTAGGTAAAAAATGAAGACAATCACCAAATTGAATTGGCATTATGGTTCTTCCTTCAATTTTTCACGTTTTCTTTCTTCTCCGCTGCTCAAACAAATGGCTCTCACCCTCTCCTCACCCGGTCCTCGTCGCTACTCGCCTGTTCTTCGATCTTCAGTCTATCATCACGTCTCCTTTCTCAGGTTCCATCATCCACGAGCTTTAAGTCCTTCGCGAGGTCCGAGTCGGTCGATCGCGAGCTTCTGAGTCCTTCAATGCCTCTTTCGCTCTAGTGCATATTTTTCTTCTTTTAGTGCCGGTCGATTGGAGAAAATTGGGTGGTTGCTTTCATTAACTCCATCAGTGATGGGAGGCGTGGCCCCTGAGCTCAAGCTCTGGACGGCAAATTGTTGAAGAACAGGGCACGAGTGATGTGGCAGCTGGTATTTTAGTTGTATGTAATCGTGTGATTTTTCCTTGTGTTAGTTAAGCATGAAACTCGATCTCGATGATGATGACTCCATAGCTTAGTTCCCGAGCTAGTTTGGGCACCGGCTGTAGTGTCTGGAACTGATGGTTACCCATTATTCACCCAGAAGGAAGAGGGGAAGGAGGGCGGTCCGATCAATTGGATTTTTTGCAGTCCATATGAAGTACCCAGTTAAGCGGTTTAGTACCCTTACTCGGATTGGTAGTGCTGGATTCCGATAACTGGCTGTACGCAGGAAGGCTTTTCCATAGAAAATGCTTCTTTTATGCCTTGGGTATTAGCCACAGCTCGTATTCATTCAATAATTCTACCACGTCATGAAGGATTGCGAGATGCCTTGTCCCTCCGAGTACTCCGCCGTAAAGTCCCCGAAGTCTAATAAGGTGGTAGAAAGAGCAGTTGCGGCGCTTTACTAATAACATAAAAAAAGGGGTATGGACAGAAAATCTGCAACCGTCGTTGGCCTTTCTTTTCTTATCCTACCAACTTTATTCACTCCAACATAATCATTTCCGTCTCTCTCTTCAATCGAAGAACTTCCATCCCTGAGTAATAAGAGGGATGAAGTAAAACAGGTGGGCCCTGACCTGGAGACTCAACGTAACGAGGTGAGTAGTGCAGCTGACTCCTTTCTTTCTTCCAATAAAAAAAATCGCTGTAAGAGGCGATTTTTTGATAAAGGTACAAGAGCAACTGAAGCCTATTATCCCTAGAGTAACTTTTATCCGTTGAGCGACGGCCCTTCCACTTGGCATTGTCGGATCACTAAGGTCGACTTTCGTCCCTACTCGATGGGTGGGTCTTGCTGTCAAGCTCCTTTCTGCTTTTGCACTCGAGGGCCAATCTTCGTCCGACCCGAGGAAACCTTTACTCATTTTGGTAGCTAGTTGAATGGCACCGGCATCTCATCTAGACTAGATCGATTCCCTAAGAGTTTCTTCTCTATAAGGCGATTTGGCCCATTTTCTCTTTCCTCTTTCTCTTCCCTGGAAATAAGGTACGCCTTTCTTTATCATGACGGCCTTCCTTTATTCGAGATGAATTCGTCTCAGAAGGACACAAAAAAAGAAAGAAGAAAATGGCCATGATGATGATCCTATCTTCGTTTTCGCCTTGCCCCGATGATGTACTCTTTGCTCGCGGAGCTACATACCGGAAAAAAGAAAAAGACTCTCTAAACCTTTGAGAAGAGAATCATTGGTTTGACCGACGGACTACGTGGGAAATCCGAGATCTATGCAAGCTGCTACATCTTCTCCCCTTGCCCTTTTTCGATAGAAGAACTACAACTCTTCTCTTAGATAGCGGTTGATCGCTTGGTTCCTTCTTCTCCTTCTTCCAGAACCCAAACCAATCTCTTGATTCACATGAATGTGAAACCATTGCAACCGATCTTGCATACCAATCATCCGCCGCTTACAGTAATGATACTAAGCCAAGGTTTTTATGGATATAATTTGTTGCCTAGGAGCTCAGAGAAAGGTAGCAAAGTAATATTTTCTTTTGAAAGCAAAGAGGAGTGGAGTGGCAGTTGCGCAAGCAAGCGAAGTATAATAAGCCAAAACAATTATGCAACTTGGCCCCTTCAATTCGACCAACTCCATAGATCTTTGGTTATTTCAAAAGCATGGCTTTGAGGACAGTAGCCTTTTGTTGGATCATAGCCTGCATCAACTCATTATTTTATTCCTCAATCTGTCTGTTGTCTTCAAGCAGCGAGATCGTCGCTCTTGAGCCTGATGGTTGCAGCGGCAAACGGATTGACTTCCGTGGCCGTGCGTGAAGATCCATCAGAAGTATCCTCATCCCCGACCGTTAAGAGGGTAGGCTCCTTGACCTCGGGAAGTGGAACTCCCATGGGAGTGCTGCAGGCGTAGCCTAGCCCAGTGAATCAAGAGTAAATCACCACTAGCAATTGAATCAGTAAGCGCTTTGAACAGTGTTGTACTTTAGCTGGTACGTCCATGATGGGGTGCGATTGGACGCACCGTTTCAAGTTGAAACGTTACGATGGAAAGACACTAATGGAGGGGTACGAAGGGAGACGTATATAAGTCTCACGAACACAACCATTGGATGGGTTGTCAGATCATTTACACCAAAATCTCTCTCCATTTCCATCATCAAAGGAAGAAGGCGTTCCATTTCAATTTTGCAAGAACAGTTTGCATTTACGCCATGGAAATCGGGTGTTTTCCTTGTGATTGCATCCAGACCAACGTGAGGTAGTGTTGTTCGTGATTGATTCGCAATTCAACGTTCGTTTCGGGGCTATTTGCTGTTTGCGCATCGGAATCAGGTAAGTCGTCTTCCGCCGACAAGAATTCCAACATTGGTATCAGAGCCCGGTCATGATTTATGCCTTGTTTTTCATTGAGTTTTCTCATTTACCATTTGATATTGAGATCAAGAGATTGTATTCTACACTGTTTGGATGTCTAATGGTCGGAATTGCCATTTGAGAAACTCACAATCGAACCGAAGCGAAGAACGGATTAGGGGTCGCGTACACCCGTACGGTTTTGGCCATTTTTTGAAATAATTTTTTGGTCAAAATTAATTTTTGAATATACAGGGTGAAAGATCTCGTCGAGATGAGTCCAATGGTGGGTTGAGCGCCGCCGTACGACGCCGCACGCGCCCACACGCGTGGCCAGAAGCTGCTGCGCGTGGGCGCCACGCGCCTGAAGCACTGGCTTTGCCAGCACGTGCACCACATGCGTCGGTCAATGAACTGGCAGGTGCGCGTCACACGCCGGTCGGCGAACTAGCGCGTGATGACGTCACTGTGACGTCATCCAACGGTAGGTAACCGTTGGGATGACGTCATCGATGACGTCATCGTCGGCGGTAGTTGGCCGGCCGGCAACCCGACCCGACCCGTTGACCGGTCAACCGTCGGACGGGTCAACGGTCGGACCGGTCGGATCGGTCAACGGTCGGACCGGCCAGGAGCCTTTTGGCTCGCTGGTGCGTGCGCCACACGCGCCGCGCACTTAGGCGGCGCGTGGGGGCGCGTGCGAGCGCGTGCGAGCTCCGATTGGAGCGTGGTCGGTGGCGTTGTGTTCGTATGGATGTCCCCTACACTGTGGTATAATTATTTTTCATTTTTGGATTTTATAAATGTATGAAAATGTGTAGGGAACCCTATGTACGCGTATTTTTTGCGGTTTAATGCATAGTTTATTCATTTGTAGCTTGTATTTTCTTGTGGTTTAGGAAATACAGTAGCTAGTTTGTGTGCAAATAATGTCATATATGCTGTGTAGAGCTTGGTTCGATGATATCATGTATATAGTTTAATATACTTGCAATTTTCAAGTTGCTAGAAAATTCGAACAATGGTAGGAAATCCATTACATGTTGGATTGTGGTTTTTTATTTGAGTTGCTGCATGATTGTTATTTGAACATTGGTTTACATCATGCTATGTTTTTGTGTTAATGGAAAAATATAGATATTACATGAGGTCATGTAATTATTTTTCCTAGTGGGAGTTCGTAGGTTGGTAGAATTCGAAGGAGTTCTCACCTAGAACTCAAAATTTGTGCAAATTAAACTAATTAATGATAATAGAGCAATCGTACATAGAAGTTGATTGGGAACATAGTGAACTTTTGTTTCTGTGTCTTTTGTTGAATTATCATTATTTTAGTTTGTTTTTGCTGCAAATTAAATATGTGTGTTACTCTGAAAAATGTGCTAGTATTGATTCTGTGTCTATTATGTCAATGTGTTATAGCAATTGATTATGGCATCGTCATCCAAGACCATTGTGGCTGACCTCAATAAGGGTGAGAAGCTGAACGGTGACAATTATGATATTTGGCACCGAAAGGTTCAGTACATCCTTAAGGAGCAAGAGGTTTTGGAAACCCTCAACCACACCATGGATGAACTCGAGCATGGAACTTCAGCTCAACATAGGAGAGATCTAGAAGCTTATCAAGCTTGGAAAAACAAGAATAGCATTGCTCGCATCACGTTGTTGAGCTGTATGCAGGATGATCTCATGTGTGAGTTTGAAAGTTATAATAAAGCTCTTATAATGTGGGTTGCCTTGAAAGATAAGTTTGGGGGTACATCTGCCACTAAGCTGAGGAGACTCACCATCAAGTTTGACACATACCGAAAGCGCCCAAATATAACGATGAGGCAACATCTTCGAGAGATGTCAAATATGATTTGTGAGCTGAAGTCGGCATGTCACTCCCTTATTGATGAGCAGCAGGTTCAGGCTGTTATAATGTCTCTTCTTGACAATTGGGAGCATATGAAGATCAATATGACGCATAATGAGAATATTGTCACTTTTGATGATATAGCGCGTCATTTGGAATTAGAGGATGAGCGCCTAGAGGCTGCGAGATCCTCTACTCATGCTTATGTTGCTGAATCGAGTTCGCGCAAAGCTTTGGGCTTCAAGCGCAAAAGGAATTCTCAATTCAACAACAAAGGGAAGAAGACTGATTAGGCACCTAAAAGGGCTAAGACCTTCCAACGCAAGAAGTGTGGTGGGAAGAAGGACAAGGCCAAGATGAAGTGCTACAATTGTGGCAAGATGGGTCACTTTGCTCGTGATTGCACTGAGCCGAAAGAGGTACCCTATTACTCCATTACTTTAAGTAATGCTTTTGTTTCTAGTACTGTAATGCTTGCTGAATCTCATCCAATGTGGACTATAAACTCAGGAGCAACATACCACGTAGCTAGAGACCGAGAAGCATTTGTGGAGTATCGTCGGATACAGCCTGGAAGAAAATTGATATATGTTGGAAATAACTCAAGAGTTGAAGTGAAGGGTATCGGCACATGTAAATTACTTTTATGTGGTGGTCGAAGCCTATTCCTACATGATGTCCTCTATGAGAGGACTAGTAACAACACCTAGAGGGGGGTGAATAGGTGTTTAAACAAAACCTTGGCAAATATATGCGGAATAAAATAAGTTGTGAGCAAAATCTGAAGAATAGCAGACTTTGAGCGAGATCAGACTTTAACACAATAAAGAGTTTAGAGAAGAGAATAAGAACACAATGTTTATAGTGGTTCGGCTTAATCCAAGCCTACGTCCACTCTCCCACGCTAACAGCCTTCTTGGCTGGATTCCACTATGCAATCAACAAGAGATTACAACTTTGAGTGCAAACACTTAGTAGTAGATCACACTATCTCACTAAGTCACTCTTTTGGTATTTCTCTCAAGATCACAAACGTTTAAGCTCACGAGAGACAAGTGTATGATAAAATATCGCTCAGACTTTGGAATTATAAATTCTACACTCTATCTCTTACTTGCTCATCGGTCCTTCATCTCCTTAAATACTCCTCCACTTCCAAACTAGCCGTTGGACAGTATCCCGAGGATCGTCTTCCATTATACCCATTGGACAGCCCTGTATCAAAAAGATTTGGTAGCCGTTGAGTGACAAAGATAGAATCCCAAATTGATTCCGATCGCCCATACAAACGAAATCTTGGTTTCCATAAGTAAAGCTTCTTCGTATAGAAAGTTCTTGTCTTCAAGATCCAATTGTCAATCAATTAGATTGAGTCAATCAAATCAATCTTGATGTGGAATCCAAACCAGATCACTAGCCATTATATCTTCGGGGCTTGAGTTACGTTCTGTTGAGTCTGGATGTAAAGTCTGAGAGCAATAGACTTTACAATCTGAGTCTGAGTGCGATAGACTTTGCAATCTGGGTCTGAACAGATTTAGCTTTAAGGTCTTAACACAGTCTGTTATGTTCTGCTTCAGCATAGAGTCTGTCTTCTGATGTAGAACAGACTTTGACACTAAAGTCTAGCAGTCTTCAGACTTTGACATAGAAATCTGGAAATCTTCATAATATACTTTGGACATGTGTTCCGTTCAGTTTTTTGGCCATCTTCAGACTTTGACAATATCCTTTACATGTTCAATCATTTGCATAGTCTATTACTCAACCATCAAACATGTTAGTAGCCTTTGATTTATTTTGTCATCTTCAAAACATCATAAGGGATTTCCCTAACAATCTCCCCCTTTTTGATGATGACAAAACAATCTCTTGAATATGCAGATTTGTAAACATACTTTTAAAATATTAATTTAAATCAAAGGATATCAAAAGATAGCAAATAGATTGAGCATAACAATATATAGAAAAATAATCGCAGCTCAATATTATGCAATAAAATCAAACAATCAACACATATGCATATTCATATTCTCTCCCCCTTTTTGTCATAATCAAAAAGCGATAACAAAGAGTCATGTAGAGAATATAAAGCGATAACAAATGATTTCCAAAAATCAGCTTTTATAAATCGAATATTAAAAATATGCAATAAAGCTCACTTCGATCATATATATCGGCAAATAAAAATCACGGATGCATTATAAAATTCATTTATCCTTTTTGTCATAATAAAAAGATAATACCAATAAAAGATTTGTTATGACAAAAGGTAAAAAAAATGCACTAACCGGATTTTGTAGAACTTGGTAAGTTCCAACACATTTACCTTTTCCGATATTCCATAATAAACAAGATCACGATCAATTCAAAAAGATTTTTCCATAATTGATCAAAGCTCCCCCTCAATTTGTTGCCTTTTTGAGATGATCACGATTCTTTCCTTTCTTTTGGATTCGCTTTCTCCCCCTATCATCATGACAATATTTGCGAATAGCACTAATTGTGGCCTGTGCACGTTGAGCAGAATATTTTTTTTCCGATTATTTACTTTGCAGCGACAACATCCGCAATGATCACTTGCATTTTGAAATTCGAGGCAAAAATTTATTTTCTTCAATCAAGCTCGTCTCGAATTCAACCTGCATGAACTTAACAAACTTTCGTATGACACATTAGGGATTTCCTTAACAATTTGAAAAAACTTTGCACAAGGAAGGAATTTTTTAGCCTCCAAGAGATAGTATAGAATCTTCATAATTTTCTGATCAAGCTTTCCAAATTCCATATGGAAGATTCTATTGCCACCTGCAAAATCTTGTATAATGGATAACAATCTTTGCAAAAAATGTCACGTAATACCTTTGTTTGATTTGCGGATCAAACTTGCTAGATATAATATATCTTCTAAGAATATAGCAAGAATATCCATAAATATGCACTAATATCTTTTGAGATCAAAGGGATTTCCTTGAGCATAAATCTCAAAAATATATTATAAATGCATTTCACAAAAAGAAGGATGATATTGCTGTCACGTGCCAAATCAAGTAAAAAATATCGCAATGCCTCATATTTATGAGAAGAAATATTTGCAATATAAATGATAAGCAATCGTCCAAAATCAGGATAAATGCACGTAGAAATTTGTATGGCGGAATGATAAAAAAAATTTCTTACCCAAGGTATATGTTCGAAATATACCATTGATTAAAAAAGATCATTACCAATCTTCGTAGAAGATATTTTTCTGATTGCACCAAAATTTGCGTAGATTCGCAATCATTCTTGCCTTATTGAATTTCCTGCAATCAACTAATTTCCTTTTTGGTATCCATCAATTTGGATCCTTCCATGACGTTAGAGCAAAATATAAAACCTCCATAGATAAACAAATATTCTTTCTTAATTCATCATAATAAAGTATTCAAAGAAAGAATAGTATGCACAATGATATTTTGAAAGATAAATTCTCACTTAGTCATAGTACCATAAAAACAGAGAGAATAAAATTCTTGAATATCTAAGCATATCTTGCATCAACACGTAAAACAGATTTTCACTTTGCAAAATATGACTATATCTGAGAGTATAAAATTAGACAAATTAATCTGAATTATCTCAAATAATCACACGTATTAAATCAAATCTCAACGCACGAATCACAAAAATAAATCACACGACAAATCAAAGAATATGATCATTATAAAATCTGAATCGAACGAGGATATGACGAAATATCAAGTATAGTGAGAATTATTGCCCAAATCAAATTGAGAATAAAAAATATATACATTCCTTACCAAACTCTCCTTCTTCTCTTCTTTTATTTCCTGCAAAAACAACTCATCTTTTCTTTGGTACCCATTTTTTCTTGGGTCCATGAGAGTTAGTAGAGTTTGCTATTTTTACCCAATTATCCTTAATAGATCTCCAGACTTTAGGACATTCTTTCTCAAAGTATTCTAAATCTCCACAATTTGAACACTTGAGGGCATTTCGACCAACAGGTTTTGTAAACACTTTTTGAAAATGATTCTTGTACACAAGTTTAGGAGGTCTTTGTTTGAGTCTCTCCTTGACTTTAGGAAAATCTATTAGAGAATCACTTTCCTTATTGAAACCAAGTCCCGACTTATTATAGTAAGGAACTTGTATAGAAAGGATATGCTCTAATGTTTTTGATCCATTTGAAAATCTTGTCGAAATATTTGAAAATTCTTTCTTTAAAAAATCATTTTCTTTGACAAGTAAATCTCGACTTTCTTTTATTTGTAGAAAATCTCTTTGCAAAATTTCAAACTTTTCTTTTTGAGAAAGATCATGTTGCCTAAGCCGAGAATTCTCTTTTTTAAGTTCGGAGATCCTTTTAAGATAAGATTTGAGATTTAAGCAAAGCTCATTTATATATTTTGAGACTTTGATAGGAATTTTTGAATTGCTTACCTTGATTTCCTCATCGGATTCTGAGTTTGTGTCTGAGTCAGACTCTGATTCTGAATGTGCCATCAAGCATATATATCCTTGCTCATCATCTTCTTTCATGGTTCTTTTCTGCCCATTTTGCTTGTATTGTTTTCTTTCATTGAATTTCCTTCCTTTTCTACTTTGCTTTTTGAATCTCTTGATCATAAAAGCAAGTTCTTCGTCATCCATATCATTTTCTGAATCTGTATCATCAAAATCAGAGTTAGATATTAAAGCGATGGACTTCTTACCTTCGGGATCTTCATCATTGATTTGTTCCACTTCATAGGATTGAAGAGTGCCAATCAATTCATCAACGGAGAGTTGCATAATCCTCTGAGTTTCCCGGATTGAAGTCTTGACATGGTTCCAATCTTTTGAGAGACCTCGCAAGAGTTTGTTGACCTTCATTGGAGAAAAAATTGGATGACCTTGATACGCCAATCCGTTTACAATTTCTGTAAAACGATTGAACATATCTCCAATCGACTCTCCTAGCTTCATCTTGAAGGATTCATATTGGCCAAGCAGGAAATTTACTCTTGTCTCTTTTACATGATCGGTCCCTTCATATGTAACATGAAGTCTATCCCAAACTTCTTTTGCTGTTTCACATGAAGAGATTCTATTATATTCAGTAGGAGATAAAGCGCAATATAAAGAATAAATGGCTTTTGTATCAAGCGCTTCTCTTTTGGACATCTCCGTCCGAGACATAGGAGCAGGGGGTTTGGTTTCTTTGTCTTTGCCATTCTTTTTTGATGTAGATGTAGTAGTGGGATTGATTCCTCTTTCCACAACATCCCATTGCAAGGGATCTTTGGATCTTAGGAATGCTTTCATTTTGTTCTTCCACATGTTGTATTCTTTTCCATCAAAATATGGTGGCCTTGTGTTGCTTTGTCCCTCCATAAGTCCTGGTGCCAAGATACTAGCCATAAAAGATCTTTAGCTCAAAAGTAAAAACACTTTTATAAACCGAGCACTTAGCTCTGATACCAATTGAGAGGACTAGTAAGAACACCTAGAGGGGGGTGAATAGGTGTTTAAACAAAACCTTGGCAAATATATGCGGAATAAAATAAGTTGTGAGCAAAGTCTGAAGAATAGCAGACTTTGAGCGAGATCAGACTTTAACACAATAAAGAGTTTAGAGAAGAGAATAAGAACACAATGTTTATAGTGGTTCGGCTTAATCCAAGCCTACGTCCACTCTCCCACGCTAACAGCCTTCTTGGCTGGATTCCACTATGCAATCAACAAGAGATTACAACTTTGAGTGCAAACACTTAGTAGTAGATCACACTATCTCACTAAGTCACTCTTTTGGTATTTCTCTCAAGATCACAAACGTTTAAGCTCACGAGAGATAAGTGTATGATAGAAGATCGCTCAGACTTTGGAATTA
The DNA here is from genome assembly GCA_007663325.1 of Eucalyptus pauciflora. Taxonomy (NCBI): domain Eukaryota; kingdom Viridiplantae; phylum Streptophyta; class Magnoliopsida; order Myrtales; family Myrtaceae; genus Eucalyptus; species Eucalyptus pauciflora. The sequence goes on along the minus strand of VMYD01000006.1, from coordinate 3,900,464 downwards.
TAAATTCTACGCTCCGTCTCTTACTTGCTCATCGGTCCTTCATCTCCTTAAATACTCCTCCACTTCCAAACTAGCCGTTGGACAGTATCCCGAGGATCGTCTTCCAATATACCAATTGGACAGCCTTGTATCAAAAAGATTTGGTAGCCGTTGAGTGACAAAGATAGAATCCCAAATTGATTCCGATCGCCCATACAAACGAAATCTTGGTTTCCATAAGTAAAGCTTCTTCGTATAGAAAGTTCTTGTCTTCAAGATCCAATTGTCAATCAATTAGATTGAGTCAATCAAATCAATCTTGATGTGGAATCCAAACCAGATCACTAGCCGTTATATCTTCGGGGCTTGAGTTACGTTCTGTTGAGTCTGGATGTAAAGTCTGAGAGCAATAGACTTTACAATCTGAGTCTGAGTGCGATAGACTTTGCAATCTGGGTCTGAACAGATTTAGCTTTAAGGTCTTAACACAGTCTGTTATGTTCTGCTTCAGCATAGAGTCTGTCTTCTGATGTAGAACATACTTTGACACTAAGATCCGTATACGTGAGAAGCACATGACTATGTTTAGGCTAAGATCCGTATAGTGGATATATTTAAGAAATGACATACGCTCTTATGGAAAGAGAAATCCACTATAGCATGTAATTCATACTACATGTGCATTGTTCGACCGACAAGGGAATGTAAGTAAAATTATCACTATTTACTCATCGTGTGAGCCCTTGAGGTAATTTATAATTTACCTCAATTTGTGCCCTATGTTACTTCTGACTATGTTCTCGAAATGAAAGATCAATGTTGCTACTTTAGCATGTTACGGGCGGTCATGAATAGATATGGCCTATGGGACGTGTCTAGGAAAGCAGTTGTTCTAAAATTGAGAGAGACATGAGTGCGAAGGAAGACTATTGTTGTTTTACATCCGTCACATGTATTTACTGGTCGACCAATTATATCGCCTTATGTGGTTACGGATATAATTGTAAATACATGGTGTTTTGAGGATAATCAAGTATAGCCTTTAAGGGATAGGTATACTTGAATTGAAGTAACAAAATATGTCTGGGGAACTGTGACACATCAATTGTTTATTTTTTTTTCGGGGTTGTAGCCATTATGTCATCCCTAACAGGTGCATAATTTGAGCTCCCAAGTGCAGGTGTACTCACTGGTCGCATGGCTTACTTGCCAGTATGAATTGTTCTGTAAAGTTGATGAATGTTGAACGCCCTGCCTTATATTCTTGATAGAGTGCTATCAAGCCCATCATGTCCGAGTGGGAGATGTTGTATTTTAGCTGGTACGTCCATGATGGGGTGCGATTGGACGCACCGTTTCAAGTTGAAATGTTACGATGGAAATACACTAATGGAGGGGTACAAAAGGAGACGTATATAAGTCTCACAAACACAACCATTGGATGGGTTGTCAAATCATTTGCACCAAAATCTCTCTCCATTTCCATCATCAAAGGAAGAAGGCGTTCCATTTCAATTTTGCAAGAACAATTTGCATTTACGCCGTGGAAATCGGGTGTTTTCCTTGTGATTGCATCCAGACCAACGTGAGGTAGTGTTGTTCGTGATTGATTCGCAATTCAACGTTCGTTCCAGGGCTATTTACTATTTGCGCATCGGAATCAGGTAAGTCGTCTTCCGCCGACAAGAATTCCAACAAACAGAATAAAGGCCGCTACTGTTATTGAATTAGCTGCACATGAATTTCACTCCATCAATAAGCCATGTAGGCAACTTAACCTAATTCCTTTGGAAAGGTTTTCATCGGCCTTTTGTAGCACGCAGTGTACTAGTGAATAGGAAAAGCGGATTGAGATTACTAATGTGTCTCGGCAGTCCTGACGATCCCCACACCGAAAATCACAACAAAAGAGACAAGCTCACTGAAATAAAGACCTATTTGAACTAGAAAGTAAAGTCTAAGAGAAAAGGAAAAAGGAGCCACCCACCTCCTAGTAGTTCTGGATCGAGAGACTCAGGGCGTTTTTCCTGCGCTCTATTCCAAAGTCCCATTCATCATTGCTTTCTGTTAAAAAGAAAAGAGCTGCTCCTTGTACTCCATTCATATAACACATGAGATGTATAGGCATTTTGAAACCAACCGGTTGCATTCTTCCTTCAAATTCTAGAATATCTACCTTAATGCCATAATCTCGCTGGAAATCAAATCATAGTTTCTACCATACTATCGGATCTCATATAATACTATACCGCTAATTCAAGTCCGCTCATTTCATTTAAGACATGCTGTATATGACCGGCGGCGGGTTACCAGAGAAGAGGGGACCACTTCTTTCTCCCTTGCCTTGCTCAATCTTCTTTTTCTGATTGAAAGTAGCAAGCCACTCCACTACTGGTACAGAGGCTAGATAGAAGGTTGCTCATCCAGCCCAACGGATCCATTGTTTATGCGGTAGTGTGATGCAAAAAAGTAAGCTTAGTAAGGTATAGGTTGGGGAAAACTCCAAAATTAGGGTTCCAAAAAGCTTACCTTATATATATCGAGTTTTCGAAAGGGGCACCCCTACTATATATACCCCTAAACTACAAGCTAGCGCGCAACGGCTGAATGTAGAGCAATCTGCCCCTACAACCTTTGATCAGTAGATTATTTAGAACTTTGGAAGATGGTCAAGGTAGCTTGCTTCCAAGCCATTGCACTAGATGCGCATGTAGTCGTAGTAGTCGGCCCAAAAGGCCAAGGAAATGAAATTGTTAATTTAATGTCCTAGTAGGGCAAGGTTTAACACTATATAAGGGCCAAGGAAAGTGAAGGTGGAAGCTGGCGGCAGGGCTTGCTTAACCACACACACGGAATTGGGATGTCTCTCGCATGCAACTCTTTCTATCGGGAAAGCCTCGCGGAGTTTTTCTCTTAGGATGTCAGGGTCAAATCTAGTTGGAATTGGCTTCTTAGACTGATCATAACAGGACCGTGTATGTTGAATACTGCTTGTCTTCCTGAGGATTTGTGTGTAAGAAAGAGTGCCACCACTGGGCGGATACCCTCGGAGATCCCAATGAATACATTTGTGTTAACAATGCTTCCTAGACACTGATTGGAAAGTAAATATACTATCACATCGGGATAAGCAGTAGGAGATCAGAAGCTTATGGCCGGAAGGATGGATTACAGATGGGTGGTGATAAATGAGGTAGACCCCTAACCAAGTCTTTTCACTTAACTTCACTAAGCTGTTGAAGTTAAGATGTCCCAAACAAATCTATAATACCATAATTAGGCTCCGTACCTATTTGCACCTACGTCACTCGGCTCGCGCACAACCCTGCCCCCTTATGTTATGGAAGAATTGAACTTCTTGCTAGGCTGGTTATTCAGAGCTAGCAATTGGCTGCTGGAAGATGAGGTTCATCGCTCGCTAGTAGGTAACTGACGCCTTATTCAAATCGAAGGGCATGACCTGCCAGCAGAATAGTCCATTCGTCCAACAGCACTCAGACAAGGGAAAGTTGTTTTTGCCTCGTCCTCTTTGGAGATGAAAATATGGTTATACCCCAAGTGACCGTCCATGAACGACAGAATTTTTTGTAAAAAAAAAAAACAATTGATAAGGATCTAATATGGAACCCGTGACATTTTTTACCCAAAACAAAGGCGATGCATCCCTTTCAATTGGTCTACGGTGTCATTGTAGAGAATCCCTGCCCTGTTTTCCACATTGTTATTTCCTAACTTGCTCTGGTAAGATGTGGGCGCAAAATGCTATTGTGCTCTATTGTTGCGTAGCAATAGAAATAGAAGCCCGCTCATGCTGCTTCGGCAGCGCTTTTTCGCCTTCTCTTCACTCTGGACAGGAGCGCTAGTGGACACGGGGAGGGAGCAGGCGAAGCGTGTCGTTCGTGAATATCAGGTTGATCGAGATTTCTGCCAAATTTAGTCCTTTCTGGGTGGCTATTGAACTTTGAATACGGAAGGCCCGGGCAAGCTTGGTATCCAGGAAAAACTAATATTAAAAATCTATGTAAGCTTGCTATTCTTTTTCTCTCTCCCGCACTAAGTCCGTGAAGAGGGGGCTATGGGTGATGAGACCGTTCGGCGTTCGCACACTTTGACCATGTCGGCAGCACTTTTTTCTTTTTTCTTTTTTAAACGTTCATGAAAACGCATTCTTTCGAGGGGAGCCATGGGATTCCAACCGTCTCCACCATCGTCTCAATCAATTCCATGACTCAAACGGCGACTGACACGCCTGCGCACTAGCAACCTCGGCGAATAGTAGTCCTTCAGTTTTGAGCCTTTGGTTGGAACTTGGAACCCTATTCGTTGTAACCCGATAAGATCGCAAACCCGAAATCCAGTGATGCCCGCTGCACCATCAGGGATGGGATTCTATCAGTTCCTTTATCGAAATGATCAGAGCATGCGAGTTGACCGAAGCCGTCGTTGTTGGTTCCTGAATTCGTTACTTCGCAACTATGAGAAATTCGATACAAGCGAGGAGTGAGAACTAAGGGCCTACGCAACGTGCACGGCACCAACTCTTAATGCAAGAACATACAAATAAATGATTTGAAATTGGGCCTTTCCCCGGCAAAAGAACACCTCAAGTGTCAAAATTTAGCATAATGAGATACTTAAATGCCAAAAATTACGAAAATAACATGTGCCACTTTTTTTATTATTATGAAAAATAGGATATTTGAATGTCACATCCAGTCGTGAACCCTGCCGGAAATTCTACGTGGCAATTTTTTTATTAATTTTCTCACTTACATGGCTCGCTTGAAGGCTGATTCAGCAAAGTCACACAAAAACGACTTCGTTTTCATGCAATTCGAATTTTAATATAAAAAAAAAAGGGGAGGAGGAAGGCAGTCGGCGATTGAGGGCTTAACCCTCACCACCGCTTCCTCCCCGTTGTTGCCTAAAAGGTGGGGGTGGGTCCGAGAGGGCTGCAACCCTCGCCCCATATCTGGGCGAGGGCTCACAGGCCCTCGCTGCCGGTCGGCTAGGTTCGCCAACCCCTAGCCAGGGCTCGGCGACCCCAGCCGACCCACCCCCACCTTTCCAGTGATGGTGGGGAGGTGGCAGCAGCTTAGCAGTCGACTGCCTTCCTCCTCTTTTTTTTTTTTTCTAAATTTAATTTAATTTAATTAATTTTTATATTAATTATTTATCACGTCAGCACCAAAACAACATCTTTTTGGTACTGTCTAGCTACATCAGCGTGCTAGGCTTGTCGGAAAATCACACGTTAGCATTTTGGCCGAATTTTCTCACCATTGGCACTTAATTGATCAATTTTGTTTCGATTTTAATACTTAAATATCACTTTTCTTACTTTTGCCACTTAAATGTCCATCATGCTAAGTTTTGGCACTCCAGGTGTCCTTGTGTTGACTTCCCCCCAACTTGTGATGAGAACTCTTGCTAAATCGTCTCTAGGCTCTTGCAAAGAACAAGATCAATCGAAGCCGACACTTTAACAGAGTAGAAAGAGAGAAGATTCTATCATATGTTTTAATTATGCTTTTTTCAATCATGCACTCGAAAGATCAACATCCTCTGCCTTATGGGAACCATCTTCACGTATGAATCATCTTTCATTCATTGCCTCGCACCCAAAGGTTGGTTGAATGTGAGTGAAGTTGGCAGACAAATTTGAGGGAAAAGGATACCACAGATGTTATAACTTCACAATAAGTGAACATAACACAATTCAGGATTAGCATTTCACCAAGAATTGACCCAATCCAAGCTTAGTATCTCCTCAAAAACTAAACCGATAGAAATTGACTTAACCCCATCAACAGCCGGACGATACAACCATGTAACAAGCAAATAAATGCTGAATTATAAATGAGACAAAGCCAACAACAACTCTGAGATTTTATGTAGAAAATCCAAAGTGGGAAAAACCATGGATAGGCCGCAAACTTCACTAATTATTAAGAATAGTAGGATACAAAAAGTTCTTCTCTAGTTACACATTAAAAACACAACATCAATAGCACAACGGTATTTCCATCACTACAAAAGTGAATTAATACAAATGGAGGATGAAACCCTGATCTCGAATAGAAAATTTGGAGAAGGTTCTCAAAGAACAAAACTGATCAATTCGTGGACCCTCGGACTCACAAACAACGTACTCAAATTTGAGCCAATTCCAACAACGTTCAGCTTTCGAATTAGGATCGCAAAGTTGTAGCCCTCTTTTCCTTTCCTTCTCCCCTGTTCGCTCGGTCTCACGCCCTCTCTCTGTTTTTTTATCTCCTTTCAGGCTCCACTCTCGAAGCAGTAGTTCAACACTTGCATGATTGCTTCTTAAGATTCATGCACTCCGATACTTTCTATACTCTAAACATTCAGGTCAACTCAAGTCAAGTCAAGTCAAGTGCCACTAGATGTCTCACCGAGTCGTCCCCGAAATGATTCAATCTGTGGATAACATCGATACGGGATCCGAATGATTGAATCAGATCTTCCTGTGGCCTATCCATGGTGGTTCCAAGCTCCTGTGGCCTTCTCTATAAATGGAACGTTTCAGGTCAAGCGAGGCACCATCATAGCTATCTCAGCATCTCCTCACTGACACTAGCGAACCCGAAAATGAGTTCGAGCCATTTCTGTTCAGTCGCCTTTCCTGCTGTCTTGATCCTGGAGCTCATGATCACGAGCTTCGCTTCTTGTAGCGCTCCAGGGAACGAGACCGATAAAATTGCTCTGCAAGAGTTCAGGTCCCTCTTTACAGATGATTCTGCAGGAACGTTGGCCTCCTGGAATGATTCCCTCCATTTCTGCCGATGGACTGGAGTCACTTGTGGTCTCAGACACCAACGAGTCATCGCCTTGAACCTAGATGGACGAGATCTGGCTGGGACCGTGTCCCCTTATATCGGAAACCTTTCGTTCCTCCGATACCTGAACCTCGCAAACAACTCTTTCCATGGTTTCATTCCTCCTGAAATCGGGCGCTTGTTCAGGCTTAAAAACCTGATCTTGAGCCACAACACCTTAGGAGGTGGAATTCCTAGAAATCTCTCCCTGTGTCTTAGCCTCGTGACTCTCGAGCTCGACTATAATCGTCTCCACAATCCCATTCCTTCCGAATTTGGGTCACTGTCGAAACTCCAGAAGCTCTCCCTTCCGAACAACAATCTCATGGGACCAATCCCCGCTTCCATCGGAAACCTTTCCAACCTCGAAGAGCTTAATATATGGAGCAACAACCTGACAGGAGGAGTTCCCATTTCTATAAGCCAAACAAGGCTTAAAGTTTTCGAGGCTGGTGAAAACCAGCTGATAGGTGGCTTCCCCTCTGCTCTTTACAACTTGTCATCCCTCAATACCATAATTTTGACCGAAAGCCAGTTCTCTGGTAGTATCAGGAGAGACATAGGCCTTCTGCTTCCAAATCTGCAAATTTTATATCTGGCATTCAATCAGTTCACAGGTCCCATTCCAGATTCACTCTCCAACGTCACCAACATAGCAGAAATTGATATCCCCTTCAATAACTTCACCGGACACGTCCCAGCCAGCTTCGGAGGGCTTCAAAACTTGAGCTGGCTCGGCCTTGCATATAATTTTCTCGGCGCAACCGACAGTCTGAGTTTCCTTGCTGATTTGGCCAACTGCAGCAACCTTGAACATCTGAATTTAGCAAATAACCAGTTCGAAGGCGAGCTGCCTGTTTCTGTCGGTAACTTCTCAACCCAACTGAATAAGCTACTACTGTCAGGAAACAGAATTCGTGGGAGAATTCCTGAAGCAATTGCAAACCTCTTTAGTCTACAGCTATTATTTATGGACGATAACATGCTAACAGGCAACATTCCAATGTCTATTGGGAGGCTATCAAACTTGAAATCTCTGAATTTGGGCCAAAACAAGTTGACTGGACACACACCTTCGACCATAGGTAACATCACCGGTCTGATAGGTCTGTACTTGTACAACAACAGCTTAGAAGGAAGCATACCTTTGAGCCTCGGCGACTGCAAGTCCCTGCTAGATCTGCTCCTCTGTCATAACAAATTTACTGGGACCATTCCTAGCCACATGATCAGACCGTCCTCCCTCATAATACTTTTGAATGTATCTCACAACTCTTTGTCTGGGCCCCTGCCACCCGATGTTGGAAACTTAAAGAACCTTATTTCTCTTGACGTTTCATACAATCAAATTTCAGGTGAGATTCCTACAACTTTGGGCAACTGTTTGGGATTCGAAGAGCTGTATATGCAGTCGAACCATTTTCGAGGACCCATTCCTCAGTTCAAGGGGTTAAAAGGCATCCATTTTCTCGACCTTTCCAATAACAACCTGACAGGGCAAATCCCAGAGTTTTTAGTTAACTTGTCGTCATCTCTGCAATTCTTGAATCTGTCTTTCAACAATCTCGAAGGCGAAGTACCTGTACGTGCGATATTTGGAAACACTAGTGCCTTCGAAGTTGACGGCAACCGAGAGCTATGTGGGGGCATACCTGAACTGCGTTTGCCTTCATGTCCAGCAAAATCGTTCCCGAGATCGATGAAGCATAGACCTTCGAAGTGGGTGGTGGACATAATCATTTGCGCTTCTTGTGCAGTGGCATTACTGTCCTTAATATCTCTATTCTGGTTGAGAAACTCGAAGAAGGAACATCTGCCTACCCGCTCCTTCGGCCATTTTCACGAGAGAATTTCCTTCGATGCTTTATTCAAAGCTACCGACGGATTCTGTTCAAGCAAATTGATTGGTTCAGGTAATCTTTTATGTGGATGAACATTTAACTACAACAAATGAGTACAGAGAACACACTTCGTAGTTCATACAGTAGTACCACGTCGCATGACCACAACAATTTTTAACTCTTGTTCAGGTAGTTTTGGCAATGTGTACAGAGGAACTCTTGGTCCCGACGGAAAAATCGTGGCCATCAAGGTTTTGAATCTCCAGCAGAAAGGAGCTTTCAAGGGCTTCTTGGCCGAATGCAAAGCACTCAGCAGCATTCGGCATCGTAACCTTGTTAAGATCTTGACTGCTTGTTCGAGCATCGACTCCCACCGTAATGAGTTCAAAGCCTTGGTATACGAGTTCATGGTAAACGGCAACTTGGACATTTGGTTGCACCCAAACGACGAACACATGCAATTCAAACCTTTGAGCTTCCTGCAAAGATTGAATATCGCGATCGATGTGGCCTCTGCTTTGGATTATCTTCACCACCAATGCCGAACTCCAATCATCCACTGTGATCTGAAGCCAAGCAACATTCTTCTCGACGATGATTTCACAGCTCATATAAGTGATTTTGGATTGTCGAGGCTCATTTTCGATTCTAACAAAGACATCTTTTTGAGTCATCTCAGCTCCTCTGCTTTTAAGGGAACCATGGGTTACATTGCTCCAGGTACTGCTTTAATGATCACAAATACATTTACATTTACATTCACACAATCAAAAGATTTCGATGAGCTTGTAGAGTAATCAAGCTAACAGGAACTTTTTCTGGACTGGCAGAATATGGAATGGGCGTTCGTCCATCAACAAGTGGGGATGTGTACAGTTTCGGAATTCTCCTGTTAGAGATGTTCACTGGAAGACGACCAACGGACGATGTATTTAAAGAGGATTTTAACCTTCAGAAGTTTGTCAAATCAGAGTTGTCAAAGCGAGCAACAGGGATTTTGGATCAGTCAATTTTCTGCGGAGAAGTAGGCGAAAGCATGGACGAGGAGGGGATATGGAGAGACTGTGGAACCGACCAAGCCGAATGTCTGATATCAGTTTTCGAGATCGGATTAATTTGCTCAACAGAATCGCCGAAAGACAGGAAGGACATGAATGGTGTCGCACGGGACTTGCTCTCAATCAGAGACAAGTTTCTCAAAACCGGCATCCATGAGGATAGAAGACAAAGCCCTGCACCGAGTAAAGCACCTTTTTAAGTCGCCATATGCTTGTATCTTTGTATCCCTAGCATTGCTTCGCTGTTCCACAATATCTTTGGATTTAGTAAATCGGCTCGCATGATAACAAGTATCGGGACAATTGCTGAGAGCCTGATCGAAATATCCTCCTTTCTCTTTTCATATTTTGCAGGGGACAGGTGCGAGGAGGTGGCCTGTTCCACCTCCGGTTTTTGAGTGGGACGGGGGGAAACTGTAAATAGAGGCGGGCACGACGTAGCTTGTTAGAGCTACGCGGCTCTTTCCATGTCAATGGCGGGCTAGCTTGGGCATCTGCGAAGTCCTTCGTCCATAACTGAGCTACCAGGGAGGGCCTTGGACTTTGAGGGGATTCAGCTTGCTAGCTGGTGAGCCTCCGAACCAGCAGCTTCTGGTTGGTCAGCAAGCAAAACTAGCACGCTCTGCATAATAAATAAAACATGGACTTCGACTATTCCTATGGTTATTTTCCTGTTTTGAGACATCTATATGTACTTGGGTCTGGTCACGTTGTTGTGAGATCCTATGAAACCGTCCATCAAGAACGAGAACCTTCCGAGGGTCCTCGAGGCCGTGACGGAAGGTCTCCATGCACTGCTGTAATAGTGTAATGTATGAATGGATTTCCTTCTTATGTCCTTCAGCCAAATCGTCCTTCTTCTTTTCTGGGAAAGTAGAAACAGCAACGTTGATACTGATACTGCCAATTCGGTTCCGCAACGACTCGGTTTTCTGCTTATCCCTTGATCTATACTGAGAACCCAGCGATGGATTCCTAGTTCCATCGGCCAAATCAGCTTTTACTTCGAGCCTTTCCGATTTAGTCAGACAATTTCTTTTAGAGATTGTATGCATCACGCCACCAATTACACGATCCTATTAAAAAAAAATAAGAAAAATTGGATCTCGAGCAAGCTACTTCCCGTGTGCTTACATTCAGTTTATTCGGCATGCAGAAAGAGCATTAGTTTTCACTTTCATTCTGTTCTGTAAATCTGTGATCTCCCAAATTTTGTGAGTAAAATGAAATAAGAGATGATTATAAGTTGACAAATTGGATCTTATACGCTGAATGGCCTGCCAAGCATGGTAGCTACTGCATATTTTGGCCCGATATTAGTGCGTGGTACACACTGTGTACTGATCATTTTGGCGGGCGCGTGCTAGCAAATGAGCAATGGTAGCTCTATTGGAATAGTCTATAAAATTTAGCATATTAAGTGATGTCATGGCCATTTTCTTTTTCAATAATAATATCATCACGTCGATTTACAAATTAAAGTAACCTTAGGGTGCGTTTGTTTCAGGAATTGGCTCGGCCTAGTGATAAATGGATGGATTTGGGCAAAAGTCTCACATGAAAAATTTCGGCGCAAAAAGTTACATGTAAACTTTATGAGATGGGCAGGTTTGAGCAATATTTTAGGCCTGCCTTTTGGGTTCGGCTCCAATGATGATTTTTTTACAAGTAGCAAAAAAATTCGCCAACACAATTTTTCTTAATTTTCTACTCAAACGTTTGGTTTGATGGAAATGAAACGGAAATGGAGACCGTTGCACTTTCAATTTGGGATTTGCCACATTTCAATTAAACACTTAAATATAATACATGCATCTGTCAAAAAATAGATAATATGAATATAGTGTTAAGGTCTGAAGAGCTCAATATAAAAGAATAAATTTTTATGTATAAATTGTGTGCGTGAACTTAGCACATCAACATGAAATGATTTTTCATACCATCAAATAAATGCTAATCAGTCTCATGCTGGATAATTCATTCCAGCGTATTTGAAAAAAGAAGAAGAAGAAGATAAAACCGAAAATAGAAAACCTAGCAAAGCATCCTCCCCCCAAATTCAAAAGGACTAACTTTGTGCGCCAAGCCCCATTTTTAGGGTTTTATGTAATAGCATGTTCATTGACTGCCAGTGGAGAACCAGGAAACAAAGAATCTAACTAAGTTTCCAACAAAACAAAGACCACAGCTGCAAATGGTTTCTTCAGTCATTCAACATCAACTCCGGAACCTCCTCTAGCCACCCCGTAGTCACCTCCACCTTACAAATTTATTTTGAAGTGTCTGCATTACTAATCATAAATCAAATTGAGCTCAGTTTTCTTATCCATTACCACCATCCATCTTAAACTTCCTCAATTCCTTAAATCAAAATCAAAATTAACGACGATAGTCGTCATCCAGGGATTCAATTACAGGCGAGAAAGCCGAAACGATCGACGGCAAGATGCTAGAACGAGCCGACTAGCCCCCTACGCAGTTCTCCTCCACTCGCCTACGCAATCAAAATCGCGAGCAACCTAGCGCCGACTTCCGACAAGCTCAAGCAACACGTAAAGCGCCACTCACCATGACGATGCTCTTGCAGAGATGATCGATGGAGTGCGCGTCGAGGATCCTCCGCCTCTCCTCGTACGACCGATCGCAGTAGTCCCACGGGACTCTCTTGAAAGCGAAGTCCGCGACGCCATTGCTCCTGAGAATCGCCGAGAGGCGGGCTTCGGTGCCGGCGCCGGCACCGGAGCCGGAGCCGGAATCGGAATCCGCGACGCCGAGCGACGGCGACGGCTGTCCGGAGACGGAGAAGGGGGAGGGACAGAAGCTCCGGTTGAGGAGAGCGAGCTCGAGGTTGGAAATGCGCTCCAGTACTCGGGACTGTACTCGCTCGAGGTCGTCCCACGCCTCCATCGTTCTCTGGCTTTCGGCGATCCTCCCCGTCTGCTTGAATTGAGAGCTCGCTTCCGCCGCCGTTTGGTTTCTTGAGTTAACGGGAGGTGCTTTTCCGGAAATAGCTTATTTTTAAAAGACCTAAACTAAACTAAAGGGGAAATTCTAAATAAAGGTACGAATTGTCATCGTTTTTTCAAACAAAAATTCGAAATAAATCTTATTTCAAATAATGACTTGAAGTGGCCGAATCTTTTTAAATAAATGGACGAAGTGAAACTTGTTTCAAATAAGAGTACGAAATAGCTATATTAATTTCAAAAAAGAGTATAACTTCTCAGACGAAAGGGTGTTTTCATTTTTTAATTTATTTTTTTGTTTATTTCTTCTATTTTCCCCTTCTCTCCGCGGGAAGCGAGGGCCACCCTCGCGGGCGTCGGATGAGGATCGCCCTTGCCTAAGTTGGGCAAGGCGAAGGTCACTCGAGCCAGATCTGGCGAGGGTGGCCCTCGCACGATGTTAGCCAGGGCAATCCTCACCAGCCCAGGCGAGGGCGACCCTTGCCAAATTTGGCAAGGGCAACCCTCGCCTGAGGTGGGCAACTTCCATCAACCATGGACAGCGATGGCCAAGGGAGGGAAGAGGAAAAAAGGAAAAGAAAAACGGAGAACCTCTAATGAGTGTTTCCCATGACTAGGCAAATAACTTGGGTGCTAGAGACATCTTGGATCCAAAATTCTACAAACTTGAAAAGAGATGATGGTCCAAGGGATTGTTCACCATAGGTGTTGAGGAGGATTGGTTTGTGGGTCTGAAACAATTTCAGTGAGGTGAGTGACGATGGCTTTTGAAAACTGATGACGCTAGTCTAGATTGGAGTTGCATCTATCAAATGTCTAAGACACCCAGTAATGAATTTGTTGGAGACCTTTCAACTGATTCCATGGATCCATCGGGAATCGGATCAAGTGGGTCCATGGAACCAATGAACGATTTTCGGTTCTAATTTTTTTTGAAAATGGTCTTTATTGTGCTGTTTATGGTTTTAGGATATGAACTACCTACCCTAAATTTGATCATAAGGTAGATGTATTGTTTCATGCAATAATCAATTTGTCACGCCCCGAACCCCGAGCGTGTACCCATCCCTCTCTGGTCGATAAAATTTTGCAACTTCCCAGGACTAGTCGCCGACCCTTTTTATTTTTGTTGCACATGCGGAAGCAAAAACAAATCCCCTGACAGTAACTATCTCGGGATAGAAAAGCAGAACAATAATTTCACAAACAAACATGCCTTTATAAACATATACTGAGTCAAGTACAAGAGTCTATGGTCAAAAGACCACAAAAGACTATTCTCCAAAAAGAAGCGGTCATATCCGACCTATGCTTCAAATCACCTCCTCTCTGCTCTAGGTCCTCTACTCGATGACCCTGAAAGTGGTTATACAATAACCAGTAAGACAATGTCTCAGCAAGTCTAAGCTCTAAACTGCGGCTAGGAGGAAAAGACGCTACGAAGCATTCTAAGCACGCAATCACACAATCAAGGAGACTTACCTCGTCTCAGTTCCACTCTGCAAGTCAGCATAGATCATATCACAAATCAGAGCATCACTCAAGCTCAATTAATTGGAACACAATACTCAAATAAACATGCGTTCCTAGTTTTGATCTCGACATATAGCACGGCCTACTCTCAGTTCGGCGGTCTTCTGGCATTGCCAGGCTTCGTCTCACCTCATTGAGCACGGCACGTCACTTCGTTGACAGCTTTCCCGAAGCAGCATAAGGTCCAGAATCTACTGCGATCGGCTTCCCTTTAACAAGGGGTATCCCAAATAGGGATAATGTCCAGCCCAACAGCCCGGGACGATTTCTCATTATCATCACACGATCACTCAAATATGGCCTAGGGCACCGTGCATTGCACTCAAATGCTTCAATTAAAATGGTGAACCCAACCTTTTTCTTCGTATTAGAAATACTCATGAAAATAGTTGTGTGTGGGTACACGGTCAACTCGACCCAGAAAAATTGACATTCTTTCTTTTTAAAATCCCACTATTTTATATAGTATATAAAACCATTTTCGGTGTTAAAATCCGACACCCGTGATTTTCTGAGTAAATATTGAAAATTCACAATTTTTGGAATTAAATACTAAAAATCAAATAATCACTTAATTTGTATAATTTAACACTCAATTGTAGAAATTAACCACACCATTGCAATCAGCACGAAATTCCGGTCACCGGCCATCCCGGCCTAATTTCCGGATAAATAATTAATAAATAATTAATTTCGAAAATTAATTAATTAATTCAATTTAATTTCTAAAAATACTAACCTAGGCCAAAATTATTAAATTAAATACCAATACGGACCTGGAAAATTCCCGAACCCTTCTAGATAAATAGCACAATTTAAATAGGCCTTAGCTAAACCATTCTAACCATCTAACATGCTCAATTAAATAATTAAATCACTAATTTAATCTAACTAACCACCTAATTCCTAATTAAATAAATCTAAACACCCCTTAGCATCAAAGCCTACTAAGAAGAGTTTAGAGAATAAACTCACCGGTGTATCGCGAAAACCGGTTCACCGCGACGACGACGCGACAACGACCGAAATCTTAATTTTCGGCGGTGTCAGCAAACTTTTAGACCGGGCCTAAAATGGGCCCAACAAATCTCAGCCCAATTGAGATTTGTTTTCAACTTGGGCTGCGGGTCGCGGGCTTGGGTCTTCTTCGCGGGCTTAAAGGACTGAAACTTGGGCTTCAAATGGGCTTGCTTCTTGGGCCGACTTCAAGACTGAAAATGGGCTGAAGATGGGCTTGTGGATGAACTCACGGGCTCTTTTATGCGGGCTGCATACGGGCCCATCTGCTGGGCCGAATTGCTGCCGAAGTTGAAATCGATGGGGCCGCAAAGATGGAGAAGCAGCTATTGACGCCTGGGTTTGCTGGAAGAGGAAACCGAAGGTGGCAGAAGCAGCTGCTGGCGTCCGGTGGTGGGTATCGCGGTCAAAGAGGGGGAGAAGTAGCCGGTTCGTTGACCCGTGTGGGTGACGACACGAAGAGAGGATGGCCGCAGCTGTCTCCGTGGCAGCTTGATGAGGAGAAATCACGGGACTGCTTCGGTCGGTTGACGCTGAACGCGGAAGTAGCGAAGACGGCTGAGCTGGCGTGTGCTGGGTCTTCAAACGGTGCTGGCGTGGAGTGGCAGGCATAAGCACGTGAAGAGATGGGAACTCGGTGGATGAGATGGGTATTTTCGGTCGGTGATGGTGCAGAGACGAAGATGGGGGATGATGAGGATGATGCTGCGAGATTGGAGGGTCAACTTTGCTGGGGTTTCTTTCTTCGCTTGACCATGGAAGCCAGGTACTTGGACATGTGGCAAGAGAGTTCGGTGGGGGTGTTGCAGGGATCCGAAAGGAAAAATGAAAGCAACGCAAAAATGGAAGCAAAGTGGCTGGTTCGTCCAAGAGAAAGGAGATGGACGCGCGAAGATGAAATTGGCGAAGACGTGCACGGCAAGTTGAGAAGAAAAGAGGCTAAAAGTCTACAAAATCAATCCATTCCATTGAATGCTTGGTCCCCCAAATAGTGCTCAATCTTATCCCACTTGTCCAAAAATATCTTCTTGTATTATCCTCACAATTAACCCATTTAGATGCCTAAAATGCTGCCATTTTCCAATTCCGAATTTCACATTTTGGTCTTCAATTTCTTCAACAAATTCTCTAATTTGATGTCCAAATTTGATGTAGAAAAAGTCCACAAAATTTCTACAAGTCCCCTTCTCCATATAGCTCAATTTGCAAGTCGAAAATCTCTTCAATTCGGCTAATTTGAATTTCCGTTCTTTTTTTTGAAACGTCCGGATCGATTTTCCGCAAAAGTCTCGGAATCTTCGAAAATTTTTCGAAGGATGAGTCGACGTTCCTAAAATAACTCATGACACCACAGAACTTTTGATTTCTGAAATCGGATTTAAATAAGCGGTTAATTTCAATCTGGCGCGCTTTTAGCGTGATCTAGTCTACCAGGTCACTTTTAGGAATTTTTGATGCAATTGACCCGTGATCGATTTATCTCGAGTCATATAGTACATCTTCGACACATTAGCGGCTCTCGGTTGTCGTGAAAATCTCGATGTTTCAAATACGGACACAGGGTACCCAAAACGTCAGAAAATCAATTTAGTGCCGATCAGTGAGAATTTTGAAATCAAGTGGAATCACTCACATTCTGATCACATATCTCAGCCAAATCGACCTATCTCTGATTTCTGATCGATTCTGACAGTGCCGCAATGACCCTTGAAGACGGACACGGTCGAGCAGTTGATTCCTGTTCGAATTCTCAAGTCCATTGCATTTAAATTCCTTAATTGTTTCCCAGATAGACCAGTTATCTCGTGAGTGGCCAACTCAGAGAATAGCATTATTGGCGCGTCGACGAAAGACCCGATTTATTTAATCGAAAACAAATTCTGAAAATTCGGGCTGTCACACAATTCATCCACTAGGGAAGTTATGAGCACCAAAGCAAGAACGCCTATTTGGATTGGCTTTTTAATTTTTATTTAATACAAAACAAATGGTTGAAAAATTTCAATTTTTTTAAGTTTTTAATTCTTGAAACTTTCACAATAGTTAAATGTTGATATATGAATTCACATACAAATTTCTCATAATTTTCTAAAACTAGAATGACATTCTAAATTATAGGAAACAATTTAAATAAGGGCTTGAGGTCAGATCATTACCTTAAAAAATGACCAAATATGATTCTGTTTTAGATAAGAGCTTGAAGTGATCAAATTAATCTTAAATAAGGGTCTATCGTCACCGGCAGACATTTTTGGGCGAGGACAATTTTGTCAGAAAATTAAGATTAGGTAAAAAATGAAGAAGATCACCGAATTGAATTGGCATTACGGTTCTCATTACGGACAGTGATGGCCCACGGCCACGGCGCAAGATGGTGGCTGGTTTGGGACAGGACAGCAGCTCACGGTGCTGTTTTTGGGAGCAAAACAGAAAAGAAACTAAAGAAAGGAAGAGAAGAGGAAGAAGGGAGGGGGTTGTCGTGAGGAAGGGGGAAAGAGGAGAGAGAAACAATAAAGTAATAGGAGGAAGTTGAGGAGAAATTGCAGCAGAAGAAGTTGGCGTACGTTAGGGGTGGAAAAGTGGGAAAGAGAGGGAGAAAAAGAAGAAAGAGAGAAGAAAAGAAAGCAGAAGAAGAAGTTACCGTAAGTAAGGGGGTGGAAAAGTGGGAGAGAGAGGGAGAAAAAGAGAAGAAAAGGGAGAAAGAGGAATCGTGAAGGAGAGGAGAAAGAGGAGAGAGAGGGAAGAAAAATAATAATAGTAAAATTGTTATTATTTTTCATTTTCTTTCGATCTCCGATTTTTCATCCAATAACCTCTTTTTCCGAAATTTCGAGATGTCACAAATTAAGTTTCAATGCTTTCAACTTCCAAGCTCGCTTCTGTGGCCTTCTCTATAAATGGAACGTTTCAGGTCAAGCGAGGCACCATCATAGCTATCTCAGCATCTCCTCACTGACACTAGCGAACCCGAAAATGAGTTCGAGCCATTTCTGTTCAGTCGCCTTCCCTGCTGTCTTGATCCTGGAGCTCATGATCACGAGCTTTGCTTCTTGTAGCGCTCCAGGGAATGAGACCGATAAAATTGCTCTGCAAGAGTTCAGGTCCCTCTTAACAGATGATTTTGCAGGAACCTTGGCCTCCTGGAATGATTCCCTCCATTTCTGCCGATGGACTGGAGTCACTTGTGGACTCAGACACCAACGGGTCACCGCCTTGAACCTAGATGGACGAGATCTGGCTGGGACCGTGTCCCCTTATATCGGAAACCTTTCGTTCCTCCGATACCTGAACCTTGCAAACAACTCTTTCCATGGTTTCATTCCTCCTGAAATCGGGCGCTTGTTCAGGCTTAAAAACCTGATCTTGAGCCACAATGCCTTAGGAGGTGGAATTCCTAGAAATCTCTCCATGTGTCTTAGCCTCGTGACTCTCGAGCTCGACTATAATCGTCTCCACAATCCCATTCCTTCCGAATTTGGGTCACTGTCGAAACTCCATAAGCTCTCCCTTCCGAACAACAATCTCATGGGACCAATCCCCGCTTCCATCGGAAACCTTTCCAACCTCGAAGAGCTTCATCTATGGAGCAACAACCTGACAGGAGGAGTTCCCATTTCTATAAGCCAAACGAGGCTTAAAATTTTCGAGGCTGGTGAAAACCAGCTGATAGGTGGCTTCCCCTCTGCTCTTTACAACTTGTCATCCCTCAATACCATAATTTTGACCCATAGCCAGTTCTCTGGTAGTATCAGGAGAGACATAGGCCTTCTGCTTCCGAATCTGCAAATTTTATATCTGGGAGCTAATCAGTTCACAGGTCCCATTCCCGATTCACTCTCCAACGTCACCAACTTGGCAGCAATTGATATTCCCTACAATAACTTCACCGGACATGTCCTGGCCAGCTTCGGAGGGCTTCAAAACTTGAGCTGGCTCGGCCTTGGGCATAATTTTCTCGGAAGCGGCGCAACCGACGGTCTGAGTTTCCTTGCTGATTTGGCCAACTGCAGCAACCTTGAACATCTGAATTTAGCATATAACCAGTTCGAAGGCGAGCTGCCTGTTTCTGTTGGTAACTTCTCAACCCAACTGCAGTGGCTATATATGTCGACAAACAGAATTCGTGGGAGAATTCCTGAAGCAATTGCAAACCTCTTTAGTCTACGACTATTATCTATGAGCCAGAACATGCTAACAGGCAATATTCCAATGTCTATTGGGAGGCTATCAAACTTGCAAACTGTGAGTTTGGGCCGAAACAAGTTGACTGGACAAATACCTTCGACCATGGGTAACATCACCGGTCTGTGGCATCTGTACTTGGGAAACAACAGCTTAGAAGGAAGCATACCTTTGAGCCTCGGCGACTGCAAGTCCCTGCAAGATCTACGTCTTCGTCATAACAAATTCACCGGGACCATTCCTAGCCACATGATCAGACCGTCCTCCCTCATAATAATTCTGGATGTATCTGACAACTCTTTGTCTGGGCCCCTGCCGCCCGATGTTGGAAACTTAAAGAACCTCATTTCTCTCGACGTTTCATGCAATCAAATTTCAGGTGAGATTCCTATAACTTTGGGCAACTGTTTGGGATTTGAAGAGCTGTATATGCAGTCGAACCATTTTCAAGGACCCATTCCTCAATTTAAGGGGTTAAAAGGCATCCGTTTTCTCGACCTTTCCAATAACAACCTGACAGGGCAAATCCCAGAGTTTTTAGTTAACTTGTCGTCATCGCTGCAATTCTTGAATCTGTCTTTCAACAATCTCGAAGGCAAAGTACCTGTACGTGCAATATTTGGAAACACTAGTGCCTTCGAAGTTGACGGCAACCGAGAGCTATGTGGGGGCATACGTGAACTGCGTTTGCCTTCATGTCCAGCAAAATCGTTCCCGAGATCGATGAAGCATAGACCTTCGAAGTGGGTGGTGGACATAATCATTTGCGCTTCTTGTGCAGTGGCATTACTGTCCTTAATATCTCTATTCTGGTTAAGAAACTCGAAGAAGGAACATCTGCCTTCCCGCTCCTTTGGCCATTTTCACGAGAGAATTTCCTATGATGCTCTATTCAAAGCTACCGACGGATTCTGTTCAAGCAAATTGATTGGTTCAGGTAATCTTTTATGTGGATGAACATTTAACTACAACAAATGAGTACAGAGAACACACTTCATAGTTCATACAGTAGTACCACGTCGCATGACCACAACAATTTTTAACTCTTGTTCAGGTAGTTTTGGCAATGTGTACAGAGGAACTCTTGGTCCCGACGGAAAAATCGTGGCCATCAAGGTTTTGAATCTCCAGCAGAAAGGAGCTTTCAAGGGCTTCTTGGCCGAATGCAAAGCACTCAGCAACATTCGGCATCGTAACCTTGTTAAAATCTTCACTGCTTGTTCGAGCATCGACTCCCACCGTAATGAGTTCAAAGCCTTGGTATACGAGTTCATGGTAAACGGCAACTTGGACATTTGGTTGCACCCAAACGACGAACACATGCAATTCAAACCTTTGAGCTTCCTGCAAAGATTGAACATCGCGATCGATGTGGCCTCTGCTTTGGATTATCTTCACCACCAGTGCCCAACTCCGATCATCCACTGTGATCTGAAGCCAAGCAACATTCTTCTCGACGATGATTTCACAGCTCATATCAGTGATTTTGGATTGTCGAGGCTCATATTCGATTCTAACATAGACATCTTTTCGAGTCATCTCAGCTCCTCTGCTTTTAAGGGAACCATGGGTTACATTGCTCCAGGTACTGCTCTAATGATCACAAATACATTTACATTCACACAATCAAGAGATTTCGATGACCTTGTAGAGTAATCAAGCTAACGGGAACTTTTTCTGGACTGGCAGAATATGGAATGGGCGTTCGTCCATCAACAAGTGGGGATGTGTACTCTTTCGGAATTCTCTTGTTAGAGATGTTCACTGGAAGACGACCGACGGACGATGTATTTAAAGAGGATTTTAACCTTCAGAAGTTCGTCAAGTCAGAGTTGTCAAAGCGAGCAACAGGGATTTTGGATCAGTCAATTTTCTGCGGAGAAGTAGGCGAAAGCATGGACGAGGAGGGGATATGGAGAGACTGTGGAACCAACCAAGCCGAATTTCTGATATCGGTTTTCGAGATCGGATTAATTTGCTCAGCAGAATCACCGAAAGACAGGAAGGACATGAATGGAGTTGCACGGGACTTGCTCTCAATCAGAGACAAGTTTCTCAAAACCGGCATCCATGAGGATAGAAGACAGAGCCCTGCACCGAGTAAAGCACCTTTTTAAGTTGCCATATGCTTGTATCTTTGTATCCCTAGCATGCTTCGCTGTTCCACAATATCTTTGGATTTAGTAAATCGGCTCATATGATAACAAGTATCGGGACAATTGCTGCGAGCCTGATCGAAATATCCTCCTTTCTCTTTTCATAATTTGCAGGGGACAGGTGCGAGGAGGTGGCCTGTTCCACCTCCGGTTTTTGAGTGGGACGGGTGGAAACTGTAAATAGAGGCAGGACGACGTAGCTTGTTAGAGCCACGCGGCTCTTTCCATGTCAATGGCGGGCTAGCTTGGGCATCTGCGAAGTCCTTCGTCCATAACTGAGCTACCAGGGAGGGCCTTGGACTTTGAGGGGATTCAGCTTGCTAGCTGGTGAGCCTCCGAACCAGCAGCTTCTGGTTGGTCAGCAAGCGAAACTAGCACGCTCTGCATAATAGATAAAACATGGACTTCGACTATTCCTATGGTTATTTTCCTGTTATGAGACATCTCTATGTACTGGGGTCTGGTCACGTTGTTGTGAGATCCTATGAAACCGTCCATCAAGAACGAGAACCTTCCGAGAGTCCTTGAGGCCGTGACGGAAGGTCTCCATGCACTGCTGTAATAGTGTAATGTATGAATGGATTTCCTTCTTATGTCCTTCAGCCAAATCGTCCTTCTTCTTTTCTGGGAAAGTAGAAACAGCAACGTTGATACTGATACTGCCAATTCAGTTCCGCGATGACTCGGTTTTCTGCTTATCCCTTGATCTATACTGAGAACCCAGCGATGGATTCCTAGTTCCATCGGCCAAATCAGCTTTTACTTCGAGCCTTTCCGATTTAGTCAGACAATTTCTTTTAGAGATTGTATGCATCACGCCACCAATTACACGAGTCTGCCTTTGTTACATGGTGCTGCTAATTCACCTGAGTCTTTATCTAATAATTTCCACCCCTTCAAATCTGCAGCTAGCAGTTTACATTTCTGAAAATGTTCCGCAGAAGTTGATTGGTGATCCAGGGAGATTTTGGCAGATCATCACAAATCTTATGGGGAACTCAATTAAAGTAAGCTATTCAAGTGTGGTTCGCACATTTTCTGAGAACTTTGTTTTTGAATCTCAAGTCGCCATTATAATTCTTGATCTTCCTTCATGGAAGGAAAATTGAACTTGTTATCATCTTGGTATATAAGAATATTGCCAATGACTTGATCATTCAGGAGGTCACATGCATTGGCTCCTACGTTACAATATTTACAATCTATCCCGCATCCATGTAATCTGATTTGTCAGTATCTATTATGGTTTTCCCTACCTGATGTTCCTGTCGATTGTCATTAAGGTTTGTTCATGACTGCTAGACTATTGCCTTCAATCTGTTATCCTCTGCTGTGAATATTTATTTGACTTGTAAAGTAGTGTGCCGCTAGTTGTGGGCTTCTTGGAAATTAATCAAATAAACATTCTGTGTTATATGGTCATGAGATCTTTTATCCTCATAAGCTCTTCGCATTGCGTGACTTCATTCCACTTTTCTTGGCTTTTCTGGGTTGTTGAGGGAAGGATGATGTTCATTTCGAATGTGATTTTTCTGGCAAATAAGTGCCAAAACTCTTTTGTTACTTCTTAGACTGTGCTTTCCAGTCTTTCTTCAGTTGCACTTCTGAGCTGCGTGTGTTTCTTATTCTAGCGACAGCTCACGCGACTCTTGAGCTAACTTTATTCGTGCATTTGATTATGTTTTTCAGAAGTTCTCTGCATATGCATATATGATATTCAGCATATCGATATAATTATAAGCTTTGTAGATTGAATATGTAGTATGACAGATTCTCTCTTTTCTCTACTGGAAAATGTGTCTGCATTCTGTAGTGATGCTCTCTTTCATATAGTCGCCAGTAGACAATCTTATCATATGAATTTTCATTCGGTCATCTCTTTGGAGCTTTGCCGTCATTGTGCATCTATTCATGATGTGCTATGTGGTAGGCATGCAGTTTGAAGAGATCTACTATTAGGAACTTGACATTTAACTATGCCCAAGATTTCTCTTGGTTCCTTGTATCCTTGTTGCCAGGTTTAATCTCTCCAGCTTCTACAATCTTTCAATTATCAATTGAATTTTTGGTCCTGTGTATTGCAGCTATTTGCTTATGATACAGTCAACAAACAGTTGTCGCATAAACCTGGGGAACAGCCAAAGCTTCCCCTTCCTGCCTCCTCAGTTGCAGGTGCCTGTGCTGGTGTGAGCTCAACAATATGCACATATCCTCTTGAGTTGGTCAAAACTCGACTCACAGTCCAGGTATAGTGCTGCATGCTAAAACAATATGATTGAATCTTGTCATCGTTAACACGAGCCTTCCATATTGCAGAGGGGAGTTTACGATGGTATGTTTGATGCGTTCTTGAAAATAGTGAGGGACGAGGGACCCGCAGAATTATATAGAGGCCTCGCCCCTAGTCTTATCGGAGTGATTCCATATGCTGCCACCAACTATTTTGCTTACGACACGTTGAGAAAGGCATATCGGAAGGTTTTTAAGGAAGAGAAGATTGGGAACATCGAGACCCTTCTCATCGGATCATTAGCTGGCGCTATTTCGAGTAGTGCAACTTTCCCCTTGGAGGTAGCTCGGAAGCATATGCAAGTGGGAGCAGTCAGCGGTAGGCAGGTGTACAAAAACGTGGTTCATGCTCTTGCGAGCATACTTGAGCAGGAAGGGGTTGGAGGTCTATATAGAGGTTTAGGCCCTAGTTGCATGAAGTTGGTGCCTGCTGCTGGGATATCCTTCATGTGCTACGAAGCGTGCAAGAGGATTCTGGTTGAGGATGATGAAGAGGCGTAACCACATATTTGACAAGAAGAAATGAGAGGTCTTTTGCTATGGGTCATCTACAGAAAGAGTGGATAAAGATGACTATTTTGTATACTGCGATTGAATGGTTTAGTTTATGTTTTTTTCTTTTGCTCATAGGATTTCTTCAGAATTCTTCAAGGAAGTTCTTGTTACCAAGGTTGGTTCTACATGCACTCGCAAAGATATTTGAGGGGTTTGCTTTTCTTTTGGAGTTCTGTGTGTTTCTAAAGAAGGTACTGGCATGTTTTGATAATGCGAGTACTGCCTTTCATGAGAAGATGAGTTGGCAAGAGTCGAACCAAGAAAGATGGCCAATTGGTCCAACGACATGCTGATTGAGACGCAATGTTTTTCACAAGGGCTACTTTGCGTGTGCATAAATTTCTCGGAGTACCTAACATAAGGAAAGCTTTTTTGCTTACTGGATTGTCGGTTTGAATGAATAACAGTTTCATGTTTGGAGTATGATGTTTCAGTTTCAGGTTCGAGTACCTTCAGCTTTCTTTGACAGAACAAAGCTCAGTATTAAACGATCTCGTCTGATGTTGATTTTGTTTCTGATCCAAACTGTGGCTGGTTACCCTGCAAGGCAAGCTCTCGCTGCCCTACCAATCTTGGCAAACCTGCGGCTCCAAGGGACTGCTACTTAGTTTGAAATCGAAAAGTGGCAATGATTCAACCCCGTTGAGTCTGAATTTGACGATATACAAAGAACACAACAGCATCACGTTTCAATTATCAGTAGTGTGAGAGAATTAATCGACGTGCAGGAAATGCTTTCCGTAGAGCCTTGCGTTGATGAGAGACCTGTTGACAATTTGCAAGAGAATTGTGGGAACAGTAATAAAGGCATCGACTTAAGCTTGACCAATGAACTTGTTCTGTATTCAACCTTTAAGTGCTGAATTAAGTTCGAAAGTGCTACATTCTTGTGATCAAACAACAAAATACTGCACAATAAATAACAACAGACGACCGACGAAAAAAATAAAATAACAACAGACGAATCAAAGGTTCGAGATGCCTGTTTTGATCCAACACGGGCAATTGTGGAAAGGACGTGACAAAAAATGACATTCTCTGCTTTTTCTGTTTTACACCCACCTTCTTCCCGGACGAAAGTATTGCCTCAACGATGAAAAGTGACTTTGGGTGGCAATGATAATCTTGTTATATACATAAAAGAACAACAAGCACTTGAAGATGGCTTCCCCCACAGGCGAGCATGATACAATTAGCAGTTGATGCCGCATTGACCATTTGCAGCAGATTTTGTGGAGGCCGAGGTGAAAGGGTCAATCCGTACCCAGAGCAATGAGAATATGGAAGCAAGAAGGATAGACCACACAATAACAATCGTACGAGTACGATTCTGCCGACCCAACAGACCCTTCAGGAATGGGTAAAGGTCAGCAATAACCCATACGGCGAAGAACAGCTTGCCAAACAGTGGACCCCATGACTGATACCCGCTGTTAATAGCATAAGACACACCTGCTACAATGCCAATGATGTTCACGATAAGAACTGTGGTCGGAGGAATGAGAAGCGATGTCCATTTGAACACATAAAGCTCAGCAAAGTCTCCTTCCTCATCGGCTGCTTTTGAAGTGACTGAAGTTGGTATCAATGCCAGCAAGCACTTTAAGAAGCCCTTGGAACACAGCGAAAAGGTGAACGGATGTACCACCAATGACCCAGAACTGCTCATTCCTCCACCGATCCTCAATGCTGACACCACTCCAATGGAGCTCAAGAATACCAGTTGCAAAAATTGAGACGAAAAGGAGAATGAACCACATGCTAGCAAAGTTGCTTATCTGCAAAAAATTTTTTTAACATCAGATCAGTCATCAGATGAAAGAAAAGAGGAAACAATCTCTAATTACACTGAAATTACTTACATGTAGCTCTAAATAGTCTAGCGTAGAGACAACTATATTTAGTTTATGAAATCGGTAGTATAGCATAATAAGGAGAATATCTAATAAAAATGGAAACTAGCATTGTAATTGAGCTGTCTTTTGTCAATGAAGATTACTTTAAATGTACAAATGATGCAGAAGAGCCAGGACTAACAGCTACATCATTTTTAAGGTTAAAAAAAGAATGCAGATAAATGAAATTGAGGATCATGATCATACTCTAAAGAATACAAAGAGTCCACCTGTGAAGAGGACTTTGGTGACCACACAGTAAGGGCACCTAGAATATGGTTGACTTAGGGCTTTCAATTTAACTATATCAAAAGGCCTATGTTTGCCAGCTATCGGCTGAATATTATTCAACCACCATAGCCATTGGAATGATGTTTAGGCATCTTCTTTTACCAATGTTTCCTAATGGTTTCTCATCCAAGCTTTATTAAAACAAGATGCAGAGCCACTCAAAAACTAAATACAAAGAGAACATTAACTCCATTCCAAAGAGGTGGAGATGCTAGGATCAGATGACAGAAGTAAACAATGACCCTTCTTTTGTTCATCTACTTAAATAGACCCTTCTTTTGTTCGTCTACTTAAATAGACCCTTCTTTTGTTCATCTACTTAAATAGAGTCAATGTGGATTAACGTACAACAAACGAAATACATGAGATTGAATACTCTACAATGAAGAGAGAAGTATCACTTACCTCAGGTATAATAAATTTGTTAGTGAGAAGACAAAATGCAGGGAGAATACTATACACAATCAGCGGTATTGAGGTGAGGGGATACACAATTGTATTGATGTACGCCAATCTCTCCAAGAGCTTCAATTTCCCATTATATCCATACAATATAGGACAATGCCTGCTTAGCAAAATCTCAATTGACCCCAAGGCCCACCTGAGAACCTGGTTTAAACGATCAGAAAGATTAATGGGAGCAGACCCCTTGAATGCTGGGTGAGGAGGCATACAATAGATTGAAATCCAGCCCCGAGCATGCATCTTAAATCCAGTCAAAATATCTTCTGTAACAGAACCATATATCCATCCGATCTGTTCGTAGAAAGAACATCAAGTCAATTCCTACCATATGACATGGAATTTTACAGCTGGAATAGAAATCGTATAACATCATAACATACCTCTTTGCCCCATTCAGTCTTGTCCTCATAGCCACAGCTAATAACACAGATGGCTTCTTTCAAAAGTGTTGCAGGATTGGTAGATGGCGGTAGGCCACCCTGTTCCATGAAAGTAGCCGCAATGAAAACAGGAGACTGACCGAATCTTTTCTCTAGACTTTTCTGAGACATCAGGAGCGACCTCTCATCATCATATCCTACAAAACAAATTGGTGCTGTTAACATGATATAACACATAGCAAAGGTACTGTTAAGTCAGTTGAACAATTAAGTGATATCAAAAGAGACATTTTTTGGTTTATTCTAAAGCTTAAGGGGGTCTTTTAAGGGCAAGGTAAGATACCCCAATCTGACATCAATTCAGGCTAGTTTTGACAGTAATCATGGAGTCAGTCCAGGCATTTGGACCAGTATAAGTCTGTTTTCTAACATCCAAAGATACAAAAGGAAACTCAAAATTAAATCAAGACCTACCTTCAACCCCCTCCTCAACATCTTCCATATTGAAAATTGGAACAGTGGATTCAGTTCTTTTCATTGCTCTTTACTTGTCAATGTACTTCTTATTGCCACCCTTCCCCTTCTTTCTTGAACCACAACAACTCTTTACAATAATATTTGGTTCCAGATCTTCCTCAGTCAATACAGGGTCATATCCATAAAGGGCTTGCCTGTTGAAACAACATCCAGTTCCGACATAGACAGGACCTTGGATGCTGTCAAGCCCTTTCGAGTTAATCTGCATTGAGATCATAAATAAGATAATCTAGCTCTATATGACATGCGCATGATATTTTATTTTTATTTTTTTCTAATTAAATGGACCTTGTAACAATGACTATGCATCTCATGAATCTAGTTCTATATGACATGCGCATGATATTTTTTTTTTATTTTTTTCTATAAAAATTCGTATTAAATATTACTAAAAAATAAAAATCTAACTAAAGTGAGATATTATCTATTTTAAGTTAGGATCTGAATCCTATCTTAACTTAGAAATTTATCTCGACATGCAGATTAATTCAAAGATATTATCTAACCTAGATACCATGCATTTTAATATAATTAGAAAAGAATCTAACTATTCTATCATGCAATTCTATCTAGGAAATCAATTCTAATCTACATGATGATATGCAAATGCAATATTTTTGTATTTTTGGGATAAATAAAGCAATTAAAAGATAAGCACCATGGTCATCAAAGATATTATCCATCGTTCGAATTTGGAAACGATATCTAATCAAACTCGATTACTTCGCTAATAAAATTGATAAATTCATCTTAAGCCTTAAAGATAAATATATCAATTTTATTCCCGCGTGATTAATTATTCCATCTAAAGCCTTATAGATGGAATAAAAAAATTGGCGTGCGGTTGCAGATCAAAATTGGGAATACGCCTAATTCAAATATGCACGTAAGATATTGAAAAGCATGTATTAGGCAATAAAATATCCAAATCAAATTTAGATAAGATAATTACATAATTTCGCAAATAATGTTACCAAATTTGAACTGAACGGAATCCGCTCAACGGGTGACGGCATGGCGGAGCTTGGGTCTTTGCGACTCACGGCTGTTCCGGGCCATCGTGCCTCTCCTCGTACGACCATTCGTAATAGTCCCCCGGGACTCTCTTGAAAACGAAGTCCGCGACGCCATTGCTCCTGAGAATTACCGAGAGGCGGGCTTCGGTGCCGGCGCCGGGCCGGAGCCGGAGCCGGAGCCGGAATCGGAATCCGCGACGCCGAGCGACGGCGACGGCTGTCCGGAGACGGGCAAGGGGGAGGGACAGAAGCTCCGGTTGAGGATAGCGCGCTCGAGGTTGGAAATGCGCTCCAGTACTCGGGACTGTACTTGCTCGAGCTCGTCCCACGCCTCCATTGTTCTCTGGTTTTCAGCGACCCTCCTCCGTCTGCTTGAATTGAGAGCTCGCTTCCGCCGCGGTTTGGTTTTTTGGGTTAACGGGAGGGCCTTTTCCGTAAAAAGTTTATTCTCAATGGACCTATGCTAAAGGGAAAATTCTAAAAAATGACCTGAAGTGTCATCGTTTTCTCAAATAAGGACTTAAAGTGAACCTTATTTCAAATAATGGCTTGAAGTTGTCGAATCTTTTCTAATAAAAGCCCGAAATGGAACTTATTTCAAATAAGAGTATGAAGTGGCTATATTAATTTCAAAAAAGAGTCTAACTTCTCAGGCCAAAGGGTGTTTTCATTTTTTAATTTATTTTTTTCTATTTATTTCTTCTTTTTTCCCCTTCTCTTCATCGGAAGCTAGGGCCACCCTCATCGGCATCGGACGAGGGTCGCCCTTGCCTAAGTTGGGCAGAGCAAAGGTCACTCGAGCCAAATCTGGCGAGGGTGGCCCTCACCAGCCTAGGTGAGGGTGACCCTCGCCCTCACCTAAGGTGGGCGACTTCCATTGGCCATCGATGGTGATGGCCAAGGGAGGGAAGAGGAAAAAGGAAAAAAAAAATGTGATTATAAATTTATTTACTAAATTACCATTTCTCCAATGATCGAAATAATTATCGGCTAGTGAAAGATCCTTATTTGAGATGATTTGACCACCTTAGGCTCTTACTTGAAATGATTTGGCCACTTCAGACCTTTATTTGAAATAAAGTCCATTTTGAGCCATTATTAGAGAAAATGATAATACTTCAGGTTTTTATTTGAAATTTTCCCTAAACTAAATTTGAAAGGAGCTACTTTTCCCTTCTTCTTTTTTGGATATGTTCATTGGAAATCTTAAAACTTGATCGAGTATCCAAACTTACAAAAAGTGTAATAAATTCTAGAACTTGTCCAATTGGTGTAATTAAACATTTCCATTAAATCTATTTTTTATTTTGTCAGCCTTTCTCTAACTTTCAACCCACTTTCAGATTTTTGCCCCGAGTCTTTGCAAAGCGTGAGAGTCGAAACTCACAATTGAAGCTAATTGTCTCACCCCAACCCCCTGCCTCCCCCTTCTCATGTAGGTCAAATAAACCGGTCTGACAAGTTTTAGAACTTGATTCAAGTTTTAGGATTGAATTATATTTTCGTGATAAGTTTTAGGACTACTTGTACACATATCTTTTTTTTTTTTTTTAATAGTGAACAAGATGGGGAGCGACCATCAGTACCGACAATTCACCTTAGGTTGTATCACAATGATTCTGCATGCGCTACAGGACGCTTAGTTTTAGCTATAATTATTGTCCATGCTCCGAAGATCCAAAATTAGCGGGCTCGTCAACCCGATCAACATGATGTTACTCAAGAAGTCCTTTTGCATGAGATATGCCGCAGTTAGGCATCGCGGCATGAGCCGTTCAAAGGCTTACTTGTTTCGTAAATTAATTAGTGATCTCATGAGAGATATGTGATCCTTTTACGACTAGACCAATCACCGCGATATGGAAGGAAGTTTATTAGATTAACCACGTTGGATTGCATTTATTTATATACATGCAAGACACACACACACACACACACAACTTTTTTTTTTTTTTTTTTTGAAATTTTTAGAGCTTATATGTGCTCTTGAGTTTGACATATTTGAGCCTAGAGATGACCGAAGTGAGTTCAATTCCAATTTTGGGGGCTCTTTTAGTGAGTTCAATTTTATGGACTAGATGAAGAATGGAGAACCTCCAATGGGCGTTTCCCATGACTAGGCAAATAACTTGGGTGTTAGAGACGTCTTGGATCCAAAATTCTACAAACTTGAAAAGAGATGATGGTCCAAGGGATTGTTCACCATAGGTGTTGAGGAGGATTGGTTTGTGGTCCGAAACAATTTCAGTGAGGTGAGTGACAATGGCTTTTGAAAGCTAATGACGCTAGTCTAGGTTGGAGTTCCACCTGTCAACTGTCTAAGACACCCAAGAATGAATTTGTTGGAGACTTTTCGACTAATTTCATGGATCCATCGGGAATCGGATCAAGTGGGTCTATGGAACCAATGAATGATTTCCGGTCCTAATTTTTTTGAAAATGGTCTTTAGTGTGCCGTTTCTGGTTTTAGGATAGGAACTGCCTACCCTAAATTTGATCATAAGGTAGATGTATTGTTTCATGCGATGATCAATTCATCCACTAGGGGAAGTTATGAGCACCAAAGCAAGCCAAGAACGCCTATTTGGATTGGTTTTTTAATTTTTATTTAATACAAAACAAATGGTTGAAAATTTTCAATTTTTTTAAAGTTTTTAATTCTTGAAACTTTCACAATAGTTAAATGTTGATATATGAATTCACATACAAATTTCTCATAATTTTCTAAAACTAGAATAACATTCTAAACTCTAGGAAAAATTTTAAATAAGGACTTGAAGTCGGATCATTACCTTAAAAAATGACCAAATATGATTCTGTTTTAAATAAGAGCTTGAATTGATCAAATTAATCTTAAATAAGGGTCTATTGTCACCAGCAGACATTTTTGGGTGAGAACAATTTCGTCAGAAAATTAAGATCAGGTAAAAAGTGAAGAAAATCACCGAATTGAATTGGCATTACGGTTCTCATTATGGTTCTTCCTTCAATTTTTTGCGTTACCTTCTTCTCCTCCTCGGCTGCTCAAGCAAATGGCTCTCACCCTCTCCTTGCCTGGTCCTAGCCGCGACTCACCTGTTCCTCGCAAGCTTCAGTCCGTCGTCATGGCTTCTCTCTCAGGTCCCATCCTCCACGAGCTTTTAAGTCCTTCGCGAGCTTCTGGTCCGTCGTACACGAGCTTTGACTCCGTCGTTCGCGAGTTTCCGAGTCCTTTTCAGTGTCTCTTTCGCTCTAGTGCTTACTTTTCTTCTTTTAGTGCCGGTCAACTGGAGATAATTTGGTGGTTGCCTTCATTAACTCCATCAGTGATGGGAGGGCATGGGCCCTGAGCTCAAGCTCTGGTCAACAAATTGTTGAAGAATAGGGCACGAGTGATGAGAACTCGAGCTCTAGCTTCATATGGTAATAGCTGCATAAAGGTCTGCTTTCTTGCAGTTGTCTGAATATCTTGAAGCCTAGTCTAGTTATGGTGATTAAAACAAGCACTGATTAATGTTGTTTACTCTAACATTGTAGCAAGGAAATTGCGGCTTTTTCGATTGAATTGATCCCCCCACCAGCGACGAGAACTCTTGCTGAATCGTCGTCTAGGCTCTTGCAAAAAAGAACGAGATCAATCGAAGCTGATGTGTTTTAACGGAGTACAAAGAGAGAAGATTCTATTGGGTGTTTTAATTATGGCTTTTTTTCAGTCGTGCACTCCAAAGAACAACATCCTCTTGCCTTATATGGGAATCATCTTTAAGTATGAATATCTTTCATTCACGGCCTCATGATCGGAGGTCGGTTGAATATGAGCGAAGCTTGCAGATGACGGACTTGAGGGAAAATGACATCACAAATATCATAATTTTGTAATAAGTAAATATAACGCAATCCCGGATCAACATTTCACCAAGAACCAACCCAATCTAAGATCATTATCTCCCTCAAAACTAAACTGATTGAAATCAACTTAACCCCGACAATGACCGGGTGATACAATCTCGCAATAAGTAAATATTATGCCGAATTGTAAAGGTGACAAAAAGTCAACAACATCACCAATATTTTACGTGGAAAATCCAAAATGGGAAAAATGATAAATGGCCCAAAAACTTCCACCAATCACCAAGAATGGTAGGATACACAAAGTTCTTCTCTAGTCACACATTAAAGACACAACATCAAGAACACAATGGTATTTCCATCGCTACGAAGGTGAATTTAATATATGTCGTGACCAAATTTCGGGTGCACCACTTAAGGTTTGGCTAATGGATTACTAAGCTTAAACTTAGCTCGAGCTCTTCCAAATCTATACTAATTCACGACTTAGGTTCAAGCTATTAACATGCAATTGATTTTTAATTAGGAGTCGCCACTAATTTATTTTGGTGCGTCAATTAGAAACTTAAGTAAACTTGTGAACTAGAGATTTGTAAGTTCGGGGACTTGATTACGCTAGCTTTTACTAATGCCCTTTTGATACATTTTTCTTTTTATTTCAAAAAAAAGGTTTTGCAGGCAACTTGAATTAATTTTAATT
Organism: Eucalyptus pauciflora; assembly: GCA_007663325.1. NCBI lineage: Eukaryota > Viridiplantae > Streptophyta > Magnoliopsida > Myrtales > Myrtaceae > Eucalyptus > Eucalyptus pauciflora. Next base: position 3,866,937 of record VMYD01000006.1, on the reverse strand, counting down.
TACTTCCTTAACATGTGAGGTGATCATGCGGGTGCGCAAACCACCAATTTAACACCCAAGAAAGCAATGAATAAATCACATAACTTACCTTATAGCGACGAAAGCATCTTCAATGTTGGCTCAAAATTCACATCAAAAAGCCCTAGATGTGATTCGCAATCACTCAATCTTTTTTAGGATTTTTTTTTGTTTAATGAAATCTAATTTATGTGCAATGCAATTTAATCAAATGACCTAATTCTAATGACGGACAATTTCTAATTAAATGGACCTTGCAACAATCACTAAACGACATGCATTTCATGAACCTAGTTCAATATGACATGCGCATGATATTTTTGTATTTTTTTAAATAAAAATTCGTATTAAAAATTACTAAAAAATAAAAATCTAACTAAAGTGAGATATTATCTATTTTAAGTTAAGATCTGAATCCTATCTTAACTTAGAAATTTATCTCGACATGCAATTTAATTCAAAGATATTATCTAACCTAGATATCATGCATTTTAATATAATCAGAAAAGAATCTAACTATTCTATCATGCAATTCTATCTAGGAAATCAATTCTAATCTACATGATATGCAAATGTAATATTTTTTGTATTTTTGGGATAAATAAAGCAATTAAAACATAAGCACCATGGTCATCAAAGATATTATCCATCATTCGAATTTGGAAATGATATTTAATCAAACTTGATTACTTCGCTAATAAAATCGATAAATTCATCTTAAGCCTTAAAGATAAAGATACCGATTTTATTCCCGCGTGATTAATTATTCCATCTAAAGCCTTATAGATGGAATAAAAAAATTGGCGTGCGGTTGCGGATCAAAATTGGGAATACGCCTAATTCGAATATGCACGTAAGATATTGAAAAGCATGTATTAGGCAATAAAATATCCAAATCAAATTTAGATAAGATAATTACCTAATTTCGCAAATAATGTTACCAAATTTGAACTGAACGGAATCCGCTCAACGGGTGACGGCATGGCGGAGCTTGGGTCTTTGCGACTCACGGGTGGACAGGAACGAGATCACAGCATGGCTCGAATCGGTGGCTTCACGGATCACGGTGATGGCTCGGGGTGTTTGAAGATCCGGAGTTGCTGATGTTCGTTGGACCAGCTAGACGTGTTGTGGGCGACCAGCAACGATGGCAGGAGGAAATCTGGAGTGGAAGGCCTGGTTCTTACGTGACGTTGAATTGATGAATAATATTGGAGACGTCGGGCCAAGTCTGGGCAGCTCATTGGTGAAGCGTCGGACGTGTGCAGAGACCAAGGAGAGAGAAGACTTCTCTCTTCTTTTGTTGTGCTTTTTGTCTCCTCTCTGAGCACCTACTCTCTTGTCTTTTTTTTTTTTTTTCCTTTTGCTTATGGACGCTTGTTGCTCATCTTCGTGTCTTCATCATGTAGAGTTTTAGAACCTACGAGAAGAACATAATACTTTTCTCACGATGGTAGCCACCTAGTCTCTATTGCGTCTCTCTCTGCACCCCTTCAGAAAAGCAACCCCCCCTCCTTGTTGACTTTGACCCCCAAAAATAAAAGAACTCTCCCTGCTCTCTTTTACGAATCGTGTCCCTCTACCATGTGACCCCCACAGGGAGGCCGTGAGTTCTCTCTTTTTGTGGCCGTTGTAGTCAGCTAATTAAGTTTCGATGCTTTCAACTTCCAAGCTCGCTTCTGTGGCCTTCTTTATAAATGGAACGTTTCAGGTCAAGCGAGGCACCATCATAGCTATCTCAGCATCTCCTCACTGACACTAGCGAACCCGAAAATGAGTTCGAGCCATTTCTGTTCAGTCGCCTTCCCTGCTGTCTTGATCCTGGAGCTCATGATCACGAGCTTCGCTTCTTGTAGCGCTCCAGGGAACGAGACCGATAAAATTGCTCTGCAAGAGTTCAGGTCCCTCTTAACAGATGATTCTGCAGGAACCTTGGCCTCCTGGAATGATTCCCTCCATTTCTGCCGATGGACTGGAGTCACTTGTGGTCTCAGACACCAACGAGTCATCGCCTTGAACCTAGATGGACGAGATCTGGCTGGGACCGTGTCCCCTTATATCGGAAACCTTTCGTTCCTCCGATACCTGAACCTCGCAAACAACTCTTTCCATGGTTTCATTCCTCCTGAAATCGGGCACTTGTTCAGGCTTAAAAACCTGATCTTGAGCCACAACACCTTAGGAGGTGGAATTCCTAGAAATCTCTCCCTGTGTCTTAGCCTCGTGACTCTCGAGCTCGACTATAATCGTCTCCACAATCCCATTCCTTCCGAATTTGGGTCACTGTCGAAACTCCAGAAGCTCTCCCTTCCGAACAATAATCTCATGGGACCAATCCCCGCTTCCATCGGAAACCTTTCCAACCTCGAAGAGCTTCATCTATGGAGCAACAACCTGACAGGAGGAGTTCCCATTTCTATAAGCCAAACAAGGCTTAAAATTTTCGAGGCTGGTGAAAACCAGCTGATAGGTGGCTTCCCCTCTGCTCTTTACAACTTGTCATCCCTCAATACCATAATTTTGACCGAAAGCCAGTTCTCTGGTAGTATCAGGAGAGACATAGGCCTTCTGCTTCCAAATCTGCAAATTTTATATCTGGCAGCTAATCAGTTCACAGGTCCCATTCCCGATTCACTCTCCAACGTCACCAACTTAGCAGAAATTGATATCCCCTTCAATAACTTCACCGGACATGTCCCAGCCAGCTTCGGAGGGCTTCAAAACTTGAGCTGGCTTGGCCTTGCATATAATTTTCTCGGCGCAACCGACGGTCTGAGTTTCCTTGCTGATTTGGCCAACTGCAGCAACCTTGAACATCTGAATTTAGCAAATAACCAGTTCGAAGGCGAGCTGCCTGTTTCTGTCGGTAACTTCTCAACCCAACTGAATAAGCTACTACTGTCGGGAAACAGAATTCGTGGGAGAATTCCTGAAGCAATTGCAAACCTCTTTAGTCTACAGCTATTATTTATGGACGATAACAAGCTAACAGGCAACATTCCAATGTCTATTGGGAGGCTATCAAACTTGAAATCTCTGAATTTGGGCCGAAACAAGTTGACTGGACACACACCTTCGACCATAGGTAACATCACCGGTCTGATAGGTCTGTACTTGTACAACAACAGCTTAGAAGGAAGCATACCTTTGAGCCTCGGCGACTGCAAGTCCCTGCTAGATCTGCTCCTCTGTCATAACAAATTTACTGGGACCATTCCTAGCCACATGATCAGACCGTCCTCCCTCATAATACTTTTGAATGTATCTCACAACTCTCTGTCTGGGCCCCTGCCACCCAATGTTGGAAACTTAAAGAACCTTATTTCTCTTGACGTTTCATACAATCAAATTTCAGGTGAGATTCCTACAACTTTGGGCAACTGTTTGGGATTCGAAGAGCTGTATATGCAGTCGAACCATTTTCGAGGACCCATTCCTCAGTTCAAGGGGTTAAAAGGCATCCGTTTTCTCGACCTTTCCAATAACAACCTGACAGGGCAAATCCCAGAGTTTTTAGTTAACTTGTCGTCATCACTGCAATTCTTGAATCTGTCTTTCAACAATCTCGAAGGCGAAGTACCTGTACGTGCGATATTTGGAAACACTAGTGCCTTCGAAGTTGACGGCAACCGAGAGCTATGTGGGGGCATACCTGAACTGCGTTTGCCTTCATGTCCAGCAAAATCGTTCCCGAGATCGATGAAGCATAGACCTTTGAAGTGGGTGGTGGACATAATCATTTGCGCTTCTTGTGCAGTGGCATTACTGTCCTTAATATCTCTTTTCTGGTTGAGAAACTCGAAGAAGGAACATCTGCCTACTGGCTCCTTGGGCCATTTTTTCGAGAGAATTTCTTATGATGCTCTATTCAAAGCTACCGATGGATTCTGTTCAAGCAAATTGATTGGTTCAGGTAATCTTTTATGTGGATGAACATTTAACTACAGCAAATGAGTACAGAGAACACACTTCATAGTTCATACAGTAGTACCACGTCGCATGACCACAACAATTTTTAACTCTTGTTCAGGTAGTTTTGGCAATGTGTACAGAGGAACTCTTGGTCCCGACGGAAAAATCGTGGCCATCAAGGTTTTGAATCTCCAGCAGAAAGGAGCTTTCAAGGGCTTCTTGGCCGAATGCAAAGCACTCAGCAGCATTCGGCATCGTAACCTTGTTAAGATCTTGACTGCTTGTTCGAGCATCGACTCCCACCGTAATGAGTTCAAAGCCTTGGTATACGAGTTCATGGTAAACGGCAACTTGGACATTTGGTTGCACCCAAACGACGAACACATGCAATTCAAACCTTTGAGCTTCCTGCAAAGATTGAACATCGCGATCGATGTGGCCTTTGCTTTGGATTATCTTCACCACCAGTGCCCAACTCCGATCATCCACTGTGATCTGAAGCCAAGCAACATTCTTCTCGACGATGATTTCACAGCTCATATAAGTGATTTTGGATTGTCGAGGCTCATATTCGATTCTAACAAAGACATCTTTTCGAGTCATCTCAGCTCCTCTGCTTTTAAGGGAACCATGGGTTACATTGCTCCAGGTACTGCTCTAATGATCACAAATACATTTACATTCACACAATCAAAAGATTTCGATGACCTTGTAGAGTAATCAAGCTAACGGGAACTTTTTCTGGACCGGCAGAATATGGAATGGGCGTTCGTCCATCAACAAGTGGGGATGTGTACTCTTTCGGAATTCTCTTGTTAGAGATGTTCACTGGAAGACGACCGACGGACGATGTATTTAAGGAGGATTTTAACCTTCAGAAGTTTGTCAAGTCAGAGTTGTCAAAGCGAGCAACAGGGATTTTGGATCAGTCAATTTTCTGCGGAGAAGTAGGTGAAAGCATGGACGAGGAGGGGATATGGAGAGACTGTGGAACCGACCAAGCCGAATGTCTGATATCGGTTTTCGGGATCGGATTAATTTGCTCAGCGGAATCACCAAAAGACAGGAAAGACATGAATGGAGTTGCACGGGACTTGCTCTCAATTAGAGACAAGTTTCTCAAAACCGGCATCCATGAGGATAGAATACTGAGAGAAAGGTAATAGGAATTCTGGGGAAGATTGTATTTCTGACTTGTATTGAATTGTGCCATTACATTGTACATAAATAGTACAAGAAGGAAGAAATACAATAGGAAAGGTAATATACATGTATTGGTGTTTCCTATTTACTGATATATACTAGAATCAATTATGTACAGAATTGGAATCTAATATATTCCAACACTCCCCCTCAAGCTGGTGGCCTGTATATGTCAAGGACACCTAGCTTGCTTAATAGAAACTTGTGCTGTCTTTGGCAAAGTGGCTTAGTGAAAATATCTGCTGGTTGATCCACTGTTCCAATGCCTTTTGTTACGAGAATTCCTTCTCTGATCTTGTCACGAGTGAAGTGACAGTCTACTTCTATATGCTTCGTTCTTTCATGAAAAACTGGGTTTGCTGCTATCTTAAGTGCAGCATCATTATCACAGAACAATTCACTTGGTCCACTAACCTGTATTCCCAAATCAGAAAGAAGTCTTCGTATCCAGACTATTTCACAGGTGGTTTTTGCCATGGCTCGATATTCAGATTCAGCAGATGACAGTGACACGGTGGATTGCTTCTTTGTTTTCCACGAAATCAACGTCTTTCCCAGTTTAATACAAAAACCAGTAATAGATCTCCTAGTCATTGGACAAGTAGCGTAATCAGTGTCGCAGAATGCCGTCATCTTCATGTTGCATTCACGTGATAGAAATATACCAAGTCCTGGGCACCCCTTCAAATATTTTACAACTTTCAAAGCTGCATTCATGTGTGACTCCTTTGGCATATGCATGAATTGACTGAGTATCTGAACCGCATAGCATATATCAGGTCTTGTCATGGTAAGATATATCAATTTACCAACAAGTCGTTGATACCCTGTCGGATCCTTAAGTAATGGATCCCTGTTTGTTGAAGAAGAATTGAGATCATACTCATGTGTTGTCAATTTGACATTCTGTTCAATGGGAATCACTGCTGGTTTGCAGCCTGATAATCCGGCTTCAGAAACGATTTGCAAGATAAACTTTCTCTGACTAAGGGAAATTCCTTTTTCAGATCTTGCAATTTCAATGCCAAGGAAAAATTTGGGAGATCCCAAATCCTTGATGTGGAAAGCAGAGTGCAAATATTCCTTGAATCTTGCAACATGGGAATCATTATTTCCCATTATCAAGATGTCATCAACATATATTAGCAAATAAATCGACGATCTTCCCACGCTTCGTGTAAATAAAGCATGATCATGCTTGGAATGTTGAAAACCAGCATTAGTTAACGCAGCAGTAAATTTAGCATACCATTGTCTAGATGCCTGTTTTAAACCATATAAGGATTTGCGAAGACGGCATACCCGATACTCCCCCTGTCTGCGTAATCCTTGAGGAAGATCCATGTAAATTTCTTCATCCAAGTCACCATGAAGAAAAGCGTTGTGGACATCCATCTGATGTAAGGACCAATTGCGTATTGCTGCAACAGATAGGAAGGATCGCACAGTAACTTCCTTTGCAACTGGGGAGAAGGTCTCGTGATAATCAAAACCGTCCCTTTGAGTGAAGCCTTTGGCCACCAACCTAGCTTTGTAACGTTCAATGGAGCCATCTGATTTGAACTTGATCTTGTAAACCCATTTACATCCGATCGGTTTTCTATGTGGTGGCAAGGGAACAACATCCCAAGTATTGTTATCCATTAGTGCAGCAAGTTCAGATTCCATTGCATTTCGCCATTTGGGATCTTGCGCCGCCTCAGCAAAAGAGGATGGCTCACATTCTTCTGAAATTCGACTTATACAACACATATGTTCTCCTGATAACCGATTGAAAGAAACATAGGATGAAATCGGATATTGTGTACCTAAAGAGTTTGCAGTGGAACATATATAATCCCTAGTCCATGTTGGCGGGTGTGTTTGTCTGCCAGAACGACGGGGCAGCTCATCTAATTGTTCAGGAGAATCAGATGATTCAGTAGCCACCTCTGCTGCGTCCACTGTTGAAGAAGGTAATGTAGTTTCTTCACTGGAGATAGGTGATTCAATTTCTTGATGTGGAGATTCCACCGGTGCTTGTGGGGTGAATGATTGAGGTGCCACAAGAAAACCAGGTGTAAATGATATATCTTCATCAGACGTAAGAAACTGATTGTTCTCAAATGAAGTATCTTGAGATGGATGGATCTTCTCTTTGAAGGGAAATATATCTTCATGAAAAACGACATCTCTGCTAGTAAAGAAATGTCCTGTGGAGAATTCCATAACATAATATCCCTTTTGAAGAGGAGGGTACCCCATAAAAACACATTGTGTTGCACGAGGGCTCATTTTATCCCGAGGACCTACACTTGTTGCATAACATAAACAACCAAACACTCTAAGGTGCTCATTATCTGGCTTTTTATTATAAAGCATCTCATATGGGGTTTTACCATGAAGGATTCGACTGGGCATGCGATTAATCAAATAGGCGGCTGTGACCACACAGTCTCCCCAAAATTCTTCAGGGATTGAAGCTTGATATTTGAGTGCACGGGCTACTTCTAAAAGATGTCTATGTTTCCTTTCTACAACTCCATTTTGCTGTGGAGTGTAAATACAGGAACTTTCATGGAGTATTCCAAGAGTAGACAATAATCTTATGCAGTCAGAAGAAAAAAATTCTCGCCCATTATCTGTACGAATTCGCTGTACAGATTTATCGAATTGATTTCTAATTAAAGAAAGGAAATTTGATAAATGTGTGAATGTTTGATTTTTCGACTGCATAAGGTATAACCATGTGGCACGACTATAGTCATCAACTATGGTAAGAAAGTAGCGTGACCCATCACGATGAGAAGTGTGATAGGGACCCCAGATGTCCATGTGAAGCAATGAAAATGGATTTTGAGTTCGAGATGTACTAACTGGGAATGATGCTCGAGTCTGTTTAGCTAAAGGACATATAGAGCATTTGGGATGAGGAAATTTAGCACTATGACCCAATCGTTGATGCAAAAGGATATTTTTATTATAGCTGATGGCATTACAAGAAATGCTTTTATTTAATAATGATAAATCTCCTGGAGAATTGGCCCAAAAATAAAGTCCTTGTGCCTCATTACCCAAGCCCATCACTCTGCCAGTCGAAAGGTCCTGAAAGACACAATTTTCGGAATTGAATATGACTTTACAGGAATTGTCCATACATACTTTAGAAACTGAAAGAAGATTGAACTCAAAATCTGGAATGTATAGGACATTTTTAAGAATAAAATTCTGACCAAGATGTACGGTACCGATTTTGGTAACATACGTAATGTTCCCATTTGGAAGACGTACCGTAACAGGAGATTGTGTGTTTGTATGAATATGGGAAAATAAGTGTTCATTACAAACTATGTGGTCACTAGCACCTGAATCGATAATCCAAGCATCAATAGATAGTGAATGCCTTTCATGTAAAAATGTACCTGAGAATCCTGCATTAGCATCTCCAGTCTTTAGTTGGCCCAAGGCTTGGATAATATTTTCATACTGTTGTTGAGTAATGGTCTGCTGAGATGTTCCACCACTCTTCTGTGCAGTAATTTGATAGACTGAAGATTCCCTTTCCTTTTTATTATTGGGCTTCCCATGTAGTTTCCAACATGTATCAACAGTATGGTGCGGTCGTTTGCAATAGTCACAATATTTATTTTTAAATTTTGAAAATTGCCCACTGACCTTGCCTGTTGATGTGCCAAAACGATTGCCATTGGATGATTTGTAAACCGGCGCTGACGTGGCTAAATATCGGCCGTCCGATCCAGCCGGATAATTGATCAAATATTGGCCGTTCGATCCAGCCGGATCGCTCAAATATGGACCGTCCGATTCAACCGGATAAGTCACTGATCTGTAGCCGTCAGATTGCGCGCGTCGATCCCAGCCGTTCGTCGCGCGTCGATCCCAGCCGTTCGCTGCGCGTCGATCCCAGCCGTTCGCCGTAAACAACTGATCTGGACCGTCCGATCCAGGTCTTCTATCCAGGCCGTCGATCTGTGAGAAAACCCTAGGGTTTGCCTCATTTCGTCTCCTCGACGCCGCAGCAGCGAAGGCTTTCTCTCTCGCGGATGGCACGAGCCCGAGGCTCCCCCCTGTTCCGGCGACGGTCTCCGTCGCAACGAAGCCTGAAGGAAATGTTGCGAAGCCGTTTCCTTCGCCGATCCGAGCCATTTCGTTCGCGGCAGCCCTTTGGTTCTCCTCCTGGATGGCTAATTGGAAGATTCGGCCGAGCGGAGGTTGAGGATCCATCGCAAGTATCTGCGATCGAAGGCCGGCGTAAGTGTCATTCAAGGTGAGTAGGAATCGAGTAGCCCTCTCCTTTTCCTTCATCGCATGAAATTGACGGAGGGTGGCCTCTGGCCCTTCCAATTTGTCTTCAGCTGAATCTATTTCGTTCCATAGTGATGATAATCGGTTAAAGCAGGCGGTAACCGAGAGGTTCCCCTGTTTTAACTCAGTTAGGGCTTGTGTTAACGAAAAAATTCTAGCTCTATCTAATTTCCCGTACATTTCTTGCACATTGTCCCAGAACGTCTTCGGATCTTCGGTCGGAGGAAGCCCGGCGGCGACATTGGGTGCTAAACAATTCCCGATCCAGGAGCGTACAAGTTGATTGCAGCGATTCCAGAGCCTCTGCGAAAGTTCATCCGTCGGGTAAGGGATGGTTCCATCAATGAAACCATCCTTGGTTTTGGTAACAAGGGCACGCCGAAGATCACGAGCCCAGGCGTGATAATTCCTCGTTCCAGTGAGTTGATGAGCAATTAGCCGCAGCTCCGGTCCGTCCGCCGGCGAAGTATAAAGCGGATCTCCCAGCTCCGGCCGTCCTCCGTTGAACGGAAACAGGTAAGGAGGTGGAACCGGGTAAGATTCGGTTCCGTGACCCGGTGTGAATCCGGGTCTGTAATTCGTAGATGTTTGGCCCGACTCACCAGTCGGATTGGTCCCATACGGATGTTGGGACCATGGTGTGGCATACCATGGGGCTGGAGGCCAATAAGTTGGCCCTGGATTCTGTACTAAAGCAGGAGCAGGCGCAGAGGTAACATTAGTTACCTGTTCTTCCTGTTCTTCTAAAGTCGATCCGTCTGGATGAGAAACTGAGATCCCCTGGTTCTGTGTTGATGAAATTTCTTCTGAGGGATTCATAACCTCTTTGTCTTTTGTCATGGCACCAAAGATGAACTCCTAATTGCTTTGCTAATCTGTTTTGCAGGAAGAAATCCTCAACAGCAGATCAGAGGGAAGCAATGGCAATTCAAGAAAAGTCGCGGAAGCTAGGTCAGGAAACGTAGCTCTGATACCATGAGAGAAAGGTAATAGGAATTCTGGGGAAGATTGTATTTCTGACTTGTATTGAATTGTGCCATTACATTGTACATAAATAGTACAAGAAGGAAGAAATACAATAGGAAAGGTAATATACATGTATTGGTGTTTCCTATTTACTGATATATACTAGAATCAATTATGTACAGAATTGGAATCTAATATATTCCAACAAATACAGAGCCCTGCACCGAGTAAAGCACCTTTTTAAGTCGCCATATGCTTGTATCTTTGTATCCCTAGCATGCTTCGCTGTTCCACAATATGCACCGAGTAAAGCACCTTTTTAACTGCCACATTACGAAAATATGTGACCAAAATATGTGAATAGGAGATATGAATAGAATATCAATAGCCAGAATTATTGATTGGAAAGGAAAAATGAAGATTATGTTGGAACATGATAGATACTCCCATACTCATCCATTCACATTTTGAAATTAGAGGTGATAATTTTTAACAAGACGGGTAAATGCGACTCGAATATAACATCGAGATAACTCGTTTGGGTTTGCAATTAACCAATTCTTTATGTGTTATCTCCGTGTCAACTGAGTCTATCCCTCATAATCAAGAACACAAAGAAAGACCAGAGCAAAGTTTTTGTACCCTCTAAACTAGTGCAAATTTAGCTCTCCTAATTATTCAAAATTGCACCAATTAATCCAAATCTGCTATTGCTATTCTATTCATATCAAGTTGCTGCCGCCGCTGCCTGCGACGGGAGGTGGAGAGATGGAAAAGGGGGAGGAAGAGAAGGCCCTGGAGAGGAGAGAGCTCGAGGTCATCCCACGTCTCCATTGTTCTCTGGTATTCGGTGATCTTCCCCGTCTGCTTGACTTGAGAGCTCGCTTCCACCGTCATTTTTTTTTTCTTTTTTTGGTGGTTAACGGAGGGGCTTTTCCGAAAATAGTTTATTCTTGAAAGACCTAAACTAAATTCGAAAGGAGCTACTTTTCCCTTCTTCTTCTTCTTCTTTTTCTAAAAAAAACACGTCCAATGAAAATCCTAAAATTTGTCACGAAATTGTAATTAAGTATTAAAACATACAAAAATTACAAAAAATCCTAAAATTTATCGAATTGGTGCAATTGAAAATCCACCTAACTTGACTGACATAAAATGAAGCCCTTGCTGCCTGGCTATTCTTCTTCTTGTCTTTTTTTTTTTATTCTTTTTGTTAATTTTAACTTAATTCTCATTTAATTTAAACAAATTTCTTTTATTAAAATCAAATTTTGAAACGATGTTGTTTTAGCTTTATGTTTTGTGTTTTAGCCACATCATCATCAAGTATGTGAAGGAAAATATTTAAAAAGTCGCGTTAGTATTTTTCTTTAGCCAACTTGAACAATATTAACATAATGACTCGATTGCATTAATAATAATGAACAAGGTGGGGAGAGACTATCAATACTAGTAGTTCTCTTTGGGCCCCATCATAATGATTCTACATGCGCTAGAGGACATTTGGTTTGGGCCATGATTACTACCCGGATCCGAAGATTGAAAATTAGAGAGCTCGTGGATGCAGCCCGATCTACATGATATCAATCAAGAAGTCCTTCTACACCAGATATGCAACAGTTAGGTATCGTAGCATGAGCCGTTCAAAGGCTCACTCATGTCGTAAATCAAAGATCTCTTAAGAGATATGTGATCTTTTCACCAATAGACTAATCACCCAAATATAGAAGAAGTTTATTAAATTAACCACATTGGATTGCATTTTTTTTTTTAAATATAAATGCAAGACATGTAAATTAGAGGTGTGTAAAAGAATTGGAAACTATCCAAAACCGAACCATATCTACCTAGAATCGGCGGACAGGTGTGAAACTGCAAGGAGACAGGGCAAAAGTAGGATTAGTGTAGGACCGACAAAAAAAAAAAACTAGATGGGTACATATATAACTTTTTTTTTTAAATGAATTTTATATAGACCATCTATGTGCTATATTAGAGCCTGAAGATGACTAAAGTGAGTTCAATTTCAGTTTTTGAGAGCTCTTTTTAGCGAGTTAGATTCTATGGGCTGGATGAAAAATAGGGGAACCTCTAAAGGGTGTGTCCCATGACCGAGCAAATAACTTGGGTGCTAGAGGCGTCTTTGGTCTAACATTCTACAACTCTGAACGGAGATGATGGACCAAGGAATTGTTTACCATAGGTGTTGAGGAGGATTGGCTTGTGGTCCAAAGCAATTCCAGTGAGGTGAGTCATGATGGCTTTCAAAAGCTAATGATGCCAATTTGGATTGAAGTTGCACCTAACAACTGTTCAAAACACTCGAGAAAGAATTTGTTAAGGACATTTTGACCGGTTCCATGGACCAATTCAGAAATCGAACAAGTCTTGTTCCTGGGTGGGTCCATGAAACTAATAGACGATTCCCAATTTCAATTTTTTTGGAATAGTCCTTAGTGGGCAACTCCCCATTACCGATCACCTCCAATGTAAATGTATTGTTTCATGCTATATTCATTCATCCGCTAGGGGAAGGTATAAGCACCAGGGCAAGAACGCCTATCTGGATTGGCTTTTTAATTTTCATTTAATACAAAACAAATGGTTCAAGCACTTCAAATTTTTTTTTAGAGTTTTCACAATATTTAAATGTTGATACATGAATTCACATATAAATTTTTCATAATTTTCTAAAACTAGAACGACATTCTAAACTCTAGGAAAAAATTCAAATAAGGGCTGAAAGTTAGGTCATTATCTTATAAAATGACTAAACGTGGCTTTTTTTTTCAATTAAGGTCGTGAAGTGATCAAGTTAATCAAGGGTCTATGGTCAGTGGCAGACATCTTTCCATTGATTAGTACTGGGGCAACTTTATCAGAATTTTTAGATTAGGTAAAAAATGAAGACAATCACCAAATTGAATTGGCATTATGGTTCTTCCTTCAATTTTTCACGTTTTCTTTCTTCTCCGCTGCTCAAACAAATGGCTCTCACCCTCTCCTCACCCGGTCCTCGTCGCTACTCGCCTGTTCTTCGAGAGCTTCAGTCTGTCATCACGTCTCCTTTCTCAGGTTCCATCATCCACGAGCTTTAAGTCCTTCGCGAGGTCCGAGTCGGTCGATCGCGAGCTTCTGAGTCCTTCAATGCCTCTTTCGCTCTAGTGCATATTTTTCTTCTTTTAGTGCCGGTCGATTGGAGAAAATTGGGTGGTTGCTTTCATTAACTCCATCAGTGATGGGAGGCATGGCCCCTGAGCTCAAGCTCTGGACGGCAAATTGTTGAAGAACAGGGCACGAGTGATGTGGCAGCTGGTATTTTAGTTGTATGTAATCGTGTCATTTTTCCTTGTGTTAGTTAAGCATGAAACTCGATCTTGATGATGATGACTCCATAGCTTAGTTCCTGAGCCAGTTTGGGCACCGGCTGTAGTGTCTGGAACTGATGGTTACCCATTATTCACCCAGAAGAAAGAGGGGAAGGAGGGCGGTCCGATCAATTGGATTTTTTGCAGTCCATATGAAGTACCCAGTTAAGCGGTTTAGTACCCTTACTCGGATTGGTAGTGCTGGATTCCGACAACTGGCTGTACGCAGGAAGGCTTTTCTGTAGAAAATGCTTCTTTTATGCCTCGGGTATTAGCCACAGCTTGTATTCATTCAATAATTCTACCACGTCATGAAGGACTGCGAGATGCCTTGTCCCTCCGAGTACTCCGCCGTAAAGTCCCTAAAGTCTAATAAGGTGGTAGAAAGAGCAGTTACGGCGCTTTACTAATAACATAAAAAAGGGGTATGGACAGAAAATCTGCAACCGTCTTTGGCCTTTCTTTTCTTATCCTACCAACTTTATTCACTCCAACAGAATCATTTCCGTCTCTCTCTTCGATCGAAGAACTTCCATCCCTGAGTAACGAGAGGGATGAAGTAAAATAGGTGGGCCCTGACTTGGAGACTCAACGTAACGAGGTGAGTAGTGCAGTTGACTCCTTTCTTTCTTCCTATAAAAAAAATCGCTGTAAGAGGCGATTTTTTGATAAAGGTATGAGAGCAACTGAAGCCTATTATCCCTAGAGTAACTTTTATCCGTTGAGCGACAGCCCTTCCACTTGGCACTGTCGGATCACTAAGGCGGACTTTCGTCCCTACTCGACGGGTGGGTCTTGCTGTCAAGCTCCTTTCTGCTTTTGCACTCGAGGGCCAATCTTCGTCCGACCCAAGGAAACCTTTACTCATTTTGGCAACTAGTTGAATGGCACTGGCATCTCATCTAGACTAGATCGATTCCCTAAGAGTTTCTTCTCTATAAGGCGATTTGGCCCATTTTCTCTTTCCTCTTTTTCTTCCCTAGAAATAAGGTACGCCTTTCTTTATCATGACAGCCTTCCTTTATTCGAAATGAATTCGTCTCAGAAGGACACAAAAAAAGAAAGAAGAAAAGGGCTATCTTCGTTTTCACCTTGCCCCGATGATGCACTCTTTGCTCGCAAAGCTACATACCGGAAAAAAGAAAAAGACTCTCTAAACCTTTGAGAAGAGAAACGTTGGTTTGACCGACGGACTACGTGGGAAATCCGAGATCTATGCAAGCTGCTACATCTTCTCCCCTTGCCCTTTTTCGACAGAAGAACTACAACTCTTCTCTTAGATAGCGGTTGATCGCTCGATTCCTTCTTCTCCTTCTTCCAGAACCCGAACCAATCTCTTGATTCACATGAATGTGAAACCATTGCAACCGATCTTGCATACCAATCATCCGCCTCTTATAGTAATGATACTAAGCCAAGGTTTTTATGGATATAATATGTTGCCTAGGAGCTTAGAGAAAGGTAGCAAAGTAATATTTTCTTTTGAAAGCAAAGAGGAGTGGAGTGGCGGTTGCGCAAGCAAGCGAAGTATAATAAGCCAAAACAATTATGCAACTTGGCCCCTTCAATCCAACCAACTCCATAGATCTTTGGTTATTCGAAAGCATGGCTTTGAGGACAGTAGCCTTTTGTTGGATCATAGCCTGCATCAACTCATTATTTGATTCCTCAATCTGTCTGTTGTCTTCAAGCAACGAGATTGTCGCTTTCTAGCATGATGGTTGCAATGGCAAACAGATTGACTTCCATGGCCGTGCGTGAAGATCCATCAGAAGCATCCTCATCCCCGACCATTAAGAGGGTAGGCTCCTTGACCTCGGGAAGTGGAACTCCCATGGGGGTGCTGCATGCGTAGCCTAGCCCAGTGAATCGAGAGTAAATCACCACTTGCAATTGAATCAGTAAGCGCTTTGAACAGAATAAAGGCTGCTATTGTTATTGAATCAGCTGCACATGAATTTCACTCCATCAATAAGCCATGTAGGCAACTTAACCTAATTCCTTTGGAAAGGCTTTCATCGGCCTTTTGTAACATGCAGTGTACTAGTGAATAGGAAAAGCGGATTAAGATTACTAATGTGTCTCGGCAGTCATGACGATCCCCACACCGAAAATCGCAACAAA
Source organism: Eucalyptus pauciflora (assembly GCA_007663325.1). Taxonomy (NCBI): domain Eukaryota; kingdom Viridiplantae; phylum Streptophyta; class Magnoliopsida; order Myrtales; family Myrtaceae; genus Eucalyptus; species Eucalyptus pauciflora. The sequence continues at coordinate 3,851,041 of VMYD01000006.1, read as the reverse complement.
AGAGACAAGCTCACTGAAATAAAGACCTATTTGAACTAGAAAGTAAAGTCTAAGAGAAAAGGAAAAAGGAGCCACCCACCTCCTAGTAGTTCTGGATCGAAAGACTCAGGGTATTTTTCCTGCGCTCTATTCCAAAGTCCCATTCATCACTGCTTTCTGTTAAAAAGAAAAGAGCTGCTCCTTGTACCCCATTCATATAACACATGAGATGTATAGGCATTTTGAAACCAACCGGTTGCATTCTTCCTTCAAATTCTGGAATATCTACCTTAATGTCATAATCTCGCTGGAAATCAAATCATAGTTTCTACCATACTATCGGATCTCATAGAATACTATACCGCTAATTCAAGTCCGCTCATTTCATTTAAGACATGCTGTATATGACCGGCAGCGGGTTACTAGAGAAGAGGGGACCACTTCTTTCTCCCTTGCCTTGCTCAATCTTCCTTTTCTTATTGAAAGTAGCAAGCCACTCCACTACTAGTATAGAGACTAGATAGAAGGTTGCTCATCCAGCCCGATGGATCCATTGTTTATGCAGTAGTGTGATGCAAACAAGTAAGCTTAGTAAGGTATAGGTTGGGGAAAACTCCAAAACTAGGGTTCCAAAAAGCTTACCTTATATATATATATATATATCAAGTTTTCGAAAGGGGGACCCCTGCTATATATACCCCTAAACTACAAGTTAGCGCGCAAGGGCTGAATGTAGAGCAATCTGCCCCTACAGCCTTTGATCAGTAGATTATTTAGAACTTCGGAAGATGGTCAAGGTAGCTTGCTTCCAAGCCATTGCACTAGATGCGCATGTAGTTGTAGTAGTCGGCCCAGAAGGCCAAGGAAATGAAATTGTTAATTTAATGTCCTAGTAGGGCAAGGTTTAACACTATATAAGGGCCAGGGAAAGCGAAGGTGGAAGTTGGTGGCAGGGCTTGCTTAACCACACACACGGAATTGGGATGTCTCTCGCATGCAACTCTTTCTATCGGGAAAGCCTCACGGAGTTTTCTCTTAGGATGTCAGGGTCAAATCTAGTTGGAATTGGCTTCTTAGACTGATCATAACAGGACCGTGTATGTTGAATACCACTTGTCTTCCTGAGGATTTGTGTGTAAGAAAGAGTGCCACCACTGTGCGGATACCCTCGGAGATCCCAGTAAATACATATGTGTTAACAATGCTTCCTAGACACTAATTGGAAAATAAATATACTATCACGTTGGGATAAGATAGTAGGAGATCATAAACTTATGGCCAGAAGGATGGATTACAGATGGGTGGTGATAAATGAGGTAGACCACTAACCAAGTCTTTTCACTTAACTTCACTAAGCTGTTGAAGTTAAGATGTCCCAAACAAATTTGTAATACCATAATTAGGCTTTGTACCTATTTGCACCTACGTCACTCGGCTCGTGCACAACCCCGCCCCCTTATGTTATGGAATAATTGAACTTCTTGCTAGGCTGGTTATTCAGAGCTAGCAATTGGCTGCTGGAAGATGAGGTTCATCGCTCACTGGTAGGTAACTGACGCCTTATTCAGACCGAAGGGCATGACCTGCCAGCAGAATAGTCTGTTCGTCCAACAGCACCTAGACAAGGGAACGTTGTTTTTGCCTCGTCCTCTTTGGAGATGAAAATATGGTTATACCTCAAGTGATCGTCCATGAACGACATAATTTTTTGTAAAAAAAAAAATACAATCGATTAGGATCTAATATGGTACCGTGACATTTTTTACCCAAAACAAGGGCGATACATCCCTTTCAATTGGTCTACGGTGTCATTGTAGAGAATCCCTGCCCTGTTTTCCACATGGTTATTTCCTAACTTGCTCTGGTAAGATGTGGGCACAAAATGCTATTGTGCTCTATTGTTGCGTAGCAATAGAAATAGAAGCCCGCTCATGCTGCTTCGGCAGCGCTTTTTCGCCTTCTCTTCGCTCTGGATAGGAGCGCTAGTGGACACGGGGAGGGAGCAGGCGAAGCATGTCGTTCGTGAAAATCAGGTTGATCGAGATTTCTGCCAAATTTAGTCCTTTCTGGGTGGCTATTGAACTTTGAATATGGAAGGCCCGGGCAAGCTTGGTATCCAGGAAAAAAACATATTAAAAATCTATGTAAGCTTGCTATTCTTTTTCTCTCTCCCGCATTAAGTCCGTGAAGAGGGGGCTACGGGTGATGAGACCGTTCGGCGTTCGCACACTTTGACCATGTCGGCAGCACTTTTTTCTTTTTTCTTTTTTAAATGTTCATGAAAACGCATTCTTTCGAGGGGAGCCATGGGATTCCAACAGTCTCCACCATCGTCTCAGTCAATTCCATGACTCAAACGGCGACTGACACGCCTGCGCACTAGCAACCTCTAGTAGTCCTTCAGTTTTGAGCCTTTGGTTGGAACTTGGAACCCTATTCGTTGTAACCCGATAAGATCGCAAACCCGGAATCCAGTGATGCCCGCTGCACCATCAGGGATGGGATTGTATCAGCTCCTTTATCGAAATGATCAGAGCATACGAGTTGACCGAAGCCGTCGTTGTTGGTTCCTGAATTCGTTACATCGCAACTATGAGAAATTCGATACAAGCGAGGAGTGAGAACTAAGGGCCTACGCAACGTGCACGGCACCAACTCTTAATGCAAGAACATACAAATAAATGATTTGAAATTGAGCCTTTCCCCGGCAAAAGAACACCTCAAGTGTCAAAACTTAGCATAACGAGACATTAAATGCCAAAAAATACGAAAGTCATATGTGCCACTTTTTTTTTTTTTATGAAAAATAGGATATTTGAATATCACATCCGGTGAACCCCGCCGGAAATTCTACGTGGCAATTTTTTATTAATTTTCTCGCTTACGTGGCTTGCCTGAAGGCTGATTCAGCAAAGTCACACAAAAACAACTTCGTTTTGGTGCAATTCGAATTTTAATATAAAAGAAGAAAAGGGGGAGGAGGAAGGTAGTCGACGATTGATGGCTCAACCCTCACCACCGCTTCCTCCCCGTTGTCACCTAAAAGGTGGGGGTGGATCCGAGAGGGCTGCAACCCTCGCCCCATATCTGGGCGAGGGCTCACAGGCCCTCGCCGCCGGTCAGCTAGGTTCGCCAGCCCCTAGCTAGGGCTCGGCGACCCCGGTCGACGCACCCCCACCTTTCCAGCGACGGTGGAGGGGCGACGGTGGCTCAACCGTTGACTGCCTTCCTCCTCCTCCTTTTTTTTTTTTTGGAAAATTTGTTCTAAATTTAATTTAATTAATTTTTATATTAATTATTTATCACGTCAAACCAAAACATCTTTTTGGTATTGTCTAGCTACATCAGCGTGCAAAACGACATCGTTTGCACTAGGCTTGTCGGAAAATCACACGTTAGCATTTTGGCCGAATTTTCTCGCCATTGGCACTTTAATTGATCCATTTTGCTCCAATTTTAACACTTAAATATCACTTTTCTTACTTTTGCCACTTAAATGTCCATCATGCTAAGTTTTGGCACTCCAAGTGTCATTCTGTTGGCTTCCCCCCCAACTTGTGATGAGAACTCTTGCTAAATCGTCTCTAGGCTCTTGCAAAGAACAAGATCAATCGAAGCCGACACTTTAACATAGTAGAAAGAGAGAAGATTCTATCAGATGTTTTAATTATGCTTTTTTTCAATCATGCACTCGAAAGATCAACATCCTCTGCCTTATGGGAACCATCTTCACGTATGAATCATCTTTCATTCATTGCCTCGCGACCAAAGGTTGGTTGAATGTGAGTGAAGCTAGCAGACAAATTTGAGGGAAAAAGGATAGATGTTATAACTTCACAATAAGTGAACATAACGCAATCCAGGATTAGCATTTCACCAAGAATTGATCCAATCCAAGCTTAGTATCTCCTCAAAAACTAAACCGATAGAAATTGACTTAACCCTATCAACAGCCAGCCGATACAACCATGTAACAAGTAAATAAAGGCTGAATTATAAATGAGACAAAGCCAACAACAACTCCGAGATTTTATGTGGAAAATCCAAAGTGAGAAAAACCACGGATAGGCCGCAAACTTTCACTAATTATTAAGAATAGTAGGATATAAAAAGTTCTTCTCTAGTTACACATTATAAACACAACATCAATAGCACAACGGTATTTCCATCACTACAAAAGTGAATTAATACAAATGGAGGATGAAACCCTGATCTCGAATAGAAAATTTGGAGAAGGTTCTCAAAGAACGAAACTGATCAATTCGTGGACCCTCGGACTCATAAACAATGTACTCAAATTTGAGCCAATTCTAACAACATTCAGCTTTCAAATTAGGATCGCGAAGTTGTAGCCCTCTTTTCCTTTCCTTCTCCCCTGTTCGCTCGGTCTCACGCCCTCTCTCTGTTTTTTTATCTCCTTTCAGGCTCCACTCTCGAAGCTGTAGTTCAACACTTGCATGATTGCTTCTTAAGATTCATGCACTCCGATACTTTCTATACTCTAAACATTCAGGTCAACTCAAGTCAAATCAAGTGCCTCTCTATTTTTTATCTCCTCTCAGGCCTCCACGCTCGAAGCAGTAGTTCAACACTTGCATGATTGCTTCTTAAGATTCACGCGCTCCGATACTTTATATACTCTAAACATTCAGGTCAACTCAAGTCAAGTCAAGTGCCACTAGATGTCTCAGCGAGTCATCCCCGAAATGATTCAATCTGTGGATAACATCGATACGGGATCCGAATGATTGAATCAGATCCTCCTGTGGCCTATCCATGGTGGTCCCACGCTCCTGTGGCCTTCTCTATAAATGGAACGTTTCAGGTCAAGCGAGGCACCATCATAGCTATCTCAGCATCTCCTCACTGACACTAGCGAACCCGAAAATGAGTTCGAGCCATTTCTGTTCAGTGGCCTTCCCTGCTGTCTTGATCCTGGAGCTCATGATCACGAGCTTCGCTTCTTGTAGCGCTCCAGGGAACGAGACCGATAAAATTACTCTGCAAGAGTTCAGGTCCCTCTTAACAGATGATTCTGCAGGAACGTTGGCCTTCTGGAATGACTCCCTCCATTTCTGCCGATGGACTGGAGTCACTTGTGGTCTCAAACACCAACGAGTCACCGCCTTGAACCTAGATGGACGAGATCTGGCTGGGACCGTGTCCCCTTATATCGGAAACCTTTCGTTCCTCCGATACCTGAACCTCGCAAACAACTCTTTCCATGGTTTCATTCCTCCTGAAATCGGGCGCTTGTTCAGGCTTAAAAACCTGATCTTGAGCCACAACACCTTAGGAGGTGGAATTCCTAGAAATCTCTCCCTGTGTCTTAGCCTCGTGACTCTCGAGCTCGACTATAATCGTCTCCACAATCCCATTCCTTCCGAATTTGGGTCACTGTCGAAACTCCGGAAGCTCTCCCTTCCGAACAACAATCTCATGGGACCAATCCCCGCTTCCATCGGAAACCTTTCCAACCTCGAAGAGCTTCATCTATGGAGCAACAACCTGACAGGAGGAGTTCCCATTTCTATAAGCCAAACGAGGCTTAAAATTTTCGAGGCTGGTGAAAACCAGCTGATAGGTGGCTTCCCCTCTGCTCTTTACAACTTGTCATCCCTCAATACCATAAGCTTGACCGAAAGCCAGTTCTCTGGTAGTATCAGGAGAGACATAGGCCTTCTGCTTCCAAATCTGCAAATTTTATATCTGGCAGCTAATCAGTTCACAGGTCACATTCCCGATTCACTCTCCAACGTCACCAACATAGCAGAAATTGATATCCCCTTCAATAACTTCACCGGACATGTCCCGGCCAGCTTCGGAGGGCTTCAAAACTTGAGCTGGCTCAGCCTTGCGTATAATTTTCTCGGCGCAACCGACGGTCTGAGTTTCCTTGCTGATTTGGCCAACTGCAGAAACCTTGAACATCTGAATTTAGCATATAACCAGTTCGAAGGCGAGCTGCCTGTTTCTGTTGGTAATCTCTCAACCCAACTGAATTGGCTACGACTGTCGGGAAACAGAATACGTGGGAGAATTCCTGAAGCAATTGCAAACCTCTTTAGTCTACAACTATTAGTTATGAACGATAACATGCTAACAGGCAACATTCCAATGTTTATTGGGAGGCTATCAAACTTGCAATATCTGAGTTTGGGCCAAAACAAGTTGACTGGACACATACCTTCAACCATGGGTAACATCACCGGTCTGATAAAGCTATCCTTGTACAACAACAGCTTAGAAGGAAGCATACCTTCGAGCCTCGGCGACTTCAAGTCCCTGCAAGTTCTAAGCCTCTATCATAACAAATTCACCGGGACCATTCCTAGCCACATGATCAGACCGTCCTCCCTCATAATAATTCTGGATGTATCTCACAACTCTTTGTCTGGGCCCCTGCCGCCCGATGTTGGAAACTTAAAGAACCTCATTTTTCTCGACGTTTCATACAATCAAATTTCAGGTGAGATTCCTACAACTTTGGGCAACTGTTTGGGATTCGAAGAGCTGTATATGCAGTCGAACCATTTTCGAGGACCCATTCCTCAGTTCGAGGGGTTAAAAGGCATCCGTTTTCTCGACCTTTCCAATAACAACCTATCAGGGCAAATCCCAGAGTTTTTAGTTAACTTGTCGTCATCGCTGCAATTCTTGAATTTGTCTTTCAACAATCTCGAAGGCGAAGTACCTGTACGTGCGATATTTGGAAACACTAGTGCCTTCGAAGTTGACGGCAACCAAGATCTATGTGGGGGCATACCTGAACTGCGTTTGCCTTCATGTCCAGCAAAATCGTTCCCGAGATCGATGAAGCATAGACCTTTGAAGTGGGTGGTGGACATAATCATTTGCGCTTCTTGTGCAGTGGCATTACTGTCCTTAATATCTCTTTTCTGGTTGAGAAACTCAAAGAAGGAACATCTGCCTACCCGCTCCTTCGGCCATTTTCACGAGAGAATTTCCTATGATGCTCTATTCAAAGCTACCGACGGATTCTGTTCAAGCAAATTGATTGGCTCAGGTAATCTTTTATGTGGATGAACATTTAACTACAGCAAATGAGTACAAAGAACACACTTCATAGTTCATACAGTAGTACCACGTCGCATGACCGCAATAACTTTTAACTCTTGTTCAGGTAGTTTTGGCAATGTGTACAGAGGAACTCTTGGTCCCGACGGAAAAATCGTGGCCATTAAGGTTTTGAATCTCCAACAGAAAGGAGCTTTCAAGGGCTTCTTGGCCGAATGCAAAGCACTCAGCAGCATTCGGCATCGTAACCTTGTTAAGATCTTGACTGCTTGTTCGAGCATCGACTCCCATCGTAATGACTTCAAAGCCTTGGTATACGAGTTCATGGTAAACGGCAACTTGAACATTTGGTTACACCCCAACGACGAACACATGCAATTCAAACCTTTGAGCTTCCTGCAAAGATTGAACATCGCGATCGATGTGGCCTCTGCTTTGGATTATCTTCACCACCAATGCCGAACTCCGATCATCCACTGTGATCTGAAGCCAAGCAACATTCTTCTCGACGATGATTTCACAGCTCATATAAGTGATTTTGGATTGTCGAGGCTCATTTTCGATTCTAACAATGACATCTTTTTGAGTCATCTCAGCTCCTCTGCTTTTAAGGGAACCATGGGTTACATTGCTCCAGGTACTACTTTAATGATCACAAACACATTTACATTCACACAATCAAAAGATTTCGATGACCTTGTAGAGTAATCAAGCTAATGGGAACTTTTTCTGGGCTGGCAGAATATGGAATGGGCGTTCGTCCATCAACAAGTGGGGATGTGTACTCTTTCGGAATTCTCTTGTTAGAGATGTTCACTGGAAGACGACCAACGGACGATGTATTTAAAGAGAATTTTAACCTTCAGAAGTTCGTCAAGTCAGTGTTGTCAAAGCGAGCAACAGGGATTTTGGATCAGTCAATTTTCTGCGGAGAAGTAGGCGAAAGCATGGACGAGGAGGGGATATGGAGAGACTGTGGAACCGACCAAGCCGAATGTCTGATATCGGTTTTCGAGATCGGATTAATTTGCTCAGCAGAATCGCCAAAAGACAGGAAGGACATGAATGGAATTGCACGGGACTTGCTCTCAATCAGAGACAAGTTTCTCAAAACCGGCATCCATGAGGATAGAATACAGAGCCCTGCACCGAGTAAAGCACCTTTTTAAGTCGCCATATGCTTGTATCTTTGTATCCCTAGCATTGCTTCGCTGTTCCACAATATCTTTGGATTTAGTAAATCGGCTCGCATGATAACAAGTATCGGGACAATTACTGAGAGCCTGATCGATATATCCTACTTTCTCTTTTCATATTTTGCAGGGGACAGGTGCGAGGAGGCGGCCTGTTCCACCTCCGGTTTTTGAGTGGGACGGGGGGAAACTGTAAATAGAGGCGGGCACGACGTAGCTTGTTAGAGCCACGCGGCTCTTTCCATGTCAATGGCGGGCTAGCTTGGGCATCTACGAAGTCCTTCGTCCATAACTGAGCTACCAGGGAGGGCCTTGGACTTTGAGGGGCTTCAGCTTGCTAGCTGGTGAGCCTCCGAACCAGCAGCTTCTGGTTGGTCAGCAAGCAAAACTAGCACGCTCTGCATAATAAATAAAACATGGACTTCATGCTTATTTTCCTGTTTTGAGACATCTATATGTACTTGGGTCCGGTCACGTTGTTGTGAGATCCTATGGAATCGTCCATCAAGAACGAGAACCTTCCAAGAGTCCTCGAGGCCGTGACGGAAGGTCTCCATGCACTGCTGTAATAGTGTAATGTATGAATGGATTTCCTTCTTATGTCCTTCAGCCAAATCGTCCTTCTTCTTTTCTGGGAAAGTAGAAACAGCAACGTTGATACTGATACTGCCAATTCGGTTGCGCGACGACTCGGTTTTCTGCTTATCCCTTGATCTATACTGAGAACCCAGCGATGGATTCCTAGTTCCATCGGCCAAATCAGCTTTTACTTCGAGCCTTTCCGATTTAGTCAGACAATTTATTTTAGAGATTGTATGCATCACGCCACCAATTACACGATCCTATTAAAAAGAAGAAGAAGAAGAAAAATTGGATCTCGAGCAAGCTACTTCCCGTGTGCTTACATTCAGTTTATTCGGCATGCAGAAAGAGCATTAGTTTTCACTTTCATTCTGTTCTGTAAATCTGTGATCTAAATCTGTGATCTCCCAAATTTTGTGAGTAAAATGAAATAAGAGATGATTATAAGTTGACAAATTGGATCTTATACGCTGAATGGCCTGCCAAGCATGGTAGCTACTGCATATTTTGGCCCGATGTTAGTGTGTGGTACACACTGTGTACTAATCATTTTGGCGGGCGCGTGCTAGCAAATGAGCAATGGTAGCTCTATTGGAATAGTCCATAAAATTTAGCATATTAAGTGATGTCATGGCCATTTTCTTTTTCAATAATAATATCATCACGTCGATTTACAAATTAAAGTAACCTTAGGGTGCGTTTGTTTCAGGAATTGGCTCGGCCTAGTGATAAATGGATGGATTTGGGCAAAAGTCTCACATGAAAAATTTCAGCTCAAAAAGTTACATGTAAACTTTATGAGATGGGCAGGTTTGAGCAATATTTTAGGCCTGCCTTTTGGGTTCGGCTCCAATGATGATTTTTTTACAAGTAGCAAAAAAATTCGCCAACACAATTTTTCTTAATTTTCTACTCAAACGTTTGGTTTGATGGAAATGAAGCGGAAATGGAGACCATTGCACTTTCAATTTGGGATTTGCCACATTTCAATTAAACACTCAAATATAATACATGCATCTGTCAAAAAATAGATAATATGAATATAGTGTTAAGGTCTGAAGAGCTCAATATAAAAGAATAAATTTTTATGTATAAATTGTGTGCGTGAACTTAGCACATCAACATGAAATGATTTTTCATACCATCAAATAAATGCTAATCAGTCTCATGCTGGATAATTCATTCCAGCGTATTTGGAAAAGAAGAAGAAGAAGATAAAACCGAAAATAGAAAACCTAGCAAAGCATCCTCCCCCAAATTCAAAAAGACGAACTTTGTGCGCGAAGCCCCATTTTTAGGGTTTTATCCCAGGGGGAGTTGCAGTAGTGCAGAGAGAGAGTATGAGGGGGAGATTGTTGAGGTTATCCCACATCTCTTGTGGAAGGGTTAATGGTCGATTTATAAGTGTGATGGAACATCTCACCCTTTAAGCTAGTTTTTGCAGTGGGAGAGGCCCAATACCATGTAACACTAGTATCAGAGCTGGAGATCTTGAGTTTGAATTTTTTTTTAGACCCAAGCTTAATACTAGGCAAAAGAAGAGGAAATGTTAAAATATTTAAATAATAAATCACGCCTTCATCAAATAACTTAAGTTTTTAGAATAATTGGTTGATTTCCACAAAATCTCACAATGCCTAAACACACTAAAGCTACAAACCAACGGGGCATAGAAATAATCCAGATTAAATACATAGGGACTATGCACCTTCGTGTTCATACATCGCCCACAAAAATAGAGACAAAAGAATAGGTAGCCCAAAAAAATTGGTGTAAAGAATAGAACCACAAATAGTTAATGTTTCACCGACCATGGCTCCTTTTCCCTCCTATTTTCCCCCTATTTTGGGTCATTAACTATTTATGGGGAATGCTGAGTCTTATATTTACATTCAGATTAATTATACTTGCAGAAACCGACATTCCCCATCAAGTGTGTATAAGCATTTGTACACACGTGCAGGGTGCTTACATGAATGTATGTGGCCAAGGACCTACTTATTAACCTTCCTCAATTTTCAAATGCCATAATTCCTTCTCCTGATTACCTTAGCACTACAATATCATCCATAGGGTGTCTTAAACAGCACCATCATGTTTTCTATCACTTCTGAAAAGGGCCGGCGATGCGATCTATAGGTCTGATTTTCCCTTTCTTTGCAAATTCCTGTGCTCATCATCGCAGCTTATAAACAAACTACTTATTCTGGCAAATTTATGTAATAGCATGTTCATTGACTGCCAGTGGAGAACCAGGAAACAAAGAATCTAACTAAGTTTCCAACAAAACAAAGACCACGGCTGCAAATGGTTTCTTCAGTCATTCAACATCAACTCCGGAACCTCCTCTAGCCACCCCGTAGTCACCTCCACCTTACAAATTTATTTTGAAATGTCTGCATTGCTAATCATAAATCAAATTCAGCTCAGTTTTCTTATCCATTACCACCATCCATCTTAAACTTCCTCAATTCCTTAAATCAAAATCAAAATCAAAATTAACGACGATAGTCGTCATCCAGGGATTCAATTACAGGCGAGAAAGCCGAAACGATCGACAGCAAGATGCTAGAACGAGCCGACTAGCCCCCTACGCAGTTCTCCTCCACTCGCCTACGCAATCAAAATCGCGAGCAACCTAGCGCCGACTTCCGACAAGCTCAAGCAACACATAAAGCGCCACTCACCATGACGATGCTCTTGCAGAAATGATCGATGGAGTGCGCGTCGAGGATCCTCCGCCTCTCCTCGTACGACCGATCGTAGTAGTCCCCCGGGACTCTCTTGAAAGCGAAGTCCACGACGCCATTGCTCCTGAGAATCGCCGAGAGGCGGGCTTCGGTGCCGGCGCCGGCACCGGAGCCGGAGCCGGAAACAGAATCCGCGATGCCGAGCGACGGCGACGGCTGTCCGGAGACGGAGAAGGGGGAGGGACAGAAGCTCCGGTTGAGGAGAGCGAGCTCGAGGTTGGAAATGCGCTCCAGTTCTCGGGACTGTACTCGCTCGAGGTCGTCCCACGCCTCCATCGTTCTCTGGCTTTCGGCGATCCTCCCCGTCTGCTTGAATTGAGAGCTCGCTTCCGCCGCCGTTTGGTTTCTTGAGTTAACGGGAGGGGCTTTTCCGGAAATAGCTTATTTTTAAAAGACCTAAACTAAACTAAAGGGGAAATTCTAAATAAAGGTACGAATTGTCATCGTTTTTTTAAATAAAAATTCGAAATAAATTTTATTTCAAATAATGACTTGAAGTTACCAAATCTTTTTAAATAAAGGGATGAAGTGAAACTTGTTTCAAATAAGAGTACGAAATAGCTATATTAATTTCAAAAAAGAGTATAACTTCTCAGACGAAAGGATGTTTTCATTTTTTAATTTATTTTTTTTGTTAATTTCTTTTTTTTCCCCTTCTCTCCGCGGGAAGCGAGGGCCACCCTCGCAGGCGTCGGATGAGGATCGCCCTTGCCTAAGTTGGGCAAGGCAAAGGTCACTCGAGCCAGATCTGGCGAGGGTGGCCCTTGCACGATGTTAGCGAGGGCAATTCTCACCAGCCCAGGCGAGGGCGACCCTCGCCAAATTTGGCAAGGGCAACCCTCGCCCTCGCCTGAGGTGGGCAACTTCCATCGACCATTGACAGCGATGGCCAAGGGAGGGAAGAGGAAAAAAGGAAAAGAAAAACGGAGAACCTCTAATGAGTGTTTTCCATGACTAGGCAAATAACTTGGGTGCTAGAGACATCTTGGATCCAAAATTCTACAAACTTGAAAAGAGATGATGGTCCAAGGGATTGTTCACCATAGGTGTTGAGGAGGATTGGTTTGTGGTCTGAAACAATTTCAGTGAGGTGAGTGACGATGGCTTTTGAAAACTGATGACGCTAGTCTAGGTTGGAGTTGCACCTATCAACTGTCTAAGACACCCAGGAATGAATTTGTTGGAGACCTTTCGACTGATTCCATGGATCCATCGGGAATCGGATCAAGTGGGTCCATGGAATCAATGAACGATTTTCGGTTCTAATTTTTTTTGAAAATGGTCTTTACTGTGCTGTTTCTGGTTTTAGGATAGGAACTGTCTACCCTAAATTTGATCATAAGGTATATGTATTGTTTCATGCAATAATCAATTCATCCACTAGGGGAAGTTATGAGCACCAAAGCAGAACGCCTATTTGGATTGGCTTTTTAATTTTTATTTAATACAAAACAAATGGTTGAAAATTTTCAATTTTTTTAAAGTTTTTAATTCTTGAAACTTTCACAATAGTTAAATGTTGATATATGAATTCACATACAAATTTCTCATAATTTTCTAAAACTAGAATGACATTCTAAACTATAGGAAACATTTTAAATAAGGGCTTGAAATTGGATCATTACCTTAAAAAATGACCAAATGTGATTTTGTTTTAGATAAGAGCTTGAAGTGATCAAATTAATCTTAAATAAAGGTCTATTGTCACCGGCAAACATTTTTGGGCAAGGACAATTTTGTCAGAAAATTAAGATTAGGTAAAAAATGAAGAAAATCACCGAATTGAATTGGCATTATGGTTCTCATTACGGACAGTGATGGCCCACGGCCATGGCGCAAGATGGTGGCTGGTTTGGGACAGGACAGCAGCTCACGGTGCTGTTTTTGGGAGCAAAACAGAAAAGAAACTAAAGAAAGGAAGAGAAGAGAAAGAAGGGAGGGGGTTGTCGTGAGGAAGGGGGAAAGAGGAGAGAGAAATAATAAAGTAATAGGAGGAAATTTTGGGGAAATTGCAGGGCGGGAAAGAGCCAAGTCCAGCCCGGGGGAAGGGCAGGAAACCCTGTTAGGACCCCTGGCGGTTTACCCTTCCTCTTTATTTACGTGGAGAGGGGGCTCCAATAACCACGGCCTTTGTTTAAGGTCCTTAGGCTGGACCAGAAGTTGGCGTACGTGAGGGGGTGGAAAAGTGGGAAAAAGAGGGAGAAAAAGAAGAAAGAGAGAAGAAAAGAGAGTAGAAGAAGAAGTTACCGTAAGTGAGGGGGTGGAAAAGTGGGAGAGAGGGAGAAAAAGAGATAAGAAAAGGGAGAAAGAGGAATTTTTTCTCTTCCACTTATGATATAAATATAATATGCAATTCATGGTTCGCTGCTAAATTGGTAAATGGTGGATTTGTTGTTATATTTCTTCAAATCTCATACGGGTGAGGAGGCCCCATCAATTCTTGGATTTTTCCTTTCCCAGTTGTTAATGAAAGCATAAAAAACAATCTTTATATACTAAAGTAAATAAGTTTCATAAATTATGTGAACCCTAATGTTTTCATCCTCAATTGAAAATGAAGCCTCATTGTTGGACCATCTCCAGCGCACTCTCCGACCACCAGACTGAGCCCATCTGACCGACACGATCCCCAGCCCACCCGACCTACGAATAGGCCTGCACATAACACTATCTGGTCCCGAGCATTTATACTAAGAATTGGTGGGGTGCGCCAGGCCTAGGCAGCAGTGCAACGCCGAGGCGACGCGCAAGAGACCCAGTAGCAAGCTATCAATTTAGCAGCGAACCATGAATTGCATATTATATTTATATCATAAGTGGAAGAGAAAAAATTTCTATAATCAAGAACACAAAGAAAGACCAGAGCAAAGTTTTTGTACCCTCTAAACTAGTGCAAATTTAGCTCTCCTAATTATTCAAAATTGCACCAATTAATCCAAATCTACTATTGATATGGGAGCTTTGCTCTCCCAATTTTAGATTTGGAAGCTTTTCTCTCCAATCTAATTATAGATTTATGAGTATTAATGTATGAGTATTCGTCTCAAGTTTCAATGCAAATGCTCGCAGATGTCAAATTTGAGTTTGTTCAATGTTTCTATTATGACTGATTGTAGTAATCCCTCGGAACTCTCTTGAAAGCGAAGTCCGCGACGCCATTGCTTGTGAGAATCACCAAGAGGCGAGATTCGGTGTCAGTATCGGTAGCTACGATGCCAAGCAACTATGAGGGCTATCCGGAGAGGGCCAAGGTGCTGCCGCCGCTGCCTGCGACGGGAGGTGGAGAGATGGAAAAGGGGGAGGAAGAGAAGGCCCTGGAGAGGAGAGAGAGCTCGAGGTCATCCCCCGCCTCCATTGTTCTCTGGTATTCGGTGATCTTCCCCATCTGCTTGACTTGAGAGCTCGCTTCCACCGTCATTTTTTTTTCTTTTTTTGGTGGTTAACGGAGGGGCTTTTCCGAAAATAGTTTATTCTTGAAAGACCTAAACTAAATTCGAAAGGAGCTACTTTTCCCTTCTTCTTCTTCTTTTTTTTCTAAAAAAAACACGTCCAATGAAAATCCTAAAATTTGTCACGAAATTGTAATTAAGTATTAAAACATACAAAAATTACAAAAAATCCTAAAATTTATCGAATTGGTGCAATTGAAAATCCACCTAACTTGACTGACATAAAATGAAGCCCTTGCTGCCTGGCTATTCTTCTTCTTGTCTTTTTTTTTTATTCTTTTTGTTAATTTTAACTTAATTCTCATTTAATTTAAACAATTTTCTTTTATTAAAATCAAATTTTGAAACGATGTTGTTTTAGCTTTATGTTTTGTGTTTTAGCCACATCATCGTCAAGTATGTGAAGGAAAATATTTAAAAAGTCGCGTTAGTATTTTTCTTTAGCCAACTTGAACAATATTAACATAATGACTCGATTGCATTAATAATAATGAACAAGGTGGGGAGAGACTATCAATACTAGTAGTTCTCTTTGGGCCCCATCATAATGATTCTACATGCGCTAGAGGACATTTGGTTTGGGCCATGATTACTACCCCGATCCGAAGATTGAAAATTAGAGAGCTCGTGGATGCAGCCCGATCTACATGATATCAATCAAGAAGTCCTTCTACACCAGATATGCAGCAGTTAGGTATCGTAGCATGAGCTGTTCAAAGGCTCGCTCATGTCGTAAATCAAAGATCTCTTAAGAGATATGTGATCTTTTCACCAATAGACTAATCACCCAAATATAGAAGAAGTTTATTAAATTAACCACATTGGATTGCATTTTTTTTTTATAAATATAAATGCAAGACATGTAAATTAGAGGTGTGTAAAAGAATTGGAAACTATCCAAAACCGAACCATATCTACCTAGAATCAGCGGACAAGTGTGAAACTGCAAGGAGGCAAGGCAAAAGTAGGATTAGCGTAGGACCGGCAAAAAAAAAAAAAAACTAGATGGGTACATATATAACTTTTTTTTTTAAATAAATTTTATATAGACCATCTATGTGCTATATTAGAGCCTGGAGATGACTAAAGTAAGTTCAATTTCAGTTTTTGAGAGCTCTTTTTAGCGAGTTAGATTCTATGGGCCGGATGAAAAATAGGGGAACCTCTAAAGGGTGTGTCCCATGACCGAGCAAATAACTTGGGTGCTAGAGGTGTCTTTGGTCTAACATTCTACAACTCTGAACGGAGATGATGGGCCAAGGAATTGTTTACCATAGGTGTTGAGGAGGATTGGCTTGTGGTCCAAAGCAATTCCAGTGAGGTGAGTCACGATGGCTTTCAAAAGCTAATGACGCCAATTTGGATTGAGGTTGCACCTATCAACTGTTCAAAACACTCGAGAAAGAATTTGTTAAGGACATTTCGACCGGTTCCATGGACCAATTCGAAAATCGAACAAGTCTTGTTCCTGGGTGGGTCCATGAAACTAATAGACGATTCCCAATTTCAATTTTTTTTGGAATAGTCCTTAGTGGGCAATTCCCGATTACCGATCACCTCCAATGTAAATGTATTGTTTCATGCTATATTCATTCATCCGCTAGGGGAAGGTATAAGCACCAAGGCAAGAACGCCTATCTGGATTGGCTTTTTAATTTTCATTTAATACAAAACAAATGGTTCAAGCACTTCAATTTTTTTTTTTTAGAGTTTTCACAATATTTAAATGTTGATACATGAATTCACATATAAATTTCTCATGATTTTCTAAAACTAGAACGGCATTCTAAACTCTAGGAAAAAATTCAAATAAGGGCCGGAAGTTAGGTCATTATCTTATAAAATGACTAAACGTGCTTTTTTTTCAATTAAGGTCGTGAAGTGATCAAGTTAATCAAGGGTCTATGGTCATTGGCAGACATCTTTCCATTGATTAGTACTGGGGCAACTTTGTCAGAATTTTTAGATTAGGTAAAAAATGAAGACAATCACCAAATTGAATTGGCATTATGGTTCTTCCTTCAATTTTTCACGTTTTCTTTCTTCTCCGCTGCTCAAACAAATGGCTCTCACCCTCTCCTCACCCGGTCCTCGTCGCTACTCGCCTGTTCTTCGATCTTCAGTCTATCATCACGTCTCCTTTCTCAGGTTCCATCATCCACGAGCTTTAAGTCCTTCGCGAGGTCCGAGTCGGTCGATCGCGAGCTTCTGAGTCCTTCAATGCCTCTTTCGCTCTAGTGCATATTTTTCTTCTTTTAGTGCCGGTCGATTGGAGAAAATTGGGTGGTTGCTTTCATTAACTCCATCAGTGATGGGAGGCGTGGCCCCTGAGCTCAAGCTCTGGACGGCAAATTGTTGAAGAACAGGGCACGAGTGATGTGGCAGCTGGTATTTTAGTTGTATGTAATCGTGTGATTTTTCCTTGTGTTAGTTAAGCATGAAACTCGATCTCGATGATGATGACTCCATAGCTTAGTTCCCGAGCTAGTTTGGGCACCGGCTGTAGTGTCTGGAACTGATGGTTACCCATTATTCACCCAGAAGGAAGAGGGGAAGGAGGGCGGTCCAATCAATTGGATTTTTTGCAGTCCATATGAAGTACCCAGTTAAGCGGTTTAGTACCCTTACTCGGATTGGTAGTGCTGGATTCCGATAACTGGCTGTACGCAGGAAGGCTTTTCCGTAGAAAATGCTTCTTTTATGCCTCGGGTATTAACCACAGCTCGTATTCATTCAGTAATTCTACCGCGTCATGAAGGACTGCGAGATGCCTTGTCCCTCCGAGTACTCCGCCGTAAAGTCCCCGAAGTCTAATAAGGTGGTAGAAAGAGCAGTTGCGGCGCTTTACTAATAACATAAAAAAAGGGTATGGACAGAAAATCTACAACCGTCGTTGGCCTTTCTTTTCTTATCCTACCAACTTTATTCACTCCAACAGAATCATTTCCGTCTCTCCCTTCGATCGAAGAACTTCCATTCCTGAGTAATGAGAGGGATGAAGTAAAACAGGCGGGCCCTGACCTGGAGACTCAACGTAACGAGGTGAGTAGTGCAGCTGACTCCTTTCTTTCTTCCAATAAAAAAAATCGCTGTAAGAGGCGATTTTTTGATAAAGGTATGAGAGCAATTGATTCAGTAAGCGCTTTGAACAGAATAAAGGCTGCTACTATTATTGAATCAGCTGCACATGAATTTCACTCCATCAATAAGCCATGTAGGCAACTTAACCTAATTCCTTTGGAAAGGCTTTCATCAGCCTTTTGTAGCACGCAATGTACTAGTGAATAGGAAAAGCGGATTGAGATTACTAATGTGTCTCGGCAGTCATGACGATCCCCACACCGAAAATCACAACAAAAGAGACAAGCTCACTGAAATAAAGACCTATTTGAACTAGAAAGTAAAATCTAAGAGAAAAGGAAAAAGGAGCCACCCACCTCCTAGTAGTTCTGGATCGAAAGACTCAGGGCGTTTTTCCTGCGCTCTATTCCAAAGTACCATTCATCACTGCTTTCTGTTAAAAAGAAAAGAGCTGCTCCTTGTACCCCATTCATATAACACATGAGATGTATAGGCATTTTGAAACCAACCGGTTGCATTCTTCCTTCAAATTCTGGAATATCTACCTTAATGTCATAATTTCACTGGAAATCAAATCATAGTTTCTACCATACTATCGGATCTCATAGAATACTATACTGCTAGTTCTACCGTCCCCTCCCTTCTTTTTCTACATATGCGGTGGCGGGCGGAGCGCTCTATATGACCGGCGGCGGGTTACCAGAGAAGAGGGGACCACTTCTTTCTCCCTTGCCTTGCTCAATCTTCCTTTTCTGATTGAAAGTAGCAAGCCACTCCACTACTGGTACAGAGGCCAGATAGAAGGTTGCTCATCCAGCCCAGCGGATCCATTGTTTATGCGGCAGTGCGATGCAAAAAGGTAAGCTTAGTAAGGTATAGGTTGGGGAAAACTCCAAAACTAGGGTTCCAAAAAGCTTACCTTATATATATCAAGTTTTCGAAAGGGGCACCCCTACTATATATACCCCTAAACTACAAGCTAGCGCGCAACGGCTGAATGTAGAGCAATCTGCCCCTACAGCCTTTGATTAGTAGATTATTTAGAACTTCGGAAGATGGTCAAGGTAGCTTGCTTCCAAGCCATTGCACTAGATGCGCATGTAGTCGTAGTAGTCGGCCTAGAAGGCCAAGGAAATGAAATTGTTAATTTAATGTCCTAGTAGGGCAAGGTTTAACACTATATAAGGGCCAGGGAGAGCGAAGGTGGAAGTTGGCGGCAGGGCTTGCTTAACCACACACACGGAATTGGGATGTCTCTCGAATGCAACTCTTTCTATCGGGAAAGCCTCGCGGAGTTTTTCTCTTAGGATGTCAGGGTCAAATCTAGTTGGAATTGGCTTCTTAGACTGATCATAACATGACCGTGTATGTTGAATACTGCTTGTCTTCCTGAGGATTTGCGTGTAAGAAAGAGTGCCACCACTAGGCGCATACCCTCGGAGATCCCAGTGAACAATGCTTAACTTCAGTAAGCTGTTGAAGTTAAGATGTAGGTGTTAACAATGCTTCCTATACACTAATTGGAAAATAAATATACTATCACGTCGGGATAAGGTAGTAGGAGATCAGAAGCTTATCGCCGGAAGGATGGATTATAGATGGGTGGTGATAAATGAGGTAGACCCCTAACCAAGTCTTTTCACTTAACTTCAGTAAGCTGTTGAAGTTAAGATGTCCCAAACAAATCTGTAATACCATAATTAGGCTCCGTACCTATTTGCACCTACGTCACTCGGCTCGCGCACAACCCCGCCCCCTTATGTTATGGAAGAATTGAACTTCTTGCTAGGCTGGTTATTCAGAGCTAGCAATTGGCTGCTGGAAGATGAGGTTCATCGCTCGCTGGTAGGTAACTGACGCCTTATTCAGACCGAAGGGCATGACCTGCCAGCAGAATAGTCCGTTCATCCAACAGCACCCAGACAAGGGAACGTTGTTTTTGCCTCGTCCTCTTTGGAGATGAAAATATGGTTATACCTCAAGTGACCGTCCATGAACGACAGAATTTTTTGTAAACAAAAAAAAAAAAAATATACAATCAATAAGGATCTAATATGGAACCCGTGACATTTTTTACCCAAAACAAGGGCGATACATCCCTTTCAATTGGTCTACGGTGCCATTGTAGAGAATCCCTGCCCTGTTTTCCACATTGTTATTTCCTAACTTACTCTGGGAAGATGTGTGCGCAAAATGCTATTATGCTCTATTGTTGCGCAGCAATAGAAATAGAAGCCTGCTCATGCCGCTTCGGCAGCGCTTTTTCGCCTTCTCTTCGCTCTGGACAGGAGCGCTAGTGGACACGGGGAGGGAGCAGGCGAAGCGTGTCGTTCGTGATTTCTACCAAATTTAGTCCTTTCTGGGTGGCAATTGAACTTTGAATACGGAAGGCCCGGGCAAGCTTGGTATCCAGGAAAAAATAATATTAAAAATCTATGTAAGCTTGCTATTCTTTTTCTCTCTCCCGCACTAAGTCCGTGAAGAGGGGGCTATGGGTGATGAGACCGTTCGGCGTTCGCACACTTTGACCATGTCGGCACACTTTTTTCTTTTTTCTTTTTTAAATGTTCATGAAAACGCATTCTTTCGAGGGGAGCCATGGGATTCCAACCGTCTCCACCATCGTCTCAGTCAATTCCATGACTCAAACCGCGACTGACACGCCTGCGCACTAGCAACCTCGGTGAATAGTAGTCCTTCAGTTTTGAGCCTTTGGTTGGAACTTGGAACCCTATTCGTTGTAACCCGATAAGATCGCAAACCCGAAATCCAGTGATGCCCGATGCACCATCAGGGATGGGATTTTATCAGTTCCTTTATCGAAATGATCAGAGCATACGAGTTGACCGAAGCCGTCGTTGTTGGTTCCTGAATTCGTTACTTCGCGACTATGAGAAATTCGATACAAGCGAGGAGTGAGAACTAAGGGCTTACGCAACGTGCACGGCACCAACTCTTAATGCAAGAACATACAAATAAATGATTTGAAATTGGGCCTTTCCCCGGCAAAAGAACACCTCAAGTGTCAAAACTTAGCATAATGAGATACTTAAATGCCAAAAATTACGAAAATAACATGTGCCACTTTTTTTTTTTATTATGAAAAATAGGATATTTGAATGTCACATCCGGTGAACCCTGCCGGAAATTCTACGTGGCAATTTTTTATTAATTTTCTCACTTACGTGGCTCACTTGAAGGCTGATTCAGCAAAGTCACACAAAAACGACTTCGTTTTGATGCAATTCGAATTTTAATATAAAAAAAAAAGGGGAGGAGGAAGGCAGTCCACGATTGAGGGCTCAACCCTCACCACCGCTTCCTCCCCGTTGTTGCCTGAAGGGTGGGGGTGGGTCCGAGAGGGCTGTGACCCTCGCCCCATATCTGGGCGAGGGCTCACAGGCCCTCGCCATTGGCCGACTAGGTTCGCCAGCCCCTAGCCAGGGCTCGGCGACCCCAGCCGACACACCCCCACCTTTCCAGCGATGGTGGGGAGGCGGCAACAGCTTAGCAATCGACTGCCTTCCTCCTCCTTTTTTTTTTTTTTATTGTTCTAAATTTAATTTAATTTAATTAATTTTTATATTATTTATTTATCACATCAGCACCAAAACAACATCTTTTTGGTACTGTCTAGCTACATTAGCGTGCTAGGCTTGTCGGAAAATCACACGTTAGCATTTTGGCCGAATTTTCTCGCCATTGGCACTTAATTGATCCATTTTTCTCTGATTTTAACACTTAAATATCACTTTTCTTACTTTTGCCACTTAGATGTCCATCATGCTAAGTTTTGGCACTCCAGGTGTCCTTGTGTTGGCTTCCCCCCCAACTTGTGATGAGAACTCTTGCTAAATCGTCTCTAGGCTCTTGCAAAGAACAAGATCAATCAAAGCCGACACTTTAACAAAGTAGAAAGAGAAGATTCTATCAGATGTTTTAATTATGCTTTTTTCAATCATGCACTCGAAAGATCAACATCCTCTGCCTTATGGGAACCATCTTCACGTATGAATCATCTTTCATTCATTGCCTCGCGACCAAAGGTTGGTTGAATGTGAGTGAAGCTAGCAGACAAATTTGAGGGAAAAGAATACCACAGATGTTATAACTTCACAATAAGTGAACATAACGCAATCCAGGATTAGCATTTCACCAAGAATTGATCCAATCCAAGCTTAGTATCTCCTCAAAAACTAAACCGATAGAAATTGACTTAACCCCATCAACAGCCAGCTGATACAACCATGTAACAAGTAAATAAAGGCTGAATTATAAATGAGACAAAGCCAACAACAACTCCGAGATTTTATGTGGAAAATCCAAAGTGGGAAAAACCACGGATAGGCCGCATACTTTCACTAATTATTAAGAATAGTAGGATACAAAAAGTTCTTCTCTAGTTACACATTAAAAACACAACATCAATAGCACAACGGTATTTCCATCACTACAAAAGTGAATTAATACAAATGGAGGATGAAACCCTGATCTCGAATAGAAAATTTGGAGAAGGTTCTTAAAGAACGAAACTGATCAATTCGTGGACCCTCGGACTCACAAATAACATACTCAAATTTGAGCCAATTCCAACAACGTTCAGCTTTCGAATTAGGATCGCGAAGTTGTAGCCCTCTTTTCCTTTCCTTCTCCCCTGTTCGCTCGGTCTCACGCCCTCTCTCTGTTTTTTTATCTCCTTTCAGGCTCCACTCTCGAAGCAGTAGTTCAACACTTGCATGATTGCTTCTTAAGATTCATGCACTCCGATACTTTCTATACTCTAAACATTCAGGTCAACTCAAATCAAATCAAATCAAGTGCCTCTCTATTTTTTATCTCCTCTCAGGCCTCCACGCTCGAAGCAGTAGTTCAACACTTGCATGATTGCTTCTTAAGATTCACGCGCTCCGATACTTTCTATACTCTAAACATTCAGTTCAACTCAAGTCAAGTCAAGTGCCACTAGATGTCTCAGCGAGTCGTCCCCGAAATGATTCGATCTGTGGATAACATCGATACGGGATCCGAATGATTGAATCTGATCTTCTTGTGGCCTATCCATGGTTTCAATGGTTCCAAGTTAGGATGCACGGACACTTTCCGGGACCTTTCGTGTCTTATCCGACACTCTGACACATGTTTGACACGCGAGTCAGAAATCCCGACACGTGACTCCGACACGCACGGGATTACTTTTACAAATTTCCAAAACTTCTAGGGTCTAAATATAAATATATGAAAAAAAAAATAAAAGCTAAAACAAATTTACAAATTTTTCACTTGATGAGCCGGAGATGGAATTTTTTTTTTAGAAGAAGTGGATAATATGGATGAATGACTTTTTGTTATATTTAATAGTGGAATGTTGATTATTTTTTTTCTTATTGTTAAATTTTAAATTTAATAGTGGAATGTGGATTACTTGTTTTTTCCTCCAAGTTTTATGAATTAATACAATGAAATGTAATTGAATTTGTCAAATTAAAATAATAAATGATATTAACAAATCTAGGATTAATGTTTTTAATATAGATTAATTCTAGGTTCTTTTTATTATTATTATTTAGTTATTTATGCATTTATATATTAAAATATTTATTTAATATATAACATGTCGAAACGTGTCGAAATTCTCCACTTATGAGAAATGACGTGTCGGCATGTCGTGTCGTGTCGCGTGTTACGTGTCCGTGTCGGTGCAACCTAGGTTCCAAGCTCCTATGGCCCTCACTATAAATGGAACGTTTCAGGTCAAGCGAGGCACCATCATAGCTATCTCAGCATCTCCTCACTGACACTAGTGAACCCGAAAATGAGTTCGAGCAATTTCTGTTCAGTCGCCTTCCCTGCTGTCTTGATCCTGCAGCTCATGATCACGAGCTTCGCTTCTTGTAGCGCTCCAGGGAATGAGACCGATAAAATTGCTCTGCAAGAGTTCAGGTCCCTCTTAACAGATGATTCTGCAGGAGCCTTGGCCTCCTGGAATGATTCCCTCCATTTCTGTCGATGGACTGGAGTCACTTGTGGACTCAGACACCAACGGGTCACCGCCTTGAACCTAGATGGACGAGATCTGGCTGGGACCGTGTCCCCTTATATCGGAAACCTTTCGTTCCTCCGATACCTGAACCTCGCAAACAACTCTTTCCATGGTTTCATTCCTCCTGAAATCGGGCGCTTGTTCAGGCTTGTAAACTTGACCTTGAGCCACAACACCTTCGGAGGTGGAATTCCTGGAAATCTCTCCCTGTGTCTTAGCCTCGTGACTCTCAAGCTCGGCTATAATCGTCTCCACAATCCCATTCCTTCCGAATTTGGGTCACTGTCGAAACTCCAGAAGCTCTCCCTTCCGAACAACAATCTCATAGGACCAATCCCCTCTTCCATCGGAAACCTTTCCAACCTCGAAATGCTTAATCTATGGAGCAACAACCTGACAGGAGGAGTTCCCATTTCTATAAGCCAAACGAGGCTTAAAATTTTCGTGGCTGGTGAAAACCAGCTGATAGGTGGCTTCCCCTCCGCCCTTTACAACTTGTCATCCCTCAATACCATAGTTTTGACCCAAAGCCAGTTGTCTGGTAGTATCAGGAGAGACATAGGCCTTCTGCTTCCAAATCTGCAAATTTTATATCTGGCATTTAATCAGTTCACAGGTCCCATTCCCGATTCACTCTCCAACGTCACCAACTTAGCAGAAATTGATATCCCCTTCAATAACCTCACCGGACATGTCCCGGCCAGCTTCGGAGGGCTTCAAAACTTGAGCTGGCTTGGCCTTATGTCTAATTTTCTCGAAAGCGGCGCAACCGACGGTCTAAGTTTCCTTGCTGATTTGGCCAACTGCAGCAACCTTGAAATGTTGGATTTCGCATATAACCAATTCGAAGGCGAGCTCCCTGTTTCTGTTGGTAACCTCTCATCCCAACTGAATCAGCTACGACTGTCGGGAAACAGAATTCGTGGGAGAATTCCTGAAGCAATTGCAAACCTCTTTAGTCTACAACTATTATATATGAACGATAACATGCTAACAGGCAACATTCCAATGTCTATTGGGAGGCTATCAAAGTTGCAATCTCTGAGTTTGGGCCAAAACAAGTTGACTGGACACATACCTTCGACCATGGGTAACATCACCGGTCTGATGGAACTGTACTTGTACAACAACAGCTTAGAAGGAAGCATACCTTTGAGCCTCGGCGACTACAAGTCCCTGCAAATTCTAAGCCTCCATCATAACAAATTCACCGGGACCATTCCTAGCCACATGATCAGACCGTCCTCCGTCATAATACTTTTGGATGTATCTCACAACTCTTTGTCTGGGCCCCTGCCGCCCGATGTTGGAAACTTAAAGAACCTCATTTCTCTCGACGTTTCATACAATCAAATTTCAGGTGAGATTCCTACAACTTTGCGCAACTGTTTGGGATTCGAAGAACTGTATATGCAGTCGAACCATTTTCGAGGACCCATTCCTCAGTTCGAGGGGTTAAAAGGCATCCGTTTTCTCGACCTTTCCAATAACAACCTGTCAGGGCAAATCCCAGAGTTTTTAGTTAACTTGTCGTCGTCGTTGCAATTCTTGAATCTGTCTTTCAACAATCTCGAAGGCGAAGTACCTATACGTGGGATATTTGGAAACACTAGTGCCTTCGAAGTTGACGGCAACCGAGAGATATGTGGGGGCATACCTGAACTGCGTTTGCCTTCATGTCCAGCAAAATTGTTCCCGAGATCGATAAAGCATAGACCTCCGAAGTGGGTGGTGGACATAATCATTTGTGCTTCTTGTGCAGTGGCATTACTGTCCTTAATATCTCTTTTCTGGTTGAGAAACTCGAAGAAGGAACATCTGCCTACCCGCTCCTTGGGCCATTTTCACGAGAGAATTTCCTATGATGCTCTATTCAAAGCTACCGACGGATTTTGTTCAAGCAAATTGATTGGTTTAGGTAATCTTTTATGTGGATGGACATTTAACTACAACAAATGAGTACAGAGAAGACACTTCGTAGTTCATATAGTAGTACCACGTTGCATGACCGCAATAATTTTTAACTCTTGTTCAGGTAGTTTTGGCAATGTGTACAGAGGAACTCTTGGTCCCGACGGAAAAATCGTGGCCATCAAGGTTTTGAATCTCCAGCAGAAAGGAGCTTTCAAGGGCTTCTTGGCCGAATGCAAAGCACTCAGCAGTATTTGGCATCGTAACCTTGTTAAGATCTTGACTGCTTGTTCGAGCATCGACTCCCATCGTAATGACTTCAAAGCCTTGGTATACGAGTTCATGGTAAACGGCAACTTGAACATTTGGTTACACCCAAACGACGAATACATGCAATTCAAACCTTTGAGCTTCCTGCAAAGATTGAACATCATGATCGATGTGGCCTCTGCTTTGGATTATCTTCACCACCAGTGCCCAACTCCGATCATCCACTGTGATCTGAAGCCAAGCAACATTCTTCTCGACGATGATTTCACAGCTCACATCAGTGATTTTGGATTGTCGAGGCTCATTTTCGATTCTAACAAAGACATCTTTTCGAGTCATCCTAGCTCCTCTGCTTTTCAGGGAACCATGGGTTACATTGCTCCAGGTACGGCTCTAAAGATCACAATTACACTTACATCCACAAAATCAAAAGATTTTCAATGACCTTGTAGAGTAATCGAGCTAACAGGAACTTTTTCTGGACTGACAGAATATGGAATGGGCGTTCGTCCATCAACAAGTGGGGATGTGTACAGTTTTGGAATTCTCTTGTTAGAGATGTTCACTGGAAGACGACCAACAGACAACATATTTAAAGAGAATTTTAACCTTCGAAAGTTCGTCAAGTCAGTGTTGTCAAAGCGAGCAACGGGGATTTTGGATCAGTCGATTTTCTGTGGGGAAGTAGGCGAAAGCACGGACGAGGAGGGGATATGGAGAGACTGTGGAATCGACCAAGCTGAATGTCTGATATCGGTTTTTGAGATCGGATTAATTTGCTTAGCAGAATCACCGAAAGACAGGAAGGACATGAATGGAGTTGCACGGGACTTGCTCTCAATCAGAGACAAGTTTCTCAAAACCGGCATCCATGAGGATAGAAGACAGAGCCCTGCACCGAGTAAAGCACCTTTTTAAGTCGCCATATGCTTGTATCTTTGTATCCCTAGCATTGCTTCACTGTTCCACAATATCTTTGGATTTAGTAAATTGGCTCATATGATAACAAGTATCGGGACAATTGCTGAGAGCCTGATCGATGTATCCTCCTTTCTCTTTTCATATTTTGCAGGGGACAGGTGCGAGGAGGTGGCCTGTTCCACCTCCGGTTTTTGAGTGGGACGGGGGGAAACTGTAAATAGAGGCGGGCACGACGTAGCTTGTTAGAGCCACGCGGCTCTTTCCATGTCAATGGCGGGCCAGCTTGGGCATCTGCGAAGTCCTTCGTCCATAACTGAGCTACCAGGGAGGGCCTTGGACTTTGAGGGGATTCAGCTTGCTAGCTGGTGAGCCTCCGATCCAGCAGCTTCTGGTTGGTCAGCAAGCAAAACTAGCACGCTCTGCATAATAAATAAAACATGGACTTCGACTATTCCTATGGTTATTTTCCTGTTATGAGACATCTCTTTGTACTGGGGTCCGGTCACGTTGTTGTGAGATCCTATGAAACCGTCCATCAAGAACGAGAACCTTCCGAGAGTCCTCGAGCCTTTCCGATTTAGTCAGACAATTTCTTTTAGAGATTGTATGCATCACGCCACCAATTACATGAGTCTATTCACCCAAAAATAAAATAAAAATTTACTAACATGGTTTGCCAGCAAAGTATTTGAAAAAAAGAAATTGAAAAATGATATATTTGACAACACCCAACATGTTCGAACTTATAAATGTAATTAATTTGATCAGGATGTCTAAAAAGGAGATATGAATAAAATATCAAAAGTCGGAATAAGTGATTGGAAAAGAAAAATAGAGAGTATGTCAGAATATGGAAAATTCTCTCATACTTATCTATTCACATTTCGAAATTAGAGGTGACAATTTTTGACGCTACGAGTAAACACGGCTCGAACATAATATGGAGATAAGTCATTCGAGTTTGCGATTGATCTGATTATCTATGTGTCACATTTGTGCCAATTGAGTCTACCACTCGTAACCAAGTACAGAAAGAAAGAGAAGAGGAAAGCTTTCATAACCCCTTGAATTAGTGCAAATTTAGCTCTGCAAAGTATCCAAAATTGATCCGAGTCACCCAAATTTACCATCACTTTTTTTTTTTTTTTGGTCAGTAATTTACCATCAATTGGCTTGTCTCATATCCTTGGTGTTGGTTAAAGGTTTGGCCTGTCCCCTAGTAAGACGGGCTTTACGAATGCGTTCTTTATTTTAATATTTCGATACTTGCACTCATTATCCCCATATTGGAACAGTATATTTATTAAGCTTGTCCCTGGCTCTACCCTCTAAGTATTAAACGTCTGAGAAATCCCTAACGTCGTAATTAGGCCAGGCTGGGAAAAAGAGAAAATCTCGAGATGAAAGGAGTTAAAATCGCAATGATGCAAATTGAAAATGGAGAGTTGAATTCGAACAATTTCCACCCATTTCATTTCATTTCATTCCAAGGGTAAATTAGGGTGCGTTTGTTTGTGTTTCTGTTAAAAAATTGTTTCAGGGAGCATAAATAGAAAAAATTATTTCTGTTCCGGAGAACAATTTTTTACCAGAAAAATGTGTTTGGTAAACTTGTTCCTGGAATAAAAAATGAACAGAAACACGTTTGGTAAATTTGTGTTCTTTTTTTGTTTATTTTAAATTTTTTAATATTTTTATTTTATTTTTCCTTTTTTTATTTTTTATTTTTTTCTTCTTTTGGCTGGTCGCTGGCCTCGGCCATGGCCGGCGACCGACCGACGAGGGCTGGCGGCCTCGCCTAGCCACGGTGAGGCTCGCCGACCCCCGGCCAGGCCGAGCCTCGCCGTGGTTGGGCGAGGCTTGACCTCGCCTTGGCTGGGCGAGCTTAGGCTCGCCGGATCTGGGCGAGCCCGAGCTCGCCAAGCCTCGCCAACGGCGACCGGCCAAAGAAAAAAGAAAGAGAAACGAAGAAAAAAAAAAGAGAAGAAAAAGAGAGGAGAGAAAATTTGTTCTTAAAAATTGTTCCGGAAACAAGAAACACGTTTTTCTTGTTTCTGTTCCAAGTGTGTTCGTGGGAACAAAAAAATAGATTTGGAACAAAAATGCAAACAAACGTGTTTTTGTTCTTTTTTTGTTCTCTGAAACAAAAAAAACAGAAATTTTGTTTATAAACAAAAAAATAGAAAGACAAATAAACAGGACTGTCTCCTCACTTTTACGTCTCTCTTCCCAAAAAGGAGGCTTTTTGACCGGTTGACTATTCCCTTAGCTGGACTCTAACGCAGCGCATGACAAAATTTCTGAAACAGAAATTGATTTCTGGCCAGAAATCTATTTCTCAATTTCTATTCCCCAGCCAAGTTTCTGAGTAAAGAAACCTGTTTAATAACGACTCAAAATTTCTATTTCCGAAACAGAAATCCGTTTGATAACAGAAAAAAATTTCTATTTCTATGAATCATGTTGTCCCCATCCTTTTACTTCACGCTTCTTGGTACTTGTGATGGTAATTTAATTTGATAAAAGTTGGTAAATCACTTTAATTTATATTGGTAATTCGATAGAGTAGTTAGGAACTTCAAAACATTAGCAATTTATGTAAATAAAAGCTAGTGATTAGTATAAAAAATGCTAATATGCAAACTATAAAAGATTTGGTATTTTCAAATGCTAATATGCAAATAGTGAATGTATTTATTCTCCTCATTCAAGATTTGGGTTCAAGTCACTACACTTTTGCATTCTTTTGAGACCACTTCAGGAGGACAGACGTGTGATCTTCGGTTACTTTCCTATGTGTGAGTTACAGGAGGATTGTGTGTTCAAAAGGTCACGGATGACCCATTAATATACACAAAATCATAGAATGAAATCTTCAACCACAACATCAGGCCAATTGGCGAACGAAGTGATTTTATGGTAGGTACTAGTTGATATGGAGGGAGGCGCAATTTGCGAGAGATTCGAAATTAATAAAATGGAAGTTGTGCTAAAAATAAAAATTGATTAAACAACAACATAGAAAATCCTCAAATACAAAATAATAGTCGAAATAATACTAATACATTACAAAAGCTGAAGATACAATTTCATGGAATTTCCGGCATATTATTATCCCTTGCCATTTTGTTGGCAATGGATTTCTTAAGCGTGTTCATTTGGTTTCCCTCCTCGGTCAATGTATCGTTTGCAAGCTCATCTTGCGTAGGTTCAGACAAGTATTGCGGATCTCCATATAGGGAAAAGTTCCTATCCATCTTGTCCTGATCATGAATGTAATTATGGATGGCACAACATGCAATTACAACATGTGCTTGCTTTCGAATTGCAAATGGGGGCATGTGCCTCAAAATGCAAAAGCGATTCTTCAATGCCCCAAATGATCTTTCGATGACATTCCTTAGAGAAGAATGCCTATAGTTGAACAATTCTCTTGCAGTTGTTGGCCGTCTCGTTGCACCCCTATAATCATTTAAATGATACCGTTCACGTTTAAAAGGAGTTAAAAATCCCGGAATTGCTGCATAACCAGAATCCACGACATAGTATTTGCCTACAACAATGTATTCATACATTGGTCATAATTTGTAATTATAAATATGATCATAAAGAAAATTACTCCTTAAAGGACAAGCAAATACCTGGTGGCGGCAAAGGAAATTCCAAGCGAGGAGTCTCGAGTGCTGCTGCAAGCACTCGACAATCGTTGGCAGAGTCTTCCCAACCAACATATACAAAAGTAAATTTCATATCAAATGAACAAGCGCACAACACATTCTGAGTGGTGATGCCTTTCCTACCTCTAAATGGGATTTGCTTCGCCACAGGTACAGAAGCATGAATATGGGTGCCATCAATGGCGCCTATACAACCCTGTCATTTTATCAAAAACTAATATTATACAAGATTATCAACAAAATAAAATTGATGGTGTAAAGGAATATTTGAGAATTACCTTGAAATAACGTTTATGGTTAGGATTCATAAGAATCTCTTGTGGTACAACATCAAAGGATGGTGGTATGATAACCTCTTTTGCCAATTTGAGAACTGCTTGCAATACTTTAGTGAAGTATTTGCTTATAGTTTGTCCCGATCGTTGGAATCTCTCACATAGATCTCTATTTGAGTTATTGTGACAAATCATAGATAAGAAAATCCCGATTTGTTCATCTATCCCAATATATCGGCTATCTTCCAACCAACCTTTTTCCTTCATTAGATCACAAAGATTGAGAAAGACATGTCTCTCCATTCTAAAAGCTTCATATATTCTATCGGAATGCCCATGAAGAACCTCCCTTATCCATTGCGGTCCTGATAATGAGCTGTCCCTAATAGGTTCTCTCGTGTGCATGGACATATCCACTGCAACAGTGGCTAACCATGCTATCAGTATATCAATATCATAATCATCAAAATCTTGTCCAATCGATTCAACGGATGCTACTTGATCATTAGACATACTACTTTCACCTTCATCCATATTACCTATATCATCACACAAAATAAGAATATAAACCCATTCGATAAGGACTCCAATAGTAATCCACAATAGCAATAATGTCATCATAATTGCAACGTAAAAACATAAACAAACAAAGTCTCAAATACATAAGTCATGAAATGAAATTAAGCAAAATAGAAATCTATAGCATGTTTCTTAATAACTACTCAAAGAGACTCAATAAGTCCACGTCTCCTTTCAGGTAGAACAATCATGAAAGCCTCTCTCCAATTGGCATTAAGGCATGCCTGGTTCACAGCCTTATTATAAAGATCCTGCTCCAACTCAGGCATGCCATTTAGAACGGCGACCACAATTGTTGTGGAGTAGGGGTCTACAGGAGGTGGGGCTACAAAAGATGGGGCCTCTGAGGTTATGGAGCCACTTGATGATTGGGCGGTCCTTGATTTGATCATTTCTTGAATGGCTTTCATGGTGACACCAAGATCATGGCTGTTACTCTTTCTTCTCCTCTTGGAATTTGGAGTCCTATCCAACTTGTGTTTCTCACGAACTGGGGTGGGAGTCGCGTCAGATGGAAGGACTCCCGTATCAACATAGTTTTCATTAGATTCCTCCGCATCACCTATTGTAGCACCACCACCATTGTTGCCACTAACAGCATTGTCTTCTCCATCCGACACCACATACTCTTCTGCATTTTCTTATGCATTTCCTGCAGCATACTGCCCAGTAGCATATGTATCACCAAACACAATACAGAGGTCTGGATACTGAGGAAACCCATCATTCTTGAATTTAGCCCATTCAATATTACCCTGCAAATTTCATAGAAATGACACACATGAACAATATAATTGAAACTTACACCCGCAATAAGAAAAAATGAATCAAGTAAAGTGATACCTTGATATGAGAATCCCATACACTTGAATCCTCCACAGTAACTGTTTTGTTGACATTATCCCATCCAAATCCAGATTGTGAAAGAAGCTTCTTAAAACTACTATATTGCTTCTTTAGTTTGTTCACCCTATTTTTCAATTGAATTACATTATAGTGGAGTTCTGTTTGTTTATTGAACTCGACATGTATGTTATTCCACCCTACTTTGTTGTAGGTACAGGTGGGGTGATTTCCCTTTTTCACGTCTTCTACCAACAAACTTATAAGCACATTGGTCAAAGGCTCAGTCCACTTTGCTATAAATGCTTCTTTGTGGGGTGCCATTTAACCTTAACTGAATCAGTATTCAATGAAATATATCAGATGATGCACCAATTCAAAAACAAAAGCTTGTGATTAACAAGCACATCATGAAGGATAAGCTGAAATTACAAGTTAAAGAATAACAAATAACAAGAAAAACAGTTACATAAGATTATTAGAAGCTAAATGGTGAAATTTATGATACAACAGTGAGAACCGACTAGGAGCCAGCAACATTTCAATGAGAAATCTCTCAATTCCTTCCAAAGCCAGCAAGCACAGTCAGCGAAGGAAATCTCAATGACTTTATGTAACACCCGACATTTCTCATGGCCGATTTTCTTGATGGGTCATAGGTGAAAGATCATTGCCATGTGATTTCTAATCTTGTTGCATTGCTGTCGTAGATTGATCTTGGCAAAGTTTTGGAAGAAAGAAGAAAAGGGCATCAATCTTTATCAATTCATGTTGATCCAGGAGTTCAAAAATCAATTTTATTGCTGTCGGAGTCTTCGTTCCAAGACACCAAACTGTAGCTTTCACCTATCTATTTCATAACATTTTCTAGTCAGTTTTTTATGAAAGATCAAGCTAAATCATTCCTGTTCCAGTTAGGTGAATGGCGACGAGTAACTTCAAGAACAATTATGACACAATTACTATAAATACCACCGATCCTCTACTGGAAAAGCCCTTGCACAAATCAAACAAATTTACCATCTTCCAATTATCCTTACATCCTTGCATGGTGTATTTTTTTAGTTATATTTCTCATGTCTGCGTCATTGATTAAATTTCGGCGTATACCTTCATCCTAGGTGTCATGTCATTAGTCCTAACAAGCCGAACTTTAGGAGCTGCACTATCTGTCATGTTCTCCCCCAATTATATGGCTCTTATCTCTTTCAAATAAGATTCCTTTGATTAATAAATGGCAGAGACGAAATCAAGACCAAGATTCAGTGAAGAAGCGTCCTAACCAACAAGATACCAAACATCAGTTCTGAAAGCCAACAAAAGGAAAGCGCATCTCTTAGAAATACACATTGAAACGATGATCTCAACCTGTGGATTCTCATCGCTCAGTTGTCACAAATGTAAAAGTATGCCCAACAAACTACCTCCCACATAAGTATATGCACAAGTAAAACCCAGATAAGTAATGTTCGCAAAACCAGCAGAACTTATTCAGCAATTTATTTAGTGCAGTACATCAAACTGCCTTCGTAGCATACCATAAATTGACTAAGAAATGAACGTTTTGTCTTGGGGACAAAAAGGATTCCGTAAAACTCTTTGTGGCTTCATCGGAGATCAGCAAAAACACCAAATCGCTTAAATTTCAGCCCGCTCAGATAGCTAAAACCCAAAACTATAACCACGGAGAAAATGCCATAACTCAACTATCACCAAGACGGCATAGAAGAGATCCACAGACACAAACAGAAAAAAAAAAAAACAAGAGATGGTCCTACATCCACACCATCTCAATTCCAAAATATTCGCAGCCTATACAGCCAAACCTTAAAGAAAGCAGGAACACATCTATAGAGGAATATTCCCGGATAGAGAGTAAAAATAGGAAGAAATCAATGAACACGGAGCAACAAAAAACTAAAACAGATAAAAAAAAAAGGAGCAACTTTGTCCGACATACATAATCCCACTGGAGCAGATCAAAACAGAGCAAGATCCAAAATGAATCCGAAACAACCTCCGCTTCTTGGAAATGACTTTTGTCTTCGCACAGAACTAGGGAGGAGAAATAGAATCGAGATTCTAAATTGAGAAGCAACAACGAATGCGATTCTGCCCAGTATCTAAATCAAATGCTATAAAAGAAGAAGAGCGTTTGACCAGAGCAGGGGATTATCAAAGTAAATTACAGCACGATCACAAGCACAGGGAACATAAACATATTGCAGATCACAAGCACAGACTCGAGCACAAATTGCAGAGCACAAGCACAAAACAAGCATAGAACAACCAAGAAAGAGGCGAAAAGGGAAGGATCGATCGAACCTTGTGAGGAATTGAAAGCAGAAAAGGGCGACGGCAACTGGATCCGCGGAATCGAGAGCGGAATGGGATGCGGACGAAGATGGGCGATGGCGACGGCGACTGGATCCGCGGAATCGAGAGTAGAAGGGGACGCGGACGGAGATGGGCGACCACGACGGCGACTGGAGAGGAGGTGGGCAACGGCGACGGCGACTGGAGAGGAGCTGGGCGACGGCGACGGCGCGAGGGCGACTGGAGAGGAGCTGGGCGACGGCGACTGGAGATGGGGCGACGACGACGCTACTGGAGTTGGGCGACGACGATGGCTACTGGGTGATGGCGGCTAGAGCGCGACTGGGGACACGAACGGACGAGGCGGGTCCGACGGGATGACCGAAGCAAATTGGCCGGTCGAGATGAGCGGCGACGGCGACTGCGACGGCGACGGCGATGGCGAGATGAGCGGCGACGGCGAGATGAGCGGATTCGGAGTCGCTAGGGTTTTTTGTGTTGTGGTGAGGAGAAGGAATGGGAAAGCACGATAGTGAGGAGAGGAGAGGAGTCGATGTCTGGAAGGAAGAAGTGGAGAAATAATTTCTATTTCTACTTCAGAAATAGAGAAGCTAAAAATTTTAGCTTCTCATTTCTCCTCCAAAACAATTTCTAAAACAGAAATCAGTTTTAGAAATAGAGAAATCAGTTTGCGTTATCAAACGGGTTTCTCCAATTTCTCTGTTCCGGGGAACAGAGAAATTGAGAAATTGAGAAACAAAAATTTTACCATGCAGTACCTAAAAAATCGAACTGCCCTACCAACCCTCCGGGCGACGAGATCCTCACGCAGCCGCCCCGGTTTCTCGTTTCGCGAGCGAGTAGAATGCACAAGGCGCCATCGTCTTCCTCCCTCGGCCCCAGTGGCCTGGACCTGAGCCGGGCCTTCTTCACGCCAATCCGGGAGACCGCGCCGCCGTCTACCACCAAGCGCCACACCAAGATCGCCGTCGTCGGGGTCGGCAACGTTGGCATGGCCATTGCCCAGACCATCCTCACCCAGGACCTCGCAGACGAGCTCGCCCTCATTGACGCCAAGCCCGACAAGCTCCGCGGCGAGATGCTTGACCTCCAGCATGCCGCCGCCTTCCTCCCCCGCACCAGGATCTCGGCTTCCGTCAACTACGTCGTCGCCGGGTCCGACCTCTGCATCGTCACCGCCAGCGCGCGGCAGATCCCCGGGGAGTCCCGCCTGAACCTGCTCCAACGGAACGTTGCGCTGTTCCGGGCCATCGTGCCTCTCCTCGTACGACCAATCGTAATAGTCCCCCGGGACTCTCTTGAAAACGAAGTCCGCAACGCCATTGCTCCTGAGAATTGCCGAGAGGCGAGCTTCGGTGCCAGCGCCGGAGCCGGAATCGGAATCTGCGATGCCGAGCGACGGCGACAGCGTCCGGAGACGGCGAAGGGGGAGGGACAGAAGCTCTAGTTGAGGATAGCGCGCTCGAGGTTGGAAATGCGCTCCAGTACTCGGGACTGTACTCGCTCGAGCTTGTCCCACGCCTCCATTGTTCTCTGGTTTTCGGCGACCCTCCTCCGTCTGCTTGAATTGAGAGCTCGCTTCCGCTGCGATTTGGTTGTTTGGGTTAACGGGAGGGCCTTTTCCGAAAAAAGTTTATTCTTAATGGACCTAAACTAAAGGGAAAATTCTAAAAAATGACATGAAGTGTCATCGTTTTCTCAAATAAGGACTCAAAGTAAACCTTATTTCAAATAATGGCTTGAAGTTGTCGAATCTTTTCTAATAAAAGCCTGAAATGGAACTTATTTCAAATAAGAGTATGAAGTGGCTATATTAATTTCAAAAAAGAGTCTAACTTCTCAGGCCAAAGGGTTTTTTCATTTTTTAATTTATTTTTTTTCTATTTATTTCTTCTTTTTTCCCCTTCTCTCTGTCGGAAGCCAGGGCCACCCTCATCGGCGTCGGATGAGGGTCGCCCTTGCCTAAGTTGGGCAGGGCAAAGGTCACTCGAGTCAAATCTGGTGAGGGTGGCCCTCACACGATGTTGGCGAGGGCAATCCTCACCAGCCCAGGCGAGGGCGACCCTCGCCAAATTTGGCAAGGGCAACCCTCGCCCTCACCTAAGGTGGGCGACTTCCATTGGCCATCGACGGTGATGGCCAAGGGAGGGAAGAGGAAAAAGGGAAAAAAAATGTGATTATAAATTTATTTACCAAATTACCATTTCTCCAATGATCGGAATAATTATCGACTAGCGAAAGATCCTTATTTGAGATGATTTGACCACCTTAGGCTCTTACTTGAAATGATTTGGCCACTTCAGACCTTTATCTGAAATAAAGTCCACTTTTAGCCTTTATTTGAAAAAATGATAATAGCTTTTATTTGAAATTTTCCCTAAACTAAATTTGAATGGAGCTACTTTTCCCTTCTTTTTTTTGGATATATTCATTGGAAATCTTAAAACTTGATTGAGTATCCAAACTTACAAAAAGTGTAATAAATTCTAGAACTTGTCCAATTGGTGTAATTAAACATTTCCATTAAATCTATTTTTTTTTTATTTTGTCAGCCTTTCTCTAACTTTCAACCCACTTTCAGATTTTTGCCCCGAGTCTTTGCAAAGCGTGAGAGTCGAAACTCACAATTAAAGCTAATTGTCTCACCCCAACCCCCTGCCTCCCCCTTCTCATGTAGGTCAAATAAACCGGTCTGACAAGTTTTAGAACTTGATTCAAGTTTTAGGATTGAATTATATTTTCGTGATAAGTTTTAGGACTACTTGTACACATATCTTTTTTTTTTTTTTTAATAGTGAACAAGATGGGGAGCGACCATCAGTACCGACAATTCACATTAGGTCGTATCACAATGATTCTACATGCGCTACAGGACGCTTAGTTTTAGCTATAATTATTGTCCATGCTCCGAAGATCCAAAATTAGCGGGCTTGTCAACCTGATCAACATGATGTTAATCAAGAAGTCCTTTTGCATGAGATATGCCGCAGTTAGGCATCGCAACATGAGCCGTTCAAAGGCTTACTTGTGTCGTAAATTAATTAGTGATCTCATGAGAGATATGTGATCCTTTTACGACTAGACCAATCACCGCGATATGGAGGGAAGTTTATTAGATTAACCACGTTGGATTGCATTTATTTATATACATGCAAGACACACACACACACAACTTTTTCTTCTTCTTTTTTTGAAATTTTTAGAGCTTATATGTGCTCTTGAGTTTGACATATTTGAGCCTAGAGATGACCAAAGTGAATTCAATTCCAATTTTGGGGGGCTCTTTTAGCGAGTTCAATTTTATGGACTAGATGAAGAATGGAGAACCTCCAATGGGTGTTTCCCATGACTAGGCAAATAACTTGGGTGTTAGAGACGTCTTGGATCCAAAATTCTACAACCTTCAAAAGAGATGATGGTCCAAGGGATTGTTCACCATAGGTGTTGAGGAGGATTGGTTTGTGGTCCGAAACAATTTCAGTGAGGTGAGTGACGATGGCTTTTGAAAGCTAATGACGCTAGTCTAGGTTGGAGTTGCACCTGTCAACTGTCTAAGACACCCAAGAATGAATTTGTTGGAGACTTTTCGATTGATTTCATGGATCCATCGGGAATCGGATCAAGTGGGTCCATGGAACCAATGAACGATTTCCGGTCCTAATTTTTTTTGAAAATGGTCTTTAGTGTGCTGTTTCTAGTTTTAGGATATGAACTGCCTACCCTAAATTTGATCATAAGGTAGATGTATTGTTTCATGCGATGATCAATTCATCCACTAGGGGAAGTTATGAGCACCAAAGCAAGCCAAGAACGCCTATTTGGATTGGCTTTTTAATTTTTATTTAATACAAAACAAATGGTTGAAAATTTTCAATTTTTTTAAAGTTTTTAATTCTTGAAACTTTCACAATAGTTAAATGTTGATATATGAATTCACATACAAATTTCTCATAATTTTCTAAAACTAGAATAACATTCTAAACTCTAGGAAAAATTTTAAATAAGGACTTGAAGTCGGATCATTACCTTAAAAAATGACCAAATATGATTTTGTTTTAAATAAGAGCTTGAAGTGATTAAATTAATCTTAAATAAGGGTCTATTGTCATCGGCAGACATTTTTGGGTGAGGACAATTTTGTCAGAAAATTAAGATTAGGTAAAAAAATGAAGAAAATCACCAAATTGAATTGGCATTATGGTTCTCATTATGGTTCTTCCTTCAATTTTTTGCGTTACCTTCTTCTCCTCGGCTGCTCAAGCAAATGGCTCTCACCCTCTCCTTGCCTGGTCCTAGCCGCGACTCGCCTGTTCCTCGCAAGCTTCAGTCCGTCGTCATGTCTTCTCTCTCAGATCCCATCCTCCACGAGCTTTTAAGTCCTTCACGAGCTTCTGGTCCATCATACACGAGCTTCGACTTCGTCGTTCGCGAGCTTCCGAGTCCTTTTCAGTGTCTCTTTCGCTCTAGTGCTTACTTTTCTTCTTTTAGTGCCGGTCAACTGGAGATAATTCGGTGGTTGCCTTCATTAACTCCATCAGTGATGGGAGGGCATGGGCCCTGAGCTCAAGCTCTGGTCAACAAATTGTTGAAGAATAGGGCACGAGTGATGAGAACTCGAGCTCTAGTTTCATATGGTAATAGCTGCATAAAGGTCTTCTTTCTTGCAGTTGTCTGAATATCTTGAAGCCTAGTCTAGTTATGGTGATTAAAACAAGCACTGATTAATGTTGTTTACTCTAACATTGTAGCAAGGAAATTGTGGCTTTTTCGATTGAATTGATCCCCCCACCAGCGACGAGAACTCTTGCTGAATCGTCGTCTAGGCTCTTGCAAAAAAGAACGAGATCAATCGAAGCTGATGTGTTTTAACGGAGTACAAAGAGAGAAGATTCTATTGGGTGTTTTAATTATGGCTTTTTTTCAGTCGTGCACTCCAAAGAACAACATCCTCTTGCCTTATATGGGAATCATCTTTAAGTATGAATATCTTTCATTCACGGCCTCATGATCGGAGGTCGGTTGAATATGAGCGAAGCTTGCAGATGACGGACTTGAGGGAAAATGACATCACAAATATCATAATTTTGTAATAAGTAAATATAACGCAATCCCGGATCAACATTTCACCAAGAACCAACCCAATCTAAGATCATTATCTCCCTCAAAACTAAACTGATTGAAATCAACTTAACCCCGACAATCACCGGGTGATACAATCTCGCAATAAGTAAATATAATGCCGAATTGTAAAGGTGACAAAAAGTCAACAACATCACCAATATTTTACGTGGAAAATCCAAAATGGGAAAAATGATAAATGGCCCAAAAACTTCCACCAATCACCAAGAATGGTAGGATACACAAAGTTCTTCTCTAGTCACACATTAAAGACACAACATCAAGAACACAATGGTATTTCCATCGCTACGAAGGTGAATTTAATACATGTCGTGACCAAATTTCGGGTGCATCACTTAAGGTTTGGCTAATGGATTACTAAGCTTAAACTTAGCTCGAGCTCTTCCAAATCTATACTAATTCACGACTTAGGTTCAAGCTATTAACATGCAATTGATTTTTAATTAGGAGTCGCCACTAATTTATTTTGGTGCGTCAATTAGAAACTTAAGTAAACTTGTGAACTAGAGATTTGTAAGTTCGGGGACTTGATTACGCTAGCTTTTACTAATGCCCTTTTGATACATTTTTCTTTTTATTTCAAAAAAAAGGTTTTGCAGGCAACTTGAATTAATTTTAATTTACTTCCTTAACATGTGAGGTGATCATGCGGGTGCGCAAACCACCAATTTAACACCCAAGAAAGCAATGAATAAATCACATAACTTACCTTATAGCGACGAAAGCATCTTCAATGTTGGCTCAAAATTCACATCAAAAAGCCCTAGATGTGATTCGCAATCACTCAATCTTTTTTAGGATTTTTTTTTGTTTAATGAAATCTAATTTATGTGCAATGCAATTTAATCAAATGACCTAATTCTAATGACGGACAATTTCTAATTAAATGGACCTTGCAACAATCACTAAACGACATGCATTTCATGAACCTAGTTCAATATGACATGCGCATGATATTTTTGTATTTTTTTAAATAAAAATTCGTATTAAAAATTACTAAAAAATAAAAATCTAACTAAAGTGAGATATTATCTATTTTAAGTTAAGATCTGAATCCTATCTTAACTTAGAAATTTATCTCGACATGCAATTTAATTCAAAGATATTATCTAACCTAGATACCATGCATTTTAATATAATCATAAAAGAATCTAACTATTCTATCATGCAATTCTATCTAGGAAATCAATTCTAATCTACATGATATGCAAATGTAATATTTTTTTGTATTTTTGGGATAAATAAAGCAATTAAAACATAAGCACCATGGTCATCAAAGATATTATCCATCATTCGAATTTGGAAATGATATTTAATCAAACTTGATTACTTCGCTAATAAAATCGATAAATTCATCTTAAGCCTTAAAGATAAAGATACCGATTTTATTCCCGCGTGATTAATTATTCCATCTAAAGCCTTATAGATGGAATAAAAAAATTGGCGTGCGGTTGCGGATCAAAATTGGGAATACGCCTAATTCGAATATGCACGTAAGATATTGAAAAGCATGTATTAGGCAATAAAATATCCAAATCAAATTTAGATAAGATAATTACCTAATTTCGCAAATAATGTTACCAAATTTGAACTGAACGGAATCCGCTCAACGGGTGACGGCATGGCGGAGCTTGGGTCTTTGCGACTCACGGGTGGACAGGAACGAGATCACAGCATGGCTCGAATCGGTGGCTTCACGGATCACGGTGATGGCTCGGGGTGTTGAAGATCCGGAGTTGCTGATGTTCGTTGGACCAGCTAGACGTGTTGTGGGCGACCAGCAACGATGGCAGGAGGAAATCTGGAGTGGAAGGCCTGGTTCTTACGTGACGTTGAATTGATGAATAATATTGGAGACGTCGGGCCAAGTCTGGGCAGCTCATTGGTGAAGCGTCGGACGTGTGCAGAGACCAAGGAGAGAGAAGACTTCTCTCTTCTTTTGTAATATATGGGCTCTTTAATAAAAGAAAAGAAAAGGAAAGGGTTGAAAAGTCAAAAAAGGGAGGCTGAGGGAGAGAACTGTGGAACCTTCGTGCATTTTAAAAAAGAGAGAAAGAGGGAGAGAGAGAAGAGCACGGCATAAACAAAAAAACAGGGGAAAACGCAAAAACAGGGGAGAAGAGAGAAAGAAAAGAAAAAGGAAAAAGGGGAAAAATTTTGGCGCGCTCGTGATCCGAACGCCTCATCAAGCCGACTCAAGTGTGGTTTGCAACGCCGGTAAGGAATCGAAGCTTTTAATCACCTACTTCAAGTAATCGCCGCAATTAGGGCTCGAAATTCGGATTTCTTGGAGATTTGTGTGGCGAAGCCCGATTTTTGAGTCGTTAAGCTGTATATATTTATAGAAATGGTACTTTGGGACGTTGTGAAGCTATAGCATCTTACGGATCGTGATTTGAGCTTGTGGTTTGTCCGGAACGGAATTTTGAAGTTGGGGACGCAGTCTGGTACTGTAGCGGCAGTAGCTTCGAGCCTCTTTTTTTGTCGTTTTCGGTTCTGTTTTGGGGCAGCTGAGTTGGGGTTGTTGTTGTACGTTAAAAGAGCTTTCTAAAGACTGCAAGATGGCTTGAAACGGAAATTTGTGGAGGGAGTTATGACGTGACGAAGTTGGCGCATGGACCGCGCCTAGCTGAAATTGTTGGGTTTCTGCTTTTTGTGTGCTTTTGTGGCGCGTAGGTGTCGTTTTATCGACTAATAGGCCTAGTTTAGGCGAGTCGTTGTAAGAATATTCCTTTTTACTCGGCCTTTTGATATTGTTTTTCCGTTAATTGTTAGGAATCCGAGTGCGTGGTTCGAGTGAGCGTCGTATTTGATTTTTGGCTTTTCCCCGGTGAGTGACACTATTTCTTCTTTGTATTTTAAACTCATGTTTTGAGAAACATGGTGAATTATATACTTTATGAGTTGATAAAATGCATCTTTTGTTGCATAAAACAGGATCGAGCTATTACTACCATCTTTGCTATTTGAAAGGGGTTATATTTCGATTTCGATTGGAATGGTTGTTTGAGAATAGTTTGTGAAATTCTTTATGAAAGAATCGAAGAATGCTTTGATATTTA
This sequence comes from Eucalyptus pauciflora, assembly GCA_007663325.1. Lineage (NCBI taxonomy): Eukaryota > Viridiplantae > Streptophyta > Magnoliopsida > Myrtales > Myrtaceae > Eucalyptus > Eucalyptus pauciflora. Next base: position 3,807,915 of record VMYD01000006.1, on the reverse strand, counting down.
TTTATCAAATTTTGAGTTGTGACATAACTTCCTTTCTGATGTTGAATTGCTGGATATTGTGATTGGTGGTTGGTGCTCAATGTCTCTGTGGACCCTGAGGGGTGTGGGTATGCGCATACTTAATCTAGGATATCCTTGTGGGCCGAGCCACCGGCTAATAGTAGGTGGAGACCTTGCCAAGGGGGGAATCTTGGTCGTCTCGTCACGGGCGTTACGCGTGACCATGGTTAGACATTTGAGCATGAATTGGTCAATGGAGTAGACCATTGACGTGTGATTTGAGTTTAGTCGATGGAATGGACCATCGATGTGATTTGATGAGATTAATCAATGGAATAGACCATTGATACGTGTTTTATGAGATTGACTAATGGACTCGACCATTAGTACTTTCGGTATTTGAGTTGTATTTGTGTTTTAAAATGTGCATAGTGATTTCTCGATCCGCTTAGAAGAAATGTGTTACTCACTGAGCCGTGGTAGCTCACTCCTCTCATCTACTTGTCTTTCAGGTTCTTCAGCGAGTCGCGAATAGGCGTGAGCGTTCGTTCGGGGAGGACTTTTGTGGTGAAATTTTTGGGTATGACTTGTGCATAGTTAAAAGGTTTATGTTTTGATCTTTTGTGGATTATAGATGTACTCTGATATTGTAACCAAATACCCTTTTTGTTATACATATATATGTGGATGTATATATGTTGTATTTTGGTTATGTTGAGGCTGCGTCCTTTGGAAAAAAGGACGGCCGTGTCATGCCCCTTTTTCTTGTGAATCGGGGTGTGACATTTGTTGGTATCAGAGCTTAGGTTTTGATTTGTTTGGGCAGGTATGGGACGATGTGAGATTGTGTGATAGATTTTTTTTACGCGTTAGCCTTTTAGATTCTAAGTTGTAGCGTTCTTGGATTCAGGTAGTCATGGGTGACTCGGAGACACTTGCTTCGTTTCGTAGAAATAGTAAAGGCAAGCAAGTTGTCGCCCCTGGTGCTAGAGACACACCTCAAGCTTCTCGAGGTGCGTCTTTGAGGAGGAGACGGGAGGATCGGCGTGATGGAAGTCTGGATTCACATGAAGTCAGGGAAGTTAACCAACAGTCGTTTCCCCCGACTGACTTTGAGCAAGCCATGATTCATTGGTATCGTCAGGCAAAGGAATTAAGTGGAGATGGAGCAACTGGCTCATACACCTTTGCCCAATTCAGAGAGGCGAAACCACCCACTTATGATGGAAAAGCTGATCCTCTTGCAGCTGAGCAGTGGACTAGAAAGATTGAAGGGATCTTTGAAGCTGAAGGTGTTCCCGAAGACAAGAAGGTTAGCTTTGCTTCCCGATACTTAGAAGGCGAGGCCGAACATTGGTGGGAGGGAATGAGGCCAGCTCTTGGAGATAGGGGTGGTGCTATAGCTTGGGAGGACTTTAAGCCGGCTTTCAATGCCCAATTCTTCCCAGTGTCATTTCAGACAAAAATGAAGAGTGATTTTATACACATATCTCAAGGTGACTCCACGGTTTTGGAGTATGCAGCCCGCTTTAATCAGATGAGTAGATTTGCTGAGCAATATGTGTCTAATGAGCAAGATAAAGCTGATCACTTTCAGAGGGGGCTTCGGTATGACATTGGTTCTGCACTCACACCTCTAGCATTGACATCTTATAGAGACGTGTTGGAACGAGCGATCAGAGTGGAACAAAAGATTTTGGAGCGAGATGTGCAAGGCGTACCTCAGCATAAGAAGTTGAGATTCACTGACTATCAGGATAGCGGCGCCGGTGGCAGCGGAAAGAGGAAAGTTTTTAATCAGCCAGGAAAGCCTAGAATTCAGAATAATCCAAGCCCTTGTACTACTTGTGGGAGACGACATAGCGGTCCTTGTTACCGCAAGAAAGGAACATGTTTCACTTGTGGAAAAATGGGACATATGGCACGTGAGTGTCCAACACAGAAGAATGCCCCTGGAGATAGTAGAGTATGTTTTGTATGTGGACAACCTGGACATCGAGCCTATACTTGTTCTATGAGGAAGACCGCGCCTCCAGTTGATAGGCCACAAGAAGGCCAACAAAGGCAAAGGATGACTGGGAAAGTTTATACGATGACAGGAGAGGATGCGGCGGCTTCTAATACAGTTGTTGCAGGTAATATTTCTATTGCCTCACAATCTGCTTATGCATTGTTTGATCCCGGTGCCACGCATTCCTTTACTTCCATTGACTTTGCAAAGAAACTTGATGTATTGCCTGAGCTTCTAAAGTATGAATTGCGTATTGATACTCCCACTGGTGATTTCTTGATTGCTGATCGTGTTTTCAAGAATTGTTTGTTGCGAATTGATGATGTACCATTGCCTGTGAATTTGGTGGAGTTAGATATGCGAGATTTCGATGTTATTCTAGGAATGGATTGGTTATCAAAATATCATGCCACTGTTGATTGTTATTCAAAGAAAGTTATTTTTCGACCTCCAAATCAACCCGAATTCTCTTTTTCGGGAAGTTATGAAGGCACTTTTCCAAAGTTAATCTCAGCTATGCAAGCAAGAAAGCTTTTGAGAAAGGGTTGTTGCGGTTATTTGGCCTGTGTAAAAGACGCAAGTAAGGAGCCAGTAAAGCTAGAAAATGTTCATGTTGTCAGAGAATTTCCTGATGTATTTCCTGAAGATTTACCTGGCTTGCCTCCTAATAGAGAGATAGAATTTTGTATCGATTTAATGCCTGGTACAACACCCATCTCTAAGACCCCATATCGGATGGCACCTTCTGAATTGAGTGAATTGAAAACACAATTGCAAGAGCTTTTGGATAAGGGTTTTATTAGGCCTAGTGTATCGCCTTGGGGAGCTCCTGTTCTATTTGTGAAGAAGAAAGACGGTAGTATGCGACTTTGTATAGATTATCGAGAACTTAATAAGGTGACGATAAAAAACAAATATCCTTTACCTCGGATTGATGATTTATTTGATCAACTTCAAGGGGCTCAAGTATTTTCTAAGATCGACCTTCGTTCTGGGTATCATCAGTTGAAGATAAAAGTTGACGATGTGCCAAAGACTGCTTTCAGAACAAGGTATGGGCATTATGAATTTCTTGTCATGCCTTTTGGGTTAACGAATGCACCTGCGGCTTTTATGGATTTGATGAATAGGGTATTCAAGCAATTTCTTGACAGATTTATTGTGGTATTCATTGATGATATTTTGGTGTATTCGAGGAGTTTAGAAGAACATGAACAGCACTTGAGAGTTGTTTTACAAACTTTGCGTGAAAAGAAGTTGTATGCTAAATTTAATAAGTGTGCCTTCTGGCTTGATCATATAGAATTCTTGGGTCATGTAATATCAAAGGATGGTATCTCAGTTGATCCAAAGAAAGTTGAAGCAGTTGTTCAATGGAATCGCCCTACCAATGTCACAGAGGTAAGGAGTTTTCTTGGGTTAGCAGGTTATTACAGGCGATTTATAGAAGGGTTTTCTAAAATTGCCAGTCCACTTACTCGCCTAACTCAAAAGAGAGTTAAATTTGTATGGTCAGATCAATGTGAGCACAGTTTCCAAGAGTTGAAGAGGCGATTGGTGTCAGCTCCTATATTAACTTTGCCTTCAGGAACTAGTGGCTTTACAATTTATTGCGATGCATCTAAGGAAGGTTTAGGTTGTGTTCTTATGCAGGATGGTAAAGTTGTGGCTTATGCCTCTAGACAGTTGAAGGCTCACGAGAAGAACTATCCTACTCATGATCTGGAATTGGCGGCGGTTGTGTTTGCCTTAAAAATATGGCGGCATTACTTGTATGGTGAAAAATGTGAAGTCTTTACCGATCACAAGAGTTTGAAATATATTTTTACTCAGAAAGAACTTAACATGAGGCAGAGGAGATGGCTAGAACTTTTGAAGGATTATGACTTATCCATCAATTACCATCCAGGTAAAGCTAACGTGGTAGCCGATGCCTTGAGTCGCAAATCTTCTGGAAATATGGCAGCATTGCTCACTTCTCAAAAGCCTATTCTTGAGGATATGAGAAAGCTAGACCTGGAGGTTTTGGTCCATCGGCTTGGTGCTCGATTAGCTAATCTTCGAGTACAACCAACATTGATTGACAGAATCAAGGCTAAACAAAATGAAGATCCTCAATTGGAAAAGATTAGAGAAGGTGTAGAAGCTGGGAAACGAGATGACTTTAGTATCCACGTAGATGGGTCATTGAGGTTTCGTGGTCGATTATGTGTTCCCGATGATTCAGAATTGAAAAAGGAGATATTACAAGAAGCTCATAGCACTAAATTCTCAATTCATCCAGGGAGCACCAAGATGTATAGGGATTTGAGAGGAAATTTTTGGTGGATCAATATGAAGAAAGATATTGTGAAATTTGTTGACCAATGTCTAATTTGCCAGCAAGTAAAAATTGAGCATCAGAAACCAGGTGGCCAGTTGCACCCACTTGAAGTACCTAAATGGAAGTGGGAGCATATTACCATGGATTTCATCGTCGGCTTACCGAGGACACCTAGTGGTAAGAATGCCATATGGGTGATTGTTGATCGATTGACTAAATCTGCACACTTTTTGTCTTATCGATTTGGTCTTTCACTTGAAGACATGGCGAAGCGATACGTTAATGAGATAGTGAGACTTCATGGAGTTCCAGTGAGTATTGTTTCCGATAGAGATCCCAGGTTTGTGTCCAACTTTTGGAAGAGTTTACAAGGGGCATTAGGTACTCAACTCAACTTTAGCACAGCTTTTCACCCACAGACGGATGGTCAATCAGAGAGAACTATTCAGACATTAGAGGATATGCTGCGGTCTTGCGTTATTGACTTTGGTGGTTCATGGGACGAACATTTACACTTGGCAGAGTTTTCTTATAATAACAGCTATCATTCCAGTATTAAAATGGCTCCTTTTAAAGCTTTGTATGGGCGTAAATGTAGGACTCCTATTTGTTGGGATGATGTTGGTGAGAAAAGATTAACCGGCCCTGAATACATACAACAATCAGAAGAGAAAATCAGACTCATTCGAGAGAATTTGAAATCAGCACAAAGCTGTCAAAAAAGTTATGCGGACCTTAAGAGGCGCAAAGTAGAATTTAATGTAGGAGACCATGTATTCTTGAAGGTTTCTCCTATGAAAGGCATCATGAGATTTGGAATGCGTGGTAAATTAAGCCCAAGGTACGTTGGACCATTTTTTATATTAGAAAAGATCAGTGAAGTTGCTTATAAACTGGCCCTACCACTAGCATTATCTAGAGTCCATAATGTGTTTCACGTGTCCTTATTACGGAAATATGTGCCAAGTCCTGATCACGTTATGGATTTTACACCGTTGAATTTGAGAGAAAACTTATCATACGAAGAGCAGCCCGTTCGTAGTATCGATAAGAAGGATCAGGTGTTGCGACGACGCACTATTCCTTATGTGAAGATCCAGTGGAAAAATCACACAGAGAGAGAGGCCACATGGGAACTTGAGGAAGAGGCAAGGCGCAAATACCCTCACTTGTTTCATGATTGAAGTGCCTATAAATTTCGAGGACGAAATTTTTTTAAGGAGGGGAGAATGTAATATATGGGCTCTTTGATAAAAAAAAGAAAGAAAGAAAGAAAGAAAGAAAAAGAAAAAGAAAGGGTTTGAAAAGTCAAAAAAGGGAGGCTGAAGAGAACTGTGGAACCTTCGTTAGGTTATAAAAAAGAGAGAAAGAGGGAGAGAAAGAGAAGAATATCGGCAGAAGCAGGGGAAAACGCAAAACAGGGGAGAAGAGAGAAAGAAAATAAAGGAAAAAGGGAAAAATTTTGGCGCACTCGTAATCCTGAATGCTTCATCAAGCTAACTCAAGTGTGTTTTGCAATGCCGATAAGGAATCGAAGCTTTTAATCACCTACTTCAAGCAATCGCCGCAATTAGGGCTGAAATTCGGACTTCTTGGAGATTTGTGTGGCGAAGCTGGATTTTTGAGTTATTAAGCTGTATATTTTTATAGAAATGGTACTTTGGGACGTTGTGAAGCTATAGCATCTTACAGATTGTGATTTGAGCTTGTGGTTTGTCCGGAACGGAATTTTGAAGTTGGGGACACAATCTGGTACTGTAGCGGCAGTAGCTTCGAGCCTCTTTTTTTGTCGTTTTCGATTCTGTTTTGGGGCAGCTGAGTTGGGATTGTTGTTGTACGTTAAAAGAGCATTCTAAAGACTGCAAGATGGCTTGAAACGGAAATTTGTGGAGGGAGTTATGGCGTGACGAAGTTGGCGCATGGACCGCGCCTAGCTGAAATTGTTGGGTTTCCGCTTTTTGTGTGCTTTTGTGGCGCGTAGGTGTCGTTTTATCGACTAATAGGCCTAGTTTAGGCGAGTCGTTGTAAGAATATTCCTTTTTACTCGGCCTTTTGATATCGTTTTTCCGTTAATTGTTAGGGATCCGAGTGCGTGGTTCGAGTGAGCGTCGTATTTGATTTTTGGCTTTTTCCCGGTGAGTGACACTATTTCTTCTTTGTATTTTAAACTCATATTTTGAGAATCATGGTGGATTATATAATCCGTGAGTTGATAAAAAACATATCTTGTTGCATAAAACAGGATCGAGCTATTACTACCATCTTTGCTATTTGAAAGGGGTTATATTTCGATTTCGATTGGAATGGTTGTTTGAAAATAGTTTGTGAAATTCTTTATGAAAGAATCGAATAATGCTTTGATATTTATTTATCAAATTTTGAGTTGTGACATAACTTCCTTTCTGATGTTGAATTGCTGGATATTGTGATTGGTGGTTGGTGCTCAATGTCTCTGTGGACCCTGAGGGGTGTGGGTATGCGCATACTTAATCTAGGATATCCTTGTGGGCCGAGCCACCGGCTAATAATAGGTGGAGACCTTGCCAAGGGGGGAATCTTGGTCGTCTCGTCACGGGCGTTACGCGTGACCATGGTTAGACATTTGAGCATGAATTGGTCAATGGAGTAGACCATTGACGTGTGATTTGAGTTTAGTCGATGGAATGGACCATCGATGTGATTTGATGAGATTAATCAATGGAATAGACCATTGATACGTGTTTTATGAGATTGACTAATGGACTCGACCATTAGTACTTTCGGTATTTGAGTTGTATTTGTGTTTTAAAATGTGCATAGTGATTTCTCGATCCGCTTAGAAGAAATGTGTTACTCACTGAGCCGTGGTAGCTCACTCCTCTCATCTACTTGTCTTTCAGGTTCTTCAGCGAGTCGCGAATAGGCGTGAGCGTTCGTTCGGGGAGGACTTTTGTGGTGAAATTTTTGGGTATGACTTGTGCATAGTTAAAAGGTTTATGTTTTGATCTTTTGTGGATTATAGATGTACTCTGATATTGTAACCAAATACCCTTTTTGTTATACATATATATGTGGATGTATATATGTTGTATTTTGGTTATGTTGAGGCTGCGTCCTTTGGAAAAAAGGACGGCCGTGTCATGCCCCTTTTTCTTGTGAATCGGGGTGTGACATCTTTTGTTGTGCTTTTTGTCTCCTCTCTGAGCACCTACTCTCGTCTTTTTTTTTTTTTTTTCCTTTTGCTTATGGACGCTTGTTGCTCATCTTCGTGTCTTCATCATGTAGAGTTTTAGAACCTACGAGAAGAACATAATACTTTTCTCACGATGGTAGCCACCTCGTCTCTATTGCGTCTCTCTCTGCACCCCTTCAGAAAAGCAACCCCCCCTCCTTGTTGACTTTGACCCCCAAAAATAAAAGAACTCTCCCTGCTCTCTTTTACGAATCGTGTCCCTCTACCATGTGACCCCCACAGGGAGGCCGTGAGTTCTCTCTTTTTGTGGCCGTTGTAGTCAGCTAATTAAGTTTCGATGCTTTCAACTTCCAAGCTCGCTTCTGTGGCCTTCTTTATAAATGGAACGTTTCAGGTCAAGCGAGGCACCATCATAGCTATCTCAGCATCTCCTCGCTGACAATAGCGAACCCGAAAATGAGTTCGAGCCATTTCTGTTCAGTCGCCTTCCCTGCTGTCTTGATCCTGGAGCTCATGATCACGAGCTTCGCTTCTTGTAGCGCTCCAGGGAACGAGACCGATAAAATTGCTCTGCAAGAGTTCAGGTCCCTCTTAACAGATGATTCTGCAGGAACCTTGGCCTCCTGGAATGATTCCCTCCATTTCTGCCGATGGACTGGAGTCACTTGTGGTCTCAGACACCAACGAGTCATCGCCTTGAACCTAGATGGACGAGATCTGGCTGGGACCGTGTCCCCTTATATCGGAAACCTTTCGTTCCTCCGATACCTGAACCTCGCAAACAACTCTTTCCATGGTTTCATTCCTCCTGAAATCGGGCACTTGTTCAGGCTTAAAAACCTGATCTTGAGCCACAACACCTTAGGAGGTGGAATTCCTAGAAATCTCTCCCTGTGTCTTAGCCTCGTGACTCTCGAGCTCGACTATAATCGTCTCCACAATCCCATTCCTTCCGAATTTGGGTCACTGTCGAAACTCCAGAAGCTCTCCCTTCCGAACAACAATCTCATGGGACCAATCCCCGCTTCCATCGGAAACCTTTCCAACCTCGAAGAGCTTCATCTATGGAGCAACAACCTGACAGGAGGAGTTCCCATTTCTATAAGCCAAACAAGGCTTAAAATTTTCGAGGCTGGTGAAAACCAGCTGATAGGTGGCTTCCCCTCTGCTCTTTACAACTTGTCATCCCTCAATACCATAATTTTGACCGAAAGCCAGTTCTCTGGTAGTATCAGGAGAGACATAGGCCTTCTGCTTCCAAATCTGCAAATTTTATATCTGGCAGCTAATCAGTTCACAGGTCCCATTCCCGATTCACTCTCCAACATCACCAACTTAGCAGAAATTGATATCCCCTTCAATAACTTCACCGGACATGTCCCAGCCAGCTTCGGAGGGCTTCAAAACTTGAGCTGGCTCGGCCTTGCATATAATTTTCTCGGCGCAACCGACGGTCTGAGTTTCCTTGCTGATTTGGCCAACTGCAGCAACCTTGAACATCTGAATTTAGCAAATAACCAGTTCGAAGGCGAGCTGCCTGTTTCTGTCGGTAACTTCTCAACCCAACTGAATAAGCTACTACTGTCGGGAAACAGAATTCGTGGGAGAATTCCTGAAGCAATTGCAAACCTCTTTAGTCTACAGCTATTATTTATGGACGATAACAAGCTAACAGGCAACATTCCAATGTCTATTGGGAGGCTATCAAACTTGAAATCTCTGAATTTGGGCCGAAACAAGTTGACTGGACACACACCTTCGACCATAGGTAACATCACCGGTCTGATAGGTCTGTACTTGTACAACAACAGCTTAGAAGGAAGCATACCTTTGAGCCTCGGCGACTGCAAGTCCCTGCTAGATCTGCTCCTCTGTCATAACAAATTTACTGGGACCATTCCTAGCCACATGATCAGACCGTCCTCCCTCATAATACTTTTGAATGTATCTCACAACTCTCTGTCTGGGCCCCTGCCACCCAATGTTGGAAACTTAAAGAACCTTATTTCTCTTGACGTTTCATACAATCAAATTTCAGGTGAGATTCCTACAACTTTGGGCAACTGTTTGGGATTCGAAGAGCTGTATATGCAGTCGAACCATTTTCGAGGACCCATTCCTCAGTTCAAGGGGTTAAAAGGCATCCGTTTTCTCGACCTTTCCAATAACAACCTGACAGGGCAAATCCCAGAGTTTTTAGTAAACTTGTCGTCATCGCTGCAATTCTTGAATCTGTCTTTCAACAATCTCGAAGGCGAAGTACCTGTACGTGCGATATTTGGAAACACTAGTGCCTTCAAAGTTGACGGCAACCGAGAGCTATGTGGGGGCATACCTGAACTGCGTTTGCCTTCATGTCCAGCAAAATCGTTCCCGAGATCGATGAAGCATAGACCTTTGAAGTGGGTGGTGGACATAATCATTTGCGCTTCTTGTGCAGTGGCATTACTGTCCTTAATATCTCTTTTCTGGTTGAGAAACTCGAAGAAGGAACATTTGCCTACTGGCTCCTTGGGCCATTTTTTCGAGAGAATTTCTTATGATGCTCTATTCAAAGCTACCGATGGATTCTGTTCAAGCAAATTGATTGGTTCAGGTAATCTTTTATGTGGATGAACATTTAACTACAGCAAATGAGTACAGAGAACACACTTCATAGTTCATACAGTAGTACCACGTCGCATGACCACAACAATTTTTAACTCTTGTTCAGGTAGTTTTGGCAATGTGTACAGAGGAACTCTTGGTCCCGACGGAAAAATCGTGGCCATCAAGGTTTTGAATCTCCAGCAGAAAGGAGCTTTCAAGGGCTTCTTGGCCGAATGCAAAGCACTCAGCAGCATTCGGCATCATAACCTTGTTAAGATCTTGACTGCTTGTTCGAGCATCGACTCCCACCGTAATGAGTTCAAAGCCTTGGTATACGAGTTCATGGTAAACGGCAACTTGGACATTTGGTTGCACCCAAACGACGAACACATGCAATTCAAACCTTTGAGCTTCCTGCGAAGATTGAACATCGCGATCGATGTGGCCTCTGCTTTGGATTATCTTCACCACCAGTGCCCAACTCCGATCATCCACTGTGATCTGAAGCCAAGCAACATTCTTCTCGACGATGATTTCACAGCTCACATCAGTGATTTTGGATTGTCGAGGCTCATTTTCGATTCTAACAAAGACATCTTTTCGAGTCATCCTATCTCCTCTGCTTTTCAGGGAACCATGGGTTACATTGCTCCAGGTACGGCTCTAAAGATCACAATTACACTTACATCCACAAAATCAAAAGATTTTCAATGACCTTGTAGAGTAATCGAGCTAACCGGAACTTTTTCTAGACTGACAGAATATGGAATGGGCGTTCGTCCATCAACAAGTGGGGATGTGTACAGTTTTGGAATTCTCTTGTTAGAGATGTTCACTGGAAGACGACCAACAGACAACATATTTAAAGAGAATTTTAACCTTCAAAAGTTCGTCAAGTCAGTGTTGTCAAAGCGAGCAACGGGGATTTTGGATCAGTCGATTTTCTGCGGGGAAGTAGGCGAAAGCACGGACGAGGAGGGGATATGGAGAGACTGTGGAACCGACCAAGCCGAATGTCTGATATCGGTTTTCGGGATCGGATTAATTTGCTCAGCAGAATCACCAAAAGACAGGAAAGACATGAATGGAGTTGCACGGGACTTGCTCTCAATTAGAGACAAGTTTCTCAAAACCGGCATCCATGAGGATAGAATACAGAGCCCTGCACCGAGTAAAGCACCTTTTTAAGTCGCCATATGCTTGTATCTTTGTATCCCTAGCATGCTTTGCTGTTCCACAATATCTTTGGATTTAGTAAATCGGCTCGCATTATAACAAGTATCGGGACAATTGCTGAGAGCCTCATCGATATATCCTCCTTTCTCTTTTCATATTTTGCAGGGGACAGGTGCGAGGAGGCGGCCTGTTCCACCTCCGGTTTTTGAGTGGGACAGGGGGAAACTGTAAATAGAGGCGGGCACGACGTAGCTTGTTAGAGCCACGCGGCTCTTTCCATGTCAATGGCGGGCTAGCTTGGGCATCTGCGAAGTCCTTCGTCCATAACTGAGCTACCAGGGAGGGCCTTGGACTTTGAGGGGATTCAGCTTGCTAGCTGGTGAGCCTCCCAACCAGCAGCTTCTGGTTGGTCAGCAAGCAAAACTAGCACGCTCTGCATAATAAATAAAACATGGACTTCGACTATTCCTATGGTTATTTTCCTGTTATGAGACATCTATATGTACTTGGGTCCGGTCACGTTGTTGTGAGATCCTATGAAACGTCCGTCGAGAACGAGAGCCTTCCGAGAGTCCTCGAGGCCGTGACGGAAGGTCTCCATGCACTCCTGTAGTGTACGGATGGATTTTCTTCTTATGTCCTTCAGCCAAATCGTCCATCTTCTTTTCTGGGAAAGTAGAAACAGCAACGTTGATACTGATACTGCCAATTCGGTCCGCGATGACTCGGTTTTCTGCTTATTCCTTGATCTATCCTGAGAACCCAGCAATGGATTCCTAGTTCCATAATTGAGAACAGCTTTTACTTCTATCCTTTCCAATTTAGTGGGTCAATTCCTTTTAAGGGGTTAGTCTATGGAAGTTTATGAGCAAATTTGGGTAGTAAATAATCGCCGGTTATTCTTTTCGATCTATAGAAAAGGATTAGAGATTGCACGCATCGTGTCACCAGTTAAACGAGTTTATTCAAAAAAAGAAAATTTACTAATATGGATTGTGGCAAAGTATTTGAATTTTTATTTTTTAGAATGGTATATTCGACAACACCCGACATATTCGATAATGAACATATAAATGTAATCAATTTGACCAAAATATGTGAATAGGAGATATGAATAGAATATCAATAGCCAGAATTATTGATTGGAAAAGAAAAATATAGATTATGTTGGAACATGATAGATACTCTCATACTCATCCATTCACATTTTGAAATTAGAGGTGATAATTTTTAACAAGACGGGTAAATGCGACTCGAACATAACATCGAGATAACTCGTTTGGGTTTGCAATTAACCAATTCTTTATGTGTTACCTCTGTGTCAACTGAGTCTATCCCTCATAATCAAGAACACAAAGAAAGACCAGAGCAAAGTTTTTGTACCCTCTAAACTAGTGCAAATTTAGCTCTCCTAATTATTCAAAATTGCACCAATTAATCCAAATCTGCTATTGCTATTCTATTCATATCAAGTTGCTGCCGCCGCTGCCTGCGACGGGAGGTGGAGAGATGGAAAAGGGGGAGGAAGAGAAGGCCCTGGAGAGGAGAGAGAGCTCGAGGTCATCCCACGTCTCCATTGTTCTCTGGTATTCGGTGATCTTCCCCGTCTGCTTGACTTGAGAGCTCGCTTCCACCGTCATTTTTTTTTTCTTTTTTTGGTGGTTAACGGAGGGGCTTTTCCGAAAATAGTTTATTCTTGAAAGACCTAAACTAAATTCGAAAGGAGCTACTTTTCCCTTCTTCTTCTTCTTCTTCTTTTCTTTTTTCTAAAAAAAACACGTTCAATGAAAATCCTAAAATTTGTCACGAAATTGTAATTAAGTACTAAAACATACAAAAATTACAAAAAAATCCTAAAATTTATCGAATTGGTGCAATTGAAAATCCACCACCTAACTTGACTGACATAAAATGAAGCCCTTGTTGCCTGGCTATTCTTCTTTTTGTCTTTTTTTTTTTCTTTTTGTTAATTTTAACTTAATTCTCATTTAATTTAAACAATTTTCTTTTATTAAAATCAGATTTTGGAACGATGTTGTTTTAGCTTTATGTTTTGTGTTTTAGCCACATCATCGTCAAGTATGTGAGAGAAAATATTTAAAAAGTCGCGTTAGTATTTTTCTTTAGCCAACTTGAACAATATTAACATAATGACTCGATCGCATTAATAATAATGAACAAGGTGGGGAGAGACTATCAATACTAGTAGTTCTCTTTGGGCCCCATCATAATGATTCCACATGCGCTAGAGGACATTTGGTTTGGGCCATGATTACTACCCCGATCCGAAGATTGAAAATTAGAGAGCTCGTGGATGCAGCCCGATCTACATGATATCAATCAAGAAGTCCTTCTACACCAGATATGCAGCAGTCAGGTATCGTAGCATGAGCCGTTCAAAGGCTCGCTCATGTCGTAAATCAAAGATCTCTTAAGAGATATGTGATCTTTTCACCAATAGACTAATCACCCAAATATAGAAGAAGTTTATTAAATTAACCACATTGGATTGCATTTTTTTTTAAATATAAATGCAAGACATGTAAATTAGAGGTGTGTAAAAGAATTGGAAACTATCCAAAACCGAACCCTATCTACCTAGAATCGGCGGACAGGTGTGAAACTGCCCACCCAAACTAGATGGGTACATATATAACTTTTTTTTTTTTTTTAAATATAAATTTTATATAGACCATCTATGTGCTATATTAGAGCCTGGAGATGACTAAAGTGAGTTCAATTTCAGTTTTTGAGAGCTCTTTTTAGCGAGTTAGATTCTATGGGCTGGATGAAAAATAGGGGAACCTCTAAAGGGTGTGTCCCATGACCGAGCAAATAACTTGGGTGCTAGAGGCGTCTTTGGTCTAACATTCTACAACTTTGAACGGAGATGATGGGCCAAGGAATTGTTTACCATAGGTGTTGAGGAGGATTGGCTTGTGGTCCAAAGCAATTCCAGGGAGGTGAGTCACGATGGCTTTCAAAAGCTAATGACGCCAATTTGGATTGAAGTATCAATTGTTCAAAACACTTGAGAAAACAAATGGTGCTAATATAGCAATTTCGACCGGTTCCATGGACCAATTCGGAAATCGAACAAGTCTTGTTCTTGGGTTGGTCCATGAAACTAATAGATGATTCCCAATTTCAATTTTTTTGGAATAGTCCTTAGTGGGCAATTCCCGATTACCGATCACCTCCAATGTAAATGTATTGTTTCATGCTATATTCATTCATCCGCTAGGGGAAGGTATAAGCACCAAGGCAAGAACGCCTATCTGGATTGGCTTTTTAATTTTCATTTAATACAAAACAAATGGTTCAAGCACTTCAAATTTTTTTTTTTAGAGTTTTCACAATATTTAAATGTTGATACATGAATTCACATATAAATTTCTCAGAATTTTCTAAAACTAGAACGACATTCTAAACTCTAGGAAAAAATTCAAATAAGGGCCGGAAGTTAGGTCATTATCTTATAAAATGACTAAACGTGGCTTTTTTTTTCAATTAAGATCGTGAAGTGATCAAGTTAATCAAGGGTCTATGGTCATTGACAGACATCTTTCCATTGATTAGTACTGGGGCCACTTTGTCAGAATTTTTAGATTAGGTAAAAAATGAAGACAATCACCAAATTGAATTGGCATTATGGTTCTTCCTTCAATTTTTCACGTTTTCTTTCTTCTCCGCTGCTCAAACAAATGGCTCTCACCCTCTCCTCACCCGGTCCTCGTCGCTACTCGCCTGTTCTTCGAGAGCTTCAGTCTGTCATCACGTCTCCTTTCTCAGGTTCCATCATCCACGAGCTTTAAGTCCTTCGCGAGGTCCGAGTCGGTCGATCGCGAGCTTCTGAGTCCTTCGATGCCTCTTTCGCTCTAGTGCATATTTTTCTTCTTTTAGTGCCGGTCGATTGGAGAAAATTGGGTGGTTGCTTTCATTAACTCCATCAGTGATGGGAGGCATGGCCCCTGAGCTCAAGCTCTGGACGGCAAATTGTTGAAGAATAGGGCACGAGTGATGTGGCAGCTGGTATTTTAGTTGTATGTAATTGTGTGATTTTTCCTTGTGTTAGTTAAGCATGAAACTCGATCTCGATGATGATGACTCCATAGCTTAGTTCCCGAGCCAGTTTGGGCACCGGCTGTAGTGTCTGGAACTGATGGTTACCCATTATTCACCCAGAAGGAAGAGGGGAAGGAGGGCGGTCCGATCAATTGGATTTTTTGCAGTCCATATGAAGTACCCAGTTAAGCGGTTTAGTACCCTTACTCGGATTGGTAGTGCTGGATTCTGACAACTGGCTGTACGCAGGAAGGCTTTTCCATAGAAAATGCTTCTTTTATGCCTTGGGTATTAGCCACAGCTCGTATTCATTCAATAATTCTACCACGTCATGAAGGATTGCGAGATGCCTTGTCCCTCCGAGTACTCCGCCGTAAAGTCCCCGAAGTCTAATAAGGTGGTAGAAAGAGCAGTTGCGGCGCTTTACTAATAACATAAAAAAAGGGGTATGGACAGAAAATCTGCAACCGTCGTTGGCCTTTCTTTTCTTATCCTACCAACTTTATTCACTCCAACAGAATCATTTCCGTCTCTCTCTTCAATCGAAGAACTTCCATCCCTGAGTAATAAGAGGGATGAAGTAAAACAGGTGGGCCCTGACCTGGAGACTCAACGTAACGAGGTGAGTAGTGCAGTTGACTCCTTTTTTCTTCCTATAAAAAAAATCGCTGTAAGAGGTGATTTTTTGATAAAGGTACAAGAGCAACTGAAGCCTATTATCCCTAGAGTAACTTCTATCCGTTGAGCGACGGCCCTTCCACTTGGCACTGTCGGATCACTAAGGTCGACTTTCGTCCCTACTCGATGGGTGGGTCTTGCTGTCAAGCTCCTTTCTGCTTTTGCACTCGAGGGCCAATCTTCGTCCGACCCGAGGAAACCTTTACTCATTTTGGTAGCTAGTTGAATGGCACCGGCATCTCATCTAGACTAGATCGATTCCCTAAGAGTTTCTTCTCTATAAGGCGATTTGGCCCATTTTCTCTTTCCTCTTTCTCTTCCCTGGAAATAAGGTACGCCTTTCTTTATCATGACGGCCTTCCTTTATTCGAGATGAATTCGTCTCAGAAGGACACAAAAAAAGAAAGAAGAAAAGGGCCATGATGATGATCCTATCTTCGTTTTCGCCTTGCCCCGATGATGCACTCTTTGCTCGCGGAGCTACATACCGGAAAAAAGAAAAAGACTCTCTAAACCTTTGAGAAGAGAATCATTGGTTTGACCGACGGACTACGTGGGAAATCCGAGATCTATGCAAGCTGCTACATCTTCTCCCCTTGCCCTTTTTCGATAGAAGAACTACAACTCTTCTCTTAGATAGCGGTTGATCGCTTGGTTCCTTCTTCTCCTTCTTCCAGAACCCAAACCAATCTCTTGATTCACATGAATGTGAAACCATTGCAACCGATCTTGCATACCAATCATCCGCCGCTTACAGTAATGATACTAAGCCAAGGTTTTTATGGATATAATCTGTTGCCTAGGAGCTCAGAGAAAGGTAGCAAAGTAATATTTTCTTTTGAAAGCAAAGAGGAGTGGAGTGGCAGTTGCGCAAGCAAGCGAAGTATAATAAGCCAAAACAATTATGCAACTTGGCCCCTTCAATTCGACCAACTCCATAGATCTTTGGTTATTCAAAAGCATGGCTTTGAGGATAGTAGCCTTTTGTTGGATCATAGCCTGCATCAACTCATTATTTGATTCCTCAATCTGTATGTTGTCTTCAAGCAGCGAGACTGTCGCTTTTGAGCTTGATGGTTGCAGTGGCAAACGGATTGACTTCCGTGGCCGTGCGTGAAGATCCATCAGAAGTATCCTCATCCCCGACCGTTAAGAGGGTAGGCTCCTTGACCTCGGGAAGTGGAACTCCCATGGGAGTGCTGCAGGCGTAGCCTAGCCCAGTGAATCAAGAGTAAATCACCACTAGCAATTGAATCAGTAAGCGCTTTGAACAGAATAAAGGCTGCTACTATTATTAATCAGCTGCACATGAATTTCACTCCATCAATAAGCCATGTAGGCAACTTAACCTAATTCCTTTGGAAAGGCTTTCATCGGCCTTTTGTAGCACGCAGTGTACTAGTGAATAGGAAAAGCGGATTAAGATTACTAATGTGTCTCGGCAGTCAAGACGATCCCCACACCGAAAATCACAACAAAAGAGACAAGCTCTCTGAAATAAAGACCTATTTGAACTAGAAAGTAAAGTCTAAGAGAAAAGGAAAAAGGAGCCACCCACCTCCTAGTAGTTCTGGATCGAGAGACTCAGGGCGTTTTTCTTGCGCTCTATTCCAAAGTCCCATTCATCACTGCTTTTTGTTAAAAAGAAAAGAGCTGCTCCTTGTACCCCATTCATATAACACATGAGATGTATAGGCATTTTGAAACCAACCGGTTGCATTCTTCCTTCAAATTCTGGAATATCTACCTTAATGTCATAATCTCGCTGGAAATCAAATCATAGTTTCTACCATACTATCGGATCTCATAGAATACTATACCGCTAATTCAAGTCCGCTCATTTCATTTAAGACATGTTGTATATGACTGGCAGCGGGTTACCAGAGAAGAGGGGACTACTTCTTTCTCCCTTGCCTTGCTCAACCTTCCTTTTCTGATTGAAAGTAGCAAGCCACTCCACTACTGGTACAGAGGCTAGATAGAAGGTTGCTCATCCAGCCCAACGGATCCATTGTTTATGTGGTAGTGTGATGCAAAAAAGTAAGCTTAGTAAGGTATAGGTTGGGGAAAACTCCAAAACTAGGGTTCCAAAAAGCTTACCTTATATATATATCGAGTTTTCGAAAGGGGCACCCCTACTATATATACCCCTAAACTACAAGCTAGCGCGCAACGGATGAATGTAGAGCAATCTGAATCTGCCCCTATAGCCTTTGATCAGTAGATTATTTAGAACTTCGGAAGATGGTCAAGGTAGCTTGCTTCCAAGCCATTGCACTAGATGCGCATGTAGTTGTAGTAGTCGGCCCAAAAGACCAAGGAAATGAAATTCTTAATTTAATGTCCTAGTAGGGCAAGGTTTAACACTATATAAGGGCCAGGGAAAGCGAAGGTGGAAGTTGGCGGCAGGGCTTGCTTAACCACACACACGGAATTGGGATGTCTCTCGCATGCAACTCTTTCTATCGGGAAAGCCTCGCGGAGTTTTTCTCTTAGGATGTCAGGGTCAAATCTAGTTGGAATTGGCTTCTTGGACTGATCATAACAGGACCGTGTATGTTGAATACCGCTTGTCTTCCTGAGGATTTGTGTGTAAGAAAGAGTGCCACCACTGGGTGGATACCCTTGGAGATCCCAGTGAATACATCTGTGTTAACAATGCTTCCTAGACACTGATTGGAAAATAAATATACTATCACGTCGGGATAAGGTAGTAGGAGATCAGAAGCTTATGGCCGGAAGGATGGATTACAGATGGGTGGTGATAAATGAGGTAGACCCTTAACCAAGTCTTTTCACTTAACTTCACTAAGCTGTTGAAGTTAAGATGTCCCAAACAAATTTGTAATACCATAATTAGGCTTCGTACCTATTTGCACTTATGTCACTCGACTCGCGCACAACCCCGCCCCCTTATGTTATGGAAGAATTGAACTTCTTGCTAGGCTGGTTATTCAGAGCTAGCAATTGGCTGCTGGAAGATGAGGTTCATCGCTCGCTGGTAGGTAACTGACGCCTTATTCAGACCGAAGGGCATGACCTGCCAGCAGAATAGTCCATTCATCCAACAGCACCCAGACAAGGGAACGTTGTTTTTGCCTCGTCCTCTTTGGAGATGAAAATATGGTTATACCTCAAGTGACCGTCCATGAACGACATAATTTTTTGTAAAAAAAAAAAAAAATACAATCGATTAGCATCTAATATGGAACCCGTGACATTTTTTACCCAAAACAAGGGCAATACATCCCTTTCAATTGGTCTACAGCGTCATTGTAGAGAATCCCTGCCCTGTTTTCCACATTGTTATTTCCTAACTTGCTCTGGTAAGATGTCAGAAATTGAAGGCAAGCAAGAAACGAATGTTGAAGAGAAGAAGAACAAGTGGAAGATTTTCTTGTATTCGTTCGTAGCCTTCGCGGTAGCTTCATTGATGTTACCTACCAAATAAAAGGCTTGTTCAGGAAGACCATCTAATTCTCCGGAAAGGATCCGTATTTGGAGGAGTAGGTGAACGTACTCGTGAAGGAAATGATCTTTACATGGAAATGAAAGAATCGGGAGTAATTAATGAACAAAATATTGCAGAATCTAAGGTGGCTCTAGTCTACGGTCATTTTTTTTTGGATTCGACAATTTTCGCAAAAAAATTCAATATATTTCACTTTTATTATTATGAGAATCAATCCTACTACTTCGGGTCCTGGTGTATTCAATGTACATGACTTCTCTGTTTATAATACAAAGTGTATACACAAAGAAAAGCAATGTAATATTTTACAAATCAATCTAATATCTAATTGATTTTCTATAATCAGAATATGTATCAATCAAATTCCCGATATATCTCGAGAATAATTTGCATATCTTCCAACATAAGATGTGGGCGCAAAATAGAAGCCTGCTCATGCTGCTTCGGCGGCGCTTTTTCGCCTTCTCTTCGCTCTGGACAGGAGCGCTAGTGGACACGGGGAGGGAGCAGGCGAAGCGTGTCGTTCGTGAATATCAGGTTGATCGAGATTTCTGCCAAATTTAGTCCTTTCTGGGTGGCTATTGAACTTTGAATACGGAAGGCCCGGGCAAGCTTGGTATCCAGGAAAAAATAATATTAAAAATCTATGTAAGCTTCCTATTCTTTTTCTCTCTCCCGCACTAAGTCCGTGAAGAGGGGGCTATGGGTGATGAGACCGTTCGGCCTTCGCACACTTTGACCATGTCGGCAGCACTTTTTTATTTTTTCTTTTTTAAATGTTCATGAAAACGCATTCTTTCGAGGGGAGCCATGGGATTCCAACCGTCTCCACCATCGTCTCAATCAATTCCATGACTCAAACGGCGACTGACACGCCTGCGCACTAGCAACCTCGGCGAATAGTAGTCCTTCAGTTTTGAGCCTTTGGTTGGAACTTGGAACCCTATTCGTTGTAACCCGATAAGATCGCAAACCCGAAATCCAGTGATGCCCGCTGCACCATCAGGGATGGGATTTTATCAGTTCCTCTATCGAAATGATCAGAGCATACGAGTTGACCGACGCCGTCGTTGTTGGTTCCTGAATTCATGACGTCGCGACTATGAGAAATTCGATACAAGCGAGGAGTGAGGACTAAGGGCTTACGCAACGTGCACGGCACCAACTCTTAATGCAAGAACATACAAATAAATGATTTGAAATTGGGTCTTTCCCCGACAAAAGAACACCTCAAGTGTCAAAACTTAGCATAATGAGATATTTAAATGCCAAAAATTACGAAAATAACATTGTGCCACTTTTTTTTTTTATGAAAAATAGGATATTTGAATGTCACATCCAGTGAATCCTGCTGGAAATCTTACGTGGCAATTTTTTTATTAATTTTCTCACTTACATGGCTCGCTTGAAGGCTGATTCAGCAAAGTCACACAAAAACGACTTCGTTTTGGTGCAATTCAAATTTTAATATATAAAAAAAAGGGGAAGGAGGAAGGCAGTCGACGATTGAGGGCTCAACCCTCACCACCGCTTCCTCCCCATTGTTGCCTGAAAGGTGGGGGTGGGTCCGAGAGGGCTGCGACCCTCACCCCATATCTGGGCGAGGGCTCACAGGCCCTCGCCGCCGGTCGGCTAGGTTCGCCAGCCCCTAGCCAGGGCTCGGCGACCCTAGCCGACCCACCCCCACCTTTCCAGCGATGGTGGGGAGGCGGCAGCAGCTCGGTAGTCGACTGCCTTCCTCCTCCTCCTCTCTTTTTTTTTTTAATTGTTCTAAATTTAATTTAATTTAATTAATTTTTATATTAATTATTTATCACGTCAGCATCAAAACAACATCTTTTTGGTACTGTCTAGCTACATCAGCGTGCTAGGCTCGTCGAAAAATCACACGTAAGCATTTTGGTCGAATTTTCTCGTCATTGGCACTTAATTAATCCATTTTGCTCCGATTTTAACACTTAAATATCACTTTTCTTACTTTTGCCACTTAAATGTCCATCATGCTAAGTTTTGGCACTCCAGATGTCCTTGTGTTGACTTCCCCCCCAACTTGTGATGAGAACTCTTGCTAAATCGTCTCTAGGCTCTTGCAAAGAACAAGATCAATCGAAGCCGACACTTTAACAGAATAGAAAGAGAGAAGATTCTATCATATGTTTTAATTATGCTTTTTTCAATCATGCACTCGAAAGATCAACATCCTCTGCCTTATGGGAACCATCTTCACGTATGAATCATCTTTCATTCATTGCCTCGCGACCAAAGGTTGGTTGAATGTGAGTGAAGCTGGCAAATTTGAGGGAAAAGGATACCACAGATGTTATAACTTCACAATAAGTGAACATAACGCAATCCAGGATTAGCATTTCACCAAGAATTGACCCAATCCAAGCTTAGTATCTCCTCAAAAACTAAACCGATAGAAATTGACTTAACCCCATCAACAGCCAGCCGATACAACCAAGTAACAAGTAAATAAAGGCTGAATTATAAATGAGACAAAGCCAACAACAATTCTGAGATTTTATGTGGAAAATCCAAAGTGGGAAAAACCACGGACAGGCCGCAAACTTTCACTAATTATCAAAAATAGTAGAATACAAAAAGTTCTTCTCTAGTTACACATTAAAAACACAACATCAATAGCACAACGGTATTTCCATCACTACAAAAGTGAATTAATACAAATGGAGGATGAAACCCTGATCTCGAATAGAAAATTTGGAGAAGGTTCTCAAAGAACGAAACTGATCAATTCGTGGATCCTCGGACTCACAAACAACATACTCAAATTTGAGCCAATTCCAACAACGTTCAGCTTTCGAATTAGGATCGCGAAGTTGTAGCCCTCTTTTCCTTTCCTTCTCCCCTGTTCGCTCGGTCTCACGCCCTCTCTCTGTTTTTTTATCTCCTTTCAGGCTCCACTCTCGAAGCTGTAGTTCAACACTTGCATGATTGCTTCTTAAGATTCATGCACTCCGATACTTTCTATACTCTAAACATTCAGGTCAACTCAAGTCAAATCAAGTGCCTCTCTATTTTTTATCTCCTCTCAGGCCACCACGCTCGAAGCAGTAGTTCAACACTTGCATGATTGCTTCTTAAGATTCACGCGCTCCGATACTTTATATACTCTAAACATTCAGGTCAACTCAAGTCAAGTCAAGTCAAGTGCCACTAGATGTCTCAGCGAGTCGTCCCCGAAATGACTCAATCTATGGATAACATCGATACGGGATCCGAATGATTGAATCAGATCTTCCTGTGGCCTATCCATGGTGGTTCCAAGCTCCTGTAGCCTTCTCTATAAATGGAACGTTTCAGGTCAAGCGAGGCACCATCATAGCTATCTCAGCATCTCCTCACTGACACTAGCGAACCAAAAATGAGTTCGAGCCATTTCTGTTCAGTGGCCTTCCCTGCTGTCTTGATCCTGCAGCTCATGATCACGAGCTTCGCTTCTTGTAGCGCTCCAGGGAACGAGACCGATAAAATTGCTCTGCAAGAGTTCAGGTCCCTCTTAACAGATGATTCTGCAGGAACCTTGGCCTCCTGGAATGATTCCCTCCATTTCTGCCGATGGGCTGGAGTCACTTGTGGTCTCAGACACCAACGGGTTACCGCCTTGAACCTAGATGGACAAGATCTGGCTGGGACCATGTCCCCTTATATCGGAAACCTTTCGTTCCTCCGATACCTGAACCTCGCAAACAATTCTTTCCATGGTTTCATTCCTCCTGAAATTGGGCGCTTCCGAACAACAATCTCATAGGACCAATCCCCTCTTCCATCGGAAACCTTTCCAACCTCGAAACGCTTGATCTATTTAGCAACAACTTGACAGGAGGAGTTCCCATTTCTATAAGCCAAACGAGGCTTAAATTTTTTCAGGCAAGTCAAAACCAGCTGATAGGTGGCTTCCCCTCTGCTCTTTACAACTTGTCATCCCTCAATACCATAGTTTTGTACGGTAATATGTTCTCTGGTAGTATCAGGAGAGACATAGGCCTTCTGCTCCCAAATCTGCAATTTTTATATCTGGGAGTCAATCAGCTCACAGGTCCCATTCCAGATTCACTCTCCAACGTCACGAAGTTAGAAGAAATTGAGTTCTTCGACAATAACTTCATCGGACATGTCCCGGCCAGCTTCGGAGGGCTTCAAAACTTGAGCTGGCTCGACCTTTGGTCTAATTTTCTCGGAAGCGGCACAACCGACGGTCTAAGTTTCCTTGCTGATTTGGCCAACTGCAGCAACCTTGAAATGTTGGATTTCGCATATAACCAGTTCGAAGGCGAGCTGCCTGTTTCTGTTGGTAACCTCTCAACCCAACTGGAGTGGCTACGACTGTCGGGAAACATAATTCGTGGGAGAATTCCTCAAGCAATTGCAAACCTCTTTAGTCTACAAGTATTATATATGAACAATAACATGCTAACAGGCAACATTCCAATGTCTATTGGGAGGCTATCAAACTTGCAATGTCTGAATTTGGGCCGAAACAAGTTGACTGGACACATACCTTCGACCATGGGTAACATCACCGGTCTGACACATCTGTACTTGCACAACAACAGCTTAGAAGGAAGCATACCTTTGAGCCTCGGCGACTGCAATTCCCTGCAACTTCTCAACCTCTTTCATAACAAATTTACCGGGACCATTCCTAGCCACATGATCAGACCGTCCTCCCTCATAATACATTTGAATGTATCTGACAACTCTTTGTCTGGGCCCCTGCCACCTGATGTTGGAAACTTAAAGAACCTCATTATCCTCGACGTTTCATACAATCAAATTTCAGGTGAGATTCCTACAACTTTGGGTAACTGTTTGGGATTCGAAGAGCTGTATATGCAGGCGAACCATTTTCGAGGACCCATTCCTCAGTTCGAGGGGTTAAAAGGCCTCCGTTTTCTCGACCTTTCCAATAACAACCTGTCAGGGCAAATCCCAGAGTTTTTAGTTAACTTGTCGTCGTCACTGCAATTCTTGAACCTGTCTTTCAACAATCTCGAAGGCGAAGTACCTGTACGTGGGATATTTGGAAACACTAGTGCCTTCGAAGTTGACGGCAACCGAGACATATGTGGGGGCATACCTGAACTGCGTTTGCCTTCATGTCCAGCAAAATCGTTCCCGAGATCGATAAAGCATAGACCTTCGAAGTGGGTGGTGGACATAATCATTTGTGCTTCTTGTGCAGTGGCATTACTGTCCTTAATATCTCTTTTCTGGTTGAGAAACTCGAAGAAGGAACATCTGCCTACCCGCTCCTTCGGCCATTTTCACGAGAGAATTTCCTATGATGCTCTATTCAAAGCTACCGACGGATTCTGTTCAAGCAAATTGATTGGTTCAGGTAATCTTTTATGTGGATGAACATTTAACTACAACAAATGAGTACAGAGAACACACTTCATAGTTCAAACAGTAGTACCACGTCGCATGACCGCAAGAATTTTTAACTCTTGTTCAGGTAGTTTTGGCAATGTGTACAGAGGAACTCTTGGTCCTGACGGAAAAATCGTGGCCATCAAGGTTTTGAATCTCCAGCAGAAAGGAGCTTTCAAGGGCTTCTTGGCCGAATGCAAAGCACTCAGCAACATTCGGCATCGTAACCTCGTTAAGATCTTGACTGCTTGTTCGAGCATGGACTCCCATCGTAATGAGTTCAAAGCCTTGGTATACGAGTTCATGGTAAACGGCAACTTGGACACTTGGTTGCACCCAAACGACGAACACATGCAATTCAAACCTTTGAGCTTCCTGCAAAGATTGAACATCGCAATCGATGTGGCCTCTGCTTTGGATTATCTTCACCACCAGTGCCCAACTCCGATCATCCACTGTGATCTGAAGCCAAGCAACATTCTTCTCGACGATGATTTCACAGCTCATATCAGTGATTTTGGATTGTCGACGCTCATTTTCGATTCTAACAAAGACATCTTTTTGAGTCATCTCAGCTCCTCTGCTTTTAAGGGAACCATGGGTTACATTGCTCCAGGTACTACTCTAATGATCACAAATACATTTACATTCACACAATCAAAAGATTTCGATGACTTTGTAGAGTAATCAAGCTAACGGGAACTTTTTCTGGACTGGCAGAATATGGAATGGGCGTTCGTCCATCAACAAGTGGGGATGTGTACCCTTTCGGAATTCTCTTGTTAGAGATGTTCACTGGAAGACGACCGACGGACAATGTATTTAAAGAGGATTTTAACCTTCAGAAGTTCGTCAAGTCAGAGTTGTCAAAGCGAGCAACAGGGATTTTGGATCAGTCAATTTTCTGCGGAGAAGTAGGCGAAAGCATGGACGAGGAGGGGATATGGAGAGACTGTGGAACCGACCAAGCCGAATGTCTGATATCGGTTTTCGAGATCGGATTAATTTGCTCAGCAAAATCACCAAAAGACAGGAAGGAAATGAATGGAGTTGCACGGGACTTACTCTCAATTAGAGACAAGTTTCTCAAAACCGGCATCCGTGAGGATAGAATACAGAGCCCTGCACCGAGTAAAGCACCGTTTTAAGTCGCCATATGCTTGTATCTTTGTATCCCTAGCATGCTTCGCTGTTCCACAATATCTTTGGATTTAGTAAATCGGCTCGCGTGATAACAGGTATCGGGACAATTGCTAAGAGCCTGATCGATATATCCTCCTTTCTCTTTCATATTTTGCAGGGGACAGGTGCGAGGAGGTGGCCTGTTCCACCTCCGGTTTTTGAGTGGGACGGGGGGAAACTGTAAATAGAGCGGGCACAACGTAGCTTGTTAGAGCCACGCGGCTCATTCCATGTCAATGGCGGGCTAGCTTGGGCATCTGCGAAGTCCTTCGTCCATAACTGAGCTACCAGGGAGGGCCTTGGACTTTGAGGGGCTTCAGCTTGCTAGCCGGTGAGCCTCCGAACCAGCAGCTTCTGGTTGGTCAGCAAGCAAAACTAGCACGCTCTGCATAATAGATAAAACATGGACTTCGACTATTCCTATGGTTATTTTCCTGTTATGAGACATCTCTATGTACTGGGGTCTGGTCACGTTGTTGTGAGATCCTATGAAACCGTCCATCAAGAACGAGAACCTTCCGAGAGTCCTCGAGGCCGTGACGGAAGGTCTCCATGCACTGCTGTAATAGTGTAATGTATGAATGGATTTCCTTCTTATGTCCTTCAGCCAAATCGTCCTTCTTCTTTTCTGGGAAAGTAGAAACAGCAACGTTGATACTGATACTGCCAATTCAGTTCCGCGACGACTCGGTTTTCTGCTTATCCCTTGATCTATACTGAGAACCCAGCGATGGATTCCTAGTTCCATCGGCCAAATCAGCTTTTACTTCGAGCCTTTCCGATTTAGTCAGACAATTTCTTTTAGAGATTGTATGCATCACGCCACCAATTACACGAGTCTGCCTTTGTTACATGGTGCTGCTAATTCACCTGAGTCTTTATCTAATAATTTCCACCCCTTCAAATCTGCAGCTAGCAGTTTACATTTCTGAAAATGTTCCGCAGAAGTTGATTGGTGATCCAGGGTGATTTTGGCAGATCATCACAAATCTTATGGGGAACTCAATTAAAGTAAGCTATTCAAGTGTGGTTCGCACATTTTCTGAGAACTTTGTTTTTGAATCTCAAGTCGCCATTATAATTCTTGATCTTCCTTCATGGAAGGAAAATTGAACTTGTTATCATCTTGGTATATAAGAATATTGCCAATGACTTGATCATTCAGGAGGTCACGTGCATTGGCTCCTACGTTACAATATTTACAATCTATCCCGCATCCATGTAATCTGATTTGTATTTTGTGTTATATGGTCATGAGATCTTTTATTCCTCATAAGCTCTACGCATTGCGTGACTTCATTCCACTTTTCTTGGCTTTTCTGGGTTGTTGAGGGAAGGATGATGTTCATTTCGAATGTGATTTTTCTGGCAAATGAGTGCCAAAACTCTTTTGTTACTTCTTAGACCGTGCTTTCCAGTCTTTCTTCAGTTGCACTTCTGAGCTGCGTGTGTTTCTTATTCTAGCGACAGCTCATGCGACTCTTGAGCTAACTTTATTCGTGCATTTGATTATGTTTTTCAGAAGTTCTCTGCATATGCATAAATGATATTCAGCATATCGATATAATTATAAGCTTTGTAGATTGAATATCTAGTATGACAGCTTCTCTCTTTTCTCTACTGGAAAATGTGTCTGCATTCTGTAGTGATGCTCTCTTTCATATAGTCGCCAGTAGACAATCTTATCATATGAATTTTCATTCGGTCATCTCTTTGGAGCTTTGCCGTCATTGTGCATCTATTCATGATGTGCTATGTGGTAGGCATGCAGTTTGAAGAGATCTACTATTAGGAACTTGACATTTAACTATGCCCAAGATTTCTCTTGGTTCCTTGTATCCTTGTTGCCAGGTTTAATCTCTCCAGCTTCTACAATCTTTCAATTATCAATTGAATTTTTGGTCCTGTGTATTGCAGCTATTTGCTTATGATACAGTCAACAAACAGTTGTCTCATAAACCTGGGGAACAGCCAAAGCTTCCCCTTCCTGCCTCCTCAGTTGCAGGTGCCTGTGCTGGTGTGAGCTCAACAATATGGACATATCCTCTTGAGTTGGTCAAAACTTGACTCACAGTCCAGGTATAGTGCTGCATGCTAAAACAATATGATTGAATCTTGTCATTGTTAACACGAGCCTTCCATATTGCAGAGGGGAGTTTACGATGGTACGTTTGATGCGTTCTTGAAAATAGTGAGGGACGAGGGACCCGCAGAATTATATAGAGGCCTCGCCCCTAGTCTTATCGGAGTGATTCCATATGCTGCCACCAACTATTTTGCTTACGACACGTTGAGAAAGGCATATCGGAAGTTTTTTAAGGAAGAGAAGATTGGGAACATCGACACCCTTCTCATCGGATCATTAGCCGGCGCTATTTCGAGTAGTGCAACTTTCCCCTTGGAGGTAGCTCGGAAGCATATGCAAGTGGGAGCAGTCAGCGGTAGGCAGGTGTACAAAAACGTGGTTCATGCTCTTGCGAGCATACTTGAGCAGGAAGGGGTTGGAGGTCTATATAGAGGTTTAGGCCCTAGTTGCATGAAGTTGGTGCCTGCTGCTGGGATATCCTTCATGTGCTGCGAAGCGTGCAAGAGGATTCTGGTTGAGGATGATGAAGAGGCGTAACCACATATTTGACAAGAAGAAATGCGAGGACTTTTGCTATGGGTCATCTACAGAAAGAGTGGATAAAGATGACTATTTTGTACACTGCGATTGAATGGTTTAGTTTATGTTTTTTTCTTTTGCTCATAGGATTTCTTCAGAATTCTTCAAGGAAGTTCTTGTTACCAAGGTTGGTTCTACATGCACTCGCAAAGATATTTGAGGGGTTTACTTTTCTTTTGGAGTTCTGTGTGTTTCTAAAGAAGGTACTGGCATGTTTTGATAATGCGAGTACTGCCTTTCATGAGAAGATGAGTTGGCAAGAGTCGAACCAAGAAAGATGGCCAATTGGTCCAACGACATGCTGATTGAGATGCAATGTTTTTCACAAGGGCTACTTTGCGTGTGCATAAATCTCTTGGGAGTACCTAACATAAGGAAAGCTTTTTTGCTTACTGGATTGTCGTTTTGAATGAATAACAGTTTCATGTTTGGAGTATGATGTTTCAGTTTCAGGTTCGAGTACCTTCAGCTTTCTATGACAGAACAAAGCTCAGTATTAAACGATCTCGTCTGATGTTGATTTTGTTTCTGATCCAAACTGTGGCTGGTTACCCTGCAAGGCAAGCTCTCGTTGTCTACCAATCTTGGCAAACCTGCGGCTCCAAGGGACTGCTACTTAGTTTGAAATCGAAAAGTGGCAATGATTCAACCCCGTTGAGTCTGAATTTGACGATATACAAAGAACACAACAGCATCACGTTTCAATTATCAGTAGTGTGAGAGAATTAATCGACGTGCAGGAAATGCTTTCCGTAGAGCCTTGCGTTGATGAGAGACCTGTTGACAATTTGCAAGAGAATTGTGGGAACAGTAATAAAGGCATCGACTTAAGCTTGACCAATGAACTTGTTCTGTATTCAACCTTTAAGTGCTGAATTAAGTTCGAAAGTGCTACATTCTTGTGATCAAACAACAAAATACTGCACAATAAATAACAACAGACGACCGACAAAAAAAATAAAATAACAACAGACGAATCAAAGGTTCGAGATGCCTGTTTTGATCCAACATGGGCAATTGTGGAAAGGACATGACAAAAAATGACATTCTCTGCTTTTTCTGTTTTACACCCACCTTCTTCCCGGATGAAAGTATTGCCTCAACGATGAAAAGTGACTTTGGGTGGCAATGATAATCTTGTTATATACATAAAAGAACAACAAGCACTTGAAGATGGCTCCCCCCACAGGCGAGCATGATACAATTAGCGGTTGATGCCGCATTGACCATTGCAGCAGATTTTGTGGAGGCCGAGGTGAAAGGGTCAATCCGTACCCAGAGCAATGAGAATATGGAAGCAAGAAGGATAGACCACACAATAACAATCGTACGAGTACGATTCTGCCGACCCAACAGACCCTTCAGGAATGGGTAAAGGTCAGCAATAACCCATATGGCGAAGAACAGCTTGCCAAACAGTGGACCCCACGACTGATACCCGCTGTTAATCGCATAAGACACACCTGCTACAATGCCAATGATGTTCACGATAAGAACTGTGGTCAGAGGAATGAGAAGCGATGTCCATTTGAACACATAAAGCTCAGCAAAGTCTCCTTCCTCATCGGCTGCTTTTGAAGTGACTGTGAAGTTGGTATCAATGCCAGCAAGCACTTTAAGAAGCCCTTGGAACACAGCGAAAAGGTGAGCGGATGTACCACCAATGACCCAGAACTGCTCATTCCTCCACCGATCCTCAATGCTGACACCACTCCAATGGAGCTCAAGAATACCAGTTGCAAAAATTGAGACGAAAAGGAGAATGAACCACATGCTAGCAAAGTTGCTTATCTGCAAAAAATTTTTTTAACATCAGATCAGTCATCAGATGAAAGAAAAGAGGAAACAATCTCTAATTACGCTGAAATTACTTACATGTAGCTCTAGATAGTCTAGCGTAGAGACAACTATATTTAGTTTATGAAATCGGTAGTATAGCATAATAAGGAGAATATCTAATAAAAGGGAAACTAGCATTGTAATTGAGCTGTCTTTTGTCAATGAAGATTACTTTAAATGTACAAATGATGCAGAAGAGCCAGGACTAACAGCTACATCATTTTTAAGGTTAAAAAAAGAATGCAGATAAATGAAATTGAGGATCATGATCATACTCTAAAGAATACAAAGAGTCCACCTGTGAAGAGGACTTTGGTGACCACACAGTAAGGGCACCTAGAATATGGTTGACTTAGGGCTTTCAATTTAACTATATCAAAAGGCCTATGTTTGCCAGCTATCAGCTGAATATTATTCAACCACCATAGCCATTGGAATGATGTTTAGGCATCTTCTTTTACCAATGTTTCCTAATGGTTTCTCATCCAAGCTTTATTAAAACAAGATGCAGAGCCACTCGAAAACTAAATACAAAGAGAACATTAACTCCATTCCAAAGAGGTGGAGATGCTAGGATCAGATGACAGAAGTAAACAATGACCCTTCTTTTGTTCATCTACTTAAATAGACCCTTCTTTTGTTCATCTACTTAAATAGAGTCAATGTGGATTAACGTACAACAAACGAAATACATGAGATTGAATACTCTACAATGAAGAGAGAAGTATCACTTACCTCAGGTATAATAAATTTGTTAGTGAGAAGACAAAATGCAGGGAGAATACAATACGCAATCAGCGGTATTGAGGTGAGGGGATACACAATTGTATTGATGTACGCCAATCTCTCCAAGAGCTTCAATTTCCCATTATATCCATACCATATAGGACAATGCCTGCTTAGCAAAATCTCAATTGACCCCAAGGCCCACCTGAGAACCTGGTTTAAACGATCAGAAAGATTAATGGGAACAGACCCCTTGAATGCTGGGTGAGGAGGCATACAATAGATTGAAATCCAGCCCCGAGCATGCATCTTAAATCCAGTCAAAATATCTTCTGTAACAGAACCATATATCCATCCGATCTGTTCGTAGATGGTGGTAGGCCACCCTGTTCCATGAAAGTAGCCACAATGAAAACAAGAAACTGACCGAATCTTTTCTCTAGACTTTTCTGAGACATCAGGAGCGACCTCTCATCATCATATCCTACAAAACAAATTGGTGCTGTTAACATGATATAACACATAGCAAAGGTACTGTTAAGTCAGTTGAACAATTAAGTGATATCAAAAGAGACATTTTTTGGTTTATTCTAAAGCTTAAGGGGGTCCTTTAAGGGCAAGGTAAGATACCTCAATCTGACATCAATTCAGGCTAGTTTTGACAGTAATCATGGAGTCAGTCCAGGCATTTGGACCAGTATAAGTCTGTTTTCTAACATCCAAAGATACAAAAGGAAACTCAAAATTAAATCAAGACCTACCTTCAACCCCCTCCTCAACATCTTCCATATTGAAAATTGGAACAGTGGATTCAGTTCTTTTCATTGCTCTTTTCTTGTCAATGTACTTCTTATTGCCACCCTTCCCCTTCTTTCTTGAACCACAACAACTCTTTACAATAATATTTGGTTCCAGATCTTCCTCAGTCAATACAGGGTCATATCCATAAAGGGCTTGCCTGTTGAAACAACATCCAGTTCCGACATAGACAGGACCTTGGATGCCGTCAAGCCCTTTCAAGTTAATCTGCATTGAGATCATAAATAAGATAATCTAGCTCAGTTAAAAAAGGCAAAAAATGAACATAAACAACTAGCATTTTGGAAGTAGGAAAAAAGATGAAGAGACACCTACATCAAAGAAGACGATGTTGCGGTTAGCATATCGATCATGCAAGTCAATCCCATCAAAACGTTGTGGGAACTGCACATAGCACGTCTTCTTTCCATAAGCGGGATCCATCATGAAACACATTGCTTCTTTCAATGCTTTACTATTATTAAAGTAATGATCACAGTCAACATTCAAAAGATACGCTCCGTTGGTTAAGACAGCTGAGACCCGGATCTACACAAAATAAAACAGTAAGTTATAAATTCAGAAATGCCAAAAAGTAATAAGCAGATCTAACCAATTTCTCCAGCGGATAAGAACCACATTCATACAAGCAGCAATGCGGCAAAATCAAACCGTAATATTTGTTTCTCAATATGAAGAGAAATAGTATTAAGTTAAAGTAGGGTCGGGAACAATGAATCTCTTTATGATAAACAAATCCTCACTATAAGCTAGAGACACCACTATCAACATTACGATCCACGGGGGAAAAAAAAAGGTAACTGATCCTCGAAAAAAATAATTCCAACTGTACATTCGAACTGAAAGCACAAAAAGAATAAGCTTCAATAATGTAGCGTGAACTTGGAATGCGATTTCTCAAACCTAGAGATCCATTAATCAGGATCCTAATGCATATAGATATAAATTTCAATGCAAGCAAGCGGTGAAGAACCTAAATGAAGAATCTAAACTGAAAAACCAAATCACACCAACATACATTCATTTGTTTACAATTATAGATGTCAGCCTGTCACTAAAAGAGACACATGACAAGAAAAGCTACATAAGATGTATAGAGATGACAAACCAAAGCAATCATGGCTCCAGCTTTCTCGTGATGTTGGATACCAGGTCGCTTTTCACGAGAAACATAAACAAGTCGAGGTAGCTCATTTCCATCAGTATCAAGTCCCCCACTGTGGCCCATGAAAACCTATTACTTTCAACAACAAAGAGAAAACATTAACTAGATGCATAAGAGGGGAGAGGGTTGATTTAAATGCTTCTGGAATACTGGTTAATATCGCATACCTGTATCATTCCAGGGTGATCCCTGGGGTTATTTCCAGGCCAGGCAGTGCCATCCTGCATTGTCCACCCTTCTTCTGGCATCTTTTGTGCCTTTGCAACCGAAGCATTGATTCGCACCTTGAACTCCATCAACCACATAATCAAACAATTTTACATTATATATACCAAAACATTTGTAATAGATTATGCATCTGACTAAATGCTACATTGTCGATAGGCAAACCACTAAATAAATTTTTCCTTTCCCAAGAAACTGAGTTACAACGGTAAAATAGGTGATGTATGGACCCCTCCCCAATGACCTTCATTTCAGTTTTACAAAGACTTACAACAGAATTCAACATAAAGCAACCAATCGAATAATTCAGCAGCACCGATCAATCAATGTACCTCCTGAGCTTCTTAGAAGCAGGATCATAGGCTTCACCACCACCCTTAGCCCCATCAACCTTCGCAGCCTCAACCCCGCCGTCATCCGACGATCCAGGCTCCTCCTTGTCGCCGGACCCATTGGCTATCTCCGCGGACTCCGGGGGAGTCAACGAGCACGTCAGCGAGGAACCTATTGCAGAACTCCTGGCTCGAATCAGCCCTAATCGCGCCACCGACAACTCCGTCCTCGTCGTCCTTCATCGAGATGTTCTCAATCTCGTCGAACCACGAGAGCCCCGAGTCTAGAGACGACGACGACGCGTTCGTCGAGGAGCAAGCGCCGATGACGTCGCCGGCCTCAGGGAGGTCGCCGAAGAAGCGTCAATGTGAGACATCACGTCGTCCTCCATATCCAACTCTAGATCCGCCATCAGAACACTAGGAAAAAAAAACAACAAAACCAAACAAGGGGAAAAGAAGATGAAGGCGACGATGGGAGATCTCTACAAAAACATCTGATTTGCTCGCGGTGGTTCGCCGGTCGGAAAGGGGGAGGGCAGAGAGAGAGGGAGGTCGCGGTTCTCTCGCCAGTCCCGTGCAGTAGTTCGTCGATTGCTCGCGGTCCTCTCCGGTCCCGTGCGGTGGTTCGTCTATCGGAAAGAGGGAGGGCAGAGAGAGAGGAAGGTCGCGGTCCTCTCGCCGGTCCCGTGCGGTGGTTCGCCGGTCAGAAAGAGGGAGGGAGCTAGGTCTCGCGGTCTTCTCGCCGGTCCGGTGCGGTGGTTCGTCGGTTGCTGGCGGTGGTTCGCCGGTCGGAAAGAGAGAGGGGAGAGAGAGAGGGGGAGTTCGTCGGACACAGAGAAAGGCGTGAAGAAAGAAAACCACGACTGAAATTTTTCGAATTGGCGCCTCTTTTCTTTCCAGAACGTGGGTCCCATGAGGACACGTGTCGCGCTCCCACCGCCTTCTTGTTTGCCAGGCTGGAGCATAAGACGCACCTAATATTTTCTCCGTAATTAGGCCAGGCTGGAATAAGAGAAAACAGATGGCGTGGTTGAGGAATTAAAATCGCAATGATGCAAATTGAAAATGGAGAGTTGAATTCGAACAATTTCCACCCATTTCATTTCATTTCATTCCAAGGGTAAATTAGTCTCCTCACTTTTACCTCTCTCTTCCCAAAAAGGAGGCTTTTTGACCGGTCGACCATTCCCGCACCCGGACTGCCCTACCAACCCTCCGGCGACGAGATCCTCACCCAGCCGCACGCAGCCGTCCCGGTTTCTCGTTCCGCGAGCGAGCAGAATGCACAAGGCGCCGTCGTCTTCCTCCCTCGGCCCCGGCGGCCTGGACCTGAGCCGGGCCTTCTTCACCCCGATCCGGGAGACCGCGCCGCCGTCTACCACCAAGCGCCACACCAAGATCGCCGTCGTCGGGGTCGGCAACGTCGGCATGGCCATCGCCCAGACCATCCTCACCCAGGACCTCGCCGACGAGCTCGCCCTCATCGACGCCAAGCCCGACAAGCTCCGCGGCGAGATGCTCGACCTCCAGCACGCCGCCGCCTTCCTCCCCCGCACCCGGATCTCGGCCTCCGTCGACTACGCCGTCGCCGCCGGGTCCGACCTCTGCATCGTCACCGCCGGCGCGCGGCAGATCCCCGGGGAGTCCCGCCTGAACCTGCTCCAGCGGAACGTCGCGCTGTTCCGGGCCATCGTGCCGGCGCTCGCGCGGCACGCGCCGGAGTCGATCCTGCTGATCGTGTCGAACCCGGTGGACGTGCTGACGTACGTGGCGTGGAAGCTGTCCGGGTTCCCGTCGAACCGGGTCGTCGGGTCGGGCACGAACCTGGACTCCTCCCGGTTCCGGTTCCTGATCGCCGATCACCTCGACGTCAACGCGCAGGACGTGCAGGTACCGTACGGGCACCGCCCATTTCCTTTATTCTGCACTTTATTTTTTTGCTTTATCTGCTTTAGTTTGCCGGGTCATTATTTTATTTAGTTACTTTAGCCCGCATTTTACGCTGATATATTATAATAATAATTATTATTATTATTATTATTTCCATACTTTTTGAATTGGTCATCTATTAATACGAGATGTGATGAGAAGGGGAAAAAAGAGAGAGAAATTTGTAGAGTAATTGTCATACTTGTGAAAAGCTTGAGATTAATCTGCGGTGGAAAAAATTGCGATAATGTTAATGGAAGGTATATGGGAAATGAGCCTAATCCCGAAAGGCAAAAAGCATGAATAAATAAAAATATGTGATCCATGTGTTTTAACTGAACTGCAATTTTGATGTCTTCATGCTTAAATATTTTATGGCAAGTTTGAGGTGAATATCCACATTTTTTGTAATACTAATATGACTCGAGTTATTTATTCGATCGGATTTAAAAAATTTATTAAATCGCGTTTTAAATTCGAAACTAAGTTTCATTTTCAAATGAGGTCGACAAGATCAAGTCTTGGAAAGAGACGGTTTCCCCTCTCGTACACTTCCAAAACAAGTTGGTACCAACGCAATTTTTATTATTTGTTTTACACCAATCTCATAATAATATATTTTTCCTTTTCGAATGGTTTCAATCGCACAATATAACACGACATAATATTCCTAGAAATGGTTTGCTTCGGCATTTCGAGAATCGTTGTACAGTTGCTCTTCGTTTTCACCTGCGAATTCAATCGTCCTTCTTAGGCCTACATCGTGGGCGAGCACGGCGACAGCTCGGTCGCCCTGTGGTCGAGCATCAGCGTCGGCGGGGTCCCGGTCCTGAGCTTCCTGGAGAAGCAGCAGATCCCGTACGAGAAGGAGACCCTGGAGAAGATCCACAAGGAGGTCGTGGACTGCGCCTACGAGGTCATCAGCCTCAAGGGCTACACCTCCTGGGCGATCGGGTACTCAGTCGCGAACCTGGCCCGGACCCTGCTCCGGGACCAGCGGAGGATCCATCCGGTCTCGGTGCTGGCCAGGGGGTTCTTCGGCATTGAGGGCGGCGACGTGTTCCTGAGCCTGCCGGCCCAGCTTGGCCGGGGCGGCGTCCTGGGCGTGACCAATGTGCACATGACCGAGGAGGAGGTGGCGCGGCTGAGGGAGTCGGCGAGGACCATCCTGGAGCTGCTGAGCCAGTTGGATTTGGGCATTTGAGGAAGAGAATGAGAGAAGTCCTTCACTTCAGTGTTTTGCAAACCCAACACTATAAGACTGGTTTTGGTTTTTGGCACCTTGTTTCTCTACATTGGGAAGTTTGTACCCCCGGATTGTGTTTCTTTCTGAGATTCAGTCCCTATATTTCGGATTATTGCAGAAGAAACCGTAATGATTTTCCTATGTTACAATTAAGCCACTCCCCAGCATTACTACCAATGAAAAGAATGTGAAAGACCTTTGATCTTGTGCTAAATAGTCAAATTAGAGCCTCATTAAAGAAAATTTTCCTTTGGCTATTGATTTACGCACTTTGTCATTATCTAACTCAACTATAGAAAATCAGTTCATAATTTGAATCGCGAAGGAAATTAAGATTGCATCTTTTAGAACTGTAAGATTATTTCACAAACTAGATAAATATGCAGATTTAACATGAAAAATATTAAATCCTATCAATCAAAGAGAAGATACTGAAGCTGAGGATCTAGTGGATAAAAACTCATCCTTGCCTAATTCCCACTGTGATTTTCTTATCCTTCCTTGTGTCCACAAAGGGAGAACAAATTAGTAATTTTGTTATTTCCTCTATTGGGCCTGGCCCAACGGGCCCAACTCTAGTGCCCCGAATTTTGGCCCAATGCAGACACAAGATCAGTCGAATTCAGAAAAACAGTTTGTGCAGACGAGCGCAGACGCAGAGCAAGACCTGCTTGGCACCCGAGAAAGTGCGAGAAAGTGAGAGAAAGAGCGAGAAAATGGCCGGGAGATTGAGCCACGTGGCGTCGCGGATCATGGGCGGCAACGGCGTCGTCGCCCGCTCCGTCGCTTCCTCCCTCCGCCTCCGCGCCGGCATGGGCCTCCCCGTCGGCAAGCACATCGTCCCCGACAAGCCCGTAAGCGAATCTTCCCCCCCCCTCCCTTCCTCCTCCTCCCCGTCGTGGAAAACCCTAATCCGCCATCTTCGTCCTCGTTTCTGAAATCTTCTCCGATTGTTTGTAGTTGCATGTGAACGACGAGCTCACTTGGGACAACGGGACCGCGTTCCCCGAGCCCTGCATCGATCGCATCGCGGATACCGTCGGAAAGGTTGGATTTTTTTTCTTTTTCTTTTTTCTGGTTCTTTTGATTGATTCGGTGACGAAGGACCGCGTCGGCGTATAGCTTCAACGTTGAATATGTGAATTTGCAGTACGAAGCATTGGCTTGGCTTTGTGGAGGGCTGGGGTTCTTCGCGTCCTTGGGGCTTTTGGCTGTGTGGAATGATAAGGCGTCGAAGATCCCATTCGTAAGTCCATTGACTTGGGTTTTGAGTTTGGTTTGGAGATAGTGTTCGTGTTGATCTTAATTGGTGGAAAATTTGTTCTCTGTGCTCACTCTAATTGGCTGAAGTTCTGGCTTTGCTTATTGATTGGTGACCATTGGTGTTGCTGTGATCCCTTAGTTCTCTTTGGATTATGGTGATTCAAATGTCGGTGCGTCTTTAGGGACTTGACGGGAAACTTTCACTTGGTGGCTTCTTATGTAACGTTTGACGCTTTGGGGCTTATGTTTGTGTAAATTCGCTGGTGGTCGTGGAAGTATCTTTGACGGTTTGTTTATAGCTGTCTTGTCCTGTTCAATTGGAAAAATAGTTGAACTTGGGATCTTTGTTATGATTAAGATTTGTTGGAGTTCGAGAGAATGGAATAGGATGCCAACGTGGTTTAATAGCCTGTGAGTTTGATTTGTTCACGATGACCCCATTGAGATGATTTATCCTGCCTATTTTTTTGGCTCCGTTTGGCTTAAGTAGGAGATCGAACCTAAATAATGTTAATTTGGATTTCCTGTTTGTTATTGATGACAATGTGGAGTTACATCAGGTCCCTAAATAAATCCTCTGCTTGTAGATGGTTGGTAACTTTTGATTTTTTATAAAGATCAGAGACTTGTCTTTCTTCCATTCTGCTGATGAGTTTATGATTGTCATCTTCATACACCTACTAACTTTTTTCGTCTATTTCAGGCGCCAAAAGTATATCCATATGACAACTTACGGGTGGAGCTTGGTGGTGAACCATAGAGAGGCTGCAGTTTGTTGATCTAAAAACTTCTGTTTTTTCATGTGTGCTATACTCTGCCTCTTCTGCGGTTGGTAATTTTCAATAATAATCGATCAACTGTTCTCGTTCTCTTTTCCATGAAAGCAATATGGTGTTCAGCTGCAACATCAGTAGAGAGATATGCTGGAATTTATTACAACTTATATGTCTTTTTCATTCCATCAAAATCGATTTTAAGGTATGAGTTGTTTCGGTTGTATGTCACAAGGTCCCTATGGACAAGGGAATGAGTGAATCATCGCTTTTGGGCACAGGCAGTCTTTTAGCATCCAAACCCATAGCTTTCCATTGTCTCGTATTATGTACTGTATCAGCCCGTTGCCATCCATTGAGTGAGAGAAAGTAGTATGATGCTCAGCCTTTTCATACCATTCTTTTCTGTCAGGTGATGTTTTAGGGATACAGATTCAAATGCATAACTGAGAAGGATGTCCAGATGGGATTTGAATGTGCTTTATTTAGGTCCAAGAGTTGGGCACTCAGATTTTTGTGAAGAGAAATATTAGATGCACCTTCTTCAGTGTTTGTAGAGAAAGTTAACCCAAGATCTATGGTAACACAAAAGAAAAGGAACTAAGGTGGCTGTAGGGGTAACACTGAGATCAGACGCTTGATTGCATTGTAGGTGCCTTTGGCAGAGTCATGGCTCTTGTTGGTGGTTCTATGAAAATGGACTTACCATTGAGAATATTTGCAGGTTTCTAGCTTTGTAAGCCATCTCTGTGTTACATATTATGTTAGAAAAGGAGGCGAAGTTGTGAATGGCATTGCTGATTATGTCATAGTTAGGGATAGAAGCTCTGTGGGTCCGGATTGTTGCTATGGAGGAGGATGTTCCTCACATATATATTTTCGCACTATAGGCATGTACGACTTTGGGTTTGCTTTGGAATACATGTCTTTGTACTCCCCCCATGTGGATGGAAGTTCAAGCTATATCAAAGAAGTGATTTTGTGTTATGATTTTATTCAGCAAATTCTGAACCTTTTATCAGGACAGGATCCAGAAAGACAATGGAATGAGATATATGATAGTCCATTAGAGAGTATTGGACACTCTAGGCAAAGGCTAATTTTCCTAATGGTGCTAAATTTGAGAATGTGAAATGAGAGTCTCTCTCGATACAATGAAGCATGCTAGTCTGGTGGTATGAGCATCGCCATGCGTGCTTGTTGCTCAGGGACTTACATGACCCAGGTCCATTTCCATATTTGCCTGCTCTGCTTTAAGTGTTCTCGCTTATTTTTTGGTAAGAAAAGGGGTAAAGCTGGAGTGTACTCCGATACTCTCTTAATGAAATTTGATCCGGTCTGATTACCTATCAAAAAAGGAAGCAAAGCTCTCGGTTGCCCATCTAATTCTAGAGTACCATTTACATCACAGGATTGAAGTACCCATTTTGCTAAGCAATCTGCACGTGAAGTTCTTTTCCTAAAAGTATGTGTGATTTTGACCTGTTGGAAATATTTTAATAGTTTTTCAATATGTGAAAAAAGAGTATCACCAAAATTGAGGGAGGGAGTTGATTTTATGAGGAAGAGAAATGGCCCCCGGTGGGTCCACCAACAAGCCTATATTGGTGGAGCTCAGTAAAGTAGTATCAGTTAATATTGATCAAATCAAGCTCCCGACCAAACTCCTGTCGGAATGATTAGTGGGATTGGACTTGAAAATCGGACGTGAAAA
Source organism: Eucalyptus pauciflora (assembly GCA_007663325.1). Classification (NCBI taxonomy): domain Eukaryota; kingdom Viridiplantae; phylum Streptophyta; class Magnoliopsida; order Myrtales; family Myrtaceae; genus Eucalyptus; species Eucalyptus pauciflora. Next base: position 3,767,154 of record VMYD01000006.1, on the reverse strand, counting down.
TGGTTATGGTTGAATAAAATTGGTCGACTGGTCAGTTCTGGTTCTTTGCGTAAGTTTTCTTTCTGAATCTGGGCCCTGCTCCGAGATCGCTAGAGATGCGTCGGTCCATTAACCGTTGGCCTTCCGACAGTGTGAAGGAAGAAGCTTTTGGGTCCGGTACCCGTCCATCGCAATTAAGGAATACAAAATGTTGGGTTGATAACAATTCTCGCACGGAAGACAATGAAATTAATTAAATTTGATGTGCTGCTATTCGTTGGGTAGATGACGACATGATTCTTTTTTCTTTTTTTTTTGGTCGAAGACATGATTCTTTTTAAGCGTTGAAAAAGTCTCGTGTAAAAAAGGATAGTAGAAGACCACCAGCACGACTTTCCGCAGCTTCGTTCAGAACACAACCATACTGCCTATAATGTTTCATCATAGTTCTAACTAATATGATTCGCAGCATCATTTCCTATTGTAGCTTTTGCTCATATAAAAGTCCAATTCAAGCAATTGTCCAAAACAATATCTTTGGCACTGATGGTATTTAGGGGTGCAAAAGAACCGGGACCCACTCGGAACTGGTGGTTCTTGAGGGAACCGGTCCGATTCCCGATTCCAATTTATGAGAACCGATGGGTACCAGTCCGGTTTCCGATTCCGTGGGCGGATCCGCCCACTCGGACTGGACTAATTATATTATAATAATACATTAATTTTTAATATTAAAATAAATTTCGAAATTACTAATTAACAAACCTAAATTTTAGGGCTCCATATTCTCTCATGGTTTCCATGTTTTTATAAGAATTTAGTAAAGTGTGTAAACTGCCTTTTAGCAATTCATCAAATGGCTCCTTCAAATGATACTTCCAAGACTCACATAGGACACCATATTTAAGAATATGTAGAGTATCGGTTGAATTGTTTCTATAGAAAGAATTCACTAAAGTAAATGTTGTAAGAGATTGAGCACTGTTAGGAGAAAAAGGAAAAGATGATCTACATATGACAATCATCCAAAACTTTGAACTTAAAGAATATTTTAGATTTCATTTGAAATGATTCAAAAACAGGAAAAAAAATCTATTTCTCTTCTTTGGTAGTGTTTTCCAATAAAATAAAGAAAAACGGTACCCTTAATTAAGCCAGTTCGGTTTAAAGAAAAACATTGAGTGAGTACTCGCAGCGGGATTTGGAAAATGATATTATTATTAGTAGAACCGGTTCCATGGATCCACCCGGAAATCAGACCAGATCGGCAGTCCAGTTTTCGGGTGGATCCATACAACTAATGGGTGGTTTCCGGTTCCAATTTTTTGGAATCGGTCCTTAGCGGGCGGTTCACAATTCTAAGTCGGGAACCACCCATCTAAATCATGCACACCCCTAATGGTATTAATAACTAGGAAATGCTACCAATTATTCTCCAGTTGCACGGTCTAAAAGTCGGTGCATAAGTGGTGCGATTATAACAGGAAAGGACATCACGTTACATAGTAGAACACGACCGTACTTACAATGTCACAGCCTGAAATGTAAAAGCAAAACAGCATGTGCTGTACCGTGCCAATGTCCGAAAGAGGATGAAGGACGGGCAACCTTTAATTCGACTACTCATTAGGCATCAGAAAACATGAAGAAAGAAGGAAAAGGCAAAAAAGGGTGAACGAGATGCTCACGGGCTTGCATCGTGAAGCGCAACGCGAGCCGACTCCGGACCTCGGCACGATGGTACCATCAGAAATTGCAGGAGGGGAGGACAAAAGAGGGGTGGTGAAAACCTCACGCACTCGCTGTTAATTTCTGGGATACCGCTCAATACCATGCAAACTCAACTCTCACGTACACGTAGAGGGAGAGAGAGAGAGAGAGACCCCGAATTAGCAAGGGAATGAGAAGAATGAGTAAAAAGGGAAAACAGAAACGAACAAAAGGAAGGGTGGCCTGTAAAATTACTGGTGGTGGGGGAAGGGAGGCTCGCCCTGACGCGGGAACACGTTCGTGGATCACAGCGAAACAGTCACGGATCGAGCTTTGGAGTTCGCGATTCACTGTAAAAACAGTCCAAAATCGCTAACTTCGGTGCGGCACGCAACGCTAGCTCAGCTCTCTCTCTCTCTCTTATCATTGATTTTCATCTTTCCTTTTCTCGAGCTGTACATCTGGAGATTAGCTCTTTCAATCTATGTTCCACATGTCATGAGAGAAGAACCTGTCACGGGATGCTCGTATAGTTCGTGATCGTCACCTTGTGTATATAAATCCTGGCCAGGATCAAAACTCGCCGACACCCTCAAGAAGGATTCACTAGGAACCTGAGGGGAAAAAAAACATGGGTTCAAAGACCATGGCCACGTTCTTCGTCTTCATGATCCTCATGCTGCAGTCCCTACCGCCCATATATGCTTGTGGCTACTGCGCGCCGCCGTACCATGGTCCGACAACCCCGATGGTCCCCCGCCGGCCCAGCCCTCACCCCCATCCCGGCCCACCTCACCATGGTGGCAGAGGTGGCGGTGGCGGTGGTGGTGGTGGTGGCGGTGGCGGTGGTGGTGGCGGTGGCGGAGGTGGAGGCGGCGGCAGTAGAGGGGGCGGTGGCGGGAGCAGAGGCGGAGGCGGCGGTAGCAGAGGTGGTGGCGGTGGTTATACTCCGAGAGTGCCCACTCCACATCCGCCCATTGTTCTTCCACCGATAGTCAATCCACCTCCTATCACTAACCCTCCCGGCGGCATCCTTCCTCCAATCACAAATCCTCCCGGCGGCATCATTCCTCCAATCTTAAATCCTCCAACACCGCCTTCTTCACCCTACCCTCCTTATGGCGGTGGTACTCCCGGCAGTGGTGGCAGTGGTGGCGGAGGTGGCGGTGGTGGCGGTGTCCCGAGGCCGCCGACCACCCCCAAGACGTGCCCTATAAACGCTCTCAAGTTAGGGCTTTGCTTGGACGTGCTGGGCGGGTTGGTCCACGTCGGGATCGGGAACCCGGTCGAGAACGTGTGTTGCCCCGTTCTCCAAGGGCTGCTGGAGCTTGAGGCGGCGATCTGCCTCTGCACCGCCATCAGACTGAAGTTACTCAACCTCAACATTTTCATTCCTCTGGCTCTCCAAGTCCTAGCCACTTGTGGCATCACCCCTCCTCCTGGTTTTGTATGCCCTCCTCTTTAGGTAAATTCAGTGCATGTACTTCAGATCCTAATCAAGTAGCGGTGCAGAATTTAGGGCTTAGAAGGGGGGTGTTTGTTGTAGTGCTTTGTCGAAGTTTAGGGTCATAAATGCTGGCTGGCTCGCTAGTCCTAATTCATCTCTTTAGGGTTTGGGTAAAATCTTCTAGTTCCTCCATTTGCTTTTGAAGATTGAGGGTACGTGTGCACGGTTCACTTATTTATTTTGATGTTTCCCTAGTGTAGTAATAACTTCTAGTGTCGAGCCAAACATTCTTGTTCGCACTTACTCAGGACCCAAATACTTTTATCGTCATTTCATTTTCTCTTTCCGTATCTGTCACCTCATGCCTGGCTCGATGCGCCTGTACAATGCTATATATCTCATGCAGGTTTCGCGAGAATCGCAGCAGGGCATCAGAATATGGGGACGCATGTCCAAAATAATGATTACTCCGCGTCGGTGACTCTGGACGCGTGCGTGCATGCATGCGTACAAACGTAACAGGCGATGACTCGATTTTAGGTCCTCAAAAAATGAACTGTTATGCTAGTTTGATATTTCACGCTCCACTCTAACAAAGAAAATGAGACTTTTTACGCAATTCTCTATGGGTTGGTGAAGCGATGTATACAATGCGTGATATCCTCAGTTGCTGCTTGCACTCGCTTGCACAAGTGTGTGTGTGTGTGTGTACACACAATATCGAGTATATACAATACTTCATTGCATCGGCTTGTTTCTCAAACGATAATGGAAAGAGCGCATCTTATAAACGAAGTACATTGCCTAGACTCGCTAGCGGGCTTAAGAAGGCCGGAGTAGTTCTATGCATAATTAGTACCCTAAGTAGTGGACTCAAAAGTTTATCAAAGGTAGGTTTGTCCTTATGATAATCTCTCGAAGCCACCTCTAAATCTTGGCCTATTTGATGTTGGGCTTGTGTGGGCTCCCGCTGATATGCCCTTATACATGTATCCTTCTCTTCTCTTCACTTTCATTATCGAAAAAAGTACGGCGCCATTTAATGAGCTAAAATAAAGGGGTTCACACATTCATAATTTCATATCAACATGTCAATGTGAGATCTTAATTTAGCATGACCGAAGCTACATTCAATAGATAAATTGATTAGGCAAGGACAACACAGAGAAGGGTGCCGCAACATCTTCAGTTCCACCACAGCGTGATCCAACTCTGGAATAGCTCCAAACGAACAAACTTAATATCGTCTGGCGATAACAGAATCGGTTCACAAATTGATATGGCATAAGTTTGCATCTGAAAGAAAATATAATCTTTAATACCAATAAGAATCTGTTGTCTCATCTGATAACTAACTTACTTTTCCATAGCATCGTGAAGATACTAAGCATTGCTCTTGCGTACGAAGTTGGTTTAAGACATTAATACTATACTCAGTCACAATCCGACGAGGAGAATGAGAAAACGAGAACTATGAGCGCACACAAGATCAGATCCTAGGCAACGACAAGGCTCAACCAATACATAAGGACACTTTCATGTATCTTACACAATATCGAAAGAGGAGTACGTGCTTCTGGCCCCTCACATGCCCATTTTCTGATGTTCCCAGAACGCGCAAAATCCCAGAATCCCGCGTGGCACAGTGAGCCACCGGACAAGTTTGGCACATTTACTGGAATTCGATAGTAGGGTTTCGATAGTCGCTAGATAAGATAATGAAAGAATAAGAAAAGCTTTACTAGGCTCGAGAATGAAGCCAAAAGAGGTTCACGGGAGCGAACTGTGGGGTCAACATGGCACCGCTCGATGAACAGCATAACAAGAGATCAATATCAAAGCAAAAATTTCGGGTAATTAGGTCGTACAATTATTTAGGCATGTAGTAAAACCACGTGGCTCGTGCATCGATGTGAATACATTGAGCTTCGATTAGCAAATGGTGCGGTTGAAAACGGAGATAAAACGTCAACCGAAGACACGCGCACATGCTATTTACATCCGTACATCCTAGTATCCTACCAAAGATATTGTCGTAAGATCGGTCTTTCGCTATCTTAAACATAATGGGTATGCTCCTTTCAATCGAAAGCTGTTGAGTTTTGCATGTGAATGCGAGAATGTTTGTCTTAATCCCAACCTATATTGCTAATATCCCTCGATCACACGCATGAATTATCTAGGGTTTAACAACTCCCATTTTTCATCCGAAAGCCATTACTTTGAAGCTCAGAAACTATAGGATGAATTCTTTGCTGGAATAATGCCATCATCTGTGTGACTAGATCGACGGAGACCCCTTAAAAGTGAGGAATGAAATCATGCCCACTTTCCGAAGCTATCATGTTTCCATATAATGGTTTAACCTCTTATATTTATCGCAATGATCCATTAGAACTTTACATGATATGTGGAGATGAGATCCAGCGTTTACTAGTCTGATCTAAAAGTCCTAAGCTTTAGAGGCATGCGTAGTTTAAATGGTCGATGTGACATGAACTTTTCAAAATAGTTTTGCCTTTCTCTATGTATGTGAAAAGCAGGTATGCCTACTACAAGATTCTCATTCACGGACTCATTCACTGTGTTCTGTCTCGTCCTCTTTCCGTGGTGAGTTTTGACTATTGCATGGGCCATTGACCGACCACTAACTTTCCACTAAAAGATCTACTTGCAGCACCAACTCTCTTTTACATTGCATGGTAGACCTTCCCTTCATGTCGAGCACAAAATTCATTCACATCATCACCAACGCAGTATAATGAAAAAATTTTGGAGCATAAGTATAATGAAAAACTTTGGGTGGCTAATTTGAATGCTAATGTATAAGTGTTTATGAAAATTAGAAGTGTCAGATTCGAAATTCTCTGTAAACTTGTAAAATAGAAGAGTAAGAGTTATACCAAACTTCTACTTAATCTTTCTATTTCATTGCATCAATGATGAAGTTGTTATGCAAGATCCTTTCTTTTGATGGGATGGAGTTCACTAAGTGGTTAAGGAACACGTGTGTTTGCGGGATAGATCAGTGCACAATTGACTTCAAATAATCTCATATTTTGTTCAGCCGTCTCAGTTTTGACTTGCATCTTTTCTCAATCGAAGGGTTTTTGTTTGGTATTTAATGATCTTAGAATTCAGGTAGCATGTTTCTAAAAGGTTGAGTTAAACAGGAACCAAACTCGAAACTGAATTAATCTTGACGTGTTGAATCCTAATCCGATGACTGTTACTCTCGATTGCCTATATTTTTCACCATAAATAGCATGCATATTCCATCATTGAGATGACTGCATTTCTATCGTGAATTGGAGCATTTCAGGAGGCGTTGGATTCCTCCATACAAAGTGCATAGAACCAAAAGGAAAGGAGTCCCCTATATAACCTTTCTGGGCAAGTCTGATGCCAATTATAATAGCGTCATGTAACTAAAAAGAAGGAACCAAAGAGAGTCAGCCTCGTAGCTTAATGACGCATTTTGATCTTTGATGTATTTGGGACTGTTCATCGAGGCTTGATTGAAGAGCGTCTGATTCCTGTAACATGATTATTCAGTTTCAGGGAAAGGTGGAAGCCTTAGGTTAAAAAAAAAATGGTAACTGTATATTCTTTGGCGTATGAACTTTTAGCTTCATTAACTCAGTGGACGCAGCTTTTTGAACGTAGTCATCCATTGAAGACGGTATCATATCACGGAATTGACTTAGCTTAAAATCGTGAGCTTTTTACTTGTTAACAAGTTCTTTTTGAATTCAAATGATGATGAACTACTAGAGGAGGAAAAAGGTAAAAAGAGAAGTTGGAAATTGAGATTTCTTCCAATAAGGAAGACTGATAATACCCACTTCTAATGAAATTACACTGTCAAACTTCATATATGAGAACTGTAAATTATTCCTTTTGAAACCTGCCCCGACAAACCCAACAAAGAACAATACATGGAAACAAGAAGTTGCCACCACTTACCCCCCGCCCGCGCAAAAAAAAAAACACACACACACACACACTCACAGAAACTTTTACCAGGAAGCACAACGTGTTACAACCCTTTAAGAGAAACCAAAACATAAACATGAACAGAGGCGTGTCTTTCTTGTAATTTAGGCACATTGGAAGCCAGAAGGAACCCGCTTGCTGCAAACATTGAGGAGCAAGCTGAGAGAGATTGGGATATTGAGATTGATGCCCAAAATGTTGGCCTTAATGGCAGTGCAAAGGCAAACCGCAGCTTCAAGGTCCACGAGGCCATTGAGGAGAGAGCAACAAGGGGTCACTGGGGGTTTGCCCACAGTCACATTGAGCAGGCTCCCCAGCACATCAGCACACACCCCCAATTTTAGGGCATCCCTAGGGCATGCACCCGTGGATGGGCCTGGGAATGGGGATGGCTTGGGGGTGGGCTTGGGCTTTGGGCCAGGGCAAGTTCCGCAGGAGGAGACTAGGGCAAAGAAGAGGAGGTTGAGGGTGAGGAAGAGGGCTATAGAAGCAGAGCTTTTTGAATAAGCCATCTCTCTCTCTCTCTCAAGAAAACGAAAGAAACCCTAAGTGGTTGATAAGAGAGCTTCTAGTGGCTAAAGCGAGTGAGAGGAGAGGAGAGGAGTGTTTTGCGTGTTTGTGGGATGGCGAGAGTTGCGAGACGTGGTGGGGTATTTATATTGGAGTTAAGCGGGGGAAGCCTGGTGGGTTTGAATTGATGTTGAGAGAGAATAATTGGCCAAGGCAATACAACGAAAAGAGTTTGCTGAATTAGGGTTAAGATGCATAGTACAATAAAGACCCCATGTGTGATTCTAGGGATTTCTAGCTGGCAACTAGCAAGCGGAATCGGGGTGATGTTTTGGACGTTTGTGATCTGGGAAGCTGGCAACTTCCCATCTAAAATCTTCTTGACTAACATCAAAATTTTTGGATCTATCTTTCGGTGCCGATATATGACAATGCGCCGATGGATTGTGATTTTAATCAAGTTTCCACCTTCAAAAAATCCGCACCAACCGGCAAGAGCTAGATTGGGGGCTTGATAGTTAGTAAATTTACTGCATAGCAAGGTTGTAATTTTGTGGTTAGATACACCAAAAACCTGTCTGGGTTCAGTCAAGTCACGGAACTGCTAGACGAACAGAAAATGGAAAGTACAGGTCATCATTTGCAGGGTTGGATTAGAACATTTACGTCAAAGCGATCGATGTCCATAGCCAATACGCATCCGTAGAAATGGGTACATTTTGCTGCACGAAGCAAATCTATGTTTATGTCCGCTAGTTAGTTTTGAACCTCAAGTTTTGTTGCCACCAATGGAAAATCCCCTAGTTTAATAACTACAAGTATTACTTCTTCAGTCTTTAGCTAGTTAATCTGCCAGATGGCTGTATGTATTTTTATTTTTTTTCAGAAGTACATGGATAGCTCCATCTTTACTGTCTTTGGTTCATTTATTTAAAAAAAAAGAAAAAGAAAGGAAAAACACAACAAGATTGCCTTTAACTAAATAATTGTTCTGACGGAACCTTTTCTTCTAGTGGAGATTTGCCGTGTCAATGTCAATACACAATCCAAACCCCTATTCGTTATTATCTTTATTTCAATTGCCACATAAAATGACCATAAATAAAGAGTTGTTTTTTAATGAAAATTAGAAAAGTATGAATGAGGCTTAGATGATCAAATTTAATCCGTGTTATTCAGGTCAGGAATGCCAAAAATCCAATTTCCTTTGTTTAAGACTTCGGTTTCCATTAACTAATGAAACTATATTCAAATCAAATTTTCGAGTAATTTATATTCAATTTTAATCTCTTTTCGTCACTTGAACGAGTGTAACAGAACTTATTCAATTTCTCTTTAAGATATATCAGAAAAGAAGCATTCGTTTATTCTTACACCAAAGCACAATGATGCACATTTGCCCCTTTAGCCAAAGCGTGATTCATATCATGACTTCAGTCAATATAAGATGGCGACAGATCTCCTTTCCCGTGCATCTTCTCACTTCGCCTACCAAGTTCTTCCCATTATAATATATATTAACTGGGTTAGAAAAGAAAATATGCTTGAGGGACAACAAAGATTTAATTCACATATGCAATCGATGCGCGGGATTTGAAGGATTGACAATAATCGGGCACAAAATTTCATGGCCACCCACTGAGTTGTCGGTAAGAGATAAACTTTACTACTCCTTTTCCATCCTTTTGTCTCGATCGTTAATAGTTTTGATGGACTGAAAGTATATTGCTTTTTCCCTAAGTCTATTCAAGATCAGTGGAAGACTATTTCCTGGGGCCAAGTCTTTAAGCGGACGAGATAATTGACATTTCAGCAACTCCTTTTTAATTATTTTATTACACTTCCGCGAACAACTTCGGGAATTATTAATCTTCCTGGTTCAGACTATTAATATCTAATTAAGGGTTAATTAGCATATTGGATGATTAAACCAGCTTTTCATGTTCGCGTCGATGAAATTTCATGCTGATCGGGGGAAGAAGAGGAGGAAATATACATGGTTCTGGCAACAGTTGAATTAAAGAAACAGAAGCTAATTAGCAGAGCCATAATCATGAGGGTTTGGTTTCTCTACTTAATATTTTGGCGCGTTGCGATGGCAAGTGGCTTGGAGAGGGAGTGTCACGAGCATTCTTAAGAACGTGCGATGGGATCCACACTCCCTTTGCTTGAAAAATCATCATGAAATGATGGCCATTCCGAAAAGATGCGTCGCGCCACGAGCTCGGCCAAGCTTTTCTCTTTTATGCATTCACACCGAACAACACACACGAGCGCGCAAACACGCCTAACCATGTGGCTTATCTTCTTCACCCCAGAGAAAGTGGCAGATAAATTAGAACTCAGGCTCACTGTTTCGACTCCATCACCGAAAGTAAGATGTTCAGATCTGATCATGGAGCGGGAGCTTAATCTCTCGCTAAGGTCGAGCCAATGAAGACGGCTGATTATTCATTGTTTCTTCATTTGCGCGTGTTACTCTCTTGCTCTGAAAATTGTGTGAACTCGGGGTACTCGTGCGTCTCTTGTTTTGTACATGAGGAAGCTTATGTTAAGCAGGTGAGCTCCAAGCTCATGAAATTCCACACTAAGTTTGCAGACTACGCATGAGAAAGAAATCGAGCCCGGTCTTTAGCCTCTATGGCGACATTATGGGACCAGCTCCTTGCTTGTCTTTCGACAGAAGGTTCGACCTTCACAGATAGTTCAGAAGAGGACATGTGAGAGAGATTCCAATGCCGACCTACCGCTATTTGGCTTCCAACATGCTGCGAACTTGCAAAAGGAATAAGCTAAACCCTACGTACATATTGGTTCCATACGGTTTGGATAAGTTATCCCTGTGACATCGTCGCCACCTCCTTAAACTGATAAAAACAATAAGAGGGGTCTCTTAAACTTTTGGTAGACAATGAAAGCACGATGAAGCTGTCGGATTCATCACATCAATCTATCTCAACTTTTCCATCGTGTGGACCAAGTGTTTCGTTCCAACACAGTAACTCAATGAATTGGATAGATCGACACTTCTGTTCACTGAATGATGTTGTTGACTTTTCAAATAAGTGTTTAGATTGAATGAGAGCTCAAATGCAGTAAAAAAGACGCCGTGTGACGTCACTTAATAAAATCACTCATGGTAAAAGTTCTTTTTCCTCCCCCTCTCACATCGTCTGTTGCACGAAATGCAGCATGGTCTATTTAGGAAATTTTGCCAAGCACCTCTCTAAAGGACATATGTATAATAGCTTATAGTCATACTAGGTGAATCTCTCTAGATGCACTATTAAGGTAAAAACATGTGAATATTTTACCATTAATGTTTTAGAAGAAACACTTTATTCTCCCCTCCCAAACTTCAAATTCCAGTTTTTTTATTTTATTTTATTTCTAAATATGTTTCAACAAAGTTAGGTGGAAAAAGACTTTGTGAGAAAGTATTGTACTCTTTTTCGTGTGTCTCATCATTTTTAAGACAGCAAATTCATCATAATAAGAAGTTCTAGCTCTTTAATCGAATGTTCTGAAGGAGGTGACTACTTGATTGCTCGCATCTTCACTATCAAGCAATTCATCATCTTCTTAGCAATGGTATTGATTCTAAGTGCGTGCATGTGGGAAGAATGATGAATTCCTCAAGCATGTCAACTTGATAAGATCGGATGAAATAACATGTAGGAATGAATTTATGAAGAAAGGTAACCCTAGAATGGTTGGAAGAGATTAAGCAATCAAACTTTAGAAATTCAATGTCAGAAAGTACAAGTTGAGTGTGCAAACATTTATTCTTAAAGTTTCACTTGCCCAAAAAGGAAAGAAGAAAAAAAGGTGTGAATTATACTTTATATCTTACCACCGTTTACAGCCCTTTCATTTTAGAAAAGATTATGGCACAACTTCAAACACAAAAACTTGTATGAATTGAAATATTTGTGGTTCTTCATAGTAGATAAATGTCGAGTTTCCAAAAACCTAAAACCCTCGATGTGTTGATTGGCATGCATCTACATTGAAAGTCAGATTTGGGAAGAGCAAAATGCATAAAGAACAATAATTGGAGGGTAAAAAACGTGTATAGATAGAGAAGCTAAACTGAATTAAAAAAATTAATAATAATCGATCCCCCATCTTCAACGCACTGCTCTCTGTGTTCATGTTGTGTTTAAGAGCTCACGGGGGAGCACCTAGCACGGCGATTGGCCAATCTCGTGATCCACAGAGGAATAATCAAAGGCAAAGAAATTCGAATGTCGACAAGGAATTTCTGAACTGTTCTCTTAATTGGTGCCGAATCTCCCGCCCTAGCCACTAACCAGCCAAAGATCTGGCTAGCCCGTGCCCCACATGCCTTCTCACTCTTTAACTCTTGCTGCAGTTTCTTCTTTTTTCATCTTTTAATACGTAAACATCAGAGAGCGAGACAGGAAAAATACTTCGTAGAGTCTACCTAAGATGCGCATATTCAATGATTGTGATGGTGTCGGTCTACATTAATTAAATATATGTAGTAATTTCTCGGTAGAACAGATGCTTTAGAGAAGGAGTCGAATGACAGAGGTGATTCAGTATTCACGTGGGTATAGAGTAGTGCGCGGGGGCTACACCCATATTGTAGACGTCTTTAGTTTTCTTGAAATCAGGTTCGAACATGATTGTGGTGTTTAACACTATGATCCCCTTATAACTACCGCATCTTAACTTGTTTCTCTAGGTCTTATCTATGAAACGGAAAACCGACCAGTCAAGTCAAAGATTCGGATGTCGATTTAAATATGAGTAGTTACTAATGTTTCCATTTTGAACTAAGTATGTCCATTGATGGTCGCATCAACCCTGGTTCATTCTATGCGAACGTTAAGATTAGTAATATTTCAGTGTATGCTCTCACCCCGCTACTTGAATTCCATTGAGCAAAGAGTGATGGACTATCTAGTCTCAGTAGGCTAAAGGTGGAGTTGAAGTTGGAGTTGTTTTTTTAACTAGTTTTCCGTAAATTGATTGTTTTCCACTATCCAAACATCGGAGAGTTAGAAAATCATTTCCCGGAAACAGTTTTACTCCATCCAAATGGACTATTTGCGTAATTTTTTATGTCTCTGATGCTGGCGAAGTTTGATGGGTCATTAGTTTATATCCACTTCTCCAGTCCCCATCATTTTTCCGACTCGATCAATCTCATGGAGTTTATCGCTAGATAGTTTCATTTTATTGATTCGAAGCAAAGTTTCCTACAAATACTCACCATCCACCCTCACTTACCTCTAACCCAACGGCAACAACGCACGCACACAAACGCACTAATTACCCCAAAGTTACCAACTTCTCCCTTTCTTTCTGAGAGATGGATGCCAAGATATCTTCCTCATCAGCTGCTCTGCTCCTTTGCCTCAACCTCCTCTTCTTTGCCCTAGCGAGCGGCTGTAACACTTGCGTTCAGCCAAACCCTAAGCGTATCACTAACCCTTTTTCTCCGAGAGGCTCTAGTTGCCCTAGAGATGCGCTGAAGCTGGGCGTGTGCGCCAAAGTGCTCGACGGGCCGGTCAATGCCGTCATTGGGACACCGCCAGACATGCCTTGTTGCTCGGTCCTGCAGGGCCTTCTAGATCTCGAAGCAGCCGTTTGCCTCTGCACCGCCATTAAAGCCAACATTCTCGGGATCAACCTCAACATCCCCATTTCCCTCAGCTTGCTCGTCAACACTTGCGGCAAGAACGTCCCGTCTGGCTTCCAATGTGCCTAACAAGAACTGATCAATGATCACAACTTGCTTCATTGTTGTTGTCGCCATCATTGTTGTTGTGTCTCTTGCGTTAACTGAAGTTGTTGTCTGGTCATTTCACTTAACTTCTTGGTGATTTTTCGTTTAAGGGTCTTAACTTTCTAGGGTTCGAATGATGTGTTTAGGTTGAGATTTGATTTCTCATTATGTAATTGTGAGTTGTGAGGGCATGAAAAATGTTCCTCATATGTGATTTAGGCTAGTAAAAAGGGTGGGCTTGGATGACACGAGAAATTCTATGAGAACTGAACTACGGCGCACTCTATGATCCTTCTCGCATGGAATCTTTGTCCTTTCCTAATGGGCCCTTCTACTATATTGCAAAGTGTGTTGCTATACTTTTCATGTTCCTTTAAGTATTTAATATAATGTAACTTGTGAAATCATCATTAGTTTACTGGAGTATTCCATAAATCCAGGGTTTTTTATACCTAAAATGACCCTTTTCATGATGGAAAAAGTCACAAAAAAACCCTAAGCTATTATCCTGAACTTTCTCTTATGATATCAAAAATCTCAAACCTGTACATATATGACACATTTACCTTCCGTTAAGATATGGTCGAATGACTTTTCAACCAAAAGAACGTCTTATTTATTTCACTCAGGTCACATGAGCGCCATACCGACACTGTTTGCTTTTCGGCATTTATGGAGACGGAATTTTAACGGTTCTCATTGATGGAATCTTAATGATAAGTAAATGTGTCACACAACTATAAGTATGTGATTTTTGGTGTCATGGAGAAAATTTTAGGTTAGATACGTCGGGGTGAGATAGTTAGGATATATATATATATATATATATATATATATATATATTATTTTATTTTTGACTTTTGCCCTTCCCTAATTTGTAACAAAAGTTTGTAGATGCGTGCATGAAGGTACGTGCTTTAAGGAGCACATGCCACCTTCTCAATCTTAGCTACATACATCAAAACAAAACAAAAATGTGGATTTATTTAACGTGTCCATACATAAAATATTATTGAATAATGTTTATCCTGTCGAGACAAGCTACATAAAAAATGCAGCTTGTCCCATTTCCATGGGCGGAAATCTACAAAGCTAGGGTTCCATTCTTTTTGCTTTCCGCTAGGTAAGCAAACCCGTGAACCGAAACCACTTTCGAAATATCCAGCCAGCACCTAGTTTTGCTGGCTTCATTTCCGTTTGCTCTTTCTATGGAATAATTTCAAAAGTTTAGTATTATGTGCTAGTTTCGTCCGATTGAGGATCATTATCATGTTACGTTCAATACGGATATAACGACAAAAAAATAATAATAATAAGTTGGAAAGTCCCCATCTCGACCTTAGAAACTGAGAGTGAGCTTCTAGATATTTTTGGACCAAAATGTCTTCGTGCAATCGAAATAATCACGACGTATCAATAAACCTCTCTAATCTTATGTTATAACTTCAGGATTGTCTTGGAATTTCATAAGACGATGGAATGTTTCTGAATAAGCGAGGAAGTGGCTTCCTCCTTGGGCCGAGACCATCTCGACCGGCCCAAAAATTTGCTGCCACGCGGGCCTGTTTTGGGCCTCTTTTCTGGAATGGCCTGACCTAATCCGGCCCGTTAATCATCCCTATTACCAAGGCCCATATTGGTGTCAGTTTAAACAAAACAAAAGAAAATTCCATGGAAATATTGCCCTTTTAAAGGCAAATGATGACCAAAAACTTGGTCATCAAGCTGGTTTATCGTTAAGTCCTTTGATTTCTCGCCACATTTCCTCGTCACGATTGTGCATAAACGAACAATTGCGACTAACACGGCACGTTTCTTGCAAGAACAAAGTGAAAAGGCTAAAGAAGAGGAACAAAGAGCAAAAATCAAAAGATTGGGAAAGAAAAGTCATGACTTTTAGTCAAATGGGCCTTCCTCTCTCTCTCTCTCTCTCTCTCTCTCTCTCTCTCTCTCTTCTTTTTTCTTCCTGTTGGGCCATCTTGTAATTATAAATGATGAAAGAGAATTCTCCAAGGCATGATCACATGACATCATTGTGAAATCTTTCATCCCAGGCCAAGTGTTATCGCTTTTGTCAAATTAATGGGTGTGATTCTGTTTCCATACTCTCTAGATAGATTGTCCTATCTATCCCATAAGATTAATGAAATATTTTTTTGATCCGAAATATATTCATCTAAAGTAAAATTTCTCGTCGTAGAAAGAAATCGCATCAATTGTCAATTTTCATGTTTGTCTTTTGGGTTTCATGCATGTGAAAAGTCACATTGCTTGCCTTTAGTCTGACCTAGGAAAAGTGACTATTTTGTCAAAGATCTAACACGAGACATTTTCCAGTTGGTGTATGGATGAGCATGTGATCTTTGGTCCCTATTTAAATTGGGTTGATAGTGGGAATTTGATTTTTCGTCACTCTCTTGTATGTCGACAAGTTCGAATCAAGAAAAAGCAGATATTGCCATAGAAAATACTTGGCCATCTCGACGAATGCATGTCGTTCGTGTCGAGATTAGGAGACTCGTGAGGAACAACTTTACTTCCTTGTTCTTAAGTTCCACTAGGTTAAATTCAAGTCTCTAAACTCGTGTGCACATGTTTTAGAGGATAATATGATTGTTCGTAATTGGGAAAAGTACTAAAAAAGTTGTAAACCTATTATATTAGGGTTAATTCAATCATAAACATTTTAATTATACTAATTGAGTCTTAACCATTTCGACGATTTGCCAATTTAGTCAATCCGGCTAGAAATAACTAACATGGATGCTAGTTGTCATAAATGGCATGGTTGGTGTTAATATGAATAATTTTTAATTTTTATTTTATTTTTAGTTTTTTTCTTTTCTTTCTCTTTCTCTCTTTCTTTTATTTATTTATTTATTTATTTATTTTGGTATTTCCTAACTATTGGATGGGGATAGCCAAGGTCTAGGCAAGGGCCTCTGCCTCTCACCAAATCCCAGAGAGGGCCACAATCCTCACCTATTGGCCAACGAGGACCCAACATCATTGCATGTGGCCGATGAGGAGTCTAGGCGAGGGTGTGTGGCTGACAATGGTCGGCTAGTGACGTCGCTAGCCCAACGTTTAAAAATATATATATAATAAAAGAGAAAAAAAAAATTAGAGAAATTGTGAAATTTGTCTGTGTTAATGCCAATTGTGCCATAGGGGGAACCGGTATCCATGTCAGTAATTTCCAGTCAAAATTGGTGAGATAGACTACATTGACAAATCATCAAAAAGTTATGACTCAATTAGCATAATTAAAAGATCCATGATTTCTTTGATACTTTCTGCGTTGTAATTCAAGTGGGATTTCCCTCTAACCACTTACTAAAAGCACGATACCCATGATAACAATTAACGCAGCACTTTATTTGAATCATTTGAGACATCGCATGATTCGAATGATTGACGGCTTCACAAAAAAATCGGAGCAAAAGAGATTCGTGCCCGCATATGATGATGTTTAAGTAATAATTGGAAAGGATAATCCCTCCACTGCTGAAACCATAGAGCGCATGGCCGTTGAAATTCGAACGAGGAGGGAGGCTATTGACCCGGAACTAGACCACTACTTCTACTATTACGACCACCACTATACATTACTTAGTTTGCATTAATATATATGCATCGATAATACATTAATTGGACATTAATGTCTCGCAAAATAAACTATTCAGATTTGACCCCCCTCGAAAAATAAATTATAATAACTGCCCATCACATGAAATTAATCAAATAAGGTCCCCAACCCTAACTAACGAAGCTCCTGAATATAGAATCTCATCATAAAAAAAGAATTAATTGACGATTGGGAATATATAAGATTTATATGCACCAACCGGGCCTAATCGGATGATCATTGCGTCGAGCTTTTTCTTCGGCCGATCCGGAAATCACTCTGCCAAATCGAGTGAAAAAGCTTGCTCGAGGACGCTCAAGAATCATTTCATCTGCCGTCCCTTCCGCTATCTCCCCTTTTCCTTCTTTTCTCCGAGCACTAGCCGGCTCGACCAAAAAAGGTTGGAGAATTCTCATCATTAGACTTTGAAACTTCGATTCTTCCAAGGGCCCCTAACAAGAAAAGAATAATGTTAATGATAATATAAGAGAAAAATACCTCGAATGCTTGACTTGACCCAAAAGGATCGGATAGATAATTAGGAATTTGAATCGTCAACCGGACATATCACAGCATTAAACATCTGAGCATGCTTTTATCTATTAATTATAAAATCGATGCGTCTCAAATGTTCCGACTGCTTTTACTACAAAGACCATTTGTAACTTGTCGAAATATTCCGCGTTACTTTGCTTGACGATAGAGTTTGGAATCTATTTCTATGCATTTGGTTTTCGTCCACGTCTTACTTTTAAGTTTCTGGATTAGAACTTTGTAATATGATATTGGAGTTAGATTTCGCTCAAGTTTATTTCGCATGAGCATTCACCCGCTCGTCAAATTTCACATGTCGTTCATAACCGATTTGTACGTGAGAGTTAGTATTGTAATATCTCGCATCACTTGACAATAGAGTTGGGATCAATGTCAAAAAAGTCATAATTTTTTTGTAATTGTGCCAATTTAGTCCTAAACCTTTCATTAGTGTCAATTTTGTCATAAACCTTTTGATTTTGTGTCAATTCAATCTCTCCGGCTAATTTTGGCCAAATTTTGCTAACTAGGCACTGGTTAGCTGATAGCACAGTCGACACTGATGTAGACAACTTTTGATAATAGTTTAATATATATTTTTTAAAATTATTTTCCTTTTTTTCTTTTTCTTTTTTCTTTTTTCCTTATCTTCCTCCTTCCTCTTGTTGGTCACCAAACCTCAACAACCGGCCAAAGGCAACAGCTGGCGAGGTCGACCTCAACCTAATCGACCTCTGGCAAGCCTCATCGGCCACTGGCGAGGCTTGGCCCTAACCAAAGGCTACAAGGGTAGCCTCGCTGACCATGGGCGAGGCTAGCTCAAGGCCACCCAAGCCACAAGGGTAGCCTCACTAACCATGCCTCGAGCTAGCCTTACCAGAGGCTGGGCAAGGCTCGACCTTGCCGAATGTGGCGAGGTCAAGCCTCAACCATGGCTGGCAAGGTCAACCTCGACCTCGTTGGCCATCGCCTCTGGCTGGTCATCAGACCTTAGTGACTAGTTGGAGGAAAGAGGAGGAGAAAGAAAAAAGAAAAAGAAAAGTCAAAAAATATAACAAAATATTATTTAAAAGCTATCAATGTCAATGCTGATTGCGTCACGTACCGATGCCCAGTCAGCAAACTCTGACCAAAATTAGTAAGAAATGACAAAATTGGCACTAAGTAAAAAGGTTCGAGACTAAATTAACACCAATAAAATGTTTATGATTAAATTGGTACAAATGCAAAAGGTTTATGATTTTTTTTAACTCTTTTTTCCAATGGAGTCTATCATGCTCATTATACACACATGACCTCTTTTTAGGGTTAATATTACAAAAAACACCAAATTGATAATTTATTTACCCTAAACAGGTATATCTCTTACAAATTTACCCTATATTAGTTTTTGTCAAATTTTATCGTCAATTTGCTGAGTTTGATAAGATGTAGTAATCGACGGGTGTATCAATTTGGAGTTTTACCCACTGTACTAATTTATAGTTTTTCATAATATTAATTCAATTTAATCAAAAATAACAAAGAATGAATTTATAAAAAAATGTATCGGTTTGGGATTTTCAGTGATAAAAAAATTAATTTGAGAAAATTATTTACAAATATACCAATTTATGGTTTTTTTTTGGCATTAACCCTTTTATGTATTAACTTAAATTTTAGGTCGGGCTCTCTAGCTAACCGTTGTCACTGCCAACTTCTACCGGAATAATTTCTAACTTTAGGTTATGCCAAATTTAATACGCGATGTGGCTCCAATAAATTTGGTTGACCGTGAGCATGGCGAACGCGATTCCCGAGTTCCGCGCAATTAATAGCGTCGTTGGAGATCGTCGTGAATTAAAGAAGACTTCGTGGGCATTTATGGGGCAAAACGAAAGGAAAAAAACATCGCATTTAATCCGGGTTGAAGTCTCCCGCTTTGTCCTAAATTCAGGCACCCATGATTTCATTTCATTGCATTTGCATTGCTCGATGTCGGTCAAAACCTACTAATCTTGCACGAACCGTCGCCCCCCAAACGTGTTCATCAAGATCCTGCATTGATTAAACCTATCCTGCCGATGGCTATCCATCTAAGAGGTTTGTGCTCCGTATTTGAAATTTGAACTCCTCGTTCCTCCCCAATAACACGTGCCATTATTTTGCTTTCGAAAACACTCAATTCACGATCCCATTGTCCGAGCACAAGGTTTGCAAAAGCCGGCCCCATGAAAGCTACCTTCATTGAGATCCGCGATCGTGATCTCGCCATTCCGAGACAAAATCTAATGCTAGGAAATCCTTTCGCGTGCCACGGACTCGGCGGGTAGAGTCGGAACGTTTTGGTCGTGACATTGCAAATCAAACATGTGTAGACGTACATATTCAAAATCTCTTTGCATGTTCTTGAGAGAGAAAGAGGCAAAAAGGAGGTCTTAATGAAGTTTTTGTCTTGGTTTGGAGTAAAAGGGAGGCATCAATGAAGTTTTTTTGTCTTGGTTTGGAGCGGAAAGGGAGGGTATTAATGAAGTATTTTGTCATGGTTTGGAGAGAAGGGCAGGAGCACGCCAGGGATCCGAACGCGGTTCCCGGAGCTCCACTAAAAATCTCAAAATCCAGGCGTGAAGAGCAAAGGCTGGCAAATCTCCACCCACGAGTCCCCACTCACCACCGTGCACCGGCCACCCAAATCTCCATCTTCGCCAAAACCCAGAAAGAAAATTTCAAAAAGAAGCTCGACCCACTTCATGATTTACTAAAAAGACTTTTCTAGGTCGTTCGCATGAAACTATCATACACAATACCACTCATCCCACTTGTTTATATCACGATAAGAAGTGTTGAAAATGAATTGTTCTATCAAATTTGCTAGACATTTATTACGAGCTTTTTTCGAGATTTTTTTTTTTTTGTCGATCATATTCTATTCCTATTATAACTTTCAAACTTTTGCTCTGCCTCTTTACAGAGTGTAGAAATCGAAACCCACTCCTAAAACTAAATCGTCCCAACTCTAATCCTTGAGAAAATGGGATTCAAATCTCTCACTTCTTCCTTCCAATTGAAAGGGTGGCCAGGTGAAATTTTGGAAATGTAGATAGCGTAGGCACGGATGGAGGGCGTGCGTTCGCGCACCGATGGCCGTAAGAGAAGCATATAGAACGTGTGCTTTATCGCTCCATACGTTAGCAGAAAAAAGAATTCGTGCTCCTCATCATTTGGATAATAATTGGGAAAACGAACGGTCCCTCCTCGTTCCGGCCCTTCGCAAATTCAAAAAATCCCGGTCATCATGCATGTCGGATTCGGGAGTTGTCTCTCCGTCGATCACATCCTCACAGGCGTCGGACCGGACCACCCTCTCCCGATTTATCATTTCTCGAGGAAATCGGTGCGAGGACAATTATTGATTATTTCCCCAATTCTCAATGTTGTCTCCTCCTCCCGCAGCCGGACACCCCGTTTTCCCAAATTTTAATTAAAACCCTCCTCGGAAAAGAGGCCCTCAATAATTAATTAAAAATTGGGCCCCTACGGCTTAGACCCAGATGGGTCTGTTTATCTATTTCCACCAATTCTTTGAAATTTCTATAAAATAAACATTAAAGAAGGATGAGAGTAAGGGAAAATCTTTGGAGTGCTTGTCGTTTTGGTAGTTTCAATTTCAGTGCTTTGTTTAGGCGTTATCGTCTGCTGCCACCACTTCTCTCATTCTCTTTCTATTCTTCTATTCCCACCTGCTCCACTTCAAACTTCCATGTGAGATTCCTACCCTCATAAACGATTCATTTTTTCTTTTATTTATCTCCCCGCTTGGGATTCTTTTTAAAATATATTCGTCGAAAATCCCCCATCTCCTAATTACCGATATGCCCTTTCGTCTTGTAGGGGAAACGGTTGGCACGGCTTCATAAGTAACGAGGCTGTACTGAATTGGGATATCTAATGTTGTTTCGGAGGGTTTTACTATGATTTCACGGTCAAATCCATCTCTTTTTTTCTTTATGCTATTCTAGTAATCGAGATAATAATATCATTTCACGTGTGATGAAATGTCATTTCACTTAATAGTATAAACGAGCAGGGAAACCAAAAGTCTTTAATAGGACAAGAGAGCAAACAACATGAAATTCTAGCCAAAAGGGTATGGGGTGGACTTTGTAGGAAAAACGGTTGAGATGTCTAATGTTGTTGCGAGGGTTTTACTATGATTTCACGATCAAATCCAATAGAAATTTCAATGGAAGGAAGATGCCCTTTTTTATGCCAATTTACTAATCAAGGATAATAATAATATCATTTCACTTAACAATATAGACAAGAGAGGAACACGAATTTCGAACCGAAAATCTTTCACGAAACGAGATATCAGACAATCTAAAATCTTACCTAAAAGGGCACACGGTAAACTTTTCTCATCCTCCCACGGCATGTGATTAAGCCGATCCGAGTGGATCGATATGGACAACTGAAAGAGACGCCTGTCTTTCCTAACATTGACGTTCTTGCGAATGACTTGTAGATTTCCAAAATGGCCACATCACGGATTCGCTTTAGTGGGTGTGTAGATTCCATCAGTTCGTTTTCAGAATGATAAAGATCATACCGTCCAATATCGTGCGCTAGCTTAATGTAGGATAACAGGACCAGGAAACCGACCTTTTCCCCGCAAAAGTCGCCAGACACGCTTCCGATGGTTATAGCTTTTGGTCATTTGCAAGGGGCACGTCCAAGTCACGTACCAAAAACGTCCCACCAGAAGGAAAAAAAAAATGAAAAAGTGACCTTACCATCTGGTGCTTACCAACTGGATGTTGGGAGTTCTTGCGTGGTTAAGTGAAGAAATTAATGTTAAATTTCCATTCGACAGCAACCCTCGACAGGCATTCAGGATCAAAATCAAAATCAAAATGACTGTCTTTCTTTTTTCTTTTTTCCTTTTTCCCTTTTTTACCTCATCTTTCATCAGCACTAATTAGCTGGAGATTTATTCCGTGATTATTATCCGGGAGAAATGCTTGATGGTTAGTCATATGTTGTGTTTGATGCCTCAGTTCCACCGATGGGGAGCTTGAGACCTGATTATGATGTTTTATTACATCTCGAATTCTCGATTAATCGATAATCCAAACGGTTAAATCTTATAGCGAATGTTAATCTGGATAAAAAAAAAATGCATGGTTTTGTGCTTGTAGGATAGTCAATGTTCAAAAATAAATGGAAAGTTGGATTGGACCACCGGATTCAAAGCAAAAAAGCAATAAAGTGTTTGGTTTTTACTCTTTATGGCCTTTCAGAGATACTATGGTAAAGGGAAAGTATGTGAGACATGTTATGTTCAATGTTTTCTATTAATGTATTACGAGGTAATTTTTTTTTTAATCATGAGTACCAATTATGCATATTATATGAAAATAGGAGCAATATATTGTGATATTCTTATATCATTTTGATGTGATATTTTTGAGAAAATAATAAATCATGCAACAATATAGATGTAGAGATCTGAGATTCTTATAATAAATAATAAATTGCTAGAGATTTTTCTTTTGTTGAAACTAAACAAAATGTTAAGCGCACAACTATTTTATTTCATTTGTATCGCATATACAACTGAAAATATGGTGAACAAAAGAGTGAAAATATTGATTATCCGTGGCTGATCTTGGCTAGAAACCACTCTAAAATGACAATAATCTCATACAGCTTAATTTATATTTTTTTTATCATATATACTAGCAAAAATATACACACCTTATGTGCACGCGGAATATTAATATTTCAAAGATTTTGTAAAGAAACTAATGAGTCGGCATAAAGGAACCGTATATTTAAGTATATGTGTGAAAGATATTGTTATTTCAAGATTCGAGCTTCCTTTTATAAAATAAAATAGGTTCAAAATTTAGAATCAAAATGCATGCGAGATAAAATAGAGATTGGCCTTTACCCATTTATCCATTGATAAAGTACCTATAAAATCACTAGTCGATGATATTTTCGAGAAGAAAAAAAGGAACGTGATCCCTCAAAAGCAGGAGCTGCTTTAAGTAATAGCGCTCATCATTTCATTGCACATATTGTCGTGAAAATCAATCATGGTAATTGTCACTCAACAGCGCTAATCAATTGCTACATATGCAGTCAAAAGTGCATTGCCATGTCTCAATTTTCTTCGAAATAAATGCACATCAATGCTTGATCAATGCGTTTTTTTTTTCCGAAGATATTCTTCTTCATTGATTACACTCACTATAAGTAAATACATTTCTTTGCTAATAAAAAGGAACGGCATCAATCAAGCGAACGATTCATAATCACAAAATAATTGAATGGTGGGAACGAAGCGACACCATCAACACCGAATCGAGATCTCCCCCCCACAAAGGCAAAAGCCAAGAATCAATCATGAATTTCTGTTTCCTTTAAACTAAATGTAATTCGTCCTCTTCCTCTCAGTCTCAAAAAAAAAAAAAAAAAAGAGAGTTAAAATTAGGGAAAAAAAATGGCAGAGACACTCGACGACATTAAGAATATTAATACTAAACGGCCCGAAAACCCAAAACGACAATAACAGAAGCGACAGGCGCAGGGGCAATCCCGTCATTTCGGCCCCCGAGCAGGAACATCATTTTTATCGTCGCGCCACGACCCTCCCGACGACCCTTTCGTATTCCCCACGCTGTCTTTCTCTCTGGAAACGTCACCGAATTCGAGAGAGCGAGAGAGAGAGAGAGAAAGTTTCGATTTTTAGTGAGGGAGGAGGAGGAGGAGGAGGAGGCGGAGGAGGAGAGATCCGGTCTCAGGGGTCCTCCGCCGTCGTCGATGGCGGGCGGGTGGGTCAAGTCGCTGCACTGCAAGTCCAGAGCGTTCGACGACGTCCATCACGGCCACTACCAGAAACGCTTGCTCCCTTCATCGTCTTCGGCCTCTTCCTCTTCTTCTTCTTCTTCTTCTTCTTCTTCGTTGTACTCTTCCAGCTGCAGAAAGAGCGCCCAGACCATCAAGGACGTCATCGACATCGCCAAGCAACAGCGACCCAAGAAGCCCCGGCCGAGGCTCAAGCCCGCCCCTGCCCCCCCGCCGGCGCCGAAGCTCCCGCAGAAAGCGAAGGCGGAAGCGTGCCCCAACGCGACGCCCGCCCGGGCCCGGACGAGCGCGCCCGCGAGGCCCGCCCGGGCTCCGGAGCCGCCGCTGCCCGCCGTGTACCCGGCGCTGACCGAGCTGCCGGAGGGCCACCCGTCGCGGAACGTGGTGGAGATCATCTTCCACACGAGCTGGGGGCCGAAGCCGTTCGCGGGCGGGATCGACGTGATCCTCAAGGTGCAGAACGGGCAGCGGACCGCGGTCCGGTTCGAGGAGTACCGGGAGCTGGTGAAGTCGCGGGCCGCGTCGGGCGGCCCCCGGGGGGACGAGGACGCGCGCTGCGCCGCCGACGGGAACGAGATGATGCGGTTCCGCTGCATGGGCCCCACGGCGCGCGAGGGGGGCGCATGGGACTGCAGCGCGGGGTGGGCGGTCGGGTGGGGCGGAGGCTGCGTCGGCGGCGGCGGAGCCGGAGGCGGCAAGGGGGCGGCGATCTGCACGTTCGACGGCAGCGGGCGCGCCCACGAGAGCGCGGGGGGAGGGAGGGGGAGGCGGGCCATGCTGGTGTGCCGGGTCATAGCCGGCCGGGCATCCAAGAAACTCGGCCTCGAACCCTTCCCGGACGGCGGCGTCACGTACGACTCGGTGAGCGGGGACGACGGCGAGTTGCTAGTGTTCGATCCTCGGGCCGTGTTGCCCTGTTTCCTCATCATCTATAGGTTGTAAAAAGATCCATCGTGTCCGACATAATTCTTCGCAATGTCAAATTCATTTTCCACCGCATTCTACGTTTCTCCCATGATTATCGTCGAGGGAACCTTCTTTTTTTTCTTTAACGTTCCTATTTCCTTCCTTTTTCAAGGATTAGATCTTATGGGATTAAGCGTGTAAGTGAAAGTGCAGATCTTGAATACGAGTGCAAACTTCCCAGGCCTTGTTGGTATTGACTGGTTTTCGAGTTCGGAACGACATTTGACCAAATGCTGCGGTAGCCATCAGAATACTGCGCCAAAAGCACTCCTCACGTTTAAAAAGCCAAACTTATCTTTCTCTTTAACCCCACCTGCTCCAAAGTTCCAAAGTTTACCTGTGCTTTTTCTTCCGTGATGGGCGGTGGAGTCCTTCCTTAAGCTCTCGATTATTTCCGACGCGCGATCAATCGACCGATGACCAAGACTTTAAGGTCCTAATGCTACACTAAACCCTCGATGACGAACGCGCACACGAGGACTGTAGAGAATCTATCGCGGCGCTTTAAATATGTTTTCGCCCATGCCGCACTCAGCGATGAAGACGACACTTGCTACACGGAAGATCTCTGAACTTTTTGAGTGGCATCACGCTTTTTCACTGCATGTGCAGCGCAGCGATGGGCAGGCCGATCTCTTTCGAAGGGGAATTGGAGATTTGATGAGACGCTTGCGGATAGATGTGTCTTTTGATGGAAGATATATATATAGTCAAACGTCGTACGTTTAAAGGGTTCGAGCTATTGAAAGAGGAGAGAATGCTATTCAATGGCAAACCTTTACGGGTCCTAATCAAAGCGGATACCACGGAAAGCATCGTAGGCCCGACAAGCTTATTTTCAAGACTTGATTATGAGCCTGTCGGTCCGATGGGCGGGTTTGGATGACGGCTCGGGGCCGGAGAACTGGATCAGATAATTTTTTGGAGATTGACGATGGGTCCGGGCACGTCATCCCCTTCTCGAGACGGGGTCGATCATTTCTATGAAAAGAATTCGATCTTTTCGTTCGCGAACCAACCTAGGTAAAGGTTTTTAGGACAGTCAAGGATCAACAATCTGATATCGCCTGCTCAACTCATCTTGCAATAGGGACGATAATGTCAGCACTTGCAATTCAGCATGTTGCCACTGCTGCTATCGACCCTGGAAAAAAACCATCAAATGCCGAGCAACAGTTGAATGCAGAATTTTAGAGATATACATTGATATCACATGATCTTAAGAGTCGACAAAGGTTGGAGATGAGATTCAGCAACGCTGCAGCTCACGAAATCCGAATCAATAAAAGCCAGGGGTGACGGATTTAGGTTGACACATTTTTACCTCCTGAGAAAACAGAAGCTAAAAGTACCCACGAACCAAACAAGCTCTTCGATACAACATTCCTGGACCTTGCCAGGTTAAATTACCAACCCATGCCGGTCCGACCGAATCACCAAGGCCGATCAAAATTCGGCAATGGTGGGAAGAGAGCAAAGATAAAGATCGGATCCCCGATGAGAAGTGAACAATAACCAGTATCGCTTTAATGTACGTCTAAGAAGGTTTCACCAAGGAGGGCACAACACGCGCTGCTAGAATCAATGGGACTCCACGAGCACATATAAAGGCTTTCCCTTCAACCTCTCCCTACCCTGAGAAAATCAGAATTCAAGTAGATTCAGAAAATGCGACCCGGCTATGAGAAGACTGCGGAAACTGGAAACTGGAAGCAGTACATACTGTTTAATCAACCAACAGATTGATAATCGAAAAAGGTACGCAGGTTTAATGCGATATGCGCACCTTTAAGTCCGGCAATTCAATCACGCATGCACATTCAACAACTTCAGCTCCAACACGTTCTGAGGAACATTATACACAAGTGATATTAGATGGCTTACCTTACCGCCATAACAAGTAAAGTGTAAAAAAGGGGAAGAAAACATTCCGCATCAAACTGACATTATTGCACAAGGGAGTAAATTAAACCATCCAAAAGGCATAATCGAATCATTTCAGTAAAAGAAATTTCAGTCGAAGAGACTACTGCTTCTCTTGCCCAGATTCACAGACTTTTCCCGCAAGTAATGTTGCGTGTCAATGAGAAATATATACCAAGTAAATTCATGGCTGCACAAAGGGTACCGCCGGTGGCAATTAAATCATCGACCACCAAAGCTCGTTCCTCAGGTTGCACTGCCCCGATGTGCATTTGCAAGCAATCTTTTCCATACTCCAGAACGTAATCTTCTGAGATGACCTCACCTGACATTAGACGAATCTTTATCATGACTACTGGCGACACAATCGTTTATGCAGAACATGCTCATTCTCAGCATTAAGCAATTTGAACTCCAAGATGGTGTCAGATTTGCGGTGTTTATGCAGCTTAAGAATGTTTAATGGCATGCGGGATGACAAATTCATTGTGTTCTTAGATCTCGTCAATGCCAGAGAGCAAGGAGCAGCAACCTTTACAGAGCTAAATGCGTACTTAATAGTTACTGAGAAAAATGTTGCCTCAGCGTAAGCCCAGGACCCCAAAGGAGCTTGGGAGGATGATGGTAGAGCATGACGGTCAATTAAGAAAAGACTGACAAAATATCCGCAGTAATGTGAACGGCATGCGGCGTGAACATGTGCAGCTGTTGGATTGCTCAGGATGAAAAAATAAATAACTTTTAAAATTGGGTAACTAGCAGAAGGTAATAGTGCACATACTATATTTCTCAAAGACCGAAATTCTAGTGTAAATCAAAGAGAATGCTCATCGGCACCAACTATTGTTGTCAGGTTCAGGGGCAGCCTAATCTAACAAACCTTTCAAATTTTACAATATCATGTTTGGTAAGGAAAAGGATGTACTAATTCTATTGTCTAAAAAGAGATGCAAAACATATATACACTGAGTTTTACCAGATCATTTTGTCATGAGAGGTGTACCTGGCAACTTCCCAGGCTTTCTCAAGGGAACGAATTTCGCTCCTATCGCTAAGGCAATAGGAGGACCAAATATGAAACCTCGAGCTTCTATTCCTAGAAAAAAGAAAAGGAGAGAAAGATCAGTCTTATATCATAGGACAAAGAGGAAATCACATTACTTAGCTCTATTGATTAAAAACTTGTCAAAATGGTCTGAAGTTCTGTGTTATAACACAATTAAGTCTTCTTTATCCTCAGCTGCAGAGGAACGACGAAACCACCAACCTAAGCGAAACTACTCAGATCAATCAGTGATAAACAGTGCAATTGTCACAGAATGAACTACATAAACAGGGTTTTCAAAATTTTCACATCCTCATATCTAGCATCAAGCATCATCCCACACGTCACTTTGCAAATATCAGATCTATGAGACATGTAGTCAGAAAACATGATCCTTATCGTGTAAAGTGGCAAGCCGTAACTTATCCATTTGAGAGCATCCGTCGGTGTTGAGGAGAGAAGATTCCAAAAACGTGCATTCATGCTATTAAATTCATCACGCAGACAAATGACAGCAAATGCCTCAGAAAACAGACGAGAATAAAGACAGTCTTCAATGTCTCTGGAACGGAACAAATGCTGGTGAAGGGAACATTAAAAGAAGGAAAGAGTGAGTTGAATATGTTTCATTAAATTGCTACTCAATTAAAAATAGGATGCAGTTGATGGGTGTCCTTAGAATACTAATTAAGTTACCCTTTGTTTGGAATTTTCAAAACTCCATGGACATGCGGAAGAGAAATGCTATCCCCACTTGAACCAAGACATAACTTTTACTTGTTCAAATAACAGTTAAAATAACGAGATTTAGGAAAGTGTAAAAGGTAAACTCTGCTTGTTTCGATAACTTGTAACATGTCTTCTACAAAGATTAACCGAGTGTCCTGAGAAACAAGATCCTCAAAAGCACAAGTTGGAAAAAAACACACTGAGTCTGACGACACAGAAAGCAGGCCAACGTGAAGCATAAGCAGCCAAAAGAATCCAAGATTATCTGTCAACAATCTGTACATAACCATACAAAGGCACATTAGAGAATACAAATAAGCACATGGGCATAGAAATGAGCTACCGGTCCAGTCCGGTCTGGCCCGGTTGTTAGCATCCACAAGCCATAGGACAAACGCCGAAATCATTTTCTAATCCTGAAACCACAAAAAGAAATTTTTTTCTTTCTCTTTTTGCAAGCCAGTCTTACACAGTCACCATCAAAGAATCACGCGAGCCATATGTCAACACCATACGAATTACGCAGGACCCGAATTCAACAGCTGCTAATTGTGATGCAACCGGAGTCAAAGTAAGAAATTTTCATGGAGGACAGGCACAGGCTATAGCTCACATCAGCATGGTCCACTTTCTAAGTAAGTGGGCGTACATCGTTATCAGGCGTCGGCCCAAATCGGATCCAACCACGTACCAACAACAACAACTACAAAAATGTTAAGAGAGAGAGAGAGGAGAGAGAGAGAGAGAGAGAGAGAGAGAGAGAGAAGGAAAAGATAAGCGGCTCAATGAAAACTTCTAAGAAGCAATTGATGGCACACCGCACTAGCAACGGGCACATGGTCAAGCAACAAATCACCATAAAAAGCCAAATCGGATGGGGAAAAAAATAAGGTGGGGGGAGAAGAAAACAAGAGCCCGGGAGGGAGAATGGTCGCTTATCCAATCCAATGCATGTCCGGGGGAGAAATCAAGAATCGCGAAAGAAAGAAAAAAAAATTTAAGTCGCCCGAAATGATGGAACGAAGAAAGATGTCGATTTTCGATTCGTGTTTCACTCCTTGAACGTTTGCTTGTTGAGAGCGACTGCCCACGAAGGAAAGACCAAGAAAGCTTCTTAGAAACTGAGCGACGTTCGTACTTCGAAAGTGGAAACTCCTTTTACCAAGAGCTTTCGTGCTCGAGGGGATTCGTTGACTGGACCCTTCGCTAATGCTCGAGTCCCGGTTCATGAACTTGCAATTTAACTTACGGAAACGACGCATTTTGATCAGGAAAAAGGCGAGGTTCGTTTCTAATCAAAACCTTCTCTTTCCCCCATTTTCTTTGTCTTTTTTACCTGCAACAACGGAAATGTTTCTGTCCTTGTAACGCTCAACGAACAAGTCGATGGTGTCCTTGAAGGCCTTGGAATCCAGCAACAGAGTGGTGATGTCTTGGAACATTATTCCTGATATAAACGAACGTGTTTGCGGTCACTAGACTCAACCAAGAAATGAAGGAAGAAAGAAAGAAGCAAACACCATCTGCGGATCACTAGAAAACGGAGGAAAAAACGAAAGGAGAGAGGCGCAGAAAGATGGGGACGCGGGTGTAGAGAGGACGCGCGTCGATGCATATTGCATTGTGCTTCTTCCCGACAGAGAAGAGCCGACATGGACAAAACCCAACTTCGCTCGACCCCTTCTAAAGCAAAGCAGGCGAACTCCAGAGGGCTCGGACCCAGCAAACGAAAACGGGGGAATTCGCAGGGAGAAGAGGCGTTGATGGGAAGAAGAACCTGGTTTGGGGAAGTCGGGGACGACCCGGATTCTGGACTTGATGCCATACATGCGGGGGTCTTCGTCTTTGTCCGCAGACATTTGTCGCTCCCGAAAAAAATGCAGGCTTGGCAAGAGAGAGAGAGAGAGAGAGAGAGGGGAGGAGGTGAAATTTGAAAAATGAGGAGGATGGAAGTTGCTGCTGATTTATAGGCACGGGCGAGTAGCGCTGGGAGCAATGCATTCGGAACGTGTAACAATTTATTTACTCGCGGATAAGGTAGACCCGATCATGAATTTGATGGACTTTATGCTGCCAAGTAAGAAATCCTAGAGTGGAAATCCTGTGGACTTAAGTAAATAATTCATTTCTGAAGCTCAAGCCTACTCACATGAATTCACTAACTTAGATAGAAACTCTTGAGTTCAATACTCGACTCGACTCTTCTAAACATGTTCAGTGATCAAACATATTGCGAGGTAATACTATGAGATTGATGCAGGACTTAAATTGTATTGTAGAACTTGTTAATATTTCAAAATTTATTTTCAATATTCATATACATGCGTGAAGTGACTTAGAATTTGAAGTAAGTTTCATTTCCATTTGTTCCATATTTATGATTTGTTATAAGCGTAGACTTTGCTTGTCCTTCTTCTTTTCATGCCATTAATGCTCATTTTAAGCTAGTTAAGTGAGTTTGAGATCATGAAATTACAAGAAATGAAGGGCAAAACACACGAGTGAAGAACAAGCGGTTTGGTCGGTCTCCAATGGAACCAAACCGCAAGAATGGTCTGGAGTCTACCTATGATATGGTTTGGTTTGATTTCACTTTCTAAACATTTTTATGGAGTTGTTCTAAAAGTTTGATTTAGTAGAAACAATAAATAACCACGAGTAAAACTCGCAACATAAACACAAGCAAATGGGTACATATACGCCCACAAGCGCAAATTCAAGGAAACAAAGTATCTTGTAATTATGTCATTTATCAAGAGAAATGGCTAATGTATTTAAAATTAAATAAAAATCTAAGATGTAAGAATATAATTTGAAATTTCGAGAAATCCTAAAATATAAGAAAATAAGTCAAATTGAAATCTGAAAGACAATCACCCCCAAGTGTCAAAGTTTAAAAAATTGGATGGCGATTTTTATTTGTCAGGCTTTGGATATTATGACTCTTATAGACTAGACCGTTCTTAATTATTGCTTTTATGTTTCGATTCTAACTTGAATCCCTGCGGAGAAGGTGATCGGGCAATATTGGGTAAAATAATAATCAGTGACTGAACTTTTATGTGCCTCGATCAGATCGACCAACTTAAAAATGTATTTCCAAATGATGTAATTCTGATATAATTCAACATGGAAAGCTATAATCGACAGAAATTTTACCGATTGCGACTCATAAAATCATGAAACGAAAATGAAGATTGAAAGAGATGAAGATGTTAAGCATGCGACTTTGAGAGGTATAGTGGATGAGTTTGATTAGCAAATTAATCGGGATAATTATCTGAAAAATCCTAAATTTATTGTACGGCGAATAATCCAATCCTCCACATTTCAGTTATACGGATTTAGTTCTAAACCTTATAATAATTTGTTAATATAGTAATTCCAGCCTATTTTAGTCCAAAATTACCGGTATGAGCGTCGGTCATTCTACGCGACACGACCGCACGTTGACATGGATAATCTTTATAAATGGGTAATGATCGATGTATCATAATTAAGTATAAATTGGGGGTAATGATCTATGTATAATAATATTCTCTAAGTGGGATATCTTTCATGATTGCTTTCATCACCCAATAAATGAATATGTATGTACAACAAGTGCGACCAAAAAGTGCCATATTCCACATTTATAAGTCTTCATTACACAAACGTTCACTGCTATGCCGGTCCATTGCCAGTGGATGTTCCTTATTACTTTATAATTAGTTTACTCTTCTAGCTAGCAAAATTTTATTTTAAAAAATCTACTCTTAAATTATATATATATTTTTAAAGTCAATCGACCTAGAATATTGAGAACACTCACTAGCACTTGTGTTTTCGATCCACAGTATGCAGCAATTTTGGGGTGAAAAATAAGAATCGAATTAGAGACTTACTTGAGTTTGGTAGGGATGACTCGTCGTCACATGAAGCTCTATTCGACATTACTGCCCCTTAAATACCATGTATAATGTTTTCTTTTTATCACTAAAATATATTAATACATCATTTATCAATGGTTACAATACAAGAGAGTTACGTGAAATGACTAACTTATATTAATTGGTGTTACGATTTTTCATGCATTACGATAAATTATTAATTGGGATCTTATTACTGTATTTTTATTAATTACATGTCATTTAGAATAAGTTGATACACAGGAGGGCTTATATCTAGAGTAGTTCCAACATGCAGCAGCAGCTATGTAAAGAGAATTTTAACAAGTGGGCTCATCCATTCTTGATTCAAGGATTAGCAAGATATTTGAAGTTTCAGACAATAAAAGATAAATCGTATCTCAATGTGATTTTTTCAAATTAATAATGGGCTCATGTGTTGTACAGATAAGCTTAAGAGCTCCAATGTATCTCTATGTTGCATGACAACATTAATTCAAACATATTACACGAGGGAAAATTATCAAAATAGTCTTAAACTTATCACAATTGTGTTAATTCAGTCATAATCTCTCTCTTTTTTTTATGCCAATTGAGTCATGAACCTTTTGAATATATGCTAATTTAGTTTATTTTGCTAATTTTGACCGATCGATACTAACGTGACTGTCGGTTGTCCTACATGAGATGGGCAGCAATAACGCTGACGTGAATAATTTTTAATAATATTATAATATTTTTCTCTCTCTTTCTCTCTCCCTTGCCCCAACCACGGATTTTCCAATGAATAATCGCAGCCAGATTTCCTCTGGCGTAGATTTTGTGGTCCTGCTCGTGCCCATTTGCATCACCCATTGCTTTCGTGCTTTAATCTTTGCAAGCATCAAATTCGGAAAAGAAACAAAAAATCGAGCGGTGGTCCGATCGAAGGTTTTCGAAGAGGAGTCAGCAAGAAAAGATCCGATGATTTCCCAAAATAGTGCGTTTCTCTGTTCGCTTTCTTTTCGAGCCGAACGTGCAAATCTCCGTAGATGCCGAACCCATTTCAGCAGGACCAGTCTTTGTGTGGATCTCAGTGTTGTGTACGAGAATTCCAAAGCGAATCCCTTCGATCACTGTGGAATCACGAGCTGTCGAATGAAGGCCTCCTCTTATCGTGCCAGGGGGTTTTACGTACCGATCTAAGATCTTTACGAAGGGATAAAAATCTGGTTCCTAAAAGCGATGATTGACATCGAAAAGTTTTAATTCATTGGGTAGAGAGGATGCGATGCGAACGTGAGGAGACCTCAATAGAGCGGTTGTTGCGTACTCATCCATCGCATCCTCTCGATTTGCATCTTTCTTTTTTTCCCATGAAAACCAAGCAAAGGGGTAATAGGAATTAAGGGCGTGCGAAACGAACCGCCAAAACCATGTGGACCTAACCAAATGGGCCAGTTGGGTCCGATTCCCAAGAGTGTCAGTCCGGTTACTAGTCTCATTTCTCGATTCCATTAGACCGAGACCGGTGGTTCGGTCCAATTCCCGATCCTTGTGATCCGATTTCTAGTTCCACCTTAGACCAAACCGAAAACGTTTCACCACTATCAAGAAATGTTTGACTAATGGGGCAATAACTAGCTATGTAGTTCTTGAATTCAGGAAGGTTTATTAGGGGGGGTTAGGTGAGGGAAACTCCACACCACCACCAACCCCTGTTCAGCCATGGAGGGCCAAAACGACGAGGGCAAAGAGAGAGCAGGGAGACCGACAGAGATGGGCACGCCGTGAATGGACAGAACCCGGCGTTGGGTGCGGGAGGCCGGGCTCGCGGGAGGGAGGACGGGAGAGGGTTTTCGTTTCATAGGGGCAGGACCACGAGAGAGGGGTTTTAGGTACTTTTGGGTAGGCATCATCAATCCGAATTATCGTGTCAAGGATTAGGTGATCCGACTGATTGGACCCTGCCTTCTTTTCTCTCCACGGAGTCGATTCGAGAGGGGTTGTAATTATGTGGCATTTAATTTCCGATCCAACCGACGTATCGATTGTCATCTTCCATCACAAGGTCAGAAAGAGATAGAGAGAGAGAGAGAGAGAGAGAGAGAGATCTTGGGAGAAGATTATACTACTGTGCGGCGTTTGTGGGAGATGTTTGGTAACAGAGACAAAAAGTGGTGCTTGATTAGATTCGTTTGGGACAGATGAATATGTTGCCACAAAAGCGCAATGGACCCTTTTCAGCGTTTTAAGTGGACTCATTTGATCTTTGCTTAAAGAGATAATGTAGAGTTCCCCTCCCCCTAACCTACTTGCCCAACACCTCATTACCTACAACGTTTGGCATACACAGTAACTGAGTCTGAGACACACCAGCTTCCTATCTCCCCTTGCTGGTTCTCTTTTTTCTTGTCTCTGTCCTTTTTGGTTTTAGAGGAGAAATTTCTCCCTCTTGACAGCATGCTTTAAAGGTGCTTTTTCTCTCTGTTCGGTTCATCTCTTTCAATTTCGGGTTCGAATGCCTTAAATTTGATGGCTCTGCTAGAAACATTCGAGGTTGGCTCGAGCAAGTAAACTTTAGTCTTAGCCATCCTAGGCTTGTGCCCTAGGCCGAGGATCGAGTTTTCCATAGACGGAGCGGAGATTTCGACCCCTAGGGGCTTTGATTCGCTCAGGACGTGGACTGGTCGAGGAGCGAGCGAATAGGTCGGACTGCGCTAAAAGATAAGACCCAATACAACAAATTGAGGTGCAATGCTGATGACAGAAGATGAATTGCTGGGCCTACCACTGAAGCAAAAAGGGAATAGCTTTGCAAGTGTCGCAAGGAGAGAGAAGGAACCAAAGGGTCAGTGCTCGTGTTTGAGGAAACCTTCCATATAAATCAACGATTCATGAATCAATCTGAAGTCATCATTTTCAGTCCCACTCACTGGACAGTTCATGAGAGCCAGAATGATTCGTTGTAGAATATGAGTGTGAGTGTATCTCAGAACATTTTCCTTTAAAGATTTAGTCCTTGACTCTTGCAGCAACATGAGTAAGAATCCAATGACCAACATGTTCAATCAGAAGGACAAAACCCGTGAGGTGGGGCAGATCCACATCAAGAGAGAGATTTTATCAATCTTCACCCTAAAAAGAAAATGGGGGTCCTCCTCCTCTTGCTCTCATAAGAGTCTTGAGGTTCTTGATGGATTCAATGTCACGTTCTTGATCTTTCACCTCAATGTGAAATTCACCAGGGAAAGCTAGGTGACATCACCAATATCTTTTGTCCGATCAAGAAGAATCGCCAACTTAAACATTGGCTGGCATCCGCAAATTATGACTGAACAGCCGGATTGCCAATCGGGATAAGGCTGTTTCAAAGCTCCCAATGATAATTGGTCAAGCGATCCATCTTCCATCTGTCTTGGCTGATCAAAGCATCACTCGAATTTTAGGCAGCAACAGAAACGGTTAAACCGCGATCATCAAGCTGCATAAGAAGAGTGCTTGACCAGTTCCTGTTTATCCTTTTGATAAATTAAACGCACAAGTCTATCCTCACTGATCGCTTAACAGAAACTGCTCAAGGAATCAGAATACAAAGCTAAATCACTGGGAGACGCACATCATGAGATAAACTTGGCCTGGAACGATTTTCCTAATCTGAATTGTGACAATCATTTGCAAAGATAACTTTTACAAAGATCATCCCTGAACAGTGGGATTTTTCATAGCAAGTGCATAAACCTCTGTTTTATAACTTACGACACAGCTGTCCTACTGCAATGAATAACCGAGACAGGATGATAGCAACACTAATAGATCGATGTCTACAGTATGCATAAATCCCTGACCAGACTAGATTAACATTCTTTGCATCAAAAAGCATCTAAAACATAGTCAATGGCAAGAGAAAACAATAATTGGTATCCGAGGCCACATCACTTGCAGTCATAGGAAGGCAAATAACATCTAAGAAGCAATATTAGTCAACTATATCTTCTTCTTCGTCCTGCGTGATAGGATCTCGATCGTCTGCTTCTCAAAGGAGCGCACACCATCTCCCCATCAGCCATCTTGGCTCTTAACTTCCGGTATTCCCTTGACCTAATGACTCCATCTAGAATGTTCACATCTTCGAGAATCTCATGCCTGGAAAGAGACGCTAACCCGGGCAATATCTCCTTCTGAAAGTCTTTCAATCTCCTACCCCTTCTCAGCCTAATGCTGAAATCCTTATCTGACACTTCTGCAACGTCGAATGCCTTCGAGGTAACCGAATAATCCTCTGTACTGCTTTCCTCTAGCATGAGCACGTTCAACTCGTAGGAATCAGAAGAAGACAGAGGTTTTGTAGGATTATCACCACCCTTTTCTACTTCATTAGATCCCACCTGCCTAGAACGATCTTCAAACCTAGCTGGATCAGTAAGTGAAATCCTGACGAGCGATTCAGCTGCTTCTTGGATCAATTCATCACCTTCAGGTGAATCTTTCCTTCCCGGGCAATTGTTCTCAGGTCCAATGCTTATTCTTTCTGCTGTTTCCTGCTTGTTCAATGAGGTTTCCATGGTTTGACGTGCTATTGATTTTTCTTCTGATATCAAAGAGCTAGATTTTCCAACTTCGTGTCCAGATTGTGCTGTTTTTATGCTGCTTGAATCACTACCCGTACTTCCGATCCCACATTGCATCTGCCGGTGTCCATCTTGACTTGCGTCTTGACAGCTTTTCTTAGATGAAGAAAGCAGAGCGTCTTTCTCATCATCCAGGACAAGACTATTTGAAGATTCTGATGTAAGCTCGACATCTTCATTCTTAATATTACCATTGTCAGTGCCAAGACATTCAAAACAGCCCGGTAGCCTCCTGGATGAAGCCTCAAGATCCATGGAACTAATCTCAGCAACTCTAATGGCATCATCACGGTGATTCTTTTCTGTGAGTCCACTATTGGCTTTGCCCTCGGATGAGTTCAGCGTGGCATCATTCAAGAGTCTTTCTCCTTGAGGCATGTTATGCCTTTCATCTGAGCTGCTGACGTCATCTTTCATGATATAACCAAAAATACAACAACCATCTGGACGAACCTTCCCAGCTATGGACGTCGAGTGATTGGTGACAGCAGTAGCATCATTTGAGCAACAAGGTGAGCTATCAACAATAACTGTATTAAGATCGACAATAGGAGGCTTCCTGGGCTGGAGACTGTTGTCTGTGCTTTTTGCAATGTACTCCTTCCGAGCTGTAAAGGACAAAACGATGGTGACGAACACCCTTTAACTTGCCCAAGAACTAGTCAAGGGGAAAAAAGAAGCGTCAAGGATACAATACAATCGGATAGTGCATACCTTCATC
This sequence comes from Eucalyptus pauciflora, assembly GCA_007663325.1. NCBI lineage: Eukaryota > Viridiplantae > Streptophyta > Magnoliopsida > Myrtales > Myrtaceae > Eucalyptus > Eucalyptus pauciflora. Next base: position 3,728,859 of record VMYD01000006.1, on the reverse strand, counting down.
CAGAAAGTTGAACCTGGGTTGGCTTTCAGAGTATGTGATCCCATCAGATGGATCATACTTTGCACTCTTCGAGATGCTTTGACCAGATAAAAGGGACAAGTTGAAATCATTTTCATGTGGCAACGACGTGAGTCTATCATTCTCATTGAACATCCTTCTAACTGGAAGTTGAGGATTTGTAATGCCATGGGAACAGGGGTATTTCCTCTTGGCATCCGGTATAGTCAAAATGCCTCCCATCTTCTCACTGCACTCTCCACTGGTCAAGGAAAGCTTCAAATTATTGAGATTGGCAAAATCATCGCCACGGGAACGAGGGCCGTCTTCTGATCCTTTCAAATAATCTCCAAAAAATTGCTTTTCAAAACAGCATGCATCACTGCTGTTGGAATACTCAATAGCAGGAAGCTCACGGTTTATCATCCTCTCCTTGAGATCAAGGTGCCTCTGCTGAAGATTGTTGCAGGAGGAGATGCATTCCTCTACAGCCTGGTTGGGCAATATTTATGAAGCCTCCTTAAATTTTATTTGTGAACAATGTCACATTTGTCAGATTAAAGAACACAATTGAGCTCAGATCCTGATCAGATGCGTCCGAGGTAGTGGGAAAATCATATTTAGCAAACAAGTCGCAAATTTTCAGAAGCCTAAGCAAACACGTGGGCAAGGAAAAAGGGAAGCTTGCAGACTGAAATAAAATGTTGTTAGCATAGCTTGAAGTTCACAGCCTTACCTTTGGAGTTTCATGAAAAATGACGTCCTTAGGCAGTGAGTTTCTTGTTATAATTGTAAGTTGTGTTAGATTTGACTGAGTGCTGGCTTTCCGAACATTGCAATTTCTGGGCTCTTTCCAGCTGAGTTCTTGCATTAGCATCTTCTGCATCTTATATAATCTATGGAGCTCAAGGATCTACGAATAGACAAAAGATAGAAAAAGCAGCGATACGTTGAGAACCTTTTTCGGTTGGGTAAAATGAAGGCGAAAATCTCAAAGGCAATCTGGTTGTTGTCTATTTGGACACAAATGATAAAAGGAGATGACTGAAAAATCTGTAGAAACTGAAAAAGTCATGCCATCACCCCCAAGAACACCCCAATAGTAGAGAAATTTCTCACCCAATGGGTGACTGAGATGAAACGTCGACACACCTGGTAATTGCTACAACATAAGACTCACTACTACCTTACGTAGATATTCAATAATCTATGCCACCTTACCTGACTCCTGAAGATGAGCTCTTGGTTGATAATTGTATGCTTCATACATTCTCTATGTGAATCACTGTGCCCCTGCACTAAGTTCACGTTTAAATCAACTTGGTTCTTCATCTCTTCCACAAATTTGATGTACTGAAGTTCAAAAAGTGTCCTTATTCCTTGTGTTCAAGTCAGAGCCTCTCCTCCATAGATTTTTCCTCTGAAACACTCAGAAAATAAATGGACGAATGATTTATGCATCCAAGCAGACAAAAGAAAAAATTTACGTGAGCATACATTTTGCATTTTCTGCTATCAGATATCACACATCGTTGAGGCATTTATGATTAACAGTTGAGTGGCAAAGTTCCAATTTTCGTAGCATCAGAGAGCAGAAACTAGACTGGCTGAAGAGTAATTGGTGAGTGATGGCAATTGAACTAATCTAAAAGACTGAAGCGACTGCAGCCATGGAGGATGCACAGTGATCTTCTAATCGCCTAACTCATTTCGTAAACCATGCTCAGTGAAGAGTTCATTTTCTTTCATTGCTTGAAGTGAAGCCTCAGAGAAAGAGCACCGTCCAAACAATTCCAGTAACTTCGAGGTTCAGAACAGCAGATACTTAAGTCCTCAAGCTCTATCTACTGCATACATGCTGCGTGTATCATTCATTTAAATCATATATACTGCCCAATTGCGAAGCCACTTTAATGTAATTCAGAGGAACGAAAAACAGAAAAGTCAATGCGAACAATCATACCCACCATTCCAACATCATCATTCGGTGTCAATTTCATGAATTCAGGAGAGGAAGTAAAGGCAACCCGTCACTCGGAATCATTCCCCGTGCAATCAATAAGCTCGACATAGGACCCATAGCGGTAACTGCTGAACACTCTTTTTACTTTGCCTCCTTAATTATTATCCATCACTAAGGCAAAACCAGCACAAAATCATAATATCCAGTCCCAACCATTACGGGGGAGAAAAGCTTGCCGAATTTCTCTGTCAGAACCAGTTGAGAAACTACACAAAGTAAACACCAATCTTCTCTCTTCATATGATCCAACAAAATCACACAAACATCAGATGTACCTCTCTCTCTCTCTCTCTCTCTCTCTCTCTCTCTCTCTCTCTCTCTCTCTCTCTCTCTCTGTGAAAGGTTCCTCTACTCAAGAGGCTCAGCGAGGACTTGAGCAGGGTTAATGGAACATCGGACGCCATCAGAACACTTAATATTTGCAGTTATCACATCTACCCACAGAAAGGAAGGCATATCCAATGCAAAACTAGAACGGAAAAAAGAAGAAGAATACCCAGAAATCCGGTGACCTCAAACTCCGCATTCACCTCGTGCGTCACCCGAAAGGGAACATTTTTAGCTTCTGGGTAATGAAATAGGAACCGTACGAGATCAGACACAGGCAGCAAAACACAGGACAGAAGGAAAAAAAAAAACACAAAAGACTTTCTAGAGAGAGTACCAGGAACCGTCGAAGCTCAAGAAAGGAGGGCGCTTTCTCCTCCTCCTCCTCCTCTTCCCGCAGCGCGAACGAAATTGCATGATCCCATGAACGGAAGCACACGCAACGGTGGGAGATATTATTCGTGGGAATGGATGAGAGGAAAGAGAATAACCCAATAAATAAATAAATCTGAGGAAAGAAAACAACAGAGAGACGGCCAAAGAGAGAGAGAGAGAGAGAGAGAAAGAATCGGATCTTTGGAGACAACTGATGGAAACTCTCTCTCTCCTCTTCTCTCTCTTGTCTCACGCTCGCATTGCGTTAAAAAGGAGTAATGCGCAGGAGGGTTAACCTCTGCCCAAATCACATCAGTTCTCTTCTCCCCACTTCAGTTCTGCTCACAATAATAACAACAGATAAAGAAAGAAAGAAAAACTCGGGAAAAGCTTTCTGTCTCTTTCACTCTCTCTCTCCCTCTCCCCTCTCCCTCTCTTGGTCCAGCAAGATTCCCCTTCTCTCTCCTCTCTCCTCTCTCTCTCTCTCTCTCTCTAGGATCGAAGATTGTCCAAGGCTTTTCAAGGACCGGACCAGTCGCAGGCGGACGTGCCTCGGTTGGTACAACTCCAACCGCAGAAAAAAAGCGTCCCCTCCACATTCCGGCCTTCCCCTTCTTTTGCGCTTCCTGACCGACACCAGAAGAACCCTACTCGTTCCTCGCTGGATCAATTACACCATAGCTCCCCCCCCCCCTCCCCCCATTAATCAACCGTTGATGATGCTGAATCTTTTGCTTGCTACTTCGTTTCCCGGTGCATTCATGGGTACCGAAAGATACCTCTCGAGTAAAATATAAAAATTAAGATATCATGCTCGTTCGAGTCGAAATATATTTGTATGGTTGAAATTTATTGCGTTTCGATTTAATGGTGAAAGATCGGAAAGAGAAAGGTTATCTCCTAGAGATCACGGAATCATTCCGAAGAACCAAAAGGTCATAATGTGTGTGATAGCAATGTTTGTTTCCCAATGGTTTTCCTAATAATATAGTACGATGCCGCATGCTGCACACTGGACGACATCAGCCTCCAACCTTCCACTGTCACTCAAAAGGGAGAAATTTTATATTGTTATCAAACAAATTTTTATTTAAAGAACAGAAAATTTTTATGGTTATAAAATGCGTATTTTCATTCAAAAACTCATCCGAGAAATAAAAATAGAAAAATCAATTTCTAGCCACAAATTGATTTTTGAAACAGAATAATTATCATTCGTGCTCTTAACGACCGACCATGACAAAAGCATAAAAAATCGAGTGTTTCCTATCACAAACCCTTTTTGTGAACGTACCAGTAGGAATTAGATGAACAAATAGGATTAAATTCAACATCGTGCTGAGATGGGTGCTCCCTCCACTACAAATTGGTGATATAACTCGGGTCTATAGATATTTGCTTACTCCCGTTCATCAAGTTATCGCGTGAGGCAAAACATGGTATCGACATCGTTTGCACTCGATGACGGGAAAGACCGAACTATCTCGTACGCCTAGTTCACATACGAGGTCCGCCGGCTCTTCGAGCATCGATCCAGTTGGACGAGGTCACCAAGTGCCGACATCGAGGCTCGTCGTTGATCAGAATGGCGAGATTCGAGACGCGGATTAAGCGTTGTGTACGCGTGTGAATGAAGTACCGAAGTGGGATTTGATGGAGATGAATGGTGGCACACGTTTTCTCAATCTTAGTTTAGCTTCTGCCGGACAGGTTGTCTTTGCTTGCCTGCTTTTGTGGTCGGAGCCGGACGGCGGACATTTACAAATAATTTAATTCCCTGTCCTGCTCGAGTGGCCAGTGGCCACCATACCATTTATTTATTGATGTTCCGACCTCTCTTTTTTTTTTTAAATTCTTTTCTTTTTGTGTGTGTGTGTGGTCAATGATAATGTTCCAGCCTTGTTGGCATTGTTTTTGTGCTACTTGCCTCTTCTTAGTCCACCCGTGGTCTCTAGTTTCCATCTTTTCTTTTTAAATTATTATTATTATCATCATTATTTATTATTAGTATCGTTAATCGTGCAGGATTTGTGGTCCCTTCCACGCATATTTTAATCATGATATCGTTCAGGATAAGTAATCATTCCGTGCCTATTGATCACCCACAAAACCGTAGAAGAGATAAGACTTTCCAGTTGAGAGAACTAACATTTCGAATATTTAATATTAAAATCACGCTTACATAAAATAACTTATTAAATTTTTAGAATGATTGATAAAGAGTTTACGAAATCTAAGTCCTGAATTCAGGTTTTTTTTTTTTTCCCCCTTTTTTTAGCTTCTTAATTGCCACCATGAGGGAGGGAGTTTATAAAATTCGATTCCATGAAACAAAATGTCACTAATATAATCCTTCTTTCTTTATCGATCATTTGAAGCAATGATATCACTTTGCAATGGTCCAATTCTATGGCACCACTCTCCCTCGGTAGGCTTTACATTTTTTCTCTTTAGTTATAAAATTATCTATTACTTTATAAGCGGAACATAGTGCATACTGCATGACCAATCAAATTGAGTTTGGGAGTTGGCAAATGCAACAAGCAAACGATAAAGGATAGAGTATGTAGCGCGATTCGATGCGTAGCTCACGAACCCAGCAATCAATTCAATCGGCCACCACATTTTATGTTAAAAGAAGTAAGTCGACGCGAATTCCGTTGATAGTACTATTGCCTCTAAAGCTCTCTAAAGCTGTGTTGACGTTACCTAGCTTTTTAGAGGGGAATCTATGGTAAATCGTCACATGATAAAGATGTGCACAAAAGGTGATTGCGTTGACCGACTATAGTAGACATTAAAGGACCAAATTAGGGAAGGAATCGTGGTCAATTCACTCCCTAAAGCCCGTGGTCCTTTGGGCAAGTAGGCCCATTGTCACATCCCTAATTTTGCTGGAGAGGCCCGTACCTGAAGATGTACAAAGCTAATGAAAAGAGAGAGACCACAGCACGATGCTCAATTATAAAAATCCCGACCAGTTCTGAAGAATAATCTCTTTTCATCTCTTACAGAGCTGTAAAGTCAGATTAGAGAGCTCGTTTCGCGAGGAATTACGGCGAACGAGATTGATGGTGAAAGCAGCGGCGACTATTCTATTTTCCTTTTTTTTTTTTTAATCTTTCTACCTAATCTGGTTGATTGATTGAATATACATAGCTTGAAACCAAGCCATGCTAAACGCTGCTGTTTTTTGTCCACACTATTCATTCTAACCCACGTATATAGGATGCCATGGCATATGTGGTATCGTGTTAGCATTGATTGGGCCAATGAGCTAATAGGATATTAGGAGGAACTCGCTCTCCGGGCTTAGTCAAGAGCATCTGTCAACGGTAAACGAGTGGCCTGACCTGACCTAACGTTTCGCTTGGTCTCTCTATCTCTCGCATTCCTCCTTTTTAACATTTATAGGTTCGTTTAAATTGGCTGGCCTAATTAGACGTAGGAATCTATGTCAAACATTTATGTCTATAACTTAAGAAAGGTTGTTAATATGAGAAGAGAAATCATAACTATGATATCAAAAAGGAAAAATTCTAAATAAAGATACGAGGTGGGATCATTTTCTTAGAAAAAAAAAGGTTTAGAATGGATCTTATTTTAAATAAAAGCCTCAAATAATCAAGTTAGTTTCAAATAAGTATCTAAGCTCGTCGACTAGCCAATTGTTCACCGGCCAACGAGCATGTGATTTTTCCGTGGACCAGAGCAAGAGTCCTCTCCATTGAGTGAACTGTACTGTTCAAGAGTTGGAACAATCTGGCATTTCTTTTGTGTGTATGTTATATAGAAAGCAGGATGATTTCAATTCTCCCCTCCCCATTTCTTTTTAGTGCTTGTGTTTCTCCTTATCAAAATTGTCAAATTGCATGCTAAATGGATTCGTTCTTTTGGCTTCTCAACAAGTGGTTGTCTTGATAGGTATTCTTTTGCTAATCCTGCTTAAGTTTTAGATACAAACATTAAGTGAAACCAATGCTATTGAATATGATGGAAAACAGAACGATTCACCCTAATTTATTTCTTTTTTCAAGTACAAATATCATTTCCCTTTTCTTGAAACAAACGAAATTGTGACTATAGATGATAATCACGTCGGGTCGGATAACTATACAAGCATGTATACCCACAATTTCTGGTGCCTTGGTTATCATTTGTAGGATTGGCCTGGAAGGTTTACACTGAATATCAATCGCCCTCATTTTCATGTAGTTGATTTCTTCTACTCTTTTTCTTAGTATGTGTAATCATTCAACGTTAAAATTCAGGTCATGCCATTTCGCCAATTTAAATATCAGAACAAGTGGACAGCAGGTGCTTTGTCTGGTACAATCACTCTTCCATAGGAGGAGGAGATGATGGAAGATGTAAAAGATTTTTACTCTAAACTCGAAGCTTCGAGTGTACCAAAGCGACATACTCTTAACTTAGCCAACTCTGTTCTCAGCAATCGTTTATTGGGACAGTCGTGGAAGAATCATGTTTCGACATTGGTAAGTTCATTCCATTTTGACTAAGTTGCGCCTTCTTCTTCTTCTATAGTAGACTATCCATCTAAGGGAATACTGGATTGGAGATGACTGCAAAAGCCATCAAAAACAACAAAAGAAAAGAAGCTCAGGGGTCTGCGAGATATTTGATCCTCAGATGGATCATACGGCGTGATGGAATCAACGATCACGATCGCAAGTCGTCACAGCTCCTCACTGGGGAAATGCACCAGCCGGGAATCGAACCCGGGTCTGTACCGTGGCAGGGTACTATTCTACCACTAGACCACTGGTGCTTGATGCTACATCTCTCGCCGCTTTATCTATATAATGGTTATTCGGAGAGTTCTATGAAGAGGCATGCCCGACCTGAGAGGTACCGTGATGAGGAGGGAGACGAGACATTTGATTTTTACAATCGCACGAGAACCTCGCCAAACTCCCTTCGCATCGATGATGTTGTAGTCGTGTTCCCTAATAAATAAGGGTGTCCAAAGGAGACCCTTCATCATGGATCTCAATATTCATTTATTCCTCGAGAATAATGTCGGATTGGTAAAGACAACAAAAGCCAACAAAAAAACAAAAGTACATCTTTTGAGAATTTGTGCACATTCAGTTGATGTGATTAGTTTCATTGACATCTAAATGATTTTAGTGAACTTTTTTAAAGATGTGAAAAGTTGTTTAATCTTGAAAAGGTAATAAAATTGAGAAAAATTGAGAAAAATTGAGAAAAATCGAGAAAAGGGAATAGAAAAGGAAAGCGACATCTTTAGAGAATTCTTGTCCAATTAGTTGTTGTGATTAGTTTCATTGGCATCGAGATAGCATTCCTAAATTTTTTTAATGATGTTAAAAGTCCTTTAATCTTTAAAAGGTAGTAAAATTTAGAAAAGGGAAAAGAAGATGACTTTCATAAATTTTTTCAATGATGTTAAAAGTTCTTTAATCTTTAAAGAAATTAAATCAAGAAAAAAGAAAAGAAAAGGAAAACAGCATCTTTAGAAAACTCTTGTCTAATCAATTGAAGTGATTAGTTTTATTGACATCGAGATGGTTTTAGTAAATTTTTTCAATGATGTTAAAAGTCCTTTTAATCTTTAAAAAAAAATTAGAGAAGGCAAAAAAGATGAAGCTCAGGGTCTGCGAGAGGTTTGATCGTCTGATGGATCAATTGGCGTGACTGAATCAACGGTCACGATCGCAATTCGTCACAGCTCTCTTGAGGACTGCACCAGCCGGGAGTCGAACCCGGGTCTTTACAGTGGAAGGTTACTATTCTACCACTAGACCACGGGCGCTTGATGCTTAACACTTAGCTGCTTTATTAATTTAGCCGTAATTTTTAAGTTTCCATTCTTGCATTATTTATGCCGCCTTGTTGCTAATGCTTGCTACTCGCTTTATATGATTTCGAATGGAACTTTTGCTAAAAAAAAATGAAAAATATCCGGACGCCTCTTTGAAATTAAGTTGGGAGAAGCTTTGTTTCTCACAGCAGAATTAGAAGGACGATATGGGGCAGTCAAAAATTTTACAGAGGCTTATTTCATGTGTGGCGTAAATTAAAGCTTATAAACCCAAACATTACAAGTAGTACGAGCACTGGTTCACCTAAAGATTCTGAGACCTCGACACCCGAACGAGTCAAAAACAAATTAGGAATTACCCATCTCTACCATCATTTATGAAGTTAGAAATGCATATGAACAAACCAAAACCAACACAATCAAAAGAACAATAAATCAACCCCCAAAAAGGAAAATAATGTACCAGAAACATCCCCGCATTAGATTTAATGTTTTCCTTTTTCCCGATTTGCACTTTTTTTAGAAAGAAAATTGTATTCATTACTTAAAGGGATACAAAAGTACATAATCTTAAAAGCAAAACAAATCAAAACAAAGCAAAAATACTAAAAAGCAAAACCAAATCTAACAAACAAGGAAGATTAACGGAGCACCGGCAAAGTTAAGCATACACTCATTCCACGAGAATGGATCTATCAAACAAAATCGACAGCCGATCACTTGATATCGTGTCTTTATCAGTGATGAGCACACGTAAAAAATTTCTTCTTTAATGTTTACAACGTTGCCACTTGGCATTGTGAGCCTAAGTTCGGCTTCCTCTACACCATCGTCATATGGAAACAACCAAAATAAGTTAAGTAAACATAGATCTAACATGTGGAGAAGCAAATCTTCGTAATTCAACAAGATTCCAAAACTCCTACAATTATCACTGAAGCTAAAGGCAAATAACTTATACATGAACAAAGTAAAGGGTCATTGAATCTCCAAAAGCATATTTATTAAATTCCTAGAATTAGATTAGGAGAAGATAGTACCGGAATCTAGAACTAGATTGATAGAGTTCAAACTCTCAAATTGAAAACTAGACTGAGAGAATAGAGTGCCCAAATCTAAATCAAGAGAGAAGGGAAAGCAAGAAAAAGTAATAAAACGCAAACAAAATCAACAAAAGAGAGGGAAGGGAGGGTGAGACTAACTCATTCTCTCCATATCACTAGGTAGACATTTAGATTCCATTTATTTCGCGAAAAATATTTTTCAAAGAATTAAATTTCTTCATTTTTCAATGTTCTCATTTTCTAAAAAATGAGTCAATAGAAAACTTGTACTTAAATTTAAAAAAGAATGATTTCCTTTTTAACAAATTGGAAATCATGTCTCAAACTATGACTAGAAATCAACCCTTGGACTACTTCTGGGCCTTTAGGAATGAACTCGAATTTAGAGGCTAGGGCTGGATCTATCGGTATCCATCAAGATCCACCAAGGTGAAGCTCAAATGCAAAGATATTGAGTATAGTTTGGAATTTTTTATATCACAAAAAAAAATATTCAAAATAAATGTACGACAATGTGTATAATTTTAAGATTTTTTGTGGCTTCTTGCCCTAACAGCAATCCCAAAAAAGCAAACAAACACAATGCTTCTTCTTCCATATCACTAGGTAGACATTTAGATTCCATTTATTTCGCGAAAAATGTTTTTCAAAGAATTAAATTTCTTCATTTTTCAATGTTCTCATTTTCTAAAAAATGAGTCAATAGAAAACTTGTACTTAAATTTAAAAAAGAATGATTTCCTTTTTAACAAATTGGAAATCATGTCGCAAACTATGACTAGAAATCAACCCTTGGACTACTTCTGGGCCTTTAGGAATGAACTCGAATTTAGAGGCTAGGGCTGGATCTATCGGTATCCATCAAGATCCACCAAGGTGAAGCTCAAATGCAAAGATATTGGGTATAGTTTGGAATTTTTTATATCACAAAAAAAAAATATTCAAAATAAATGTACGACAATGTGTATAATTTTAAGATTTTTTGTGGCTTCTTGCCCTAACAGCAATCCCAAAAAAGCAAACAAACACAATGCTTCTTCTTCCCGGGCAATTCAAGTTGGTCTTTTGTTACATGCAACATTAGGGTGCATTTGGTAACTATTCTGTTTCGGGAATAATTTTTAACTATAAATTATTATTTTTTATTATATTCCCGAAAATAAGTTCTAAACATTTTAAGGCGTTTGATAACTGTTCAAAATTTCTATTCCCAGAATAAAATTGCATTTGGTACGATTCTCAGAATTTTTAATCCAAATAATTTTTTAATTTTTTTAAAAATAATTTTATTACTTTTTTTCTTCTTTTCTTTTCTTTCTCTTCTTCTTTAAGTTTTGCCTAGTCGATGGCCTCGAGATGACTGGCAACTGGCCAAATGAGGGCCAGCAACCTTGCTGGAGTGTCGCCGGCCCTCGATGAGGCCGTGCCTCGTCGATCAAGCCTCGCTAGCAGTTGGAAGAGGCTCGACCAAGCCTTGGCTGTGCGAGGAGCCTCACCTAGATCTAGTGAGGCCAAGCTCGCCCAACCATTGGCGGGGCTTGAGGCCGACCTCATGGTGGCCTAGCAAGGTTGAGCCCCGCTGATAGCTGAGGGAGGTCTGGGCCTCGATCAAGCCTCACCTAGGCTCGCTGGTGGCCGGGGAAGAGCAAGCCTCCAGCGAGCTCGCCGGATCTCGACGGACCTCGCCCAATTGGTCGTCAGCGACCAATGGCGATGGATGGTAGCAGCAGTGGAAGAAGAAGAGAGAAGGAAGAAGAACAAGAAGAAGAGAGAAGAGAATGAAGAAATTTGGATTAGCTTGATTTTAGAATTGTTCCTGGGAAAAAAAAAAGTAACTCTTATTTATTCCTTAATTCTGTTCCAAATTTATTCTTGGGAATGAATTTATTCCTAAGAAAAAAAAAACTATCAAACGGATTTCTATTCCAAATCCATTTCCAATAACAAAAGAATAGATTCAAATACCATTTGGCAGGTTGCCAAACGTGTCCTTAGTTTCTCGGAACATCCATTCATTCATCTCAAGGATAAAAGTAGTAATTCTTATCCAATTATTAGTCGGATCAAAGAGATTGCCTAGCCAACATTGATTTGTTGAAATTCATTTGGTATTTTTACACGCACGAGAAAGTGTAGCCTCCATAATTCCCTTCACTTGCCAACACTGCGGTCATGGATGAAACCCCCATGGCCGCCTTAATGATTCCCCACCACGTGGCAGTCATTGGTGCCGACTGCTGACCTCATAGCTGCCCGTGAGCTCCGCCACAAGGGCCATAGGGTCGTCGTCTTCGAGCACAAATCCCGCATCGGTAGCACCTGGTGTTGGAAATTAATCTAGAGAAAACACACTGTTTGTTGTAATTAGAACATCAATGTAAAGAATATGATAACAACTTTATAATATCCTTTCTTTTACAAATCTTGGAGAAGAAGAAAATAAGATATCACTGAAAAATAACATAAAATTGGAGGTGAGGTATGGATAACCGAATCTCCTTAAGGCAATTAGTAGTTCCTACCAATGGTGCTCCGCAGATTCACAAACTATGCCTCCCAAGATATAACACCTCGAACCTGTTTGGATTAACACTATGCAAACAAGACTCAATCAAGCCATTCAATTGAACCAACACACTCAGAAAAATCAGGAAAATCAGGAGAGTAGAAAAGTATATCAAAGCCTTTTGGAATTGAGTTGGAAAAACCAAAACCAAAAACCTTAAAGAAGGTTTATGCTCCTATCTATTTATAGAGATTTTCGGTTCATGTACAGAAGAGATACATGAATTTAATAGACGCATGTATCCACGAAGTTCATGAATAAAGAAATATGTGAATCCAAGAGATTCATGAATTCAGAGACACGTAAATTCAAGAAATTCGTGAACTCAATAAATATATGAACTAAAAGATACATGAATCTAGGAAATTCATGAATTCAATAGATACGTGAACGTTTAGGAAATTCATGAATCCAAAAGAGATACATAAACAGAAAAAATGTATATTAATTTATTGACTTTCGTTGATCCATTAACCATAATTATAACACCTGGGTCTACACACCCGCAATCAAGACTAACCCGCTTGGGATTGACCTGGCCTGGGCCGTGGTCCACTCGAGCCTCTACAAGTCCCTGCCCACAAATCTACCCCGTGAGGTGATGGGGTTCAGCAACTACCTGTTCCTGCCGAGGGTGGACGGGTCGGGCGACCTGAGTAGGTATCCGACTCACGAGGAGGTGTTGGCGTACTTGGAGGATTTGGCGACAGAGTTTCGGCTTGAAGAAATGGTGAGGTTCGAGAAGGAGATTATCGAGGTTAGGATGGTGGAGAAGGATGGAAAGTGGAAGGTGAGGTGGCAAAGAAGAGGAGGTTTTTGATGCGGTGGTTGTTTGTAATGGGCATTACACAGAGCCCCGAATCGCCGAAATCCTCGTACGCCCGAGCCATTTCAGGATCTAGAATGTTTCAGGTGTCTACTTCCCCCAGTCTTGCGGTGTAGCTTGTCGTGTGTTTGCTGTCTTAGAAAGCAAGATGGTTTTTTTTCCTGATCAAGATTGTCAAATTGCATGCTAAGCAGAGTTATTTTTTTGTCTTCTTAATAGGTTGCTGTTTTGATAGGGAGTGCTGGGAGTGCTGCGGACATCTCTCGGGACAATGCTAAGGTTGCCAAAAAAGTTCATTTTTTGAGAACTTTTGCACATTCAGTTAATGTGATTAGTTTCATTAACATCTAAATATGGTTTTAGCGAACTTTTTTAAAGATGTGAAAAGTTGTTTAATCTTCAAAAGGTAATAAAATTGAGGAAAATCGAGAAAAGGGAATAGAAAAGGAAAGCGACATTTTTAGAGAATTCTTGTCCAATCGGTTGTTGTGATTAGTTTCATTGGCATCGAGATGGCTTTCGTAAATTTTTTTCAATGATGTTAAAAGTCCTTTAATCTTTAAAAGGTAGTAAAATTTAGAAAAGGGAAAAGAAGATGACTTTTGTAGATTTTTTCAATGATGTTAAAAGTCCTTTTAATCTTTAAAAAAAAAATAGAAAAGGCAGAAGATGAAGCTCAGGGTCTGCGAGAGGTTTGATCGTCTGATGGATCAATCGGCGTGACTGAATCAACGGTCACTATCGCAAGTCGTCATAGCTTTCTCGAGGACTGCACTAGCCGGGAGTCGAACCCGGGTCTGTACGGTGGCAGGGTACTATTCTACCACTAGACCACCGGTACTTGATGCTGAACACTAAGCTGCTTTATTAATTTAACCGTAATTTTTAAGTTTCCATTCTTGCATCATTTATGCCGCCTTGTTGCTAACGCTTGCTGCTTGCTTTACATGATTTCGAATGGAACTTGCTAAAAAAAATGGAAAAATATCCGAACGCCTCTTTGAAATTAAGTTGGGAGAAGCTCTGTTTCTCACAGCAGAATTAGAAGGACGATGGGGGCAATCAAAAATTTTACAGAGGCTTATTTCATGTGTGGGTAAATTAAAGCTTGTAAACCCAAACATTACAAGCAGTACGAAGCACTGGTTCACCTAAAGATTCTGAGACCTCGACACCCCAACGAGTCAAAAACAAATTAGGAATTACCCATCTCTACCATTATTTATGAAGTTAGAAGTGCATATGAACAAACCAAAACGAACACAATTAAAAGAAAAATAAATCAGCCCCCAAAAAGGAAAATAATATACCAGAAACATCCCCACGTTAGATTTAATGTTTTCTCTTTTTCCCAATTTGCACTCTTTTTTTAAAGAAAATTGTATTCATTACTTAAAAGGATACATAAGTACATAGTCTTCATAGCAAAACAAAGCAAAACAAAGCAAAAATACTGAAAAGCAAAACCAAATCTAACAAACAAGGAAGATTAACGGAGTCCAACAAAGTTAAGCACACACACACATTCCATAAGAACGGATCTATCAAACAAAATCGGCAGCCGATCACTAGACTCATGTCTTTGTTAGTGATGAGCACAAATTGGAAATTCCTTCTCCAATATTTACAACGTTGCCACTTGGCGTTGTGAGCCTAAGTTTGGATTCATCTCCACCATCGTCATACAGAAACAACCAAAATAAGTTAAGTAAACATAGATATAATATGTGGAGGAGCAAATCTTCATAATTCAATTAGATACCAAAAATCCTGCAATTATCATTGAAGCTGAAGGCAAATAACTTATACACGAACAATGTAAAGGGGCATTGAATCTTTAAAAGCATATTTATTAAACTCCTAGAATTAGATTAGGAGAAGATAGTACTGGAATCTAGAACTAGATTGATAGAGTTCAAACTCTCAAATCGAAAACTAGACCGAGAGAAGAGAGTGCCCAAATCTAAATCAAGAGAGAAGAAAAAACAAGAAAAAACAATAAAACACAAACAAAAAAGAAGGAAAGGAGTGTGAGACTAGCTCATTCTCTCCATATCACTAGGTAGACATTTAGATTCCATTTCTTTCGCGAAAAATATTTTTCAAAAAAATAAATTTCTTCATTTTTCAACATTTGAATTATCTAAAAAATGAATCAACGGAAAACTTAAATTAAAAAACAAAACTGATTTCCTTTTTAACAAATTGGAAATCGTGTTTCAAACTATGACTATAAATCAACCCTTGGACTACTTCTGGGCCTTTAGCAGTGAACTCAAGTCTAGAGGCTAAGGCTAGATCCATCGGTATCCATTGAGATCCACCGAGGTGGAGCTTAGGTCCAAAGATATTGGGTCTAGTTTGGAATTTTTTATATCACTAGAAAAAAAATTCAAAATAAATGTACGACAATGTGTATAATTTAAGATTTTTTTGTGGCTTCTTGCCCTCGCAACAAGCCTAAAAAGCAAACAAACACAATGCTTCTTCTTCCTGGGAAATTCAAGTCGGTCTTTTGTTATATGCGACATTAGGGTGTGTTTAGTAACTATTATGTTTTCGGGAATAATTTTTAATTATAAATTATTCTTTTTTATTCTATTCCCGAAAATAATTTCTAAACATTTTAAGGCGTTTGATAACTGTTCAAAATTTCTATTCCTAGAATAGAATTGTATTTGGTACGGTTATAAGAATTTCTAATCTAAACAATTTTCCTTTAATTTTTAAATATATATATATTTTTTCTTTTTTTCTTCTTTTCTTTTCTTTCTCTTCTTATTCAAGCTTCAGTTGGTTGATGGCCTCAAGATGACTGGCAACCGGCCAGATAAGGGCCGGTGACCTCGCCAAAGCGTCGCTAGCCCTCGATGAGGCCGTGCCTTGTTGGTCGAGCCTCACCAGCAGCTGGGAGAGGCTCAGTCGAGCCTTCGCTGGGCGAGGAGCCTCGTCAAAATCTGGTGAGGCCAAGCTTGCCCAACCACTAGCAAGGCTTGAGGCCAACCTCATGGTGACCTGGCGAGGTCTAGCCCCACCGATGGCCGAGGGAGGTTTGAGCCTCGCCTAGCTAAGCGAGGCTTGCTAGTCGCTAGGGAAGGCCCAGGCAAGGTCGAGCCTCGCCGATGGCTGGGCGAGCCTCTAGTGAACTTGTCGGACCTTGTCCAATTGGTCGTTGGCAACCAACGGCGGTGGATAGTGGCAGCGGTGAAAGAAGAAGAGAGAAAAAAGAAGAACAAGAAGAAAAGAATAAAATAAATTTGGGTTGGTTTGATTTTAAAATTGTTTTCGGGAATTAAAATGTAACTCTTTTTTATTCCTTAATTCTATTCCAAATTTATTCCTAGGAACGAATTTGTTCCAGAAAATAAAAAATTTACCGAACGAATTTCTATTTTAAATCTATTCCTAAAAACAGAATAACAGAATCAAATACCATTTGGTAGGTTGCCAAATGCGCCCTTAGTTTCTCGGAACATCCATTCATTCATCTCAAAGGATAAAAATAGTAATTCTTATCCAATTATTAGTCGGATCGAAGAGATTGCCTAGCCGCCGAAAAACTCTCTTGCCAACATAGATTTGTCGCAATTCATTTATTATTTTTTCGTGCACGAGAAAGTGTCGCCTCCATAATTCCCTTCACTCGCCAAGACAGCGATCGTGGACGAAACCCCCATGGCCGCCTTAATGATTCCCCACCACGTGGCAGTCATTGGCGCCGACTGCTGACCTCATAGCTGCCCGTGAGCTCCGACGCAAGGGCCACCGGGTCGTCGTCTTCGAGCACAAGTCCCGCATCGGCGGCACCTGGTTCTACGCACCCGCAATCAAGACTGACCCGCTTGGGATTGACCTGGCCCGGGCCGTGGTCCACTCGAGCCTCTACAAGTCCCTGCCCACAAATCCACCCCGTGAGGTGCTGGGGTTCAGCAACTCCCTGTTCCTGCCGAGGGTGGACGGCTCGGGCGACCTGCGTAGGTATCCGAGTCACGAGGAGGTGTCGGCGTACTTGGAGGATTTGGCGACAGAGTTTCGGCTTGAAGAAATGGTGAGGTTCGAGAAGGAGATTATCGAGGTTAGGATGGTGGAGAAGGATGGAAAGTGGAAGGTGATGTGGAGGATGAGAAATGGCAGCGGCAACGGCGAAGGCGGAGGCGGAGGCGGAGGCAAAGAAGAGGAGGTTTTTGATGCGGTGGTTGTTTGTAATGGGCATTACACAGAGCCCCGAATCGCCGAAATCCCCGGTAGTGTTCGATTTAATACTCGATCTGTCATATAATGTCAATGTCGATTGGCACATTTCATGATTTTGGCCACTTCTGCGCAGGCATCCATATCGTACGCCCGAGCCATTTCGGGATCTAGAATGTTTCAGGTGTCTATTTCCCCCAGTCTTGCAGTGTAGCTTGTCGTGTGTTTGCTGTCTTAGAAAGCAAGATGGTTTTTGTTCCTGATCAAGATTGTCAAATTGCATGCCAAGCAGAGTTATTCTTTTGGCTTCTTAATAGGTTGCTGTTTTGATAGGGAGTGCCGCAAGTGCTGCGGACATCTCTCGGGACATTGCCAAGGTTGCCAAAGAAGTTCATGTGGCATCTAGATCAATCGGTCCTCTGTCTTTCAACACAATACCCTCGTGAAACTCAGTCCCTCAAGTATTCTCTTCAATACATTGATGAAAGTGAGCGAAGTGTAGATCAAAAAGGCTAATGAAGATGGTGAAGTCACTTTCCTCGATGAGAAATCTGTATGCGCCGATGTCATTCTACATTATCCTAGGTATTGTCTCATTGATCCTGCTTAAGTTTCGGACACAAAGGCAAAGTAAAACGGATGCTATTAAATATGATGGAAAACAAAGCAATTTATGCTGGATCTAATTTTTTGTCTTAGGTACAACTATCTTTTCCTTTTTCTTGAAACCGACATTATGACTATAGTCTTCACCAAAAAAAAAAAATATTATGACTATAGATGACGATCGTGTCACACTATTAAATAAGCACGTATTCCCACCACATTTGGCACATCGGCTATCATTTGTAAGATTGCCATGGAAGGTTTATACCAAGCACTAATCATCCCTGTTCCTTAAAGAGAATATTGTATTGGTGATGATGGCAAAAACCACCAAAAAACAAAGCAACATCTTTTGAGAACTCTTACGTAATCGGTTGATGTGATTAGTTTTATTGATATCGAGATGATTTTGTGTGAACTTTTTCAAAGATATTAAAAGTCCTTTAATCTTCAACAGGTAGCAAAATTAAGAAAAATCGAAAAAAGAAAACGAAACAAGGTAAACGAAGAAGCTCGGGTTTGCGAGAAATTTGATCATCATATGGATTGAATGGCGATGCACCAGCCGGGAATCAAACCTCGGTTCGTACCCTAGTGGTGCTTGTTGGTAAAGCTGCTTGATCCATTTAATAATACTTCTTGAAATTTCCATTCTTGCATTGTTTATGTTGCCTTGTTGCTAATGCGGTACGAAGCGCTGGTTCCCGTAAAACATGTCAACTAGAAATCACGAATGCCCCATCTCTACCATTATTTATGAAAAAATTCTTTTAGAAAAAATTGTTAAATTTGTCCACCTTAGCATCGGTGTTCCTATGTCCACGTATAGAGTTTTCGATCCAAATGCTAATGTCTAGGCATATTTTTGGAAAATGATTTCCAATTTCCAGATTTTAGGTTTTGATAGGAAAACATTTTCCATTCACTAGGAAAATATTTGTCGTTGACTTATTTTCCTCAAAGAACCAAAACTAGAAAATGAATAAAATACTTTCCTGAAAATTATTTTCCATGAAACAAACAAAAACTTAATCTCTTTTTTTTTTCCCAATTCACACTTTTTTTTTGGTCGGTTCCAATTCGCATTGGAAAAAGTATAAGTTCTATCATCTTCTCTTCGTCTCTTTCGAGCAGACATTTAGCCTCCGTTTGTTTTATAAAAAATATTTTTTGCTAAAATAATTTCATCATTTTTTTTACATTTAGATCGCTTGAGAAAATGAGTTAACAGAAAACTTATACTTAAACTTAGGGAAATATATTTTTTTTTAATATAGCGGAAATCATTTTCCAAACTATGACTAGAAATTTAGCGCTTGGACAAAAAACTTATGCTTGGGCTTGGAAACACAAACACTGCTTCCCGAGCTTTTAATAGCAAACTCAGGTCTAGAGGCCGGGGTTAGGTCTATCGGGGTCCATTGAGGCCAAGCTCAAGTTAAAGAAATGCCGGGCCTGAAACCCCAATGTCTGAGCTTGAGTCTATAAAGGTTGGGCTAGGGACAAAAATATCATAAAAAAAATTCAAAAAAAAAAAATAGTAAAATTTGCAAGTGCCAACACTACCATGCCACATAAGACACCTGTAGTCCATGTCAATGATTTCTTATAAAAAATAGTCGAATGGACTACATTAGCAAACCATCAAAATGATTAGGTTTAGGATTTTTTTTTTTTTTTGTACTTTTCCACGCTAATGTTGTATTAAGAGGATGAAAAATGGAAACATCAGCATTTTCTAAAAGGTAAAAGCAATCAAAAGTCCTTTACTATGCAACGATGACTTCTTTACCTTAATTTTTTTTCTATTACACAAAAAATCACAACATTGTACCAATGTGACATATTTACCTTCCATTAAAGTTTTGTTAGTAAAGACTACTAAAAATCCACCTCCATTGACATTGGAAAACAATATGGCACTTACGTGGTTAACTTTCGACCAAAAAAAAAAACGTGGCTAACTGAAAAAAATAAAAATCAAAATCAAAATCTGACGAAAGTAGAGGACATATATGTCACATACGTATAAGTTTGGAATTTTTTATATTACAAGAAAAAATTATGATAAATGCGTCACATTGGACACAATTTGGAATTTCTTATGTCATAAAAAAATTCAAAATAAATGTATCATAGTGGATATAACTCGAGATTTTTCATGACTTTTTCCCCGTTATAAAAGCAACAAGCCTAAGATTCGAAAAAACACGACGCTTCTTCTTGCCGGGGAATTCAAGGTCGGTCTTTGCTCACAAATAGTTTCCCAGAACATCATCGCGATTTGCGACCCCGTCCATTCATCTCACTGCCAAACTAACAAAAATGGAAAACGAAACGCAATTTTTGGTGCGCCCGAAGAGATTGCCTAGCCGCCTATTAAAACTCTCTCGCTACCGACCATAGATTTAGACTCGTCGCCATTCGTTCGTCATTTTTTCGCGCACAAGAATGTTTCGCCTCTGTAATTCCCTTCGCTCGCCGAGATCCCCCGCCACCGCCGCCTCGATGGTTTCCCAACACGTGGCGGTCATCGGCGCCGGAGCCGCCGGCCTCGTCGCCGCCCGCGCGCTCCGCCGCGAGGGCCACAGGATCGTCGTCTTCGAGCGGGGGTCTCGCGTGGGCGGCACCTGGGTCTACACGCCTGTCACCGAGCCGGACCCGCTCGGGATAGACCCGTCCCGGCCCGTGGTCCACTCGAGCCTCTACAAGTCCCTGCGCACCAACCTGCCCCGCGAGGTGATGGGGTTCGGGGACTACCCGTTCCTGCCGAGGGCAGACGGGTCGGGCGACCCGAGGAGGTATCCGGGTCACGAGGAGGTGCTGGCGTACCTGGAGGATTTCACTAGGGAGTTTGGGCTTGAAGAGGTGTTAAGGTTCGAGAAGGAGATTGCGGGGGTTAGGAAGGCGGAGGAGGAGGAGGGTGGAAAGTGGAAGGTGACGTGCGGCGGCGGCGGCGGCAGAGAAGAGGAGGTTTTCAATGCGGTGGTTGTTTGTAACGGGCATTACACGGAGCCCCGAATCGCGGAAATCCCCGGTAATGTTCGATTCGATACTCTTATCTGTCATATCATGTTTATGTCGATTGGGACATGCCATGATCTTGGCCACTTCTGCGTAGGCATTGATCTGTGGCCGGGGAAGCAAATGCACAGCCACAACTATCGGACACCCGAGCCATTTCGGGATCTCGTACGTTTTAGGTGTCTTCTTCTCCTAGTCTTACGGTCTCGCTTCTGTCGATTTGCATTCTCGTAAACGGGTTTTTTTTTTTGGCGTCTACATAGGTTGTTGTCTTGATAGGGAGTGCTGCGAGTGCCGTGGACGTCTCTCGGGATATTGCCAAGGTCGCCAAAGAAGTTCATGTGGCATCTAGGTCATATGAATACGACACTCTTGGAATGCAAACCGGCTATGACAACATGTGGCTTCATCCCATGGTAATAGATGTCTCCTCTGTCTGTCTTTCGTCACAATATTCTCGTGAAACTCGATCCTTCGAATAGTCTGTTCAATGCGTTGATGAAGCGGAACTAAGTGCAGATCGAAAAGGCCCATGAAGATGGTAAAGTCACTTTCCTCGACGGGAGTTATGTAGGGGCCGATATCATTCTACATTGCACTGGGTATTTTTTCACCGATCCTGCTTAAGTTTTGATGCAAGGGCAAACTGATGCTATTAGATATGATGGAAAACAAAGTGATTCATGCTGGTTTCATTTCTTGTTTTAGGTACAAATATAATTTCCCTTTTCTTGAAACCAATGGAATTGTATCCGTAGGTGACAATCGTGTCGGACCATTATACAAGCACGTATTCCCACCACATCTAGCGCCTTGGCTATCATTTGTAGGATTGCCATGGAAGGTTTGTACTAAGCACCGATCATCCTCGATTACTAATAGTAGATTTCTTCTGACTCTTTTTCCTAATCTTTGTAAATTATTCTCTTGACATGATTTTCTAGACCGTACCATTTCCCCAATTTGAATATCAGAGCAAGTGGATTGCCGCTGTTTTGTCCGGTAGAATCGCTCTTCCATCAGAGGAGGAGATGATGGAAGATGTAGAAGATTTGTACTCTGAACTCAAAGCTTTGGGTATACCAAAGCGATATACTCATAACTTAGCCAACTCTCAGGTAAGCATTGATGAAATACATTGTGAAATTTTTAACTTTCGACAGCTGAGACGATTGTTAAAGAATCATATTTGGACATTGACAAGTTCATTCCATTTTGACCAAGTTGCACCCTCCTCCTCTTCTTCTTTTTCTTCTACAGTTTGAGTACAACGATTGGCTCGCGATACAGACCGGATCTCGACCGTCTGAGGAATGGAGGAAGGAAATGTACTCAGAAAGTATGAGGAAGATGCAAGCCCGACCCGAGGTGTACCGTGATGAGGAGATTGACGAGACATTGATTTCACAAGCACACGAGGACTTCGCCAAATTCCCTTTGCGTCGATGATGTTTTAGTTGTGTTTCCTAATAATTAAGGGTTCCTAAAGTAGACCATTCATCATGGATGTCAACATTCTTTTGTTCCTAAGAGAATATTGGATTGGCGATGACAACAAAAGTCAACAAAAAATGTATATTCTCATAAATCTTGTGCAATAAGTTGATGTGGTTAGTTTCATTGACATCGAAATGGTTTTGATGATTTTTTTTTAAGAAGTTTAGTTCTTTGATCTTCAAAAGGTAGTAAAACTCCGTTTGTTAGCGGAAAATAATTAATTTGGAAAATATTTTTCAACATTGGATCGTTTATATTTCTAACAAAAATGAATGAATGGAAAGTTATCATCATCCATGAAAATGTTTAAATATAATTATTGTTGATAATAAAAAAATTATACCAGCTAATTATTTCAAGATATACAAATGATAATATTCATTTTTCGTGAAATAAATAGAGTCTGAAAAAGAAACTAAAACATGATATTTAACAGTAGATCATGACCAATTCTGAAAACTCGTATCTTTTATATTTTACCAAGATCAAAAGTCTAATTAAAGAGCTTGGTTTGCATGTAATTACAGCGAGTGAGACCGGTGGCAAAGGCAATTGCAATCTTCTCTTCCTTTTATCTTTCTACTTGATCCGATTGATTGAATATATGTAGATTGGAGTTGAACCATCCTAAACTTTGATGTCTTTCGTTCACACATTGTTCATTTCGACTTACATATATAGAAATGCTATTGCATGTGCGCTGTTAACATGCTAGCTGTGATTGGGTCATTGAGCTTATATGGGAAAAGCAACAAAAAAAAGAAGAAGAAGAAGTCATAAACCAATTTTACTTGTGCTAATTTAATTATAAATCTTTTGATTGTACCAATTCCTTGTTAAACATTTTGACGGTTTGTCAATGTAATCCATCCAACCAAAATTGGTCCGAAATCGCCAATATGAATGTCAGTCGTCCTACGTGAATAACCAGTACTTACATAGACTATTTTTTTTCTTGTTTTTTTGTTTTTTCTTCTCTTTCCTTTCTTTATTTTCCCAACTGTGGACCGACAAGGTTGCTGGCTGACCCTCTCGGCCACAGATGGGATTTGGATGAGGGCCTCTCCCCTCCCTAGTCACAAGTGAGAAGTAGAACCTCTATGCCCTTGCCTACATCTAGGAGAGAGTTGCAACCCTCGCGTAATGGTTGGTAATGGGACCCTTGCCCGGTTTTGGGCTAGGGTTACAATGCCCTCTCTTGTGGCCAACGAGGGTGGCCGCCCCTCCCATGGTCTAGAGTTGTTAAAAAAAAGTACAAAGAAAGAAAAGAGAAGAGAAAAGAAAGAGATGACAAATTAAAAAAATGTTAAAAAATTGTAAAATTTATTCGCATTAACGCCGGTCATACCACGTGAAATGGCCAATGTTTATGTCAATGATTTCTGATCAAAATCGGTTGAATGGATATATTAGCAAAGTCGTCAAGGCGATTAAGTTTCTATTGATATATTTGAAAGATTTAGGACTAAATTGATACAAGTATAATAGGTACATAATTTTTCAGTACTTTTCTCCACAAATATTGAGAGGAAGAAAATGGAAACATCAAAATTTTCTAAAGGGAAAATCCAAAAAAATCCCCAAACCATGTCAAATGTCTCGCATTTACCCTAAAATAATTTGTGTAATACCAGAAGTCCCAAACACATACCTATATAACACATTTACTCTCCGTCAATGAGGACCATTAAAAATCTGCTTGCATCAAGGCTTGAAAGCAAACGTTGTTTATATGGCCCTCACGTGACTTATATGAAATAAAAAATGATTTTATTTTGACTAAAAAAATTATCCGACGGAACTTTCATGAAGGGTAAATAAGTCGAATGGATATAAATTTTGGATTTTTCATATCACGAAAAATCTATAAGTATAGTTCGAGAATCGTTCGTGACTTTTTTTCCTTCTCTAAGAACGGCAAGCCCGAAAGAAGAAGAGAAACACAACGCTTCTTCTTCTTCTTCCTGGGGAATTCAAGTCGGTCTTTTCTTACAAAGCAGTCTTAGCTTCTCAGAACATCATGGCGATTCGCGACCACATTCATGCACATCTCACGGCCAAACAAACAAACAAAAAAAAATTCGAAAAAATATATATATTACTATCCAAAAATTAGTGGGCCCGAAATGATTACCTAGCCGCCGATAGAACTCTCTCGCCACCCACCATAGTTTTTGTCGCCATTCGTTCGTCATCTTTTCGAGCACGAGAGAGTTTGCTGTCGTCGGCGACCATGCACATGGCCGCCTCAATGGTTTCCCGCCACGTGGCGGTCATCGGCGCCGGAGCCGCCGGCCTCGTCGCCGCCCGCGAGCTCCGCCGCGAGGGCCACAGGGTCGCCGTCTTCGAGCGGGAGCCCCGCGCCGGCGGCACCTGGGTCTACACGCGCGCCACCGAGCCGGACCCGCTCGGGATCGACCCGTCCCGGCCCGTGGTCCAGTCGAGCCTGTACAAGTCCCTGCGCACCAACCTGCCCCGCGAGGTGATGGGGTTCGGGGACTACCCGTTCCTGCCGAGGGCGGACGGGTCGGGCGACCCGAGGAGGTACCCGGGTCACGAGGAGGTGCTGGCGTACCTGGAGGATTTCGCGAGGGAGTTCGGGCTTGAAGAATTGGTGAGGTTCGAGAAGGAGATTGCGGGGGTTGGGAAGGCAGAGGAGGAGGGTGGAAAGTGGAAGGTGACGTGCAGGATGAGGAACGGCAGCGGCGGAGAAGATGAAGTTTTTGATGCGGTGGTTGTCTGTAATGGGCACTACACGGAGCCCCGAATTGCCGAAATCCCCGGTAATGTTCGATTTCATTGGATATGCATAGTACATAATTTGCGGTCAGTTTGAATTTCGATGTGTTCAATTGGATTCAGCAGGCTACAGAAAGATTTGATTTTTGGCGGTGCTTTTCCTGTTTCTGTTGTTGTGTCCTTATTGTGGTGTTGGCCATGCTTTGCACATAGCATGTTTGATTCGAGTTGCCATGGATTATGTTCGGCAACGGAAATGGAATGGTTGATGGGATTTGTCGCGCTTTTGGAGGTCTGCTAGCGCCGGTTAGCTTTGGTTCGACTGGAACGAGTCTTCAATTTGCTCTGCTTTATTGAGCCGTGTCTGTTCGGACGAGGAGGATCTCAGACTCTCACTTACGCTATTTATCTCAGAAATTGCTGTGACTATCTATGAACGCGTTTGCAAAGTTTTCTTTTTATTGATATTTGGATTAGAAGCCACCGAAAAGAACCAAGAATCGGATGGAAAAAGCACTTCTTTTACATAACATGACCAGTTCCTGAATGTCTAAACGGATCAGGGACAGAGTCTTAATCCATACAAAAGCAAATAGAGGTTTAATCAAGTGAATAGGTTTCCTGTACGAGTTTGCTTTTTTTCGCTTCAGCATCTGTTGTTGCTGGTCTGATGTTCTTACAATTAGCGAATTCGAAGTTAGCAGCAATCAAAAGTCCAAAGTGTGGACATTTTTTTTACTCATCAAATTTTTGACTGCCTGGATTCTCTGGGATCTGCATCTGATCACCTTGTATATAGAGACCAATGAAGTACAGCAAATTAAAGAAAGTTCTCTCATTTTGCTCCTTATCACTTAAAAGAGATAATAACTGAGTGTGCGAAACATTGGTTGCATATTCTTGCCATCTCTTAGCAAGGATATATGATCGACTTGTGGTATACTATGCCTAACCATAGAGAGATTGGCCCCGTAGAGGGCCTTGTTCTCGAAGGAGTCATCGTTGCTTCTGTCGCACTGTCAAAAGAAATGAGCAAATTTTGATTGGGTCACAATATATATCGCGCCTACCATTCTCACTTAGTCATATTGTGTTATAATTAACACGGGGTAAGCATATATCATGATTTTGGCCACTTTTGTGTAGGCATTGATCTGTGGCCAGGGAAGCAAATACACAGCCACAACTATCGGACACCCGAGCCATTTCAGGATCTAGTACGTTTCAGGTGTCTTCTTCACCTAGTCTTGCAGTGTAGCTTGGCCTGTGTTTACTGTCTTAATATTTCTTTGTATTGCTATCATGGCTTCATATTACAGTCGCTTCTGTCTATAATAGTTTCAAATATGCTCTTGAATTTGCTGTACTTATCATTTGAGCAGTAAATGTCGATTAGGGGTGCATAAAGACTGAAGGGGCTAAGATTTTGAATCATTCATAGTTCATAATGGGGTGAACTGAGACTGCTTAGAATAAGTAATCTTTCATAAAGTTAACTGCCCCCCTTTTGAGTAATCTGCTCTATTAGAGAGTTGGAACTATCTGGCATTTTTTTTTTTTGTATGATATTAAGAAAGATAGGAGATTTTTAATTCTCCCCTCCCCATTTCTTTTCAGTACGTTTCTTTTTCCTGATCAAGATTGTCAAATTGCATGCTTGTAAACAGAATTATTTTTTTGGCTTCTCTACAGGTTGTTGTTCTGATAGGGAGTGCTGCAAGTGCCGTGGACATCTCTCGGGACATTGCCCAGGTTGCCAAAGAAGTTCATGTGACATCTAGATCATATGAAGTCAAAACTCTTGGAATGCAATCCAGCTATGATAATTTGTGGCTTCATCCCATGGTAATATATGGGTTCACTGTCTTTCATCACAACAATCTTATGAAACTCGATCCCTTGAGTAGTCTATTCAATACGTTAATGAAGCGGAACTAAGTGCAGATCGAAAAGGCCCATGAAGATGGTAAAGTCACTTTCCTCGACGGGAGTTCCATAGGCGCCGATATCATTCTACATTGCACCGGGTATTCTTTCACTGATCTCGCTTAAGTTTTGATGCAAAGGCAAACTGATGCTATTGGATATGATGGAAAACAAAGTAATTCATGCTGCTTACATTTCTTGTTTCAGGTACAAATATCATTTCCCTTTTCTTGAAACCAATGGAATTGTGTCCGTAGATGACAATCGTGTCGGACCATTATACAAGCACGTATTCCCACCGCATTTGGCGCCTTGGCTATCATTTGTAGGATTGCCATGGAAGGTTTTACCGAGCACCGATCATCCTCGATTCCTGTAGTAGATTTCTCCCGACTCTTTTTCTTAATCTTTGTAAATTATTCTCTTTACATGATTTTCCAGGTCGTACCATTTCCCCAGTTTGAGTATCAGAGCAAGTGGATAGCCGGTGCTCTGTCCGGTAGAATTGCTCTTCCATCGGAGGAGGAGATGATGGAAGATGTAAAAGATTTGTACTCCAAACTTGAAGCTTTGGGCGTACCAAAGCGATATACTCATAATTTAGGCAACTCTCAGGTAAGCATTGCGGACATACATGGGAGAAACTTTCGACTTTCAACAGCTGGGACGATTGTTAAAGAATCATGTCTGGACATTGATAAGTCCATTCCATTTTTGACTAAGTTTGCACCTTCTTCTCCCTCTTCTTCTATAGTTTGAGTA
This sequence comes from Eucalyptus pauciflora, assembly GCA_007663325.1. NCBI lineage: Eukaryota > Viridiplantae > Streptophyta > Magnoliopsida > Myrtales > Myrtaceae > Eucalyptus > Eucalyptus pauciflora. Next base: position 3,701,130 of record VMYD01000006.1, on the reverse strand, counting down.
CAACGATTGGCTGGCGGCACAGAGCGGATCTCAGCCGTCTGAAGAATGGAGGAAGAAAATGTATTCGGAGAGTTCTATGAAGAGGCATGCCCGGCCGGAGGCGTACCGCGATGAGGAGGGAGACGAGACATTGATTTCACAAGCGCACGAGGACTTCGCCAAACTCCCTTCGCATCGGTGATGTTGTAGTCGTGTTCCCTAATAATTAAGGTGGTCCAAAGGAGACCCTTCATCGTGGATCTCAATATTCATTTATTCCTCGAGAATAATGTCGGATTGGTAATGACAACAAATGCCAACAAAAGACAAAAGTACATCTTTTGAGAACTTGTGCACATTCAGTTTATGTGATTAGTTGCATTGACATCTAGATGGTTTTAGTGAGCTTTTTTAAAGATGTGAAGAGTTGTTTAATCTTCAAAAGGTAATAATATTGAGAAAAATCGAGAAAAGAGGATAGAAAAGGAAAGCGACATCTTTAGAGAACTTTTGTCCAATTGTGATTAGTTTCATTGACATCGAGATAGTTTTCATAATTTATTTTTAATGATGCTAAAAGCCATTTAATCTTTAAAAGGTAGTAAAATTTAGAAAAAGGAAAAGAATGACTTTCGTAAATTTTTTCAATGATGTTAAAAGTCCTTTAATCTTTAAAAGAAATTAAATCGAGAAAGAGGAAAGTGATATCTTTAGAGAACTCTTGTCCAATCGGTTGATGTGGTTAGTTTCATTGAGATCCCGGCTTTAGTGAATTTTTTCAATAATGTTAAAAGTCGTTTACTCTTTAAAAGCGGTAAAATTTAGAAAATTTAGAAAAGGGAATAGATGTTAAAAGTCCTCTAATCTGTAAAAGAAATTTAGAAAAGGCAAAAGATGAAGCTCAGGGTCAGCGAGACATTTGATCGTCTGATGGATCAATTGGCGTGACTGAATCAACGGTCACAATCGCAAGTCGTCACAGCTCCTCACTGGAGAAATGCACCAGCCGGGAATCGAACCCGGGTCCGGGTCGTGGCAGGCTACTATTCTACCACTAGACCACTGGTGCTTGATGGTACATCTCTCGCCGCTTTATATATATAATGTTTATTTACGTCCCTGCGAAATATAAGTTCCGTTGACAATATATATTTTCATTATTTATGAAAAAGATTAGATATAAATTATTAACAATAATAAAAATGCTTTGCATTGACTTATAATTTCAAGTAACACAAACAATCACTTTTAGGAAATTTTTTCCAAATCATTATTATTTCTCTAATAAATAGAGCCATAATCTCAAGGAAAAATCTCAAATAAGAACCCAAAGCGAGCCTACTTTTCTTAAATAATAACTCGAAATGACTGTTGTTTTAAATAAGGATCCGAAATGGCTAACAAGTCTCAAATAATGACCTGAACCTGCCGGCTGGCCAAAATGTTCACCGATCGACGAGCGTGTGACATTTTCGATGGCCGAAATATGAGCAATTTTGTCCAAAAAAAAAAGCCAACAAAAAACAAAAGTACATCTTTTGAGAACTTCTGCTCATTCAGCTGATGTGATTAGTTGCATTGACATCAAGATGGTTTTAGTGAGCTTTTTTAAAGATGTGAAGAGTTGTTTAATCTTCAAAAGGTAGTAATATTGAGAAAAATCGAGAAAAGAGGATAGAAAAGGAAAGAGACATCTTTAGAGAACTCTTATCCAATCGATTGTTGTGGTTAGTTTCATTGACATCGAGAGATAGCTTTCGTAAATTTTTTAAATGATGTTAAAAGTCCTTTAATCTTTAAAAGGTAGTAAAATTTAGAAAAGGAAAAGGAAAATGACTTTCGCAAATTTTTTCAATAATATTAAAAGTCCTTTAATCTTTAAAAGAAATTAAATCATGAAAAGTGAAAAGAAAATGTAAGCGATATCTCTTTAGAGAACTTTTGTTCAATCGGTTGATGTGATTAGTTTCATTGACATCGAGATGGATTTAGTAAATTGTTTCAATGATGTTAAAAGTCATTTATTCTTTAAAAGGTAGTAAAATTTAGAAACAGAAAAAGAAGATAACTTTTATAAAAAATTTCAATGATATCAAAAGTCCTTTAATCTTTAAAAGAAACTTAGAAAAAGACTTTTATTCTTTAAAAGGTAGTAAATTTTAAAAACGGCAAAAGAAGATGACTTTTGTAAATTTTTTTTTAAAAGAAATTTAGAAAAGGCAAAAGAAGAAGCTCAGGGTCTGCGAGATATTTGATCGTCTGATGGATCAATTGGCGTGACTGAATCAACGGTCACAATCGCATGTCGTCACAGCTATCTTTGAGGACTGCACCAGCCGGGAATCGAACCCGGGTCTGTACCGTGGCAGGGTACTATTCTACCACTAGACCACTGGTGCTTGATGCTACATCTCTCGCCGCTTTATCTATATAATGGTTATTTCCGTCCCCGCGAAATATAGGTTCCGTTGACAATATATATTTTCATTATTTATGAAAAAGATTAGATATAAATTATTAACAATAATAAAAAATGCTTTGCATTGACTTATAATTTCAAGTAATTCTAGGAAATTTTTTCCAAATCATTATCATTTCTCTAATAAATAGAGTTATAATCCCGACCATAATTCATTTTTTTTAAATGAAAAAATATAGATACTCCTTTGAAATTAACGGCTTCTCTTTTTAAATGAAAAAATAGAGTTATAATCCCGACCATAAGTCGGTAGCAGCTTGTTTTGTGCCCATGATTATTTCCGCGTCGGCGTTCGTCAGAAGCTTATGAACCTATCATTAAAAATCCGTACGGAGCACACCGTTTCACCTAAATTCCGACACCCCCAATATGTTGCGCCCTCGGAAACCCCTCGACGCCCCCAAAGTGACGAAACACGCACAAGAAATGGAAGAAAATCAACCCCAGAAAAGGAAAGTGAGTACCAAAAATATCCCCCAACCAAACTTAGATTTAATGTTTTTTTTTTTTTTTCCCCATGTTTTTTCTGACAAATTCGCCGCTTGAATTGAATCGCATCCACCAGAAGTGTGTGGTGTAGGGTGTTGTCTCCTCTTCGCCAGCCTTGTTCGTTGGCAGAGGCATTCAAAAGGTTCTGTTTCTCTGGCTCTGCCAGGAACCAGGTGGCGAGGAGGAGCCAACAAAATTGAATGCCCTCTAGGGGTTTTCCTCTGTTGTCATATGGTACTGATTAAGGGCGTGCAAAATGAACCGTTCAAATCCAAAATATGGATCGACCTGAACTAACTAATTGAGTTCGGTTTCTAAGAATGTCGGTCCGATTTTTGGTTACTAAAAGTGGAATAAGGGTCCGAGCGATCTGAATTCCGATTTCAATGGGGAACCACACTAACTACATACACTTTAAAAAAAATAAAAAATAAAAAATAAAAAAAAGTGATCAACTTTTTTCCTTGTTTCTTCGTAATAGAAGACATCAAGTAGTAGAAAAAAAATAGTGATCAGTTCTCGATCCTAGGACCAGCCAGTCTAGTCCCTAGTTTTCGGAAATGGGAACAGGACTGAGCCAGGAATTAATCACCCCCAATATTATGTTGAGGCGACAAGCCACAAAAGTGAAGAGAGGGAGTCACTATTGCGCCGGCTAGTCATGCTGAGGCCAATTCACATAATGGGCGTACCATGTACTGTGATCAGGTGGGACAAACGGGTCCTTAAGTAAGTCGGCGTTTCAGCAACCGATAACAATTTACCACGTCGCTTGGTCGGCCAGTCAGCTCACATGTTAATTTCACGAAAACAAACTGGGAAAGAAACAAAAGGAGAGTGGGGGTGGAGCTGTGTTTTTCCAGGAGGTGTTTCTCCAGGTTTGGTGGGGTCTTGGATCCCATTCATCTGTCCAATTTGAGACCCTAAAATCCAGATTTGGGGAATCTTTGGTCACCCCCACAGCCTTCACAGTTCACTCCAGCTGTTTTTTCTCAAGTGCTTGACTCTAGAGAGAGAGAGAGGGAGCACTTGTTTCCCTCCAAATCTTCAGCTTCACAGGCCATTCACTGTCAATACATACAAAGGAAAGTTGCCAAGTAGGAAGGCTTTCTATCGCCCGATGTAAAATATAATTTATACAAGTGGTGTCGTGAACCATCCATTCGAGAGAGTGGATAGTTATAATCCTCAAATCAATGATAAACAAGGCCGTTTGTGTTAATAAAAAAAAAACAGAAAAAAGAAAAATTGCATCGACGGTGTACACTACTGAGTTAAGATATGAAGCTCAGCATGCAAGTCTAAGCTAGGTGACTTTAGATTGCTCGATTGATCCCATTCACCGTATCATTTGGCACATGAAATTCAATTTCAAACCTCAATCGCGAAAAAGGAGCTTTCGAGGCTGTCCCTTGAATTATACGACCCCCATCATTATCAGCAAAATAAGTTAGTCCGGAAAAAAAGGAGATCATTTTCCAGGGAGCAAAGAGAGGAAGGCCATTTAATTCCGGGTGAAATTATTGGCAAGCCCATTATTCAACTTTTTCATGCGGCGGTGCGGCGAAGAGTCAATCCCGACGAATCAGCAGCAAGCAGGACCATCGAATCGCATTCAACGCATTGGCTGCTTTCTCGAACACCGTTACACAGGCAAAATCCGACAGATCAAAGGATGGAGATACGATTCAGCATGATGTCTGGCTAATTTCGGAAACTGGAAGGTATGATTAGCGACATACAAGTAATTGACACCGGCGAATGCAACGATGCATGCATGATGTATCGGTACAGTGATGATAATCACTTTACATGAAGAGAGAAGAGAACAAAAAGAGAAGCCGTTGTTTCCTGTCAGAGCGCCAAAATCCGTCAGGGGGGTGCCCCCCCAGCCGTCTCCCGCCGCGTGGTCAGTACAGGGGCGACCGGTGAGGGACGCCCTTCTTCCGCCGGTTCATGAAGCCGGCCACGTCCGTCGCCGGCAGGCACCAGAGGCGAGCCGTCGTCACCCGGGCGATCGGGGCCGGGCGGTCGCGCTTCCTCGTGACGAACTCAGGGCACGTAGGTGGCGAGATAGGCAAATCGAGGACCGAGTCGGGGGTGATGTGTTCATCATCTTCGAGCTCCGGGAAGCCCTCGTGAGATGGTCTGTTCAGTGATGGAAGGGGCTCGTGGCTGTGATCTTGGAGCCGTTTCTTGAGGCCAATCTTTTTGGTCATTTGGTCGTGTACCTGCATTTTCAGGACGAAAGATGAAACTCGACCAAGAAAGAAGAAAGCAAGCTGATCCAAACTGAGGACTTAAAACAGAGTCGAGCTGCTCGAGCTTAATTGGTGCATTACTCGAACCAACTCAATTCTTCTCGAGTTCCAAGTATCTCGACCACAATCGGGTCGACCACGAGTAAATTGAATTTCAATTTTAGTAAAACGGGATTGGACCTTGCATGAGAGAGAGCAGAAGTGGAAGCCCTCTTGTAGGCTCCGGTCACAAGTGATGCAGAAGTTGCCTGAGCCTCTAAACGGGCGAGACATTGGCCTCTGGTTCAAGAACACCACTTTCGCGCTGTTCGTTGTGTATGGCTGTTTATCAAAGCGATGAATTCGATTGAGAAAAATCAAGAACAATTTGCATATTTAGGCGTATGGAGATGTACAGAGATTCTGATCTTTACTTGCACGAGGGAACAGTCGAGCAGTTTCTGCGCATCGCCCAAGCGAATGACATCGTGGTACACATACCTCCTTATCTGAGAAAAAATCACGGAGAAGTGATGAGTTCTAAGCAAAATTCAAGACGCGCTGTTTTTGGATTGAAAGGGGTGAATCTTGAGTTGAGAAGCGGACCTGCAAGAGACGGTGATGGTGATGAGGAGGCAAGCAATGAGGGCACATGCTGGCGCAGCAATCCAAGCAAAACGTGTTCTTCTCGTTCTTCTTCACGCAGTCGTGAACGCCGCACGGAATGAAGAACTTCTCTCCGAGGAGAATTCGGAGCCACCGAGGAATGTCTGAACCCCCACCGCCGCCGCCACCGCCGTCACCAACCTGACCCAGAAAAAGGAAAAAACAGGGCACGATACCCACATGGAAAAGTCAATGACCCATCTCACAAGATCCTCCAAAAAGCCAAAAGAACTCAAAATCTTGAAATCTAGAAGCGAAAGTCACCATCTTTTCTCAGCAGAAGTTCCCTTCTCTGTTTCTGAAGACGAAGAACAGAGCAGAGACTGCTTCGGCTTTTGTCGGGCTTTATACCCAGAGTTCCATGAGAGAGAGCAAGAAAGAGAGAGAGAGAGTGATGGAATTGGAGAAGGGTGCAAGCAAGAAAGGAGGAAACGGCGCGCCGGTGGGCAAGTAATTTACTCCGCTTCTGTGATTACCAATGAAGAGCGGAAACAGGGGAAGAGTTGGAGGTTCATTTAAAGACGAGAAGCTCTCTTTTCTCCTTTTTCCTTTTTTTTTTCCGGCTTTAAAACTTATTTCACGCACTGATCTTGATGATCTGAAGGGAAGTCCAAAGCAAAAAATTCTTGCTTGCGCCGGTTTCACACCTAAAAGCTAAAAAAAACCCTAATCTACGATTCTATCTTCCCCTCCATCATATCTTTTACCCCACATTCACCACTCCCGAGAGGATGTTGTTACTCTTGTTACCACTTCTAGTCTGAGAAATGATAAACATAATAAAGTCTAATTTAGAAAACTCAATGTGCACGTATAATTTATCTTCCTTATTACTAGATATCGCCATGTATCTTCATCGACAAATTCATTAGCTCAATTCAATAACAACTCGATAGAAAATTCAGCCCTTGAACGGAGCTATTTACAAATATGTAATCAGGAGGTCGGAAACGAAATCTGAATCTTCTTTTGAAATAGTAAAGTGAACACTAGGGGTTATCGATTTTGGAGTGATAGATTCCCGATCTAGTCTAATCCAATAATCTGGTCCAATCCAGTTGCACCTCGGAACTGGGGACTAGATCAGCTCAATTTGGTTTCTGAACAATTCAACGGAACTAGTCAAGTTCAAAGGAGAAATGCTTAGAATTCCACAAGAGGTGAAAGAGATATGAAGAAAGATAAAGACCAAAAGAGGAGAATAGGTGTGAGCATTGTGAGGTGAAAGGGAAAAGACATAAAGAGGAGTGGAGGTGTGAGCTTCATGAGGCGAAAGGGAAAGACATAGAGAGGAGAGGAGAGGAGACGTGTGAGACGAAAAGAAATAATTAGTCAAGGCGATCCAATTTGATTCAATTCCAACCAATCCTAATTTTAGAAATCAGGAATTGGACTGATACTCCTAAAAATCGAACTCAATCGGTTGATTCAGACCCATCGGGGCTATTTCCCATTTGGTCGATCTGCCTTGCTCCCCTAGGGAATACTTCCGAAATTTCAAACTTATACTATTAGTTAGGGTGGCTGATCTCTGCTCCTCGACATGCCGCACTCTGCATTTCGTCGGGCCGGGCACTGTGGCGTCAAATCTCTTTTTCTTTTTCCGTCTCTGGTATGATGGAATCGAACGACGGCAACGAGGAGACCGCAAAGCGCCGCTACTACTTCTCCTCCCATTCTCCGGAGAAAACATTAAATAAAGTGCCGGAAAAAATGCTTCCACCACAGCCTACTCCTGTCCACGCTTCGTTTAAGTGCGCCTTCCTTGAGCCGTCCTTGGGGATTGGACAACAATCGCACGCACGCACGCACAAATAATGATTTTTCTGCGAGCCCCCAACGTGATGACAAAAGACCAAAAAAGAAGATAATAATAATAATAAGAAGAAGAAGGAGACCGGTTTACGAGACGACTATGGTATTTGTACAGTGGCCAATGACAGTGGTGTGTACTAATGAGTGACAATTGGCAAGCTGTGACCTATTGCTTTAGGGCTAGGGGTTGACTCCTCTCCCTAAATTAGGGAAATAGTTATTCCATATGCAAAGGAAAATCAGATTGAACGCTTAAAAGTTCTAGCCCTAGCTGTGGAATGTTAAGGCTTCGATTCGATCTCGAATTAATTAACTTATAGGTTGAAAAGTCGCCTGAGAAAGTTATCGCAGTCGGAATACCTAATTCACCTTAACAAGGCCCCAACAAGGCCCTAACTTAATGTAAATGTGCATCTGTTCACGAAATCGAGTATGCAAGATCAAATTATCATGTTGTTGAATATATTATTTTATGCGTTCACATCGTTTGTTTTGAAAGGAAAACTTAGAAAGCATAGATGTCCTCGCGCCGACATTCGCTTTTTGGGAGCATCTTTTAAAAAGTGGTTGAAACCAGGGAAAGAGCTTGTTGCAAATCTCAATTTTGATACCACCTTCAGGTCGTCCATTAAATGCTCCACATGATAATGTCAATCAATCCAGCAGTCATATCTTGAAAAGGACTCGAAATTTCATCTTTTTCCAACCTTTTGGTAATGAACGCCAAGCCTAGTAATAGAGAGTCTATCCAATTATAGTAAAGGAACCAATGAGCTAAGTCTTCATATTCGAGAAAACAACCAACCTAGTACACTAACCACGTCAGATTGTTTGAATAAACAAGAAAAGAGAACTCATGAGTATAGTTTAGATGCGTGACATAGATCTGACTCCACACCATCAAATGCCACACAAACTTATGGTCGAAGCACTTGTTCATATGTCAAATTAGGGAAAATTGTCAAAAAAAGTACATATTATGCAGTGGCCAATTCAATTTACATTTTTCAATTTTTCAATTTTACCAATTTAATCTTTTTTTTTTTTATATACCAATATATTCATTTCTAACCAATTTTTTACTAAAAACTACTAACATGGACATTGACCATCCCACATGATACGAATATAACATTGACAATTTTTTGTCAAAATTGGAAGGACCGATTGCATCGGCTAATCGTTGAAAAATTTAGGTCAAATTAGCAAATTGCAAAAGATTTAAGACTAAATTGGTAAATTTGAAAAGTAACCACAAAAAACTTGAAATTGTACTTTTGTGACAAATTTATCCAAACTAATTTTTTGACCCAAAAAAAATCTCAAACCAATATACACGTGATAAATTTATTCTAAACTAATTTTTTGACCACAAAAAATCTCTAACTTTTGGTAAATTTGTGACAAATTCATTCTCTATCAATATCCGTTAAATTAGATTGACATCACGAAAAATTATAAACTAGTACACGTATGACAGACGGAGAGTAAAATCCCAAACTGGTATATTAGTCAATTGCCTTATGTCATTCAACTCAACAATTTGACCAGTAAAATTTAACGGAAACCAATGAAAACTAAGTAAATTTATTTCAAGTGTATCAATTAGGGGTTTTTCATAATATAAACTCAGGATCAAATTGGCCGCCGCATTATATATCAAAGATTTTTCTGGATAAGTATCCCATCAATTTGATACGGGAGGAGAAGGCGGGATGCGGCGGCGGAGTTAGAGAAACTAATGAGTGACCAAAGGCCACGCAATAAGTCTCCTCGATAGCTCCTAGACTCTGCCACGGTCGGATCGCGGAATTTATATCCCGCCTGACGAGCTCCCGGCACGAAAGCTGGACACCTCGAGCCGATGCACGGAACAGGATTTGTCCTCTTCCGACGGGTTCCGAACGCTTGGACCATTTGGGAGGTCACTCCCCGAGGGCGAGATCTCAGCCTTCGTTCCCGAGTTCGGGAGGACCACGAAGAATTTTCCCCTCCGTCCGTTTCCGTTTGTCCGTATCGCTTGGGATGTCCCCCTCCGATTCGGACATTCATCTCCCCTGGGGAGCAAACGTAGCGTGGACTCTTGAGCGCAGAGGATACTCCAACCCGACCATTATTCCTCGGAGCCGAACATAATTCCACGTGTGCACGTCAAGATTACAAACTCGAAATATTGTCCTAAACATATAGAATGGATGCTTTTCAATCTTGCCGATTTGGTCTTTTAAGTCTTTACGTGAAATTTGGATGTAGCCTTTCTTGTCAACTTTTGCTAGGAATAAAAAATATGATGTTGTGCCACGTAGGATGGCCGGTGATATTTTGAATAACCAACATTGTATAGAACGTGTATATATGGAGATTTTGTTACTAAAACGAGGATTTGAGTGACGAGCTATTTTGGTTTTTGCATATGGTTAAATGAGCCGATTAATGGACATGTCAAGGATGTGTTTATTTCACAAAAAATGAATGATTTTAAAAGCATTTTTTTAAATGATCGTTTATATTGCTTACAAAAATGATTGAAACAAAAATGTATAAAACATGAAAAGATATGTGCAATGAAAGTTTTAAAAATTATTAAGAAAGTACAATTAAGTTCTAAATCTTATATAATATGCAATTAAGTCATAAAACTTGTCAAATTAATTCAATCAAGTCCTTCTATCAACTTCATCCAAATAAACTAACAAAACATGCTGACATATCTTATTTTATTGTTTCCTTAAAAAAAACGTGGCAATGATGTGGTGCCCACTAAGCATCACGAAAAAAAAAAGAAAACTAACTAAAATTTTTAAAAATAAAATAGCTAAAGTTTAAAAAAAAAAAAACTCACATTAGTGGTGGGCAAGCCCCCGCTAGTGTTTGTCACCATAGCCATCAAGAAAGGCCAGCAACTCTTGCTGGCCTCGAGTGAGGCCTTGACGGCCCATAATGAGGGCACAATCCTCACCCTATATCTAAGTTCTCGTAAGTAAGGGTTGTCGACCCTCACCTCACCTAGGGTGGGCAACACTCATAAGCTTTTGTTGGCCCCAAGCAAGGGGAGGTGACCCTTGCTTAAATTTGGGGCGAGGGTCCCACCCTCTCCCAATTCTAGTCTAGTAGGCCCTGGCTAGGGGTTGCTAAGGCCTCACATGGGGCCGACGAGGGTTGCCAAGAAGGCCCAAACAACTTCCATCGGCCCTTCTTAGTGATGGTGAGGGCTTGGCCACAGCTTGAGTTTATTTGTTTTTTTAAGGTTATTTATTTTTAATCTAATTCGGTTTACATTTTTTATTTTTAATATTTTGTTCACATGGCGCTTAGTGGGCGCCACATCATTACCATGTGTTTTAAGAAGTAATAAAATAAGATACGTCAACGTTTTCCGTTAGCCTATTTGGAAGGAATTAACAAAATGACTCGATTAAGCCAATTTGACAAGTTTTAAAAGTTGATTTCACTTTCTATAAGCTTTTGGACTCAATTGCACTTTATGACAAGTTTTAAGACTTTCGGTAAAATTATTCCAACCATTAATTGTTGTCAATAATGAAAAAAATTATCGACTAACTATTTCAAGCTATACATGCATTTATTTTTAAGATTTTTTTTTTGTAAATCACTTATTTTTCGCGAAGTAAGTGGAGCCTAATTTTTAACTCCACAGCTTCCCGTCACGAGACCAAATCGAGTAGTATCTACGTACGACCACATGTGCTGATTTAAGTCCAAAAAACAAGAAAATTCGCTGAGAAAAATTTAATAATAACATGACAAAACGCTAATCTTACACTCATCCGGAAATGACATCATTTTAAAGGTGATGACATTTTGAAAGAGCATCTAAATCTAATTAAGTTTGACGTTAGTGTAATAATTTTAATAAGAGAGAGGGGTGGCGATAAACGACGCGATGCCAGTTGTCGCCCTCCTATTGGTGGTGATGGTGAGCCCAAATCGAGCGAGAGAGAATCTTGGTATTTATCTTCACGTGGGCCTAATTTTACGTCGTTGAGATGGGGTCCAACTTGCGGCCCAATTTATAACAAAATATGAAGAATTGAAAGGCCGGTTCGTGGCCCATGCAAAATCCATATTCAAAGAAATGAATGATTTAAAATATATATTCTTAAAAATAATCTCTCATATCGCTTAAAATTAATAATCAATAAAAAAAATATTTCATTGTTGACAACAATTTATGTATAAATAGCATTGTGGACGATGAAAATATTTTTCGTCCATTCATTTTCCGCAAGCAATTAGTTTTGAGAAAATATTTTCGAAATTATATATTTTATTACGAGGCAAATGGACCCATTTTCCAATTTTTTTACGTAGGTTCCCATCTTCCGATCAATATTAATACTCAATTACCGCGCCTTCTTTTTTCCAAAGTTGGTCCCGCTTTTGGATTATTGCAAACATGGAATTAAAATAATTTCCGGAAGTTGAGAGAGGGCCATCGCTTCAATTGCGCGTGCTGCTCGAGCAAAGGCCGCTGTCATGAGATTTTATATGACTGCACCTCATCAGGCCTCACCTGGTTTTCAAATTACTAAATTTTGCTACAAATTGTTATTTATGTTGGTCGGCAGCTTTGCCTTTCAGTGGCCCGATTGAGCTTTCATTACTACCAATAATAGAGATTAAGAAATGCCAATCTTCATTTTTTGTGACAATGGTGCTTCATGTCACAATATTTAATTGGCTTTTCAACTTCGGGCGCGTTTTTTTCACTCAAAATTTCATGATTAAGGAAAATATTTTCTGTTTCCAAGAAAAAAATGTTAGTTTTTATTTGTTTGATTAGGGAAAGTGATTTTCTTTTTGTCAAAGGGAATTCGTTTACCTTAATCTCATGGGGAATTGGGGTGGGGGCGATTTCATTTCAGGAATGGGTTTCGACTCCTACGCCTTGCAAGGAGGCAGAACAAAAGTCCAAAAGTGAGTGTTAGAGTAGGATTAGAGTAGGACTGAAAAAAAAAAAAAAAAAAATCTAAGCTCCTATCTTCAATCTAAGGAAAATGCCAAATCCCAGAAGATTGGAAAACAATTTTCCGAAAACTAGTTTTCTTCAAATAAACGGACCTTTACTTCGATTGCATTACGCGCAAGAGAGTTATATGCGTGAGTAACTAATTCACGTGACCAGTAAATTTCATAGAAAATTGACCAATAACACATCTAAATTTAGCCGGTGTTATTTATACATTATGCTTGATGCTTGCTAATGAAAACGTCAATATCAGCATATTCGGAATTGATTTCAATATGAATAGTGTATCTTTCCCCGCAACTACCAACTACACGCAAGTAATGTGGTCAAGGACCACCATTGATTTGCAATCTTGATTTATGGAGTTTACATAGACATAACAATAACAAAAATATAATTAGTAGGTGCAAAATAAATATCAAACATTAAAAAATAGCAACTTAAAAAATAGCAAGACAAACTTTGGTACATAGACATTGAAACATCTTCCACAACCTACTCAATATTCTTTAAGATATGACATTGAACGATATCCATTGTTATTATTATTCACTCATCAATGATTCACTATTGAACAAGTGATTAATGAATATATATATATATATATTTCAATATGAAAGGGATATGAATGGTCCTTAAACTTTAGTCTACTATATAATGTTGTCCTCGAAAATTTTTCAATGTGATCCTTGAACTTTGGTTCAATGTGCAATGCAGTCCCTAAACTTTGATCTAATATGTAATGTGATCCTTATACTTTTAAACATTTTCATATAGCTTATGGAATACGTTGAACATTGAACAAATTAAAAGTTTAAGGATGATGTTGTACATTGAGTCAAAATTCAGGACCACATTATACAAATAAAAAATTCAATAATAATATTGCACATCAAAATCACGTTCAAAGGGCATTTGTGCTATTATCCCCTTTTTTTGAACATTTGGTTGCCCCCGGGTAGATTCATATCGAAAAATCTAAAGATGGTAACATAACTGAAATCTGCTTCATATCCAGAAATCTAAAGACGGTAACATGACTGAAATCTGCTCTCTCCCATGTGCATGTCAAGGTCATGAAGACAATTCAAGTAGTCTAGGACTACAGAAGGCACGGCAGCGTTAATGGCATATCGGACAAAATAACACGAATGTGTTAGAGAGGTTAGAAGATCAAGTACCAGATTAGAAAAGATTGATCAGGACAAGCTGTTCAATTGACTTGCTGCTCTAATATGAAAGAGAGCAGACATAGCAAGACGGATTAGGAAAAAGACACTTTAGCAGTAGAGATAATGAAATCGATTTTCTTTAAAACCTCAGGATTCAAATGTCAATTTGCTTCCCACGACTACATCAAATCACAGTCTCCAAGTAGGAGAATGCTGCAAGGCAATATGAACAGAGCAAGTTCTTGGTTCAGAGCTGGATCCCTTTTTAGCTGCATAAAAGAAGAAGTTTGGTTCGAAGTTGAAGGAGTATTTGCGCCATTTCCCTCTAATTCTCTCTCCAATTGCGTGCATTTGTGCTCTAATATTGGGAAGCTTTTGGGGAAAGCTTCCCAAATTTTTATTTTCGTTTGGTTTCAACGCCCACTTATCCGTTTTCTTTCGTGATTATAAAACGCGAAGGTAGCATCAAAATCTAGCGTGATAGCTTTCACATTTGATTCGGCAATCTTTCGGACAAAGAGCATGCCCATACATGTGTTTTTTTTTTTTCCATACATGTGTTGATCCTCGGAGAAGATACAAAAAGTCATTAGTTCCCAACCCCTGCTACTAAAATGACCTTAATCTGAGCACTGCTAAACTTGGTACAGACTTCAAATTAACATATAAACACCATCTTTGCAATTCATCTCATTTTCTACTCAATCAACCCATAAATGCCGAAAGTGCTCACAAGAATACCAAGATCCCAAGGATATTCTCCTTGACTAAGTGCTAAGCTTTCTAGGACAAGACCGATAGCAACTCAGATGAGTGGAGTGGCGATTGGTGAGCAATCGGAGTGAGCGTTGGAGTGATGCCACTAGAGAGTGAGAAACAAGAGTAAGAGGTTGCAAGACTATATCGTAAAAGAGAATGAACCGTTTTGAGGCATAGAAATAAAGATCCGAACCAATTAAGAACAGTTGTCAATTTTTTGAATCGAGCTTTGAATTGGTTTCCCAGTGAATTGGCCTTAATCTAGCTGGTTTTTAGGTATAATTGACCCGATTACACATCCCTATAAACAATGACAAGACTTGCTTCATATTAGTGCATGTACAACAATCGCCATATGTTATCATCGTCCAAGTCTAGGAAAGTTATAACGCCTGTGCTACAATTTCTCGTTGAGAAAGTTCTTTGTATATATCGACATGAAGAAAAACAAGCAAGGCTATGTCAAAAACACAAAACCATACTTAAATAGTCTTTAACCATGCTAATGTAGCTCATTCTCCTATCAAATCAAATGACGGATGGCTTGCAAGATGGGGGTCTTTCTGGCTCCTACAATTCTCCTCTGCCAACCTAACCAAGCCAACTTCCAATTAATAAAGAGAAACCTACCAAGCCTACTTCATGCTCAACTAACCTCCAACCTTGAAATACAACGACCAAAATTGCAATCCCCGGTTGACATTAAAATGTCCTTTTCTTTATCGTGCAAGCAAGATATGATCTGACCAATAGATTTGAGATCACAACAAATGCCCAAAATTTCCTTTTTTCTATCTAATTTACTGCCTCGATTCTCTTGATGAAAATATGTTTGATGACCCCATCTAGTGTATGTAAAATCCAAATCCAATTAAATGCATTGTCAATTATTAGAATACGGTACCAAATAGTCTTCGGAGAAAACAAGGAAATAGGGACAAAGGAAAGCAACCCTGTCCTCAAAGCATGAATCTTCAGCTCAAGAAAACATTGCTCCTTCATCTGTGGTCGCTTGACATGTCTGCCGCAATTCATTCATGAGTATTAATGGGCGGGGAGAGTTGGTAACCCCCTCGCCCGGATTTCACACTTCTCACGAGATAAAAGGCACCATTTGCGAAGCCTTTGTAAATTTGTCAAAATGTATCATAGAATCTTTTGACACGAAATATGCCATAGTCAAATGTCACGG
This sequence comes from Eucalyptus pauciflora, assembly GCA_007663325.1. NCBI lineage: Eukaryota > Viridiplantae > Streptophyta > Magnoliopsida > Myrtales > Myrtaceae > Eucalyptus > Eucalyptus pauciflora. The sequence continues at coordinate 3,685,349 of VMYD01000006.1, read as the reverse complement.
TTGGAACCGATGAGAGATTTACTCATGACGTTTTCGCCTCGATAGGGTCAAGACAATCAAGTTGACATTGTCATTGATTTGGAAAACGGAAGACCAACGTCGCACGGTTGCATAAATACGCGATGGTTGGAGATATCCGAGTGCTTATCCTATGCTTCACGCTCCATCGGACCCTCCGAACTCCATCCAACGGGGCGACTCCACGCCTCCGCACGACCTCGCGAGCGTGAATCCTACACCCCCTTCCCCATCCGCTGGACAAAAATCCGTCAAAGATCGTTCCTTTTCGACGCCTTTCGCTGGAAAGTCGATCGTCGTGTCGTTCGTCTTTGGGAACTCAGGGAAGCATCGCACGGCTCTCCCGCACGCGCGCGCACGCGCACGCTCTTGAGAACTCTTCAGGGGGAGACAGAGAGAGAGAGAGAGAGAGAGAGAGAGAGAGGGAGGGCGCATTGGAGTTTGCTCAGACTTGGGTTGGCATAATCGCCCCTTCCTTATTTATTTAAGGTTTTTTTTTCTCGTTTCTTCGGACCCTCCAACGATTTCGACTATAAGACCCGATCGCTGTCTCCCCTTCGCTTCCCCCACCCATCTTCGATCTCTCTCTGTAATGGGTTGTTCGAGCATGCCCGTTCTCTTGCGATAGAGCTCGAGAAGGAAGAGAAAAATCCGAGCTTTGTCTTGGTGGCTGTGCATTAGAGACATTGTATTTGTCTGTTGTTGTTCGAGAGAGTGAGAGAGAGAGAGGGAGGGAGGCTCCAAGTAATTTTTAAATGGCTAATGCGTCTGGGCTGTTCTCTCCTTCCATACCCACCCTGAGAAGAATCAAGAGTCAGCCTTCGGTGGGAGTTTCTCGATCTGGGTCGTCTGGCTCGAACAAGGTCGTGCTCGGGCGGATACTGTGCGGCGGCACCAGCGAGAAGCATGCTTCGGGCGTCGTGTCTTCTGAATCTCGGGTGCCTAAGTGAGTACTGATTTGGGTCTGTCTGCGTTCTCAATGCTTCTTGATGCAATTGCAGTAGCAAGGAGATGTATCAGTCTAATTGAATAGTGTTTTTGATGATGTTATGGTAGAGCTGATTGGTGAAAAGTGGGAATATGTTTAGCTGTATCTGTTGTTATTCCTGTCTCCTTCTTTCACCTAGCTTTCTTAATCTTCTAGTTTCTGTCGAGGCCTAGTAGAATTGGAAAAAGAACGATGATGTTGGCTAGATTAGCTCATGGATATGGTCTAAAGGCTTGCCCGTTCTTTTTGATTTGTTTGGTGCTGATGCATGTGTATCTGGAGAAGAGGTGGGAACATCTGAGCAAGTAGAATAGAGACTGTATTTGATTATGGGATTGACTGGTCTTGCATTACAACAATGGTGACCGGAGTGTAATGTTCAATGACTGTGTTGAGCTAGTTTTGGTGGCTGGATGGCGTGTCAGTCTATTTAAATTTGTTCCAAAAGCTAAGAGAAGAGCTTAGATGATTGTTGAGATGAAAAGTGCTTGAAACTGCTTGATCTTTTCTATGATTTGGGAGGGCGTTCTTTCTATAGATTGTACAGGAGACATCAAGAGAAAGTTAGGTTCTCAAAGCACTTCGGTGGAATACATGTTTCTCAGTTCTTCTTGTCAAGCAAGCTGAATGCAGCTCCTCTACAAATGGAGATTAATGATAAGCTTTTGTTTCAATTGTTTGAGTTCCTGTTGTTTACTATTAAGTTGGTAAAGGACAGTAGATTTTATCTTGTATCATAGATGGGCAAAGAAGAGAGACTTCAATCCATACAGCTGAAACAAATGCTTGTTATGTTATTAAGTTTCCTGATTAAGCATCTCGAATCATTTGACCAACATTTTGTATAAACTTTGCTCGGCGGAAGTGGGCTCCTATGCTTTACATACTTATTGCTAAGGACAAGTTCTGCACTTAAAACCCAATCAACCCTAAAATGTTTAGCACTGCTTTGGCCACGTGCCATCTGTAGATGGACACAGACCTGGAGCGGCATATGCCCTAAACTCGCCTTGTCAATTTTCATTAGATGTCAAATTCGGTTGAAGTTAAATGGAGAATTTATTGTGTCCAAGTGGCTGTGTATGCAGAGAGCAGTTTTATCAAGTAGTGCAAAACTGGAATTTGTAGCTTAAACTTTGAGGAAGTGGTTCTTTATTTTGTTAACCTATATGTGTAAACTAAATTTTTGAAGGGTCATTGGTAAAGGCTGCAAGTTAATTGGATGCGGCTCAGCCATTCCAACTCTTCAGGTTTCAAATGATGATCTTGCAAAAATTGTCGACACCAATGATGAATGGATATCAGTTCGCACTGGGATCCGCAATCGACATATTCTTTCAGGTTGGCTCTTGCAGATGCTGCTGCTGGTATTTGCTGCTTAAGTTCTAAGTTATTGAAGAAAAGTTGGTCTTTTTTGAGATTTTGGATGAACTGGTCTAATCTTGCTTTCTCCACATGCCTTATCAAGAAAGATTAGATTTGTTGGTTTTATTTATTTTTGTCGTTTTGATGCATACAATCAGATGCAGACATGATTTTACAAACTGTGAATGAAGATCCATCCATCATCTGCAAATTTATCCACTCGTCACCTCTGTTTCCTTCATTATTTTTTTACTTTGGATTTAAGTAAACACACACACTGTTTTGTTCCTATGGTCTGGATCTTATTATCTTATGTATGTGGTGGCTCTAAGGTTGATAGCTGCAGTCTCACAATTTTGTCAATGCAGGCAAAGAGAGCTCGGCAGGTTTGGCTGTGGAGGCAGCGAGGAAAGCTCTAGAGATGGCACAGGTTGATCCTGAGGATCTGGACCTAGTCTTACTGTGCTCATCTACACCAGACGATCTTTTTGGCAGCGCTCCTCAGGTACTATACGATTGCATGTATTCTCGTTGTGTGCACTGCCTCGGTTGAGTATGATTCGGTCATCCTTCCTGCTAAGTCATAGAGAGGATTATAAATTCAATTGGGGGAGATCATTATGTCTTGGTGTAACTATAGAAAAGGTAGCAGTTAGCACAAGCCTTGATAGTTTTTGGTTTAACCTTGCTAAATAAACATTCCTTTTAATAAGATACCTTCTTTAAGAAGTCTTCCATTTTAGATGTTTACCTGAACCATCTCATAATACAGTCTTTTGCACTATGTCTATCTCAGATTCAAAAAGCACTCGGTTGCAAGCATAATCCTTTGGCTTACGACATAACAGCTGCATGCAGTGGGTTTCTGCTAGGTCTGGTTTCAGCTGCTTGTCACATCAGGGGTAATGTAAAATACATTTGCTTTTTTTTTTAATAGTCTACAGAATGATTAACATCTTTTTTGGCTAGTTACCATTACAAATAATCTACTTGATTAAAATGTGCCTGAAACTGCAGGAGGTGGGTTTAACAATGTCCTAATTGTTGGCGCGGATTCTCTTTCACGACATGTTGATTGGACTGATCGAGGGACCTGCATTTTATTTGGTGACGCCGCAGGTGCTGTAGTGATGCAGGTGATTTCTGTAGTGGACTGCATGAGGAATATCCATGCAAAGCTTATGCAGCTCTTTAAATATTCTTTCTTCTGGATGTACTTTCACTTTATAAAGGTTCATTCATGTTGCTGCCATCATTATCACTATATATTATTACAATGCTTATAGTTGACATAATTTAGGTCTGTTGCCTGTCTCAATAGCTATATCATATGCTCTTTAGAAGGATTTGGTAATATTTTGTCCAAAAAACTTAAAGGACTGACAATTCGGGGAGAATAATAATGGATATCGTTTAATTAATGGAATATATTCTTATGCACCGCACAAAGTCAACTTGAGTATAATGTTTTTGTTTGTCTTCATAGCTTTCTGGTGCAAGCCTTCATTAATCTGTGCATTGTAGAACACGCTAATGGCATATATCTTGGCAGCCGACCTACTTTTACTTTATTCAGACTGCCTGTCAGTCCGTTGTTCTGTTGTATGAGGGATTTCTGTCCAAAATCTAATTCAGCTTAACCTTGTTTGTGCCTTTAGCCAATTAAACATCAGGAGCAACTAAAGTTATTTCATACTATACTTATCTGCAGGCCTGTGGAGCTGAAGAGGATGGTTTATTCGCTTTTGACTTACATAGCGATGGAGATGGTCAAAGGTACTTCTTTTCCATGATCTTCTTCTTCTCTTTCATCACTTTCTGCTTGGAATACCAGTTTTTAGAACCCTAAATTCCATTTTGCAGGCATCTAAATGCTTCTTTCAAGGAAAACGAGACCGATCATGCCTTGGGTACTAACGGTTCGGTTAGAGATTTCCCTCCGAGGCAATACTCTTATTCCTGCATCCAAATGAATGGCAAAGAGGTTTTCCGTTTTGCTGTGCGCTGTGTGCCACAGTCAATCGAATCTTCCCTTAAGAAGGCCGGCCTTACTGTATCTAGCATCGACTGGCTGTTGCTTCACCAGGTGTTCTTCAAATTGCTGACTTAGCCATAAACAAATTGGGATTTCATGTGAAAATTTTTCGCTCTAGTTATGTCATCCTTCTCTTTTTTTGATCACTCATGTGACTGCATGTGTCCTTATTGCATTCTCTCGAACCAAAACTATAGCGATGGCTTACTTCGAATTCTGAGCACATAGATACATAAACATGTGAAAAACACTGTAGTCAGATTCTATGGATTACTTATCTAAAGAAGAATGCGAGAAGAACTGTAGAAACTGACACAGATGATGCAGGCAAACCAGAGGATCATTGATGCTGTAGCAACACGTTTGGAAATCCCTCAGGAGCGTGTCCTATCGAATCTGGCAAATTACGGTAACACAAGCTCTGCATCGATCCCCTTGGCCTTGGATGAAGCTGTTCGTAGCGGAAAGGTGAAGTCGGGCCACATGATTGCGACTGCAGGTTTCGGAGCTGGCCTAACTTGGGGGTCTGCCATTATTAGATGGGGATAAAGCTTTACAACTTCCAGTAATCTATCAATGACTGAGCCTGAGAGTCCAGATACCGCACAAGGCAATCGCCAAATTCTTGCTTTCAAATTTCACAAATTCTCTTAGGGAGGTAGCAATTTTGTTCCTTTGAACTCCAACGATTCAAATAAAATTGTATTTTTGTCATTCAACTCTTGTGCAACTCTTGTACGCATTTGCTGTTGTTGGTCTTCCAACACGGCAAAGCTAGTGACAATCTAAATTATGCAGGTGAAGAAAAGCTCTTTCATTTTGCGACCCCAGTATTAGTTCTCTATTTCCACTGTTATTATTGTGAGCCTATCAATGTTTGAGCAAGAGAAGGGCGCAATGCACAACTGGCAATTCCGCAAGAAAGGAAATATGTCTGAACCTTTATTGCTAGTCAGATACATATAATGTAGTTCTTTCTGCAATTTTGCAGTCAATAAATAAGGGGACAAAAAATGAGGGACGACAACAAACAAACAAACAAGAAAATTACAAACAAGCACAAGAATGTAGTAACTCCACTCTCAAAGTCGGTGAAGCTCAAACTGAAACCTCTTCAAGTCTTGCTTTGATCCTCTTCAGTGTACCCTCAACTGCAACATCGAACGCATCCATCGTAGACCTGAAACCAGGTGAGCCTCCATGTTTTCTGTATATGATTCTCGGTATCATTTCCACTACTTTCTCTCTCATCCTCTTCACTCTCTCTACTGGTATCCCCATCAGCACATCGACTATCTTTAAACCTTTGAACACCACCTCCTCCTTGGGTATCGTCACCGAGAACTCGTCGAATTCTTCCTCCGGCATATGCCACCCGTACTGCGTCCTCGCCGATTGGTCCTCGAAGAACACCGGGATGCACCCGGCGAGGAGCGAATCGAAGGTCGACCTCCGCGTCGGCGTGTCCCCAGGAGGTTGCAAGCAGAACGCGGCCTTCAGCATCGGCCGCATGTACTTGATAGGGTTGTGCTCGCAAATGCCATTGGAGCAATCCACGAAATCACAAGTCTTGGCGTAGTACCCGTTGCCTGACCGGGGAGTTTCCGTCCCATTTTCGCACTCGAGCCTGATGCTCCTCCTGATGTTGGGGGTCGCCGAGATGCCGCCCCCGCCGGCGAACAGCATAAGCGCGGTGCGGCGAGACCGGCGGACCCTGGTCATCCACGACTCGAGGAAGGGGGAGTCCGGCGGGTGGAAGGAGGTCGGGTAAGGGATGGCTTGCTCCTGCCAGGGCCAAGCTCTGGCCTCCAACGTCAACGCGGTCACGTTATAGAACTCGGGCAATTCAAGAAAGGAAGTGCCCCAGATGGGAGGGTCGTTGGACAACGGCTGCGAGAAGTCCCAGGCGGGGCGGGCCATGACGAGGAAGTGGTCGTGGCCGGAGCGCCGCTCCCAGATGCCCGGGTCGTTGGCCCGCAGGAAGCGGTACAGATCGAGGCCGTGGTCGGCGCTGGAGTTGACGTCGCGGCCGTAGAGGTAGCGGAGGGCGTCGAGGCCGGCGTAGTAGGGGAGGAAGACGGCGTCGGCGAGATCCGGGTCCGGGGTGAGGCAGGGGAGCTCGAGGACGCGGCGGTGGAAGACGAGCTCGAGCATGAGGGGGTCGGTGCGGAACCAGCTGCGGGAGCGGTTGTGGGTGGGCCGGCCGAGGCCGTGGTTGGGCAGGTACGGGCAGAGGTCCTCCAGGAGCGGGTAGTCGGCGCAGGTGGCGAGAAGGTCGAGGTTGAATCGGGGCGGCAGGCGGCGGACGTGGATCCGGCGGCCCGAGCAGCCGTCGGGGACGGCGGCGGCGGCGGTGGGGTCCGAATGGGTCAGGCCCAGAACGGAAACGAAGAAGGCGAGGAAGAAGGAGATGGTGGTGGCCATGTAGAGAGAGAGAGAGAGAGAGAGAGATCTTTTCAGCCGTCCATCAAGGGGAAGAGGAGCCACTCGCCCGATCGTGGGTCAGTTCGATCGAACTCAAAGTTACTACCTTTATCTCTCTCTTCTTTCTCTCTCTACTGTGGCTTCGTTGCTTTTGTGGTTTTTTTTTTTTTTTTTTTTAACTGTCGGTGGAGGAACCGAAGGAGGAGGAGGAGGAGGACGACGACGACGACTCTGTAAAAACAGAGCCTGAAAACGCGGCGGCCTTTTCTTGCATCGTGAAGGGCGGAGGGAGGGAGGGGATCGTCAACTGCAATTTTCCAGCACGAACAAAAGTGGCGATGATGGGTGTTGGACTGTCATTAATTGAAAAAACATCGAGATGATTAGAGTAGTAATGATCGATGAGGTGAAGCCTCATTAAAAATGGAAATTACTTACTTATAATGGACATCATAGGTAGATTTATCAAATGGGTGGGATTAGATTAAATTTGAATTCGGGTCAGGTTGGGTCGAAGATGAACTAATTCAAATAGGTCTATTTAATTTGTTTTGACAATACAAATTTAATGATTCATATCCGACCTGATCTTTATTGTTAAAATGCTTCCATATATTCCATATTTAATCTAATTTGCAAAGACTCGTACCCAAGAAAAATGAGGGAAAAGAATCAAGCAAGTGTGGGAGAAATCGAGCGAGGGCAAGAAAGAATGAAAGAAAGAATGAAGAGACTTATATTAAGTTTTAAATTAGTTTATAATTCATTTAACATCCATATTATATTTAAGCTCATTTACAACTCATTTACTTAATATAACTAACATTTTTTTGATCCATTTAACAGTCATAAGTTAAGTTAAGAAATGGTTCAATGACCCATTTTGACCAGTCTAATCATAGGTGAATGGTGCATATGCACATTAAATGAATTTGACCCTCTCCTTTGTTGAGGAGCGGCTTTACACTCTTTGTGCCGACGAAGAAATTCGTACCTGAGTCAGGAAAAACCCTCTCGAGTCGTGCGAACTGCCCCCTCTCCGCATATCGAGTTAGGCCGGAGCCGGAAGTCAAGGCGCGATGAATTGGTTCTAGAGAGGTACTAATCAATTATAGAGGTCCAAAGAATTGGTTCTAGAGAGGTACTGATCAATTACTGAAGTCCAAATTGTCTGAGCTCATTGCGAAGGGCCACCAAAGACTTGAGCTCATTCTAATTCTATGCGGGCGGAAGGGCCACCAAGGATTTGGGCTCATTCTAATTCAATTCGAGCCCTCTCACTCGAATGCATTCCCCAAGCCCAATCTTCGTGCAAATGGAGCTAAATTATCAGGTCAAAACTTGATTCACGTGATCACTTGGCGTGTTCCTGTTCATATATACAAAACCTAGGAGAACAGTAATGACCCATTATTCTACTGATCTTCTCGCACGGTTTTCAGGATTTTTGAGGAACCGATCGATCGCTCTACGGTCCGACAACGTGAGAGAGATCAGGTGGGAATCTTGTTTATAATTTACCTCTCTAGGCTCTCTCATTGACCCCGGATGACGACAAGATTAGGTCCGCTGGTCATATGTTCAGCCATGTGAGTTTCTGAACCCTCTTATTAAACTCGAGCAAGCTCCCAGCTGAACCAGCCACAAAACACGATTGAGGCAGCATCATCTGCTAATCTTAATCTGCGTGGAACTCGTGCAAGATTTGGTAATCTGGTCAGCTTGACATGTGTGGGAGGTTTTATTCTTTTGGTTCTTCTTATCCACAAAGGGATGATTTTTAAGTATAGAATGGCAGCTGTACCATCAAAGAATTTTTATTCCGTCCATTGGTTTAAAAAAAATGAGAGCTACTTGTATAATTATTCTTAATTTATTGTGTGAATAACAGTTTGTTTGGAAAAAAGAGAGAGCAAATGATAAATAATTAGAAATTGTTATGGAGTCCACTCATTCAAGAATTTGTGGCTTACAACATATCGTTACTCTCATAATAATTTAAAGATTGTTATGCTAGCAAAACCCTTAAAATATCATTTCACGAGTAATGTCAAGCGACAAATTTTACCTTGAATGACAAGTCGAAGCCTTGTCATAAGAGATTCAGGATTTGAGAAGAGTGTTTAGCTTGGTGATTTCGGGTTGAGAAAAAACCTAACTAACCCAATTTGGAAATTCGATGAAAACCCTTAGGCTGTGTTTGGTGGACTTGATATAACTCCGGATGTTTGGGAGAGTACTGGATTCGGATATGTTTGGATGTGATTCTGAAAAATGATCCCACATAGGAGGTGTGGTAAAGCCGGGTAGAATATCTAATATGAAAACAAACTGAGGAAAAAAAAGACAGAATAAGGAGAAAAAATTGATGGGCTCGCTTCGCTGCTCACCAATCGACATTGTCCCCACCATGTTTGCACATCTCAGTGGATCTCCCTTCTCGCCATCGTCTCGCCGCCATCGCCCTTGGCCCTAAATGCCATCGCCTTAGATCGCTGCTTCCGGCTCCGTCACGCGCAGCCATCCGACGCGTTGGTTTCCTCCAACAAGTTTTAGTTTTCTTTGTCAACACTTGAGTTCCAATGAACACTGCTCAATAAAAGGATAGCAATGACAGGTTAGATTAATGGGCTTGCCAAGGAGGGTTCATTTATATGACCCATTTAATCTGTTGATGATGGGTCATCGAAACGAGGTTGTTTATTAGAATCTATTTATGTTTTTTGGGACATTTTGGATCTACATCTTGTCCATGTTTAGTACTCTATTTTGCGCTGTCCAAAGTTCCTTAGGTGACAAAGTTGTGACTTTATATATTTCCTTGGATTTTCAATTTTGGGTGATGGTCTGTTTCATCTACTAGGAAGAAGAGTTTCACAGAGAAAACAAAGGATATGAGTTCAGCTGTGGAGGACTCAGATTATTAATTCAAGAGGCGAATTGCGAAGAATGAAGATTGAGCAACTAAATCGAGAGAACAAAGAATTGTAGCGACGCGCACTAGATGTGGAATCGTTAACCTCCCATCATTGTTGGAGGATGAAGATGATGAAGAATTGTGGTGTCTCATCTTCCTTCACCACCGACCATGAGAGGGAGAGCGAGAGAGATGAGTCGAGTGAGGCTGTTCAGGTATTTTAAACTTTGATTTGGATATTATTGATCTAAATTCATATTATATCTAGACATTACCAGACGTTGTATAGGACATTTGAAATCCTATCATATCCGACCTTCTCTTATCCAGTAAAAATGTCCGGACGACCAACACATCCTCAGATTTTCCCCACCTTTGTCCCCGATTCACGCCAACTTGATGCCTTAAAAAGAGCAAAACATACATATTATACACAGAGCAGACATGCAATGACATATCGAGCATCGTGAATCACAAGTCCCCTGACCTATCCTCCTCTCTTTCCAAGTCTATATAGCTACATGCCAGATATCTTTGTTGACTGAAACGAGGAATGCTGCTTTTGTGTCATTGTTATCTAATATCCCAATTGCTGTCTGGCTCAATTGATATATTTAGCATGCATAATGCCAATGAGAAGACTGATGACCACGTTTTGCACCAGTGATGATTCCCCAACTATGTTCCTCCAATAATGCACCAATGTGGTAGTTGACGGAATCATGACTTTTATTAAGCTCAACGCAACGCAACACGAGCTTCTAGACAAAAGGAGAAACCATGAGTTCTATCCATGGCTAAAAGTCTATGATGAAAACCCCTTGCCAGCTTCCTTGTCCAGCAAACATCCAAGCCCAGAAGGACAAGGAGGCCGACAGGAAAATGCTCCCATAATTGAATCGAGTTTGTCGTTCCCAAGCTCGTTAACTTGTCATATGCTCCCGAATGAGAATGCATGCATAGTCCCTATTGACCGAGAGATTGATGAGATTCATGTCTGTGTAAGGCCAACTGGGACTCACTTACAGTAATGTTTGTGGCAAGTTGTACAATTTTGTACATACATGTAGCCTTGGACGTTTGGGGAATGAAAGACAACCGACATTAATTGATTTTGGTTATTCCCATGAGGGACAACAAACATTAATTGGCTTCACTATTCACTTTGGATGTATATATATGTAGCACTTGCTGATAAAATGTCCACACAAGCTTAAAACTCTGTTTTCGCGAGAATTATTGAAGGATTTTCATTATTGTTTCGCTGATTGTTGTCCGGGAGGGGTATTAACCTGATATTTTTTCCTAGTATCTGTGTTTTTTTCTTGACCAAAAGAGGGTCAAGTGTGAGGTACAAGAAAAATTCGAAATACTGAAATAACAAAATGAGCATTTTGACTTCGTGCATGATTTCGCTACTTCCACTTTGATTTCGACACTTACTATTGCTCCCCATTGTCAAACAATTTGGTCAATTTGACGAATAACAAAGCGTTCACGGTAGTGAGATTGACAATAGCTATTGTGCCAAGAAACTTGGAGGCGTTGCGTGCTTTCTTAAGTATCGTACGAAAGAGATTTAAAGGCAGTAACATGCGAACCCTAGTTCTACCTCTGCATGGGTACTAGAATAATTTTAAGTTAACTTGTTGCAGAAAACGAAGTTAAACCCTTTGATGTCACTGACGTCGCGCTGCAAGAATCGATGGTCTTCTCCAGAGATTGGAACTTAAAACCCTAGTTTGTCGCTTGTTCTATCTTTTGCATGCACGCATCGAGATCGGAAGATTGGCCAGCGAAGCAAACATGTACGTTTCGAGAGTTTAATATGACCCCATGTTAGTCCCAAAAATATGATTTTGTCTAAACGAAAGATGTTCGATTCTTTTTTAGTAAGAAATTACATCGAGATTCATAGATAGTATCGAATGACGACTAATTTAATTGCATCTCCTAACCATTTTCCAATCACATGTTAATAAGGAACTTCACTCCTTATCCTGGACAGAGATCTGGAGAGATTTTCATGTGAGCAAAACGCAGATCGAGGATCGATAGTGCCGGATTTCATAAATTATAATGTTAGGTTATATCTATTTTGTTTTTTTTCTTTCCGGTTTTGCAGTTAGTTATATAATATTCATTTGAACTACAAAATTACAGTTTTAGGAATACAAGTATGCGTCTTACCAAATGGTGAAATTCGACGAACGAAATCGTTGACCATAGCGTCATTATCATTTGCAATTCTAAAGTGGCGAAAGTCATAGGTTTATTGTTGAAGCAAGGTAGAAATGTTTGACCGCGGGGGGTAGAGGACGGCGTATAATTCGCTTTTATTATGGACAATGACACGGTGGAGGCGGGTGGGCTCGAGTATCAATTTGCAAACTTAGGCTCGCACAAAGAGATAAACCTATGACGTGTAAGCATAAAGCACATAATTATGTGCCTAAAACCCTAACTCTAGAAGATTAGTACTCACAATTATGATACCTCGAGAAACCTATAAAAGGATGGTGCTACATAACGGTTGCGTTTATCTAGAATTTCTCCCGTGGAATTTTGACCACAAGTTTCAATTTGTAAGAGATGGGCAATGGAAAAATGATATCTCTCTAAGTTTATTCAAAGCAACAAATCAACGGTAAGAAGAATCGGGCAATAATTAATTCACAAGAAATTGAAGTGCGGGTTATTTTAAGATTTTAAAGTCTATTAAATACACAATTGTGAAACGCATTCTTCGGATTTAGAAATGAAAATAGATGTGATCCCCCAAGCGTTGAAGCAAGAAAGATTCATCGATCAATCTCTTGATTTTGTGATTTTGATTGAGAGAAAGTGATGTATTTGACATCGTTTCGGTTGTTCATTGTTAAAGTATTATTTTTCGAAATACAATACTCGATCCTTTTCTTTCCTCAAATCTTTTTAGGTGGATGCGGTTGATATTTAATGTAAATTGTATTGATGAAGATGATGCCAACAGCGAAAATGAGATCTATTATATGCCACTGTAGAAGTGATCATAAACACGGAAAGAAATGGTGAAAAAGAGGTTAGTAAAGTCAAAGCAATTATGCAGCAATGATGATAATTTATCTACCCGATTCTAAGTAAATCAAAATAACGAAAGCCCTTTTTCAAACCAACTTAAGCTGAGCACAACGAAAGAGTTGCCATGCAAATACAAATAATGTTTTCATTAGTCCCAAAAACAACATTTCTAATATTTTTTCAACCTTGGAAATTTAATGGATATTTCTAATAACATTAACAATCTCTTTCTAGTGATACTATTTTCATACTTGTTATTTTATGTCGGTAGTTAATTTTTCACATTAATTTTGTTTTGCTTTCTTCTTCTTCATATATGGAACTCCAGTTATCCAAATCCCAATTGAGATTTTCTATTCCTGATTTTCCAAAGAAATCGATTGAACTAATGTTTTCATTAGTGGTGGAGATGGCATGTTACTCTCGAAAAAGCTACGGTTCCACTAGTTCATCATTTCCCTAAAGAAATTAAAAATTCGAACTAGAAAACTAAATAAAGAGATAAATTGTGAAATCCTAACAAAAAAAAAAGGTCTTTTTGCCATATGTGGGCATGCCTGATTTGTGAAATGTAATTGATCTTTATTTTTTTTTTACCCTTTTCAAGAGTTATGATGTGGTGGCCTTCGCTCCCGTATCCTTGGTTTTTGTTTATGTAATGAGGAAAGTAATATTGAAAATTTACTAGGTGTTATTATTAAGATAATTAAATTTTCATAAATTTTGCGTAACTAATAATTCTGAATGAAGAGCAATCGACGGCCTCAATTCATGTGAGTTTAATCACACAAAATTTCACAGCATGTGAATTTCTACGATGGTATTTGATCTGGCAATATGCACGAACCTAATACATATAAATCTAGATAATTTAAGGATCATTACGAATAAAGTGAATCTCAATCGTTGATCATCGCGTCACTAAACTACATTGAGGTTGCTAGATTCGATCAACGGTGGATTGAATGGCATGTTGCCTAGTCAGGGAGGGTGGGACGGTGATTAGGAGGTGGGCTCAAGTTTCATTTGTCATAAACACCGAAGACAACATGCTACCTCGTGGATGCGAGGTGGCTTCACCAACCTTTTCTGTTTTTCTACGGAGCAAAATTAAAATAAAAGGTCAATTTCTTTTGTAGTTTCATTTCGTGGATGTTTAGATCAGCTTATTCGAATCTAGACTGATTCACCTCTCTAGGATTAAACGGTCAACATTCGACGGCGCCTTGATCCTTGTACTTTTCCAAACCGGTAATAACTCGAAAATCCACATCTAATGAGGACTATATCAAGACAGGCAATTCACCTTCCATCATACCCGGGTCAAGGGACGACGGGCAATCCACGAGTTCTATGAGAACCGGAGAAATCTCGTGATTCCAATTCTCTCTCGATATGTTCCTCGAAAAATCCGATTCGGGCAGATTGTTGTCCGATCCAAGATTTAAACTGGTGTATGTGTTCATGCCTAATTCCGGTGTCTTTTTAAGAGGGAATTCGCTTATGAGAGTGGAATTTCGACCCGAGAGAATACAATTTGTGCGCAATGCAGGTGCGTGTCTATAAGCACGTAATTTTAAAGCCTCGAAGGGGCTTTGAGCTTGTCCATTTTTAGCACGCGTGGACCTTGCGAGGTGGAGTAGTGAGAATGAGTTATATAGGCTTGAAGGGAAAGAACGACATAAACACACGCATGCATGTAATCTTTTATAAAGATTTGTCTTTTACATATTTGCTGACTTTAAGAAAGGCTGCTAAGATCTCTTAGAGTAGACATGCTAGACACGTATAAAACACATTCCGTATGGGACTCATGTAGAAGTATTTAAATAGCATGTCAATTAGTGTATTTATATACAAGATTATGTCTTGTCACATTCACATAAATGGATATACATATTCTTATCACAAAATAACAAAATTTAATTACCATGCGTGATATATTTATAAAAAAGTTCCAATCAAAAGAAGCATATATGCATATGTAAATTTTACTTAATTGTAGTACATTTAAGGTCCATTTGTTTGAAGGAAAACTATTTTTTGAGAGTATTTGGATAATAAAAAACTCACCAATTTACATAAGACATTTTCCGGCGGCTAAATATAATAAGTTTAGATCAAAGGAACACAACTTCTCCTTCTGGTAAGACGGAAAATGCTTTCCTTATATCATTAAACAAGCGAAAGCGAAAACTGTCTTTTCCTTAAAATGATTTCCATGGAAAATATTTTATTTTTATCATGAAATTATCGATGAAACAAACACACCCGGGTGTAAACTCACGATGACAATAAAACTTTTTTTAAGCATAGTAAACTCGAACAATTATCACGTACTCTTAATGAAGATCCGGTAAATACCCGTTCACATCTCGTACCCTTCAATTTCCTCTTTCCTTGTATTACTAAGAGAGGGGAGGACCTCATACCAAAAAAAAAAAGAAAAAACATGAACAGACGAAGAGATGAAAACCAAGATGAGTTCACATGACGACGAGGGTTTGGCATGCAACGCAAGAAGTCAGTTTGGCATGCAACGCAAGAAGTCAGTTGCGAAGAAGTTGGGTGGGCAGTTGAAGCAACCTCGGATGGCATCGTGGTAAAACTGTCACGGATCAGAGCGGTTGCCTGCAAAGTCGGAGAATTTCAAGCAAAGTGGGACAGACAAGGGCTGCAACTTGCAACTTCTCTTGAACAACATACGAGAGGCTACAGGCATTGGACTCCAGTATAATTCATTTTATCTTGGAACTTAGATTCGTAGATTTTGCTCTCTGTATTAGCCAGCATGCGCTAGATGTAAAAAGAAAGTCCAATGTTCTTATTGTTGTAAAAATCAAATATTATTTGTCTAAAGAATAGCAAATCCATCTAATAGTTTTTACTGTCTTATTCAGAAGGGAGTGCACAAAGGTCAATAAGCGGTGGAATGAAAACTTTAGGTTAGAAATGGTAAGATTATAAACACATTAATTAAGGAGCAAGATCCAGGAAAGAAATCAGAACTTTATGAAATTCTGATCAAGAGGGAAGATAATCTTTTTAGTATCCAAATTCATCTTACTTACAAATTTTCTTTTAAGAAACAACGATCTGCTCAATTCTACATTTATAAGAATGTATCGAGTACAATGTAAAATCAGGAAAAGAAAATAAAAATCATTAAAAAAAAGACCCTAACTCTTATCACTTTTCATTATTTAAATCTACTTGGGTTGGTGAAAAGAAAGTAAAAGTTTGAAATTGAGAGAGAAAAATCATTGCCGGTTGCCCAAGAAACCAATTTACTATTCACACCCCCTTTCATCTTAATATATATAGTATTAAGATGTTATTGTTGTTGAAATATTATATCATATCGCTTAACAAAAAGTCATATATACTTTTTATATCTATTTGCCTCACAATTTTAGGTTATACTCTCTAACATTGCATTGCAATTGGTTTTTAACAATTGTCTTGATACCATATGCTTGTTTTCTCTATTTATTGCAAATGGTATTGAGCTAGTGTACTGCAGTATAGCAAATATGGCCATAAGTATACTTAGCGCCATTTATTTTGCGAAAAATAAATGATTTGAGAAATATTTTCCTGAAAAAGATAATATGTATCGCTTATGAAAATAAATAAATGACCACCGGTTTAAATATAAATTATTGTCGGTAATGAAATTTTTTTCATTACAAAGGATCACTCTTTTGAAAATATTTTTCAAATAATTCATTTTTAAATTTAACATCGATAGATATTGGATTCTTGCTTACTTTATAAACTTTCGGACATATATGACGATTGCTTCCGAAATGTCTCTGCATGCGCCACCCCCCGAGAAAAACGAATACCACCATCCGGATCTGGCACTTGCACTTTTCGTGTGATCCCCATCTAACAAGTCCCCATCAAGGAAAATATCGAAATCGTAGCTTGGAGCCAATTCAATGGAACCTAACATTTGCAATGTGTACAGGAGGAATTGGGCATGGGGGGCGCTGTCATCCGAACTGGTTTTGGTTGGCCAGAAATGCCGACCTTTACCTAACTGTAATGTACTATTTTATATTATTATTATGAAGTGAACTTCTGATAATCGCTAATGAAAAGGACGCAAAATGAATCTCTTTTAAGGAAAAGAAACAAACCGCATTTTTTTTTAGTTTGGTGAGAATCTTTTGCCTTAAGGCAATGCACCGACAAAAAAAAAAAAAAAAACCCTTAAGGCAACGCATTAGAAGAAAAGAAGGGCAGATCTTATGCGTACCCTATTGTCCAAAAAAAAATATAATTTTGTGTTTCTAAGCTTTGGGAATTGAAATTTTTCCTTCTGAAAATATAATAATTGCTTTTTACTTTATTTGTTGTATGAAGGCATGAGATGGTTGACTTTTGTTAGTGTTATTATACGCCGTCTGATACGAGAATTTTGTAGAGTGTGCATGGACTTGCGCACCGATGGATTGCTCGATCTTTTTATTTTTAGGCAGACCATTTTTTGGCCTACTATAAAAATAATGACTTGTTATGAGTTATAAATTCTTGAAAGAGTAGATCCCATAATAATTATAATTTTTCGTTATTTATTTTTTTTATGATATTCTCATAGTAAATTTCTTTTTTTTTTTAAGTGGATTTCCTGATAGACCGTGTAAATGAATATCTTTATAGACCTTATAAACAATAGCCAAAAGCGATAAGAACTTTGATCATATTTATTAATGTAATTGAAAGAAAGTTAAAAATTACAATACACGTCAAAAGAAACCTTGACAAGCATTGGAGCTCATGTTTCGACCGTCTTTGTCGGAAAATTAATTATGGTTCATGATTTTCCCTCGTGGCATCATGGCATATGTCAATAAGGTCCTAAAATGTCGACACGAATAAATTGCATACGTGTTTAGAAGACAAAATGGTGACATCGAGCCAACATCACATCTAGAGGCTTATGCATGGCCTCGAGACTGGCCACAACAAGTTGACTCCATTAACAATAATAAAAAGATTTGACCATGAGCATCATCAGAAATGGAAACTCGAATTAATGGTTTTAGATTACACACTTATCATCAGACTTCCATATGACAAGATCACACGAACACATAGGATAAAAGAAACACAGAGACCTGTTAACCGACCTATCGAAATAGGTTCCCCAATTTTCGGAACACGAGATATATCCATCAGATCCTTCAATTATCCATATCTCGAGTTATCGGGTTTTACCCTGGAACCATACACATTCCTAGAAACCATCTTCTCATTGACGTGTATCAAAATCAGGGCTAAAGCTGGATTCGACGCTTCCTGAGAGCTCGCACCTCAGAGCTGAGGTTTGAATTACGTTGGCCGACACCCTTTCCCCAAAAGTGCAAGCAGCGCCAGCGGTTTTACCTGTTTGACTTTGGTGCCTTGTCGCGCCTGAACGTGGTCAGCTATTATTGCAAGCAGTCGATTACGTAGAGGGCTTAGTCCCGTTTGATTTTTGTAATGCGATTTTGTCACGGGTGATGACATTAGCAGTTCCGCACGCTCTGCATATTTTGGCCGAGGGGGAGGAGGAGGAGAGAATTTTCAAGGGCCAGATCGGGGGGGTTTTGCAGGCCCCTGTTTTGAGACGTCGATTAAAGGGG
The DNA here is from genome assembly GCA_007663325.1 of Eucalyptus pauciflora. Taxonomy (NCBI): domain Eukaryota; kingdom Viridiplantae; phylum Streptophyta; class Magnoliopsida; order Myrtales; family Myrtaceae; genus Eucalyptus; species Eucalyptus pauciflora. The sequence goes on along the minus strand of VMYD01000006.1, from coordinate 3,666,909 downwards.
AAATGATACTAAATATAATGACTCAAATCGAGATGTGCACACCCCCCTTTTTTTTCTAGTCCATGCGATGTCATTTAAGGCAATTTGATTTCGGTCGACGCATGTGAAATCACACATTTGTTTTTTTTTTTTTTTTATGGGTATTATAGTTCATGTGCTATGATGGGAAGGAAAATTCAATAATAATAAATAAGGAAAAAAAGAAAAAGAAAAAAGAGTAGTCTTCGAAATCCCACTCTATAAAATGCCCAGACCACCTCGCCTTCCTCGTCGCTGCTGCTCTGCCCCTGCATTTATCGTCTCTCTCTCTCTCTCTCTCTCTCTTGCTGTCTGTATAAAGGTGCAAAGGTTCGACCTTTTCGGCATTTGGTGACAGAGACAGTCTTCCTCCTCCTCCTCCTTCTTCTCCTTCTTGTTCGAAGCTCCTCCTTCGTCCGACAACCCAATTCAAGCAAATTCGTCTTCGTTCGCCACGACCGACCTGCTCTCTCCTGGAAAAACTGCATTTTCCCGAGGTCCCTCGAGGGAAAATAAAAGAAGGTAAGAGCTGCTGTGTTTTTTTTTTTTTTTTTACCGCGGGTGATTCGTTGCATCATGCACGTCTCCGCACGACCCGTATCGACCGGGAGAGATTCTTTCTCTGAAGCTCGCGTTTCGGTGCGGGAAACAGAGCTTGCGGCTGGGATTTCGTGTGATTAACGTCCTTAATACGGAAAAAATCGAATCTTTAAGCATCAATCGCCGTTTACGGTGACGGTACATGCATGGAAGTCTTTCTATTTCGACTCGCCGTGAGTTTCCGCGACAGTTTCTTCGGCTTTCGATCTCAAGTTTTGTTTTTTTTTTGTTGTTTTGCCTGCCTCCTCGGTTCATCTAGGACCATATGATATCGGGCCGATATTTTTTAACGCCGTATAGTTTTCGACGACGCGATTTCCTCGATTATTTTAGAGGACTGAACAGCTTCCCTGCTTGTTTCAGCTTTGAAAGAGCTGTGTACTTGCTGAAGATGGTGACTTTGAGGACCCCATTTGTTTATTTTTGTTCATGTAGCATGGGTTGATATTAAAGTTAATTACTTGTCGGTTGCTGCACTCCTGTTGGTCGATGCTGATGTTTGGGAACGTGTATCAATCACTTTCTTTGGAATGCAAAACCGTGAAACGTGTCTTAATCACTTTCTTTCGATGTGAACTGTTAAAATAGAAGTTTTGATGATGTGCTTCTAGCTTACCATATTTCTTTTGTTTCTTGATTGGCCTATAACCTTCTGTCAGTAGTTTACAATCCTTAGGCATCGTGATGCAATCATATCACATCTCAACTGGGTATGTATATTTCTAGGCTTTCACAGTCTTGAATTGTTTCATCCTATATAAGTTCGAACGGAAAGTGGCAAGATTACATGTCTCGTGTGTGAACTATGAAGGTTGAGGTTGTGTTCATTTTCTTCTTCATTTTCCCCCATTTTTGTGCCTGGTGGCATCTCATGGTCGTTTTTTGTAGTTGCGGTGTCCTTTTCAACCGTGACGATTTCCTGATGGGTCATACTATTATTCATCTGTGAAAGTTATCTATGAGATCTATTCATAGGTATTACATGCCTCATTTAAATTTCGATCTAGGCCCCCACAGCTCTAGGTAGTACTACATAATGCTTGCATAGGAGACGATGTGAAAATGATTCCTTTGTTTTTTATTTTTTTGCGGGATTTCGTTTTTCTATTCATGATATGTAAGAAGTTTGGCTTATGTTCCATGTGCATCATCTCAGTAGGACTTGGTGATTGCTCCATAATTGTCCCATCCAGTCTTCTCGATAACAATCGTGACAAACTGAGTCCTTGAGATGACACAAAGGGAAAGTTCTTTAAGAATTAAAAAATCTTAAATCATCTTGCTGATGAACCGTTGATCACTCTCTAGAGAGCACGAAGTCTGCATAAAGTAAATTTGGGATGGAATCATGCACCAAGGTCATCTGTGTCTGCATATTCAGTCGCCTTTTTCCATGTCTACATGTGCAAGGTGGGTTCTTTACCACCTGCTGCTGAACAAATTTTTAGGAGTCAAATATTTCAACAGGCTCAAACTTCAGATGCTAAATTAGTGATTTGCATTTGCAGCGACCTTCAGAAAGGTATTGAGCGCACGAAATCTGGAAGATAGTCAGCTCTCTCAAACATTCCAATGAATTATCTGCTATAAATGCAACACTTTGGAAATGATAAGGTATTTTCTGGCATAAAGGCGATCTGTCTCGTTTCATGTTAATTATAGTACTCTTGCTGAATGTTTTTGTTTTATATTCAAGACCAGATCTCAAGAATTCAGCACTCGATGGACTGCACTCCCAATAGCAGTGATAAGAAAACTCTGAAGTGGTGGTTTTTCATTGACAAGAGGGTAGGATAAAGCATATTCAGTTATAGCTTATAAGTCGCTCTTAAAGCACAATTTCCAGAAACTGGCAGCACAATTGATACAATCTGTTTTCCTATAGTGCTTTTATTCTTGATTCAATGGAACTCAAGTCTACTCATTCATCTCCTGTTCTTGCCGATCCTGCACCCATTAACAAGACAAGACTAGGCATTCATTCCAACTTGTCCTCTAGCAAATGCATACCGATACTGAGGAGAAAGCCGGGAAAGCTCGATGAGGCTCTCTCTAATGGCTGGCTAGATGCAATGAGGGCCTCGTCTCCTCCTCGTAAAAAGCTTATAAAAGGTTATTGTGTTGAAGTTGCTTTAGATGATGCCGAGATTGCCTATTGCTCTTGGGAGGTATTTCATTTTTATAGTTTCTAGATTTTAATGATGTGATAAGTACTATGCTATGCCATTTGCTCTAATTCATGTTGTTTAATTGCAATTTCTCTGGATTGCACAGATGAAGCATCCATCAGCACTCAATTCATTTGAGCAGATCATGGAGCAGGCTAAGAAGAAAAAGATAGCGATTTTTTTGGATTATGATGGGACTCTTTCGCCAATTGTAGACAACCCTGATGATGCACTGATGTCTAGTGAAGTAAGAATAGCATTTTGTAAGCATAGAAGCCCTTCGTTTCTCGGTATTCCATAATTATTTATTTTATGACATCAGTGAATATATATTTTCAGATGCGTTTGGCCGTGAAAAACGCTGCAGAGCTCTTCCCAACTACCATTATTAGCGGGAGGAGTCGCAACAAGGTATTGGGAGGACTCCACTTTAGAGGGTGTTTGGGACATTTCGAGCCTTTAATCCACTTTTCAACTTTCACTTTCTAATGGATACTCTGAAGATGTTATGTCTGAATTACATCAATTTAATATCGTTTTAGGTACATGAGTTGGTAGGACTGACTGAACTTTATTATGCTGGAAGCCATGGGATGGATATTATGGGTCCTGTGGGTGTTGCCGCATCCATTGACCATCATGGCTGTGTCAAATCAGCTGACAGCCAGGTATTTGAAGATCCACTCGCGAATGTTTAAATTGATTCTCCTGGGGAAATAAGTTTCATGTTGATGGTTTAATTTTTCTGTGATGTCTGTCATTATTATAGGCTGAGGAATTAAAGCAGTTTCAGCCCGCTGGAGAATTCTTACCAATGATTGATGAGGTGCGCGACTGCTCTACATCCAATTTCTTTTTTATTTTATGGTATCTATATATGGTAAATGGCAATTAGAAGATTGATTATTGACTTGAACATGCAGGTTTATAGAACCCTTGTTGAGAAGACAAAGGGAATCAAAGGCACAATAGTTGAGAACAACAAGTTCTGTGCCTCAGTACATTACCGAAATGTACATGAAAAGGTTAACTAAGGGCTGCAGTGATGTTCAATCAGGTCAACTTCCAAGTCTGTCTCATTTTAATTGATTGCTCTATGATTTCAGAATTGGCGCACTATTGCTCGATTAGTCCACAATCTATTAAAAAACTACCCGCATTTGCAAATAACTCACGGACGGAAGGTATATTCTTGGCTCAATTCTGGCTTTATGCATCATGATTTCCTTTTGTTAAGTGGGTCTGAGTAATTTGTTGCACATACTTCCTTTTGGTTATCCAGGTTTTAGAAATCCGTCCTGTGGTGGACTGGAATAAGGGGAAAGCAGTGGAGTTTATGCTCGATTCTCTCGGTATCTTTTCTTTTGGCCTTTGACTCTCTCTTTTCCAGAACATAAGTAGACACGCTATTCTACAACTTTGCTTTCATGTCGACACAGGTCTCGCTAATCAAGCTGACGTGCTCCCGATCTATATTGGAGACGACACAACTGATGAAGATGCATTTAAGGTACTACGCACATGCAGTTCCTATTGTTCTGTTTCTTTTTCTACCTTGAAGCAAGCATGCAAATGAGTTGGCCATTTTGATGATCTATATCAGATGCTGGGTGAAAAGAAATGTGGCATTGGGATTTTGGTATCTTCAGTGCCCAAAGAAACGAATGCAATTTACTCTCTCAAGGACCCGTCGGAGGTGCACATCCTCGTTCATCTTTTTTACTTTTTGTCTCAAAACTTTCAGTTGTGTTTTCAGAAGCATATGCTAATATATGACGGATGTGTCGGAATCGCATGTAGGTGATGGAGTTTCTGAAGTCTCTTGTCGCGTGGAAGAAGATGGAAGAAGCGTGAAGGATGTGAAATTGCAGTGCTAGTACTAGTGTCATAAGGCTAGGGATTCGATTGGATACCGTCTGTGCTTCTAATAGATCACGGTCGGGCGGTCGAAATCTGAGCGAATTTTTTTTTGCTTTTGCATCTCGGCCATCGGTCCGTTTAGTTTCTAGTGTTTATATGTGTTGTTCAGCAAGCTAATGAGGTTCTGTAATTATGTCGGACTCTTCTCTGCTAAGTGATTATGAATAGACATACTAAAATACGACAACAGTTCAAGAACTTCAGGGGACGGTTGTGGGCGATTGACAATTCAGTTGATGTGATCTTTAGATACCCTGGGAATCATTTTCTCTGCCTAACAAGGAAGTATTCGACTCGCATTCCTCGTGCGACGTGCACGCCGACTAACTTCTATGTTTGAATTTCGGAACTTTCTCTGAATCTGACCGTTTTCTTCGCTTGTCGTTATCACGCGATGTTACCTTTATCTTCGCTTGTCGTCGGGTTATTTCGAGTTTATTTTCATCCACCGGTTTATCCTCGAGTCATGCTCATGTTGTCATCAAAAGAGGGGAAGCAACTCAACGTTCCATCCAAATTTCAGGATAGGGCTTTTGGCGGATGAAGTTGAAGAGGCTTGGTTTGAACTTCTCTGGCACAAAACCAGGTCCTGGGCTCAGCATGGGGCAAAGTCCTAACTCTTATGAATCTTTCTTACTTTCCTCGAAACAGTGTTGGTGACATTCATTGTCCGGCGACGCCTTGTGAATTTTCCTTCGCCCGCCGTGTTGTTTGGCAATGCCGGCCGGGTTTCAGGACGGTGAAGGCGAAAAACGTTAGGGATCATTAATGAGCTGCGAGAAGTCCCGAGCCTAATGAAATTTTTCCTAGTTTCCACTTTGTTTTCTATCCCTACATACGAAATACTGGGGGAGTGTCATTGTTTGTTACATGTCACTTTGGCATCATATGTGCTGAACCTTTCTTCTCTTTATTTATAAAAGGTTTGTGATGACTAATTACAGATTATGAAATTCCTATTTTGTCATTTAGAAAATAATGATCATCATTACAAGTGACGATGTCTTGATTTTCGCATATCGCAATAATTGATAGGTGACGAGTGTTGGATAGTCCTATCGAGTTAGAATCTGAGCGATGCTATAAAAAAGATTTAATTTATTATTATTATTATTATATATTTGAAAATCCTTCACCATTTATTTTACCATCTTTTTTTTTTGGAGAAAATAATTCCGAATCCCCCATTTGCCCCAAAAATAAACGGAAATCCTACTTTATTACAAGGCCGGCCCTAATATTGTTGTCTCGGTCCAACTCCACCAAATTGATGAGCCTTCTAAAAAGAAGTCTAATAAAAAAATACCAAAGTTCATGATCAATTATTAAAACTACTTTGTGCAGATGACGTTCAGCTACCCATCGTCCTTGAAAAAGCGGTACATGAATGTCTTCTATCAAGTGATTCAGCCGGTTCTCTTTCTTTATTTGGTAAATCTCGATTACTTCTTTGGAAATTTCACACCGTTCCGACTTGCTCTAACTAGTACGTCATTCAGGTGCAATTCTATAAGATGTCTACAGTAACTATCACTTACAAAAAACGTAACTAAACGCCATAGAGATCAGGACCTTAGATTGGAAATTCGCATTATGATACCCTTAAGTCATGAACAACTAAGTAATCCATTATTTACTAGTAATGATCATCACTATTCTATATCGACATCTAGTCATGCTGTAAGCTCGGATGTGGCACTCGAAAATTGGGAAAATTTCATATAAGAATTGAAGTGTCATCATTTTTTTAAATAAGGGTCTGAAGTGGACTTTGTATCAAATAAAAGTATGAAGTGGTAAAATCGTTTTAAATAAGAATCTAAAGTGGTTAAATCGTCTCAAATAAAGGTCTTTTGGTTGGCCAATGACTATTTCAATCATGAAGAAAGGGTTTTTTGGTTAAAAAAATTATAACCATATAATTTTTTCCTCTTCCCTCCCTCGGCCATCGCCGTCGATGGCCGGTGGAGGTCGCCTTGCCTGAGCTGGGCGGGGCGAGGGTCACCTAAGCCAAATCCAGCAAGGGTGACCCTCGACTGACACCGACGAGGAGTGCCCTCGCCCAACGCCGAGCTGGGCGGGGCGAGGGTCACCTAAGCCAAATCCAGCAAGGGTGACCCTCGACTGACACCGACGAGGAGTGCCCTCGCCCAACGCCAATGGGGGCTACCCTCACATGAGTCCGATGACCTCCGCCATGGCTAACGGAGGAAAGGGGGAAAAGAAGAAAGGAAAAAGGAAAGAAATAGAAATAAACGGAAAAACAAACTAAAAGACGAAAATGCCCTTCGATATGAGAGGTTTAGCACTTTTTTAAAACTGATATGGCCACTTCAACCCTCATTTGAAATAAGTTCTACAGCCTTGTTTGGTTCGGCTTTTGGGGAATGTCTTTGTAAAAATGCAAATACCTTTAGGTAAATGGAGTTTTCCGAAATGCAAATAGTGTTTAGTGAATTGTAATTCTAATGTGTATTGAGAAACAACTTTGGCCAAAATACTATTTGGTAAAATTTGCATTTGTAATTGACTTTTATTAAATTAAAAAAAAACAAAAAAACATTTATAATTTGTTTTTTTTGAAGTTTGGCCACTGACTGCCCAGATTTGGCCGTCGAACCGCCTGATCTAGCGGCCGGACCGCCGAATGTCGTCGCTTGAGGTCGCACGACCACAGGCGTTGGCCACCTGGGTTCGCGTGACCACTTGGGGTCGCGCGACCTTAGGTGGCGGTCGCCTAAGGTCGCCCGACCTAGGTGACCATCGCGTGACCTCAGGTGACCGGTCGCTTGGGTCGGGCGACCCCTATTGCCTGGGGTCATGCGACCTCAGGTGACAGCCACCTGGGTCGGGCAACCCCAGGCGACGACCAAACCCAGGTGGTCGTTGCTTGAGGTAGCTCGACCCCGGTGATCGTCGCTTGAGGTCGCGCACCTTAGGTGGCCGCTTGGGTCGCACGATTCAAGCCATTAGTCACCTGGGTCGCCCGACCCAAGCGTCACCTAAGGTCCAGTAACGGTCGTCGGCGTGTGCTACCCCTTGGCCGACGGTCGTCGGCGTTCGATTGGCTTTTTCATGTGGTGGTTTTGGAGAAGATGAACAGTAACCGACTTGCATTCCAAAAATGCAAGTTCCCAAAATACTTCCAGACCTGCTTTAGACTAAGGGTTGTGCGTTAGGGAACCACTTTTGGAGAAAATCTTTAGAAAAATGCAAAGACCTTTGAGTTAAATGTGTTTTCCAAAATGTAACTGTGTTTGGTAAATTGTACTTTGAAAGCCCTTTGTGAAGCACTTTGAACAAAATGATGTTTGGGTAATTACATTTACAAAGGATCTTTGTGATAAAAAAAAATTATTAAAAGAAAAATTAAAAAAAATTGACTAGCAAGGGCAACAGTCGCCGGCGACCTCCGGCGACCTCGGATCTGGGGCGACGAGGTCGCGTGACGCCGCCTCGACCTCAGGCGACCCTGGATCTAGGGCGGCGAGGTCACGCGATGCTGCCTCGACCTCCAGCGACCCCGGATCTGGGGCGTTGAGGTTGCGGGAGGACCTCGCCGCCCCAGATCTAAGTCGCGGCGGCATCGCGCGACCTCTCGCGACCTCGCCGCGAGGTCGCGCAACCCCGCCGCGACCCAGATCCGGGGGCGGCGAGGTCGCGCGGCCTAGATCTGGTTGCCGCTCGAGCCTCCGGTACCAGATTTGGTCACGACCAGACTTGTGACTAGATGGGTCGCACGGCCCCATCGAGCTCCATGCGGAGATCGCGATGTGGCAGGCGACGGTCGCCGGCGACCGCATCTGGTCGCAACCACTGCGACTTGCGAAGCTCTCCGACGACGAGCGCCTGGGTCGCAGCGTCCCTCTACGCCCGTAGAAGATGAATAGTGCTCATACAAGGGTACACACCCGGAAAAACGAAAAATTCGTGAGGATAATTTCGGGAAAAAAAAGAGTATGAACAGTGCCTGCGTGGGCATGCCGAAAAAGCCAAAAGCCCAAGATAGGTGCTCACCTGCCTTGGGCTTTCAGCTTCACAAGGCTGGCATTTGGAAAATGGGGGTTCAAATTTTTTTGCCAAACGGGCCGGCATTTGCCCAAGGATCTTTAGGCCTCTAAAGGGCTTTGGGAAGTGGTTCCCAAACGCTAAGGGCTTTTAGAGTCCTTTGGAGATGTAGTTGTATTTCCTAAAGTTGAGCAAAAGTACGAACCAAACGTGTTTGTATTTGGCCAAGGGACTTTAGAGTCCCAAAGCCCATTTCAAATGCCGAACCAAATGAGGCCTTAAAACCCTTATTTGAGATATTTAGTCATTTCAATTAAAATAAGTTCACTTTGAACTCTAATTTGAAAAAACGATGGTGCTTCGTACCTTTATTTGAAAATCTTTTCCTCAAAAATACAATGAATTTATGCATTTAAGAACCCTCATTTTTAAAAGCTCGCAAGGACTTAAATGTTATGATGTGATTTCACTGGTTAAATCGAGGATTAGCAAACCCTTTACCCTAACCACTCTTGTTTCTTTAGCCCAACTTTTTGTAGTTAGGGTTTTCTTGTGGAGAAGGAAAAGGAAACTACGCTCAATGATTATAGCTTGCGCAAGTTAAGAACGCGATGGAGACATAATGTAATGAAAAGTCTTATCTAACCAGATTATTTATATTCCTGGCTTTTTCTTGTAAGCAAGATCATCTCATCATATAGATACACGCTAAAGAAAAAAAAAAGTGAAATAAATTAAAAAGTCAAGAACTTGAAATGGACAATTTTTAATGGCATGAAAGGCTGAGCCGACACCATGAAGTTAGGACATTGATGAAAGATGTCTAGGGTTGATCCTTTTTCCACTCGTTATCATCAAGGTTTTTCAAAAGGTGTGATTAGTGTTAGGATCGATTTGGGATGGTTCCTTCACTGCTCGAATTAGGTAAGTTGGGAGATTCCTCATGATCGAGATGATTCTAATCCATTCCTGACCTTTTCTTTTCCTTTTCTCGCTCCTTGATTTTAGGAAAGACGAACGCAATTTCTTTTTCCACCTACCCTCGAAATCCCACTTTGGTTTGCTCTAAAGGGTCTAACAAAGTCAGTGTCCGTGTTCTTCGCCCCCTTAAACTCAAGTTACGAACAAGAGAAGTCGATTCAATTGTAAGTTTCCCAATTAAATTAATTTAGTTTTAAACATTTTTCGTGTTTTGTGAATTGAATCCATTCGTCTAATTTTAACTTAAAATTATTGACATAGACATCGTTCACATAGAATGGATTTAATTGACATAAATATATAAGGTTTAAGACTAAATTAATTCAGTATAAAAATTTATAACTAAATTGATATAAATGTTATATGTATATAACTTTTTTTTGTTTTGTACTTTCTCCTTAGGAAAGGTTTTTGGATCTCTCGAGTATCGTGACGATACATTAGGATTCGAACCTCGTAAGATTAGATTTATTTTTGTGTGATACTATTTTATTTTTTATTTTTTTTTGGTCAAAGCTGTAATAGTAGTAGTAGGCTTGGCTATGTTAGAGATAGCAAAAAATCCCCATTTTGGCGGCTTGAATTGTATGATAAAAGCCAAGATTTCCGCGTACCTATTCAGAAAACATTATTAATGAGGAAATTAGATTCCATCTTAATTAATTATTTATTCTTGCCCGTTGTGGTTACTATTATTTATATTTGGCCCACCCTTGGGAAACACATAATTATTAATTTTCGGCCTACAATGTTTGCTGCCAAGCAAAAGCAAAAAAGCTTAATTAGCAAGGCTGGTCTCTAGGGGTCAGGTATGGAGGTTGATTGAGCCTACTGCCTCTGGATCCTATTCGGATTACGTTTAAGTTACCTTTATCTCCATTTTTCCAAGTATTTTCCGAGGAAAAAAAATAGTTGGAAGTATTGTTACATGACTCAATCAATCGACAGTTGTGGCGGCTGAACACCTCAATGAACAAGCCGTTGTCTGACTTGAACATCCTTTATTTCCTCTAGTTTGCTCGTTCTATGCTCTTGCCTTAGTTGGGATATGAATTTTTTTAGATTATATTTAAGATAAAATTATTTTAATAATATGGCTGGATCATGTATATATTGTATAGTAATAGGTCAAAACGGATCAAATATGCTAATTTGAGTTAAATTATTTTCGATCTGATCTACTTATTTATAATAGTATTAAATGTAGAGATATGCTTGTCGGGTATTTCTCTCAATTGCCAAAACAAACTCGCCCGATGAACATTGGTCGGAAGCGATCCTCGCCCATGATCAAACGATGAACGGCAGGCATGTTTGCCCGCCAACTCTCACCTTTTTTATGACAGCAATCATACCTTGCCTTGCTGGATATGGTCCATGCATGGCATGTTTGCTTGCCATCTCCGGCGAAGGGTAGAGAGAGAGAGAGAGAGACAGCCACTCTCTGGGCGGGTCCGAGGTTCGAGGGAGATCATGGGCTTGGCTCACGAAAATGTGTAATTCTCTATTTTGATGTTCATTATAAGTATGATATCCAAATTTTACGTGCAAAAGTAAAGTAATAAGTGAGGAAAGGGGAATGCAAAACAATGCATATGAATGTGTTTTGCTCATAATACACTCTCCGAGCTTTATAAAAAATATGGAAAAAGACTTTTTGGGTTAAAAATTTATGTATTATAACAAAATAGAAGTACCACAAAATGGAGGAAAGAAAAATAAAAAACGACACAGACCCTAAAAATGTCATCTTGGAAAGTGGCAATTCTTAATTTTTTTTTTTCGAAAAATTCTGGTGGAGCAATTTCCGCTTTCGGCTTGCCATTTTCTCTGCCTCTGACCCCACCACCCCTTGCAAATATTGGCCATCATGTCGTCACTCCCATTTCCCATTCACTTTCCAAAATAAAATCTCCAAAAAAGTCGTACCATTCAAACTTAAAGAGAAAATAAAGAGAAAATATATAAATGGTTCCTATACGTTCACTCGACATCCAATATTATCCATAAAAATTTAATTTATTTAATACCGTTCTTAAATTTTAACTCAATGTATAATGTCGTTTGCTTGTCCAATGTAATTCCTAAATCACGTGTGAAATTATCCCTTTAAATTTCGAAGAGTGCTAGATTTCAGGGTCAAATGTAAGCTTTAAGAGAGCAGGTAACCTTGAAATTTACAAATTGAAGAAGGGTTAAATGAGTAGGGGTGTCTCTCTGTCACACTCCAGACAGTAAAAAAAACACAAAAGAAGACCTGAAAAGCAGAAGGACCGAATATCAAACGGTTGGTAGGTGGAGTGTAGTTGCCTAACCAACGACACTGCTAATTGCCAGGTTAAGATTTTCGAATTTCCTTTTATTTTTCCAAAGAAAAGGAAAAAAAACTAAAAAAGAAAAAGGACAAAAGAAAGAGAGGACTGTATTAATTAATTAGCCGTGGTGGTGGGGGGCCCAGGGGTGGGAATGGGGATGGGCTGGCAATCATGTGGCGCTTTCAGAGGAAGATCTGGGAGAGGCAACAAAAAAATTGTTCCTTTTTTTCTTTTTTTACTGAATTTTCCTCTGTTTTCGCATCTGGTTTTCTGGGATTTTTCTCTCTCTTTTTTTGAATTGTGTTGTTTAACCTTGGAGACGAGAGACGACAGGGGTCGAACGTTGATCACCCGCCACGCGCGTGCAAGAAAAGAGCTCGTTTCCATCATCGTGCTGCTGCTCTTCCTTCAGCTCCAAGCGGAGGCGCTCGGTGTAATAATGGTGTCTGGTTGAAGCAGCATTTATTAAGGAAGGTAATCTGCAAAAGAATTAAGACTTGATATCGAGGAGGCTCTGGCTCTGGCTACATTTGCTATTCGCGAATAAGGAAAGAACCAGGTGTCCCTTTGTAATTGACGGAGCTGGTGCGACCCAGTTTCCTTGATTTCGTCCCCTTTTGAACTGGTGACAAGCTGTCACACATCACACCTCCTTCTCTCTCCTCTCTCTCTCTCTCTCTCTCTGTCTCTCTCTCTATTTCTGTCTATCTCTGTCTCTATCTGTCGTCCACAGCGTGCAGGGTCATACTCAGCAGCGCATGAACGACGAGTGGCGAGCGACAAAAAGAGAGCTTCGATTGGGATCAGGATCCGATCCTCAACCCGACCATAGTCACCCCTCTCTCTCTCTCTTCCCCGGCGGACGAATTTCCTTCATTGTTTTTATGACTACTACCCATTAAACTAAGGAACTTACATCTAGAAAGGTTTCGAACAAACAACAAATCTTTGACCCACCAGCGCTCTAAAGACTGAAAAGTGCTCGACCCAAAAACAAAAAAAAAATAGAAAAAGAAAATGACTGAAAGGTGGGTTCGTCGAGGTAATCTTGCAAAAAGGAAAACGTTAACATGGACTTGCGAATTTCACGGTGCATTTTCTTTCCTTGGACAAAATTATACGAAAAGTCTCGAGGAGGGTGTTGGTCCCAGTAATTGTTTCTTTCTTTTTGCCCTTTTTTTTTTTTTTTTTTTGGGTTTCAGACTGTCCCCGGAGGTAATGAGCATTATAAGCCCACAAGAGCAGATAAAGCAGAAAAGAGCCGTTTCCTCTCTCTCTCTCTCTCTCTCTCTCTCTTAAGCACGCACACGGAGGCTACTCGGTCTCTACCATTCTCGCTTTCCCTCTCTACCAGATAATGCAAAGCCCGTAAAAGCCTTGGGAAAAATCGCCCCTGTTTTTCGACGGGAATACGCTGAGAAGGAGGAAAAGAGAGAGCTTTTCTAGAATGGCTTCGAACGGCCTCGCCGCCGCAGTTTTGCTGCTGCTCGTCCATATTGGCCTGCTCTCGAGCTCCTGCTATGCCGACGATCCGTTCGTCTACTACGATTTTAAAGTCTCCTACATCACCGCCTCTCCGCTAGGCGTTCCTCAGCAGGTCCGTGCTCTCAGATCTCCTGCTCTGTTTTTGCCCTGAATCCGTATCTCCTTCGTGCTCCGTCTTTCAGTGTCGAGCTTGGCTTTTTGCCCGCTTATGGTTGATGGGTTTGTGCTGAATCCTCGAAAGTTTCCATTTTAGGTACGGATCTGTGTGATGTGAGCTTTCGGTAGTTTGCTTTGAGCTGATGCGTTTTGGTTAGAGGTCGAAACAGACAATAATGTAGTGTCGACAGAGTGAGTGTTCCGCTGGGCTTATCGTTTGGGTTTCGATTTTGCTTTGCAGGTTATTGCTGTTAATGACAAGTTTCCAGGACCTACTATCAATGTCACTACTAACAACAATGTCGTCGTCAATGTGCGCAACAAGCTGGACGAGGGTCTTCTTATGCACTGGTATGATTTGCTTGACATTGCGAGACGGGAGGGGGCAAAAAAGAAAGATTTGATTTTGCTGCTCTTTTGATCATGTGGAGTGTGTGATGTGTTGGTTATGAGTAGGTCCGGGATACAGCAGCGGCGCAGTTCGTGGCAAGACGGTGTTCTAGGGACCAACTGCCCCATTCCTGCAAAGTGGAACTGGACTTACCAGTTCCAGGTCAAGGATCAAATTGGGAGCTTCTTCTACTTCCCCTCCACTAATTTCCAGAGAGCATCGGGCGGATTCGGTGGCTTCATTATCAACAACCGGCCTATAATCCCCATTCCCTTCGCGACTCCTGATGGTGATATTGTCATTCTGATCGGTGATTGGTATACCAGGAACCATACGGTCGGTGACTGTTAGATGATTTGGGATTGTGGCATATGGTCGAAAGCTCACTTTTAAGATAGATTTTTTTTTTTTTTTGCTGTAGGCCTTGAGGAAGTCCCTCAATGGTGGAAAAGATCTTGGGATGCCTGATGGTGTTCTTATTAATGGGAAAGGACCTTACCGATATAATACAACACTGGTCCCGGATGGTATTGATTATGAAACCATTCCAGTCCACCCAGGTAATATTAATTAAGGTTCTATTATTAAACAAATTATCTGCGATTATTTAAGCAGACCAAGTAAGCTCTGCTTCCAATTGATAATGTTATGCTGGGGTTTTACTTGTCATTGTGGAGTTTTCCCAAGACTCTCAGTTGCGTGCTAGAAAAAGAATTTGGCTGACCAAGATAGGTGCCAAAATTATCTGGTCTCTTTTGCACTATGAGTATGATTTTAGGAGTTGCAGCCATGTCATATAAATATCTGCATCACCATCGTGGCGTTAAGGGTGCTTCTTATGTTTCCATGCTCTTTTCTGTCATTCTCTTCTTGTGTAAGCAGCATTATGTTCTTGATTTTTGCTTCGCCATCTGCAACATTTTGCCTCATTAGGGAACATATTTATAGTCAATGACATTAACAATCTCATGTATAGTAGTTATTTGATTGTTTCATAATGCTGCTCGGTCTTATTAAAGTGAGCGCATACAATAATTTATCCTGTAACTAGTTCATGGGTTGTGGTGGATGTGGCTTGAGCCACACACCGAAGTTTGATCATTCTGTTTCCCTTTTTTCTTTTCTTTGTTTTTTTTTTTTTTTTTTTTTGGGGGTTAAGGTTTAGGAAGTCCTGCTCAAATGAGTACTGATTTGTTTGAAGGTGGGGTAAATCATCGATAAAGCTTGTATGATTATGAACACCATGAGACTTACTGATGCCAATATGATTAACAGGGAAAACATATCGCATCCGTGTGCACAATGTGGGAATATCAACAAGCTTGAATTTCAGGATTCAAAACCATAACCTCCTTTTGGCTGAGAGTGAGGGTTCATACACGGTGCAGCAGAATTATACTAGTTTGGACATCCATGTTGGTCAATCATTTTCATTCTTGGTGACAATGGATCAGAATGCTAGCTCTGATTATTACATTGTAGCAAGTGCCCGATTCGTGAATGAATCTCTTTGGAAAAGAGTAACTGGTGTCGCCATATTGCATTACACGAATTCAAAAGGGAAGGCGGCGGGCCCTCTTCCAGATGGACCAAACGATGAATATGACAAAACCTTTTCTATGAACCAAGCTAGATCAATCAGGTAGGCTTCCAGGAATTTTATGCGTAGACACTTACATTTCTTTTCCTGATTATGGCGGGAGTATGTTGAGTCAGCAACACCTTGGATTCAACATCTGGACCACTTTTTTATCTGGAAAAACAGTCACTGCAATGAAAAGTCTTGAATTTACATTCTGAGATTGTCGGTCCATGTTAGTTTTAAAAGCTGATGAGAAGATCAATGCATCAAATGTTTGAAAATAAATCACCCGTGGCGTCAAAAGTGCCTCCCTTATTTGTTGTAACCTAATCTTTTAATCGCTGACACAACATGTGCGATTACTTTGTTTATTGAGACAATAGATAATTGAATCTCAATTCTTTGATCTGATGCTGGGATGCAGATGGAATGTGAGTGCCAGTGGGGCTCGTCCCAATCCACAGGGGTCTTTCCGCTATGGCTCAATTAACGTGACTGATGTGTACGTATTGAGAAACGCTCCTCCAGTGACAATTGCTGGAAAACGGCGCACGACGCTTAGTGGAGTTTCGTTTGTGAATCCTGCCACCCCGATCAGGCTCGCTGACCAGTACAAAGTGAAAGGAGTATACAAGCTTGACTTCCCCAACAAACCACTGACCGGACCGCCGAAGATGGAAACATCTGTGATTAATGGAACTTATAGGGGATTTATGGAAGTAATATTGCAAAACAACGACACCAAGGTGCAGTCGTATCACATGAGTGGATATGCATTCTTTGTAGTCGGGTAACTTCTGCATTGCCATGCCTACTTGCAACATTGCTTTTGCTTTCCATGGTTATACTAGTGCTATTTACTTTGTTAGTCGGAGTGGTAGGAATTCCCTTTCCTTTTAATCAAAGAGTGGTGAAAAACATCTTCTGTGTATAGGATGGATTATGGCGAGTGGACAGAAAACAGCAGAGGGACATATAATAAGTGGGATGGCATTGCCCGCTCCACAGTCCAGGTGCGTTTTCACTAGTTGAAAAACTTTTACCAGATAAATTTCTAAATATCCTTATCTTTACCCTTGACTTTCTCGGAATGGTTGGGCTCATTTTCTGCATTCATTGAGGAAGACTGAGCATTTCATTGGTTGTTGTATGCCTTCGTAGTTCTTCATAGTTGAGTGTGAAAGATGCTTGTTGCAAATGATCCTGCAGTGGGGATGCTCTATGGCATCTCCTGTTATTTAAAAAGATAATTCTTGACAACTTATTTTAGTTCAGAAGAAGCTGAAGTGCCTCATGTTTCTTGTTTCCTTTAGTCAACGCTAGACTTTCTCCCAAGTAAATGGGAGACAGATGAAAGATTGCTTATACTGATTACTCTCTCTCTCTCTAGGTCTTTCCTGGAGCATGGACAGCGATCCTCATATCCCTTGACAATGTTGGAGTTTGGAACTTGAGAACAGAAAACCTCGACTCATGGTACCTCGGCCAAGAAACTTACGTGAGGATCTTCAATCCAGAAGAGAATAATAAGACTGAGCTGCCCATACCTGACAATGCTCTGTACTGTGGTGCACTTAGCCATCTGCAGAAGTAAGTAATCCAAATCTGCCCCTAAATTCTTTGTTTCGATAGATAGAATGATCATCAGACAATTAGGCGGCCTGTCCCTTTTCGAAATCACACCTTTGACCCTGACAAAAGGCGTCAACTGCTCATTTTTTTCTTTTAGTAACTTCAAGGAAACATATTTAATCTAAAAACCAAAGCATAAAGAAACAAGCATTTTGACCTATCTTATTGTTTTGGTGAAAGCTTTCCTGCCACATACTAAAATTCAATGCCTCCAATTGCAGGCCTGAAGATATCTCTTCGGGAGTCACAATCACTGCCGGTATATCAACCGTGGCTGTCACTGTGCTAACGATACTCTGCGCTCTCATGTCCATCTCCCGCTAGGCATCATCGTTGCCATCTCCTTCTAGTGTTTCCTTTATGTCGCTTCGCCGGATTGTAGCTTCTTAGTGAGGTTGGTTTGCGAGTGTTTTAGGGTGTGCCATTCTAGCCTGTCCATAATTCAGTGATTTTGACATGTATTCTTTTGATCCACAGTAGTCTAAGTGTTCTGCACGGGGTCCTTTCGTCCAATTTATTGTGATCTTACATTCTTTTAAATACCCTACAATTGTATGAATGACTTATGAACAATTTTCCGAAGCAAATCCAATTTTCTGCCCTCCGGTTTGGCTCTATTAATCACTCATTAGCCTTGTCCTGTCTTTAGAAGGGCCTAGTCGGCTTGGAAATTTGAGCCTTTGTTGCCTGGCTTATGTCATTGCTATGGAACTGTAAAGGAGTTAGCTTTCACATGTGTAGTTTTCATTTTATTACTGTTAATATAAATTTATTGTAGGTAGTTCACTTAACAAAGGTCGACACTCGACAAGAAGACCTAGTTCAGTTAGTCATTTCGATTTGCACACAAGAATCAGAATCCAATGTTCACGTTTTGGCATACTTTAAGCAATGCCTTGGATACTGATAGTGACAAACTTGGCATCAAAAACTCGAAATCAATGACTGTTGTACACATCCAAAACCAGTTGAAAAAAATGATGAAAGGATTTGTCTGTGGCAACGATCTTTAACTTGTGTGCTTCCGACCAAAAAAGGGCAGCCAAAAGAATCGTCACGACAGAAATCCCATGCTCTCATGTCTTATGCTTCACAAGCCCTTACCTCTGAGGAATTCTCAGTTCTCAGCAACTAGAGTATGAGAAGAGGCTCTGGCTTTAGGCTAGGAAGAGAGGTAATGAAGATCTTCAAATCAATTACCCAGAACTGAAGTCTCCTTTCTAAGAAAGAAACTCGTAATTCCACGAACAAAATCTCCGGTTTGGCTCGGTACGAGATGTGCGGAGCAAGTAGGCTCGCCCCTTTCACTTCAGGTGAAATTTACATTTGGTTGGGTCAAGAGATAGACTGAACCAAAGGAAAGGGAGTCACAACGGGACACTAGGAGGTCTAGTGGACGAGCCGGACGAGGAGTCATGC
Source organism: Eucalyptus pauciflora (assembly GCA_007663325.1). Classification (NCBI taxonomy): domain Eukaryota; kingdom Viridiplantae; phylum Streptophyta; class Magnoliopsida; order Myrtales; family Myrtaceae; genus Eucalyptus; species Eucalyptus pauciflora. The sequence continues at coordinate 3,648,234 of VMYD01000006.1, read as the reverse complement.
TGCCCATTAAGTATCTCAATCACCCGCTGTTCGGCGAGATGCAAGAGGAAGCTCAGAGGGTTCGTGGGTATGATCATCCGGCTGGGATCAATGTACATTGCAGGATTTAGGAGTTTGAGAAGGTGAAGATGGGGATTGCCACCAGAGATTGGCGTCGGCAACAACAAAAGCCAGGCTGGTGGCGGCATTTGCTAACCTCACTAAATTCAAAACGTTTAATCTATAAATTTAAAGATGATAGAATGAGCGACTTAAGGCAATGGTGATTTTAAGTCCGGTGGTGATCAAGATTAATGATTGGTGTTCCACAAGTTGCAGGTCCTCTGTTCTTCAGTTTCTAATTCCTCATCGATTTGGTTATTTGATGCAAACATCAAATTACTTTCAAAATTCTGCAAACTATGGAACTCATCCCCGACTTTTCCCTGTCATGGGTGAGCCGATCGTCTCCAAAGTACGCAAATAACGAACTACACAAGATTGTGCATATTGAAACCAATTAAAATCACAGCATCAAAGCTATCCTGGCCTAAAATCAAGGCGATCCTCCTTCAAAGGATGAGGATTGTGAAAAGAATGAGAAGCTGCCCTACTCTCGGTCTTGGATTGTTATAAGCCCAACAAAAGTACATAAGGAAGACATGCAATGAGGAAGTCTCTAACAGTGTCCACAGCTGAGCCATGTTTGAATTCTGTTCACCCTCAAGCTTGCTCAATAACTGATGCTGCTTCGGGATCAAGAAATTCACCTCTGTCCCTCCTTAAATTGCAGAAAAGTACAACAGTCGTAGTCCAGCTCATTCGAGCATGGTGAAAATTACAGTAAGAAGATGCAATTCAAGGGGGAAAAAAAAACCCCTCACATTACCAGCAATTCAAACTTTTATCTGCTGGTTGTGTAATCAGTTTCTTTGTATTATTCAACTCACTGCGAATGACTATTCTCTAGTATCTACCCCTCCAGGAAATCCATTTGAGTTTCAGTTGGTACCAGAAAGGAGAGATGCCCAGAACTCCTCGTGGTATCCTTGGGTCAAACACATCGAACTGCACCTGACTGAGGGTATCTAGCATTACTTGCGCAGGCACAGCCGGAAGCAGCACTGGGATTGCCTCAGCAGGCACCGTTCTGGCTAATTCACGAGCCTTCTGCAAGTGGATGTTAGCCACAGATGCCATCTCGAATACTGCATCACAAAGCTTCTCACGGGAGTCTAATCGAACTTCTGATTGACCTCCCATTTCGACCAGCAATCCATGCTTGGCCGCCACTTTTCTAGGTATATATAAAGAGTGGCGGCTCTTGCTTGCATGATATGGCAGCGACTTAAGCAGCAAAAGAAGGCCACTGGCCTTTCCAATATGAGATGCCACGTGATCAGCCGCAGTGGACCTGATTCCACCAGATTGAAGTGTCGTGTACAGAATGGTTGATGCAGTGTCCTCGGCATACTTTTCCAATTCATCAATGGTTTCTGGCATTTCAGTCACCTCTCTGCTAGCATCATTGATACGAGCTTCAACAGATCGTTTCAACCATGCTTTGCTAAATTTGAACTCAGATACAACTGCAGATAAGGCCCGTGCAGTTGGGTGTTCAATTAGTTTATTGGCAAAAATTTTGTCTATAGCTTCCTGCCACCAGACAAGGCGCATGAGGCCAATTCTTGGATCAGAAGCAATGTCCATGGCTCTGGATGTTTCAACATTGAAAGCGCGGAGGGCAAATGCAGCCTTGCGCATGTTGGGTGGAAGTTCAAGAAGGCAAAGGTAGTGATGGTAATCATAACTCCGAACCTGCTGCACGCAATGGGAAAAAGCAGCGCGTAAGTTAGTAGATGCACCGGAGCTGCTCATCAGTTCAACGTCAGAAAACCCACCCTGCAGATACACAGAACTCGAATGAGAACAGGAGATCTCTGTAAAGGAAAGGAAGAAACTTCAGCTCGTTCAACTTTCCAGGTAGTCTTTCAACTGAAAATTTTGGCTTTCGCATATGCATTTACGCTTCCTATTCTCTTTGCGAATGCAAACCTCTATCCCATCTATGCAAATTGATGGCCCCAACATCTTGCTATAAACGTAGGGCCAGGTCGTTGAGTGTGATGGATAAGGGCTGTCATACTAACCTTTGCGCATCACTAAAACTTCTTTGATACTCCTTACTCAAAATTAAGCTAGATATTTCACCCTTTTCTGGTAGAGTTGCAGTTTTCCCTGCCCCACAACCCATCATATGGCCCGGGAGCGCATACATAAATTGGCCCAATTGTTGCAGACCTTTTAGCACACAAGTATTGATCATCGCACGCTGCTATGCGTTCTACCAAATTATTTTCACTAATGCCGGTCCATTTTAGTACGCGTGAATTCACAATGGGACGCAACACCAACCGTTTGGACAAATGCAGTCGCTAAAAGAAGCAAATAGCCATTCGGCAAAGTTTACGAGAATTAACGAGTTCCCCATTTTAGCAGACGGAGACACACTGGCATGTAAAGTACTGAGTCAGACAGCAGACATGAATGCGATCTCGCCGAAGCACGCGCTCACAGAGGCATTTCGTCAAACATGTGGCCCCCAACGCAATTTCCAACGGTCGAATCCAAAATAAACGGACGCAAACGCGACTTTCGGATCTTACCCGGATCGTCACAGGCGATGGCCGGCGCCGGACAGTGGTTGCAGCTCCCAGGTAAATACCAAGAGGCGAGTTGGGAATGCGGTTCCGGGACAGCGAGCGGGAACTGGGTACGGCGTCGCGGGGAGCGGCCGAGCTCTTCGGCACGTAGAGGCGCACGTGCGGGATCTCCGGCCGGGGGGGGGAGGCGGGCGCGAGCGAGGGCGGCGGAGGGAGGGAAGGGGAAGGGAGGAGGAGGAGGAGAAACGCCGCGGTTGCGGGCGGAGTTACACGAGCGGCGTGGATCTGCGTGTTTTGTTATTTGGTCGGTCTTATGCTATTCTTACTTTAACATTCACTCTCAGACTTTTACCCTGCCTTCTTGCAAGACGTGGAAGTCGAAACCCACTTCTGAAATGAAATTTTCCTCACCCCAATCTCTCGTGAGAATGTGGGGATTTGAATCTCCAACCTCCCCATTCCAATATGGAAGGGTGGCCACTAGGGCGAACCCCAGTGGTTATGTTTTGTTAGTTGGGTGGGAGGGGGAAAACACTGTTGAATCTGTAAAAGCCAGAAACTATAATCAAGCAATGCCTGGTAATTTGCATTGGCAGTAGCACATCATGTTGTTCTTTATAATTCCTGAATTTATGTTTTTGCATGGCCATCATATTTTCTTTATTATTATGTAAAAGTGTAGTAATTGAATAATTGTGACGAAATCGTGTTAATTTTCGTCAATGTATGTGCTAAAGACTTAAATATAATTGACAGGCTGTTAAAAAAAAGAGAACAAAACTGAGATCATTTTGCTATAAAGTTAAATCTTTAGAAGAAAATGTAAATTAATCTCGGCTGCGCTTATTTTTCACCTCCTAAACGAGTTGCCCTTCTTTGTTGCGAAAGAATCTTAGGTGAAAAAGCATTTATTTAGTTATTTTACACTAAAAGAGAACTTATGAATAGTTGCTTCTTATTCTCCGTATGTCTGATTTTTTTCGAATTTTCTTTTTTCAAATTATTTATTTTCTGCGGAACAAATGTATCTAATAATCATTTGAGTTTACTCAATATAAAAATTCATAAATACGAACAAAAAAATTGGAAAACCAAAAAAAAAAAAAAAAACTTAAAACCAAAATCTGACCAAAAAAAAAAAAAAAAACACCACGTTAAAGTTTAAAAAGAAGGAAAGTGGTGGGGCTGGGGACAGATCAGAGCGTACGATCTTGCTCGCCCCGACCGCCAGCATGATATGGTTCGACTGTAGAACAAAAATAAAAGTCCAGCATTTTTTGAACGTGATTTTGCAGATCCGATTTCATATCTGAAAATGCAAAGTACAAGCTTTTATCCGCGTAGGAATCACGCAACTTTCGCCGTCAGACGGAAAAATTAGAAGCGTCAGAATTTCCTAATCAAATTGAAAATTTAATTGAGATGAGCTTACCGCGTATTATCATTCAGGCTAGAATATTTTTGATTGTTTAATTATTTCAAGTTATACAAACATTCATCTATAAGAAATAAACGAAACTTGTTTGATTGGCCATTAAAAAGGGGTAAGCGCAATATACCAGGTCGGATTACCAGGCTTAAAATTTTTTATTTGACGGGAACCGGGACTAAGTAGATGGGCCTAGGCCCAACACCCGCCTCAGTTTGTTGTTGCAAAGAGCTTAGTGGGCCTGACCGGGTCAAGATCGGGTCCCACACGTTACCCGAGCTGGGCCTAGGGTTTCGCCGGAGTCGTCTCCCTCCTCGAAGAGAGAAACACAGAGCGTGGGACGAGAGCAAACACCACTTTTTTCTTCTTCAATTTCACATATTTCACAGTAACTTCTTACATTCGAAAGCGCAACATGCGACAGCAGAACTTCTTGCGTTCCCACACATGTTATACATCTTATATAACTAGTCCTCTTTCTCGTCGCCATTTACACATTTCTCAGAACTATCGTTTGTTTCGGTGTCGACCCCGACCTTGCCTTCCCGCCATGATGCCCAGATCTACGGCTTCCCTTTGGCCCCGCGGTGCTTCGACCCGTACCTGTTCACGAGGGCCAGCGCGTTGCTCACCACCTGCGCCAGCCCCACCACCTGCCCCCGCACCGCCTTCTTCGCGCCGCCGTCCATGCCCGGCCTCGCGAACCCGTCGAGGCACGTGTTCTCGTCGGTGAGGGCCCCGCTCACCCACGTCTGCACGTTGCTCATGTGCCAATCGAACGCCGCGGCGGCCGTCGCCTGGCCTCCCATCTGGCCGAGCTCGTCGATCGCCTGGCTCAGCCGGCTCACGCTGTAGCCGACGTTCTGGACGCAGTCCCGCACGGCCTGGGACTCCCGAGGCGTGATGCCCTGGAGCCGGGAGAGGCGCCCGACCTGGGACGACGCTGCGCGGGCCCGGGCGAGGCTGACCTGGAGCGCGGCCCGGGCGAGCTGGAGGGGGTCCTGCTGGACGGAGGAGGCGTAGCCCGAGAGGCACTGGTTGCAGAGCGCCGGGTAGTGGGTGGACCTGCAGGAGGACTTGATGAAGTCGGTGTTGGGAGCTGTCGAGGGCTGCGAGTTCGACGGCTCGAGGAGCGCTGTGAAGAAGAGGATGTGGAAGAGGAAGAGGAAGGAGAGGGATGGTTTTGCTTTGGCCATGTTTATGAGCTGGTTTCGACTGCGTGGATGTGAAGATGAAAGGCATCGTGGAGTGCATGGTTTATATAGAGAAGTTGAGAGAGAGGACCTTCCTCGGTAGCTCCTCGCCAAGTCATTGTTTATTTATGTCGCATTTTTCATTTATTTATTTATGTGGTGGCAAAAATGTGGGGGGAAAAAAAAAGGCAGCCACGTGACTGCCTGCCGGCCCTTTTGAGCTCCCTTCATTTAGGGTTTGCATTTATTTTAAGCTCTGAAAGTCGGTACCATTTTATTAACCCATTTCGACTTCATTTCTCTCTATGGTATCATGCAGCGAGAACAGAAATCGGGAGTTTGATTTGTCCTGATACACAAATGAGTAGTGCTTGACTAGTACTTGATCAAGCGATATCGGGCAAGGCTACTAGGCTTATCAAGCGACGGAATGGACAAGTTGTTGTGTATTCTTAGTTTAGTAAACTAAGAAGATCACATAACGAGAAATAACGAGACCCACTTTTGTCCTGCTAAGGAACACGGATTCTCGCACGACCTCTAGGCCCCAATCAAATCTGTCTAACACATCTTTTGTATATAACGAGACTACCCGATATATATTTCGAGAGAGTGGCTTCTGCCTCGAGGTTTGTCGCCCACCCGGTAGTTAAATAAACGGCTGTTGTCCTAACTTTGATCGGGGAATCAAATTTTTCGCATATGAAGTTAAATTCTAAAGGCTAAATGCATAAAAAGGGAAGCACGACAAGTCAATAAACTGTTGTAATATTAGCTAAACTGGCATCTTGATTGCGATTGCAGGTCTCAAGAAGTGTGGAAATTTAGGGTTTAACTCGGATTGGGCATAATCTCTTCGAGTTTGTGGGAAGCCCTTACATCCCCAATCTTGGAGGCTTTGTTGTTTTTATAATCGCCACGAAATCCATTATGAGGCGATTTACTTCTGACATAACACTAATGAACTTCAAAAACAAATCATGCAACAGTATAACGTCAGTGGAGAAATTAATGTCCTAAACGTGAAAATGGTTTTGACTATACATCTAAGCAAGGACATACAAACATACAAGGTTAAATTCAAATTTCATACCAAAGAGAGCCAAAGAAAAAGCAGTTTAGAGACGAGTGCCAAAATAGTAGCATGGTTTCTTGAATTTTAGCTTGGTCATGCCCTTGAGCATAGAGACCATAGAGAGCCTTCAAAAAGGTACATATGATTAGGTTTTATGAACATTATTATACCATTGATAAAAAAAAATATATATTTTCATTGATTAATTTTTTTAATCGATACAAATGTATGATATTCAATTTTAACGAAACAGAGGAGTCTCACGCGCAGAATAAAAACTAATTATAAGTCAAGTTTTAGGACAGTTTGGATACAAGAGGGCCGACACCGAGGAACAGCTCTACAATGATGAGTCTACAATAATCCTATGAATAAACTGGCGACTGCCGACCGGCTAAGTACAAGCCTGCCAAGATGGTTCTCCTTCTTTCCGGATGCTTCTTCCTTGTCACTCAAATCTCATGCAACTACCGTCATAGATCATATGCGATTCCTGTACGACCGCTGCATTAAAAACTACAAGTCCACGTTTCTCGCTTCTCGAGAAGGCGCAGACCACACGGCCAGTTGCACAATGTCAACCCCATCGACTCCAACTTGTTTCCCGTGTCAGGAAGTCTCCCAGCACTTGCCTCAGACTCAGAGCAATATAATAAAAAACAGCCACTGCCAGTTATTAGAAGCTGTCCCTTCTCGTATAGGGCTCTATTTCCTAGTCTCCTCGTGGGTCTGTTGCGCATTAAAAGATCCTGTCTCAGAATTTGGTTGACAAGCAATGCCGATCCCGATTCTGGTCTCTCCCTTGTTTCTGTAAAGTAAAAAGATGGGATTACACAACTTGAGTTATGGCGTGGCACGTTATCCAACCCTTGGTCAGACCTCTAAACTTGGCTTGGATCTTAAGATATTCTAGGGTTGTCCAAAACCGCCTACTTTCATGCGTGTACGCGTATGAAGATGACGGTCGAGATGGATTTTGTACCCACAGGTAATGAATTGTAGAATTTTATGATCAAGGATTGTCGCGACCAATTTTTCGGGTGTGGACCACCTAGGGTTTGGCTAATGGATTGTTAAGCCTAAACTTAACTCGGGCTCTCCCAAGCCCATACCAATTTGCGACTTAGGTTTAAGTTCTTAACATGCAAATGATTTTCAATTAGGAGTTGCCACTAATCTATTTTTGGTGGGTCGATTAGAAACCCAAGTAAAGCAACGGGAGGTTTACTTTATTCCTACGAACAAGAGACTATGGTTACGGGGACTTAGTTACACTAGATTTCTCTAATACCATTTCGGTACCATTTTTTATTTAAAAAATGTTTGGCAAGCAGCTTAAATTGATTTTAAATATATTTCTCTAACATGTGAGGCGATCATGCGAGTGCGCAATCCACCAATTTAACACTCAGATAAAATTAACAACCCTAGATATGGTTTCTAATTAACACACAATTTTTGTTTTGTTTTAACTTAATTAATGAAAATCATGCAATATGCAATGCAATATTAACTAAATGACCTATTTCTAATGACATGTAATTTCTAATTAAATGGGCCTAGCAAAAATACTAAATGACATGCATCTCAATGAATCTAACTCTAATGACGTGCATATGATATTTTTTCTTTTCTTTTTCCTTAAAAGAATGCAATCTATCTAAACTTAAAATTAATTAGAAAGTAAAATTAAACATGCAATCTCACCCTAATATGCAATGACGTGCAAAATATGCCATAAATCTACATGACATATGCATGATGATTTTTTTTGTGTTTTTTTTATAAAAAATTTGAATTAAAATTGCCAAATAATTAAACATGCAATTCAAATCTAAAAAAAAAGAAACTAACATCCTAAATGAATGCATTTTTGAATATTTATTATTTTTTTTAGAAAATTCGAAATAAATAAATTTCCTATCCTAGATATGCAATTTAATTCAAAGATATCATCTAACCTAGATATCATCCAATCACGCATTTAAAAAAAAATGACTAACTAACCTATCATGTGATCAATCCTAATCTACATGGAATGCAAAATGCAATTTTTTTTTTTTGGAGATAAAAGAACAATTAAAAGATAAACACTAAATCATCCATGATCATTGAAAATATTATCCACCACTCAAATTGAAATTCAAACTTAATTGTAGCGCTAATAAAATTGATAAATTGATCTTAAGCCTTAAAGATCAAGATATCAATTTTACTCCTGCGTGAATAATTATTCAATTTAAAGCCTTATAGATAGAATAAAAATTCGTGCAGTTGCGAATGGTGTGGTGTCGCGATGCTAAAATAAAATAACCTAATAAAATAACAAAATCTAATAAGATAACAAAATCTACCTAAATTTGAATTTTTTTATGAAAAATCCGATCAGTGGCTCAAGGATGGGCGGCTGTGGCAATGGTGTGGTGTCGCGATGCTCACGGACGAGCGGCGAGAGGCGGCCTTGGAAGCTCGGTCGGGGATGTCACGGGCATCTCGAGTATGGCATAGCAATATCAATCCACCCGGGGTGGTGCTCGTCCACACGATGATCAGCAAAATAAGGACACCGACATTGAAGGCTTGTCGAGGAAGTGCTCACAATGAAGCTCACCGAACCTTCGTCGAGAAAAGTTGAGTGCAATAGGATGAACTTCAATTGTTCCTGGACTTTCACTAAAAAATCGCTCAAAAAATCAAATGTGAACCAACTGGACGTCTCCAGACTTGCAAATAAATCAATGCTGAATTAGACATGCAGGGAATCTGCCAGGTGTTGCTGGAATTCACGTGGACTTGCTGCCCTTCGCTGGTCAACGTCGCAAGAGGTGTAGGACCGAAGCTCAGGTGCAGTGGGTGGCGCTCGATGACTTCGGAGCACAGCAAAATCGTCGCGTTGGCTTGAGCCTACGCGGGATGGGGCAGTAGCTTGGCGTTGGGCTTGAACAGCAGGGAGCGGTCAGCGTCGTCCAGCGTATCGTCCCTAGTCAGTGCAGCAACAGGTTTGCGGCACGAGTGGCACTGGTCGTCGCTCACGTCGGGCTTGGCAGCACGGGAGCAGATGGAGACAACAGCTCCTCGTCGTGGCTTGACTTGAGCGGCAGCAACTCAGTGTCGATGGTGACGATGGATGGCGAGCGGGTGTCGTCGGGTGCCGCGGCAGAGCAAGGACAGCAAGGCTTGGGCTCACTTCAGTGCAAGGCACGGCGGCAGGCCGCAAGAAGGACGTCTCGGCCAAGGCTTGGCCGAGAGCTCCTTATCTCTCTCTCATGAATGAACGTGTGTTTTCTCTTTTTTTTTCCCCTCCCCCATTCAGCGTCCACTTTCTTGGCTTTTTATACTTGTTTTTTCGCCGATTGCCTTTTAGTTGACCAAATCTTGCCTCAGCACACTTTCTTTTTATTTTGCTCCATTCACGCATATTTTCAATCTTAATTGATTTAAATCTTGCAGCGTCCAATCTTCTTTCCTCCCAGGAATGTTCAAAATATATTTCGCTCTGGCTTCTTTCCTTTTTACTTGTGCTTGTGGATGCCTCGATTATGTTTCCCATGCTGATCGATCTTGCTTCTTATAATCTATACATTTTTTTCTTGCATGAAGAAACAAACTTGCAGTTTTTTTTTTTTTTTCCCTTTTTCCGCTTTATTTCTTTCCCATAGTTAAAAGATTCAGCCCCCACTCAAATATGGTGCGCATTTCAATTTTCTATGAAAAATACTATGATGGAATCTTTGCACACATAACTTTAGCCTCGAAGAAAACGGGCTCGGGCCAATTTACTTGCTTTATGGGTTTAGTCCGGCCTGCCAAATTAAAGTGTAGAACCACTAATTTGAACCCATCCGTCACTAGTCCAATAAATGCAAAAATGCGTATGCACCTAAATTTATATGCTGTGCAATTAATTAATTATTATTTTTTTAGGGATAAAATTAACCCCTAATTTTCTATGCAATAAATGACTAAATGGGTTACCCAAAATTTAGGTGTCAACAAGGATCGAACTTAGCTTCTCATCAATTTAACGTGTACCTAAGACTATTAGACAAATGGTTCTTCTTAGAAAAATTTAAAGGGTCTTTTAACATTTTTTCACGTGTAAGTCGATTTATGTATCTATGAAAGATGTGTGGAATGTACGATGAGATATCTAAAGAACCAAAAAATATATAAGACAAAAAATGATGGACGTGATAAGGATTGATGGAAGAGAGGGTTAGGGTTCAGGCTGATGCTATTATGTTGATTAAATCATTTTTTTCTCAAAATATTTAAATTGTTCAAAAACAGAGATATTATCTGTGTATAGCACGTTTCTTACCAATTGGCAAAGAATAAGGATATTTGAAATTAAATCGCAAGACTTGACAGCCATTTAAGATAACGATGAGGACTGTGTGATGAATCCTAATGATATATTGTCATGGCTATATATTTTGATTTTATAAGCTCATATTAGCTAACTCAAAATTTGAAAAACTAGCTAGGGATCCACATTAAAATTGGGGCTACGTGTTCTTAGGTACGCGCTATCGGTCCATTGACTAAACATAACCTCGTTGATGATTTTTGTTGGGTCGATTGCATTAATGGGGAGACAATGTTGCTGGTTGACTCCACAATAGATAATAATAAAATAAAATCCACCATTGGCGATCGCATCTCCCACATAAGCCCAATCAAACTTCTAGCTGCGCCTATAAGGGGTGTTTGTTTGTGTTCATATTTTTTGTTCATGAACACAATTATTATTTTTTTGTTTCAAGGAACAAAAAAAGAATAGAAACGCGTTTGTTTACATTTTTGTTCCAAATATATTTTTTTGTTCCCGGGAACAAATTTGGAACAGAAACAAGAAACAAAAAACAAGAAAAACTTGTTTCTTGTTTCTAGAACACTTCCGAGAAACAATTTTTCTCTCTCCTATTTTTTTCTTCTATTTATTTTCTTCTTCCTTTTTCTTTGGCTGGTTGCCGACCCCCGACGAGGCTGAGCGTCACCGGCCCCTAGCGAGGCTCAGCCTCGCCTTGGCTTGGCAAGCTCAGGCTCGCCCAGATCCGACAAGGCCGAGCTCACCCAGCCACTGGCGAGCCTTGCCGTGGTTGGGTGAGGCTGCCGGCCCTCATCAGCCGGTTGCCGGCCATGGCCGAGGCCGGTGACCAGCCAAAAGGAAGAAAAAAGAAAAAAAGGGAAAATAAAACTATTAAAAAATTAAAAGAAACAAAAAATTATACAAGTTTTACCAAATGTGTTTCTATTCTTTTTCTATTCCAAGAACAAGTTTACCAAACGCATTATTCTGTTAAAAAATTGTTCCCCAGAACAGAAATAGTTTTTGAACATTCTATTTCTGTTCCCTAGGACGATTTTTTAAAAGAAATGTAACGCACCCTAAAAGTCTGAAGTCGTGCATTGGGCGGGGAAAAAACTATATTTTCAGCTCACGTGCGGATTTTTGTTTCCCTTTTCCATATTTACAAGACAATCGTCACCCATGTTCTAACAACGATTTAGGCATGCGTTTACTAAGACTTGCTACATTGATTTGATTTCTCTTTGGACCAAGATTAACATTTTTGTAATTCGAGTTTGAGTGCACCGGTGGTATTGTCTGATAAATTTAAGAAAATCTCGAACTTCAAGTTCTCCTAGATGGAGATTATGGTGTGGAAGTGAAGGGTTAGGGTCGTGGTCTCGGCAATCAAGATTGTACTGATCATAGACCTAGAGGAGAGGGTCGTCGAAGTCGATAGGCGAAGGCTTGACCCAAATTGACGGGAAGTTCGATTCCTCCTTGACGTATGCATATACATCAGAGGCTGAATTGTGTAGTGACAGAGCCAGAAATCTGGCTTAGGAAGGCGAGACTCCTAGCACAACTCACTTTAATTTTCAATTCCAAATTTTGGTAATCATTAAGTGATACCAACTTAATTAATTTACAATAATGAAACAAAGCCTAATTATTCATGAAAATGCAACTTTTTTTTTTTGGTCAGATGAAAATGCAACTTACTTTAGCAATTTATAGAGAATTATTAGCAATTTACATCTTACTTTATTCGTATTCATGAAGGAAGGAAGTCAATTTTAAAGGCTGAGTTACAATGTTTAGCTGATATAGTCTTTTGGGTTTAAATCATAAAAATTTGTGTTCCAAAGTACATGAAAAACTAAATATATGTTGGTATTACGTTCAAACTTGTTGGAGATTTTAAGTATCGTTCCTGCTAATTATGGTAAAGATTTGGGTAATCAATAGTCACATTGCTTTTTTTTTTGGGTCGAAAGTCACATTGCTTTGTGAGGGGATTGTTTTACCTTAGAGAGAAACGCACGTGAGAGCAAAACATCATTTTTCTTGCAATTCACATATTTCACAAAACTTCTTACATTCACAGAACATGAACAGTTGACAGCAACAGCAACAGCAGAACTCACGTTCCTACGTACGTTATGTCTAAACACTTCTCTTTCTCATGACCATTTACACCAAACACAGAACTATCATTCTTTCAGTCTCAACAGCAGTTCTACGGCTGTCCCTTGGCCTCGCGGTGCCTCAACCTGTACCTGTCCACGAGGGCCAGCGCGTTGCTCACCACCTGCGCCAGCTCCGCCACCTGCCCCCGCACCGAGTTCTTCACGCTCCCATCCATGTCCGACCTCGCGAACCCGTCGAGGCACGTGTTCTCGTCGGTAAGGGCCCCGCTCACCCACGTCTGCACGTTGCTCATGTGCCAATCGAACGCCTCCCCAGCGGCCCCCTGGCCTCCCATCTGGCCGAGCTCGTCAATCGACTGGCTCAACTGGCTTGCGCTGTGGCCGACGTTCTGCACGCAGTCCTGCACGGCCTGGGACTCCCGGGGGGTGATGCCCCGGTAGTGGGACAGCCGGGCCACGTAGGAGCCGGCAGCATGGGCCCGGTCGAGGCTGACCTGGAGCGCGGCCCGGGCGAGCTGGCGGGGGTCCTGCTGGACGGAGGCGGCGTAGCCAGAGAGGCACTGGACGCAGAGCGCCGGGTAGCGCGTGGACCTGCAGGAGGACTTGATGAAGTCCGTTTTGGGAGCTGTCGCGGGCTGTGAGTTCGATGGTTCGAGGAGCGCCGCGAAGAAGAGGAGGACGTGGAAGAGGAAGAGGAAGGAGAGAGATGGTTTTGCTTTGGCCATGTTCACGTCTGTGTTCGAGGTTAGAGAGGGCGTGTGCGTTTGAGGTTGGAGAGAGTATGTGTGTGCGTGGAGGTGAAAAGGCATTGTAGAGTGCATGGTTTATATCGGTTTATATAAGGAAGTTTACAGAGAGAGGTGCCTACTTGGAAGCTCCACTGGAGTCAATGTTTATCCATGTCGCATTTTTCGTTTATTTATTTATGTGGTGGCAAAAGAAGAAGAAGAAGAAGAAATGCCGTCACGTGACTGCCTGCCGGCCTTTTGAGCTTCCTTCATTTAGGGTTTGCATTTGTTTATGTTCTTAAGTCGGTACCAATTATATTGACCCATTTCGACTTCATTTTCTCCCTTTGGTATCATGCTTTAGATTACTTCAGTGAGAACAGAAATTGGGAGTTCGATTTGTCCTTATACACAAATAAAAAGTGCTTGACTATCCGTTATAACATCATTACTGTGATTTTACGTTCAGTTTATTATTACTCATGTTACCTAGTTTTATTGACGATTTATTGTTTGCATTAAGTTGCATGATAACTATGGTATTTGCTTAATATTAAAATTGGTCTTGATGGAAGACATTATCCGAAAAGGATGCGGACCTATAAATAGGTAATTTAAGTCAAACCTTCTTATTAATCTAAAAATTTGATGATCAGAAAACACACCATCGACGTTGAGAGAGTAATTGGCTAGAGACATTTATTCACCAATCGTTCAAGACTTTGCAAGTATGAGTTTTAAGATAGTTTGGGTGCAGGAGGGCTGACTCCGGAGGAACAACTCTAGAACGATACAATAATCCTATGTATGAACTGGCGACGCCAACCGGCTGAGAACAAGCCTGCCAAGATGGCACTGCTTCTTTCTGGATGCTTCTTCCGTGTCACTCAAATCTCATGCAACTACCGCCATAGATTATACGCGATTCCTCTACGACCGCAGCATTAAAAAATCACAAGTCGACGTCTCTCGCTTCTCAAGAAAGCGCAGACCACGGCCAGACGGCCAGTTGCACAATGTCAAGCCGTCGATTCAAACTTGTTTCGCGGGTCAGGAAGGCACTTGGCACTTGCCTCAGACTCAGAGCAATATAATAAAAACAAGCCACTGCCAGTTATTCAAGCTGATCCTTTTGGTCTTCTAGGGTTCTATTTCCTTGTGTCATCGTGGGTCTGTTGCGCATTAAAAGATCCTGTCTCAGAAATTGCTTGACCAGCAATGCCGTGCTGATTCCCGTCTCTCCCTTGTTCCTGTAATGAAAAAAAAATTGGATTACACAACTTGAGCTATGGCGTGGCACGTTATCCAAACCTTGTCCAAACCTCTAAATTTGGCTTCGATCTTAAGTTTGTCTAGGGTTGTCCAACACCGCCTACTTTCGTGCGTGCACACATAAAGATGACCGTCGAGATGAATTTCGTACCCACAGGTAATGAATTGTGGAATTATATGATCAAGGATCAGCTTCGCTTCTTGATGATATGACGTGTTTGCATGTAACTCAATTCATATACATTTGAAAGACGTGATGTACGGCGAGTAACTAAAGAATTGAAAAAATAAATGAGACGAAAAATGACGGGCATTATAAGGATCGATGGAGGAGGGTATGTTAGGGTTTAGGCTCAAATCACTTCTTTATTTTTGAAATATTTCAACTGTTCGGAAACAGAGTAATAATATGCGCACAGCATGTTTCTTACCGATCACCAAAGAATGAGGGTGTTTGAAATTTAATCGCAAGACTCGACGGCCATTTTAGACGAGGACGAGGATGGTGTGATCAATCCAAAGGATATAATGTCATGCCTATATATTTTGATTTTATTAGCTCATATTAGCTAACTCAAAATTTGCAAAACTAGCTAGAGATCCACATTAAAATTGGGGCTACGTCTTCTTGGGTACGCACTATCGGTCGATTGACTAAATATAACATCGTTGATGATTTTTGTTGGATCGATTGCATTAATGGGGGGAAAATGTTGCCGGTCGACTCCATGTTATCAGAATTCATTAAAAAAAAAAAAAAACTCCACCATCAGTGATCGCCTCTCTCCCACATAAGCCTGGTCAAACTTCCAGCTGCGCCTCTAAAAGTCTGAAGTCGTGCATCGGGCGGGGGAAAAACTTATTTTTTCAGCTCACGTGTTGATTTTTCTTTCCCTTTTCCATATTTACAAGACAATCATCACCCATGTTCTAACAACGATTTAGGCATGCGTTCATCAAGACTTACTACATTGATTTCATTTCGCTTTGTTCAAAGGTTAATGTTTTTGTCAATTCGAATTTGGGAGTACCGCGGCTCTTGTCTAATAAATTTAAGAAAATCTCGAACTTCGAGTTCTCCTAGATGAAGACTATGGTGGAAGTGAAGGATTAGGGTCTCGCCAATCATAATCGTATCGATCATAGATTCAGAGGGGGACATCGAAGTCGAAAGGCAAAGGCTTGACCCAAATGGACAGGAACTTCGATTCCTCCTTGACGTATGCACATATATCAGAGGTTGATTTATGTAGTGATATACCCGGAAATCTCGCTTAGGAGGGGCGAAATTCGAGCACAACTAACTTTAATTTTCAATTCCAAATTTTGGTAAGCATTAAGAATACCAACTTGATTGATTTACAATAATGCAACGAAACCTAACTATTCATGAATATGCAACATGCGGTCGAAATATGATTAAAGAGTACAACATTGTATATGTGAAAATAAAGAATAATCACTTGGGTGTATTCGTTTTCCACGAAAATAAAGAATAATCACTTGGGTGTATTCGTTTAGTGGAAAATTAGTGATTTGAAAAAAAAAATTCTGAAGAATGATCACTTGTAACGTTTACAAAATTAAATGTATGGAAAATATTTTCATTTCCCACGAAAATAGTTAGACACAGATTGTTATCGATAATAAAAATATTTTCCATTGATTAATTTTTCTAAACAATATAAACAATCATTTTTCGGAAAATATTTTCTAGATCACTCATTTTCTGCTAAACGAACACCTTCGAAATTTGCATCTTACTTTATTTGTATACCTGAAGGAAGGAAATTGATTTTAAAACTGTGTTACAATGTTTAGTCGATATAGTCTTTTGGTTTTAATTCATAAAAGTTCGTGTTCTAAAGTACGAGAAAAACTAAATATATGTTGGTATTGCGTTAACGTAGAAACTCAAACTTGTTGGAGATTTAATGTATCGATCCTGCCAATTGTGGTCAATAATTGGGTAATGTTAAGTCAAATTGCTTTGTGACGGGAGTGTCCTTACTTCTTCCTTAGAGAGAAAGGCACGGGAGAGCAAACATCACTTTTCTTGCAATTCACATATTTCATGAAACTTCTTACGTTCACATGACATGAACAGGTGACAGCAACAGCAGAATTCTCGTTCCTACACACGTTGTATGTCTAAACACTTAATCTTTCTTATCACCATTTACACCAATCCCAGGACTATCATCTTCCCACCGCGATGCCCTGATCTAAGGCTGTCCTTTGGTCCTGCGGTGCTTCGACCCGTAACTGTTCACGAGGCCCAGCGCGTTGCTCACCACCTGCGTCAGCTCCACCACCTGCCCCCGCACCGAGTTCTTCACGCTCCCGTCCATGTCCGACGTCGCGAACCCGTCGAGGCACGTGTTCTCGTCGGTAAGGGCCCCACTCACCCATGTCTGCAAGTTGCTCATGTGCCAATCGAATGCAGTCCCCGCGGCCCCCTGGCCTCCCATCTGGCCGAGCTCGTCGATCGACTGGCTCAACTGGCCCACGCTGTGGCCGACGATCTGCACGCAGTCCTTCACAGCCTGGGACTCCCGGGGCTTGATGCCGTGGTACTGGGACAGCCGGTCCACGTAGGAGCAAGAGGCGTTGGCCCGGTCGAGGCTGACCTGGAGCGCGGCCCGGGCGAGCAGGCGGGAGTCCTGCTGGATGGTGGAGGCGTAGCTAGAGAGGCACTGGACGCAGAGCGTCGGGTAGCGGGTGGCCCCGCAGGAGGACTTGATGAAGTCCGTATTGGTAGCCGTCGAGGGCTGTGAGTTCGACGGTTCGAGGTGGGCCGTGAAGAAGAGGACGTGGAAGAGGAAGAGGATGGAGAGAGATGGTTTTGCTTTGGCCATGTTTATGTCTGTGTTTGAGGTTAGAGAGAGTGCGTGTGCGTTCGAGGTTGGAGAGAGTACGTTTATGTGAAAAGGCATCGGGGAGTGCATGGTTTATATAAGGAAGTTTAGAGAGAGAGAGAGAGGTGCCAACTCGGAAGCTCCACTCGAGTCAATGTTTATTTTTGTCGTACTTTGCATGTATTATAAGAAGTTCACAGAGAGAGAGAGAGGTGCCAACTTGGAAGCTCCACTAGAGTCAGTGTTTATCTTTGTCGTACTTTGCATTTCTATTATTAATTCATTTAGCGGCAAAAGTGTCGGAAAATTAAAAAATGAAGTCACGTGACTGCCTGCCTGCCCTCTTCACCTCCCCTCATTTATGTTCTTAAAGTCGGTAACATGAGACTCGACCTATTTCGACTTCATTCCTAGATGGTGTCGTGCTTCGATTACTTCAGCAAAAACAGAAATCGCGAGTTCAATTTGTCCTAATACACAAACGAGACTGCTTTGTCTAATGCTAGACTAAGCGGTATCGACCAATGGTGTTTGGCTTATCAAGTGACGGGAGAGAAAGGTTCTTGTGTCAATAAACTAAACTAACCGCTTAATAAGAAATAACGACATCCATAGGGGTCCTATAAAAACAAAAAATGGGTTCCCGGACGGTTTTCGGATTCCATAAAATCCATCGCCCTAACTTTGTGATATCAAATTTTGCAACTTAGGAAGTTAAAATCTAAGTGTTAGTGTAAGTTAATAGATTGGCGCAATATCTCTAGGGTTTAGATCAAGAAGTGTTGGGAATTTAGGTTTAATTTGGATTAGCAAGATATCTTGAGTTTGTCCAAAGTCCTTAAATCCCCTAATCTTGGGGCAATCTCTTATATGGACAAGGCTTTGTTGTTTTGTAGTTGCCACTAAATCCGTTGTGGGGCGATTTTTGCTTCTAACAGAAAAACTAATGAACTTCGAAAATAAATCGCGCAGAGTCTGATGTCGGTGGAGAAATTAATGTCCGAATGGATTGTGACTATGCATAGATCACCTAAAGAAAGAATACACGACATCTAAGCAAGCAAGGACATATTCAAGGTTTATTCAAACGTCAAACCACAAGAGAAAAGCAAAACAGAAAGGGTGCGTACAATGTACATGGCCTTACCCGAGCATTTCCATTTCGATCGTCTTTAATATTTGAACTAGTAGCGTTTTCTCTTATTTTAGCTTGGTCGCGACCTCGAGCATAAAGATAATTGTAAATTATGCTTTGAGAGGGTGCAAATATTATTTCTTTCAAATCTTAATAAACCATTGTTGATAATGGGACTATTTTATGTTGAGTAACAATTCTGGGTGATACAAATAATCGTTTTATTAGGTATTCTTCAAATTATTCATTTGCAGCGAAACAAATTGATTCTGCGTGAAACGAAAGCTAATTGTAAATTATTCTTTGGGACAGTTGGATACAGGAGGGCCGACACTGGAGGAACAACTCTACAACCAAAAAATTACAATAATCCTATAAAAATGAATTGAGGACGCCAATATCCAGCCGAGTAGATGCCTCCCAAGGTGAGTTCTCTTCCTTTCCGGATGCTTCCTCCAAGTCGCTCGATTTCATGCAGCTACCACAATAGATTAACGCATAATTCGTGCGCAACCGCAGCATTAAACAATCGAAGTCCACGTTTCCCGTATCTCGAGGATCGCAGAAGATGGCAAATTGCACAATATCAACCCGTCAGTTAGATCCCCTTTCACGTGTCTGGAAGTCACCTACCACTTGCCTCGAAGCATTAGAATAACACGGGTTGGCAATTAAAAAAAAAAAAGAACTGCCGGAGCCAGTCATTTAGAAGCTGTTCGTTAGGTCTAGGGTTTCCATTTCGTTTTGTCCTTGTTGGGTCGGTCCCTGCATTAAAGATTTCTCTTGGAAATAGTTTAACTGGCAATGCCGGCGCCGATTCCCTTCTCTCCCTTGTCTCCGCCTGCAGCTGGACATAGGTTTCTGACCAATCTTTTAGTCCCTGTTCAAACCAAAACTTACTTGAACATTGAGGTTATCCATGTTTATCCGCAGCTGCCCTACGTTCATGAAGTTGACTGTCGAGATGAATTCGTATGCTACACAAACGTTTCTTCTTCTATGAGTTTGAACGTTCTTTTAAACACTTTTTCTCGCGTGGAAACCGGTTCATATACATACGAAAGACGCGTGGATGTACGACGAGATATCCCAAGAACGAAAAGGTAAGTAGAAAACATGAAATAACAGGCATGATAAAGATCGATTGAAGGGAAGGTTGGGGTTCAAGCAGATGGCATTGGGTTGGATAAATTGCAAGTCTTGACAGCTATTTTAGATGCGAATCTCGATATAATATTGTCATGGCTATATATTTTGATTTTATAAGCTTGTGTGAGCCAACTCAAAATTTTAAAAACTAGCTAGTGATCCATACTAAGATTGGGGCTACATCTTTCTAGGCACACGCTATCGATCCATTGACTGAGCCCGATATAGTCGTTGATTTTTGTTGGGTAGACTGCATTGATTGGGGGACAGCGTTGCTGGATTGACTCCATTTCATTAGTAGCTGCAAAAAGAAAACGAAGGAAGACGAAAAACAATGAGAAAAAACCTCCACCATTATTGGTCGCATTTCCCACACAAGCCTGGTCAAACCTTTAGCTATGCTTTTTCAAGTCTGTAGTCGTGCAATCCCTTGAGCTCGCGTGTTACATTTTTCTTCTTTCCCCTTTCCATATTCACAAGACAATTTGGAAAAATAAAAAATCATGGGTTTGCTTTAGCATTACACATGTTCTATCAATGGTTTAAACATGCGTCTATTATGAGTTGTTATAATGATTTTGCTTTTGATTTTGGATAAAGATGAATGTTTTTTATATCAAGCTTGAATGTACAGTGACTCACATTTGATAAATTTAAGAAGATCTCAGATTTCAAGTACTTCTAGATGGAGATTGTGGTGGAAGAGAGAGGCTAGAGTCGAGGTTTTGACAGTTGGGACTCTACCCATCGTACATTTAGAGGGAAAAGTACAAAAAAAGTTATAAATCTATTGCATTAGTACTAATTTAGTTATAAACTTTTCAATTAGATCAATTTAGTCCTAAATTTTCTCGCATTTATATCAATTAAGTCAATCCAATCAATTTATGTCGGAAATTGTTGGTATGGACACCGATTGTCCTATTGACACGATTGGCTTTTAATATAATTTTTAATTATTTTTCGATTTTTTTTTTTAATTTTTGAATTTTGAATTTTTTCTCTTTTTCTTCTTTTCTTTTTTCCCTTTCCTTTTTTTTTTTTTTTTTCCTTCTTTCTTCCTTATCTTCCTCCACCTGCCTCCGGCCAGTGAAGGTTGCTGGTTGCCAGCAAGGGTGAGGGTCAGAATGTCCCCGCTGGCCACAAGCAAGACTAGCCCTTGCCGGCCCTTGGCGAGGGCTGCCGAGGGCTGGGTGAGGCCACCTCTCACCGGATTCAGCAAGGGGACCATTGCCTAGCCGACGCCAAAGGCCGGCAAGGGCTGGCGAGCTGGCGAGCACTGGGAAGCCCTCGCCAGCCTCCCCTGGACGAGACAAAACACAATGAGAGAAAACCTCCCCCATTATCGATCGCATCTCCCACATAAGCCTGGTCAAACCTTTAGGTATGCCTCTTCAAGTCTGCAGTCGTGCATTGCGTGGGGGAGAAAAACTATCTTTTCGAGCTCACGTGTTGATTTTTCTTTCTCCTTTCCTTTTTACGAGGTAAATTGGAAATAAAAAATCATGGGTTTGCTTAAGCATCACCCGTGTTCTACCAATGGTTTAAGCATGCGTCTATTAAGACTCGTTACTGTGGATTTTGCTTTCGATTTTCGATAAAGATGAACGTTTTTTATTCCGGTTTGAGTGTACATTGACTTACGTGTGACAAATTTAAGAGATCACGAATTTCAAATACTTCGAGATGGAGATTATTGTGGAAGAGAAAGGGTAGAGTCGAGGTCTCGACGGTCGGGACTCCACTCATCGTAGATATAGAGGACGGATTGTGAAATGCGAAGGCTCCACCCAAATTCACAGCAAATTTGGTTCCTCCTTGGTATAATTAGATAGATTTAGAGGCTGAATTACGCAGTGATGAAGCCAGAAATCTGGCTTGGGGGAGGGTGACATTTATAGCACAACCGACTTTAATTTTCAATCCCAAATTTCTGTAATGCAATGTCGACTTAATTAATTAATAAATAACGCAACAAAACCTAACTATTCGTGTGAATTTAATAATCTTTAAATCTTACTTTATCTTTATTCATGAAGAAATGAAATCGATTCTAAAAACTAAGTGAGTTGAAAAGAAAAGAATTCATTCAAAACCAATGTTGAGGTGATACGGTCATTTGAGTTTGATGGATTTAATTATATGGGCCTAAGTTGGCCCAGCCACGATGGGCCTAAAGGCCCGGCCCACGGGAATAAGGCCCGTGGAAGGAGGAACATATAAAGGGATGAGAGAGAGGGAGAACATACCTTTTTGCATTTTTACATACGTTCTCCTTCTCTTCCAAAGTGCTCTCTCTCTTCAAGACGAAGAACAAAGTCAAGAAGCGACTCCGTCTTCCCTTCACGGCGATTTGTCGTCATCGGATCGAACATGATCGAATTCTCTTCCTCTTTACGGCATCGGTGTCTAATCTGTGGCTAACAAAGTACGCTCGAATCCGTGGTGTGCTTTACGATCGGTGATACGTGATTTCTTCCCGGGCTTGTCTTCCGCATTGATTTAGGGGTTCGGTTTTAAGTGTCGAATCCGTTATCGGGGATCCGTCGATCCCAACATTGGTATCAGAGCCTTAGTTCACGTTTTTCCCGACCAATTTGATGTTTATGATTGATTTTTTCGCAAAAGCATTTCGGCCGTATGGATCGGGGCGAGAAATCCCGACACCCGAGCGACTTCAAAGAAGAGAAGTTTGTGAGTGCATGGAGGAATGGCGATAGCATGGCTACATGAGAGAGATCAAGTTCTCTAAGCATAGTTAAGTTTTTAACGAAGTTGTCTACATCGCTCAACTCAAGAGTGGACAACTCAGAAGACAAGTCAAGAGAAGTTAATCTCGAGAGCTGTGAGATATCCAAGGGGACTTTCCCAATAAAGTCTGAATTTGAGAGATTAAGGTACCGTAACTTGGAAAAATTGTCGAAAGCATGTGGGATTGAAGAAAAGTTGAAGTTATTCAAAGCAAGATTGAGTGATTCTAAGTGGAGTAAGTGAAAGATGCTGGAGTTGGAATTTATGGTACCAAAGAGACAGCTGTTGCTAAGGTCAAGGACTATTACATGACCGTTGGCCTCGTCGCACTCTACCCCGTCCCATGAGCAGCAATCTCCATGTCCATCAAGTGACCATGATTCAACCTTCGGATAAAAACAGTGGCAATCTGCTTTATTGGTTTGAAAACTTCCTTTGAATTCCATCAAAGCATAGCTCTCATCCGAATGGAATAGTGGCTTAGCAAGTGAAGCGTGAACCATCCCGAGAAGCACGGTCCAAGTAAGAATCGCAAAGAGTAAGGATGCCAATATATTTTTTTTTTTTTTGTTACTGGCGTATGTAAATGTGCGCCAGATGAAGTGCAATTGAGAAGCTTTTATAGACAGCAATAACCAGTCACATTCAATGAAAGTTCGCGCTACTTGCATCGCACGGTATATAGGAAAAGAGCAATTTACTGTATCCCCACATCTCGAGCTAATAACAAACCTACTTGTTGACACGACTCGAAGAAAATCGGATGGTCAGCTTACAATATAGTTAAATGTCACTTTCCAGACACTAACGTCGAAAGTGCCGACAATGCAAGAGTCGTCGAGATCCCAGGAGGTACCTAATACACTTTTCTCTCCAAAGCCATCTTTCAAATCTTTGAATTCTAGAATCGTTTTCGTTTTTCTACCGAGACCTTTACATATGCACTGACGTTTTTTCCTTACGAGAGACTATCTAAGGACAATGTGGCAAATATTCTCCGAAGATCAAGCCTATTAGTAAATGATATAATTTATAATAAGTTGAAAGATGGAAAAGTTTTCTTGACGTGTGTAGTACGGGTTTGTCTGCTAGTTTCTAGTCGTATCTGCAGGGTCCACTGAGACCGCGTTATACATCTATGCCAAAAAGAAAAATAAAAAGCGAAGACCAAACTTGAAAAATACTATGAAAAAAGAAGAAGAAGAAAGTCTTTGAAATTGGCTTAGAATTAAATGGATAGACTAACAATGTTATCTAATGGGAAGCATCAAAATGACATCAGTGATAAAGCGAGTGAAAATTGTCTGAAAAAAGTCCTAAACTTATTGTATAACGCCCAATTCAGTCGTCAACATTTCAATTATGCCCATTTAATCTTTGACGATTTACCAATTTAGTCATAAATCTTTTAAGTTACCAATATAATCATTTCGACTAATTTTGATTGGAAATCACCATGGCACAACCAATGCTGACATGGATTATTTTGTAATTTTTCAAATATTTTCATAAGTTTTTATTGATTTCTTTTTCTTTTCATTCATTTTATTTTTTTCATCTTCACTGGCCATTGGTCGAGGGTAAGTGAGGGTGTCGTGGGACTAGACACGGAGTCATAATTTGAGCTGAGCTGGTGAAATTCAGTGACGATAGGTGGAATCAGAAAACTCTTTGCGTGAGAATTCTGAACAACCTTACACTAGGTGGAGTGTATATTAGTCGGTATTAAGTTTAAAAAAGCAGAGAGTTCAATTTATTTTGTCAAATTGTTTTCTTGAGCTTTTCCGATGATTTGTTATTTGGACAAGAGAAACAAGAGTCTCTTGCTAACTAGTGATAATTTTATCAGATATTAAAGGTAATTTATCATCAAGTGCTTTTTCACAATAATATTCAATTAATTTTGGCTTCCCTTATATTTATGCAAAATTTTTGAACGATTGAAAAATTCACCTCAATCACATAGGTTTTCTTATAGAGGAAGGCGCATACGTAAAGTCAATTTTTTTTTTTCAAAAAATCGCATTTTCTTATCGAAAATATCATAAGAAAAAATATAAGTGAATATAATCATCAATACATATAAAATATGATCTAAAAAATATAATTAGACGATTATCTCACTAAGGTACTAGTAAAAGAGCACCCCGTGCTCGAGTGTTTAAGGAACACATAAAAGGATAAATATGTGGAGGGAGAGATTTCACTTTAATATAGCAGTTTGATTTATTATTAGTTTCATCTTTCGAAAATTAGATATATGTTGTGGTAATATCAAATTAGACTCTATGCAGCTTTGAGACCAAAGACACTATCATAACTAATACCAATAATTTTGGGGGTCAGGATGAATTATTGGCCGCCAAATAAGACCTTTGAGGGCACGTTTGGTTATCGGGAATGAAGCTGGGAATGGAAACCCAATTCCCTTTCACGATATTGTTCCGCAAAATTTGAACGAGGCAAAACATAAGAGAAAAACAGAACTGAAAAGTTATGCATTACCACACGGATTTTGTTAATATAACTATCTTTGGGTTATTATTCAAATCATAGCTTATTGTAAATCACAATTTTTTTAAAAATGAACATCACAACAATTTATAATTATTCATTATTTGATTTTTTATGATTCATAATAAACTGTTATTCTCATAATAAATTAAGGACAGTCACCCAATCAATTTTCTTTCCATATGAAGTGAGAATGAATGGGAATAGGTTAATAGAAAAGACAAGCAGGCAAGCAAGAACCATCGATACTTGCGACCCAAGTATTGTCGTTTCAAGAAGACTTCGATTTTTTAGCATTTACAAGAACCACCGAAAGACATGAGATTCCATCAGACCCTGTGTCTTTTCTTCTCCCTTTCTGCGCAACCGCAAGCTGCAGCTGAAAAATATTTTCCCAGGAAAAGTGCCGACGCATCCCCACCGAACCCCTTCATTAATTTCCGGGAAAAGAAAAGCACAAACGAGAAGAAGAAAGAGAAGTGAAGGACGCCTGTCCCCCCTGTTGGTTCGCGTTTCGCGGCCATCAGAAGAACCATTTTCTAAGTCTTTTACGACAAGACCCATTCCAATTTCGATGAGGAATGGTGCGTTGTATTATATCGTGAGATGGGACTATGAGACTTGATCAAATGCGCTTTTAGACTCCATTTAGTTTTGAGATAAAAAATACTACGTGAAGTAATTCGACCAAAATAAATATTGAACCGTAGAAAGGGTATTTTGATGTATCATCACATGAAGTACTAGTAAATTAATTACTATTCAGATACCTCAGAGCTCGTTTCGATTCCTTTTATTTTATTTGGATTGTCTCAATTCTCATGCACCAAATGGGGCTTTAGGTTCTTATTCATTTACGCCAGTACTTGACGAGTTTATCAAGAATTAAGTATGATTGTTACAAGCACATGCACCTATGGACTCAACCACAAACCCACAAGCAGCATCACTTGTCCATTGATGTTCTTATTGTGCACCTATGGACTCAACCACACCCTATTCCCTTTTCTTTTCTCTGTTTTTACGTTTTTATTGCGTTAGGGTATGTTTGGGGGCTTTGACATGGTGTAGCGAGAGTTCAAAGAAGATGAATGCGTGGCGTGATCTCGTGCGTGAGACGACAAATAGGTACATTGTGAGAGACGGCAAATCACAGCCGATTGTGAAGGTGAACTTAGCATAATGCGTGAAGGTTGGCTGATAATGCTATGGCCCGCTAAAGAGAACCTTCAATGTCAAAAGTTTGGAAACTTTATTTAGAGCTGTCGGTTACAGTTTGTAGTGATGATCACGTCTGTGCTTACATTCCAACGTGACTTTTTGCTAGTAATAATAAGATAATGCAAATTTACTTGACTGATTGGAAAATGACCACCCCCACCGGTGGTAGGCTAGTGTTATGTGACTAACATTCCAATCAGCGACCATTAAGGTGGCAAACAGGTCGGCTCGGCCTAGACACAACAAGGCATTGTTTCCAAACTCTTCATATTTCTAAAATTTTTATTTTTTTTTCTCTTTTTTTTTTCCCATTGTGGCCAGCAAGAGGGCCACATCCCTCACCAGCCACAATGAAGAAAAAAGAGAAAAGGAGACAGAGAAAAATAAGATATAAAATACATATAAAAAAAATCAGAATTTAAAAAAAAATAG
This sequence comes from Eucalyptus pauciflora, assembly GCA_007663325.1. Taxonomy (NCBI): domain Eukaryota; kingdom Viridiplantae; phylum Streptophyta; class Magnoliopsida; order Myrtales; family Myrtaceae; genus Eucalyptus; species Eucalyptus pauciflora. Next base: position 3,621,391 of record VMYD01000006.1, on the reverse strand, counting down.
AAAAATTATTCACATTAGCATTAGTCGTGTCAAGTAAGTCCACATCAGCGATTTCCAGCCAGAAGTAGCCATAATGCTACATTGACAAATCATCAAAATATTTAAGATTGCATCAGTCAAATTAAAAAAATTAAGATTGAATTGTCATATGTACTACATATTTAAAAAATATTTGGTAATTATCTCAATGGTACCCAAAGTTTTACATTCCTTTTGTTATTTTGTTTATCTTCCAAGAAGAGTGTCCTTTATTTACGTGAACTAAAAATTAATGGATGGTAGACCAATTGGCATGTAAGTTACTTTATATTTTCTCTTGATCATAGAAAATATTTAAAACCTCTTTTCGTGGTTCTGTTGATTTTTCGCATTATTGTAGTGGTACACTAAATATTTGATTAATTTACACGTCTCCTCCCGAGTTCCTTCTCTAACAATTCTCAACTGCACAAAGAAAACGAGAATGACTTCTCAAACAGTATTGAAGGAATTCTTGTCGGCGGAAGACGACTTACTTGATTCCAATGCGCAAACAGCAAATAGTCCCGGATCGAATGTTGAATTGCGAACCAATCACGAACAACAATGCCTCACGTTGGTCTGGATGCAATCACAAGGAAAACACCCGATTTCCACAGCGTAAATGCAAACCGTTCTTCAAATTGATGATTGAATGCTCCTATCTTGAAGATGGAATTTTGAGAGAGATTTTGGTGCGAATGAATTGACAACCCGTCCAACGGTTGTGTTCGTGAGATTTTATACGTCTCCCTTCGTACCCCTCCATTGGTGACCTTCCATCGTAACGCATCAAGGTGAACCAGTGCGTTCCGTTCGCACCCCATCATGGACGTACCGGTTGAAAGAACTACATCTCCCACTCGGACATGATGGACTTGATAGCGCTCTATCAAGAATATAAGGCAAGGCATTCAATCATTCATCAACTTTACAGAACAATTCATACTGGCAAGTAAGCCGTGCGACCAGTGAGTACACATGCACTTGGGAGCTCAAATTATGCACCTGTTAGGGATGACATAATAGCTACAACCCGAAAAGAAAAATAAACAATCGATGTCTCACAGTGCCCCAGACATATCTTGTTACATCAATTCAAGTATACCTATCCCTTAATGGCTATACTTGATTATCCTCTAAAACACCATGTATTTACAATTATATCCGCAACCACATAAGGCGATATAATTGGTCGACTAGTAAATACATGTGACAGATGTAAAACAACAATAGTCTTCCTTCGCACTCATGTCTCTCTCAATTTTAGAACAACTGCTTTCCTAGACACGTCCCATAGGCCATATCTATTCATGATCGCCCGTAACATGCTAAAGTAGCAACATTGATCTTTCATTTCGAGAACATAGTCAGAAGTAACATAGGGCACGAATTGAGGCAAATAATAAGTTACCTCAAGGGCTCACACAATGGGTAAATAGGGATGATTTTACTCACCTTCCCTTGTCGGTCAAACAATGCACATGTAGTATGAATTACATGCTATAGTGGCTTTCTCTTTCTATAAGAGCGTATGTCATTTCTTAAATATATCCACTATACGGATCTTAGCCTAAACATAGTCACGTGCTTCTCAAGTACTCATGTTTAACTCGAGTGATATATTAGCTCGCTTTCTATAGCGCCCAATTAAGTACTCACATCCGGCATTTTACAGGCATACATGATTGTGGGACTATCATGTTCAGTCTTAAACAAATCACAGACCTCATCTTGACTCCAATCAAGGCGACATATTTTATGTACTAGACTTGCTCTTTAGCATTTATTTGTACATAACGTCTCATCTCAACGTGCTAACTATAGCACTTGAGGCGATTGCTCGTGTGAGTAAGCCAATCATTATCTGCTGACATACTTTCCAATTATATATGTGTGCTTGTGCTAGTCTCATAATGGATTTGTACTTTTTTTGATAAAACATCAAGTCATTAATAAACAAATAAGTACAATACATATGTCCATAAATACATAAAACAATGATCCTCTACAATAACACATATCACATCCTACGCAAACCTAGTGACATCCTGTGGGTCAAAAATATGTCTCTAGGAATAGCCTTCATAAATGGATCAGCAACCATTCTATTGGTTGAAATGTATTGTAGAATCACTTCTTTCTGCGCTATAATATCTCTGATGAAGTTATTCTTTATGTCAATGTGCTTCGTCCTTCCATGATACTTGGGATCTTTCACATAGGCAATGGCTGCTTGACTATCGCAATAAACTGTCACCGGTCTTGGAATCTCAGTGATAGTGGCTAAATTTTCAAAGAAACGTTTTAGCCATACTGCTTCTTGCACTGTGGCAGAACACGCAATAAATTCAGCCTCCATAGTTGACAAGGCTGTGCATGTTTGTTTCTTGCTATTCCAAGAAATTGCACCTCCATTGAGCAAGAACGCATATCCAGAAGTCGATTTACGCTCATCCAGGTCTCCACCCCAATCAGCATCTGAATAACCTAATAGGCGTAAATCATTCCCTTGGTAACAAAGTCGATAGTCCATAGTGCCCTTCAAGTATCTCAGGATCCTCTTTACTGCTTTCCAGTGTGCTGGACCGGGACTTGATTGAAATCGGCTCACCAATCCCAAGGCATAACATATGTCGGGTCGAGTACACATCATAGCATACATCAAACTTCCGATCGCACTAGCGTAAGGAACAATTTCCATTATTTTAATTTCTTCTGGAGTCTTAGAACACATCTCAGTACTTAGGCCTTCGCCTTGCATGACAGGGGTATCAATGGGATTACAATGCTGCATATTGAAACGTTCAAGAATCTTCATAATATAAGATTCTTGTGATAAAGTAAGGAGTTTCCTTGATTGATCTCTTTCGATCTTAACTCCTAATATATAAGCAGCTTCTCCCATGTCCTTCATTTCAAAATTGGAGGACAACCATTCTTTTATGGTGATTACCATAACCTTGTCATTTCCAGCCAACAGAATATTGTCCACATAAAGTGATAAAATCACAAATTTATCTTCAGACCGCTTGACATATACACAGTGATCCTCTTCGATCATCGTAAAACCATAAGTTGTTATGGCTCGATGAAAACGAAGATACCACTGTCTAGATGATTGCTTAAGGCCATTTATTGAGCGATGAAGTTTGCAAACTTTATGCTCCTGACCTTTAGCTATGAAACCTAATGGTTGTTTCATATAAATTTCCTCATCTAGTTCTCCATTGAGAAATGCCGTCTTTACATCCATTTGATGTAATTCAAGGTCCAAATGTGCAACGATGGCTAGAATAAGACGTATTGAGGCAAACCTTACAACTGGTGAAAAATTTTCCTCGTAGTCTATACCCTCTTTTTGAGTATAACCTTTCGCCACAAGACGAGCCTTATACATTTCAATGGATCCATCCGCTCTTTGCTTAATCTTAAAGACCCATTTGTTTCCAATGGCCTTACGATTGGGTGGTAGATCAACCAAGTCCCAGACATGATTTGTCCTCATTGACTCAATCTCGTCTTCCAAAGCTTTTCTCCATTCTTCCTTATCAGAGGATGAGAGAGCCTCTTGAACAGTCTTAGGCTCGGCATCATCTTTATGAGCAATCATAAATGCTTCCCCTTCAATCTCAAAACGACGACGAGGAATATTTTTACGATTACTTTTACGCAACTGAATTTCTCTTGAATTCAATTCGCCAGACGATGCTACACTCCCACTAGGTCTTTCATGTTGAGGTAAATCTTCATTCCCCTCCATAACATTAGTGGGTGTATTATTAGGATCTTCCATCTCATATAATTGGAAATCCTTATCAATCTCACCTCTACTAGGAAAATCGTTCTCCAAGAACGTGACATCTCGTGACTCCTTTTCGGTCACACTTCCATCAGCTTGTTCGCCTATGAACACATACCCTTTGGAGTGTTCAGAATATCTTATAAAGATACATTTCTTCCCTCTAGGGCCTAATTTGCCATATTTATGGGAAGATTCATGAACATAAGCTGCACATCCCCATGGATGTAGACTACTTAAGTCTGGTTTTCTTCCAGTCCATAATTCATAAGGGGTGGAAGTGACCGATTTTGAGGGCACTCGGTTAAGCACATAGGCAGCAGTCAATAATGCATCTCCCCAAAAGGAGATAGGTAAATTTGCTTGCGCCATCATAGACCTAACCATTTCCAATAGGGTTCTATTCCTTCTCTCAGCTACCCCATTTTGTTGTGGAGTATAAGGAATAGTCAATTGTCTTACAATTCCCTTTTCATCACAAAGAGCCTTGAATTGCTCTGATAGATACTCACATCCGCGATCAGTTCTCAATGCCTTTATTGTTTTGTTCAACTGATTCTTTACCATCGTTATATATCGTCTAAAGCATTCTAATGCTTCAGACTTATGGGAGATCAGAAAGACATAACCGAAACGCGTGAAGTCATCTATGAAAGTAATGAAATATGAGGCTCCATGCCTCGCCCTCACATTCAAAGGACCACAAATGTCAGAATGTATGAGTTGCAATAGAAATTCAGCTCTAGTCCCTTTACTGAATGGTTTTCTAGTTGCTTTTCCCGCTAGACAATGTTCACATACGTGTAGATCAACATTAGTGAGTGACCCTAAAAGGCCTTCTGTAGCTAATCTTTGCATTCTTTGCAACCCAATGTGACCTAATCTAGCATGCCAAGTATTTGCATCAGTCCCAACGTTATCAGAAGACACAATTAAAGAAAAACAACCATCAACATTAACATTGTACTGATCTTAGTCAATGTTTAACACCATAAAACCATTCAATACATGACCTGAACCATAATAAACTGTTCCATACAAAATATCAACACAATCACCATGGAAATTCAATACATAACCTAAGCTAAGAAGAACAACTACAGAGACCAAGTTTCGTCGAATATCTGGAGCATAAAGGACATCATGCAGGAATAGGTTTCGACCACCACGCAAGATTAATTTGCATGTGCCGATACCCTTCACTTCAACTCTTGAGTTATTCCCAGCATATATCCATCTTCTTCCAGGCGGTATCCGACGATACTCCACAAATGCTTCTCGGTCTCTAGCTACATGGTCCGTTGCTCCTGAGTCTACAGTCCACATTGGATGAGATTCAGCAAGCATTACAGTACTAGAAACAAAAGCATTACTCAAAGTAATGGAGTAATAGGGTACCTTTTTTGGCTCAGTGCATTCACGAGCAAAATGACCCAGCTTGCCACAATTGTGGCACTCCATCTTGGCCTTGTCCTTCTTCCCACCACGCTTCTTGCGTCGGAAGGTCTTAGCCCTCTTGGGTCCCTGATCAGTCATCTTCCCTTTGTTGTTGAACTGAAGGTTCCTCTTGCGCTTGAAGCCCAAAGCTTTGCGCGAACTCGTTTCAGCAACATAAGCATGGGTAGAGGATCTTGCAGCCTCTAGGCGCTCATCCTCTAATTCCAAATGACGCGCAATATCATCAAAAGTGACGATGTTCTCACTATGCGTCATATTGATCTTCATATGTTCCCAATTATCAGGAAGAGACCTAATAACAGCTTGAACTTGCTGTTCATCAGTAAGGGAGTGACCTGCCGACTTCAGCTCACGGATCATGTTTGACATCTCCCGAAGATGTTGCCTCATTGTTACATTTGGGCGTTTTCGGAAAGTGTCAAACTTGATGGTGAGTCTCCTCAGCTTAGTGGCAGATGTACCCCCAAACTTATCCTTCAAGGCAACCCACATAGCTTGAGCTTTATCATAACTTTCAAAACCACACATGAGATCATCTTGCATACAGCTCAGCAACGTGATGCGAGCAATGCTATTCTTCTTTTTCCAAGCTTGATAAGCTTCTAGATCTCTCCTGTGTTGAGCTGAAGTTCCATGCTCAGGTTCATCCATGGTGTGGTTGAGGGTTTCCAAAACCTCTTGTTCCTCAAGGATGTACTGAACCTTTCAGTGCCAAATATCATAATTGTCACCGTTCAGCTTCTCACCCTTATTGAGGTCAGCCACAATGGTCTTGGATGCCGATGCCATAATCAATTTCTATAACACATTAACATCATAGACGCAGAATCAATACTAGCACATTTTTCAGAGTGACACACATATTTAATTTGCAGCAAAAACAAACTAAAATACTAATAATTCAACAAAAGACACAGAAACAAAAGTTCACTATGTTCCCAATCAATTTCTATGTATGATTGTTCAATTATCATTAATTAGTTTAATTTGCACAAAATTTTGAGTTCTAGGTGAGGACTCTTTCGAATTCTACCAACCTACGAACTCCCACTAGGAAAAATAATTACATGACTTCATGTAATTTCTACATCTTTCCTTAACACAAAACCATAGCATGATAATAACCAACGTATAAACAACAATCATGCTTCAACTATAATAAAAAAATGCAATTCAACATGTAATGGATTTCCTACCATTGTTCTAATTTTCTAGCAACTAGAAAATTGCAAGTATATTAAAACTATATACTTCATATCATTGAACTAAACTTTACACAGCATATGTAACATCACTTGCACATAAGCTAGCTATTGTATTTTCTAAACTACAAGAAAATACAAGTTACAAATGAATAAACTATTCATTAAACCCCAAAAAATATGCGTACATAGGGTTCCCTACACTTTTTCATACATTTATAAAATTCAAAAATGAAAAATAAATATTCCACAGTGTAGAGGACATCCATACGAACCCAACGCCACCAACCATGCTCCAATTGGAGACCATACGCGCCCCCACGCGCCGCCTGAGTGTGCGGTGCGTGTAGCGCACGCGCCAGCGAGCCAAAAGGCTCCTAGCTGGTCCGACCGGTCATCGGTTCGACTATTGACCGGTCCGACCGTTGACCGGTCAACGGTCAACGGGTCTTGGTCAACGGGTTGCGGGTCGGGTCGGGTCGCCGGCCGGTGATCGGCTGGCCAACAACCGCCGGTGGTGACGTCATCGATGACGTCATCCCGACGGTTAATGACCGTTGGATGACGTCATCCATGACGTCATCGGTGACGTCAGCTCGCGTCGGTTCGCCGACGCGCGCGTGACATCACACGCCGGTTCGGCGAACCAACGCGTGACGTCACGCACTGGTTCGCCCACCAGCGCGTGACGTCACGCGCCGGTTCGCTGGCGTGCCCAGCACGTGCAGCGCGTGGCATCCACGCGCCACGGCTTCTGGCCGCGCGTATGGGCGCGTCTGGCGTCTTCTGTCGTCGTTCGACCCACCGTTGGACTCGTCTCGACAAGTACTTTCATCCCGTATATTCAAAAATAATTTTGGCGCAAAAATTATATCGAAAAATGGCCAAAACCGTACGGGTGTTCGCGACGCCGAGTCCATTCTTCACTCCGATTGAAAATTCGAGTTTTTCATATGGTAATTCCGACCATTAGACATCCAAACAGTGTAGAATTGATACTCTTGATCTTAAAGGTAAACGGGAAAATTCAATGAAAAACAAGGCAGAAATCACGATTGGGCTCTGATACCAATGAAGGAATTCTTGTCGACGGAAGACGACTTACTTGATTCCAATGCGCAAACAGCAAATAGTCCTGGATTGAATGTTGAATTGCGAACCAATCACGAACAACAATGCCTCACGTTGGTCTGGATGCAATCACAAGAAAAACACCCGATTTCCACGGCGTAAATGCAAACCGTTCTTCAAATTGATGATTGAATGCTCCTATCTTGAAGATGGAATTTTGAGAGAGATTTTGGTGCGAATGAATTGACAACCCGTCCAACGGTTGTGTTCGTGAGATTTTATACGTCTCCCTTCGTACCCCTCCATTGGTGACCTTCCATCGTAACGCATCAAGGTGAACCAGTGCGTTCCGTTCGCACCCCATCATGGACGTACCAGTTGAAAGAACTACAGGTATGAAAGTCGCATCTTATCTTTCTTTGAAGAGGGTCTTCTTATTTAAGTTTTTTCGAATTTTTGAACTTCTTATCGTGCCCTTTTCAGAACATTTCGTTCGAAACATCGTGTTCATTCGCCAAAAACTTGGACTCTCTTTATGTTATGTGAAGTATCACAAATGTTGGAATTCTAGTCAGCGGAAGACGACTTACCTTTATCCGATGCACAAACAACAATTAACCCCGGAACGAACGTTGAATTGCGAATGAATCACGAACACAAATACTTCACGTTGGTCTAAATGCAATCACGAGGAAAGCACCCGATTTCCACAACATAAATGCCGATTGTTCTTGTAAAAGTGAAATGGAATGCTTTCTCTCTTTGATGGAAAATGGAAAGGTAAAGGGGAGGAAATTTAGAGTGTAAATTCTGCCAAACCGTTCCAATGGTTGTCATCCCAGAGTCTTTTATATGACTCACTCACACCCCTTCAAAAGGGTGTCTTTTCATCGTAACTTATCAAGACGATACAGTGCGTCCTTATCGCACCCCATCATGGACGTACTAATTTAGTACAACATCTCCCACTCGAACATGATGGGCTTGATAGCGCTCTATCAAGAATATAAAGCATTCAACATTCATCAACCTTACAAAACAATTCATACTAGCAAGTAAGCCACGTGACTAGTGAGTACACCTACACTTGGGAGCTCAAATTATGCACCTGTTAGGATGACATAATGGCTACAACCCCAAAAAGAAGTAAACAATCGATGTCTCATAGTGCCCCAGACATATTTTGTTACATCAATTCAAGTATACCTATCCCTTAAAAGCTATACTTGATCAATTTATTGATTTTATTAGCGGAATAATCAAGCTAATTAGATATTATTCTCTAATTTGAGTTATGGATGATATCTTTGGCAATTCGTTGATATTTTGTAATTAGTGTGATTGTTTTGGTTGTCCTTATTTGAAAATTAAAAAAGAAAAAAAGATTGCTTGTAGATTAATTAGCTCTATTCGATAACATTGCATGTCTAAGTAGATTCTATAATATTCATGATAAGATTCTAATTGAAATTAGGAATTGACATAATTTAATACTTAAATTGAATTAGATATTATCTTTATTCCAAATAGTTAATTTCCATCATTTTTAGTTACGAATTTTAATAAAAAAATATCACATGCATTAAATCATTGCCCGTCAATATAGTTAGGTCATTAAATTTAAATTGCGTGTATAGTTTGTGTGTTAGGATTTTTTTTTTTTAAAGTCTCGTGTATGTTAATATAAACTATTTTTGTATGTCATTGCATGCATTGCATGTAGTTTACCTTTCATTTAAATAAGTGAATATCATGTGCATGTAAGGTATAATAGTTATATATTAATCATTGTCCGTCATTAGAATTAGGTCATTAAATTAAAATCGAGTGCCATATAGTTTGCTTGTTAATTGAAAGTCACATGTCATGTTAATATAAACTATTTTTGTACATCGTGTAGCTTAGCCTTCATTTAAATAAGCGAAAATCCTAAAAAAAAAAAAAAAGTCGAGTGAATTGCGTGATAATCAGAAGCCATATTTAAGTTGAACATGTGTTTCTAATTAATATTTGTTGCTAATGCTTGCGTTCCATCAAGGTAAGTATTTACTCCCTACATTTGCAATTTATTGGTTGCCATGCTTTATTTAGTGTTTAATAATGTCGCGACCTCTTTTTTTCTTTCGACGCCCGATCGGGGCGGGCGCCTCGTGGAGTCTAATGGTTCAGCTATGTTTATTTTAGCCCGAACTCTCCCAAGTCCACCAATTCACGACTTAATAATTTAATGTGTTTAACCTGTAAGTTGATTTTAAAACGGAGTCGCCACTAATCGATTTGGGGTGGGTCGATTAGAAACCCAAGCGAAATACCAGGAGAAATACTCGCTCCTCCACAACCAAAGAAATTAGGATCGGGGACTTAATTACACTAGTCAATCACTAATGCCCTTTTAGTACCTAATCTTGTTTAAACCCTAAGGCTTTTTGGATTTTTGAGGGGTTTTCCATGCATTTGTGAAAAACATTTTTTTGAATCACTTTCTCATTGTTTTGGACATAAAAGCATTTTTGATCTTTTTCTAATCATTTTTTGGCATTTTCTGACTTTTTTGGCTTTTTTGGGAAAATATGAGATTTTTTGACTTTTTGATTTTTTAGAAAATAAAATATTTTTTTATTAAAATATTATCTTTTTAAAAAAAATTATATTATAAACAACTCGGGTTGGATCTAGGGTTCGGCCCGACCCGGTCGTCGACTAGAGATCCGGATGGGCCCACAACGCGGCCCGACTCGGATTTTTTTTTATTGTTTTTCCCTTTTTTAGAAAACAAGCCTAGCCCAAAAATAGGCCCACTTCTCTGAGGCCCGTGCAAATTCAGTCCACGTGTGACCTAGCCCAAAGGACCCAAACAGGGAGAAACCTACCCGGAATGGGGCTTCGTCCAACCCGATTCAGACCCGACGAGCACCTCTCTCTGCTCGGGTCTTCGCAACGCTGGTGAGGGCGGTAGAGGCATCGCTAGGTGGGTCGGCGGCGACCACAACGGTGATGCCGATGGTGACGAGGTGAGCAACCACAACCCGGTACGATGGATCGTCGGAGATGGCGTCGTGACTTCGGTCAAGGCGACGGCTTCGAGGGGAAATAACAGTGACTGGCTTCGACACAGCAATGGCAGTAGGGCACGGCCTCGGCAGTGCGACGGCGGCAAGGCATGACTTTGGCATGGCGACGGTGGTAGGGGCTTAACTCGCTCCCAATCAGCCCCCTCTCGTCCAGATCTAACCGTTCTCGCTCCTTAGGCCGACCCTCTCCTCCTCCGCCCTCAGATCTCCATCACTCTCAGATCTCGCTCACTCAACTCCTCTCAGATCTGTCGCCGGGAACCCTTACTCCAACCAGATCTAGATCCAGGTTGGCCGGCTCTCGGACCTCCTCCGATGTCTCTCAGGGGAAGCAACTGAAGCTAACTACCTTGGATCTTCCCCTTGGCCGTGCTCATCCTCCTCGTCATTGTTGTTGGGGTGCCAGTCGACGGAGGTTCGACCTCCAGTCGGCGGGTGTGGCCGAACCGGCGTCCCTTCCACCCACTTGTGCGTCCCGTCGCCGTCAGTCTCTCCGTCTAGCATCGCACACGTTGGAGCTCCCTGCGCATGCTGCTCATCCATGGAGGAAGAAGACAAGAGGAGAGAAGAAGGGGCCGGGCCGAGTCATGTGAGCTGGGTTGAGTCATGGGCCTGTGCGAGAAAAATGAGGGGCTGGGCTGTTTTTGTTTTTTTTTGTTTTATTATTTATTTATCCGAAAATAAAGGAAATTAAAAGGGAAAAGTACATAAACGTAGAAACTAAGGCCTGATTGAAACCTTAATCAAATTTTAGGTGTCAACAGCTACCCCTCTTTGAAGGTGAGTTCGCAGAGGTTGCATTCAAAGACAAACTGATACCTAAATTTTGTCGATGCAATAAATTATATCTTATTTGGGACCTAGTGTCCTATGCTAGGAAGAGCAATATAGCATTATATGTAATAAGACAAATAAGAAGATACTTGTAATTACTTACCAAGCACGAGTAAAATAGGGTGCGAATCTCGAGCTTGGCAAGTATCAGTGCATCATCTTACCTGGTGACGTGAGGAAGTTACTCCTATAAGGCCCGAACATTTCTTCAGTCCCCTTGACGGGAAAGCGCTTTTCCAGGACCTGAACATTTCTTCGGTCGCCTGTTAGAGCAATAAGTGGTTTGTCTAGAACTCGAACCTTTCTTCGGTCGCCTTGATGAGGGATTGCCTTCCAAGACTCGAACCTTTCTTCGGTCGCCTGTCAGAGCAATAAGTGGTTTGTCTAGGACTCGAACCTTTCTTCGGTCGCCTTGACGAGGGATTGCCTTCCCAGCACCCGAACCTTTCTTCGGTCGCCTTGACGGGGAATCGCCTTCCCAGGACCCGAACCTTTCTTCCGTCGCCTATTAGAACAATAAGTCATTTACTCGACCTTTCTCAAGAGATGCACCGACCTTTCTCGGGGCATCGATTTGTTGGGGTGCCTGACCTCAGTCAAGGACACCGGTTGGTACCCGACCTTTCTCGGGAGATGCGCCGACCTTTTCAGGGCATCGTTTTGTTGGGAGATACCTGGACGTTCGTAGGTGTCGGTGGGGCACTTGGGTGATCACAAGTACAAACTCTTGGAGGATACCTGGATGTTCGCAGGTATCGAAGGGGTACCTGGATGATCACAAGTACAAAACTCTGAAGGATACCTGGACGTTCACAGGTATCGAAGGGGTACGTGGATGATCACAAGTACAAACTCTTGAAGGATACCTGGATGTTCGCAGGTATTGAATGGGGTACCTGGATAATCATAGGTACTAAACTCTGGAGAATACTTGGTTGTCTTTGAAAGTCTCCTAATAGATGGAATATCGAGGACATACCTAGAATATTTGTGAAGGTTTCTCACCTCTTGGTAATGGGAATATCGAGGACGTACCTCACATATTCATGAAGGTCTCCCACATCCTGGTACTTGGGAATATCGAGGACGTACCTCACATATTCATGAAGGTCTCTCACCTCCTACTAATTAGGAATATCAGGGACGTGCCTCGCATATTCATGAAGGTCTCTCATCTCTTGGTAATTGGGAATAACGTGCCCCGCATATTTGTGAAGGTCTCTCACCTCTTGGTAATTGGGAATATCGAGGACGTGCCCCGCATATTCATGAAGGTCTCTCACCTCCTGGTAATTGGGAATATCGAGGACGTGCCCCGCATATTCATGAAGGTTTCCCACCTCCTGGTAAATGGGAATATCAAGGACGTGTACCGCATATTCATGAAGGTCTCCCACCTCCTGGTAATTGGGAATATCGAGGACGTACCTAGGATATTCATGAAGGTCTCCCACCTCCTCGTAATTGGGAATATCGAAGACGTACCTTGGATATTCATGAAGGTCTTCCACCTCCTGGTAATTAGGAATATCGAGGACGTGCCTTGCATATTCATGAAGGTCTCCCACCTCTTGGTAATTGGGAATATTAAGGACATGCCTCGCATATTCATGAAGGTCTCCCACCTCCTAGTAATTGGGAATATCGAGGACGTACCCGAGATATTCGTGAAGGTCTCTCACCTCCTGGTAAAGGGGAATTTGAATGTAGCACGAGGCTTGCCTAGACGGCTGCAAGCTCACAGGCATACAAAGTAATGGAATATTTGGATGAACGCAATATTTAATGGTACGATCAAGGATCACTCAGTTGGTCCAAGTGTGATAAAGCATACCTGGGTAATTGCAGGCGCATAACGCAATGGAATGCTTGAACAGCTACTAATATTATTTGGGGACAACTCGAACAAGTTGAGTGTCATGGAAAGGGAGTATCCGAACGGTGGCCGGTACTCAAAGACAAGGGGATACTTGGATAGTCACAAGCATGCAAACTTAAGGGACGACTTGAATAGGTCGAATGTCAATAAGAGAGTATCTGGACAGTGGTAGGTACTTTAAGACAAAAGGATAGGGATATGCTTACCTGGCAATATCTCTGATCACTGAGAGTACGTCAGCTATTTACACAATATGCACACATGTACACAATGATTGTTTATGCTGTAAATTCATAAATTCAAATGTAATTTATGCATGACAATTTTGTTAGTTTTGTACCATTTGAATTCCACTGGAGAAGATTTTGAAAGACATCCTTCATTTATAATGTAGATGTCTTGGACATGCTAGATGAGGGACTTTCAGTCTGAAAGGACTTTCCGCTCACTCTTATGGAAAAGGCTATCCTGACCATTGATGCAGAATTTATAAGGACCACACTATCTCACTATCATCATGTCAGCAGGGGTCCGAGTATTCTCGCAAACGGTACAACTTTACCAATATGAGAGGTCTTTGTTGAGACGGTAATGTAGGCTTGGTTATTGGCTTATCAACGGGGACCATCACGGTCAAGGCTTATAAATGGAACGGTGAACAATCATCTCCGGGTTTGCAAGTTAGGAACCCTACGAAAAGAGATAGAATAGTCTTGCTCGTACTTCTTCGAGCGATCCTTTATAGACATATGAAATCCTACATTAATTGAAGTTCCCTAGTCTAAAGAGACTTTTACAATGGGACACAATGTAGGCTTGACTCATGTGTAAAAGGGTGAGAGCTGGTGATTGCTTGGCATTTGTCACCGGTCTTTCTTCTTACTGTCAATTGAACCACAATAACAACTTTTGTTTAGAAGCACCAATGGCTAAAATTCATTTTTTCGTCTGGGGGGCATTGGCCTCGCTTTTACTAGGCTTACTGCTTTTTTATGCCCCTAATTTTTATTCCAATTTTTCACTTATGGGCATTGACCTTGCTTTTACCAGGTACACTGCTTTTTCATGCCCCTAGTTTTTTTGTTCTTTGTTGCTTGAAGAACTGATCTAGGCAGGTTCAAGCAAACACCTTCGTTAGACTGTTGAGTCTTCATCTTTTGCCGCCCCTCCTGATTATGCTGCCCGAATGGCAGTAACTTCTGTTTTGCCTCCATGTGAGGGTGAAATTACAGACACAATTGGGTTGTACAATGAATACAAGTGCGTAAAGAAAGAATTTTTTTTCATCATTCTAGGGCACTTAAATTAAGGCGAATGTTTATATGCAATAAAGACACTCGAAGATTGATACAAGTGCGAGCAAGAAAATTTCTATCCCTTTTCTCACCTTGTGATGCTGATTTGCCTCGTCTTCGACATGCCCCAATGTGGGGTGATTCTTGATGAGAGAAGTTTCACCAGTGTATGAGGCTCAAAAAGGGGATGATTAATGAACTATCTCTCACTGTTTTGATTATCACACCATTTGTGAGAAAACTCTTTACCCTGCAGTCATGGAATCTTCTGCACTCATCTCACAAGTGTATGGATGGGGGATTGTGTGTAGGATATGGCTTGCTTGTCATCATTCTGACGCGCCTCATCTAGCATGCTCAACTAATCTTGTATTCTTCACTTAGCTGTCTATTCTAATAATTCTCAATGGAATAAGTGATTTAGACAAACAAAATCATCATGCAAATTTCCATTTAGAGAAGACATGTAGCATTTTTTAAGTATGAGAGAGTTTGTACTCTCAAAACAAATGAATGATTTTTACTAAAGAAACCCTATTGACAACTTTAGGGGTGTTTACTTTGCGAAATTGTATTTACAAATGTGTTGAATTTTGAACATCAGAAGAGTTATTCACAAATGGTTTTTTACAAATGAGTGTTGATGGGTTGTCTCTATTGAATAAGGAGATGACACATGAATGATCAGCTAAGGGTTTGGGACTCTGAACGGGCATCTCTGTTTTTGCCCTTGCAGAAGAGAAGATGTGGAAATAGATCAATTAATAGGACCAAGATCACACGTGATTTGAGGCCTGAAAGGTTTCTGTCATTTGCTTTGGCGATACTTGAGACACCATTTGGCTTGGGAGAGCTTATCATGGTCCGACATGCCTCTCATTGATTTGTTTTCTGCATCTTTGACGATCAGGTGATCATGCAACAGACAAGAGGGATCATGTTAGCTAGAAGCTCTTTCAAGAGTGGAATAACTTGGAAGCGATACAACATTACCCTTCACTGGTTTACAGATGTTTGAATAGACCTGAAGCACGAGGAGGATATGAATTCATGTAATTTTCACTTTGTTAGGTCATTTGCTCTCTTGTAATTTGTAGGTGCAAGAGAAGCAAATTTATTTTATTTATTTTTTATTTTTTTCAAGCGGCTAACTGTCGTGTTGAGGATTCGAACCCCTGACTTCGGACCATTTTGCTTCTTCCCGAGTAGCACTTGGCTAGAGGTGCCGACAGTGTCCATGGGGGGTGCTTCTTTTTTCATTTGACCAAACCGGCTCTTGAATGACACGTCCTTTCATACCAAGTTAGGTAAATCAATATGGGTCACTTGGTTTGCTCAAATTAACCATTAAGCTTGTTTCTTGAATCCTATGCTTCCTATCAATAGGAGAAAATATGTCAAAAGTGAATTCAAATATTGGGAGTATTGGAAACGATACCAAATTAATTTTCCCCATAGTTTATATTTGCTGACTCCTAGGGATATTGAGAGTCAATGAAGGCCTTTTGTTTTTGACACAGTTCAACGTTTCCTTCAATTGGCCTTTCTCATTTGTGACCATGTATGCATGATTGCTGGTCGTCGATTAATCTTCAACGCCTTCCTTCTGTGGAATTTTTCTTTTGTCTTTGATTATAGCCGCATTGAGCAGAAAGTCACGTACCTCAAGCTTCTATGGAATCTGAGATGGACAATCAAAAACCTCCAGTTTTCTGATGGCAATTATTTTTTTTGAAGAATACGTGTTTGGAACACGGAGTGAAGCTTCCAGACTCTAGAGTCATTGTCTGGAGTGGGGGCTATAGATCGCCTTGACTGTCTGGATTTTGTCCCTATTGACAGTAATCAATTCAATGGAAGAGAAGAAATTTCTTCCTTATGCTTCTGAGCTTGTCGAAGCTGGAAACCAGAACGTCTAGTTGTTTGGGCACGTCGTGTGACAAGATATTCCTTCGGTTTAGGAGAGAGTTGGACAGGAGCGAGACATGTTGTGCATGCTTCGAGTTCAACTATATGCCCGTACCTATTACGTATCCTGTAAATAGAAGAGAGGGGACGTCATTCTCAATACTACGTTAAGGGAATAAGGCTTACCTTCTTTTGAAACAGGATGCTCCTTCCTGTTTACCCATGCTTTCTTGAAAAGGTGTCTTTGAATTTGGTTTGTTCACACGATGTGCCAGTTTCAAATGCCTTCTGTCATACTAAGTCAAAGGGGATGAGGGCAATACTCAGAGACATTAAGTGAATAAGTCAGAAAAACAAACATGATTTAACATCTTGTTTTGACAAAAGCTTTAGTAATGAAATGTTCTTTTATTTTCAAAAATATATATCTTTCGGAGAGAGAAAGCATGAGGAAGCCCATCCCTCAGTATTCTCCTTGGATGGTATTTTATTTTCATGGTTGGATAGCATCATCGGGCTAGTTTGGAATACCGCCTCATGCTCTCAAAACAAAATATTATAACTGTACATTAAAGTACTGGAATGGAAAATACAACAGTAGCACACTAGATAAGAAACATAAAAACAAGCAAAACCGATGAAAACTCCTATGAAAATGAACGCTTTGATAGTTCTGGTCCTGAAGTCAAGCGTCTTTGAATTCCTCGCCTCCAGTAGACTCGAAATATTCGCATGCGATGACTACTTTGTTGAAGCTACGGAAGTATAACCCATGCAGCCAACAGCGATGTTTGTGGGGCAAAGCTTCTATGAATTGCTTTATCAATTCTTCTTCGGTTGAGGGTGGGTTTGCATCATAAAAGCCTTCCACCTCCCTACATATGCTCGAAAATCCTCCATTGGTCTTCTTCTGAAGTGGGCCAAACTCTCGCAAGGCAGTTTAGTTCCAATCTGGTTTTGGTATTGATGCAAGAATGTGGAAGAGAACTCATTCCAATCCTTTATGAGGTAAATACTTGCTATGATGAACCATTGCAATGCAGACCCCATAAGAGTTTCTTGGAACGCCTGAGTTGTAAATGACATTGGGCCATAGTACCGACTCATTTCGGCGTGGGGATATTGCAAATGAGCCACGGGGCAAGTCGTGCCGTTATACTTGCGGGGATTAGGTATCCACATTTCGCTGGGGGTCATGATCATATGAGGGCAAGACGGGCCTGATATGTCTTGGTTAGGCCACTGGTTTTCCCACTGCATATTCATCATAGTGGTAAATTTTTGTGTTTTGGGGAAGCTGGACTCTACCGAGATTATCCAATTGCTTTCTTCTGGGTCAAAATTACCGAACGAGGATGAGGCATTTGAGCTATCCTCATGGTCAGGTGACGAGCTTAGAAGTTCATTGGGATCATAGCGGATAAAAACGAATGTTCCTTCTTCTTATAGGCTTTCGACCCTATGTATGGGTAGAAAATAGTTATATGATGAGTGGTCAATTTTTCATCTATATAACACTGGAAGTCCTTGGGACTATATCCTAAGGATTGGAAGTCTTCAGGGTTGTACTCTAGGGGATGGTAGCCTTCAGGGTTGTATTCCAGAGAATGCTCGAAGTTTTGGTGCGGCAGCTTATCAGCTATCAAAATTCACCTATACTCAGTGGTAGATGTTGAATTGATTTGTTTAGGCTTTCTTTTCTTGGCTCCTAGTCCAGACCTTTTGAGTAAGGCTCTTCGTTTTGCCAGTTCGATTCTGTAAAGGGGAGTGGGAGATATTAGAGCTTCACTCTCTGCTTCACTTTCTAGGTTGATAGGGGTCGGTATTCTTTGAACCCTAGCTCTTGCAGTAAGCTTGGGGAGCTGTCTTGTCGTGCCCTGGTCTTGAACAAGCTTCGTGTCTTTGATTTCGTACACAGGTTCCTTGCCTTTCCCAGTGGGAAACTTTTTAGTAATAGGATGTTGCTCAGTCGCCCATTTATCATGCAAGGCTTCATTGACATCTTCTTCTCTTATCTCAGCAACTAACAGCTCCTCGTGCTCCGGGATCATCGGTTCTTTGTAGGGCAAGGCAATGTTAGGGTTGATGTCAATATTATATTCTTGTGGAAAACATGGATTAGTTCCCTCCAGGTTTTAAGAGGACTAATCTTCTTGACAATGTACCATCGTAAGGCAGGGCCGGTCAGGTTTGATTGGTATGATTGAATCATCCTTCGGACCAGGTAGGCTTGTAAGTAGGTTTTTGGGTGGGAGGTATCAGCATACCTCTCGCATTCCGGTGTTTTGAGCTCCTTGGGGATTTTAATGTCGACGTATATAGACAAGTCCATAGGATCCTGCCCCTACAGTTGTCTCAACTTTTTCATGATCTTTTCAAGCTGTTTATCTTGTTGGTCATCCTCTGGTAAATTTGCAGGTGCCAGGAGTGTGCTTAAAGCAGTTATGGAGTCGAGTTTAGCTTGAGTGGATTCCATTTATCTCGAGAGTTGTTGAAGGACAATGAACATATGTCCTATGCCGTCTTCAATGTTGGTGAGGTGATTTTGTACATCATTCAGATCGGGTCCTATCACGTGAGGCCATTCACGAGTGGCTGATAGTTGACGGTTCATAATTACCTGTGTCGCAAAAATCATGGATGATTACGAAAGTAAATAAAGATTGACCCATGGCAATGGTCTAACTGCTTTTTTTATTTATCAAAAGAGGTTTTTATAGACCACAGACTTCTGACATCTAAAACTTGAAATTAAAATGATGAAAAGAAATATTATGTATTAAACAAAAGTCCCATTCCTAAATTCCCTTGTGCATATTGCTATTTTATATGCGACGGGGAGCCTTGCTCTTGGGCAGATGCTTGCTTTCTTGGACTGGCTCTGAGACATATATCCAGCCCATTCCTAAATCCCCTTGCATAAGCTCTGCTTGCTCATGCTGGCTGATCTCGCTGATTGGGTGATGAATCGATGGCTTCCACTTTGTCGGGATACGATGGTTGTGGATGTAGGACTCAGAGGCATGGTGGGATTTTTCTGTCCCTCAAGCCCTTCAGGTACCATGATCCTTTTGCGATGGCACTTGCTCCATGTTTCCTCATGGATAGAAATTTTGACTGAGTAGTCACGGCTTGTGTTGAAAAAGAGTGGAGGGGACTTCCTCTTGAAAGGCGGTGCGATCTCCCGGAGGGCTCCATACTGTCGTGCCACCCGATATGGAAAATAGGAAATGGCGCCAGTGAGACCGAACAACGGAATTGGACAGCGGCGTTTGTAAGCAAAACGAGCTCTCTTTTCATGGAACCAACCAGCACACCATTGGAATACTTCAGGAGTCAGGTCTCTTAGGAAGTTCACCCAATTTAAACAGCTTTGATTGGGAATGCATGGTCCTAGAACCATAAATTTTTGCAATGGGTTTTTGAAATTATTTGTTTCAGATGATCGCATGAAGCATCGAAATTCACTTAGGTGAGAAAAGAACCAGACTTGTAAAATTTCCGAGGAGACCCGCATGATTTTTTCCGTGTTTTCTTTAAAACGATTGAGGGACAAGAATGTTTCGGTTAAATCATGTTGACATAATTTTGCCCCCTTGAGATTTGATCAACTATCCATGCCATCTTTGGACTTATGACATTTCTTTAATGGGAGAAAATGATGAACCCGAAAAAGACCAAGAGGAAAATCTCACTTTTTTCGGTCATGGGTTGATTTTCAAAACAGGTAGTAAAAAATGCTAGGGGACAGGTATTATGGTTGTTTTCAAGAATTTGCCTTATAACATGGACTTCAGTTCTTAAGAGTTGTGCTAACCCACACAACGGGATAATGCATGTTGATGGCCTAACAAGCTTATTCTCGAGAGGTATTCTAGTGATGATGCCGTATTCTTCCAGAGCCGGGGTTAGTTCGAACCCACCAAACATAAAAGTAGTCGTCTTCGGACACCAGAAATGTGCCATGGCCTGTATGATTTCGGGATGAACACGGACTTGAATCAACCATAGAAGATGACCGACTTTGGCTTTCACGCGCTGTTGGGCATACTGGTCCAATTGACCCCACCACCTAAAGAGCTCTACTTTGGGAGTGAGAATAAACTGGATGTCATCTTCTCCCATTGCATATAAACTGGGACTCGAAAAAACCTACCATAAATTGCCATGGGCCAATAAAAAAGACTAAGTAAAAGTAAATAAATTACTTTCCTTTTAAAGAAAGTGGCAAGCACAGAAACATGCGCATGGTATGTGTAGCTCGATTTCTAACTGAGAAGGTTTGTTGAAATTAAAAGGGTGTTCGTCTGTCGTAGTCTCGCGTTAGCACCATAACCCCTTAATCTCGGCTAAAGAAATTCGGGAAAAAGAAAAGCAACCTCTACAACGTAGTCTCGCGTTCGAGGCCGTATCTTTCTTAACACCATCCTAATATCCTATGGCGGCCCAGGTCTGGCAGCTAGGTTATGTGTGCCATGTGTAGTGTTAAAACAGTAAAACATGCATAACAGTTTATACTCACAAGATAATCTATTTTGAGCAAAATTAAAATAAATTTCTAAGCTACTGACCTGCATAAAGAAAAAAACCTAAGTCAATAAAGAAATTAAACAGGACAAAAAAGGCCTAAGTCCTCAAATTCCCCTGCGGAGTTGCCAAGCTGTCGCAACCTCTTTTTTTCTTTCGACGCCCGATCGAGGCGGGTGCCTCGTGGAGGCTAATGGTTCAGCTATGTTTATTTTAGCTCAGACTCTCCCAAGTCCACCAATTTATGACTTAATAATTTAAAGTGTTTAACCTATAAGTTGATTTTAAAACGGAGTCGCCACTAATTGATTTTGGGTGGGTCGATTAGAAACCCAAGAGAAGTATCGGGAGAAATACTCGATCCTGTGCAACCAGAGAAATTAGGATCGGGGACTTGATTACACTAGTTAATCTTTAATGCCCTTTTAGTACCTAATCTTATTTAAACCCTAAGGCTTTTTGGATTTTTGAGGGATTTTCCATGCATTTGTGAAAAAACATTTTTTTGAATCACTTTCTCATTTTTTTTTACATAAAAGCATTTTTGATCTTTTTCTAGTCATTTTTTTGGCATTTTCCAACTTTTTTGTCTTTTTTGGGAAAATATGAGATTTTATTACTTTTTGATTTTTTGGAAAATAAAATATTTTTATTGGCATTTTCCGACTTTTTTTGTCTTTTTTGGGAAAATATGAGATTTTTTTACTTTTTGATTTTTTGGAAAATAAAATATTTTTTATTTTTTATTAAAATATTATCTTTTATTTAAAATTATATTATAAACTACACGGGTTGGATCGAAGGTTGGGCCCGACCCGATCGTCGACTAGAGATTCGGACGGGCCCACAACGCGGGCCCAACTCAGATTTTTTTATTGTTTTTTCCATTTTTTAGAAAACAAGCCTAGCCCAAAAATAGGCCCACTTCTCTAAGGCCCGTGCAAATTCAGTCCACGTGTGACCCAGCCCAAAGGACTTGAATAGGGAGAAACCCTACTCGAAATGGGGCTTCGTCCAACCCGGTTCAAACCCGGTGAGCACCTCTCTCTGCTCGGGTCTTCGCGGCGCTGGTGAGGGCAGTAGAGGCGTCACTAGGTGGGCCGGCGGTGACCACGATGGTGACGAGGCGAGCAACCGCAGCCCGGTACGATGGATCGTCGGAGATGGCGTCGCGACTTCGGTCGAGGCGATGGCTTCGAGGGGAAATAGCAGCGACTGGCTTCAACACAGGGATGGCGGTAGGGCACGGCTTTGGCAGTGCGACGGCGGTAGGGCACGGCTATGGCATGGCGACAGTGGCAGGGGCTTAACTCGCTCCCAGTCAGCCCCCTCTCCTCCAGATCTGACCGTTCTCGCTCCTTAGGCCGACCCTCTCCTCCTTTACCCTCGGATCTCCGTCACTCCCATATCTCGCTCGCTCAACTCCTCTCGAATCTTTAGATCTAAAACTCATATCTGTCGCCGGGAACCCTTACTCCGACCAGATCTGGATCCAAGTTGGCCGGCTCTTGGACGTCCTTCGATGTCTCTCGGGGGAAGCGACCGAAGCTAACTACCTTGGATCTTCCCCTTGGCCATGCTCATCCTCCTCATCATCGCTGTCGGGGGGCCTATTTATAGGCGGAGGGGGTGCCGATCGGCGGGTGCGGCCGAATCGGCGACCTTTCCACCCACTTGTGCGTCCCGTCGCCGTTAGTCTCTCCGTCCAACATCGCGCACGTTGGAGCTCCTTGCGTGTACTGCTCATCCATGGAGGAAGAAGACAAGAGGAGAGAAGAGGGGGCCGGGCCGAGTCATATGAGCCGGGCTGAGTCATGGGCCTACGCGAGAAAAAGTAGGGGCTGGGCTCGAAGGCCCAGCCAAATGGGCTGTTTTTGCTTTTTTTTTTTTGTTTTTGTTTATTTTGTTGTTGTTTTTATTATTATTATTATTTATTATCCGAAAATAAAGGAAATTATAAAGGAAAAGTACATAAACATAGAAACTAAGGCCTAATTGAAACCTTAATCAAATTTTAGGTGTCAACAAATAATAGTTGCGTACCCGCATGATTACCTTACATGTTAAATCATAGAGTTAAAATCAACTCAAACTGCTGTAAAATATTTTTAAAAATATGAGAAAACGTATCAAAAGAGCAATAGAGTAATCAAGCATAATCAAATCCCTAAATTTATTCAATCTTTAGTTTGTAGTAGTAAGGTATTTCTCACAATAATTTACTTTGGTATCAAATCGACCCATCATAAATTGATTAGTGGTGACTTCTATATAAAAAATCATTTGCATGTTAATAACTTGAACTCTAAGTCGCAAATTGATAAGGGTTTGGAAGAGATTGAGTTAGGTCTAGACTTAATAAATCATTAGTCGAACCATAGTTGGTGCACTCAAGGTAACGTCATGATAGTAATGTCACGTAGGACGACTGGCGTCCCGTTGAATTTTCTGACGAAACAAATCGTTGATGGCACTTAATTGATTGATTTTTCAAAAATTTTGCACTTAAGTGAGCAAGAAGAAACTAGTAACACTCCAATGAGCTCTTGCTGTACTTATCCCCCAACACAAGGTTAACTCTTTTCCTATCTTAGATTTCAACTTAAAAATTAAGAAAATTCTACGGCGATGGGCTCAAGTAACAACGCGCACAAGTGTTTGTATCTCCAAATCACGTAAGGGTAATAAACTCGATTAGGAGCCCAGCATATGCGCTTAGACAAGGGCATAAAGTGGGAAAGCTCGTCACGGCTTGACTGGGCAACGCAAATCTCTCATGACATTGATGGTGTTGAGTGGGTCAAACACATTTGTTCATATCCAACTTTCGCTAAAAACTTTTAGAATCTCAAGGGTTTTATGTTGAGTAGCTTAAAGACGATGGAGTTGGCGTCGGCTTAGCAAGAGCAGAAGTCCCGATGATACTGTCATGCCCCAAACCTCGAGCACACACACATCCCTCGGTGGTCGATAGAATTTTGCGACGTTCCCAGGATTTGTCGCCGGCCCTTTTTCATTTTATCGCACATGCAGAAGCGAATTCACTAATCCCCTGACAACAACATATATGGGATAGAAAAGCAGGACAACCAATTTCAAATCAAATATACTTTCATAAACACTTCAAGCTTAGACAGAAGGTCTATGTCATAAAGAACTACTAAGCCACCTATGCTCCTGACCCTTCCGCTTCAAGCTCCGGGTTCTTCACACAAGGGATCTGAAAATGGTTATTCAATAACCAGTGAGATATAAATCTCAGCGAGTTACACCCCTAAGCCCCGATTAGTACACCAACTCAACCCAAGGTATCTATCCAGAACCACCCCACTAACAAGTAACAACCAACAGCCAGCAACCAACAAACAACAGTCGATTCGCATACAACCTCACCTGGTATGCCATACCCTGCACGATATCACTTAGCATGATATACACAAAGCACATGACCATTAGATGATGCAGTTCATCAATCACACATGAATCGCATCATAAGCGATCTCACCTGGCCATTGCCACACCCTGCACATTATCGATTCATGTGTGCATACCATAAACGATGTGATTCACTCATGCATATAATTAATGCATATAACAATTTCACACATCAATTCATCAATTCATATCGAGTCATCGATCAATCGACCCAGTCGATTACATGTCACCACAACCTTTTCCTCAGTCGGTACAATCAATACTATCTATAAGTCCGACCATGGTCCAAGACTGCTCACTCTAAGTTGATATATAGATAATATAGCTCACACTAAGCTGATAAGGTTAAGGTATACTGCTCTCGCTAAGCTAACATAACGCCTATAGGCTAATATATTATACCAGTATACTGCTCTCGCTAAGCTGACATATCGCCCACAGGCTGATATAGTATACCCCTGATGCTCACTTTAAGCTTATAAAGTGTACTACTCGCGCTAAACTGACATATCACCTGTAGGTTGATATAGTACACTAGTATACTGCTCTCGCTAAGCTAACATATCAGAGCCCGTAGGATGATATAGTATACTATCCTGACCATTCAATCAATTCACCAATTTTTATCATCTTCGATAAAAATAGCCGTGTGCGGGTACACAGTCGGCCTTAACCAAAATACCATATTTTCACTTTTGAAAATCTCACTAATTCCAATAATCCATAAACACAATCTTGGCGTTGTAAACTGACGCCTTGTATTTTCCACTTAAAATACCTATATTTCACAATCGTCACACAATTACACCATTCAACAATGAATTCATGCGGATGCCCATGCATTTACACATCCATTCACTTCATAAAATCAACACACATGCATTTAGACAACTTTTTGCATTCTGGATGAACATTGCACATGAACAGTACTCGTGAACAATATTTTGTGAATAGAGTCACGTGAACAGTAAATTTCTAGAATTCAATAAAAAATAAATTATATTAAAAAATCATTAAAACAATGATCAAATTAAGGAAACCAATCAATTAAGTTAAACATGCTTAATTAACCACATAAACCACATTAAGCAAATAAAACAAGATTAAGCTAAACTAATCGAATCCATTAATCTAACCACCTATCTTAGGACTAATACAACTTAATTAAATCACTTAAACTAGAATTAAATCTAACTAAACCAACCCTAAGCAAGTTTAGGCACTAATCGAAGGATTGTGAGCTAAACTCACCCGTTAAGCGGGCGGGAGACACCGACGCGGTGGCAACGACGGAGGCGACGCTCCGGGACCTCTACCACGACTATCCAAGGCGGTCCCAAGCGCAACACAACAACCATAGCTCGGACTCCCACTGAAAACACTGAAAAACAGCCCTGCCGGAGGAGAAACTAAGTTGGACGGCTTGGCCGGACCTTCGGCGAAGGGGGTGGTCGGCAACCGGCAGCTCCCGGGGGTCTTGGGGATCTTGTGGGTGAATGGAACGGGCAAAGGAAGGGCTGGAATGGGAGGAAAATGGCCGAAAACTCGAAACAGTAAAGGCTGCAGGCGGACCGACGGACCGGCGATTGGCGGCTTGCGACGGCCGTACAGAACGGACGGCGGCTCCGTTCGGGACGAAATTGGTTTCGTTGGAACGTTCTGTCTCTCCAGGTCACAGGGATAGGTGGCTCGTTCTGTGATTCAACCGGGAAGACCACTTTTGACTCGATTCTTAACCAAAGGGTCAGCTGGAGCAGAAACTGGAAAAAAAAGGGAGAACGAGGGAGAAAGAGCTCTGTCGACTTGGAGGCTGAAGGAGGAAGAGAGAGTGAAGTGAAGGCTGAAACTCCTCATTAAGGCCATTAAATGGCTACTTCAATTCCCCATGCATGACATCATCATCTCTCTCTTCTTTTGCCCTTATCCCTTTGCTTTTGTGGGCAATTTGGTCATTTCCACCTTCCACAAATTACCAATCTATCCTTGGGCTAAAATTGGTGGATGGGCCTAAGAAATGGGCTTGGCCATGAATAGGAGTGGGCTTGGGGATTTATTGGGCTTTGAAATGGTTAAGGCTTGGCCCATGGGCTTATAAGATGAATAGTTGGTTTGGCCCAATAGGCTCACTTGCTTGCTTTGGGCCCATCATGGGCTGTCCCACCTTGGGCCTAAGGCCCACACTAGCTTGGCCCGGCCCACATCATCACGGGCTCGCTTCCTCGGTCCGAAAATCCCTTTTTCAATTGCTCGGCTTAACTGGCTCTGTCGACTGTTTGATGTAGCCTCATCCAAAGTCCGTCTCGGACATTCCCGATAATTCGAAGTCTAATATTTAGTTCTCAAGCCATGTCAATTTCGCCTTAATGCCATTTTGGGTACAACTCAGACTAACAGTTGGCTTTGAGAATTCCTGTGTAATCGACCCGTGTCAAGCCACATTCAAGACATCTCGACACATGGACGTCCTTGACTGCATGAAATTATGGAGGATAGATTCTTATTTCAAAGTACACGATTATTGAGGTCGACATAGGGTCATTCGTGGATTCGATAATAGTAAACAGAATCACTCGTCGTTCTATTATGTCATGTCCGCGAATCTACTTCTAGTCGTCCTTAGAATCGGCCTGCCTATCTACAGGATTGTCCTCTCGCAAGTCTCACGGTCAAATCGTTTTCCCAGATCGAGTCCTTTAGTCACACGAGTTCTGTCTTCATTAGTCTTTCCCCTCAAGGTCAGTATCTCGGGAGTGATCAATTCCGAGTGAGATCAACCAACAATGCATTGATGAAATTCACATTCATTCATCCCTTAGAGGACTCGAATTTCAGGATGTCACATATACCTTGATGAAAAAGGGAGATCAAAAAGCACCAAGAAGAAAACTTTCTATTAACCAAAAACTCCAACTTTGGATGGAAACTTTGGAGCGTAAGGTTTTCATGTTAAGTAGGGGTGAAAGACGTGATATTTTTTGTGCAAGTTTAGCAAAGAATTTTAGACGCCTCGGTGAAAATTGAAGGTTAGTGAACACCCAGAAGTCAACGCCTTGGATTTATTTATTTGGGAAAGGGCGAGGAAATTGATGATGTATGGTTTTTTGGGAGATTGTCGAGCACCTCTTCATCTTAAGGGAACTTAAATATCAATGCGAAGGTGGACAAAATGTGTAGGAGACTGTGTTCAAGGGTCAGAACTCGAAAGACTAACATAAAACCCTTGAATTAAACATTCCAAACACAACCCAATTGCTTCCAAGTTTTGAAAAGATCAAACAATGCGCTAATAAATGGGTTGGGAGTAAAAGCTACAGACTAATAACCGGACCTCTCGCGGCCTTTCTAACTGTACCCATTGTTATCTTGTCATAGTATATCGGCAGGGTCCTCTGGACATTCGCATATGTTGGTGCCATAATACTGCTCTATGTCTCTAAGAATCTGGATCTCTTTGTCTTTGACAAAATTTAGCACAACACCCTACAAAAGCAGACATGGATTGGCATTTGTAAATTGCAATGTCGATGAGATTTGTCGTTATACCCACGGCAAGAACAAAAAACTGAAAATAGGATTGCCGTTGTGTCCACTTCAAGGTTCATAATAGTTACCTTCCACCCAAAACGGCCTACTCGACCAGCCCGATGGACATACAACTCTTTGCTGTCGGGAAGATCATAGTTGACAACGAGACAAACCTACATAGTGTATTGAGAATGATTCAGTTGTCCACTTGCACAACTAAATAGTCGTGGTGCAACAGGGAAATAAGAAATTTGACCTTCCGTAAAAGCAGGCATCCGACGTACAAATGAGTTGATGCACACGGCTGAAAAAAACAGTAGAATGTCATCATCTGCATTATTGCAATGTCAATTTTCAGGACTGACCTGCTCAACATCAAATCCCTCGAGCCCACACGTCAGTGGTGATCATCAACCGAGTCACCCTAGATCGAAATCCAGCCATTACTGCATCTCTCTCCTTTTGCGGCATGTCCCCGTGCATGAAAGACACAGTGAAGTTAGAATCACGCATCTTTTCAGCAAGCCACTCCACCTGCTCGACAAATATAAGGAAGACATGAAGAGCCACAGCACAAAATATAGATCAAAGAGAAATAGAGCAGTAGAGGTCTTCACAATCGCTAAGTCATCGAGATGTTTATGTTCCACCTCAAGTGTGGAACCCAACGCGGTTGGGGTCGTACCTTCCGCTTAGTGTTGCAGAATACAACTCCTTGGCTTATGGGGCAGTTGTATAGATCGCACAGAGTGTCAAATTTCCAGTCTTCTCTTTCCACTGGCACCATGTACTGGTCGACGCGCTGCAACCATGCGAAGAAAAGGAAGGTTGGCGTCAGAAGAATCTCATGATCCCTAGCCGCCATCAAATGCAACTAACCCAATGTAGCTCACCTCCAGCATCAACTCATCACGCTTCGCAACAATCCTTACGGGATCGGTCATGAATCTTCCTGTCATCTCTAATATCTCAGTGGGGAGGGTTGCTGAAACTAAGACAACCTGCAGAGAATTACAAAGTGCGCTTTATGGGGAGAGAAGCATGTCTCGTCGTGGCAAAAAATCCGCTACTCATCAGACAAGACGAGGAGAAAAGCAAGTGTCCTATTCATAGTAGAAGTGTGAAGCCAAAAGACGACCGTTTTATTCACCTCGTACATGCTCTAATGTCCAAATCATGTAGAAATTAAGGAGCAGAAAGGAGGAAAGTAAATTCCAGATCTCCCGTCAAATTTTGAATCCCATAAAGCTAGACGCTTCATCTCGCAGCATGTTGACTAAAGCAGAAAGACCTTTTGGAAATTATAAGAATCAGCTGAGGTGGAGAAGGGATGACTATCTAGATTGATGATGATCGAAAAGTGAAGAGCATTCCATTGCCAGTCACGAAAGAGAAAGCTAAAATTGGATCCCACCCTTTCTTAGATTGGACTTAAAAAGAAGTAATGGCATTCGGTTTTTATTAGGATAACGCAATTGAATTAGGCCAAGGGGTGAGAATACTAGGGACCATTACTGGGGTTATTGCGTAAAAGAAGTCATCTTTACTACAACTACATTGATTCAACATGAAGGACAGGCAACCTGAATCTCCGGAGGAAGGAATCTGTAAACATCGTAGATTTGATCCTTAAATCCTCTGGTCAGCAACTCATCAGCTTCGTCCTGGCAAAAATATAGGTAAGTGAATAGAGAGAACTTGTTTTGCAGAAAGCATAAGGAAACCTAACAGGATCTGGAGTTGAAGGAGGTGATGCAGTGCACTCACAAGGACTAGGAGTTTGATGGCTCTGGTGCAAAGAGTTCTCCTCTTTATCATGTCGAGCACCCTGCCCGGAGTTCCGGACACAACATGAACTCCGTGCTCCAATTTCCGGATATCTTCACCCATGCTCTTGCCTCCAACGCATACATGGGCTAGTACGTTCCTGTAATAACCGATAGCCAGCACAACTCTCTCCGTCTGACTCGCCAAATCCCTCGTAGGTGACAAAATCAGCACTTGCACGCTGAACAGAACATGAAGGAAGCAATTTAGCTAAGACAAAATCGATGGCCACAAGGCAGCAACCAAATTCAAATTGCAACTTTCGGAGAGCCAAATAGAAAAGGGTAGCTTGAAAAATCAACATAATACAAGCAACAGAGTCAAGGATACTTAATAATAGGAGCTCGTTGATCAGTGCATCGAGGATTGCAGTTTCAATTATACTAATGCTCGTGTTATATAGAATCAATAAAGTAAGAATAAAACTAATCGTTTTCCTTGATAATGAAGAAAACCTTTCATGCCTTGCAAGTGCCTAAAATACTCAGTTAAGACTTAAGAGGACCCTTTTAAACATTCCGATATATATATAAACTCAGGCTACGCTTAATTCCAAGAAAGCTTCTCAAAACAAAGTTCAAGAACAAATTCCTTAGAGTAAGGCTTGAATTTCTTTCAGGGCCATTCGAGCGGTGACGGTAAAACTAAAAGCCAGCATCCCTCTGCCTCAACATCAGAACATCTCAAATTCTTTAGTTGACGAGGTCGAAAAAAAAATTCTTACTGTAAGAGCGATCGAATTTGGTTACGCCAGAAATTCGAGAGAGAGAGAGAGAGAGGCCTTGCCGATTATTTATTTATTTATTATTAATCTGTGGTGTCATAGTTTGAGCTCTATAATGTTAATGACTCATCTTACCCTCCAAAGCAAAACGCATAACATGCCTCAACCTAATTCCACTAGAAAACCGATAGTTACAGAAGGGTCTTCGCTCAAGAAGAGGATCGCGTACTCTCTTGTGGAGGTGTCCACGATTTGGCTAGACGCGAGGGCAAACGTGGAGGTCTTGCCCGTGCCGGATTGCGCCTGAGCGATCACATCTCGGCCTCGGATGATCGGCACCACAGCTCGCCGTTGAATCGCCGAGGGCTTGTCGAACCCGTGGCTGTACATCCCACCGAGAACATCGTCGCTCAGGCCCATGCTGTCGAAGCTTGGCACGGCCTCCACGCCTGGCGCCGTCTCGAATGCCGGCGGCGATGGCGGCCGCGATCAGGTCACCGGAACTGGCCTTGCCATCAAGGACGTCGCCATTACCGAATCCAAAGAGATGAGGAAAGGGCAAGAGAGAGAGAGAGCAGTCTCGTCTCTCTCTGGAATTGATGAGTGAGCGGGAAGGAGGAAGCGCTTGTCTCAAACAGGCCAAATGGACTTCGTGTCAAATTAGGACATCAAGGATTATGTCAATCTCAAATCAAGATCTTTCTAAAGTGTCCTGATTTTATAAAATAAGATCGTGAAACGAACGTCGTCAAATAAAGTCTCAAGGGACGATATGAACTTAGGTAAGAGAAATTGCTTCGATCCAAGACATTAGCATTTAAAAATCACATACGATTTTGCACCTTGATTTTGTATTAATTTTGGGGTTTTCTATGGTAAAAAAGAAGAAGTTAGTTTAGCTTAAATTGGTCATATGTATTGGGGTTTGAGATTTTTTGTGACATTAATTCTATTTTCTTCGGTCAAAACCTCGAAAATCAAATTACGCAGAATGACAGCATGGGAAATTACATGTTTTGACCCTTGGGGATCTCAACGCTGGTCCTTTCGCTTTTAATCCTAATTTACAACGAAAATTTATGATAATTCAATCAAATTTCAATTCAAAATATGCCCAAAATTGTTGAGTTAGCATTAATAACTGACGTGCCCCATGTATGAACTGCTAAAGCGAATTTCACTATTGATCTTGTACTTTAAATGTTTCCCTTGGATTCTAAGTGTGTGTTGATGATCTAGCTAATTAGATTGATATGTTTTGGTGATTTTACTACAATTATCTAAGCATCAGTTGGAGTGGTTGTACGAAAAACAAGCCTTTTATTAAGTCAATTTAACCACTTGAAATTGTACTAGAAAACTCCAAAGTTATTTCTTTCATTATTTAAATATTGTTAATTTTGTCTCGCAATATGAAATGAGTATGAAAATATGCAGAAATAAGCGTATTGGGGTCCTAAAACTTATTGTGAAAGTGCAGTCGAGGCATATAATTTTTAAAAAGTGCAATCGAGCTATAAAATTTTAAATTGATCGAGTTGAGTCTTTTCATTAATTGCACTTTTTGAAAATTTTATAATTCGGTTGCATTTTTGTGATAAATTTTAAAACTTGATTATCCTTTTTTGAAACTTTTATGACTTGATTATACATCCGTGACAAGTTTTAAGACTTGATTACACTTTGTAAAAGTTTTAAAATTTAATTATATTTTATTGACAAGTTTAAAAATTTTCAATGTACTTTATCCCAGATATATATTAATACAATTCTAGCGGGACTTATTTAATTCTTCCTATTCTCAACTGAAAGTTTTGTCCGAGTATTTTCATTTTATTCAGCTTCTTATTTTTGTTCGAATATCAATCTTATGTTCCCTCTATTGGGGTGTTTATTATTATTTTTTTTTTGCTGCTCTAGAATTTGGTCACTGCACACGTACACTTTTCTAAGAATGCCGCCTATAAAATATATATTAATTTTTTCCATTAACTTTTGCTTTGTAATAAATTTAAAACCTAAGATAACACGCGAATAAATGGTATACTGTCACGAATCTTTAATAATATAACACGTAAGACTCTAGAACCTTTCTTACCGTGGATGACACTCAAACGATTATGTGGTTGGGCGTGTCTGAACTCTGAACTAAAGCTTGTCTCCTGCTTTTGCTTTGGATTTTGTCGTTCGGTTCTGAATCAGAGAATGAAAAGGTAAATCGAATGGAATTTGACCCTTTTATATGTAATTTGAAGTTGGATTCGTTCCCTCGTATGTTTTGACCGATGCACGGCCATGTTACCCGTTGAATTTTGGAGGCTTAGGAGCTGATTTAGGCGGTTCGCCATTGAACGCGTGTGGAGCTTTCCCAAAATCAACGGATTGTGCGAGACCAAGAGAGGAAATTGGGGATGATTCAGCTTAATCTATTTCAAGGCATCGAGAGGAGATTCCTTTCATGAATAGATGCATAGTTGGTGTGCGAGCTGTTGTGGTGTTTCGAGTTAAAGCGTGATCAACAATTAAAGCATGATTGTTGAACTCGACGACCATAATGGGTTGAAAGCCCGTGAATATCTTTAAGCTTTCCGTCACTCTCTGTTATCATTTTTTCCCATATTGTTATGGTAATTAAAGAATTTCTTAAAAAATTCTTGATTTTCTTTTTCCTGGCCAGTGTATTATTTGGAATTAGCATTTCATTGTTTTGTTGTTGGATAGTGAGGGATGGAGCCTGCGTAATTGAAAATATATCCTTAAGGCTTTAATTTTTCTGAAATTAAAAAGCTACTAAAGGTATCTTTGTTCTTGGTTTTGGGCTTAGATCTCCTAATTTATCTTGGTATCTCCACAAAAGCTCTATTCAATTAGCTTTGTTGGATCGTTGAGTGCAGTTCACTATACAGTTATGTATTATACCCAGGATATTTCTGTGATTAAACGTAATCGAGGATCCATTAGAACTTACCTACGTGGATCTTACTTGGACATTGATATTTACCTGTATTAATCATGTAGAGTTTTTCCTTCGATTAGCATAAGGAGATGGCAGATGCCGAAGCCATTCAGCCTCTTGGTGTTGATAATGGATTTGGCATGGTTAAGGTGAGAATATCGATGCACCGGTCCATTGCTATGGGCTTTCCTCGAGTGCATGGTGGTATCCGTGCTCACGTAATAACCTGAATTTGACAGGCTAGTTTTGCTGGAGATGATGCTCCAAGGTTTGTCTTCCCCAGTATGGTTGGTCGATCGAGGCACCCCGCTGACATGGTTAGTATGGGCCATAGGGTTGCTTATGTTGGAGATGAGGCCCAATCTAAAAGGGGCAGACTTACTTTGAAGTACCCTATAGAGAGTGGAATTGCCAGCAATTGGGACGATATGGAAAAGATCTGGCATCACACTTTCTACATTGAGCTACGCGGGGCTCCCGAAGAACATCCGATGCTCCTTATTTAAGCAACCCTCAACCCAAAAAGCAAACGGGGAGAAGATGCCGCTGATCATATTTGAAACGTTTGCCCTTGATAGTGTTGTCAAAGTTAACGTGAAGACATAGTCAGAGAGTTGATTTAATAAATGCAAGGTGTATAAATGGGAATGAACTTTCACATGGAAACTTACTAAGAGAGTTGATTTAATAAATGCAAGGTGTATAAATGGGGATGAATTTTCGCGGAAACTTATTAAGAGAGTTGATTTAATAAATGCAAGATGTATATATAGGGATGGGTTCTTCAATGCGGGTTTTTGATTTGATTTGATTTTTCCCTTTTCTAACCACGTCCCGGACCTTAATAGCATGCTTGACGTGTAACCTAAAGATTTATCCTTTTGAAGGTCCAAAGCGAACATGACACGAACCATAGTCGGCAAAAATCAAACAAGAAGGTTGTATCTCAGAAAAAAGGCAAATAAATATAACCTCTCAACTTCCCACGTCGACCAAATTTCAGCTTTAACATGGGATTGGGACATTCAGAAGGTCCAAAGCGAACCTGACATGAACCATAGTCGAGAAAAATTCTACACGAGGGTTGCAGCTCGAAAAAGAAAAATGAATATAATTTCTTGAGGGTTTTTTCAGCTAATTCTCTGTTCCTCTCTCCAGAACATTGCTCCTCAATCACATGAATCCATTCCACCAAAGAAAAAAGAAAATCACATGAATCCACTCTCAGAAACCCCAATCCAGCATACAAAAGACCAAAAAAATGCGACTTCTGAGTTGGTCGGTTTCTCTCTTAATTTTCAACATCTACTCCGGAATAAAATTACAGCAGTCTGAAAATGGTAAGTGGAGACATTCTTCGAACAGGGGACGCGCTTCTTCCCCATTAAACGTCTCCCACAGGACTTATGTCCATCTAATTGTAGTGCTCATCACAGCTCTCTCTAAATAAGGTCCACTCACGAAATTTCGAGTGGAATAATGTTTTCTTTTTCTAGTTGGCTATAATATGTAGTCGGTCAACTATGCAACAAATATTACGTAATATTTCTAGCGGAATAATGTTTTATTTTTTTTTATTGGTTTTGAAGTTTCCCGTAATCATTTAAGTGACCGCAAGTATAAATAAGGTCCATCCTTGAAGTCTGAGGGGAAAGTTCCTGTTAACCATCTCAAACTGATTCTTGCTTCTGCCTTCTTATCTTGAACCAGGAAAACACTAAGAGAGATTGAGAGAGGGAGAGAAAATGTCAAGGACTGTGCAAGTTGTTATCCGGGAGATTGACGAAGTGGAGAGGAGGATAGGGCGTCTCAGATCGGCGCACGACACTATCGTGAATGCCTTTTTGCGTGATAGGCGGGCCGAGAATATCAATCACCCGGAAGCCCACATGGCAGCGACGCGAGCCAGAGTGCCGGATATTCGAGAAGACATCACCCAGGCAGCCCACAGGGCAGCGACGCTAGCCAGAATGCGGGAAATTCGAGAAGAGATCACCCGGGCTGAATATGAGCGTGATGCGCTCGTCCTAGAAGCCATGGAGTTAATGACGTAACGATTTTCTCCTCTAAAATCGAGTATACGTTTGCTTTTATGGGCATCCGAACGTTAAGAGAAGCATAGTGGGGTCTGGGGTTTTATTGGATAAGGTTGTAAGAATGGTATAATTATGTAGTTGGGAGAATAATTGTTCAGTTTGAACTTCAAGATTGATAATAGTCTCTTCTTGTTTTCTGGTCGTCCAGAGAATAAGAAATAAAGATATATAGAAGTGTTTCTTGGATCCCGCATTGAATATGTTTGGAGTTTCTTTGTTTACAATGGTCCTAGCTATTAAACTCGTAGGTTTAAAGTGTACGGGGCTGTCATACGATTAGAAATATCTTTCATCCATTTCTTTTTATATATGATTCTATATAATTCTTAAGTGTCAGATCATTTTCATATTCGCCAGTCATTTAGTCGCAATGAGTATGATGCTGGTGAATAGGTGGGAGTAAATGAGGAAGAGAAATGGCATGCACAAGCGGGAAAAAAATATTGAAGAGAAAAGCTGGGAGAGTAAAATTCGTGAACAAGTCCCTTAATTCTTAGATTCATCCAACATCTGCTTTTATAAATTCGTGCACTTGAGATCTTTGATGATACACACCTACTGGAGATTACATATCCTTCAATCTTCCCCAAAGAAACGCATAATAATACCTGAGTATGTCATTTCAATCTTCCCCAAAGAAACGCATAATAATAACTGAGTATGTCATAGAAAAGAAATGTATACAGATGAACTTCAAGTATATGCAATTATATAATTACGTATTCTCTATTGTCTCGAAAGTCCAAATACAGTTTCCACGTGAAAAATTGTCTTTGCTGGTGCGGTGAGAAAAAATGTTGTATGATCTAATAGTTTATTCATCCAACATGGAACTCACATAATTAATTGTGGAGATGACATTGGTCCACAAGCTCCGAAATCTTTTGTTAGAGATCATTTAGGTGATCGCCCCCGTCTTTAGTCTTGACCGCCAAATCGTCCACGTAACATTCGATGATATAGTGGAGGAAACTCCCCAGGGAGGAAATTCATGAACGTTGCGCCCGCTTTCTTGGAACCTAAAATGTATAACTTTGTATTGGAATATTCCCCTGGGAATTATCAAGGCCGTCGTTTCCTCTCTGCCATTTGGATTCATTCTTGTATTGATTGCTGCCGGAATATCCATTCTAACCGTAGCTCAGCGATAGGCAAAAGGAATGTGTCCTTTGGACTGGCATTGTTTAAGTCTATAAAGTTAACAAAACACTCTAACATTTCCAAGCCGAGCAGGGTATTCATTTCGGTAACTTTGATAAGTTAGTCGAATTCAGCTACTAGGTCCGGATGAAAAGAATTTGGTTTCTGCATGAATATTCAACTAAGATAACATCTGTTTCTCTCGTCAGCTAGTGACTAGGCATATGAAAGTAGATAACATGCACGTGCAAGTGCCCATAGACGTGCAGATTCCCCTCTTTTATCAACACAGGTAATAAATCCAAGATGTATAAATAAGGATGAGTTCTTCTAGTGCTCACGGAAAGGTCAAAAACCCATATATATCCGCATTGAACAAGAATGCCTTGGATTAGAAGTACGTCGTTTTGTGAAAGTTAACGTGGAAACTTGATAAGAGCGTTGATTTAATACGTGCGAGATTTATAAATACGGATGGGTCCTTCAACAGAGGTTTTCCTATTTGATTTGATTTTCCATTTTTCTAACCACTTCTTGATCCCACTCGTTTTCTTTTGTATGGCCAAGAACGGAAGTCCTTTGCCTTTGCAAGACTCCTTCAAGTCATACCCACAGGCACTAGAGACTCGTCGATTTAATTTTTTTGGTGACAACTTGTGAATTTAATTTTATGTACTGCAACTGCTATCCCTCTTCACAATGTGAATAGCTAAAATGTGGACTTTTTTTTACCTTTCCATCGAGCTAGCCATCACTAACTCAAATATAACATGGCAACAAAATATCTTAAGAGCAAAATAATTAGCAACACCTAGACACACTTCCTGAGGAGTTAAAGATTTGATCATATCCAAGTAGCTCGTGGTACAAAGTGTGACTACTAAAATTCATTTTTCCTCGGTTCAATCTCATGTGGTACTTCTAACTAATAGAAATGTTCCCCCACGATTTTACTCTTCACTAACGTATCATCAACGCATGCCTCCGTATTCCTTTTCTAGTGTCGACAAAACTTTGCATGCCTGCCTTTGGTACGTCGCGAGTTCGAAGGGCATCGGGCAAGTATAACCTTGATTGGTGATAAGTGACGTCTTTTCCTCATATTTTAGGGCCAGTCGTATTTAGTTTTACCTGCATCTAGGGACAGTAGTTTGTTGCCGTCCGTTGAATCTACCGGTTGCTTTGTCCGGGGCAAGGCGTAGTTGCCTTTCGGACAAGCTTTATTCAAGTCCGTCAAATCTAGGAAAATTATGCGCTTTCCACTGCTCTTCTTCAGGAGCACCACATTGGCCGACCACTCCAGATAGTTCGGTTTCCGATGAAGCCTTGCCTTCTTCAATCTTGCCACTTTGACTTGAATCGCATCTTGCCGATAAAGGGCAAGTTTCTCTTTTCCTATCCTACAAGGACTTTATCCCGTTCAACGTTCGAATGGGAGAACATTATCGTGGGCCCGGTTGCTTGCATATTTGTTGGTACCCATGCGAACAAGTCAGCATATTCAGGTAAACATTTGACGACTCGTATTCCACTTCGGGACTATCACGACCCTCCCAAAATGAATCTCAACATGGTTCACGGATCGTTAAGGGCGAGCATGACAACGTTTTTATTTCTCTATTCTCCGAAACAAGTTTGCAACAGAAATCCGTTTGGTAACACAATTTCATTTTTTCTATTTATAGAACAAATTTCTTTTCTAGAAATAAATTTGGAGTAGAAATAAGAAGCTAAAATTTTTAGCTCTTCTATTTCTAGAATAGAAATGGGAAATTAAAACTTTCTGCATCATAGGCCGTCGCCCACCTGCCACCCTTGGGATGCTGGACGCCCATCGTCGATTGTCGGCTGCCCACCACCAACCACCTGCCATCAGCCGCCCGCCACTGAACGTCCACCATCGACCATCGAACTCCAGCCGCTCGTCA
Source organism: Eucalyptus pauciflora (assembly GCA_007663325.1). Lineage (NCBI taxonomy): Eukaryota > Viridiplantae > Streptophyta > Magnoliopsida > Myrtales > Myrtaceae > Eucalyptus > Eucalyptus pauciflora. Next base: position 3,582,695 of record VMYD01000006.1, on the reverse strand, counting down.
CCTACCACCGGCTGCCGGATGTTGGACGCTCGTTGGTTGTTGGCCACTCATCGCCAACCACAAGACGTCGAAGACCCACCGTTGACCATCGGATGTCCCTCGCCGGCTACTCGCCAGTCGCCACCGGCTATCAAATGTCAACTATCGGAATCCAACCATTAGCCACCCACCATCAGCTACCGATCTTTGGTGGTGGACGTTGGATGTCGGACGCCAAGCACCGGACTCTGGATGATGGCCGCTAAACGTTAGACTCTGACCACCCGCCGTCGATTGTCGAACGCCAGACGTCGATCGTTGGATGTCAAACTCTGGCCACCGAACGCCGGCCGTCACCGCTCCTAGAAATAAAAATTTTATTCTCTTATCAAACGAATTTTTACTCCATAATTAGGGATTCTGAATTGTCAACAAACACGTTTCTTTGCTTAGAAACTCGTTAATGGAATAGAAATTGAGAAATCGATTTTTGGCTAGAAATGGATTTCTATTTCAGAAATGTTGTCATGCGCGCCATCAGTGGCCACGAATGTCCCTATGGGGAAGTGGTACTTAGCTTCTCAAACCCTAATGACCGTAACTTAAATTGAAATAAAATTCATAAAATAGTCACATTTATCATAATCCACATCGAAATGACTTGTGATTAAGGCAATCAAGAGTAATACAATGGAGCTATAACAACGATTCAAAGTATACTCACAAGAAAAAGATGAATGAAAATGAAACACCAAGAATTCTAACTTGAATATGCTCAAAAAACGAATCACGTTTAACAATGAACCCTTCTGCGTTTATGATTTGGGTTGCAAACATGTTTAGCGAATGAACATTTTGATCAAATCAATAAGTGGTTAGTAGGTTTATGCACTTAAATTAATCAAAAAGATTGGAAGCAAAAGTTCATATATTTACCTTCAAAAAACCAAAGGCAAGGACCGGTCTTGATGCATGGATTCATTGCGTTGCGGACACCAAACTCTCATGTTGATTCTTCAAAGTTCTCACCTTCAGCCCTAGGAGCAGCTAGGCATGTTACCGTGAGTATCTGAGTTTGTGACCGTGAGGGGCCGAGTTCAGCTGTGAGTGATTGAGTTTGGACAAAATCCAACAATATGTAGCCGAGTTTGGATTCGAATTTGCTCATGGCCTATTGCTCTTCCTTCTGCTGGATTTCCTTGCGTGATTGAGTGTGTTCTCTTGTGGCTGAGTAGTACTTCTGTCGAGGAGTGAGCATGGTTCAGATGGGCGGTTCTCACCCTATAATCGAGAATCACCCACTAAATACTGATTCCGAAAAATTGGAATCTTGAACCGCTTATTTTTTCCATGGATCCGCCCAGTCCGATTTGGATGAGGCACAAAGTGAGGCTCACCGGTTAGGCGAGTCTCCTCGCCTAGCCACCGGCGAGGCTCGGCCTTGCCTAGATTTGGTGAGGCCAAGCCTCGCAATGGCCAGGCGAGCCTCCGGCAAGCTTGTCGGATCTCACCTAGCTGGTCACTAGCCACAAGGGTACCAAACGCATGAGGAAGGAGAAGATCGGCTGGGTGAGGAAGGAGGAAGGAGAAGAGAAAAGGAAGAAGAAAAATGAAAAAGATATATATATATATATATATATATATATATATAATACAAATATTAAAAATTAAAAGAAACAAAAAAAAATTAAGAGTCGTATCAAACACATTTCTATTCCAGAAATAGAAATTTTGAGTAAGTACCAAACACCTTCACTTGCTTAGAATCTCATCCAGAGAACAAAATAAAATAAAAAAAAAAAACATTTCTAAGCATAAAAATTTCCTGGGAACAGAATGATTATCAAATATACCCTAGACGATAAATCTTGGCAACCCCAATTTTTAGCCCTAATTAGGGATCCCATTTACTTCTTCATAGTTTGGATAATTTCACTCTTAATGGGCTCATTTTCTTAGTGACAATCTAGATCTAGAATCAATTTTGTCAAATTCAAATGGGAGTATTTCAATTTGATAAATTTAGCTTACTTGAACATTGAAAATTCAAGATAATGTGCTTCAATTGATGCAATTCAAGTCGATCCATTCTAAACTAGTGTTCAAATTTGATCATTGGACCTCAATTTCATTTTGGTGCCTAATTTGTACAATCATGTAAACGTCGATTTGAATTCATTAGGTCACCTCAAATTCAATTGATTAGACCAATTGATATTTTATTATATCAATTGAATTCGATTGCGATCAATTTGGTGATTGGGAGTGGAAATTGCATAAATGCGCTAATGGATTAGAAAATCTAGAATTTGTGTACCCATTAAATCCGAGCGCAATTGATGCTATTCATGAGGTGATTACGCCAATTTAAGTCAATTGAGGTGTTGATAAAATGTTCGATTGATTTAATTTGGGAAAATTTAAATTAGCTATTTTCAATTTAGCCCAATTCTCTTTCAATTTGACAGAACTTCCTTACAATTTGCATAAAAGTTTGAACTAGAGACTAGTCAAACCGGTTTAGACTGGTCTGAGCGGCCTCCGACAAGTTCCAACCATTTCCCGGTCAATTTTTGGTAGCTAGCGGCCACCATGAGTTGGCCATCCTCTTTGCCAACTCACCCATATCCCTTATGCATGAAATTACAAAAATGTATGGAGTGTGAAATTATGAAAATACCCATGAACAATGAAATTACTAAAAAGCCTTGGTTAGTCAACCAATGAAGAGGCAATCTTGACCATTCATTTATTCCTTTAACTTGGCTATCCAAGATGACGAGTCATCTATCCAAGTGATCACAATTAAGCCAATGAGAAGATTGCTTGCTTAGGAAGACTCATTTAGAGTCTTTAGATCAAACCAAAGGCTAGGATTTCATCTTGAGGGGAGTATATAGATATTTTGCCTCTAAAATTTGAAGGGGGTTCATTCTTAAACACACACACACGCACGCACGTATGCTCTCTCTCTCTCTCTCTCTCTCTCTCTCTCTCTCTCTCTCTCTCTCTCTCTCTCTCTCTCTCTATCTTTGTCCGATAGTCGATGATGGTCCATTAGCATTCCGATCCTTGTGATGCCAATCCTCAACGAGTCCTTGAAGTTTTCGTGGTCAGACCTAGCTTAGATCTTCATAGGACCTACTCCAATTCCTCAATCTTCTTTGATTGTTCATTTTAAGCTCAATCAAACTTGTTCTCACATCTTGTTTTTGTTCGATTTATTCAAATTTTAGGAGCTATTCTTGATCCCATCATGAGGATCATTGGTGGCGGAGTAGTTCTATTGAGCTTGAGATTGATCATGCTAAAGGTAGGTGTTCCTTAGAACTCTTAAAATATGCGGAAGGTACGACCCCAACCACATTGGGTTCCACACTTGAGGTGGAACATAAACATCTCGATGACTTAGAGATTGTGAAGACCTCTACTGCTCTATTTCTCTTTGATCTATATCTTTTGCTGTGGCTCTTCATGTCTTCCTTATATTTGTCGAGCAGGTGGAGTGGCTTGCTGAAAAAGATGCGTGATTCTAACTTCACTGTGTCTTTCATGCACAGGGACATGCCGCAAAAGGAGAGAGATGCAATAATGGCTGGATTTCGATCTAGGGTGACTCGGTTGATGATCACCACCGATGTGTGGGCTCGAGGGATTGATGTTGAGCAGGTTAGTCTTGAAAATTAACATCGCAATAATGCAGATGATGACATTCTACCATTTTTTTCTGCCGTGTGCATCAACTCATTCATATGTCGGATGCTTGCTTTTACGGAAGGCCAAATTTCTTATATCCCTGTTGCACCACGACCATTTAGTTGTGCTAGTGGACGACTGAATCATTTTCAATACACTTTGTAGGTTTGTCTCGTTGTCAACTATGATCTTCCCAACAACAGAGAGCTGTACGTCCATCTGGCCGGTCGAGTAGGCCGTTTTGGGCGGAAGGTAACTATTATGAACCTTGAAGTGGACGCAACGGCAATCCTATTTTCAGTTTTTTGTTCTTGCCGTGGGTATAACGACAAATCTCATCGACATTGCAATTTACAAATGCCAATCCATGTTTGCTTTTGCAGGGTGTTGTAGTGTTGACACCTAAATTTTTGGGGTTGATTTTTATCAAATAAAAAAAAAATGGCATATAGTTTAGAAACATTTTATTTTTTATTTTTTATTTTATTTTATTTTTATTTTGTTTTATTTTAGACCGCCGGTAAAGGTAGGATTTTTCACATATTCTGTTCAGATTTTTCACATATTCAAGTAATATACACTGGGGGGTGTATTTTGAGTGGAAAGGAATTTTTTTGGGATGAAATATGCAGAACATGCAAAAGAGAATATTGCACGAGCAAAATTGGAAACGAAATATGCAATAAGGATTCAATTTTTTACCCTATAAAAAGTGTGATGAGGTACAGAAAAAAGGGAGCAAATTTTGAAGAGCAAATTTTGAGAGCAATAGGTGAAACGTTGATTTTTTAGAGTAAAATTTCAAAAAAAGGTGAGGGGGAGAGATTTTAAAAATGAAAGTAAAAAAAATAAAAAAAGGGAGGGGAAAGCCCTAATCAGGACTGTTCGTCTTCCTGAGGGTACCCCCCGACCCTGCCGGCGCCATGCCGACGCCGCATCTCCTTCCGCGACCCTGTTGGCACCCGAAGCTCGCGACACTACCTCTCCATCAACATCGGCCTTCGATCATGCCCAGTCCCGTCGCGTCTTCGTCAACGTCGCCTGGCAACCGCACCCCTTATCTCGCCCCAACACCGTCGAGCTGAGACCTCGACGCCCCTGCTCGCGGCCCTTGACAGTAGCCAATCGAGATCCAGACACTGATTCGCCTCAGCCGCCCGTTCCGCCGCCGCATCTCCACCTATGAGCCCTAGTGCCTGTTGACCCAGCAGATCGGTCCCGTTGCCTACAACTCCCAGATTCGGCGAAGATCTGACATTTCTGCTGCCCCGTCGCCCATGACACCACCCACCGATCTCGTTGAGCCGCCCCGATGCCGTCCTCGACTTGCCTCTGCTCGCGCTCGGAGTCCCTCGTGCGCGACACCCGTAAGTAGACTCGCGATGCTCCCTGTTGCCTCGCCGCTGTCATGCCCTTTGCTGGAGTCCATCACCGATGACCCCCCTTGCCGGTGATTCACCCCAAAATCGGCGGCCAAGATTTCTTTTTAAAAAAAAAGAAAAAAAAAATTATTAGGTATTTTTGCTTTACTTTATTAGGCAAATTTAAGTTTTTCTTTATTTTTTTTTATTATGATCTCTTTATATGTTGTTTTTTTTGGTTGAAATACCTATCTATGCATAATTGGAAATCCCAATATATCACCTGATTCGCAACCGCGGCAGGTTTTTTTATTTCATCTATAAGGCTTTAGATGAAATAATTAATCAAGTGGGAATAAAATTGATATTTTGATCTTTAATGCTTAAGTCAATTTATCGATTTTACTAGCGAAATATTAATCCTTAATCTAAACGATGTGTGATAGTTTTTTGGGTAATTTTGAATGGACTTGATTGCTTTATTTATCCTGAAATATGTCTGAGTTAGAATATTGCATGTTTTAGGGTTATTTGCATATTTAGGTTAAACATTCTATTTATCATGAATTTTCAAAAAAATAATAAAAAATCAAATCAATTAATTGAGGTTGTTATTTTTTCTTTTTAAACTTGAATAGCATGTTTAATTATTTCGCAATTGTTAATTTCGAAATAAAAAGAAAAAATCCAAAAAATGTTGAATTAGGATTAGGTTTGTTTTTCTTGTCTTGCATATTTAGAATAGGGATTTTATTTTGAATCATGAAAAAAGAAAACGAAAAGAAAGTACAATCATTTAGGATGCTAGTTTTATTATTATTTGAATTGCATGTTAAATTTAAATTTTGGAAAAAAGGAAAAGCCACAAAAAATCATCATGCATATGTCATGTAGAATTATGGGTATATTTTGTACGTCATGGCATATTAGGGTAAAATTGCACTTAGTTGAATTTTAGATAATATTTTTCTTAATTTATTATAAGTTTAGGTATTTTCTTAAATAGATTGCATTTTAGGATTATTTAGGTTAAGATAATATTTTAGTTAAAATTAGGATTTGGTTCAACCTAATTCCTAATGCAAATTAAATAGGATCTTAATCTAGTTAGATAATTTTCACATTTTATCTAATTTTGAATTTCATGAAATAATACAAAAATGTCTTAGAATAAATTAGTTTTATTTTCTAGGATAAATTGCATACTTTTAAGAAAAAAAGAAAAAAATGTCATACGCATGTCATTAGGATTAAATTCATGAAATGCATGCCATTTAATATTTTTGCTAGGTCCGTTTAATTAAAAATTGCATGTCATTAGAATTAGGTCATTTACTTAGCATTGCATTGCATATTATATGATTTTCATTTAAAAAGTGAAAAATAAAAATGAAATTGCGTGTTAATTAGAAATCATATCTAGGGTTGATGATGTGAATTCTGATCTAACATTGGAGATGCTTTCGTTTCTACAAGGTAAGTCCCGTAATTTATTCATCGCTTTCTTGGGTGTTAAATTGGTGGTTTGCACACCTGCATGATCACTTCACATGTTAGGAAAATAGATTTTAAAATCAATTTCAGCTGCCTGCAAAAACATTTTTGAAAATAAAAGAATGGTACCGAAAGGGACATTAGAGAAATCTAGTTTAACCAAGTCCTCGTACCTAAGAGTCTCTGGTTCGTAGGAGTAAAGTAAAACTCCCGTTACTTTACTTGGGTTTCTAATCAACCTACCAAAAAATAGATTAGTGGCGACTTCTAGATAAAATCTATCTGCATGTTGAGAATTTGAACATAAGTTGCGAATTGGTATGGGATCCATTAACCAAATCCTAGGTGGTTCACTCGAAAAATTGGTCGCGAAATGTGGTAAATTTTGTCAAAGACAAAGAGATCCAGATTCTTAGAGACATAGAGCAGTATTATGGCACCAACATATGCGAATGTCTGGAGGACCCTGCCGATATAATATGACAAGGTAACAGTGGGTACAGTTAGAAAGGCCGCGAGAGGTCCGGTTATTGGTCTATAGCTTTTACTCCCGACCCATATATTATCTCATTGTTTGATCTTTTCAAAACTTGGAAGCAATTGGGTTGTGTTTGGAATGTTTAATTCGAGGGTTTTATGTTAGTCTTTCGAGTTCCGATCCTTGAACACGGGCTCCTACACACATTTTGTTCACCTTCGCATTGATATTTAAGTTCCCTTAAGATGAAGTGGTGCTCGACAATCTCCCAAAAAACCAGACATCATCAATTTCCTCACCCTTTCCCAAAGAAATAAGTCCAAGGCGTTGACTTCTTGGTGTTCACTAACCTTCAATTTTCATGGAGGCGTCTAAAATTCTTTGCTAAACTCACACCAAAAGTATCACGTCTTTCGCCCCTACTTAACATGAAAACCTTACGCTCCAAAGTTTCAATGCAAAGTTGGAGTTTCTGGTTGATAAAAAGTATTCTTCTTGGTGCTTTTTTATCTCCATTTTTCACCAAGGTATCATCGGGACTTCTGCTCTTGCTAAGCCAGCGCCAACTCTATCATCTTTAAGCTACTCAGCAGAAAACCCTTAAGACGTTAAAAGTTTTTAGCGAAAGTTGGATATGAACAAATGTCTTTGACCCAACTCAACACCGTGAATGTCATGAGAGATTTGCGTTGCCCAATCAAGCCGTGATGAGTTTTCTCACTTTATGCCCTTGTCTAAGCCCATATGTTGGGCCCCTAATTGGGTTTAATACGCTTATGTGATTTGGAGATGCAAACACGTGTGCGCGTTGTTACTTGAGCCCATCACCGTAGAATTTTCTTAATTTTTAAGTTGAAATATGAGAGAGGAAAAGAGTTAACCTTGTGTTGGAGGATAAGTATAGCAACAGCTCACTGGAGTGTTACTAATTTCTTCTTGCTCACTTAAGTGCAAAAATTTTGAAAAATCGATCACTTAAGTACCATCAGCAATTTGTTTCATCAGAAAATTCAAAGTGGACGCTAGTCATCCTACGTGACATTACTGTCATGACGTTACCTCGAGTGCACCAACTATGGTTTGACTAATGATTTATTAAGTCTAGACTTAACTCAAGCTCTCCCAAACCCTTATCAATTTGTGACTTAGAGTTCAAGTTATTAACATGCAAATGATTTTTTATATAGAAGTCGCCACTAATCGATTTATGATGGATCGATGTGATACCAAAGTAAAGTATTGTGAGAAATACCTTACTAGTACAAACTAAAGATTGAATAAATTTAGGGACTTGATTACACTTGATTACTTTAATGCTCTTTTGATACGTTTTCTCATATATTTTGAAAAATATTTTGCAGCAGTCTAAGTTGATTTTAACTCTATAATTTAACATGTAAATAATCATGCGGGTGCACAACTATTATTAAACACTAAATAAAGCATGGCAACCAATAAATTTTAAATGTAGGGAGTAAATACTTACCTTAATGCAACGCAAGCATTTGCAACAAATACTAATTAGAAACACATGTTCAACTTAAATATGACTTCTAATTATCACGCAATTCACTCAACTCTGTTTTTTTAGGATTTTCGCTTATTTAAATGAAGGCTAAGCTACACAATGTACAAAAATAATCTATATTAACATGACATGTGACTTTCAATTAACATGCAAACTATATGATACTCGATTTTAATTTAATGACCTAATTCTAATGACGGACAATGATTAATACGTAACTATTATACCTGACATGCACATGATATTCACTTATTTAAATGAAAGGTAAACTATGTGCAATGCATGCAATGACGTACACATACACGAGACTTTAAAAAAAAAAATTCCTAACACATAAACTATACACGCAATTTAAATTTAATGACCTAACTCTATTGATGGGTAATGATTTATACGTGACTACTCTACATGATATGCATGTGATATATTTTTTTATTAAAATTCGTAACTAAAAATGAGGGAAATTAACTATTTGGAATAAAGATAATAACTAATTCAATTTAAGTATTAAATTGTGTCAATTCCTAATTTCAATTAGAATCTTATCATGAATATTATAGAATCTACTTAGACATGCAATGTTATCAAATAGAGCTAATTAATCTACAAGCAATCTTTTTTTCTTTTTTAATTTTCAAATAAGGACAACCAAAACAATCACACAAATTACAAAATTTCAACGAATTGCCAAAGATATCATCTATAACTCAAATTAGAGAATAATATCTAATTAACTTGATTATTCCGCTAATAAAATCAATAAATTGATCTTAAATCTTAAAGATAAAAATTTCAATTTTAAAGATTACCACGCAATTAATTATTCCATCTAAAGTCTTATAGATAGAATAAAAAATCACTGTGCGGTTGCAGATTAGAAAACAAATCCTAGTGGATATTGTCTGTCACTCAAATAAGTACATTAGATATTGAATAATCAAATTAGGCCATAAAATATTCACCGAAATCAGATGAAGATTATTACCAAAATTTGAATATTACGTTTCCAAATTGAATCGACAAAGGTGGCTCGGATGGATGACAAACGCTGTGGCTGGTGACACGATGCTTGATGGCGAACGGCTGTAGCTATTCCCGAGGGGTGACCAAGGACAAGTGGTATGCCGCAGGTGGGTGTCTCTGGAGAAACCTAAGTTTTTATTGATTTTCAGTGTGAGATGTAACTTGAAGGCACTACCATGGGAAGGAATTCTCCATTGGCTCTCCATTGGCGGTGTTGGCGTCTTTGGAGAAACCTATGTTGGTGACCATTGGGTTATAGTTGACACTAAAAGAACCATCGAAATTGGTGGTTTCATTGAGCGCACCATCAATGCCACGGGAAGTTTACTTTGCGGTGTGAACTAGTTTGTCACGATGACAACGTAGAGCCGCCGCCCCAGAAGACTCACTAGTGTATAATAGTAAGTTGTCAACGCAAGAGCCACCACTGGAAAAGTCCCATGATAATAAAAATCTTCCCTTTGAGTCAATCATTTGGCAACCAAGCGAGCCTTGTTACGTTCAACAAAGCCATTTACGTTGTACTTAAATTTCCATACCCATTTGCAACCAATTTGGTTTTCAATGCAAAGGTAGATTGACAACATCCCAAGTGTGGTTCTCAATGAGAGAATGTAGTTAAGCTTCCATGACCTTGCCATTGTGGGTTACACACCGCTTCATCATAAGATGACGATTCTTGTTCCTTTGATATGCGACTAATACAATATATATGTTCTGGTGATAGTCAGCTAAATGAAACATAAGAGGAGATAGGACGACATGTACATGGAGAATTCAATGTGGGACATTTGTACTCTTTGGTCCATAGAGGAATACTGTCTTCACATCGAGTCGCTCTACCTTTAAATTGTATGCAACCACTCCAGATAAGACAAGTCTTATGGAATTCAATTTAGTAATGGGAGAAAAAATCTCACCATAATCACCTATGTTAGTGAGTATCTCTTCACAACTGAACAAGCTTTGTGGCATTTCATCTTCCCATATGCTAATATCTTTTTCTTGAACACCCACGTGCAATCGAGACTCCACGTTCCGTTTTTATCTACTGTTCGGTATCCTCTACACTTCTTGCTTTCTCAACAATACTTGAAATATCACCTATAATAGTTAGATTACAATTATCGTTACTAGCAAATAGGGTATACCTCTCGAGTGGTCTTCTTAACCATCTAGATCTTCTTAAGACTAGTTCTAGTGGTGCTTCAATTTCAAAATCTGCTATGTCATCTATCCCATTGGCTCATTAGCTTTAGAATCTAAATTTTCTATTCCAGCTTCTATAATCTCTGTCTCTTCCTTCAAACCGACATCTCACTCAACCAACTATGTTTTTTCAAATCTTGTGAAACAATATGATTTGTTGTAGATTCTCTAAATATCACATCCCTACTATAGATGATACCTTTAGTATCAGGGTTCCACAGCCTATACCCTTTGACACCATCCTTGTACCCATCGAAGATGAACTTCTCTAATTTGCTCTCAAGCTTGTTCTTTCTTTCGACATGTGGACATACACTTCACACCCAAACACCCTAACATGGGATATGTGTGGCTTCTTTCCAATCAGTGCCTCAAACAATATCTAATCTTATAGGGCTGAAGTAGGGGATATGTTCCCCAAATAACACCTCGTAGCCATTGCTTACACCCAAAACTCAGTAAGTAAGCTTGCACCACTTATAGCATAGTCATTGTCTTCTCCATGAGAGACTAATGAAGCCTCCCTGCCACCCCATCCTACGTAGATGAATGGGGCATGGTTTTTTGGCTTGCAATGCCATTTGTCCCATAGAGTTGATCAAATTTCTCTGAACAGAATTCTCTTCTATTGTCAATCTTAAAAATTTTGATTTTCTTATCAAACTAATTTTCCACCGCTGCTTTGAATTTCAAACACATCATCTTTCCTCTACAAGAAATATATCCACACATATATGGAATAATCATGAGTAAAAGAAACATAATACCTTGATTTTCCACACGATGCTTGAAGTGTAGGACCAAACATGTCACTGTAGATCAAATCCAAAATTCCTTTAGCTTTCCTCCAAATAAGGGAGATGAATGTTCATTGTATAGGGAGATGTACTTAGAAAGTATGATACAAATGTACCATAATAAGTACATTAGATAAGATGAATATAATGAATATTCATTCATGTATTTCATTGATTCATGTATTTTATAACACTTCCCCTTGAATATTCATTGTATTCATTACGAATGTGCATTGAATGATACTGCCTCATTAAAAACCTTAAGCCGGAAAAACCAAGTGGGACAAAAATCGGACAAAAGGGAAAAAGAGTGCATAGCACAAATGTTATGATCTCTCCCATTTATAGATGCATTAATTGCCTCGTTAAAAACTTTAAGCCGGAAAAACCCTGTGGGAAAAAACCGGACAAAAAAAAAAAAGAGTGCAATGCATATATAGCCACTATAGGGGCTAATCAAATTTGCATCTTGTGAACTCGCCGCATATTAATGCTACAATGTATAGTTCATAATATCTCCCCCTCAATTGAGTGATATAGCCACTTCTGGGGCTAATCAATCTTGCATCTTATGAACTCGCCGCATACCAATGCCATATACTAATTTCTCAAAAGTTGATGTTGGCAATGATTTGGTAAAAAGATCTGCAAGATTATTTATGGATCGAATCTGTTTAACATTAATTTGTCGACTTTCTTGGAGTTCATGAGTATCGAAAAATTTCGGCGAGATATGCTTGGTCCTATCACCTTTGATATATCCTCCCTTGACTTGTGCAACACAAGCAGCATTATCTTCATAAATTATAGTGAGAGAATTTGTAACCGGTATTAAACAACAAGAATTATGAATATGCGTTATAACGGATCTTAACCAAACACACTCTCTTCCAGCTTCATATAAAGCAATAATCTCATAGTGGTTAGAAGATATAGCTACTAGCGATTGCTTCGTAGAACGCCAAGAAATAGCGGAGCCGTTATAACAAAATAAATACCCGGTTTGAGAGCGAGCCTTATGTGGATCGGATCTATATCCAGCATCAGCATATCCAACTAAACCAGAGTTAGTGGAATATTTGGAATAATATAATCCCAAATCTATGGTTCCTCAGAGATAACGGAAAATATGTTTAATTCCATTCCAATGTCTCCGAGTTGGCTCAGAACTAAATCGTGCCAATAAATTTACCGCAAAAGCGATATCTGATCTCGTACATTGTGCCAAGTACATCAAAACCCCAATTGCATTGAGATATGGTACTTTAGGACCAAATATCTCTTCATTTGATTCTCTAGGACGAAATGGGTTATTTTGGGGATCTAGAGACCTTACAACCATAGGAGTGCTCAATAGGTGAGCTTTGTCCACGTTGAAGCATTTAAGCAATCTTTCAACGTATGCTGATTGATAGACGATTATTCCATTTGCTTTATGCTCAAGCTCTAGACCAAGACAAAGTTTGGTTTTACCCAAATCTTTAACTTCAAACTCCCTTTTCAAATATTCAGCAGTTTCAGCTAACTCTTCTGGAGTTCCAATTAAATTTATATCGTCAACATAAACTGCTACAATAGCAAATCTGGTTTTTGATTTCTTAAAACGCATGGGCAGATAGGATCTTTCTTGTACCTTTCTTTAATTAGGTACTCACTTAGGCGTTGATACCACATGTGACCGGATTGCTTTAACCCGTACAAGGATCTTTGTAATTTTATTGAGAATAAATTGCGGGGAGTGCATGCTTCAGGCATTTTGAATCCCTCGAGAATTTTCATATAAATATCAGAATCTAATGAGCCATATAAATATGCCGTCACAACGTCCATAAGACGCATTTCCAATCTTTCAAAGATTGCTAGGCTAATGAGAAAACAAAATGTAATCATATCCATCACAAGTGAATATGTCTCATTATAATCAATCCCAGGTCTTTGGGAGAATCGTTGGGCAACGAGTTGGGCTTTATACCTGACAACCTCGTTTTTCTAATTTCGTTTTCGGATAAATACCCATTTATATCCAACGGGCTTTACATTATCGGGGATACGAGTTATAGGTCCAAAAACCTCTCGTTTAGTTAGGGAAGCTAATTTAGCCTTAATTGCTTCCTCTCACTTAGGCCAATCTTGCCTTTAACGACATTCAATAATAGATTGTGGCTCACAATCATCATCCATAATTTTATGGGCAACTGAGAATGCAAAAGCATCATCAATGATTTCATTTCGATCCCCAATTTCATTATAATATGTAATGGAATTCTTCTTATTCTCGGGATTGGTGTTCCTTTCATGGGTTTGCGCCTCTTCAGGGGCAATAAGTTCTTCAGGAGTAAGCACAATGCTAGGCTCTTCTGGAGCGGATTCCTAATTCTTTCCCCTTCGTTTTTGAAGAGCAATATCTTTTGATCCTATCGGTCTACCACACTTCAAGTGTAGGGGATTTTGATCCATTTTAGCATGCCCTTCAAGAACAACTATTCTAGCTGGAGCATTTGCAGCTAGAATATGGTAATAATGTCATTGCGTGTAAATAATAGGCAAACATGAGACCATCTATTGCAAGAATAAAAGAGATTCAAGATTAACCTTTGTTATAGAAGGTTTGATAATGAGTTTTCCTTGTGAGCAAGCCTCACAATTATAATCTTTGGACAACAATACATTTATATCTTTTAAAGGGTGCCCTTTTGTATTTTGAATTATCCTACGCATCATTGAAGCGCCAGGATGACCAAGGCGATCATGCCACAGTCCACACTAATTAGGGATTACCAATCTCCAGGATGTGGTGGTGTAGGTTTCAATAGCCTTAATCATGACACAATACAAACCCATAGAAGAAGCTTCTAGCTTCTCATGGATAGTCTTCATGCCCATCTTATAAGAGGAAATACAAATGTATTCCTTATCTTGCTCATAAATGGTCTCAATATGGTACCCATTACGGCGTACATATTTGAAACTGAGCATATTCCTCTTTGATTTAATGCTTAGAAACGCATTCTCAATATGGAGGATTGTACCATTTGGCAAAATAATTGTGGCATTACCAAAACCATCAATAATCTGAACATGATATGATATTGTATGGATTTGTGCCTTCCGCAATGTCATACTCGAGAAAAAGTGTCTACTACGAAATATAGTATGCGTTGTTGCATTATCAAGCAAACAAACATCTTCTTTTTCCTTAGTATTTTCCATTTGCATTTATATTGACAACTTCAGGTGTCAAGTATCATAAAAGTTGCATATTAGTTATATAGTCGAATAAAATTTCAAAAATAAATATTATATAAGGCTCATAAGCATTTCATAAAGAACAATAAAAAGTAATACATTTAAAGCGAAACAACATAAACCATCAATATGATTATCAAAGTAATCAGAGGTCCTCAAAGAAATCAGAGACATCCAATGATGCATTTGCTGCTTCAGAAGCAATAGGAGTCCCACCAACGGAGATATTGTTGGCCTCAACAGTGGTTATGGCAGTAGGATTGATTTCAATGGCATGAGATTCACCACGCTTGCCCATATTCTTCAAAGATGCCTGGTATAGGTCAACAAAATGTTTTGGCGTACGACAGGTACGTGACCAATGCCCAGTCATGTCACACCGATGACAAATACTCTCATTAATCACCTTCTTTGGCTTCTTTTCTTTGCCATGATTCAGGCCAAAGTTTGATTTCCTAGGGCGGTTAAATTTCTTGCCATCCCTTCTAGGATTATATTCTTACCTGCGCTTATAACCCTTAAAATGGCCAGTATTTTTCTCAAAATTAGCATGTGCTTCAGGCAATGCTTTTGAACTAGCAGGTCTAAGATCATGATTTTTTAGCAGCAATTCATTAGTTTGCTCAGCAGTAAGAAGCACAGAAATTAATTCAGAGTATGTGGCAAATTGACGCTGCCGGTATTGCTGTTGCAATATAATATTTGAAGCATGGAAGGTAGAGAAAGTTTTCTCTAACAATTCCGCATTAGCGAGTTTGATACCGCATAACTCAAGCCGAGAAATGATATCAAATAAAGCAGAATTATAGTCAGACACTGATTTAAAATCTTGCAATATGAGATTTTGCTAGTTATATTGTGCTTGAGGGAGGATAACAGTTTTGGTATGATCATACCTATCCTTCAACCTCCTCCACAAAATATGAGGGTCTCGCACAGATAAATATTGAGTCTACAGGCTCTCATGCAAATAACGGCGAATAAAGATCAATGTATTTGCTTTATCCTTTTCATTTGAGGTTCCATCCTCCATGATTGTATTAACGAGACCTTGCCCTTGGAGATGCATTTCCATGTCAAGGCACCAGGATAGATAATTCTTTCTGCTCACTTCCAGGATGTGGAATTTGGGCTTTTCAATATTTGCCATAATCCTTGCAAAAGTAAATCCTTAAATTAATTAGAAGGATTTCTAAATATCCACCGTTACTTCAGGAGCAGAAGGATAGTTTTAGATTTAAAATTTGGCTTCGGGCCAAGAAAAATAAAAATAAAGAATTGATAGAAGAAGATGAAGTATAAGATGATTAATAAAATGAATACCCACCTTGCAAAAATTAGTTACTCACGGTAGATCTTCATACTAACAAAAATTACTTACTCAGTCAGTAGATTCTCGTGCTGATAACGTGTTGTAAAATATTGCGTTGTGGTGAATATATAATAGAGAAGAGATTGAGAAGAGAAAACAATTGAACACCAGAGATAGTAGAGAAAGCTAGAGAAGAGGGTATGACTGTTTATTCTAATGGTTGTTATTGTACATCAAAACTAAACTCTTATTTATAGGAGAGCAAGAATGTACTTATCATTAATATCAATGTATCGAATGATACATGTACTAGATAAGGAAGATGAACGTTCATTGTATAGGGAGATGTACTTAGAAAGTATGATACAAATGTACCATAATAAGTACATTAGATAAGATGAATGTAACGAATATTCATTCATGTATTTCATTGATTCATGTATTTTATAACATATAGAACATTTTCAAGTGGTTAAATTAACTTAAGAAAAGGTTCGTTTTTTGTACAACCATTCCAACTTATGCTTAGATAACTATAATAAAATCACCAAAACATATCAATCAATTGAAATATAGGAAACACGGGATTGATATTGAAACAAAAATGTGAAGCTGAATAAAAGGAAAATACTCACAAAACTTTCAATAGAGAATAGTAAGAATTAAATAATTCCCGCCAAGATTATATTAATACACATCCGAGATAAGTACATTCAAAGTTTTTAAACTTGTCAAGAAAGCACAATTACATTTAAAACTTTCAAAAAGTGTACTCAAGTCTTAAAACTTATCGTGGATGTATAATCAAGTCGTAAAAGTTTCCAAAAGTGTAATCAAGTTTTAAAATTTATCACGAAAATGCGACCGAATGATAATTCAAAAAGTGCAATTAACGGAAGGACTCAATTCGATCAATTTGATAAGTTTTATAATTCAATTGTACTTTTTGAAAGTTTTATACCTCGACTGCACTTTTGCAATAAGTTTTAGGACCCCAATACGCTTATTTCTACATATTTTCATACTCATTTCATATTGCAAGACAAAATCAATGATATTTAAATAATGAAAGAAACAACTTTTGAGATTTTATAGTACACTTTCAAGTGGCTAAATTGACTTAAGAAAAAGCTTGTTTTTCGTACAACCATTCCAACTTATGCTTAGATAATCACCAAAACATATCAATATGATTAGCTAGATCATCAACACACACTTAGAATCCAAGGGAGACATTTAAAGTACAAGATCAATAGGTAAATTCGCATTAGCGATTCATACATGGGGCACAACAGTTATAAATGCTAACTCAACAATTTTGGACATATTTTGAATTGAAATTTGATGGAATTATCATAAATTTTTGTTGGAAATTAGGATTAAAAGCAAAAGGACTAGTGATGAGATCCCCAAGGGTAAAAACATGTAATTTCCCATGATGTCATTCTGCGTAGTTTGATTTTCGAGATCGTGATTGGAAAAAAAATAGGATTAAAGTCACAAAAAATCTCAAATCCATATGCATGTGACAAATTTAAGCAAAACTGAGTTTTTTTTCTCATAAAAAAACCCCAAAATTAATACACATGCGACAATTTTACCATCCGTTAATTTCCTTTAGATTTTACCATTAAATTACCAAATCAAATGAGACATGGGATTGACGAGTTATCGGTTTAGGGTTTTACCCTTCGTTTGTCATATGTGCAATATTTTGTACTTTTTACAGTATTGATACAATTTAGTATATATTAACTGATGGTAAATTTGTCATAAATGCACTAAATTTAGAGTTTTTGATAGTAAAAAGATTAGTTTGATAGTCAAAAATTAGATTGGGGCTTTTTATGGTACTAATAAAGAAAAATTTGATTTTTAGAGATACCAATCACACATAACACGATGGAAGTATTATAATGAAATTAAAAATTTTCTAATATGGTAACAAGTGTCTAGTTTATTTTTTGAATAAAGCCATTTTGGAAAAAATTACAATACTCATAGTTTAATCGTTTTAAAGTGACTTGATTTTCTTTTTAACTTTTCTCAATTGAAAATATTTTCAAAATTTAGAAAATCCAAAATCAAGGTGCAAAATCGTATGTGATTTTTAAATGCTAATGCCCAGGATCGAATTAATTTCTCTTAATCAACTTTATATTGTCACTTCGATTTTATTTAAGACGATGTCATTTTATGATATTGTTTGATAAAATCAGGGTACTTTAGACAGGTCGTGTCCTGATTTGGACATAATCCTTGATGTCCTAATTTGACAGAAAGTCCATTTGGCCCTCTTTGAGACAAGCGCTTCCACACTCCCGCTCACTCATCAATTCCAGAGAGAGACGAGACTGCTCTCTTGCCCTTTCCTCATCTCTTCGGATTCGGTAATGGCGACGTCCTTGATAGCAAGGCCAGTTCCAGCGACCCGATCGCGCCCACCGGCGGCGGCATTGGAGACGGCGCCAGGCGTGGAGGCCGTGTCGAGCTTCGACCGCATGGGCCTGAGCAACGATGTCCTCCGTGGGATCTACGCCCACGGGTTCGAGAAGCCCTCGGCGATTCAACAGCGAGCGGTGGTGCCGATCGTCCGAGGCCGAGACGTGATCGCTCAGGCGCAGTCCGGCACGGGCAAGACCTCCACCTTTGCCCTCGCGTCTTGCCAGATCGTAGACACCTCCGGAAGAGAGTACACGATCCTCTTCGTGAGCGGAGACCCTTCTTTTACTATCGATTTTCTTGTGGAATTAGGTTGAGGCATGTTTTGGGTTTTGCTTGGGAGGGTGAGATGAGTCATTAACATTATAGAGCTCAAACTATGACACCACGGATTAATAATAAATAAAAAAATAATCGGCAAACCCTCTCTCTCTCTCTCTCTCTCTCTCTCTCTCTCTCTCTCTCTCTCTCATTTCTAGCGTAACGAAATTCGATCGCTCTGACAGGAAGAATATTTTATTTTCGGCCTCGTTAACTAAAGAATTTGAGATGTTCTGATGTTGAGGCAGAGGGATGCTGGCTTTTAGTTTTACCATCACCCCTCGGATGGCCCTGAAAGAAGTTCGAGCCTTAGTCTATGGAATTTGTTCATGAACTTTGTTTTGAGAAGCTTTCTTTGGAATTAAGCGTAGCCTGAGTTTATGCACTTCTTCAGGTTATATATGTATATTATATCAGAATGTTTAAGTGGGTCCTCTTAACTGAGTATTTTAGGCACTTGCAAGGCATGAAAGGTTTTCTTCATTATCAAGGAAAACGAATAGTTTTATTCTTACATTATTGATTCTATATAACAGGAGCATTAGTTTAATTCAAACTGCAATGTGGGTTCGCTTATTTGTGTAGCAAATATCCTGGATGCTCTCGTCAACAAGCTCCTATTATTAAGTATCCGTGACTCTGTTGCTTGTATTTTGTTGATTTTTCAAACTACCCTTGTTTATTTGGCCTCTGAAAGTTGCAATTTGAATTTGGTTGCTGCCTTGTAGCCATCGATTTTGTCTTAGCTAATTTGCTTCCTTCGTGTTCTGTTCAGTGTGCAAGTGCTGATTTTGTCACCTACGAGGGATTTGGCGAGTCAGACGGAGAGAGTTGTGCTGGCTATTGGTTATTACAGGAACGTGCTATCCCATGCATGCGTTGGAGGCAAGAGCATGGGTGAAGATATCCAGAAATTGGAGCGCGGAGTTCATGTTGTGTCCGGAACTCCAGGCAGGGTGCTTGACATGATAAAGAGGAGAACTCTTCGCACCAGAGCCATCAAACTCCTAGTCCTTGTGAGTGCACTGCATCACCTCCTTCGACTCCGGATCCTGTTAGGTTTCCTTCTGCTTTCTGCAAAACAAGTTCTCTCTATTCACTTACCTATATTTTTGCCAGGACGAAGCTGATGAGTTGCTGAGCCGAGGATTTAAGGATCAAATCTACGATGTTTACAGATTCCTTCCTCCGGAGATTCAGGTTGCCTGTCCTTCATGTTGAATCAATGTAGTGGTAGTAAAGATGACTTCTTTTACGCAATAACCCCAGTAATGGTCCCTAGTATTCTCACCCCTTGGCCTAATTCCATTGCGTTATCCTAATAAAAACCGAATGCCATTACTTCTTTTTAAGTCCAATCTAAGAAAGGGTGGGATCCAATTTCAGCTTTCTCTTTCATGATTGGCAATGGAATGCTCTTCACTTTTTGATCATCATCAATCTAGATAGTCATCCCTTCTCCACCTCAGCCGATTCTTAGAATTTCCGAAAGGTCTTTCTGCTTTAGTCAACAAACCGCGAGATGAAGCGTCTAAGTTTTATGGGATTCAAAATTTGACAGGAGATCTGGAATTTTCTTTCCTCCTTTCTGCTCCCTAATTTCTACAAGATTTGGACATTAGAGCATGTACGAGGTGAATAAAAGGTCGTCTTTTGGCTTCACACTTCTACTATGAATAGGACACTTGCTTTTTTCCTCGTCTTGTCTGATGAGTAGCGGATTTTTAGCCACAACGAGACATGCTTCTCTCCCCATAAAGCGCACTTAGTAATTTTCAGCACATTGCTATGATTTGCTTCGTTCTAAATTAAATCAGTTTTTAGGGAGTCACTCTTACACGTTCATGTACGCAACTGGCTAATGCATGAGTGGCATTTTCTGCAGGTTGTCTTAGTTTCAGCGACCCTCCCCACTGAGATTTTGGAGATGACAGGAAGATTCACGACCGATCCTGTAAGGATTGTTGTGAAGCGTGATGAGTTGATGCTGTTAGGGAAATCCCTTATAATGTTTTGAAGATGACAAAATAAATCAAAAGCTACTAATGCGTTTAATGGTTGAAGTAATAGACTATGCAGATGATTGAACATGTAAAAGATATTGTCAAAGTCTGAAGACGGCCAAAAGACTGAACGTAACACATGTCCAAAGTATATTTTGAAGATTTCCAAACTTCTGTGTCAAAGTCTGAAGACTGCCAGACTTTAGTGTCAAAGCCTGTTCTACATCAGAAGTCTGCACACTTTGACAAATTCCAGACTGAACGTGAATGAAGAACCAGAAGAAGGACTTTATGCTGAAGCAGAACATAACAGACTGTGTTCAAACCTTAAAGCTAAATCTGTTCAGAAGCAGAATTTGTTCAAACTCAGATTGCAAAGTCTATCGCACTTAGACTCAAATTATAAAGTCTATTGCTCTCAGACTTTACATCCAGATTCGACATAACGTAACACAAGCCTGAAGATATAACGGCTAGTGATCTGGTTTGGATTCTACATCAAGATTGATTTGATTGACTCAATCTAATTGATTGCCAATTGGATCTTGAAGACAAGAACTTTCTATACGAAGAAGCTTTACTTATGGAAACCAAGATTCTGTTTGTATGGGCGATCGAAATCAATTTGGGATTCTACCTTTGTCACTCAACGGCTACCAAATCTTTTAGATACAAATCTGTCCAATGGGTATATTGGAAGACGATCCTCGGGATACTGTCCAATGGCTAGTTTTGGAAGTGGAGGAGTATTTAAGGAGATGAAGGACCGATGAGCAAGTAAGAGACGGGGCGTAGAATTTATAATTCCAAAGTCTGAGCGATCTTCTATCATACACTTGTCTCTCGTGAGCTTAAACGTTTGTGATCTTGAGAGAAATACCAAAAGAGTGACTTAGTGAGATAGTGTGATCTACTACTAAGTGTTTGCACTCAAAGTTGTAATCTCTTGTTGATTGCATAGTGGAATCCAGCCAAGAAGGCTGTTAGCGTGGGAGAGTGGACGTAGGCTTAGATTAAGCTGAACCACTATAAACATTGTGTTCTTATTCTCTTCCCTCAACTCATTTATTTTATTCCGCATATATATGCCAAGATTTTATTTAAACACCTATTCACCCCCCTCTAGGTGTTGTTACTAGTCCTCTCAATTGGTATCAGAGCCAAGTGCTCAGTTTATAAAAGTGTTTTTACTTTTGAGCTAAAGATCTTTTATCACTAGTATATTGGCACCAGGACTTATGGAGGGACAAAGCAACACAAGGTCACCATAATTTGATGGAAAGGAATACAACGTATGGAAGAACAAAATGAAAGCATTCCTAAGATCCAGAGATCCCTTGCAATGGGATGTTGTGGAAAGAGGAATCAATCCCACTGCCGCGTCTTCATCAAATAAGAATGGCAAAGACAAAGAAAGCAAACCCCCCGCTCCTATGTCTCGGATGGAGATGTCCAAAAGAGAAGCACTTGATGCAAAAGCCATTTATTCTTTATATTGCGCATTGTCTCCTGCTGAGTATAATAGAATCTCTTCATGTGAAACAACAAAAGAAGTTTGGGATAGACTTCATGTTACATATGAAGGGACTGATCGTGTAAAAGAGACAAGAGTAAATTTCCTGCTTGGCCAATATGAATCCTTCAAGATGAAGCTAGGAGAGTCGATTCGAGATATGTTCGATCGTTTTACAGAAATTGTAAACGGTTTGGCGTATCAAGGTCATCCAATTTCTTCTACAATGAAGGTGAACAAACTCTTGTGAGGTCTCTCAAAAGATTGGAACCGTGTCAAGACTTCAATCCGGGAAACTCAGAGGATCATGCAACTCTCCATTGATGAATTGATTGGCACTCTTCAATCCTATGAAGTGGAACAAATCAATGATGAAGATCCCGAAGGTAAGAAGTCCATCGTTTTAATATCTAACGTTGATTCTGATGATACAGATTCACAAAATGATATGGACGACGAAGAACTTGCTTTTATGATCAAGAAATTCAAAAGGTTGAATAGAAAAGGAAGTGAATTCCGTAGAGGAAGACAATACAAGCAGAATGGCCAGAAAAGAACAATAAAAGAAGATGATGAGCAAGGAAATCTATGCTTCATGGCACATTCAGAATCAGAGACTACTCAGACACAGACTCAGAATCCGATGAAGAAATCGAGGTAGGCCATTCAAGAATTCCTACTAAAGTTCTTAAGTATATAAATGAGCTATGCTTAGATCTCAAATCTTATCTTAAAAGGATCTCCGAACTTAAAAAAGAGAATTCTCGGCTTAGGCAACAATATCTTTCTCAAAAAGAAAAGTTTGAAATTTTGCAAAAAGATTTTCTACAAATAAAAGAAAGTCGAGATTTACTTGTCAAAGAAAATTATTTTTTAAAGAAATAATTTTCAAATATTTCGACAAGATTTTCAAATGGATCAAAAACATTAGAGCATATCCTTTCTATACAAGTTCCTTACTATAATAAGTCGGGACTTGGTTTCAATAAGGAAAGTGATTCTCTAATAGATTTCCTAAAGTCAAGGAGAGACTCAAACAAAGACCTCCTAAACTTGCTTATAAGAATCATTTTCAAAAAGTGTTTACAAAACCCGTTGGTCGAAATGCCCTCAAGTGTTCAAATTGTGGAGATTTAGAATACTTTGAGAAAGAATGTCCTAAAGTCTGGAGATCTATTAAGGATAATTGGGTAAAAATAGCAAACTCTACAAACTCTCATGGACCCAAGAAAAAATGGGTACCGAAGAAAAGATGAGTTGTTTTTGCAAGAATTAAAAGAAAAGAAGGAGAGTTTGGTAAGGAATGTATATATTTTTTATTCTCAATTTGGTTTGAGTACACAATTTAAAATTTCTCATTATACTTTATATTCGATATATCCTTGGTTGATTGAGATTTTACAATGATCATATTTTGTTTCATTGAAGAAAGAATCGTATGATTTGTTTGTGATTCGTAAGTTGAGATTTGATTTAATATGTGTGATTATTTGAGTAATTCAAATTATTTTGTCTAATTTTATACTCTCAAATTTAGTCATATTTTGCAAAGTGAAAATTTGTTTTACGTGATGATGCAAGATATTCTTAGATATTCAAAGATTTTATTCTCTCTGTTTTTATGGTACTATGACTAAGTGAGAATTTATCTTTCAAAATATCATTGTGCATACTATTCTTTCTTTGAATACTTTGTTATGATGAATTAAGAAATAATATTTGTTTATCTATGGAGATTTCATATTTTTCTCTAACGGAATGGAATGATCCAAATTGATGGATACCAAAAAGTATATGAGTTGATTGCAGGAAATTCAATAAGGCAAGAATGGTTGCGAATCTACATAGATTTTGGTGCAATCAGAAAAGTATCTCCTACGAAGAATGGTAGTGATCTTTTTTAATCAATGGTATATTTCAAACATATACCTTGGGTAAGAGATTTTTTTTTCATCCCACCATACAAATTTCTACGTGCATTTATCCTGATTTTGGACGATTGCTTATCATTAAAATTGCAAATATTTCTTCTCATAAATATAAGGCATTGCAATATTTTTTTTTCTTGATTTGGCACGTAATAGAAATATCATCTTTCTTTCTATGAAATGCATTTATAATATATTTTTGAGATTTATGCTCAAGGAAATCCCTTTGATCTCAAAATATATTATTGCATATTCAAGGACACTCTTGCTATATTTTTAGAAGATATCTCATATCTAGCAAGTTTGATCCATAAATCAAAGGAATGTATTATGTGCAAAGATTATTATCTATTATACAAGAATTTGCAGGTCACAAAAGAATATTCCATTTGGATTTTGAAAAGCTTGATTTGAAAATCATGGAGATTCTATTCTATCTTATGGAGGTTTAAAAAATTCCTTCCTTGTGCAAAGTTTTTGCAAATTGTTAAGGAAATCCCTAATGTGTCGTACAAAAGGTTGAGTAGTTCTGAATTTTAATTTTATATATGCTATTCAATTTATTTATTTGAAGAAAGGGCATTATATATTATATGGATATTATTACAGCTTATTTGTGCAAAAAGTTCGTTAAGTTGATGCAGGTTAAATTCGAGACGAGCTTGATTGAAGAAAATAAATTTTTGCCTCGAATTTCAAAATGCAAGTGATCATTGCGAACGTTGTCACTGCAAAGGAAATACTGGAAAAATATTATGTTCAACGTGCACAAGCAACAATTGTTTCTATTCACAAATACCGTCATGATGACAGGGGGAGAAAGTGAATCCAAGAGAAAGGAAAGAATCGTGATCATCTCAAAATGGCAACAAATTGAGGGGGAGCTTTGATCAATTATGGAAAAATATTTTTGAATTGATCATGATCTTGATTATTAGGGAATGAAGGAAAAAGGTAAATGTGTTGGAACTTACCAAGTTCTACAAAATCCGGTTAGTGCATTTTTTTTTACCTCTTGTCATAACAAATCTCTTATTGATATTATCTTTTTATTATGACAAAAAGGATAAGTGAATTTTATAATGCATCCGTGATTTTTATTTGCTGATATATATGATCGAAGTGAGCTATATTGCATATTTTCAATATTCGATTTATAAGAGCTGATTTTTGGAAATCATTTGTTATCATTTTATATTCTCTACATCATACTATTTCTATTGTTATCGCTTTTTGATTATGACAAAAAGGGGGAGAGAATATGAATATGCATATGTGTTGATTGTTTGATTTTATTTATTACATAATATTCAGCTGCGATTATTTTTCTATATATTGTTATGCTCAATCTATTTGCTATCTTATGATATCCTTTGATTTAAATTAATATTTTTAAAAGTATGTTTACAAATCTGCATATTCAGAGATTGTTTTGTCATCATCAAAAAAGGGGAGATTGTTAGGGAAATCCCTTATGATGTTTTGAAGATGACAGAATAAATCAAAGGTTACTAATGCATTTAATGGTTGAAGTAATAGACTATGCAGATGATTGAACATGTAAAGGATATTGTCAAAGTCTGAAGATGGCCAGAAGACTGAACGTAACACATGTCCAAAGTATATTTTGAAGATTTCCAAACTTCTGTGTCAAAGTCTGAAGATTGCCAGACTTTAGTGCCAAAGTCTGTTCTACATCAAAAGTCTGCACACTCTGACAAATTCCAGACTGAATGTGAATGAAGAACCAGAAGATAGACTCTATGCTGAAGCAGAACATAACAGACTGTGTTCAGACCTTAAAGCTAAATCTGTTCAGAAGCATAATTTGTTCAGACTCAGATTGCAAAGTCTATCTCACTTAGACTCAGATTGTAAAGTCTATTGCTCTCAGACTTTACATCTAGATTCAACATAACGTAACACAAGCCCGAAGATATAACGGCTAGTGATCTAGTTTGGATTCTACATCAAGATTGATTTGATTGACTCAATCTAATTGATTGCCAATGGGATCTTGAAGACAATAACTTTCTATACGAAGAAGCTTTACTTATGGAAACCAAGATTCTGTTTGTATGGGCGATCGTAATCAATTTGGGATTCTACCTTTGTCACTCAACGGCTACCAAATCTTTTAGATACAGATCTATCCAATGGGTATATTGGAAGATGATCCTCGGGACACTTGTCTCTTGTGAGCTTAAACATTTGTGATCTTGAGAGAAATACCAAAAGAGTGACTTAGTGAGATAGTGTGATCTACTACTAAGTGTTTGCATTCAAAGTTATAATGTCTTGTTGATTGCATAGTGGAATCCAACCAAGAAGGCTGTTAGCGTGGGAGAGTGGACATAGGCTTGGATTAAGCCGAACCACTATAAACATTGTGCTCTTATTCTCTTCCCTCAACTCATTTATTCTATTCCGCATATATTTGCCAAGGTTTTATTTAAACACCTATTCACCCCCTCTAAGTGTTGTTACTAGTCCTCTCAGATGCTGGAGGTGAGCTAGATTGGGTTAGTTGCATTTGATGGCGGCTAGGGATCCTGAGATTCTTCTGACGCCATCCTTCCTTTTCTTCGTATGGTTGCAGCGCGTCGACCAGTACATGGTGCCAGTGGAAAGAGAAGACTGGAAATTTGACACTCTGTGCGATCTTTACAACAACTGCCCCATAAGCCAAGGAGTTGTATTCTGCAACACTAAGCGGAAGGTACGACCCCAACCACGTTGGGTTCCGCACTCGAGGTGGAACATAAACATCTCGATGACTTAGAGATTGTGAAGACCTCTACTGCTCTATTTCTCTTTGATCTATATTTTGTGCTGTGGCTCTTCATGTCTTCCTTATATTTGTCGAGCAGGTGGAGTGGCTTGCTGAAAAGATGCGTGATTCTAACTTCACTATGTCTTTCATGCACGGGGACATGCCTCAAAAGGAGAGAGATGCAGTAATGGCTGGATTTCAATCTGGGGCAACTAAGTTGATGATCACCACCGATGTGTGGGCTCGAGGGATTGATATTGAGCAGGTTAGTCCTGAAAATTAACAATGCAATAATGTAGATGATGACATTCTACCGTTTTTGTCTGCCATGCGCATCAACTCATTCGTACGTGGGATGCTTGCTTTTACGGAAGGCCAAATTTCTTATTTCCCTATCGCACCACGACCACTTAGTTGTGCAAGTGGATGACTGAATCATTCTCAATACACTGTAGGTTTGTCTCGTTGTCAACTATGATCTTCCCAATAGTAGAGAGCTGTACGTCCATCGGGCTGGTCGAGTAGGCCATTTTGGGCGGAAGGTAACTATTATGAACCTTGAAGTGGAGGCAACGGCAATCCTATTTTCAGTTTTTTGTTCTTGCCGTGGGTATAACGACAAATGTCATCGACATTGCAATTTACAACTGCCAATCCGTGTCTACTTTTGCAGGGTGTTGTGGTAAATTTTGTCAAAGACAAAGAATCCAGATTCTTAGAGACATAGAACAGTATCATGGCACCAACATATGCGAATGTCCAGAGGACCCTGCCGATATAATATGACAAGATAACAGTGGGTATGTACACTTAGAAAGGCCGCGAGAGGTCCGGACATTAGTCTATAGCTTTTACTCCCGACCCATATATAATCGCATTGTTTGATCTTTTCAAAACTTGGAAGCAATTGGGTTATGTTTGGAATGTTTAATTCGAGGGTTTTATATTTGTCTTTCGAGTTCCAATCCTTGAACACGGGCTCCTACACACTTTTTGTCGACCTTCGCAATGATATATAAGTTCCCTTAAGATGAAGTGGTGCTCGACAATCTCCCAAAAAACCAGACATCATCAATTTCCTCGCCCTTTCCCAAATAGATAAGTCCAAGGCGTTGACTTCTGGGTGTTCACTAACCTTCAATTTTCACCGAGGTGTCTAAAATTCTTTGCTAAACTCGCACCAAAAATGTCACATCTTTCACCCCTACTTAACATGAAAACCTTACGCTCCAAAGTTTCCATGCAAAGTTGGAGTTTCTAGTTAATAAAAAGTATTCTTCTTGGTGCTTTTTTATCTCCATTTTTCACCAAGGTATCATCGGGACTTCTGCTCTTGCTAAGCCGGCACCAACTCTATCATCTTTAAGCTGCTCAGCAGAAAACACTTGAGACGTTAAAAGTTTTTAGCGAAAGTTGGATATGAACAAATGTCTTTGACCCACTCAACACCGTGAATGTCATGAGAGATTTGCGTTGCCCAGTCAAGCCGTGACAAGTTTTCTCACTTTATGCCCTTGTCTAAGCCCATATGCTGGGCCCCTAATCGGGTTTAATACCCTTACGTGATTTGGAGATGCAAACACTTGTGTGCGTTGTTACTTGAGCCCATGACCATAGAATTTTCTTAATTTTTAAGTTGAAATCTGAGATAGGAAAAGAGTTAACCTTGTGTTGGGGGATAAGTATAGCAAGAGCTCACTGGAGTGTCACTAGTTTCTTCTTGCTCACTTAAGTGCAAAAATTTTGAAAAATCAATCACTGAAGTGCCATCGGCGATTTGTTTCGTCGGAAAGTTCAACGTGGATGGCGGTCGTCCTACATGACATTACCTCGAGTGTACCAACTATGGTTCCATTGATGATTTACTAAGTCTAGACTTAACTCAAGCTCTCCCAAACCCTTATCAATTTGCAACTTAGAGTTCAAGTTATTAACATGCAAATGATTTTTTATATAGAATTCGCCATTAATCGATTTATGATGAGTCGATTTGATACCAAAGTAAAGTATTGTGAGAAATACCTTACTACTACAAACTAAAGATTGAATAAATTGAGGGACTTGATTACGCTTGATTACTCTAATTCTCTTTCGATACGTTTTCTCATATATTTTTAAAAATATTTTGCAACTATCTAAGTTGATTTTAACTCTATCATTTAACATGTAAGGTAATCATGCGGGTGCGCAACTATTTTTAAACACTAAATAAAGCATAGCAACCAATAAATTGCAAATATAGGGAGTAAATACTTACCTTGATGCAACGCAAGCATTTGCAACAAATACTAATTAGAAACACATGTTCAACTTAAATATGACTTCTAATTATCACGCAGTTCACTCAACTTTTTTTTTTTTTGAGGATTTTCGCTTATTTAAATGAAGGCTAAGCTACACAATGTACAGAAATAGTTTATATTAACATGACATGTGACTTTCAATCATGCAAACTATATGACACTCAATTTTAATTTAATGACCTAATTCTAATGATGGACAATGATTAATACGTAACTCTTATACCTGACATGCACATTATATTCACTTATTTAATTGAAAGGTAAACTACGTGCAATGCATGCAATGACGTACACAAATAGTTTATATAACTTACACGAGACTTTAAAAAAAAAAAATCCTAACACACAAACTATACACGCAATTTAAATTTAATGACCTAAGTCTATTGACGGGCAATGATTTGTATGTGACTACTCTACATGACATGCATGTGATATTTTTTTATAATTAAAAATCGTAACTAAAAATGAGGGAAATTAACTATTTGGAATAAATATAATATCTAATTCGATTTAAGTATTAAATTGTGTCAATTCCTAATTTCAATTAGAATCTTATCATGGATATTATAGAACCTACTTAGACATGCAATGTTATCGAATAGAGCTAATTAATCTACAAGCAATCTTTTTTTCTTTTTTAATTTTCAAATAAGGAAAACCAAAACAATCACCCAAATTACAAAATATCAACGAATTGCCGAAGATATCATCCATAACTCAAATTAGAGAATAATATCTAATTAACTTGATTATTCCGCTAATAAATCAATAAATTGATCTTAAATCTTAAAGATCAAAATTTCAATTTTAAAGATTACTACGCAATTAATTATTCCATCTAAAAGCTTTATAGATAGAATAAAAAATCGTTGTGCGGTTGTGGATTAGAAAAAAAAATCCTATTGGATATTGTCTATCACTCAAATATGTACATTAGATATTGAATAATCAAATTAGGCCACAAAATATTAACCGAAATCATATGAAGATTATTACCTAAATTTGAATATTACGTTTCCAAATTGGATCGACAAAGGTGGCTCGGATGGATGATGAACGATGTGGCCAGTGACACGATGCTTGATGGCGTACGGCTGTAGCTATTCCCAAGGGGTGACAAAGGACAAGTGGTATGCTGCGGGTGGGGGAGTGCCGTGGCAATGCGAGGAACCTCTATCGGATTGAATTGCGACAGTTGTGTTGGTGGAAAGACCAGGATAGCAATTGGTAAGGCTCTGAGATCAGTGTGAGTTGTAACTTGAAGGCATGACCATGAGAAGGAATTCTCCATTGGCGGTGTTGTCATCTCTGGAGAAGCCTAAGCTGGTGACCATTGGGTTATAGTTGACACTAAAAGAACCATTGAAATTGGCGGTTTCATTGAGCGCACCATCAACGCCGTGGGAAGTTTACCGTGTGGTGTGAACTAGTTTGTCATGATGACAATGTAGAGCCGCCGCCCCAAAAGACTCAGTAGTGTATAATAGTAAGTTGTCAACGCAAGAGCCGCCACTGGAAAAGTCCCATGATAATCGAAACCTTCCCTTTGAGTCAATCATTTGGCAACCAAGCGAGCCTGGTTACGTTCAACAGAGCCATTTGTGTTGTACTTAAATTGGCATACCCATTTGCAACCAATTTTGTTTTCAATGCAAAGGTAGATTGACAATATCCCAAGTGTGGTTCTCAATGAGAGAATGTAGTTAAGCTTCCATGGCCTTGCCATTGTGGGTTACACACTGCTTCATCAAAAGATGACGATTCTTGTTCCTCTCATATGCGACTAATACGACATATATGTTCTAGTGATAGTCGGCTAAATGAAACATAAGAAGAGATGGGACGACATGTACATGGAGAATATAATGTGGGACATTTGTACTCTTTGGTCCATGCCAAAGGACAAATGTGGCTGCTCAATATGCCTTTGTCTCGGAACTAGTGAACAAGAATCATCAAGGCATGGATGCGAGAATCCCACTGAAGATGCAGGTGTCATTGAAGAAGCAGGCGGATCATCTTTGTTAGATGATGATGTAGGTGATTCAATTTCTTGATTCAAAGAATTTGAATCGGTTGGAATATATGATATAGGGTTTGCTGAAATGAAAACATATTAAGAACTCACAGATTAATCGTCTTCTAATAAGAATTGAGTATTGTTTGATTTTGGCATAGGCGATTTAGATGAAGGTGTCATTTCCTAGAATGGAAATATATTTTCATGAAAAAAATAATGTCTCGACTAACAAAGGAACGCCCCATAAACAAATCCATAACGCTGTAACCCTTTTGCAAATGGAAGTATCCCATAAAGATACACCAAAATGCACGAGGATCCATCTTATTTCGAGGGCCCATTTTCATGGCATAGCACATGCAGCCAAAAACTCTTAAGTGGTTAATATTTGGCATCTTTTCGAAAAGCATTTCAAATGGAGTCCGTCCTTCCAAAATTCAAATTGGTCTACAATTGATTAAATAGACAATTGTGATCACATAATCACCCTAAAATACTTTGGGAATAGATGCCTGATATTTGAGTGCTCAGGCCACTTTTAGGAGATGTCGATATTTGTGCTCTCTAATCCAATTTTTTTGGGGAGAGTAGGTGCAAGAGCTTTCATGGAGAATTCCATGGGAGGAGAGGAAAGAGATGCATTTATTAGTAAAAAATTCACGTCCATTGTATGTACGAATTCTTTGGACATTTATCGAACTGGCTTTTAATCGGGGAGAAGAAATTCGACGGACAGGAAAAAGTTTGACCTTTTGATTGCAAAAGAAAGACATAGGTGGCGCGAGTATAATCATCTACCATTGTAAAAAAGAAAAGTGACCCATCGCGATGAGGGATATGATAAGGCCTCCAAAAATCTATATGGAGTACAAAGAATGCATTAATAGCCCGAGATATACCAATTGGGAGAGATGCTTGTGATAGTTCGATATGTATTAGATATCACCCATGCTTATGCACGTGACTATAGCCTATTTCTCTCCAAATATTATAACCCTCTCATCCCATGACAAGCACATGCCAACTGAGTCAATTATGAGCATCAACATTGAGCATGAAGCAAGACTCCATAACCATAGCTGATGCATGCTCTCATTATAGTCAGTCTAGCGAGACGTGTACATTCCTTTGGGAAAAGGGGTACGTATTGCCTAATTTCATCAATTTTTTGCCCAAGCCCAAAGTACCAATAAAATATGAACTCAAATTATAAAAACCCTCTAGCGTTGTGAGGGTGCCGTCCCCACACAGTTGATGGGGAGCATACCTACCCGAACATTCTCTCACTTGATGAATACTCTACACGCTTCTTTAAAACCAACACAATTGTAGATCATTCAAACTTTTCTACACTTCCTCCCTTAAAAAACAATGCACTATTCACCTATGTGTCAATTTTTTTCCAATACTACAGTTTTTTGTTCCACTTTTTTAGCCAAGAATATAGCACTCTGGTTATGATACCCAATCTTACCTCCTCCTTGTGCAAAACAAAGCTCTTTACACAAGTCGTGCAGTTAGATCACTTCCTTAGTAGCATGATTAAGGGCCATGTCTTCTACCTTAGTTTTAGATAAAGCAAACGTGCTCGGTCTCTTGCTTAACCAACTCACAACTCTGTTGAATAAGGAAACGACATATCCATTGATTGACCTCCTGCTATCGATGTAACCTCCCAAATCAGCATCTACAAGACACTTCAGTTATGTTGCTTAGTGTCCCTTTGAGCTTTTCATGCCTTCGTAGCACAGCACGAAGTTAAATGTACTGCAAAAATAACGAAACACTTACTTTGCTGCCATCCTATACTCTTTCCTCATAGTGGACATATATTTGTTCAATACTCCCTTTGCTTGGACAATATCTGGATGAATACACACCATGGCATATGTCAAGCTCCTAATTGCACTAGCATATGAGACTGTTGACATCTCCTTATCTTCCACTTTAGTCTTAAGACACTAATAACTTGGAACTTGTAGACATCAAAGTCTTTATAGGTTTAAAGTCAACCATGTTGAACTTTTTCAACGCTTTCAACATAATTTTTCTGATTTGGTCACAACTTCCCATTCTCACGCTCCCATTTTATCTCCATGCCCAAGATGAAGTTTGTTGGACCTAAATCTTTTCTCTCAAACTGTTTTGTCAACAATCTTTTCACATTGGTAATCATTCTTGAACTATTTCCAACTAACAGCATATCATCAACATATAAGGTTAAAATAACAAAATCATTCTCTAACGTGCTCACGTGGACACAATAGTCAACATCACAATGAACAAAGCCAAGCTTCGAGACATATGAGTTGAATTTCTAGTACAATTGTTTCAGGCCGTATAAAGACTTATTTAGTTCACAAAGGAAATATTCTTTCCATTAGACCACAAACCCTTCAGGTTACTTCAGGTAAATATTTACCTTCTCAAAGTCACCATAGAGGAATATTGTCTTCACATCGAGTTTCTCTACCTTTAAATTGTATGCAACCACTATAGATAAGACGAGTCTTATGGAATTCAATTTAGTAACGGGAAAAAAAAATCTCGCCATAATTGCCTCTATTAGCGAGTATCTCTTCACAACTAAACAAGCTTTGTGTCACTTCCCATATGTTAACATCTTTTTCTTGAACACTCACATGTGATCGAGACTCACGTTCCGTTTTTATCTAGTGAGTCCATTTCATCTTTCATGGCTTTTTCCCACTGTTTGATATCCTCTACACTTCTTGCTTTCTTGATAATACTTGAATTATCACCTATAATAGTTAGATTACAATTATTGTTACTAGCAAATAGGGTATACCTCTCAAGTGGTCTTCTCAACCATTTGGATCTTCTTAACACTAGTTCAAGTGATGCTTCAATTTCAAATTCAGTTTCAGAATCTGCTATGTCATCCATCCCATTGGCTCATTAGCTTCAAAATCTAAAATTTTCTATTCCAACTTCTATAACCTCTGTCTCTTCCTTCAAACCGACATCTAACTCAACCAGCTATGTTTCTTCAAATCTTGTAAAACAATTTGATTTGTTATAGATTCTCTAAATATCACATCCCTACTGTAGATGATACCTTTAGTATAGGGGTTCCATAGCCTATACCCTTTGACACCATCCTTGTACCCATCAAAGATGAACTTCTCTAATTTGCTCTCAAGCTTGTTCCTTCTTTCGGCATGTGGACATACACATCAAACCCATACAGTCTAACATGGGATATGTCTGGCTTCTCTCCAATCAGTGCCTCAAACAATGTCTAATCCTGTAGGGTTGATGTAAGGGACCTATTTGTCACGCCCCGATCCTCGGGCACGCATCAATCCCTCACCTGGTCGATTAAATAGCGACGTCCCATAACGCATTGCCGACCTTATCATTTTAATACACATGCGAAAACATATAAAATAATCCCCAGACAATAAAGCAATGGGATAAAAAAGTAGGGCTATATTTTTCGAACCTGAAAAACCACAACCACACTTTTATACAGAGCAAATCTCATAGTATGTATTACAATACTATTAACAAAGTCAGATCTATCACACATAGGTTCACGACTTAGGGTTTGCAAAACAGGGTAGGGTCTCAATCTTTATCGGGGTCATACTCTGGATCCTCCTCCGACTCCTCATCCAACTCCTCCTCAGGGTCTTATTTAGGGTCCTCTTCAGGTTCTTCCTCTCTAGGTTCCTCCTCTAGGTTCTCCTCTCTGGGTTTCTCTTCCAGGTTCTCCTCTGGGTACTCCTCCTCCTCAACGATCTCTCCTTCTTCCATGCTCCAACTGGAGTCTACTAATGATTGCTCGAGAGAGTCAGGATCATCACCCAGCATGGGATCCTTCGCATCAATCATCGATCCACCCCTAGGATCTGCTATCCCCTTCCCGTATACCGCCTCTAAAGCGTACAAAGGCACATCATATTTCGGCATAGGGCCTTCCCTTCGGCCATCATTGTAATGGCGATACCACGATCGGTATACATGCGGCACTAGGTGGGGTCCACCCACATCATTCCAGACAGTAGATTTCACCATTACATATTCTAAGCCTTCAGGGTGGTAGTGTATCAGAACGTGATAACCTATATCAGTGACTTCCTCAGGTATACCAAAATGAACGGGAGGAGGTGGAGGTGCTGCCATCTAAGGACCTGAAATCACAATTTAATCAATTCGGCACAAATTAACACTCGAGTAAATAAACAGACCGCATCACAATAATCAACATAAAATTTTGACCGTCGGCTATCCCAGCCTAATTCCGGAAATTAATTAATTAATTAAATAATTAAGGAAAATATTAAATAAATGCAATAAATCCAACTTAGGCCTGTAATGCCTAATTGGACGCTGAAACGGACCTAGAAAAATTCCAAGGTTCGTTAAATAAATAATAGCACGTGTCTACTTGCTAATGGCACTATCTAACCACCTAACATGCATCGATAAAGCACTAAATTAATTACTTTATTCTAATCTATCCACCTAATCACACTTAATTAAATCTAATCAATCCCTAAGCATCGTTAACCTACTAAGCGAGGTTTAGTGAGTTAAAATCACTTGTTCGACAAGTGGGTCGATGCAAATCAACAAGAACGTCGCAGGGAACGATTATCTCCAAGGCAGGCCTAGCTTTCAAGGCCCAGAACCACCTCAAAATGGACCACAAAGCTATTGGAAACCCTCTATGTTTTCTATTATGATCTTGCTGAAACAGAAGGCAAAAAGGTTGGTTTGAGGCGGGAATTGATCGGATGAGGTGGAAAGGATTAAACCGGGTTCAATCGGGGACTCATGGAGGTTGGAGGCAGGCCAAACGACTCCGGCACGGGCTGAGGGGGCTGCTGGAATGGCGGAACAAGCTGGATGGGGCAAGCTGGGCGCGGTGAGGCGGACATGCGTGGGGCAACACGCTCGAGCGGCGGAACGGCATTTCGGCGACGGTGGTTGCGTGCAACGGCGTGAGGGCAGTCCAACGGCCTTGCTATTCCTTCTCTAGCTTGCTAGTGTGCGAAAATGAAGGAGATGGAGGGGAAAGGCTAGCCAGCTGCAAGAGGGGATGAGGAGAGAGGAGACAAGGGGTCCACAAGCCTCATTTTCCACCATTTGGTCCGCTTGACTCAACCACAGCCAAGGCTGTCTTCCTTGGCTCTCCTTAAGCCACCAATGCTCATCCTTGGACATTTGAAATGGTCCAAAACCATAGGCAAGAGGGGAAGATAGGAATTTCACATGAGTTGGCTTCAATTGGACACTTATCCATTCTCAAATCAATTCAATTCGACCTCAATAAATCCCGTTGTTGAGTCCTCGATCAAATCGATATTTTTCCTCACTAATACAACCCACTTGCTTCACAATTTTGTAATAAAAAACGATCCCTGCCTTTTTCTGAACAAAACGGCCTTATGCCGACTTTTTCCCAAAAATTCTCGATTTGCAGAAAAATCTTCTGAGATTAAGTCAACGTTCCTAGAATTAGAACTTTCAATTTCTGAAATCAGACTCAAATTTGAGGTTAATTTCAATTCGGTGCGATTTTAGCGTGACCTAGGCTACTAGGTAACTTTCAGAAATTTTTAGTGCAAATGACCCGTGGTCGATTTTCTTCGAGCCACAATGAACCCACTTGACACATTGGCGACCCTCGGTTGTCATGAAAATCTCGAGGATTCAAATACGAACACAGGGTACCAAAACAATAAGAAAATCAGTCTAGTGTTGGCCAACGAGAATTTTCCAATTTAGTAGTGTCACTCACGATTAGCCACACATCTTAGTCGAATCAACCTATCTCCGATCTCAAATCGATTTTTAACTGTGCCGTAATGGCCTCTAAAGATGAGCACAATCGAGAAGCTAATTCCTGGTCGAATTCTCAAGTCTATTGCCTTAAAATTCCTTAATGGCTTCCTTGGATAGTCTAGTTATCTCAAGAGTGATCAGCTTTGAGAATAGCCCTATAGGCGCGTTGATGAAATGCCCAATTTATTCAATGTAAAACAGAATTGAAAATTTAGGATGTCACACTGTTCCTCGAATAACACCTCGTAGCCATTGCTTCCACCCAAAACTCAGTAAGTAAGCTTGCACCACTTATAGCATACTCATTGTCTTCCCATGAGAGACTGATGAAGCCTCTTTGCCACCCCCATCCTACGTAGATGAATGGGGCATTGTTTTCTGGCTTGCAATGCCATCGTCCCATAGAGTTGATCAAATTTCTCTGAACATAATTCTCTTCTATTGTCAATCTTAAAAATTTTGATTTTCCTATCAAACTAATTTTCCACAGTAGCTTTGAATTTCAAACACATCATCTTTCCTCTACAAGAAATATATCCACACATATATGGAATAATCATGAGTAAAAGAAACATATACCTTGATTTTCCACACGATGCTTGAAGTGTAGGACCAAACATGTCACTGTAGATCAAATCCAAAGTTCCTTTAGCTTTCCTCCAATAGATTCAAAAGATACTTGATTACGTCCACGTTGACGATGTTCACAAAATCCGAAACCCATAAAACAACTTGGGTTTCCATCCACCATTTTCTTTAAGATAAGGGTCATTAGCCATTTCTCACCAATATGACCCAATGTTCAATGTTATAGCATCGAAAGATCTTCTTCCACCTGCTATGTGATAGAAGTCTCCCACTAATAATTATGCTTCCCAATAACTTCCACATATGATTTTGTAAAAATCAAGTGAAGGTGTTTGGTACCCCCATGGCTGGTGACTAGCTAGGTGAGATCCAACAAGCTTGCCGAAGGCTTGCGTGGCCATTACGAAGCTTGGCCTCACCAAATCTAGGCCAGGCCAAGCCTCGCCTAACTGGTGAGCCTCAACCAAATCGGACTGGGCGAATCCATGGAAATAATGGGCAGTTCAAGATTCCAATTTTTTGGAATCAGTATTTAATGCGTGATTCTCGATTATAGGGTGAGAACCCACCATCTGAACCATGCTCACTCCTCGACAGAAGTACTACTTAGCCACAAGAGAACACACTCAATCACACAAGGACATCCAGCAGAAGGAAGAGCAATAGGCCATCAGCAAATTCGGATCCAAACTCGGCTGCATACTGTTGGATTTCGTCGAAACTCAGTCACTCGCGGCTGAACTCGGCCCCTCATGGCCACGAACTCAAATACTCACAATAACATGCCCAGCTACTCCTAGGGTTGAAGGTGAGAACTTTGAAGAATCATCATGAGAGTTCGGTGTCCTCAAGGCAATGAATCCATGCATCAAGACCGGTCCTCGCCTTTTTTGAAGGTAAATATATGAACTTTTGCTTCCAATCTTTTTGATTAATTTAAGTACATAAGCCTACTAACCACTTATTGATTTGATCAAAATGTTCATTCCCTAAACATGTTTGCAACCCAAATCATAAACGCGGAAGGGTTCATTGTTAAACGTGATTCGTTTTTTGAGCATATTCAAGTTAGAATTCTTGGTGTTTCATTTTCATTCATCATTTTCTTGTGAGTATACTTTGAATCGTTGTTATAGCTCCATTGTATTACTCTTGATTGCCTTAATCATAAGTCATTTCGATGTGGATTATGATAAATGTGACTAGTTTATGAATTTTATTTCAATTTAAGTTACGGTCATTAGGGTTTGAGAAGCTAAGTACCACTTCCCCATAGGGACATTCATGGTCACTTAGGGCGCGCATGACAAAACTTCTAAAATAGAAATCAATTTCTGGCCAAAAATTGATATCTCAATTTCTATTCCATAGACAAGTTTCTAAGCAAAGAAACACGTTTGATGACAATTCAGAATTTCTAATTTTGGAGTAAAACTTCATTTGATAAGAGAATAAAATTTTTATTTCTAGGAGCGGTGACAGCCGGCGTTTGATGGCCAGAGTCTGACATGCAACAATCAACATCTGGCGTTCGACAATCGACAGCAAGTGGTCAGAGTCTAACGTTCAGTGGCCGTCATCCAGAATCCGGTGTCTAGCATCCGGCATCCAACGTCCACCACCAGAGACCGGTGACTTATAATGGGTGGCTAATAGCCGAAGCCTGACGGTCGACATCTAGCGGCCGGTGGCGACCAGCGGGCAGTCGACAAGGGACATCCGGTGGTCAACGGTGGGCCTTCGACGTCCTGTGGTTGGCGATGAGTGGCCAACGACCAACGAGCGTCCAACATTTGGCAACTGGTGATAGGTGACCAGCAATTGGAGTCTAATGGCCAACGGCCAGCGTTTGGTGGCAAGCAGCCAATGGCAAGGGGCTAGTGGTGGGCGGCCGACAACCGGCGATGGGCGTCCGGCATCCCAAGGGTGGTGGGTGGGCGAGGGCCTATGACGAGAGTGAACAATGAGTCAAAGTGGCAAGATTGAAGAATGTCACGCCCCGATCCTTGAGTACGCACCCATCCCTTACCTTGGTCAATTAATAGCAATGTCACAGGACGCATCGCCGAACCATGCATTTAATATACGCATGCGGAAGCATATAAAATCCTCAGTCAATAAAGCAATGGGATAAGAAAGTAGTATTTCAAATTTCCATCTTAAAAGCATCCACACTTATATACATTGCCAATCATAGTGCAAATATATATAAGTCAAATTGTTAATTCAAATTTAAAACCACGAGTTTCTAAAACTGAGCCTGCAAAATGGAATCGACTTCTCTCAAAAGAGAATCGCCCTATGACTAGCTAGTCCAATAGGATCGTTAGTTTTTCAGGCTTCCCTTTCCACACTTCAAGTCTCCAGTCCTTCACCAATGCCATCTAAGGACCTGAAATGAAATCCCACAACCGGGATGAGACTACGTCTCAGTAAGTTCTACCCCCTAAGACTCGATTAGTAAACCAATACGCCATCCGGGCTGCCTATGCACACACGGGTCGGAGGACTTACCTTGGCCTCAGATTCCACCTGCATATTAGCATAGTTCAATAGGCACCTAAGCAATCACAACAGATCGAAACATCGATCAATCGACCTAGTCGATTACATGGCAATCAGACCATCCCTCGATCATTTCCATCCATACTATACAATTTCCAGTATAATATACCTAGTCACCGAGCCACGTGCATTCTCTAAGGCGACCTATACGCTAAGGCGACATATTAATCATCGAGCCCCGTGCATTCTCTAAGGCGACTTATACACCAAGGCGATGTACTAATTACTGAGCCACGTGCATTCTCTAAGGCGATATATCAAATCACTGAGCCACGTGCCTTCTCTAAGGTGATGCTTTTGCCAAGGTAACGTGCTAAACACCGAGCCACGTGCTTTTCTAAGTAATGTATGTACTCAACAATTTACGTGCATTCTCTAAGGCGACTTATACGCCAAGGCGACCTATTTGGTCTCACACAACATTTCTCCTCATCTTTTATCATACTCGATAAAATATCGTGCATGGCCACACAGTTGACCTTAACCAAAATATAATATTTTCCTTTCCATAACTCCCACATTTATTGTAGTCCATCAAACATTTTTGGCATTATCAACCGATGCCTGGTTATTTTTTAATTAATAACTAAGATTATTTAATTTAGGAATAAATCCTAAAATAACCAATAAATCAATTTCTCACAAAATAAACCTCAATTAAATAAACGGACTGCACCGCAAGAATCAACATAAAATTCTGGTTGTCGGCTATCATTGCCTAATTTCTGGAAAATAATTAATTAATTAATTAATTTTGAAAATTTTTAAATAAATACGATAAATCCAATTTAGGCTCATAATGCCTAATTGAACGCCAGAACGGATCGGGAAAAATCTAGAAATACATTCAATAAATAGAAGTATGCCTCTACTTGCTAATTACACTAATCAATCACCTAACATGCATCATTAAGTTACTAATTAAATTATTCTAAACTAATCTAACCACCTAATTGCACTTAATTAAATCTAATCAACCCTTAAGCATCATCAGCAAACTAAGCAAGAATTAGTGAGCAAAACTCACCCGTTTAACAATACGTTCGGATTGAAACGTCGGGAACGCTGTGAGGGATGTTAAACTCCAAAGCAGGCCTCGAGTTCGGAACTCGGAAACACCTCAAAATGGGCTTGCAAGACGACTGAAAACCCACACCAAAAGCTGCTGATCTTGGCTGGAAATGAAGTTAAAATAGCTCGATTTAGGCGAGACTTGCTCGGGAATGAAAGAATAGGCCAAACTGGGCCTTGGCAGGGCTTTACCGGTGAAGAAATGATGAAAGGCAGCTCTTGTTGAGCTTCCACAGATCGGAAATAGTAGCTGGGTCTTGTGAGGAGAGAGAGGGACGATGGGGTTGGGTGGTGGAGTGCGCGGGCACGGCGGCGCAGTTCCGGTGGAAGAACGACAACGACGTGGGCGGTGTGAGGCGGCGTCTAGGTGAGCAACGGGCTGCAGCTTCTTCCTCTTGCTACTGGTCAAGAATGGAGAGGGGAGAGAAGAGGTCTTGGATGGTTGAGGGGGTAAGAGAGAGAGGGGATAAGAGTGAGGGGGATGGAGGGGCCCTTTGGCCTTGCTTTTTCACCAAGTTGTCTCCCACAACTTGTCCAAGAAGCCAACTTTCCTTGGCTGTGAAATGGCCACCAAGGCAAAATTAATCCCCGGTCTTTTCTACACAAAACGGTCCTAA
The DNA here is from genome assembly GCA_007663325.1 of Eucalyptus pauciflora. Classification (NCBI taxonomy): domain Eukaryota; kingdom Viridiplantae; phylum Streptophyta; class Magnoliopsida; order Myrtales; family Myrtaceae; genus Eucalyptus; species Eucalyptus pauciflora. Next base: position 3,540,611 of record VMYD01000006.1, on the reverse strand, counting down.
ACCGACTTTTTCCCAAAAAGTCTCGGTTGTCAGAAAAATCTTCTAAGACTGAGTCTATACTCCTATAATTTATTATGACATGACAGAATAGTTAAATTCCATTCGGCGCATTTTTAGCGTGACTTAGACTACCGAGTAGTTTTCAAAACTTTTTGGAGCAAATGACCTGTTGTCGATTTTCTTCGAGCCACTATGAACCCATGACTCAATGACGACTCTCGATTGTCATAAAAATCTTGATGATTCAATTATAGACACAGGGTACCAAAATGATAGTAAAATCAAACTAGTGCCAATTGACGAGAATTTTCCAATTTAGTGGACTCACCCATGATCGACAACACATCTCAGTTAAATCGACCTATCTCTGATCTCACATCGATTTTTAACTGTGCTGTAATGGCCTCTAAAGATGAGCACAGTAGAAAAGCCAATTCCTGGTCAAATTCTCAAGTCTATTTGCCTTAAAGTCCTTAATAGCTTTCCCTGATAGTCTAGTTATCTTGAGAGTGATTAGTTTTGAGAACAGCCCTATAGGCGCATCAATGAAATGCCCGATTTATTCAGTAGAAAACAGGATCAAAAATTCGGGATGTCACAAAAAAGGCAAAGCTTCATAAAAAACTGAACTATATGGAGTGGTTGGCCAATGTGGTGCTCCTGAAGAAGAGCAGTGGAAAACACAGAATTTGCCTAGATTTGACAGACTTGAATAAAGCTTGTCTAAAAGGCAACTACGCCTTGCCCTGAACAAAGCAACCGGTAGATTCAACGGACGGCGACAAACTACTGTCCTTAGATGCAGGTAAAACTAGATACAACTAGCCTTGAAATAGGAGGAAAAGACATCACTTATCACCAATCAAGGTTATACTCACCTGATGCCCTTCAAACTTGCGATGTACCAAAGGCGGGCAAGCAAAGTTTTGTCGACACTAGAAAAGGAATACGGAGGCATGCGTTGATGATATGTTAGTGAAGAGTAAAATCGCGGGGGAGCATTTCTATTAGTTAGGAAGTACCACGTGAGATTGAATCGGGGAAAAATGAATTTTAGGAGTCACACTTTGTACCACGAGCTACTTGGATATGATCAAATCTTTAACTCCTCAGGAAGTGTGGCTAGGTGTTGCTGATTATTTTGCTCTTAAGATATTTTGTTGCCATGTTATATTTGAGTTAGTGATGGCTAGCTCAATGGAAAGGTAAAAAAAAGTCCACATTTAAGCTATTCACATTGTGGACAGGGATAGCAGTTGCGGTACATAAAATTAAATTCACAAGTTGTCAGCAAAAAAATTAAATAAACGAGTCTCTAGTGCATGTGGGTATGACTTGAAGGAGTCTTGCAAAGGCAAAGGACTTCCGTTCTTGGCCAGACAAAAGAAAACGAGTGGGATCAAGAAGTGGTTAGAAAAATGAAAAATCAAATCAAATAGAAAAACCTCTGTTGAAGGACCCATCCGTATTTATAAATCCTGCACGTATTAAATCAACTCTCTTATCAAGTTTCCACGTTAACTTTCACAAAACTACGTACTTCTAATCCAAGGCATTCTTGTTCAATGCGGATATATATGGGCTTTTGACCTTTCCGTGAGCACTAAAAGAACTCATCCTTATTTATACATCTTGGATTTATTCCCTGTGTTGATAAAAGAGCGGAATCTGCACGTCTATGGGCACGTGCAGGTTATCTACATTTATATGCCTAGTCACCGGCTGACGAGAGAAACATATGTTATCTTAGTTGAATATTCGTGCAGAAACCAAATTCTTTTCATCCGAACCTAGTAGCTGAATTCGACTAACTTATCAAAGTTACCAAAATGAATACCCTGCTCGGCTTGGAAATGTTTTGCCAGCGAAAAAGAAGAATGACTAATGTTAGAGTGTTTTGTTAACTTTATAGACTTAAACAATGCCAATCCAAAAAAAAAACAATGCTAGTCCAAAGGACACATTCCTTTTGCCTATCGCCAAGCTACGGATAGAATGGATATTCTGGCAGCAATCAATACAAGAATGGATCCAAATGTTGGAGAGGAAACGACGGCCTTTATAATTCCCAAGGGAATATTTCGATACAAAGTTATACATTTTAGGTTCAAAGAAAGCGGGCGCAACGTTCATGACTTTCCTCCCTGGAAACTTTGCTCCACTGTATCATCGAATGTTATGTGGACGATTCGGCGGTCAAGACTAAAGACCGGGGCGATCACCTAAATGATCTCTAGCAAAAAGATTTCGGAGCTTGTGGACCAATGCCGTCTCGACAATTAATTATGTGAGTTTCATGTTGGATAAATTAATTATTAGATCATACAACATTTTTCCCCACTGCACCAGCACAGACAATTTTTCATGCAGAAACTGTATTTAGACTTTCGAGACAACAGAGTATACGTAATTAAATAATTGCATATACTTGAAGTTCGTCTGTATACATTTCTTTTCTATTGACATACTCAGGTATTATTATGCTTTACTTTGGGGAAGATTGAAGGATATGTAATCTCCAGTAGGTGTGTATCATCAAATATCTCAAGTGCACAAATTTATAAAAGCAGAGGTTGGATGAATCTAAGAATTAAGGACTTCTTCACAAATTTTACTCTCCTAGCTTTTCTCTTCAGTATTTTTTTTTTCCGCATGTGCATGCCCATTTCCCTTCCTCATTTACTCCCACCTATTCACCAGCATCATACTCATTGCGACTAAATGACTAGCAAATATGAAAATGATCTAACACTTAAGAATTATATAAAATCATATATAAAAAGAAATGGATGAAAGATATTTCCAATCATATGGCAGCCCCGTACACTTTAAACCTTCGAGTTTAAAAACTGTGAGCATTGTAAACAAAGAAACTCCAAACATATTCAATGCGGGATCGAAGAAACACTTCTATATATCTTTATTTCTTATTCTCCGGATGACCAGGAAACAAGAAAACACTATTATCAATCTTGAAGTTCAAGAACCATATCCAAGAAACAATTATTCTCCCAACTACATAAGACCGTTCTTACAACCTTATCCAATAAAACCCCATACCCCACTATGCTTCTCTTAATTCAAGGAATTCTACGATCTCTTAATTCAAGGAATTCTACGATGAGCACACGGCGCGCCTCTTCAGCCTGGGTGATCCCTTCTCGAATTTCCTGCAGTATGGCTCGCACCGCTTCGATGTGGGCTTCCGGGTGAATGATAATCACGGGCAGCCTATTACGCAAAAAGGCATTCGCGATAGTGTCGTAGTCCGATCTGAGACGCCCTATCCTCCTCTCCACTTCGTCAAGCTCCCGTAAAACAACTTGCTCAGTCCTTGACATTTTCTCTCCCTCTCTCAGTCTCTCTTAGTGTTTTCCTGGTTCAAGATAAGAAGGCAGAAGCAAGAATCAGTTTGAGATGGTTAACAGGAACTTTCCCCTCAGACTTCAAGAATGGACCTTATTTATACTTGCGGTCACTTAAATGATTATGGGAAACTTCAAAACAAATAAAAAAATAAAACATTATTCCGCTAGAAATATTACGTAATATTTGTTGCATAGTTGACCGACTACATATTATAGCCAACTAGAAAAATGAAACATTATTCCACTCGAAATTTCGTGAATGGACCTTATTTAGAGAGAGCTGTGATGAGCACTACAATTAGATGGACATAAGTCCTGTGGGAGACGTTTAATGGGGAAGAAGCGCGTCCCCTGTTCGAAGAATGTCTCCAGTTACCATTTTCAGACTGCTGTAATTTTAGAGCGGGCCTTCTTATTTCGGAGTAGATGTTGAAAATTAAGAGAGAAACCGACCAACTTCAGAAGTCGCATTTTTTTGGTCTTTTGTATGCTGGAGTAGGGTTTCTGAGAGTGGATTCATGTGATTTTATTTTTTCTTTGGTGGAATGGATTCATGTGGTTGAGGAGCAATGTTCTGGAGAGAGGAACAGAGAATTAGCTGAGAAAACCCTCAAGAAATTATATTCATTTGTCTTTTTCGAGCTGCAACCCTCATGTAGAATTTTTCTCGACTATGGTTCATGTCATGTTCGATTTGGACCTTCGGAATGTCCCAATCCCATGTTAAAGCTGAAATTTGGTCAACGTGGGAAGTTGAGAGGTTATACTCATTTGCCTTTTTCTGAGATGCAACCTTCCTATTTGATTTTTGCTGACTAGGGTTCATTTCATGTTCGCTTTGGACCTTCAAAAGGATAAATCTTTAGGTTACACGTCAAGTATGCTATTAAGGTCGGGATGTGGTTAGAAAAAAGAAAAATCAAATCAAATCAAATAAAAAAAAACCCGCGTTGAAGAACCCATCCCTATATATACATCTTGCATTTATTAAATCAACTCTCTTAATAAGTTTCCGCGTGAAAGTTCATCACCATCTATACACCTTGCATTTATTAAATTAACTCTCTTGCTAAGTTTCCATGTGAAAGTTCATCCCCATTTATACACCTTGCATTTATTAAATCAACTCTCTCACTATGTCTTCATGTTAACTTTGACAACACTATCAGGGACAAACATTTCAAATATGATCAACGGCATCTTCTCCTCAGTTGCTTTTTGGGTTGAGGGTTGCTTAAATAAGGAGCATCGGACGTTCTTCAGGAGCCCCACGTAGCTCGATGTACAAAGTGTGATGCCAGATCTTTTCCATATCGTCCAAATTGCTGGCAATTGCACTCTCCATAGGATACTTGAAAGTAAGCATGCCCCTTTTAGATTGGGCCTCATCTCCAACATAAGCAACCCTGTGGCCCATACTAACCATGTCAGCGGGGTGCATCGATCGACAAACCACACTGGGGAAGACAACCCTCGGAGCATCATCTCTAGCAAAACCAGCCTGTCAAATTAAGGTTATTACATGAGCACAAATACCACCATGCACTCTAGGGAAGCCCATAGCAATGGACCGGTGCATCGATATTCTCACCTTAACCATGCCAAATCCATTATCAACACTAAGAGGCTGAATGTCTTTGGCATCTGCTATCTCCTTATGCTAATCAAAGGAAAAACCCTACATACAGGTAAATATCAATGTCCAAGTATGATCCACGTAGGTAAGTTCTAATGGATCCACGATTATGTTTTATCATAGAAATATCTCGGGGATGATACATAGCTGTATAATGAACTGCACTGATCCAACAAAGCTAATTGAATAGAGCTTTTGTGGAGATAACAAGATAAATTAGGAGATCTAAGCCCAAAAAAAAAAAAAATTACTGACCAAAAAAATAATTTCAAAAAAAATTAAAGCCTTAAGGATATATTTTCAATTACGCATGCTCTATCCCTCACTGTCCAACAGAAAAACAATGAAATGCTAAATCCAAATAACACACTGGCAAGGGAAAAAAAAATCAAGAAGTTTTTAAGAAATCCTTTAACTACCATAACATTACAGGAAAAAGGATAATAGAGAGTGATAGGAATCTTAAAGATATTCTTGAATTACGGTCGTCGAGTTCAACCATCATGCTTTAATTGTTGATCACGCCTTAACTCGAAACACCACAGAAGCTCGCACACCAACTATACATCTATTCATGAAAGGAATCTCCTCTCGATGCCTTGAAACAAATTAAGCTAAATCATCCCAATTTCTTCTCTTGGTCTCGCACAATCCGTTGATTCTGGGAAAGCTCCACACGCATTCAACAATCGGCAAGCCTTCACCCAGTCCGATTCCGTAAAATTCAATGGCGAACCGCCTAAATCAGCTCCTAAGCCTCCAAAATTCGACTGCTAACATGGCCGCGCATTGGTCAAAACAGACAAAGGAATGAAATCTGACTTCAAATTACATAAAAAAAAATGGTCACATTCCATTCAATCTACCATTTCATTCACCGATTCAGAATCGAGTGACAAAATCCAAAACAGAAGCAAAGAGACAAGCTTTAGTTCAGAGTTCAGACACGCCCAACGAGATAATCGCTTGAGTGTCATCCACGGTAAGAAATGTTCTAGAGTCTTACGTGTTATATTATTTAAGATTCGTGACAGTATACCATTTATTCGTGTGTTATTTTAGGTTTTCAATTTATTGCAAAGCGAAAGTTAATGGAGAAAAGAAATAGTATATATTTTATAGGCGGCCTTCTTAAAAAAGTGTACATGTCCAGTGACCAATTTCTAGAGCAGCAAAAATAAATACTCCAACCCAATAGAGGAAACTCAACATTGATATTCAAACAAAAATGTGAAGCTGAATAAAAGGAAAATAGTCAAACAAAACATTCACTGAGAATAGGAAGAATTAAATAAGTCCGCTAGAATTGTATGAATATATATATGGGATAAGTACATTGAAAATTTTTAAACTTGTCAAGAAAGTACAATTAAGTTTTAAAACTTTCAAAAAGTACAATTAAGTCTTAAAACTTATCAAAAATGTACAATCAAGTTGTAAAACTTTCCAAAAGTGTAATCAAGTTCTAAAACTATCCACAAAAATGCAACCGAGTCATAAAATTTTCAAGAAGTACGGTTAACGAAAGGATTCGATTCAACTAATTTGACAAATTTTATAACTCGATTGCATTTTTTGAAAGTTTTTATGCCTCGATTGTCAAAACTAAGATTTTTTTAATCTAGCCTCTCTAAGGAATCAGGCCACACTCCCTTTTCCTTAGACTAGCCAAAATTTGCACGTGCCTTTCTAAATTGGCAAAGAAAAAATCAAGATGAAGAAAATTTCAAGAGAAATTTTGGCTTAGGAAGGTTCGGTAAACAATGCGTCCCCCGCGATCGAGGCTTTAGCAATTTTCAGCCAAAAGGGAATTTAAGGGAAGGAAGAGGATTTTTCCCCCTTCTCTAAGTATCAAGCAGAGTTGCATAAGTATTCTTTTCAATATTAACAACTTTGATCACATCTATTAACCAATTATGGAAAAGGTGAGGATTTTCGACCAAGCAGAGGTGATCCGAACTTAAATTAGGATTGGGATTTCCAGGATTTATCGTTTAAGGAGTGTTTGATAACCATTAAGTTTCCGAAAACAATTTATACTTACAAATGATTCTTTTTTATTCTGATCTCTGTATGAGATTTTTAGCAATTAAAAGCATTTAGTAATTATCCAAAATTTTTATTCCTGGAATAAAAATGTGTTTTTTATGACTCTTAAATTTTTTCTTTTAATTTTTAATATTTTTATTATATTTTTCTTTTTTTACTTTTTCATTTTCTCTTCTCCTTCCTCCTTCCTTGCCAAGCTAGTCTTCTCTTTCCTCATGCGTTTGGTATTCTCGCGGTCGGCGACCGGCTAGGCAAAGTCCAACGAGCTCATCGGAGGCTTGCCTAGCCACCACGAGGCTTGGCCTCGCCAAATCGCTGGTTGCTAGGCGAGGAGCCTCGCCTAGCTGGTGAGCCTCACTTGGCCACCGGCAAAGCTTGACCTAACCTAATCAACATGAGGTGAACTCAACCTAGCTTGGCGAGGCCAAGCTTTACACCGCTTGGCAAGGTCAAGCCACTCAGTGGCCACGCGATCTCTAGCGAGCACGTCGGACCTCACCCAATCAGTCAATAATTGAAAGTGGTGGCAGTTGGCTACTGGTTGGGAAGATGAAGAAAAGAGAATGGGGAAAAAAAAAAGAGAAAAGAAGAAAAGAAATGAGAAGAAAGAAAAATCGTTTGGATTAATTCTGGAATTGTTCTCGGGAACAAAGAAACAACTTTTTTCTACTCCTTGATTTTTTTTTTCCAAATCTATTTTCGAGAACAAATTTGTTTTTGAAAATAGAAAATTTGCCAAATGGATTTTTATTCTTTTTTTATTCTCGGGAACAAAAAAAAAAGAACCAAGTACTATTTAGCCAATTGCCAAATAGACTCTCAAAGATTTCTTAAAAGGCCAAGCAAGGCCAAGCAAAGGCGAAAGTAAAGGGTGCTAAGAAATCGAGAGAATTGCTCGGAATCAAACCATACTGGACCAAAACCGGCGGTTCCCAAGGGAATAGGTCTAGTTGCCAATTCCCATTTATTAAAATCGGAAGGTACCAATCAAGTTCCCGATTCTAGGTGTGAAACCGCCCACCCAGACCGAATCTTTATGAAAATTTTCAACCAAAAGAAATTTTACAAAAAATGAAAACTCTAAAATTTCTAATTTGAATCTCACCATGTCAAAGTCGTCTTTCTATCTCTCACTCACAACCTTGACTTTTAAATTCAACGTCCATCAACTCATAGCCTTGACTCTCAACTTTTAATATGAGCCAGATCTTTGTACAAATCTTCCAATTAAAAATAGGGAACTTCTTTTTCTTTTTTTTTAAGCTTTACTTTGGCCTGTTGGGAAATGTTGTATTGAGTAGGTAAAGCTTGGTGGGACTATTTCTATAGATGCACTTGGGGATCGGACCGCACCGAGTGGATCCATGGAAATAATAGGATGTTCTCGGTTCCAATTTTTTGGAGCCGATATTTAGTGGGTGGTTCTCGGTTCTAAGATGGGAACCGCCCACCCGAACCATGCTCACCATTAGTAGAAGTACTGCTCAGCCACAAGAGAACACACTCAATCAAGCAAGGACATCTAGCAGAAGGAAGAGCAGTAGGCCATGAGCAAATTCGGATCCATACTCGGCCGCATACTGTTGCATTCCATCGAAACCCAGTCACTCGCAGCTGAACATGGACCCTCATGGTCACGAACTCAGACACTCACAGCAAGACACCCAACTACTCCTAGGGCTAAAGGTGAGGACTTTGAAGAATCAACTTGAGATTTCGGTGTCCGCGAGGCAATGAATCCTTGCATCAAGACCGGTCCTCGCCTTTGGTTATTTCAAGGTGAACATTTGAACTTTTGCTTCCAATCCTTTTTGATTAATTCAAGTGCATATGTGACATCCCGATTTTTGGGTTCTGATTTCGATTAGATAAATTGGGCATTTCATCGACGTGGCTATAGTGTTTTTCTCTGAGCTTGCCACTCACGAGATAACTAGACTAGCTGGGTAAGCTATTAAGGACTTTAAGGCAAATAGACTTGAGAATTCGACTAGGAATCAACTTCTCGATCGTGACTATTTATAGAGGCCATTACGGCACAGTATAAAATCGATTTCAAAATCAGAGATAGGTTGGTTCGATAGAGATGTCTAGCCAATCGTGGGTGATACCACTAAATTGGAAAATTCTCGTCGACCAGCACCAGACTGATTTTCTTATTGTTTTGGTACCCTGTGTTCGTATTTGAATCACCAAGATTTTCACAACAACCGAGAGTCACCAATGTGTCGAGTGGGTTCATCGTGGCTCGAAGAAAATTGACCACTGGTCATTTGTCCTAAAAAGTTCTGAAAATTACCCGGTAGCCTAGGTCACACTCAAAACGCGTCCGAGTGAAATTAACCGCCAATCTAAGTTCGATTTCAGAAATTGAAGAGTCTATCATGTCATAATAAATTTTAGGAATGTCGACTCAGTCTCAGATTTTTCTGACACCTGACACTTTTTGGGAAAAAGTTGTCGCCGAGTCGTTTTTGTGCATAAAAGTCGGTGATTATTTTTTATCACACATTTGAGAAGCATGATGGATTCATGGGCGAGGAAAAATATCAATTGAAGCAATTGAGTACCAATTGAATTAATTAAAGCCATTTGAGGTGGAATCAAGAGAGGATTGAATTCATTTGAGGAAGATTGAGCCAAAATTCGTAACCCCCCTCATACCTAGCCAAAGTGGACTACTTGAAAGGTTATGAAGTGTGCGTGTATGGTTAAATGAGAGCCAAGGAAGGATACTTGGTTGAGGATGAAACTTGATGAACAAGTTGTGGAAATTTGAGACCAAATGTACCACCTTTTCTCTTATCTCTTCATCTCTCTCTTTCCCAATCATTTCCTCTTGGTTGCTGTCCAAGAACCATCCTCCTCTCTCTCTATTTGCTGTGTGTGACAAGCATACCAAGAAGATTGCCGGAAGTAGCCTCGCCGTCGCACCGGAGCCGGGACCGCCTCACGCGCGCGCGCGCCCGCCTCATTGTGCACCGCCGTTTCCCTTGGCCATCTCTCCCTCTCTTGCTAAGCTGCTGTCCAGCCACTGTTTCTGGTTTGTAGAAGCTCCACGAGAGCTGGTTTTGAGTGTTTCTTCACCGGTAAAGACCCGCCATGGCCCAGTTTGGCCTATTTCCTCCTTACCGATCAATTCCCGTGCTTAACCGAGTTGTTTGCTTCAATTTCCAGCAAGATCAGAACAGAAACAGAGTGGGTTTCGCAGCGGCTTCTAGGTCCGTTTTGAGGTGGTGTCAAACGTCGAAAGTTGGCCCACCTTTGGAGTTTATTGTTCCCCGCGCCGTTCCTGTCAGTTTGATCTGACTTGCGCGTTATTCCGGTGAGTTTAGTTCACTAATCCCTGCTCAGTTTGCTAACTATACTTAAAGGTTGATTAGTGTTAGTTAAGTGTGATTAGGTTGTTAGACTAGAATGGATTAACAATTATTAGTTAATTTCATTGCATATTAGTTAGATGACTTGTGTAATTAACTAAAGAATTGCCTATAGTATTTATTGGATGCTTCTTGGGATTTTTCCCGACCCTTATCGGGTGTTAATTTAGCAATTCGGGCCTAAATGGAATTTTTAGGAATTAAATATTAATTTTCGAAATTAATTATTTAATTATTTATTTTTCCAGATATTCAACTGGGATGGCCAGTGACGAAGATTTTATGCTGATGATCGTGGTGTAGTCCGTTTATTTAATTGAGCTTTATATTGTGTTAAATTAGAATTTATTGTATTTATTTATTTAATATTCGAAATTATTTATTTTCCGAAAATTCAACCGGAATGGCCGATGACTGGAATTTCGTGCTGATTGTCGTGGCACAGTCTGTTCATTTATTTGAGCTCTACGTTGCATGGAATTAAATAAAAATTGTGATATTTTAGGGATTTACCCTAAATTGATTGAAATTGATTGAGATTGAATTATTTATTGGTAGATGGCCAAGTATGTTTATTCAACATTTATAATGCTTTGTTAAGTCGTAAAGTGAGTAGAATGGTGAGAGTGAATCAGAAGTACTTTGGGCTTGGACCAATTAGGTACGGTATTATGGGCCTATGTGGTTCGGTGACTAAGGATGTCACTGGCTAAAACGGCACCTTAAAGAACGCACGTATCGGTCTAGTACTCATACTTTTATAGGCATGTATGGTTCGGTGATTAAGGACATCATTGGCGAAAACGGCGCCTTAAAGAACGCATACAATTGTCTATTAAATACATTGTCATAGGCATGTGTGGCTCGGTGATTAAGGACATCATTGGTGAAAACGACGTCTTAAAGAACGCACACAATTGTCTATGGAGTACATGGCTATAGGCATGCGTGGTTCGGTGACTAAGGATGTCACTGGCGAAAACGGTGCCTTAAAGAACGCACGCAATTATCTAATGGATAAGTCACCTTGGTGAACTTGATGCCCGAGAGCATTGATGTGGCTCTGTGACCGAGTGCCCTATGGGAGGTTATATGGTGTGGAATCAATGACCTAGAATGGTTCGTCTGACATGTAATCGACTAGGTTGATTGATCATGGCTTTGATATAATGTTGTGAATTGATTGATTGAATTGAAATGACCGTGAGTGGTCTCGTTGGAGTGAAATCGACTAAGTCGATTTGATCGATGCTTTGATCAATGATGTGATTGCTTGGATGCCTATGTGATCTGTGCTAATATACAGGTGGAAACTGAGGCCAAGGTAAGCCATCTGACTCGTGTTGTGCATAGGCAGCCCTAAGGTGTATTGGTTTACTAATCGGGTCTTAAGGGGTAGAACTTGCTGAGACGTACTCTCATTGGTTATTGAATAACCATTTCAGGTCTCTAGATGCAGTAGACTTGGATGTTGAAGATCTCGAAGTCCAGTGCAGTCTGCTGAAAGCTGTAGTTGGAGTGTGGAAAATGATGAAGAAGACGATGGGGACCCATAACTTGGAGAACCCCGCTTCTGTTTGTAGACCTTGTGTTTTTAACTGGCTTAATGTGAATTGGACTTAATAGTTCACTTTGTTTATAAGAGTGAAGGTTTGAAATTAAGTCCTACTGTTTTATTGTATGGGGATATAATTTATGCTTCCGCTTGTGCATTAAAAAGAAAAGGGTTGGCGATTTGTAGCTTGGGATATCGCATTTGAAAATCGACCAAAGGTAAGGGATGTGCGTGTGCCTAAGGATCGGGGCGTGATAGCATAAGCCTACTAACCACTTATTGATTTGATCAAAATGTTCATTCGCTAAACCTGTTTTCAACCCAAATCGTAAACGCGGAGGGGTTCATCATCAAACGCGATTCGTTGTTTGAGCATATTAAAGTTCAAGTTAGAATTCTTGGTGTTTCATTTTCATTCATCTTTTTCTTGTGAGTATACTTTGAATCGTTGTTATAGCTCCATTGTATTACCCTTGATTGCCTTAATCATAAGTCATTTCAATGTGAATTTTGATACGTGTAACTAGTTTATGAATTTTATTTCAATTTAAGTTACGGTCATTAGGATTTGAGAAGCTAAGCACCACTTTGCCATAGGGACATTCGTGGCCGCTTAGCAATCCATGAGCCATGCCGTCGAACTCACGACGTACTAGAGGCGGGCAAGCAAAATTTCGTCGACACTAGAAAATGAATAAGGAGGCAAGCATTGATGATTTCTTAGTCAAGAGTAAAATCACGGGGGAACATTTCTAGTAGTTAGGGAGTATCGCATGAAGTTGAATCGGGGAAAAATGAATTTTAGGAGTCACACTTAGTACCACGATCTACTTGGATACGATCAAATCTTTAAGTCCTCGGGAAGTGTGGCTAGGTGTTGCTAATTATATTTTGCTCTTAAGATATTTTGTCGCCATCTTATATTTGAGTGAGTGATAGCAATTGCAGTACGTAGAATTAAATTCATAAGTTGTCAGTAGAAAAATTACATTGACGAGTCTCTAGTACTTCTGGGTATGACCTGAAGGAGTCTTGCAAAGGCCAAGGACTTCCGCTCTTGGCCATACAAAAGAAAATGAATGGGATCAAGAAGTGGTTAGAAAAATGGAAAATCAAATCAAATAAAAAAAAGCTGGGTTGAAGAACCCATACATCTTGCATTTATTAAATCAACTCTCTTACCAAATTTCTACGTTAACTTTCACAATACGTACTTTTAATCCATGGCATTCTCGTTCAATGCGGATATATTTGGGCTTTTGACCTTTTCGTGTGCAATAGAAGAACTCCTCCTTATTTATGCATCTCGGATTTATTACCTTTGTTGATAAAAGAGGGGAATCTGCACGTCTATGGGCACATGCATGTGCATGTTATCTACTTTTATATGCCTGCTCACCGGCTGACGAGAGAAGCAGAGGTCATCTTAATTGAATATTCATGCATAAACCAAATTCTTTCCATCGAGAGCTAGTAGCTGAAATCGAGGCAGAATTCGACTAACTTATTAGAGCTACTGAAATGAATACCCTGTTCGGCTTGTAAAGATTTAGCCAGCGAAAAAGAAGAATGCCCAATGTTAGAGTGTTTTATTAACTTTAGAGACTTCAACAATGCCAGTCCAAGGGATACATTCCTTTTGCCTATCACTGAGCTACTGATAGATTGGATATTCTGGCAGCAATTAACACAAGAATGGATCATATGGTGGAGAGGAAACGGCGGCCTTTATAATACCCAGGGGAATATTCCGATACAAAGTTATACATTTTAGGTTCGAGGAAAGCCGGCACAACGTTCATGACTTTCCTCCCTGGGGACTTGCCCCACTGTATCGTCGAATGTTACGTGGACGATTTGGCGATCAAGACCAAAGATGGGGGCGATCACCTAAATGATCTCTAGTAAAAGATTTCGGAGCTTGTGGACCAATGTTGTCTCCACAATTAATTATGTGAGTTCCATATTCGATGAATTAATTATTAGGTCATACAACACTTTTTTTTCCCACCGCACCAGCAATGACAATTTTTCACGCGTAAACTATATTTGGACTTTCGAGATAATAGAGAATACGTAATTATATCATTGCATATACTTGAAATTCGTCTTTGTACATTTCTTTTCTATGACGTACTAAGGTATTATTGTGCTTTTCTCTGGGGGATGATTGAAGGATACGTAATCTCTGGTAGGTGGGTATCATCGAAGATCTCGAGTGCACACGTTTATAAAAGCCGATGTTGGATGAACATAAGAATTAAGGGACTTCTTCACGAATTTTATTTTCCTAGCTTTTCTATTCAATTTTTTTTTTTTCGCTTGTGCATGCCTATTTCTCTTCCTCATTTACCGCCACCTATTCACCAGCACCATACTCATTGCAACTAAATGACTGGCAAATGTGAAAATGATCTGAAACATAGTAATTATACATAATCATATATAAAAAGAAATGGATGAAAGATATTTCCAATCGTATTAAAGCCCCGTACACTTTAAACCTACGAGTTTAAAAGCTATTAGCATTGTAAACAAAAAAACTCCAAACATATTCAATGCGGCATCCACGAAACACTTCTATATATCTTTATTTCTTATTCTGTGGACAACCAAGAAATAAGAAAACACTATTATCAATCTTGACGTTCAAGAACCATATCCATGAAACGATTATTCTCCCAACTACATAAGTATATCATCCTTAAAACCGCATCCAATAAAACCCTAGACCCCACTACGCTTCTCCTACGGGTAAGATCGTTTCGCTATTAGGCGAACGAATTCGACGATGAGCGCACTCCGCTCCTCTATAGCCCGGGCGATCTCTACTCGAATTTCCCGCGCTCTAGCTTGCGTCGCTGCCATGCGGGCTTCCCGGTGATTGACATTCCCAGCCTGCCTACGGATCAAAATGGAATTCACGAACAGAATGATTTCGTCGAGATCCCATTTAAGACGCCTTATCCTGCTTTCGACTGCCGCAAGCTCCTCAAAAATTTGTCCAATCCTTGACATTTTCTCTCCCTCTCTCAGTCTCTCTTAGTGTTTTCCTAGTTCTAGATAAGAAGGGAGAAGCAAGAATCAGTTTGAGATGGTTAAAAGGAACTTTCCCCAAAACTTCGAGAATGGACCTTATTTATACTTGCGGTCACTTAAATGATTACGGGAAAGTTCCAAAAAAAAAAAAAAAAAAAAAACAGTATTCCGCTAGAAATATTACGTATTAATTGTTGCATAGTTGACCGACTACATATTATAGCCAACTAGAAAAAGAAAACATTATTCCACTCGAAATTTCGTGAATGGACCTTATTTAGAGAGAGCTGTGATGAGCACTACAATTAGACGGACATAAGTCCTGTGGGAGACGTTTAATGGGGAAGAAGCGCGTCCCCTGTTCGAAGAATGTCTCCACTTACCATTTTCAGACTGCTGTAATTTTAGAGCGGGCCTTCTTATTCCGGAGTAGATGTTGAAAATTAAGAGAGAAACCGACCAACTCAGAAGTCGCATTTTTTTGGTCTTTTGTATGCTGGATTGGGGTTTCTGAGAGTGGATCCATGTGATTTTCTTTTTTCTTTGGTGGAATGGATTCATGTGATTGAGGAGCAATGTTCTGGAGAGAGGAACAGAGAATTAGCTGAGAAAACCCTCAAGAAATTATATTCATTTGTCTTTTTCGAGCTGCAACCCCCATGTAGAATTTTTCTCGACTATGGTTCATGTCATGTTCTCTTTGGACCTTCGGAATGTCCCAATCCCATGTTAAAGCTGAAATTTGGTCAAAGTAAGCATGCCCCTTTTAGATTGGGCCTCATCTTCAACATAAGCAACCCTGTGGCCCATACTAACCATGTCAGCGGGGTGCCTCGATCGACCAACCATACTGGGGAAGACAACCCTTGGAGCATCATCTCTAGCAAAACCAGCCTGTCAAATTCAAGTTATTACGTGAGCACATATACCACCATACACTCTAGGAAAGCCCATAGCAATGGACCGATGCATCGATATTCTCACCTTAACCATGTCAATTCCATTATCAACAATGAGAGGCCGAATGTCTTCTGCGTTTGCCATTTCCTTATGCTAATCATAGGAAAAACTCTACATGATTAATATAGGTAAATATCAATGTCCAAGTAAGATCCACGTAGGCAAGTTCTAATGGATCCTCGATTATGTTTTATCATAGAAATATCTTGGGGATAACACATAACTATATAGTGAACTGCACTCAACGATCTAACAAAGCTAATTGAATAGAGCTTTTGTGGAGATACCAAGATAAATCAGGAGATCTAAGCCCAAAACCAAGAACAAAGATACCTTTAGTCGCTTTTTAATTTCAGAAAAATTAAAGCCATAAGGATATATTTTCAATTACGCAGGCTCCATCCCTCACTATCCAACAGCAAAAAATGAAAGCTAATTCCAAATAATATACTGGCCAGGAAAAAGAAAATGAATAATTTTGAAGAAATTCTTTAATTACCATAACAATATGGGAAAAAAGGATAATGGAGAGTGACGGGAATCTTAAAGATATTCACGGACTTTTCAACCCATTACGGTCGTTGAGTTCAAAAATCATGCTTTCATTGTTGATCACGCTTTAACTCGAAACACCACAGCAGCTCGCACACCAACTATGCATCTATTCATGAAAGGAATCTCCTCTCGATGCCTTGAAACAGATTAAGCTAAATCATCCCCAATTTCCTCTCTTGGTCTCGCACAATCCGTTGATTTTGGGAAATCTCCACACGCGTGCAACAATCGGCAAGCCATCACCCAGTCCGATTCCGTAAAATTCAATGGCGAACCGCCTAAATCAGCTCCTAAGCATCCAAAATTCGACGGGTAACATGGCCGTGCATCGGTCAAAACAGACGAGGGAACGAAACCCAACTTCGAATTACATATAAAAGGGTCAAATTCCATTCGATTTACCTTTTCATTCTCTGATTCAGAACCGAACTATAAAATCCAAAACAGAAGCAGCAGACAAGCTTTAGTTGAGAGTTCAGACACGCCCAACGACATAATCGTTTGAGTGTCATCCATGGTAAGAAAGGTTCTAGAGTTTTACGTGTTATATTATTAAAGATTCGTGACAGTATACTGTAATATTAGGCTTGTGGGCCCAAAAGAAGAAAAAGAAAAAGAATGTTGAAAAGTCAAAGAAGAAGAAGAGTGATGAGGAGGCACCGTGAACATTCGGGGAAAGAAGGAAAGAGAGAAGAAAGAAAAGAAAAAGAAAAGGTGGTGGGACCCATTTTAAATAAAGAAAGAAATAAAAAGAAAACAGAAAAAAAAGGGGGAGAGATAAAAGAGAAAGCAAGCCCACGTTCGGCAGAAGAAAGAAGAAGAAGAAGAAGAAGAAGAAGGGGAAGAAAGGAAAAAGGGTTTTGGCACGTGCACACCACGGATGCCTCGCCAAGCCGACTTAACTCCATAACACGGCACCCGGTAAGAGATTAGGCCCCTCGTTTGTCCGATTGAAGTAATTTTTGGGTTTAGGGCTCAAATTCGAAATTGTTGGAAAATCAAGTGGCGAAGTCCGATTTTGGAGTCGTTGAGCAGTGTATTTTGTAGGAATGACATTTTAGGGTGTTGTGAAGCGGTGGGATTTTACGAATCGTGATTTGAGCTTGTGGTTTGTCCGAGACAAAATTTCAAAGTTTCCCGCGCGCAGTGAACAGTACGCGACCAGCAGCTTCGGGCTTGTATTTTGTTACTTTTCGGCTTGATTTTGAGACGGTGAAGTTGGGATTCTAGTTATATGTATCAAGGGCTCTCTATGGACTATAAATTCGTTTGGATCGGGGTTTGGAGGAGGAAGTTAGGGCGTGATCAAGTTTTGCGTTTAACTCCGTGTTGTGTTTTGTTAGCGCGTAGAAGTCCTTTTGTTATAGTTAAGGCGTAATTTAGTCGTTTTGTAGTTAAGATAAGAGTTTTATTAGATTTTAACATTATTCCTTGGTTATTTGATAGGGCCTTGAGTTCGACGATACGAGTATCGTTCGTCGTTTGGTCATAGACGTCGAGGTGAGTGGTACTATATCTTCTTTGGTTTTATAAAATCATGTCTTGAAATATATATGTATATATATTGAATCGAGAAGAGCATTTTTATTGCATAAAGGTCGGATCGAGCATTTACTACCCTTTGGTTGATTATGAGTATTTGAAAAGCGTGTTATATAAAGTTTGTGGAGAAATATATATGAAATTGCTTTGTGACCGATTGATAGAAAGGTTTATGATGATTTGAGAAATGGATGATGGGCTATGTTTCAAAAGGTTATTTGCTTGATTTACGATATTGATTTATGGATTAAATTTCTGGTATTGGATGATGGTTATTTATGCTCAATATGACTGTGAACCTAATGAGGGGTTTTTGGGGTATGCATACCAGGTTTAGGATATCCTTATGGGCCCAGCCATCGGCTTTGTAGGTGGAGACCTTGCCAAGGGGAAAAGTTTGGTCGCCTTGTCACAAGGCGTTGTGTCGTGACCATGGTGGAATATTGAGCAATAGATTAATCAATGGATGGACCATTGATATGTGATATTTGATGAAGAGATTATTCAATGGACTTGACCATTGATACTTGACTTTTGATGATGATTTAAATGAGTTTTCTATATTAGCATAAAGCCTTGATGATATCAAATAACTCTTTTATGATTTGATATGTATTTTATATATTGAGTTGGCATTATGAAGTTTGGTATTGCTTTGTATACATGCATAGTGGTTGTTCGATATGCTTAGAAGATATGTACTACTCACTGAGCTGTTGTTGCTCATTCCACTCCTCCTTTAATCTTTTCAGGTTCCTCGGTTAGCGGCGAATAGAGCGAGTGCGCCGTCGGTGGGAAATTTTTGGGGAGTTCTATTTTGGGTATGGCCAAAGGAAGTGGTGCACTTTCCTTGCTAGTGTTTGGTTTGTCTAAGTTCTATTTGTATATTTCTTTTTGGTGGATTATAGAAACTCTGATGTTGCAACCAATCTGTTGGTTTATCTTATATGTATATATGGTTTAATATATATATATATAAGTTGATATCAGGTTGTTGGTTGTGTTTGAGGCTGCGTCCTTCGTGTGGAAGGACGGCCGTGTCATCCCTATTCTTTTAGTTTTGGGGTGTGACATATACCATTTATTCGCGTGTTATCTTAGGTTTTAAATTTATTACAAAGCGAAAGTTAATGGAAAAAGTTAATATATATTTCATAGGCAGCCTTCTTAGAAAAGTGTACATGTCCAGTGACCAATTTCTAGAGCAGCAAAACAAAATAAATAAACAAGCCAATAGAGGAAACATAAGATTGATATTCGAACAAATGAAAATACTCGGACAAAACTTTCAGTTGAGAAAAGGAAGAATTAAATAAGTCCCGCTAGAATTATATATGGGATAAGTACATTGAAAATTTTTAAACTTGTCAAGAAAATATAATTTAATTTTAAAACTTTCAAAAAGTATAATCAAGTCTTAAAACTTATCACGGATGTATAATCAAGTCGTAAAAGTTTCCAAAAGTATAATCAAGTCTCAGCAAGTTCTACTCCCTAAGACTCGATTAGTAAACCAATACGCTAACCGGGCTGCCTATGCACGCACAGGTCAGAGGACTTACCTTGGCTTCAGATTCCACCTGCATATTAGCACAGTTCAATAGGCATCCAAACAATCACATCACAGATCAATATCTCGATCAATCGACCTAGTCGATTTCATGTCAATCGGACCATTCATCGGGCTTTTCAATTCGATCAATCAATTCACGACATCATATCAAAGTAATGATCAATCGACCTAGTCAATTACATGTCATCTCGACCCTTTCTTGGTCGGCTCATCTCATGCTATCTATAAGTCCGTTCATATCAAGACTGCTCACTGCTAAGTTGATAAATAGATAGTATAGCTCGCTTCTGAGATGATCGGGTATATTGCTCTCTGCTAAGCTGCCATATTGCCCTTAGGCTGATATAATATACCGACAGTGCTCAATCTAAGCTGATAAGGTATATTGACATCTGCTAAGCTGCCATATCACCATTGGGCTGATATAGTATACCGACATATTCCATCAAAACTAATAAGGTATACTGCTCTTTGCTAAGCTGACATATCGCCCGTAGGCTGATATAGTATACCGGTATACTGCTCTCTACTAATCTGACATATCGCCCATAGGTCGATATAGTATACCATCCCAATCATACAATCAATTCAATCTTTTTATCATTCTTGATAAAGTAGCTGTGTGTGGGGACACAGTCGGCTTTAGTCAAAATATAATATTTTCCTTCCATAACTCCCACATTTTCTGTAGACCACTCAAATATTTTTGGCATATCAATCGATGCCCGATTATTTTTAATTAATAACCAACGATTATCCAATTAAAGAATAATTCACACTTTCACAAATAATTTAATTCATCATGAAATAAAGCCCAATTAAATTAACGGACTGCAACATGACAATTAGCATAAAATTCTGATCATCGGCTATCCCTACCTAATTTCCAGAAAATAATTAATTAATTAAATGAATTTCGAAAATTAATAAATAAATACTAAAATTCCAATTTAGGCCTGTAATGCCTAATTAAAGCTCGTGACAAGTTGGGAAAAATCCCGAGATGTATTCAATAAATAGAAGTATGTCTCTACTTGCTAATTACATTAACCAATCGCTTAACATGCACCATTAATTCACTAATTAAATATTCTAAACTAATCTAACCACCTAATTGCACTTAATTAAATTTAATCAACCCACAAGCATCATTAGCATACTAATAAGGGATAAGTGAACAAAACTCACTTGATTACAAACGAAAATTGGATCACCGCTATGGCAGCCGAAATCCAAATTTTTTGCGACGTCGGCGGACACGCGGGCTGGGCCTAAAAGGCCTTAAAAGCCCACAGCAATGCCGGGCTTGGCTTCAGGCTTGGGCTACTTCGCGGGCCTTAAGTGGACTTCAAAATCGTGGGCTTTGCTGGCTTCTTGGGCTGCTAACAAGTGAAGATAGACTGCTGCAAAGAACACTAGCCTGGGTTGCTGATCTTGGGCCCGAATGTTGGGCTAACTTCAACACAAAAAGGCCGGAAGAAATAGAGTTGCTGTTGGGCCATAATCTTGCGGTTGGGCTGAAGCTTGGATGGCAGCTAAGAGCTTCGGTGCAGTGCAGTCTTCGATGACAAAGGGGAACACGAAACAAGGAAACCGCAAAGATGGAGGGAAGCTGGTGTCGATGAAGAGCAGAACTAGTGGAAGAGATACTGTAGGGGAAGACTTCGATGGTTGCTGGACATGGAGTTGTGTGGACAAAGGAAGAGGAGATAAACGTGAGTGGAGGTGCAGGCATTGATTTCGCGGCAGAGAAGAAGACCGAAGGAGATGGCCTACTTCGGTGGTCTTCGCTGGGTTGTTCAATGAGAGGGAGATGCAAGGAATTTGGAGTGTTGCGGTCAACGAAAATAGAGAGAGAAAGTGGAGGAGATCATGGGGTTGATGGACAGATGGTGGGATGATGATGGAGGAGCAACACGTGGAAGTGAGGGGTGAAGTGAAATGGTGTTGGCTTTGGTGAAGTAAAAGAAAAAGAAGAACAGTAGAGGAAATGATAGTGAAGCCAGAAGTTCACGAGAAGGAGATGGGCGGCGGATTGCCGTGCGACGGAAGCTTGAGGGAGAGGAAGCCAAAAAGTCCAAATAAATATCTCACACTCATCATGATTTTAGCCTCAAAAGTCCTTAAGCCTATCTACTCGGTCTCATAATACTTTCTCAACATTTTAATCCCACAATTAATCAATTTTGATGCCCAAAAGTCGCACCCCACATCAAGTTCCGAATTTCATACATCTTAGACTTCAATTTCTTTATCAAATTTCCCAAATTTGATGTCCAATGATGTAGAAGAAAAATGCCATACCATTTCTGCAAGTCCTTAATACCCAAAGGCTCGGCTTGGAGGTCCAAAGTTTCCTTAATTTGGCTCGTATGAATTTCCACTAATTTCCCGCAACTTCCGAATCAAATTTTCGTACAAATCTCGGAATCTCTGAAAATTATTCGGAGGATGACTCGACGTTCCTAAAATAGATTGTGACACGACAGAACTTTCAATTTCTAAAATCGGACTTGAATTGGCGATTAATTTCCATTCGGCGCGTTTTTAGCATACCTAGACTACTGGTTAGTTTTCAAAGATTTTTAGTGCAAATGACCCATGGTCAATTTTCTTCGAGCCACAATGAACTCACTCGACTTATTAGCGACTCTCGATTGTCGTGAAAATCTCAAGGATTCAATTACAAACATATGGTACAAAAACGACAAAGAAATCAAACTAGTGCCGATCAACGAGAATTTTCCAATTTAGTGGAGTCACCCACAATTAACCACACATCTCCGTCGAACCGACCTATCTCTGATCTCTAATCGATTTATATGTGTCGTAATGATCTCGGTAGATGAGCACGGTCGAGTAACCGATCTCTGGTCGAATTCTCAAGTCTATTGCATTAAATTCCTTAATGGTGTCCCCAGATAATCTAGTTATCTCAAGAGTGATCAGTTCTAAGAATAGCCCTATAGGCGCGTCAATGAAATGCCCGATTTATTCAGTAGAAAACAGGACTGAAAATTTGGAATGTCACACATTAAAAGTTTTTAAACTTGTCAAGAAAGTACAATTATATTTAAAACTTTCAAAAAGTGTAATAAAGTCTTAAAACTTGTCGCGGATATATAATCAAGTTGTAAAAGTTTCCAAAAGTGTAATCAAGTTTTAAAATTTATCATGAAAATGCGACCGAATGATAATTCAAAAAGTGCAGTTAATGAAAGGACTTTCGATCAATTTGATAAGTTTTATAACTCGATTGTACTTTTTGAAAGTTTTATACCTCGACTGCACTTTCGTGATAAGTTGTAGGACCCCAATATGCTTATTTCTACATATTTTCAAACTCATTTCATATTGTGAGACAAAATCAATGATATTTAAATAATGAAAGAAATAACTTTGGAGTTTTTATAGTACATTTTCAAGTGGTTAAATTGACTTAAGAAAACGCTTGTTTTTTGTACAACCATTCCAACTTATGCTTAGATAATTGTAGTAAAATCACCAAAACATATCAATCTAATTAGCTAGATCATCAACACGCACTTAGAATCCAAGGGAGACATTTAAAGTACAAGATCAATAGGGAAATTCGCATTAGGAGTTCACACATGGGGCATGATAGTTATAAATGCTGACTCAACAATTTTGGGCATATTTTGAATTGAAATTTGATGGAATTATCATAAATTTTCGTTGGAAATTAGGATGAAAAGCAAAAGGACTAGCGATGAGATCCCCAAGGGTAAAAACATCCAATTTCCCATGCTGTCATTCTGCATAATTTGATTTTTGAAGTCTTGATTGGAAAAAAAAAAGATTAAAGTCACAAAAAATCTCAAATCCATATACATGTGACAAATTTAGGCAAAATTGAGTTTTTTTCCCCATAAAAAACCCTAAAATTAATACACATGTGACAAATTTACCATCCGTTAATTTCCTTTAAATTTTAATGTCAAATTACCAAATCAAATGAGACATGGCGATTGACGAGTTATCGATTTAGGGTTTTACCTTTGGTTTGTCATATATGCAATATTTTGTACTTTTTACAGTATTGATACAATGTAGTAAATACTAACTGATGATAAATTTGTCATAAATGCATTAATTTAGAGTTTTTGATGGTTAAAAGATTAGTTTGATGGTAAAAAATTAGATTGGGGGTTTTTATGGTACTAATAAAGAAAAAATTGATTTTTAGAGATACCAATCACACATAACACAATGGAAGTATTATAAAGAAATTAAAATTTTTCTAATATGGTAACAAGTGTTTAGTTTATTTTTTGAATAAAGCCATTTTGGAAAAAATTACAATACTCATAGTTTAATCGTTTTAAAGTGACTTGATTTTCTTTTTAACTTTTCTCAATTGAAAATATTTTCAAAATTTAGAAAATCCAAAATCAAGGTGCAAAATCGTATGTGATTTTTAAATGCTAATGTCCAGGATCGAAGTAATTTATCTTAATCAACTTTATATCGTCATTTCAGACTTTATTTGAGAGGACGTTCATTTTATGATATTATTTGATAAAATCAGGGTACTTTATACAGGTCGTGTCCTGATATGGACATAATGCTTTGATTTGGACATAACCCTTGATGTCCTAATTTGACAGAAAGTCCATTTGGCCCTCTTTGAGACAAGCACTTCCACAGTCCCGCTCACTCATCAATTCCAGAGAGAGACGAGACTGCTCTCTTGCCCTTTCCTCATCTCTTCGGATTCAGTAATGGCGACGTCCTTGATGGCAAGGCCAGTTCCCGCGACCCGATCGCGCCCGCCGGCGGCGGCATTCGAGACGGCGCCAGGCGTGGAGGCCGTGTCGAGCTTCGACCGCATGGGCCTGAGCGACGATGTCCTCCGTGGGATCTACGCCCACGGGTTCGACAAGCCCTCGGCGATTCAACAGCGAGCGGTGGTGCCGATCGTCCGAGGCCGAGACGTGATCGCTCAGGCGCAGTCCGGCACGGGCAAGACCTCCACCTTTGCCCTCGCGTCTTGCCAGATCGTGGACACCTCCGGAAGAGAGTACGCGATCCTCTTCGTGAGCGGAGACCCTTCTTTTACTATCGATTTTCTTGTGGAATTAGGTTGAGGCATGTTTTGGGTTTTGCTTGGGAGGGTGAGATGAGTCATTAACATTATAGAGCTCAAACTATGACACCACGGATTAATAATAAATAAATAAATAATCGGCAAACCCTCTCTCTCTCTCTCTCTCTCTCTCTCTCTCTCTCTCTCTCTCATTTCTAGCTAGCGTAACGAAATTCGATCGCTCTGACAGGAAGAATTTTTTATTTTCGGCCTCGTTAACTAAAGAATTTGAGATGTTCTGATGTTGAGGCAGAGGGATGCTGGCTTTTAGTTTTACCATCACCCCTCGGATGGCCCTGAAAGAAGTTCGAGCCTTAGTCTATGGAATTTGTTCATGAACTTTGTTTTGAGAAGCTTTCTTTGGAATTAAGCGTAGCCTGAGTTTATGCACTTCTTCAGGTTATATATGTATATTATATCAGAATGTTTAAGTGGGTCCTCTTAACTGAGTATTTTAGGCACTTGCAAGGCATGAAAGGTTTTCTTCATTATCAAGGAAAACGAATAGTTTTATTCTTACATTATTGATGCTATATAACAGGAGCATTAGTTTAATTCAAACTGCAATGTGGGTTTGCTTATTTGTGTAGCAAATATCCTGGATGCACTCGTCACGAGCTCCTATTATTAAGTATCCGTGACTCTGTTGCTTGTATTTTGTTGACTTTTCAAGCTACCCTTGTTTATTTGACTCTCTGAAAGTTGCAATTTGAATTTGGTTGCTGCCTTGTAGCCATCGATTTTGTCTTAGCTAATTTGCTTCCTTCATGTTCTGTTCAGTGTGCAAGTGCTGATTTTGTCACCTACGAGGGATTTGGCGAGTCAGACGGAGAGAGTTGTGCTGGCTATTGGTTATTACAGGAACGTGCTAGCCCATGCATGCGTTGGAGGCAAGAGCATGGGTGAAGATATCCGGAAATTGGAGCGCGGAGTTCACGTTGTGTCCGGAACTCCAGGCAGGGTGCTTGACATGATAAAGAGGAGAACTCTTCGCACCAGAGCCATCAAACTCCTCCTAGTCCTTGTGAGTGCACTGCATCACCTCCTTCGACTCCGGATCCTGTTAGGTTTCCTTCTGCTTTCTGCAAAACAAGTTCTCTCTATTCACTTACCTATATTTTTGCCAGGACGAAGCTGATGAGTTGCTGAGCCGAGGATTTAAGGATCAAATCTACGATGTTTACAGATTCCTTCCTCCGGAGATTCAGGTTGCCTGTCCTTCATGTTGAATCAATGTAGTGGTAGTAAAGATGACTTCTTTTACGCAATAACCCCAGTAATGGTCCCTAGTATTCTCACCCCTGGGCCTAATCCCATTGCGTTATCCTAATAAAAACCGAATGCCATTACTTCTTTTTAAGTCCAATCTAAGAAAGGGTGGGATCCAATTTCAGCTTTCTCTTTCATGATTGGCAATGGAATGCTCTTCACCTTTTTATCATCATCAATCTAGATAGTCATCCCTTCTCCACCTCAGCTGATTCTTAGAATTTCCTAAAGGTCTTTCTGCTTTAGTCAACATGCTGCGAGATGAAGCGTCTAAGTTTTATGGGATTAATTTGACGGGAGATCTGGAATTTTCTTTCCTCCTTTCTGCTCCTTAATTTCTACATGATTTGGACATTAGAGCATGTACGAGCTGAATAAAAGGTCGTCTTTTGGCTTCACACTTCTACTATGAATAGGACACTTGCTTTTTTCCTCGTCTTGTCTGATGAGTAGCGGATTTTTTGCCACGACAAGACATGCTTCTCTCCCCATAAAGCGCACTTAGTAATTTTCAGCACATTGCTATGATTTGCTTCGTTCTAAATTAAATCAGTTTTTAGGGAGTCGCTCTTACACGTTCATGTACGCAACTGGCTAATGCATGAGTGGCATTCTCTGCAGATTGTCTTAGTTTCAGCGACCCTCCCCACTGAGATATTGGAGATGACAGGAAGATTCATGACCGATCCCGTAAGGATTGTTGTGAAGCGTGATGAGTTGATGCTGGAGGTGAGCTACATTGGGTTAGTTGCATTTGATGGCAGCTAGGGATCATGAGATTCTTCTGACGCCATCCTTCCTTTTCTTCGTATGGTTGCAGCGCGTCGACCAGTATATGGTGCCAGTGGAAAGAGAAGACTGGAAATTTGACACTCTGTGCGATCTATACGACAACTGCCCCATAAGCCAAGGAGTTGTATTCTGCAACACTAAGTGGAAGGTACGACCCCAACCACGGGTTCCGCACTCCACTCGAGGTGGAACATAAACATCTCGATGACTTAGAGATTGTGAAGACCTCTACTGCTCTATTTCTCTTTGATCTATATTTTGTGATGTGGCTCTTCATGTCTTCCTTATATTTGTCGAGCAGGTGGAGTGGCTTGCTGAAAAGATGCGTGATTCTAACTTCACTGTGTCTTTCACGCACGGGGACATGCCTCAAAAGGAGAGAGATGCTGTAATGGCTGGATTTCGATCTGGGGCGACTCGGTTGATGATCACCACCGATGTGTGGGCTCAAGGGATTGATATTGAGCAGGTTAGTCCTGAAAATTAACCACGCAATAATGTAGATAATGACATTCTACCATTTTTGTCTGCCGTGCGCATCAACTCATTCATACGTCGGATGCTTGCTTTTACTGAAGGCCAAATTTCTTATTTCCCTGTTGGACCACGACCATTTAGTTGTGCAAGTGGATGACTGAATCATTCTCAATACACTCTGTATGTTTGTCTCATTGTCAACTATGATCTTCCCAACAGCAGAGAGCTATACGTCCATCGGGACTTATGCTCTTTGCTAAGCCGGCGCCACCTCTATCATCTTTAAGCTACTCAGCAGAAAACCCTTGAGACGTTAAAAGTTTTTAGTGAAAAGTTGGATATGAACAAATGTCTTTGACCCACTCAACACCATGAATGTCATGAGAGATTTGTGTTGCCCATGCTAGGCCCCTAATCGGGTTTAACCTTGTGTTGGGGGATAAGTACAGCAAGGCTCACTGGAGTGTCACTAGTTTCTTCTTGCTCACTTAAGTGCAAAAATTTTGAAAAATCAATCAGTTAAGTGCATCAACGATTTGTTTCGTTGGAAAGTTCAACGTGGACAACAATCATCCTACATGACATTACTGTCATGACGTTACCTCAAGTGTACCAACTATGGTTCGACTGATGATTTACTAAGTCTAGACTTAACTCAAGTTCTCCCAAACCCTTATCAATTTGCGACTTAGAGTTCAAGTTATTAACATGCAAATGATTTTTATATATAAGTCGCCATTAATCGATTTATGATCAGTCGATTTGATACCAAAGTAAAGTATTGTGAGAAATACCTTACTACTACAAACTAAAGATTGAATAAATTGAGGGACTTGATTACGCTTGATTACTCTAATACTCTTTCGATACATTTTCTCATATATTTTGCAACAGTCTAAGTTGATTTTAACTCTATCATTTAACATGTAAGGTAATCATGCGGGTGCGCAACTATTATTAAACACTAAATAAAGCTTGGCAACCAATAAATTGCAAATGTAGGGAGTAAATACTTACGTTGATGCAATGCAAGCATTTGCAACAAATACTAATTAGAAACACATGTTCAACTTAAATATGACTTCTAATTATCACGCAGTTCACTCAACTTTTTTTTTTTTTGAGGATTTTCGCTTATTTAAATGAAGGCTAAGCTACATAATGTACAAAAATAGTTTATATTAACATGACATGTGACTTTCATTTAACATGCAAACTATAGGGATAAGAACACTTCAAGTGCCATAACTTGGCACAAAGGGACACTTAAGTGCCATAACTTACGAAAGGTACACTTCAGTGCCA
Organism: Eucalyptus pauciflora; assembly: GCA_007663325.1. NCBI lineage: Eukaryota > Viridiplantae > Streptophyta > Magnoliopsida > Myrtales > Myrtaceae > Eucalyptus > Eucalyptus pauciflora. The sequence goes on along the minus strand of VMYD01000006.1, from coordinate 3,512,004 downwards.
CATTCGAAGAAAAACGGATCACTTAAGTGCCACTCCGGCCAAACTCCGGCCAAAAGGCTGACGTGGCTTTTTTCTGGCGAAGCAAGCCCAAAACGACGCCATTTTGCATGCTGACGTGGCCAAATAATGCAAAAACAACATCGTTTTGGGCTGACATGGTAAAAAAAAAATTTATTTAAAATATTTTAAAAAAAATAAACGGGAAAGGTGGGGAGGCGGCTGAGGGATCAGCCCTCAGCCGCCACCATCGCCTCCCCGCCACCGTCGGGAAAGGCCGGCGACGGCGGGGGGAGGGTCGGCCAGGGTCGTTAGGCCCTGGCCAGGGGCCGGCGACCCCGGCCAACCGGCGGCGAGGGTCGCGGCTCTCGCCGGCTAGGGGTCGGCGACCCTGGTCGACCCTCCCCCTGTCGTCGCCAGCCCTTCCTTGCGGCGGCGGGGCGACGACAGCAGCGGCGGTGGCTGAGGGCCCTCAGCCGCCTCCCCACCTTTTTTTTTTAAAAAAAAAAAAAATTAAATTATTATTTTTAAATATATTAAATAAATTTAATTTAATTATTTTTTTTATATATTTGTTTAACCACATTAGCAAAAACGATGCCGTTTTTGCATTATTTGGCCACGTCGACATGCAGAACGGCGTCGTTTTGAGCTCACTTCGCCGGAAAAAAGCCACGTCAGCCTTTTGGCCGGATTGGCACTCAAGTGATCCATTTTACTCCGATTTTGGACACTTAAGTGTACCTTTCGTAAGTTATGGCACTTAAGTGTCCCCTTCTGCCAAGTTATGGCACTTGAGGGGTCCGCACGTCCAAACTATATGACACTCAATTTTAATTTAATGACCTAATTCTAATGACAGACAATGATTAATACGTAACTATTATACCTAACATGCACATGATATTCACTTATTTAATTGAAAGGTAAACTACATGCAATGCATGCAATGACGTACAAAAATAGTTTATATAACATACACGAGACTTTAACAAAAATAATAATCCTAACACACAAACTATACACGCAATTTAATCTAATGACCAAACTCTATTGACGGGCAATGATTTGTATGTGACTCTACTACATGACATGCATGTGATACTTTTTTTTTTATTAAAATTCGTAACTAAAAATGAGGGAAATTAACTATTTGGAATAAATATAATATCTAATTCGATTTAAGTATTAAATTGTGTCAATTCCTAATTTCAATTAGAATCTTATCATGAATATTATAGAATCCACTTAGACACGCAATGTTATCGAATAGAGCTAATTAATCTACAAGCAATCTTTTTTTCTTTTTTAATTTTCAAATAAGGACAACCAAAACAATCACACAAATTACAAAATATCAACAAATTGCCAAAGATATCATCCATAACTCAAATTAGAGAATAATATCTAATTAACTTGATTATTCCGCTTATAACATCAATAAATTGATCTTAAATCTTAAAGATCAAAATTTCAATTTTAAACATTACCGTGCAATTAATTATTCCCTTTAAAACTTTATAAATAGAATAAAAAATTGTGTGCGGTTGCGGATTAGAAAAAAAATCCTATTGGATATTGTCTATCACTCAAATATGTACATTAGATATTGAATAATCAAATTAGGCCACAAAATATTCACCGAAATTAGATGAAGATTATTACCTAAATATGAATATTACGTTTCCAAATTGGATCGAGAAAGGTGGCTCGGATGGATGATGAATGATGTGGCCGGTGACACGATGCTTGATGGCGGACGGCTATAGCTATTCCCAAGGGGTGACAAAGGACAAGTGGTATGCTGCGGGTGGGGGAGTGCCGTGGCAATGCGAGGAACCTTTATTGGACTGAATTGCGACACTTGCGTTGGTAGAAAGACCAGGATAGCAATTGGTAAGGCTCCGAGATCAGTGTGAGTTGTAACTTGAAGGCACGACCATGGGAAGGAATTCTCCATTGGCGGTGTTGTCATCTCTGGAGAAACCTAAGCTGGTGACCATTGGGTTATAGTTGACACTAACCACCCTTTTTTTTTTCTCTAAAGCTTTCGGATTTATTTCGTACGGGAGCACGTACGAATTTATTTCCGAAAGCTTTAGAAAAAAAAAAAAAAGTTGCGCAAGATTATTTCCAAAAAGGGTGGTTAGGCAAGAAAATAGAAAATAAATGGGGTGTCGGGTTTGAACGCAAAATTTTATTTTCTCAATAAAACAAGGATGAAGTAGGTGCGTGCAAATTTTGATCGATTAATTTTGAGTACGGGAGCACGTACGAATTTATTTCCGAAAGCTTTAGAGAAAAAAAAAAGTTGCGCGAGATTATTTCCAAAAAGGGTGGTTAGGCAAGAAAATAGAAAATAAATGTGGTGTCGGGTTTGGACGCCAAATTTTATTTTCTCAATAAAACAAGGAGTTTTTAAACTAGGTTCTAGGTTTTTTTTTAAATTTTTTTAAATTTTTTTTAAATTTTAATTTTTTTTTTAAATAAAACGGCGTCGTGAGGAGAAGGAATGGGGGAAAACACGATAGTGAGGAGAGGAGAGGAGCCATGGAAGGAAGAAGTGGAGAAATAGTTTTCTATTTCTACTTCAGAAATAGAGAAGCTACAATTTCTAGCTTCTCATTTCTCCTCCAAACCAATTTCTGAAACAGAAATCAGTTTCAGAAACAGAAATCAGTTTCAGATATAGAGAAATCAGTTTGTGTTATCAAACGGGTTTCTCCAATTTCTCTGTTCCGGGGAACAGAGAAATTGAGAAACTGAGAAATATAAATTTTACCATGCAGTACCTAAAAGAACCATCGAAATTGGTGGTTTCATTGAGCGCACCATCAACGCCGCAGGAAGTTTACCGTGTGGTGTGAACTAGTTTGTCATGATGACAATGTAGAGCCGCCGCCCCAAAAGACTCAGCAGTTTATTGTTGCGATTAAGCGAGCGATCGAACAATAATATAGACAGAAGAAGAAAATATATCGGGCACCAGATTTACGTGATTCAGTCGTAAAGACCTACGTCTACAGGGAGAGCAGCAACGAATTTCACTATAGATGAAGCAATACAAGGAGATTACACACTCAAGTCACTCAAACACTCTCTCGGTGTTTCCCAAGCCCCAATTACAACTAAAATCTCACACATTGTTTAGCCCCGAAAATTCCTCGAAAATAATCTCTCAATCTCACGAAAGAATTACACGTAAATCTTACCTCAAGATTTAATTGGCTACAAACACTAAACTTCTTGGATGTAATTCACGAGTAAGAACGACAAAGAAAATCCCTCCCAAGCACTCAACAACTAGACGGCGCTTCAAGACCAACTCTTCATGATCAACTGCGGAACACCAAGCACTCACGCGGCGCTTCAAGACAATTTGTGATCCACACCTACCACCCACGACCACAAGTCTATATATAAGTAAAACCCTTATTATTATGCCAACTTCTAATAGGATTCTGTTTCCTATCTAAAACGATTTTATCCAAAACATATCTTTATATATTCTAAACAAAATCCAAATCCAAGTCAAAGTTGAACTTTCCTATTTTAGCGGCCGAATTCTCCAATGCAGATTCAAACTTTGGGAAGTTGATCTTCGGGTCTTCTTTGCTCAATCTTTAATGTCTGCAACATATCCAATTCGGAATATTCAGAATTTCACATTTGACTCAAACTCGAGACATATTTTAAAGTAAGTTGTCAACATAAGAGCCGCCACTAGAAAAGTCCCATGATAATCGAAACCTTCCCTTTGAGTCAATCATTTGGCAACCAAGCGAGCTTGGTTACGTTCAAAAGAGTCATTTGTATTGTACTTAAATTGGCATACCCATTTGCAACCAATTTGGTTTTCAATGGAAATGTAGATTGACAATATCCTAAGTGTGATTCTCAATGAGAGAATGTAGTTAAGCTTCCATGGCCTTGCCATTGTGGGATACGCACTGCTTCATCAAAAGATGACGATTCTTGTTCCTCTTATATGTGACTAATACAACATATATGTTCTAGTGATAGTCAGCTAAATGCAACATAAGAAGAGATGGGACGACATGTACATGGAGAATCTCAATGTGGGACATTTGTACTCTTTGGTCCATGCCGAAGGACAAATGTGGCTGCTCAATATGCCTTTGTCTCGGAACTAGTGAACAAGAATCATCAAGGCATGGATGCGGGGATCCCACTGAAGATGTAGGTGTCATTGAAGAAGTAGGCAGATCATCTTTGTCAGATGATGATGTAGGTGATTCAATTTCTTGATTCAAAGAATTTGAATCGGTTGGGATATATGATATAGGGTTTGCTGAAATGAAAACATATTAAGAACTCATAGATTAATCGTCTTCTAATAAGAATTGAGTATTGTTTGATTTTGGCATAGGTGATTTAGATGAATGTGTCATTTCCTAGAATGGAAATATATCTTCATGAAAAAATAATGTCTCGACTAACAAAGAAACGCCCCCATAAACATATCCATAACGACGTAACCCTTTTGCAAATGGGAGTACCCCATAAAGATACACCAAAATGCATGAGGATCCATCTTATTTTGAGGGCCCATTTTCATGGCATAACACAAGCAGCCAAAAACTCTTAAGTGGTTAATATTTGGCATCTTTTCGAAAAACATTTCAAATGGAGTCCGTCCTTCCAGAATTCGAATTGGTCTACGATTGATTAAATAGACTATTGTGATCACATAATCACCCTAAAATACTTTGGGAATAGATGCCTGATATTTGAGTGCTTAGGCCACTTTTAGAAGATGTCGATATTTGTTCTCTCTAATCCCATTTTTTTGGGGAGAGTAGGTGCAAGAGCTTTCATGGAGAATTCCATGGGAGGAGAGAAAAGAGATGCATTTATTAGTAAAAAATTCACGTCCATTGTATGTATGAATTCTTTGGACATTTATCGAGCTGGTTTTTAATCGGGGAGAAGAAATTCGACAGATAAGAAAAAGTTTGACCTTTTGATTGCAAAAAAAAAAGACATAGGTGGCACGAGTATAATCATCTACCACTGTAAAAAAGAAAAGTGACCCATCACGATGAGGGATATGATAAGGCCTCCAAAAATCTATATGGAGTACAGAGAATGCATTAGTAGCCCAAGATATACCAATTGGGAGAGATGCTTGTGATAGTTCGATATGTATTAGATATCACCCATGCTTATGCACGTGACTATAGCCTATTTCTCTCCAAATATTATATTCCTCTCATCTCATGACAAGCACATGCCAACTGAGTCAATTATGAGCATCAACATTGAGCATGAAGCAAGACTCCATAACCATAGCTAATGCATGCTCTCATTATAGTCAATCCAGCGGGACGTGTACGTTCCTTTGGGAAAAGGGGTACGTATTGCCTAATTTCATCAATTTTTTGCCCAAGCCCAAAGTACCAATAAAATATGAACTCAAATTATAAAAACCCTCTAACGTCGTGAGGGTGCCGTCCCCACATAGTTGATGGGGGAGCATACCTACCCGAACATTCTCCCACTTGATGAATACTCTACATGCTTCTTTAAAACCAACACAATTGTAGATCATTCAAACTTTTCTACACTTCCTCCCTTAAAAAACAATGCACTATTCACCTATGTGTCAATTTTTTCCAATACTACAGTTTTTTGTTCCGCTTTTTTAGCCAAGAATATAGCACTCTAGTTATGATACCCAATCTTACCTCCTCCTCGTGCCAAACAAAGCTCTTTACACAAGCTGTGCAGTTAGATCACTTCCTTAGTAGCATGATTAAGGGCCATGTACTCTACCTTAGTTTTAGATAAAGCAAATGTGCTCGGTCTCTTGCTTAACCGACTCATAGCTCCGTTGAATAAGGAAACAACATATCCATTGATTGACCTCCTGCTATCGATGTAACCTCCCAAATCAGCATCTACAAGACACTTCAGTTATGTTGCTTAGTGTCCCTTTGAGCTTTTCATGCCTTCGTAGCATAGCACAAAGTTAAATGTACTGCAAAAATAACGAAGCACTTACTTTGCTACCATCCTATACTCTTTCCTCAGAGTGGACATATATTTGTTCATTACTCCCTTTGCTTGGACAATATCTAGATGAATACACACCATGGCATGCGTCAAGCTCCTAATTGCACTAGCATATGAGACTGTTGACATCTCCTTATCTTCCACTTTAGTCTTAAGACACTAATAACTTGGAACTTGTAGACATCAAAGTCTTTATAGGTTTAAAGTGAACCATGTTGTACTTTTTCAACTTTTTCAACATAATTTTTCTGATTTGTTCACAATTTCCCATTCTCACGCTCCCATTTTATCTCCATGCCCAAGATGAAGTTTGTTGGACCTAAATCTTTTCTCTCAAACAATTTTGTCAACAATCTTTTCACATTGGTAATCATTCTTGAACTATTTCCAACTAACAGCATATCATCAACATATAAGGTTAAAATAACAAAATCATTCTCTAACTTGCTCACGTGGACACAATAGTCAACATCACAATGAACAAAGCCAAGCTTCAAAACATATGAGTTGAACTTCTGGTACAATATTCTTGGAGATTGTTTCAGGTCATATTAAGACTTATTTAGTTCACAAAGAAAATCTTCTTTCCTTTAGACCACAAACCCTTCAGGTTACTTCAAGTAAATATTTACCTTCTGAAAGTCACCATAGAGGAATATTGTCTTCACATTGAGTTGCTCTACCTTTAAATTGTATGCAACCACTACAGATAAGACAAGTCTTAAGGAATTCAATTTAGTAACGAAAGAAAAAATCTCACCATAATTGCCTCCATTAGCGAGTATCTCTTCACAACTAAATGAGTTTTGTGCCATTTCATCTTCCCATATGTTAACATCTTTTTCTTGAACACCCACATGCGATCAAGACTCCACGTTCTGTTTTTATCTATTGAGTCCATTTCATCTTTCATGGCTTTTTTCCACTGTTCAATATCCTCTACACTTCTTGCTTTCTTGACAATACTTGAATTATTACCTATAATAGTTAGATTACAATTATTGTTACTAGCAAATAGGGTATACCTCTCAAGTGGTCTTCTCAACCATTTGGATCTTCTTAAGACTAGTTCAAGTGGTGCTTCAATTTCAAATTCAGATTTAGAATCTGCTATGTCATCCATCCCATTGGCTCATTAGCTTCAGAATCTATATTTTCTATTCCAGCTTCTATAACCTCCGTCTCTTCCTTCAAACCAACATCTAACTCAACCAGCTATGTTTCTTCAAATCTTGTAAAACAATTTGATTTGTTATAGATTCTCTAAATATCACATCCCTACTGTAGATGATACCTTTAGTATAGGGGTTCCATAGCCTATACCCTTTGACACCATCCTTGTACCCATCGAAGATTAACTTCTCTAATTTTCTCTCAAGCTTGTTCCTTCTTTTGGCATGTGGACATACACTTCAAACCCATACACTCTAACATGGGATATGTCTGGCTTCTTCCCAATCAGTGCCTCAAACGATGTCTAATCTTGTAGGGTTGATGTAGGGGACCTGTTTGTCACGCCCCGATCCTCAGGCACGCACCAATCCCTCACCCGGTCGATTAAATAGCGATGTCCCAGAACACATCGTCGACCCTGTCATTTTAATACACATGCGGAAGCATATAAAATAATTCCCAGACAATAAAACAATGGGATAGAAAAGTAGGGCTATATTTTTCGAACCTGAAAAATCACAACCACACTTTTATACAAAGCAAATCTCATAGTATGTATTACAATACTATTAACAAAGTCAGATCTATCACACATAGGTTCACGACTTAGGGTTTGCAAAACAGGGTAGGGTCTCAATCTTCGTCGGGGTCATACTTTGGATCCTCCTCCAACTCCTCATCCAACTCCTCCTCAAGTTCTTATTTAGGGTCCTCTTCAAGTTCTTCCTCTTCAAGTTCTTCCTCTCCAGGTTCCTCCTCTAGGTTCTCCTCTCTAGGTTTCTCTTCCAAGTTCTCCTCTGGGTACTCCTCCTCCTCAACGATCTCTCCTTCTTCCATGCTCCAGCTGGAGTCTACTAATGATTGCTCGGGAGAGTCAGGATCATCACCCAGCATGGGATCCTTCGCGTCAATCACCGATCCACCCCTAGGATCTGCTGTCCCCTTCCCATATACTGCCTCTAAAACGTACAAAGGCACATTAGATTCCGGCATAGGGCCTTCCCTTCGGCCATCATTGTAATGGCGATACCACGATCAGTATACATGCAGCACTAGGTGGGGTCCACCCACATCATTCCAGACAGTACATTTCACTATTACATATTCCAAGCCTTCAGGGTGGTGGTGTATCCGAACGTGATAACCTATTTCAGTGACTTCCTCAAGTATGCCAAAATGAACGGGAGGAGGTGGAGATGCTGCCATTTAGGGATCTAAAATCACAATTTAATCACTTCAGCACAAATTAACGCTCAAGTAAATAAACAGACCGCACCACAATAATCAACATAAAATTTCAATCGTCGATTATCCCAGCCTAATTCCGGAAAATAATTAATTACGAAAAATATTAAATAAATGCAATAAATCCAACTTAGGCCTGTAATGCCTAATTGGACGCTGAAACGAACCTAGAAAAATTCTAAGGTTTGTTAAATAAATAATAGCACGTGTCTACTCGCTAATGGCACTATCTAACCACCTAAAATGCATCGGCAAAGCACTAAATTAATTACTTTAATCTAATCTATCCACCTAATCACACTTAATTAAATCTAATCAATCCCTAAGCATCATTAACCTACTAAGCGAGGTTTAGTGAGTTAAACTCACTTGTTCGACGAGTGGGTCGGTGCAAATCGATGAGAACGTCGTGGGGAACGATTATCTCCAAAGCAGGCCAAGCTTTCGAGGCCAAGAACCACCTCAAAATGGACCATAAAGCTATTGGAAACCCTCTCTGTTTTTTGTTTTGATCTTGCTGAAACAAAAGGCAACAAGGCTGGTTTAAGGCGATAATTGATCAGATGAGGTGGAAAGGGTTAAACCGGGTTCAATCGAGGACTCATGGAGGTTGGAGGCAGGCCAAACGACTCTGGCACGAGCTGAGGGGGCTGCTAGAATGGTGAAACAAGTTGGATGGGGTGATCTGGGCGCGGTGAGGCGGACATGCATGGGGCAACATGCTCGGGCGGCGGGATAGCGTTCTGGCGACGGTGGTTGCATGCAACGACATGAGGGTGGTCCAGCGGCCTCGCTGCTCCTTCTCTAGCCTGTTGGTGTGCGAAAATGAAGGAGATGGAGGGGAAAGACTGGCCGGCTGCAAGAAGGGATGAGGAGAGAGGAGACAAGGGGTCCACAAGCCTCATTTTCCACCATTTGGTCCCCTTGACTCAACCACAGCCAAGGCTGTCTTCCTTGGCTCTCCTTAAGCCACCAATGCTCATCCTTGGACTTTTGAAATGGTCCAAAACCATAGGCAAGGGGGGAAGCTACGAATTTCACATGAGTTGGCTTCAATTGGACACTTATCGGTTCTCAAATCAATTCAATTCGACCTCAATAAATCTCGTTGTCGAGTCCTCGATCAAATCAATATTTTTTCTCACTAATACAACCCACTTGCTTCACAATTTTGTAATAAAACGGCCCTATGTCGACTTTTTCCCAAAAATTATCGGTTTGCAAAAAAATCTTCTAAGACTGAGTCAACGTTCCTAGAATTAGAACTTTCAATTTCTAAAATTAGACTCAAATTTGAGGTTAATTTCCATTCAGCGCAATTTTAGCGTGAATTAGGCTACTGGGTAACTTTCAGAAATTTTTGGTGCAAATGACCCATGGTCTATTTTCTTCGAGCCACAATGAACCCACTTGACACATTGGCAACTCTCGATTGTCATGAAAATCTCAAGGATTCAAATACGGATATAGGGTACCAAAACCATAAGAAAATCAGTCTAGTGTTGGCCAACGAGATATTTTCCAATTTAGTGGTGTCACGCATGATTAGCCACACATCTTAGTTGAATCAACCTATCACCGATCTCAAATCGATTTTTAACTGTGCCATAATAGCCTCTAAAAATGAGCACAATCGAGAAGCCAATTCCTGGTCGAATTCTCAAGTTTATTGCCTTAAAATTCCTTAATGGCTTCCTTGGATAGTCTAGTTATCTCGAGAGTGATCAGCTCTAAGAATAGCCCTATAGGCGCGTCGATGGAATGCCCGATTTATTCAATGGAAAACAGAATTGAAAATTTAGGATGTGACACTGTTCCCCGAATAACACCTCGTAGCCATTGCTTCCGCCCAAAACTCAGTAAGTAAGCTTGCACCACTTATTGCATACTCGTTGTCTTCTTCATGAGAGACTGATGAAGCCTCTTTGCCACCCCATCCTACGTAGATGAATGGGGCATTGTTTTCTGGCTTGCAATGCCATCGTCCCATAGAGTTGATCAAATTTCTCTGAACATAATTCTCTTTTATTGTCAATCTTAAAAATTTTGATTTTCTTATCAAACTAATTTTCCACCGTAGCTTTGAATTTCAAACACATCATCTTTCCTCTACAAGAAATATATCCACACGATGCTTGAAGTTTAGGACCAAACATGTCACTGTAGATCAAATCCAAAATTCCTTTAGCTTTCCTCCAATGGATTCAAAAGTACTTGATTACGTCCACATTGACGATGTTCACAAAATCCGAAACCCATAAAATAACTTGGGTTTCCATCCACCATCTTCTTTAAGATAAGGGTCATTAGCCATTTCTCACCAATATGACCCAATGTTCAATGTTATAGCATCGAAAGATCTTCTTCCACCAGCTATGTGATAGAAGTCTCCCACTAATCATTATGTTTCCCAATAACTTCCACATATGATTTTGTAAGAATCGAGTGAAGGTGTTTGGTAATTACTCAAAATTTCTATTTCCGGAATAGAAATGTGTTTAATACAACTCTTAATTTTTTTTTGTTTCTTTTAATTTTTAATATTTTTATTATATTTTTCTTTTTCTTTTTTATCTTCTTCACTTTTGTTCTTCCTTCCTCCTTCCTCACCTGGCCGATCTTCTCCTTCCTCATGCATTTGGTTCCCCCATGGCTGGTGACTAGCTAGGTGAGATCCGACAAGCTTGCCTGGCCATTGCTAGGCTTGGCCTCACCAAATCTAGGCAAGGCTAAGCCTCGCTAGTGGCCAGGCGAGGAGCCTCGCCTAACCGGTGAGCCTCACTTTGAGCCTCACCCAAATTAGATCGGGCATATCCATGTAAATAATGGGCGGTTTAAGATTCCAATTTTTCGTAATCCATATGTAGTGCGTGATTCTCGATTATAGGGTGAGAACCCACCATCTGAACCATGCTCACTCCTCGACAGAAGTACTACTCAGCCACGAGAGAACACACTCAATCACACAAGGACATCCAGCAGAAGGAAGAGCAATAGGCCATGAGCAAATTCGAATCCAAACTCAGCTACATACTGTTTGATTCCGTCGAAACTCAGTCACTCGCGGCTGAACTCGGCCCCTCACGATCACGAACTCAAATACTCACGATAACATGCCCAGCTACTCCTAGGGTTGAAGGTGAAAACTTTGAAGAATCAACATGAGAGTTCGGTGTCCACAAGGCAATGAATCCATGCATCAAGACCGGTCCTCACCTTTTTTGAAGGTAAATATATGAACTTTTGCTTCCAATCTTTTTGATTACTTTAAGTGCATAAGCCTACTAACCACTTATTGATTTGATCAAAATGTTCATTCCCTAAACATGTTTGCAACCCAAATCGTAAATGCAAAAGGGTTCATTGTTAAACGTGATTCGTTTTTTGAGCATATTCAAGTTAGAATTCTTGGTGTTTTATTTTCATTCATCTTTTTCTTGTGAGTATACTTTGAATCGTTATTATAGCTCCATTGTATTACTCTTGATTGCCTTAATCATAAGTAATTTCGATGTGGATTATGATAAATGTGACTAGTTTATGAATTTTATTTCAATTTAAGTTACGGTCATTAGGGTTTGAGAAGCTAAGTACCACTTCCCCATAAGGACATTCATGGTCACTTAGGGCACGCATGACAAAATTTATAAAGTAGAAATCAATTTCTAGCCAAAAATTGATATCTCAATTTCTATACCATAGACGAGTTTCTAAGCAAAGAAACACGTTTGATGACAATTCAGAATTTCTAATTTTGGAGTAAAAAATCATTTGATAAGAGAATAAAAATTTTATTTCTAGGAGCAATGATGGCCAGTGTTCGATGGCCGGAGTCTGACATCCAACAATTAGCGTCTAGCGTTCGGCAATCGACAGCAGGTGGTCAGAGTCTAACGTTCAGCGGCCGTCATCCAGAATCCGATGTCTGGCATCCGGCATCCAACGTCCACCACTAGAGACCGATCGCTTATAATGGGTGGCTAACAGCCGAAGTCCGACGGTCGACATCTAGCGGGCGGTGGCGATCAGTGGGTAGTCAGCAAGGGACATCCGGTGATCAATGATGGGCCTTCGGTGTCCTATGGTTGGCGATGAGCAGCCAATGACCAACGAGCGTCCAACATTTGGCAGCCGACAATAGGTGATCAATGGCTGGAGTCTGATGGCCAATGGCCAGCGTTCGGTGGCGAGCGGCCGACGGTAGGGGGCTAGTGGTGGGTGGCCGGCAACCAGCAATGGGCGTCTGACATCCCAAGGGTGGCGGGTGGGCAACAGCCTATGACGAGAGTGAATGATGAGTCAAAGTGGCAAGATTGAAGAATGTCACCCCCTGATCCCTGAGTACGCACCCATCCCTTACGTTGGTCGATTAATAGTGACGTCCCAAGATGCATTGCCGACCCATTCATTTAATATACGCATGTGGAAGCATATAAAATCCCCAATCAATAAAGCAATGGGATAAGAAAGTAGTATTTCAAATTTCCATCTTAAAAGCATCCACACTTATATACATTGCCAATCACAGTGCAAATATATATAAGTCGAATTGTTAATTCAGATTTAAACCACGAGTTTATAAAACTGAGCCTGCAAAATGGAATCAACTTCTCTCAAAAGAGAATTGCCCTATGACTAGCTAGTCCAATAGGATCGTTAGTTTTTCAGGCTTCCCTTTCCACACTTCGAGTCTCCAGTCCTTCACCAATGCCATATAAGGACCTAAAATGAAATCCCACAACCGGGATGAGACTACGTCTCAGTAAGTTCTACCCCCTAAGACTCGATTAGTAAACCAATAAGCCCTCTGGGCTGCCTATGCACACACGGGTCAGAGGACTTACCTTGGCCTCAGATTCCACCTGCATATTAGCATAGTTCAATAGGCACCCAAGTAATCACAACAGATCGAAACATGTCAATCGGACCATCCCTCGATCATTTCCATCCATACTATACAATTTCCAGTATAATATACCTAGCCACCGAGCCACGTGCATTCTCTAAGGCGACTTATACGCTAAGGTGACATATTAATCATCGAGCCCCGTGCATTCTCTAAGGCGACTTATATGCCAAGGCGATGTATTAATTACCGAGCCATGTGCATTCTCTAAGGCGATATATCAAATCACTAAGCCACGTGCCTTCTCTAAGGTGCTACTTTCGCCAAGGTAATGTGCTAAACACCGAGTCACGTGCTTTTGTAGGTAATGTATGTACTCAACAATTTATGTGCATTCTCTAAGGCAACTTATACGCCAAGGCAATCTATTTGGTCTCACACAACATTTCTCCTTATCTTTTATCATACCCAATAAAATATCGTGCATGGTCACACAGTTGGCCTTAGCCAAAATATAATATTTTCCTTTCCATAACTCCCACATTTACTATAGTCCATCAAACATTTTTGGCATTATCAACCGATAACCAAGATTATTTAATTTAGGAATAAATCCTAAAATCACCAATAAATCAATTTATCACAAAATAAAGCTCAATTAAATAAACGGACTGCACCACGAGAATCAGTATAAAATTCTGGTCATTGGATATTCTTGCCTAATTTTTGGAAATTTTCCAATTTTTTTAAATAAATACGATAAATCCAATTTAGGCCCGTAATGCCTAATTGGATGCCAGAACGAATCAGGAAAAATCTAGAAATGAATTCAATAAATAGAAGTACGTCTCTACATGTTAATTACACTAATCAATCACCTAACATGCATCATTAAGTTACTAATTAAATTATTCTAAAATAATCTAACCACCTAATTGTACTTAATTAAATATAATCAACCCTTAAGCATCATTAGCAAACTAAGTAAGGATTAGTGAGCAAAACTCACCCGTTTAACAATCCGTTCAGATTGAAACGTTGGGAACACCGCGAGGGATGTTAAACTCCAAAGTGGGCCTCAGGTTCGGAACCCGGAAACACCTCAAAACGGGCTTGCAAGGCGGCTGAAAACCCACGCCAAAAGCTGCTGATCTTGGCTGGAAATGAAGTGAAAATAGCTCGGTTTAGGCGAGACTTGCTTGAGAATGAAAGAATAGGCCAAACCGGGCCTTGGCAGGGCTTTACCGATGAAGAAAAGATGAAAGGCAACTCCGGTTGAGCTTCCACAGACCAGAAATAGCAGCTAGGTCGTGTGAGGAGAGAGAGGGACGATGGGGTTGGGCAGTGGAGTGCGCAAGCATGGCAGTGCAATTCCAGTGGAAGATCGATGACGGCGTGGGCGGTGTGAGGCAGCGTCTAGGCGAGCGACGGGCTGCAGCTTCTTCCTCTTGCTACTGGTCGAGAATGGAGAGGGGAGAGGAGAGGTCTTGGATGGTTGAGGGGGGTAAGAGAGAGAGAGAGGATAAGAGTGAGGGGGATGGAGGGGCCCTTTGGCCTTGCTTTTCCACCAAGTTGCCTCCCACAACTTGTCCAAGAAGCCAACTTTCCTTGGCTGTGAGATGGCCACCAAGGCACTCCCTTACAACATCTCAAATGGTCCAAAATGTTAGGGGAAGGGGGAGCTACGAATTTGGGGGAGGATAGCCTCAATTGGACTACTTAACTTACTTGGTTTAATCTCAATTGGCCATAGTAAATTCAATTGATGCCTCACTTATTGTCTTAGCATTTTTCCTCACCCATATATACATCTTGCTTCCTAAATTTGCAACCAAAATTAATCCCCGTTCTTTTATGCACAAAAGGTCCTAAACCGACTTTTTCCCAAAAAGTCTCAGTTGTCAAAAAAATCTTCTGAGACTAAGTCGATACTCCTATAATTTATTGTGACATGACAGAACGGTTAAATTCCATTTAGTGCATTTTCAGCGTGACTTAGACTATCGAGTAGTTTTCAGAATTTTTTGGGGCAAATGACTCGTGATCGATTTTCTTCGAGCCACTATGAACCCATGACTCAATGGCGACTCTCAATTGTCATGAAAATCTTGAGGATTCAATTACAGACACAGGGTACCAAAACGATAGTAAAATCAAACTAGTGCCGGTCGACGAGAATTTTCCAATTTAGTAGATTCACCCATGATCGGCAACACATCTCAGTTAAATTGACCTATCTCTGATCTCACATTGATTTTTAACTGTGCCGTAATGGCCTCTAAAGATTAGCACGGTAAAAAAGCCGATTCTTGGTCGGACTCGTCTCGGCTTCCAATCAGGCATTATGGGCCTAAATTGGATTTTTATAATTATTTATTTAATTTTCGAAATTAATTATGTAATTAATTATTTTTCCGGAAATTCAATCGGGATGGTCGGTGACCGGAATTTCGTGCTGATTATCGTGGTGCAGTTCGTTTATTTAATTGAGCTTCAATTTATATGGAATTGATTTAAATAGTGAAATTTAGGACATGTTCATAATTGGTTGATTTCAATTATGTGATGGGAAATGTTTGGGTACCGATGGTCAGTATTGACGGTGGAGTGGTGAATCAAAGCGGCATCTAAAAGGGCACGTGGGCTCGGTGACTTGATGCATCACTTTGGTGAACGAGTGCCTTAGAGAATGCACGTGGCCCCAGGCATCGTAAAAAGGGCACGTGGGCTCGGTGAATTGATGCATCACTTTGGTGAAGGAGTGCCTTAGAGAATGCACGTGGCCCCAGGCATCGTAAAAAGGGCACGTGGGCTCGGTGAATTGATGCATCACTTTGGTGAACTAGTGCCTTAGAGAATGCACGTGGGCCTAGGGAATTAAGTGAGGCATCTTGGGAGAGACACGTGGGCTTGGTGATTTGATGCATCGCTTTGGTGAACTAGTGCCTTAGAGAATGTGCGTGTGCTCTATGACATGTAATCGACTGGTTCGATTTGTTATGAGTAGTTGGGTGACTATTATAAATTGTACTAATTTGCAGGTGGAATCTTAGGCCAAGGTAAGCCGTCTGACCTGTGCGTGTTTAGGCAGCCCATAGTATATTGGCTTACTAATCGAGTCTTACGGGGTAGAACTCGCTGAGACGTGCTCTCATTGGTTTTTGAATAACCATTTTAGGACCCTAAGAAGGAGTTGAAGAGGAAGAACCTGAGGAGAAGAAAGATCTTGGATGAAGAAGATGATCCAGAGAGAGATCTTGAGTACAACCCGGATGCGGATTGAGATCCCATCTCTTTTGTGAACCCTATCTTAGTATAGATAGGTGTGAGACCTTTATGCTGTAAATAAAAGTGTGGTTGTGAATTTCAATATGAAAAATATGACCTGCTTTTCTATCCCATTGTTTTATTGTCTGGGGGTTTATAACTGCTTCCGCATGCGCATAAACAAAAGAAAGGGTCGGCGATACATAGTCCTGGGATATCGCACTTTAAAATCGACCAAGGCAAGGGATGAGCGCGTGCCCGAGGACCGGGGCGTGACATCCCTTTTTTGTGGTATCAGAGCGAAGTTCAAGATTGGAGTGATAAGGAGCGTTGAATATGTGATAGTTGGTAGGAAAGGCCTTTAAATTCATGCTGGTGCATGTTTGTGTTAGCTGAGTGCTAAAATTGTTTAATGTTTGAATCGCTCTGTTTCTAATTCGGTGTTGAATTGGAAGCAGGTGTCTGTTGTTTAAAGCGACACTATGAGCGATTAGGAGCCAAGGACTCTTGCCTAGAGGACCAGTAGGGCCGTGACTTGGGGTAGAGTGTCGACTAGAGTCGATACCCAAGGAGGCCGTGGTCGAGCGCCAGCACAAGCTGGCGCGAGTGGAATGGTTCCACCTGTTGAAGATGCTATAGTGGCACGACCTCCTGTTGTGGATGCTGGAGGGCAGCCCCTGGTGATCCCAGGATAGACGAGATCATGCGAATTTTGGAAGTCATGGGAAATCGTATCGATAAACAAGCGCAGAACCAAGCCGCCACCCAAGCCGCCGCTGCTGCAGTACCTGCCGTCGCCCCTGCTGGAGTGCTACCAGGAGTTGTGGCCGCTGGGAGGCCAATCCACCAATTAGTGGAACAGTTTCTGAAGCTAAAACCACCAATGTTTATTGGTACCGGAAATCCCAAGGCTGCATCTCTATGGATACAGGATCTAGAGAAAGCATTCACACTTCTAAGGTGCACTGAAGAGGAGAAGGTGACACTGGCTGTGTACCAGCTTCAAGGTAATGCAAATATCTGGTGGAGAGCCGCCAAGGATACAGTGTTCCCGGAAGGTGTGGTCCAGGCATGGGACACTTTCCTCGGAGCCTTTAATGACCAGTATTTTTTTAGTACTACTCGGGAACAAAAGATAGAGGAGTTCCATTGTCTCTGCCAGAGGAGTATGACAGTTGACCAATATGGGGTCAAGTTTGCAGAGCTGTCCTAGTATGCTCCTAAATCGATAGAAGACCTTGAAGAGAAAGCCCGGAAATTCAGAAGTGGTCTTCATACTGAATTAAAACAACCTCTGCTACCATTAGACTTGACAGAGTTTAGAGAGCTCTATCGTCGAGCTTAGATGATAGAGCGAGGATTGAATGAACAAGCTGCCTTATCAGGGTTAAGGTTTGGTGTTAACCGGGGAGCGATCAAGCAAGGGAAAAGGCCGATGTCAGGGAACATATTTCAAGGCCCGCCTAGCAAGAAGGGTGGATTCAATAGGTTAGGGCCTAATAGATTTGAACCATGCCGCTTTTGTGGGAGAAGACACGGGTCAGCACCGTGCCCAGCTAGAACGAGGGTATGTTTTGAATGTGGCCAACCAGGCCACATAGCCAGATATTGTCCAAGGAAACCAAGAGAACAGCCTCAGCTACCGCCACCACCACCAAGTGGACAAATAAGAGGGTATGCCCCTCAGAACACGCCACAAGGAGGACAATAGAGACCTCCTGTTCAGGGTACTGTGTACGCGATTACCCAAGGTCAGGCAGAAGCTGTGCCTGACGTGATAACAAGTATGGTTTCGCTCAACGACCAACTTGCTTATGCTTTGTTTGATCCGGGAGCAACCCACTCATTTATTGCCGAGCAGTATGTTAAGTTGATAGGAGTCAGTCCTATTTTGTTGGAATCGACAATGTGCATATCTACACCCATGAAAGATAAAGTTATTGCTGCTTTGGGTTGTCCGGGGTGCAAGTTAGTGATTGGTGGGCGAGTGGGGAAGATAGATCTTTTAGTCCTAGCCATGTATGACTTTGATTTAATAATTGGCATGGACTGGCTCACCAAACAAAGAGCTAAAATGGACTGTTATCATAAAGCGATTCAGTTTGACCCATTAGGGGGTGAGAGCTTCGAGTTTGTAGGAAGTCGAGGAGGACTCTCGATTGTACTAATCTCGTCGCAAGAGACATCTCGTTTGTTATAAGAGGGTTGTCAAGGGTACCTGGCAACTGTCGTGGATACGACAGTTGAGGAACTAAAAATGGACGACATTTTAGTTGTGCAAGAATTTCAAGATGTCTTTCCAAAAGAATTGACAGGATTACCGCCAGAAAGGGAGATTGAGTTTGTGATTGAGTTAGCACTAGGAATAGAGCCGATCTCGAAGGCACCGTACAGGATGGCATTATCAGAGTTAAAAGAACTAAAGATACAAACGCAAGAATTACTGGACAAAGGATTTATTCGTCCTAGTGCATCACCTTGGGGAGCACCAGTTCTGTTTGTAAAGAAGAAAGATGGATCGTTGCGCCTGTGCATCGACTACCGACAGCTCAACCAGGTAACCATTAAGAACAAGTATCCCCTCCCAAGGATAGATGATTTGTTTGATAAGTTGCAAGGAGCATCTATATTCTCGAAGATTGACTTAAGGACGGGATATCATCAATTGAGAATTAAGAAAGAGGACATTCCAAAGTCTACATTTCATACTCGGTATGGTCACTATGAGTTCACAGTAATGCCATTCGGGTTGACGAATGCTCCAGCTGCTTTTATGGATATGATGAACCGGATATTCAAGGAATATTTAGACCAATTTGTGATCGTGTTCATTGATGATATGTTGGTCTATTCAAGAAGTGATGAAGAGCATGAGAATCACTTGAGATTAGTGCTCCAGACTTTAAGGACGCATCAGTTGTATGCTAAGTTTAGCAAATGCGAGTTTTGGTTGACTTGTGTTGCATTCTTATGTCATGTGATTTCCGGAGAAGGAATCTCCGTCGACCCGAGCAAGATAGAAGCTGTGATCAATTGGCAGAGACCGACTACAATGACAGAGATCATAAGTTTTCTGGGTTTGGCAGGTTATTACATACGGTTTGTGGAAGGCTTCTCAGCATTAGCATCGCCTCTAACTAAGCTCACGAAGAAAGAAGAGAAATTTGTATGGTCAAACAAGTGCGAGCGTAGTTTTCAAGAGCTGAAGGAAAAACTGACTACCGCACCTATGCTGACAATTCCATCTGGTTCTGGAGGATTCGAGATCTACAGTGATGCGTCTTTTAGAGGGTTGGGTTGCGTGTTGATGCAACATGGTAGGGTTGTTGCATACGCCTCCCGTTAGTTGAGATCACATGAATTGAATTATCCAACGCATGACTTAGAGCTCGCAGCTATTATCTTTGCCCTGAAGATTTGGAGACATTATTTGTGTGGTGAGAAATTTCATATCTTCACGGACAATCAGAGTCTCAAGTACTTGTTTTCTCAGAAGGAGTTGAACATGAGACAGCGCCAATGGATGGAATTGTTGAAAGACTACGATTGTGATATCCTATATCACCCGGGAAAGGCGAACAAGGTCGTCGATGCTTTGAGTCGGAAGTCTTCAGTAGCGCAGATCTTGATTAAAGAATGGAACTTGATCGAGAGAGCTCGAGATTCGGAATTCAAAATTGAGGTAGGCCACCTTTCAAGTTTTATGGCAACCCTCAGAATTGAACCGGATGTCCAGGTCAAAATCAAACAACTTCAACCGATAGATCCAGATGTGCAGAAAATTCTTCAAGAGGACACTGAGAAAAGAAATGCTGATTTTCAGATTTCTGATGACGAAATTTTAAGGTTCCAAGGACGTTTGGTTGTACCTGACGATGTAGAGCTTAGTGAAGATATTTTATCTGAAGCACATCGTAGCAGTTATAGCGTTCACCCTGGAAGCACTAAAATGTATCAGAAATCTACGTTAACACTATTGGTGGTCAGGTATGAAGGCAGATGTAGCCAAGCATGTCGCCAAGTGTCTGACGTGTCAGCAAGTAAAAGCTCAGCATTGTAAGCCGAGAGGACTTCTGCAACCTCTTTCAATCCCAAAATGGAAATGGGAGCATATCACGATGGACTTCGTAACTGGACTACCAAGAAGTCAGAGAGGAAGTGATTCAATTTGGGTGGTAGTCGACAGACTGACAAAGTCGGCTCACTTCATTGCAGTTCGAAAGGACCTCAGTCTTGATAGGCATGTAGACTTGTACGTGCGTCAGGTAGTTCGAATGCATGGAGTGCCGGTTATGATAACTCCAGACAGAGACCCGAGGTTTACTGCAGCCTTTTGGAAAAGCTTGCAGAGTGCTCTTAGTACAAAGCTTCAGTACAATATGGCGTATCATCCTCAGACGGATGGCCAATATGAGAGGACAATTCAGACCCTCGAGGACATGTTGAGAGCTTGTGTAATAGACTTCAAGGGAAGTTGGGAAGATCAGCTTCACCTAGTAGAATTTGCCTACAACAACAGTTACCAGCAGAGTATCAAGATGGCTCCATTCGAAGCGTTGTATGGCAGAGCATGCAGAACACCAGTGTGTTGGGATGAAGTCGGGGAAAGAAAGATCACAGGTCCAGAGTTGGTTCAGTAGTCAGTAGATGCTATGACAGTGATCAGAAACAGATTAAAGACCGCGTAGAGCAGACATAAAAGTTACGCAGACAAGCGCCGAAGACCTTTGGAATTCCAAGTTGGTGATCACGTTTTTCTAAAGGTGTCACCAATGAGGGGAACTTCGCGCTTCGGAAAGAAAGGCAAACTGAGTCCGAGGTACGTGGGTCCATTTGAGATTCTTGAGAGAATCGGGACCTTAGCGTATCGTCTTGCATTGCCACCAAGGTTGGCACAAGTGCATGACGTCTTCCACGTGTCGATGTTGAGGAAGTACGAGCCTCATCCGACACACGTGCTCAATTTTGAAGAATTAGACGTGGATGACAGAGTGTCACACGTGGAAAGACTAGTCCAGATTGTAGACAGAAAGGAGCAAGTACTGCGTACAAAGACCATTCAGTTGGTCAAAGTGGTCTGGCAACACCACGGTACAGAAGGAGCAACTTGGGAGACTGAAGAGTCGATGAGAGAATTGTACCCCCACCTTTTTTGCTTAAGTTGTAAGGTTTAAATTTCGAGGACGAAATTTTTATAAGAGGGGAAGAGTTGTGACATCCCAAATTTTCAATTCTGTTTTCTTCTGATTGAATCGGGCGTTGCATTGACGTGTCTATAGGGCTATTCTCATAACTGATCATTCTTGAGATAACTAGGCTATCTGGGAAAATTATTAGGAATTTTAAGGCAATAGATTGAGAATTCGACCAGGAATCGGCTTCTCGACCGTGTCCATCTTTAGAGGCCATTACGATACAGTTAAAAATTGATTTGAAATCAGAGATAGACTGGATCGATAGCGATGTGTGGCTAATTGTGGGTGACACCACTAAATTAGAAAATTTATGTCGACCAGCACTAGATTGATTTTCTTATTGTTTTGGTACCCTGTGTTCGTATTTGAATCCTCAGGATTTTCACGACAATCGAGAGTCGCCAATGAGTCGAGTGGGTTCATAGTAGCTCGAAGAAAATCGACCATGAGTCAATTGCACTTAAAAATATTTGAAAGTTACCGGTAGCCTAGGTCACGCTAAAAACACGTTGAATAGAAATTAACCGCCAATTCGAGTCCGATTTCAGAAATTGAAGTTTCGGTCATGTCACAATAAATTCTAGGAGCGTCGACTCAGTCTCAGAAGATTTTTCTGACACCCGACACTTTTTGGGAAAAAGTCGTCGCTGAGTCGTTTCTGTGCAGAAAAAAAAAAGCTAGTGATTATTTTTGATAGCAAAATTGGGAAGCAAGATGGATATATGGGTAAGGAAAAATATCGAGATGGTCAATGGATGACCAATGGATTTTTTTGAGGCCAATTGTGACTAAATCAAGTGAGTGTGATGGTCCAATTGGAAGAGGTGGTCTTCAAATTCGTGTAACCCCCCAAAGCCACAACCTTTGGACCACTTTGTCTTCTAGAAGAGGGTGTCTTGATGGCTTATTGAAGGCCAAGTATTCTTATATGGCCAAGAGTGATTTTGGAAGATATTTTGTGAAATATCAAGCCAAGTGGAGCCCCCTCACTTCTCATCTCTCTTATCTCTTCCCTCATCTGCATCCTCTCCATCTCTCTCTCCTCTCTACCATCCAAGACCCTCTCCTCTTCATTTTCGAAACCCCCAAGCCAACAAGAAGACCAGCAGAAGAAGGTGCAGCCGTCGCACACCTCCACCCGCGCCACCGCCGGTTTCTGCTCCAGCCGACCTTTCGTCAAAGATTCGAGTCAAAAGTGGTCTTCCCTGATGAACTAGAAAACAAGCCACATATCTCCGTGAAGAGGACATCCATACCGTTCCAAAAAGCCCAAAATCACCCCAAACGGAGCTGCTATTCGCCCCGTACGGCCGCTAGAGTCCGCCGCTCGCCGGACCATCTAGAAGCTGCCCGCCAGCACTGTTTCACGTTTTCTTGCTGTTTAGCCCCATTTCAGCCCTTCTTTTGCCCATTCCATCTAGCCACAAGATCCCCAAGACCCCTGGAAGCCTCCGGTTGCCAATGACCCGCTCGCCGGAGCTCCAATCGGCCCGTTTTCGCCGTTGAAGCTGCTGGTCCCCTCTCTGCAGCCCGCAAGCCAAAACCGCGGTTCAGCTCATTGGGATTAGGCCCAACTTCGGCCCAAGTGAACTTCAGCCCACAAGACCAAGTGGACTAACAAGCTCAGCCCAAGTTGGTTTGATTTAGTCGAAGCCCATGCCCACAAATGCAGCCCATTAAGTGAGTCTTTGGCCCAAACAAGTTTAGCCCAAGGAGTGCAGCCCATTTTCAATTCAATTTCAAGCCTAGCAAGCAGCCCACAATTTAGTATTTTCAAGCCCAACTGATTAAAGAAGTTAGCCCAATCTTGAAGTCCAAAGTTTCTTCGGGCTTGCGAAGTTCCTGGCCCGGCCCAAGTTCGGCCGCCGTTGCGTCGTCGTCTCGGTGTCCCGGCCTTCGTTTAGTGCAAGTGAGTTTTACTCACTAATGCTTTCTTAGTTTGTTAATTATACTTAGGGTTGGTTATATTTAATTAAATGCAATTAGGCGGTTAGATTAATTTAGATAAATTAAATTAGAGACTTAATTATGCATGTTAGGTGGTTAGAAATAGACATTAGCAAGTAGACATGCCATGTTATTTATTGAACGAGTCTCAGTAATTTTCCGGACTTGTCTCGGCTTCCAATCAGGCATTATGGGCCTAAATTGGATTTTTATAATTATTTATTTAATTTTCGAAATTAATTATTTAATTAATTATTTTTCCGGAAATTCAATCGGGATGGCCGGTGACCGGAATTTCGTGTTGATTGTCATGGTGCAGTCCGTTTATTTAATTGAGCTTCAATTTATATGGAATTGATTTACATTGTGAATTTTAGGACATGTTCCTAATTGGTTGATTTCAATTATGTGATGGGAAATGTTTGGGTACCGATGGTCAGTATTGACGGTGGAGTGGTGAATCAGTGCGGCATCTAAAAGGGCACGTGGGCTCGGTGACTTAATGCATCACTTTGGTGAACAAGTGCCTTAGAGATTGCACGTGGGCCCAGGAAATTAAGTGAGGCATCTTGGGAGAGACACGTGGGCTCGGTGATTTGATGCATCGCTTTGGTGAACTGGTGCCTTAGAGAATGCACGTGTGCTCTATGACATGTAATCGACTGGTTCGATTTGTTATGAGTAGTTGGGTGCCTATTATAAATTGTACTGATTTGCAAGTGGAATCTGAGGCCAGGTTAAGCCCTCTAACCTGTGCGTGTTTAGGTAGTCCATAGTGTATTGGCTTACTAATCGAGTCTTAGGGGGTAGAACTCGCTGAGACGTGGTCTCATTGGTTATTGAATAACCATTTCAGGACCCTAAGGAGGAGTTGAAGAGGAAGAACCTGAGGAGAAGAAAGATCTTGGATGAAGAAGATGATCCAGAGAGAGATCTTAAGTACAACCTGGATGTGGATTGAGATCCCATCTCTTTTGTGAACCCTGTGTTAGTATAGATAGGTGTGAGACCTTTATGCTGTAAATAAAAGTGTGGTTGTGAATTTCAATATGAAAAATATCACCTGCTTTTCTATCTCATTGTTTTATTGTCTAGGGATTTATAACTGCTTTCGCATGCGCATAAACAAAAGAAAGGGTCGGCGATACATAGTCCTAGGATATCACACTTAAAAATCGACCAAGGCAAGGGATGGACGTGTGCCTGAGGATCGGGGCGTGACAGAAAATACTACACGTTACGTTATATGATGATATAACATGATCTTCTAGGGAAAACAATCAGAAAGATACAATAGTGAACAAGAAAATAGCGTCCACATATATAAACTTGCCAAAAACACAAGTTCACGTGAAGCAAACATAAATCCGAATCAAAGAAATTCGTAAAAATAGATAATACAAGCCAGACACACGATAATGACTGATAAGTGCCAAAAAAGTAATTGACTACATGCACAACTCCTTATTGTTCAGAATCTCCCCGATCTTTTCCATCTTTTTTCCATTCTCTTGACATGGTGCAAGAACCACCTACTCTTCTCGTCAATGATCAAGTTTCCTAGCACAACACCAATCATAAACCCGACTCCAATGCCAATTAGCACAACTTTCCAATCCAAGTCGAATAGAGACTAATCGCCATTTTCTTCATCAAGAGACGGTGATAATGGTGACATATTCTTGGTTGTTATGCAGTTTTTTGGCAAAAGACTTCCACATAACCCCTCATTCATGGCATATGAATCAATCCCAAATGTATTGAACTGACTCCCTTGTGGAATTTGTCCCGACAGTTGATTATAAGAGACATTGAAAGATGAAAGGAATGTAAGATGGGCTAGCTGTTGAGGGATCTCTCCTGACAACTTGTTTTGAGAAAGATCTAAAGATTCGAGCATTGTCAAGTTTGCTAAGGAAGGTGGAATGCAACCGGTGAGAATGTTGTTTGAAAGGTTAAGCAAAATAAGCGACTTCAAATCTCCAATGAGATCAGGTATGTGTCCTTCAAATTTATTATTGGAGAGGTCAATTCCCATAAGGGTATTTGGAACCTTCGAGTATTCCCTCTCTGTGCCTTTATTCATCAATCTCATTTCATATTTTGCAAATATTGATCTTTGGGAGGTACCATAAGTTTGCCAAATACCTATATATTCCAAATGATCTTGACCAACAATTACTTTCATGGCATGGAAACTCTGCATCAACTTGGAAGGAAGTTCACCATTGAATTTATTATTGGAAAGGTCCATGATATGCAAATTGTTGAAGTTGAACTGGCTTTGATATGCTTCTATTGGACCATGGAACTTATTGGACTTCAATATAATAGCTTTTCAACTCTGTCAATTCTAATAGCCCTAGAGGAAACTCGTCGAAAATTTGATTGTAACCAAGGTTCAAATATTCTAGCATCGTACAATTCGCCAAAGATCTTGGTACAGGCCCGTGCAATCGATTTTCTGTGAGATCAATAAGCTTCAACGCACAACCTTTTGGATAAGCTTGAGGAATCATACCCTCAAGTTTATTTTTCCCAAGATTCAAAATTGACAAAGACTCAATGTTTCCCAAACATGAAGGAATTGTGCCATTGAGACTATCGATGGACAAATCAAGAATGAGGAGGGATCTTCCTTTACAAATAGATTGAATTTCTCCAAAGAGGAAGTTATTGGAGATATTGTAATAATTGACAAATGGAGGTGGAGTGGGAAGTGTTGTTTCAAGCAAGTTAGAACTAATGTCAAGATAGCTCAACTTGGGTAGTGGCAAATTGATTCGATTGTTTTCACAACTAGTTAGAAAATTGTGAGAAAGATCCATATAGGTCAATGATTCTCTGCTACCATTCCATAACCACGTATGTGACATCCCAAATTTTCGACTCGTTCCGAATATATGAAATGGGCATCTCGTCGACGCGCCAATGGTCCTTTTTCTCTGAGCTGATCACTCACGAGTTAACCAATCTATTGGGTGAAGCCGTTAAGGGGTATAACCGTGGAAAAATCCCTAAAAGCTACTCAATAGGTCGGATCGGACTAAGGTGGTTGTGGCAGAGTGTTGACAGTGTCCTCTGTGACTTGGGGTAAAGCACCGACAAAGGTCGGTACCCAAGGTGGTTGTGGCAGAGTGTTGACTCTAGCCAGCTCGAGCATAAGAGTGCCACCGTAGATTGGTACTAGTGTAGCAGCGTCAAATGATCCTAAGTTTGATAGGATCATTTTGATGCAAGTGTTCCTTGGGATCTGGATGAGCCAGAAAGATCGGGATCAAGTTATTGTTGTTGCTACCTTTGCCGAGATCCAACCTGGAAGGATGATCAGGGAATATATTTCGATATCTGAGTCAAGATTCAACGTAGGCAGATTTAGAATTCGGTCAGGGTAAAGATTGATGTGGAGGGAAGAGTATTATGTTCCACTCAATAGGCTGGGTGAAATAGCCAGGTCAGCATTGAGACAAATGGCACATGTTGTTCCATGGAAGATGGTATAGATCAATCTCGTGTATTCTAAGGACAAGAATTAGTGGTATGTGTCGCCAACACAGACAGTAATTTATGGGTTATCCGCATAAGTAGTTGAAATCTCGACAACGGTTACTGCTGTCACCGTCAATAAGACAGATTAGAAGAAGTGCGTCATAGAACGCACCGTGGAATTTTTGGAATAGGTGTCTATTATGAGAAGAGAGTATGTTGGCACCTAACAGGAAATAAAAGACTCACTAGACGGGTGTCGAAATTGTGAAAGGAAACATGGATGAATCCAGTGTCTCGGTATGGCTAGAACGTGTTGTGATTGTGATCAGCACGACCATCAGGTGAATGATTGTCAGTGAAAGTCCAATGGAACACTGACACCGCTACCTCAGTTAGGATGCCACTAGGATGGCAAAAAGGACAAGAATGGAACCGACCTAGCACTAGTCAAAGGAAGAATGTTTTGGGAAAATTCTATCAAAGTATCGCAGCAAAGTTTTTGGTGAACTTTGGGGAACTTCAGTTTATTGAAATGAGTGAAAGAAAGGGGAATCACTAGTAATAGTCATGCTTGACTAGTTGCTAAGATGTAACTTTGACGCTATATGAGTAGAAGGGGCTCATGGAGCATCTTGTGGTAACGAATCATGGTCATGGAGCAATTCAACTTAGTCAAGTAGCACATGAAAGTGTCGAGTTTATTAGGAGTCGAAATGAATCTTCGATCTGTCAGTTGAAGACAACCCGCTTGTTAGGCAGAGATTGCCAAGATTACTTGGTGATGGTTATGGTTAAGACAGGTTGGAGAATTGGAGGTGGAAGACATCTCAGTGGTTTAAGAACTTCTAGATGTGTTGTTATAAGAACTATCAGACCGTTGCCAGAGAAAGAGATAGAAAGTGCGATCGAGCTAGCACCAGGATAGAGCCACTCTCGAAGGCTTCTTACCAAATGTTGTTCTCTGAACTGATAGAATCAAAGAAGCGGATGTGAAGATTGAGAAATGAGGAATTCATGCATGTCAGTGCATCACCTTGGGGAACATCAGTTTTATGGAGAGAGAAAGGGAGATGATTTGTTGCAATCATGCATCAACCATTGTCAACTCAATTAGGTGACAATCAATGACAAGTCTTCGTTGCTAAAGATCAATAAATGGTGTGACTAGTCATAAAGAGTGAAGATGTTTTAAAGGTCGACTTGAGGACAGGTTATCATTAGTTGAGAACCAGAAAGGAGGTTATACTGAAGACGGTTGTCCGTACTTGATATGGCCTTAGTAAGTATTGTAAAATCATTTGGCCTGGTAAACGCTCCAGTTGTTGTAATGGATTTGACAACCCGAGTGTTCGAAGAATATCTAGATCAATTGTGATCGTGTCTTTCCATGATATTCTTTGTAATAGAAAAATGCTAAGGAGCTCAAGACATACTTGAGAATGGTGAAAGAATTTCCATGGACCCAATCAAGACCGAGTCAATTATCAGTGGACCAAGACCGACAATAGTACCAGAAATCAGAAGCCGTATGGGTTGTACAAGTCACTTCAGAAAGTTTGTGGAAAGAGCCGTAACATCAGTGTTAGCATTAACTCAACTTTTGAAGAAAAAGAGAAATTCGTATGGACAGGTAAGAGTAAGGATAATTCCAAGAGCTGAGGCAAGAACTAGCTACTATGTTTGTGTTGATCTCTCCATATGGTTGTGGAGGAGATGAGATCTATATTTATGTGTTATTTAAAGGATTGGGTACATATTGATACAACATGACAAGATTGTTGCATACACGTCCCGCCAGTTGAGACCCAGCAAGTTGAATATGAAACGGTGTCGTGAATCAGAATCTTGGAAGGACTAGAATGGTGATATGTGGTATCACCCCCGAGGAAAGAAAGAAGTCACTGATGCGTTGAGTCGAGAGTCTTCAATTGTGCAGTGGCTGACTAAAGTATAGACTTTACTTGAAACTGTTTGAAATTCGGTTTTCAAATTTGAGATAGGCTACCTTTTGAATTTTAAAAGCCACCCTCAAAATTGAACCAGATATACAAGCAAGAATCAAGCACTTCAATTGATAGATCGGAATGATCAGAAGATCCTGCAAGAAGATACTGATAAAGAAGAGATTAACTTTCAGATTTCGAAAGATGGAACACTAAAGTATTGTGAGTACGGACTGGTGTCAGACAGTATGAAACTTAAGGAGGAGACCTTGTGAGGAATTCACTGTAGCAATTGCAGTATTTGATCATACAGTGCATGGTAGGCCAGAAGCAACGGCAGCTCGATTGGTAGACCGATATGAAGATAGTTATCATTAGACATATTGCAAGGGTTAGATGTGCCAATAAAGGAAATTCAGTAATGCAAACCGAGAGAACTTTTATAATAACTCAAGAGTCTCGAGTGAGAATAGAAGTACATCATGATGGACCGTTGTGACAGATTTACCCAAGAGTTAAGAGAGTAATGATTCCATTTGGGATAATGGTCAGCTGATGGATGAAACCGACTCATTTCATTAATGTATGAAGGAATCTTGATTTGATCAGACACAAAGAAGTGTACATGAGTTAAATAGTTCGTCTTTGTGGAGTACCAGCGGTAGATCTATATCAGATTTAGAACTAAGGATTTCTAATTTCAGCAGAGAAGTCAGATAGTTCTTTTGAGGCAGAATAGAGCAGAGAGTACATAATTTCAGTTTGTTGAGATGAGATCAGAGAAAGAAAGATCATAGGCCAAGAGTTAGTTCAGCAGTTAGTGATTTCAGTTGTCGTGAGCAGAATTAGTTTATAGACCGCTTAAAGCCATAAGAAAGATTAGTTATTGTGAACCAAGAAAGTCTTCTTGGTTAAAGTGGTCAGATAACACCACGAGACTGAATGAGCAACCGAGGAAAATGAAACTTGATGAGACGACGATACCCCACCTTTCGTCGGGATTGGATAAAGGTTTAAATTTCGAGGATGAAATTTTTATAAGAGGGGAAGAGTTGTGACATCCCAAATTTTTGACTCGTTCCGAATATATGAAATGGGCATCTCGTCGACACGCCAATGGTCCTTTTTCTCTGAGCTGATCACTCACGAGTTAACAAATCTATTGGGTGAAGCCGTTAAGGGATATAACCGCGGTAAAATCCCTAAAAGCTACTCAATAGGTCAGATCGGACTAAATCGCGTTCGGTCGATTTTAACCATGAAATTGAATTCGGATTCGGAAATCGGACATCCGAGCATGTCACGGTTCATTTATAGGATGTCATCTTGTCTTTTGGAGAAACTCCGTCGAGTTTGAGATGTTTACGGAAAATGGATTCGGACATCTTGGAAATTTATAGAAATTAGTACGGACCAAATTTAAGCGAGTTTGGACTTTTAAGCCAAGCCTATGAGTGTCGAGGATTTATAGAAAATTGTCCGGGATTCTTCTCCATTGAAATTGGACCTCAATTTGGGAAATTGAATGATAAAATTTAAGACTGAAAAGTGAAATTCGGTTTTGATCAAAGGACTAGAAATTCTTGCTTCAAAATTGATTTAAAGGAAAATTCAACTCAAGAAAGAAATAGGGAACATTGGGATATTTTCTTGCAAGCAAAAGGGGGAACCAAACATTAATGCATTGGATAAGTGGTGTTGACTTGCCCTCCCTTTATTGAATCTTCTTCAGCACGTTTGGACGCCAGCTGCTTCCCATCGTGCGCCCGAGCTTCCTCTTCTCTCTTGGTCGAACTCATCAATTTTCGTCTCGGTGGCAGCTCCATTTCCCTCGATTTCACTTCCTCTCAGCCCACCGAGTTCTCCTCCATCGCCTCACACGCCTGCAGCTCGATTTCCTTGCTGCAGTTGCCACGAGTCCATGCCAGCAACAGCCGCTCGTGATTCTTCCTCGCAGCCGCATGCTATCTCCACGCGTCTACAGCCCGCTCCTCCCTGGTCAACAACAAGCTACCGAAGCTCTCTGTTGACCCACGCTCCTTCCTCACGCGGGCAGCACCGAATGAAGCAACAATTCCATCAAGTTCTTCTCTTCGGCGGCCACTTGTCCAGCAGTAAATCAGGTCAACAAAACCAACGGAGCGTCCCCACCGCCACGCATGCGAAGCCAGCCCACGTCTCTCCATCTTCGCTGCTTCTCTCGGTCAAAACGCCAGCGAAATCATTCCACCGAAGAAGCTCCTCCTTCGCGTGTCTTCATCAGTCGAGCTGCAACCCGTCAGCCCGGTTCGTTCACGATTCCAGCAAAACCGTTTGTTGACCTTGCGCCAGCCAGCTTCGTCCACGTTCTGCTCTAGTTCGCTGCTTCAGCCGCCACGAAGACCGAAGCCACTTCCCTCCGTTCAAGTGTTTTCAGCCCAACGTCTTCAGATCTTCGGCCCAAGCAATTTGAAGCCCAGTCCAGTGAAGTCCAGAATTTTCTATGGGCTTGCAAGGTTTCTTAGGCCCGGCCCGAGTGTTCGTCGACGCAACCGAAAGTTCGGTTTTCGGCTGCCGTCGCGGTGGTTAGGTCTCTGCTTTTGTTAAGTGAGTTTTACTCCTTAAAGCTTTCTTAGCTTGCTAATTATGCTTATGGTTAGTTAGATTTAATTAAATGCAATTAGGATGTTAGATTTAATTTAGATAAATTAAATTAGTGACTTTCCGATGCATGTTAGGTGGTTAGATTTAGTCTTTAGCAATTAGAAAGGTGCTGTTATTTATTGAACGAGTCTCGGTAATTTTCCGGGCTCGTCTCGGCTTCCTATAAGGCATTATGGGCCTA
The DNA here is from genome assembly GCA_007663325.1 of Eucalyptus pauciflora. NCBI lineage: Eukaryota > Viridiplantae > Streptophyta > Magnoliopsida > Myrtales > Myrtaceae > Eucalyptus > Eucalyptus pauciflora. The sequence goes on along the minus strand of VMYD01000006.1, from coordinate 3,480,042 downwards.
AATTGGATTTTTAATAATTATTTATTTAATTATTTATTTTTCCAGAAATTCAACCGGGATGGCCGGTGACCGGAATTTCGTGCTGATGATGGTGGTGCAGTCCGTTCATTTAATTGAGTTTTATTTTGTGTTAAATTGATTTATGAATGATTTTAGGATTTATTCCTAAATTGAATAATCTTTGGTTATTAATTAAAAAATAACCAGGCATCGGTTGACAATGCCAAAAATGTTTTGGTAGACTACATAAAATTATGGGATTTATAAAAAATGGAACTATTCTATTTTGGCTAAGGCCGATTGTGTACCCACACACGATGTTTTATCGAGTATCTTTGATATCAACAAATTAGGCCAAGATATTATGAAATTGAGGAATTTAATTATGAGGTGCAATATCGTTGGCCATAGTTGAGAGGGTCGGGTGGGACCATAAAGCCACTAATTCTTGAGAGGGTCGGGTGGGATCGTAAAGGCACTAGATCTTGAGAGGGTCGGGTAGGACCGTAAAGCCACTAAATCTTGAGAGTGGCATCTAAAAGGGCATGTGGGCTCGGTGACTTGATGCATCACTTTGGTGAACGAGTACCTTAGAGAATGCACGTGGCCCAAGCATCATAAAAAGGGCACATGGGCTCGGTGAATTGATGCATCACTTTGGTGAACTAGTGCCTTAGAGAATGCACGTGGGCCCATGGAATTGAGTGAGGCATCTTGGAAGAGACACGTGGGCTCGGTGATTTGATGCATCACTTTGGTGAATCAGTGCCTTAGAGAATGCACGTGTGCTCTATGACATGTAATCGACTAGTTCGATTTGTTATGAGTAGTTGGGTGCCTATTATAAATTGTACTGATTTGCAGGTGGAATCTGAGGCCAAGGTAAGTCCTCTGACCTGTGCGTGTTTAGGCAACCCTTAGTGTATTGGCTTACTAATCGGGTCTTAGAAGGTAGAACTTGCTGAGACGTGGTCTCATTGGTTATTGAATAACCATTTCAGGTTCCTAGATGTAGCAGACTTGGATGTTGAAGGTCTCGAAGTCCAGTGTAGTCTGCTGAAGGCTCCAGTTGGAGTGTGGAGAATGATGAAGAGGAGGATGGGGACCCGTAATTTGTAGAACCCCGCTTCTGTTTGTAGACCTTGTGTTTTTAACTAGCTTAATGTGAATTGGACTTAATAGTTCACTTTGTATATACATGTGCACTGTTTTGCAATGTATATAAGAGTGAAGGTTTGGAATTTAATCCTACTATTATATCCCAATGTTTTATTGTCTGGGGATTCTTATATGCTTCCGCTTGCGCAATAAAAAGAAAAGGGTCGGCGATATGTAGTCCTTGGATATCGCATTTTATAATCGACCAAGGCAAGGGATGGGTGCGTGCCCGAGGGTCGGGGCGTGACAACATAGGAATACACCCTCTGATTTTATTGTGTGCTAGAGTTACCATCTCTAATCTGGTTTGGTAGCCTAAAAACTTTGGGAACTCATGTAAATTGCATGACTCTAATCTTAACCAAATTAGATTTGGAAGAGTGACATTAATCTTGGTCTTGCTGACAAAAGATATGTTGTTGAAGTCCAAAAATAAATATTCCAAGTTCTTGAGTTTGTGCAAATCCACGGTGCCGCTCAAATTATTCCCATAAAGATTCAGAATTTCAAGATCCTTGAGTTCCCATAATGAGTTTGGAATTTCACCTTGCAAATTGTTGGATTGAAGGTGAAGCTCAATCCACAGCATTTGGTTCATAATTGAAGATGGAATTCGACCACTTAGCTGAATACCTGCCAAATGTAAACAGACCACACTTGTTAGTTTGGCAACTAATTGAATCATATCATTTCCTTTTCTATTTGACAAAACAAACCTTGCTATCTAAATATTACCTGAAAGCTTCAAGTGGGTGAGTTTTGCCAAGTTGACTAGCCAATGCCAATTATGATCATTTGTGAATTTATTGTGAGAGAGATCTAGATATGCTAGCCGGGTTAGGTTAGTGAAGGAAGTGGGGATTTCACCTTGAAATTTGTTGTGTGATATATCCATATCAACAAGTTGAGAAAGATTACCTAGTGAAGTGGGAAGTGAACCCTAGAAATAACAAGTCCCAATTGATAATTCATTCAACAAAACAAGGTTTCCTATCGACATGGGTATTTCTCCTTAAAAATTCGTGCCCTGAAGAGACAATGATTTCAGGGAACTACCCCACTGATGTTCTGGAAAAAACCAAGAAGGTTGAAATTGCTACCAATGTCGAGGACTTCCAAATTTGGTAACTGAAAGATGCTTACTAGAAATTCTCCAAACAATCCACATACCACAAGTCTAAGCGACTTCAAAGAAGAGAAGTTTGTAAGTGCATGGGGGAATGGCGATAGCATGGCTACATGAGAGAGATCAAGTTCTCTAAGCATAGTTAAGTTTTTAACGAAGTTGTCTACGTTGCTCAACTCAAGAGTGAACAACTCAGAAGACAAGTCAAGAGAAACTAATCTTGAGAGTTGTGAGATATCCAAGGGTACTTTCCCAATAAAGTCAGAATTTGAGAGATTAAGGTACTGTAACTTGGAAAGATTGCTAAAACCGTATGGGATTGAGTAAAAGTTGAAGTTATTCAAAGCAAGATTGAGCGATTCTAAGTGGAGTAAGTGAAAGATGTTAGTGTTGGAATTTATGGTACCAAAGAGACAGCTGTCGCTAAGGTCAAGGACTATCACATGACCGGTGGCCTCTTCGCACTCTACACCTTCCCACAAGTAGCAATCTCCATGTCCATCAAGTGACCATGATTCAACCTTTGGATAAACACAGCGGTAATTTGCTTTATTGGTTTGAAAACTTCCCTTGAATTCCATCAAGGCATAGCTCTCATCCGAATGGCATAGTGGCTTAGCAAGTGAAGTGTGAACCATCCCGAGAAGCATGGTCCAAGTAAGAAGCACAAAGAGTAAGGATGCCGTGATTTTCTTCTTTTTTTTGGTTACTGGAGTATGTAAATGTGCGCCAGATGAAGTGCAATTGAGAAGCTTTTATAGACAGCAATAACCAGCCACATTCAACGAAAGCTCGCGCTACTTGCATCGCATGTTATATGCGAAAAGAGCAATTTACTTTATCCCCACATCTCAAGCTAATAAAAAACCTAATTGTTGACACGACTCGACGAAAATCGGATGATCAGCTTACAATATAGTTAAATGTCACTTTCCAGACACTAGCGTCGAAAGTGCCGACAATGCAAGAGCCGTTGAGATCCCAGGAGGTACCTAATACACTTTTCTCTTCATAGCCATCTTTCAAATCTTCGAATTCTAAAATCGTTTTCTTTTTTCTACCGAGACCTTTATATATGCACTGACGCTTTTTCCTTACGAGAGACGATCTAAGGACAATGTGGCAAATATTCTCCGAAGATCAAGCCTATTAGTAAATGATATCACTTATAATAAGTTGAAAGATGGAAAAGTTTTCTTGACGTGTGTAGCACGAGTTTGTCTGCTAGTTTCTAGTCGTATCTGCAGGGTCCACTGAGACCGCGTTGTACATCTATGCCAAAAAGAAAAATAAAAAGCGAAGACCAAACTTGAAAAATACTATAAAAGAAGAAGAAGAAGAAATAGTCTTTGAAATCGGCTTAGAATTAAATGGATAGACTAACAATGTTATCTAATGGGAAGCATCAAAATGACATCAATGATAAAGCGAGAGAAAATTGTCTGAAAAGTCCTAAACTTATTGTACAACGCCCAATTCAATCATGAACATTTCAATTATGCCCATTTAATCTTTGACGATTTGCCAATTTAGTCATAAATCTTTTAAGTTACCAATATAATCATTTCGACTAATTTTGATTGTAAATCACCATGGCACAACCGATTCTGACATGAATTATTTTGTAATTTCAAATATTTTCATAAGTTTTTATTGATTTTTTTTTCTTTTCATTCATTTTATTTTTTTTCATCTTCACTGGCCATTGGTCGAGGGTAAGTGAGGGTGTCGTGGGACTAGACACGGAGTCATGATTTGAGCTGAGCTAGTGAAATTTAGTGACGATAGGTGGAATCAGAAAACTCTTCTTTGCGTGAGAATTCTGAAAAAACCTTACACTAGGTGGAGTGTATATTAGTCGGTATTAAGTTTTAAAAAGCAGAGAGTTCAATTTATTTTGTAAAATTGTTTTCTTGAGCTTTTCCATATCCCCATTTGGTTTGACTTTTCCAATGGGCTTTGGGCCCCAAAAGCCCCTTGGAGAAAATTTTTTGTGTTTGGCAAATATTTTTGAAAGCTCATTTGCCAAATGTGAGCATTCCCAAAGAAAGCTGAATGTTGGGGAGGAGCTGCTTTGAGCATTGGCATTTTGGAGATGCAATTTCCACTGTTCATCGTGTCACTGTTCATCTTCTTCTTCCTCGCCTGAGAGTCGCAGTTCTCTTGCAGCCGCCACTGCCGCCTGGGGTCGCGCGTCCCCTTTGACCATCGCCTAGGTCGTGCGAACCTCAGGCCGCCAGATCTGGCGGTCCGAAGGCTAGATTTGGCGGTCCAATGGCTAGATCTGGCCTCTACGACCTCAGACAACGAGGTCGCCTGAGGTCGCCTGAGGTCGCCGTCGTCTGAGGTCGCGCCACCAAGCGGCGTTGCCTGAGGTCACAACCTCAGGCGGCCAGTGGTTAGCCAGCCGTCAGATTTGATTTTCAGATTAAAAAATAAATAAATAGCAAAAGCCCATTACAAATGTGGGTCTTGCCAAACGGTGTGACATTTCGGAAAACCCATTTATCTCAAAGATATTTGCATTCTCTCAAGGGCATATTCCCAAAGCTGAACCAAATGGGCCTAAAGATGATTTGTTATTTGGACAAGAGAAACAAGAGTCTCTTGCTAACTAGTGATAATTTTATCAGATATTAAAGGTAATGTATCATCAAGTGCTTTTTCACAATAATATTCAATTAATTTTGGCTTCTCTTATATTTATGCAACATTTTTGAACGATTGAAAAATTCACCTCAATCACATAGGTTTTCTTATAGAGGAAGGCGCATAAGTAAAGTCAATTTTTTTTTTCAAAAAATCGCAATTTTTTATCGAAAATATCTCACTAATGTACTAGTGAAAGAGCACCCCGTGCTCGAGTGTTTAAGGAACACATAAAAGGATAAATATGTGGAGGGAGAGACATCACTTTAATATAGCAGTTTGATTTATTATTAGTTTCATCTTTCGAAAATTAGATATATGTTGTGGTAATATCAAATTAGACTCTATGCAGCTTTGAGACCAATGACACTATCATAACTAATACCAATAATTTTGGGGGTCAGGATGAATTATTGGCCGCCAAATAGGACCTTTGAGGGCACGTTTGGTTATCGGGAATGAAGCTGGGAATGGAAACCCAATTCACTTTCACGATATTGTTCCGCAAAATTTGAACGAGGCAAAACATAGGAGAAAAGCAGAACTGAAAAGTTTTGCATTACCATTACCACATGGATTTTGTTAATATAACTATCTTTGGGTTATTATTAAAATAATAGCTTATTGTGAATCACAATTTTTTTAAAAATGAACATCACAACAATTTATAATTATTCATTATTTGATTTTTTATGATTCATAGTAAACTGTTATTCTAATAATAAACTAAAGACAGTCATCCAATCATTTCTCTTTCCGTATGAAGTGAGAATGAATGGGAATAGGTTAATAGAAAAGACAAGCAGGCAAGCAAGAACCACCGATACTTGCGACCCAAGTATTGTCGTTTCAAGAAGACTTCGATTTGTTAGCATTTACAAGAACCACCGAAAGACATGAGATTCCATCAGACCCCGTGTCTTTTCTTCTCCCTTTCTGCGCAACCGCAGGCTGCAGCTGAAAAATATTTTCCCAGGAAAAGTGCCGACGCGTCCCCACCGAACCCCTTCATTATTTTCCGGGAAAAGAAAAGCACAAACGAGAAGAAGAAAGAGAAGTGAAGGACGCCTGTCCCCCCTGTTGGTTCGCGTTTCGCGGCCATCAGAAGAACCATTTTCTAAGTCTTTTACGACAAGACCCATTCCAATTTCGATGAGGAATGGTGCGTTGTATTATATCGTGGGATGGGACTATGAGACTTGATCAAATGCGCTTTTAGACTCCATTTAATTTTGAGATCAGAAATACTACGTGAAGTAATTCGACCAAAATAAATATTGAACCGTAGAAAGGGTGCATCCCAATTTTGATGTATCATCACATGAAGTACTAGTAAATTAATTACTATTCAGATACCTCATAGCTCGTTTCGATTCCTTTTATTTTATTTGGATTGTCTCAATTCTCATGCACCAAATGGGGCTTTAGGTTCTTATTCATTTACGCCAGTACTTGACGAGTTTATCAAGAATTAATTATGATTGTTACAAGCACATGCACCTATGGACTCAAACCACAAACACACAAGCAGCATCACTTGTCCATTGATGTTCTTATTGTGCACCTGTGGACTCAACCACACCCTATTCCCTTTTCTTTCTCTGTTTTTACGTTTTTATTGCGTTAGGGTATGTTTTGGGGCTTTGACATGGTGTAGCGAGAGTTCAAAGAAGATGAATGCGTGGCGTGATCTCGTGCGTGAGACGACAAATAGGTACTTTGTGAGAGACGGCAAATCACACCCGATTGTGAAGGTGAACTTAGCATAATGCGTGAAGGTTGGCTGATAATGCTATGGCCCGCTAAAGAGAACCTTCAACGTCAAAAGTTTGCAAACTTTATTTAGAGCTGTCGTCTACAGTTTGTAGTGATGATCACGTCTGTGCTTACATTCCAACGTGACTTTTTGCTAGTAATAATAAGATAATGCAAATTTACTTGACTGATTGGAAAATGACCACCCCCACCGGTGGTAGGCTAGTGTTATGTGACTAACATTCCAATCAGCGACCATTAAGGTGGCAAACAGGTCGGCTCAGCCTAGACACAACAAGGCATTGTTTCCAAACTCTTCATATTTCTAAAACTTTTATTTTCTTTTTCTCTCTTTTTTCCCATTGTGGCCAGCAAGAGGGCCACATCCCTCACCAGCCACAATGAAGAAAAAAGAGAAAGGAGAAAAAGAAAAAGAAGATATAAAATACATATAAAAAAATCAGAATTAAAAAAAAAAATAGAAAAATTATTCACATTAGCACTAGTCATGTCAAGTAAGTCCACATCAGCGATTTCCAGCCGGAAGTGGCCATAATGCTATATTGACAAATCATCAAAATATTTAAGATTGCATCGGTCAAATTAAAAAATTTAAGATTGAATTGTCACATGTACTACATATTTAAAATCTTTTTGGTAATTATCTCAATGGTACCCAAAGTTTTACATTCCCTTTGTTATTTTGTTTATCTTCCAAGAAGAGTGTCCTTTATTTACGTGAACTAAAAATTAATGGATGGTAGACCAATTGGCATGTAAGTTACTTTTTATTTTCTCTTGATCATAGAAAATAGTTAAAACCTCTTTTCGTGGTTCTGTTGATTTTTCGCATTATTGTAGTGGTACACTAAATATTTGATTAATTTACACGTCTCCTCCCGAGTACCTTCTCTAACAATTCTCAATTGCACAAAGAAAACGAGAATGACTTCTCAAATGGTATGAAATTCGCATCTTATCTTTCTTTGAAGAGGGTCTTCTTATTTAAGTTTTTTCGAATTTTTGAACTTCTTATCGTGCCCTTTTCAGAACTTTTTCGTTCAATTCATTCACCAAAAACTCGGACTCTCTTTATGTTATGTGAAGTAACACAAATGTTGGAATTCTAGTCGGCGGAAGACGACTTACCTTTATCCGATGCGCAAACAACAATTAACCTCGGAACGAACGTTGAATTGTGGATGAATCACGAACACAAATACTTCACGTTGGTCTGAATGCAATCACAAGGAAAGCACCCGATTTGTACAATGTAAATGCCGATTGTTCTTGTAAAAGTGAAATGGAATGCATTCTCTCTTTGATGGAAAATGGAAAGGTAAAAGGGAGGAAATTCTAAGCGTAAATTCTGCCAAACCGTTCCAACGGTTGTCATCCTAGAGTCTTTTATATGACTCACTCACACCCTTTCAAAAGGGTGTCTTTCTATCGTAACGTATCAAGACGATACGGTGCGTCTTTATCGCACGCCATCATGGACGAACTAATTTAGTACAACATCTCCCACTCGGACATGATGGGCTTGATAGCGCTCTATCAAGAATATAAGGCATTCAACATTCATCAACTTTACAAAACAATTCATACTGGCAAGTAAGCCGTGTGACTAGTGAGTACACCTGCACTTGGGAGCTCAAATTATGCACCTGTTAAGGATGACATAATGGCTACAACCCCGAAAAGAAGTAAACAATCGATGTGCCCCAGACATATTTTGTTACATCAATCCAAGTATACCTATCTCTTAAAGGTTATACTTGATCAATTTATTGATTTTATTAGCGGAATAATCAAGTTAATTAGATAGTATTCTCTAATTTAAGTTACGGATGATATCTTTGGCAATTCGTTGACATTTTGTAATTTGTGTGATTGTTTTGGTTGTCCTTATTTGAAAATTAAAAAAGAAAAAAAGATTGCTTGTAGATTAATTAGCTCTATTCGATAACATTGCATGTCTAAGTAGATTCTATAATATTCATGATAAGATTCTAATTGAATTAGATATTATCCAAATAGTTAATTTCCCTCATTTTTATGTACGAATTTTAATAAAAAAAAATATCACATGCATGTCATGTAGAGTAGTCACATATAAATCATTGCCCGTCAATAGAGTTAGGTCATCAAATTTAAATTGCGCGTATAGTTTGTGTGTTAGGATTTTTTTTCTTTTAAAGTCTCATGTATGTTAATATAAACTATTTTTGTATGTCATTGCATGCATTGCACGTAGTTTACCTTTCATTTAAATAAGTGAATATCATGTGCATGTAAGGTATAATAGTTATGTATTAATCTGTTGGAGAAAACTTTCTTATGGGTTTTGAAGTTGACAAAACATTTCCATCAGTCTAGTTTGAAGATCTTGAAGACTCTTCTGTCAAAGTCTGAAGACCGTCAGATTCAAGCTTTAAAGTCTGCCCTCATTGATAGTTTCTAGACCATCAAATAAGATTTATCCAGAGTCAATGATTTATTTAAGGAATTGATTCGAGCGGCTAAAGAAGCTTCTCACGGCTGGAGATAGCATTTGGAGATCTTTTATTCGTTTTAATTTTGATACGAATAAATTAGATTCATTGATTGACAAGGTATACTTGGAAGGTTCTACTTATGGTAACTTAGATCCTAATTGTATGGGCGAACAGGATTGGTGGACTATCATTACATTCCTTAAGTAACTTGAAGATCTCCCTAATTGATTCCGTCCAACGGTTAGATGGAGGAACTCATTTGGAAAGTGTCAACGGGTATGAAGGCATGGAGGAGTATAAAAGGAAGAAGCTCTGGTTATTCGAGTGTGTGCATGATAGAGAAATTCCAAAATTTGAAGCTCCTTGTTCTTTGTTGATTCAACTGTTAAGCGAAATTTGTACTCATAAGAGAGATTAGATACTTGTGAGACCTTGAGGAAGTGTAGCAAAGTCTCTACACTATGGAATCAAGGATGTGATATTGTAACAACTCTTTTGATTCATAGTGAAATCCACCCGGTGGGCTGTCAGTGCGGGAGAGTAGACGTAGGCTTGGAATAAGCCGAACCACTATAAACTCTGTGTTCATTTTCTCTCATCCCTGAACTTCTTATTTATGCTTGTTGTTCATTTATTTAATAGTTGAATTCTGTTTTACTGTCCATCAAAAATATCCTTTTAAGTCCTACGAAAAGTTTCATATACACCTATTCACCCCCTCTAGGTGTATTCACTAGTCCATTTCAATTGGTATCAGAGCCTGTGTGCTTATTTATTGAAGTGTTTTACTTCTTAAGCTAAAGATCTATGACTAGTATTTTGGCTCCAAGACTGGTTGAAGGTTAAAACAACACCAAACCTCCTTACTTTGATGGAAAAGAACACAACGTATGGAAGAACAAGATGAAAACTTTCCTGAGATCGAAAGATCCCCTTGAATGAGATGTGGTGGAAAAGGAGTTATTTCAACAATAACTTCAACTTCAGAAAGAGAAAATGAAGTGATAGATGCTAGAGAGATGACACAAGAAGAGATAACCAAGAGGCAAGCTCTTGATGCAAAAGCTATATATTCTTTATACTATGCTTTATCTTCTACTGAGTATAACAGAATTTCATCCTGTGAAATAGCAAAAGAAGTCAGGGACATGTTGCACGTTACTTATGAAGGAACCGATCGAGTCAAAGAAACAAAGATCAACATTCTTCTTCGGCAATATGAAGCTTTCAAAATGAAGCCAGGAGAAACCATCATTGATATGTTTAGCCGTTTTACAGAGATTGTAAATAGTATTGCATATCATGGTCAACCAATCTCAGGGAAAATGAAAGTCAATAAGTTGCTGCAAGGACTCTCTAAAGATTGGAATCAAATCAAAACTTCAATTAGAGAAACACAAAGGATCGCACCTTTATCTGTTGATGAATTAGTGGGACACTTCAGTCTTACGAAGTGGAGCAAATTGATGAAGAGGAAGGTCCTAAAGATAAAAGGTCAATTGCTTTAAAGTCTAATGATGATTCTGATGTTACAAATACAAAAGACGATCTCGACGATGAAGAATTAGCACTCATGATAAGGAAGTTCAGAAAGTTAAACAGAAAGGGAAGAAAGTACAATTGGAGGAAGCAAAATACTCAAAGATCTCAGAATAAAGCAACTGAAGATAATGAGTTCAACAAAGAAGTGATTTGCTTTGAATGCAAAAAAAAAAAAGGACACATAAGATCCAACTGTCCTCTTCTGAAGAAAAAGAAAGGGAATATAGAGAAACTCAAGAAAGCTCTCAAAGCAGAGACTTGAAGCAACATAGAATGTGAAGAAAGTGATGAAGAATATGCCAACATTTGTCTGATGACAAACTCAGAATCAGACTCAGACTCTAAGACAAACTCAAACTCAGATTTTGACAAGGAAATTGAGATAAGTAACTTTAAAATTCTTGTTAAAGTTTCAAAGTATATTGATGAACTCTATCTTAGCCTTAAAATATCTCTTGAAAGGATTTCCAAACTTAAAAAGGAAAATTCTATACTAAGGCAATAGGAAATTTCTTGGAAGGAAAAATTTGAAAGTCTGAATAACAATTTCAAGACTTCAAAAGAAAATGAAGATTTTCTTTCGAAAGAAAACATTCTCTTGAAAGAAGATATTTCAGCTATTTCAAAAAGGTTTACAAATGGATTTGAAAAGCTTAATAAAATTCTTTCAATTTAAAGACCTTATTTTTATAAATCGGGTTTGGGAATGACACCATAAACTGTTACTTTAATTGATTTTCCAAAGGTAAAAGAAAGAATCAAACAAAGACCTGCTAAAACTTTTTACAGACATCATTTCCAAAAAGTTTTTGTAAAATCTGTTGGTCAAAGTGCTCTTAAATGTTCAAAGTGTAACAGCTCGGAACATTTTGAGAAGGATTGTCCTAAAGTCTGGAAACCTATTAAGAGAAACTGGGCAAAAACTACTTTTGGAACTAACTCCCCTAGACCCAAGAAAGTATGGGTAGCAAAAAAAACTTGAAATTTTTGCATAATTGCAGGTCACTATCAAGAAAAAGATCAAATGGTATTTGGATAGTAACTGTTCGAGACACATGACAGGAGATTCAAATTGCTTCATAAAGCTTACCCAAATAGATGGTGAAAAAGTTTCTTTTGGTGGAAATGCCAAAGGCAGAATTACTGGATGTGAAACTATCAAGATTGGAAGTCTCACAATTAATAATGTTTCCTTGGTGGAAGGCTTGAACTATAATCTTCTCAGTATAAGCCAATTGTTTCCTATTTTCATGTGTTTGGCTGCAAATGTTTTATTTTGAAAAATGCAAATGATCGCATTGGTAAGTTTGAAGAAAAATCAGAAGAATGAATATTCCTTGGATATTTAACTACCAGCAAAGCCTATAGAGTATACAACAAGAAAACTCAATCTGTGGAAGAATCAATGAATGCCAAATTTTAAGACTTTACATAAAATCAATTGATTCAAACTCAACCTGAAGAAACTGAAAGTACTTCAAACTCTACAAAGTCTAATTCCTCTAAAGCAGCTCAGACTACAGAAGGTCAACAATGAACAAATTTTGAAGAATCAAATGTAGAAAAAGATGAACAGATTGTCAGACCAATCAGCAACTGGAAGCACAAGTCAAGTCATCCCAAAGAACTCATCATTGGTAACATTGATGAAGGGATTCAAACAAGATCCAAAAGGCATGAAGAGTCTAGCACTGTGGCTCTTATTTCTAAAATAGAACCCAAAAGTATAGAAGAAGCCTTAACAGATGAAAGCTGGATTGAAGCTATGTAAGAAGAACTCAGACAATTCAGTGTCAACAATGTTTGGGAATTAACTCCTAAACCAAAAGGTAAATCTATTATTGGTGCTAAGTGGGTTTTCAGGAACAAGATGGACGAAAAAAGAAAAGTCATAAGGAACAAAGCAAGACTCGTGGCCAAAGGATACATGCAAGAAGAAGGGATAAATTATGATGAAACTTACGCACCGGTGGCAAGGTTAGAAGCAATTCGTTTATTACTTGCTTTTGCTTGCTATAAAAATTTCAAGCTATTTCAAATGGACGTCAAAAGTGCATTCGTGAATGGATTCATTCAAGAGGAAGTTTATGTGGAACAATCTTGCAGTTTTGAAGACCCAAGGAGATCAGATTATGTATTCAGATTGAAAAAAACTCTATATGGATTAAAGCAAGCACCTTGAGCTTGGTATGAAAGGTTAAGCAAATTTTTAATCCAAAGTGGATTTGTGAAAGGTAAAGTAGACACTACTCTATTTATTAAGAGAGAAGGTAAAAAATTTCTACTTGTTCAAATTTATGTTGATGACATTGTTTTCGGATCTTCTAACGAAAATCTGTGCAAGAAATTCTCTAAGTCTATGCAGGAGGAATTCGAGATGAGCATGATGGGTGAACTATCTTTCTTTCTTGGACTATGTTGACACCTAAATTTTGACGACCCAGTCACTTATTGCATAAAAATTAGGGATTAATTTTTAACCCCTAAAAAAATAGAATTAAGTTGCATAGCATATAGTTTTATGAGCATTATATATATATATATATATATATATATATATATTTATTTGCATTGGGCTAGCGACGGATGGACTTAAGTGGATGACTTCGAACTTAATGAAATTGGACTAAACCTGCAATAATGAAAATTCTTGGGCAAAGCCCGTGGACATTATAAGAACTGAAATTTTCATTGGAAAGTGCTCAATTAGGAGATTAATTTATGCAAGATTTGGATAGACCATAGCCGACTAATTAAAAGGAATCTGGCATATAATCTTGGGCACATCGAAAGCGTATATTGAGAAATCAAAAGAAGATCGGGATTTAGTTAATCAATGAAGAAATTTGCTTGAAAAAAGGAAATCAATATAGCAGAATAAGCTATTCGCATGGTCAATCGCATGGTCAATCAAAAGGGAATCGGTGGAAAAAGCGAGTATAAAAGCCAAGGGAAGAGGACTCTCTTGGGGGAGGGCCACCAAAATTGAGACACGGCCACTCATAGCTCGAGAGCTTAGGGAGAAACAAAAAAGGAGAGCTGCAATAAGAGCAGAGAAGAACAAGGAAGGAGATCACGGCCGCGATTTCCTTGGCACCGCCAGCTTTGACCTCAAACGATCTGTTCATCCCAGCCGCATCTAGTAGCTTAACGTCGCCCAACATCCACAGCCGCCGCTGGCGTCAGGATTGGCTGCCGTGCATACAAACGCCCACCGACGATTTCCACGAGTCAGTCCAACAAACTCGATACAGCTAGCAGCATCAGTCGATCCCGAGCGCCACTTGCACTCTTGCCTAGTCCCATTGTCACGTTCGTTGTTGAAGAACGGCCACGCTTACATGAAGAGCTCTGGGCCTAACTCGCGCGGCAATTCCAGTCACCGTTCCGATCTTTCCTTCAGGGTTCCGTTGCTCTCGCTGCCAAGCAAGATCAGCATTTTCCGGACAGCTTCTTGATCAGCCCGAAGTCCAAGCGGACACTGGAGTGTCTTCGCGGTGCCAACAACAGCTCGCTGCCATCCATCTCAAGCGCTCGAGACGAGCTCTATCGGGACACCACTGCGAGCACGCCGCAACTCACCCATCGCCAATCATCCATCGTGATCTACCACCGCGATTCCCATATCTGTTGTCCGAATTCAAATTCAGAAAGTTGATATTTAAATTAGGGCACCTGACTTTTGACTAGTCAAATAATCGTCCCATGCAGCACTTTTCTGTAGCTTGATATCACTAGCAAAGTCTATTTACTCCTTAAATTCTCCACGTCCGCTTTTGCAGGTTCTCGAATGAGCAGCACCGAGTTTTTACCGTGCCGTGAGCCATGACATTGCTGCCGTTGTCGAGCTCGGCCAAGAGGGGGCAGTTTGGTGCCTTCCCGCAGCAAAATCGTTCTTTATTTTGCAGGTTCGCTGTGAGACTATCTCGGTGAACATCTGAGCATCCTCCTCATCGTCAGTCCATGCTTGTGCGTGGTCACCACCTCCATCGAGAAGCCCCCACAGTGAGTTGTTCCTCCATAGCCGAGAATTACTAGACCAGCAGGCTTCGCCGAGCAGCCCGTAATGAGAATCCCATCATCGGCCCGTATGTGACACCATCACCGTGGATTCCTCATCGACAAAGCTTCTGCCGCACTAAGACCAACTTCAGGCGTAAACCAAGGGGATCATCAAACTATCAAGGGAGTTATCAGTTCTCAATAAAAATTCCACTTTTCTTTCTCTATAGTCACGTACAAGGGACACCTATCATGCCCATGTGAACCCCTGAAAATAAGAGAAGAAGAGTTTTCTGGTTTTCTCATGGTTTCACTTTCCTGACGTGGTTATTATATGTTTAATGCACTGCCACACACAGCCACGATCTCCATTAATCGCAGAGGCGCAAGTCTAGCCCGCTCCATCGATTTTCCCAGATTTGTTGAGTAGTTCGTTGCGACGATATCAGTCCAATTTAGCGAGCTACCACAACCACCGCGAAGTAGACCCTCCTCAGCCGGATATCACCGTGAATCATCCACCACGAGCCATCGCTGGTCCCCTCATCCGATGAGTCCAAATTCGGCAACGATATTACGAAATAGGTAAAGATATTATCCAAATTCAATTTGGTAATTTCCTTACTTAATTCATTGATATTGCAATTAAATTCAAATCTTTGAATGAGCATCTTATCCAAAGTTTCCCGAAAAGGTTTTTTTTTTTTTTTAAATTACGGATTTATTCCATAATTTCACAACATGCACATGATTGACAGTCCGATTTCACGCTCGAAATACGACTCGCAATCGCACGGAAAAATCACCAATCCGATCTCATGCTCGAGATATGATTCGTGATTTTATTTAAAAATTGGCCGATCCGATCTCATGCACGAGATACGATTCGTCAATTTATTTCCCAAAATTAAATGAAAGTGGATGATGTCTTGCTAGATTTGTTGCCTTGCTGTTCTTGATGCCTTTATTTGTTTGCTCCCGTAAAAGGAAAAAAAAACATTTGAGTTAGATTAGATGCATGTTAGGATATTACTTGTTTTAGGGTTATTTTGCATTTCTAGAATAAGAAATTTATTTATTTCGAATTTCTTAAATAAAAAAAAATAAAAGTTTAGGATGTTAGATTTTTGTTTCATTAGATTAAATTGCATGTTTAATTATTTGGCAATTATTAATTTCGAAAATTTAAAAAAAAAAGGGAAAAACAACAAAAAATCATCATGCATATGTCATGTAGAATTAGGACATATTTTGCACGTCATTGCATATTAGGGTAAAATTGCACTTAAATTAGTTTTAGATAATATTTTTTTTTATAAGTTTAGATAACTTTTTTAGATAGATTGCATTTTAGTTAGGGATTTCTAAGTTAGGGTAACATCCTAGCTTGAATTAAGATTTGACTTAACTACATTTCTAATACAAATTAGATGATATTTTAATTTAGGTAGATAATCTTCACATTTTTATAATTTCGAATTTCTGGGAAAATACCAAAAAATGCCTTAGAATAAATTGATTGATTTCATTTTTAGTACAGACTGCATCTTATTATGCCATATACTTAGGTCATATTGCCATGTCATGTCTTCCCATGTTAGATTAGTAGCATGCATTGCATGATTCTCATTAAATAAAGTGAAAACAAAAAGAGAAATTGCGTCTTAATTAGAAATCATATCTAGGGTTGTTGATGTGAATTATGATCTAACAACGCAGATGCTTTCGTTGCTTTGAGGTAAGTTTGCAATTTATTCATTGCTTTCTTGGGTGTTAAATTGATGGATTGCGCACTCGCATGATTGCCTCATATGTTAGGGAAATAGATTTAAAATCAATCCAAGCTGCTTGCCAAACGATTTTTAAATAAAAAATGGTACCGAAAGGGCATTAGAGAAATCTAGTGTAACCAAGTCTCCGTACCCATAGTCTCCAGTTCGTAGGAGTAAAGTAAACCTCCCGTTGCTTTACTTGGGTTTCTAATCGACCCACCAAAAATAGATTAGTGGCGACTCCTTGTCAAAAATCAATTGCACGTTAAAAATTTGAACCTAAGTCACGAATTGGTATGGGCTTGGGAGAACTCGAGTTAAGTCTAGGCTTAACAATCCATTAGCCAAACCCTAAATGGTGCACACCCGAAAAATTGGTCGCGACAGACTACAAGTGAAACAATTGAAGGAAGGAATTTTCATTCATCAAGAAAAATATGCTAAAGAACTTGTTAAAAAATTCGGTTTGGAGAATTGCAAAAAGATTGATATACCAATGTCAAGTTCCTCGAAGCTAGATAAAGATGGAGGAAAGAAAGTTGACCAGAAGCTATACAAAAGTATCATTGGTTCACTTCTCTATCTTACTGCTTCTAGACTTGACATTTTGTTTAGTATTTGTATTTGTGTCAGATTTCAATTAGATCCCAAAGAATTTCATCTGAGTGCCACAAAATGCATCATCAAATATGTTGCAACAACCTCGTCGTTAGGTCTATGGTATCCTAAAAATGGAGACTTTACTCTTCTTGGATACTCAGACGCAGATCTTGCTGGATGCAGAGTTGATAGAAAAAACACCTCAGGTATATGTTAATTACTTGGAAACTGGATAGTATCCTGGTTTTCAAGAAAACAAAGTACGGTTGCTATCTCAACAGCAGAAGCAGAGTATGTGGCTCTTGGAAGCTGTTGTTCTCAAATCCTATGGATAAAACAACAGTTAAGAGACTTTGGAATTGAAGACTCATGTACTGAGATTAAATGTGACAACACAAGCGCAATCAATCTTACTAAGAATCTAATTCTTCATTCAAGAGCAAAGCATATAGAGATTCGACATCACTTTATAAGAGACCATGTTCAAAATGGAGAAATTCTGATTCAATTCATTGATTCAAAGAATCAACTAGCGGACATCTTTACAAAACTTCTGGAGAAAAGCCAATTTGAGTCTATTCGGCACAAGCTTAATATTATAAAGTCTGAAGAAGCTCAGACTCAGCGATAAAAGCCAAAAGATGTTCAGATTCAGATGATCAAGGATCATGACTGTAAGTTATTTTAGTTTTAGAAATTTATCTTTTGATAAAGGTACGTTTATCTATTAATCCGTAATTGATTGACATTATTTTTCCAAGTTTGTTTTATGTAGCAATCTTTCCTTTTTTGAAAAAGAAGTTATCTATTTTCAAAAAGGCAGTTATTTTTTAAAAGGCATTTTTATTGTGACGATTCATATGCCCCCGATTCGATTGCTTTCTATATACTGTTCTTCTTCTCCTTTTTACTCGCAAACCCTAAAAGTGCAGAACTCCACTTTCTTACTTTTTCTTCGTAGTTTAATCCTTAAAGTTTTCATCTTTCTCGCGAATCGAGTTCGCAAACTCTGAAAGATTGTGAGAATGTCTTTCCAAAGAAAGTCTTCAAGGATTGCAAGTAGGGGACCACAGCATATGGGCAAGGGTCCTATGCATTTTGACCTTACTGAGCAAGAAGATTCTCCAAGGCAATAGCCGATCCCACAACATTCTCAACCGCGTCATTCCCCTTAGGCTATACCTCAGAATGTTCAGCAACAAACGGAGGAGGAAGTTATCGAAGATGCTGAACCCGTAAGAACTCAAAAGTATGCATTTAATTTCAAAATTTATTCTACCTTAAAGGATGGAGGCTCTCCAATGACTATTATTGACGAATTTCTGAAAGAAAAGGGGTACATAAATGAAACCCACTTTTTGCATACAATGGAACGTTTGGGAGTTGCGCTTGTTGGCTCTATAGATAGGGCCTTTGCAAATTTCCCGAGTGATCCACATTTTGGAGGAGTTAGTCAGCCTAATGAAAATGATGATGGAAAGTTGTTTACTCATTTTAGGCTTGGAATGGGTATTGCTACGAATGTTCAAGGAATAAAATCAGATCTGTTTCGTTCTGAGGAACACAAGCAAACTTACTCTAAGTTGTTAAAGCGAGGGGTGATGAACCCAAGGAGTGTGGATTTTGATTTTCTTGACTCTTTGAATGTGAAGTTGCGGGAGAAATTTACTTTACTTTAGCTTGAACGCTTTTGCTCTGACTCTACTGTAGCCCATCCAGAACTTTTTGCTTATTTCTATTTAAATCTAAGTTTCTTGGATGTGAATAGATTCTCTTTCAATGTTAGAGATCAAGACTTTGTGGTGGACATGGACACTCTCGCTAATGTGATTGGAGTAGAGAGAGGGTTATTTCAATCAATTAGCGTGTCTATTGGTCGTGCAACAGTGGAGCTGGTTCGAGATGGAATGGCAGAAGGTCGGATTTCCTATTCGAGGATGAATGCTTTGAATATCCTACTTCACAAAATTGTGATCAATTGTCTTAGACCCAAATCCACGTCAAAGATTGACGTCTCCAATTCAGAAGCAAAGTTGATGTATCCTATCAATACCAGTAAAAAAATTTCTCTGCCGCATACTATCATGTTTCACATGTATAGATCAATGGTGAAGGACAATGGTCAACTTCCCTATTCAGCACTTGCTACAAAGCTATTCAGACAATTTAACATTCAGCCTCCAAGAATTCTATGTGTTCGGACGTGTGATCAAATGGTGGTAGGGTTGAAGATGGTTTCCAAGATGCGTCTGAAAGAGCTAAACAAGGCTCTGGAGAAGTTCAAGGAAAAGACTCCTCACCAAACTCAACAAGACTTTGTTGCTGCAAAGCGAAAAGGAAAGGAGCCGGTGACAGCTCCAACTAAAAGAAGAAGAGCAATCATCTTACAGGATGAAAAAGATGAAGATGATGATGTTACCATCTCTGCTCTTGTTTTAAGAAAATTGCAACGTTCTGTTCCAGAAACAGAGGTTAGAGAAGACCCATAAGAGACAGAAAAGAGGAATGAAGAAAAGGATTCAATAAGGAAGGAGATAGAGGAGAAAGAAGATGAAGACAAGGAGCAACAAGGAGAACAAGGCCATCTTGTCACTGAAGAAGAAATAGAACATGAAGAGTACGTCTCTCCACCTAAAGGCACTGGAACAGGGGGAGCTGCTGAGAAAAGAGGTACTTCTTCACTTGCTTTTACTAGTGATGATGTCAGTCGTTCTCTTGCCAATCTAGAAGATGTATATGCCTCTCACTTTCCTGAAGAAGGTCATGAGGTATCTTCACCGAATATAGATGTTCATGCTGTTGTGCCATTATCTCCACAATCTGACCATGCTGAAGCAAGCACTCAAACTGATAACTCAGCAGACTTTAGAAGATTGCTTGATATCCTTATGCAGATGAGAGGTCAAATTTATGCCTTGGGATGCGAATTTCAGAATATGAATGCCTATCAAGCCTATTCAGAATTTTTTATCAATCAAGTTCAGGTCCTTAATCTTCAAATCCAAGCAACTGCTAAAGGTGAGGAATTAGCACATCTGAATGACAACTTAAGAAAGCTGGAGGAGACAGTCAAGTCGATGGGAGATTTCCAACTTGTTCGCGTTCCAAAACAATCTTAAATCAATTCCTGTTTTAGTCTTTACCTTTTTAATGCTGACAAAAGGGGGAGAGATGTAGATTTGCAGATTTGTTTTGTTTTGACCTCAGACTTGTTTTTGTTTCTGACTTTAAACTTTTATCTAGCATGACTTTTGAATTATGGTTTGACCATGTGATTGCATTACAGTATCTTAAGATCACTCATGGCAAAGATAATTGTTTTCACAGGACTAACCTATTTCCTATGGATGCAGATTCGATACTATCTTAACTCATTTATCTTTGATGAGATATCATATTCTTGTTTGCTTGAGTATTGTCTTGCAGGTCAAAATTTCCAAATCTGCAGGAAAGTTTTGTCACCATCAAAAAGGGGGAGATTGTTGGAGAAAACTTCCTTATGTGTTTTGAAGTTGACAAAACATTTTTATTAGTTTAGTTTGAAGATCTTGAAGACTATTCTGTCAAAGTCTGAAGGCTGTTAGATTCAAGCCCTCATTGACAGTTTTCTAGAATGTCCAAGAAGATTTATCTAGAATCAAGGATTTATTTAAGGAATTGATTCGAGCGGCTAAAGAAGCTTTTCACGGCTGGAGATAGCATTTCGAGATCTTTTATTCTTTTTAATTTTGATACGAATAAATTAGATTCGTTGATTAACAAAGTATACTTGGAAGGTTCTACTTATGGAAACCTAGATCCTAATTATATGGGAAAACAGGATTGGTGGGCTATTATTACATTCCTTAAGTAACTTGAAGATCTCCCTAATTGATTCCGTCCAACGGTTAGATGGAGGAACTCTGGTTATTCGAGTGCTGCGTGATAGAGAAATTCCAAAGTCTGAAGTGTTAGAACTAGTACGAGCACCTAGAGGCGGGTGAATAGGTGATTAAGATGATTTTAAAAAACGTAACAGAATGTATAGACGATTTATTGGATGATGGACTAAGGAATTGAAAACAATAATCAATGTAAGTGAAAGCAATGTAAAGTAAAAGGATTAGGGATAGAGAATCAAGAATCCAAGTTTATAGTGGTTCGGCTTAGACCAAGCCTACGTCCACTCTCCCGCACGGACAGCCCATTGGCTAGATTTCACTAAGAATCAAAAAGAGAATTTACAGTCTCACGCCCTTGATTCCACAGTGTAGAGACTCTACTACACTTTCTCAAGGTCTCACCAAACTTCAGTCTCTCTTTTGATTACAAGTATAGCTCGAAGAATAAGATCACAAAATAACAAAGAAATTCAGACGTTGTAATTCTTCTATTTCGCACTCTTGAACAACTTGAGCGTCTCCCTTAAATACTTTTTCATGCCTTCATTACTGTTGGCACCTTCCAAAGACGTTCTTCCAATCAACCCGTTGGACATAATCAATTTAGAGAGATCTCGAGCTCCTCAAGGAAAATGACAATAGCCCATCGATCTTGCTCGCCCATACAATTAGGATCTTGGTTTCCATAAGTAGAACATTCCAAGTATAAATTGCAGATCTAAAGAATCTAGATTATTTGAATACGAATAAAAGATGTTGAAGTGCTAATTCCAGTCGTGAGATATTCCTTAACCGTTGGAGTCAAAAACCATACTAGATATAATCAGAA
The DNA here is from genome assembly GCA_007663325.1 of Eucalyptus pauciflora. NCBI lineage: Eukaryota > Viridiplantae > Streptophyta > Magnoliopsida > Myrtales > Myrtaceae > Eucalyptus > Eucalyptus pauciflora. The sequence goes on along the minus strand of VMYD01000006.1, from coordinate 3,458,230 downwards.
AAGAAGTTTAACTTTGTCGGTCTGGAAACTGTCCATGAGAGCAGACTTTGAAACTTGAGTCTGGAGGTCTTCAGACTTTGCCAGTAGAGTCTGCAAGTCTTCAGACTAGACTGATGGAAATGTTTTGTTGACTTCAAAATACCTTAAGAGGATTTTTCTAACATGAAGCTCCTTGTTCTTTGTTGATTCAACTGTTGAGCGAAATTTGTACTCAAAAGAGAGATTAGATACTTGTGAGACATTGAGGAAGTGTAGCAAAGTCTCTACACTGTGGAATCATGGACGTGATATTGTAACAACTGTTTTGATTTATAGTGAAATCCAGCCGGTGGACTGTCAGTGCGGGAGAGCGGACGTAGGCTTGGAATAAACTGAACCACTATAAACTCTGTGTTCATTTTTTCTCATCCCTGAACCTCTTATTTATGCTTACAAGTTGTTCATTTATTTAATTGTTGAATTTTGTTTTACTGTCCATCAAAAATATCCTTTTAAGTCCAACGAAAAGTTTCATATACACCTATTCATCCCCCTCTAGGTGTATTTGCTAGCCCCTTTCATAATCATTGTCCGTCATTAGAATTAGGTCATTAAATTAAAATCGAGTGCCATATAGTTTGCTTCTTAATTGAAAGTCACATGTCATGTTAATATAAACTATTTTTGTACATCGTGTAGCTTAGCCTTCATTTAAATAAGCGAAAATCCTAAAAAAAAAAAAAAATCGAGTGAATTGCGTGATAATTAGAAGCCATATTTAAGTTGAACATGTGTTTCTAATTCGATAACATTGCATGTCTAAGTAGATTCTATAAAATTCATGATAAGATTCTAATTGAAATTAGGAATTGACATAATTTAATACTTAAATTGAATTAGATATTATCTTTATTCCAAATAGTTAATTTCCCTCATTTTTAGTTACGAATTTTAATAAACAAAAAATATAACATGCATGTCATGTAGAGTAGTCACATATAAATCATTGCCCGTCAATAGAGTTAGGTCATTAAATTTAAATTGTGTGTATAGTTTGTGTGCTAGGATTTTTTTATTTTTTTTAAGTCTCGTGTATGTTAATATAAACTATTTTTGTATGTCATTGCATGCATTGCACGTAGTTTACCTTTCATTTAAATAAGTGAATATCATGTGCATGTAAGGTATAATAGTTATGTATTAATCATTGTCTGTCATTAGAATTAGGTCATTAAATTAAAATCGAGTGCCATAACTTGTTAATTGAAAGTCACATGTCATGTTAATATAAACTATTTTTGTACATCGTGTAGCTTAGCCTTCATTTAAATAAGTGAAAATCCTAAAAAAAAAATAAAATTGAGTGAATTGCGTGATAATTAGAAGCCATATTTAAGTTGAACATGTGTTTCTAATTAGTTATTGTTGCAAATGCTTGTGTTCCATCAAGGTAAGTATTTACTCCATACATTTGCAATTTATTGGTTGCCATGCTTTATTTAGTGTTTAATAATAGTTGCGCACCCGCATGGTCTTTTGAGGAGAAATTGCTTTTTCTCATTAAGTTCATGAAGACTGTGGCACATGCATCATAAGAATAGAAGACATTAATTGGTCTTACTTTATAGATCCCCGCACTTAAAATTGAATTGAGGTATTTCATTGCACTTAAAGCAAAACTGTTAAAATGAATAACTCAGGCAAATTGTAGCATCTTCTTCCCTAACTATGTTTGGCAATCCAAGATGGAAGGGAATGAGCGAGTAGGAATTTTTTATAACTCTCGAGTATACCTCGCATTACCTAAAAAATATACATGCCTTTTCTCTCCACGACTTTAGCAAAGTGCACACAAATTTCGTGCAAAAAGATGCTTTCTGGCAGCTAAATGTTATCTACTATCTTTGCCTGATAAATACTTTACCTGTCTTTGTAGGACCTGTATGGGCCTTCAAAATCACACAACCTCGGGCATTGCTTTATGATGAGATGACAAGATGACTTGGCATATGGCACATCCAGCACACTCTCCAGCAATTTACATGCAATGAATTTCAAAATATTCAGATTTTGTCAATTAGACAGGGCAGTTTCAGCTAACCTTTTAATGGTATTGCACCAACAGATGGACAAACACTGCAATGATTTCAATTCTTCCAATCCCTGAATCCCAGTTAGCTGAGGCAATCGATTTAGGTTCAAGTTCCGAATGTCCTTAAAAAATGGCATAACAGGCAACGTCTTGAGTAATGGACACTCCCTCATCGTCAATGCACTGAGTTTTGTTAGCTTTCCAAGCACACGAATCGAATCTCGCCAAGCTGATATTCATGGAGCTTCAGCTCTGACAAATTCTCCAAGTTGGAAAAGAGGGACCAATCTATCAGGGATTGGACATTTGCTAAGGTCAAACATCAAAGGTTGGAAGGGAGCCCGGTAAGAGATCGTTGGCCAGTACCTATTTCAAGTTCTTGTAGCTGAGAGAGGGAACTTAAATTGGTTGCAGGCAAGGTCGTATCCAGAACAACCAAGGCCAATTTCCTCAGAGCTTGTAGCTTCACAATACACTCTATGTTGGGTTCTTGCACTAGTGTTCCGCACATATCAAGATCAACTAAGTAGGTAAGGTTTGAGAGGTCGGGAATTGTAGTCAGCGACTCCATTGAAAAGTGTAAGACCGTTAGACTCTGAGGAAGCTCTGGCAACTATTGAATCCAATCACAGTGGAGTAAACGAAGTTCTTGGAGATTTGTAAGTTGATTGATGGTTGTTGGCAATCTACTAAAGTGGCCACATGATAAGTCTAAAATTCGCAACGAAGATAGTGCCCCAATTTCACTAGGAATTTCTCCCTCCAAGTGATCACAGACTGCGGCAGTCAACTCTTCTAGATTTTCCACCATTCCTATGGTTTTGGGAAGTTCACTTATGCAAGTTTTATCCAAATATACTTCCTTCAACTTTTTGAGATTTCCAGTACAGTGAGGTAATTTCATGATGCGTGATGAAGACACATCCAATTGATGCAATGACTGGAGCTTCCCAATCGAGGTTGGTAGCTTTTCTAATCTACTAGTCATGATACATAAAACTTTTAACCCTTCGAGGCATCCAATGGAATGCGGTAATTCTCTAATTCTTGAACAATGCATGTGTAGCTCAAGTAATGACTCTAATTGTCCAATAGAGTCAAGAAGCTTTTCAAAATAGCAACATTTCTGGATTGATAGCTTTGACATAGATTTTAGACTGCCAATGGACTCTGGAAATGACTCAATAAGTGCCTCTTCTATTTCTAGGTGATAAGATGCTGTAAGTTGCCGATGGTTTCGTCAATCATACTTAGTGCAGTGCAACCTATAAGAATCAATCTCTCTAGTCTCGAGATTGTGGAGAACTCGGGCGTCTTTGTAAAAGATGTGCAATCCACGAGTTTTAGGACTTTCAAGTGTTTTGCTACCTATAATGCAATGGAGTTGAAATTTAGAAAAGATGTAGAGTAAATATAATGCATAAGTATATTGTGGGATTGTACCCTGATTTGACACCATCGTCCCCAGTCTTCAGTAATGTTGAACCCTGAAAGCTCAAGGACCACCAAGTTCTTCAATCCAAAGTTGGTAGCTCGGACTTCTGAGGGGCAATTGCTCCAAGGAAGCCATCTTAATTCGGAGAAAAGATCCTTAAACTCTCCCTTGAAGTTTCCATGATCTAATTGAAGGAATCTAAGGTTCTCCAACCTTGCAAATTCCTTGCGTATAAATATGTACCATGCATCAGGTTCGGGTGTGCCAAGATTGAACGCTACTATGTTTTTAGTTCCCTGAAAGATAAAAGTAGCAACTAGTGAGTATGTGTGTCAATTTGACTTAAAGTTAGAACTCGAAATTTAATTTTGGTTAACTTAGTGATGTAGTCGAAAGGTCGACTGCTCAAACAATAGGATTAGGAGAGTGACTTACACACATGGAGACTCAGTCACAAAATTGGGGAAAAATTTCATTTTTGTGCTAGCTTGGGAATATGGGCATAACTTTGTCGCTTCATATTAGAATGACTTGATTCCAGAGTCAAAAGAATTGAGACTTTTGGTTTACAACTTTTATGAGAAGGATGCTTTAGTTAATATGCATTAGGATTGATGTGCTCAAGAACTTCAAATGGGCCAATTTTTCGATCACTAAGTTTGCTGCAGCTTCCAACTGAATGATGCTCTGGTGGCAAACAAACCCAAACAATATCCCCAGGTTCAAATAAAATTTCATGCCATCACTTATCGACATCCTTTTTATAGGACTTAGCTTTTCTCTCCAACTTTTGGCGCATTTCTTCATGAACTATTCTCATTTGATATTCAATATCATCCACCTTATTGACCCGGCTTAGCAGCAAATGGGATGGGTGCAAGATCGAGAGCAGTCTTTGGTTGAAGTCCGTACACAATCACAAATGGACTACATCCAGTGGTACGATTCACGAACAGTTATATGCAAATTCTCCAAGTGACAACCGAGTTTCCCAAGAACGGGGGTTATCATCGATCAAAGTCCTCAATAAATTTCTCAAGGACTGATTGATAACTTCAGTTTGTCCATCCGTTTGGCAATGAAACATATACTATATTGTAGCTTAGTGCCAATATTCTTCCATAGTTGCTGCCAAAAGTGACTAAGAAACTTGGTGTCCTGATCATAAGTAATAGTCTTAGGAAGGCCATGCAACTTATAGATTTCTTCGAAGGATAATTCAGCAATTTGTGAGGCATCCATAGTTTTATGACAAGGAATGAAGCATGCTATTTTTGAAAACCTATCAACAACCACAAAGATTGAATCCATACCTCTTAGTGTATGCGGTAGTTCAAGGACGAAGAACATAGAGATTTCTTTGCAAGGGGCTTATGGCATCGGTGAGGGCAAATTAAGACTGGCATTGGTAGCTTGTTCCTTTCCTACTTGGCAATGTTGACACTTCATCACATGTCAGCATACATGACATTTCAAATGAGGACAAAAATATTTGCTGAAACAAGTTACACTATCTTGTCATGCCCAAAATGTCCATCTTGGTGAATTTCCTTAATCACCCTTAATTGAAGAGAGCAATCCGGCACAAAAAGTCAATTTCTTTTGAAAAGGAAGTCATCAAATAAAGTAAAATCCACAAGCCTCTTACTTTGTACATTAGAAATCATCTTGGAAAAAAAAGGATTTTCTTGCACAACTCTTGAAAAGAGTCAAATCCAAGAACAATAAAACGCATGGTATGAAGTACACTCTTCTTTCGACTAAGAGCATTGGCAACATGGTTTTGAACTCTGGCCTTATGCTTGATAATGAAGGTGAATCCTTGAATATATTCAGCCCATTTTGCACATGTGTAATTGAGCTTTTATTGTCCTGAAATATACTTGAGAGCTTCATGGTTAGTGAACAAAATGAACTCTCGATGAACAAGATATTACCTCCAATGCTCAAGTGTACGAAATAGTGCATAAAATTCAAAATCCCAAATGTTGTAACAATGTTTTGCACCATTCAATTTTCACTAAAGAAGGCAATTGATCAAACTCCTTGACTTAGAACTCCTCCTATGTCGGTACCTGATGCATTGCAATGCATCTCAAAGACACAATTGAAGTTGGACAATGCAAGGGCCGGGGTTGTACTCAACTTTTCTTTGAGATGTTCAAAACTTCTTTGGGTTGGATTTGTCCACTCAAAAACCCCTTTCTCCATGCAAGGGGTGAGTGGTTTGCAATGGTGCTAAAATATGTAATAAACCTTCATAGAAAGAAGCTATACCATGAAAACTTCAAACTTCATGCATATTTATTGGAGTTGGCCATTCTTTGATTACCTTGGTTTTCGCATCATCAACCAAAATTCCTTATGTCAAGATATGAAATCCCAAGAATAGGATTTGTGGCACCATGAAGTAGCACTTGTTGGGGGCTGTATACAAGTGCTTTCGCCTCAACACTCGTAATACTTCTTGAAGGTGTTGCAAGTGCTCATCAAAATAAACCACAACAAACTTCCCAAGAAATGGCTTCAAAACTTGGGTCATAAACCTCATGAATGTGGATGGTGCATTAGACAACCCGAATGGCATGACAAGTCCCTCAAACAATCTATCTTTGGTTTTGAATGCAGTCTTCCATTCATCTTCAGGCTTGATTTTGATTTGATGATAACCACGCTCAAATCTAGCTTTGAGAAGATGGTTGCACCAGAAAGTTAATTCAAAAGATCATCAAGATGGGGTATAGGAAATCGGTATTTGATAGTGATCTTTTTTATCACTCTACTATCAACACACACTGTTCAAGTGCCATTTTTCTTAGGTACCAAGAGAGCTGGAACAGCACATAGGCTAAGGCTCTCCCTGATTAAACTCTTATTCAAGAGTTCCATAACTTGTCGCTACAATTCTTCATTTTTAGTCGGATTCATTTGGTAATGAGTTAGATCAGGTAGCGAAGCATCGGGCTGATAGTCAATTTGATGCTAAATATCTCTCATGGGAGGAAGACCACGTGATAAGTCCAATGGAAAGACATCTTTAAACTATTCTGAAAGTGGCTGAACTTGATGGGGGTGTGGAAGATACAATTACATTATCCACAACAATCTTGTTAGGCATAATACGCACAATACTAACCTCCTGCATGGCACCTTTACCTCTTTTATCATGAGCAAAGTATGGGATAAGGAATTCTCAACTAATGAGGTCTTAAGAGGTTCCTTACTAGGTGCAAAAGTAATCTTTTTGTCCTCCATACTCAAAAGAATACATATAACAATAACCATCATAGATAGTCCTTCTATCAAATTGCCGTGGTAGAACATCACATCGTACTTGTCAAAATAAATAGAACCAAAGGAAATATTGGCAATACACAGTTTAGAAACGGTTACCTTGGTACCTCTCTTCAATCAAGACATTTTATGAGATGTGGGGTGCGCTTTCAACTCCAATTTCAACTTACTTGCCGCTACTTTAGAATGTGACAACAACCTGAGTCAATAATTAACCGACATAACTTCCTCGATATAGTGCAAGCTGAGTGAAAATTATTGGTGCGCAGTGACCTATCTCCGGTTTTTTCTCTAAGAGTGAGAAATTTTTTTCTCATCATGAGAAGCTCATCGGAATCAGCATGTATTATTTGTTCATCTTCCTCGGCAACTTCATCATCTTTCAATTCTTCTTCAAGTGGCTCCTCCATGTCCTTATCAAATTCATTTTCCACCATGAAAGCTTTACTAGCTGGTCGATTCTTGTTGGTTTGATAATTACTAGCACAATGGCCCATCTCTTCACAAGAATAACAACGTATATCGGTAGTAATTAGTTGTTTTGAAATATTAGGATGATTAGAAAGCTTACTAGTAAGGTGTGTCATAGGTTGTATTGTAGCTTCACCAACTTTGACTGTGCCGGTGGTACTCCTAGTTGCTTGATTTGGCACGATAGAGGACCATTGCCTCCCTATGCGAGAATGCTCCACTTTGAGTGCCCACTGATGTGCTTCTCCTAGGTCCTAAATGTCAAGGACTTCTAAGACATCTTGGATATAAAGTTGAAGACTATTCAAGTACTTGTTCACAAGCACCTCTTCCATATCTTGAATGTTGTTGTAAATCACCAATTCATTGAATTCATTGGTGTATTGATCTAACATTTGCGTACCTTTTCTCAAGTTTTGGTACTTTCGATAGAGCTCTCTTTTGTATCCTTGAGGAAGGATATACTTTTGAATCTCGTCCTTCATTTTTTTCATTGAGATGACTGGAGCCTTGTCACTAGATTGGCGAGTCTACTTCTCACGTCTCCACCATACTATGCCCTGCCTTGGAATTGCATAGCAATGATGCCTACTCGACGATCATTAGTAGAATAAGTACCTGAAAATCCTAGAATGTCTCTCTTGATTTCCTTTTCCCAATCTGGTTCATGGACTTCTTGTGCATGATATGGAGCATTCCTCTTTAGAGGAAACAATTGAATACTTTCTAAAGAAGGGGAATCACCATTGTATTCTTTGATCTTGGAACAAGGTGGAGGGTTGTTTGCTTCAACCCTTTGATGCTGAACTTCTTAGGTCAAGTCATCAATTTTTTTATTTTTTTTACATAAGCTGCTGCAAATTCTTAGCAAGTGTTTGTACTTCATTCAGTGGAATGGTTCTACCAACTTGACATCTTTCTAGTCTTGGAGGCATTGTTCTCTCCTCCAAAGCTTTGATACCAAATGATGTAGTCCAAAGGTTGACTACTCAAACAATGGGATCGGGAGAGTGACACATACATGGAAACTTAGTCACAAAATCGGGCAGAAATTTTTTGTTCTATGCTAGCTCAAGAAAATGGACATAATTTTGTCGATTCAGATCAAAATGACTTGATTCCAAAGCCAAAAAAGGAAAAAAAAAAAAAAGGAAAAAAAAAGAGGGTCTCTTCGATCTACAACTTGTGTGTTTTGAGTTTTCTCAAATAAGCACTGTAGTCTTGTCGATTTTGGGAGGAAGTGGACGAAACAAGATTGCATAGAATGAAGAAAAGGATAGGAACTTCAATGGTTGCTCTTTTAGGCCTCTAAGGAAGTTAAAATGGCATCAATTCTTCGAGATTAATGGCTGCAACTCTTCAAGGTTGCAGACTTTAAGAGCTCCAATTCTTCAAGAACAAAATGAAAACTCTTGTAGGTTTTCCAGGGATTGGACTCTTCAAAATTTAAGGGAGTTGCACTAAGCAAATTTCATTAATCAAATTCATTGTGTATTTTTTAAAGGCTTGATAACCTTCTATAACAAAACAAAGGAAAGAGTAAGAAACTAGAGTCAAGTCTAGAAACTATAAGTCGCATAGAAACTATAAACATTCAGAAACTAGAAGCTATTAAAGTCCTCACAATGTAAGCTTCGATGTGTGGGAAATGACAATGTCTTTATGATAAAGTCAAAGATGAGGCCTTATTGATGAGGGACTTGTCGATGAAAGTGTCATTGATCTTCAATGCATGCCAATCTTCTTGGATGAACGAATTGGTCTAGAACAGGGACTGCATCACTTAAGTATTTACAATCGGTGATTAAATCAATTTTCGTCCTTTCAACAGGGATGTTCCAACTCGGAGGAGAGAGATTTGCCAAGTATGTGAACAACCACATCAGCAAAATTTGAAACAAAATTAAAAAGAAAAAACAAAGAGAGCAGCACGAGAGGAGGAAAGGACAAAAACTTGCCAAAACTCCACGGGCTTACATCTCAGTCTGTCGGACGGCGACAGTCCGTCTCAACCTGATAAGTAATGCAACTTGTCTCATATTCTGAACCCTAGGGGCTAAGCAGAATACTGGTGAAGCAGTTGAGCGGTGTGCTTTGGAAGACATTTGTTTTCAAAAGACCATCGAATATGCTTTTCTATCTTATGGTGTACAATTTGGACAAGAATCATAAGATCCCGGGGTTGATTCCTCTGACGCCTGTACTAACTATGGAACGAACCTTTGCTAAGGCTATTCAATGATGTTATATTTGTTTGATGATAATTTATTTTTCAATAAAAGCAACTTAATTTTTTTGAAATATACTTGGCGTTCAAGCAGCGAATATCATTTATTGAATTTCTAAATGCTGATTTGAGATATGAAAATTGATGATTGCACGTCCTTGCATCATGAGTGAGATATTACATTTGCATCGATCTTGTCATTAAAGCACGTCTCGGAATGTTCGAAGACCTGGATGTTGCAACAATGAGGAAAATTCAAATTGGACTCATTGTTAACTTGTATAGTTTGGGTCAAATTAAGATGCAAAACACTGAAGTTCATCTTCGTGCTGGAGTCAGGAAAAACAAGGTTTCTTTTTTATTAATATTTAAAAAGATCTATGTTGGCTTTCTTTCGGTCTTCAAAGGCCATTCGAGTGAGTGGTGTTGGATGTAAATTGCACAATCCCAAGATCTCCATAACCAGAACAAGAACATACATAATTGAGTAGAAAGATTAACGCACCTATTTTGGGATCCATCATACATAAAGCGGAAGTAGAAAAGGGATTTCCCACATATCAAGGGGATCCACGCATCAAGTCCTTCTCCTCTATTGCCCTCCGTATCACTGGCTCAATGAGGTGGCCCCCCTCACGTTTAGCGTTAGGTAAACGCCCCTTAGGTGAGGATACATGTGAGAATAAGGGTTAGAGGAGAGACTTGAGCACTATTTATAGAGTTTCCAGCTAGGCCCCCTCATTACGGGCCAGGCTTAACTCGGCCCACACTAGCCAGCCCATATTAGACTAATTAAGAAACCTTCTATGTCACCTTAGACCAATCCCCGTAAAACAGTAAACGTTAAACGGTAAATTACAATATCAATTAATGTAGTCCACATTAGGAAAACTCTTACATTCTCCCACTTGGACTATATTAATTGAAATCGTACTGTATGTGCGCACATTGGTCTAGAGATAATTCTTAATAGTCAATCATATCCCATAAAGTCTCAAACACCGAATCATGGTGGTAACTGCATGTATACACACATAGCCTTCCATGGTCACGAGTTTTCTCAACTCTATTGATATGGATCCAATATGGTAATGTGTCAAATGGATAACATCTCTCATAGAGAGATCTCATTTGTCAGTCACCATTCTCTTACCTTAAGCGTCACAAAAACTTGTGCCACTAGAGAATGTCTTTATGGTTCCATGAACTCACATATGTCTTGTCCTTACGGTTAACCATTCTTTATGTATAACAAGACATATGGACAAGGCTAATAACCGGATGCCCCTAGCCTTCACTCAAGATATATACAATACCTTGAGACTTTATCAATACGTATTCAACGTAATAACAACACATTCAAAAAAAAACTTTATTGAATGCAAAAGTTGATACATATCAAACCGTTACAAAATGTAACAAACACAGATGAAACCTTTATCAGAATAAAGCCAAAATAGCTCCCACTAAACAACAACATCTCATGATGCTCCTAGGCCCATGCTAATGACATGTCGCTTAAAATATACATGGGCGTAGACCTTTAGTTAGTGGATCTACAACCATATCATATGTGGAAATATGTTATATTAAAACGTCACCTTTCTGTACTGTTTCCTTTTGGTCAAAAGTTTTGACCACCATATATTTAGACCCATTGAGACCTTTGTAGTAAATAAATAATACTACAAATTTGTTATCTCAATACAACCGTATAGGTCTATCCATAAAGTTTAAAACGGTCAACTCCTTCATGAGGTTCCGGAGCCTAATAGCCCAGGTAACAGTCTAAAAAAATGTTACAAACTCTACTTACATAGTAGAAGATGATATAGAACTTTATTTACTGCACTTCCTACTAAAATAAATATGTATTTTGTTATTGATCTCATGTCATCATAACAGCTAGCAAAGTTTACATCTAAATACCCTACTAACTGCAAGAATTGAACATATCCACATATTAACGTACAATCTTTTATCCTCTTTAAGTACTTTAAAACTTTCTTGGCAGCAACGCAATAATCGCGTCCTGAATTTGATTGATGTCTGCCTAGAAGTCCCGTCACAAAGACGATATTTAGTCTAGTGCAAATTCGAGCATACATTATACTTTTAAGTGCACTAACACAAGGTACACATTTTAATTAGATTTTCTCAATATCTAAATAAGGACAGTGTGATAGATACAATCCATCACCCTTAACAACAGGAGCAATTCCTGACTTACACTGATGTATATTGAATATTTCCAATATACAATCAGCAAATGTCCTCCGAGAAAATCTAATATAATATAACAAAAACAATTCTTACAAACCTTAGTACAAAAGATATAAGATGCCTCAAGGTCATTACTTGTAAACAAAATATCATGTACATAGAGTATGAGAAAAAATAAATTTCCTCCCACTGACCTTGCAATATATTGAATTACTTTGTTCCCAATTAAACAAAATAACAACACTATGAAACTTTAATAATATTGTCTGGAAACTTGCTTAAGATCATGAATTAAGACTTTTCAGTCTACACACAAGTTTACTTAAATCTGCTGCAAAATTCTCCAGTTGCACTTATATAGATTTTGTATCTCTTTGACGTAACTCCATATAAAAAATAAATTATCAATGCCACGTTCACCCTGAAAGAATTAGTAGTAAAGAAATAATTATTTATTTCTTCACTAACTATCCACCCCTCTTTCAGAGTAAAAATATTATTATCCTTTTTTTATGGCGTTTAATCACATACTTAATTAAGAACAAGAAACGACATTTATATAAGTTGCTAAAACAACCATGTAATGGATATTGTAATCATGCTCTCACAAATAGACTATATAGTCTGATGATTTAACTAATTGTCTTTTCCTAACAAATCTCCTTAATAAAGCTGCAATCACTTCATTATACACTTGAGAGGTTTAAGAAATTTCATTATAAACTATATCAAGAATAGTACCTTAAACCTCAACACGTTTAGTCTATGGTACATGAGATTCCATAATTATTTGTATAGATAAAGACAAAAACACAGTAACCCCCATCACACTATTATCTTTAATAGTTTGAGAGCAGCTATCCTTTACAATTACGTCGATCTTAAGAAATTTTAGAGTATGTGATTCCATAATTCTTGTACATTCTTTAGGGTCATAAGATCAATACCCCTTTAACAATCTAAATAAGATACAAAATAATTCCGAGTTGATCTGAATTGCAATACACTTAAAATTGGATCAGATAATCTCACTTCTGCATGACACCCCTAAATTTAATATGATTCAAGTAATCTATGCCCAATCTATAACTCAAAAGAAGTTTATAAAACAACTTTGATAATGACACTTTTTGTATGTGAAAAAATTGCTTTCAAAATATCAACCCACAGTAGACCGATAAATTAGTCTTACTCATCACCATGTTAATTATGGTGCAATTATGCCTTTTAGCAAATCTTTTTGTCAGGATTTTCAGGCATAATAATTAAATTACCACCCTAGAATTTACCAAGTATTTGACAAATGACCCTTTAAACAATTCAGTATTGTCATACTTGTCAAAATACTTACCGCTGCTATTAGGCTTGACAACCTTCAAGACTAATTTTAACCAGTTTATTCTTTATCTCGGTCAATTTTACTTCCACAATAATCTATAGAAGTCTTTAGATAACCGTTAAGAGTAAATAGAAAAATTTTGGAAACAACTTTTTCATCCTTATATGAGATGTATATGTCATTAGGACTTAAACATAATCTTTGCAGATATGTCCTAATTTCAATATTATACAAAACATAATTTCAAGCAACTAAGGCTTCCATCATCTTATAGCAGTGCAGTTCGCAGACAAACCTCTTTTCTAGTGTTCCAAAATGGAACGCTTCATGGACAGTAAGCAAATTTTATTGCATTCTCAAGCAACAAATCATATGTCCACAACTTAAAATTTGAAGCAGTAAAAACCTCAATAATAGTGGAATTATTAATTACAGAAAATGTGACTGAAAAACAAGCAATGTATATAATTAGCATCATGTGAGCACTGTGTAACTTGACATACAAGTACACATCCAGAGAGTTACATGCATAATCATATAATCACCTTTGGGTAGAATACATGACATGCAGTTGTACACTCTCCACATGATAGCGGTTATGAGAATATATTCCAATTCTTTGTGAATTCATCACCTTTGGGCATATGAATCACTAGAATCAGTCACTCCTCCACCATACCATCATGTATCCCTCCATGAACTAATACACAATCACCTCCTTTAGGAGTATGACTACACATTAGATCAGGAGACATCCCAATCAATATACGAGATCGAAATTTCTCAAACCCAATCAAGCGTGCCACTTTGGCGGTCACTACTTAATTGAATCCTTGAAACTCTCTCATACCAGGGATATAAATTTTACTCCTCACATACACCATATACATGTGATTTTAGGTTTAGTGATAGGGGCAGCATATCACCAAAATCACATATTATGCTAATTACATTGCTTTGTTCATTAATAAAATCTTTATGATACATATATATATAAATGATATGAAAGATAGACTCCAATGAGATCACGGAACACAGTAACACAAGAAACATCACATAACATAGAAGAAAACGTCTCTTGTACACCCAGATAACATATTACTATAACAACATAAAGAATATAGTTGATTCAGAGGATCTATCACAAGTTAACATCAATAGCAATACATGATACCCCAAATCGAGAAGCTTGACAGCTAATCCATTATCACTCATGAGTTCATAAGGCAAAACATGACTCCAAGGCCAACAGCTAATTTATTAGCCAATTTTTAAGTAACAATTATCATTGTAATCAACCAGTGGCCTATTAATTGAGTCAAACCAGAGAACCAAATATCTAAAATTTAACAGCAGATACTATTGCTCTGCGCAAATGATGTCATACTCCTTATCCATAAAAAATATTCAACTTGATAGACATTAACAAGTGACCAAATGAGTTCATGTACAATATGCAGTAACTTAATTGACATGCATTACCCACATTCAACAAATGTGTTAATCAGTACAATCAGTTTGGTCACGAGTTCTTAAGACGTTAATCATTCAAAGATTACCAGTGTGTAAAGGAGTATGCTTAAACAACAAAATTTTTATAATCAATACATAGCTCAATTACTATCCCATAATTGTTATATCTCATTAAGCCAACTTCAGTTCACAATAAAGTTTAATTTTTTATTAATGAATCACACCATTATTATATTTATGTGATAGCATATCAGTAACCCAACACTTGTATATCGAAAATCACAGAAAAATACAAGAAAAATACGCAAAAATACACTAAAAATACGCATATTTAGGGCTTTGAATGTATTTTCACATCCATAAAATTATCAAACATGTAATATAAACATATCAAAAGATAGATGATGAAGATACGAGTCCAACGCCGTTCGACCACCTATATATATATATAAACAAATCTTCACAAACCCCATCATCCTTGTCGCGAACGAATTCGACATTGACTAGCAACTGCAGGCAAACTTACCACGGTAATAGAACAAAACCGCCAAGAGGAGAAAGTCAATTCCGAAATCAGAGACGGATGAGCCAAAGAGTGCGCGCGATGATCGACAGTTCATAATTCAAACGACACGACGTGATGCAAAGAGTGGAGAAGAAAAACGAAAGTAACGCTAGAATGTAACTTAAAATTCTAGAACTTTTTCCATGTATAAACCCTAGAATTTCAAATTTAAAATTCTCACTCAATTCTCAACAAAATTATACAAATTATATATGGTTGGAAAGATCTCGACATGTAGAACAAAAACCCCATGGTTTCAAGATCATCCGAATTTGTGATTTTATTTTATTTTTATTGAACAAAAAATCTCGAAAATCACAAATTAGGGCAAAAAACTTATGCGTTCGAGTTCTAGGGTTATGGAGGCTATGATACCACATGTTGGATGCAAATTGCACAATCCCAAGATCTCCATAACCAGAACAAGAACATACATAATTGAGTAGAAAGATTAACGCACCTATTTTGGGATCCATCATACATAAAGCGGAAGCAGAAAAGGGATTTCCCACATATCAAGGGGATCCACGCATCAAGTCATTCTCCTCTATTGCCCTCCGTATCACTGGCTCAATGAGGCGGCCCCCCTCACGTTTAGCGTTAGGTAAACGCCCCTTAGGTGAGGATACATGTGAGAATAAGGGTTAGAGGAGAGACTTGAGCACTATTTATAGAGTTTCCAACTAGGCCCCCTCATTACGGGCCAGGCTCAACTCGGCCCACACTAGCCAGCCCATATTAGACTAATTAAGAAACCTTCTATCTCACCTTAGACCAATCCCCGTAAAACGGTAAACGTTAAACGGTAAATTACAATATCAATTAATGTAGTCCACATTAGGAAAACTCTTACAAGTGGCACTTCTCGTGGCATGAACGTGCAGAGGGTCATCGTGGATTGAGGCAATTCAAAAATGTTACAAAGCCGATGAACTTTGAGTTAAGATTCGTGAATTTCTTTGTGAGATTGAAATATTTTTTTACGAGAGATTGCGATGGCTAAACATTGTATGAGTTATTGGGTATAATTGGGAATCGAGGAAATACTAATTGCATTTAAATGACTCAATTGGGTTACCATTCTCCAAATGAAACTTGTAAGTGATAGCATCTCTGTGTGCGCATGTGTAAACTCAAACAAATGAGCCCATTTGATGTGGAATTTGGCTATGGGCAGACTAATGCGTAATAAGCAAATTGACTAGATACAAACTTAAATTGTTTTTTGGTTTGCCTTCACAAGAGGGTAAGACAAAGACTTGAGGATGGACTTCTGCATATTTGTAAGCGAAGTGAGAAGGCATTTCATCTTTGTTTCTCAAGGAAGTTGATTCTCTCTCCTAACTCATAGCCTTCATTGGGTTTAGACTTGTCAGTATCCGGTCCACATAAATCAGGTCTATCAAAACCATTAATCATATAAATTTTACGTGAATCTCATAGAAAGTCAATGAATGTGATGGCATATGATCCATGGACCATGATGCATGCAAGTATTTCCGTTGATCGATCAATTTTAATCATAGCACATTGTAAGTACATGAAATTTATTAAACTTTCTAATGCAAATTGTTGTAATTTGTAAAAACTTGAAATATTTGAATTAACAGTTGAGGTCCATTATTTTGTGACCAACAGTTACTAGCCCTTTTAGAATGATTTGTCAAAAGATTGAAGAAGCATCCATGTAAGACCAAAGAGTTTCCAATTTTTTCCTTTAATATATTTTCTTCTTTTTGTTAGCGTAATTTTCCTTTTCACTAATGCCAAGCCCAAACCTTAAATTAATTATCATTAAACTGACTATTTTCATCAATATTGAAAGCTTAATCCAGGTGATGACGACTCTAATGGATTGACTGCTTTGAATCTTTGATACCGTTAAACTAAAGCTGCATTCGGTTGTCCATATTATTTGACCAAATAAAAAAGGATAGTATATGATGGAATATGATATGGAATTGAGATTCTCTATGGCTTTTTTTTTAACATGAGATTCTCTATGGTTAAGGGGTAATTTATCTTCTAATTTCTTCCTGGAGAAGTTGATACCACATTTAATATGTTAATAATGTCATGTCCTAAACATGTTATTATGTCATATTCAAAGTCAGCACCGAGTTTGAGATCTAACATTATGGGATTGTATAGATATAAAGTAGACATATGTGAAATATTTTATCAGTATTGATGATTAACTTCACACAAAAATTGGCTTCTCATACATGCACCTCAAGTCGGGAAACAAGAAGAGAGAAGGAAGAGGCAAACGAATCAAATCATATTTAATTTTTCTGATAACAGATTTGCATTTCATTATTATGAAATTCAATCATTGCGTCAACCATTGGATCCTAATCTTGATGCTTTTTCTAGTGCCTCCCTAGATAAAATTTGGCGCGTTAAATTATATGAACACCTACATAATCTAATGGCCAAGGCGAAGGAAAGCCCATATGCATCGGATGCGTATAAGACTTTGCTCCTTTCTACACGCGCAAACTCCTCAGGATAATGCCTAGAAGGCAACGAGCAAGCACGCGCAGATGAAGATTACTGGAAGTGAAAACGAAAGACCGGCATGGAGCAATGAAGGGAATGCTCATTCACCGGACAAGTCCAGGTCATTCGACCAGTTTGTAATTCTACTTACATCAATTACATTTGTTCGTAAGCCTACTATTCTAAATGAAGGAATAGTGACTCCTTATAGCCAATAGGCATAATAGGCCTTGTTTAGGCCACTGAGGAGCATGCGTCGAGGACCGCAAGAAGGCAACTACTGAGAAATTATATCATAATAATATAAGATGATTTAAGTGGTAAAATTCACAAAAGAGATTATTTTATTTGACATGTTAGCTCCACACAAAGCCCAATCAGACTCAATTGCCATTTGGTCTCCCGCCGTTTGCGGAAATAAATGTAGGCTTTTATCGTAAATAAAAATATAATTTTTTTTTTGGTCAGTCCTACTCTATAGGAGAAAGATCCACGGCCCTTGCATTAATCCTCTGATGTGATTATTTTCATCTATTACATAAGCGGTAAAATGAGTCTACACAATCATGCCAAAATACACAAGTATGTTTTTCAACGATTTATTTCTATACACAGGTTCAGAATTTGTTATAGGTTTATTATTTTTGAAAAGAAAAAGAAAAGCGATTAACTTGATTCAGTTAAAAATGATCTTATTACAAAATAGTTACATTTTAGGCGGCTTAACATTCAAAAAGGCAAAATGCCAAATAAAGCGCCTTCGACTTCTGTTCTTTGGCTCTTCATTATCATATTATCTCACAAATTTCTTTGCTCAGCTTCACAAAAATGCATCCTCAATTGATTTATTTCTGCTTTCATTGTGGAACTCTGTCCGGCGAAAACTGAGAAAATTTACATAAGCATACACCAAAGGATTTTGTCTTAAAGAAAAGCAAACGTCACGTCATTATCAACAAAGCTTGACTTGAATTACTACAACTCCCAATCCTACAGCCCTTTTCATCATCATATGATGTCCTAAAAAAATTACAGATATACAGGGCATCAATTCATATATTAGACTCTGTTTATTTCATAGAAAATGAATTATATGAAAAATATTTTCCTAAAATAATTACTTATAAAAATGAATGAACGATTATATATTTTTATCGTACATGAAAATATCTGAATATAAATTGTAACAACAATATTTTCCATTGATTAATTATTTTAAGTCAGTCAAGATATTATTTGCTCCAAGCAGTTTGAATATATTGTTCATCCTCCTCCGAAAATTCCTCATGTAAGGCATCATCCAAATAAATTGTTTTTCTATTTTGGCCTATCCTGCTTTTGCTCCCCCAATCTAAAGTAATGCACTAAGGCAATTGTAAAGTTTGACATAAAAAAGTTGACGGTCTTATAGAACAATTAATATATAGTTTATGTTTGGGCCAAAATTACTTTATCTAATCCGCTCATAACGAGGTAAGCATTGTGTGATATTGGACTTTACCAAGTTTGTTAATGGGCTTAAGGTTTCGGCTTTAGTTGACATACTTCCCACGGTTGATATAAATAGTGATAAGTGGCCAAGTGACCCCTTCGATTCAATTTCTTCTAGTGCATTGACCACCAATGATATCTACAGTACTTATGTTGACCATCTAAGAGAAATGGACTACCTTTCCCAATTATAAAAGATCAATTCGTCAGTAAAAAAGTGGTCTCTCCATTTCTCAATGCCTCGTTTTTAAGCCGGTCACCTGTGCTCCGATGCCTTGATATATTCAGGACTTATTTGAATTACTTCAATTAGACATTAGTTTTATAAAGACTCTTTCAAGCCAGGGAAAAATAAAAAAGCATATGCAGGGAAAGACTCACGGCGACAATACTTATGAATTGCGCCTTGAAATATCGTATCAACAACGAACAATGCAAACGGCAGATGATTACGTTAGAATTTTGTTGATATGGAGTTTCTTAAAAATAGAGGTGGACCACACCATTGACCTGCCGAAGTAATTGTTCTACCCGGCTAGGATTACTCAGGCTCAGAATTTTCCATGTCCTCTCCAACGCTGAATCTTGAGTCCACAATTTGTTAGGCTTTGCAGTTTCTCAAATCAACAACATTTGGGTAGGGGCAGATGTTAATAATAATCAGAGACGAAAGGTTTTAAAGTTGGGGGTTCCACTGCTTTAGTCGATTTTTCTAAGAGGTTAAATTGTCTGCTCACTTTGAATGAGGGGCTCAAAGCCAAAGAAGCCGTACAAATAGCAGCTGCCACCGAAAGGCCATTTCTTCGATTTTCTAATGCAAAGGAATCGCTCCAGCAACTGCTCACTGTTCGAAATTTGTGACTGGAAACCGAAAGACCAACCTGAGCATGCCATCTTATTGATTTACTCGCCAAGATGAATATCCTAGACATGTCGCATGCCCCTTACGAGAATGTCACTGCAAGGATTAAGCTGTCTGACATTATTGGATCACAAAAATTAACAGTCCTACAAGCGATTAGACCAGGTAGACTATTCGGAGGAGGTATGCTAATCAATGATCTACTGACGTACAAAGATGCAATAATAAGCAACTACCAGAATCCCCGGTTGAACTTTCTGATCGGAGATGCACAATTGTAGTTTTGGGGAGAGATGATAGACAAAGAATGATAAATATTTGTATGGAGTCTTCTCTTCTCAGCATCTGAAATTGACTGGCTGGCCTTTGAAGCGAACTTCAGAAGAGTCTGTTATAACTGGCTATTTCCCATGCTGATTTCTCTCTCCACTTGCAGCTGTGAATCTGAAAGCAGCGCTCAAAGAACCATTTTAACAGCCTGATTATACTGAATTGGAGTAATATAATTAAATGAATTTGCCAATATCATCTTCCTAATTAGTTCCAAGAGAAAAGAAGAGAGAGAGAGAGAGAGAGAGAGAGGGATGACAATGTCCTGTTTCATGGAATTAGCTATAAAGGCCATTTTCATTTTTTTTCTAAGCAACATCAATAGGTGTAAAATCTACCAGTTCCAAGTTCTGAGGTCGAAAGTGATTTACTATTAGACATCTAAACTTATCTAAGCCTCACCCAAGCGGGTTGTAGATCCAACCCTTTTACAACATTTTCTTCTAAAAGTATTGTGTCAGATGCCTCAGTTCTATACAGGATCTTCAGCTGCTCAAATTGACTCTGTTTCTAGCGCTCTTACTTAACAGGATCCAACATTCTCTGTCCATATGTTATCTTTCAGATGCATCTTCTTGAAAAGTAAGATTGCGGATATGTAGTTCTTTTAACAAGTAATCATATAAATTTCCATCTGTATGACCAGTTTCAGATCATGTCACAGATGAAACGTTAAAAGCAAGCACTGGCAGATGGATGGAAGCTAAGTTTTTACCTTCCTTGATAAAACTTTAAGGATATCTAGCCTCTCCTATATTGAACAAAAATCACAGAATAGAAGTCTTAAGCCTGCTAGGTCTCAGAAATGCACCATCAAGTAAGTCCCGGTCTACCGCTTCACACCAAATGCAACTCGATTAGAACTAAGAGCACATAACTAGACAAATATAAAATAAAGAAAAAGGATCCCAAGAAAGGAAAGTGAATTGGAGTTATTCAGAGATAGATGAAGTCATGACTCCTGAGGAAAACAAAAGATCACTCCATGCCACAAAGATGTCACAACAGATATGAGAAATCGCCCTATGCTCGATGTCACAAGACTATCAGAATCCATTGATGCTGTTGTAAAGGCTCAAGTCTAGCTTAATACACTTCTTCTACGCTACTTCAGCAACTGAAAATTTATGCAATCCCATCTTTTGTTACCTTCTTTGATACATGTGTAGTTTATTCAATACTGTGTAGCCAAAGTTAAACTGTTCTAAATCAAGGAAAAGTCAAGTCTAGCATTTTATAGTCTACCTCAAAAGTTAATACATAGTCTCCACACTAAATGCTTGGTAGAAAATGTTTGTTAAAGCATTCATAATGGCTGTGCAACTTCAAATAGTAGTTCACAGCTTGTGTGCTATTGGAAGAGTGTATTTTTTGTTACCATGTAAGATGAAATCATTACCTTGTTTCTGCGAATAGCAATGCACTAAATAAAACTTCAACACCATCTAATATAGTAAAAAATTGCACCAATGAATAACATAACAGTAGTGAGTCATACCATTGAATATATTCACTTGACTACCTTATAAGTGCTATGAATACAAGAAATTGACTTGATTGATAACATGATTAGTGAATCTCTTATTATCCCTCTTTGGAGCAATGGAATCAATTTCATCAAAAAAGATAAGGCAAGGAACTACAGCTATTGCCTTTGAGGATATATCCAAAACCTGTATTTTCTAATTGTCATTACTCTCAAATATTCAAAATTTCTCCCTTTTGTTGACAAAATCAATGCCATCAATTTGCAAAATAGAAAACCCAGTAGACATTTGATCACCAATTCCAAATTTTTAGTAAAGAAAAATCTTCAAATATTTTACATCTTTAATCTTTCTCTTAAACAAATGATCATAGACGATCCTCTCATTCATGTGTTAGAAACTCATCAACCACTTTAACTTGGCCTTTTTAGTGGTTATGGGAGGATCCTCATTGCTGCCGCTAGTTATCCTATTTCGACTGCTAGCATACTTGAAGAGACTCTATTAAATGCATACAAAAGCAACAGAAGCAAGCATAAAAATGTGAAAATTTTGGAATTAACAAAGTATAATACCATATTGCACAATGGAATTCAATCAGCATCAATGTAGTTGAAAAAATAAGCCTCTTGTCACGCCCCGATCCTCGAACGCGTGCCAATCCCTCACCTGGTCGATATAATAGCGACGTCCCAAGATGCATCACTAACCCTGTCTTTTTAATACGCACATGCAGAAGCATATAATAAATCCCCAAACATGAAAACAATGGGATAGAAAGTAGGGTTATAATTTTTCACAACTGAAAACTATAACCACACTTTATACACGACAAACCATATAGTATATATATCATCATACTATTTACAGAAGTTTGATCTATCATACATCAGTCTTAAGGTTTGCAAAATAGGATAAGGTCTCAGTCCTCATCCAGGTCGTACCCGGGATCATCTTGATCCTCCTCTGATTCTTCTTCACTGAGCTCATTTTCTTCCAGCTCATCTTCTTCTTCTTCAGGTTCGTCCTCGGCTTCAGCCGCCGGTTCATCTACAGGCTCCTCCTCCATAGGCTCACCCTCCTCTTGCTCCACGATCTCATTGTCCTCTCCATTCCAATGGTCGTTGTCGACTGAATACACAGGAGTACGAGCTTCGTCCTCAAGTTTAGGGTTCTTAACATCTACTACTGCTACTATTGGCCCATCCTTATGATATGATGTACCCTCTCCAAATGCCTCTTCCAGTACATACTGAGGCACATCCTCTTCAGGTATGAGACCCTCTCTTCGCCCATCGAAGTACTCACGGTACCATGACCGATACTCACGAGGTCTCAGGTCTTCTATACCCACGTCAACCCAGACGGTCGACTTATCAGTGCGTACTCTAATCCTTTTGAGTGAGGGTGTATGTGGAAGCGGTATTCTATCTCGCTCATCTCCTGGGGAATACCAAAATGCATGGTAGGACGAGGAGGTGGAGGTGCTGCCATCTAGGTGCCTGAAATGGTTATTTAATAACCAGTGAGACAACGTCTTAGCGAGTTTTACCCCCTAAAACCCGCTTAGTAAACCAATACACTTGAGTTGCCTAAGCATACACGAGTCAGAAGACTTACCTTGGCCTCATATTCCACTAGCATATTAGCTCAATAGGCACCCAAATAATCACATCACAGATCAATATCTCGATCAATTGACATAGTCGATGACATGTCAGTCGGACCATCTCTAGGTCATTTCATTCCATACTATAAAACCACTAATAGTACACTTAGTCATAGAGCTACATTAATGCTCTCGAGCACCGTTTTCGCCAAGGTGACGTATGTAATAGATAGTTACGTGCATTCTTTAAGGCGCCATTTTCACTAGTGACATCCTTAATCACCGAACCACGTAGTCCATAAATCACGTACATTCTTTCTCTTTGGCACCGTTTTCGCCAACGTGATGTATACAATAAACAATTACGTGCGTTCTTTAAGACACCGTTTTCGCCACTGATATCCTTAATCACCAAACCATGTATGTCCATAATGATGTATGTAATAGACCGTTACGTGCGTTCTTTAAGGCGCCGTTTTCGCCAGTGATATCCTAAATCACCGAACCATGTAGGTCCATAACATCATACCTGATTGGTCTTAGCCAAGAGTATTTCCCATTTCACTCTCACAATTCTCTCTACTTTAGCCCATCAAAGCATTATTGGCACTAAATAATATACTCGGCCATCCACCAATCAATCACTCAATTTCCATTCAATTTAGAATAAATTCTTGAAATATCACAACCAATTCAATTCAGCACAACGTAGAGCTCAAATAAATAAATGGACTGCACCACGACAATCAGCATAAAATTTTGGTTGTCGGCTATCCCAGCCTAATTTCGGAAAAATAAATAAATAATTCATTAATTTTGAAAATTAATAAATAAATACTAAAAATCCAATTTAGGCCTGTATTGCTTGATTCGAGCCCTAGAGGGGTCGGGAAAAATCCCGAGATGCATTCAATAAGTACTATAGACTATCCTTTAACTAAATGCACTGACCATATTCCTAACATTCATCGCAATTAATTAATAATCACTAATATACTCTAATCTAACCACCTAATCCTACTTAATTAACACTAATCAATCCCTAAGCATAATTAGGCAAACTAAGTAGGATTTAGTGAGCTAAACTCACCCGTTTAACGATCAGCTAGGATCGAAATGTCGAGAACGCCGCGGGGGACGTTTAACTCCAAAGCAGGCCTAGGGTACGCGGCCTAGAACCACCTCAAAACGGCCACGCAAGCCTGCTGGAAACACACTCGGTGGGTTGCTATTTTTGCTGCAAAACAAAGGGAAAAAGGTTAGTTGGTGACGGCAAAAGGGTCGGGGATGGTAGGCGGTGGTTCGATGAGGCACACGGCAGCTCCGGCAGCTCCCACAGCCGCTCATGGTGGCTGGACAGAGGCCAAATGGAAGTTGGACCGTGAGCAGGGGCGAACAGTGTGCAGTGGCGCGTGGCCAGGCCTGCGCGCGTGAGGCGGCAGCAATTTGGGCAGTGTACGGCAACGGTTGCTGCTCCTCTAGGCGACGCCGATTACTGCCCTTTCCTTCTGCTGGTGCTGGTCGCGAATAGAGAGGGAGAGAGAGAGATTTGGGCCGGTTGGGGTGAGAGAGAGAGAGAGAGAGAGAGAGAGAGAGAGAGGATAAGAGTGAGGGGGATGGAAGGCTCCACTTAGTTTAATATTTCCACAAATATCTTCCTAAACTCAATCTTGACCAAGTGTTAACCCTTGGTTCACAACGGGCCACCAAGGCACTCCCTCATAACCTTTCAAATGGTCCAAAATGCTAGGGGAGAGGGGGCACATGGATTTCATAACAAATGGCTTCAATTGGACTTAAATTCTCTCTTGAATTAATCCCAAATGACCTCCATAAATTCAATCGATCACCCATTGATCATCTCTACATTTTTCCTCACTCAAGAATCCATCTTGCATCTCAATTTTGCCATCAAAAACAACCTTAAGCTTTTTCTACACAAAAACGACCTGGCGACGACTTTTTTCCAAAAAGTTTTAGGTGTCAGAAAAATCTTCTAAGACTAAGTCGACACTCCTAGAATTTATTGTGACATGATAGAAACTTCAATTTCTGAAATTGGACTTGAATTCACAGTTAATTTCTATTCGACGCGTTTTTAACGTGACCTAGGCTACCGGGTAACTTTCAAACAATTTTAGTGCAAATGACCCGTGGTCGATTTTCTTCGAGCCATTATGAACCCACTCGATCCATTGGTGACTCTCGGTTGTCGTGAAAATCCCGAAGATTCAAATACGGACACAGGGTACCAAAACAATAAGAAAATCAGTTTAGGGCTGGTCGACGAGAATTTTCCAATTTAGTGGTGTCACCCACGATTAGCCACACATCTTTGTCGAACCAGTCTATCTCTTATTTCAAATTGATTTTTAACTGTGCCGTAATAGCCTCTAAAGTTGGACATGGTCGAGAAGCCAATTCCTAATCGAGTTCTCAAGTCTATTTGTCTTAAAATTCTTAATGATTTACCCGGATAGTCTAGTTATCTCGATAATGATCAGTTTTGAGAATAGCCCTATAGAGAGTCAATAAAATGCCCGATTTATTCAGTAGAAAACGGAGTTGAAATTCTAGGATGTCACACCTCTTATAGCTTGCTTAGTAGTACCAATGTACTTATTCAACAGCTTAGCCTTCACTGATATGGATTGAAGAGAACAAGTTGCTGCTACAGCACCAACAATGTGTCTTGCCAAAGCCTAGATGTCCATTTAAAAGAACATTTGACCATGGCCTTACAGGAGCTTGCCTGAAAACATTTTATTAGCAAATATAAGAATGATAGACATGGAGATGAAATAGGTTTATTTAACAAGTTAACAATGACCACATTTTAGCAGAGTGAGATAGAGAGAGAGCAAGATGAGGAAAGGTGTAATAAGTCACCAGAAAGAATAAACGAAAGCTACAGCTGAGACACAACCAATGCAGTTATACAAGCTTTCTTGAACAAAATCCATGCATAATTTAGCTCACTCGCAAGAATGCATTGGGGAAACAATGGTAAGTGGTTAAGCCCCACAATCTCAGGTAATCCCATCATCTTAGTGAAGATTCTATAGAGCCTAACCATACGCTCCCTTCACTAGATTGTCAATCTAGCAAAAAAGGTTTAGATAGCTTATCATCAAAAGATGACTTTGACCTTACATGGAAAGTCAAGCACTTCATGGAAGACAGACACTTGAGAACCTACTACATAGATTAGTATTGCTCATCTAGATACTCGATCAGGAAAGACACTCATAAAACAATAATAGGATCCTCGCACATGTTGAGTATGAGGAACAACTCCTTTTTCTAACAAAATAACAAAATCCTCATCCAACAAGATAAGGTGAATTAAGCGATCAAATAGCATGAAGTATGTGGGACGCACACTCAAGAACATAGAGGAAGTCACGGACCTTCCAAGTTTCAGTCCCCTAAATGTCTACTATTTGACTAACTTACCAAGGTCTATAAAATAAATTATGTACTTTGATTAACCTAATTATTAATACAGAGAATAAGTACATTAAGCCATTGAATGCCTAAGCAGAATAGGACTGTTAGCCTGAAAAAGTTTGCCCAGCAAACAACTTTAAGTTGCTCATATAGATCCCCCACCTTTACACCTGAAGACATTTCAGCATGAATAGTTGACAGCATTCTAGGAATCTTGATAAATAGATAAAGAAAGCTAATAATTATTGCTGGAGAACTAGAACTTCAACTTTAAGAATGGGAACACTTGAAAATTGTAACTATAACAATTCGCATAAGATGTGGAGTAAAGTTGATAGTGATCTTTGGTTGTGCAGCATCAAATAATTCCAGTTATATAAGATTATACAAAAGGGAGCAACCCAGGTTTTGCATTTGCCTAACTTAATTCATCTAGGAGTCAGAATCATCAAATTCCTAGACCAACCGAAAATTAGCAAAGGAAAAAGAAATACATATCATCACCACAACAAATAAGAATTCAAGAATGTAAATGCCTTATCGGGCAAAAAATAAATCTCCCCATGTTTTTCCTCGAATTCAAATTTAGATTAGTTCTTCCTAACACGCATGACCAAGGTGAAACGAGACAAAACAGAAAGACCATATATCAACTAAAAACTAGTGCACAACATAAAAGTGAAAACTCAAACCCAAGAAGTTCTCAATCAAAATTGTTTTACATGGCAAGCTTGTTTTAATGCAGTAAATCATACTAAACCTAACCAAAATCACTTGTCATCTAACCCTTGCTAGCTTGATTCAAGTTGCAAAACTAAAGAATATTGTCCTACAACAACCTTCGAATTTTTTCAAGTTCACATAAGTGCGATATTACTACCCTCCAGGCTGTCACAAATTAACATGTCTTCCCAATATATAGCCTTAAGCCAGTAACAAAAACCACAGCAACAGTAATTCAACAACAAATGACCTACCCCAAATTGACATAGTAAACAACTTGAAACAAACAGGGACCTCCAAG
Organism: Eucalyptus pauciflora; assembly: GCA_007663325.1. NCBI lineage: Eukaryota > Viridiplantae > Streptophyta > Magnoliopsida > Myrtales > Myrtaceae > Eucalyptus > Eucalyptus pauciflora. Next base: position 3,430,377 of record VMYD01000006.1, on the reverse strand, counting down.
TTCCCAAAAAATTCCGACTTACCTACGTGATTGTTACTTGGTCCCTTAAGAATTGTAGATCAGTAACAAGAACTTCTAAACTTTGCTTTAGCATTTTCTAGATTCTTTTGTAGAAGAGTTATGGCCTACAACATGAATTAATGCAATCAATAAGATACTTGATATCATTATTGGAGATAAAGTGACATTGCTTTAACTCAAGTACCTCTTTGCATGAATACTCCAACATAACATTTGCTCCAAGCCATAAACATACCAAATCAGTATATGTTTGATGTGAGCTTGTGAATATATGCCTTCAGACACTTCAAAATCAGCGAGCAGTGCCTGCATCCACAATAAAGAGCCATGAAAACCGATCAGTTTGGTACCTATTATTATCTTCTGCGTCTAAGAAGTTTTGATGGTCTTAGGTATTAAAGCCCAATACAGTAATCCCACCCCATTTTGCTTTTTAATAGGACCTTCAAACATCATAGCATAATATTACTAGCGATATTCAGGTGTCCAAATCTAAAACCACCGCACAATTATTGTGATCACATGGGCTCTTCAAAGCACTAGCTCAGATTGTTAGGAACATTGCTTCCAGAAGTGCATTTGCAAAGGAAAAAAGACGATCAAATATTCCATATTTAGTCAAGTGCACCAAAAGTAGTTCCTAGTATGGCAAGAATAAGACTACCATATCCTCTACCTGCTTTGTTAAGATAAAAAGGACTGATATGATCAGCTAAGAGAACATCGACGAGCAAGAAGACATTTTAACATGCAAATTTTCTAGCATGATAAGATTATGATAAAATTTTAGTTCACATCATAAATGAAAGATGATTGATAGAATGTCAAGGATTCCTTATGAAAACGAGAACCTATAGTGTAAAAAAATTGATGTTTTAATGACAGTAAAAAGAACTTAAGGGGATAGAATGAGAAAGAACTCCGCATTGGAAAAACACTTAGTTAAAATACATGCACCAAGAAGCTTTCATCTTGAATTTCAATCTTAAATACTAGTTCTAAGGCTATGGTTCAATCTTTCAATGGTATAGACACATGCTCATTGCATACACATAATCACATGCTCCATCATAGGTCACTTTGCTATAGCACATCCAACCACTCCTCTAGGGCTCAAAGAAAATTTCAGATCCAACCAGTGAGCTATCTGAGTAAGGACTTGCAGATTGGAGAAGTGAATGTCGAAATATGGGAGGGTCACCTTGGTATAAAGCACCCTTTCCGATTAGCCAACCTGCTTAAGTCATTAAGCAGGTTCCTAATTGAGTATAAAAAAAAACTAGAGCCTAAAAAAGAGGACATCTTTGTGGCCGAATGGAGTGGTGAGGTGAAGTAATTGTTGCATCAAGGTGGCCCAATTTGAAATGATTGATCAATTCAAATCTTGGATTTTCATATTGAGAGAGCACACCTTATTTATGTAATATCAAAGAGTTAAAGGTTGTAGCCTATTTGAGGTAGAAAACCTCAGTGCATAGATAGATGGAGGCAGGACATAGTACTACTTGTGCGCTTTGTCTGTGTTTTGGTAGAGAGGCTGAGATGCCTAGCTACCTCATAGTTGATTTTTTGAAAGACTAATGGTGCGGAATAAATCTAACAGATTCTTGTGCACTATAGAGATATGCAAAATAATAGCATGCAAGCAGGAAACTTTGTTGATGGCAGAAAGTACTAGAATGTACAATTTACCACTTGCATGGAGACTGGTGACCAGACAAGAACAAGATTGTCGAACAGACAAGTTAGCTGGTGTGAAAGAGACAGGGAAGGACTGTCCAAAGAAGGCAAGGGCTATTAGCTTAGCTGCTTACAAGATGAAAACCACATGGGACCATTCGACACAACAGGTTTTCCACAAGTGATTGCCTTGGGAGTGTTTAAAAGTAGCCGATATACAAAAAGAAAAAAAAAGGATGCATACAAATTGATACTAGCTATAGCAAAGTCAATAAGAATCCTTAGGTCACCCACTTATTATGTTGCCATTGGACTAAATCTCCTCGGGACATGGATCTGTCAAAGAGCCAAAGATAAGATGGTGACCACAGAATTGAGTCATATCCAATCCAAATCTCAACATTTTTGTTAGTTGAGAAATAAAAGTAAGAGAGCCTTTCAATCTTGCATTGAGGGAAAATGGCTTTAAACTTCACATTATGATTTACTCTTTGTACTATTAATTTCTTACCTCGACTTTGTTAGATTCACTCTAGTTTAACTAACTCTGTTAAAAGGTTTGCTCCCACTTGGTGTGTTAGCAATTAAACTATTGCTTTCCAAAGAATATTACAATAGGAAGGAAGCATTGTCTTATTCGAATGAAAGGACACATGAAAGTTGGTACCACCAACTCTAAGCTCCCTTAAGTGTTTAGTGAAAAATTGAAAACAGCCAATATGAAACAGTTAAAAAAAAAGAGAAAACAAAAGAACTCCTGAATTAGAAATATTTCCACCTTTCTTTTGTCACTTTTTTTAAACAAAAGAACTCCTGAACTCCACAAGAATGCATCAGGGGAACAATGGTAGGCAGTTAAACCCCACAATCTCAAGTAATCCCATCATCTTATTGAAATTTTGTAGAGTCTGACCACAAGCTCCCTTCACTACATTGTCGATTTGCAAAAAAGGTTTAGTCAGCTCACCACCATAAGATAACTCTAATGTTACATGGAAAGTAAAGCATTCAATGGAAAACATACACTTGGGAACCTACAATAGAGATTAGTATTGCTCGTCTAGATACTCAATTAGGAAAGACACTCATAAAACAATATCTAGATATGGGTGAAATAAATTATGTACTTTGATTAAGCTAATTATGAGTATTGAAAAATACTTCAGCAAACAAAAGCTAAGGTTAATGCTCAATACATTAAGCCATTGAATGCCTAAGAGGAATAGGACTATTGGCCAAACAAATTTTGGCCAGCAAACAACTTTAAGTTGCTCATATAGATCCCCACCATTACACCCAAAGACATTTCAGCAACAACAGTTGACTGCATTCTAGGACTTTACATAAATAGATGAAAAAAGTTAATAATTATGGCCAAAGAAGCAGAACTTCTACTTTAAGAATGTGAATGCTTGAAAATTGCAACTATAACCATTGGCATCAGTTGTGGAGCAAAGCTGACAGTGATCTTTGATTGTGCAGCATTAGATAATCCCAATTCAATCTTTGGAACCACAGGAAACAAAAATTATACAAAAGAGATCAACCGAGATTATTGTATTTGCCTTCTTTAATTCATCAATGAGTCAGAGTTATCAAATTCTCAAACCTAACTCAAAACAGCAAAGGAGTCAGAAGTCATCGGCACAACAAATAAGAATTCAAGAAGGTAAATGCCTTATTAGGTGATTTGCAACATCTTCCCCAACTGTGTTTGGTAATTTAAGATGCAAGGGAATGAACAAATCGCAAACAACTAGACAAACATAATATAAGTGCAGAAGTAACCAGAAAAGCACCTTCAATTCTTTCGAAAGGAAATAACTTAATCATTCATACTGCATAAAAGGTATCGACAATTCACTCTTTTGCTAACCAAGCATTAATTCCTTTATTTCATTCCTCACAAATCATGATTGTTCTACAGTGAAATTGAGAAAACACTACATAAGGTATGACTAGTACTCTCAACCATCTTTGCCTTTTAACAAAACCTAGCATTTGTTAGTATCTTCAATGTGCTTACTATCTAAGCAAGTTATGTGCTGCGAAGCATGTCAACCCCAACATCATGCTGATGCGCAACATAAACTAGTTAAGCATCACCACTGTGGAGGCAAGTGAAAGTACTGCATGTTCATGACATGCAAAAAAGGAATTTTCTCATAGATAACAGGATGAACGAATACAAGCGGTGGTTCCATAACTAAGATGAAAGCTTAGCTAAAAGAAAACTCACAAAATAGGACGTAGCAAAAAACGAACTCTAGTTCTATGGACTTACCATCATCGACTATCTTTGCCAATCAAATCATACATACCCTATCCATCTCTATTGAGCTTCAGGCAGTCAATGATGATGAGTTCACAAGATTTTGGCACACCCAAAACTAAAACGATCAACATCTGTTGATGCCGTTGAAGAGGCTCAAGACCAGTTTAATACACTTCTTGTAAGCTACTTCAACAACTAAAAAGTAATTCAAGCAATCCTGCCGTGTGTTTCCTTATTTGATACATATGTAGTTTATCCAATATTGTGTATCCGAAGTTAAACACTTCTAAATCAAGGAAAAGTCATGTCCAGCATTTAATAGTCTGCCTTGAAGGTTATTACGTAGTCTCCATATTAAATGCTTCATAGAAATTTTTTTGGCAAAGCATTCATAATGGCCATGCAATTTCCAACAACAGTTTACAATTAGTGTGCTATGGAAAGAGAGTACTTTTTGTTACCATGTAAGATGAAATTATTACCTTGTCCCCGCTACCACAAACACACTGCTTAAAACTTCAACACCATTTGATTCAATCTAAATTTGCACCAATGAATAACATACTATTAGTGAGTCATACCATCAACTATATTTCACATGACCACTTTATAGGTGTCATTGAATGCAAGAAATTAACTAATTGATGACAGGGTCAGTGACCTCCGTATTATCATGCCTCCTCATCAGCACAATGGAATCAAATTCATGAAAAAAGAGAAGTTAAGGTTCTATAGTTGTTGCCTTCCAGAATATATCCAAACCTGTAATTTTAAAATTGTCAGTACTCTCAAATATTCAAAATTTCTCAAGTTTGTTCACAAAATCAATGTTGCCAATGTGCTGAACAGATGATCTAGTAGACATTTGATCATAAATTTCAAATTTCTAGTAGAGAAAAACTTCAAATATCTTACATCTTAATCTTTCTTTTAATCTTCATAGAGGATTCTCTCATTCATGCGTGAGAAAACTCAAGAACCATTTTAACTTGGCCTCTTCATTGGTTATGGGAGAATCCTCATTACTGTTGTTTAAAATAATATAATTAGAACATCTTGGCTGCAGTGGTAGGATCCTCATTGCTACTGCTAGTTATCCTATTTCAACTGATGGCATAGATGAAGGGACCTCTATTAAATGCATACAAAAGCAAAAGAAGAAAGCACAAAATTGTGAAATATATGGAAATAACAAAGTTCATTACAAGATTGCATAATAGAACTCAATAAACATCCGCATAGTTGAAAAGAAGCCTCTTACAGCTTGCTAAAAAGTACCAATGTACTTATCCATAGCTCACCCTTTTACTAATATGGATTGAAGAGAACAAGTCATTGTTGTAGCACCAACAATACTTATTGCCAAAGCCTAGACGTCCATGTAAAAGAACATTTCACCACGGTCCTGGAGGAGCTTGTGCAAAAATGTTTTATCAGCAAATGTAAAAATGATAGACAGAAAGATCAAACATGTTTATTTAACAAGTTAACAGTAACCACATTATAAGCACAAAAAGAGAGAGAGAGAGACGAGGAAAGGTGCAATAAGTTAGCTACAAGAATTAACAAAATCTAGTCTTCAACGACACAAAGGTCCTCTTTCCTAACACCAGAAATTGCATAATGCACAACTCAATGCAGCTAAACCTTGTCTTCAAAGAAATAGTGGTTTTACCATATAGACAAGTTTACTCCAATATCAATTGTCTCACAGCATGAATTTCACGCATAAATGGCTAACTACTAGAATGAAGAAAGATAGTTCACAAATCACACCGTGACTCAAGACTTGAAGCTTCTCCACTTCAGTTTAGAAGTAACTAGAAAAACACCTCCAATTGTTCGTGAAGGAAATAACTAAATCACTCATATTGCCTAATAGGTATCAACGATTCACTCTTCCGCTTACCAAGCAATAATAACTTTATTTCAGTACTCATAAATCAAGATTGTTCTTTACTGATATTAAAAACACTCCATAAGGTGAGACCAATACTCTCAAGTCTCAACCACCTCAGCCTTACAACAAAACCTAGCATTTGTTAACATCTTTAGTGTGCTTACTATCTAAAAGTTCCCTTCCACTTTATCCATTTTTTTCTAGGGAAAACAAATGTCGTGGAGCATGTCAATCCCGACGTTATGCTGGTGTGCAACATAAACCAGCTAAGTATCACTGTCGTCAAGTCGAGGCAAATCAAAGTATCACCCATTCATGATACATGAAAGAGGATTTTCCCTCAGAGACAATAGGATGAATGAATGCAAGAGGTGGTTCCAGAACCAAGATGAAATGTTAGCTGAAGGAAAACTCACTAAACAAGACACAACAAAAAACGAACTCTAGTTCTATGGACTTACCATCATCAACAATTTTTGCCAATCAAATGATACATATCTTATCCATCTCTATTGAACCTCGGGCAATCACGGACCGAGAGTCGACAAGATTTTGGCACACCCGGAACCCTCTCCAATGATTCACATCGAAGGAACCTCAAACGTTTCAGATTCTGTAGATTAGAAAGATCATATTCGTTTAAGCTTTTGATTGAATTGCATTCCTAAATATACAAACCCTGCAATGATTTCAATTCTCCCAAACCCTGAATCTTAGTTAGCAGAGGCAATCGGTGCAGGTACAAACGCCGGATCTCCTTCAAACCAGGCAGAACGGGCAGCGTCTTGAGCAATGGACAGTCGATCATCTGCAATTCATTGAATTTCCGTAGCTCTCCAAGCACCTCGAATCAAATCTCTCTTAGCGAATATCTACAAATATACAACGTCCACAAATTCTCCAAGTTGGAAAAGATTGACCAATCTATTGGTCACTGGACATTGCATAACGACAAAGTTTGAAGGCTGGATGGGAGCCCGAAAAGAGATTGGGGCTCGGCACAACTTATGTTGAGGTGTTGTAGCTGAGATAGGGAATTGAAATCGGTTGGAGGCAAGGCCATTTTTCCAACGCGGAGTGCCATTCGTTCCAGAGCAAGTAGTCTCACGATCCCCTCCGTGTTGGGTTCTTCAATCGAATATCCAATTATCTTAAGGTCAACTAAATTGGTTAGGTGTGAGCAGTCGGGGATCGTGGTCAGCGAATTCGATGTAAGGGTTAAAAAAATTAGACTCTTGGGAAGCTCCGGCAATTCTTGGATTGAATCACACAACAATAACCAAAGTGTTCGGAGATTTGTAAGCTGATTGATCGTTGTGGGCAATCCACTAAAGCGACCTTTGGATAAGTATAGATATTTCAATGAGGATAGTGCCCCGATTTCACTTGGAATTTCCCCCACCAGATGTTCAGTGCAGACATTTAACTTTTCTAGATTTTCCAACATTCCTATGGTTTTCGGAAGTTCACTTATGCAACTATCATCGAGATTTAGTACCTTCAACTTTTTGAGATTTCCAATACAATCAGGTAAGCTCCCGATTCTTGAATGTCTCAAATCCAACTTGACCAATGATTGGAGACTCCCAATCGAGTCTGGTAGCTTTTCTAGATAGGAATTTCGAATGCATAAAACTTTCAACCTTTGAAGATGTCCAATAGAATGAGGTAATTCACTGATTTTTAGATATCGAACATCTAGCTCAAGTAATGAGTCCAATTGTCTAATAGAGTCGGGAAGCTTTTGAAGTTCCTTGCATGGCAAGATTAGAGACTTCACCTTTGCTAAATTGCCAATCGAGCGAGGCTTCATTGAGGGTGTCCGATCTATTCTTAGCACTGTCAAAGATTTTAGACCGCCGATGGACTCCGATGGCGACTCAATAGCTTCACTCTTTATCTCTAGGTAATTAAGACGTTGTAGATTGCCGACGGACTTGTCAATCTTTCTTAGTTGAACGCGTCTAAGAATCAATTTCTCTAGCTGTGAGATTGTGGAGAACTTGGGCATCTTTTTAAGGAATGGACAGTCCTCGAGTTGTAGGATTTTCAATTGTTCTGCTACCTATAAAGTAATTGAGTAGACACTCAGAAAAGAGGAAGAGTAAATATAATGCAAAATGATGTCATGAGATCATACCATGATTTGACACCATCCTCCCCAATCTTTAGTAACGTTATTCCCAGATAACATGAGAATCGTTAAGTTCTTCAACCCAAAGTTGCTAGCTCGGAATTTTGAAGGGCAATTGCTCCAAGAGAGCCATGTCAAATTAAAGAAAACATTCTTAAAGTCTCCTTCAAAATTTCCATGGTCCAATTGAAGGAACCTAAGGTTGACCAAGCCCATAAATTGCTTGCGCTTAAATCTGTACGTCTTATTTGGGCTAGGTGTACCAAGATTGAGTGCCACTATGTCTTTGGTTCCCTGGAAAACAAAAGTAGCAACCAATGAGTACATATGTCACTTTGACTTGAAATTAGATAAAAAGGTGGTGACGCTAATGGATGCATTGGAAAACATTTAGAGGTCAAGATTACCGTTTCTGTCTGCACTACATGGAAGGCATCCTTGGGAGACCACAATCTGCTACCCTTCATATGGATTTCGCCACTTTCTGGATGGACGATACTCCTTCCAAGGTCTCTAAGTTGGTCGTGCATCCATAGTTTATTATCAATTGATATTTTTATTAGAGACATATGTTTGAGGATATTGACCTCACTTTCGGTCAGATACCCAAAAATTGCATCCCAATATTTAACTGCAGTTGTTTTCTCTTTGTTGAAGCAGAAACATGCGATATCAAGATAAATTTGTTGTTGATTAAGCTCCAATGCTTCGTAGCTTATCATTAGCTTCTTCTTGACATCCTCATTCATCACCTTCTTTAACTTACATAGGGCATCTTCCCATGTTCTTCGGCATTTTCCGCGAAGTGTGGAACCTACAACGTCAAGAGCCAACGGAAGTCCTCCAAGTGTATTGATTAGCTTATTTGCAATATCCATGTAATCAGTTGGAGGCTTGGCACATCCCACGGCACGCTCACAAAAAAGTTGAAAAGCATCATGCGAATTCATCTCTGGCATATTGTAGAATGAAAATTGTCCACTAATAGAGGCTAGGACATTGGCATCCTCACCTTCCTTTACTAGGAATTCAATATTCCTAGTTGTTATGATGATTCTACTACCTCGACCAAACCAGTTGGGTTCACTAGCAAGTCTCATGATTTGGTCTTGATTGTCGACGTCATCAAGAACAATGAGAACTTTCTTGTCATGAAATCTCATCTTGATCATGTCAGCCCCTTCATCAATAAAGGATAGGTTTGTGCAACTCAAATGGAAAATGTCGGACAACAATTTCTTTTGTAAGTTTATTATATCATGAGTCCGAACATCCTTAAGAAAGCAGCAATATCTTTGAAACTGAGGGGAGATTTGTCTGAAGACAGCCTCAGCTAGTGTCGTCTTTCCAATGCCACCCATACCATAAATCACGATAAACCGTACATCAAAAGCATCTAGATCTAACCGCTTCATAATCTGTGACATCCCGATTTTTGGGTTCTGATTTCGATTAGATAAATTGGGCTTTTGATCGACGTGGCTATAGTGTTTTTCTCTGAGTTGGCCACTCACGAGATAACTAGACTAGTTGGGTAAGCTATTAAGGACTCTAAGACAAATAGACTTGAGAATTCGACCATGAATCGACTTCTCGACCGTGCTCATCTTTAGAGATCATTGCGGCACAGTATAAAATCGATTCGAAATCAGAGATAGGCTGGTTCGACAGAGATGTTTGGCCAATCGTGGGTGACACCACTAAATTGGAAAATTCTCGTCGACCGACACTAGACTGATTTTCTTATTGTTTTGGTACCCTGTGTCCGTATTTGAATCATTGAGATTTTCACGACAACCGAGAGTTGCCAATGGGTCGAGTGGGTTCATCGTGGCTCGAAGAAAATCGACCACGGGTCATTTGTCCTAAAAAGTTCTGAAAACTACCCAGTAGCCTAGGTCACGCTCAAAACGCGTCTGAGTGAAATTAACCGCCAATCTAAGTCCGATTTCAGAAATTGAAAGTTCTATCATGTCACAGGTCATATAAGGAACGTTGGCTCAGTCTCAGAAGATTTTTCGGAGATCCTGAGATATTTTCGGAAAATCGGTTCGAACGCCGCGGAAAATCAATGGAAATTCGGATTGGCCGAATTGAAGAGAATTTTGACTATCAAACCGAACTATATGACGAAGGGGACTTGCAGGAATGGTATGGACTTTTTCTACATCAAAATCAGACGTCGAAGTTGGGAAATTATTGAAGAAATTGAAGACCAAAATTTGGGAAATTCGGAATTGGCAAGGGCAGCGATATTTTGGCATCATTTTGGATGATTTTGTGGATTTAATTGGTTAGAAAGTAAAAGGGAACATTAGGATATTTTTGAGGGCTTTTGGGGGGACAAGCATTTAAGAGAAGAGATGTTTGTGTTGATCTTTTCTTTGGCTTGTTGAGCACGCTTAAATTGCTGGCCTCCGTCTCCTCGCGGACGACCCCTGCCTCATCCGAATATTAATCTTGCTTTTGCTTTCTTGAAAACTCATCTCCTTCGAAGGCCCCAACCCCACCGAGAATTCCTCCAAGCTGCGTGTCTCACTGGTCAATAGCAAGCTCACAAGAGCTCCTTCGTTGACCTCTTGAAGTCGTGGCCACCGAAGTAGCTGCCAAGCCCAGCAGCAGTTGAGCTGCTTCCTCCACGCGTCCAAGCAGCATCCGAAGCCGCGAGATACCGAAGCAAAGCCGAAGCCGCTTCCGTTCGTGATTTCAGCCACGGGGTCAACAACGAAGCTGTTGCCCTCACGCCTGCGGATCCATCAAAGAAGACCGAAGTCCCGCCCCACCGAACCTTCATCCGCTGCCACGCCCGTGAAGATCAAATTCCACGAAGCCCATGCCCACGCGTCCTCTGCCCCTCACGCTGTTTCCCCACTGAGCGAGTTTGCCAGCCCAAATCCCCAAGCCCAGTCAACCATCGAACCAACAGAAGCCGTCCGTTGACTCGTGCTTCTCTCTCGCGCGGACGGTGCCGAACGAAGCAGCTCTCCACAATGCTTCGTCGCCAGCTGCCACGTTGAAGCTCCTCTCCCTGTTCGAGCATCGTCGGTGCTGTCTTCAGTCACGGGCGTCCCAACCCAGCGAAGCCCAGCACTTTCAGTCAATTGGGCTATGTGAAATTGATCAAGCAGACCGCAAGCCCAGCTATCCAGTGAATTTCTTTTGGGCCCAATTCAAGCTGAATTTCAGCCCATTTTCAGTTTAAATTTCGAGTCCAGCAAGCCGCAAGCCCAGCTATCCAGTGAATTTCTTTTGGGCCCAATTCAAGCTGAATTTCAGCCCATTTTCAGTTTAAATTTCGAGTCCAGCAAGCCGCAAGCCCAATTGAGTTCAGCCCAGTTCAAAGGAAGCCCAACCTTGCTGAGATTTGTTGGGCCCGAGTCCGCCGGTGTCGCCGAAAATCCGATTTCGGCCGCCGTCGCGTCACCGTTGCGGTGATTCGGTCTCCGCTTTTGCCAAGTGAGTTTTACTCACTAATGCTTTCTTAGTTTGTTAATTATACTTAGGGTTAGTTAGATTTAAATTAAATGCAATTAGGTGGTTAGATTAATTTAGATAAATTAAATTAGAGACTTATTGATGCATGTTAGGTGGTTAGAAATAGACATTAGCTAGTAGACATGCCATGTTATTTATTGAACGAGTCTCGGTAATTTTCCAGGCTCGTCTCGGCTTCCAATAAGGCATTATGGGCCTAAATTTGATTTTTAATAATTATTTATTTAATTTTCGAAATTAATTATTTAATTATTTATTTTTCCGGAAATTCAACCGGGTTCGTGCTGATTGTCGTGGTGCAGTCCGTTTATTTATATGAGCTCTACGTGGTATGAAATTGATTTAAATTGTGAATTTTAGGACGTGTTCCTAATTGTTTGATTTCAATTACGTGATGGGAAAATGTTTGGGTATCGATTGTCAGTACCGACGGCGGAGTGGTGAATCAGTGTGGCATCTAAAAGGGTACGTGGGCTCGGTGACTTGATGCGTTACTTTGGTGAACGAGTGCCTGAGAGAATGCACGTGGCCCAAGCATCGTAAAAAGGGCACGTGGGCTCGGTGAATTGATGCATCACCTTGGTGAACGAGTGCCAGAGAGAATGCACGTGGGCCCAGGGAATTAAGTGAGGCATCTTGGAAGAGACACGTGGGCTCGGTGATTTGATGCATCACTTTGGTGAACTAGTGCCTTAGAGAATGCACGTGTGCTCTATGACATGTAATCGACTAGTTCGATTTGTTGAGTAGTTGGGTGCCTATTATGAATTATACTGAATTGCAGGTGGAATCTGAGGCCAAGGTAAGTCCTCTGACCTGTGCGTGTTTAGGCAGCCCGTAGTGTATTGGCTTACTAATCGAGTCTTAGGGGGTAGAACTTGCTGAGACGTGGTCTCATTGGTTATTGAATAACCATTTTAGGTCCCTAGATGTAGCAGACTTGGATGTTGAAGGTCTCGAAGTCCAGTGCAGTCTGCTGAAGGCTCCAGTTGGAGTGTAGAGAATGATGAAGAGGAGGATGGGGACCTGTAACTTGTAGAACCCCGCTTCTGTTTGTAGACCTTGTGTTTTTAAATGGCTTAATTTGAATTGAACTTAATAGTTCACTCTGTATATATATGTGCACTGTTTTGCAATGTATATAAGAGTGAAGGTTTGAAATTTAATCCTACTGTTCTATCCCATTGTTTTATTGTCTGGGGATTTTATATGCTTCCGCTTGTGCATAATAAAAAGAAAGGGTCGGCGATACGTAGTCCTGGGATATCGCTTTTATAATCGACCAAGGTAAGGGATGGGTGCGTGCCCGAGGGTCGGGGCGTGACATAATCTCATCCGTTCGATCTTTAATTCCCACCAAATGATCAGGCACATCTGTCCTTCTTGTCCATAACAGATTTGAAACCTCTTTGATTATGAGATTCATAAGTTCATATAAGCTGCCACATGTATAATATGCAATCATCTCAGATTGAAAAACCATATATATGGAAACTGTGCACACATTACGTGGTAGTAGAAGGTCATAATCAAGTTCAAAATAATTTGCTTTAAAAGAAACCAACACAAAAAAGCGATCTTTCAAGCTGTGAGCCATTTGAGGAAAAAAAAAAACAGATGTTTTCAAGAGAGGAGGAGGAGGAGGGACTTTATTCATGGTTGAAAGCTAATGCTTTCAAGGTTCTGTAGTTTAGTCAATGATGGGAAAGGGTTATTTCATGACAAGGGTCTAGTTGGGCTTCGACTAGAAGTCACTCCGGCAAATTGTGGCTAACTAGTGCCGTGAGCCGTTGTGTTGGAATAGGTTGTGGGCCTTTGTTACATTTTATGGGAAAATTATGAAATCCATCTTAAATTTATTGTACGGATGTCAATTCAGTCATAAATTTTTCAATTTCAATAATATTGTCTTAAACCTTTATACAAAATTTCAATAAAATCCTTCTAGTCAATGTCCATAAAAAATTGTTGAAATGACAATCTATAAGATGCCATTTCAAGTAAAATTGTCCATGTCAGCTTGCCACATAGGACAACGGTGATGAATGGATGTCATGTTAGTAATTTCTTACGGCAACTTGGCGGAAAGATTATATTAAAATTTCACACAAATACTTATTAGCACATTGACAAAATTAAAATGTCTACTATTCAAATGTTATGCACAATAAATTTAGAACTAATTTGATAGTTATGCCTCCACTTCACTTTATACTTTTTCACACCGGTTGGTTTCTTCTTGTCACACACAGCTAATAACGAGACCTCTAGAAGTTTGGCTAAATATTAAGTCCTCAGTAAACTCGGTCTTGATAATCTCTTCAAGCAATAGGGATGAGTTTGAAGGTTAACGGAAAAGAAAATATCTCACTTGCAGTTGCCTTGAATATAGGAAACAAGAATACTATCTCAAAAGCATTTTTCTTAACGTTCACATGGAGTAGAATACTAACCGAAATGAGAAACATTTTCTGGAATATATATCAACCTTGATTCGAGTTACCAACAAACATTTCTCCAAATAGGTTAGAAATAATTTTAGGTTACCCATTCTTTTTATAATATTGGTAATGGCAAACTAGTTGGTACTTTAATCGGAAAAAAATTGTGAGTAACTCAACTTAGGATTGGTAATTTAACAACAGATTTCGTTGCCTAATAATGTTCGTAACCAGTGCAAATAAAAGTTGGTGCGTTATTAACGAAAGTTGTTATGAAGGTTGATAGTTTTGAAACAAATAATAAATACTGATAAGTAGCTCAAATAAGAATGGGTAGCTAAAACCGGTAATTAACTTAATTAGAGATTAGTTAATATGACAATCATATTAGAGTTAATAATTCGGTACAAGATTTGGTAATTTTGAAATGTGGAGTAAACAATATGGTAAGTTTTACAGAAGTTGTAAATCGGCAAACAATCTAATAAACTTAGTAAATGATTCACATAAAAGCCGGCAAGCTAAAACTAGTTTGTAAAACAATGGAAAAAGAAGTTGGTAAGACACAAATTAAAGTAGATAATTTCATATAAAAACCGATAACTTTAAAATTATGGATGGGCATGGAGCATGAGAAATCCGCACCCCGCAGTGGCCTGCCTTGGATGAGGCAATTTTTTTGAGGAAAATTTTTCTCAAAACAATTGCCTCCCTGGGAATGTTGCACGACACAAGTTGGGCATGGCAGTAATAGGCTAGCCCTTCCCGTTCTCGAGGATTGAAACTATTAATGCATTTAACGAAAGATAGAAATGGTAAGGTTTAATGAAGAAGGATGCAAGTAAGCAGAGAGTAACGGCTAGGGTTTATTGACAAACTATCACAAACTAGGATAGAGGGTAGCTCCACATCTCAAGGTAATTTACAATTGTTAAAGTACTCATCCATTTTCTAGAGGCTTTTAGATTTCTCCAACCATAACTACAACTACTTGGAAGTCCTTAGGTGAATTTTTGGTTAATCAAGATATGAGGCCATGAATAGGTCCATGTTTAAAGCAACAGCAAGAACCAATTTTTATGTTTTAACATTCTACTGTAAATCACTGTTGAAGAATATTCAGTTTAAGGTTGCAGATCTTGTCTATGCACAGCTGGCCACTAGAGGAGCCTATGACCCTGCCCCACCACAATGAAAACAAAAACCCAAGATTGATAACACACTTGAACCTAAGTCAGTCCTTTGCAAACTAATCAAGAATTACTCTAATCAGAAATATACTGGAAGATTGAACCTCTAACACTTATAGAGATCCCTTTTTTTTTTTTTTTGGTTATTTTGGATAATGGCATACAAAAATATACTCAAACCAAATAGAAAAACCATGACCTCTAGTATCCTCTTATGGGGTTATAAAACTATCATGTGAATCGTCTTGAATATCAGGGACATCCAATCTCGGGACATATGAAGGTCAACAAACTCCTACGTGGACTCTCTAAAGACTGGAATTACATAAAAACCTCAATAAGAGAGGCACAGAGGGTTGCTCCACTCTCTGTAGATGAACTGGTTTGAACTCTTCAGTCTTACGAAGTAGAGCACACCAATGAAGAGGAAGATTCAAAAGGTAAGAAATCTATTGCCTTAAAGTCTAATGATTATTCTGATGTTACAGACTCTGAAGAAGATCTAGATGATGATGAACTGGCACTCATGATAAAGAGATTCAGAAAGCTGAACAAGAAGGGAAGGAAATTCAATTGGAAGAAACAAAGCTCACAAAGGTTTCAAAACAAATCAACAGAGGAAGATGATTCTAACAAAGAAGTGACTTGCTTTGAATGCAAGAAAAAGGGACACATCAGACCCAGCTATCCTTTATTAAAGAAAAGAAAATGAAAGACTGAGAAATACAGGAAGGCACTCAAAGCAGAAACCTGGAGTGATACTGAATGTGAAGAGAGTGATGATGACTATGCCAATATCTGTTTGATGGTAAAATCTAATTCAGACTCAGACCTTGATACATATACAGACTAAGACAGTGAACTCGAGGTTAGTAATCTAAAAATTCCCGTCAAGGTTTCTAAGTATATCGATGAACTTTGTCTTAGTCTAAAAACTTCTCTTAAGAGGATCTCCAAATTAAAAAAAAGGAGAATTCTACATTGAAGCAACGGGAAAAACTTTAGAAAGAAAAGTTAGAAAAGTTGGAAAAGAACTTTACTATCGTGAAAGAAAGCTCAGACTCTGTTTTCAAAGAAAATAATCTTTTGAAAAATGATATTTCTAATATATCAAAAAGATTTTCAAATGGTTCTGAAAAGTTGGATAAGATTCTTTCGAAACAAAGACCATACTTTGATAAGTTAGGTCTTGGAATGACTTCTGAAACTATTCCTCTGATTGATTTTCCAAAGGTGAATGAAATAATCAAACAAAGACCAACCATAATTGCTTATAAAAATCATTTCCAGAAAATCTTTGTAAAACCTGTTGGCAGAAATGTTTTGAAATGTTCCAAGTGTCAAAGCTCAGAACATTTTAAGAAAGACTGTCCTTTGGTTTGGAGACCTGTTAAAAGGAATTGGGCAAAGACTGTTTATTGCTCTAACTCTTCTAGACCCAATATGATGTGGGTACCAAAGAAAGCTTGAATTCTTTTTAATTGCAGGTCACTATCAAAAGGAAGATAAAATGGTATCTAGATAGTGGCTGCTCAAGACATATGACGGGAGACTCAAGTTGCTTCATAAAACTTGTCCAGATAGATGGAGGAAAAGTTTCTTTTGGTGGTAACAACAAAGGAAGAATTACTGGTCGTGGAACAGTAAAGATTGGAAATCTGTCAATCAAGAATGTCTCCTTAGTTGAAGGATTAAATTACAACTTGCTTAGCATAAGCCAGTTGTGTGATACTGGTTTCAAGATCAATTTCTAGGAAGGAACGTGCTCTGGAATCAGTAAAGACTTTACTCAATCTTTTACTGGACGAAGACATGGAAATATCTATCTTCTAGATGTGAATCATGAAAGTTCATAGTGCTTAATATCAATACAAGATGAAGCTAATCTATGGCACAGAAAGCTAGGCCATACCAATATGAAACAAATTACCAAGATCTCTTCCAAGAAACTTGTTTGAGGATTGCCTATTCTCAATTACTTAAAGTCTGATCTATGCACACCATGCGTACTGGGTAAACAGGTAGAAACTCTTACAACCAATGAGTAAAGTTTCCACTAATCATGTACTGCAGCTTTTACATATGGACTTATTTGGACCTACTAGAACGCAAAGCATTGGTGGAAAAAGGTTCTGCCTAGTAATAGTGGATGATTATTCACGATTTACATGGGTCTACTTTCATTCAAGTAAGTCTGAGACTTTCTCTCTCTTTTCAAAGTTTGCTAAGAAAGTGCATAATGAAAAATGTCACACTATCTCAAGCATTCGTACAGACCAGGGAGGTGAGTTTGAAAATCAAGACTTTGCTAAATTTTGTGATGAGTCTGGTTTTCAGTATAAATTCTCCTCTCCATATACACCAGAACAAAATGGGGTTGTGGAAAGGAAAAATAGGTCTTTACAAGAAATGGCAAGGACTCTTTTGATTGAAAGTAATATTTCTTTAAGGTTTTGGGCTGAAGCTGTTTCAACTGCTTGCTATATTATTAACAGAGTGTTTTTAAGACCAATTCTTGAGAAAACCCCTTATGAAATTTTTAAAGGAAAGAAACCAATTGTTTCTTATTTTCAAGTATTTGGTTGTAAATGCTTTATTTTGAATAATGCAAATGATCGAGTTGGTAAGTTTGAAGGAAAATCAGATGAATGATTATTTCTTGGTTACTCAACTACAAGCAAAGCCTATAAAGTATTCAACAAGAAGACTCAGACTGTAGAAGAATCAATGAATGTCAAATTTCAAGACTCTCCACAAATTCAGCAAATTCAAACTGAATAATCAGAATTTGTTCCAGACTCTGCTAGATCTACCTCTCTAGAAGCAGTTCAAAATTCAGAAGCAGTACAACAAGTTACTGATGAAGTATCGACTCAGGAAAAAGATCAACAACCTATCAGACTATCCAGTAACTGGGAGCACAAGTCTAGTCATCCTGAAGAACTCATTATTGGAAACATTAATGAGGGAATGCGGACAAGATCCAAAAGGCGAGAAGAGTCTAGTGCTGTTGCACTTATTTCTGAAATAGAACCCAAAAACATTGAAGAAGCCTTAGTTGATGAAAGCTGGATTGAAGCAATGCAAGAAGAGCTCAGACAATTCAGTATTAACGATGTTTGGGAATTGACTCCTAAACCAAAAGGTAAATTTGTTATTGAAGCTAAATGGGTTTTCAAGAATAAAGTCGATGAAAAAGGCAAAGTGACAAGAAACAAAGCAAGACTCGTGGCTAAAGGATACACGCAAGAAGAAGGGATAGACTATGATGAGACTTACGCTCCAGTAGCAAGGTTAGAAGCAATCGGATTACTACTTGATTTTGCATGTTACAAGAATTTCAGGTTATTTCAAATGGACGTCAAAAGCGCATTCCTGAATGGATTTATTCAAGAAGAAGTCTATGTGGAACAACTTCCTGGATTTGAAGACTCAAAGAAACCAGACTCGGTATTTAGACTGAAGAAATCTTTATATAGATTAAAACAAGCTCCTCGAGCTTGGTATGAAAGGCTAAGTAACTTTTTAATTCAAAGTGGTTTCTCTAAAGGAAAGGTAGACACTACTTTGTTTATTAAAAATGAAGGTAAAAGCTTTCTACTTGTTCAGATTTATGTTGATGATATTATATTTGGATTATCTAATGAGACTTTGTGCAAGAAAATTTCTAAGTCTATGCAGGATGAATTTGAGATGAGCATGATGGGTGAACTATCCTTCTTCCTTGGTCTACAAGTGAAAGAACTGAAAGAATGAATCTTTATTCATCAAGAAAAATATGCAAAAGAACTTGTTAAAAAGTTTGGTATGGAGAATTGCAAAAAGACTGACATACCTATGTCAAGTTCTTTGAAGATAGACAAAGATGAAGCAGGGAAGAAAATATACCAAAAATTATGCAGGAGTATCATTGGTTCACTTCTCTATCTTATTGCATCTAGACCTGACATATTATTTAGTGTTTGCATATGTGATAGGTTTCAATCAGATCCTAAAGAATGTCATTTAATTGTTGCTAAACGTATTATTAAATATGTTGCAACTACTGCTAAGATTGGTCTATGGTATCCCAAAGAATGAGACTTTACTCTTCTTGGTTATTCAGACGCAGATCTTGCAGGTTGTAGAGTTGAAAGAAAAAGCACTTCAGGTACTTGTCAATTACTTGGAAACAGGGCAGTATCTTGGTTTTCAAGGAAGCAAAGTACTGTGAC
This sequence comes from Eucalyptus pauciflora, assembly GCA_007663325.1. NCBI lineage: Eukaryota > Viridiplantae > Streptophyta > Magnoliopsida > Myrtales > Myrtaceae > Eucalyptus > Eucalyptus pauciflora. Next base: position 3,411,027 of record VMYD01000006.1, on the reverse strand, counting down.
TCTTTCAACAGTTGAAGCAGAATACGTAGCTCTTGGAAGTTGCTGTTCTCAAATACTATGGATAAAACAACAACTACGAGACTTTGGTATTGAAGACTCTTGCACAGAGATCAAATATGACAATACCAGTGCAATCAATCTTACAAAGAATCATATTCTACATTCAAGAGCAAAACATATTGAGATTCGACATCATTTTATAAGAGATCATGTTCAGAACAAAGAAGTCTTGATACAATTTATTGACTCGAAGAATCAACTGGCGGACATCTTCACAAAGCCACTTGATAAAAGTTCATTTGAGTCTAATTGTTCAAGACTCAACATTTTATCTCTTGAAGACTGTTGAAGCTCAGACTCAGAATCTAAGTCTGACAAAGTATCGGACTCAAAGATTCAGATTGCCAATCGTCACGACTGTAAGTTGTTAGAATTACAGTTCTTTTATTCGTTTAAACTGATATCTTGACAAGGTAAGATTGTCTGTTTATCTCTAATTGAGTTTATTAATGCAGTTATTTTCTAAACAAAGGTGGTTATCGATTTGTTTAAGGCAATTATTTTTTGAAAAAGAATTTTGTTTATTCTTTCCTTATTACGACGCTTTGGATACCACGATTTGATTACTTTTTATACTCTTTCTCCTCCTCTTTCTTCTTTCACACAAAAACCCTAGAACTCAAACTTTCACTCTCTGAGATTCTCCTTCTCAAGTTCTTCTCCTCAAGTTTTTATCTTTCTTACGACACAAGTGTGAAAGTTCGCTCCAAGAAAGTGACAATGTCGTACCAGAGGAAATCTTCAAGACTTGCGAGCAGGGGACCACAGGGCTCGGCTGAGGGGCCTACGCATTTTGATCTCACTGATGAATGTGACTTTCCAAGTGAACAAATGCACCAACACTCTCAACAGCGCACCTCTCCAAATAGATCTCATGTTCGTCATCCTCAACATACAGAGGAAATCATTGAAGATATCGAACCTGTAAGGACTCTTAAGCCTACGTTTGTTTATAGGCTTTATTCTGTATTGAAGGAATGAGGTTCTGCAAATACTTTCATTGATGAGTTTTTGAAAGAGAAATGCTATAAAAATGAGACACATTTTCTCACTGTGATGGAGAGATCAGGTGTTGTTCCTGTTGGAACGACAACAAAGACCTTTGCGAACTTTCCGAGTGATCCTCGCTTTGGTAGTATAAATCAGCCTGAGGGGAAAGATGATGATAAGAAGATGTTTGTACATTTTAAGCCTTGGATGGGTGTAGCTGCAACTCTTCGAGGAAAGAAGGACGAATTGTTCCGTTCTGAGGAACACAAGAAAGTGTATGGGAAATTACTGAAGCGTGGGGTGATGAACCCACGAACGGTGGATTTTTATTTTCTGGATCTGTTGAACATCAATTTAAGGGAGAAGTTTGAGAAGCTTCAACTTCATAAATTTCTAAGTCTATGCAGGATGAATTTGAGATGAGCATGATGGGTGAACTATCCTTCTTCCTTGGTCTACAAGTGAAAGAACTGAAAGAATGAATCTTTATTCATCAAGAAAAATATGCAAAAGAACTTGTTAAAAAGTTTGGTATGGAGAATTGCAAAAAGACTGACATACCTATGTCAAGTTCTTTGAAGATAGACAAAGATGAAGCAGGGAAGAAAATATACCAAAAATTATGCAGGAGTATCATTGGTTCACTTCTCTATCTTATTGCATCTAGACCTGACATATTATTTAGTGTTTGCATATGTGATAGGTTTCAATCAGATCCTAAAGAATGTCATTTAATTGTTGCTAAACGTATTATTAAATATGTTGCAACTACTGCTAAGATTGGTCTATGGTATCCCAAAGAATGAGACTTTACTCTTCTTGGTTATTCAGACGCAGATCTTGCAGGTTGTAGAGTTGAAAGAAAAAGCACTTCAGGTACTTGTCAATTACTTGGAAACAGGGCAGTATCTTGGTTTTCAAGGAAGCAAAGTACTATGACTCTTTCAACAGTTGAAGCAGAATACGTAGCTCTTGGAAGTTGCTGTTCTCAAATACTATGGATAAAACAACAACTACGAGACTTTGGTATTGAAGACTCTTGCACAGAGATCAAATATGACAATACCAGTGCAATCAATCTTACAAAGAATCATATTCTACATTCAAGAGCAAAACATATTGAGATTCGACATCATTTTATAAGAGATCATGTTCAGAACAAAGAAGTCTTGATACAATTTATTGACTCGAAGAATCAACTGGCGGACATCTTCACAAAGCCACTTGATAAAAGTTCATTTGAGTCTAATTGTTCAAGACTCAACATTTTATCTCTTGAAGACTGTTGAAGCTCAGACTCAGAATCTAAGTCTGACAAAGTATCGGACTCAAAGATTCAGATTGCCAATCGTCACGACTGTAAGTTGTTAGAATTACAGTTCTTTTATTCGTTTAAACTGATATCTTGACAAGGTAAGATTGTCTGTTTATCTCTAATTGAGTTTATTAATGCAGTTATTTTCTAAACAAAGGTGGTTATCGATTTGTTTAAGGCAATTATTTTTTGAAAAAGAATTTTGTTTATTCTTTCCTTATTACGACGCTTTGGATACCACGATTTGATTACTTTTTATACTCTTTCTCCTCCTCTTTCTTCTTTCACACAAAAACCCTAGAACTCAAACTTTCACTCTCTGAGATTCTCCTTCTCAAGTTCTTCTCCTCAAGTTTTTATCTTTCTTACGACACAAGTGTGAAAGTTCGCTCCAAGAAAGTGACAATGTCGTACCAGAGGAAATCTTCAAGACTTGCGAGCAGGGGACCACAGGGCTCGGCTGAGGGGCCTACGCATTTTGATCTCACTGATGAATGTGACTTTCCAAGTGAACAAATGCACCAACACTCTCAACAGCGCACCTCTCCAAATAGATCTCATGTTCGTCATCCTCAACATACAGAGGAAATCATTGAAGATATCGAACCTGTAAGGACTCTTAAGCCTACGTTTGTTTATAGGCTTTATTCTGTATTGAAGGAATGAGGTTCTGCAAATACTTTCATTGATGAGTTTTTGAAAGAGAAATGCTATAAAAATGAGACACATTTTCTCACTGTGATGGAGAGATCAGGTGTTGTTCCTGTTGGAACGACAACAAAGACCTTTGCGAACTTTCCGAGTGATCCTCGCTTTGGTAGTATAAATCAGCCTGAGGGGAAAGATGATGATAAGAAGATGTTTGTACATTTTAAGCCTTGGATGGGTGTAGCTGCAACTCTTCGAGGAAAGAAGGACGAATTGTTCCGTTCTGAGGAACACAAGAAAGTGTATGGGAAATTACTGAAGCGTGGGGTGATGAACCCACGAACGGTGGATTTTTATTTTCTGGATCTGTTGAACATCAATTTAAGGGAGAAGTTTGAGAAGCTTCAACTTCATAAATTTCTAAGTCTATGCAGGATGAATTTGAGATGAGCATGATGAGTGAACTATCCTTCTTCCTTAGTCTACAAGTGAAACAACTAAAAGAATGAATCTTTATTCATCAAGAAAAATATGCAAAAAAACTTGTTAAAAAGTTCGGTCTGGAGAATTGCAAAAAGACTGACATACCTATGTCAAGTTCTTTGAAGATAGACAAAGATGAAGCATGGAAGAAAATCGACCAAAAGTTATACAGAAATATCATTGGTTCACTTCTCTATCTTACTGCATCTAGACTTGACCTATTATTTAGCGTTTGCATATGTGCTAGGTTTCAATCAGATCCTAAAGAATCTCATTTAATTGCTGCTAAACGTATCATTAAATATGTTGCAACTACTGCTAAGATTGGTCTATGGTATCCCAAATAATGAGACTTTACTCTTCTTGGTTATTCATACGCAGATCTTGCAGGTTGTAGAGTTGAATGAAAAAGCACTTCAGGTACTTGTCAATTACTTGGAAACAGGGCAGTATCTTGGTTTTCAAGAAAGCAAAGTACTATGGCTCTTTCAACAGCTGAAGCAGAATACGTAGCTCTTGGAAGTTGTTGTTCTCAAATACTATGGATAAAACAACAACTACGAGACTTTGGTATTGAAGACTTTTGCACAGAGATCAAATGTGACAATACCAGTGCAATCAATCTTACAAAGAATCATATTCTACATTTAAGAGCAAAACATATTGAGATTCGACATCATTTTATAAGAGATCATGTTCAGAACAAAGAAGTCTTGATACAATTTATTGACTCGAAGAATCAACTGGCAGACATCTTCACAAAGCCACTTGAGAAAAGTTCATTTGAGTCTATTCGTTCAAGACTCAACATTTTATCTCTTGAAGACTATTGAAGCTCAAACTCAGAATCTAAGTCTGACAAAGTATCAGACTCAAAGATTCAGACTTCGATTGCCAATCGTCATGACTGTAAGTTGTTAGAATTACAGTTCATTTACTCGTTTAAGCTGATATCTCGAAAATGTAAGATTGTATGTTTATCTCTAATTGAGTTTATTAAGGCGGTTATTTTCTAAACAAATGTGGTTATCGATTTGGTTAAGGCAATTATTTTTTGAAAAAGAATTTTGTTTATTCTTTCCTTATTACGACGCTTCAGATACCACGATTCGATTACTTTTTATACTATTTCTCCTCCTCTTTCTTCTTTCTTCTTTCACACAAAAACCCTAGAACTCAAACTTTCACTTTCTGAGATTCTCCTGCTCAAGTTCTTCTCCTCAAGTTTTTATCTATCATGCGACACAAGTGTGAAAGTTCCCTCCAAGAAAGTGACAATGTCGTACCAGAGGAAATCTTCAAGACTTGCGAGCAGGGGACCACAGGGCTCGGCTGAGGGGCCTACGCATTTTGATCTCACTGATGAATGTGACTTTCCAAGTGAACAAATGCACCAACACTCTCAACAGCGCACCTCTCCAAATAGATCTCATGTTCGTCATCCTCAACATACAGAGGAAATCATTGAAGATATCGAACCTGTAAGGACTCTTAAGCCTACGTTTGTTTATAGGCTTTATTCTGTATTGAAGGAATGAGGTTCTGCAAATACTTTCATTGATGAGTTTTTGAAAGAGAAATGCTATAAAAATGAGACACATTTTCTCACTGTGATGGAGAGATCAGGTGTTGTTCCTGTTGGAACGACAGCAAAGACCTTTGCGAACTTTCCGAGTGATCCTCGCTTTGGTAGTATAAATCAGCCTGAGGGGAAAGATGATGATAAGAAGATGTTTGTACATTTTAAGCCTTGGATGGGTGTAGCTGCAACTCTTCGAGGAAAGAAGGACGAATTGTTCCGTTCTGAGGAACACAAGAAAGTGTATGGGAAATTACTGAAGCGTGGGGTGATGAACCCACGAACGGTGGATTTTTATTTTCTGGATCTGTTGAACATCAATTTAAGGGAGAAGTTTGAGAAGCTTCAACTTCATAAATTATGTACTGAGAGCGAGGTTGCTTATTTTGAATTGATAGCCTATTTTTATTCCAACCTTAGTTTTATTGATGCCAATATTTTTTCCTTCAGTGTGAGAGATAGAGAGTATGTGGTTGACACAGATATTTTGGCGGATGTAATTGGTGTGGAAATGGGAGCTTTCCAATCAATCTCTGTGTCTGTGAGTCATGCAACTCTGGAACTTGCGAGAGACAGAATCGCAGAAGGTCATCTCTCCTACTCAAGGATGAATGCTACAAACACTCTGCTTCACAAGATAGTAATCAATTGTCTCAGACCGAAATCGATATCGAAGACAGATTTATCAATCTCAGAAGCCAAACTGATGTATGCAATCAAGATCGGTCTAAACTTCTCTTTGCCCCATACTATCATGTTTCACATGTACAGGTCTATGGCGAAGGACAAGGGAAAACTCCCTTATGCCGCTCTCATCACTCGTCTTTTCAGACATTTGAACATTCAGCCTCCTCACATTCTCTCTGTGAAGACTATTGATCAAATGGTCATTGGTCTGAGGATGATTACAAAAATGCGTCTAAAAGATCTCAGTAAGAAGTTGGAGCAGTTCAAGGAGAAAACCCTTGTTAAGACCAGACCAAACTCTTCTGCTGCTAAGAGGAAAGGAAAGGAACCTGTGACTAGACCTATTAAGAAGAGGCAGGCAATCATCTTGGAGGATGAAGATGATGAGGATGATATGCCTATTTCTGCCTTTGTTTCTCAGTATTCTACTCCTGTGTCAGCAGAACCAAAACAACAAGTTGCAGAGGACACTGAGAAAGGGAACCATGAAAAGGAATCCGTGCAAGAAGAAGAAGCAGAAGAAGAAGAAGAAGAGGAGGAAGAAGAAGAAACAGCAAAGACAGACTCTCAGCAACAATCAGCAAACTCTCAAGCAAAAGAAGATTGAGCAGATTCTCCAGCAGAAAAGGAGGATCAACAACATCTTTCCACTGAGGAAACTCCTCAGCAAGAAGAGTACTTCTCCCCTCCAGAAGGCAATGAAATAGGGGGAGATGTCCAAAGAAAAAGTACTCCTCTTCTCCTGACATTTACCAGTGCAAGTGTTAGTAGATCACCTCCTGATGCAGAAGATGTTCATGCTACTCATTTTCCTGAGGAAGAAGCAACATCTCCACATAATGATATTCACTCCACTGGCTTAACTCCACCATCAGACCGAGTTGATGCAAGCACACAAACTGACAATTCAGCTGATTTCGGAAGGTTGCTTGAAATCATTTTGGAGCTCAAAGGCCAAATATATGCTATGGGATGTGAATTTCAGACTCTGCAGAATGAGAATCATGCTATGTTCATCTCTTTGCATGATCAGATTAAAGATATTCAACATCAGGTTCAGGCCATTGCTAGAGGCATTGCTCTCACTCAATTACAAGAGGATTTGAGGAAGCTGGAAGGAACAGTCAAGTCTATGGAGGACTTTCAACTTATTTGCATTCCTCGCGCTCCTTGATTTTCTCACCTTTTTATGATGACAAAAAGGGGGAGAAGACCTTGTAGATTCTCACTTTATTCCAAACTTTCATTTTTAAACACCTTTTTGAATTTTGTTTTGACATTTATGATTGACATTTTGACTTTATCTTGAGTTTTTGAAATGCTTGCTTATTACTGCATTACTTTAAGCTATTAAATTAGATAAAGATAGTTGATATCTGCACAAGACTAATGTGTTTTCTGTGGATGCAGATCTGTGTACAGGATAAGTCTGTGTACAAGACATCTGTGTACAGGACAACTTATACTATCTTTATTGTAATCTTTTATGAGATATCATTGCTAGCTTAAATGTTGTATTGCATGGCCATAGTATTCAAATCTGCAGGAAAGTTTTGTCACCATCAAAAAGGGGGAGATTGTTGGATAAATTCTTTTCAGATATTTTGAAGTCAACAAAACATTTCCATCAGTCTAGTCTGAAGACTTGCAGACTCTACTGACAAAGTCTAAAGATCAAAGTCTGATGATATCAAGACTCAAGTTTCTAAGTCTACTCTCATGGACAATTTCCAGACCGTCAAGTTAAAATCTTCTATTTTGATTCTATCCAATATGGTTTTGGCTCCAACGGTTAAGGAATATCTTTCGACTGGATTCAGCACTATAAGATCTTATATTCATATCTGAATTCTCTAAGATTCACATCTTATATTTGGAAGGTTCTACTTATGGAAACCAAGATCCTGATTGTATGGGCGAGCAGGATTGATGGGCTATCTATACTTACCTTAAAGAGCTCGAGATCTCTCTAATTTGATTCTGTCCAATGGGTTGATTGGAAGAACTTCTTTGGAAGGTGCCAACGGTAATGAAGGCATGAAGAAGTATAAGAGAGACGCTCAAGTTGTTGAAGGGTGCCGGATAGAAAAATTCCAAAGTCTGAATTTCCTTGTTATATTATTCTTTGAGCAATACTTGTAATCAAAAGAGAGGCCAAAAGTGTGGTGAGACATTAAGGAAGTGTAGTAGAGCTTCTACACTGTAGATTCAAGGACGTGAGATTGTAAACACTCTTTTTGATTCTTAGTGAAATCCAGCCAGAAGGGCTGTCCGTGCGGGAGAGTGGACGTAGGCTTTGGTCTAAGCCGAACCACTATATATCTAGAGTCTTGATTCTCTATCCCTAATCTTTTTATCTTTCATTACTTTCATTTGCAGCGATTGTTGTTTTTAATTCATTAATCTCTCATTCGGGTTAAAATTTATAAAATCGCTTTAGTCACCTATTCACCCCCCTCTAGGTGCTAATTCTAGTCCTAACATATTCTCCATTTCTACAGATTATTCACACGTGCACGTACACAAAATGTGATCATGTCCTAATGTCATTTCTAAGGTGGGCACCAAGTTTAAAATATAATATTATGCGATTGTATAGAGACTCACTTCACATACGTGCACACAGAAATTTAAAATGTTTTATCGATACTAACAATTAATTTCACGTAAAAATTAAGCTTCCCATACAAACGGCTAAATTTGAGAAACAAGAAGTGAGAGGGAATAGGTTCACAAATCATTTAAAATTGCATCTAATTTTTGTTATCACATATTTGTATTTCAATTCAAATTATGCAATTCAATCATTGCACGAATCACGAGATCCCAGCCTAGACGCTTTTCTTAATGCCTTTTTCCTTCTAGACATATATAGAATTATAATAACATAAGATGATGCAAGTGGTCTGGCTCCATAAACAGACTGATGGTTTTATTTATTAATTAATGTGATGGGCCTAAGTTGGCCCGTCCACCCATGTTGGGCCTAAAACCCTGGCCCACAAGTTTAGGGCCCATGGATGGAGGGATACGTTGAAGAGTTGTAACTTTTGGGGGAACGTCTTTTACCGAAGGGACACGTCCTTTGGAGAGGACGTATTTAAGAGAAAAAAAAAAGAGAGAGGGAAAAATGCACCTTTTGGCAGTACGTACGTTCCTCCTCCCTCTCTCCTTCCAAAAGAAAACACAGTAACTAAAGAGACAACACTCTCTTCCCTTCACGGCGAATTGACGTCATCGGATCGAACATGATCAGTTTTTTCTTCCTCATATCAGCGTCGGTGTTTAGTCTGTGGAAACATAGACGATTTGGCATGACCTCTAAGGAAGTGTAATGGATCCCCTTTAATCCTTTTGTCCATTTTGTGTTTTGGTGAGAAATCTCTCCCTCGATTTCTAGTCTAGAAAATAGCAGATTGTAATTGCTTTTGTTCTGCTCCTTAACTTAAAAAGGGTTAGCTTTTCTCAGCTGGAGCCAGACTTCCTTTTTGCTTTTGCTAAGCCAAATGATCAATGTTGCCTTTGTTCCATTGACTAATCTTTTTCTTTTGTCATTGCAAAATTGTGAATGTGAAATCAGCACAGTCGCCTCCCGCATCCCGAGAGTCGTAGATCGACCATAATGCATGATATACTGTTAAAAGCCAATTGTTGGTGAAATCACACCGAATTTTTCTAAATCTATTGATGACCTCTGCACTTTATCATCTTGGTATATTCATGACGTAGGAATGAATAGCGTGCATAAGAGCTAATATTCTTTCTATATGGAAAAAAAAAAATATTATCCCATTGTGACTTTAATTTTTCTATTAAATTTTGGGCAGCACTATTTCCACCCTATACGATCGAATCCACCACATTTAGACTAGAAAGACTAAATTGTCTTCAACCATTCAACTGCAATTTAAAGTGACAATCACATTGTTTCCTTCCCTATTGTTTCTAGTTGTCATAATTATGCATTCCACGTGTTTTATTTGTCTTATTTTATTAAAGATTTTTTTTTAGTGTATCCTTAAATATTACTATAACGTATTACATGCTCTAAGCTGGATATTTAATACTTCATAGCTAGAGCGGAACTCCAAGCATTGAATATCTAATAGCAGTTGAGCTTGAGCTTGGCCTTATTTTATTGGCTTCACCCGAATGGTAGTTATTATATAAAAATAAAAGTTATCCATTTAGTAATTATACTATTGTTTAATAATTAGTTCATTTATTTTTTTAGTAATTATATTATGATTTAATTATCATCGATTAATAAATAATGGTTACTTACATTAGAAATTAAAACATTGCAAGTATTTACAAATGTGGCACCCCTGAACGGCCCCCGATCTGTTCGATTCGCCATAGTTAACTTTCATTTGTCCTAATAACTCATCCTCAACATACCAATGAATTTTAGTGGGTCCATAAGTCCTGGAAGTTTGTATTATTTAAAATCGGTCCCAGCGCAGTTCATATGGCGGAAGCGTATCTAACAACTCCCTTCCCTATATTCAGAAAACGATGCACACCAACTAAACATTTTATAAGTTGAAAGCCGAACACTTTTATTTACTTAAACCAGATGAACATCATTAGTTAATACATCAAAATGCCAAGGCTTTCTATACTCGGCTATATTTCAAAAGATGACCGACATTTCTTCCAACCATCATATACTTAAAGTCCATCGATCAGTGTCGGCTTCCAAAAGTTCCTTCCTCTGTTGTCCTCCTCCTCACAGCCATATCCAACCACTCGGTCCATCTGCTGGTGGTGGTGGCGGCAGAGGTATCTTGTCTAGTCTAAAATGTTAGTCCCTAAACGGGGTGAGTACAACCACTCAGCAGTAAAAGATTCATTAAGCTATATCATGCTGTACCATCAATATCTAGATTCATGCAAGATAGACAAAAACAGTTCATCAATGAAGGAGTATGCATCGGAACCATAAAACTTTTAGTGCAATGACCAGTGTAGTTCCAACAAACAAGATGCATCATGTCCAGTCACACAAGTCCCGATCATAGGGCCAAACTGTTATGACACGTCCCATTCCATGCCATACAATTTAGTCCTATAACCAGACCACACTCACACTTAGTAGAATCATCCATTTTATCATTCAAACGGTTTTATCCCCCCAGAAGGCCAATGTTTGCGTCCTTCTGGGATTTCGCACCCAACCTAGCGTCGCGAAAGCCTCCGGGCATGTATTCAAAATACAACCGAGCATCCGGCACACACCTCCGGGCATCTCGCACCCCACCTGACATCACGAGGAATCACTGGGGACCATTGACATGGTTACCCCTAACCACCGGGCATGCATCATAATACAACCCTCACCTTCCGGGCATGTATCATAATACAACCGGGCATCCCGACACTCCCGGGGTAAACCTCCGGGCATGTATTCAAAATACAACCAGGCATCCAAAGGGCATTGACTCATTCGAACCTCTGGGCATCCCGACTCCCGGGGCATCGTTGACCCGAGGGTCAACGGTAGCAATTAACATCTTAATTTCCAAAAACACTTCTCAATGCAATGACAAAATGTCTCTTGAGTCTCTTCTCAATGCAATGACAAAATGTCTCTTGAGTCTCATCACAACTCAATATTGCATGATATTCCAATGCCGGTATCATCATGTCACATAACAACCCAAGATGCATTCACTTTTGAAATCAGTTGAGCAAAGTCGGAGTAAAACAGCTTAAAAACCAAAATGTGCAGTTTTAATGAAAATTTCGGAATAACCCATAAATGAACTCAGAAAATTTTGAAATTTTGACACGTTATCCATGAGACCTAAAAAAACAAGTTTCATGAATAACACCAAGTCAGATTCCTTACGTACCGAGGACAAAAATTTCGATATTCCTAGCTAGCATTCTGTAAAATTTCCAGATTTGGTGTTTTCATAGAAAAATCATTTCGGCGGTCATTCCTTGTTCATTTATTCTGAATTTTTGATATGTTGTTCCTAAGGATGTTTCCTAAAACTTTTATTAAGGGTTTGAGGTCCAATTCTATCTAGGTAAATACAGAAAATTGGAAGAATCATCAAACGTCAGGCTGTTTTCTACGGAACAGTATTTCTGTTTTAAAAAGAATTGCTTCTATCTGCACGTTCTTGTATTCATATAGCTATAACTATGAGTTAAACTCAATCTAATGGATTTTATCTTAAGTAAAATGATTCTATTCCTCATCTTCATCTCTAGAAATTAAAGAGACACAATATAAACGACTTTCTATCCATGTTCCTCTCAGACAGAAAACACCTAACGCATTTCTCTTCATTTCCAACTCAATCAAGCCATTTGTTCTACTGCAGATTCATCATGTAGCATCTCAACACGCTTACACAGCGTCCATGAGTGGTCGTAGTACATTTTCACTCACCTCGAATCCTTCACAACTCAGTACAAAGCACATACTTGCATCTTGGCTCTTATAACTCAACATGCATCACATTTTCTTCACTCGGCACACACCATCGCACCTTACTCAACAATCACAGCTCACTCGCACTTAGATTCCAAGACATGCAAGCTTCAAATGCAATATCAAATTCGGACCTTCGTTGTGTATAAAGAGTAACAAATTGCGCAACTCGGTTCTAGATTTTCTATAATATAGGGTAGTTCGTATTTAAAAGCTCCAAAATTCTGCAACACCAAAAATCCAGAATTGTAGTATAAACCAAGTGTAACCAAAACTTTGAAGGAATATCAAATCCACGTAGGCAGAAACATTTCGTAAAAATCAAGATTTTCAACACTTAATTGACAACAATCAATTTCACAGTTTCACCTCCGAAATTTGAGTTATTCTAATCAAATACTTTTGCAAATCACGAGCAAGTATTTTCATGACCTTATCAAATCCGAAAGTTCAGAACTCCCACGTAACTTAAAACAGTTTGCAAATCAGGCCTTAAAAATTCTGGAATACCAAAAATCAGTACACACATGGGTCCACAAATCAAATCTGACCATAGAAGACACGTAGTTTCACTCCCAAAGTTCGTGATAAGCTTGAAAGACTTTCAAATTCACTAAATAACGCAAGTGTCATGGAAATAATAGTAGTTTGTAGAATTCCGATGGAATGCATCTCACCAAGCAACGACGGAATTCACATAGCATAGGTTAATCAAAGTCTACTTGCACTACACTAGACAATCATAGCAATGCACAACATAGATTGATGAACTTCTACTTGCCTTGATGTCATACGGCGTGTGGTGAGACAGTGAGGAGTGCGCGGCTCAACGACGGCGGGCTTGAACGGCGTCGACGGCGGCAACGCGCACGCACGGCGGGGACTAATCTCCTCCCTTCCCTCGCCGACTCACTCTCTCGGTTTCTCTCGCTCAAGCTCTCTCTTCGCTCGCTGGTTTTCCTTTTTTCTCTGTCTCCTTTCCTCTCTCTCGACTAATCCGCCTGCTTTCTAATTGATTTGCAAAAATTTGCATGCAAATCATTTGGTGGCTGCAGGGGGAGCGGACAGCTGCAATGGACGTGTCTTCAGCATGCCTCCCCGTGCATTTCGCTGGCTGTCCATACGCCAGCAACGTGGCATCACCCAGCCAACCTTCAGTCAACGTCTCTTTTTCATGGTTGACTCAAATGTCGACCCAATTAGAGGTTAATGCGGAGTGGTTTCCGGCCGGTGGGCTGCGGTCTCATTATTCTAATTGCACAGCCCAATCTCTTCTCTAATTAGTTGCCTTAGTCTCCGCATATGGGTGAGTTAAGTGTAGTCTACTTATATGGCCGTGTGATGTCGCGACAATAATCGAGGGGCTCCGATTCATAGAATATACGACTAGATGGCCAAATATCTTATCTATTCTTCTCATGAAACAAATCTCAGTCTTGCTAGTATAGGAAAATTCTTGTCGATACTATAATTTCATTTGACGATTTGACCATTCCCATATGTGATCCATTGGTCCGATGGTGATCGTAAGACAATGTCCGTACAGGACACTATTGACATCAACCAATCGGTACTTCTATCGGTTAGTCATGGCCATTGCACATTCGAGGGTTGTAATTCCTCACGTCCGCCCACATGTGTTTAAATGTTCCCTTAAATTAATTGACTTCCTTAGTCGATAAAAACAGTCCTTACATATCATTGAATCTCCCTTTTGTTAGCCGTCCATAGAAATAAACGTGCATGAAGTATTTAAGGTTTCCTATTTTGCATTCTCTTGGTAAACGAGCAGCTTCCAAATGGCTGATCCTCGAATGTTTCTTCATCTGCGTACCTGAATTGGTAGGGCCAAGAATCATTGAAAATGAGTCTTGATCTCATATGAAAGATCTTTGACGAGACTATAACTTACATGACAATCAGATCTTTGATAAATGTAATGCATTGCCCCAACGATACTCTCATTACTTAATCTTGGACTGCCGCGCATCCGAGGGTCGTCCAAATTTTTCGGATGCCACAAGAAATTATAGTAGGTTTTCATTTATGACCTATGAAAATATGATAATAAAGCAATTAGACTTTGATTATATATTGTCAAAGGGTATTATGGGTATTCTCTACTATTCCTAACTTTTTTTTTTGTCAGTCATACTCTACTCCTATTCTAACTCTCACTCTCAGACCTTTGCCCTGCCTCCTCCTTGCAGGGCGTGAGAGTCGAAACCCACTCTTGAAATTAATTCGTCCCCACCCCAACCCCCTCGAGAAGGTGGGGGGATTCGAACCCCCCACCTCCTCCTTCCATGTTGGAAGGGTGGCCACTAGGATAAACCCCAGTGGTTTACTATTCCTAACTTATTCTCCCTCCTTTCATGGTAAAACAAACAAGAGGGTGGTTTTGAATCCACTCTACAAACCAAACTCCAAAATAGTTGTTCCATTCTTAGTCTTACTCACTTCCAATTTCGTGGAATAACTATTCCATTCCTATCTTATTATATCCCGTAAACAAACATCACATGACATATCTGAGATGGCTTTTTCCAGTGAAGTCACCTCATCATAAGATTAGATTTCTAACTATCATACGTAAAGAAACGTAGAAAAGTAATCTCAACTGTCTCACTTTTTCACTTGATATATAGGTTACTCACTCTTGTCGTAAAAAGATATCTTTGGAATAAATATCTTCTACATGGTAAATATCATTTCTTTGAGGTAAAAAGATTCATATGCGATAAGGAAGCTTGTAAGTGGTCTCTCCATGCCACATTTCCTCATTGTTAAGCCAATCATCTACAATCTTGTGCCTTGATGTATTCATGATTTATTTTAATTACACTGATTAGACAATAGTTCCAAAGAGATTCTTTCAAGCCAAGAACAAAAGAAAAAAACATATTCACAAACAAAAGTCACTATGACTATACTGATGAATTGTGCCATGAAATATCATAGCACAGTTCATCAAACCCTTTTATACAATGACAACAAATAACGTGAACATAGTGCAGATGATTTCATTTGAATTACTCGGGCTCATAATTTTCCATTGTCCTTCATAGCCAAGTCTTGAGCCCACGATTTGTCTCGTCACTTTGAAAGCGGTGCTCTAAGCCAAAGAAGCTGTGAAAATAGCAGCTCCCGCCAAAATGATGCAACTGCTCGAAATTTGTGACTGGAAGTCGCAAATTCACCTGATGAATTGTTCCATAGATGTCGTGTTCCCATATGAGAAAGAGATTATTGTAGGGATTAACTCCAACAGATGCATAATCAACCACTATCAGAATCTGGAGTTGAAATACTGATTGGAGATGCACAATTCTTGTTGCGGGTATAGATGATAGAATTCGACGAAGAAAAAACTTTCCACGGAGTCTTCTCTTCTTGGCATCTGAGACTGACAGCCTTGCCTTTGAAGCAATGGACTTCAGAAGAGAGTCGGTTATAATTGGCTTTTCCCATGCTGATCCCCCTCCCTACTGTCGAGAAGATCGTGAACAGCTTGAGGCTGCGCATTTGAAAGCAAAGCTTGAAGATCTACTCCGCTAAATCCCTCTGTCATACGAGCTATAGCATCTAAGTCCACATCACTGGCCAAAGAAAGTTGCACAAGGGCATTAAAGCATACACTTAGCAAAACTTCAGCATTGCCTAATGGTTGCCACTTTTACTGACTGATCATACAGAATCGGATTAATATAATTAATTGAATCCACCCAATATCTTCCTAATTAGTGAAAAGAAAAGAAAAGGAGAGGATGATGATGTCTTAGAAAGGTTATACTAAATGATAACCAAAGGCAAGTCTTAGTCCCGTTTCATGGAATCAGCTGTAAAGGCCTTTCTCATTTTTCTTTCTGAGCAACATCAGTAGATGTTAAAAGTGGTTTACTATTGGACATCTAAACTTAACTGAGCCTCACCTGAGCGTGTTGCACATCCACCCCACAACATCTTTTACAATGTTCTCTTGTAATTTACAATGTTTAGGGTGATTTGGGGTGCAAGGACTGAGAACTCCATGGGAGAAGGAGTTTAGCTTTTAACTTAACGTGTATCACCAAATGCACTCTTTCAGATGACATAAGTTCAGATACGCGGACCCCTGGAGGGCCATAACTTGACAGAAATGGACACTTAAGTGCCATAACTTACGAAAGGTACACTTAAGTGCCACATTTTAAGAAAAGTGGGACACCTGAGTGCCATCTCCAGCGAAGTTGGCCGGAAATCATACGTGGCATTAAAATATTAATATTCTTGGCGATGTGTCCTGCCAGAGAGCTGAGTCAGCTCGAATTCACCCCAAACGACGTCGTTTCATGTGTTGGCCAAAATAGAACTCTTAAATCGGCCAAAACGACGTCGTTTTGGCATAATTTGAAATTTAATATAATATAAAAATTATTTAAATTAAATTTAAAAATAAATTTAATTAAAAATTATAAAAAATAAATTTCAAAAATTTAAAAACTTTAAAAAATTAAAAAATTTACAAAAAATTTACAAAAATTTACAAAAGTTTAAAAAATTTTAAAAAATTTACAAAAGATTAAAAAATTTTAAAAAAATTTCAGCCCTCAACCGCCTCCTTTTTCTAATTTTTTTTTTTACTTTTGTGTAAATTTTTTAATTTTGTAAAATTTTTTAATTTCTAAAATTTTATTTTTAAAATTTTAAAATAAATTTATTTTTAAATTTAATTTAATTAATTTTTATATTAACTTTTTACCACGTCAGCACCAAAATGACGTCGTTTTGGTGTTGGCCAGAATAGAGCCCTCAAATCGGCCAAAACGACGTTGTTTTGGCATAAGTTGAATTTTAATATAATATAAAAATTAATTAAATTAAATTTAAAATAAAATAATAATATAATTTATATTTATTTAAAATAAACGGAGGAGGAGGAGGAGAAAGGCAGCTAGTAGCTAAGGGCAAAGCCCTCGCCGCCGCCGCCTCCCCACCGTCGCCGGAAGGTGGGGGAGGGTCGGCCGGGGCCGCCTCCCTTTTTTTTTTTTAAACAAAATTAATTTTTAATTTTTTTTTTTAATTTATAAATTTTGAAAATATTTTTTAAATTTTAAATTATTAAATTTTTTAGTTTTTTTTTAAATTTTAAATATTATTAGTATTTTTAAATTTTTTTTTATATTTTAAACGTGTTAAATAAATTTAGTTTTAAATTAAATTAATTTAATTTTTATATTAAATTTTTTACCACGTCAGCACCAAAACGACACCATTTTGCACTCGCTTCGCCGGAAAATTGACACGTCAGCATTTTGGCCATATTTTGGCCGGATTGGCACTCAAGTGATCCATTTTGCTCCGATTTTGGCACTTAAGTGTATATTTCGTAAATTATGGCACTTAAGTGTCCATTTGTGCCAAGTTATGGCACTTGAAGCGTTCTTTTGCCCATAAGTTCAAAACCGGATCTTTAGCAGCTCAAATCGACTCTGCTTCTAACTCTTTTTGTTTGTTTTAAGCAATTCTCTGTTCATATGTAATCTTTGGGATGCATCTTTCTGGAAAAAGTAGGATTGTGGTTATATAGATCTTTAACAAGTAATCCCATAAATTTCAATATCTACAACCTTTTTCAGACCATGTCAAAGATGAAATGCTCAAAGCAAAAGCAAGGGCAGATGGATGGAAGGTAACTTTCTACCTTCTTGGATAGAAGTCTAAGAATATCCAGCCTCTCCTGTATAGAAGGAAAATCACAGAACATAAATTGAGCCAGCCAGGTCTCAGAAGTGCAGCGTCAGGTAAGCGCGGTCTACTGCTTCACATTAAATGTAACTCAGGTAGCACACAAAGCACATGAATAGATAATGATAAAAAGAAAAAGCATCCTCAGAAAGAAAAGTGAAATAGAATTATTAGTAGATGGATGAACCCTGAGCAAAACAAAAGAGCGCCTCACATGGCAAAGATATCATGATAACTGAGAAATTGCACATGCTCGATGTCACGAGACTCAAACGATCAACATCAATTGATGCCGTTGTAGAGGTTCATGACTAGCATAACACACTTCTTGTAAGCTACTTCAGCAACTGAAAAGTAATTCATGCAATCCAATCTTTTGATACATGTAGTTTATCCACTACTGTGTATATGAAGTAAAACAATTCTAAATCAAGGCAAAGTCATGTCTAGCATTTTATGGTCTATCTTGAAGGTTATTACATAGTATCCATACTAAATGCTTCGTAGAAAATGTTCGTTGAACCATTCATAGTAGCCGTGCAATTTCCAATAGCAGTTGACAGTTAGTGTGCTATTGGAAGAGAGTACTTTTTGTTATCATTTAATACGAACTTATTGCCTTGTTTCGGCAAACACAAACACACTGGTTAAAACTACAACACCATCTAATTCAATAACAAACTGCACTAATCAATAACATATCAGTAGTGAGTCAAACAATTGAATAAATTTCATATGACCACCTTCCAAGTGCTATAGAATGTAATAAACTAACTTGATTGACGACATGGTTACTGACCCCGTATTATCATGCCCCCTCTTTGTAACAATGGAATCAAATTCATCGAAAAAGAGAAGGCAAGCTGCTGTAGCTACTACCTTTGAGAATATATCCAAACTGTATTTTTCTAATTACTATTACTCTCAAATATTCATAATTTTTCCATTTTGCTAACAAAATCAATGCCATCAATGTACATAATAGAAAATCTAGTAGACACTTAGTCACCAATTTCAAATAGAGAGAAGCTTCAAATATTTTACATCGTAATCTCTCTCTTAACCAAATGGTCATGGAGGATCCTCTCATTCATGCATGAGGAAACTCATCAACCATTTTAATTTGGCCACTTCAATGGTTATGGGAGCTGTTGTTGACAATAATTTAGTTAGAACACCTTGGCTGCAATGGGAGCATCCTCATCGTTGCTGCTAGTTATCCGATTTCGACTACTAGCATACATGAAGGGACCACTGTTAAATGCATACAAAAGCAACAAAAGAAAGCACATAATTGTGAAATGTTTGGAGTATCAAAGTTTAATACAAGATTGTACAATGGAATTCAATCAACATCAGTGAAGTTGTAAAGAAGCCTCTTACAGCTTGCTCAAAAGTACCAATGTACTTATTGAATGTCTCAATGCTTTCACTTATATGGACGAGTTATTGCTGCAAAACCAACAATGTGTGTCTTGCCAAAGCCCAAATGTCCATGTAAATGAACAGTTAACCATTCCTTATAGGAGCTTGGCACAAAAACATTTTACATCAACAAATGTAAGAATGATAGACATGAAGAAGAAATAGGTTTTGTGACATCCCGATTTTCCAATTCTGGTTTCAATTGAATAAGTCGGGCATTTCATCTGCGCGCCTATAGCTCTCTTCTCTGAGTTGGCCACTCACGAGATAACTAGTCTATCAGGTGAAGCCGTTAAGGAATCTAAACGCATTAGACTTGAGAATTTGACCAGGAATCGACTGCTCGACCGTGCTAATCTGCAAGGGTCATTACGGCACAGTTAAAAATCGATTAGAGATCAGAGATAGGCCGACTCGACAAAGGTATGTGATTAAGTGTGGGTGATTCCACCTAATTGCACAATTCTTGTCCACCGGCACTAGACCGATTCTTCTGTCGTTTTGGTACACTGTGTCCGCATTTGAAACCTTGAGATTTTCACGACAATCGAGAGTGGCAAATGTGTCGAAGATGTACATTGTGGCTTGAAAATAATCAACCACGGGTCAAATGCACGAAAATTCCTAAAAGCTACCCGGTAGGTTAGGACGCGCTAAAGTCGCGCCAGATTGAAATTAACCGAGAAATTGAACTCGATTTCAGAAATTGAAAGTTCTGTCTAGTCACAATTCATTTTAGGAACGTCGACTCATCCTCAGAAGATTTTTCTACAAACCGAGATTTTTAGCAAGAAAGCAAAGTAAGGCCGTTTTTGTTCGGGAAAGTCAAAGGGCCGGTTTTGATCACATCTTTGGGATGCAAGTTGGATTATATGATGGGGAAAAATCTTAAGAGGGACAAGGACACCGTGGCTGATTTATTTGGGCTTCAATTGAATTGGTTTGCTTGGGAATTGAATGAAATTGAATGAATTTGATGTACAAAGTTACAAAATTCGTATGCCATGGGGAGAGGGACATTTTGCACCCATTGGCAAGCTTGTGGAGGAAGCTTGAGGAGAGAGAGTGGCTGAGGTCATGTGATGTCATGGTGGGGGCAAAGCCAATGAGAAGATGGCAAGTGTTGAGCTCTAGAGAGCCCAAGGAGACCCCCCTTCTTCAGCAGCCTTCTTCTCCCCCAAAGTGTGGCTTTCTCCAATATTGAAGAAGCTTGAGATCTCAGCAAAACCAGAGAAAACCGAGCATAGCAGCCCAAGACCGTCGCACACCCACCGGGACCAGTCAAGCCAGTCGTTTTCCTCCTCTGTTTTCCCCGCGTTCCAGTTTCTGCTCCAGCCAACCTTTCGCCAAAGATTCGAGTTAAAAGTTATCTTTCCGTGAGAATCAGCCAGCGCTCCAACCACCGTCGCGAAGAGCACATCCAAACCGTTCAGGAGGACTTGACGGTTCCCCGAAAAGAGCCCTGTAGCCTCCCGAAATTGGGCGCGAAGGAACGGCCCGCCGGACCGCCTGGTTCCGCCCCGCTCCGCCTGTTTCGGGTTTTCTTGCTGTTTCGCCCCTTTCCGACCCTTTCTTTGCCCATCCCAACCTCCAATAAGATTTCCTTGACCCCGGGAGCCACCAGTTGTTAACCACCCGCTCGCCGGAGTTCCGATTGGCCCGTTTCCTCGCTGTTTCAGCCACCGGTTCAACCTCTGCAGTCCAAGAACAGAAGCAGAAAACCAGCAAGGGTTTTCAGTCGTCGTGGCCCGTTTTCAAGCCCTTCCTGGCCTCCGTTGTGTCGCCGCTTTGAGGTTTATCGACCGCCTTGGCGTCGTGGTCGCCGTGAACTCACCGGCGCGCAAAACCAGTGAGTTTATCCTCTAATCCTTGCTTAGTAAGTTAATCATGCTTAAGGGATGTTTAGATTAGTCTAATTAGGTTTAGGTGGTTAGATTAGTTTATTTTAATGTAAATTAGATTAGTTGTATGATTAGTTTAATGGATGTTTAATTATGGCTAATTGTATGATTAAATTAGTGTAATCTTGTTTAAGCCCTAATTATTTATTTTTAATTAATTAATTATTTCGAATTTATAAATATTATTTTATTAAATTATATTATTATAATATAATATTTAATTATTTAATTTTCGGAATTAAATTTAATTATTTAATAATTTCGAAAATTTTGCCGGGATGGCCGATCGTTAGAATTTCGTGCTGATCGCAGCAGTGTGGTCAGTTTGTGCCAATTGTATGTTTAAATTGAGAAATTGAGTGATTGATGATTATGGTTAATAATTCCAAAAGTGTGGAATTGAGTGATATTGATGAAGTTGTGGTATTTAACTTGAAAATACCCGGTGTTGGCTTTTAGCACCGTAATTGCTTTGTATGACTAGTTTGAATCGTTGGTTGTTATTGGATTGAATATCCAGTTCTATGGTTTATTATTGAATGATCAGCTTTGGCGAGCATTTGTTTATATATATGTATCAGCTTGGGCGAGCAATTATTATATACATATATATACAGCTTGTGCGAGCTATTATATCATCTATGTATATATCAGCTTGTGCGAGCTATCATCTATGTATATATCAGCTTGTGCGAGCTATCATCTATGTATATATATCAGCTTGTGCGAGCTACCATCTATATCAGCTTGTGAGAGCATTGCATCTGTATCAGCTTGTGTGAGCCATGTTTGTATTAATGGATGGATAGATGGTATGAATGGATAGACGTATGAATTGTACTGACGTGCAGGAAGGGATTGAGGCGAGGTAAGTCCTCTATCCTATTTGTGTGGCTAGAGAGCCCTAAGGCTTATTTTCTTCCTAATCGAGTTTTAGGGGGTAGGACTCACTGAGACATTGTCTCATCCCAGTTTGGGGAAAATATTTCAGGTCCCTAGATGGCGGTCGTGGAGGACTCGAAGCCATGGACATTTGTGGAGGTAGAGATCGAAGAATCG
This sequence comes from Eucalyptus pauciflora, assembly GCA_007663325.1. NCBI lineage: Eukaryota > Viridiplantae > Streptophyta > Magnoliopsida > Myrtales > Myrtaceae > Eucalyptus > Eucalyptus pauciflora. The sequence goes on along the minus strand of VMYD01000006.1, from coordinate 3,388,705 downwards.
GCGAACGTGTCTGACTAGTGGTCATAGGACAGTTTCCTTTTTGTTGAGCCTGTCTATTTTGTAGACAATCCAGTGTTGTATATAAACCTATGTGTTTATAAGAAGGCTTGTTTGGTTGTAATTGATTGCCTGCTTTTCTATCCCAAGTTAAATGTTGTCAGGGGATTTGTTTCGCTTCCGCATGTGCAATAAAAATGAATGGGTCGGCGACGTATCCTGGGAAGTCGCATAATTTCTATCGACCGTAGAGGGATGTGCGCGCGCTCGGAGGATCGGGGCGTGACAGGTTTATTTAACAAGTTAACAATAACCACATTGTAGAGAGAGATAGAAGGAGAGCAAGATGAGGAAATGTGTTATGAGTCACCAAAAAGAATAAACAATAGCTATAGCTCGGACACAACCAATGCAATTATACAAGCTTTCTTGAACAAAATCCATGCATAATCTACCTCACTCACAAGAATACAAAATGCATCAGGGAAACAATAATAGGTAGTTAAGCCCCACAATCTCAAGTAAACCCATCATCATTGAAGATTCTGCAGAACATGACCACTAGCTGCCTTCACTTGATTGTCAATCTGCAAAAGAAGGTTTAGACAGCTTATCATAAAAAGATGACTTTGACGTTACATGAAAAGTAAAGCACTTAATGGAGAACAGACACTTGGGAATCAACTACATAGATAAGTATTGCTTGTCCGGATACTCGATCAAGAAAGACACTCATAAAATAATAATAGGATCCTTGCACATTTTGAGTATGAGGAACAACTCCATTTTTTAACAACATAACAAATCCCTCATCTAGCAAGATAAAGTGAATTAAGCAATCAGATAGCATGAAGTATGTGGGAAGCACACTCAAGAATATGAAAGGAAGTTGCGGATCTTTCAAGTTTCAGTTCCCAAACACATCTACTACTTGACTGACTTAATCAAGACCTATGAAATAAATGATGTACTTTGATTAAGCTAATCATGAGTACTAAAATAAGTACTTCAGTAAATGAAAGCAAGGTTAATACTTAGCACATTAAGCCATCGAATGCCTAAGCAAAATAGGACTATTAGTTAAAAAAAAGTTTGCCTAGTTAGCAACTTCATATAGATCTCCAGCCATTACACTTGAAGACATTTTAGCATGAATAGTTTATTGCATTTTTAGGACTTTGCAGAAATAGATGAAGAAAGCTTATAGCTATTGCTAGGGAAGCATAATTTTAACTTTAAGAATGGGATTACTGGAAAATTGCAACTATAATCATGAGCATCAAATGTGGAGTAAAGCTTACAATAATCTTTGATTGTGCAACATCAGATAATCCTTGCTCAATCTCTGGAACTGCAGGAAACAAAGATGATTAAAATGTGAGCAACCCTAGTTATTGCATTTGCCTCATTCAATTCATCGATGAGTAGGAATCATCAAATTTCCAGAACCAGCTCAAAACAGCAAAGGATTCAGAAAAAGACATGTCATCGACACAACAAATAAGAATTCAAGAACGGAAATGCCTTATTTGGCAAATTGCAACATCTTCCCCAACTGTGTTTGGTAATTTAAGATGGGAGGGAATGAACGAATAACAAAGAGACAAACAAACAAAATGTAAGTTCAAAAGTAACTACAAAGGCCCCTCCAATTCTTCATGAAGGAAGTAACTAAATAACTCATACAGCATAAATGGTATCAACAATTCACTCTTTCACTAACGAGGCGTTAATTCCTTTATTTCATTCCTCACAAATCATGATTGTTCTGTGGTGAAATTGAAAAAACACTACATAAGGTATGACCAGTACTCTCAATCACCTCTGCCTTTCAACAAAACCTAGCGTTTGTTAGCATCTTTAGTGTGCTTACTATCAAAGCAAGTTACGTTCTACGAAGCATGTCAACCCCAACATTATGCTGATGTGCAACATAAACCAGCAAAGCATCACCATCGTGGAGGCAAGTGAAAGTACCGCATGTTCATGACATGCGAAAAATGAATTTTGCTCAGAGATAAGAGGATGAATGAATTCAAGCAGTGGTTCTAGAACTAAGATGACAGCTTAGCTGAAAGAAAACTCACAAAACAGGATGCAGCAAAAAAACGAACTCTAGTTCTATGGACTTGCCATCAGCGACTCTCTTTGCCAATCAAATGATACATACCTTATCCATCTCTATTGAGCTTTGGGCAGTCAATGATGATGAGTTCACAAGATTTTGGCACACCCAAACTGAAATGATCAACATATGTTGATGCTATTGAAGAGGCTCAAGACCAATTTAATACACTTCTTGTAAGCTACTTCAGCAACTGAAAAGTAATTCAAGCAATCTTGTCATTTGTTACCTTCTTTGATACATATGTAGTTTATCCAATACTGTGTATCCGAAGTTAAACAATTCTAAATCAAGGAAAAGTCATGTCTAGCATTTAATAGTCTGCCTTGAAGGTTATTACATAGTCTCCATATTAAATGCTTCATAGAAATTTTTTTGGCAAAGCATTCATAGTGGCCATGCAATTTCCAACAGCAGTTTATAGTTAGTGTGCTATGTAAAGAGAGTACTTTTTGTTGCCATGTAAGACGAAATTATTACCTTGTCCCTGCTGACACAAACACACCACTTAAAACTTCAACACCATCTGATTCAGTAAAAAAACTACACCAATGAATGACATACTATTAGTGACATGCCATCAACTATATTTCACATGACCACTTTATAAGTGTCATTGAATGCAAGAAACTAACTGATTGATGACATTAGGGGTGAGCGTTTCCAGGTTCCAATTCGGTTCCGTATGGAATTTGGAACCTACCCTCGGGTACAGGTTCCTCAAAATGAGGAACTTGGAACCTACCCGTCAGAACCGAGAACTGAGGACCTACCTTGTCACAGGTTCCAGGGTCGGTTCCAAGTTCCAACAGGTTTTTTTTTTTTTTGTTATTTTTAGATTTGAACTATAACGTACGCGCACGTTACCAAAAAAAACTATAACGTACGCGCATGTTACCGATAACGGGTGTTAGGTAAAACTAGCATAACTTAATCTCCAAACGAGAAATATGTGATTTATAAAGAAAGGCAATCTCTAGCGTCTTACTCGCCCCCTTAATTGACCTAGAATATGATAGAGGCGACTTAGCAGAGTGTGTGCAAGGCGTAAGCATCACCTCGTAAGAGGGTTATTCACTCATGTATACTAAACCATTAACCCTTGGGATTCACTTGTGACTTGCCAATCGAAAGTGAACTGATGAGGATATTAGAAGAAACAAACAACATTTGGGAGTACATTGATAATAAAAAAAAAAAGTGAGATGATTCTTATTCTATCTTAATTGTGATGTATAAGTTCACCACATCATTTTTTCGTACCATACATTTACGGGAGAGGTTCACTCCCATGGATAATTATCAGTTAAGTCTCTAGTGTTTTGATCAAGCCTACAAGGACCACTGGGCGTGATCTTCCAAACACAAATGTCACAATTTTTTTCGTCCCTCTTTTGCACATATATATCAAATTTGTAAATATGATGACTATTCGGCCATTGAAAGCTACAAAAAAATAGTGTTGTCCCCAAGAAATTGGGTCTAAATGAGAATCCTAACCGGTTCCGAAACCGGTTCCGCGACCGGTTCCGGTTCCGGTTCCGATTCCCGAAAAAATGGAACCGGGAACCGGAACCGGTCCTTTAAGAACCGGGAACCGTGCTCACCCCTAGATGACATAGTTAGTGACCCCATATTATCATGCCCCCTCTTCAGCACAATGAAATCAAATTCATGAAAAAAGAGAAGGCAAGGTGCTACAACTGCTACCTCTGAGAATATATCTAGACTTGTAATTTTAAAATTGCCATTACTCTCAAATATTCAAAATTTCTCTAGTTTGTTCACAAAAGTCAATGCTGTCAATGTGCAAAACAGATGATCCAGTAGACATTTGATCACAAATTTCAAATTTCTTGTAGAGGAAAATTTCAAATATCTTACATCTTAATCTTTCTCTTAATCTTCATAGAGGATTCTCTCATTCATGCGTGAGAAAACTCAAGAACCATTTTAACTTGGCTCTTCATTGGTTATGGGAGAATCCTCATTGCTATTGTTTAAAATAATACAATTAGAACATCTTGGCTGTAGTGGTAGGATCCTCATTGCTGCTAGTAGTTATCCTATTTCAACTGCTGGCATAGATGAAGGGACCTCTATTAAATGCATACAAAAGCAAAAGAAGAAAGCATTAAATTGTGAAACGTATGGAAATAACAAAGTTCAATAGAAGATTGCATAATGGAACTCAATAAACATCCGTGTAGTTGAAAAGAAGACTCTTACAGCTTGCTAAAAAGTATCGATGCACTTATCCACAGATCGCCCTTTTACTAATATGGATTGAAGAGAAGAAGTCGTTGTTGTAGCATAAAAAATATGTCTTGCCAAAGCCTGGACGTCCATGTAAAAGAACATTTCACCATGGTGTTGAAGGAGCTTGCACAAAAACATTTTATCAGCAAATGTAAAAATGATAGATACAAAGATCAAACATGTTTATTTAACAAGTTAACAATAACCACATTATAAGCACAGAAAGAGAGAGAGATGAGGAAAGGTGCAATAAGTCAGCTAAAAGAATTAACAAAATCTAGTCTTCAACAACACAAAGGTCCTCTTTCCTAACACCAGAAATTGCAGAATGCACAACTTGATGCAACTAAACCTAGTCTTCAAAGAAATAGTGGTTTGACCGTATAGACAAGTTTACTCCAATACCAATTGTCTCGCAGCATGAATTTCAAATAAATGGCTAACTACTAGAATGAAGAAAGATAGTTCACAAATCACACTATGACTCAAGACTTGAAGCTTCTCCACTTCAGTTCAGAAGTAACCAGAAAAACACCTCCAATTCTTCGTGAAGGAAATAACTAAATCACTCATATTGCATAATAGGTATCAACGATTCACTCTTTCGCTGACCAAGCATTAATTCCTTTATTTCAATCCTCATAAATCATTATTGTTCTTTACTGATACTAATAGCACTCCATAAGGTGAGACAAGTACTCTCAAGTCTCAACCAACTCAGCCTTACAACAAAAACCTAGCATTTGTCAGCATCTTTAGTGTACTTACTATCTAAAAGTTCCCTTCCACTTTATCCATTTTTTCTAAGCAAAACAGGTGCCACGAAGCATGTTAATCCCGACATTATGCTGGTGCGCAACATAAACCAGCTAAGTATCACCATCGTCAAGTTGAGGCAAGTCAAAGCATCACACATTCATGATACATGAAAAAGGATTTTCCCTCATAGACAACAAGATGAACGAATGCAAGAGGTGGTTCCAGAACCAAGATGAAAGATTAGCTTAAAGAAAACTCACAAAACATGACACAACAAAAAACGAACTCTAGTTCTATGGACTTACCATCATCGACAATCTTTGCCAATCAAATGATACATATCTTATCCATCTCTATTGAACCTCGGGCAATCATCGACCATGAGTTGACAAGATTTTGGCACACCCAGCACCCTCTCCAATGATTCACATTGATTGAACCGCAAACGTTTCAAATTCTGTAGATTAGAAAGATCATATTCGTTTAAGCTTTTGATGGAATTGCATTCCGAGATGCTCAAACTCTGCAATGATTTCAATTCTCCCAAACCCTGAATCTCAGTTAACTGAGGCAAATGCCACAAGTTTAAATACTGGATCTCCTTCAGACCAGGCAGAACGGGCAGCGTCTTGAGCAATGGACAGTGGGACATCTGCAATGCATTGAATTTCGGTAGCTCTCCAAGCACCTCGAATCGAATCTCTCTCAGCGAATATCCATAAATATACAGCTTCAACAAATTCTCCAAGTTGGAAAAGACTGACCAATCTATCAATGACTGGACATCGCGTAACCACAAATCTTGAAGGCTGGATGGGAGCCCGATAAGAGATTGGGGCTCAGCATTATGTATGTCGAGGCTTTGTAGTTGAGAGAGGGAACTGAAATCGGTTGGAGGCAAGGCCATTTTTCCAACGTTGAGGGTCAATCGTTCCAAAGCAGGTAGTCTCACAATCCCATATGTGTTGGGTTCTTCAATTGAATATCCAGTTATATCAAGTTCATATAAATTGGTTAGGTTTGAGCAGTCGGGGATTGTGGTCAGCGAATTCGCCATAAGGCAAAAATAAAATAGACTCTTGGGAAGCTGTGGCAACTGTTGGATTGAATCACTTGCTAGGAAAAGCATTTTGAGATTTGTAAGCTGATTGATCGTTGTGGGCAATCCACTAAAAAGACCATCGCATAAGAATAGATATTTTAATGAGGATAGTGCCCCGATTTCACTTGGAATTTCTGTTGGATGAAATTCCTTAAAGTATTTTGAAGTTGACAAAACAGGTTTATCAGTCTAGTCTGAAGACTTACAGACTCTTTTGACAAAGTCTGAAGATAAAGTCTGAAGCTAGCAAGACTCAAGACTTATTTTTCAAGTCTACTCACATGGATAGTTTCCAGGACGACGTTTATTCTGATCTTATACGATCTTTATTCTAACGACTGGTGGATATCTTTCTACTGGATTCAGCACTAAACGATCTAAGTTTTATATGGAATATGTTTAGATTCTTTGACGACTTCGCAACTTATATTTGGAAGGATCTACTTATGGAAACCGAGATCCTGATTTTATGGGCGAGCAGGATTGATGGGCTATCAACACTTACCTTAAAGAGCTCGAGATCTCTCTAATTGATTCTGTCCAACGGGTTGATTGGAAGAACTTCTTTGGAAGGTGCGAACGGTATTGAAGGCATGAAGAAGTATATAAGAGAGATGCTCTAGTTGTTGAAGGGTGCAGATAGAAGAATTCCAAAGTCTGAATCTCCTTTTCTATTTTGCAATATCATTCTTTGAGCGTTACATGTAATCAAAAGAGAGATCATATTGTAGACCTTGACGAAGTGTAGTAGAGTAATCTACACTGTGGACTCAAGCGTGTGAGACTGTAATCACTCTTATTGATTCTTAGTGAAATCCAGCCAGAAGGGCTGTCCGTGCGGGAGAGTGGACGTAGGCTTGATCTAAGCCGAACCACTATAAATCTGGAGTCTTGATTCTCTATCCCTAATCCTTTATATTGTTAATTGTTTTCATTTGCTGCAATCGTAGATTTTAAATTATTTATATCTCATTTGGTTTAAATTGTTAAAATCACTTTAAACACCTATTCACCCCCCTCTAGGTGCTAATACTAGTTCTAACAATTGGTATCAGAGCTTGTGTACTTGTTTATAAGAAGTGTCTTTACTTCTAAGTAAAAGATCTATGGCTAGTATGCTGCCTACAGGGTTGGTTGAAGGTCAAAGCAATACCAGACCTCCATACTTTGATGGAAAGGATTACAACATATGGAAAAATAAGATGAAGGCATTCCTAAGATCGAAAGATCCTTTGGAATGGGAAGTGGTTGATAAAGGAATCATTCCTGTTGCTGCATCAGACTCAGAGAGAGGAAAAGAACCTGTTGTTCCTATTCTTTTGACTCAATAAGAAATCACCAAGAGACAGACTCTCGACGCCAAAGCTATTTACTCTTTATATTGTGCTTTATCCCCTACTGAATATAATAGAATATCTTCTTGTGATACAGCAAAAGAAGTATGGAACATGCTTCACATTACCTATGAAGGAACTGATCATGTGAAAGAAACAAGGATCAACATTCTCTTGGGACAATATGAAGTCTTTAAGATGAGATCAGGAGAATCAGTTACTGACATGTTTAGTCGCTTTACTGAAATTGTAAATGGTCTTGAATATCAGGGACATCCAATCTCAGGACATATGAAGGTCAACAAACTTCTTCGTGTACTCTCAAAAGACTGGAATTATATAAAAATCTCAATAAGAGAGACACAGAGGATTGCTCCACTTTTTGTAGATGAATTGGTTGGAACTCTTCAATCCTATGAAGTAGAACAGACCAACGAAGAGGAAGACTCAAAAGGTAAGAAATCTATTGCCTTAAAGTCTAATGACTATTCTGATGTTACAGACTCTGAAGAAGATCTAGATGATGAAGAACCGGCACTTATGATAAAGAGATTCAGAAAGCTGAACAGAAAAGGAAGGAAATTCAATTGGAAGAAACAAAATTCTCAAAGGTTTCAAAACAGGTCAACAGAGGAAGATGATACGAATAAAGAAGTGACTTGCTTTGAATTCAAGAAAAAGGGACACATCAGACCTAACTGTCCTCTGTTAAAGAAGAGAAAAGGGAAGACTGAGAAAAACAGGAAGGCACTCAAGGCAGAGACTTGGAGTGATACTGAATGTGAAAATAGTGACAATGATTATGCCAATATTTGTTTGATGGCAAAATCAGACTCAGACTCAGACCTTGATTCAGACACATACTCAGACAGCAAACTCGAGGTAAGTAATTTGAAAATTCTTGTTAAAGTTTCTAAATACATTGATGAACTATGTCTTAGTCTGAAAACCTCTCTTAAGAGGATCTCCGAATTGAAAAAGGAAAATTCTACATTGAAACAACAGGATAAACTTATGAAAGAAAAGTTTGAAAAACTGGAAAAATATTTTGCTATTGTGAAAGAAAACTCAGACAGTATTTCAAATGAAAATAATCTCTTGAAAAATGATATCACTAACATATCAAAGAGATTTTCAAATGGTTCTGAAAAGCTGGATAAGATTCTTTCAATACAAAGACCATATTTTGACAAGTTAGGTCTTGGTATGACTTCTGAAACTATTCCACTGATTGATTTTCCGAAGGTAAAAGAAAGAATTAAACAAAGACCAGCTAGAACTATTTACAAGAATCATTTCTAGAAAGTCTTTGTAAAACCTGTTGGTAGAAATGCTCTGAGATGTTCCAAGTGTAAAAGCTTAGAACACTTCGAGAAAGAATGTCCTTTGGTATGGAGACCTGTTAAAAGGAGCTGGGCTAAGACTGTCTATTGTACTAACACTTCTGGACCCAAGATGGTATGGGTACCAAAAAGAGCTTGATTTCTGTTAATTGCAGGTTACTATCAAAAAGAAGATAAAATGGTATCTTGATAGTGGCTGCTCAAGACATATGACAGGAGACTCAAGCTGCTTCATAAAACTTATCCAGATAGACGGAGGAAAAGTTTCCTTTGGTGGTAACAATAGAGGAAGGATTACTGGTCGAGGAACAGTGAAGATTGGAAGTTTGTCTATCAATAATGTTTCATTAGTTGAAGAATTAAATTACAACTTGCTTAGCATAAGTCAGTTGTGTGATTCTGGTTTCAAGATCAACTTTCAGGAAGAAACGTGCTCTGGAATCAGTAAAGACCTTACTCAATCTTTTACTGGTCGAAGACATGGAAATATCTATCTTCTGGATGTGAATCAAGAAATATCACAGTGCTTAATATCAGTACAAGATGAAGCAAATCTTTGGCACAAAAAGCTAGGCCATATCAACATGAAGCAGATCAACAAGATCTCTACAAAGAAACTTGTTCAAGGATTGCCTATTCTGAATTATTCAAAGTCTGATCTATGTACACCATGCGTACTGGGTAAACAGGTTAGAAACTCTTACAAATCGATAAATAAAGTTTCCACTAATCATGTATTGCAGCTTTTGCACATGGATTTGTTTGGACCTACCAGAACGAAAAGCATTGGTGGTAAAAGGTTCTGTCTGGTAATAGTGGATGACTATTCACGATTTACTTGGGTCTACTTTCTCTCAAGTAAGTTAGAGACTTTCTCTCTCTTTTCAAAATTTGCTAAAAAGGTGCAGAATGAGAAAGGTCACACTATTACAAGCATTCGTACAGACCATGGAGGTGAGTTTGAAAATCAAGACTTTGCTAATTTATGTGATGAATTTAATTTTCAACACAAATTTTCTTCTCCATATACACCAGAACAGAATGGGGTTGTGGAAAGGAAGAATAGATCTTTACAAGAAATGGCAAGAACACTTTTAATTGGAAATCAAGTTTCTTCAAGGTTTTGGGCAGAAGTTGTTTCAACTGCTTGCTATATTATAAATAGAGTGTTTTTAAGACCAATTCTCGAGAAAACTCCTTATGAAATTTTTAAAGGGAAGAAACCAATAGTTTCTTATTTTCAAATATTTGGTTGCAAATGTTTTATTCTTAAGAATGCAAATGATCGTGTTGGTAAGTTTGAAGAAAAATCAGATGAAGGATTCTTTCTTGGATACTCTACAACAACCAAAGCCTTTAGAGTGTTCAACAAAAAGACTCAGACTGTGGAAGAATCAATGAATGTGAAATTTCAAGACTCTCCACAAGTTCAGCAGATACAGAATGAAGACTCAGAATCTGCTCAAGACACTGCTAAATCTAACTCCACTGAAGCAGTTGCTAAATCAAAATCAGTACAACAAGCTACTGATGAAGAATCTACTCAAGAAGAAGATCAACAATCTATCAGACTGAACAGTAACTGGAAGCACAAGTCTAGTCATCCTGAAGAACTCATTATTGGAAACATTAATGAAGGAATTCGAACAAGATCCAAAAGGCGAGAAGAGTCTAGTGCTGTTGCCCTTATTTCTGAAATAGAACCCAAATATATTGAAGAAGCTTTAGCTGATGAAAGCTGGATTGAAGCAATGCAAGAAGAACTCAGACAATTCAGTATTAACGACGTATGGGAATTAACTCCCAAACCAAAAGGTAAATCAGTTATTGGAGCTAAATGGGTTTTCAGGAACAAAGTTGATGAAAAAGGCAAAGTAACGAGAAACAAAGCAAGACTCGTGGCTAAAGGATACACGCAAGAAGAAGGGATAGACTATGATGAGACTTATGCTCCAGTAGCAAGGTTAGAGGCAATCAGATTACTACTTGCTTTTGCTTGCTATAAGAATTTCAGGTTGTTTCAAATGGATGTCAAAAGTGCATTCCTGAATGGATTTATTCAAGAAGAAGTCTACGTAGAACAACCTCCTGGTTTTGAAGATTCAAAGAAACCAGACTCTGTATTCAGACTGAAGAAAGCTTTATATGGACTGAAACAAGCTCCTCGAGCTTGGTATGAAAGGCTAAGTAATTTCTTAATTCATAGTGGCTTTTCTAAAGGTAAGGTAGACACTACTTTGTTCATTAAAAAGGAAGGTAAAAGTTTTCTACTTGTTCAGATTTATGTTGATGACATCATATTTGGATTATCTAATGAAACTTTGTGCAAGAAATTTTCTAAGTCTATGCAGGATGAATTCGAGATGAGCATGATGGGTGAACTATCCTTTTTCCTTGGTCTACAAGTCAAACAACTAAAGGAGGGAATATTCATTCATCAAGAGAAATATGCAAAAGAACTTGTTAAAAAATTCGGTCTGGAAAATTGCAAAAAGACTGACATACCAATGTCAAGTTCCTTGAAGATAGACAAAGATGAAGCAGGGAAGAAAATTGACCAAAAGTTATACAGGAGTATCATTGGCTCTCTTCTTTATCTTACTGCATCCAGACCTGACATGTTATTTAGTGTTTGCATATGTGCTAGGTTTCAATCTGACCCTAGAGAATCTCACTTAAGCGCCGTTAAATGTATTATTAAATATGTTGCTACTACTGCTAAGATCGGTCTTTGATATCCCAAAGAAGGAGACTTTACACTTCTTGGCTATTCAGACGCAGATCTTGCAGGTTGTAGAGTTGAAAGAAAAAGCACTTCAGGTACTTGTCAATTGCTTGGAAACAGGCCAGTATCCTGGTTTTCAAGGAAACAAAGTATTGTGGCTCTTTCAACAGCTGAAGCAGAATACGTTGTTCTTGGAAGTTGCTGTTCTCAAATATTGTGGATAAAACAACAACTGCAAGACTTTGGCATTGAAGACACTTGCACAGAAATTAGATGTGACAACACCAGTGCAATCAATCTTACAAAGAATCCTATCCTACATTCAAGAGCAAAACATATTGAGATTCGACATCACTTTATAAGAGATCATGTTCAGAACAAAGAAGTCTTGATACAATTCATAGACTCAAAGAATCAACTGGCAGACATCTTCACAAAGCCACTTGAGAAAAGCTTGTTTGAGTCTATTCGATCAAGACTCAATATATTATCTCTTGAAGAATGCTGAAGCTCGGACTCAGTAAGTAAAGTCTGACAGAGTAACAGACTCAAGGTTAAAAGACTGAGAATACGAATCGACACGACTGTAAGTTTCCTTACTTAAACTGTCTTATTGATAAGGTAAGATTATCTGTCTATTTTAAGTCGGTTATTATTTTTAAAAGAAGTGGTTATCGTTTTATTAAGGCAGTTATTTTTCAAAAAGGAAAATTCAAGATTTCCAAAATATACGACGCTTGGTTTATCCCCCGTACCTGTTATCCTTATACACATCTTCTCCCTTGTTTTTCACTTTACTCAGAAACCCTAGATCAAAAGTTTTTCACTGCTCTGCATTTTTTCTCTCCAAAACTTCTTCGTTTCAAAGTTCTCAACTTTCTTGCGACACAAGTGAGAAAGTCTCTCCAAAGAAAAGCACAATGTCGTATCAGAGGAAGTCTTCCAGAATAGCAAACAGGGGACCACATGGATCAGGTGAGGGGCCTACGCACTTTGATCTCACTAAGGAAAGCGACATTCCTTCTGAGCAAACTTCTCAACAACAGGGCCCTCAAGATGAAACGATTTATGAAGATATCGAACCAGTAAGAACTCTAAAGCCTACCTTTGTTTACAAACTTTACTCTGCGTTAAAGGAAGGTGGTTCTGCTATGTCTTTTGTGGATGAGTTTCTGAAAGAGAAGTGCTATAGAAACGAGACGCACTTTCTTACTGTTATGGAAAGGTCTGGAGTTGTGCCTGAGGGAACGGTTGCAAGAGCATTTGCAAATTTCCCGAGTGACCCTAGGTTTAGTAGTATGAATCAGCCTGAGGGAAAGGATGATGATGAAAAGATGTTCATACACTTTAAACCATGGATGGGTATGGCTGCAAGCCTTAGAGGGAAGAAGGATGAATTGTTCCGCTTGGACGGACACAGGAAGAGATATGAAAAATTGCTGAAGCGTGGGGTGATGAACCCACGAACTGTGGATTTCGATTTTCTGGACTTGTTGAGCATAAATCTGCGAGAGAAATTCGAAAAGCTCCAACTTTATCAGTTCTGCACAGACTGTGACACGGCACATTCTGAATTGACTGCTTATTTCTACTCCAATATCAGTTTCATTGATGCAAACAGCTTTACTTTCAGCGTGAGGGACAAAGAGTATGTCATTGATAAGGACATAATGGCTGATGTGCTTGGTGTGGAAAGAGGGGTTTTCCAACCAATCGGCGTGTCTATCAGCCATGCTACTCTTGATCTAGCAAAGGACAGAATAGCAGAAGGAAGACTCTCTTACTCCAGAATGACTGCAACAAATACTTTGCTGCATAAGATTGTAATCATCTGTCTAAGACCCAAATCGACATCCAAGACAGATGTATCAATTTCTGAAGCCAAGTTGATGTTTGCCATCAAGACTGGTGTGAACTTCTCTTTACCACATACCATCATCTTTCACATGTATAGATGCATGGTTAAGGACAAAGGAAAGCTTCCTTATGCTGCTCTCATTACTCGTCTCTTCAGACATCTACATATTCAACCTCCTCATATTCTCACAGTAAAGACTATTGATAAAATGGTCATCGAGCTGAGGATGATTACCAAGATGCGTCTGAAAGAGCTTAGCAAGAAGCTGGAGAAATTCAAGGAAAAGACTCCTATCAAATTCATACCAGACTCATCAGCAGCGAAAAGGAAAGGGAAAGAACCTGTGGTTAGTTCTACCAAGAAGAAGAGGGCAGTTATCCTGGAAGATGAAGATGATGAGGATGCAATTCCTATCTCTACTCTTATTTCTCAATTTGCTGCATCTATTCCAACTGTTCCAGAACATCAAGTTGCAGAGAAAGAGAAAGAGGAATAGAAGAGAGAAGAGAAAGAGGAAGAAAAGAAAGAGAAGACAGAGGAAGAAAGAGAGGAAGTAAGAGAGGAAGAGGAAGAAAGAAAAGAAGAACAAGCAGATGAACCAGAAAGAATAGATTCTCCAGCAGAAAAGGAGGATTTACAACACCCTGTCACTGAGGAAACGCCTCAGAAAGAAGAATTTTTTTCTCCACCAGAGGACATGGAAACAGGGGGAGATAAAGAAAAAGAACACACACCTCTTCGGCTGACTTTTAGAGAACAGGATGCTCAAACAAGTGTTAGTCGATCACCTCCTGATGCTGAGGATATTCATGCTGCACAATTTCCTGAAGGAGAGGCATCATCTCCACACACTGAACCTCCTACTGACATTCATACTGGCTTGACTCCACCATCAGACCGAGTTGAAACAAGCACTCAGACTGAAAACTCTGGAGATTTTCAAAGGCTGCTTGAGCTCATCTTGGAACTTAAAGGTCAAATTTATGCCATGGGATATGAATTTCAGACCTTGCAGAATGAAAATCATGCAATGTTCATCACTTTGCATGATCAGATTAAAGATGTTCAGCGTCAGATTCAGGATACTGCAAAGGGCACTACTCTCACCCAAGTACAGGAAGATCTGAGGAAGTTGGAAGACACTGACAAGTCTATGGAAGACTTTCAACTTGTTCGCATTCCTCGAGCTCCTTGATTTTTTTATGCTGACAAAAAGGGGGAGAAGACTTTGCAGATTTTTGTTATTTCTCAAAACCAAACCAAATCCTATCTTTTTATTGCTTGCTATCTTGACTTTGACTTGAGTTTTTTAAACGTGTGCAGTTTTTGGAATGTGTGCTCTCTATGGCAATACTTTAAGCTTCGTAAATTTGATAGTACTGTCTGTTTATGACTAATGAGGTTTCGGTGAATGCAAATCTATGTACAGGGAAAGTCTGTGTACAGGATATCTGTGTACAGGATAACTTCTACTATCTTATTTAATCTTTTATGATGCTTGCTTAAAAGTTGTATTGCAGGGCGATAATATTCAAATCTGCAGGAAAGTTTTGTCACCATCAAAAAGGGGGAGATTGTTGGATGAAATTCCTTAAAGTATTTTGAAGTTGACAAAACGGGTTTATCAGTCTAGTCTGAAGACTTACAGACTCTTTTGACAAAGTCTGAAGATCAAAGTCTGAAGATCAAAGTCTGAAGCTAGCAAGACTCAAGACTTATATTTCAAAGTCTACTCACATGGACAGTTTCCAGAACGACGTTTATTCTGATCTTTTATGATCTTTATTCTAACGACTAGTGGATATCTTTCTACTGGATTCAGCACTAATCGATCTTACTCTCATATGGAATATGTTTAGATTCTCTAAAGATTTCGCAACTTATATTTGGAAAGATCCACTTATGGAAACCGAGATCCTGATTGTATGGGCGAGCATGATTGATGGGCTATCAACACTTACCTTAAAGAGCTCGAGATCTCTCTAATTGATTCTGTCCAACGGGTTGATTGGAAGAACTTCTTTGGAAGGTGCCAACGGTATTGAAGGCATGAAGAAGTATATAAGAGAGATGCTCTAGTTGTTGAAGGGTGCGGATAGAAGAATTCCAAAGTCTGAATCTCCTTTTCTATTTTGCGATATCACTTTTCGAGCGTTATATGTAATCAAAAGAGAGATCATATGTAGTGAGACCTTGAGGAAGTGTAGTAGAGTAATCTACACTGTGGACTCAAGAGTGTGAGACTGTAATCACTCTTATTGATTCTTAGTGAAATCCAGCCAGAAGGGCTGTCCGTGCGGGAGAGTGGACGTAGGCTTGATCTAAGCCGAACCACTATAAATCTGGAGTCTTGATTCTCTATCCCTAATCCTTTATATTGTTAATTGTTTTCATTTGCTGCAATCGTAGATTTTAAATTATTTATATCTCATTTGGTTTAAATTGTTAAAATCACTTTAAACACCTATTCACCCCCCCTCTAGGTGCTAATACTAGTTCTAACAATTTCCCCCACTAGATGTTTAGAGCTAGCATTTAACTCTTCCAGATTTTCCAACATTCCTATGGTTTTTGGAAGTTCACTTATGCAACTATAATTGAGATTTAGTACCTTCAACTTTTTGAGATCTCCAATACAATCGGATAAGCTCCTGATTCTTGAATGACTCAAATCCAACTCGACCAATGATTGGAGCCTCCCAATCGAGTATGGTAGCTTTTCTAGATAGGAATTCCAGATGCGTAAAACTTTTAACCTTTCAAGATTTCCAATAGAATAAGGTAATTCACTAATTTTTAAATATTGGACATCTAGCTCAAGTAGTGACTCCAATTGTCCAACAGAGTCGGGAAGCTTTTGAAGTTCCTTGCATGGCAAGATTAGAGACTTCACCTTTGCTAAATTGCCAATCGAGTGAGGCTTCATTGAGGGTGTCTGATCTATTCTTAGCACTGTCAAAGATTTTAGACCGCCGATGGACTCCGGTGGTGACTCAATAGCTTCACTCTTTATCTATAGGTAATCAAGATGTTGTAGATTGCCGATGGACTTGTCAATTTTTCTTAGTCGAACGCATCTAAGAATCAATTTCTCCAGCTGCGAGATTGTGGTAAACTTGGGCATCTTTCTAAGGAATGGACAGTCCTCGAGTTGTAGGATTTTCAATTGTTCTGCTACCTATAAAGCAATTGAGTAGACACTTAGAAAAGAGGAAGAGTAAATATAATGCAAAAGGATGTCATCAGATCGTACCATGATTTGACACCATCCTCCCCAATCTTCAGTAACGTTATTCCCAGATAACATGAGAATCGTTAAGTTCTTCAACCCAAAGTTGCTAGCTCGAAATTTTGAAGGGCAATTGCTCCAAGAGAGCCATGTCAGATTAAAGAAAACATTCTTAAAGTCTCCAAAATTTCCATGGTCCAATTGAAGGAACCTAAGGTTGACCAAGCCCATAAATTGCTTGCGCTTAAATCTATAAGTCTTATTCGGGCTAGGTGTACAAAGATTGAGTGCCACTATGTCTTTGATTCCCTGGAAAACATTCTTAAAGTCTCCACGATTTCGCTATTCTCTTCGTTCCAGTTGTCATCCCCGGCTGAGTACACCGATGACTCGGGATCACCCCTTGGCTTGGGATCTTTAACATCCACTACCAACCAATCTTTAGGGTCTGCCGTCTCCAACTCAAATGTTGCCTCTAGGACGTATAGAGGCACATCACCTTCCGGGATGGGACCCTCTCTTCTACCATCATGGTAGTGACGATACCATAATCAATACTTACGGGGCACTAAGTCATCTCTACCCACATCAAGCCAAACCTTGGACTCTATCAGCACATACTCTAACCCTTCGGGATGGAGGTTTATTGGGAAATGGTATTCTTCTTCGGTGATATCCACAGGAATACCATAATGCATAGCAGGATGAGGAGGTGGAGGTGCTACCATCTAGGGACCTGAGATGTTGTCCCACAACCGGGATGAGACTACGTTTCAGCGAGTTCTACCCCACTAAGACTCAATTAGGGAACCAATACACCACATGGTTGCCTAAGCATAGCATGAGTCAGAAGACTTACTTTTGCATCAGTTCCAACTTGCAATTTAAGGTTATATACAGGTACTTCATATATCACACCGAACAGTCAATCAAATCACGATAGTCAGATCAAATCATTAATCAATCGAGTTAGTCGATTACATGTCAGTCGGACCATTCCTAGGTCGTTCCCACTCATATAAATAACCTCCAATAGTACACTCAGTCACAGAGCCACATCAATGCTCTCGAGCGTAAAGTTCGCCAAGGTGACGTAAGTAACAGACGGTCTACATGCGTTATTTAAGATGCCGTTTTCACATAGTGATATTCCTCATCACCGAACCACGCCCGTCATAGATCACAGACAGTCTATGTGCGTTCTTTAAGGCGCCGTTTTCACCAGTGATGTCCCAAATCACCGAACCATGTATGTCTATGATGATATATGTATTAGCCCAATACGTGTGTTCTTTAAGGCGTCGTTTTTGCCAGTGACATCCTTAGTCACCGAACCACATAGGCCCATACACCATACTTGATTGGTCCAAGCCCAAAGTACTTCCAATTCACTCTCACAATTCTACTCAATTTACAACTCAACAAAGCATTATAAATGCTAAATAAACATACTCAGCCAACTACCAATCAATCATTCAACCCCACTCAATTCCAATCAATTTAGGATAAATCCCTAAAATATCACAATTAAATTAATTCCATGCAACGTAGAGCTCAAATAAATAAACAGACTACGCCATGACAATCAGCACGAAATTTCGGTCATCGACCATCTTAGCCTCAATTTCCGAAAAATAATTAAATAATTAATAAATTTTGAAAATTAATTAATAAATATTAAAAATTCAATTTAGCTCAAACTAAAGCCCAATTAAATAAAAGGACTTCACCGCGATCATCATCAAAAAATTCCTGTCACCGGCCATCCCGATTGAATTTCCGGAAAATAAATAAATTAATTAATTAATTTCAAAAAATAATATTTAAATACTAAAAATTCCATTTAGGCCCAAATTGTCATATTGAAGCCCGATAAAGGGTCGGAAAATCCCGAGCTACCCTCAATAAATAGTAGGCCACGTCTACTTGCTAATTTCACAATTAATTTGTCTAATTCGCATCACAATTGACTAATACACACTAATTTATACTAATCTAACCACATAAACCTAATTAATTAAAACTAAACAACCTTAAGTATAATTAGTCCGCTAAGCAAGGATTAGTGAGATTACTTACCAAAATAATGCGCAAATCGGCTCAAACCGACGGGAACGGCGCGGGGAACAATAAACTCCAAAGGCGGGCCAACTTTCGACGTTCGACACCACCTCAAAACGGACCTAGAAGCCGCTGCGAAACCCCCTATGTTTCTGTTCTGATCATGCGGCGAAGAAACACTCAAAACCAGCCCTTGTGGAGCTTCTACAAACCAGAAACAGTGGCTGGACAACAGCTTAGCAAGAGAGGGAGAGACGGCCAAGGGGAACGGCGGTGCACGGTGAGGCGGGTGCGTGCGCACGTGAGGAGGACCCGGCTCCGGTGCGACGGCGAGGTTACTTCCGGCGATCTTCTTGGTATGCTGGTTGCACACAGCAAATAGAGAGAGAGAAGGATGGTTCTTGGACAGCAACCAAGAGGAAATGATGGGGAAAGAGAGATGAAGAGATAAGAGGAATGGTGGGCCATTTGGCCTCAAATTTCCACAACTTGTTCATCAAGAGGAATGGTGGGCCATTTGGCCTCAAATTTCCACAACTTGTTCATCAAGTTTCAACCTCAACCAAGTAGAATCCCTTGGCTCTCATTTAACCACACACACACACACCTCATAACCTTTGAAGTAGTCCACTTTGGCTAGGCATGAGGGGGGTTACGAATTTTGGCTCAATCTTCCTCAAATGGATTCAATCCTCTTTTGATTCCAACTCAAATGGCTTTAATAAAATCAATTGATATCTCAATTATCAAATTAACAATTTTTCTTATCCAAGAATCCTTCATGCTCCTCAATGTTGTCAACAAAATAATTTCCCGGCTTCAATTGCATGAAACGGTCCACTGACAACTTTTTCCCAAAAAGTTTCGGTTGTTAGAAAAATCTTCTGAGATTGAGTTGACACTTCTAGAATTTATTGTAACATGACAGAAACTTCAATTTATGAAATTGGACTCGAATTGATGATTAAATTCTATTCGACATGTTTTTAGCGTGACCTAGGCTACCGGGTAACTTTCAGGCATTTTTATTACAAATGACCCGTGGTCGATTTTCTTCGAGCCACTATGAACCCACTCGACTCATTGGCGACTCTCGGTTGTCGTGAAAATCTCGATGATTCAAATACGGACACAGGGTCCCAAAACAATAGGAAAATCAGTCTAGTGCCGGTCGACGAGAATTTTCCAATTTAGTAGTGTCACCCATGATTAGCCATACATCTCAGTCGAACCAGCCTATCTCTGATTTCGAATCGATTTTATATTGTGCCGTATTGACCTCTAAAGATGAGCACGGTCGAGAAGCTGATTCCTAGTCGAATTCTCAAGTCTATTTGCCTTAAAATCCTTAATGGCTTCCCCAGGTAGTCTAGTTATCTCGAGAGTGATCAGCTTTGAGAACAGCCCTATAGGCACGTCAATGAAATGCCCGATTTATTCAGTAGGAAACAGGGTTGAAAATTTGGGATGTCACATTGTCAATCTACCTTTGCATTGAAAACCAAATTGGTTGCAAATAGGTATGCAAATTTAAGTACAACGCAAATGGCTCTGTTGAATGTAATAAGGCTCGCTTGGTTGCCAAATGATTGACTCAAAGAGAAGGTTTCGATTATCATGGGACTTTTCCAATGGCAGCTCTTGCATTGACAACTTACTATTATACACTGGTGAGTCATTTGGGGTGGCGGCTCTACATTATCATCGTGACAAACTAGTTCACACTGCACAGTAAACTTCCAGCGGCGTTGATGGTGCGCTTGATGAAACCACCAACTTTGATGGTTCTTTTTGTGTCAACTATAACCCAATGGTCACCAGCTTAGGTTTCTCCAGAGACGCCAACACCGCCAATGGAGAATTCCTTCCCATGGTCGTAACTTCAAGTTACAACTCACACTGATCTCAGAGCCTTACCAATTGTTGTCCTGGTCTTTCCACCATCACCACTATTGCAATTCAGTCTGATAAAGCTTCCTTGCATTGCCACGGCACTCCCCCACCTACGGCATACCACTTGTCCTTGGTCACCCCTCGGGAATAGCTACAGCCGTTCACCATCAAGCATCGTGTCACCAGCCACATTGTTCGTCATCCATCCGAGCCACCTTTGTTGATCCAATTTGGAAACGTAATATTCAAATTTAGGTAACGATCTTCATCTGATTTCGGTGAATATTTTATGGCCTAATTTGATTATTCAATATCTAATGTACATATTTGAGTGATAGACAATATCCACTAGGATTTGTTTTCTAATCCGCAACCGCACATCGATTTTTTATTCTATCTATAAGGCTTTAGATGGAATAATTAATTGCACGGTAATCTTTAAAATTGAAATTTTGATCTTTAAAATTTAAGATCAATTTATTGATTTTATTAGTGGAATAATCAAGTTAATTAAATATTATTCTCTAATTTGAGTTATGGATGATATCTTTGGCAATTCATAGATATTTTGTAATTTGTGTGATTGTTTTGGTTGTCCTTATTTGAAAATTAAAAAAGAAAAAAAATTGCTTGTAGATTAATTAGCTCTATTCGATAACATTGCATGTCTAAGTAGATTCTACAATATTCATGATAAGATTCTAATTGAAATCAGGAATTGACACAATTTAATACTTAAATTGAATTAGATATTATCTTTATTCCAAATAGTTACTTTCCCTCATTTTTAGTTACGAATTTTAATTAAAAAAAAATATCATATGCATGTCATGTAGAGTGGTCACATATAAATCATTTCCCATCAATAGAGTTGGGTCATTAAAGTTAAATTGCGTGTATAGTTTGTGTGTTAGGATCATTTGTTTTTTTTTTTTAAGTCTCGTGTATGTCTATTTTTGTACGTCATTGCATGCATTGCACGTAGTTTACCTTTCATTTAAATAAGTAAATATCATGTGCATGTCAGGTATAATAGTTACGTATTAATCATTGTCCGTCAGTAGAATTAGGTCATTGAATTAAAATCGAGTGTCATGTAGTTTGCATGTTAATTGAAAGTCACATGTCATGTTAATATAAACTATTGTACATTGTGTAGCTTAGCCTTCATTTAAATAAGCGAAAATCCTAAACAAAAAAAAAAAGTTGAGTGAATTGTGTGATAATTAGAAGTCATTTTTAAGTTGAACATGTGTTTCTAATTAGTATTTATTGCAAATGCTTGCGTTGCATCAAGGTAAGTATTTACTCCCTACATTTGCACTTTATTGGTTGCCATGCTTTATTTAGTCTTTAATAATAGTTGCGCACCTGCATGATTACCTTACATGTTAAATGTTAAATGATAGAGTTAAAATCAACTTAGATTGCTGCAAAATATTTTTCAAAATATACGAGAAAACGTATCGAAAGAGCATTAGAGTAATCAAGCATAATCAAGTCCCTAAATTTATTCAATCTTTAGTTTGTAGTAGTAAGGTATTTCTTACAATACTTTACTTTGGTATCAAATTGACCCATCATAAATCGATTAGTGGGGACTTCTATTTAAAAAATCATTTGCATGTTAATAACTTGAACTCTAAGTCGCAAATTGATAAGAGTTTGGGAGAGCTTGAGTTAAATCTAGACTTAATAAATCATTAGTCAAACCATAGTTGGTGCACTCGAGGTAATGTCATGACAGTAATGTCATGTAGGACGACCGGTGTCCACATTGAATTTTCCAACGAAACAAATCGCTGATGGAACTTAAGTGATTGATTTTTCAAAAATTTTGCACTTAAGTGAGCAAGAAGAAAATAGTAACACTCCAGTGAGCTCTTGTTGTACTTATCCCCAATACAAGGTTAACTATTTTCCTCTCTCAGATTTCAACTTAAAAATTAAGAAAATTCTATGGTGATGGGCTCAAGTAACAACGCGGACACGTGTTTGTATCTCCAAATCATGTAAGGGTATTAAACCCGATTAGGGGCCCAGCATATGGGCTTAGACAAGGGCATAAAGTGAGAAAGCTCGTCACGGCTTGACTGGGCAACGCAAATCTCTCATGACATTCACGGTGTTGAGTGGGTCAAACTCGAAGACATTTGTTCATATCCAACTTTCGCTAAAACTTTTAGAATCTCATGGGTTTTCTGCTGAGTAGCTTAAAGATGGTAGAGTTGGCGCCAGCTTAGCAAGAGCAGAAGTCCCGATGATACCTTGGTGAAAAATGGAGATCAAAAAGCACCAAGAAGAATACTTTTTATTAACCAGAAACTCCAACTTTGCATGGAAACTTTGGAGCGTAAGGTTTTCATGTTAACTGTTAAGTAGGCGTGAAAGACGTGATATTTTTTTTGCGAGTTTAGCAAAGAGTTTTAGATGCCTCGATAAAAATTGAAGGTTAGTGAACACCCATAAGTCAACGCCTTGGACTTATTTATTTGGGAAAGGGCGAGGAAATTGATGATGTATGGTTTTTTGGGAGATTGTGGAGCACCACTTCATCTTAAGGGAACTTAAATATCAATGCGAAGGTGGACAAAATGTGTAGGAGACCGTGTTCAAGGGTCGGAACTCGAAAAACTAACATAAAACCCTCGAATTAAACATTCCAAACACAACCCAATTGCTTCCAAGTTTTGAAAAGATCAAACAATTCGATAATATATGGGTCGGGAGTAAAGCTATAGACTAATAACCGGACCTCTCGCGGCCTTTCTAAGTGTACCCGTTGTTATCCTGTCATATTATATCGGCAAGGTCCTCCGGACAATCGCATATGTTGGTGCCGTAATACTGCTCTATGTCTCTAAGAATCTGGATCTCCTTGTCTTTGACAAAATTTACCGTAACACCCTGCAAAAAAAGATGCAAATTGGCATTTGTAAATTGCAATGTCGATGAGTTTGTCGTTATACCCACGGCAAGAACAAAAAACTGAAAATAGGATTGCCGTTGCCTCCACTTCAAGGTTCATAATAGTTACCTTCCCCCCAAAACGGCCTACTCGACCGGCCCGATGGACGTATAGCTCTCTGCTGTTGGGAAGATCATAGTTGACAACGAGACAAACCTACAGAGTGTATTGAGAATGATTTAGTCGTCCACTTGCACAACTAAATGGTCGTGGTGCAATAGGGAAATAAGAAATTTGGCCTTCCGTAAAAGCAAGCATCCCACGTACGAATGAGTTGACGCACACGACAGACAAAAACGGTAGAAAAGTCCGTGAATATCTTTAAGATTTCCGTCACTCTCTGTTATCATTTTTTCCCATATTGTTATGGTAATTAAAGAATTTCTTAAAAAATTCTTGATTTTCTTTTTCCTGGCCAGTGTATTATTTGGAATTAGCATTTCATTGTTTTGCTGTTGGATAGTGAGGGATGGAGCCTGCGTAATTGAAAATATATCCTTAAGGCTTTAATTTTTCTGAAATTAAAATGCTACTAAAGGTATCTTTGTTCTTGGTTTTGGGCTTAGATCTCCTGATTTATCTTGGTATCTCCACAAAAGCTCTATTCAATTAGCTTTGTTGGATCGTTGAGTGCAGTTCACTATACAGTTATGTCTTATACCCAAGATATTTCTATGATTAAACGTAATCGAGGATCCATTAGAACTTACCTACGTGGATCTTACTTGGACATTGATATTTACCTGTATTAATCATGTAGAGTTTTTCCTTTGATTAGCATAAGGAAATGGCAGACGCAGAAGACATTTGGCCTCTCGTTGTTGATAATGGAATTGGCATGGTTAAGGTGAGAATATCCATGCATCGGTCCATTGCTATGGGCTTTCCTAGAGTGTATGGTGGTATATGTGCTCACGCAATAACCTGAATTTGACAGGCTGGTTTTGCTAGAGATGATGCTCCAAGGGTTGTCTTCCCCAATATGGTTGGTCGATCGACGCACCCCGCTGACATGGTTAGTATGGGCCACGGGGTTGCTTATGTTGAAGATGAGGCCCAATCTAAAAGGGGCATGCTTACTTTAAAGTACCCCATAGAGGGTGGAATTGCCAGCAATTGGGCCGATATGGAAAAGATCTCGCATCACACTTTCTACATTGAGCTACGCGGGGCTCCCGAAGAACATCCGATGCTCCTTATTTAAGCAACCCTCGACCCAAAAAGCAAATGGGGGAGAAGATGCCATTGATCATATTTGAAACATTTGTCCCTGATAGTGTTGTCAAAGTTAACGTGAAGACCTAGTAAGAGAGTTGATTTAATAAATGCAAGGTGTATACATGGGGATGAACTTTCACATGGAAACTTAGTAAGAGAGTTGATTTAGTAAATGCAAGGTGTATAGATGGGGATGAACTTTCACACGGAAACTTATTATGGGAGTTGATTTAGTAAATGCAAGATGTATATATTGGGATGGGTTTTTCAATGCGGATTTTTTTATTTTAATTGATTTGATTTTTTCTAACCACGTCCCGGCCATAATAGCATACTTGACGTGTAACCTAAAGATTTATCCTTTTGAAGGTCCAAAGCGAACATGACATGAACCATAGTCGGCAAAAATCAAACAAGAAGGTTGCATCTCAGAAAAAAGGCAAATGAATATAACCTCTCAACTTCCCACGTTGACCAAATTTTAGCTTTAACAATAGTTGCGCACCCGCATGATTACCTTACATGTTAAATGACAGAGTTAAAATCAACTTAGATTGTTGCAAAATATTTTGAAAAATATATGAGAAAACGTATCGAAAGAGTATTAGAGTAATCAAGTGTAATCAAGTCCCTCAATTTATTCAATCTTTAGTTTGTAGTAGTAAGGTATTTCTCACAATACATTACTTTGGTATCAAATCGACTCATCATAAATCGATTAATGGCGACTTCTATATAAAAAATCATTTGCATGTTAATAACTTGAACTCTAAGTCGCAAATTGATAAGGGTTTGGGAGAGCTTGAGTTAGGTCTAGACTTAGTAAATTATCAGTCGAACCATAGTTGGTACACTCGAGGTAACGTCATGACAGTAATGTAATGTAGGACGACTGCTGTCCACGTTGAACTTTCCGACGAAGCAAATTGCTGATGGCACTTAAGTGATTGATTTTTCAAAAATTTTGCACTTAAGTGAGCAAGAAGAAACTAGTGACACTCTAGTGAGCTCTTGCTGTACTTATCCCCCAACACAAGGTTAACTCTTTTCCAATCTCAGATTTCAACTTAAAAATTAAGAAAATTCAATGGTGATGGGCTCAGGTAACAATGCACACAAGTGTTTGCATCTCCAAATCACGTAAGGGTATTAAACCCGATTAGGGGCCCAACATATGGGCTTAGACAAGGGCATAAAGTGAGAAAACTCGTCATGGCTTGACTGGGCAACGCAAATCTCTCATGACATTCACGGTGTTGAGTGGGTCAAAGACATTTGTTCATATCCAACTTTCGCTAAAAACTTTTAACGTCTCAAGGGTTTTCTGCTCAGTAACTTAAAGATGATAGAGTTGGCGCCGGCTTAGCAAGAGCAGAAGTCCCGATGATACCTTGGTGAAAAATGGAGATAAAAAAGCACCAAGAAGAATATTTTTTATTAACCAGAAACTCCAACTTTGCATGGAAACTTTGGGGCGTAAGGTTTTCATGTTAAGTAGGGGTGAAAGACGTGAAACTTTTGGTGCGAGTTTAGCAAAGAGTTTTAGACGCCTCGGTGAAAATTGAAGGTTAGTGAACACCCAGAAGTCAACGCCTTGGACTTATCTATTTGGGAAAGGGCGAGGAAATTGATGATGTCTTTTGGGAGATTGTCGAGCACCACTTCATCTTAAGGGAACTTAAATATCAATGCGAAGGCGGACAAAATGTGTGTAGGAGCCCGTGTTCAAGGATCGGAACTCGAAAGAGAAACATAAAACCCTCGAATTAAACATTCCAAACATAACCCAATTGCTTCCAAGTTTTGAAAAGATCAAACAATGCGATAATATATGGGTCGGGAGTAAAAGCTATAGACTAATAACCGGACCTCTCGCGGCCTTTCTAAGTGTACCTACCCACTGTTATCTTGTCATATTATATCGGCAGGGTCCTCCGGACATTCGCATATGTTGATGCCATAATACTGCTCTATGTCTCTAAGAATCTGGATCTCTTTGTCTTTGACAAAATTTACCACAACACCCTGCAAAAGCAGACACAGATTGGCAGTTGTAAATTGCAATGTCGATGAGATTTGTCGTTATACCCACTTCAAGGTTCATAATAGTTAACCTTCCGCCCAAAACGGCCTACTCGACCGGCCCGATGGATGTATAGCTCTCTGCTGTTGGGAAGATCATAGTTGACAACGAGACAAACCTACAGAGTGTATTGAGAATGATTCGGTCATCCACTTGCACAACTAAATGGTCGTGGTGCAATAGGGAAATAAGAAATTTGGCCTTCCGTAAAAGCAAGCATCTGACGTACGAATGAGTTGATGCGCACGGCAGACAAAAATGGTAGAATGTCATCATCTACATTATTGCGTTGTTAATTTTCAGGACTAACCTGCTCAATATCAATCCCTCGAGCCCACACATCGGTGGTGATCATCAACCGAGTCGCCCTAGATCGAAATCCAGCCATTACTGCATCTCTCTCCTTTTGAGGCATGTCCCCGTGCATGAAAGACACAGTGAAGTTAGAATCACGCATCTTTTCAGCAAGCCACTCCACCTGCTCGATAAATATAAGGAAGACATGAAGAGCCATAGCACAAAATATAGATCAAAGAGAAATAGAGCAGTAGAGGTCTTCACAATCTCTAAGTCATCGAGATGTTTATGTTCCACCTCGAGTGCGGAACCCAACGTGGTTGGGGTCGTACCTTCCGCTTAGTGTTGCAGAATACAACTCCTTGGCTTATGGGGCAGTTGTCGTATAGATCGCACAGAGTGTTAAATTTCCAATCTTCTCTTTCCACCGGCACCATGTACTGGTCGACGCGCTGCAACCATACGAAGAAAAGGAAGGATGGCATCAGAAGAATCTCATGATCCCTAGCCGCCATCAAATGCAACTAACCTAATGTAGCTCACCTCCAGCATCAACTCATCACGCTTCACAACAATCCTTATGGGATCGGTCATGAATCTTCCTGTCATCTCCAATATCTCAGAGGGGAGGGTCGCTGAAACTAAGACAATCTGCAGAGAATGCCACTCATGCATTAGCCAGTTGCGTACATGAACGTGTAAGAGCGACTCCCTAAAAACTGATTTAATTTTGAACGAAGCAAATCATAGCAATGTGCTGAAAATTACTAAGTGCGCTTTATGGGGAGAGAAGCATGTCTCGTCGTGGCAAAAAATCCGCTACTCATCAGAC
Source organism: Eucalyptus pauciflora (assembly GCA_007663325.1). Lineage (NCBI taxonomy): Eukaryota > Viridiplantae > Streptophyta > Magnoliopsida > Myrtales > Myrtaceae > Eucalyptus > Eucalyptus pauciflora. The sequence continues at coordinate 3,360,622 of VMYD01000006.1, read as the reverse complement.
AAGACGAGGAAAAAAGAAAGTGTCCTATTCATAGTAGAAGTGTGAAGCCAAAAGACAACCTTTTATTCACCTCGTACATGCTCTAATGTCCAAATCATGTAGAAATTAAGGAGCATAAAAGAGGAAAGAAAATTCCAGATCTCCCGTCAAATTTTGAATCCCATAAAACTTAGACGCTTCATCTCGCAGCATGTAGACTAAAGCAGAAAGACCTTTTGGAAATTCTAAGAATCAGCTGAGGTGGAGAAGGGATGACTATCTAGATTGATGATGATCAAAAAGTGAAGAGCATTCCATTGCCAATCATGAAAGAGAAAGCTGAAATTGGATCCCACCCTTTCTTAGATTGGACTTAAAAAGAAGTAATGGCATTCGGTTTTTATTAGGATAACGCAATGGAATTAGGCCAAGGGGTGAGAATACTAGGGACCATTACTGGGGTTATTGCGTAAAAGAAGTCATCTTTACTACCACTACATTGATTCAACATGAAGGACAGGCAACCTGAATCTCCGGAGGAAGGAATCTGTAAACATCGTAGATTTGATCCTTAAATCCTCGGCTCAGCAACTCATCAGCTTCGTCCTGGCAAAAATATAGGTAAGTGAATAGAGAGAACTTGTTTTGCAGAAAGCAGAAGGAAACCTAACAGGATCCGGAGTCGAAGGAGGTGATGCAGTGCACTCACAAGGACTAGGAGTTTGATGGCTCTGGTGCGAAGAGTTCTCCTCTTTATCATGTCAAGCACCCTGCCTGGAGTTCCGGACACAACATGAACTCCGTGCTCCAATTTCCGGATATCTTCACCCATGCTCTTGCCTCCAACGCATGCATGGGCTAGCACGTTCCTGTAATAACCAATAGCCAGCACAACTCTCTCCGTCTGACTCGCCAAATCCCTCGTAGGTGACAAAATCAGCACTTGCACACTGAACAGAACATGAAGGAAGCAAATTAGCTAAGACAAAATCGATGGCTACAAGGCAGCAACCAAATTCAAATTACAACTTTCAGAGAGCCAAATAAACAAGGGTAGCTTGAAAAATCAACAAAATACAAGCAACAGAGTCACGGATACTTAATAATAGGAGCTTGTGACGAGTGCATCCAGGATATTTGCTACACAAATAAGCAAACCCACATTGCAGTTTGAATTAAACTAATGCTCCTGTTATATAGAATCAATAATGTAAGAATAAAACTATTCGTTTTCCTTGATAATGAAGAAAACCTTTCATGCCTTGCAAGTGCCTAAAATACTCAGTTAAGAGGACCCACTTAAACATTCTGATATAATATACATATATAACCTGAAGAAGTGCATAAACTCAGGCTACGCTTAATTCCAAAGAAAGCTTCTCAAAACAAAGTTCACGAACAAATTCCATAGACTAAGGCTCGAACTTCTTTCAGGGCCATCCGAGGGGTGATGGTAAAACTAAAAGCCAGCATCCCTCTGCCTCAACATCAGAACATCTCAAATTCTTTAGTTAACGAGGCCGAAAATAAAAAATTCTTCCTGTCAGAGCGATCGAATTTCGTTACGCTAGAAATGAGAGAGAGAGAGGGGGGGGGGGGTTTGCCGATTATTTATTTATTTATTATTAATCCGTGGTGTCATAGTTTGAGCTCTATAATGTTAATGACTCATCTCACCCTCCCAAGCAAAACCCAAAACATGCCTCAACCTAATTCCACAAGAAAATCGATAGTAAAAGAAGGGTCTTCCGCTCACGAAGAGGATCGCGTACTCTCTTCCGGTGGTGTCTACGATCTGGCAAGACGCGAGGGCAAAGGTGGAGGTCTTGCCCGTGCCGGACTGCGCCTGAGCGATCACGTCTCGGCCTCGGACGATCGGCACCACCGCTCGCTGTTGAATCGCCGAGGGCTTGTCGAACCCGTGGGCGTAGATCCCACGGAGGACATCGTCGCTCAGGCCCATGCGGTCGAAGCTCGACACGGCCTCCACGCCTGGCGCCGTCTCCAATGCCGCCGCCGGCGGGCGCGATCGGGTCGCCGGAACTGGCCTTGCCATCAAGGACGTCGCCATTACCGAATCCGAAGAGATGAGGAAAGGGCAAGAGAGCAGTCTCGTCTCTCTCTGGAATTGATGAGTGAGCGGGAGTGTGGAAGCGCTTGTCTCAAAGAGGGCCAAATGGACTTTCTGTCAAATTAGGACATCAAGGATTATGTCCAAATCAAAGGATTATGTCCAAATCAGGACACGACCTGTCTAAAGTACCCTGATTTTATCAAACAATATCATAAAATGAACATCGTCTTAAATAAAATCGAAGTGACGACATAAAGTTGATTAAGAGAAATTACTTCGATCCTGGGCATTAGCATTTAAAAATCACATACGATTTTGCACCTTGATTTTGGATTTTCTAAATTTTGAAAATATTTTCAATTGAGAAAAGTTAAAAAGAAAATCAAGTCACTTTAAAACGATTAAACTATGAGTATTGTAAACACTGGGGGTTCGCTCCAGTGGCCACCCTTCCATCTTGGAAGGGGGAGGTTAGGGGTTCAAATCCCCACATTCTCAGGGGGATTGGGGTGGGGAAGATTTCATTTCAGGAGTGGGTTTCGACTCCCACGCCCTGCAAGGAGGCGGGGCAAAAGTTTGAGAGTGAGTGTTAGAATAGGATTAGCGTAGGACTGACTAAAAAAAAAAAAAAACTATGAGTATTGTAAATTTTTCCAAAATGGCTTTATTCAAAAAATAAACTAGACACTTGTTACCATATTAGAAAAAATTTAATTTCATTATAATACTTCCATCGTGTTATGTGTGATTGGTATCTCTAAAAATCAAATTTTTCTTTATTAGTACCATAAAAAGCCCCAATCTAATTTTTGACTATCAAACTAATCTTTTTACTATCAAAAACTCTAAATTTAGTGCATTTATGAAAAATTTACCATCAGTTAATATATACTAAATTGTATCAATACTGTAAAAAGTACAAAATATTGCACATATGACAAACGAAGGGTAAAACCCTAAACCGATAACTCGTCAATCCCATGTCTCATTTGATTTGGTAATTTAATGGTAAAATCTAAAGGAAATTAACGGATGGTAAATTTGTCACATGTGTATTAATTTTGGGGTTTTTTTACGAGAAAAAAAAAACTCAGTTTTGCGTAAATTTGTCACATGCATATGGATTTGAGATTTTTTGTGACTTTAATCCTATTTTTTTTCCAATCACGACCTCGAAAATCAAATTACGCAGAATGACATCATGGTAAATTACATGTTTTTACCCTTGGGGATCTCATCGCTAGTCCTTTTGCTTTTAATCCTAATTTCCAACAAAAATTTATGATAATTCCATCAAATTTCAATTCAAAATATGTCCAAAATAGTTGAGTTAGCATTTATAACTGTCGTGCCCCATGTATGAAACGCTAATGCGAATTTACCTATTGATCTTGTACTTTAAATGTCTCCATTGGATTCTAAGTGTGTGTTGATGATCTAGCTAATTATATTGATATGTTTTGGTGATTTTACTACAATTATCTAAGCATAAGTTGGAATGGTTGTACGAAAAACAAGCTTTTTCTTAAGTCAATTTAGCCACTTGAAAATGTACTATAAAATCTCCAAAGTTGTTTCTTTCATTATTTAAATATCATTGATTTTGTCTTACAATATGAAATGAGTATGAAAATATGTAGAAATAAGCGTATTGGGGTCCTAAAACTTATTACAAAAGTGCAGTCGAGGTATAAAACTTTCAAAAAGTACAATCGAGTTATAAAACTTACCAAATTGATCGAATTGAGTCCTTCCGTTAATTGCACTTTTTGAATTATGATTCGGTCACATTTTCGTGATAAATTTTAAAACTTGATTACACTTTTGGAAACTTTTACGACTTGATTATACATCCACGATAAGTTTTAAGACTTGAGTACACTTTTTGAAAGTTTTAAATGTAATTGTGCTTTCTTGACAAGTTTAAAAACTTTGAATGTACTTATCTCGGATGTGTATTAATATAATCTTGGCGGGAATTATTTAATTCTTACTATTCTCTGTTGAAAGTTTTGTGAGTATTTTCCTTTTATTCAGCTTCACATTTTTGTTTCAATATCAATCCCGTGTTTCCTATATTTCAATTGATTGATATGTTTTGGTGATTTTATTATAGTTATCTAAGCATAAGTTGGAATGGTTGTACGAAAAACGAACCTTTTCTTAAGTTAATTTAACCACTTGAAAATGTTCTATATGTTATAAAATATATGAATCAATGAAATACATGAATGAATATTCATTATATTCATCTTATCTAATGTACTTATTATGGTACATTTGTATCATACTTTCTAAGTACATCTCCCTATACAATAAACGTTCATCTTCCTTATCTAGTACATGTATCATTTGATACATTGATATTAATAATAAGTACATTCTTGCTCTCCTATAAATAGGAGTTTAGTTTTGATGTACAATAACAACCATTAGAATAAACAGTCATACCCTCTTCTCTATCTTTCTCTACTATCTCTGGTGTTCAATTGCTTTCTCTTCTCAATCTCTTCTCTATTATATATTCACCACAACGCAATATTTTACAACACGTTATCAGCACGAGAATCTACCGACTGAGTAAGTAATTTTTGTTAGCACGAAGATCTACCGTGAGTAAGTAATTTTTGCAAGGTGGGTATTCATTTTATTAATCATCTTATACTTCATCTTCTTCTATCAATTCTTCATTTTTATTTTTCTTGGCCCGAAGCCAAATTTTAAATCTAAAAGTATCCTTCTGCTCCTGAAGTAGCGGTGGATATTTAGAAATCTTTCTAATTAATTTAAGGAATTACTTTTGCAAGGATTATGGCAAATATTGAAAAGCCCAAATTCCACATCCTGGAAGTGAGTGGAAATAATTATCTATCCTGGTGCCTTGACATGGAAATGCATCTCCAAGGGCAAGGTCTCGCTAATACAATCATGGAGGATGGAACCTCAAATGAAAAGGATAAAGCAAATGCGCTGATCTTTATTCGCCGTTATTTGCATGAGAGCCTGTGGACTCAATATTTATCCGTGTGAGACCCTCATATTTTGTGGAGGAGGTTGAAGGATAGGTATGATCATACCAAAACTCTTATCCTCCCTCAAGCACAATATGACTGGCAAAATCTCAGACTGCAAGATTTTAAATCAGTGTCTGACTATAATTCTGCTTTATTTGATATCATTTCTCGGCTTGAGTTATGCGGTATCAAACTCTCTGATGCGGAATTGTTAGAGAAAACTTTCTCTACCTTCCATGCTTCAAATATTGTATTGCAACAGCAATACCGGCAGCGTCAGTTTGCCACATACTCTGAATTAATTTATATGCTTCTTACTGCTAAGCAAACTAATGAATTGCTGCTCAAAAATCATGATCTTAGACCTGCTGGTTCAAAAGCATTGCCTGAAGCACATGCTAATTTTGAGAAAAATACTGGCCATTTTAAGGGCTATAAGCGTAGGCAAGAATATAATCCTAGAAGGGATGGCAAGAAATTTAACCGCCCTAGGAAATCAAACTTTGGCTTGAATCATGGCAAATAAAAGAAGCCAAAGAAGGTGATTAATGAGAGTATTTGTCATCGCTGTGGCATGACTGGGCATTGGTCACGTACCTGTCGTACGCCAAAACATTTTGTTGACCTATACCAAGCATCTTTGAAGAATACGGGCAAGCGTGGTGAATCTCATGCCATTGAAATCAATCCTACTGCCATAACCATTGTTGAGGCCAACAATATCTCCGTTGGTGGGACTCCTCTTGCTCCTGAAGCAGCAAATGCATCATTGGATGTCTCTGATTTCTTTGAGGACCTCTGATTACTTTGATAATCAGATTGATGGTTTATGTTGTTTCGCTTTAAATGTATTACTTTTTATTGTTCTTTATGAAATGCTTATGAGCCTTATATAATATTTATTTTTGAAATTTTATTCGACTATATAACTAATATGCAACTTTTATGATACTTGACACCTGAAGTTGTCAATATAAATGCAAATGGAAAATACAGAGAAAAAGGAAGATGTTTGTTTGCTTGATAGTGCAACAACACATACTATATTTCGTAGTAGACACTTTTTCTCGAGTATAACATTGCGGAAGGCACAAATCCATACAATATCAGATCCTGTTTAGATTATTGATGGTTTTGGGAATGCCACAATTATTTTGCCAAATGGTACAATCCTCCATATTGAGAATGCGTTTCTAAGCATTAAATCAAAGAGGAATCTGCTCAGTTTCAAAGATGTACACCGTAATGGGTACCATATTGAGACCATTTATGAGCAAGATAAGGAATACATTTGTATTTCCTCTTATAAGATGGGCCTGAAGACTATCCATGAGAAGCTAGAAGCTTCTTCTATGGGTTTGTATTGTGTCATGATTAAGGATATTGAAACCTACACCACCACATCCTGGAGATTGGAATCCCTAATTAGTTTGGACTGTGGCATGATCGCCTTGGTCATCCTGGTGCTTCAATGATGCGTAGGATAATTCAAAATACAAAAGGGCACCCTTTAAAAGATATAAATGTATTGTTGTCCAAAGATTATAATTGTGAGGCTTGCTCACAAGGAAAGCTCATTATCAAACCTTCTATAACAAAGGTTAATCTTAAATCTCCTTTATTCTTACAATAGATGGTCCCATGTTTGCCTATTATTTACGCGCAATGACACTATTACCATATTCCAGCTGCAAATCCTCCAGCTAGAATAGTTGTTCCTGAAGAGCAGGCTAAAATGGATCAAAATCCCATACACTTGAAGTGTGGTAGACCAATAGGATCAAAAGATATTGCTCTTCAAAAACGAATGGGAAAGAATAAGGAATCCGCTCCAGAAAAGCCTAGCGTTGTGCTTGTTCCAGAAGAACTTATTGCCCCTGAAGAGGCGCAAACCCATGAAAGGAACACCAATCCCGGGAATACTAAGAATTCCATTACATATTATAATGAAATTTGGGATCGAAATGAAATCATTGATGATGCTTTTGCATTCTCAGTTGCCCATAAAATTATGGATGATGATTGTGAGCCACAATCTATTATTGAATGTCGTCAAAGGCAAGATTGGCCTAAGTGGGAGGAAGCAATTAAGGCTGAATTAGCTTCCCTGACTAAACGAAAGGTTTTTGGACCTGTAACTCGTATCCCCGATAATGCAAAGCCCGTTGGATAATCTTGAATCTCCTTTATTCTTGCAATAGATGGTCCCATGTTTGCCTATTATTTACGCGCAATGACACTATTACCATATTCCAGCTGCAAATGCTCCAGCTAGAATAGTTGTTCCTGAAGGGTAGACTAAAATGGATCAAAATCCCCTACACTTGAAGTGTGGTAGACCGATAGGATCAAAAGATATTGCTCCTCAAAAACGAAGGGGAAAGAATCAGGAATCCGCTCCAGAAGAGCCTAGCGTTGTGCTTGCTCCTGAAGAACTTATTGCCCCTGAAGAGGCGCAAACCCATGAAAGGAACACCAATCCCGGGAATACTAAGAATTCCATTATATATTATAATGAAATTTGGGATTGAAATGAAATCATCATTGATGATGCTTTTGCATTCTCAGTTGCCCATAAAATTATGGATGATGATTGTGAGCCACAATCTATTATTGAATGTCGTCAAAGGCAAGATTGGCCTAAGTGGGAGGAAGCAATTAAGGTTGAATTAGCTTCCCTAACTAAACGAGAGATTTTTGGACATGTAACTCGTATCCCCGATAATGTAAAGCCCGTTGGATATAAATGGTTATTTATCCGAAAACGAAATTAGAAAAACGAGGTTGTCAGGTATAAAGTCCGACTCGTTGCCCAACGATTCTCCTAGAGATTTGGGATTGATTATAATGACAGATATTCACATGTGATGGATATGATTACATTTTGTTTTCTCATTAGCCTAGCAATCTTTGAAAGATTAGAAATGCGTCTTATGGATGTTGTGACGGCATATTTATATGGCTCATTAGATTCTGATATTCATATGAAAATTCCCGAGGGATTCAAAATGACTGAAGCATGCACTCCCCGCAATTTATTCTCAATAAAATTACAAAGATCCTTGTACGGGTTAAAGCAATCCGGTCGCATGTGATATCAACGCCTAAGTGAGTACCTAATTAAGGAAAGGTACAAGAATGATCCTATCTGCTCATGCGTGTTTATTAAGAAATCAAAAACCGGATTTGCTATTGTAACAGTTTATGTCAACGTTATAAATTTAATTGGAACTCCAGAAGAGTTAGCTGAAACCGCTGAATATTTGAAAAGGGAGTTTGAAGTTAAAGATTTGGGTAAAACCAAACTTTGTCTTGGTCTAGAGCTTGAGCATAAAGCAAATGGAATAATCATCCATCAATCAACATACGTTGAAAGATTGCTTAAATGCTTCAACGTGAACAAAGCTCACCCATTGAGCACTCCTATGGTTGTAAGGTCTCTAGATCCCCAAAAGGACCCATTTCGTCCTAGAGAATCAAATGAAGAGATACTTGGTCCTAAAGTACCATATCTCAATGCAATTGGGGTTTTGATGTACTTGGCACAATGTACGAGACCAGATATCGCTTTTGCGGTAAATTTATTGGCACGATTTAGTTCTGAGCCAACTCGGAGACATTGGAATGGAATTAAATATATTTTCCGTTATCTCCGAGGAACCATAGATTTGGGATTATATTATTCCAAAGATTCCACTAACTCTAGTTTAGTTGGATATGCTGATGCTGGATATAGATCCGATCCACATAAGGCTCACTCTCAAACCGGGTATTTATTTTGTTATAACGGCTCCGCTATTTCTTGGCATTCTACGAAGCAATCGCTAGTAGCTACATCTTCTAACCACTATGAAATTATTGCTTTATATGAAGCTGGAAGAGAGTATGTTTGGTTAAGATCCGTTATAACGCATATTCATAATTCTTGTTGTTTAATACCGGTTACAAATTCTCTCACTATAATTTATGAAGATAATGCTGCTTGTGTTGCACAAGTCAGGGGAGGATATATCAAAGGTGATAGGACCAAGCATATCTCGCCGAAATTTTTCTATACTCATGAACTCCAAGAAAGTCGACAAATTAATGTTAAACAGATTCGATCAATAAATAATCTTGCAGATCTTTTTACCAAATCATTGCCAACATCAACTTTTGAGAAATTAGTATATGGCATTGGTATGCGGCGAGTTCATAAGATGCAAGATTGATTAGCCCGAGAAGTGGCTATATAGCTCAATTGAGGGCGAGATATTATGAACTATACATTGTAGCATTAATATGCGGCGAGTTCACAAGATGCAAAATTGATTAGCCCCTGAAGTGGCTATATATGCATTGCACTTTTTTTTTTTTTGTCCGGTTTTTTCCCACAGGGTTTTTCCGGCTTAAAGTTTTTAACGAGGCAATTAATGCATCTATAAATGGGAGATATCATAACATTTGTGCTCTGCACTCTTTTTCCCTTTTGTCCGATTTTTGTCCCACTTGGTTTTTTTCGCTTAAGGTTTTTAATGAGGCAGTATCATTCGATGCACATTCGTAATGAATACAATGAATATTCAAGGGGGAGTGTTATAAAATACATGAATCAATGAAATACATGAATGAATATTCATTATATTCATCTTATCTAATGTACTTATTATGGTACATTTGTATCATACTTTCTAAGTACATCTCCCTATACAGTGAACGTTTATCTCCCTTATCTAGTACATGTATCATTCGATACATTGATATTAATGATAAATACATTATTGTTCTCCTATAAATAGGAGTTTAGTTTTGATGTACAATAACAACCATTAGAATAAACAATCATACCCTCTTCTCTAGCTTTCTCTACTATCTCTGGTGTTCAATTGCTTTCTCTTCTCAATCTCTTCTCTATTATATATTCACCACAACGCAATATTTTACAACACTATAAAAACTCCAAAGTTATTTACTTTTTGTCTCGCAATATGAAATGAACCTGAAAATATGTAGAAACAAGCATATTGGGAGTCCTAAAACTTATTGCGAATGTGCAATCGAATTATAAAACTTTTAAGAAGTGCAATTAAGTCGTAAACTTTCCACGAAACTGCAGTCGAGGCATAAAACTTTCAAAAAGTGCTATCGAGTTATAAAATTTGTCAAATTGATTGAATCAAGTCGTTTCATTAACTGCACCTTTTGAAATTTTATGATTTGGTTGCATTTTTGTGATAAATTTCAAAACTTGATTATACTTTTGGAAACTTTTACGACTTGATTATATATCCGTGACAAGTTTTAAGATTTGATTATACTTTTTGAAAGTTTTAAAATTAAATTAATTTTTCTTGGCAAGTTCAAAAATTTTCAATGTACTTATTCCAAATATATATTAACACAATTCTGGCGGGACTTATTTAATTCTTCCTGTTCTCAATTGGAAGTTTTGTCCGAGTATTTTCATTTTATTTAGCTTCATATTTTTGTTGGAATATCAATCTTATGTTTCCTCTATTGGGGTGTTTATTTCTTTTTTTTTTTGCTGCTCTAGAAATTGGTCACTAGACACGTACACTTTTCTAAGAATGCCACCTATGAAATATTTATTAATTTTTCCAATTAACTTTCGCTTTGTAATAAATTTAAAACCTAAGATAACACACGAATAAATGGTATAATGTCACGAATCTTTAATAATATAACACGTAAGACTCTGGAACCTTTCTTAGCGTGGATGACACTCAAACGATTATGTCGTTGGGCGTGTCTGAACTCTGAACTAAAAAGCTTGTCTCCTGCTTATGTGTTGGATTTTATCGTTCGGTTCTGAATTAGAGAATGAAAAGGTAAATCGAATGGAATTTGACCCATTAGAACTTACCTACGTGGATCTTACTTGGACATTGATATTTACCTGTATTAATCATATACAGTTTTTCCTTCGATTAGCATAAGGGGCAGACTTACTTTGAAGTACCCTATAGAGAGTGAAATTGCCAGCAATTGGGACGATATGGAAAAGATCTGCCATCACACTTTCTACATTGAGCTACGCGGGGCTCCCGAAGAACATCCGATGCTCCTTATTTAAGCAACCCTCAACCCAAAAAGCAAATGGGGAGAAGATGCCGCTGATCATATTTGAAACGTTTGCCCTTGATAGTGTTGTCAAAGTTAACGTGAAGACATAGTCAGAGAGTTGATTTAATAAATGCAAGGTGTATAAATGGGGATGAACTTTCACATGGAAACATACTAAGAGAGTTGATTTAATAAATGCAAGGTGTATAAATGGGGATGAACTTTCGCATGGAAACTTATTAAGAGAGTTGATTTAATAAATGCAAGATGTATATATAGGGATGGGTTCTTCAACGCGGGTTTTTGATTTGATTTGATTTTTCTCTTTTCTAACCATGTCCCGACCTTAATAGCATACTTGACGTGTAACCTAAAGATTTATCCTTTTGAAGGTCCAAAGCGAACATGACATGAACCATAGTCGACAAAAATCAAACAAGAAGGTTGCATCTCAGAAAAAAGGAAAATGAATATAACCTCTCAACTTCCCACGTCGACCAAATTTCAGCTTTAACATGGGATTGGGACATTCAGAAGGTCCAAACCGAACCTGACATGAACCATAGTCGAGAAAAATTCTACACGAGGGTTGCAGCTCGAAAAAGACAAATGAATATAATTTCTTGAGGGTTTTCTCAGCTAATTCTCTGTTCCTCTCTCCAGAACATTGCTCCTCAATCACATGAATCCATTCCACCAAAGAAAAAAGAAAATCACATGAATCCACTCTCCGAAACCCCAATCCAGCATACAAAAGACCAAAAAAAATGCGACTTCTGAGTTGGTTGGTTTCTCTCTTAATTTTCAACATCCACTCCGGAATAAGAAGGCCCGCTCAAAAATTACAGCAGTCTGAAAATGGTAAGTGGAGACATTCTTCGAACATGGGACGCGCTTCTTCCCCATTAAACGTCTCCCACAGGACTTATGTCCATCTAATTGTAGTGCTCATCACAGCTCTCTCTAAATAAGGTCCATTCACGAAATTTCGAGTGGAATAATGTTTTCTTTTTCTAGTTGGCTATAATATGTAGTCCGTCAACTATGCAACAAATATTACGTAATATTTCCAGCGGAATAATGTTTTTTTATTTATTTATTGGTTTTGAAGTTTCCCGTAATCATTTAAGTGACCGCAAGTATAAATAAGGTCCATCCTTGAAATCTGAGGGGAAAGTTCCTGTTAACCATCTCAAACTGAGTCTTGCTTCTGCCTTCTTATCTTGAACCAGGAAAACACTAAGAGAGAGTGAGAGAGGGAGAGAAAATGTCAAGGACTGTGCAAGTTGTTTTCCGGGAGCTTGAGGAAGTGGAGAGGAGGATAGGGCGTCTCAGATCGGAGCACGACACTATCGTGAATGCCCTTTTGCGTGATAGGCGGGCCGAGAATATCAATCACCCGGAAGCCCACATGGCAGCGACGCGAGCCAGAGTGCAGGAAATTCGAGAAGACATCACCAGAATGCGGGCAATTGGAGAAGAGATCACCCGGGCTGAATATGAGCGTGATGCGCTCGTCCTAGAAGTCATGGAGTTAATGACGTAACGATTTTCTCCTCTAAAATCGAGTATACGTTTGCTTTTATGGGCATCCGAACGTTAAGAGAAGCATAGTGGGGTCTGGGGTTTTATTGGATAAGGTTGTAAGAATGGTATAATTATGTAGTTGGGAGAATAATTGTTCGGTTCTTGAACTTCAAGATTGATAATAGTGTTTTCTTGTTTTCTGGTCATCCAGAGAATAAGAAATAAAGATATATAGATGTTTCTTGGATCCCGCATTGAATATGTTTCGAGTTTCTTTGTTTACAATGGTCCCAGCTTTTAAACTCATAGGTTTAAAGTGTACGGGGCTGTCATACGATTGGAAATATCTTTCATCCATTTTTTTTTATATATGATTCTATATAATTCTTTAAGTGTCAGATCATTTTCATATTTGCCGGTCATTAGTCGCAATGAGTATGATGCTAGTGAATAGGTGGGAGTAAATGAGGAAGAGAAATGGGCATGCACAAGCAGGAAAAAAAAATATTGAAGAGAAAAGCTGGGAGAGTAAAATTCATGAAGAAGTCCCTTAATTCTTAGATTCATCCAACGTCTGCTTTTATAAATTCATGCACTTGAGATCTTTGATGATACACACCTACTGGAGATTACATATCCTTCAATCTTCCCCAAAGAAACGCATAACAATACCTGAGTATGTCATAGAAAAGAACTGTATACAGACGAACTTCAAGTATATGCAATTATATAATTACGTATTCTCTATTGTCTCGAAAGTCCAAATACAGTTTCCGCGTGAAAAATTGTCTTTGCTGGTGCGGTGAGAAAAAATGTTGTATGATCTAATAATTAATTCATCCAACATGGAACTCACATAATTAATTGTCGAGACGGCATTGGTCCACAAGCTCCGAAATCTTTTGTTAGAGATCATTTAGGTGATCGCCCCCATCTTGACCGCCAAATCGTCCACATAACATTCGATGATATAGTGGAGCAAAGTCCCCAGGGAGGAAATTCATGAACGTTGCGCCCGCTTTCTTGGAACCTAAAATGTATAACTTTGTATCGGAATATTCCCCTGGGAATTATAAAGGCCGTCATTTCCTCTCCGCCATTTGGATCCATTATTGTATTGATTGCTGCCGGAATATCCATGCTATCCGTAGCTCGGCGATAGGCAAAAGGAATGTGTCCTTTGGACTGGCATTGTTTAAGTCTATAAAGTTAACAAAACACTCTCGCATTGGTCATTCTTCTTTTTCGCTGGCAAAATATTTCCAAGCCGAGCAGGGTATGCATTTCAGTAACTTTGATAAGTTAGTCGAATTCAGCTACTAGGTTCGGATGAAAAGAGTTTGGTTTCTGCACGAATATTCAACTAAGATAACATATGTTTCTCTCGTCAGCCGGTGACTAGGCATATGAAAGTAGATAACCTGCACATGCACATGCCCATAGACGTGCGGATTCCCCTCTTTTATCAACACAGGTAATAAATCCAAGATGTATAAATAAGGATGAGTTCTTCTAGTGCTCACGGAAAGGTCAAAAACCCATATATATATCCGCATTGAACAAGAATGCCTTGGATTAGAAGTATGTAGTTTTGTGAAAGTTAACGTGGAAACTTGATAAGAGCATTGATTTAATACGTGCGAGATTTATAAATAAGGATGGGTCCTTCAACAGAGGTTTTCCTATTTTATTTAATTTTCCATTTTTCTAACCACTTCTTGATCCCACTCGTTTTCTTTTGTCTGGCCAAGAACGGAAGTCCTTTGCCTTTGCAAGACTCCTTCAAGTAATACCCACAAGCACTAGAGACTCGTTGATTTAATTTTTTTGCTGACAACTTGTGAATTTAATTCTATGTACAGCAATTGCTATGCCTGTCCACAATGTGAATAGCTTAAATGTGGACTTTTTTTTACCTTTCCATTGAGCTAGCCATCACTAACTCAAATACAACATGGCAACAAAATATCTTAAAAGCAAAATAATCAGCAACACCTAGCCACACTTCTGAGGAGTTAAAGATTTGATCGTGACTCCTAAAATACATTTTTCCCCTATTCAATCTCATGTGCTACTTCCTAACTATTAGAAATGTTCCCCCGCGAATTTACTCTTCACTAACAGATCATCAATGCATGCCTCCATATTCCTTTTCTAGTGTCAACAAAACTTTGCTTGCCCGCCTTTGGTACGTCGCGAGTTCGAAGGGCATCGGGTGAGTATAATCTTGATTGGTGATAAGTGACGTCTTTTCCTCATATTTCAAGGCCAGTCGTATCTAGTTTTACCTGCATCTAAGGACAGTAGTTTGTCGCCGTTCGTTGAATCTACCGGTTGCTTCGTATGGGGCAAGGCGTAGTTGCCTTTTAGACAAGCTTTATTCAAGTCCGTCAAATCTAGGCAAATTCTGCGTTTTCCACTGCTCTTCTTCAGGAGCACCACATTGGCCGACCACTCCAGAGTCCATATAGTTCAGTTTTTGATGAAGCTTTGCCTTCTTCAATCTTGCCACTTTGACTTGAATCGCATCTTGCCGATAAAGGGCAAGTTTCTCTTTTCCTGTCCTACAAGGGCTTTATCCCGTTCAACGTTCGAATGGGAGAACATTATCGTGGGATCGGTTGCTTGCATATCTGTTGGTACCCATGCGAACAAGTCAGTATATTCAAGTAAACATTCCGGACTATCACGACCCTCCCAAAATGAATCTCGACATGGTTCACGGATCGTTAATAGCGCGCATGACAACATTTTTATTTCTCTATTTCTCTGTTTCTCTATTCCTCGGAATAAGTTTGCAACATAAATCCGTTTAGTAACTGTTGACACCTAAATTTTGACGACCCGTTTAGTCATTTATTGCATTAAAAAAATTAGGGGTTAATTTTATCCCTGAAAAAATAGTTAATTGCATAGCATATAGTTTTTAGGTACATTTATTTTTAATTTGCAGATGGGTTTGAATTGGTAGTTCTGAACTTTAATTTGATAAGTTGGATTAAGCCCACGGAGAGAGCAAATTAGCCAGAGCCCATTATGGAGAATTGACGTTGGATTTTTCAGTATTTTTTAGGAAACAATGTGAGCTCATTTTTGTGAGATTCGGAATCTGGAAAAATTCAATTACAATCAAGGAAGTTTGGCAATGTTCGATCAATCTTTGGTGAGTTATTAAAAATAATAAAATCAATGGACGATCTAATGGAAAAAAAGGATTTCTTGCTGATCGTGTGAACGTAAACTTGCGGACAAAGACATCAGAAAAAGGCAAGAAAGGGTTAGCTGATGGGAAGAAATATTTAAAAAATATTCTTCAATGAGGACACATGGATCCGCAATGCATACAAGGGAAAGAAAAAAAGGAATAAAACCTCACAAAAAAGGGAAGTCAGTCGGTGGCTTTCTTCAGTATATTCATATTTCCTGTTTTGAAATGCAAAGTCGGACGCTATAAAAGCAAGCACACGATAGACAAAAAAGGGGGAGGATACAGAGAGAACACACGAGAGAGAAAAATAAGGAGCTCTCGGCCAAGCCTTGGCCGAGATGTCCTTCTTGCGGTCTGCCGCCGTGCCTTGCACTGAAGTGAGCCCAAGCCTTGCTGTCCTTGCTCTGCCGCGGCACCCGACGACACCCGCTCGCCATCCATCGTCACCATCGACACTGAGTTGCTGCCGCTCAAGTCAAGCCACGACGAGGAGCTGTTGTCTCCATCTGCTCCCGTGCTGCCAAGCCCGACGTGAGCGAC
The DNA here is from genome assembly GCA_007663325.1 of Eucalyptus pauciflora. Taxonomy (NCBI): domain Eukaryota; kingdom Viridiplantae; phylum Streptophyta; class Magnoliopsida; order Myrtales; family Myrtaceae; genus Eucalyptus; species Eucalyptus pauciflora. Next base: position 3,344,217 of record VMYD01000006.1, on the reverse strand, counting down.
GACCAGTGCCACTCGTGCCGCAAACCTGTTACTGCACTGACTAGGGACGATACGCTCGACGACGCTGACCGCTCCCTGCTGTTCAAGCCCAACGCCAAGCTACTGCCCCATCCCGCGTAGGCTCAAGCCAACGTCAACGATTTTGCTGTGCTCCGAAGTCATCGAGCGCCACCCACTGCACCTGAGCTTCGGTCCTACACCTCTTGCGACGTTGACCAGCCAAGTCCACGTGAATTCCAGCAACACCTGGCAGATTCCCTGCATGTCTAATTCAGCATTGATTTATTTGCAAGTCTGGAGACGTCCAGTTGGTTCACGTTTGATTCTTTGAGCGATTTTTTAGTGAAAGTCCAGGAACAATTGAAGTTCATCCTATTGCACTCAACTTTTCCCGACGAAGGTTCGGTGAGCTTCGTTGTGAGCACTTCCTCGACAAGCCTTCAATGTCGGTGTCCTTATTTTTGCTAATCATCGTGTGGACGAGCACCACCCCGGGCGAATTGATATTGCTATGCCATACTCGAGATGCCCGTGACATCCCCGACGAGAGCTTCCAAGGCCGCCTCTCGCCGCTCGTCCGTGAGCATCGCGACACCACACCATTGCCACGGCCGCCCATCCTTGAGCCACCGATCGGATTTTTCATAAAAAATTCAAATCCAGGTAGATTTTGTTATCTTATTCGATTTTGTTATTTTATTAGGTTATTTTATTTTATTAGGTTGATTTAATTTATTAGGTAGATTTATTAGGTAAGTTTATTTTATCCAGTTTTAATTTTGATATTTTGTTTACTCTATTTGAAATATTTTCCAATGCATGATTGAAATTCCCTGATGTAGCATCCAATTCGCAACTGCACGAATTTTTATTCAATCTATAAGGCTTTAGATTGAATAATTATTCACGTGGGAGTAAAATTGATATCTTGATCTTTAAGGCTTAAGATCAATTTATCGATTCTATTAGCGAAACAATTAAGTTTGAATTTCAATTTGAGTGGTGGATAATATTTTCAATGATCATGGATGATTTAGTGTTTATCTTTTAATTGTTCTTTTATCTCGCAAATAAAAAATTGCATTTTGCATTCCATGTAGATTAGGATTGATCACATGATAGGTTAGTTAGTCATTTTTTTTAAAATGCGCAATTAGATGATATCTAGGTTAGATGATATCTTTGAATTAAATTGCATATCTAGGATAGGAAATTTATCTATTTCGAATTTTCTAAAAAAAAATAAAAATCCAAAAATGCATTCATTTAGGATGTTATTTTTTTTTTAGATTTGAATTGCATGTTTAATTATTTGGCAATTTTAATTTCAATTTTTTTTAAAAAAAAAAACACAAAAAATCATCATGCATATGCCATGTAGATTTATGGCATATTTTGCACGTCATTGCATATTAGGGTGAGATTGCATGTTTAATTTTACTTTCTAATTAATTTTAAGTTTAGATAGAATTTTTTTAGATAGATTGCATTCTTTTAAGGAAAAAGAAAAAGAAAATATCATATGCACGTCATTAGGGTTAGATTCATTGAGATGCATGCCATTTAGTATTTTTGCTAGGTCCATTTAATTAGAAATTGCCTGTCAATAAAATTAGGTCATTTAGAGTGCATTTAATTATTGCATTTCTTTAGGATTTACTCTATTCATGTCATATAATTTAGATCATATTTGCCATGTCATGTAATTTAGGTCATGTTGCCATGTCATATTAGATTATTAGCATGCATTGAATATAGATTAAGTTCCCATTTGAATAAAGTGAAAACAAAAAAAAAGAAATTGGGTGTTAATTAGAAACCATATCTAGGGTTGTTGATGTGAGTTTTAATTTAACATTGCAGATGCTTTCGTTGCTTTGAGGTAAGTTTTCTTTGCAATTTATTTATTGTTTATCTGGGTGTTTAATTGGTGGTTTGCGCACTCGTATGATGACATCACATGTTAGGGAGATAGATTTAAAGTCAATTCAAATTGCTTGCCAAACATTTTTCCAAGAATGGTACCGAAAGAGCATTAGAGAAATCTAGTGTAACCAAGTCCCCATACCCATAGTCTCTGGTTCGCAGGAGTAAAGTAAACCTCCCGTTGCTTTACTTGGGTTTCTAATCGACCCACCAAAAATAGATTAGTGGCGACTCCTAATCGAAAATCATTTGCATGTTAAAAACTCAAACCTAAGTCGCGAATTGGTATGGGCTTGGGAGAGCCCGAGTTAAGTTTAGGCTTAACAATCCATTAGCCAAACCCTAAGTGGTTCAACCCGAAAAAATTGGTCGCGACAGCTTGGCGACTCCACTGGGGAAAAATCTTTAGTTGAAACTCTTAGTGGACTTAGGCCAATTTTCTTTTTTGAATTTTTTTTTTGTTTGGCAGCAAGGATTCCAGATACGTCCCTAATATTTAAGGTGTTAAATGTTTTTGCAGATTGGGAGGTATAAGGGGAAGTGTTTGTTAACCCTTGTTTTGTAGGGAGGTGAAGGAATGTATGGTTTAATTTCATGTTGAAGTGTTGCTTGATATTAAATTGTCGTGCATGCCTGGCATTTGCACTACACATTTGCACACACAACCTGCCGTCGGACCTGGGCCGCACTAGAACATTTAGGATGGTATTGAATTGGATACGACTTCGACCGCGAGGCCGCGTAGTAGAGGTTGCCCAACTCAATCCCGAAAGTTTCTTTCTTGGTGTCAAGAATGTTTACCTCTGCCCGCGAGGCTGCGTCGCATTGGGGTATAATTCTTGACTGAGCCGAAGTTAGGAGGACTTGACTTAGTATGCGAGGCTGCAACTAAGTCATCCCACCCTTTTAACTCCATTTTGCTTAGCCTTCCCAGTTAGAAATCGAACCTCACATCTCATGCGCATGTCTACGTGATTGCCATCGATTTTCCTTGGTGAAGTAAGTCTTCTACCTCTGCACTATGTAATTTACTTATTTTGCCATAATTTTGGTCCGTCCATGACAATCTAGGTCAATCATTGATTTAATTCATTTGTCAATTAAAAATGAAATGAGGAAATTGCAATGCAATGAATCATTTGAAAATAAAAAAACCTTGGACAATTTGTTTTCAATTTGTATCTAGGAAATTTGATCTTGCTAGGGTGTCTATTTTTTTAAACTCTCTTTAAGAAATCCCCTTCTTGTAAGAACTTGTCAAAAAAAAAAATGAAAAAAGTTGATAGATCATTGTCATGGATTGATTCTCTATTTGCACCTCATACTTATATTTTTTCATTTCATTGAATCAGGTGATAACGGATCCTCCACGTTCACCCATTATCACGCGATTAAGAGCTAGAATGGCCGACCAATCAGAAATGCGTGATCGTATGTCTGCTGTGGAAACTCAACTCCAACAAGTGCTCGCCTCTCTACAGCTTGTGACGGATCAACTCCAATTCCTCCAAGTAAATCCAACAACTGCACATGTTCTTCCTCAAATAACTATCCCGAAGCAAACAAACAATGTTGACGATGACATGCCCGGTTTGGACAATGACTCGATCATTTTTAGAAAGACCAAGCCTGACAGCATTCCAACGACTGATCATGATGAACGCTTCACAAAGCTGGAGGAAAAATTGAAACAACTGCAAGAGTCGCAGAATTCACTCCCGTTCAACCTGTCTGTGTATGAGAAGGTCAACATGCCGAAGAAATTCAAAATGCCGGATTTTGAGAAGTACAATGGTACTTCCTGCCCAAAAGCTCATTTGCAGATGTATCACATGCGTATGGCCCAATATGTCAAGAACGAGCCTCTCATGATCCAATCGTTCCATGCGAGTTTGACTGGACCTGCACTAAACTGGTATGTCATGAAAAATGTGAACCTTCTTGACACCTGGAATGAAGTGACCGACGCATTTCTCAAGCAATACAAGTTCAATATGGATATTGCACCTTCCCGAGAGGATCTTGAGAGGATGGAGAAAAAGAGGAACGAGTCGTTCAAAGAGTATGCCGTGAGATGGCGAAATCTAGCAGCTCAAATCACTCCCAAGCCTACTGACAAGGAGTTGATGAAGTTGTTTGTCAAAACCCTCCCGCCTGAGTTCCGTAACAGGATGGCCAGCACATACGTTGAAAACTTCAATCAGCCTATTCCCGTGGGAGAACAACTCGAAGTAGGGATAAGGGAAGGATGGTTTACTGAGCCATCTAGTAAAAGGTTCACTCCCAAGAAGGAGAAGGAAGCGGCTGAGGATGTGAACATGACTTATAGTCAAGAAAGTGCCAAACATGCCCCGGTTATCCAGATGAATCCAAGACAGCCACAAACTGCTGGCCGTCAACCATTTGCCCAAGCAAATAATACAAGGCAATTATCTCCTCTCCCTGGATCTCCATCCCAAGTGCTGACAATCCTCCGAAAGAATGGTTTGCTAACTAGTGAACCAAAGCGTCCTAACCGTGAAAGCAATCACAATTACGACCCGACGAAGAAGTGTGACTACCATAGCGGTGAATTGGGGCATTCAACTGATGAGTGTTTCACCCTCAAGCACAAGATCCAAAATCTCTTGGACACAAAAGCCTTCTCATTTCAAACTGCTCGGCCGAACATCCAGAAAGATCCGCCACTGAAGCATGAGGATACGGTCAATGCTATCCTGGAACCAGACATTGAATCCGAATCAAGTTACCACTCATTTGAGTTGGTGTCCACCATACATGCATCTCAAGGCTCACCACCACCCACTTCTGAAGCTTCAAATGCTGCCCTTATGATGGAAAGGATGATGGATGTGAATGGTTTTGTTCCTGGTAGTGGCCTTGGAAGAAATAGTCAGAGTATTCAAAGTCTAAATGAAGTCCCTCAAAGGCCCCATGCTGCTGGAAGAGGAGGGGAAATTTTTGAAGGACGAAGACAGGGAGAGCGGAACCCGCCACCTGACCAAAGGCGAGGGAGGCAAAACCCACTACCCCCGAGCATTCACGAAATATTCCCCGGTCCTCCAAGAATGATGCAGGATGAAGCTGAAGTGATAGACACTCTGGGGCAGCCTAGTGGCAAGTTTGATTACTTGGTGAAGTATTCGGCCCCTCCCAGTTACTACATTGATCCTCGTGAGATAATCCCAGATGGATGGGGTGGCATGGATGATCCGATACCCCCGAAGGCAGAAAACCCTGATAATGAGCTGGAAGGAGTTGAAAGCTTGTTCGACGATCTCATCATAGGAGCTATCAATGAAGGACCCTCAGAAGAGATGGGCTTTGGCCCACAAGAGTAACTCTTTTACTATTTTTGCATATTCCCCTGCGTGGGAATTTTTATTGTTTTTAGAGAGATGTTTCCACTTTCATTTTAATTCTTAAGTGTTGCATTTTTTAAATGTAATTTGTTGATAAATTTCAATAAAATTACAAATTTTATTTTGAGGGCATGATGAGGTACTCCAAACTAGTCCAATGACGATATCCAGCCATGAAAAGAAAATATCATCCACAGAGAAATCCTGAGGGCTGGACTTTCTCATGCTTCCTTCCAAAAACTTTTTCGAAAACAAAAAGCATTTCATCGAAAAAAAAAATCATTTTTCAAGCCATTTCCAAAAGCATGGATTAGGTTAGCCCCATTTAATTTTCTGACTCATTTACTTCATGTTTCAGAGCATTACTTTTTCAGTCTGATGAGAAGGCATCTAAAAAGGTACACTGGGTTGCAATTGGCCCAATTGTCAATGATACATTTCTAAGGAGTTGATATGACAAGATTGTGGGCATGCCAGATCTTAGTAGTGATCCGACTGAGATAAAGTCTCGATCCGAGCCAAAATAGATGTGCAATTTGAATCACTTTGATAATGATGCACGTTCTTTTCTGCAGGGGCAAAAGTGGATTTTCAATCTTAAATGATAGGGACAATCCAAAGACATCAACTGCTAAGGCAATTCCCATTGTAGAGGAATCCTTGAATGAATGCTTAAAACCATGTTTTGAGTGCAATAATTGTCTGTAACAAACTCTTTTCATGCTTAAAGTTGCTAGACTCTTTTGAAAAGGGAATTTTCATATTGATTTAGCTCGCCGATTTCGTGCGGAGATTTGTCAAGATAGACAATTCAATAGAGTGACATCAATGCTTAAGAATGCTAAATGAGATGTGTCAGGATGATGAAAGGCAAGCCCTATTCTATATACAGTCCCATACTTATACACTTGTGAGATGAGTGTAGGAAGTTCCATATCTGCAAGGTAAATAGTTCTCTCGCAAAAGATACGATGACCGAAATGATGAGGGGCAATTCATGTTTCTACCCCCAAACACTACAGGTGATCCATTGCTTAACCTTTTTGAGCCTATACACTTATGGATATTCTTTCAAATTATCCCTGTCAAGAACCACCCCCACATTGGGGCAACTAAGAGATCAAATGGCATCATGAGGTGAGGAAAATGAATTGAAATTTTCTTGCTCTCACTTGCATCAATCTTCAAGTTATGCTATTACATTGAATTCATGTGTTAATTTAAGTGCCTTAGGATGACGAAGAGCATTTCTTTCTATGTCCTATACACTTATATCATTTGCATAGCCCACTTGAGCCTGCAATTTCATTTCTTTAAACCCAGTTGATGATCATCCCCCACACTGGGGCAAGGCAAAATCAGTTGAAAGGCAGATGAAAACTCTTGAAAGGTTATAGTGTCATTTAAAGTGTAATTGCTTGACGCATGCATTATGCGCAAGAATTGAATTCAAAGTAAAACTAATGGGCATGAAAAAGCAGTGTGCCTGGTAAAAGCAAGGCCGATGCTCATGAAAAAAGAAGTGAAGAAAAAAATGCATGAGAACTAGGGGCATAAAAAGCAGTGTGCCTAGTAAAAGCAAGGCCAATGCCCATATATGAAAAAGGAAAGTCAAGATAAGGTGACTGTCAATTGTAAGAGTTGAATCCCAATGGAGCAATACTCAAAGTACTAAAATGCTGAATTTCTACAATCAATGGGGCATTTCATGAAGACAATCCCTGGTGATGGAAAAGAAAATTGATGGCAATGCCAAGATGATCATCAAACTCTCACCTTTTTCACACATTTTAAGCCTAATGATCCTCTCATTTCTCAACCCATGAACCCAACCTATGTTACGTCCTTTATAAAGTCTCTTCAGATTATGGCACTTAAATTAACGTAGGAGTTCATATGTTTATAAGCATCGCTCGAAGAAGTGCGAGCAAGATTATTTCTTTCTCATTTTTGCAGGGTTCTTGACCTATAAACCCGGAAATGATTATAAGACCGTTCATTCAATAGCCTTGACTCAAAGAGTCCATTTGTTAAGCCGTTGGCTAAAGCCCACATTATGGTCCCTGTTAAAGACCTCTCAGATTGGTAAGATCGTACCGCTTGCGAGAATACTCGGACCCATGTCGATATGAAGAAATTAAGTGATTCTCATAAAATAGCCATTCTAAATGAGAGTGAGTCGAAAGTCCTTTCTAACCGAAAGTCTCTCATTTAGTATTCTTAAGAAATCCATGTCATGAGTGAAAATTGTCTTGAACGATAATTCTCTCTAGTGGAAATTTGGATGATGCAAAAGTCATTATGCATGAATCTTGATTGAATTGATAAAAGCTTCAGTAGATTTTGAAGTATGCATACTAGAATAGCCTTAATTGCTTAATTCTTTGGTGAATACATTTTTGCTCTAATCATGTCTGACAGATAATGTTTTCTCAAAGACCCAAGAGCTCTTAACATTCAGGTTCCTTTCAAAATGCCTCATGATATGAGGAGATGAGAAACCATCATGAACATTCAAGGTGCATCATTGATTTATTTCTACCAGGAGGTGAGAGGCCTCCACAGGATATCTAAGTTCCAGAAGACATATTCCAAAGAATCAGAGATATCATCAGGTAAGTATATCTCTACCCATTTCTCGACACTTGACTCAGTCAAGTTGTCCTTTTATATTATCCTGGCTTGCTTTTGTAGCCCAATGCCCATCTTTACAGGAGACATATCCCTAATGAGCAGAGATGTCACTTGGTAAGTATATCTCTATCTATACCTTAAATACTTGTCGTTGTACAGGTATTTTCACTTTTGAGTACTTTGACACTCGATGGAGTTGTCCCCAAAGATTTTTCTCCAAGTTGCAACGCCGGGCGACCGAAGAATGTTTCGGGTCCTAGCCAAGCAAAATCTCCGTTTAGGCGACCGTAGAATGGTACGGGTCCTAAACAACATTTATTGCTCTAACAGGCGACCGTAGAATGGTACGGGTCCTGGAAAAGCAATTTCCCCATTCAGGCGACCGAAGAATGGTTCGGGTCCTGAAAAATCAATTTTTCGTCAAGGCGACCGTAGAATGGTACGGGTCCTAGACAAAACTTTTCTGCCATACTGGGCGACCGTAGAATGGTACGGGTCCTAAGAAAGCAGTTCCTTACAAAACTTTTCTGCCGTATTGGGCGACCGTAGAATGGTACGGGTCCTGAGAAAGCAAACCCTTCCTGCCGTATTGGGCGACCGTAGAATGGTACGGGTCCTAAGAAAGCAGCTCATTTCTGCCATACTGGGCGACCGTAGAATGGTACGGGTCCTAGGAAAGCAGCATCGTCACAAAGTCATGTTACTATTCTAGGCGACCGTAGAATGGTACGGGTCCTGGACAGGTAACACCAACTATCTCGAACTCTATCATCCTTGAAGGTAGGTTATTCCAGGTAGGTTCATTTATCATTTGCATTAGCATTTCCATGCATCATATAAATTGCATTAAAAAATGGAATTCATTTTCCAACAAAAATCATTCATTGCATGAACATGACCAAAATTTAGGTCTCAATTTGTCTTTAAAGGTAACCTCTGCGAGCTCACCTTCAAAGAGGGGCAGCTGTTAACACCTAAATTTTGACGACCCGTTTAGTCATTTATTGCATTAAAAAAATTAGGGGTTAATTTTATCCCTGAAAAAATAGTTAATTGCATAGCATATAGTTTTTAGGTACATTTATTTTTAATTTGCAGATGGGTTTGAATTGGTAGTTCTGAACTTTAATTTGATAAGTTGGATTAAGCCCACGGAGAGAGCAAATTAGCCAGAGCCCGTTATGGAGAATTGACGTTGGATTTTTCAGTATTTTTTAGGAAACAATGTGAGCTCATTTTTGTGAGATTCGGAATCTGGAAAAATTCAATTACAATCAAGGAAGTTTGGCAATGTTCGATCAATCTTTGGTGAGTTATTAAAAATAACAAAATCAATGGACGATCTAATGGAAAAAAAGGATTTCTTGCTGATCGTGTGAACGTAAACTTGCGGACAAAGACATCAGAAAAAGGCAAGAAAGGGTTAGCTGATGGGAAGAAATATTTAAAAAATATTCTTCAATGAGGACACATGGATCCGCAATGCATACAAGGGAAAGAAAAAAAGGAATAAAACCTCACAAAAAAGGGAAGTCAGTCGGTGGCTTTCTTCAGTATATTCATATTTCCTGTTTTGAAATGCAAAGTCGGACGCTATAAAAGCAAGCTCACGATAGACAAAAAAGGGGGAGGATACAGAGAGAACACACGAGAGAGAAAAATAAGGAGCTCTCGGCCAAGCCTTGGCCGAGACGTCCTTCTTGCGGTCTGCCGCCGTGCCTTGCACTGAAGTGAGCCCAAGCCTTGCTGTCCTAGCTCTGCCGCGGCACCCGACGACACCCGCTCGCCATCCATCGTCACCATCGACACTGAGTTGCTGCCGCTCAAGTCAAGCCACGACGAGGAGCTGTTGTCTCCATCTGCTCCCGTGCTGCCAAGCCCGACGTGAGCGACGACCAGTGCCACTCGTGCCGCAAACCTGTTACTGCACTGACTAGGGACGATACGCTCGACGACGCTGACCGCTCCCTGCTGTTCAAGCCCAACGCCAAGCTACTGCCCCATCCCGCGTAGGCTCAAGCCAACGTCGACGATTTTGCTGTGCTCCGAAGTCATCGAGCGCCACCCACTGCACCTGAGCTTCGGTCCTACACCTCTTGCGACGTTGACCAGCCAAGTCCACGTGAATTCCAGCAACACCTGGCAGATTCCCTGCATGTCTAATTCAGCATTGATTTATTTGCAAGTCTGGAGACGTCCAGTTGGTTCACGTTTGATTCTTTGAGCGATTTTTTAGTGAAAGTCCAGGAACAATTGAAGTTCATCCTATTGCACTCAACTTTTCCCGACGAAGGTTCGGTGAGCTTCGTTGTGAGCACTTCCTCGACAAGCCTTCAATGTCGGTGTCCTTATTTTGCTAATCATCGTGTGGACGAGCACCACCCCGGGCGAATTGATATTGCTATGCCATACTCGAGATGCCCGTGACATCCCCGACGAGAGCTTCCAAGGCCGCCTCTCGCCGCTCGTCCGTGAGCATCGCGACACCACACCATTGCCACGGCCGCCTATCCTTGAGCCACCGATCGGATTTTTCATAAAAAATTCAAATCTAGGTAGATTTTGTTATCTTATTAGATTTTGTTATTTTATTAGGTTATTTTATTTTATTAGGTTGATTTAATTTATTAGGTAGATTTATTAGGTAAGTTTATTTTATCCAGTTTTAATTTTGATATTTTGTTTACTCTATTTGAAATATTTTCCAATGCATGATTGAAATTCCCTGATGTAGCATCCAATTCGCAACTGCACGAATTTTTATTCAATCTATAAGGCTTTAGATTGAATAATTATTCACGTGGGAGTAAAATTGATATCTTGATCTTTAAGGCTTAAGATCAATTTATCGATTCTATTAGCGAAACAATTAAGTTTGAATTTCAATTTGAGTGGTGGATAATATTTTCAATGATCATGGATGATTTAGTGTTTATCTTTTAATTGTTCTTTTATCTCGCAAATAAAAAATTGCATTTTGCATTCCATGTAGATTAGGATTGATCACATGATAGGTTAGTTAGTCATTTTTTTTAAAATGCGCAATTAGATGATATCTAGGTTAGATGATATCTTTGAATTAAATTGCATATCTAGGATAGGAAATTTATCTATTTCGAATTTTCTAAAAAAAAATAAAAATCCAAAAATGCATTCATTTAGGATGTTAGTTTTTTTTTTAGATTTGAATTGCATGTTTAATTATTTGGCAATTTTAATTTCAATTTTAAAAAAAAAAACACACAAAAAATCATCATGCATATGCCATGTAGATTTATGGCATATTTTGCACGTCATTGCATATTAGGGTGAGATTGCATGTTTAATTTTACTTTCTAATTAATTTTAAGTTTAGATAGAATTTTTTTAGATAGATTGCATTCTTTTAAGGAAAAAGAAAAATAAAATATCATATGCACGTCATTAGGGTTAGATTCATTGAGATGCATGCCATTTAGTATTTTTGCTAGGCCCATTTAATTAGAAATTGCCTGTCAATAAAATTAGGTCATTTAGAGTGCATTTAATTATTGCATTTCTTTAGGATTTACTCTATTCATGTCATATAATTTGATCATATTTGCCATGTCATGTAATTTAGGTCATGTTGCCATGTCATATTAGATTATTAGCATGCATTGAATATAGATTAAGTTCCCATTTGAATAAAGTGAAAACAAAAAAAAAGAAATTGCGTGTTAATTAGAAACCATATCTAGGGTTGTTGATGTGAGTTTTAATTTAACATTGCAGATGCTTTCGTTGCTTTGAGGTAAGTTTTCTTTGCAATTTATTTATTGTTTATCTGGGTGTTTAATTGGTGGTTTGCGCACTCGTATGATGACATCACATGTTAGGGAGATAGATTTAAAATCAATTCAAATTGCTTGCCAAACATTTTTCCAAGAATGGTACCGAAAGGGCATTAGAGAAATCTAGTGTAACCAAGTCCCCATACCCATAGTCTCTGGTTCGCAGGAGTAAAGTAAACCTCCCGTTGCTTTACTTGGGTTTCTAATCGACCCACCAAAAATAGATTAGTGGTGACTCCTAATCGAAAATCATTTGCATGTTAAAAACTCAAACCTAAGTCGCGAATTGGTATGGGCTTGGGAGAGCCCGAGTTAAGTTTAGGCTTAACAATCCATTAGCCAAACCCTCAGTGGTTCAACCCGAAAAAAAATTGGTCGCGACAGTAACATAATTTCATTTTTTTCTATTTATAGAACAAATTTCTATTCCATAAATAGATTTGGAGTAGAAATCAAAAGCTAAAATTTTTAGCTTTTCTATTTCTGGAACAAAAATGAGAAATTAAAACTTTAATCATTGTTCACTCTCGTCATAGGCCGTCGCCCACCCGCCACCTATGGGATGCCGAACATCCATTGCCGGTTGCCAGCCAGCCACCACCAGCCCCTTGCCATCGGCCGCCCACCACTGAACGCTAGCTGTCGGCCATCGGACTCCAGCCGCTTGTCACCTACCGTTAGTTGCTGGATGTTGGACGCTCATTGGTCGTTGGCCACTCATCGCCAACCACAGGATGCCATAGGCCCACCGTCAACCACCGGATGTCCCTCGTTGACTTCCCGCCGGTCGCCACCGGCCGCTAGATGTCGACCGTCGGACTCCGGCCGTTAGCCACCCACCGTTAGCCACCGGTCTCTAGTGGTGGACGTTGGATGCCGGATGCCAGGCACCGGACTCTGAATGATGGCCGTTGAATGTTAGACTCTGACCACCCACCGTCGATTGCCGAACGCTAGACGCCGATTGTTGGACGTCAAACTCTAGCCACCGAACGCTAGCTGTCGCCGCTCCTAGAAATAAAAATTTTATTTTTTTATCAAACGAATTTTTACTCAAGAATTAGAAATTCTGAATTGTCATCAAATGTGTTGCTTTTGCTTAGAAACTCTTCCATAGAATAAAAATTGAGAAATTAATTTCTGGCTAGAAATTGATTTCTATTCCAGAATTTTTGCCAAGTGCGTCCTAAGTGGCCACGGATGTTCCTATGGGGAAGTGGTACTTAGCTTCTCAAACCCTAATGACCGTAAGTTAATTGAAATAAAATTCATAAACTAGTCACATTTATCATAATCCACATCGAAATGACTTATGATTAAGGGAATCAAGAGTAATACAATGGAGCTACAACGACAATTCAAAGTATACTCACAAGAAAAAGATGAATGAAAATGAAACACCAAGAATTCTAGCTTGAATATTTTCAAAAAACGAATCACGTTTAACAATGAACCCTTCCATGTTTACGATTTGGGTTGCACACATGTTTAGCGAATGAACATTTTGATCAAATCAATAAGTGGTTAGTAGGCTTATGCACTTAAATTAATCAAAAAGATTGGAAGCAAAAGTTCATATATTTACCTTCAAAAAACCTAAGGCAAGGACTGGTCTTGATGCATGGATTCATTGCCTTGTGGACACCGAACTCTCATGTTGATTCTTCAAAGTTCTCACCTTCAGCCCTAGGAGTAGTTGGGCATGTTACCGTGAGTATCTGAGTTCGTGACCGTGAGGGGCTGAGTGAGGAAGGAGGAAGGAGAAGAGAAAAGGAAGAAGAAAAAAGAAAAAAAAGAAAAAATATAGTAAAAATATTGAAAAATAAAAGAAACAAAAAAAAAATTAAGAATCATATCAAACACATTTATATTCTGGAAATAGGAATTTTGGGTAATTACCAAACACATTCACTTGCTCAGAATCTCATTCAGAGAATTAAATAAAATAAACATTTTTAAGCATAAAAATTTCCCGGGAACATAATTATTATGAAATACACCCTAGACGATAAATCTTGCAACCCCATTTTTTAGCCCTAATTAGGGATCCCATTTACTTCTTCATAGTTTAGATAATTTCACTCTTAATGGGCTCATTTTCTTAGTGACAATCCATATCCAGAATCAATTTTGTCAAATTCAAAAGGGAGTATTTCAATTTGATAAATTTAGCTTACTTGAACATTGAAAATTCAAGCTAATGTGCTTCAATTGATGCAATTCAAGTCGACCCATTCTAAACTAATGTTCAATTTGATCATTGGACCTCAATTTCATTTTGGTGTCTAATTTGTACCATCATGTAAACGTCGATTTGAATTCATTAGGTCACCTCAAATTCAATTGATCAGACTAATTGATATTTTATTATATCAATTGAATTCGATTGCGATCAATTTGGCGATTGGGAGTGGAAATTGCATAAATTCGCTAATGAATTAGGAAATCTAGAATTTGTGTACCCATTAAATCCGAGTGTAATTGATGCTATTCATGAGGTGATTAGGCCAATTTAAGTCAATTAAGGTGTTGATAAAATGTTTGATTGATTTAATTTGGAAAATTTAAATTAGTTATTTTCAATTTAGCCCAATTCTCTTTCAATTTGATAGAACTTCCTTACAATTTGCATAAAAGTTTGAACTAGAGACTAGTCGAACCAGTTTAGATTGGTCTGAGCGGCCTTCGACAAGTTCCAGCCATTTCCCGGCCAATTTTTGGTAGCTAGCGGCCACCATGAGTTGGCCATCCTCTTTGCCAACGAACCCATATCCCTTATGCATGAAATTACAAACATGTCTGGAATATGAAATTACGAAAATGCCCTTGAACAATGAAATTACTAAAAAGCCTTGATTAGTCAACCAATGAAGAGGCAATCTTGACCATTCATTTATTCCTTTAACTTGGCTATCCAAGATGACAAGTCGTCTATCTACGTGATCACAATTAAGCCAATGAGAAGATTGCTTGCTTAGGAAGACTCATTTAGAGTCTTTAGATCAAACCAAAGGCTAGGATTTCATCTTGAGGGGAGTATATAAATATTTTGCCTCTAAAATTTGAAGGGGTTCATTCTTAAACACACGCACATACCCGCGCGCGCGCGCACTCTCTCTCTCTCTCGACTAAGCAAGTGGCCAAAGCCTTACTTGCTATCCATCGGCAGGCCATTGCTTTGTACCAGCAATCCACCACATGAATCTTCGGCCTGCCCCCTCATCGGTCGTAACACTCAACGCCGATGTTTTTTGCCGGAGACCACGATCCAACGCCATTTCTCTTTCGGCCCAATGCCCGTGCTTCACACCATTGATTCCATCAGGCGGTTCTGGATCTTCCTCCGATAGTTGATGATGGTCCATTAGCATTCCGATCCTTGTGATGCCAATCCTCAACGAGTCCCTGAAGTTTTCGTGGTCAGGCCTAGCTCGAATCTTTACAGGACCTACTCCAATTCCTTAATCTTCTTTGATTGTTCATTTTAAGCTCAATCAAACTTGTTCTCGCATCTTGTTTTTGTGCGCTTTATTCAAATTTTAGGAGCTATTCTCCATCCCATCATGAGGATCATTGGTGGCGTAGTAGCTCTATTGAGGTTGAGATTGATCATGCTAAAGGTAGGTGTTCCTTAGACTCTTAAAATATGTCTGATGAAGCAAGATCCGTCCATAACGATTCAAGGATTGTTTACGAGGGTTTGGGGCTAGGACTTGCGTTAGAAATGGCTAGGGATGATGATAGAATGGCCTAAATCGATTATTTGATGTTTGATCGTTTAATTGTTGATGATTCATTGTTCTGAAAAGTTCGTATGCCTTCTAGACCAGAAAGCTTTGATCGAGGATATGAGCTATTATGTGACCATATCTAATGAAAGTGTGTCCTTGACATTTGTAAAGCATGTTTTAAGCCTCGACTTGATATATTATGAGCTTCAATCAAACATCATTTACTAGATGAAACTTGCTTCGAAATATACGATAAGAATTTGGAAAAATGATAAGCTCTCCTTATTGCTCTATTTTTTTATGTACATCGGCAGTATGTCAAATTTTTGTACTTTTTTGTGATTCGATTTTGGAGTCGATGTTTCATGAAATTTGTTCATCACATCCAGATATTGATTACATAAAATTTTCATAAAAACTGAATGTTGTTTGGTTGGCACAATCCTCCTTCAATCTTCCGTTTTTGTCTTTAGATTTTGGACTTCCAGCTTGACCTTTACTTGTTCTTCGACTTTGCAAATATAGAATCGGTCTTCTTATGAAAAGCGTTCATCTCACTTTAATCTAGATTGACAAAACATTTTAGAAAATAAAAAGCTCATTTGCTTTTTTTAGTTATCATCACAAAGTTGCAGTGACACTCTAGAAACAAAAATTTTCATTATGACTTCATGCATGATTTGATTCTTACAAAATCATATGTGGAAGTTATTGGGAAGCACAATTATCAGTGGGAGACTTCTATCACATAGCAGGTGGAAGAAGATCTTTTGATGCTATAACATTGAACATTGGTCATATTGGTGAGAAATGGCTAATGACCCTTGTCTTAAAGAAGATGGTGGATGGAAACCCAAGTTGTTTTATGGGTTTCGAATTTTGTGAACATTGTCAACATGGACAGAATCGAGTATCTTTTGAATCCATTGGAGGAAAGCTATAGGAATTTTGGATTTGATCTACAGTGACATGTTTGGTCCTACACTTCAAGCATCGTGTGGAAAATCAAGGTATTATGTTTCTTTTACTCATGATTATTCCATATATGTGTGGATATATTTCTTGTAGAGGAAAGATGATGTGTTTGAAATTCAAAGCTATGGTGGAAAATTAGTTTGATAGGAAAATCAAAATTTTTAAGATTGACAATAGAAGAGAATTATGTTAAGAGAAATTTGATCAACTCTATGGGACGAATGGCATTGCAAGCCAGAAAACCATGCCCCATTCATCTACGTAGGATGGGGTGGCAAAGAGGCTTCATCAGTCTCTCATGGAGAAGACAATGAGTATGCTATAAGTGGTGCAAGCTTACTTACTGAGTTTTGGGCGTAAGTAATGGCTACGAGGTTTCATTCGGGGAACATGTCCCCTACTTCAGCCCTATAGGATTAGACATTGTTTGAGGCACTGATTGGAAAGAAGCCAGACATATCCCATGTTAGGGTGTTTGGTTGTGAAGTGTATGTCCACATGCCGAAAGAAGGAACAAGCTTGAGAGCAAATTAGAGAAGTTCATCTTCAATGGGTACAAGGATGGTGTCAAAGGGTATGCTGTGGAACCCTAATACTAAAGGTATCATCTACAATAGGGATGTGATATTTAGAGAATCTACAACAAATCAAATTTTTTCACAAGATTTGAAAAAACATAGCTGGTTGAGTTAGATGTTGGTTTGAAGGAAGAGATAGAGGTTATAGAAGTTGGAATAGAAAATTTAGATTCTGAAGCTAATGAACCAATGGGATAGATGACATAGCGGATTCTGAAACTGAATTTGAAATTGAAGCACCACTTGAACTAGTCTTAAGAAGATCTAGATGGTTGAGAAGACCACTTGAGAGGCATACCCTATTTGCTAGTAACGATAATTGTAATCTAACTCTTATAGGTGATAATTCAAGTATTGTCGAGAAAGCAAGAAGTGTAGAGGATACCGAACAGTTGGAAAAAGCCATGAAAGATGAAATAGACTCAGTAGATAAAAACGGAACGTGGAGTCTCGATCGCATGTGGGTGTTCAAGAAAAAGATATTAACATATGGGAAGATGAAATGACACAAAGCTCGTTTAGTTGTGAAGAGATACTCACAGATAAAGGCGATTATGGTGAGATTTTTTCTCCCGTTACTAAATTGAATTTCATAAGATTTGTCTTATCAGCAGTGGTTGCATACAATTTAAAGGTAGAGCAACTCGATGTGAAGACATTATTCCTCTATGGTGACTTTGAGAAGGATATTTACTTGAAGTAACATGAAAGGTTTGTGGTCTAAAGAAAAGAAGATTTTGTTTGTGAACTGAATAAGTCTTTATATGGCCTGAAAAAATCTCCAAGAATATTGTACCAGAAGTTCAACTCATATGTCTTGAAGCTTGGCTTTGTTCATTGTGATGTTGACTATTGTGTCCATGTGAGCAAGTTGGAGAATGATTATGTTATTTTAACCTTATAAGTTGATGATATGCTGTTAGTAGAAAATAGTTCAAGAATGATTACCATTGTGAAAAGATTGTTGACAAAACAGTTTGAAAGAAAAGATTTAGGTCCAACAAACTTCATCTTGGGCATGGAGATCAAATGGGAGCGTGAGAATGGGAAGTTGTGACCAAATCAGAAAAATTATGTTGAAAGCGTTGAAAAAGTTCAACATGGCTGACTTTAAGTTATTAGTGTCTTAAGACTAAAGTGGAAGATAAGGAGATGTCAACAGTCTCATTTGCTAGTGCAATTAGGAGCTTGACGTATGCCATGGTGTGTATTCATCCAGATATTGTCCAAGCAAAGGGAGTATTGAACAAATATATGTCCACTCTGAGGAAAGAGTATAGGATGGCAGCAAAGTAAGTGCTTTGTTATTTTTGCAGTGCATTTGACTTCGTGTTGTGTTACGAAGGCATGAAAAGCTCAAAGGGATAGTAAGCAACATAACTGAAGTGTCTTGTAGATGCTAATTTGGGAGGTTACATTGATAGCAGGAGGTCAATCAATGGATATGTTGTTTCCTTATTCAACGAAGCTGTGAGTTGGTTAAGCAAGAGACCGAGCACCTTTGCTTTATCTACAACTAAGGTAGAGTACATGGCCCTTAATCATGCTACTAAGATAGTGATCTAACTGCATAGCTTGTGTAAAGAGCTTTGTTTTGCACAAGGAGGAGGTAAGATTGGGTATCATAACCAGAGTGCTATATTCTTGGCTAAAAAAGTGGAACAAAAAACTGTAGTATTAGAGAAAATTGACACATAGGTGAATAGTGCATTGTTTTGTTTATTAAGGGAGGAAGTGCAAAAAAGTTTGAATAATCTACAATTGTGTTGGTTTTAAAGAAGCATTTAGAGTATTCATCAAGTGGGAGAATGTTCAGGTAGGTTCATGCTCCCCATCAACCGTGTGGGGACAGCACCCTCACCACGCTAGAGGGTTTTTATAATTTGAGTTCATATTTTATTAGTACTTTGGGCTTAGGCAAAAAATTGATGAAATTAGGCAATATGTACCCCTTTCCCAAAGGAATGTACACGTCCCGCGGGACTGACTATAATGAGAGCATGCATCAGCTATGGTTATGGAGTCTCACTTCATGCTCAATGTTGACGCTCATAATTGACTCAGTTGGCATGTGCTTGTCATGGGATGAGAGAAATATAATATTTGGAGAGAAATAGGCTATAGTCATGTGCATAAGCATGGGTGATATCTAATACATGTCAAACTTTCACAAGCAACTCTCCAAATTGGTATATCTTGGGCTACTAATGCATTCTCTGTACTCCATATAGATTTTTGGAGGCCTTATCATATACCTCATCGCGATGGGTCACTTTTCTTTTTTACAATGGTAGATGATTATACTCGTGCCACCTATGTCTTTCTTTTGCAATCAAAAGGTCAAACTTTTTCCTGTCTGTCGAATTTCTTCTCCCCGATTAAAAACCAGCTCGATAAATGTCCGAAGAATTCGTACATACAATGGACGTGAATTTTTTACTAATAAATGCATCTCTTTCCTCTCCTCCCATGGAATTCTCCATGAAAGCTCTTGCACCTACTCTCCCAAAAAAAAAAGGGATTATAGAGCGCAAATATCGACATCCCCTAAAAGTGGCCTGAGCACTCAAATATCGGGCATCTATTCCCAAAGTATTTTAGGGTGATTATGTGGTCACAATAGTCTATTTAATCAATTGTAGACCAATTTGAATTATGGAAGGACGGACTCCATTTGAAATGCTTTTCGAAAAGTTGCCAGATACTAACCACTTAAGAGTTTTTGGCTGCTTGTGTTGTGCTATGAAAATGGGCCATCTAAATAAAATTGATCGTCGTGCAATTTGGTGTATCTTTATGGGGTACTCCCATTTGCAAAAGGGTTACAGAGTTATGGATATGTTTATGGGGCGTTCCTTTATTAGTCGAGACATTATTTTTTCATGAAGATATATTTCCATTATAGGAAATGACACCTTCATCTAAATTGCCTATGCCAAAATCAAACAATAGTCAATTCTTATTAGAAGAGGATTAATCTGTGAGTTCTTACTATGTTTTCATTTCAGCAAACCCTATATCATATATTCCAGCTGATTCAAATTCTTTGAATCAAGAAATTGAATCACCTACATCATCATCTGACAAAGATGATCTGCTTGCTTCTTCAATGACACCCGCATCTTTAGTGGGATCTCGACATCCATGCCTTGATGATTCTTGCTCACTAGTTCCGAGACAAAGGCATATTGAGCAGCCACATTTGTCCTTCAACATGGACCAAAGAGTACAAACGTCCCACATTGAATTCTCCATGTACATGTCGTCCTATCTCCTCTTATGTTTCATTTAGCCGACTATCACTAGAATATATATGTTGTATTAGTCGCATATAAGAGGAACAAGAATCGTCATCTTTTGATGAAGCAGTGCGTAACCCACAATGGCAAGGCCATGGAAGCTTAACTACATTCTCTCATTGAGAACCACACTTGGGATATTGTCTGTCACGCCCCGATCCTCGAACGCGTGCCCACCTCTCACCTGGTCGATTAATAGCGACGTCCTAAGACGCATCGCTAACCCTGTTCATTTAATATGCGCATGCGAAAGTATAAAGAAAATCCCCAGACAATAAAACAATGTGATAGAAAAGCAAGGCCATACTTTCATATTGAAACTCAGTGTACTTCACAACCCTTCACAACTTCCTATTCCACTCTATTCACACCAAAAAAGGATTCACAAAAGAGGATGGGATCTTAGTCCTCATCCAGGTCGTACTCAGGATCATCTGGATCCTCCTCTTCCTCTTCATCTTCTTCCATCTCTTCTTCTTCCTTTTCTGGCTCATCCTCGGCTTCAGCTGCCGGTTCATCCATAGGCTCCTCCTCCATAGATTCATCCTCCTGCCAATCCTCCTGCTCCACGATTTCGCTGTTCTCTTCGTTCCAGTTGTCATCCCCGGCTAAGTACACCGATGACTCGGGATCACCCCTTAGCTTGGGATCTTTAACATCCACTACCAACCCATCTTTAGGGTCTGCCGTCTCCAACTCAAATGTTGCCTCTAGGACGTATAGAGGCACATCACCTTCCGAGATGGGACCCTCTCTTCTACCATCATGGTAGTGACGATATCATAATCAATACTCATGGGGCACTAAGTCATCTCTACCCACATCAAGCCAAACCTTGGACTCTATCAGCACATACTCTAACCCTTCGGGATGGAGGTCTATTGGGAAATGGTATTCTTCTTCGGTGATATCCACAGGAATACCATAATGCATAGCAGGATGAGGAGGTGGAGGTGCTGCCATCTAGGGACCTGAGATGTTGTCCCACAACCGGGATGAGACTACGTTTCAGCGAGTTCTACCCCACTAAGACTCAATTAGGGAACTAATACACCACATGGTTGCCTAGGCATAGCATGAGTCAGAAGACTTACTTTTGCATCAGTTCCAACTTGCAATTTAAGGTTATATACAGGTACTTCATATATCACACCGAACAGTCAATCAAATCACGATAGTCAGATCAAATCATTAATCAATCGAGCTAGTCGATTACATGTCAGTCGGACCATTCCTAGGTCGTTCCCACTCATATAAATAACCTCCAATAGTACACTCAGTCACAGAGCCACATCAATGCTCTCGAGCGTAAAGTTCGCCAAGGTGACGTAAGTAACAGACGGTCTACATGCGTTATTTAAGACGCCGTTTTCACATAGTGATATTCCTCATCACCGAACCACGCCCGTCATAGATCACAGACAGTCTATGTGCGTTCTTTAAGGCGCCGTTTTCGCCAGTGATGTCCCAAATCACCGAACCATGTATGTCTATGATGATATATGTATTAGACCAATACGTGTGTTCTTTAAGGCGCCGTTTTTGCCAATGACATCCTTAGTCACCGAACCACATAGGCCCATACACCGTACTTGATTGGTCCAAGCCCAAAGTACTTCCAATTCTACTCAATTTACAACTCAACAAAGCATTATAAATGCTAAATAAACATACTCAGCCAACTACCAATCAATCATTTAACCCCACTCAATTCCAATCAATTTAGGGTAAATCCCTAAAATATCACAATTAAATTAATTACATGCAACGTAGAGCTCAAATAAATAAACAGACTACGCCATGACAATCAGCACGAAATTTCGGTCATCGACCATCTTAGCCTCAATTTCCGAAAAATAGTTAAATAATTAATAAATTTTGAAAATTAATTAATAAATATTAAAAATTCAATTTAGCTCAAACTAAAGCCCAATTAAATAAAAGGACTTCACCGCGATCATCATCATAAAATTCCTATCACCGGCCATACCGATTGAATTTATGGAAAATAAATAAATAATTAAATTAATTTCGAAAAATAATATTTAAATACTAAAAATTTCATTTAGGTCCGAATTGTCATATTGAAGCCCGATAAAGGGTCAGAAAATCCCGAGCTACCCTCAATAAATAGTAGGCCACGTCTACTTGCTAATTCCACAATCAATTTGTCTAATTCGCATCACAATTGACTAATACACACTAATTTATACTAATCTAACCACATAAACCTAATTAATTAAAACTAAACAACCTTAAGTATAATTAGTCCGCTAAGCAAGGATTAGTGAGATTACTTACCAAAATAACGCGCAAATCGGCTCAAACCGACGGGAACGGCGCGGGGAACAATAAACTCCAAAGGCGGGCCAACTTTCGACGTTCGACACCACCTCAAAACGGACCTAGAAGCCGCTGCGAAACCCCCTCTGTTTTTGTTCTGATCATGCGGCGAAGAAACACTCAAAACCAGCCCTTGTGGAGCTTCTACAAACCAGAAACAGTGGCTGGACAACAGCTTAGCAAGAGAGGGAGAGACGGCCAAGGGGAACGGTGGTGCACGGTGAGGGAGGTGCGTGCGCACGTGATGAGGTCCCGGCTCCGGTGCGATGGCGAGGTTACTTCCGGCGATCTTCTTGGTATGCTGGTTGCACACAGCAAATAGAGAGAGAGAATGATGGTTCTTGGACATCAACCAAGAGGAAATGATGGGGAAAGAGAGAGATGAAGAGATAAGAGGAATGGTGGGCCATTTGGCCTCAAATTTCCACAACTTGTTCATCAAGTTTCAACCTCAACCAAGTAGAATCCCTTGGCTCTCATTTAACCACACACACACACCTCATAACCTTTGAAGTAGTCCACTTTGGCTAGGCATGAGGGGGGTTACGAATTTTGGCTCAATCTTCCTCAAATGGATTCAATCCTCTTTTGATTCCACATCAAATGGCTTTAATAAAATCAATTGATATCTCAATGATCAAATTAACAATTTTCCTTATCCAAGAATCCCTCATGCTCCTCAATGTTGTCAACAAAATAATTTCCCGGCTTCAATCGCATGAAACGGTGCACTGACGACTTTTTCCCAAAAAGTTTCGGTTGTTAGAAAAATCTTCTGAGATTGAGTTGACACTTCTAGAATTTATTGTAACATGACAGAAACTTCAATTTATGAAATCGGACTCGAATTGATGATTAATTTCTCTTCGACATGTTTTTAGCGTGACCTAGGCTACCGGATAACTTTTAGGCATTTTTATTACAAATGACCCATGGTCGATTTTCTTCGAGCCACTATAAACCCACTCGACTCATTGGCGACTCTCGGTTGTCGTGAAAATCTCGATGATTCAAATACGGACACAGGGTCCCAAAACAATAGGAAAATCAGTCTAGTGCCGGTCGACGAGAATTTTCCAATTTAGTAGTGTCACCCCTGATTAGCCATACATCTCAGTCAAACCAGCCTATCTCTGATTTCGAATCGATTTTATATTGTGCCGTATTGACCTCTAAAGATGAGCACGGTCGAGAAGCTGATTCCTAGTCGAATTCTCAAGTCTGTTTGCCTTAAAATCCTTAATGGCTTCCCTAGGTAGTCTAGTTATCTTGAGAGTGATCAGCTTTGAGAACAGCCCTATAGGCACGTCAATGAAATGCCCGATTTATTCAATAGGAAACAGGGTTGAAAATTTGGGATGTCACATTGTCAATCTACCTTTGCATTGAAAACCAAATTGGTTGCAAATAGGTATGCAAATTTAAGTACAACGCCAATGGCTCTGTTGAACGTAATAAGGCTCGCTTGGTTGCCAAATGATTGACTCAAAGGGAAGGTTTCGATTATCATGGGACTTTTCCAATGGCAGCTCTTGCATTGACAACTTACTATTATACACTGGTGAGTCATTTGGGGCGGCGGCTCTACACTATCATCGTGACAAACTAGTTCACACCGCACGGTAAACTTCCCGCGGCGTTGATGGTGCGCTCGATGAAACCACCAATTTCGATGGTTCTTTTTGTGTCAACTATAACCCAATGGTCACCAGCTTAGGTTTCTCCAGAGACGCCAACACCGCCAATGGAGAATTCCTTCCCATGGTTGTAACTTCAAGTTACAACTCACACTGATCTCAGAGCCTTACCAATTGTTGTCCTGGTCTTTCCACCATCACCACTATTGCAATTCAGTCTGATAAAGCTTCCTTGCATTGCCACGGCACTCCCCCACCTGCGGCATACCACTTGTCCTTGGTCACCCCTCGGGAATAGCTACAGCCGTTCGCCATCAAGCATCGTGTCACCAGCCACATTGTTCGTCATCCATCAGAGCCACCTTTGTTGATCCAATTTGGAAACGTAATATTCAAATTTAGGTAACGATCTTCATCTGATTTCGGTGAATATTTTATGGCCTAATTTGATTATTCAATATCTAATGTACATATTTCAGTGATAGACAATATCCACTAGGATTTGTTTTCTAATCCGCAACCGCACATCGATTTTTTATTCTATCTATAAGGCTTTAGATGGAATAATTAATTGCGCGGTAATCTTTAAAATTGAAATTTTGATCTTTAAAATTTAAGATCAATTTATTGATTTTATTAGCGGAATAATCAAGTTAATTAAATATTATTCTCTAATTTGAGTTATGGATGATATCTTTGGCAATTCATTGATATTTTGTAATTTGTGTGATTGTTTTGGTTGTCCTTATTTGAAAATTAAAAAAGAAAAAAAAATTGCTTGTAGATTAATTAGCTCTATTCGATAACATTGCATGTCTAAGTAGATTCTACAATATTCATGATAAGATTCTAATTGAAATCAGGAATTGACACAATTTAATACTTAAATTGAATTAGATATTATCTTTATTCCAAATAGTTAATTTCCCTCATTTTTAGTTACGAATTTTAATTAAAAAAAAATCATATGCATGTCATGTAGAGTGGTCACATATAAATCATTTCCCGTCAATAGAGTTGGGTCATTAAAGTTAAATTGCGTGTATAGTTTGTGTGTTAGGATCATTTGTTTTTTTTTTTAAGTCTCGTGTATGTTAAATAAACTATTTTTGTACGTCATTGCATGCATTGCACGTAGTTTACCTTTCATTTAAATAAGTAAATATCATGTGCATGTCAGGTATAATAGTTACGTATTAATCATTGTCCGTCAGTAGAATTAGGTCATTGAATTAAAATCGAGTGTCATATAGTTTGCATGTTAATTGAAAGTCACATGTCATGTTAATATAAACTATTGTACATTGTGTAGCTTAGCCTTCATTTAAATAAGCGAAAATCCTAAAAAAAAAAAAAACAAGTTGAGTGAATTGCGTGATAATTAGAAGTCATTTTTAAGTTGAACATGTGTTTCTAATTAGTATTTGTTGCAAATGCTTGCGTTGCATCAAGGTAAGTATTTACTCCCTACATTTGCACTTTATTGGTTGCCATGCTTTATTTAGTCTTTAATAATAATTTCGCACCTGCATGATTACCTTACATGTTAAATGTTAAATGATAGAGTTAAAATCAACTTAGACCGCTGCAAAATATTTTTCAAAATATATGAGAAAACGTATCGAAAGAGCATTAGAGAAATCAAGCATAATCAAATCCCTAAATTTATTCAATCTTTAGTTTGTAGTAGTAAGGTATTTCTCACAATACTTTACTTTGGTATCAAATTGACCCATCATAAATCGATTAGTGGGGACTTCTATTTAAAAAATCATTTGCATGTTAATAACTTGAACTCTAAGTCGCAAATTGATAAGAGTTTGGGAGAGCTTGAGTTAAATCTAGACTTAATAAATCATTAGTCAAACCATAGTTGGTGCACTCGAGGTAATGTCATGTAGGACGACCAGCGTCCACATTGAATTTTCCAACGAAACAAATCGCTGATGGAACTTAAGTGATTGATTTTTCAAAAATTTTGCACTTAAGTGAGCAAGAAGAAACTAGTAACACTCAAGTGAGCTCTTGTTGTACTTATCCCCAATACAAGGTTAACTCTTTTCCTCTCTCAGATTTCAACTTAAAAATTAAGAAAATTCTATGGTGATGGGCTCAAGTAACAACGCGGACAAGTGTTTGTATCTCCAAATCATGTAAGGGTATTAAACCCGATTAGGGGCCCAGCATATGGGCTTAGACAAGGGCATAAAGTGAGAAAGCTCGTCACGGCTTGACTGGGCAACGCAAATCTCTCATGACATTCACGGTGTTGAGTGGGTCAAACTCGAAGACATTTGTTCATATCCAACTTTCGCTAAAACTTTTAGAATCTCATGGGTTTTCTGCTGAGTAGCTTAAATATGGTAGAGTTGGTGCCGGCTTAGCAAGAGCAGAAGTCCCGATGATACCTTGGTGAAAAATGGAGATCAAAAAGCACCAAGAAGAATACTTTTTATTAACCAGAAACTCCAACTTTGGATGGAAACTTTGGAGCGTAAGGTTTTCATGTTAACTGTTACGTAGGCGTGAAAGACGTGATATTTTTTGTGCGAGTTTAGCAAAGAGTTTTAGATGCCTCGGTAAAAATTGAAGGTTAGTGAACACCCAGAAGTCAACGCCTTGGACTTATTTATTTGGGAAAGGGCGAGGAAATTGATGATGTATGGTTTTTTGGGAGATTGTGGAGCATTACTTCATCTTAAGGGAACTTAAATATCAATGCGAAGGTGGACAAAATGTGTAGGAGACCGTGTTCAAGGGTCGGAACTCGAAAGACTAACATAAAACCCTCGAATTAAACATTCCAAACACAACCCAATTGCTTCCAAGTTTTGAAAAGATCAAACAATTCGATAATATATGGGTCGGGAGTAAAAGCTATAGACTAATAACCGGACCTCTCGCGGCCTTTCTAAGTGTACCTACCCACTGTTATCTTGTCATATTATATCGGCAGGGTCCTCCGGACATTCGCATATGTTGATGCCATAAGACGACCTTTTATTCACCTCGTACATGCTCTAATGTCCAAATCATGTAGAAATTAAGGAGCAGAAAAGAGGAAAGAAAATTCCAGATCTCCCGTCAAATTTTGAATCCCATAAAACTTAGACGCTTCATCTCGCAGCATGTTGACTAAAGCAGAAAGACCTTTTGGAAATTCTAAGAATCAGCTGAGGTGGAGAAGGGATGACTATCTAGATTGATGATGATCAAAAAGTGAAGAGCATTCCATTGCCAATCATGAAAGAGAAAGCTGAAATTGTATCCCACCCTTTCTTAGATTGGACTTAAAAAGAAGTAATGGCATTCGGTTTTTATTAGGATAACGCAATGGAATTAGGCCAAGGGGTGAGAATACTAGGGACCATTACTGGGGTTATTGCGTAAAAGAAGTCATCTTTACTACCACTACATTATTCAACATGAAGGACAGACAACCTGAATCTCCGGAGGAAGGAATCTGTAAACATCGTAGATTTGATCCTTAAATCCTCGGCTCAGCAACTCATCAGCTTCGTCCTGGCAAAAATATAGGTAAGTGAATAGAGAGAACTTGTTTTGCAGAAAGCAGAAGGAAACCTAACAGGATCCGGAGTCGAAGGAGGTGATGCAGTGCACTCACAAGGACTAGGAGTTTGATGGCTCTGGTGCGAAGAGTTCTCCTCTTTATCATGTCAAGCACCCTGCCTGGAGTTCCGGACACAACATGAACTCCGTGATCCAATTTCCGGATATCTTCACCCATGCTCTTGCCTCCAACGCATGCATGGGCTAGCACGTTCCTGTAATAACCAATAGCCAGCACAACTCTCTCCGTCTGACTCGCCAAATCCCTCGTAGGTGACAAAATCAGCACTTGAACACTGAACAGAACATGAAGGAAGCAAATTAGCTAAGACAAAATCGATGGCTACAAGGCAGCAACCAAATTCAAATTACAACTTTCAAAGAGCCAAATAAACAAGGGTAGCTTGAAAAATCAACAAAATACAAGCAACAGAGTCACGGATACTTAATAATAGGAGCTTGTGACGAGTGCATCCAGGATATTTGCTACACAAATAAGCAAACCCACATTGCAGTTTGAATTAAACTAATGCTCCTGTTATATAGAATCAATAATGTAAGAATAAAACTATTCGTTTTCCTTGATAATGAAGAAAACCTTTCATGCCTTGCAAGTGCCTAAAATACTCAGTTAAGAGGACCCACTTAAACATTCTGATATAATATACATATATAACCTGAAGAAGTGCATAAACTCAGGCTACGCTTAATTCCAAAGAAAGCTTCTCAAAACAAAGTTCACGAACAAATTCCATAGACTAAGGCTCGAACTTCTTTCAGGGCCATCCGAGGGGTGATGGTAAAACTAAAAGCCAGCATCCCTCTGCCTCAACATCAGAACATCTCAAATTCTTTAGTTAATGAGGCCGAAAATAAAAAATTCTTCCTGTCAGAGCGATCGAATAGTTTGAGCTCTATAATGTTAATGACTCATCTCACCCTCCCAAGCAAAACCCAAAACATGCCTCAACCTAATTCCACAAGAAAATCGATAGTAAAAGAAGGGTCTCCGCTCACGAAGAGGATCGCGTACTCTCTTCCGGAGGTGTCCACGATCTGGCAAGACGCGAGGGCAAAGGTGGAGGTCTTGCCCGTGCCGGACTGCGCCTGAGCGATCACGTCTCGGCCCCGGACGATCGGCACCACCGCTCGCTGTTGAATCGCCGAGGGCTTGTCGAACCCGTGGGCGTAGATCCCACGGAGGACATCGTCGCTCAGGCCCATGCGGTCGAAGCTCGACACGGCCTCCACGCCTGGCGCCGTCTCGAATGCCGCCGCCGGCGGGCGCGATCGGGTCGCCGGAACTGGCCTTGCCATCAAGGACGTCGCCATTACCGAATCCGAAGAGATGAGGAAAGGGCAAGAGAGCAGTCTCGTCTCTCTCTGGAATTGATGAGTGAGCGGGAGTGTGGAAGCGCTCGTCTCAAGGAGGGCCAAATGGACTTTCTGTCAAATTAGGACATCAAGGATTATGTCCAAATCAGGACACGACCTGTATAAAGTACCCTGATTTTATCAAATAATAGCATAAAATGAACGTCCTCTCAAATAAAGTCTAAAATGACGATATAAAGTTGATTAAGATAAATTACTTCGATCCTGGACATTAGCATTTAAAAATCACATATGATTTTGCACCTTGATTTTGGATTTTCTAAATTTTGAAAATATTTTCAATTGAGAAAAGTTAAAAAGAAAATCAAGTCACTTTAAAACGATTAAACTATGAGTATTGTAAATTTTTCCAAAATGGCTTTATTCAAAAAATAAACTAAACACTTGTTACCATATTAGAAAAATTTTAATTTCTTTATAATACTTCCATTGTGTTATGTGTGATTGGTATCTCTAAAAATCAATTTTTTTCTTTATTAGTACCATAAAAACCACCAATCTAATTTTTGACCATCAAACTAATCTTTTAACCATCAAAAACTTTAAATTAGTGCATTTATGACAAATTTATCATCAGTTA
Source organism: Eucalyptus pauciflora (assembly GCA_007663325.1). Lineage (NCBI taxonomy): Eukaryota > Viridiplantae > Streptophyta > Magnoliopsida > Myrtales > Myrtaceae > Eucalyptus > Eucalyptus pauciflora. The sequence goes on along the minus strand of VMYD01000006.1, from coordinate 3,314,375 downwards.
GTATTTACTACATTGTATCAATACTGTAAAAAGTACAAAATATTGCATATATGACAAACCAAAGGTAAAACCCTAAATCGATAACTCGTCAATCGCCATGTCTCATTTGATTTGGTAATTTGACATTAAAATTTAAAGGAAATTAACGGATGGTAAATTTGTCACATGTGTATTAATTTTAGGGTTTTTTATGGGGAAAAAAACTCAATTTTGCCTAAATTTGTCACATGTATATGGATTTGAGATTTTTTGTGACTTTAATCTTTTTTTTTTTCCAATCAAGACTTCAAAAATCAAATTATGCAGAATGACAGCATGGGAAATTGCATGTTTTTACCCTTGGGGATCTCATCGCTAGTCCTTTTGCTTTTCATCCTAATTTCCAACGAAAATTTATGATAATTCCATCAAATTTCAATTCAAAATATGCCCAAAATTGTTGAGTCAGCATTTATAACTGTCATGCCCCATGTGTGAACTGCTAATGCGAATTTCCCTATTGATCTTGTACTTTAAATGTCTCCCTTGGATTCTAAGTGCGTGTTGATGATCTAGCTAATTAGATTGATATGTTTTGGTGATTTTACTACAATTATCTAAGCATAAGTTGGAATGGTTGTACAAAAAACAAGAGTTTTCTTAAGTCAATTTAACCACTTGAAAATGTACTATAAAAACTCCAAAGTTATTTCTTTCATTATTTAAATATCATTGATTTTGTCTCACAATATGAAATGAGTATGAAAATATGTAGAAATAAGCATATTGGGGTCCTACAACTTATCGCGAAAGTGCAGTCGAGGTATAAAACTTTCAAAAAGTACAATCGAGTTATAAAACTTATCAAATTGATCGAAAGTCCTTTCATTAACTGCACTTTTTGAATTATCATTCGGTCGCATTTTCATGATAAATTTTAAAACTTGATTACACTTTTGGAAACTTTTACGACTTGATTATATATCCGCGACAAGTTTTAAGACTTTATTACACTTTTTGAAAGTTTTAAATATAATTGTACTTTCTTGACAAGTTTAAAAACTTTGAATGTGTGACATTCCAGATTTTTCAGTCCTGTTTTCTATTGAATAAATCGGGCATTTCATTGACGCGCCTATAGAGCTATTCTTAGAACTGATCACTCTTGAGATAACTAGATTATCTGGGGACACCATTAAGGAATTTAATACAATAGACTTGAGAATTCGACCAGAGATCGGTTACTCGACCGTGCTCATCTACCGAGATCATTACGACACATATATAAATCGATTAGAGATTAGAGATAGGTCGGTATGACGGAGATGTGTGGTTGATCGTGGGTGACTCCACTAAATTGGAAAATTCTCGTTGACCGGCACTAGTTTGATTTATTTGTCGTTTTTGTACCCTATGTCTGTAATTGAATCCTTGAGATTTTCACAACAATCAAGAGTCGCTAATAAGTCGAGTGAGTTCATTGTGGCTTGAAGAAAATTGACCACGAGTCATTTGCACTAAAAATCTCTGAAAACTAACCAGTAGTCTAGGTTACGCTAAAAACGCGCCGAATGGAAATGAATCGTCAATTCAGGTCCGATTTTAGAAATTGAAAGTTCTGTCTTGTCACAATCTATTTTAGGAACGTCGAGTCATCCTCCGAATGATTTTCAGAGATTCCGAGATTTTTACGAAAAATTGATTCGGAAGTTGCGGGAAATTAGTGGAAATTCATACGAGCCAAATTAAGGAAACTTTGGACCTCCAAGCCGAGCCTTTGGGTATTAGGGACTTGCAGAAATGGTATGGCATTTTTCTTCTACATCATTGGACATCAAATTTGGGAAATTTGATAAAGAAATTGAAGTCTAAGATGTATGAAATTCGGAACTTGATGGGGGGTGCGACTTTTGGGCATCAAAATTGATTACTTGTGGGATTAAAATGTTGAGAAAGTATTATGAGACCAAGTAGATAGGCTTTAGGACTTTTGAGGCTAAAATCATGATGAGTGTGAGATATTTATTTGGACTTTTTGGCTTCCTCTCCCTCAAGCTTCCGTCGCACGGCAATCCGCCGCCCATCTCCTTCTCGTGAACTTTTGGCTTCACTATCATTTCCTCTACTGTTCTTCTTTTTCTTTTACTTCACCAAAGCCAACACCATTTCACTTCACCCCTCACTTCCACGTGTTGCTCCTCCATCATCATCCCACCGTCTGCCCATCAACCCCATGATCTCCTCCACTTTCTCTCTCTATTTTCGTTGACCGCAACACTCCAAATTCCTTGCATCTCCCTCTCACTGAACAACCCAGCGAAGACCACCGAAGTAGGCCATCTCCTTCGGTCTTCTTCTCTGCCGCGAAATCAATGCATGCACCTCCACTCACGTTTATCTCCTCTTCCTTCATCCACACAACTCCATGTCCAGCAACGATCGAAGTCTTCCCCTACAGTATCTCTTCCACTAGTTTTGCTCTTCATCGACACCAGCTTCCCTCCATCTTTGCGGTTTCCTTGTTTCGTGTTCCCCTTTGTCATCGAAGACTGCACTGCATCGAAGCTCTTAGCTGCCGTCTAAGCTTCAGTCCAACCGCAAGATTCTGGCCCAACAGCAACTCTATTTCTTCCGGCCTTTTTGTGTTGAAGTTAGCCCAACATTCGGGCCCAAGATCAGCAACCCAGGCTATTGTTCTTTGCAGCAGCCTATCTTCACTTGTTAGCAGCCCAAGAAGCTAGCAAAGCCCGCGATTTTGAAGTCCACTTAAGGCCCGCGAAGCAGCCCAAGCTCGAAGCCAAGCCCAGCATTGTTGTGGGCTTTCAAGGCCTTTTAGGCGCGGCCCGCGTGTCCGCCGACGCCACAAAAAATTTGGATTTCGGCTGCCATCGCGGTGATCCGATTTTCGTTTTTAATCAAGTGAGTTTTGTTCACTAATCCCTTATTAGTATGCTAATGATGCTTGTGGGTTGATTAAATTTAATTAAGTGCAATTAGGTGGTTAGATTAGTTTAGAATATTTAATTAGTGACTTAATGGTGCATGTTAAGCGATTGGTTAATGTAATTAGCAAGTAGAGACATAATTCTATTTATTGAATGCATCTCAGGATTTTTCCCAACCCGTCACGGGCTTTAATTAGGCATTACAGGCCTAAATTGGAATTTTAGTATTTATTTATTAATTTTCGAAATTAATTTAATTAATTAATTATTTTCTGGAAATTAGGTAGGGATAGCCGATGATCATAATTTTATGCTAATTGTCATGTTGCAGTCCGTTAATTTAATTGGGTTTTATTTCATGATGAATTAAATTATTTGTGAAAGTGGGAATTATTCTTTAATTGGATAATCGTTGGTTATTAATTAAAAATAATCGGGCATTGATTGATATGCCAAAAATATTTGAGTGGTCTACAGAAAATGTGGGAGTTATGGAAGGAAAATATTATATTTTGGCTAAAGCCGACTGTGTCCCCACACACAGCTACTTTATCAAGAATGATAAAAAGATGGAATTGATTGTATGATTGGGATGGTATACTATATCGACCTATGGGCGATATGTCAGATTAGTAGAGAGCAGTATACCGGTATACTATATCAGCCTACGCGCGATATGTCAGCTTAGCAGAGAGCAGTATACCTTATTAGTTTTGATGGAATATGTCGGTATACTATATCAGCCCAATGGCGATATGGCAGCTTAGCAGATGTCAATATACCTTATCAGCTTAGATTGAGCACTGTCGGTATACTATATCAGCCTAAGGGCGATATGGCAGCTTAGCAGAGAGCTGTATACCCGATCATCTCAGAAGCGAGCTATACTATCTATTTATCAGCTTAGCAGTGAGCAGTCTTGATATGAACGGACTTATAGATAGCATGAGATGAGCCGACCAAGAAAGGGTCGAGATGACATGTAATTGACTAGGTCGATTGATCATTACTTTGATATGATGTCGTGAATTGATTGATCGAATTGAAATGCCCGATGAATGGTCCGATTGACATGAAATCGACTAGGTCGATTGATCGAGATATTGATCTGTAATGTGATTGCTTGGATGCCTATTGAACTGTGCTAATATGCAGGTGGAATTTGAGACCAAGGTAAGTCCTCTGACCTGTGCGTGCATAGGCAGCCCGGTTAGCGTATTGGTTTACTAATCGAGTCTTAGGGGGTAGAACTTGTTGAAACTTGATTATACTTTTGGAAACTTTTACGACTTGATTATACATTCGTGATAAGTTTTAAGACTCGATTATACTTTTTGAAAGTTTTAAAATTAAATTATATTTTCTTGACAAGTTTAAAATTTTTCAATGCACTTATCCCATATATATATTAATACAATTTTGGCGGGACTTATTTAATTCTTCCTTTTCTCAACTGAAAGTTTTGTCCGAGTATTTTCATTTGTTCGAATATCAATCTTATGTTTCCTCTATTGGCTTGTTTATTTATTTTGTTTTTGCTGCTCTAGAAATTGGTCACTGGACATGTACACTTTTCTAAGAAGGCTGCCTATGAAATATATATTAATTTTTTCCATTAACTTTCGCTTTGTAATAAATTTAAAACCTAAGATAACACGCGAATAAATGGTATACTGTCACGAATCTTTAATAATATAACACGTAAGACTCTAGAACCTTTCTTACCGTGGATGACACTCAAACGATTATGTCGTTGGGCGTGTCTGAACTCTGAACTAAAGCTTGTCTGCTGCTTCTGTTTTGAATTTTATAGTTCGGTTCTGAATCAGAGAATGAAAAGGTAAATCGAATGGAATTTGACCATTTTATATGTAATTCGAAGTTGGGTTTCGTTCCCTCGTCTGTTTTGACCGATGCACGGCCATGTTACCTCGAATTTTTGAGGCTTAGGAGCTGATTTAGGCGGTTCGCCATTGAATTTTACGGAATCGGACTGGGTGATGGCTTGCCGATTGTTGAACGCGTGTGGAGCTTTCCCAAAATCAATGGATTGTGCGAGACCAAGAGAGGAAATTGGGGATGATTTAGCTTAATATCTTTCAAGGCATCGAGAGGAGATTCCTTTCATGAATAGATGCATAGTTGGTGTGCGAGCTGCTGTGGTGTTTCGAGTTAAAGCGTGATCAACAATGAAAGCGTGATTTTTGAACTCGACGACCGTAACGGGTTGAAAAGTCCGTGAATATCTTTAAGATTCCCGTCACTCTCTATTATCCTTTTTTCCCATATTGTTATGGTAATTAAAGAATTTCTTCAAAATTATTCATTTTCTTTTTCCTGGCCAATGTATTATTTGGAATTAGCTTTCATTTTTTGCTGTTGGATAGTGAGGGATGGAGCCTGCGTAATTGAAAATATATCCTTAAGGCTTTAATTTTTCTGAAATTAAAAAGCGACTAAAGGTATCTTTGTTCTTGGTTTTGGGCTTAGATCTCCTGATTTATCTTGGATTTCCCGCAAAAGCTCTATTCAATTAGCTTTGTTAGATCGTTGAGTGCAGTTCACTATACAGTTATGTGTTATCCCCAAGATATTTCTATGATAAAACATAATCGAGGATCCATTAGAACTTGCCTACGTGGATCTTACTTGGACATTGATATTTACCTGTATTAATCATGTAGAGTTTTTCCTATGATTAGCATAAGGAAATGGCAGACGCAGAAGACATTCGGCCTCTCGTTGTTGATAATGGAATTGGCATGGTTAAGGTGAGAATATCGATGCATCGGTCCATTGCTATGGGCTTTCCTAGAGTGTATGGTGGTATATGTGCTCACGTAATAACCTGAATTTGACAGGCTGGTTTTGCTAGAGATGATGCTCCAAGGGTTGTCTTCCCCAGTATGGTTGGTCGATCGAGGCACCCCGCTGACATGGTTAGTATGGGCTACAGGGTTGCTTATGTTGAAGATGAGGCCCAATCTAAAAGGGGCATGCTTACTTTGACCAAATTTCAGCTTTAACATGGGATTGGGACATTCCGAAGGTCCAAAGAGAACATGACATGAACCATAGTCGAGAAAAATTCTACATGAGGGTTGCAGCTCAAAAAAGACAAATGAATATAATTTCTTGAGGGTTTTCTCAGCTAATTCTCTGTTCCTCTCTCCAGAACATTGCTCCTCAATCACATGAATCCATTCCACCAAAGAAAAAAGAAAATCACATGGATCCACTCTCAGAAACCCCAATCCAGCATACAAAAGACCAAAAAAATGCGACTTCTGAGTTGGTCGGTTTCTCTCTTAATTTTCAACATCTACTCCGGAATAAGAAGGCCCGCTCTAAAATTACAGCAGTCTGAAAATGGTAAGTGGAGACATTCTTCGAACAGGGGACGCGCTTCTTCCCCATTAAACGTCTCCCACAGGACTTATGTCCGTCTAATTGTAGTGCTCATCACAGCTCTCTCTAAATAAGGTCCATTCACGAAATTTCGAGTGGAATAATGTTTTCTTTTTCTAGTTGGCTATAATATGTAGTTGGTCAACTATGCAACAAATATTACGTAATATTTCTAGCGGAATACTGTTTTATTTTTTTTTATTTGTTTGAACTTTCCCGTAATCATTTACGTGACCGCGAGTATAATAAGGTCCATTCTCGAAGTTTTGGGGAAAGTTCCTGTTAACCATCTTAAACTGATTCTTGCTTCTCCCTTCAAGATAATGAACTAGGAAAACACTAAGAGAGACTGAGAGAGGGAGAGAAAATGTCAAGGATTGGGCAAATTTTTTAGGAGCTTGCGGCAGTCGAAAGCAGGATAAGGCGTCTCAAATGGGATCTCGACGAAATCATTCTGTTCGTGAATTCCGTTTTGATCCGTAGGCAGGCTGGGAATGTCAATCACCGGGAAGCCCGCATGGCAGCGACGCAAGCTAGAGCGCGGGAAATTCGAGTAGAGATCGCCCGGGCTATAGAGGAGCGGAGTGCGCTCATCGTCGAATTCGTTCGCCTAATAGCGCAACGATCTTACCCGTAGGAGAAGCGTAGTGGGGTCTAGGGTTTTATTGGATGCGGTTTTAAGGATGATATACTTATGTAGTTGGGAGAATAATCGTTTCATGGATATGGTTCCTGAACGTCAAGATTGATAATAGTGTTTTCTTATTTCTTGGTTGTCCACAGAATAAGAAATAAAGATATATAGAAGTGTTTCGTGGATGCCACATTGAATATGTTTGGAGTTTTTTTGTTTACAATGCTAATAGCTTTTAAACTCGTAGGTTTAAAGTGTACGGGGCTTTAATACGATTGGAAATATCTTTCGTCCATTTCTTTTTATATATGATTATGTATAATTACTATGTTTCAGATCATTTTCACATTTGCCAGTCATTTAGTTGCAATGAGTATGGTGCTGGTGAATAGGTGGCGGTAAATGAGGAAGAGAAATAGGCATGCACAAGCGAAAAAAAAAAATACTGAATAGAAAAGCTAGGAAAATAAAATTCGTGAAGAAGTCCCTTAATTCTTATGTTCATCCAACATCGGCTTTTATAAACGTGTGCACTCGAGATCTTCGATGATACCCACCTACCAGAGATTACGTATCCTTCAATCATCCCCCAGAGAAAAGCACAATAATACCTTAGTATGTCGTAGAAAAGAAATGTACAAAGACGAATTTCAAGTATATGCAATGATATAATTACGTATTCTCTATTATCTCGAAAGTCCAAATATAGTTTCCGCGTGAAAAATTGTCATTGCTGGTGCGGTGGGAAAAAAAAGTGTCGTATGACCTAATAATTAATTCATCGAATATGGAACTCACATAATTAATTGTGGAGACAACATTGGTCCACAAGCTCCGAAATCTTTTGCTAGAGATCATTTAGGTGATCGCCCCCATCTTTGGTCTTGATCACCAAATCGTCCACGTAACATTCGACGATACAGTGGGGCAAAGTCCCCTGGGAGGAAAGTCATGAACGTTGTGCCGGCTTTCCTCGAACCTAAAATGTATAACTTTGTATCGGAATATTCCCCTGGGTATTATAAAGGCCGCCGTTTCCTCTCCACCATATGGATCCATTCTTGTGTTGATTGCTGCCAGAATATCCAATCTATCAGTAGCTCAGTGATAGGCAAAAGGAATGTATCCCTTGGACTGGCATTGTTGAAGTCTCTAAAGTTAATAAAACACTCTAACATTGGTCATTCTTCTTTTTCGCTGGCTAAATCTTTACAAGCCGATCAGGGTATTCATTTCAGTAGCTCTAATAAGTTAGTCGAATTCTGCCTCGATTTCAGCTACTAGCTCTCGATGGAAAGAATTTGGTTTATGCATGAATATTCAATTAAGATGACCTCTGCTTCCCTCGTCAGCCCGTGAGCAGGCATATAAAAGTAGATAACATGCACATGCACGTGCCCATAGACGTGCAGATTCCCCTCTTTTATCAACAAAGGTAATAAATCCGAGATGCACAAATAAGGATGAGTTCTTCTATTGCACACGGAAAGGTCAAAAGTCCAAATATATCCGCATTGAACGAGAATGCCATGGATTAAAAGTACGTATTGTGAAAGTTAACGTGGAAATTTGGTAAGAGAGTTGATTTAATAAATGCAAGATGTATGGGTTCTTCAACATAGCTTTTTTTTTATTTTATTTGATTTTCCATTTTTCTAACCACTTCTTGATCCCACTCATTTTCTTTTGTATGGCCAAGAGCGGAAGTCCTTGGCCTTTGCAAGACTCCTTCAGGTCATACCTAGAAGTACTAGAGACTCGTCAATGTAATTTTTCTACTGACAACTTATGAATTTAATTCTACGTACTGCAATTGCTATCACTCACTCAAATATAACATGGCAACAAAATATCTTAAGAGCAAAATATAATTAGCAACACCTAGCCACACTTCCTGAGGACTTAAAGATTTGATCGTATCCAAGTAGCTCGTGGTACTAAGTGTGACTCCTAAAATTCATTTTTCCCCGATTCAACCTCATGCGGTACTCCCTAACTACTAGAAATGTTCCCCGGCGATTTTACTCTTGACTAAGATATCATCAATGCTTGCCTCCTTATTCATTTTCTAGTGTCGACGAAATTTTGCTTGCCCGCCTCTGGTACGTCGTGAGTTCGAAGGGCAAGTCAGCATATTCAGGTATGCATTTGACGACTCGTATTCCACTTCTGGACCTCGGCATGGCTCACGGATTGCTAAGCGGCCACAAATGTCCCTATGGCGAAGTGGTGCTTAGCTTCTCAAATCCTAATGACCGTAACTTAAATTGAAATAAAATTCATAAACTAGTTACACGTATCAAAATTCACATTGAAACGACTTATGATTAAGGCAATCAAGAGTAATACAATGGAGCTATAACAACAATTCAAAGTATACTCACAAGAAAAAGATGAATGAAAATGAAACACCAAGAATTCTAACTTGAACTTTAATATGCTCAAACAACGAATCGCATTTGACGATGAACCCCTCCGCGTTTACGATTTGGGTTGAAAACAGGTTTAGCAAATGAACATTTTGATCAAATCAATAAGTGGTTAGTAGGCTTATGCACTTGAATTAATCAAAAGGATTGGAAGCAAAAGTTCAAATGTTCACCTTGAAAGAACCAAAGGCAAGGACCGGTCTTGATGCAAGGATTCGTTGCCTCACGGACGCCGAACTCTCAAGTTGATTCTTCAAAGTCCTCACCTTCAGCCCTAGGAGTAGCCGGGCGTGTTGTTGTGAGTGTCTGAGTTCGTGACCGTGAGGGGCCGAGTTCAGCCGCGAGTGACCGGGTTTCGATGGAATCCAATAGTATTCCAACAGTATGCGGCCGAGTTTGGATCCGAATTTGCTCATGGCCTATTGCTCTTCCTTCTGCTGGATGTCCTTGCCTGATTGAGTGTGTTCTCTTGTGGCTGAGCAGTACTTCTACTAATGGTGAGCATGGTTCGGGTGGGCGTTTCCCATCTTATAACTGATAACCACCCACTAAATATCGGCTCCAAAAAATTGGAACCGAGAACCGCTTGTTATTTCCATGGATCCACCCAGTGCGGTCTGATTCCCAAGTGCATCTATAGAACCGGTCCCACCAAGCTTTACCTACTCAATACAACATTTCCCAACAAGCCAAAGTAAAGCTTAAAAAAAGAAAAAGAAGTTCCCTATTTTTAAATGGAAGATTTATACAAAGATCTGGCTCATATTAAAAGTTGAGAGTCAAGGCTATGAGTTGATGGGCGTTGAATTTAAAAGTCAAGGTTGTGAGTGAGAGATAGAAAGACGACTCTAACATGGTCAGATTCAAATTAGAAATTTTAGAGTTTTCATTTTTTGTAAAATTTCTTTTGGTTGAAAATTTTCATAAAGGTTTGGTCCGAGTGGGCGGTTTCACATCTAGAATCCGGAACTTGATTGGTACCTGCTGATTTTAATAAATTGGAATTGGCAACTAGACCTATTCCTTTGGGAACCGCCGGTTTTGGTCCAGTACGGTCTAATTCTGAGCAATTCTCAATTCCTTAGCACACCTTTACTTTCGCCTTTGCTCGGCCTTGCTTGGCCTTTTAAGAAATCTTTGAGAATCTATTTGGCAATTAGCTAAACAGTACCCGATTCTTTTTTTTTTGTTCCCGAGAATAAAAAAAGAATAAAAATCCATTTGGTAAATTTTCTATTTTCAGAAACAAATTTGTTCCCGAAAATAGATTTGAAAAAAAAAATCAAGGAGTAGATAAATGTTGTTTCTTTGTTCCCAAGAACAATTCCAGAATTAATCCAAACGATTTTTCTTTCTTCTCATTTCTTTTCTTCTTTTCTCTTTTTTTTTTTTTTCCATTCTCTTTTCTTCATCTTCCCAACCAGTAGCCAACCACCACCACCGGCAATCAATGACCGATTGGGTGAGGTCCGACGAGCTCGCTAAAGATCGCGTGGCCACTAAGTGGCTTGACCTTGCCAAGCGGTGTGAGGCTTGGCCTCACCAAGCTAGGTTGAGTCCACCTCATGTTGATTGGGTTAGGTCGAGCTTTGCCGGTGGCCAAGTGAGGCTCGCCAGCTAGGCGAGGCTCCTCGCCTAGCAACCAGCGATTTGGCGAGACCAAGCCTCGCGGTGGCTATGCAAGCCTCCGATGAGCTTGTCGGACTTTGCCTAGCCGGTCGCCGACTGCGAGAATACCAAATGCATGAGGAAGGAGAAGACTCGTTTGGCAAGGAAGGAGGAAGGAGAAGAGAAAAGGAAAAAGTAAAAAAGAAAAATATAATAAAAATATTTATAATAAAAATATTAAAAATTAAAAGAAAAAATTTAAGAGTCATAAAAAACACATTTTTATTCCAAGAATAAAAATCTTGGATAATTACTAAATGCTTTTAATTGCTCAAAATCTCATACAGAGATCAGAATGAAAAAGAATCATTTCTAAGTATAAATTGTTTTCAGAAATGTAATGGTTATCAAACACACCTTAAACGATAAATCCTAGAAATCCCAATCCTAATTTCAGTTCGGATCACCTCTTCTTGGTCGAAAATCCTCACCTTTTCCATAATTGGTAATAGATGTGATCGAAGTTGTTAATATTGAAAAGAATACTTATGCAACTCTACTTGATACTTAGAGAAGGGGGAAAAATCCTCTTGCTTCTCTTAAATTCCCTTTTGGCTGAAAATTACTAAAGCCTCGATCGCGGGGGACGAATTTTTTACCGAACCTTCCTAAGCCAAAATTTCTCTTGAAATTTCTTCATCTTGATTTTTTCTTTGTCAATTTAGAAAGGCACGTGCAAATTTTTGCTAGTCTAAGGAAAAGGGAGTGTGGCCTGATTCCTTAGAGAGGCTAGGTTAAAAAAAATCTTAGTTTTGACAATCGAGGCATAAAAACCTTTGAAAAATGCAATCGAGTTATAAAACTTGTCAAATTAGTTGAATCGAATCCTTTCGTTAACCGCACTTTTTGAAAATTTTATGACTCGGTTGCATTTTTGTGGATGATTTTAGAACTTGATTACGCTTTTGAAAAGTTTTACAACTTGATTGTACATTATTGATAAGTTTTAAGATTCAATTGCACTTTTTGAAAGTTTTAAAATTTAATTGTACTTTCTCGACAAGTTTAAAAATTTTCAATGTACTTATCCTAGATTTATATTCATACAATTCTAGCGGACTTATTTAATTCTTCCTATTCTCGGTGAATGTTTTGTTTGACTATTTTCCTTTTATTCAGCTTCACATTTTTGTTTGAATATCAATGTTGTGTTTCCTCTATTGGGTTGAGTATTTATTTTTGCTGCTCTAGAAATTGGTCATTGGACATGTACACTTTTCTAAGAAGGCCGCCTATAAAATATATACTATTTTTTTTCCATTAACTTTCGCTTTGCAATAAATTGAAAACCTAAGATAACACGCGAATAAATGGTATACTGTCACGAATCTTAAATAATATAACACGTAAGACTCTAGAACCTTTCTTACCATGGATGACACTCAAACGATTATGTCGTTGGGCGTGTCTGAACTCTGAACTAAAGCTTGTCTCTCTGCTTCTGTTTTGGATTTTGTCACTCGATTCTGAATCGGTTAATGAAATGGTAAATTTAATGGAATGTGACCATTTTTTTTTAATGTAATTTGAAGTCGGATTTCGTTCCTTCGTCTGTTTTGACCAATGCGCGGCCATGTTACCAGTCGAATTTTGGAGGCTTAGGAGCTGATTTAGGCGGTTCGCCATTGAATTTTACCGAATCGGACTGGGTGAAGGCTTGCCGATTGTTGAACGCGTGTGGAGCTTTCCCAGAATCAATGGATTGTGCGAGACCAAGAGAAGAAATTGGGATGATTTAGCTTAATTTGTTTCAAGGCATTGAGAGGAGATTCCTTTCATGAATAGATGTATAGTTGGTGTGCGAGCTGCTGTGGTGTTTCGAGTTAAGGCGTGATCAACAATTAAAGCATGATTGTTGAACTCGACGACCGTAATTCAAGAATATCTTTAAGATTCCTGTCACTCTCTATTATCCTTTTTCCTGTACTGTTATGGTAGTTAAAGGATTTCTTAAAAAAATCTTGATTTTTTTTCCTGGCCAGTGTGTTATTTGGATTTTAGCATTTCATTGTTTTTCTGTTGGACAGTGAGGGATAGAGCATGCGTAATTGAAAATATATCCTTAAGGCTTTAATTTTTTTTTAAAATTAAAAAGCTACTAAAGGTATCTTTGTTCTTGGTTTTGGGCTTAGATCTCCTAATTTATCTTGTTATCTCCACAAAAGCTCTATTCAATTAGCTTTGTTGGATCAGTGCAGTTCATTATACAGCTATGTATCATCCCAGGATATTTCTATGATAAAACATAATCGTGGATCCATTAGAACTTACCTTGATTGGTGATAAGTGACGTCTTTTACTCATATTTCAGGGCCAGTCGTATCTAGTTTTACCTGCATCTAAGGACAGTAGTTTGTCGCCGTCCGTTGAATCTACCGATTGCTTCGTCCGGGGCAAGGCGTGGTTGCCTTTTAGACAAGCTTTATTCAAGTCCGTCAAATCTAGGCAAATTCTGCGTTTTGCACTACTCTTTTTCAAGAGCACCACTTTGGCTGACCACTTCATATAGTTTAGTTTTTGATGAAGCTTTGCCTTCTTTGTGACATCCCGAATTTTCTATTTTGTTTTCTACTGAATAATTCGGGCATTTCATTGATGCGCCTATAGGGCTGTTCTCAAAGTTGATTACTCTCGAGATAACTAGATTATCAGGGAAAGCTATTAAGGACTTTAAGGCAAATAGACTTGAGAATTCGACTAGGAATTGGCTTTTCTATCGTGCTCATCTTTAGATGCCATTACAACACAGTTAAAAATCGATGTGAGATCAGAGATAGGTCGATTTAACTGAGATGTGTTGCCGATCATGGGTGACTCCACTAAATTGGAAAATTCTCGTCAACCGGCACTAGTTTGATTTTACTATTGTTTTGGTATCCTGTGTTTGTAATTCAATCCTAGAAATTTTCATGACAATCGAGAGTCGCCATTGAGTCATGAGTTCATAGTGGCTCGAAGAAAATCGACCACGGATGATTTGCCCCAAAAAGTTATGAAAACTACCCGATAGTCTAAGTCACGCTAAAAACTCGTTGAGAAATTAACTGTTCTATCATGTCACAATAAATTATAGGAGTATTGACTCAGTCTCAGAAGATTTTTCTGACAACCGAGACTTTTTGGGAAAAAAGTCGGTTTAGGACTGTTTTATGCAGAAAAGACCGGGGATTAATTTTGGTTGCAAAATTAGGAAGCAAGATGGATATATGGGTGAGGAAAAATGCTAAGATGATAGGTGAGGCATCAATTGAATTTACTATGGCCAATTGAGATTAAACCAAGTAAGTTAAGTAGTCCAATTGAGGCTATCCTCCCCCAAATTCGTAGCTCCCCCTTCCCCCCAGCATTTTGGACCATTTGAGATGTTGTAGGGGAGTGCCTTGGTGGCCATTTCACAGCCAAGGAAAGTTGGCTTCTTGGACAAGTTGTGGGAGACAACTTGGTGGAAAAGCAAGGCCAAAGGGCCCCTCCATCCCCCTCACTCTTATCCTCTCTCTCTCTTACCCCCTCAACCATCCAAGACCTCTTCTCTCCCCTCTCCATTCTCGACCAGCAGCAAGAGGAAGAAGCTGCAGCCCGTCGCTCACCTAGACGCCGCCTCACACCGCCCACGCCGTCGTCGTTCTTCCACTGGAACCGCGCCGCCATGCTCGCGCACTCCACCGCCCAACCCCGTCATCCCTCTCTCTCCTCACACGACCCAGCTGCTATTTCCGATTTGTGGAAGCTCAACTGGAGCTGCCTTTCATAATTTCTTCACTGGTAAAACCTTGCCAAGGCCCAGTTTGGCCTATTCTTTCATTCTCGAGCAAGTCCCATCTAAACCGAGCTGTTTTCACTTCATTTCCAGCCAAGATCAGCAGTTTTTGGTGTGGGTTTTCAGTCGCCTTCCAAGCCCATTTTGAGGTGTTTCCGGGTTCCGAACCCGAGGCCCACTTTGGAGTTTAACATCCCTTGTGGCGTTCTCGACGTTTCAATCCGAACATATTGTTAAATGGGTGAGTTTTGCTCACTAATCCTTGCTTAGTTTGCTAATGATGCTTAACGGTTGATTAGATTTAATTAAGTGCAATTAGGTGGTTAGATTAGTTTAGAATAATTTAATTAGTTTAGGTGATTGATTAGTGTAATTAGCAAGTAGAGACGTACTTCTATTTATTGAATGCATTTCTAGATTTTTTCCGATCCGTTCTGGCATCCAATTAGGCATTACGGGCCCAAATTGGATTTATTGTATTTATTTAAAAAAAATTGAAATTAATTAATTAATTAATTATTTTCCGGAAATTAGGTAGGGATAGCCGACGACCGGAATTTTATGTTGATTCTCGTGGTGCCGTCCGTTTATTTAATTGAGCTTTATTTTGTGAGAAATTGATTTATTGGTGATTTTAGGATTTATTCCTAAATTAAATAATCTTGGTTATTAATTAAAAAATAACCAGGCATTGGTTGATAATGCCAAAAATGTTTGATGGACTACAGTAAATGTGGGAGTTATGGAAATGAAAATATTATATTTTAGCTAAGGCCAACTGTGTGCCCATGCACGATATTTTATCGGGTATGATAAAAGATGAGGAGAAATGTTCTATGAGACCAAATAGGTTGCCTTGGCGTATAAGTCGCCTTAGAGAATGCACGTAAATTGTTGAGTACATACATTAGCTAGAAAAGCACGTGGCTCGGTGTTTAGCACGTTACCTTGGCGAAAGCAATGGCTTAGAGAAGGCACATGGCTCAATGATTTGATATATCGCCTTAGAAAATGCATGTGGCTCGGTAATTAGTACATCGCCTTGGCGTATAAGTCGCCTTAGAGAATGCACGGGGCTCAATGATTAATATGTCACCTTAGTGTATAGGTCACCTTAGAGAATGCACGTGGCTCGGTGACTAAGTATATTATAATGGAAATTGTATAGTATGGATGTAAATGATTGAGGGATGGTCCGATTGACATGTAATCGACTAGGTCGATTGATCGATGTTTCGATCTATTGTGATTGCTTGGGTGCCTATTGAACTATGCTAATATGCAGGTGGAATCTGAGGCCAAGGTAAGTCGTTTGACCCGTGTATGCATAGGCAGCTCGGATGGCGTATTGGTTTACTAATTGAGTCTTAGGGGATATAACTTACTGAGACGTAGTCTCATCCCGGTTGTGGGATTTCATTTCAGGTCCTTAGATGGCATTGGTAAAGGATTGGAGACTCAAAGTGTGGAAATGGAAGCCTGAAAAACTAACAATCCTATTGGACTATCTAGTCATAGGGCGATTCTCTTTTGAGAGAAGTTGATTCCATTTTGTAGGCTCAGTTTTAGAAACTCGTGGTTTAAATCTGAATTAACAATTCTACTTATATATATTTGCACAATGATTGGCAATGTATATAAGTGTGAATGCTTTTAAGATGGAAATTTGAAATACTACTTTCTTATCCCATTGCTTTATTGATTATGGATTTTATATGCTTCTGCATGCGTATATTAAATGAATGGGTCGGTGATGCGTCCTATGACGTTGCTATTAATTGACCAAGGTAAGGGATGGGTGCGTACTTGAGGATCGGGGTGTGACATTCTTCAGTCTTGCCACTTTGACTCATCGTTCACTCTCGTCATAGGCCGTCGCCCATGGGATGTCGGACGCCCATCGTCGGTTGCCGGCCGCCCACCACTAGCCCCCTGTCATCGGCTGCTCGCCACCGAACACTGGCCGTTGGCCATTAGACTCCAGCCACTGGTCATCTATCACCGGCTGCCAAATGTTGGACGCTCATTGGTCGTTGGCCGCTCATCGCCAACCACAGGACGCCAAAGGCCAACCATTGACCACCGGATGTCCCTCGCCAACTGCCCCCTGGTCACCACCGGCCGCTAAATGTCGACTATTGGACTCCGGCTGTTAGCCACCCATTATAAGCCACCAGTCTCTGGTGGTGGACATTGGATGCTGGATGCCAGGCACCGGATTCTAGATGACGGCCGCTGAACGTTAGACTCTGACCATCTGCTATCGATTGCCGAACGCCAGACGTTGATTGTTGGACGTCAGACTCCGGCCATCGAATGCCGGCCATCACTACTCCTAGAAATAAAAATTTTATTCTCTTATGAAATGAATTTTTACTCCAAAATTAGAAATTTTGAATTGTCATCAAACGTGTTTATTTGCTTAGAAACTTGTCTATTGAATAGAAATTGAGATATCGATTTTTGGCTAGAAATTGATTTCTATTTTAGAAATTTTGTCATGTGCGCCTTAAGTGACCATGAATGTCCCTATGGGGAAGTGGTACTTAGCTTCTCAAACCCTAATGACCGTAAGTTAAATTGAAATAAAATTCATAAACTAGTCACGTTTATCATAATCCACATCGAAATGACTTATGATTAAGGCAATCAAGAGTAATACAATGGAGCTATAACAACGATTCAAAGTATACTCACGAGAAAAATATGAATGAAAATGAAACACCAAGAATTCTAACTTGAATATGCTCAAAAAACGAATCACGTTTAACAATGAACCCTTTCGCGTTTACGATTTGGGTTGCAAACATGTTTAGGGAATGAACATTTTGATCAAATCAATAAGTGGTTAGTAGGCTTATGCACTTAAATTAATCAAAAAGATTGGAAGCAAAAGTTCATATATTTACCTTTAAAAAAGGCGAGGACCGGTCTTGATGCATGGATTCATTGCCTTGCGGACACCGAACTCTCATGTTGATTCTTCAAAGTTCTCACCTTCAACCCTAGGAGTAGCTAGGCATGTTATCGTGAGTATTTGAGTTCGTGACCGTGAGGGGCCGAGTTCAGCCGCGAGTGATTGAGTTTCGATGGAATCCAATAGTATGTAGCCGAGTTTGGATCCGAATTTGCTAATGGCCTATTGCTTTTCCTTCTGCTGGATGTCCTTGTGTGATTGAGCGTGTTCTCTCGTGCTTGAGTAGTACTTCTGCCGAGGAGTGAGCATGGTTCAGATGGTAGGCTCTCCCCCTATAATCGAGAATCATGCCCTAAATACCGATTCCAAAAAATTGGAATCTTGAACCGCCCATTATTTCCATGGATCCACTCAGTCCGAAATTCTGAGAGACATAAGTGATGTACAATTTCGAGGACGAAATTCTCTAAGGAGGGGAGAATTGTGGCATCCGCATTTTTTGCCAACCTTGGAAAAATAACGATATGTTGCGAATTGACGAAATTGTTATCGGGATTCGTCATCGTCGGCACCACATTCGACCCCCATGTTATCGCTGCTCGACATCCGAAATATTAATTTTTGGAGAAAAATTTGTTACATGCATGATCATTCACGGCCATATGCATTTACGTGAGAATTTTCTTGTGAAGAACCCACACGGCCGCACCTTCCTTTTTCCATTTGGCCTATCAATCGCAAGAAATTCCTTGATCCATGCAAACCGATTAAGTGCCCTTTCTCCGTGCAAGAATTTCGGTCACATGCATGTACATGTGGCAGTCAACTAAAGGAAATTAGTTGACCCCAGGAAGACACGTATTTTCCTTCACGGTGGCCAGCGAAGAAGGAACTTTGGACAGCTGCGTCAACCGTGTCTTCAAGCGGCAAAGAGGGCCATTAAGAATAGCCCACGAAGGAGTCACGTCCGCTGGTCAACAAATGGAAAATAATTGACCGAGAGGCGCCCATCAACGGACACGTCAGTGCATGCAAGGGGGGGAGTCGGCAACTGAATGACATGCTGAACTCCACGTCCTGCCCAGCTGTCTTTGGCCATCAACGCCACCGAATCTGCATGCATTGACTGAATTAATTAAGAAATTGAAAGAACAAAAAAAGGCACGGAAGCGAATGAGAGTGAGAGAGACCGTGAGTGAGTGAGACAAACCGAGAGAGAGCCACGGGCGAGAGAGTGAGCAGAGAGAAAGAAGGGAAAGGACCGCCCCTTCGTTCGCACGCGTGCTGCCGCCGTCGAGCCCGCCTAGTCCCGCCGTCGTTCTTGCTGTTTTTTCCTTTGATTTGAGGCAAGTTAGGATTCATTTTCTACTCTTGCATGTGTGTCTTGCATGTGTGGTTGAAATGGTGTTGAATATTGGGTGTTTAGAAAAGGAACCGAAGCTAGTGTGGTTTGTTCTTGAAAAAGCTTGCTGATTTCGGGTATACCGCCTGACCCAGAAATTTGTAGAGGCTTTCATGCATGTTTTGAGTTGGATTTCGACTTTGACTTCTTCATAAAAGTTGTAGACAACACTGGATCTGAAACTGTTTTGTTGATCTCTTGATGCTTTTGTGTGTTTCATGTCACTTTTTACTGCGAATTCCACTTCGACTTCTGCATGAAACTTGTAGAGAACATCCTAAAGACTAACATACTCAAATTTGAGGTAAAATTAGCAAGTGTAGCCTAGTGAATCGACCTTCTCTTGAAAACGGTAAATCTGGAAATACGGTACTGGACACCCGAGACTTCTTGGATCCATATGATGACTATTCTTTGGAAATTTCTCTTAGATCCCTTCATGAAAGTTGTAGGGGACCTCTTGAGGCAAAACATATCAAACTTTCAGAGAAAATGAAGAAGGATAAGTAGGTAAAAACTTGATATTTCGGAGATAGGTATACTGGACATTTCGGTGCTAGAGCCAGAAACTTCGTACATCTGTAGAAAATTATCGAGAACGAATCGGGCCTAGGTGTCTTCATGACAAATCTACTACTTAGGGACTTGAATATAATCTGGTAAAATTCCAGAATTTTTTAAGATCATTCTGGTATTTTAATCGAAATATTCCAAAAACTGCGCAATCTGACCTTGTCCGAATTTTGCATGTCGTAATGTGCGAGCTATATCTTTTTGTGTGAATTTTTTTTGGGTATGTGTTCTTCATGGAATTGTTACCTTTAAGTCTTATCTAGCACATGCTCTGATTTGGTGATTTTTGAAGATCATATGGATGTGTAATTTAAATGTTTTCCAAAATTGTGCAAATCGTGTATTTTGGACTTAATGATGTGGGAATGCATGGCCAATACTATTCTGTACAAATTTCTTTTGAATAAATTTCTTTAATGGGATATCTTTATGTATGTCTTAACTACAACATAGTTAAATTTCATGATTTTTGAAGGTCATTTGCATATTTAATCGATTGTATTTTGAAAACTGTGCAATCTGTATATTTTCGGAATTTATGATATTGGAATGCACGGTCTATACTATGCTGTGATGCGTGATCTGTATGAATTACTATGCGAATCATGATACTTTGGATTATTATTTATGCATTGGTGTGATGGCTTTCATGCATTTCATATGACACTAAAGAAATGATGAATTTTCCATGATCTCAAAGAAAGACTTCATTTAAACCATTGCATCAAAGGACATTTTCCCAATGCATATTGCATGATTTCAAAAGAGTGATTTAAATCAACTATAGTGTAAATTTCAAATGTGAAATTGGAAAAGAGATGTGTGAGAATATTGATGCCGTCGGAGGTGTGAGCCGACGATGCCCCGGGAGTGTCGGGATGCCCGAAGGTGTGAGCCGAATGTCTTCGGGAGTTTCGAGATGCCCGGTGGTATACGGTACGTAATTCTAGGGGGAATGCCTGGTGGTATGTCAGTACATAATTCCGAAAGCCCTGGAGGTGTGTGCCGGGGGGATTCCTTGTGATGCTAGTTGGGATGCGAGATGCCTGGAGGTGTGTGCCGGATGCCCGGAGGTGTGTGCCGGAGGCTCCTCGCGATGCCAGGTTGGGTGCGAGCGATAAATGAGGGATGCAAACATTGGCCCCTGGAAGAAAAATGATGAGATCCTTGTGAAAGATAAGAATTGAAAGTGAATCATGTGCATGGGTGTATGCATATGGCATGATGTATGATCTGCTTATGAAAGTAAATTGATGCTATTTGATATTGAAAATGCGATCATGAAGGTATGAACGGATCTCATGGTGATATATGCATGAATGCTTGATGATAAGTGCACGGTGGTATATGCATGAATGCTTGATGATAAGTGCATGGTGGTATATGCACATATGGCATGGTGATATATGCATGCTCCAAGGTAAGGTATGCTTGAATGAATAAATGATATGTGCTTTGTTCATGATACCTTGATTGTTCTGTTTGACGCATTGAGTAGTTTAGTGGATTTTTACTGCTGAGTGGTTGTACTCACCCCTTTTGGGGATTAACATTTCAGACTAGATAAGATTTCTCTGCTGCCACTGCCACCAGTAGATGGATTAAGTGGTTGGATATGACCGCGAGGAGGAGGATAGCAAAGGAATGAACTTTTGGACTCCGACACTGATCGATGGACTTTAAGTATACGACTGTTGGAGGAGATGTCGGTCATCTTTTGAAGTATAGCCAAGTATATAAAACCATGGCATTTCGATGTACCAACTAAAGATGTTCATCTGCTTTATGTAAATAAAAGTGTTCGGCTTTAACTTATAAAAGATGTTTAGTTGGTGTGCACTGTTTTCTGAATATAGGGAAGGGAGTTGTTGGTTATGGTTCCGTTATATGAATTGCGCAAGGGATTGATCTAAAAGATGTAAACCCCCAGGTTGTATGGATCTGCTACAATTGAAATGGTATCAGAGTGACATGTTATTAAGGAAAGTGAAAGGTAAGCGAACTGTGGCGACCCTAACGGATCGGGGGCCGTCGAGGGGTGCCACAGCTCACCCCATCTAGGTTGTTCCATCATTCTAGCAGCCCCCTCAGCTCGTGCTGGAGTCGTTTGGCTTGCCTCCAACCTTCGTGAGTCCCCGATTGAACCCAGTTTAACCCTTTCCACCTCTCGATCCATTCCTGCCTTAAACCAGCCTTGTTACCTTATGTTTCTGCAAGATCTAAACAGAAAATAGAGAGGGTTTCCAATAGCTTTGTGGCCCATTTTGAGGTGGTTCTGGGCCTCGAAAGCTAGGCCTACCATGGACATAATCGTTCCCCACGACGTTCTCATCAATTTGCGCACTGACCCATTCGTCGAACAAGTGAGTTTAACTTACTAAACCTCGCTTAGTAGGTTAATGATGCTTAGGGATTGATTAGATTTAATTAAGTGAGATTAGGTGGATAGATTTGATTAGAGTAATTAATTTAGTGCTTTAATGATGCTTAGAGATTGATTAGATTTAATTAAGTGTGATTAGGTGGATATATTTGATTAGAGTAATTAATTTAGTGCTTTACCAATGCATGTTATGTGGTTAGATAGTGCCATTAGCGAGTAGACACGTGCTATTATGTATTTAACGAACCTTGGAATTTTTCTAGGTTCGTTTCCGCATCCAATTAGGCATTATGGTATACCTGAGGAAGTCACTAGATAATTAATTAATTAATTAATTTCCAGAATTAGTTTAGGATAGCCGATGATCAAATTGATTAAATTGTGATTTCAGGTCCCTAGATAGCAGCACCTCCACCTCCTCCCGTTCATTTTGGTATACCTGAGGAAGTCACTAAGATAGGTTATCACGTTCTATTACACCACCATCTTGAAGGCTTAGAATATGTAATGGTGAAATCTATTGTCTAGAATGATGTCGGTAGACCCCACGTAGTGCCGCATGTATACCGATCGTGGTATCACCATTACATTGATGATCGAAGGGAAGGCCCTATGCTGGAATCTGATGTGCCTTGGTACGCTTTAGAGGCAATATACGGGAAGGGGACAACAGATCCTAGGGGTGGATCGGTGATTGATGCGAAGGATCCCTTGCTGGGTGATGATCCTGACTCTCCCGAGCAATCATTAGTAGACTCCAGCTGGAGCATGGAAGAAGGAGAGATCGTTGAGGAGGAGGAGTACCCAGAGGAGAACCTGGAAGAGAAACCTAGAGAGGAGAACCTAGAGGAGGAACCTGGAGAGGACCCTAAATAAGAACCTGAGGAGGAGTCGGAGGAGGATCCAAAGTATGACCCCGACGAAGATTGAGACCCCACCCCGTTTTGCAAACCCTAAGTCGTGAACCTATGTGTGATAGATCTGACTTTGTTAATAGTATTGTAATACATACTATGAGGTTTACTTTGTATAAAAGTGTAGATGTGGTTTTTCAGGTTTGAAAAATATAGCGCTACTTTTCTATCCCATTGCTTTATTGTCTGGGGATTATTTTATATGCTTCCGCATGTGTATTAAAATGACAGGGTCGGCGATGCGTTCTGGGACGTCACTATTTAATCGACCGGGTGAGGGATTGGTGCGTGCCCGAGGATCGGGGCGTGACAAATAGGTCCCATACATCAGCCCTACAAAATTAGACATCGTTTGAGGCACTGATTGGAAAGAAGCCAGACATATCCCATGTTAGAGTGTATGGGTTTGAAGTATATGTCCACATGTTGAAAGAAGGAACAAGCTTGAGAGCAAATTAGAGAAGTTCATCTTCGATGGGTACAAGGATGGTGTCAAAGGGTATAGGTTGTGGAACCCCTATACTAAAGGTATCATCTACAGTAGGGATGTGATATTTAGAGAATCTATAACAAATCAGATTATTTTACAAGATTTGAAGAAACATAGCTAGTTGAGTTAGATGTCGGTTTGAAGGAAGAGATAAAGGTTATAGAAGTTGGAATAGAAAATTTAGATGGATGACATAGTAGATTCTAAAAATGAATTTGAAATTGAAGCACCACTTGAACTAGTCTTAAGAAGATCCAAATGGTTGAGAAGACCACCTGAGAGGTATACCCTATTTGCTAGTAACAATAATTGTAATCTAACTATTATAGGTGATAATTCAAGTATTGTCAAGAAAGCAAGAAGTGTAGAGGATATCGAACAGTGGGAAAAAGCCATGAAAGATGAAATGGACTCAGTAGATAAAAAAGGAACGTGGAGTCTCGATCGCATGTGGGTGTTCAAGAAAAAGATGTTAACATATGGGAAGATGAAATGACAGAAAGCTCGTTCAGTTGTGAAGAGATACTCGCTGATAAAGGCGATTATGGTGAGATTTTTTCTCCCGTTACTAAATTGAACTCCATAAGACTTGTCTTATCTGTAACGGTTGCATACAATTTAAAGGTAGAGCAACTCGATGTGAAGACAATATTCCTCTATGGTGACTCTGAGAAGGTAAATATTTACCTAAAGTAACCTAAAGGGTTTGTGGTCTAAAGGAAAGAACATTTTCTTTGTGAACTAAATAAGTCTTATATGGCTTGAAACAATCTCCAAGATTATTGTACTAGAAGTTCAACTCATATGTCTCGAAGCTTGGCTTTGTTCATTGTGATGTTGACTATTGTGTCCACGTGAGCAAGTTAGAGAATGATTTTGTTATTTTAACCTTATATGTTGATGATATGCTGTTAGTTGGAAATAGTTCAAGAATGATTACCAATGTGAAAAGATTGTTGACAAAACAGTTTGAGAGAAAAGATTTAGGTCCAACAAACTTCATCTTGGGCATGGAGATAAAATGGGAGCGTGAGAATGGGAAGTTGTGACCAAATCAGAAAAATTATGTTGAAAGCGTTGAAAAAGTTCAACATGGCTAACTTTAAACCTATAAAGACTTTGATGTCTACAAGTTCCAAGTTATTAGTGTCTTAAGACTAAAGTGGAAGATAATGAGATGTCAATAGTCTCATATGCTAGTGCAATTAGGAGCTTGGCATATGCCATGGTGTGTATTCATCCAGATATTGTCCAAGCTGGCAATAAAGTAAGTGCTTCGTTATTTTTGCAATACATTTAACTTCGTGCTGTGCTACGAAGGCATGAAAAGCTCAAAGGGACACTAAGCAACATAACTGAAGTGTCTTGTAGATGCTGATTTGGGAGGTTACATTGATAGCAGGAGGTCAATCAATGGATATGTTGTTTCCTTATTCAACGAAGCTGTGAGTTGGTTAAGCAAGAGACCGAGCACGTTTGCTTTATCTAAAACTAAGGTAGAGTACATGGCCCTTAATCATGCTACTAAGGAAGTGATCTAACTGCACAGCTTGTGTAAAGAGCTTTGTTTTGCACAAGGAGGAGGTAAGATTGGGTATCGTAACCAGAGTGCTATATTCTTGGCTAAAAAAGTGGAACAAAAAACTGTAGTATTGGAAAAAATTGACACATAGGTGAATAGTGCATTTTTTTTAAGGGAGGAAGTGTAGAAAAGTTTGAATGATCTACAATTGTGTTGGTTTTGAAGAAGCATGTAGAGTATTCATCAAGTGGGAGAATGTTCGGGTAGGTATGCTCCCCATCAACCGTGTGGGGACGGCACCCTCACGACGCTAGAGGGTTTTTATAATTTGAGTTCATATTTTATTGGTACTTTGGGCTTGGGCAAAAAATTGATGAAATTAGGCAATACGTACCCCTTTTCCCAAAGGAATGTACACGTCCCTGCTGGACTGACTATAATGAGAGCATGCATCAGCTATGGTTATGGAGTCTTGCTTCATGCTCAATGTTGATGCTCATAATTGACTCAGTTGGCATGTGATTGTCATGGGATGAGAGGAATATAATATTTAGAGAGAAATAGGCTATAGTCACGTTCATAAGCATGGGTGATATCTAATACATATCGAACTATCACAAGCATCTCTCCCAATTGGTATATCTTAGGCTACTAATGCATTCTATGTACTCCATATAGATTTTTGGAGGCCTTATCATATCCCTCATCATGATGGGTCTCTTTTCCTTTTATAGTGGTAGATGATTATACTCATGCCACCTATGTCTTTCTTTTGCAATCAAAAGGTCAAACTTTTTCCCGTCTGTCGAATTTCTTCTCCCTGATTAAAAACCAGCTCGATAATGTCCAAAGAATTCGCACCTACTCTCCCCAAAAAAATGGGATTAGAGAGCACAAATATCGACATCTCCTAAAAGTGGCCTAAGCACTCAAATATCAGGCATCTATTCCCAAAGTATTTTAGGGTGATTATGTGATCACAATAGTCTATTTAATCAATCATAGACCAATTCGAATTCTGGAAGGATGGACTCCTTTTGAAATGCTTTTTGAAAAGATGCCAAATATTAACCACTCAAGAGTTTTTGGTTCTTGTGCTATGCCATGAAAATGGGCCCTCGAAATAAGATGGATCCACGTGCATTTTGGTGTATCTTTATGGGGTACTCCCATTTGCAAAAGGGTTACAACGTTATGGATATGTTTATGGGGCGTTCCTTTGTTAGTCGAGACATTATTTTTTCATGAAGATATATTTCCATTCTAGGAAATGACACCTTCATCAAAATCGCCTATGCCAAAATCAAACAATACTGAATTCTTATTAGAAGAGGATTAATCTATGAGTTCTTAATTTGTTTTCATTTCAGCAAACCCTATATCATATATTCCAACCGATTCAAATTCTTTGAATCAAGAAATTGAATCACCTACATCATCATCTGACAAAGATGATCTGCCTACTTCTTCAATGACACCTGCATCTTCGGTGGGATCCCCGCATCCATGCCTTGATGATTCTTGTTCACTAGTTCCGAGACAAAGGCATATTGAGCAGCCACATTTGTCCTTCGGCATGGACCAAAGAGTACAAATGTCCCACATTGAATTCTCCATGTACATGTCATTCCATCTCTTCTTATGTTTCATTTAGCCGACTATCACTAGAACATATATGTTGTATTAGTGGCATATAAGAGGAACAAGAATCGTCATCTTTTGATGAAGCAATGCGTAACCCGCAATGGTAAGGCCATGGAAGCTTAACTACATTCTCTCATTGAGAACCACACTTGGGATATTGTCAATCTACCTTTGCATTGAAAACCAAATTGGTTGCAAATGGGTATGCCAATTTAAGTACAACATAAATGGCTCTGTTGACCGTAACCAGGCTTGCTTGGTTGCCAAATAATTGACTCAAAGGGAAGGTTTCGATGATCATGGGACTTTTCCAGTGGCGGCTCTTCCATTAACAACTTACTATTATACACTGCTGAGTCTTTTGGGGCGGCGGCTCTACATTGTCATCATGACAAACTAGTTCACACAACACGGTAAACTTCCCGCGGCGTTGATGGTGCGCTCAATGAAACCACCAATTTCGATGGTTCCTTTAGTGTCAACTATAACCCAATGGTCACCAGCTTAGGTTCCTCCAGAGATGACAACACCGCCAATGGAGAATTCCTTCCCATGGTCGTGCCTTCAAGTTACAACTCACACTGATCTCGGAGCCTTACCAATTGTTATCCTGGTCTTTCCACCAACACAACTGTCGCAATTCAATCCGATAGAGGTTCCTCGCATTGCCACGGCACTCCCCCACCCGCAGCATACCACTTGTCCTTTGTCACCCCTCGAGAATAGCTACAGCCGTCCGCCATCAAGCATCGTGTCACCGGCCACATCGTTCATCATCCATCCGAGCCACCTTTGTCGATCCAATTTGGAAACGTAATATTCAAATTTAGGTAATGATCTTCATTTGATTTCGGTGAATATTTTATGGCCTAGTTTGGTCATTAAATTTAAATTGTGTGTATAGTTTGTGTGTTAGGATTATTTTTATTTTTTTAAAGTCTCATGTATGTTATATAAACTATTTTTGTACGTAATTGCATGCATTGCACGTAGTTTACCTTTCAATTAAATAAGTGAATATCATGTGCATGTCAAGTATAATAGTTATGTATTAATCATTGTCCGTCATTAGAATTAGGTCATTAAATTAAAATTGAGTGTCATATCGTTTGCATGTTAATTGAAAGTCACATGTCATGTTAATATAAACTATTTTTGTACATTGTGTAGCTTAGCCTTCATTTAAATAAGCGGAAATCCTCAACAAAAAAAAAGTTGAGTGAACTGCGTGATAATTAGAAGTCATATTTAAGTTGAACATGTGCTTCTAATTAGTATTTGTTGCAAATGCTTGCGTTGCATCAAGGTAAGTATTTACTCCCTACGTTTGCAATTTATTGGTTGCCAAGCTTTATTTAGTGTTTAATAATAGTTGCGCAACCTCATGATTACCTTACATGTTAAATGATAGAGTTAAAATCAACTTAGACTATTGCAAAATATTTTTAAAAATATATGAGAAAACGTATCGAAAGAGTATTAGAGTAATCAAGCGTAATCAAGTCCCTCAATTTATTCAATATTTAGTATGTAGTAGTAAGGTATTTCTCACAATACTTTACTTTGGTATCAAATCGACTCATCATAAATCGATTAATGGCGACTTCTATATAAAAAATCATTTGCATATTAATAACTTGAACTCTAAGTCGCAAATTGATAAGGGTTTGGGAGAGCTTGAGTTAAGTCTAGACTTAGTAAATCATCAGTCGAACCATAGTTGGTACACTCGAGGTAACGTCATGACAGTAATGTCATGTAGGACGACCGCCGTCCACGTTGAACTTTCCGATGAAACAAATCGCTCATGACACTTAAGTGATTGATTTTTCAAAATTTTTACACTTAAGTGAGAAAGAAGAAACTAGTGACACTCCAATGAGCCCTTGCTGTACTTATCCCCCAACACAAGGTTAGCTCTTTTCCAATCTCATATTTCAACTTAAAAATTAAGAAAATTCTACAGTGATTGGCTCAAGTAACAACGCGCACAAGTGTTTGCATGCATCTCCAAATCACGTAAGGCTATTAAACCCAATTAGGGGCCCAGCATATGGGCTTAGACAAGGGCATAAAGTGAGAAAACTTGTCACGGCTTGACTGGGCAACGCAAATCTCTCATGACATTCACGGTGTTGAGTGGGTCAAAGACATTTGTTCATATCCAACTTTCGCTAAAAACTTTTAACATCTCAAGGGTTTTTTGCTGAGTAGCTTAAAGATGATAGAGTTGGCGCCGGCTTAGCAAGAGCAGAAGTCCCGATGATACCTTGGTGAAAAATGGAGATAAAAAAGCACCAAGAAGAATACTTTTTATTAATCATAAACTCCAACTTTTCATGGAAACTTTGGAGCATAAGGTTTTCATGTTAAGTAGGGGTGAAAGACGTGACATTTTTGGTGCGAGTTTAGCAAAGAGTTTTAGACGCCTCGATGAAAATTGAAGGTTAGTGAACACCCAGAAGTCAACGCCTTTGACTTTTCTATTTGGGAAAGGGCGAGGAAATTGATGATGTCTAGTTTTTTGGGAGATTGTCGAGCACCACTTCATCTTAAGGGAACTTAAATATCAATGCGAAGGTGGACAAAATGTGTAGGAGCCCGTGTTCAAGGATCGGAACTCGAAAGACTAACATAAAACCCTCGAATTAAACATTCCAAACATAACCCAATTGCTTCCAAGTTTTGAAAAGATCAAACAATGCGATAATATATGGGTCGGGAGTAAAAGCTATAGACTAATAACCAGACCTCTCGCGGCCTTTCTAAGTGTACCTACCCACTATTATCTTGTCATATTATATCGGCAGGGTCCTCCGGACATTCGCATATGTTGGTGCCATAATACTGCTCTATGTCTCTAAGAATCTGGATCTCTTTGTCTTTGACAAAATTTACCACAACACCCTGCAAAAGCAGACACAGATTGGCAGTTGTAAATTGCAATGTCGATGAGATTTGTCGTTATACCCACAGCAAGAACAAAAAACTGAAAATAGGATTGCTGTTGCTTCCACTTCAAGGTTCGTAATAGTTACCTTCCGCCCAAAACGGCCTACTCGACCGGCCCGATGGACGTATAGCTCTCTGCTGTTGGGAAGATCATAGTTGACAACGAGACAAACAACGAGACAAACCTACAGTGTATTGAGAATGATTCAATCGTCCACTTGCACAACTAAATGGTCGCGGTGCAACAGGGAAATAAGAAATTTGGCATTCCGTAAAAGCAAGCATCTGACGTACGAATGAGTTGATGCACACGGCAGACAAAAACGGTAGAATGTCATCATCTACATTATTGCGTTGTTAATTTTCAGGACTAACCTGCTCAATATCAATCCCTCGAGCCCACACATCGGTGGTGATCATCAACCGAGTCGCCCCAGATCGAAATCCAGCCATTACTGCATCTCTCTCCTTTTGAGGCATGTCCCCGTGCATGAAAGACACGGTGAAGTTAGAATCACGCATCTTTCCAGCAAGCCACTCCACCTGCTTGACAAATATAAGGAAGACATGAAGAGCCACAGCACAAAATATAGATCAAAGAGAAATAGAGCAGTAGAGGTCTTCATAATCTCTAAGTCATCAAGATGTTTATGTTCCACCTCGAGTGCGGAACCCAACGTGGTTGGGGTCGTACCTTCCGCTTAGTGTTGCAGAATACAACTCCTTGGCTTATGGGGCAGTTGTCGTATAGATCGCACAGAGTGTCAAATTTCCAGTCTTCTCTTTCCACTGGCACCATGCACTGGTCGACGCGCTACAACCATACGAAGAAAAGGAAGGATGGCGTCAGAAGAATCTCATGATCCCTAGCCTCCATCAAATGCAACTAACCCAATGTAGCTCACCTCCAGCGTCAACTCATCACGCTTCACAACAATCCTTACGGGATCGGTCATGAATCTTCCTGTCATCTCCAATATCTCAGTGGGGAGGGTCGCTGAAACTAAGACAATCTGCAGAGAATGCCACTCATGCATTAGCTAGTTGCGTACATGAACGTGTAAGAGCGACTCGCTAAAAACTGATTTAATTTAGAACGAAGCAAATCATAGCAATGTGCTGAAAATTACTAAGTGCGCTTTATGGGGAGAGAAGCATGTCTCGTCGTGGCAAAAAATCCGCTACTCATCAGACAAGACGAGGAAAAAAGCAAGTGTCCTATTCATAGTAGAAGTGTGAAGCCAAAAGACGACCTTTTATTCACCTCGTACATGCTCTAATGTCCAAATCATGTAGAAATTAAGGAGCAGAAAGGAGGAAAGAAAATTCCAGATCTCCCGTCAAATTTTGAATCCCATAAAACTTAGACGCTTCATCTCGCAGCATGTTGACTAAAGCAGAAAGACCTTTTTGGAAATTCTAAGAATCAGCTGAGGTGGAGAAGGGATGACTATCTAGATTGATGATGATCAAAAAGTGAAGAGCATTCCATTGCCAATCATGAAAGAGAAAGCTGAAATTGGATCCCACCCTTTCTTAGATTAGACTTAAAAAGAAGTAATGGCATTCGGTTTTTATTAGGATAACACAATGGAATTAGGCCAAGGGGTGAGAATACTAGGGACCATTACTGGGGTTATTGCGTAAAAGAAGTCATCTTTACTACCACTACATTGATTCAACATGAAGGACAGGCAACCTGAATCTCCGGAGGAAGGAATCTGTAAACATCGTAGATTTGATCCTTAAATCCTCGGCTCAGCAACTCATCAGCTTCGTCCTGGCAAAAATATAGGTAAGTGAATAGAGAGAACTTGTTTTGCAGAAAGCAGAAGGAAACCTAACAGGATCCGGAGTCGAAGGAGGTGATGCAGTGCACTCACAAGGACTAGGAGTTTGATGGCTCTGGTGCGAAGAGTTCTCCTCTTTATCATGTCAAGCACCCTGCCTGGAGTTCCGGACACAACATGAACTCCGCGCTCCAATTTCCGGATATCTTCACCCATGCTCTTGCCTCCAACGCATGCATGGGCTAGCACGTTCCTGTAATAACCAATAGCCAGCACAACTGTCTCCGTCTGACTCGCCAAATCCCTTGTAGGTGACAAAATCAGCACTTGCACACTGAACAGAACATGAAGGAAGCAAATTAGCTAAGACAAAATCGATGGCTACAAGGCAGCAACCAAATTCAAATTGCAACTTTCAGAGAGCCAAATAAACAAGGGTAGCTTGAAAAATCAACAAAATACAAGCAACAGAGTCACGGATACTTAATAATAGGAGCTTGTGACGAGTGCATCCAGGATATTTGCTACACAAATAAGCAAACCCACATTGCAGTTTGAATTAAACTAATGCTCCTGTTATATAGAATCAATAATGTAAGAATAAAACTATTCGTTTTCCTTAATAATGAAGAAAACCTTTCATGCCTTACAAGTGCCTAAAATACTCAGTTAAGAGGACCCACTTAAACATTCTGATAAAATATACATATATAACCTGAAGAAGTGCATAAACTCAGGCTACGCTTAATTCCAAAGAAAGCTTCTCAAAACAAAGTTCATGAACAAATTCTATAGACTAAGGCTCGAACTTCTTTCAGGGCCATCCGAGGGGTGATGGTAAAACTAAAAGCCAGCATCCCTCTGCCTCAACATCAGAACATCTAAAATTCTTTAGTTAACGAGGCCGAAAATAAAAAATTCTTCCTGTCAGAGCGATCGAATTTCGTTACGCTAGAAATGAGAGAGAGGGAGAGAGAGAGAGGGTTTGCCGATTATTTATTTATTTATTATTAATCCGTGGTGTCATAGTTTGAGCTCTATAATGTTAATGACTCATCTCACCCTCCCAAGCAAAACCCAAAACATGCCTCAACCTAATTCCACAAGAAAATCGACAGTAAAAGAAGGGTCTCCGCTCACGAAGAGGATCGTGTATTCTCTTCCAGAGGTGTCCACGATCTGGCTAGACGCGAGGGCAAAGGTGGAGGTCTTGCCCGTGCCAGACTGCGCCTGAGCGATCACGTCTCGGCCTCGGACGATCGGCACCACCGCTCGCTGTTGAATCGCCGAGGGTTTGTCGAACCCGTGGGCGTAGATCCCACGGAGGACATCGTCGCTCAGGCCCATGCGGTCCAAGCTCGAATGCCGCCGCCGGCGGGCGCGATCGGGTCGCCGGAACTGGCCTTGCCATCAAGGACGTCGCCATTACCGAATCCGAAGATATGAGGAAAGGGCAAGAGAGCAGTCTCGTCTCTCTCTGGAATTGATGAGTGAGCGGGAGTGTGGAAGCGCTTGTCTCAAAGAGGGCCAAATGGACTTTCTGTCAAATTAGGACATCAAAGATTATGTCCAAATCAAAGGATTATGTTCAAATCAGGACACGACCTGTCTAAAGTACCCTGATTTTATCAAATAATATTATAAAATGAACGTCCTCTCAAATAAAGTCTGAAATGACGATATAAAGTTGATTAAGATAAATTACTTTGATCCTGGACATTAGCATTTAAAAATCACATATGATTTTGCACCTTGATTTTGGATTTTCTAAATTTTGAAAATATTTTCAATTGAGAAAAGTTAAAAAGAAAATCAAGTCACTTTAAAACGATTAAACTATGAGTTTGTAATTTTTTCCAAAATGGCTTTATTCAAAAAATAAACTAAACACTTGTTACCATATTAGAAAAATTTTAATTTCTTTATAATACTTCCATTGTGTTATGTGTGATTGGTATCTCTAAAAATCAATTTTTTCTTTATTAGTACCATAAAAACCCCCAATCTAATTTTTGACCATCAAACTAATCTTTTCACCATAAAAAACTCTAAATTATTGCATTTATGACAAATTTACCATCAGTTAGTATTTACTACATTGTATCAATACTGTAAAAAGTACAAAATATTGCATATATGACAAACGAAAGGTAAAACCCTAAATTGATAACTCGTCAATCGCCATGTCTCATTTGATTTGGTAATTTGACGTTAAAATTTAAAGGAAATTAACGGATGGTAAATTTGTCACATGTGTATTAATTTTAGGGCTTTTATGGGGAAAAAAACTCAATTTTGCCTAAATTTGTCACATGTATATGGATTTGAGATTTTTTGTGACTTTAATCCTTTTTTTTTTCCAATCAAGACTTCGAAAATCAAATTATGCAGAATGACAGCATGGGAAATTGCATGTTTTTACGCTTGGGGATCTCATCGCTAGTCCTTTTGCTTTTCATCCTAATTTCCAATGAAAGTTTATGATAATTCCATCAAATTTCAATTCAAAATATGCCCAAAATTGTTGAGGCAGCATTTATAACTGTCATGCCCCATGTGTGAACTGCTAATGCGAATTTCCCTATTGATCTTGTACTTTAAATGTCTCCCTTGGATTCTAAGTGCGTGTTGATGATCTAGCTAATTAGATTGATATGTTTTGGTGATTTTACTACAATTATCTAAGCATAAGTTGGAATGGTTGTACAAAAAACAAGCGTTTTCTTAAGTCAATTTAACCACTTGAAAATGTACTATAACAACTCCAAAGTTATTTCTTTCATTATTTAAATATCATTGATTTTGTCTCACAATATCAAATGAGTATGAAAATATGTAGAAATAAGCATATTGGGGTCCTACAACTTATCGCGAAAGTGCAGTCGAGGTATAAAACTTTCAAAAAGTATAACCGAGTTATAAAACTTATCAAATTGATCGAAAGTCCTTTCATTAACTGCACTTTTTGAATTATGATTCGGTCTCATTTTCATGATAAATTTTAAAACTTGATTACACTTTTGGAAACCTTTACGACTTGATTATATATCCGCGACAAGTTTTAAGACTTGATTACACTTTTTGAAAGTTTTAAATATAATTGTACTTTCTTGACAAGTTTAAAAACTTTGAATGTGTGACATTCCAGATTTTCAGTCATGTTTTCTATTGAATAAATCGGGCACTTCATTGACGCGCCTATAGGGCTATTTTTAGAACTGATCACTCTTGAGATAACTAGATTATCTGGGGACACCATTAAGGAATTTAATGCAATAGACTTGAGAATTCGACCAGAGATCGGTTACTCGACCGTGCTCATCTACCGAGATCATTACGACACATATATAAATTGATTAGAGATCAGAGATAGGTCGGTTCGACGGAGATGTGTGGTTGATCGTGGGTGACTCCACTAAATTGGAAAATTCTCGTTGACCGGCACTAGTTTGATTTCTTTGTCATTTTTGTACCCTATGTCTGTAATTGAATCCTCGAGATTTTCATGACAATCGAGAGTTCCTAATAAGTCGAGTGGGTTCATTGTGGCTCGAAGAAAATTGACCACGGGTCATTTGCACTAAAAATCTCTGAAAACTAACCAGTAGTCTAGGTTACGCTTAAAACGCGCCGAATGGAAATTAATCGCCAATCCAGGTCCGATTTCAGAAATTGAAAGTTCTGTCGTATCACAATCTATTTTAGGAATGTCGAGTCATCCTCTGAATAATTTTCAGAGATTCCGAGATTTTTACGGAAATTTGATTCGGAAGTTGCGAGAAATTAGTGGAAATTCATACGAGCCAAATTAAGGAAAATTTGGACCTCCAAGCCGAGCCTTTGGGTATTAGGGACTTGGAGAAATGGTCTGGCCTTTTTCTGCTACATCATTGGACATCAAATTTGGAAATTTGATAAAGAAATTGAAGTCTAAGATGTATGAAATTCGGAACTTGATGGGGGTGCAACTTTTGGGCATCAAAATTGATTAATTGTGGGATTAAAATGTTGAGAAAGTATTATGAGACCAAGTAGATAGGCTTAAGGACTTTTGAGGCTAAAATCATGATGAGTGTGAGATATTTATTTGGATTTTTTGGCTTCCTCTCCCTCAAGCTTCCGTCGCACGGCAATCCGCCGCCCATCTTCTTCTCGTGAACTTCTGGCTTCACTATCATTTCCTCTACTGTTCTTCATTTTCTTTTACTTCACCAAAGCCAACACCATTTCACTTCACCCCTCACTTCCACGTGTTGCCCCTCCATCATCATCCCACCGTCTGCCCATCAACCCCACGATCTCCTCCACTTTCTCTCTCTATTTTCGTTGACCGCAACACTCCAAATTCCTTGCATCTCCCTCTCACCGAACAACCCAGTGAAGACCACTGAAGTAGGCCATCTCCTTCGGTCTTCTTCTCTGCCGCAAAATCAATGCCTGCACCTCCACTCACGTTTATCTCCTCTTCCTTTGTCCACACAGCTCCATGGCCAGCAACGATCGAAGTCTTCCCCTACAGCATCTCTTCCACTAGTTATGCTCTTCATTGACACCAGCTTCCCTCCATCTTTGGGGTTTCCTTGTTTCGTGTTCCCCTTTGTCATCAAAGACTGCACTGCACCGAAGCTCTTAGCTGCCGTCCAAGCTTCAGCCCAACCGCAAGATTCTGGCCCAACAGCAACTCTATTTCTTCCGGCCTTTTTGTGTTGAAGTTAGCCCAACATTCGGGCCCAAGATCAGCAGTCCAGGCTAGTGTTCTTTGCAGCAGCCTATCTTCACTTGTTAGCAGCCCAAGAAGCCAGCAAAGCCCGCGATTTTGAAGTCCACTTGAGTCCCGCGAAGCAGCCCAAGCCTGAAGCCAAGCCCAGCATTGTTGTGGGCTTTCAAGGCCTTTTAGGCTCGGCCCGTGTGTCCGCCGACGCCGCAAAAAAATTGGATTTCGGCTGCCTTCGCGGTGATCCGATTTTCGTTTTAATCAAGTGAGTTTTGCTCACTAATCTCTTATTAGTATGCTAATGATGCTTATGGGTTGATTAGATTTAATTAAGTGCAATTTGGTGGTTATATTAGTTTAGAATATTTAATTAGTGACTTAATGGTGCATGTTAAGCGATTGGTTAATGTAATTAGCAAGTAGAGACGTACTTCTATTTATTGAATGCATCTCGGGATTTTTCCCAACCCGTCACGAGCTTTAATTAGGCATTACAGGCCTGAATTGGAATTTTATTATTTATTTATTAATTTTCGAAATTAATTTAATTAATTATTTATTTTCTGTAAATTAGGCAGAAATAGTCGATGATCAGAGCTAATTGTCATGTTGCAGTCCGTTTATTTAATTGAGCTTTATTTCATGATGAATTAAATTATTTGTGAAAGTGGGAATTATTCTTTAATTGGATAATCGTTGGTTATTAATTAAAAATAATCAGGCATCGATTGATAATGCCAAAAATATTTGAGTGGACTATAGAAAATGTGGGAGTTATGGAAGGAAAATATTATATTTTGGCTAAAGCCGACCGCGTCCCCACACACGGCTACTTTATCAAGAATGATAAAAAGATGGAATTGATTGTATGATTGGGATGGTATACTATATCGACCTATGGGCGATATGTCAGATTAGTAGAGAGCAGTATACCGGTATACTATATCAGCCTACGAGCGATATGTCAGCTTAGCAGAGAGCAGTATACCTCATTAGTTTGGATGGAATATGTCGATAAACTATATCAGGCCAATGGCTATATGGCAGCTTAATAGATGTCAATATACCTTATCATCTTAGATTGAGCACTGTCGGTATACTATATCAGCCTAAAGGCGATATGGTAGCTTAGCAGAAAGCAGTATACCCGATCATCTCAGAAGCGAGCTATACTATCTATTTATCAGCTTAGCAGTGAGCAGTCTTGATATGAACGGACTTATAGATAGCATGAGATGAGCCGACCAAGAAAGGGTCGAGATGACATGTAATTGACTAGGTCGATTGATCATTACCTTGATATGATGTCGTGAATTGATTGATCGAATTGAAATGCCCGATGATTGGTCCGATTGACATGAAATCGACTAGGTTGATTGATCGAGATATTGATCTGTGATGTGATTGCTTGGATGCCTATTGAACTGTGCTAATATGCAGGTGGAATTTGAGACCAAAGTAAGTCCTCTGACCTGTGCGTGCATAGGCAGCCCGGTTAGCGTATTGGTTACTAATCGAGTTTTAGGGAGTAGAACTTGCTGAGACTTGATTATACTTTTGAAAACTTTTACGACTTGATTATACATCCGTGATAAGTTTTAAGACTCGATTATACTTTTTGAAAGTTTTAAAATTAAATTATATTTTCTTGACAAGTTTAAAAATTTTCAATGTACTTATCCCATATATATATTAATACAATTTTGGCGGGACTTATTTAATTCTTCCTTTTTCTCAACTGAAAGTTTTGTCCGAGTATTTTCATTTGTTCGAATATCAATCTTATGTTTCCTCTATTGGCTTGTTTATTATTTATTTTTTTGCTGCTCTAGAAATTGGTCACTGGACATGTACACTTTTCTAAGAAGGCTGCCTATGAAATATATATTAATTTTTTCCATTAACTTTCGCTTTGTAATAAATTTAAAACCTAAGATAACATGCGAATAAATGGTATGCTGTCACGAATGTTTAATAATATAACACTTCAGACTCTAGAACCTTTCTTACCGTGGATGACACTCAAACAATTATGTCGTTGGGCGTGTCTGAACTCTGAACTAAAGCTTGTCTGCTGCTTCTGTTTTGGATTTTATAGTTCAGTTCTGAATCAGAGAATGAAAAGGTAAATCGAATGGAATTGGACCATTTTATATGTAATTCGAAGTTGGGTTTCGTTCCCTCGTCTGTTTTGACCGATGCACGGCCATGTTA
This sequence comes from Eucalyptus pauciflora, assembly GCA_007663325.1. NCBI lineage: Eukaryota > Viridiplantae > Streptophyta > Magnoliopsida > Myrtales > Myrtaceae > Eucalyptus > Eucalyptus pauciflora. Next base: position 3,276,040 of record VMYD01000006.1, on the reverse strand, counting down.
CCCGTCAAATTTTGGAGGCTTAGGAGCTGATTTAGGCGGTTCGCCATTGAATTTTATGGAATCGGACTGGGTGATGGCTTGCCGATTGTTGAACGCATGTGGAGCTTTCCCAAAATCAATGGATTGTGCGAGACCAAGAGAGGAAATTGGGGATGATTTAGCTTAATCTGTTTCAAGGCATCGAGAGGAGATTCCTTTCATGAATAGATGCATAGTTGGTGTGCGAGCTGCTGTGGTGTTTCGAGTTAAAGCGTGATCAACAATGAAAGCATGATTTTTGAACTCGACGACCGTAACGGGTTGAAAAGTCCGTGAATATCTTTAAGATTCCCGTCACTCTCTATTATCCTTTTTTCCCATATTGTTATGGTAATTAAAGAATTTCTTCAAAATTATTCATTTTCTTTTTCCTGGCCAGTGTATTATTTGGAATTAGCTTTCATTTTTTGCTGTTGGATAGTGAGGGATGGAGCCTGCGTAATTGAAAATATATCCTTAAGGCTTTAATTTTTCTGAAATTAAAAAGCGACTAAAGGTATCTTTGTTCTTGGTTTTGGGCTTAGATCTCCTGATTTATCTTGGTATCTCCGTAAAAGCTCTATTCAATTAGCCTTGTTAGATCGTTGAGTGCAGTTCACTATACAGTTATGTGTTATCCCCAAGATATTTCTATGATAAAACATAATCGAGGATCCATTAGAACTTGCCTACGTGGATCTTACTTGGACATTGATATTTACCTGTATTAATCATGTAGAGTTTTTCCTATGATTAGCATAAGGAAATGGCAGACGCAGAAGACATTCGGCCTCTCGTTGTTGATAATGGAATTGGCATGGTTAAGGTGAGAATATCGATGCATCGGTCCATTGCTATGGGCTTTCCTAGAGTGTATGGTGGTATATGTGCTCACGTAATAACCTGAATTTGACAGGCTGGTTTTGCTAGAGATGATGCTCCAAGGGTTGTCTTCCCCAGTATGGTTGGTCGATCGAGGCACCCCGCTGACATGGTTAGTATGGGCCACAGGGTTGCTTATGTTGAAGATGAGGCCCAATCTAAAAGGGGCATGCTTACTTTGACTAAATTTCAGCTTTAACATGGGATTGGGACATTCCGAAGGTCCAAAGAGAACATTACATGAACCATAGTCGAGAAAAATTCTACATGAGGGTTGCAGCTCGAAAAAGACAAATGAATATAATTTCTTGAGGGTTTTCTCAGCTAATTCTCTGTTCCTCTCTCCAGAACATTGCTCCTCAATCACATGAATCCATTCCACCAAAGAAAAAAGAAAATCACATGGATCCACTCTCAGAAACCCCAATCCAGCATACAAAAGACCCCAAAAATGCGACTTCTGAGTTGGTCGGTTTCTCTCTTAATTTTCAACATCTACTCCGGAATAAGAAGGCCCGCTCTAAAATTACAGCAGTCTGAAAATGGTAAGTGGAGACATTCTTCGAACAGGGGACGCGCTTCTTCCCCATTAAACGTCTCCCACAGGACTTATGTCCGTCTAATTGTAGTGCTCATCACAGCTCTCTCTAAATAAGGTCCATTCACGAAATTTCGAGTGCAATAATGTTTCCTTTTTCTAGTTGGCTATAATATGTAGTCGGTCAACTATGCAACAAATAATACGTAATATTTCTAGCGGAATACTGTTTTATTTATTTATTTTATTTGTTTGAACTTTCCCGTAATCATTTAAGTGACCGCAAGTATAAATAAGGTCCATTCTCGAAGTTTTGGGGAAAGTTCCTGTTAACCATCTCAAACTGATTATTGCTTCTCCCTTCTTATCTTGAACTAGGAAAACACTAAGAGAGACTGAGAGAGGGAGAGAAAATGTCAAGGATTGGACAAATTTTTGAGGAGCTTGCGGCAGTCGAAAGTAGGATAAGGCGTCTCAAATGGGATCTCGACGAAATCATTCTGTTCGTGAATTCCATTTTGATCCGTAGGCAGGCTGGGAATGTCAATCACTGGGAAGCCCACATGGCAGCGATGCAAGCTAGAGCGCGGGAAATTCGAGTAGAGATTGCTCGGGCTATAGAGGAGCGGAGTGCGCTCATCGTCGAATTCATTCGCCGAATAGCGCAACGATCTTACCCGTAGGAGAAGCGTAGTGGGGGCTAGGGTTTTATTGGATGCGGTTTTAAGGATGATATACTTATTGAGAAGAAAAGGATGATAGAACATAACCTGAACAATCAATGGAGAAACCTCAGCTCTGATGTTCTTCTTCAAAACTTCTGGTTCGTCTTTTTACACCACTTTCAACTATCATTGAATACAGAAGTTGGAGAGAGAAATCTCAAGATGAATTGAGAAAAACAGAAGTTGAAAAACAGCAAAACTAACTTGACTCATTTCTCTCCTTCGCTTATCCTTTTATATACAACACTTGTTTTAACAATTTTCTGTTGTAACAGAATAGCTAATATGAGAAACACGTGCATTTCTTCTGGTTGTGTAGCTCCTTCAGTTAGCTTGATCAGCTTCTGTGTTCAAGGTTTTGATGTCATGGATCGCCAGCTCATCAGTTCAGTTCAAGATCGCCAGCTCATCTTCTTTTCTACTTTGAGCTTCGTTTAGAGGTTTGCGACCTTCCTCTGCTTCAGCTTTTCTACTATCATCAGCTTCTGTCTGTTTTATTTCTTTAACATCCCCCCTCAAATTGGGAATAGATAGCGCATAGATTCCCAATTTGATTCGCAGAAAAGAATGTGCTCTCCTTGATAGTGGTTTTGTAAAGATATCAGCTAATTGGCAAGAGCTATGAATGTATCTGACATGTAATGATCCGGAGGATACCTTTTCTTGAACGAAGTGGAAGTCCACTTCAATATGTTTGGTTCGAGCGTGTAAGATAGGATTCAGAGTAAGAGAGATTGCTGATTTATTGTCACAGTACAGATGAATAGGAGGAGTAAGTGAACAACCTATATCACGTAATACAAAACTGATCCAAGTGAGATCAGTAGTGGTTGAGGCAAGAGCACGGTATTCAGCTTCAGTGGAGGATCTGCTCACTGTGGGCTGTTTCTTTGCTGCCCATGATATAAGATTAGATCCAAGATATGTGCAGAAACCAGTTGTTGATCTTCTGGTTTCTGCACACCCTGCCCAATCTGCATATGAGTAACCATAGAGATGCATGGTACTTTGAGAATGAATGAATAAGCCAAGCTTTATAGTACCTTTTATATATCGCAAGACCCTTTTTAACCTGTTGAAGTCTGCAATTGTGGGTTGCTGCATTTTCTGGCAGAGTACATTTGTGGCATAAGCAATGTCTGGTCTGGTTAATGTGAGGTATTGCAGACCTCCAACTAGGCTTATGTACTTAGTAGGATTGTTCAAAGGTATAGAATCATTAATCAGAATAGGTGGTTTTAAAGAAAGAGGAGTTGAAATTGGTTTGGATTCTAGCATATGAGCTCGGGTGAGGAGGTCTAAGGCATATTTAGTTTGGCAAAGAAATAGAGAAGTAGAGGTTCGTTTAGCTTCAATGCCAAGGAAATAGTGTAAGAAGCCTAGATCCTTCATATGAAAATGAGTACTCAGAGAAGTAATAAGACTAGAAAGCATTTGAGAGGAGCTTCCAGTTAGAATAATATCATCTACATACAGTAATAAGAGAATAGTTTCTGTTTTAGTATGTAGGATGAATAGGGAAGGATCAGTGGAGCTGCAGAAGAATCCATATTCTAGCAGAAAGCTGCTAAACCTATCAAACCAGGCTCGAGGAGCTTGTCGAAATCCATAAAGTGACTTTCGAAGAAGACAAATATGGTGAGGCTTTTGTGATTCTTTAAACCCTGGAGGCTGCTCCATATACACTGTTTCACATAAAGTTCCATGTAAGAAGGCATTTTTGACATCTAACTGATGAATTTTCCACTGTTTCATCATAGCTACTGAGAGGATTATTCGAATTGTTGCATGCTTCACTACAGGGCTGAAGGTTTCTGTGAAATCAAGACCTTCTTCTTGATGGAAGCCTTTAGCTACAAGTCTAGCTTTGAGTCTATCTAAGCTCCGATCAGGTGCAAGTTTTGTTTTAAACACCCATTTGCAACCAATTACATTCATGTGATCATTTCTAGGAACCAATTCCCAGGTTTTGTTTTGATATAAGGCATCCATTTCTTCTTTCATAGCTTGGTTCCATCCTCTGTCTGCTAAAGCAGACTTTACTGATTTTGGTTCAACAGGAATCTGATACTCAACGAGACATGCATATTTAGGATTTGCTTTAACAATTCCAGACCGAAGTCTAGTCTGCATAGGATGAGTTGAAAAAGTACCTTGTATATGTCCTGTTTCAGAACCGATTTGTATTTGTCCTGCATTAGCATTTGATGTTGAAACAGGCTCTTGATTTGTAGACATTTGTTCCTCAATGCTTGGAGATCTCTGATGAGATTCAATATCACTGGGAGCATTATGAACATCAATATGTATCTCAGCATCAGGTACTATATGCATTTGTGATATATCTATAGAGTTAACTGTACTGATCTCATTGTCCTGTATTTCTGGAGTTATTGGAGTTAATCTGGTATGCTGCAAATATTCCCTTGATATACTGTCTTGTGATTGAGCTTGCTTAATAGAATTAGAGTTGGAAGTAGAAGATAGTACTCCTCTTATCCACTGTTTGTATAGTTTAGATCCCTGTTGATACTCAGTATTTACTATATGAGCAAAAGGGAAGACTTTCTCATCAAATATTACATGTCGACTGATGTAGACTCTCCCATTAGTAGACAAGAGACACCTGTATCCTTTATGTTTCTCACTATATCCAAGAAAGATACATGTAAGAGATCTTGGATCAAATTTATGCTGTGTGTAGTGCCTAAGACATGGATAACAGGCATATCCAAAAACTCGAAGATGAGAATAATCTAGTGTCTTATTGTAGAGCTTATAATAGGGTGAATGCATATGTAGTTTTGTTATAGGAAGGAGATTGATAACATAAACTGTTGTTTTGAAGGCATCTACCCAGTATCTCAGTGGTACTTTAGCATGATACATCATTGCTAGTCCCAATTCAATCACATGTCGATGTTTCCTCTCAGATACACCATTTTGCTCTGGTGTATGAGGACAAGAGATATTCTGCTTAATTCCACACTTTTGTAGATGGTTCTGAAATTTCTTACTAGTGAACTCTCCTCCTCCATCACTCTGGAAGACTTTGATATTGTGATCAAGCTGATTTTCTATAAATCTTTGAAACATAATGAACACATCATAAACTTCTGACTTTTGTCTCATTGGATATATCCAGCTATATCGAGAAAAATCATCCACAAAAATGACATAGTAGGAGAATTTCTGAACAGATTTTATTGGTGATGGTCCCCATACATCGCAATGTATTCTTTCTAATGGAACATTAGAAATATGATCTGAGAAAGGAAAAACTAGAGTTGAACTCTTAGCAATTTGACAGCTGCTACATATATTCTGAACTTTAGAACTAGACTGAATGAGATGTTGTTTCTATAAAATCTTCACTGTTTTTTGATTGGTATGAGCAAGTCTTTCATGCCAGACATCTTCTCCTACTTTCTGTTGAGTCTGGGTGAAGAAGACTTCTCCTACTTTAGGTTCCACCTGGTATAGCCCCTTGATCTTCCTTCCTAGCTTCACTGTTGTATGATTGTAATTGTCCTTCATATATACCCCATGTTTATCAAAGATAAAAGAGCAGGGATAATCATCTGTTAGTTTTGATACAGATAGAAGATTCTTTTTTATTGCAGGAACTATTAATACATCATTCAGAGGTAATTTGCTATTTTCTGTATTTAATATTCCATTACCAATGCATGAAATTGACAAATGAGATCCATCTCCTATCATGACAGTTCATTACCACTATATGCATTGTAGTTTCGAATCATACCAGGTTCTGAGGTAACATGTGAAGTAGCCCCTGTGTCTGGATACCATTCTGAACCATAGGGTTATTCAATGTGCACAGCTGCCAATGCAGTTGGTATTTCGTCTGCCTGGTACGAGTTATCAAATCTATACCAACATCTGAGTGCCGTATGACCTGATTTCTTACAGATCTGGCATTGCAGAAGGCCATTACTTATAGGCTTTGTAATCTGTGTTTGTCTACCACCATCTGAACTTTGTGGTGGATAAGATCTAACACTTTGATATCTCTGTGAAGGGTTTGAATATGGTCTAAATCCTTGTCCATAGTTAGACCAGTTATCCTTATTACCCTAACCTTGCTGAGTTGAATTCAGGTTATTCATTTTATTTTGTTGATTCCTTCCTGCTTCTATAAAATTATTTCCATATTCCCTTCTATTGAGAGACTGACTTCTGCCATAGCTAAATCCCCCCTGAATATTTTCTCTCTGATTTCTACGATTGAATTTCTGCAGACTTGTTCCAGTTCTTCTTTGCCCATAATAGGCCAGGTTAGCATTGTACTCGTTCACAGAATATGTTTGCAATGTGGTTTCAAATCTCTCAAGTTGTGAAATAACCTCATCATACTCTGGCTGGGGTTTAAGGTAATACATGGTTGTCCTGAAAGTTTCATATTCAGAACCTAACCCTTCAAGTATGCCAAACATTCTGGTTATATCATCAACAGGCTTTCCAATTGCATTTAATTGATCACAGATGGTTTTGAATTCTCGAAGATATTCACTTAATGATCTGTTTCTTTTCCTGCAAGCCTGTAATTTTCCTCTTAACTCAAATTCCTTTGCAACAGACTTTTGTGTAAATCTATTTATAAGTGCTTGCCATACTTCGAATGAGGTTTCTAAGCCAATTATCAGACTTAGAATATTTTCTGATACTGCACCACTTATCCAAGATGATATAAGCTGATCAGTTTTTATCCAATCCAGGTGATCAGGATTCATCACTTCTCCTGTCTCAGTCTGTATCATTTGAGTAGGAGGTAATGTTTCACCATTAATGAAACCAATCAGATCCTGGCTTTTCAGAAATCTGTTAAATTGGGCTTGCCATAACAGGAAATTTTCTTCATTCAACTTGATGGTGACGAAGTTAGCTATATTCACATGGATAGGAAAATGATACTTCTGCACTCTAGTTGCCATTCTTATAAGTTCAGAGACTTTGAAGAATCGAAGAAACAATCCAGTAAACTTTGAAAGAAGCTAACAAGATCTTTATAATATCTTGCAGTAAGAACACAACAGATCTATCATTCCCAGGATTCCTAGCTTTGATACCATGAGAAGAAAAGGATGATAGAACATAACCTGAACAATCAATGGAGAAACCTCAGCTCTGATATTCTTCTTCAAAACTTCTGGTTCGTCTTTTTACACCACTTTCAAATATCATTGAATACATAAGTTGGAGAGAGAAATCTCAAGATGAATTGAGAAAAATAGAAGTTGAAAAACAGCAAAACTAACTTGACTCCTTTCTCTCCTTCGCTTATCCTTTTATATACAACACTTGTTTTAACAATTTTCTGTTGTAACAGAATAGCTAATATGAGAAACACGTGCATTTCTTCTGGTTGTGCAGCTCCTTCAGTTAGCTTGATCAGCTTCTGTGTTCAAGGTTTTGATGTCATGGATCGCCAGCTCATCAGTTCAGTTCAGGATCGCCAGATCATCTTCTTTTCTACTTTGAGCTTCGTTTAGAGGTTTGCGACCTTCCTCTGCTTCAGCTTTTCTACTATCATCAGCTTCTGTCTGTTTTATTTCTTTAACACTTCTGTAGTTGGGAGAATAATCGTTTCATGGATATGGTTCCTGAACGTCAAGATTGATAATAGTGTTTTCTTATTTCTTGGTTGTCCACAGAATAAGAAATAAAGATATATAGAAGTGTTTCGTGGATGCGGCATTGAATATGTTTGGAGTTTTTTTGTTTACAATGCTAATAGCTTTTAAACTCGTAGGTTTAAAGTGTACGGGGCTTTAATACGATTGGAAATATCTTTCGTCCATTTCTTTTTATATATGATTATGTACAATTACTATGTTTCAGATCATTTTCACATTTGCCAGTCATTTAGTTGCAATGAGTATGGTGCTGGTGAATAGGTGGCGGTAAATGAGGAAGAGAAATAGGCATGCACAAGCGAAAAAAAAAAATACTGAATAGAAAAGCTAGGAAAATAAAATTCGTGAAGAAGTCCCTTAATTCTTATGTTCATCCAACATCAGCTTTTATAAACGTGTGCACTCGAGATCCTCGATGATACCCACCTACCAGAGATTACGTATCCTTCAATCATCCCCCAGAGAAAAGCACAATAATACCTTAGTATGTCGTAGAAAGAAATGTACAAAGACGAATTTCAAGTATATGCAATGATATAATTACGTATTCTCTATTATCTCAAAAGTCCAAATATAGTTTCCGCGTGAAAAATTGTCATTGCTGGTGCGGTGGGAAAAAAAAGTGTTGTATGACCTAATAATTAATTCATCGAATATGGAACTCACATAATTAATTGTGGAGACAACATTGGTCCACAAGCTCCGAAATCTTTTGCTAGAGATCATTTAGGTGATCGCCCCCATCTTTGGTCTTGATCGCCAAATCGTCCACGTAACATTCAACGATACAGTGGGGCAAAGTCCCCAGGGAGGAAAGTCATGAACTTTGTGCCGGCTTTCCTCGAACCTAAAATGTATAACTTTGTATCGGAATATTCCCCTGGGTATTATAAAGGCCGCCGTTTCCTCTCCACCATATGGATCCATTCTTGTGTTGATTGTTGCCGGAATATCCAATCTATCAGTAGCTCAGTGATAGGCAAAAGGAATGTATCCCTTGGACTGGCATTGTTGAAGTCTCTAAAGTTAATAAAACACTCTAACATTGGTCATTCTTCTTTCTCGCTGGCTAAATCTTTACAAGCCGAGCAGGGTATTCATTTCAGTAGCTCTAATAAGTTAGTCGAATTCAGCTACTAGGTCCGGATGAAAAGAATTTGGTTTCTGCACGAATATTCAACTAAGATAACATATGTTTCTCTCATCAGCCGGTGACTAGGCATATAAAAGTAGATAACCCGCACATGCACGTGCCCATAGACGTGCAAATTCCCCTCTTTTATCAACACAGGTAATAAATCCAAGATGTATAAATAAGGATGAGTTCTTCTAGTGCTCACGAAAAGCTCAAAAGCCCATATATATCTGAATTGAACAAGAATGCCTTGGGTTAGAAGTACGTAGTTTTGTGAAAGTTAACGTGGAAACTTGATAAGCGCGTTGATTTAATACGTGCGACATTTAAAAATACGGATGGGTCCCTCAACAGAGGTTTTTCTATTTGATTTGATTTTCCATTTTTCTAACCACTTCTTGATCCCACTCGTTTTCTTTTGTATAACCTTGATTGGTGATAAGTGACGTCTTTTACTCATATTTCAAGGCCAGTCGTATCTAGTTTTACTTGCATCTAAGGACAGTAGTTTGTCGCCGTCCGTTGAATCTACCGGTTGCTTCGTCCGGAGCAAGGCGTGGTTGCCTTTTAGACAAGCTTTATTCGAGTCCGTCAAATCTAGGCAAATTCTGCGATTTCCACTTCTCTTCTTCAGGAGCACCACTTTGGCTGGCCACTTCATATAGTTCAGTTTTTTATGAAGCTTTGCCTTCTTTGTGACATCCCGAATTTTCTATTTTGTTTTCTACTGAATAAATCGGGCATTTCATTGACGCGCCTATAGGGCTGTTCTCAAAGCTGATTACTCTCGAGATAACTAGATTATCAGGAAAAGCTATTAAGGACTTTAAGGCAACTAGACTTGAGAATTCGACCAGGAATTGGCCTTTCTACTGTGCTCATCTTTGGATGCCATTACGGCATAGTTAAAAATCGATATGAGATCAGAGATAGGTCGATTTAACTGAGAGGTGTTGCCGATCATGGGTGACTCCACTAAATTGGAAAATTCTTATCGATCGGCACTAGTTTGATTTTACTATCGTTTTGGTACCCTGTGTATGTAATTGAATCCTTGAAATTTTCATGACAATCAAGAGTTGCCATTGAGTCATGGGTTCATAGTGGCGCGAAGAAAATCGACCATGGATCATTTGCCTCAAAAAGTTTTGAAAACTACCCGCTAGTCTAAGTCACACTACAAACTCATTGAGAAATTAACTGTTCTGTCATGTCATAATAAATTATAGGAGTATCGACTCAGTCTCAGGAGATTTTTTTGACAACCGAGACTTTTTGGGAAAAAGTTGGTTTAGGACTGTTTTGTGCATAAAAGACCGGGGATTAATTTTGGTTGCAAAATTGGGAAGCAAGATGGATATATGGGTGAGGAAAAATGCTAAGACGATAAGTGAGGCATCAATTGAATTTACTATGGCCAATTGAGATTAAACCAAGTAAGTTAAGTAGTCCAATTGAGGCTATCCTCCCCCAAATTCGTATCTCCCCCTTCCCCCTAGCATTTTGGACCATTTGAGATGTTGTAGGGGAGTGCCTTGGTGGCCATTTCACAACCAAGGAAAGTTGGCTTCTTGGACAAGTTGTGGGAGACAACTTGGTGGAAAAGCAAGGCCAAAGGGCCCCTCCATCCCCCTCACTCTTATCCTCTCTCTCTCTTACCCCCTCAACCATCCAAGACCTCTTCTCTCCACTCTCCATTCTCGACCAGCAGCAAAAGGAAGAAGCTGCAGCCCGTCGCTCACCTAGACGCCGCCTCACACCGCCCACGCCATCGTCGTTCTTCCACCGGAACTGCACCGCCGTGCTCGTGCACTCCACTGCCCAACCCCGTCATCCCTCTCTCTCCTCACACGACCCAGCTGCTATTTCCGGTCTGTGGAAGCTCAATCGAAGCTGCCTTTCATCATTTCTTCACTGGTAAAGCCTTGCCAAGGCCCGATTTGGCCTATTCTTTCATTCCTGACCAAGTCCCGCCTAAACCGAGCTATTTTCACTTCATTTCCAGCCAACATCAGCAGTTTTTGGTGTGGGTTTTCAACCACCTTGCAAGCCCATTTTGAGGTGTTTCCGAGTTCCGAACCCGAGGCCCACTTTGGAGTTTAACATCCCTTGCGGCGTTCTTGACGTTTCAATCCGAACATATTGTTAAATGGGTGAGTTTTTCTCACTAATCCTTGCTTAGTTTGCTAATGATGATTAAGGGTTGATTAGATTTAATTAAGTGCAATTAGGTGGTTATATTAGTTTAGAATAATTTAATTAGTAACTTAATGATGCATGTTAGGTGATTGATTAGTGTAATTAGCAAGTAGAGACATACTTCTATTTATTGAATGTATTTCTGGATTTTTCCCGATCTGTTCTGGCATCCAATTAGGCATTACGGGCCCAAATTGGATTTATCGTATTTATTTAAAATTTTTCGAAATTAATTAATTATTTATTTATTTTCTGGAAATTAAGCAGGGATAGCTGACGACCGGAATTTTATGTTGATTCTTGTGGTGCAGTCCGTTTATTTAATTGAGCTTTATTTTGTGAGAAATTGATTTATTGGTGATTTTAGGATTTATTCCTAAATTAAATAACCTTGGTTATTAATTAAAAAATAACCAGGCATTGGTTGATAATGCCAAAAAATGTTTGATGGACTACAGTAAATGTGGGAGTTATGGAAAGGAAAATATTACATTTTGGCTAAGGCCTACTATGTGCCCACACGCGATATTTTATCGGGTATGATAAAAGATGAGGAAAAATGGTGTGTGAGACCAAATAGGTTGCCTTGGTGTATAAGTCACCTTAGAAAATGCACGTAATTTGTTGAGTACATACATCACCTAGAAAAGCACATGGCTCGGTATTTAGCACGTTACCTTGGCAAAAGCAACGCCTTAGAGAAGGCACGTGGCTTAGTGATTTGATATATCGCCTTAGAGAATGCACGTGGCTCGGTAATTAGTACATCGCCTTGGCGTATAAGTCGCCTTGGAGAATGCACGGGGCTCGATGATTAATATGTCGCCTTAGCGTATAGGTCGTCTTAGAGAATGCACGTGGCTTGGTGACTAAGTATATTGTACTGGAAATTGTATAGTATGGATGTAAATGATCGAGGGATGGTCCGATTGACATGTAATTGACTAGGTCGATTGATCGATGTTTCGATCTGTTGTGATTGCTTGGGTGCCTATTGAACTATGCTAATATGTAGGTGGAATTTGAGGCCAAGGTAAGTCCTTTGACCCGTGTGTGCATAGGCAGCCCGAATGGCATATTGGTTTATTAATCGAGTCTTAGGGGATAGAACTTACTGAGACGTAGTCTCATCCCGGTTGTGGGATTTCATTTCAGGTCCTTAGATGGCATTGGTGAAGGATTGGAGACTCGAAGTGTGGAAAGGGAAGCCTGAAAAACTAACGATCCTATTGGACTAGCTAGTCATAAGGCGATTCTCTTTTGAGAGAAGTCGATTCCATTTTGCAGGCTCAGTTGTAGAAGCTCGTGGTTTAAATATGAATTAACAATTCTACTTATATATATTTGCACTATGATTGGCAATGTATATAAGTGTGAATTCTTTTAAGATGGAAATTTGAAATACTACTTTCTTATCCCATTCCTTTATTGACAGTGGATTTTATATGCTTCCGCATGCGTATATTAAATGAATGGATCGGTGATGCATCCTAGGACGTCGCTATTAATTGACCAAAGTAAGGGATGGGCGCGTACTCGAGGATTGAGGCGTGACATTCTTCAATCTTGCCACTTTGACTCATCCTTCACTCTCGTCATAGGCCGTCGCCCACCCACCACCCTTGGGATGTCGGAATCCGATCGCCGGTTATCGGCCGGCCACCACTAGCCCCCTGCCATCGGCTGTTCGCCATTGAACGCTGGCCGTTGGCCATTAGACTCCAGCCGCTGGTCACCTATCACCGGCTGCCAAATGTTGGATGCCCATTGGTCGTTGGCCGCTCATCACCAACCACAGGACGCCGAAGGCCCACCATTGACCACCGGATGTCCCTCGCCGACTACCCGCTGGTTGCCACCAACCGCTAGATGTCAACCGTCGGACTCCAGTTGTTAGCCACCCATTATAAGCCACCGGTCTCTGGTGGTGGACGTTGGATGCCGAATGCCAGGCATCGGATTCTGGATGACGGCCACTGAACGTTAGACTCTGACCACCTGCTGTTGATTGCCGAACGCCAGACGTTGATTGTTGGACGTTAGACACCGGCCATCGAATGTCGGCCGTCACCGCTCCTAGAAATAAAAATTTTATTCTCTTATCAAATGAATTTTTACTCAAAAATTAGAAATTTTGAATTGTCATCAAACGTGTTTATTTGCTTAGAAACTTGTCTATTGAATAGAAATTCAAATATCGATTTTTGGCTAGAAATTGATTTCTATTTTAGAAATTTTGTCATGTGTGCCTTAAGTGACCATGAATGTCCCTATGGGGAAGTGGTACTTAGCTTCTCAAACCCTAATGACCGTAACTTAAATTGAAATAAAATTCATAAACTAGTCACGTTTATGATAATCCACGTCGAAATGACTTATGATTAAGGCAATCAAGAGTAATACAATGAAGCTATAACAACAATTCAAAGTATACTCACGAGAAAAAGATGAATGAAAATGAAACACCAATAATTCTAACTTGAATATGCTCAAAAAACGAATCACGTTTAATAATGAACCCTTCCGCGTTTATGATTTGGGTTGCAAACATATTTAGGGAATGAACATTTTGATCAAATCAATAAATGGTTAGTAGGCTTATGCACTTAAATTCATCAAAAAGATTGGAAGCAAAAGTTCATATATTTACCTTCAAAAAAGGCGAGGACCGGTCTTGATGCATGGATTCATTGCCTTGCGAACATCGAACTCTCATGTTGATTCTTCAAAGTTCTCACCTTCAACCCTAGGAGTAGCTGGGCATGTTACCGTGAGTATTTGAGTTCGTGTCCGTGAGGGGCCAAGTTCAGCCGCGAGTGACTAAGTTTCGACGGAATCCAATAGTATGCAGCCGAGTTTGGATCCGAATTTGCTCATGGCCTATTGCTTTTCCTTCTGCTAGATGTCCTTGTGTGATTGAGTGTGTTCTCTCGTGGTTGAGTAGTACTTCTGTCGAGGAGTGAGCATGGTTCAGATGGTAGGTTCTCATCGTATAATTGAGAATCACGCACTAAATACCGATTCCAAAAAATTGAAATCTTGAACCGCCCATTATTTCCATGGATCCTCCCAGTCCGATTTGGATGAGGTTCAAAGTGAGGCTCACCAGTTAGGCGAGGCTCCTCGCCTGGCCATCGGCGAGGCTCGGCCTTGCCTAGATTTTATGAGGCCAAGCCTCACAATGGCTAGGCAAGCCTTCGGCAAGCTTGTCAGATCTCACCTAGCTAGTCACCAGCCATGGGGGTACCAAACGCATGAGGAAGGAGAAGATCGGCCAGGTGAGGAAGGAGGAAGGAGAAGAGAAAAGGAAGAAGAAAAATGAAAAAGATAAAAAAGATAAAAAAGAAAAAGAAAAATATAATAAAAATATTAAAAATTAAAAGAAACAAAAAAAAAATTAAGAGTCGTATCAAATACATTTCTATTCTGGAAATAGAAATTTTGAGTAATTACCAAACACCTTCAATTGATTCTTACAAAATCATATGTGGATGTTATTGGGAAGCATAATTATTAGTGGGAGACTTCTATCACATAGCAGGTGGAAGAAGATCTTTCGATGCTATAACATTGAACATTGGGTCATACTGGTGAGAAATGGCTAATGACCCTTATCTTAAAGAAGATGGTGGATGGAAACCTAAGTTGTTTTATGGGTTTCAAATTTTGTGAACATCGTCAACGTGGACAGAATCAAGTATCTTTTGAATCCATTGGAGGAAAGCTAAAGGAATTTTGGATTTGATGCACAGTGACTTGTTTGGTCCTACACTTCAAGCATTGTGTGGAAAATCAAGGTATTATGTTCCTTTTACTCATGATTGTTCCATATATGTGTGGATATATTTCTTGTAGAGGAAATATGATGTGTTTGAAATTCAAAGCTACGGTAGAAAATTAGTTTGATAAGAAAATCAAAATTTTTAAGATTGACAATAGAAGAGAATTATGTTCAGAGAAATTTGATCAACTCTATGGGACGATGGCATTGCAAGCCAGAAAACAATGCCCCATTCATCTACGTAGGATGGCGTGGCAAAGAGGCTTCATTAGTCTCTCATGGAGAAGACAATGAGTATGCTATAAGTGGTGCAAGCTCACTTACTGAGTTTTGGGCGGAAGCAATGGCTACGAGGTGTTATTCGGGGAATAGTGTGACATCCTAAATTTTCAATTATGTTTTTCATTGAATAAATTGGGCATTTCATCGACACGACTATAGGGCTATTCTCAAAGCTGATCACTCTCGAGATAACTAGACTATCCAAGGAAGCTATTAAGGAATTTTAAGGCAATAGACTTGAGAATTCGACTAGGAATTGGCTTCTCGATCGTGCTCATCTTTAGAGGCCATTACCGCACAGTTAAAAATCAATTTGAGATCAGAGATAGGTTGATTCGACTAAGATGTGTGGCTAATCGTGGGTGATACCACTAAATTGGAAAATTCTCGTTGGCCGACACTAGACTGATTTTCTTATTGTTTTGGTACCCTGTGTTCGTATTTGAATCCTCGAGATTTTCTTGACAACTGAGAGTTGCCAATGTGTCAAGTGGGTTCATGGTGGCTCGAAGAAAATCGACCATGGGTCATTTGCACTAAAAAATTTCTGAAAGTTACCCGGTAGCCTAGGTCACGCTAAAATCGCGCCGAATGGAAATTAACCTCAAATTTGAGTTTGATTTCAGAAATTGAAAGTTCTAATTCTAGGAACGTTGACTCAGTTTCAGATGATTTTTCTGCAAACCGAGAATTTTTGGCAAAAAGTCGGCATAGGGTTGTTTTGTTCAGAAAAATGTAGGGATCGTTTTTTATCACAAAATTGTGAAGCAAGTGGGTTGTAATAATGAGGAAAAATATCAATTTGATCGAGGACTCGACAACGGGATTTATTGAGGTCGAATTGAATTGATTTGAGAACTAATAAGTGTCCAATTGAAGCCAACTCATGTGAAATTCGTAGCTTCCCCCCTTGCTTATGGTTTTGGACCATTTCAAATGTCCAAGGATGAGCATCGGTGGCTTAAGGAGAGCCAAGGAAGACAGCCTTGGCTGTGGTTGAGTCAAGGGGACCAAATGGTGGAAAATGAGGCTTGTGGACCCCTTGTCTCCTCTCTCCTCATCCCCTCTTGCAGCCGGCCAGCCTTTCCCCTCCATCTCCTTCATTTTCGCACACCAGCAAGCCAGAGAAGGAATAGTAAGGCCGCTGGACTGCCCTCACGCCGTTGCACGCAGCCATCATTGCCGGAATGCCGTCCCGCCGCCTGAGCATGTTGCCCCACACATGTCCGCCTCACCGTGCCCAGCTCACCCCATCTAGCTTGTTCCATCATTCCAACAGCCCCATCAGCTCGTGCCGGAGTCGTTTGGCCTGCCTCCAACCTTCGTGAGTACTCGATTGAACCCGGTTTAACCCTTTCCACCTCATCCGATCAATTCCCGCCTCAAACTAGCCTTGTTGCCTTTTGTTTCAACAAGATCTAAACAGAAAATAGAGAGGGTTTCCAATAGCTTTGTGGCCCATTTTGAGGTGGTTCTAGGCCTCGAAAGCTAGGCCTGCCTTGGAGATAATTGTTCCCCACGACGTTCTTGTCAATCTGCGCACCGACCCACTCGTTGAACAAGTGAGTTTAACTCACTAAACCTCGCTTAGTAGGTTAATGATGCTAGGGATTGATTAGATTTAATTAAGTGAGATTAGGTGGATAGATTTGATTAGAGTAATTAATTTAGTGCTTTAATGATGCTTAGGGATTGATTAGATTTAATTAAGTGTGATTAGGTGGATAATTTTGATTAGAGTAATTAATTTAGTGCTTTACCAATGCATGTTAGGTGGTTAGATAGTGCCATTAGCGAGTAGACACGTGCTATTATGTATTTAACGAACTTTGAATTTTTCTAGGTTCGTTTCAGCGTCCAATTAGGCATTACGGGCCTAAGTTGGATTTATTGTATTTATTTAATATTTTCCGTAATTATTTTCCATAATTAGTCTAGGATAGCCGACGATCGAATTGATTAAATTGTGATTTCAGGTCCGTAGATGGCAGCACCTCCACCTCCTCCCGTTCATTTTGGTATACCTGAGGAAGTCGCTAAGATAGGTTATCACGTTCTGATACACCACCATCTTGAAGGCTTAGAATATGTAATGGTGAAATCTATTGTCTAGAATGATGTGGTTGGACCCCACCTAGTGCCGCATGTATACCGATCGTGGTATCGCCATTACAATGATGGCTGAAGGGAAGGCCCTATGCTGGAATCTGATGTGCCTTTGTACGCTTTAGAGGCAATATACGGGAAGGGGACATCAGATCCTAGGGGTGGATCGGTGATTAATGCGAAGGATCCCTTGCTGGGTGATGATCCTTACTCTCCCGAGCAATCATTAGTAGACTCTAGCTGGAGCATGGAAGAATGAGAGATCGTTGAGGAGGAGGAGTACCCAGAGGAGAACTTGGAAGAGAAACCTAGAGAGGAAAGCCTAGAGGAGGAACCTGAAGAGGACCCTTAATAAGAACCTAAGGAGGAGTCGGAGGAGGATCCAGAGTATGACCCCGACGAAGATTGAGACCCCACCCTGTTTTGCAAACCCTAAGTCGTGAACCTATGTGTGATAGATCTGACTTTGTTAATAGTATTGTAATACATACTATGAGGTTTACTTTGTATAAAAGTGTAGTTGTGGTTTTTCAGGTTCGAAAAATATAGCCCTACTTTTCTATCCCATTGCTTTATTGTCTGGGGATTATTTTATATGCTTCCGCATGTGTATTAAAATGATAGTGTCGGCGATGCGTTTTGGGACGTCACTATTTAATCGACTAGGTGAGGGATTGGTGCGTGCCTGTGGCACCCCCAAAACCCGGTAGGGTCGCCACAGATACTATGCGAAAGAAACTAAGGCAAAACAATTTAAGACTAAAGAATTGTAATTCAGACCGAGGCTTAGGCGTAAAAGTTTTTTTTTTTTTTCTTTTGAAAAGGCTTTAAGGATTTGCGCAGCTCATAGCGGAAATAAGAGGCGAGTCTCACCAACACTTCACTTCCCTCACGACGGCACAATGCACACCAACTATTTCGATTGAAAGAAAACACGAGGCCGAACCACTTTTATTTACATATATATTTTACGAAGGGTAACACGGGTCGGTACAAAAAGGTAGGCCAAGACTCAACTATATGCTCGGCCTTCAACCTCAAAAAGAGACACACGACCCTCAAAATAAAAACGTGTAACGATCTCCCCTCGGACTACTCGTGTCGGCCATCCAAAAAGTTGCTAACCCCTACTCCACGTACGCGGGCCATCACACCCATCCCGGTGCGTCAGGCGGTGGGGGTGGCAGCATCCCCATCATGACTCCGTCACAGCGGATGTGGACGGACACGTACTCCTGGATAACTGGGCCTCCAGACAGACCCACGTCATAGGACACGATCGCGCGCAAACGGATGAAAGTCAGTCCCGGCAGGGTGGGACAATCGATGTCAGTCAGCTCGACCTCCACATCAGACGGAAGGCCGTAAAACACTCCCCGCGTGACGGCAGGGAGAGGCATCGTGCTAATCTGAAATGTTGGTCCCCGAAGGGGTGAGTACAACCACTCAACAAGTAAAAGAATCCAATCACCAATCATGCATTTAAACAATACAAACAATTACATCATACACGTCACACATGCATTCCAACATACTTACCTCGAAGCCATGTACATGCCATCATACATCATCATCAAAATACGTGTATAGCATAGACTTCGAATGGTCATCATCATGTCATATTACACATGCATGTCATCATCATAGATGGTCATCATCATGTCATATTACACATGCATGTCATCATCATGTCATATTACACATGCATGTCATCATTATAGATGGTCATCATCATGTCATATTACACATGCATGTCATCATCATGTCATATTACACATGCATGTCATCATCATGTCACATTACACATGCATGTCAATTTCCACTTTAAATTCTCAATTGATCATCGCATCTCCCTTCCTCGGGATCATCCATCCCATACTTTACACTCGCACCCTAATTCGGGCCTTGCGAGAAGAACCTCCGGAATTATGCCAATCATGTCATATTCAAATTTGAGTATGTTTATCCTTAAGATGTGCTCTACAAGTTTCATGAAGAATTCGAAGAGAGATTCTTAGTAAAAACCAACATGCAACCACAAATCCACCTCAAGGTCAGAAAAACAGTTCCAGATCTAGGGTCTCCGAAAAATGAGGCTTTGACCCCTCAAATTTCAATCATTTTTCACGAAATTTCAGTATGTTATAGTTCAAGGTGTTAGCTACAACTTTCATGAAGAGATCCAAGCCAAAATCGAACTTCAAACATACATGCAAGCTCCAGCAAGTTTCTGACTTCAGTGATCCCTGCGAAAACAGCATGCACCTCCAAGAACAAACCATCCTCCTCTTCCCTCTTTTCGTGCATTCAAAACAACAAAAACCCAACCAACATGCAAAGCACACATGCAAGGAGAGATGATGGACCCTAAACTTGCCTCTAAACCAAGAAGGAACGGCGGCAAGCGGCGGACGGACGGGCGGTGTGCGGCGGCGGCTCCTCCTCCTCTTCCCTCTCTTCTCGCGCAAGCCTTCCTCTGTTTCCTTTTCTCTCTTCCTCTCTCTCTCTCTCTATCTCTCTCTCTCTCTCCCACTCGTGCGACACTCCCCCTCCTCCCATCCGGCCACCCCTATTTGGTTTCCCCAAAGGCAATGATTGCCTTGCCTTTCCCTTGCCCAATGCATGGCAAGCAAGCTTTGCCACTTGGCAAAGCCCCATGCATGGGCTTGGGCTTGGGCCTCCTTGGAAGAAGTGGGCCGGCCACTTCTTCCCTTCCTCTTGGGCCG
Organism: Eucalyptus pauciflora; assembly: GCA_007663325.1. Lineage (NCBI taxonomy): Eukaryota > Viridiplantae > Streptophyta > Magnoliopsida > Myrtales > Myrtaceae > Eucalyptus > Eucalyptus pauciflora. The sequence goes on along the minus strand of VMYD01000006.1, from coordinate 3,255,991 downwards.
ACGCAAGCCCACTTGTGGGCCTTAATGGGCCGTCCACTTGGCCCATTAGGGTCCACCCTTGGGCCTAAGGCCCAATTGAACTTCTTTTTCCCAATTTAATTAAAACTAACAATTAATTACACCTAATTAAAATTCTATAACATTCAACCTATGAGAAAAATAATCTATAACAAGTATGGCAACACATAATTTTATCCTTATTAATTATCTTATAATTAAGTTTAAATTAAAAACACAAGGCACAACGCACAAAGCCTTAAGAAAGAACTAAGGCTAAAACACAAACCAATAGGTAAATTCATTACCTATTAAAAGCTTTAGGGCACCTTAGGGCTTGCCCTTGATTCCTAGGATGCCACAGTGCCCGAGGATCGGGGCGTGACAAACAGGTCCCCTACATCAGCCCTACAGAAGTAGACATCGTTTGAGGCACTGATTGGAAAGAAGCCAGACATATCCCATGTTAGAGTGTATGGGTTTGAAGTGTATGTCCACATGCTAAAAGAAGGAACAAGCTTGAGAGCAAATTAGAGAAGTTCATCTTCGATGGGTACAAGGATGGTGTCAAAGGGTATAGGCTGTGGAACCCCTATACTAAAGGTATCATCTACAGTAGGGATGTGATATTTAGAGAATCTATAACAAATCAAATTATTTTACAAGATTTGAAGAAACATAGCTATTTGAGTTAGATGTCGGTTTGAAGGAAGAGATAGAGGTTATAGAAGCCGGAATAGAAATTTTAGATTCTCAAGCTAATGAGCCAATGGGATGGATGACATAGCAGATTCTGAAACTGAATTTGAAATTGAAGCACCACTTGAACTAGTCTTAAGAAGATCCAAATGGTTGAGAAGACCACTTGAGAGGTATACCATATTTGCTAGTAACAATAATTGTAATCTAACTATTATAGGTGATAATTCAAGTATTGTCGAGAAAGCAAGAAGTGTAGAGGATATCGAACAGTGAGAAAAAGCCATGAAAGATTAAATGGACTCAGTAGATAAAAACGGAATGTGGAGTCTCGATCGCATGTGGGTGTTCAAGAAAAAGATGTTAACATATGGGAAGATGAAATGACACAAAGCTCGTTTAGTTGTGAAGAGATACTCGCTGATAGAGGCGATTATGGTGAGATTTTTTCTCCCGTTACTAAATTGAATTCCATAAGACTTGTCTTATCTGTAGCGGTTGCATACAATTTAAAGGTAGAGCAACTCGATGTGAAGACAATATTCCTCTATGGTGACTTTGAGAAGGTAAATATTTACCTAAAGTAACCTGAAGGGTTTGTGGTCTAAAGGAAAGGAGATTTTCTTTGTGAACTAAATAAGTCTTTATATGGCCTGAAACAATCTCCAAGAATATTGTACTAGAAGTTCAACTCATATGTCTCGAAGCTTGGCTTTGTTCATTGTGATGTTGACTATTGTGTCCACGTGAGCAAGTTAGAGAATGATTTTGTTATTTTAACCTTATATGTTGATGATATGCTGTTAGTTGGAAATAGTTCAAGAATGATTGCCAATGTGAAAAGATTGTTGACAAAACAGTTTGAGAGAAAAGATTTAGGTCCAACAAACTTCATCTTGGGCATGGAGATAAAATGGGAGCGTGAGAATGGGAAGTTGTGACCAAATCAGAAAAATTATGTTGAAAGTGTTGAAAAAGTTCAACATGGCTGACTTTAAACCTATAAAGACTTTGATGTCTACAAGTTCCAAGTTATTAGTGTCTTAAGACTAAAGTGGAAGATAAGGAGATGTCAACAGTCTCATATGCTAGTGCAATTAAGAGCTTGACGTATGACATGGTGTGTATTCATCCAGATATTGTCCAAGCAAAGGGAGTATTGAACAAATATATGTCCACTATGAGGAAAGAGTATAGGATGGCAATAAAGTAAGTGCTTCATTATTTTTGCAGTACATTTAACTTCGTGCTGTGCTACGAAGGCATGAAAAGCTCAAAGGGACACTAAGCAACATAATGAAGTGTCTTGTAGATGCTGATTTGGGAGGTTACATCGATAGCAGGAGGTCAATCAATGGATATGTTGTTTTCTTATTCAATGGAGCTGTGAGTCGGTTAAGCAAGAGACCGTGCACGTTTGCTTTATCTAAAACTAAGGTAGAGTACATGACCATTAATCATGCTACTAAGGAAGTGATCTAATTGCATAGCTTGTGTAAAGAGCTTTGTTTTGCACAAGGAGGAGGTAAGATTGGGTAGCATAACCAGAGTGCTATATTCTTGGCTAAAAAAGTGGAACAAAAAAACTGTAGTATTGGAAAAAATTGACACATAGGTGAATAGTGCATTGTTTTTTAAGGGAGGAAGTGTAGAAAAGTTTGAATGATCTACAATTGTGTTCGGGTAGGTATGCTCCCCATCAACTATGTGGGGATGGCACCCTCACAACGCTAGAGGGTTTTTATAATTTGAGTTCATATTTTGTTGGTACTTTGGGCTTGGGCAAAAAATTGATGAAATTAGGCAATACGTACCCCTTTTCCCAAAGGAACGTACACGTCCCGCTGGATTGACTATAATGAGAGCATGCATCAGCTATGGTTATGGAGTCTTGCTTCATGCTCAATTCTGAGTTTTCGTAAGTCGAAATCAAAATCTGATGGCATAGGGAGGAAGGCGACGTCGAGACGAGTCCGGCGACGTGTCGCACGCCGCCGGGGGACGCTGCATGCGCCCACACGCGCGGCCAGAAGGCGCTGTGCATGGGCAAGACGCGCCCAGACGCGCTAGTTCGTCTAGCGCGTGCGGCACACGCGCCGGTCGACGAACTGGCGCATGCGCGCCGCCGGCGGGCGAACCGGCATGCGCCAGTCCACAGACCGACGTGTGCTAACGTCACCCAACGATCGGTAACCGCTGGGGTGATGTCATCGCTGACGTCAGCACCGACGTCGGTGTCCGGGCAGTCACCGGCCGGCGACCTGACCGGCGACCCAACCCGACCCGCTTGGCACGCGCACGGCACGTGCAGGCTGACGTCAGTGTGATGTCAGCCCACGCACGCGCGCGGCACGTGCGGTCGGTCCGTCCGACCCGGGCGACTGGTCTGACCGGCCCGACCGATCTGACGACTTGACCGTTGACTTCCGTTGACCGTTGACCAACGACCGTTGACCGTTGACAAAAAAAATAAAAGAAAAGGGAATTTGTTTCTTTTTTTTTTTTCCAATTGAGTCAATGTGGATTATATGTAATCCCTTATTTGTTCTGCATTTGTTGCAGGAACAATGCCTCCCCTTCAGTTACGTACGCCTATTCGCGTGATTACCGATAAACAAAAGGAAATGCTTTCTAAGTTGATAGATGAGCTGACTGATTATCGATGGGAGAATGGTGACTTAATTGATCATGTTCTTGAAGTCAACGGGAAGATACAACAGGTCATATGGAATGGTCGTCCCATGCCACAGTCAGAAATGGTGTGATTTTTCATTAACACTCTTCCACCTGAATGGCAAGATGTGTTGAATCGCATATGGGATGTCAACGGTGCTGCTTCATATAAGAAAATTGTGATAGATTTTGTAAAAGAATATTACTGCAATGTTACAAAGGAAAAGATCAAGAAATTGAACAAAAGAGGATCTTTCCCAGTTCGTGTGATGATTTTGTGATAGATGTATTAGCTATTTTTTGTTAAGTGTGCTTAATACTACTTGATTGTAGTTGTTGTAGCAACCTATATGTTAGTTGTATTATCTGAAAGCATTATTATATTATTGTATGTCAATTATCTGTTGCTTTCTGTTATTGCTGGTTGCTGTGGGTAGTTAGCTGTGGGTAGATATAGAAGTTTCTGTAGCTTCATAGAATTGATTTTGCATATGACAATCATATTAATGGTAGTTTTAAGTTAGGATTTTTGGAGGATGATTGGAAACGTAGTGACCTTTTGATTCTAAAACCTTACTTGAAATTATTCATTAATATGATGGGTCTGTGCAAAAGGGATGCATAAATGATAGGCATTAATAACTCGTGCATATATGTCTGATGTGTTCAGATCAATGGTTCAGCCACAAATAGCATAGTTGCCGAGCTGAACAAAGGTGAAAAGCTCAATGGTGACAACTATGAAATTTGGCAAATGAAAATCCAGTATGTGCTGGAAGAGCAAGAAGCACTAGAGGCTCTTAACCTGACCATGGTAGAACTTGAAGAAGGAAACACTGCACAGCACAAAAGAGATAAGGATGCTTTTGCTGCATGGAAAAGAAAGAACTCTCTTACTCGCATCACGTTGCTGAGCAGCATGGAAAATGACGTCATGCGAGAGTTTAGGCGTTTTGACAATGCCAAAGATATGTGGGAAGCATTGGCGGCAAGATTTGGTCATACTTCGGTGACCAGACTGAGGCAGCTCACTATTAGGTTTGACTCTTATAAGAAGCCTCATGGTCAGACCATGAAGCAACATCTTAGAAAGATGTCAAACATGATAAATGAGCTGAAAGATGCTGGCCATGTCCTGACAGAAGAGCAACAAGTGCAAGCAGTGATTTGTTCCTTGCCTCAGAGTTGGGAGCATATGAAGGTGCACCTGACTCATAATGAAAATATCAAAACCTTCAAGGATGCAATGCGTCATCTTGAGTTGGAAGAGGACCGCCTGATGGCGGCTAAGCCGGATGCTGAACTCTATCATGCTGGTTCTAGCTCAAATGGAGCTTCGAGCTCCAAGCGCAAGCGCCCTAACTGGTTTAATAAAGGAAAATGCAAGGAAGCAGGTCATTCAGGGAAGAAACCCAAGTTTAACCAACATGAAAGAGGAAAGCGTCATCGCATGAAAAAGCTTACAAGGGTGAAATGCTACAATTGTGACAAGAAGGGTCACTATGCTCGCGACTGTTGTGAGCCAAAGAAGGTAAGCACCCCTTGTATTTTTCAGAACTTTGCTTATGTGTCGAGTTATGTATTCTTAACTGAGTCTAATCCTTTGTGGACTGTAGACTCATGAGCGACAGACCATGTAGCGAAGGATAGAGGATTTTTCGTGGAATTCCGACGAGTACCAACTGGAACTAAGTGGATCTATGTGGGAAACAACTCCAGAGCTGAAGTGAAAGGAATTGGTACATGCCAACTAGATATGCGTGGTGGGCGTACTTTATTCCTACATGATGTGTTGTATGCTCCGGAGATTCGTCGGAATTTAGTGTCTGTTTTAGTGTTGGTTAAATTAGGTTTTAATATGAACTTCTATGATAGAGGTGTGGATTTGTTTTTTAATACAAAATACTATGGTTGTGGTTATTTTCTGGATGGTTTCATTGTATTGGATATTGATTATGTTGATGCAAATGTTTGTTATTCCCTTCTCACGTCTCCCAATACATATGATAATGATGTGAATGTATGGCATGCTAGACTTGGTCACATTGGCCAACAACGTATGAATAGACTAGCCAAAGAGGGCTTGTTGGGCAACATTGAAAAAGTCGATTTGCCCATATGTAAGCATTGCCTAGAAGGGAAAACGACAAGGAAACCATTTGGAAAAGGTAAAAGAGCTGAATTTCCTCTGCATTTAATCCATTCTGATGTCTGTGGTCCAATGAATGTGAGAGGAAGGCATGGGGCTGTTTATTTCATCACTTTTATAGATGATTATACTCGATTCGGATATGTCTATTTGATTTCTCACAAATCTGAAGCAATAAGTTATTTCAAAAGGTTTATGAACCTAGTAGAGAATCAATTAGACAAGAAAATAAAAGCATTGAGATCCGATCGAGGTCGAGAATATTTATCTGATGAGTTCAGAAAATTATGTGATGAAAAATGAATAGAAAGACAATTGTCTATTCCATATACTCCTCAACAAAATGGTGTTGCAGAGAGAAGAAACAGAACCCTACTGGAAATGGTTAGGTCCATGATAGTGCATGCTAACTTACCTATCACCTTTTGGAGTGATGCGTTGTTAACTGCTGCCTATATACTTAACCGAGTGCCTTCCAAATCAGTCACTTCCACTCCATATGAGTTATGGACAGGTAGAAAACCGGACTTAAGTTTTCTTAAGCCATGGGGTTGTGCTGCCTATACACATGAGTCATCTCACAAGTTTGGGAAATTGGGTCCCAGAGGAAAGAAGAGTATTTTCATAAGATACTCGGAACACTCAAAAGGGTATGTGTTCATAGGTGAGCAGGAAAGTGGGAGTATAACTGAATTTGAATCACGGGATGTCACATTCTTAGAGGATGAATTTCCTAAGAAGGGCGAAATAGGGAAAGACAACTCCCTATTTGAAACCTCGGATCAAGATAATGATCTTAGTGGAGTTCGTCCAAGTGGGAGTAATATGAGAAGTGATGAATTGAATTCAACTCATTCTCAATTGCAACCACATAATGAGACGACATCATCATTATCTAATCCAAGTGGAAGCATAATGGGGAATGATGTGCAAAGTGTACAAACTCCCATACGGCGAACAAGTCGCCAAAGTATTCCCCGTCGACGTTTTGACATTGAAGGGGAAACTTTTATGGTTGCTCCACAAGATGAGGATGAGCCTAGAAATATTAATGAGGCTCTGAATTGCCCTAGTAAGGAAAAATGGATTCATGCAATGGAAGAGGAAATTGAGTCAATGAAATCAAACCAAGTCTGGGAACTGGTTGATCTTCCAAAAGGACGCAGAGCTATTGGGAACAAGTGGGTTCTCAAAATAAAGCAAAAGGCAGATGGCTCGATAGAAAGACATAAGGCTCACCTTGTGGCGAAGGGGTATAATCAACAGGAATGAATTGATTATGAAGATACGTTTTCTCCTATAGTGAGATTTACCTCGATTCGCATTATTCTGGCAATAGTAGCTTGTATGGATCTTGAGTTACATCATATGGATGTAAAGACTGCTTTCCTCAATGGAGAATTAGAGGAAGAAATATACATGGAACAACCCGCTGGTTTCATAGTGAAAGGCTAAGAAGAAAATGTATGTCGACTTTTGAGATCGATATACGGTCTTAAGCAGTCATCGAGACAATGGTATATACGTTTTCATAATGGCATATGATTTTACAATGATTGATGAGGATCATTGCGTATATATCAAAAGATCCAAGGATCAATTTGTGATCATATCATTATATGTTGATGATATACTGATTGCCGGAAGCAATATGGAGTTTGTTCATACTGTCAAGAGTTGGTTGACTTCTAACTTTGAGATGAAGGATATGGGTGAGGCTGCATACATTCTTGGAGTTAAGATTTCAAGAGATCGTTGTCTCTTTCGCAAGAAACATATATAAATAAAGTTCTTGAACGATTTCGTATGCAAGATTGTAAACCCATAGACACTTCTATTGCAAAAGGTGAAGGATTGACCCATAGACTGTGTCTGAGGACTCCACAAGAGAAGGAACAAATGAAACATGTTCCTTATGCTAGTGCAGTTGGGAGTTTGATGTATGTTATGATGTGTACAAGACCTGACATATGTTTTGCAGTTGGAATGGTGAGTAGATACCAATCCAATCCAGGTCCAGCACATTGGAAAGCCGTTAAGAGAATACTGAGGTATCTGAAGGGAACTGCTGATTTCAAGTTGAATTACCAAGGAAAGGATCTGCGACTTGAAGGCTATTCAGATGCTGATTGGGGAGGAGATTTAGATGAAAGGAAATCTACCTATGGATTTGCTTTCTTACTGAACAATGGCGCCATATCGTGGAGCAGTAAGAAGCAAACATGTATAGCCTTGTCCACGATGGAAGCTGAGTTCGTGGCATTATCAGCAGCGGTACAAGAAGGAGTTTGGCTTAAGAGATTTTTGGATCATTTAGGTGTTATTGAGAAAGCTGCACATCCATTATTGGTTAACTGTGATAGCCAAGCAGCTATAGCGTACACTAAAGATCCAAAATATCATGGCAAGACCAAACATATAGATACCAAGTATAACTTTGTCAAAGATATGGTTGCACGAAAGGATGTGAACTTACAGTACATATCTACGCATAGAATGGTAGCAGATCCTATGACAAAGCCAATACCTAGAGATGTGTTTTGTGGTCATGTGAAATCTCTAGGATTGCGTAGAGTCTGATGTACTAGATATTGTAATTTCCCTGAGTTGTTCACATTTAATAAATTTGTGTTTTCATCATTAATGCCTATGAATCTTTTGTTTGATCTGTATGCATCTTAATGCTTAGTGCATTATATTATGTTAAGAAAGTATGTCGGACAGATAAGAAATTAGCCCACTCACACGGGTAATCGCCTCTATTTACTATGTGATAAATAGAGATGAGACGTTTTTTTTTTTAAGCTTATTATCTAGGTGATAATCGAGAGCTCAAGCTTAAAATACACATGTCGCCTTAACTGAGTGTTAAGATGAGGACATAGTACTTACGATGTCCGAAAGTAAAATAACCCACACATTTTACTTTATCTGTCTAAAATGCCAGATGTGAGTTCTGATGAATTTTGTGAATGAGTAAATACGTGAACTCAAGTTAGACATTGGGTATGTTTGAACTATCATCTGTACGGTATTAATGGTGTAGACATACACTCCATGGGAAATGAGTTAATACCGTAATACGTATTTCATACTACGTATGCATGAGACGACTTATAAGAGTGGCAAAAGTTTGATCTCAACTTTTATGACGTGTGAGACTCTTGAGGAATAGAGTTCCTCAATTTTAGTGCCCTTATGACTCTTACTTATTCTCAAGATTTCTATTTAGTGTTTGCTATCTTAGAATGTTACCAATGGTCATGATTTGATTCGATCTAATGGGACATTTCTAGAAAAGCAAGTTGAACTGAAATTGAGAGTTTGAAGGAAAGGGGAAGATCGGATATGGAGAATCACATTGTGGTTTTGTATTCACTGGTCGACCAATTATGACTGTCTTTGGGATAATCATAATTGTGAATACAATATATATATCATTGTTTAAATGAGATTAAGAGAGATATAAATGTGATCGATCGATCTAGGGTACTGCATACTAAATTTACTTGGAAAATGATGCCTAATATGAGCTGCTATATATTCCTAACAGATGTATAGCAACGAGCTCTCAAAGTATGCTGGTCGCACGGATTATTCACCGGTATGAATGTTGAAAGAGGAAAAGAGGATTCTGTTCGGCCCAAAGTGGGAGTCGATGGGCCTAAGTTGGGTCTATCCGCCCATGTTGGTTTTTGGCCCACCATGTGCAAGTGGGAGATGATGGATTTAATTATATGGGCCTAAGTTGGCCCGGCCACGATGGGCCTAAAGGCCCGGCCCACGGGAATAAGGCCCGTGGAAGGAGGAACATATAAAAGGGATGAGAGAGAGGGAGAACATACATTTTTGCATTTTTACATACGTTCTCCTTCTCTTCCAAAGTGCTCTCTCTCTCCAAGACGAAGAACAAAGTCAAGAAGCGACTCCGTCTTCCCTTCACGGCGATTTGTCGTCATCGGATCGAACATGATCGAATTCTCTTCCTCTTTATGGCATCGGTGTCTAATCTGTGGCTAACAAGGTACGCTCGAATCCATGGTGTGCTTTACGATTGGTGATACGTGATTTCTTCCCGGGCTTGTCTTCCGCATTGATTTAGGGGTTCGGTTTTAAGTGTCGAATCCGTTATCGGGGATCCGTCGATCCCAACTGAGTTTATTTTGAGAAAATTCTTATTTTTAAGTACATGAAGACGTAATTTTATTTGGGTGTTGCATTACGATAGAAACTCAAGCTTATTAGAGATTCAATACAACATTCCTGCCAATTATGAAGTATGCAAAATTACGTCCATCTTATTAAAAACTCATATGGAAAAAAAGATGATTTAGAATTGGTTGAATAACTTAGATGTTAATAAAAGGAATCGTTAATTGCTAAAAGAATGTGGCTTGAGAGTTGTGTATGAGACAATTCAAATATTGAATTAAGATGCGCAACTCTAACATCGATTGAATTAAGATATCTCTGAATAACTTACCAATCACTAGAAAATTCCATTAAGTTATTCTTGATTAGTCTCGTTACAAATAGAAGTTTTTCAACAAGAGGGAATCTAACATAACAATGCATGGCCCCGCTTGGTTCATTAGTCACCTTATCTAGAGCAAATTACTACCTAAGACCACCATCCGTCACGACCGAGTGAATCTCCTTGGTCGATGTTATGTCGGTTGAAATTCACTTGATCCGTGACTGAAAGTGTCCAAAGTAAGTGTTCGGTACTTCAAATTAATGTATGCCTACATTAAAAAGGTACTAAACATACATGCGTATCCACACACATTCAAACACCAAATTCGAAGACACTCAAGGTACATTTGTTTTACTAAAGATTTCATAATAAAGGAAAATATTTTTCATGAAAATCATTATAAAAGGAAAATAGTTAGTTTTATTTGCTTAGTGGTCTAGAAAAAAGTTATTTTCTTCTAGCAAGAAGGAAAAGCTACTTTCCCTCGTTCTAAACTTATCGAAAATCGATTAATTTTCCATCATTCAAATACCAAAAAGTTAGAAAAAAAAATTCTAGAATAATTTCCTTCAAATAAACAAACCAATAATTTTATTGTGCAACTGCGTATAAACTACTAACCAAGAAGTTCACATAAATTTTCCGCATTTCCTGATGTTCGAGATTTGCTTTTCCAGAAAAAAGGAGAAAAGTAGGACAAAGGAGTTGAGCCGGTCCGGCCCATGAAGACCCTATCTTGGGCTTTCCCATTCGATCCAACATACAATGCCTCAATCCAATTCGATGGGCCCGAAGTTTTCTCTGGGCCCATCTCTCTTGAAAGGAAGCAGTTCCAATTATTTACTGTCCACTAGACCGGTCAAAATAGGTTATAGACCCATTTGTTAACCCATATGAACGTGAAATAGATCAAAAACTGGGCTAATTAAATCAAGTAAATTGTATAAACGGGTTTAAACATACTATGGGTGTTATACGAGTCATAAATGGGTTTATTACTTATTTACATCCAGCTCACTTTATAGCTCTCTTTTCATTCTCTCTCATTCTCACATAGCCTCGCACTCACGCGCTCCTCTGGATATAAGTTTTTGTAAATTGGATTGAATAGCAAAGTGTTTTAACAATATAAGTTAGATCGGTATGAGTAAAAAAAAAAAAATGCATTACGAATTAAATGTGTTATAAATGGGTCAATAGGTTAATGTTGGTCGGATACTATTTATAATCCGACCTAAACTTGACCTGACTCGCCTGTTTAATAGGTTCATCATTGACGGAGCGAGGAAGTCTCCCAAACCTATACATGCCTCGACAATGACTCTTTTTGGCACTTCCGACGGACAATTTATCAAAATGCAATCAGCTTCTTTCCGGCCACATCGCTCGTGAGTTCGGGACAAGATTTGAACAAAATCCCGATCTGCCTACACTTCTTCGCAAATCGGTTCCCATTCGGACCGGGTCCTCTTTTTGTTAGGTGGGAAAGGAGGACTTTTCAAGACGGCAGCGAATGGCGGACTTTTGTCTTTTCGGGTAACCGCGTGAAGATGTCGGAAAGGAGGTTTGTTCCGGTTTTCATATCCGTGGGATGTCGCGTGGTTTTCACCCGCCACCGCCACGTAAAATGCTAGGAAACCTACGAATTATTTACTTTTTTAGTCGTTTTTTAGGGTAATATTTCAGAATAATTACTCTATTTTTTTGGCGCTTTTCTCGTCGGCTTCTTATTGGGGAAGTCCAACGTCTCCTGTCCGCTCGAAGAAGACTCCATCCTGTCGCGGTCGATCGTCGTTCGACAATAAATATTACACGAGCATAGAAAATTATTAGGGTACTTTCGTTGACCATAACGCTTCATTTCCACGCGCAAACGCCGGTTCTAATGAGACTCCTTTTCTCCCCCTCATTTGTTTAGTACCACAGCCGCCCTCGATTGATTTCTGAGTACATCCAAGCCAATCGTAGTCCGATATTTTGTTCTTTTGAGAATCGTGGATTAGGAAATGCGCGTTGTTTGACAGGATCCAAGAAGTATATGAGACGTCCCCATTAGATTTTACTACCTAATAGTGGATTTTGTGAATGGAAAATGGAGGAGATGCACGTGAAAATATGTGGATATAATTTATAAATGTAGAGGGTATTTATTGAATTTCTTTTTGTGCGACAGGGGTTGAATTGGCTACGAGTTTGGGCAATCCCCCCTCATCAATCAAGAAACGAAATTAAGAAGAAGAAAAATTTTGGGTTGGTGGGGGTAAAGATATGTAATTCACCGGTCGATGCCTTCTAATTCAATAATTAGCCAACTAAGTTTAAAAAGAAAAAGAGAGAGCAAGATATTAGCAAATAAAAAAGTCGTTGTTGGCAGGTCAAATAGTTTGAAAGATCGTTATTCTTTTTCTGACATAATCATGAGGCGCTCTGGAGGCTTTGGAATTTGGACAGCTGGTTCCTTCCCGAAAGCGACATAAAAAATCCAATCGAGGGCCATCCGAATTTTAAAATTTTCAATCTTGACTTGTCAATTCGAGGGGGGCAATAAGATCAAATCTTAACGTTTGACCCGTTCAAAATTCTTGACCTTAATTGGTCACTTTCTATGTCGCGCACATGACGTACAAAATGTAATTTGCTTGTCGATCTCGTCTTGAAGAACAGAAAGTTCGCTTCTGGTGACTATTTCAACGAAATAAACATAGAGTGAACATGGTCATGCAGTTCCCAAATAACACACGTAGCTCTACATGCGTGTTGATAGTGATTAGGGTCGTATCTTGATTTTACACGCCTTTTTTCTTTTTATCCTATCGCATTCCTGTGTTTTAAGGTTTATCTAATTAGAGTCATTTGGATTAACCTGAGTTTTTTTTATCGGAGTTCCTCCTAGTTTGAGCGTAATCAATTTGGGTTAACTTGTTAAAGCCGATCAAAGTATTGACACAATCGACATGAGCGTCGAATTCAAAAACGTTGTTGCTAAATGTCTTGTTATTTAATTGTAGTCTTATCGTCTGTGTGGACGTGGTTCCTGAAAATTTTCTAGAGCATTTGAAATTCAATGGATTAGTTGGGGATGAGAATTAGCGCCACATGTGGCCATAACTTAAGATGTAGTCATATTGTCAATTCAGATAGCTTGATTTTTTTTTTTTTGGGAAAATATTCAGAGAGCTTGATTAGAATGCTGCAATTTGGTAAAATTGGGCACCGAGTCTGCTGTTGTTTCAAGCCTCATAATCCATCTTTTAGGCTTGTTTCGAAGAACTTTTTTGTTTCCAATATTTTTTTAGCATTAACTGTTTGCCTTTTTTTTTTTCCCGATTATTTCTTCAACCTTCTACTATTATCTAGTATATAATTTATGAATTATTGAGTAGTTCCAAGTTTAGGGTTGCAACGACATATACTTGTTATGTTCTATCAAAGCACTCACTTGCATCGTATTAAAAATACAAAAAATTGAGAATCTCTCTATATGCTTTACATGTGTTGGCAAGTCGCGACTCTATGTTTATTGTTTCCACTCGTAAATTGTCAAGACTCTTCAGTCTCGCGTTGTATCTGATAGCCTATGAAAGCAAAAACTTCTTCTGCATTGAGCACAATTAATTGGATCTAAAGCCAAAGGGATTGATGAGAAAAGATGTCCAGGACTCACAATAGAAGCCCCATATTTTCACTTTGTGTAATCATCTGAGAAGGAGCTCAACTTCGGAACTATCGACGTATCGGATTATAATTCACCCTCACTCAATATATTAAGCCGATGAGTTATATAGGAATTAGGATATTAATTACTACACCTTACACCAAATCTCGAACACAAGATTTCTTTCGCTAAAGACCCTTCTGCACATAGGAGCCCGATTGGATAAATAATAAAGTATTAATATTACGAAAAATTTCAAATAGGTACATCTGTGAGTTGTCACAAATTTACCCCAATTAATTTTTAAATAACCAAAACTCCAAACTGGCACATTCTGTCCGTTACTTTCAATTAAATTGGATTAATATCATAAAAAATCATAAATTATTCAATTATAACAAACAAATCGTAAAATTTCAAATTGATATGTCCGTTAATTATCATTTATCATCAAACTCAATAATTTTAATTTGACGGTAAAATTTAATATAGATTAACGGAAGGTAATTTCATTATAAGTGTACTAATCTAGGGATTTAAGGATAAATTATTATATATGTATCGGTTCAATATGTTTCGTAGCATTAACTTAATAAAAGATCAAAGACCTGATGGAAAAAAGAAACGGAAAGACTTGCGTCCGAACTCGGGCGAATACTGCCACGCCAGACGTCGGGGGGAGCGCGTGAGGGCACGCGAGAAGCAAGCGCGTGGGGGACACCGCGCTCCCGAAGGTTTTCAAAAGTTCACACCTTTTCACACAGTAACGAGGAAGAAGAAGAAGAAGAGGAGACGAAACTCGGCCGTCACGGGCTCACTGAGTCGCGACCATATAAACCGAGTCGACTCCATCGGAATCCATCGTCAACCACCTCGCTCCTCCTCCCCACGCAGAGAGAGAGAGAGAGAGAAACATGGCCACGACTTCTCGCCGGGCGACGCCGCTCCTGCCGGCGGCGGCGCTGCTGCTGCTGCTGGCCGCCGCCCTCGCGGGGGCGCAGACGCCGGCGACGCAGACCTGCGTGTCGAAGCTCACCTACTGCGGCGCCTTCCTGAACACGACGACGACCCCGCCGGACACGTGCTGCACCCCACTCAAGGAGGTGGTGAACACCGAACTGCCCTGCCTCTGCAACGTCCTCACCACGCCGAACCTACTCGCCTCCCTGGGGATCGACCTCAACCAGGCCCTCCAGCTCACGAAGAGGTGCGGCGTCTCCACCGACACCAGCAAATGCAACGGTACGATCTCGTCTCCGAACGGGGAAGGAGGGAAGGAGAAAAATCGAGAGGGGAGGAACGGATTAGGGTTTTGGGAAAAAAAAGGAAGCTCGATCCGCGAGAATTTCGAGTCGTTTCTGACATTCGGAACTGAATCGAACTCGCTCGTGCGGCGAGTCTTTCTCTTTTTGAGTTTCGGTGTGAATAATTATTGTCGGAACAGAGGTTTTTTTTTTTTTTTTGCAAGTCGGAACAGAGGTTTTCTGACATGAAATCTCTTCCTTTGATCGGCAGGGGCCAACGCCACGTCTCCATCGTCGTCGACGACGCCGCCGCCACGTAAGAAATTCGTTTCCCCATTTTTTCATTTCCGGGTCGTCGAGCCTGAAAATCCGGGTGCTGCAGTTTCGTTACTTTTTTCTCCAATTCTAGTTCCGAAATTCAGAGCCTGAACGGGCATAGCTTCGTGTATTTGAATGTCGATCCGCCATTGTCGAACATCCCGACGAGTGAGCAATTCTGTAGCTGGTTTAGGGGGGAAAGCAAATCTAAGTGAGAAGATAGTTCGTCTAGAACACCCGACAAGGGCGGAATTTTCCAGAAATTGCCGGGTTTCCGATGCTGTCGGGCGCCTCCGATGTCGACTGGTGGATTGTGGAAATCTCACATTAGGGGGGGGAAGCGATTGAAGCCACGGCCTTTTACCCAGAAAATTATTGTGGTCCATGTCTGTCTTTTTCCTTAACTCTGTTGGCATAGCCGTCCCACGTGAATGAGATTCATGACAGATTGAAAAATCAAACGGGGCTGGTTATGGTTGCTTTCAGTAGTCTACATCACAGGTAATTCAAATTTTGGGTTCATGGTATCCTGAGTTTGTTCTAGGTTAAGACAGAAAGACGTGGAATTAGGACAAGAACTGTAGGAGCTGATCAGAAGAATCGCTCGATCGGAGTCATGTTGCTTGATTTACATATGTGGAATATCCATTGATGCCGACGGCATTACCTTTGTTTTTGCTAGAAAGCCGTCATGCTCATTGCAAAGAGTCGCCCGATATACTCAATAGTTCACTTGTCAACACGGCATCTTCTGCCGACAGCATTACTTGCTAACCTTCGAGCGGCATCTTCTGCCGCATTGACAAGTGAACCGTTGAGTGTATCGGGTGACTCTTTGCATTCAAGGAGGAAAACCACGGGTGGTTAAGTGTCGCTGATGTTGTAGGCTCGAGCAATAAGATAGACTCTGTGTTTCCTTTCGATTGAGACATATCGATTGTTATGAGTGTTTGGTTTCTAATAGCGGAATGGTGAATGAATGTTACAGCAACACCAGGAGGCGACAGCGACGCCGGCAGGATAGCTTGGAGCGGAATCTTGAGCTTACTCCTGATTCTGGCATCGACGGTGTTTTATTGAGGTCCATGGGTCACGTTGCATACATCTGATTGACGAGGAGATACTTCACACGGATTGTTATGATTCATTAGAGAGGTGAATCTCGGCTTTTGATGATCTTGGTCATTTCAGTTGCTTTCGGCTTTAGCTTATCTAATTTACTATAATTACACCGTGATTATTGTGTACTCGACTTATCTGGATCTCGACCTCGAGACACTTGATGGAGGTCATTTCTCAGGTACATCATTATTAAATTGTTTGACACTCGTCTTACATGAGTCGCTCGCGCCATATTTTATCTCGTCTTTGGAGTTCGATTCCTGCCCTTCTTCTTCTTTGCTCAATGTGCTTGATTAGCCCTTGGAGGCGACCTCTGTGCTTGCTCTGGAAAGCATGGTTGGTTGTCCGTTCCCTCTAATTGTCCTCTTACAAAGGCTAAAATGACAATGATGTAAATCGACGCCTCTTCCTTTCCTTCGCCAAAACAGATGGATGGAAAACTCGTATTGGCATAACGATTATAGAAGGAGAGAGAGAGAGAGAGAGAGAGAAAAGTGCTAGATTGCGAGACTTCTCCTGTTTCTCTTCATGCTTTTTGTCCTTCCCTCCGGAGAAATAGCCTTCAAGCCCATATTTTTATACCTTGTCTAAAGATAAAGACAAGAAAAGATAGAATAGGAAAAAGTACTCTTTCATCAAAGCAAAAAGTATGATACACATCGAAAACACCCGTCCTATTCATAAGGTAGATGTAGTAATTTTTCTATAATTTATCACTAGGTGGCAGAAGATAATGACAAAATTCAATTATCTGGCACGACATTCTATAAGAAATTGCAATAGAAATAGGCAAACTATTAACAGGCCCATTTTCTATCGTCCCGCCGTGGTGGACTCGACAGGGCCCTTCTTTAAGCGTTCTCACGTTTGGCCAGTATCACTTGCAGGGAGAAATACGATTTCAACCCGATATGAATTTACCGAAGGAAGTCCAAATCCGACCCGCCCCGACTCAAATCGAAACACACATTGTCGCACATTTTTGATGAAAAGTACTTTACAATCACATTCGAACGATTTTGTAACGACACGAAATGGCATAACCTGAATGACGCGCTGGCGCCGGGTGAACTATTGCTCACAGAAATATATTCTTGTTAGCTAAAGTTTGTTCCTTATTTTTGTGGGTCGAAGTTGTATTAAGATAATGCTAGACATTCTAAGATATGTCTATTAAATCAGTATATTAAGTGATATGGCGGAATTCTATTATATATACATGTTATGGCCCAATAGTTTAAAGGCACATTATAGTCTATCAAGTTATATAATATTTCTGCCAATTTGGAGGAATCTCCCCTTAAAATTTTCGACAGGAATAACGTACGGAGACAACATATAATATTCATCTATTAAACAACTAATTTCACAGAAAAAGGCATCACTCCACGTGATTCCTGATTTTATTTGTAAAATTATATCATAAATATGGATCCTACCTACTATTCCTTTACATGGAGATGCAAGTTAGGTTCCCTTAGAGCGGCAATAGCAATAAGTGGAGTGGCCTTCTCAAGAACTATCCCAAACTTCTCTTAGCAATCCAACTCCACACGCAGTGGCAATCTCCACTCGAACAAATGCAGAAACGTAACCAATACACACGTTACCATCCCGTCCCCCAGTTGGAGCTCCGTGCAAACCTTGAACCTCAACCGAATGGTAGGTAGTGCAAATTCCCTCCCGAGTGTTCCAACTTGGAGGCCTCTCCCCCCCGGAGAATCTCTCCGCCAAACCCGGACAGGTCGGACCAGAACTGCGGGTCTCAGTCCATGGCCCCACGCGTTCCAGAAGAATTTAGCATCTTTGGGTATGGTGCATCCGCCTACCGTGCGGGTTTGGCTCAGGCTGCGGGACAAGAACAGAGGTGCTGCAGGGTACAGTCTCAGAGTTTCCTTCACTACCGCATGCAAGTATGGTAACTTGTAGTTGTGGGACTCCTCGGCCATGTTGTGTTGGAAGTTTGTTTATAAAACAAACTAAAGTGCTTTTCTCTTTGTCCCACGTAGGAGAAATGAGAGGAAATTCGCTAATTTATAAGTAAGTGTGAAGTTTCCTTTGTGTATCTAAAGGAATAATTAGGGTGGGCTAGATCTCACCATAACCGCGGGCGGGTGCGCGAGCTCGCGGTTTAATTAGCACTAATTCCTTTGTCTTTTTATTTTATTTCGTACGGTTTTCTTATTAAGTTTAATCAATTCAAAGGTTGTTTTTGATTATTGAGAATTTTCGGAAATTAATTAATTAATAAATAATAATTATTATTTTTATTTCGAATTTTTGTTTGTGTCTTTTCAAGACAACCTTTAAAGAAAATACCCGTTCAATTTGCAACCTTTCCCGAAGGGTTGCTAATAATCGTGCACCCGCCCGGGATCTAGCCCACCCCAATTATTCATTTAGATTCACAAAGGAAACTTCACACTTATAAATTAGCGCATTTCCTCCCAATTCTCCTATGTGGGACAAAGAGAAAATCACTTTAGTTTGTTTTATAAACAAATTTCCAACCCAACATGGTGGAGGAGTCGCTCGTCCACAAGTTACCATACTTGCATGTAGGGGTGTCAACGGTTCGGTTCGGTTCGGTTTTTT
Source organism: Eucalyptus pauciflora (assembly GCA_007663325.1). Classification (NCBI taxonomy): domain Eukaryota; kingdom Viridiplantae; phylum Streptophyta; class Magnoliopsida; order Myrtales; family Myrtaceae; genus Eucalyptus; species Eucalyptus pauciflora. The sequence goes on along the minus strand of VMYD01000006.1, from coordinate 3,237,062 downwards.
AAAAAAACCGAACCGAACCGAACCGTTAGAAAAATTTTCCGAACCGAACCGAAATCGAACCGAACCGAATATGAACCGAAACCGAAATTTCGGTTCGGTTCGGTTCGGTTTTTCGGTTTTCAACTTTTGGTTTTCTCCTCCCCCAAAGAGGCACCTTTCTCTCTCTCTCTCTACTTTCTCTCTCTAGCTTGAGCTAGGCAGCAATGGCGAACAGCAACCTCCCTCGGCGAATCATCAAGGTCTGTGTTCGATCTCCCTCTCGATTCCCTCCCCGATCAGCTAGTGAACTTGAGACAATGAAGAAGTGAAACCCAAAGAGCTTCGAGCGAAAGCCGAAGCAGAGAGGGAGCGAGCACCGGGAGACTGAAGATGAGAGAGAAGGCGTCAATCTTCCTCCTTCAAAAGGACAAAAAGGAGGAGAGAGAAAGTGAAATCACGAGACGTTGATCCCTTGCCTTGGCATTGCGTCTTTCTGGAGCTTCTTTTGGTCTCGGTCAAATCATTCGTTTGGCTTCATGCTTTTGCGCGTTTGTTTGATGATCGATTCCGGATGATCCGCGGCTCCGAGGGTTTTCTTGGGCGCCTCTGTAGCTCGACAAACGGGAACTGATAAAAACCAAAATTTGATTTTATCGGTTTGTGCCTTTGTGGTTCGGTTTTCGGTTCGGTTAACCGATAAAAACCGAACCGATAAAATTTTTTCGGTTTTTGATGAAAACCGAACCGAACCGAAAAAATCAAAATTTTCGATTCGGTTCGGTTCGGTTCGTGGTTCGGTTCGGTTTTCGGTTCGGGTCTTGACACCCCTACTTGCATGCGGCGGTGAAGGAAACTTTGAGACTGCACCTTACAGCATCTTTGTTGTTGCCACGCAGCCCGAGCCAAACCTGCACAATAGGCCGATACACCATACCCTAAGACGCTAAAGTCTTCTCGAACGTGGGGGGCCGTGCATCGAGAGCCGCAGTTCTGGTCTAACCCGTCCGAGTTTCGGCTCGAGAGGTCTTTCGAGGGGGAGAGGCCTCCGAGTTGGAATACTTGGGACGGCATATGCACCACATACCATTCGGGTCGGGTCAACGGATTTGTGTGGGGATCCAACTGGGGGAGAGGATGCTACTGTATGTATTGGCTACGCTCCTGCATTTGTTCGAGTGGAGATGGCCATGGGGCCGGGAGTTGGAATGCGAAGGGAAATTCGGGATGGTTCTTGAGAAGGCCACTCCACTTATTGCTATCGCCACTCCGAGGGTATCTGACTTGCATCTCCATGTATAGGAATAATCTAGTAGGATCCAAATTTATGTGATTATCCTAGTTATGAAACCGGGAATCACGCCGGGGGGGATTATTAGTTGGTTAAAATATGAATTATCATACGTTGTCTTCTTATGGAGGTCGTACAATGTCACATAGTATGGAAAAATTCAGTGGGAAGATTCCTCCAAATTGATAAAATATCGTACTGTGGGCCTAAACTTTAATAATTAAACAAAATTATACGATAAAGCAAAATTAAGAGCCACCAAATCCCGAATATTCCATAAAGGAAAATGACCTTAATAGTCCCCAAATTATGACTTAACGTGCAGTCTTATCTCCGGACTTTTTATTCGCTCAATGTGATTCTTGAACTATTCTTAAACATTCAATATAATCCTTGAGCTCATAAGGGACGAAGCTATCGCAAAAATCTCTAAACTATTGTGAAATGTGCAGTCTATCTCTGGGGATATCTAGAAATTGCAATTTAGTTCCTAAACTTTTAATTTATTCAATCAAACCTCTCAAATTTTTATAACAAAGTTAAATAAGTTATTTGGTCCTTTCAATTTATTTTTTAATCATTTATAGAAGTGAAAAGTAAAAAAATGACTTCCTTAAAAAGATGAGATGAAAATGTACTTTTACTTCTTAAAAGTCTTATGCATTGCATATGCGAACAGAAAATATAATGGAGGATTAACGGCTACAACAAAATGCCAATTTAAGGATGTGTAATGGGATACCCCGCACAAGATTTATGGTGAAGATCTTTCAATAAAACATCACACGATCTACCTAAACATATTGTTTTTTATAGTAAGATGATGTAAGTCATGACAGAGCAATATAGATAGAATAGTCTATAAATTAATTATATTACCTATCTTCGGAAGTCTACCGTGACATCCGGGTTATCACCCAACAAAATCATGCACTCTTGAGTACTAAGCCCGTCAATGCCGCGACACCGTCACCGCCACAATCGCGCACCACCTCGCCACGTCCCTCTCCACCATGAATTGTCCACGTTTACCAATCTGCCATCTTCCCGAACACCTTGACCGAGATAATTCTCAAAGGCGAAGAGAGAGAAGACTTAAATTTCAGCCGTGTTCCTGTGATTTTTGCAAGATATCAAGAAGGCAAATCAGGATTACCACCAATGCCCACGACTACTCCATGCGTCTCTCCTTTGGACTGCCACAAAACTAAGGAACCTTGACCCAAACAGTCAAAGACGGGGAAGCTTGAAATGTGGCCTAGAATTCATCCACGTTGACCCAAAAACGTGGCACAAAAACTCCATGTTTGGCCATGCAAGGGCGGAGGAAATTGAAGTATAAAGACCAGCACCCTCACCCAAAATTCTTACGTCCTAACTCTCACGGTCTCATCACCATCTTTCTTCATTTTCGCACCCAACCAGAAGCATCACAGCCCTCGTTTCGCCCTCATTCCGCTTGCGCCACCCAGCCGTCCTCAAGCCGCCCTATCAACTAGGCTTCCGAGACCTCGCCAGAACTGCATCGACACTTGCTTTGGACTAGAGGCAAATAAATTGCCTTATGCTACATTGGTTGATTGCCATGCGTCAAGATTGATTTCCTTAGACTTTAGTTGTCTCGGTTGATTTAGTACATAATTGTGTTAGTCAGCGATGTCGGAAAACGTACATCACGAGTATTGTTGAAATTATAGTTTATTGAGTTCACTTAGGTGTTGCTCAAATACGAGATGTTGACATTTGTGTTGGTTTGAGCTTAAATGGCACGAATCGATTATTTTGGTTCGGTTTATTGTAGACTGTACTTTTGCCATTTTTATATTGGTTTTTGTGGTATGAATTTTGTGAAGCTTTCTTCACGAAAGTTTCGCATTATACTTTGTTTTATAATATATTTTAATTTAGATTTTTCGGGCTTCGTATGTTCAAAATATATTTAAAAAAATGAAGCGGGTTTGAAACTATTTTCTCGGATTCTTACTGACCTTTACTCGGTTTTTATTTTCCACTGAGTTTTCGACAAAAGATTTAGATAAATATTTTTCTTGAAAGTTTTGGACCATATCTTAGACTATAATGTATAATTTTCCCATAATTTTTGGAATTCATTTAAGATTTAAAAATGTCCAATTTCGAATCTGTCTTACATTGGAAATTAATCCAGTTTTGACTCAAATTATATAAAATTGTTGGGACCCATACAAGTTTAACCGGATTTTGAGTTCTTCATCAAAAACGTTCCTCAGTGTCTCGTCCACATCGTGTTAAAGTCCGTAATATTGAAATTGATTTACTTGGCGATTTCTGGTGATTTCTAAAAGCAAACAAACTGCCCCTTTTATTGTCAATTTCAAGAATTTGAATAAACTCCTTTTTATAACCCATCTTATTGAACTGGCACCGCCGACCAAATGTTTTGTACCGTTTTTCTGATTTACAAATGGACAAAGGATTTTGAAACCGATTTGATTCTTGTGCATTAGCACGGTGGATGGCATGTGGAATTGAATTGTTGAATTACTACACCGTGGAATGAGTGTGTGATTTGGGAATGTGATTGGTCCCCGAAATGACGATGCCCTGAGTTGTGTAGTAGGAATATTTGGAGGGATAACTAGGTTCCTCTAGATGCCTGGAAAATGTAATATGATTCCCCCAGATGTCCTCGATGTTTGATGGGTGTGAGATGCTTAGGAGGTAACAGGGTTCCCCGGAAGATGATGGTGGTCAATTCACAGTAAAGATAATCAGTTACACTTCCAAATTTCATTCGGGCTTTACTAGGTTATTGTTTTCATAGAAAATGTTTTCTATTTGCTATCCTAATTTTGAGAAAGGTTCTCAAGCAAGTTAATATCATTACGATCTTCTATATTTTATATTTAAACTTCCTCGTGTGTGCTGTTATTGACTCGTGTGGTACAGATGGTATAGATAAGTTAGTAGTTTGCTTGCTAAGCTTTGTGCTCAATCGTGGTTGATCACTATTTTTTAGATTAGTAACATTTTGGGAAGCTAGGCTAAGATTTTAGATGTACGGTGGGAGGGAAATAGATTACATAGTACATATGTAGTATCTAGGTCATGATGATGTAGCTACTGGAGCTTCTAGGTGTAGTACAGAGTAGTGACACCTTTTGCTCATTCCCTAGTGTACTCGACCTGTCATCTAAAATATATAAATAAGAAATGAAATTATCTAGTTATATATTTCCACGTGCGTTGCTTGAAATTAATGTGTACTAGGTTGTTGTTACACGTTTTCACATACCTAAAAATAGAAAGAATTGGATAGTTACGTTAGCCGTAACGTACTGGGGACATTACAATCCTATTTCTGAAAGCCAATGAACTGCAACTTCCAATTGAATGGGTCCGGCCACTTTAATATTCCATGTCATGTGTGTAAATTTCTCCCAAAAGTCGAATATAAGCAATTGCCAATCTATATTTGACTTGTCCGACTGGCATATCCCCACTCCGCAGCAACAAAATGAAATTGGTGAGAAAATCACCCAATTGATCTTGAACAAATCATGTGGATGCCGATTTAGTCATGAACTCTTTAATTATGTCAATGTAGTTCTAAATCTTTATTTGAAATTCTAATTGTCGAAAATTACAGATATGACAATCCATTAGTTGTCCATGCCAACATGCCACATAGATTCGGCGACAATTGATCAAAATGATTTCATTAGAATTTCGCGTAAAGATATAAGATTACACTGGTAAAATTGAAATATATAAAACTGAATTGGAATTCATACACTAGTTTTATGAATAATAGAGTAATTATCTTTGATATTAATATGGGGCTAATTCTATTCCTATGATTTTAACAAAAGATTTGGGGCACTATTAGTTACAAATCGATATGGTCCATCCAAATATTCTATACCTCGGACAATAATTTGACCGGATATCAAAATAAGTATGTCGTGGTGGCTGATGCTTAAGAGACGGCAATCCTGAAGGAATTCGGTTCATTAGAAGTACATCGTTCATGTGACATTGTGAGGGAAAACATTGAAGCGATCCCTCCGAATTGATGTAAACATCGTAGTGCTAGGGTTCATTTCTAACAAATTCCAAAAGAAATATCGTATTGTCGGCAATATCTCTAAATTGGCACTTCTCTCTCTAACATCTACCAATCATCAACTTGTAGGTTGTGATTAGACCTATCAAGTAGATGGACCGACACGAGCTTGGGTTGGGTTATAAATGGTCCAACCAAATTGATTCATTTATTTACAAAGCAAATTTCTTAACTCGACTTGACTCGAACCATACTCGACCCGTCTTGGGATTCATTCTTAGCATTTTTTTTTCCTTACACTGTTGTCTCTAAAAAATGGATGGCTCCATTAACCGGCTTGTCGAGTTAGGGAGAGAGCTCAAGGGTCGGGTTATGGACGAGAGCGTGAAGGTTTTAATGAAAGTCCCAGCTCGGGCGATCGACAAATCATAAAGCAGGTTTAGACTTTGATTTTGGGTTAACTATTAATGAGATATTAATGTATTGTTTCGTGCCCGTTTATTATTACATTACTTGATGTGATGCTTTTCGGTTTTAATAACCGATTATGCTGTTCCAATACCCAAACAGAAGGGCACAGATATAAAAGTAATGAAGTCAATGATCATAATAATAAATTCATAAAAAGTACAGCAAATGTCGAAAGGAAACAACGTAAGCCATGACTCGCGGATACGTCCCTTGTTCGGTCATCATTTACGCTACCATTCTGACACATAAAGGAAACATTAATTTATAGCTCTTACTTAAATGAGGAGTCGCACAGCCTTTACAAAATGAGAGTTCCCTGTTGAAGCATATACTGGGAGGGTGGGTGTAGGATGGATGATTTGAATCTATGAATTCGTCGATTATGAGTTGGGCGCTTTAACCATTCAGCCATGTGGCCATGACATTTATAACACGACCCAAATAAGCTTTACTCACCGGTATTTTGATTTCTTTTTAATCCATTTGAAAAACACTTCAACAAAGAGAAGCCTGAGTTGAGCACAGTTCCGTCCAGGGGGAAGTTAGAAGTGGAGCATGATTTGTAGATTCTTGAGTTGGGAAGATTCAGAAGCTTGAACTGATACACGACCTGCCTTGGGTGCAGAGCTATACAGAGTGATAGGGCATTCGTCCGCACAAAAAAAGAGAAGAAAAAGCAGTCTTCTTCTTTCACTTAGAGCAACAATATATTTGCTATTGAGTACGATATCTCCTTCGTGTTATTGTAAATAAAGGCTATATAACGTGTCTTAGCATGACCAAATTGAAATTTCAATATTTCAGCCCTTTAGGGGCCTTACTAGACCTGTCAAACGAGTGGATTGGGTTGAAAATGATCCTACTCAAATTGATTCATTTCCATGCAATACAAGCTTTGTGATCCATATTCGACCGATGCATACCCAACCCTATTGATATTACTAAAACACTTCTATATTTAATTCAATCTAAAAAAATCTATACTCAAAATAAGGTGAGAGCATAGAGTGAACAAGCGCAAAATAGAGTAAAATGATAATTATAAAAATGGATTGAGTTTAAGTAAGTTGTTAACCTATTTAATATTCATATTATTTTGACTTTGTTGAGAATATATCTTGAGTTTGAGTCCATTGAATAAAAGCCAAAATTAAACTGTGCGAGTCTGTCTCGGTTACTAAAGTCCAAGCCGGACTTTGTGCTGCTAGCCGAAGGGAAAGAAGAAGCCAAAGAGAGCAGGAGATCCTCACAAGCTGCCATTCGATTTCCTCACGCCTAGCCGCACGCCGAAAGGTTAAGAAGGCGACAGGAGGAAGTTTATTAATCGAGCATACGTAGATTTAGCTCGGCCGCGCATGTCCTTTGTTGACGTCCTGCTGCATGAGGAATGGCTGCTTTCATTGACTTTTCTTTACAGCAAATTAGAGAACGGCAGTCCGCTATGTCCATGTAATGCAGAGAGGAACTTGTGCAGAGAGGAACTCTTCTCGTGAGGGCTTTGATTGTTATAATTACAGCCGAATATGATTTAACTAGTTAAATTCTTGTTATTATAATTTGTGTAATTTCTTGAGTAAGATTTTATTAGGAATTATGGGGGTAAACATTGATTAAGTTGTTGAGTGTAATTACAGGGATGGGAAACATTAAATGCGTTTGAGTACTTGAGTGATTGTAATCTTTATTGTATTACTTGTTTCTATAGTGAAATTCCATGCCATTCTCTCCGTCCGCATAGGTACTAATATTTGGACCGATTCACGTAAATATGCCCGATTTCTTTCCTTCCTTCTGACTATTTTATCAATTTGCTTGTCTATATTCACAATAGGCTTACCATTCTAAACCCACTTATAATCCATTTGCCGAATATAAACAATTTCAAATTATCAAATATAGAGCAAGAAATGGGCTTATGACTCATTTTGACAAGTTTAGGCTTTACCCAGCGAAACCTCTCTCTAGAAATGCAAATGTTATCGTTCTTTGTGTATAGGTAATTTATCCTACTTGCGAAAGGAAGAACAGTTGGATGCAAAAGCGTCCTCAATGCAGATGATTTATCACCTCTCCAAAGATCCGATGATGGAGATGCCTATGAGAACACATCCCAGAAGACTAGTTGCATCCATTCGACGATTATACGGATGCCTACTCTAACATGGCCTCCATTGTCGTTGCGTCCATCGGTGTCGATGGTAGCACCGATCTTCACAAGCAGCAAGCAATTGTTTGTTCTTCTAGTTTTGTTAAGTTCTTTTCTTTCTTATACAATCCACTTTCTTATTTGACGCTTTATCTGGACCTGCCCGATTTATCCAATCTGCAGGACGTCCCCCAATACCAAAGAGGATAATTTTCTTATCGGATCTGTTTTACCTTCTCATATTCTCTTAATTATACTAGTATTTTAAACTTTTTGATGGCAATATTTTTTGGGAGAATGGTGCCACATATCCTTAACCAACATGACAAATATCCATTTTAATTGCAAAATGTCAGAGCTTAAGAACTAGTCACTCTTACATAAAATTCTTGTAAAGAGATAGATAGCAACCTCCGTCGTCGACGTATCGAAAAATAGTGAACTCCATCCAGAGCATGAGGTCACTTTTTTCATGTGACCACCATAAATTAACTTAGGTGCAAAATTGGACAAGTAGCACTCTTTGTTCATTCTCTGTCCTTAAGAAAGGAGACAAGCACCAGCTCTTTGGGAGACATTCTTTGTCCACCTACGTAGGATTGGAAAAAGAAGAAGAAAAAAAAAGTATGATACTGCGAAAGATGCTAGTATAATTCTTTTGTAAGAACGACATAAAATTGACAGCAATTTCTGAACGTTAGTTGACCAGGATGCACCTAGGTACATTGCATGCAGAAGAAGAAGAAGACAAGAGAAAGATACCCGCGAAAGATGCCTGTATACTTCTTCTGCAATAACTACAAAAAATTGACAAGCATTTCTTTGTGAGCGTTACTTGACCAACAAACACTTCGGTACTATATAAGACAACTAGCCCTCTGTGCATGAACATGCTTTAGCGTTTTGAGGCTTCTACATATTATATCGGTCGAATGGGATTCATCATGCCTTTGGTTTACCATGTCTCTAGGCTATTGCCAAACCCTAGGGACGAACATTTACCATCAACGTTCCTTTACTCTATACTAACCCTATCATGCCTATTTTGGCTCCAAAAGTTACTCATAATTTCCCGGAAAGGCAAGTCCTGCCTACCGCCCGGTCCGAGAGGTCTCCCGGTGGTGGGTTACCTCCCATTTCTAGGGCGCAACCTCCACGAGTTCTTCATGGAACTTGCCCGAGAGTATGGCCCGATATATAAGCTCTCGATAGGTACCAAACTCTATGTCATTGTAAGCTCTCCAATCTTAGTCAAAGAGATTGTACGTGACCACGATGTTGTGTTTGCTAACCGCAATCCTAGCAAGGCGTCGTTGGCCTTCTCCTATGGAGGAAAGGACATTGCCTTCGCACCTCACGGGACCCAGTGGCGGATGCTGCGGCGGTTGTTCGTGTGCGAGATGCAAAGTACCGCCAATCTTGATGCCTTTCGCTCTCATAGAAGGAGAGAAGTCGTGACGAGCGCGAGAGATTTGTGCACTAGGGCGGGACTGCCGGTCAAAGTCGGGGAGGTGGCGTTCCAGACGGTGATCAACATGATAACATCCATGTTCTGGGGTGGGACGCTCGGGGAGGAGGAGGCGGCGCGCGTTGGGGCAGAGTTCATGGAGGCGGTGGCACGGCTCACCACTCTATTGGGAACGCCTAATGTGTCGGATTTCTTTCCGGTGATTGCTAGGTTTGATGTGCAAGGAGTGGAGAGGGAGATGAAGGAGGCGGTGGCTTGGATCGGGAGGATCTTTGATTTTGTCATTAGTCAACGCATGAGTTTGGAAGAAGTAAGAGGGGGCATTGGAGGGGAGAGGAGTGACTTCTTGCACTTTCTTTTAAAGTATAAAGATGAAGAAACTGGGAGATCAATTTCCCCAGAACAAATCAAGGCTTTGCTTATGGTAATTTTCTCTCCATTTCCTCAGTTTCCACATTCTTTCTTGAGTAAAATACATGTGAATTCCGAAAGCATCTTTACCAGTGGTACGATATATGGCCCAAAAATATTTAAAGATCTCGTGTTAACTTCTTTTACCACGTCGTTTTACCAGGACATTGTTATAGGAGGTGCAGATACCACATCGACCACAGTCGATTGGACAATGACCGAGCTGCTACTACACCCACAAGTCCTTCTCAATGTCCAGAAAGAGCTCGACGATGTTGTCGGGCGGAACAACATGGTCGAGGAGTCCCACGCCTTCAAGTTACCCTACTTGCATGCAGCGGTGAAGGAAGCTATGAGACTGCACCCTGTAGCACCTCTGCTGTTGCCCCGCAGCCCGAGCCGAACCTGCACGGTAGGCGGATACACCATACCCAAAGGCACTAAAGTCTTCTTGAACGCGTGGGCTATGCATCGAGACCCGCGGTTCTGGTCCGACCCGTACAAGTTCCGCCCCGAAAGGTTTCTCAAGGGGGGAGAGGCCTCCGGATTGGAATACTCCGGACAGAACTTGCACTACATACCGTTCGGGTCGGGTCGACGCATTTGTGCGGGGCTCCAACTGGGGGAGAGGATGCTAATGTATGTATTGGCTACGTTCCTGCATCTGTTCGAGTGGAGATTGCCACCGGGTATAGAGTTGGATCGCGAAGAGAAGTTTGGGGTAGTTCTTGAGAAGGCCACTCCACTGATTGCTATTGCCACTCCGAGGATCCCCAACTTGCATCTACATGTGAAGGAATAGTTTGGTCGGATCCAAATTTATGTGAATTTTATAAATAAAAACCAAGAATCAAGTGGATTTCTTGAGAAGGCCACTCCACTGATTTCTAGTGCCAGTCAGAGGATCCATAACATGTATCTCCATGTGAAGGAATAGATTGGTAGGATCCAAATTTATGTGATAATTTATAAATAAAAACCAGGAGTGACGTAGAGTGATGCCTTTTTCTGTAAAATTAGTTGGTTAGTCTATGATTATCCTATGTGTCTTCTTATATAGGTAGTACATTGTGCATGTTACATTGTGGGGTAAAACGTGAAAAAGCGGTTCCTTCAAATTGACATAAAAATCGTATTGCCGGGTGGCATTTCCAATAAATTGACCAAAGGAAATAGTGCACGGCATTGGAATTTCTTATAGATTAATTTAGTTATAATCTATGTTTTAGTAAGTTCTTAGTACGCTAGAATTTTTTTACAAAATCTGTTTCAAATGTAGAATATAGAGACTAGTGATGAAGAAGTACATGGATTAGGGAAAAATAAATTTACATAGAGCAATAAGGCATTCGTGCGTACATGGAGAAAAGTGAAAAATAGTCCTTTTTATTTTTGGTGAAATTTTTTGCATCTCTCACACTCCACCATGAAAATAGTCCTTTTCTTTCACATAAGACAACAATTTAAGATTCCAACATGTTCCTTAGAAAAACAACGATTTTTTGCCATTGATTATCGAGTACAATTAACTCCATGATGTTGTAATATTTCAACATGTTCCTTAGAAAAACAATGATTTTTTGCTATTGATTATTGAGTACAATTAACTCCATGGTGTTGTAATATTTCAATGGCTATTCAACATGTCATCGCAGAGTATGATCAAGTTGGCATTTAAAAATTCCAATGATGCCATGATGGTTCAACAATCGATGCATTCTCAATGCACCATATTCAGATATTACATGAAGTGGTTCTATGAAAAAGCATGAAAATTAATCGCCTTTCATCCTTCTATAATTAACTTCTTCGTGAGTTGAGTAATGCATGACATTCACACATGACATCTTAAATCATCTTTTTAATCCGACATGACATATTGTTTTTATAGTAAGATGTTGTAAATCGTGACAGAGCAATATACATAGATTAGTCTATAAAATTGATTTATTAAGTGATATGTCAAACTATAAGCAGTTCGATAAACAAATGATTTATATTTTGTAACGAATAACCACATGGTACATCCACTTTATAAATTAATTATATTACCTATCTTTGGAAGTTTACTACCGTGTCATCCAGGTTATCACCCAACAAAGTCATGCACTCTTGAGTACTAAACCCGTCATTGCCGCGACACCGTCACCGCTACAATCGCGCACCACCTCGCCACGTCCCTCTCCCCAACCGGTTTTCCTTGATTGCCACGGACTACAGTAAGATGGCAATAAATGGTGACCGTGCACATGAGGCAGTGAAAGAAAAGTCTGCTCATCTAGCTGCCTCCACCATGAATTGTCCACGTTGAACCCATGTGGCGTCTTCTCTTGTCGATTAACTCTTAGTCCAAGCAGTGGCAGTCCAACTTAGGCGGTGGGAAGAGGCAAGACTGTGCATTAAACCCAGAAGCCCACGTTTACCTCTCTGTCGTCTCCCTGAAGACCTTGACCGAGATAATTCTCAAAGGCGAAGAGAGAGAAGACTTAAAATTCAGCCGTGTTCCTGTGATTTTTGCAAGATATCAAGAAGGCAAATCAGGATTACCACCAATGCCCACGTCTACTCCATGCGTCTCTCCTTTGGACTGCCACAAAACTAAGGAACCTCGACCCAAATAGTCAAAGACGGGGGAAGACTGAAATGCAGCCTAGAATTCATCCAAGTTGACCCAAAAACGTGGCAAAAAAACTCCGTTGGCCATGCAGGGGCGGAGGAAATTGAAGTATAAAGACCAGCACCCTCACCCAAATTTCTTACATCCTAACTCTCACGGTCTCATCACCATCTTTCTTCATTTTCGCACCCAACCAGAAGCATCATAGCCCTCGTTTCGCCCTCATTCTGCTTGCGCCGCCCGGCCATCCTCAAGCTGCCCTATCAACTTGTTGTGGATCGACGAACGACCAGCCGCAACTAGGCTTCCGAGACCTTGCCGGAACCGCATCAACACATGCTTTGGACTAGAGGTGTAATATTTGAGAAAATTTTTAATAGGTCAAAGAAAAGGTGGTGGGACCCACTTTAAATAAAGAAAGAAAAAGAAAACAGAAAAAGGGGAGGAGATAAAAAGGACAGCAAGCCCACGTTCGGGCAGCATAAAGAAAAGAAGAAGAAGAAAGAAGAAGAAGAAGAAGAAGGGGAAGAAAGAAAATGGGTTTTGGTATGTGCACGCCACGGATGCCTCGCCAAGCCGACTTTGCTCTATAACACAGCACCCGGTAAGAGATTAGGCCCCTCGTTTGTCCAATTGAAGTAATTTTTGGGTTTAGGGCTCAAATTCGGAATTGTTGGAAAATCAAGTGTCGAAGTCCGATTTTTGAGTCGTTGAGCCGCGTATTTTCATAGGAATGATAATTTAGGGTGTTATGGAGCCATGGGATTTTACGGATCGTGATTTGAGCTTGTTGTTTGTCCGAAACAAAATTTCAAAGTTTCCCGTGCACAGTGAACAGTACGCGTCCAGCAGCTTTGGGCCTGTATTTTGTCACCTTTCGGCTTGATTTTGGGACGGTGAAGTTGGGATTCTTGTAATATGTGTCAAGGGCTCTCTATTGACTATAAATTCGTTTGGATCGGGGTTCGGAGGAGGAAGTTAAGGCGTGATCAAGTTTTGCGTTTAAACTCCGTGTTGCGTTTTGTTAGCGCGTAGAAGTCCTTTTGTTAGAGTTAAGGCATAAGTTAGTAATTTCGTAGTTAAGATAAGAGTTTTATTAGATTTTAACATTATTCCTCAGTTATTTGATAGGGCCGTGAGTTCGACGATACGGGTATCGTTCGTTGTTTGGTTGTAGACGATCGAGAAGAGCATTTTTATTGCATAAAAGTTGGATCGAGCATTTACTACCCTTTGGTTGATTATGAGTGTTTGAAAAGCGTATTATATAAAGTTTGTGGAGAAATATATATGAAATTGCTTTGCGACCGATTGATGTAAAAGTTTATGATGATTTGAGAAATAAATATGAAATGGATGATGGACTATGTTGCAAATATTATTTGTTTGATTTAAGATATTGATTTCTAGATTGGATTTCTGGTATTGGAGAGTGATCATTTATGCTCAATATAACTGTGAACCCAATGAGGGATTTTTGGGGTATGCATATCAGGTTTAGGATATCCTTCTGGGCCCAGCCATCGGCTTTGTAGGTGGAGACCTTGCCAAGGGGAAAAGCTTGGTCGCCTTGTCACAAGGCGTTGTGTCGTGACCATGGTGGAATATTGAGCAATAGATTAATCAATGGATGTACCATTGATATGTGATATTTGATGGAGAGATTATTCAGTGGACTTGACCATTGATACTTGACTTTTGATGATGATTTAAATGAGTTTTCCATATTAGTATAAAGCTTTGATGATATCAAATTGTTGGATAAATTCTCTTAAAGTATTTTGAAGTTGACAAAACATTTTCATCAGTCTAGTCTGAAGACTTACAGACTCTATTGACAAAGTCTGAAGATCAAAGTCTGAAGCTAGCAAGACTCAAGACTCATGTTTCAAAGTCTACTCACATGGACAGTTTCCAAACCGACGTTTATTCTGATCTTATATGATCTTTATTCTAACGGCTAGAGAATATCTTTCTACTGGATTCAGCACTAAACGATCTTAGTTTTATATGGAATATGTTTAGATTCTTTGACGACTTCGCAACTTATATTTGGAAGGATCTACTTATGGAAACCGAGATCCTGATTGTATGGGCGAGCAGGATTGATGGGCTATCAACACTTACCTTAAAGAGCTCGAGACCTCTCTAATTGATTCTGTCCAACGGGTTGATTGGAAGAACTTCTTTGGAAGGTGCCAACGGTATGGAAGGCATGAAGAAGTATATAAGAGAGATGCTCTAGTTGTTGAAGGGTGCGGATAGAAGAATTCCAAAGTCTGAATCTCCTTTTCTATTTTGCAATATCATTCTTCGAGCGTTATATGTAATCAAAAGAGAGATCATATTATAGTGAGACCTTGAGGAAGTGTAGTAGAGTTTTCTACATTGTGGACTCAAGAGTGTGAGACTGTAATCACTCTTATTGATTCTTAGTGAAATCCAGCCAGAAGGGCTGTCCGTGCGGGAGAGTGGACGTAGGCTTGGTCTAAGCCGAACCACTATAAATCTGGAGTCTTGATTCTCTATCCCTAATCCTTTTATCTTTAACTGCTTTCATTTGCTGCAATTGTTGGTTTTAATTAATTAACCTCTCATTCGGATTAATTTATGAAAATTGCTTTAAACACCTATTCACCCCCCTCTAGGTGCTAATTCTAGTCCTAACAATTGGTATCAGAGCTTGTGTACTTGCTTATAAGAAGTGTCTTTACTTCTAAGTAAAAGATCTATGGCTAGTATGCTGCCTACAGGGTTGGTTGAAGGTCAAAGCAATACCAGACCTCCATACTTTGATGGAAAAGACTACAGCATATGGAAAAATAAGATGAAGGCATTCCTAAGATCGAAAAATCCTTTGGAATGGGAAGTGGTTGATAAGGGAATCATTCCTGCTGCTGCATCAGAATCAGAGAGAGGAAAAGAAACTGATGTTCCTACTCTTCTAACTCAAGAAGAAATCACCAAGAGACAGACTCTTGACGCCAAAGCTATTTACTCTTTATATTGTGCTTTATCCCCTACTGAGTATAACAGAATATCTTCTTGTGATACAACAAAAGAAGTCTGGGATAGGCTTCACATTACCTATGAAGGAACTGATCGTGTGAAAGAAACGAGGATCAACATTCTTTTGGGACAATATGAAGTCTTTAAGATGAGATTAGGAGAATCAATAACTGACATGTTTAGTCGCTTTACTAAAATTGTGAATGGTCTTGAATATCAGGGACATCCAATCTCAGGACATATGAAGGTCAACAAACTCCTTCGAGGACTCTCAAAAGACTAGAATTACATAAAAACCTCAATAAGAGAGACACAGAGGATTGCTCCACTCTCTGTAGACGAACTGGTTGGGACTCTTCAATCCTATGAAGTGGAACAGACCAACGAAGAGGAAGACTCAAAAGGTAAGAAATCTATTGCCTTAAAGTCTAATGACTATTCTGATGTTACAGACTCTGAAGAAGATCTAGATGATGAAGAACTGGCACTCATGATAAAGAGATTCAGAAAGTTGAACAGAAAAGGAAGGAAATTCAATTGGAAGAAACAAAGCTCTCAAAGGTTTCAAAATAGGTCAACAGAGGAAGATGATTCTAACAAAGAAGTGACTTGCTTTGAATGCAAGAAAAAGGGACACATCTGACCCAACTGTCCTCTGTTAAAGAAGAGAAAAGGAAAGACTGAGAAAAACAGGAAAGCACTCAAAGCAGAGACTTGGAGTGATACTGAATGTGAAGAAAGTGACGATGATTATGCCAATATCTGTTTAATGGCAAAATCAGACTCAGACTCAGACCTTGATTCAGACACAGACTCAGATAGTGAACTCGAGGTTGGTAACCTGAAAATTCCTGTTAAGGTTTCTAAATACATTGATGAACTTTGTCTTAGTCTGAAAACCTCTCTTAAGAGGATCTCCGAATTGAAAAGTGAAAATTCTACATTGAAGCAACAGGATAAACTTATGAAAGAAAAGTTTGAAAAGCTGGAAAAAGATTTTGTTGTTGTGAAAGAAAACTCAGACAGTATTTCAAATGAAAATAATCTTTTGAAAAATGATATCACTAACATATCAGAAAGATTTTCAAATGGTTCTGAAAAGCTAGATAAGATTCTTTCAATATAAAGACCATATTTTGATAAGTTAGGTCTTGGTATGACTTCTGAAACTATTCCACTAATTAATTTTCCGAAGGTAAAAGAAAGAATTAAACAAAGACCATCTAGAATTGCTTATAAGAATCATTTCCAGAAAGTTTTTGTAAAACCTGTTGGCAGAAATGCTTTGAGATGTTCCAAGTGTAAAAGCTTAGAACATTTTGAGAAAGAATGTCTTTTGGTTTGGAGACCTGTTAAAAAGAGCTGGGCTAAGACTGTCTATTGTTCTAACACTTCTGGACCCAAGATGGTATGGGTACCAAAAAGAGCTTGAATTCGTGCTAATTGCAGGTTACTATCAAAAAGAAGATTAAATGGTATCTTGATAGTGGCTGCTCAAGACATATGACAGGAGACTCAAGCTGCTTCATAAAACTTGTCCAGATAGACGGAGGAAAAGTTTCCTTTGGCGGTAACAACAAAGGAAGAATTACTGGTCGAGGAACAGTAAAGATTGGAAGCTTGTCAATCAATAATGTTTCCTTAGTTGAAGAATTAAATTACAACTTGCTTAGCATAAGTCAGTTGTGTGATACTGGTTTCAAGATCAACTTCCAGGAAGAAACGTGCTCTGGAATCAGTAAAGACTTTACTCAATCTTTTACTGGACGAAGACATGGAAACATCTATCTTCTGGATGTGAATCAAGAAAGATCACAGTGCTTAATATCAGTACAAGATGAAGCAAATATATGGCACAAAAAGCTAGGCCATATCAATATGAAGCAAATCAACAAGATCCCTACCAAGAAACTTGTTC
Source organism: Eucalyptus pauciflora (assembly GCA_007663325.1). Classification (NCBI taxonomy): domain Eukaryota; kingdom Viridiplantae; phylum Streptophyta; class Magnoliopsida; order Myrtales; family Myrtaceae; genus Eucalyptus; species Eucalyptus pauciflora. The sequence continues at coordinate 3,219,710 of VMYD01000006.1, read as the reverse complement.
GAGGATTGCCTATTCTCAATTACTCAAAGTCTGATCTATGTACACCATGCGTACTGGGTAAACAGAACGCAAAGCATTGATGGAAAAAAAATTATGTCTAGTAATCGTGGATGATTACTCACGATTTACTTGGGTCTACTTTCTTTTAAGTAAGTCAGAGACTTTCTCTCTCTTTTCAAAATTTGCTAAGAAAGTGCAGAATGAGAAAGGTCACACTATCTCAAGCATTCGTACAGACCATGGAGGTGAGTTTGAAAATCAAGACTTTACTAAATTTTGTGATGAATTTGGTTTTCAACACAAATTCTCCTCTCCATATACACCAGAACAGAATGGGGTTGTGGAAAAGAAGAATAGGTATTTACAAGAAATGGCAATAACTCTTTTAATTGGAAATCAAATTTCTTCAAGGTTTTGGGCTAAAGCTATCTCAACTGCTTGCTATATTATAAACCGAGTGTTTTTAAGGCCAATTCTTGAGAAAACTACTTATGAAATTTTTAAAGGAAAGAAACCAATAGTTTCTTATTTTCAAATATTTGGTTGCAAATGTTTTATTCTAAAGAATGCAAATGATCGTGTTGGTAAGTTTGAAGAAAAATCAGATGAAGGATTCTTTCTTGGTTACTCAACTACAAGCAAAGCTTTTAGAGTATTCAACAAAAAGACTCAGACTGTGGAAGAATCAATGAATGTCAAATTTCAAGACTCTCCGCAAGTTCAGCAGATTCAGACTGAAGATTCAGAATCTGCTCCAGACACTGCTAGATCTAACTCCACTGAAGCAGTTACTAATTTGGATTCAGTACAACAAGCTACTGATGAAGAATCTACTCAAGAGGAAGATCAACAATCTATCAGACTGACTAGTAACTGGAAGCACAAGTCTAGTCATCCTAAAGAACTCATTATTGGGAACATCAATGATGGAATTCGAACAAGATCCAAAAGGCGAGAAGAGTCTAGTGTTGTTGCCCTTATTTTTGAAATAGAACCCAAAAATATTGAAGAAGCTTTAGCTGATGAAAGCTGGATTGAAGCAATGCAAGAAGAGCTCAGACAATTCAGTATTAACGATGTATGGGAATTAACTCCCAAACCAAAAGGTAAATAAGTTGTTGGAGCCAAATGGGTTTTCAGGAACAAAGTTGACGAAAAAGGCAAAGTAACGAGAAACAAAGCTAGACTCGTGGCTAAAGGATACACGCAAGAAGAAGGGATAGACTATGATGAGACTTACGCTCCAGTAGCAAGGTTAGAGGCAATCAGATTACTACTTGCTTTTGCTTGCTATAAGAATTTCAGGTTGTTTCAAATGAATGTCAAAAGCGCATTCCTGAATGGATTTATTCAAGAAGAAGTCTACGTGGAACAACCTCCTGGATTTGAAGATTCAAAGAAACCAGACTCAGTGTTCAGACTGAAGAAAGCTTTATATGGATTGAAACAAGCTCCTCGAGCTTGGTATGAAAGGCTAAGTAATTTCTTAATTCATAATGGCTTTTCTAAAGGAAAGGTAGACACTACTTTGTTTATTAAAAAGGAAGATAAAAGTTTTATACTTGTTCAGATTTATGTTGATGACATCATATTCGGATCATCTAATGAGACTTTGTGCAAGAAATTTTCTAAGTCTATGCAGGATGAATTCGAGATGAGCATGATGGGTAAACTATCCTTTTTCCTTGGTCTACAAGTAAAACAACTAAAGGAGGGAATATTCATTCATCAAGAGAAATATGCAAAAGAACTTGTTAAAAAGTTCGGTCTGGAAAATTGCAAAAAGACTAACATACCAATGTTAAGTTCCTTGAAAATAGACAAAGATGAAGCAGGGAAGAAAATCGACCAAAAGTTATACATGAGTATCATTGGTTCACTTCTTTATCTTACTGCATCCAGACCTGACATATTATTTAGTGTTTGCATATGCGCTAGGTTTCAATCTGATCCTAGAGAATCTCATCTAAGTGCTGTTAAACGTTTTATTAAATATGTTGCTACTACTGCTAAGATCGGTCTATGGTATCCCAAAGAATGAGACTTTACACTTCTTGGTTATTCAGTGGCAGATCTTGCAGGTTGTAGAGTTGAAGGAAAAGCACTTCAGGTACTTGTCAATTGCTTGGAAACAGGGCAGTATCGTGGTTTTCAAGGAAACAAAGTACTGTGGCTCTTTCAACAGCTGAAGCAGAATACGTAGCCTTTGGAAGTTGCTATTCTCAAATACTGTTAATAAAACAACAACTGCAAGACTTTGGCATTGAAGACTCTTGCACAAAAATAAGATGTGACAACACCAGCGCAATCAATCTCACAAAGAATCCAATCCTACATTCAAGAGCAAAACATATTGAGATTCGCATCACTTTATAAGAGATCATGTTCAGAACAAAGAGGTCTTGATACAATTCATAGACTCAAAGAATCAACTGGCAGACATCTTCACAAAGCCATTAGAGAAAAGCTTGTTTGAGTCTATTCGCTCAAGACTCAATATATTATCTCTTGAAGAATGTTGAAGCTCAGACTCAGAAACTAAAGTCTGACAGAGCATCAGACTCAAAGGTTGAAGACTGAGAATACGAAACGACACGATTGTAAGTTTAGTTATTTAAACTGTCATATCGATAAGGTAAGACTGTCTGTTTATCTCTAATTGAGCTTATTAAGGCAATTATTTTTTAAAAAGGGTGGTTATCGATTTATTAAGGCAGTTATTTTTTTCAAAAAGGAAATTCGTAAGATTTCCAAAATATGTGACGCTTGGATTTCCCCCGTATCTGTTATCTTTTATACACTTCTTCTTCTTCGTTTTCACTTTACCCAGAAACCCTAAAACAAAAAGCTTTTCACTGCTCTGTATTTTTCTCTCCAAAACTTGTTTGTCTCAAAGTTTTTAACTTTCTTGTGACACAAGTGAGAAAGCTTCTCCAAAGAAAGCAACAATGTCGTATCAAAGGAAGTCATCCAGAATAGCAAACATGGGACCACAAGGATCTAATGAGGGGCCTACGCACTTCGATCTGACCGAAGAAAGCGACTTTCCATTTGAGCAAACTCTGTTGGATGAAATCCCTTAAAGTATTTTGAAGTTGACAAAACAGTTTTATCAGTCTAGTCTGAAGACTTACATACTCTTTTGACAAAGTCTGAAGATCAAAGTCTGAAGATCAAAGTCTGAAGATTAAAGTCTGAAGATTAAAGTCTGAAGCTAGCAAGACTCAAGACTTATATTTCAAAGTCTACTCACATGGACAGTTTCCAGGACGACGTTTATTCTGATCTTATATGATCTTTATTCTAACGACTAGTGGATATCTTTCTACTGGATTCAGCACTAAACGATCTTAGTTTTATATGGAATATGTTTAGATTCTTTGACGACTTCGCAACTTATATTTGGAAGGATCTACTTATGGAAACCGAGATCCTGATTGTATGGGCGAGCATGATTGATGGGCTATCAACACTTACCTTAAAGAGCTCGAGATCTCTCTAATTGATTATGTCTAACGGGTTGATTGGAAGAACTTCTTTGGAAGGTGCCAACGGTATTGAAGGCATGAAGAAGTATATAAGAGAGATGCTCTAGTTGTTGAAGGGTGCGGATAGAAGAATTCCAAAGTCTGAATCTCCTTTTCTATTTTGCGATCTTATTCTTCGAGCGTTATATGTAATCAAAAGAGAGATCATATTGTGGTGATACCTTGAGGAAGTGTAGTAGAACTTCTACACTGTGGACTCAAGAGCGTGAGACTGTAATCACTCTTTTTGATTCTTAGTGAAATCCAGCCAGAAGGGCTGTCCATGCGGGAGAGTGGACGTAGGCTTGCTCTAAGCCGAACCACTATAAATATAGAGTCTTGATTCTCTACCCCTAATCCTTTTATCTTTTATTACTTTCATTTGCATCGATTGTTGTTTTAATTCATCTCTCATTCGGATTAAATTGTTAAAATTGCTTTAATCACCTATTCACCCCCCTCTAGGTGCTAATTCTAGTCCTAACAATTGGTATCAGATCTTGTGTACTTGTTCATAAGAAGTGTCTTTACTTCTGAGTAAAAGATCTATGGCTAGTATGTTGCCTACAAGGTTGGTTGAAGGTCAAAGTAATACCAGACTTCCATACTTTGATGGAAAATACTACATCATATGGAAAAATAAGATGAAGTCATTCCTAAGATCGAAAGATCCTTTGGAATGGGAAGTGGTTGATAAAGGAATCATTCCTGCTGCTGCATTAGAATCAGAGAGAGGAAAAGAAACTGCTGATCCCACTCTACTGACTCAAGAAGAAATCACCAAGAGACATACTCTTGACGCCAAAGCTATTTACTCCTTATATTGTGCTTTATCCCCTACTGAGTATAACATAATATCTTCTTGTTATACAGTAAAAGAAGTCTGGGATAGGCTTCACATTACCTATGAAGGAACTGATCGTGTGAAATAAACGATGATTAATATTCTTTTGGGACAATATGAAGTCTTTAAGATGAGATCAGGAGAATCAATAACTGACATGTTTAGTCGCTTTACTAAAATTGTGAATGGTCTTGAATATCAGAGACATCCAATCTCAGGACATATGAAGGTCAACAAACTCCTTCGAGGACTCTCAAAAGACTGGAATTACATAAAAACCTCAATAAGAGAGACACAGAGGATTGCTCCACTCTCTGTAGACGAACTGGTTGGGACTCTTCAATCCTATGAAGTGGAACAGACCAACGAAGAGGAAGACTCAAAAGGTAAGAAATCTATTGCCTTAAAGTCTAATGACTATTATGATGTTACAGACTCTGAAGAAGATCTAGATGATGAAGAACTGGCACTTATGATAAAGAGATTCAGAAAGTTGAACAGAAAAGGAAGGAAATTCAATTGGAAGAAACAAAATTCTCAAAGCTTTCAAAACAGGTCAACAGAGGAAGATGATACGAATAAAGAAGTGACTTGCTTTGAATGCAAGAAAAAGGGACACATCAGACCTAACTGTCCTCTGTTAAAGAAGAGGAAAGGGAAGACTGAGAAAAACATGAAGGCACTCAAAGCAGAGATTTGGACTGATACTGAATGTGAAGATAGTGACAATGATTATGCCAATATTTGTTTGATGGCAAAATCAGACTCAGACTCAGACCTTGATTCAGACATAGACTCAGACAACGAACTCGAGGTTAGTAACTTGAAAATTCCTGTTAAAGTTTCTAAATACATTGATGAACTTTGTCTTAGTCTGAAAACCTCTCTTAAGAGGATCTCCGAATTGAAAAGGGAAAATTCTACATTGAAACAACGGGATAAACTTATGAAAGAAAAGTTTGAAAAACTGGAAAAAGATTTTGCTGTTGTGAAAGAAAACTCAGGCAGTATTTCAAATGAAAATAATCTTTTGAAAAATGATATCACTAACATATCAAAGAGATTTTCAAATGGTTCTGAAAAGCTGGATAAGATTCTTTCAATACAAAGACCATATTTTGACAAGTTAGGTCTTGGTATGACTTCTGAAACTATTCCTCTGATTTATTTTCCGAAGGTAAAAGAAAGAATTAAACAAAGACCAGCTAGAACTGTTTACAAGAATCATTTCCAGAAAGTCTTTGTAAAACCTGTTGGTAGAAATGCTCTGAGATGTTCCAAGCGTAAAAGCTTAGAACACTTTGAGAAAGAATGTCTTTTGGTTTGGAGACCTGTTAAAAAGAGCTGGGCTAAGACTGTCTATTGTTCTAACACTTCTGGACCCAAGATGGTATGGGTACCAAAAAGAGCTTGATTTCTGTTAATTGCAGGTTACTATCAAAAAGAAGATAAAATGGTATCTTGATAGTGGCTGCTCAAGACATATGACAGGAGACTCAAGCTGCTTCATAAAACTTATCCAGATAGACGGAGGAAAAGTTTCCTTTGGTGGTAACAACAGAGGAAAGATTACTGGTCGAGGAACAATGAAGATTGGAAGTTTGTCTATCAATAATGTTTCATTAGTTGAAGGATTAAATTACAACCTGCTTAGCATAAGTCAGTTGTGTGATTCTAGTTTCAAGATCAACTTTCAGGAAGAAACGTGCTCTGGAATCAGTAAAGACCTTACTCAATCTTTTACTGGTCGAAGACATGGAAATATCTATCTTCTAGATGTGAATCAAGAAAGATCACAGTGCTTAATATCAATACAAGATGAAGCAAATATATGGCACAAAAAGCTAGGCCATATCAACATGAAGCAGATCAACAAGATCTCTACAAAAAAACTTGTTCGAGGATTGCCTATTCTGAATTATTCAAAGTCTGATCTATGTACACCATGCGTACTGGGTAAACAGGTTAGAAACTCTTACAAATCAATAAATAAAGTTTCCACTAATCATGTATTGCAGCTTTTGCACATGGATTTGTTTGGACCTACCAGAACGAAAAGCATTGGTGGTAAAAGGTTCTGTCTGGTAATAGTGGATGACTATTCACGATTCACTTGGGTCTACTTTCTTACAAGTAAGTCAGAGACTTTCTCTCTCTTTTCAAAATTTGCTAAAAAGGTGCAGAATGAGAAAGGTCACACTATTACAAGCATTCGTACAGACCATGGAGGTGAGTTTGAAAATCAAGACTTTGCTAACTTATGTGATGAATTTGGTTTTCAACACAAAGTCTCTTCTCCATATACACCAGAACATAATGGGGTTGTGGAAAGGAATAATAGATCTTTACAAGAAATGGCAAGAACACTTTTAATTGGAAATCAAGTTTCTTCAAGGTTTTGGGCAGAAGCTGTTTCAACTGCTTGCTATATTATAAACCGAGTGTTTTTAAGACCAATTCTTGAGAAAACTCCTTATGAAATTTTTAAAGGAAAGAAACCAATAGTTTCTTATTTTCAAATATTTGGTTGCAAATGTTTTATTCTAAAGAATGCAAATGATCGTGTTGGTAAGTTTGAAGAAAAATCAGATGAATGATTCTTTCTTGGTTACTCAACTACAAGCAAAGCTTTTAGAGTATTCAACAAAAAGACTCAGACTGTGGAAGAATCAATGAATGTCAAATTTCAAGACTCTCCACAAGTTCAGCAGATTCAGACTGAAGATTCAGAATCTGCTCCAGACACTGCTAGATCTAACTCCACTGAAGCAGTTACTAATTTGGATTCAGTACAACAAGCTACTGATGAAGAATCTACTCAAGAGGAAGATCAACAATCTATCAGACTGACTAGTAACTGGAAGCACAAGTCTAGTCATCCTGAAGAACTCATTATTGGGAACATTAATGAGGGAATTCGAACAAGATCCAAAAGGCGAGAAGAGTCTAGTGCTGTTGCTCTTATTTCTGAAATAGAACCCAAAAATATTGAAGAAGCTTTAGCTGATGAAAGCTGGATTGAAGCAATGCAAGAAGAGCTCAGACAATTTAGTATTAATGACGTATGGGAATTAACTCCCAAACCAAAAGGTAAATCAATTATTGGAGCTAAATGGGTTTTCAGGAACAAAGTTGATGAAAAAGGCAAAGTAACGAGAAACAAAGCAAGACTCGTAGCTAAAGGATACACGCAAGAAGAAGGGATAGACTATGATGAGACTTACGCCCCAGTAGCAAGGTTAGAGGCAATCCGATTACTACTTGCTTTTGCTTGCTATAAGAATTTCAGGTTGTTTCAAATGGATGTCAAAAGCACATTCCTGACTGGATTTATTCAAGAAGAAGTCTACGTAGAACAACCTCCTGGTTTTGAAGATTCAAAGAAACCAGACTCTGTATTCAGACTGAAGAAAGCTTTATATGGACTGAAACAAGCTCCTCGAGCTTGGTATGAAAGGCTAAGTAATTTCTTAATTCATAGTGGCTTTTCTAAAGGAAAGGTAGACACTACTTTGTTCATTAAAAATGAAGGTAAAAGCTTTCTACTTGTTCAGATTTATGTTGATGACATCATATTCGGATCATCTAATGAGACTTTGTGCAAGAAATTTTCTAAGTCTATGCAGGATGAATTCGAGATGAGCATGATGGGTGAACTATCCTTTTTCCTTGGTCTTCAAGTCAAACAACTAAAGGAGGGAATATTCATTCATCAAGAGAAATATGCAAAAAAACTTGTTAAAAAGTTCGGTCTGGAAAATTGCAAAAAGACTGACATACCAATGTCAAGTTCCTTGAAGATAAACAAAGATGAAGCAGGGAAGAAAATTGACCAAAAGTTATACAGGAGTATCATTGGTTCACTTCTTTATCTTACTGCATCCAGACCTGACATATTATTTAGTGTTTGCATATGTGCTAGGTTTCAATCTGATCCTAGAGAATCTCACTTAAGTGCTGTTAAACGTATTATTAAATATGTTGCTACTACTGGTAAGATTGGTCTTTGGTATCCTAAAGAATGAGACTTTACACTTCTTGGCTATTCAGACGCAGATCTTGCAGGGTGTAGAGTTGAAAGAAAAAGCACTTCAGGTACTTGTCAATTGCTTGGAAACAGGGCAGTATCTTGGTTTTCAAGGAAAAAAAGTATTGTGGCTCTTTCAACGGCTGAAGCAGAATACGTAGCCCTTGGAAGTTGCTGTTCTCAAATATTGTGGATAAAACAACAACTTCAAGACTTTGGCATTGAAGACTCTTGCACAGAAATAAGATGTGACAACACCAGTGCAATCAATCTTACAAAGAATCCTATCCTACATTCAAGAGCAAAACATATTGAGATTTGACATCACTTTATAAGAGATCATGTTCAGAACAAAGAGGTCTTGATACAGTTCATAGACTCAGAGAATCAACTAGCAGACATCTTCACAAAGCCACTTGAGAAAAGCTTGTTTGAGTCTATTCGCTCAAGACTCAATATTTTATCTCTTGAAGAATGCTGAAGCTCAGACTCAGTAACTAAAGTCTGACAGAGCATCAGGCTCAAAGGTTAAAGACTGAGAATACGAATTGACACGACAGTAAGTTCATTTACTTAAACTGTCTTATTGATAAGGTAAGATTATCTGTCTATTTGAAGGTGGTTATATTTAAAGAGAGTGGTTATCGATTTATTAAGGCAGTTATTTTTCAAAAATGAAATTTTAAGATTTCCAAAATATACGACGCTTGGTTTATCCCCCGTACCTGTTATCTTTTATACACCCCTTCTCCTTCGTTTTCACTTTACCCAAAAACCCTAGATCAAAAGCTTTTCACTGCTCTGTATTTTTCTCTCCAAAACTTATTCGTATCAAAATTCTCAACTTTCTTGCGACACAAGTGAGAAAGCTTCTCCAAAGAAAGCACAATGTCGTATCAAAGGAAGTCATCCAGAATAGCAAACAGGGGACCACAGGGATCTGGTGAGGGGCCTACGCACTTTGATCTCATTGAAGAAAGTGACTTTCCTACTGAGCAAACTCCTCAACGATCTCAACAGCGGTCATCCCCAACTACACCGCAAGGACATGGCCCTAAAGATGCAAAAATGGTTTATGAAGATATCGAACCAGTAAGAACTCTTAAGCCTGCCTTTGTTTACAAGCTTTACTCTGTATTAAAGGAAGGTGGTTCTGCTATGACTTTCGTGGATGAGTTTCTGAAAGAGAAGGGTTATAGAAACGAGACGCACTTTCTTACTGTCATGGAAAGGTCTGGAGTTGTGCCTGAGGGAACGGCTGCAAAAGCATTTGCAAATTTCCCTAGTGACCCTAGGTTTGGTAGTATGAATCAGCCTGAGGGAAAGGATGATGATGAAAAGATGTTCATACACTTTAAACCATGGATGGGTGTGGCTGCAAACCTTCGAGGGAAGAATGATGAACTGTTCTGCTCAGACGGACACAGAAATAAGTATGAAAAATTGTTGAAACGTGGGGTGATGAACCCACGGACTGTGGATTTCGATTTTCTGGACTTATTGAGCATAAATCTGCGAGAGAAATTTGAAATACTCCAACTTTATCAGTTCTGCACAGACTGTGACACGGCACATTCTGAATTAACGGCGTATTTTTACTCCAATCTCAGTTTCATTGATGCAAACAGCTTTACTTTCAGCGTGAGGGATAAAGAGTATGTCGTTGATAAGGACATTTTGGCTGATGTGCTTGGTGTGGAAAGAGGGGCTTTCCAATCAATCAGTGTGTCTGTAAGCCATGCTACTCTTGAACTAGCAAGGGACAGAATTGCAGAAGGGCGACTCTCCTACTCCAGAATGAATGCAACAAATACTTTGCTGCACAAGATTATGATCAACTGTCTGAGACCCAAATCGACATCCAAGACAGATGTATCAATTTCTGAAGCTAAGTTGATGTTTGCCATCAAGACTGGTCTAAACTTCTCTTTGCCGCATACCATCATATTTCACATGTATAGATGCATGGCAAAGGACAAAGGAAAACTTCCTTATGCTGCTCTCATTACTCGTCTCTTCAGACATCTAAACATTCAACCTCCTCATATTCTCACAGTGAAGACTATTGATAAAATGGTCATCGGGCTGAGGATGATTACCAAGATGCATCTGAAAGAGCTTTGCAAGAAGCTGGAGCAATTCAAGGAAAAGACTCCTATCAAGCTCAGACTAGACTCATCAGCGGCCAAAAGGAAAGGGAAAGAACCTGTGGTTAGTTCTACCAAGAAGAGAAGGGCAATCATCCTGGAAGATGAAGATGATGAGGATGCTATACCTATCTCTACTCTCATTTCTCAATTTGCTGCATCTATTCCAACTGTTCCAGAACATCAAGTTGCAGAGAAAGAAAAAGAGGAAGAGAAAGAAGAAGAGAAAGAGGAAGAGAAAGAAGAAGAGAAGACAGAGGAAGAAAGAGAGGAAGAGGAAGAAGGAAAAGAAGAACAAGCAGATGAACCAGAATGAACAGATTCTCCAGCAGAAAAGGAGGATCTACAACAGCTTGTCACTGAGGAAACTCCTCAGAAATAAGAGTTCTTTTCTCCTCCAGAAGACATGGAAACAGGGGGAGATAAAGAAAGAGAACACACACCTCTTCTTCTGACTTTTAGAGAAGAGGATGCACAAACAGGTGTTAGTCGATCACCTCCTGATGCTGAAGATATTCATGCTGCACAGTTTCCTGAAGGAGAGGCATCATCTCCACACACTGAACTTCCTGCTGACATTCATACTAGCTTGACTCCACCATCAGACCGAGCTGAAACAAGCACTCAGACTGACAACTCTGGAGATTTTCAAAGGCTGCTTGAGATCATCTTGGAACTTAAAGGTCAAATTTATGCCATGGGATATGAATTTCAGACTTTGCAGAATGAAAATCATGCAATGTTCATCACTTTGCATGATCAGCTTAAAGATGTTCAGCGTCAGATTCAGGATACTGCAAAGGGCACTACTCTCACCCAAGTACAGGAAGATTTGAGGAAGTTGGAAGACACTGTCAAGTCTATGGAGGACTTTCAACTTGTTCGCATTCCTCGAGCTCCTTGATTTTTTAATGCTGACAAAAAGGGGGAGAAAACTTTGAAGATTTTTGAAGATTTTCTGTTCTCAAAACCAAACCAAACCAAACCTTATCTTTTTATATTTTTGTTGCTATCTTGACTTTGACTTGAGTTTTTAAACGTGTGCAGTTTTTGAATGTGTGCTCACTATGGCAATACTTTAAGCTTCGTAAATTAGATAGTACTGTCTATTTATGACTAATGAGGTTTCGGTGAATGCAGATCTGTGTTTAGGGAAAGTCTGTGTACAGGATAACTTCTACTATCTTATTTAATCTTTTATGATGCTTGCTCAAAAGTTGTATTGCAGGGCGATAATATTCAAATCTGCAGGAAAGTTTTGTCACCATCAAAAAGGGGGAGATTGTTGGATGAAATCTCTTAAAGTATTTTGAAGTTGACAAAACATTTTTATCAGTCTAGTCTGAGGACTTACAGACTCTATTGACAAAGTCTGAAGATCAAAGTTTGAATATCAAAGTCTGAAGCTAGCAAGACTCAAGACTTATATTTCAAAGTCTACTCACATGGACAGTTTCCAGAACGACGTTTATTCTGATCTTATATAATCTTTATTCTAACGACTAGTGGATATCTTTCTACTGGATTCAGCACTAAACGATCTTACTTTCATATGGAATATGTTTAGATTCTCTAAAGATTTCGCAACTTATATATGGAAGGATCTACTTATGGAAACCGAGATCCTGATTGTATGGGCGAGCAGGATTGATGGGCTATCAACACTTACCTTAAAGAGCTCGAGATCTCTCTAATTGATTCTGTCCAACGGGTTGATTGGAAGAACTTCTTTGGAATGTGCCAATGGTATTGAAGGCATGAAGAAGTATATAAGAGAGATGCTCTAGTTGTTGAAGGGTGCGGATAGAAGAATTCCAAAGTCTGAATCTCCTTTTCTATTTTGCGATATCATTCTTTGAGCGTTACATGTAATCAAAAGAGAGATCATATTGTAGTGAGACCTTGAGGAAGTGTAGTAGAGTAATCTACATTGTGGACTCAAGAGCGTGAGACTGTAATCACTATTATTGATTCTTAGTGAAATCCAGCCAGAAGGGTTGTCCGTGCGGGAGAGTGGACGTAGGCTTGATCTAAGCCGAACCACTATAAATCTGGAGTTTTGATTCTCTATCCCTAATCCTTTATATTGTCAACTGTTTTCATTTGCTGCAATTGTTGGTTTTAAGTTACTTATATCTTATTCGGTTTAATTTATTAAAATCGCTTTAAACACCTATTCACCCCCCTCTAGGTGCTAATTCTAGTCCTAACACAGAGAACCCTCTTCAAAGCCTACTTCAAATATTTATATTAATACTTCTTGCATTTCGACTACAAACCCCAATCCAAACAGGTTATAAGTAACTAAATCCTACATATGCACCAAAAAACTTCCTTCAAACCAAACTAGAGGCAGATGGTTGCCCAAGTGGCTGTTATGCTAATACGTATAAAGATCTTCCAGTTATGTTTGGGAGAAAAGAGTATCGCTTCAAGTCATTGGTTAATCTATTTGGGACAAGGAAAGGAAAAAATCTAAAGATTAATCTATATCAGTTTCCAAAGGCTTCTGTTACAATGCTAATTCTTAAAATGGTGAACTTTATAGAGAATGACCAGAAGCCAAACAGATGCTACTTTTAACATACATTCACAAATATCATGTTGCTCATAAAAGATGGTGCAGTTATTCATGATATTTTCCAGTTACACTTATCTTAAGATGTACTATTTGCTACCATACGTACAACCCATCCTGACATTTGAGTTGCACGTCTAGCAATAACAGAAAAAAAAAATCAATCTTTATTAATGTGTTTAATTCAAAAGGCACTTTTAAATATAGTTTGCTAAACCACTTTTAGGTGTTCTTAAAGATATGATATGAAGGTCTACCCTTACAGCTTATCACCTATGTGCAGCTTTCCGATTTCCTCAATTTGATGGGAATGCAAGAGATGCAACCATATATCTTACAACACTTAGCAACACCAAAGTAATTGCCATTTTCTAAAATAAAAATACCAATAAAAAAACCTAAAAGATGTCCATCACCTACACACCATAAAAATGATATCACAAAAGAAAATGATTATTATAGAGTTCCAGTGAGTTGGCTAACATTCCCTAATAGCAAGTTATGTCCATTTAAATAGCAACAAAGCATTGTGGAAACCATTTAGAAGGTTCCGCTAGGGGAATTCCCAGAAGATTTCTCATAACTCTTAAGTTATTTTGTTTTTTTATTGGTATTACCTGCTCCATCTCAACTTTGATGTCTGGAACAGAGAGCTGCACAGAGACAAGCTATATGGACCCTTCTCAAAGCATTACCTGCTCAACGGAAGAAGCTTGAGAAATAGACTTTGAATTTAGTATTTTGGATCAATAGAAAGTAGAATGCATTCGGTTTCTTGAACAATAAAAGAATGATTATGAGATAATACCTTTTCTTTGACATGAAAAGAATGAATTCTAGAGCGTAAAGATGACTTTATACTAGGTGGCAAACTCTGATACAAAGAATCTCTCAGACCGGACGGCATAGAGCTGGATCAAGCTACCTAATTGGATCAAAATATGCTCTGTAAATAGACTTGATATGCGATCTACACTTATCATAGTTCATTTGATACTTTCAAAGAATCGTGCATCTTTCTCAGCCAATACTCCAGATCAACACAGTTTAAGGCAAACCTAGCAATTTTATGAACTTTTTTTTTTCCAAAGACAAGAGATTATAGAGCTTGGAAGACCTGCTCCATTTGTCACGCCCCGAACCCCGAGACACGTGAACATCCCACCATGGTCATACAAATGCGACATTCCCAGGTAGTGTCGCCGACCCAATTAATTCATTATGCGCATGCGGAACGTGTTAATTAACCCCTGACAAAAACTTACGAGATAGGAAAGCAAGAAATAATTACAATCATAAACAAACATACTTCCATAAAATTATAACCTCCCAAGGTTACATATATACCAAAAAGGGGCAAGTTCACAAAAAGGGATCAGTCCACCAAAAAGAATAAACGGTCCTAGGACTACTAGTCAGACACGCTTCACGATCCCACTTCAGTCTGGACAGTCTCCAGAAGCGGTGATTCCTCCATCTACGGTCCTGAAAAATTTTGGTCCACAACGGCGTGAGACATCGTCTCAGCAAGTTCAACCCCTAAACCCATATTAGAAAGCAAATACACCAAGGGTGGACTAGCCCCTCACACAGACAACTTATCTGGTCTCAATTCCTCCCTGCAGGTTAGCACAATTTATATCACACAATCTCAGGTAATGATAAGAATTTAAATAATTGGAACGGCATCACTTTCAAACAAATCAAAGTCGCACTTAGCACACATTCCAATTATTCACTGCCACACAAGGGCATAGCCTACTCGCAATTCAGCTATCTACTAACACTCATGTCAGGCATCGCCTCCCCCCATGGAGCGCGGCTTCGTCACTACGTCGACGGCATTCCCGAAGGAGCATGGGTCCAGTTGGCCTAGCCTCTACTACGACCCGAGCCACGTCACTCACTGACGGCAATTCACGAGGAGAATAGGTCCAGTTGGCCTAGCCACTACTGCGACCGAGTCAATCAACCAGCACACGACAAATCATTATTGACTTCCGGACACTCCGCATTTCAATCACATACTCCAATTTCAATAGTAAACCTTAACAATCAAATTTCTGTATCAAAATCCAACACTTAGATTTTTATGGCTAAAAGCCCTATTTATCACAATCAACAATCAATTTGCCACATTCATTCATCAAATTCAAATTCTAAATGCACAGCATCGATCAGCACAAAATTCTAAGCAATTGAGGCCAAAAATAATTTTTCGAGTTTTTTTTTTAAATTAGTAATAATAGCCGACACTCAATTTTGCCACTTCCGTTCATCAAATTCAAATTCTAAGAGCACAGCGATGATCGGCCCGAAATTCTAAGCAATTGAGGTCAAAAATAATTTTTCGAGTTTATTTATTTATTTATTTAAAATAATAATATTTTAATGAATTTCGGAAAATGGATGGCTCCGTGAACCGGCTTGTCGAGTTAGGGAGAGAACTCAGGGGTCGGGTTATGGACGAGAGTGTGAAGGTTTTAATGAAAGTACCAGCTCGGGCAATCCACAAATCATAAAACAGGTTTAGACTTTGATTTTGGGTTAACTATTAATGAGATATTAATGTATTGGTTAGTGCCCGTTTAGTATTACATTACTTGATGTTATGCTTTTCGGTTTTAATAACCGATTATGCTGTTCCAATACCCAAACATAAGGGCACAAATATAAAAGTAATGAAGTCAATGATCATAATAATAAATTCATAAAAAGTACAGCAAATGTCGAAAGGAAACAACGTAAGCCATGACCTGCGGATACGTCCCTTGTTCGGTCATCATTTACGCTACCATTCTGACACATAAAGAAAACATTAATTTATAGCTCTTACTTAAATGAGGAGTTGCACAGCCTTTACAAAATGAGAGTTCCCTGTTGAAGCATATACTGGGAGGGTGGGTGTAGGATGGATGATTTGAACCTATGAATTCGTCGATTATGAGTTGGGCGCTTTAACCATTCAGCCATGTGGCCATGACATTTATAACACGACCCAAATAAGCTTTACTCACCGGTATTTTGATTTCTTTTTAATCCATTTGAAAAACACTTCAACAAGGAGAAGCCTGAGTTGAGCACAGTTCCGTCCAGGAGGAAGTTAGAAGTGGAGCATGATTTGTAGACTCTTGAGTTGGGAAGATTCAGAAGCTTGAAATGATACACGACTTGCCTTTGGTGCAGAGCTATACAGAGTGATAGGGCATTCGTCCGCACAAAAAGAGAGAAGGAAAAGCAATCTTCTTCTTTCACTTAGAGCAACAATTGAGATTCCAAATTCTCGTGATATTCAAGAAAAAATAGCAATATATTTGCTATTGAGTACGATATCTCCTTCGTGTTATTGTAAACAAAGGCTATACAATGTGTCATAGCATGACCAAGTTGAAATTTCAAAATTTCAGCCCTTTAGGGGCCTTACTAGACCTGTCAAACGAGTGGATTGGGTCGAAAATGATCCTACTCAAATTGATTCATTTCTATGCAATACAAACATTGTGTTCCATATTCGACCGAATGCATACCCAACTCTATTGATATTACTAAAACACTTATATATTTAATCCAATCTAAAAAAATCTATACTCAAAGTAAGGTGAGAGCACAGAATGAACAAGCGCAAAATAGAGTAAAAAGAGAATTATAAAAATGAATTGAGTTTAAGTAAGTTATTATTCTATTTAATATTTATATTATTTTGATTTTGTTAAAAATATATCTTGAGTTTGAGTGCATTGTATAAAAACCAAAATTAAACCATGCGAGTCTGTCTAGGTTAATAAAGTCCAAGCCGGACTTTGTGCTGCTTGCCGAAGGGAAAGAAGAAGCCGAAGAGAGCAGCGGATCCTCACAAGCTGCCATTCGATTTCCTCACGCCTAGCCGCACGCCTAAAGGTTAAGAAGGCGACAGGAGGAAGTTTCTTAATTGAGCATACGTAGATTTAACTCGGCCGCGCATGTCCTTCATTGACTTCCTGCTGCATGAGGAATGGCTGCTTTCATTGACTTTTCTTTACAGCAAATTAGAGAACAGCAGTCCGCTATGTCCATGTAATGCAGAGAGGAACTTGTGCAGAGTGTCCTCTTCTCGTGAGGGCTTTGATTGTTATAATTACAGCCGAATATGATTTAACTAGTTAAATTCTTGTTATTAGAATTTGTGTAATTTCTTGAGTAAGATTTCATTAGGAATTATGGGGGTAAACACTGATCAAGTTGTTGAGTGTAATTGTGGGGATGGGAAACATTAAGTGCGTTCGAGTGATTGTAATCTCTATTGTATTACTTGTTTCTATAGTGAAATTCCATACCGTTCTCTCCATCCACATAGGTATTGATATTTGGACTGATCCACGTAAATATGATGCCCGGCTTCTTTTCCTTCCTTCTGACTATTTTATCAATTTGCTTGTCTATATTCACAATAGGCTTACCATTCTAAACCCACTTATAATCCATTTGCTGAATATAAACAATTTCAACCTATCAAATATAGAGCAAAAAATGGGTTTATAACTCATTTTGACAAGTTTAGGCTTTACCCAGCGAAACCCCTCTCTAGAAATGCAAATGTTATCATTCTTTGCGTATAGGTAATTTATCTTACTTGTGAAAGGAAGAACAGTTGGATGCAAAAGCGTCCACAATGCAGATAAATTATCACCTCTCCAAAGAACCGATAATGGAGATGCCTATGAGAACACATCCCAGAAGACTAGTTGCATCCATTCGACGATTATACGGATGCCTACTCTAACATGGCCTCCATTGTCATTGCGTCCATCGGTGTCGATGGTGGCACCGATCTTCACAAGCAGCAAGCAATAGTTTGTTCTTCTAGTTTTGTTAAGTTCTTTTCTTTCTGATACAATCCAGTTTCTTATTTGGCGCTTTATCTGGACCTGCCCGATTTATCCAATCTGCAGGACGTCCCCAATACCAAATAGGATAATTTTCTTATCGAATCTGTTTTACCTTCTCATATTCTCTTTAATTATACTAGTATTTTAAACGTTTTGATGGCAATATTTTTTGGGAGAATAGTGCCACATATCCTTAACCAACATGACAAATATCCATTTCAATTGCAAAATGTCGGGAAAAGTACCAAAAAAGTTCTAAATCTATTGTATTGGTACCAATTCAGTCATAAACTTTTCAATTGGACAAATTTAGTCCTAAACTTTTTAATATTGGTATCAATTCAGTCCATCCGATAATTTTGGCCGATCGGCATTGACATGTACGTTGGCCGGTGGCCGGACGCTAACGTGGCAAATTTTATGATTTTTTAATGATTTTTTCGAATATTTTTATTAATTTTTTTCTTTTTCCTTTTCTTTTCCAGCGGTGGCCAGCGAGCCTCCGGTGAGGCTCGCCGGCCACTAGGTGAGGGTCGAGCGAGGGTAGCGACTGGAGGTGCTCCCACCTGGCGTGGCAGTGCTGGAGACAAGCGGTGGGGGAAGACGGCGTTCGACAGTGTGAGTCTCGGCGATGGCGGCGGCGGCGACGTGAGACGGAACGGCAGTAGCGACCGGCATCGGGCCAGGGGGACTTCAGGGTGGCCGAGCTTGTGGTTGGTCAACGAGGCGGCAGGCGGCACCACAGCTGGTTGTTGAGGCGGCGAGCTCAGCCCGGTAGGAGTCGTAACCGGTCGATGAGGCTACGATTGGTGGTGTTGTGGCAGCAATAGGCGGCAGCGGTTCGGCCCGGGGATGGCGTTGGGCTGTAGCGACACGACAGAGGTCCAGTAAAGGTGCGGATTTTTACACGATTTTTCCGCGATTCGCCTAGATCTCGCCCTTCTTTTACAGAATTGACCCTCCAGCACCCAGATCTGACCTTCGAGACCTCCTCTCCTTCTTCGGATCCGACCCTCTTCGGCCTCAACTTCTCCCGCTTTGGCCGGCCTCCATTCGGATCACATCGCTCGCCGTAAGGCCAAGGTGAGGCTGGCCTCACCCAGATCTGGGCTAAGCTGCCTTGCCTCCGCCCTGGCGATGGCCGCCATGGCCTCGCTAGCCGCGGGCGAGGCTACCTTCGCTCGGTAAGGCCAGGGTGAGGCTGGCCTCGCCCAGATTCGGGTGAAGCTGCCTCACCGGCGGCCCTGGGAGAGGCCGAGCGAGGGTCGTGACCCTCGCCCGACCCTTGCCGGCGGCAGGCGAGGGCTTTGCGGCCATCGCCGGAAAAGAAAAGGAAAAAGAAAAAAAATTATAAAAAATTTGAAAAAATCATTATAAAAATAAGAAAAATTGCCACGTCAACGTCCGACCACCAACCGACGTCCACGTCAGCGCCGGCCGGTCAAAATTGGCCAGATGGACTAAATTGGTACAAATATTAAAAGGTTTAGGACTAAATTGGTTAAATTGAAAAGTTTAGGACTAAATTGGTACCAATACAATATGTTTAGGACTTTTTTGATACTCGGAACAAAGTGAGAGAGATAATCTCAACTCGAAATCGAGGAAGGTGGAGTGGAAGATAAGAGGGAACTAGCGAGAGAGAGAGAGAGAGAGAGAGAGAGAGAGAGAGAGAGAGCGCTATGCTACATTTTAAAGGAAAATTACCCAATTAATCCTAAACTTGTCGTGTGGATGCTCATTCAATCCTTTTTTTTTTTTTAATTTTACCAATTTAATTTGAATTTTTATGCAAAATTTTAATATAGACATTTTGATTAATTTACATCGGAAATTACTAATGTGGCAATTGTTGTGAGTAATTCTACATGGCATATCACCATTGTATTTTTCAAAAATAGAGGAAATCTAGAGGAAATTGTTTTCTTTTTACTTAATTTTCCTCCTCTTCTTTGAGCAGAATGTATTAACTCGATCGGTGGACAATTAATGCTATATGTTTCAGCTACAGCAAAGCCGGATAATCACAACTCTTCCAGAAGTATGATGACACAATCCTTGGTGATTTCATTTTGTTGACCACTGTAATTGAACATCTTTCATACACGCAACCGCAGAGGAGAAATTTCGAAGGCTTTGGCTTCGATTTGCTCACTGATGGATTTTTTTTCCTTTTGATGGGCCTGAGTTGGCCCGTCATGGGCCCGGCCCGTGAGTTGAGGGCCCATAGAGAAAGTTATAATAGATCAAGTAAAATCTAAGAAGCAATTATTCCAATAGAAGTGAAGTTACGTATTTTTGAGAACAAGAGAATACGCTCTCTTTGTTTTCATCACGTCTTCTCCTACCGCTTTCTCCTGAAGAAAAGAATTCTCCTCTGAAGAACAGTGTTCGGTTTCCTTCTCAAATTGCAACATCAGTGTTTAGTCTGTGGACAAAAGGTACGCTCGATCCTGTGGTGTGCCTTTGATCGGTGATTCATGTTTGTTTGTTCTTGGGCTCGTCTTCCGCATTCGTTTTAAGGGTTCGATTTAGTGTCGAATCCGTTTTAGGGAATCAATAATTCCCAACATTGGTTTCAGAGCCCTAGTTCATGTTTCCCGACCCCCTTTTTATGGATTTTGATTATTTTTCGGCCGAAATTCGAGAAAAATCACTATTGATTGATCGAGGACGGAAAAAACCCAACACCCGCGTACTGTTCGCCCATTTTTGTGTTTTTCTGCAAGTCAAAATTCGTTTTTGATAGTGCAGGGTTGAAGGTCTCGTCGATACGAGAAAAACGAGTCGCGGATCGCTGTCGGAGGCCGCCGGACGCACCGTTGCACGCGCCGATTCGGTCCCTCGTAGAGGCGCGTATCAAACGCGCCGTTTCGCCTAGTCGCGTGCGAAACGGTGCGTCGGATGCGCCATTTCGGCCCAGGCGCGTGCGATGCATGCGCGCGCGAAACGGCGTGTTGGATGGGCCGTTTCAACCCAGGCGTGTGTGACGCACGCGCCAGCTGACGTCATTATGATGTCAGCCGTGCACGCGCGTGGCATGTGCCGGTCGATTCGTCCGACCGGTCCATTCGGTCCGACCCGACCTTCCGTTGACTCCAACCCGTTGACCATTGACTGCGACCGTTGACTAACCGTTGACTTGACCGTTGACTGTTGACAAAAAAAAAAGGATTTTTTTTTCTTTTTTCCCAATTAAGTCTATGTGGATTATATGTAATCCCTTATTTGTTCTGCATTTGTTGCAGGAACAATGCCTTCCCTTCAGTTACGCACGCTTATTCGCGTAATTACCGATAAACAAAAGGAAAGGCTTTTTAGGTTGATAGCTGAGCTGACTGATTATTGATGGGAGAGTGGTGACTTAATTGATCATGTTCTTGAAGTCAACGGGAAAATACAAAAGGTCATATGGAATGGTCATCCCATGCCACAGTTTGAGATGGTGCGATTTTTCATGAACACTCTTCCACCAGAATGGAAAGGAGTGTTGAATTGCATATGGAATGTCAACAAAGCCGCTTTATATAGGAGTACTGTGATGGCTTTTATAGATGATTATTACCCGATTGTTACAAAAGAAAAGATCAAGAAATTGAAGAAAAAATGATCTTTCCCAGTTCACATATTGAAATGGTGTTAGATGTTATGGCTAGTTTTTATTTAGTGTGCTTTTTGGACATCTTATGTAATGTTTTCTACCTGGTTGTTGTTGATGTAGCAACTAATATATAAGTTGTATTATGTGAAAGCATTATTATTCTATTGGATGTCAAATATTATTTGTTTTCTGTTATAGTTGACTGCTGTGGGTAGTTCATAGAAGTTTTATGTAGCTTCATAGAATTCATTTTGCATAAGACAATTATATTAATGATAATTTTAAGTTAGGATTTTTTGGAGGATGATTGGAAACATAGTGACCTTTTGATTCTGAAACCTTACTTGAAATTGTTCATTAATATAATGGGTATGTGCAAAATGGATGCATAAATGATAGGCATTAATTATTCGTGCATATATGTATGATGTGTTCAGATCAATGGCTTCAGCCACAAAGAGCATAGTTGCCGAGCTGAACAAAGGTGAAAAGCTCAATGGCGATAATTATGAAATCTGGCACATTAAAATCCAATATGTGCTGGAAGAGCAAGAGGCACTAGAAGCTCTTAACCTGACTATGGTAGAACCTGAAGAAGAAAACACTGCGCAGCATAAGAGAAATAAGGATGCTTTTGCTGTATGGAAAAGAAAGAACTCCCTTGCTCGCATTACGTTGCTGAGTAGCATGGAAAATGACGTCATGCGAGAATTCAGGCGTTTTAAGAATGCCAATGAAATGTGGGAAGTGTTGGCAGCAATGTTTGGTCATACTTCGGTGATCAGACTGAGACAACTCACTATTAGGTTTGACTCTTATAAGAAGCCTCATGGTCAGACCATGAAGCAACACCTTAGAAAGATGTCAAACATGATAAATGAGTTGAAAGATGCTGGCCATGTCCTGACTGATGAGCAGCAAGTGCAAGCAGTGATTCATTCCTTGCCTTAGAATTGGAAATATATGAAGGTGCACCTGACCCATAATGAGAATATCAAAACCTTTGAGGATGCAATGCGTCATCTTGAGCTGGAAGAGAACCGCCTCTTGGCGGCTAAGCCAGAAGCTGAAATTTATCATGCTGGTTCTAGCTCACATGGAGCTTCGAGCTCCAAGCGCAAACGTCCTAACTGGTTCGATAAAAGAAAAGGCAAGGGAGCAGGTCCTTCAGGGAAGAAGCCAAAGGTTGACCAACATGACAGAGGAAAACATCCTCGAATGAAGAAGCTGACAAGGGTGAAGTGTTACAATTGTAACAAGAATGGTCACTATGCTCGCAATTGTCGTGAGCCAAAGAAGGTATACACCTCTTATGCTTTTCAGAACTTTGCCTATGTGTCAAGTTCTGTATTTTTGACTGAGTCTAATCCTTTGTGGACTGTAGATTCAGGAGCGACATACCATGTAGCGAAGGATAGAGAATCCTTTGTGGAATTTCGATGAATACCAATCGGAACTAAGTGGATCTATGTGGGAAACAACTCTAGAGCTGAAGTAAAAGGAATTGGCACCTGCCAATTGAACATGTGTGGTGGACGCACTTTATTCCTACATGATGTATTGTATGCTCTGGAGATTCGCCGAAATTTAGTGTCTGTTTTATTGTTGGTCAAGCTAGGTTTTAATATGAAATTCCATAATAGAGGTGTGGATTTGTTTTTGGATACAAATTTCTATGGTTGTGGTTATTTTCTGGATGGTTTCATTGTATTAGATATTAACTATGTTAATGCAAATGTTTGTTTTTTCCTTCTCACGTCTCCTAATTAATATGATAATGATGTGAATGTGTGACATGCTAGACTTGGTCATATTGGCCAACAACGTATGAATAGACTAGCCAAAGAGGGCTTGTTGGGCAACATTAAAAAAATCGATTTGCCTATATGTGAGCATTGCCTAGTAGGGAAAACGACAAGGAAACCATTTAGAAAAGGTAAAAGAGCTGAATTTCCTTTGCATTTAATTCATACTGATGTTTGTGGTCCAATGAATGTGAGAGGAAGGCACGTGACTGTTTATTTCATCACATTTATAGATGATTATACTCAATTCGGATATATCTATTTGATTTCTCATAAATCTAAAGCATTGAGTTGTTTCAAAAAGTTTATGAACTTGGCAGAAAATCAATTAGACAAGAAAATAAAAGTATTAAGAACCCTACCTATCACCTTTTGGAGTGATGCGCTATTAATTGCTACCTATATACTTAACCGGGTGCCTTCTAAATCAATTACTTCCACTCCATATGAGTTATGGACAGGTAGAAAATCGGACTTAAGTTTTCTTAAGCCATGGGGTTGTGCTGCCTATACTCATGAGTCCTCTCACGAGTTTGGGAAATTAGGTCTCAGAAGAAAGAAGAGTATTTTCATAAGATACTCTGAACACTCGAAAGGATATGTGTTCATAGGTGAGCAGGAAAGTGGAAGTATAACTGAATTCGAATCACGTGACGTCACATTCTTAGAGAATGAATTTTCTAAGAAGGGCGAAATAGGTGAAGAACACTTGTTAATTGAAACCTTGGATCAAGATAATGAACATAGTGGAGTTCATCCAAGTGGGAGTAACATGAGAAGTAATGAATTTGATTCAACTCACTCTCAATTACAACCACATGATGAGATGATATCGTCATTATTTAATCCGAGTGGGAGCATGATGGGGAATGATGTACAAAGTGCACAATCTCCCATACGGCGAACAAGTCGCAAAAGTATTCCCCGTTGACGTTTTGACATTGAAGGGGAAACTTTTATGGTTGCTCCACAAGATGAAGATGAGCCAATAAATCTTAATGAGGCTCTAAATTGCTCTAGTAAGGAAAAATGGATGCATGCAATGGAAGTGGAGATGGAGTCAATGAAGTCAAACCAAGTTTGGAAACTGGTTGACCTTCCAAAAGGACGCAAAGCTATTGGGAACAAGTGGGTTCTCAAAATAAAGCGTAAAGCTGATGGCTCGATAGAAAGGCATAAGGCTCGCCTTGTGGCGAAGGGGTATAATTAATGGAAAGGAATTGATTATGAATAAACATTTTCTCCTGTGGTGAGATTTACCTCGATTCGCATTATTCTGGCAATAGTGACTAGTATGGATCTTAAGTTACATCAAATGGATGTAAAAACTGCTTTCCTCAATGGAGAATTAGAGGAAGAAATATATATATGGAACAACCTGCTGGTTTCATTATGGAATGCCAAGAAGGAAAAGTATGTCGACTTTTGAGATCGATATATGGCCTAAAACAGTCGTCAAGGCAATGGTATATACGTTTTCATAATGCCATAATGGCATATGATTTTACAATGATAGATGATGATCATTGTGTATATATCAAAAGATCTAAAGATCAATTTGTGATCATATCATTATATGTTGATGATATACTAATTGCTGGAAGCAATATGGAGTTTGTTAATACTGTTAAGAGTTGGTTATCTTCCAATTTTGAGATGAAAGATATGGGTGAGGCTGCATACATCCTTGGAGTTAAGATTTCAAGAGATCGTTCGAAGAGATTATTATCTCTTTCGCAAGAAACATACATAAATAAGATTCTTGAACTATTTCGTATGCAAGATTGTAAACCCATTGATACTCCTATTGCAAAAGGTGAAGGATTGAGCCATAGACTGTGTCCAAGGACTCTACAAGAGAAGGAACAAATGAAACATGTTCCTTATGTTAGTGCTGTTGGGAGCTTGATGTACGCTATGATGTGTACAAGACCCGACATATGTTTTGCAGTTGGAATTGTGAGTAGATACCAATCCAATCCAGGTCAAGCACATTGGAAGGCCGTTAAAAGAATACTGAGGTATCTGAAGGGAACTGCTGATTACAAGCTGAATTACCAACAAAAAAATATGCAACTTGAAGGCTATTCGGATGCTGATTGGGGAGGAGATTTAGATGAAAGGAAATCTACCTCTGGATTTGCTTTCTTACTGAATAATGGTGCAATATCATGGAGCAGTAAGAAACAAACGTGTATAGCCTTGTCCACAATGGAAGCTGAGTTTGTGGCATTATCAGCAGCAGTATAAGAAGGAGTTTGGCTTAAGAGATTTTTGGATCATTTAGGTGTTATTGGGTATGCTGCAAATCCTTTTTTGGTTAACTGCGATAGTCAAGCAGCTATAGCGTACACCAAAGATCCAAAATATCATGGCAAGACTAAACATATAGATACCAAGTATAATTTTGTCAAGAATATGGTTGCACGAAAAGATGTGAACTTACAGTACATATTTACGCATAGAATGGTAGCAGATCCTATGACAAAGCCAATACCTAGAGATGTGTTTTGTGGTCATGTAAAATCTCTAGGACTATGTAGAGGCTGATGTACTGAATATTGTAATTTCCCTGAAGTGTTCACATTTAATGAATTTGCGTTTTTTCATTATTAATGCCTGTGAATTTTTTGTTTGATGTTTATGTATCTTAATGCTCAGTGCATTATAATAAGTTGATAAAGTATGTCGGACAGATAAAAGATTAGCTCACTCACACGGGTAATTGCCTTTATTTACTGTGTGATAAATAGAGATAAGACGGTTTTTAAGCTTATTATCTAGGTGATAATCGAGAGCTCGTAGCTTAAATTATATATGTTGCCTTAACTGAGTGTTAAGATGAGGACATAATATTTACTATGTCCGAAAGTAGAATAACCCACATATTTTACTTTATCTGTCTATGATGCCAGATGTGAGTTTTGATGAATTCTGTGAACGAGTAGATATGTGAACTCAAGTTATACATTATGTATGTCTGAACTATCATCTATACGGTATTGATGGTGTAGACATACGCTCCATGGGAAATGAGTTAATACTGTAATACGTATTTCATATTACGTATGCATGAGACGAACAATAAGAGTGGCAAACCACCCACCGTGGTGGCGTTGCTGGCTTCGGGCCTTCTCCCCCTCACGAAGGGGAGGGGTTCGAATCCCCAGTGCGTCATTTGGTGATTTACCCGGTGGCACGTGCGTGGTGGTCGTGCGTGTCGCCCCCAGGGTTTACCCGCCGACTGCCGGCTGTACGGGGTTCCCTGGGTACCAAAAAAAAAAAAAAAACAATAAGAGTGGCAAAAGTTTGATCTCAACTTTTATGCCGTATGAGACTCTTGAGGAAAAGAGTTCGTCAATTTAAGTGCCCTCATGACTCTTACTTATTCTCAAGATTTATGTTCAGTGATTGCTATCTTAAGATGTTGCCAATGATCATGAATTGATTCGATCTAATGGGACATTTCTAGAAGAGCAAGTTGAACTGAAATTGAGAGTTTGAAGGAAAAAGGAAGATCGAATTTGGAGAATCACATTGTAGTTTTGTATTTACTGGTTAATCAATTATGAATGTCTTTAGGATAATCACAATTGTGAATACAATATATATATATATATCATTGTTTAAAAGAGATCAAGATAGATATAAATGTGATCGATCGATCTAGGGTACTGCATACTAAATTTACTCGGAATGTGATGCCCATAATGAGCTGCTATATATTCCTAATAGATGTATGGCAACGAGCTTTCAAAGTATGCTGGTCGCACGGACTATTCACCAGAATGAATGTTGCAATGAAGAAAAGAGGATTCTGTTTGGCCCACCATGTCAAGTGGTAGTTGATGGATTTTCAATTGATGGGCCTAAGTAGGGCCCGTCCGCCCATGTTGGTTTTGGCTCACCATGTGCGAGTGGGAGATGATGGATTTTTTCCCTTTGATGGGCCTGAGTTGGCCCGTCATGGGCCCGGCCTGTGAGTTGAGGGCCCATGGAGAAAGTTATAATAGATAAAGGAAAATCTAAGAAGCAATTATTCCAATAGAAGTGAAGTTACATATTTTTGAGAACAAGAGAATACGTTCTCTTTGTTTTCATCACGTCTTCTCCTATCGCTTTCTCCCGAAGAAAAGAATTCTCCTCTGAAGAACAATGTTTGGTTTCCTTCTCAAATTGCAACATCAGGGTTTAGTCTGTGGACAAAAGGTACGCTCGATCCCGTGGTGTGCCTTTGATCGGTGATTCATGTTTGTTTGTTCTTGGGCTTGTCTTCCGCATTCGTTTTAGGGGTTCGATTTAGTGTCGAATCCGTTTTAGGGAATCAGTAATTCCCAATACTCACAAACCTCTAAATTCTTTGATCTCCCTCTTGTCGATGTACCTGCTAGATTCCCACGAGATGATAGAGAAGTTGATATTAGTAGTGCAACCTGTTAAGGAGTAGTGTCTATCAGTAAACATCGTGATGCATTTCCTAACAACTTTTCTTTTTCGAACAAAGATATGGGTAACAGCTGACGAAATCTCGACAGGACTGTTATTACAACATTTGATTCTTACAATTACTTCTCCAACGCTCACACGACAACAAAAGCTTCCAAAGTGGACAAACACAAGCGAAATACAGCTCGATCAATTTATTACCGAAACTCCATATAAAGGAGTATACGTAGACCCTAAATTCATCAATAATTAATTAATCCTCCTACAGTTCTTCCTGATCTCGCCGTTGGATCCGGTAAGGGGCTTGATGTCGCCCATATTGATCATGGAGGCCACAAAGTCTTTGAAGAAAGTCTCTTGGCTTTGGGCGTAAGTCCTGATGAGCGAGTCGGTGGACCCGCCGTTGAAGAGCTGTTGGTCAGAGTGGAGGAGGCCTCTTTTCCTCATGAGGTTGATGTAATAGGTGTTGTCGAATGATGTCGCGCTCTGGAAGTCGAGCCCGTCCAGGTTGTTGTCGCCGACGCCGGTGACGCTCGGGCAGTTGCTCTTCATCGCTTGGGCAAATGAGCTGTCGATGTTGCTCTCGTTGTAGATTCTGGCCCGAAAGTTTGTGCATCTTGCTTGCCCAATTGTGTGTGCTCCTGAATATTTAAGAGTAGGACGGCATACAAATAAGTATTTATGAATACTATATAGACTCGATCTATGGGTGATAAGATGGACAAAACCCAATTAAAATGCAGAAATTACATGAAAAGTTTAGTTTTTTAGGGGGAACCGGTGTGGATCTCATAGATTCTTGATGTGTGATAGACTTGATCTAATATATGCAGTCTCTATAGTACTTGCTCGTAAAAAATCATATCTTCAAAGATTTTTGCAAATAAAGAAATGCTGTAATTTTGTATGAACCGATTTTTTCAATTTTATGAGGATTTTGTGTACTTATCAAGAGAGAGAGAGAGAGAGAGAGAGAGAGAGTTCACCGTATAGAGCGACGAGGTCCTTTTCAGAAAGGCCGTGATTCTGGAAGCCGGAAATGAGAGCATTGAGGTTATTAGTTGGAGGAGGAATGCTATTGTTAGCTGCTGCCTGGCTTGCAGTCCTTGCATCTCTCCTTCCCAGCTTCACATCCCACCCTGGCCCTCCCAGCTGCCCAATTCATCCTCAACAAATTATTACTCACGCAAAATAATCAGAAGCTTTCATCTCTACTATTCTATTGCTAGTCGAGTTCCACTGACTTACTATCTCAACGGCATCTCGGGCGATAATAGCCAACAAATCAGCACAGGAGACGACGCCGGGGCACACATTCTCCACTGCGGCCCTAATCTTGTCCACCACTTCGAACCCTCGCAAGGAATTTTTGTTAGGGGCCGCGTTTTTCTCTCCAGTGAAAGTAGGTGTGTCGTCCAAGAGGTTCGATCCATCGCAACCCTGATAAATAAACCATGAATATAAAAAATGCAATGACTTTGATTTGTTGTTTAGTGAACCAAACTCTTTCTTAGCTATGAGCATCGACGAATTTTTCAAATGATATATTACAATCCCCGGCCAATAAAACTATGCTTTTAAATTTAGCAAATGGGAACTTGACTTCAGCGCAGTATCTTTCTTCATGATGGCTTACAAGGTCAAAGTGCTTTCTTTTGTTTTTGCATGGGATTCGTACCTTTCAAATGACATACTAAGTCAAGCATTTCTTTTTACGTATTTGCATTGGACCACGGACAAGACAAACCGACACCCTACTTTTGTTTTATTTATTCTTCTCTGACTATATCGAACTCCCGCTATAGATGAGGACAAGAAGGATTCAGCCAATTACTAGACGATGAAGAAATGGAGAGAGTGTTGTCTAGGCTTGACCAATGCAATAAATTACACCTCTGTTGACGAATCAATGGACCACAAAATTCGTAGGACACATATACAAATGGCGAAAGAAACATGTATGAATAGGTCTTAAATAGCGGCAATGAATGTTGAGAAGTTAAAGTGGATGAGAAAGAGAAGCTACATTGACAAAGCAATCGTGGAAGAACAAGCGGAGGAGCGAGGCACCCATGCGGGCCTCCTTGGCGATCTCTGCCTGCACGATTGACTTCACCGTCGGGCAGAGTAGGGGACAAGTTTCGGCATAGTAGTAAATCGAAAGTTGGGCACTCGTGCCACCGACAAGGAGCACGACACAAGCCAAAGTCAAAACGACCTTTGAAAACGAAGAAGACGAGGCCATTTTTCTGCACACACTACTAACGAACGGTGGTGTGTCTGATGAAGGAATGACTCGATATGAGCTCGATTATATAGAGAGCGGGTTCTCAAGGTGACAAGCGATTTAGCAGGTGACCTAACACGAAGACTTAAGAAAGTGCATTGCAATTCTACGTTCGGAAAGAGGAAAAAGATGAAATAATCAAGAGATGAAGATATGGAACGAGTCTCTGATGAAGTAGGAGAAACGCGGCTTTCTTTGAAAACTGATGTGGACACTGCCAAAGGACGCGATGATTCTAAGTGGAGTTGGTGAATATTTTGTCAAAGGTCTCCGTGGGTAGTTCTAATCTTTTGTCCAGAAGTGGGGATCCATAAATGAGAGACATCGATGATACTGTCTTGTGGTCTACACATGAAAAGAATTTAATTATTCGTGGGATAGGGAAATCGAATATCACTTCTAACCCTAGTACAGCTTTTGCCAACTCAAATTACTTCAAACTTGACGGCCGTGTACTCATTCTTTGATAACTTCACTTTCTAGAAGGAGATGCCTAATATAGATCAAAGCATAGATAAATAAATTGTTACATAATAATGGTCAATATTGATGAAGGATCCTCTAAGAGTTTTAATCCTTATCAAAATAGTTAGGGGTAATTCTTTTTTTGGCTGAAAGAGTTCATCTCTACTCGCACAATTTTGTGTCAATTCTTTATATTTTTAGGAGGCTTAGCATGCTTTTATATAGTCAAATGACATATATGGTTGGATAGCTCCATGAGTAAAAGCTTCAAATTTTATGCAATTCAAATTTTTCTAAAGATGGTTATGCACAAAATACTAAATGACCATAAGAAAAATCGAGATGTGATTTTTCAGTCATTCTTTGTGTTCATTGAGTCATATGCATCATAGTTTCCTTCTAAAGTCCAGAGTAAATGTTAGGATTTATGTTTTATCTAAGTATAGTTAGTTCTTGTCTTGGAAAAGTTTAAAGGTTGATGTCTTGAAATTTCCATTTGCTCGAAGGTTTGTTTCAAGGTATCTATATAAATTTTTTGAAGTTTTCCTTCACGGTTAGTTCTATCTATATATACTTGTGTAGGTAGGGCCTAGGTTCCAGAGTTGCACCGGCCCAACCTTAGAACCACTCTCCCCTACATGATACTATGGAAACTTATTATGTGTGCACTACGTGCTACAAAAAGAATCACTTCTGAAGTTCCTCACACTGGACAATAACCTCTACCTCACAATATGTCTGCATCGGTATCCCACAAAATGTGAATCGTTAATATATTCAATTACCTATTTCAACGACTGCCCTTGTTTATATAAATGACTAATTATTCGGATTAATGAGATATAGATGTGAGATAAGGACGGGAAAAGGGAAAGAAGGTCTCTTCCCCCTTGTACCGATATGGAGTGTTCCTTGCAGTACTTGTACTACCGGATGGAAGCGTTTGACCTTTTGTAAAGTAACGTTTGTTCACCAGCTTGCATCCATCCACAACGTTCCAACGATCTGAAACCATCTCTTTTCATCTACTATATGCCGGTTCAAAAATGTCTGGTTTGACAGAAACATTTGATCAACGTCATTTATAGGCGATGAACATATTTGACTTCAACTGCATTGCATGCTAACCACACAGGAATTTTGTATTGTGATTGATTCTGTCCATTGTGCATGTATGCCGTAATGAAATAAACTGACCAAGATTTGCTAGAGTTCATCGGCCGACAGGTCTTCACGTTCGTACATATATTCTACACATCAATGCTAGTCAATTTGTTCGATATGCCAGCAAGAAACTTTTCTAGAGTGGTCTGAGAAATTTCTTTGTTTTACTAACCGTGATTGTGAAGAGCAAAAAATGCAGTGATTTGTGGGGGAGTTGTTGAAGCGATCGTGACTTAGTCGTCTCGTCTATCTAATTATGTTGCGTTTGACAGTCAGGATAAAATTCGGAATAGAATATGATTATCATATCCTACATTTGGTGCTTGCTCGGGATATAATAAAGTCGGATATAAAGGGGATATAGGCTGGATAAAATTATCCCATAGGGGAGATGGGATAAAGGTAGATATGATTCATAATGTCCATGATAGGAAAGTTATTTTTCTCGAATAACAAATTTATTAAATTAAAAAAAAATTGAAATTATATTTCAATATAAATAATATTTGAATTCTAATTTAAGAAATTTAAAATGTAAAATAAAAAATTATTTTTTAATTTAATATTATTTTAATTTATATATTCAACTTTAATTCTATCTTATAATAAACATTCAATCTATAAATTATTATATTTATATTTACTATATATATTTTAGGTATGTTAGTACAGTTTACTATTTAATAAAATTTTATTAAAGAATGATGAAAGGGGAACAAAGAAATAATAAAGAAAATAATTTTAAAAAGAGGAAAAATAACATAAAAATAAATTAAGGAATAGTGTCACAAGAGATTTTCACAATCTCCGTTTATGAACTTTAAGGTTTATTTACAATGATATGCCGTTCATATTTAAAAAAAAATGTACATGATATGATATGAATATATCCGACTTTAATATTGCGATTCACCAAACATTGGATAAGATATAGAAAAATCCCAGGAGATCATATCATATCATATCCAGTGCTATCCTGATTAGAAATCCAAATGACCAAACGTAGCCTTATTACTTAAGCGAAGGAGCTTACGCATTTTTATTGCTTTCATTGTCGCGATGTCATCATATGGAGCAGTTGAATATAAAAAGCCCGAGGCCTGTGGAGACAATAGTTCTTATCTATTTAGTATTTGTTTACCTATTGACGGTGTGTCTCTTATTCGATCCGAAAAGGTTGATTTTGTGGATTTAATACTAAGTTTTAATTTCACACTTCAGTTTTCTTCTTCGTATTTCCTCAGCTGAAAAGGATGCTGCATGCTTCTTTGGCAAGCGAAACCTTCACACCATATACTTGACCCTATCAAAGATTGACCAAATCAAAGATTGGAAGTTTGTATCCTGCATTCTTAAGATGGATGTTCTGTTCATACAATTTGGAAGAACACCATGCATGGAATATCATATAGAAGTAAGTTGGTGCAAAAATCGATAATTTGCAAATTATCAAAAATATCTGATAATTTACAAAAGTAATGATATGTTACCAACAACTTACCTAATATATATCGCCAGCCATTTTTTCTATCAACATATTCTTGCACTAATCAACATCTATTTAAATTTACCGGCGTGAAAATAAATCTGCATTTTTTAGAGCAGAACAATCAAATTCCACATATTTAAAATATTTGATGGGCTTTTTCATTATTTGACCGTTGTTGTTATGATGTTTCTATCACTTTCACAGGACACAAGGTAATGATAATGAAGAATTCTGTGAGTTTTCACCACACGAAGGAATCTAGAAACTGGTCCGAAAGGCATATTCTATGTGTCAACCGATAGTTGATGCCTGCATGGACATTAAATTGTGGTGTCCGACTCCCGTTTTGCAAACGGGACATGATCAACGACTCTCGGCTGAGTTTTGAAAAAGCGTCAAAATGTTTAGTTAATGAGTGCCTACAATCGAGCGTTGACTTGGTTCATGTCCTCACATGGAAATTTTATGGTTGGTCTGACATCAATTTGACTTCCTCAAATTTATGTTTTGCATCCATGTCAGGTAACGTTGAGATGTCTCTTTTGTAACGAGTCGCCCTCTTCCTTATTACCATGTCATCCTCTAAAATGTAAGAGAAAGAGTAGTCCGCCTATTAAAGGTTCTTTTGCTCTAAATCAAAATTCAATTTGATGGTAAATGGAACAAATAATCTTATCCCAAGATGGTTAGTTAGGGTCTTATTGACGAACCTTAATAAAGTATGGGGCTGTTGACATGGGATTGTAGGGGACATGATTTGATTTTTGCGTTACAAAAATTAGAGTAACCGACCACCATTGGGGACTCAATTACTTTGAATATTCTTGTTATGATCTAGACCCAAATCAACATATGTCACTTAACAGTTCAATCGAGAAGATTATTCAAAATTAATTACTTGGGATGGACCTTAGATGTAAGCAAGCACAAGCACTCCTTGATTTTCCTTTCATTATAGAAAAATGATAGTTTTATTAGAAATATATATATCTGTTAGGTGAACAAATAATGCATGATCTTCGGCCGGGAAGAACCTTCCGAACCGTCATTTTCTTCTCTTAAATAAACGGTATCATATGCAATAGAAATGCGTTGAAAATTGGAAGGAATATTAGACATATTGAGATTTTCAACGTGAGGTAAACAAGGAAGATTTTGCAACTTTTCTCCATCCTCGGTGACAAAATAATTATTTCCAGACCGTTGTTGCACATTTTCATGTACGATATTAATTCCATATTGAGATTTTCAACGTGAGGTAAATAAGGAAGATTTTGCAACTTTTTTCCATCCCCGATGACAAAATAATTATTTCCAGACCGCTGTCGCACATTTTCATGTACAATATTAATATTTAAGGATTTTATGAAGCATTTTATAAATGGAGTAGCGAGATGAATACCGAAACAAATTTGTATGCTAATGACAAAATCTACATGTTGCCAATTGTCTCACCCAGTACCGGTCGTATATCGACACGGAGATGAGCATTGAGAGGGTACGAAGCTCCCTAAAGAAGTGGCCGGGATCCAAAAGGCTGGCCACAGGGTTCGGTCCAAAGTGGTGCCTTGTTTGATAGATAATGTTGGAACCATTGGGAGAGAAATGTTAACAATTTACTGCTTAAACCCGTCCATGATAGATTTTTTCCTCAAAACTGAACCAACTAAAAATCAAATTTACCCCAGTAACAATTGGTCACAATTCCAGTAATATTAACTCCCAAATCATCCAAGACATCCCCTCCCCTTCTCTCTTAGGATGTGTTTGGTGGTTAGGATAAAATTCAAGATAAATTTATCTTAACCTACGTTTGGTGCTTACTTTAGAGTGCGTTTGTTTCATGAAAAACTCACTTATTGAGGAAAATATTTTGTTGAAAAATACTTTTTTTCAGGAATACGATTAGTTTTCTTTTGTTTGGTCTATATCATTGAAAACGTTCTTTTCTGTTTGAACCTCAATGGAAAATGCTTTCTCTCAGATAAAAAAATCAAAATTTTAAATAAATATATATTTTTTATTTTGTATCCTTTTTTTCCTTCTCTCCCACCTACCTCTCCACCTAACCCACCGTCCCTTCCTCCTGTCCACTACCATCACCGCCATCTTCGACGACCTCACCTCCCTAGTCCCTCTGTAGCAATTTTGTCCACCAAAGCTCAGCCGAGCTCCAAGTACAGGCACAAGTAGGCGAGCCTTGACCATGCCCGAGGCGTAGGCGCACACGTTGCAAACAAGGACGAACCTGAGCTCACACTGGAAGAAGGTGCGGGCGCATCGAACAGAGAAGCAGCAGAGCTCCCCAACGAGGCAAATAATGGCGAAAGGGAACTCGACGCCAATGGTGACGAACCAAAGCTCGCGACAGGCTCAGCCATTCCAAAGGGCAACGATCCTCCAAATGTGACTAACGACAGCGTACCGAAGAGCATCGACACTGAAGTCGCAGGCGTGGAGCCAAATCCATTGGAGAATGAAGGTGCAAAAGATGCTGACGAAGAGGAAGAGGAGGGAGCAAAGCCAACGGGAGCACAGGAGGGGCTAGGGTTGGAGGAGGCGGGGGTGACGAAAGGGAGGGGGCAAAGGAGAAGGAGAGAGGGGAGGAGGAGTTAGGCTACGTTTGGTCATTTGGATTTTTAACCAGGATAGGATTGGATAGAATATGATATGAAATCTTGGGATTTTTCTATATCCTATCCACTGTTTGGTAAATCGCAGTATTAAAATTAATATATTCACATCATATCATATACATTTTTTTAATATAAACGTAGTATCATTGTAAATGAACCTAAAAGTTCATAAATGGAGGTAGTGAAAATCTCTCGTGAAACTATTCCTTAATTTATTTTATTTTTTTTCTTTATTATTTCTTTTTTCCCCTTTCATCATTCTTTAATAAAATTTTATCAAATAGTAAAACGTACTAACATACCTCAAATACAAAAATACCTAAAATATATAATAATATAAATATATAATTTATAGAATGAATATTTATTATAAGATAGAATTAAAGTTGAATATATAAATTACAATAAAAATAAATTAAAAAATAATTCTTAATTCTTAATTCTTAATTTCTTAAAGTATAATTCAAATATTATTTATCTTGAAATATAATTTTAATTTTGTTAATTTAATAAGTTTGTTATTCGAGAAAAATAACTTTCCTATTATGAATAATATAAATCATATCCATTTTTATCCCACCTCTCCCATGGTATAATTTTATCCGGCCTATATCCCCCTTATATCCGACTTTATCCTATGCAAATACCACAATGTAAGATAGAATAAACCATATCATATCACAAAATTTATCCTGACTGCCAAACGCAACCTTAGGGTTTACGGTTTACGTTCACAACAAAGAAAGAAAAGAGAAAATATATATAACAAATTCAAAATTTTTAATTAGAAATTTTTTCTAATAATAAATTTTTCATTAAGCAATGACCTTAAAATATTTTGTAAAAAAAATTTCGGTTCTTTCAAAGGGGAAATCGTTTGTCTAAATTTAAGCTTTGGAAGGAAAACATTTTCCTTTGACTCATTTTCCTAAATGAACCAAAAGCTGAAAAACGAGAAAAACTTTTCCCGGAAATTGCTTTTCCCAAAACAAACACACGCTAAGACTAGATAAAATCGGATATAGGGGGATATAAACCAGATAAAATTATTTCATGGAAAATATATTATAAAGGTGGATTGGATTTCTAATATTCAAAATAGGAAATTTATTTTGCTCAAATAACAAACTTCTTATATTAACAAATTTAAAATTATATTTCAATATAAATAATATTTGAATTCTAATATAAGAAATTCAAAATAAAAAAAATAAAAATATTTTTTTTAGATTTTTTAATTTTAATCTAATTTTTATTTATATATTTGAATTTAATTTTATCTTATAAAATAAATTCGTTATATAAGTATATGTTTATTAAATATTTTAGGTGTATTAGTACAATTTTCTATTTTTAAAAAATTATTAGAGAATGATGGAAGGGAAAGAAAGAAATAAAAAAGAAAGGGGAAAAAAAAAGTAGACAAAAATGTAGCGAGAGATTTTTAGTTTGTAAAATTTGCGGTTCATTTATATTGATATGTCATTTATACTAAACAAGATATATAATATGATGTGAATCCGACTTTATTACTACAATTATGAAACAGTTAACATGATATAACAAAATCTCATGAATTTCATATATTATTTTATCCAATTCTATCTTGGTTAGAAATCCGAACAACCAAACGTAGCCTAAGGATTTTCTCTCCTTTTTAGACGCTAACCCTTTCTCTAAGTTTCTATTCCAAAGGAAGAAAGGCTCTCTTTCCCTCCCTCTCTTTGTCTATCTCCCTATCTCTTCATCTTCAAGACTTCTTCGTTGATTTCATGGATATCGCCGTCAATTTCCTCCACGAAAGTGGAGAGTTTTCTCCTCGTGAGCTTTGAAGATAGAAGTGCAAGTGCTTTGAACGAATCTACTCCCTCCAAATCTACTTGCTTGCTTGCTTTGGTTTTAGGTGCTTGCTCTAGAAAGTCAGGCGCTCCGCAAGTCTCTGAAGCTCCTCTCCCAAGGTGGGCTTATTTGAAAGTGATTTTGTGATCAATCGGTATATGTTTTGCAATTCTTCTATTTTGATATAGAGTTAAATCTAGATTTGGGTCTTTTTCTATTATGATAATATGTAGATTTGGGATTGATAAGGTGTTAATTGTGCTCTTTCAACCTATTGGTCGTGTTGTTATTTCTATACTGTGATGGTGCTAGGGACATCAAACCTAGGCATGTTTTGCCTTTTGGTAAAGCCATAGCTATTAGAAAGGGAAATCTTGGCATGTGCTTATGAATGATGATGATTTGAGTTTCAATGATGGTTGTTGGTTGTGCTTTGATGCTATGGTAAGCAAGACTTTGTAGGGGTACCAAGTTGATTTATTTTTTGGGGTTGGTTTTCTCTTAAAGTTATGTATCTCTTTTATGTGAAATAAAAATTTTCCTTTGGACTAAAAAAAAAAAAAGAACCAAACCAATTAGTACCGTTGAAAATTAAAGATAAAGTAGAACAACAATGCACAAATTTTTACGTGGAAATCTGAATGAGAGGAAAATCATGGGATCACTAAAAAAACTTTCACTAATTATCAAGAATTTATGACTAGTTCCATGCGTACGTGTTCTTATCCATATCCAATTAGAGATTGACACGTAAACGCTGACTTGGAATTTAAAAAAAAAATACGAAAATAAGTTTCTCTTTCTTTCTCCTTCTCCCTTAGTTCAGATCTGGGCCGACCTCTGCTCCTCTCTCACTGTTGCCGTCGGCGGAGTCGCCGTCGCCTTGATTAGGCTGAACCCCACTAGCAAAGTCGTCGGCCATGGACTACATTCAAGCTCTTGTCATCTTCCCCGACACCTATTCCTTTGTATTTTCTTTGGCTGTTTGAGCTCACAATCCATGGCTGTCGAAATTTCAAACTCGCCACCTCTTGCGAGCTATGGACGAGCTAGGCTTGTGGCCATGGATGAGATTAAATCTGGAGGCCTAACTCCACTCTAGATCCACAAGGCAACGTCCACGAGCCGCTGTGACAATGGAGGGGTGGCTCGGCCATGGACAAAGCTGACCATGAGCAGAGGGTGGGCAACTATGGAGGAAGATAGAGCCCACCGCAAGCACGATCGAGGGAAGCTTCTTTCCAATTACAATGGCAGTCCATGAGTTGTCGTTGCCCGCGACAGGAATTCCACATCTGCAACCTAGCTTTCGCTGGCTCGACCATGGATAGGGCTAACCACGAGCCGAGGCTGGTGACAGAGGGGAAGCTTCCTTCCCATTACAATGGCAGTCCAGAAGCCATCTTTGCTTGCAACAGGACTTCCAGATCTACAACAATGGACCCAGTGACAATGGCTGAT
Organism: Eucalyptus pauciflora; assembly: GCA_007663325.1. Lineage (NCBI taxonomy): Eukaryota > Viridiplantae > Streptophyta > Magnoliopsida > Myrtales > Myrtaceae > Eucalyptus > Eucalyptus pauciflora. The sequence goes on along the minus strand of VMYD01000006.1, from coordinate 3,180,529 downwards.
CCATGGCCACGAGTGACAGTAGTCGACTTGTAGATCTGCAACTCCACCTGGTAGTTCTCTACTTGAACTCTGCATTGGCAACTTCGTTGGTGGTGACAGTAGAGGGAGGTGGGGAGGTTGGGCTCAAGGTGGTCCGAGATGGAGGAGAAGAGGAGAAGATGTAGATGAAGGAGAAAAGTGAGGTGGATCGAAATTTTTATTTTATTTAATTAAATCCACATTAGTATATACATGTTAAATTATAATCGATTTAAGGTGAAAAAACGTACTCCACATTAGTGAATTACGCGGCAGTTGCAAACCACTCAATATTTTCTCTAGCAAAAGGCTCTTTACATCAGCAAAACAACAATATATCATCACCACAAAAGTGTATTAACACAAAGAAGTGAGAAAGACTCTAACCATTATCGGGGAATTTGAGAGACAACTTGGAGAAGAATTTTAACAAACAGAGCCTATTGACTTGTGGGATATGTAATGAAAATGTCATAAACCTATTATAAAGATACCAACTGTCCTACATGGCAAATTCGATGCTAATGTGGATAATTTTTTATTATTTAATTCTTTCTACAAAAATTTATTATTTTTTTGAATTTTCTTTTTCTTCTCTTGTTTTCCTTCTTCCTCCCTCTAACGCCATGGCCAGCGACCAGTCACAAGCAAGTCAATCCTTACTAGATCCCCAAGGCTTGCCCTTGCTAGATTAGATGAAGTCGACCCTTGCTTATGGTTGGTCGCCGACCATGGTGATCGGCAGAGGAAAAAGGAAAAAAAAAATAGAAAAGGAAAATAAAAAAAGATTTTTTCAAAAAGTATTAAACAAATATATAAAAAATTGTATACGTCAACGCCGATCGTGTTAGATAAAATGATTGGCATCTAAGTTAGCAATTATTGGTCAAAATTAATTAGAATGACTATATTTACAAATTGTCAAATAAGTCAAATTAAAAAATTTATGATTGAATTGACATTTATACAGTAGGTTTATAATTTTTTCTTTAGTAACTTTCCCATCAACTTTTAGATTTTGATTTGATGAACGAAATATTGAAATTTGAGTCAATTACGACAATGTTTCATCGTTCAATATGAGCTGCCTCTTCGAAACAACGCTCTCCACCTCTTTTCCTCTACTTCACAAACGGCCCCACTCTCTCTCTCTCTCTCTCTCTCTCTCTCTCAACCAAGATTTTTTTTTGGTCAGTTTTACGCTAATTCTACTCTAACACTCACTCTCAGACTTTTGCATAGCCTCCTTGCAGGGCATGGGAGTCGAAACCCACTCCTGAAATGAAATCGTCCACACTCTAATCCTCCTGAGAATGTGGGGATTTGAACCCCTAACCTCCCCCTTCCAAGATGGAAGGGTGGCAACTGGGGCGAACCCAGTCGTTTTCTATCAACCAAGATTACTCAGCCTTATTTGACTTTTTTTTATAGAGATGTGCTGGGCTCCATGAGGCGGACCGAGCCCATCAGGATAAACAATGTGGGCACATATAGTGGGATTAGAGGGACCAAGGCATGTCAGGATCATCCCTAAACTGTGCTTCATGCCGTCAACCAGATTCACAGGATGGTCTGCAGGAATACGTGCTGCTCTATTTTATTGCGGCCTTGTCCTAGAACCTGCAAGAACAAAAAAAAAAAAGCAATCCAATTATTTCCCGGCCTAACCAAAATCTAATCAATAAAGAAGAAATTGGCAATTTCTCCTTTGCTTTTGACTATTGGGCATCGCCAACAATTTTTATTATATCAAGAAATTAAATGTTTCAGCTCAATTTCCTGGATCCCCAAGCGGGGGAGTAAATCGCTGATTCCCTCATTAGCATTTTTTTCATGAACAAGTAGATGTGGTCCAGACGTGGAAAATGAGTGTGAACATGCGCAATTCACTATCCACGAGTAATTTTTCGCTGAGCAAGATATAACAGACCATACGAATTAGTTGTCGACGTACTGGACGCGTTCAATTTCGTGCTTTGTTTAAGGATCCTGGACGTGAAGGCCAATCATCAAACTGTAAGCCATTATCGTGGCTTAGTGCAGCCATTTAACCAAAGACTTCAAGATGCATTGGCAGGGACAGCTGGTTTTTTTTTTTTTTTTTGGGTCGAATGGGAGAGTGGATAATTTAATTACCTCTTTATGTTCTTGACAGATGCATGGGAAAATGGCTGTACAACCTAAGCACGGCCTAGACGAAAAAGTGCCAATAAAAAAAAAATGGTTTGGACCTTTTAAGCGATGTTAGGCATATCAACCATCTTTTATTGATAATTAATTAACGGTCCCACGTCTTTTGCAACTGATGAGTAGCAGATTTCCAAGCTGTTAAAATGAAATGGGAGATAACCTTAAAGGTTAAACCTCCTAACAATGGCTTTAAAGGACATAAGAATGCTTCTCTCTTGGCTTTCCACACTATTATAGATTCTGCCTCTCCGATGTTCGAAGATTATAGATGCTACGCATACCAAACATCTTTTATCAATAATTAATTAACCCTCCTACATTTCTTCCTGATCTCGCCGTTGGATCCAGTGAGGGGCTTGATGTCGCCCATTTTGATGATGGAGGCCACGAAGTCCTTGAAGAAGGTGCTTTGGCTTTTGACGTAAGTCCTGATGAGCGAGTCGGTGGACCCGCCGTTAAAGAGCTGCTGGTCGGAGTGGAGGAGGCCTCGTTTCTTGATGAGGTTGATATAGTAGGAGTTGTCGAATAATGTCGCGCTCTGGAAGTCAAGCCCGGCTAGATTGTTGTCACCGACGCCGGTGACTCTTGGGCAGTTGCTCTTAGCCACTCGGGCAAATGAGCTGTCAAGATTGCTCTCACTGTAGATCCTTGCCCGGAAGTTTGTGCATCTTGCTTGCCCAATTGTGTGCCCTCCTGAGTATATAAGAGTAAGATGACATAAAAATAAGAATTAATTCGAGTAATTTAGAACATATAAAAATGTTGTGGATACTGAATAGACTAGGTCCATGGGTGATGAGGTGGACAAAACCAATTAAAATGAAACCTTACGTTCTTTAGCAGGATCCAGTATGGAATTCATGAAATTTTCAAAACGCGATTGACTTGATTTAGTAGATTTAGTCTATGTAGTACTTGCTCGTAAAACATCATATCATCTCATGATATTTACAATCAATATTCTGTAGTTTTTTTTATTTTTTATTTTATGTTTATCAAGTGTTCTAGAATATAATGTATTGAAATTCACCGTATAGAGCGACGAGGTCCTTTAGAGAAAGGCCTTGATTTTGGAAGCTGGAAATGAGAGCGCTGAGGTTATTAGTTGGAGGAGGAATGCTATTGTTAGCTGCTGCCTGGCTCGCAGTTCTTGCATCTCTCCTTCCCAGCTTCACATCCCACCTTGGCCCTCCCAGCTGCCCAATTCATTCGCAACAAATTACTACTCATGCAAAATAATCAGAAGCTTTCCTCTCTACTATTCCATTGCTAGTTAAGTTCCAACAACTTACTATCCCAACAGAGTCTCGAGCGATATCGCCAACAAATCAGCACACGAGACGATACCAAGGCACACTTTCTCCACCGCAGACTTAATCCTGTCCACGACATCGAACCCTCACAAGGAATTTTGGTTTGGCATTGCATTCTTCTCTCCAGTGAATGTAGGTGTGTCGTCCAAGAGATTCGATCCGTCGTAACCCTAATATATAAACGATGAATATCGAAAAGGAAATGACTTCAGTTTGTTATTTAAAAAGCCAAATTTTTTCTTAGGTATGCCTCGAGGACTTTTTCAAATGACCATATTACAATCCCCAGCCAATAAAACTATGCTTTTAAATCTAGCAAATAGGAACTGGACTTGACTTCAATGCAACATCTTACTTCATGATGACTTACCAGGTCGAAGTGCTTTCTTTAGTTTTTGCATGGGATACGTACCCGCACAAAATGATATACTAGGTCATATGTTTCTTTTCACGTACTTGCGTTGGACAAAAGGACAAGACTAACCGACGCTCAACTTGCTGGCGTCACTAGATGACCGCTGGACTGAAAGATCGTTGGAATTGCCGTTGGGTCTCGTTTGAAGGCTGCAAAGCTCGTCGAAGGCTGATGTGTCGCTGTAGCGGAGACAAATAAAACTGCAGAATTATCGCTGGAACTCGTCCGGAAACCTGCAAGACATAACAAACACCAAAGCTTCGTGGGATCGATCTTGGTCATGCGGAAGTTGTCGGTGTTGGTGTAGAATAGGCATGAAAGTCCACGATGACCGGAAGACTGAACCTGGACAGCAAGCGAAAACACGAAAATAAATAAAGGAATAATTTAAGTAGCGAAATGGAATTTCACACAATCAAACTAAAAATGCTTGATTTAGCTTTATACTTGTCCTCAATATCCACGAACCAAGATGAACGCGGAACGTCGAGAGGACTGCCAACACGATAGACCAATTGGAGAATTCTTGAGATCGTGGAACCCCGATGTCTGAGGGTGTGTACCTCCTTTTATAGCAAAAAGCCCCCCACGTATCGTTCGAAAGTCTGGATCTGTGGAGCCGATTGATGATTCTTGGGAAATTGCTGAGTTTTGGCTTTGATTTATCACCAAAAATTGATTGTGAGAATTTATTTCTAAAATAGCACTCAGAATCTTTTGGTTTCATTTTCTGCTTCTACTCATATTGCCTTGGACGTGTCCACATTCGCTCATCTCCATTCACAATTCCTGGGCTGACTTGATTATTTCCTCTCTTTTTCTTGCGAATATGGCCGAATGGGCATTTATCATTTTCTCTCACTATTCTATAACCAGCTCATTAGTCTCCTTTTATAAATTCCAGCAACCCACACTTCCCACAAATGCCTTGATTTCTTTCCTCCATTTTGTCTCTCAATTGCCGCGCTTTCTTTTTCCTTCAGCTGATAGCTCATCAATTATCCCACGAATTCCTCCATTAGCTGACCGAAATTGCGACCCCTAAGCATCCAACCGATTTTTTTGAATTTCCTATCCTTCTTCGCGTGTGCAATCTATCAGTCCCCTTCCTCATATCATGGGTGAGATTCATGGTCCCTCATTAGGCTGAATAAGGATTTTTGCTAATCCATATAACATCAACCGAAGGTATTCCCCTGACAGCATGATGATGTTAACTCAAATGAAAATTATTGGATGTGGACACCATCAAGTCAAACATATCCATCACTAGACCAATGCAAATCTAATTAAAAAAAAATGCTCTTGAAACTATAGATTATGCAATTTAATTATAATATTTTTGTTTAGAGGTTAGAATTAATCCCTAATTTTTCTATGAATAAATTACCGGGTCACCAAAATTTAGGTGTCAACAGTCTTCTACTCATGGAATGTGGAAGAAAATCGTGCATGTAAGATCCTAAGTTTGTTGGTTATGCAAATAAAAATTAGTAAATTGGTAAAAAAAAAAATGGTAATTTGCTAACTATAAAAAAGATTTGGTAATCACAAAGGCCTTGATAAGTTACCGATAGAATCTCGAAAAAAGGAGCAATGGCTTTTTTTTTTTTTTTAATAACGGTTTTTATTAACAGAGAATGGAAAAGCATAACTCTGCGAATTTTAATAATAGCTGATGGGGATTTCGTACCATTTTGCTTGTTGTTGTTATAATATTACTATCCCTTTCGTAGGCTGCAAGGGAAGGAAGAACTTTGTGGCTTTTAACCGCGTGAAGGAATCTAGAAACTTGTCCCAAAAGGCATATTCCACTTGTCAAATAATAGCTGAGAAAAGGAAATTTCCGAAAGTGGCCCTCGCATAATGTCTGCACGGACATTAAGTAATGCCATCCGATTCTCGTTTTGCAAACAGGACACGATTATTGAAAACTCATGGCTAAGTCTTGAAAATGATCAAGATGTTTAGGTAATGAGAACTATTGAAATTTGACCATGGACACTGAAGAGTGCCTGTGATCGAGTACCGACTTGGTTCGAGTCCTTGCATGTGGATCAATTTTCAAAGTGTAAGATAGCTTCGAGATCAATTTTACTTCCTCAATTTATGTTTTGCCTCCATCTTAAGGAACATTGAAATGCCTCTCTCCTAACATGTCACCATCTTCATTTGTTTTAGCACAAATGAGTGAGCCATGAGACCATGTCACCTACGCCCCAGCAAAGGCAGAGAGGGCCTCGCCAGTAGCCAAAGAGGGCTTTGCAGGCCTAGCTGGAGCCCTGTCGGCCACTGCTGGAAAAAGAAGACGAAGGAAGAAGAAGAAAAAATAGAAAAGGGAAAAGGAAAGGAAAAGGAAAAATCAAAATAAAATAAACAAAAATTTAAAAATTATTTGAAAGAGGATGACAGAAGAAGAAGAAGACAAATATAAGATACCCGTGAAAGATGCCTGTATACTTTTTCTGCAATAATGACAAAAAATTGACAAGCAATTCTTTGTGAGCATTGTGTTTGGTTCGGCTTTAAGGAAATGCCATTGAGAGAATGCAAATACCTTTGAGGTAAATGGGCTTTCGGAAATGTTAGACTGTTTGGTAAAATATAACATTGAAATGCAACTTAGCATAAATACCGTTTGGCAAAATTCACATTTGTAATTAGCTTTTGTTATTTTATTTTTTTTAAGTCTGAAATCAAATTCCGACGGCCGACCACCGCCAGATCTGGCCGCCAGACCGCCAAATCTGGCCGCCGGAGGTCGCGAAGGCCAGATCTGGCCGTCCGGCAGCCAAATCTAGCCTCAAGACCGCTAGATCTAGCCTCGCCTGGTCGCCTAGCTCGCGCGAGACCAAGCGACGCCAGCTGAGGTCCACGAGGCGCCCGACCTCAGGCCACCTCGCCTAAGGTTGTGCGACCTCAGGCGAGGCTTCCTGACAGCCAGATCTGGCCCCCCGGCGGCCAGATCTGGCCGCTCGCGGTTGAGTGCCGTCCACCGCAAAGAAGAAGACGAATGGGGAAGAAGAAGGCGAACGGCGGAGGTGACGATGAACAGTAAAATCGCATCTTCGAAATGCCCAATGCTCAAAGGGTGCGTTTGGTTCAGCATTTGCAATGGGCTTTGAGTCCAAAGCAAATGCTGAAAGCCTAAAGCTATTTGGGGAAGATGCAATTGTGTTTGGTAAAAAAATTTTGCAAATGGACTTTAAGTTGGATGTGCGTTTGGTAAAACACACATTCGCAAAGGGCTTTGTGGGGTATATTATATATATATTTTTTTAATTGAAAAAGGAGCAGCCCCCTTCGCCGGACCGTCGCCCGAGGTCGGGCGACCTTCGGCGAGGGTCGCGCGACCCAGCCGAGGGCCGCCGGAGGTCGCCCGACCTCGGGCTACCCTCGGCTGGGTCGCGCGACCCTCGCCGGAGGTCGCTCGACCTCGGGCGACCTCAGCCGACGGCCGCCGTCGCTCCTTTTTCAATTAAAAAAAAAATAAATACAGGGGCAATAACGGAAATATGAAAAATCAATAAGGGTAATTTAGGGAAAAAAAAAAGGTTTTCAGTATTCCCAAGGCCCGGCTTTCATTTGAAAGCTCCTTGAGGTTGGTTGCCAAACACCCATATTTGGGCTGAAGGGGCTTTGAGGGCTGAAGGGGCTTTCTGAATGCCCATCCAAACGCACCCAAAGCAGCCCTACCCCAGCATTAGGCTTTCAGCATTGGGGATGCTGGCATGGGGCAAAGAGGCTTTCAAAAACACATGCCAAACACCCAAAATTTCCCCCAAGGGGCTTTGGGGGCCCAAAGCCCCTTGGGAATGCCCAACCAAACACCCCCTATATAAGACAACTAGCCCTCTGTGCATGAACATGCTTTGCTGTTTGAGGCTTCTACATATTATATCAGTCGAATGGGATTCATTATGCCTTTGGTTTACCATGTCTCTAGGCTATTGCCAAACCCTAGGGAGGATGATTTACCATCAATGTTCCTCTACTCTATACTAACCCTATCATGCCTATTTTGGCTCCAAAAGTTACTCATAATTTCCCGGAAAGGCAAGTCCTGCCTACCGCCCGGTCCGAGAGGTCTCCCGGTGGTGGGTTACCTCCCATTTCTAGGGCGCAACCTCCACGAGTTCTTCATGGAACTTGCCCAAGAGTACGGCCCGATATATAAGCTCTCGATAGGTACCAAACTCTATGTCATTGTAAGCTCTCCAATCTTAGTCAAAGAGATTGTACGTGACCACGATGTTGTGTTTGCTAACCGCAATCCTAGCAAGGCGTCGTTGGCCTTCTCCTATGGAGGAAAGGACATTGCCTTCGCACCTCACGGGACCCAGTGGCGGACGCTGCGGCGGTTGTTCGTGTGCGAGATGCAAAGTACCGCCAATCTTGATGCCTTTCGCTCTCATAGAAGGAGAGAAGTCGTGACGAGCGCGAGAGATTTGTGCACTAGGGCGGGACTGCCGGTCAAAGTCGGGGAGGTGGCGTTCCAGACGGTGATCAACATGATAACATCCATGTTCTGGGGTGGGACGCTCGGGGAGGAGGAGGCGGCGCGCGTTGGGGCAGAGTTCATGGAGGCGGTGGCACGGCTCACCACTCTATTGGGAACGCCTAATGTGTCGGATTTCTTTCCGGTGATTGCTAGGTTTGATGTGCAAGGAGTGGAGAGGGAGATGAAGGAGGCGGTGGCTTGGATCGGGAGGATCTTTGATTTTGTCATTAGTCAACGCATGAGTTTGGAAGAAGTAAGAGGGGGCATTGGAGGGGAGAGGAGTGACTTCTTGCACTTTCTTTTAAAGTATAAAGATGAAGAAACTGGGAGATCAATTTCCCCGGAACAAATCAAGGCTTTGCTTATGGTAATTTTCTCTCCATTTCCTCAGTTTCCACATTCTTTCTTGAGTAAAATACATGTGAATTCCGAAAGCATCTTTACTAGTGGTACTGATCAATGTCCTAGAGTTGTCCATGTGCGAGGAGAACCTAATGATATTGGTTTTGGAAAGTGACGTGTCTCTGAATTCCGAAAGCATCTTTACTAGTGGTACTGATCAATGTCCTAGAGTTGTCCATGTACGAGGAGAACCTAATGATATTGGTTTTGGAAAGTGACGTGTCTCTGAATTCCGAAAGCATCTTTACTAGTGGTACTGATCAATGTCCTAGAGTTGTCCATGTGCGAGGAGAACCTAATGATATTGGTTTTGGAAAGTGACGTGTCTCTGAATTCCGAAAGCATCTTTACTAGTGGTACTGATCAATGTCCTAGAGTTGTCCATGTTAGAGGAGAACCTAATGATATTGGTTTTGGAAAGTGACGTGTCGGGAGAAGGGGGTGACGCGCGTGTTAAATTTGCCTTACGATGTCCTCTTTATCCATGCATTCTGGGACCCCAATAAATAGATCTCGTGTTAACTTCTTTTACCATGTCGTTTTACCAGGACATCGTTATAGGAGGTGCGGATACCACATCGACCACGGTCGATTGGACAATGACCGAGCTGCTACTACACCCACAAGTCCTTCTCAATGTCCAGAAAGAGCTCGACGATGTTGTCGGGCGGAACAACATGGTCGAGGAGTCCCACGCCTTCAAGTTACCATACTTGCATGCGGCGGTGAAGGAAGCTATGAGACTGCACCCTGTAGCACCTCTGCTGTTGCCCCGCAGCCCGAGCCGAACCTGCACGGTAGGCGGATACACCATACCCAAAGGCACTAAAGTCTTCTTGAACGCGTGGGCTATGCATCGAGACCCGCAGTTCTGGTCCGACCCGTACAAGTTCCGCCCCGAAAGGTTTCTCAAGGGGGGAGAGGCCTCCGGATTGGAATACTCCGGACAGAACTTGCACTACATCCCGTTCGGGTCGGGTCGACGCATTTGTGCGGGGCTCCAACTGGGGGAGAGGATGCTAATGTATGTATTGGCTACGTTCCTGCATCTGTTCGAGTGGAGATTGCCACCGGGTATAGAGTTGGATCGCGAAGAGAAGTTTGGGGTAGTTCTTGAGAAGGCCACTCCACTGATTGCTATTGCCACTCCGAGGATCCCCAACTTGCATCTACATGTGAAGGAATAGTTTGGTCGGATCCAAATTTATGTGAATTTTATAAATATAAACCAAGAATCACGTGGAGTTCTTGAGAAGGCCACTCCACTGATTTCTAGTGCCACTCCGAGGATCCATAACATGCATCTCCATGTGAAGGAATAGATTGGTAGGATCCAAATTTATGTGATAATTTATAAATAAAAACCAGGAGTGACGTAGAGTGATGCCTTTTTTTCTGTAAAATTAGTTGGTTAATATATGATTATCCTATGTTGTCTTCCTATATAGGTAGTACATTGTGCATGTTACATTGTGGGGTAAAACGTGAAATGCGATTCCTTCAAATTGACTGTCGCGACCCGATTTTTTCGAAGGTGAATCACCTAAAACTAGGTTAATGGATTACTAAGTCCGAAGACTTTGCGCGGACTCTCCCAAGCCCTACCAATCGCGACTTGATACTAAGAAATTGACCCATTAAAACATGCAATTATATTTCAAATTGGAGCCGCCACTAACCAATTAGGGCTGATTAGAAACCCAGGTACAGTATGGGATAATACTTTACCTTTTACGAACCAGAGATTTAATGGATTCGGGGACATGGTTACGCTAGATTAATCTAACGCCCTTTCGGTACCTTAAGAAAAACATTTTTTTTGCAGGCAGTCTTGATTAATTTTAACCTAAGATGCTAACATGCAAATGGTGGTCATGCGGGTGCACAATCAATTAAATAACATTCAATAAATCAAAATGCTAAGAAATTATAAACCACAACTTTATTAAAGTCCACTCTCTAAGAAAACATTTAAAAAAATGCTAATTAAAATGCATGCCCTAAACATGATTTCTAAATGACATGACACCTAACTTTTATTATTATGCAATCTTAACCTAAAATTAATATGCATGAATTTTACTTTAATGATATGTGAAATGCAATTTATATGGCCTAATTTGAACTATATGTATGCAATCTGATTTATGCAATCCTAAATGTGCATATACTACATGACATGAGATGCATGATATAACAATTTTATATGCATGTGTCTTTTGTGATTTTTTTTTAATGATTCTCTTTCTATGTAGGCAACCTACACTAAATAAAGATGATATGAAATGGGATTAATTATAAACTCACCTATTAATTAACTAAGTAAATGATTTTTTTTGTTTTTTTTTAATTAAAGAATTAATTATATGCAATTAAAAATTACACGATGTGATTACTAAAACATGATAATATGATGCAATCCTAATTTATTAATATGTAAATTCTAATTAAATGTGCCTACTATGCAAACTAGCTAAAATGCACCTAGTATTCTTTATTGAAATTAAACAAACTAATTAAGCTATTCAAAATGGAATAATTCCTAATTCAATTTCAGGATTAATTTGATTTAAACCTCATTTGTCTTAGAAAACCATTTTTTTTTTACCTTTTATATTATCTTTTCATATTATGAAAGCATGCAAATAACTAAGGATGAAATCCTAAAAATAATCCTAAAGGTTAATTTATTAAACCTATGTGTCTAAAGTAATAAACCTATATGACCTATATGCTCATGCAAATTTTTAACTTTTCACTATTTCTTTTTTATATTTTCATTTTTTTAACAAGCAATTATTTTTACCTAAAAACTAAGATAAGAATTAAAATAATTGAAAAGATAATCCGTTGTCTCACGGATTAAGTTAACAATTATTTTAACTCTATAAATCACAACGAGAGAATCAAAATAATTAAAAATTTGGTCTGAAGTCTTACGGACCAAATTAAATAATTATTATGATTTAACAACTGAAATTCTACCAAAACAAATCCAAAATTAGTATAATTAAAAAAGTGACCCGATGTCTCTCGGATCAAATTAATAACTATAGTAATTTGAGGTAAAACCTACGGATAATGCATATAGAAATTGCAAATATTAACACCCAACTAACATGCTATCAAATGAAATAAACATAAAAATTAACCTAACAAATAATGAAATAAACTAAACTCCAAAAATGAAAAGTAAAAATGAAAAGCAAACTACCTAAGGAGAGAGCACAGTAACGTGGATGAGATAACCAAAGAGAGGGTGGCAGCCAACGTGGGATCTCCGGCGAGAGTTAGACGGCGGCGGCGAGGACGTCGGAGTCGTCGCGGAGGCTCAGAGGTGTTGGCAGCAAGCTTCCGGGTACCGGTGCTCGGGCGGAGGGAGCGGCGCTCGGAGCTTGGCATCGGGAGCGGTGGTGGCGTCGCGGCTCGGGTGGATCTGTCGCTCGGGCGAATCGAGCTTCGAGCGTCGGCTCCAGGCGGCGACTGGATGTGCACGTGGCGCGTCCGCGGGCTGGACCGTCTGGCTTCGGGCGGATGTGCAGGTGGCGTCATTTGCGAGGAGCAGTGACAGGGCTCGGCGGGCGTCGAGCACTGGTCTTCAGGACTGCAACGTCGACCACGACGAGAGCAAGGGGATCGGCGAGCGGAGCTGGGTGAGACCGTTGCAAGCGATGAGCTCGCCCAAAACCAGCAGCGACGGCGACCCCGAGCGAAAGAAGGAGACGCGATTCGACCAGGCGGATGTCGGCGGTGGTCGGCGAGCGGCGCGGTGAGGCGGAGGACTCACGGCCGGCGTCGGGGCGTCAGGCGGTAGAGACCGTCGGAGGGCAGCGGGCGCCGGCGAAGGTTCGGAACACCGGGGGGTGAGGCGTGCGCGAAGAAGATGAACAGCCCCTTTTCTTTTCTTTTTTTATCTTCTCTTTTCCTCTGCTGCACGTCCCTTTCTCTGCAACTCCTGTACTCTTGCTCCCTTCTTCACTTTTAAAGCTAGCGGTCAAACCTCAAGAATTTCCTCTCTCTTACTTTCTTTCACTTTTTGGACTTCCAAAATGAAGAGAAGCTGCCTTCTACGAAAGTAAAATCAGGAGCCCCCCCTTTTTGGCGTCTAACTTTGCTTCTTTTTATAGGGTAAAGACTCAATGCTGTTCGAGATGTTGCGATATTCACTCAACTCCTTCAACAACAAAGTGGCTCCAATCGCACGGCCGTTTAATTTTTGAATTTCAAAATTTTGCTTCAAAATTTCCCTCTAATCAAATATTATCCTTTACTTCTAAAAACTAATAAAAATAAAACTGAATTTTTTTTAATTTTTGAAATGAAATTATATTTTCAACAACAAAGATTTTAAAAACCAAATTTAATTTATTAATTAATTTTTTTGAAATATTAGGTGTCAACAGCTGCCCCTCTTTGAAGGGAAGCTCGTAGAGGTTTTCTTCAAAGATGTATGACACCTAAATTTAAACCATGCAAAATGAAATATGAAATGCATATGCAAATGTTAATGACTTGACTCTTTTTTTTTTAAATAAAAATAAAGGATGCAATGTAAGTGCAATGATTCGGTCAGGAACATAGACCTCTATATGTCCATGACCAATGAAATGCAAATGCAAAGAAGAACACACACCTATCATACTTGTTTGGGGATTTAGGTGTGAAATTATTCCGATGAGACTTGTCAATCATCTGGAACTCCCTTCTGATAATTGAAAGGCTCAAAGTCTTTAGGGATCTGGAATTCTCATCAGATTCTAAGCACCTGGAAATTGCATCAAGTACTTGAAATTTCAAAAAAAAATCTGATTCTTATGTCAGACATTTGAAAACATTTACTAAACATCTGGAAATCACATCAGATGTTTGAAAAGATAAACACTTGGAAATCACATCAAGCATTTAAAGGTTCAAATATTTGGAATTCACACCAGACATTTGAAAACATTTTATAGATACTTGGAATTCTCATCAAGTACAAAGATGACTGGATAAACTCAGGGTTTCAAAGACAATATTTTTGGTCTTTGAGGAAAAATTCAATGAAAGTCCATGCATGATGGCTTTATCAAGCTTCTACCGGAAAAATTATCACTAGGACAATTTTCAGTTATAGCGTGAATATCTTGAACATGCTAAATGAGACACTTTTGGTGTGAAAAGGCATTTTTCACTCGCTCTCATTTAAGAATGGTTATTTGTCCCGACCATTGATGCGGGAATATATCACTCGATCTTACCATCATCTTGTTGACAAGAGTTCGAATTTTCTTGCAAGCAATACGACCTTACCAATCTGAGAGGTCTTTGTCAAGGATTGTAATGCAGGCTTGGTCAATGGCTTAACAAAGGGACTCTTTGAGTCAAAGCAATTGAAAGAATGATTCTGTAATCATCTCTGGGTTTACAAGTCAAGAACCCTGCAAAATGAGAAAGAAATAATCTTGCTCGCACTTCTTCGAGCAATGCTTAAAACATGTGAATTCCTATGTTAATTCAAGTGCCCTAATCTGAAGAGACTTTGTAAGGGACGTAACATAGGCTGGGTTCATGGGTTGAGAAACGAAAGGATCGTTAGGCTCAAAGATGTGTATATGGGTCAAAGTTGGTGATTATCTTGACATTGCCACCAGTTTTCTTCGCCACGAATTGTCTTCTTGACAGATTTCTTTATTGGCTCAAAAGTTTATCACCTGATGCCAATGATTATTCAACTGGAGATCTTTTCTCAACACTTTTTTTTTTCAAAGTCATTTTCTTTGATGATGGACATTGGTCAAGCACACTACTTTTTTTGTGCCTCCAATTCATCAGTCATTTCTCTTTTTTTCCACGGGCATTGGCCTTGCTTTTACCAGGCACACTGCTTTTTCATACCCCTTAGTTCTATTTTGATTTCAGTTCTTGCACACAATGCGTGTGTCAAGTATACTTTAAATGACACTCGAACTTTCAAGGGTCTTCATCTGTCTCTTGCCTTGCCCCAGTGTGGGCGATGATCATCAACTTGGGTTTTAAAAGAAAGGAAATAGCAGGCTCAAGTGGGCTATTCAAAGGATATAAGTGTGTAGGATAGTGAAAGAAATGCTCTTCGTCATCCTAAGGCACTTAAATTAGCACATGAATTCAATGTAATAGCACAACTTGAAGATTGATGCAAGTGAGAGCAAGAAAATTTCAATTCATTTTCCTCACTTCATGATGTCATTTTTATCTCCCAGTTGCCCCGATGTGGGGTGGTTCTTGACAGGGGTAATTTGAAAAGAACATCCATAAGTGTATGGGCTCAAAAATGGTTAAGCAATGGAACACCTGTAGTGTTTGGGATAGAGAAATGAACTGCCTCTCGTCATTTCAGCTGTCGTACTTTTCGCAAGAAAATTCTTCACCTTGAAATACAAAATGTTTCCACACTCACCTCACAATATATAGACAGGGGACGGTGTATGGGATTAGGCTTACCTTTCACACCTCATTTAGCATGCTCAAGTAACTCGACATCTTTCACTGAATTATCCATTTTGATAAATTTCAAGTGGAATTGACGAATTACACAATATCATGTGAAAACATTTTATAAAGACAAAGAGGGCACGCTCATAAAGTCAAAACTATTATGTGTCCATGTCTTGCCCTTCCTTTGTAAAGGAGCTCAATAAGATACCATCGTTCACATCCATTCTTTGCCCCTGCAAAAATAAAGTATGCAACATTATACACTAAAGATTTGACCAACTCTGAGTGAGGAAAAGGTTTTTACGAGCCCTTTTATTCATGGATAGTATTTCTTTACAACATCAGAATTTACAGGATTTGTGAATTCCCGCCCATCCATTTCTGCCAAAATTAAAGCACCTCCAGGAAGTACTTTCTTCACAACGTATGGCCCACTGTAATTCGGAGTGAATTTGCCACGAGGATCAAGGTTAATTGGTAGCATCTTGCGTAGCACCAAATCATGGACCTTGAAATGCCTTGGGCGAACCTTCCGATTAAAGGACTTGGCCACTCGCTGTTGATAACATTGACCATGACATACGGCCTTCAACCGTTTTTCTTCAATCAAATTGAGTTGGTCACACCTCTGTTGTGCCCATTCAGCTTCTGTTAGCTTAGACTGGGACAATACTCTTAGAGAAGGGATTTCTACTTCAACTGGCAGGACTGCTTCCATGCCGTACACCAGAGAAAAAGGAGTTGCCCCAGTAGAAGTGTGAACTGAAGTCCTATACGCCATCAGAGCGTAAGGAAGCCTCTCATGCCAGTCACGATAATTATCAACTGTTTTTGCCAGAATCTTCTTGATGTTCTTATTCGTTGCTTCAACCGCACCATTCATCTGAGGGCGATAGGGCGATGAATTCAAATGACGAATTTTGAACTCCTTGAACAAATCATTAACAAGCTTGTTGTTTAGGTTTGTCCCGTTATCTGTGATGATGGCTTCAGGCACGCCATAACGAGCAATAATATCTCGTCGCACAAACTTCACGACATTCTTTGCGGTAACAACTGCATAGGATGCTGCCTCTATCCATTTTGTGAAATAATCAATAGCGACCAAGATGAAACGATGGCCATTCGAGGCTTTCGGATTAATTGGGCCAATTACATCGATGCCCCACATTGAAAAAGGCCATGACTCTGACAGTTGATGCAGCTCATTTGGAGGAACATTTATTTTGTCTCCATAAATCTGACAACGATGACAACTTCTGACATGTTGAATGCAATCAGTCTCCAAGGTCAGCCAAAAGTATCCTAGTCTCATAATCTTCTTTGCTAACATGTGGCCGCTCATGTGAGGACCACACACCCCTTCATGTATTTCTTCCATCAACTGAGTGGCTTCCTTAGCATTGACACATCTAAGTAGGACGGTGTCGAAAGACCGTTTGTATAATGTATCACCACTAATAAAGAATTTGGAGGCAAGTTTCATGAGATGCTTTCAGTCAGCTGGATTGCTACCTTCTGGGAACTCTTGCTTTTGAATATAGGTCATGATGTCATGGTACCATGGTTTTCCATCCGGTTCCTCTATCACCACCATGCAATAAGCTGGCCTCGGCAAAACCTCTATTTTCAGAGGCTCGACCTCTAACCCATCAGTGACCTGCAGCATAGAAGACAACGTCGCGAGTGCGTCTGCAAATTGATTGTGAGACCTTGACAAGTATTCAAACGAAACTTCCTCGAACTTTTTTATCAGATCTTCTAAATACTTGTGGTATGGGAGCAATTTGGCCTCCTTGGTCTTCCATTCACCTACGGTCTGCATTATGATTAATGTGGAATCCCCGAATACTTTTAACTTGGCCACACCTATCTCAATTGCAGCCTGAAGCCCGAGGATGCAAGCTTCATACTCAGCCACGTTATTAGTGCATGGGAACACCAATTTTGCAGCCACTGGATGGTGCTGTCCATCTGGAGATATCAGAACTGCCCCAGTACCAGAACCAGACAAGTTTACAGCTCCATCAAAGAACATCTTCCACGAGTCTTCATTTATACTTAAGACGCGGTCATCAAGGAAACTGTCATTGTCATTAGAGACTCCTGAATTCTCGACCAATAGGTCAGCGATCACTCGACCCTTAACCGAATTTTGTGGCATGAATTGTACATCAAATTCTGAAATTAAAATTTGTCATTTGGCCAACTTACCCACCAAAGCTGGTCGCTCAAGTAAGTACTTGATGGGGTCGCTCTCAGTCACGAGGAATGTCTGATAATGCAGTGTGTATTGTCGCAATCTATGCAATACCCATACCAAAGCCACACAGGTCTTTTCTACATCAGGATACCTCAGCTCTGATACAGTGAATTTCTTGCTTAAGTAATAAATGGCTCGTTCTTTTCTGTCGACAGGATTTTCTTGAGCCAACATTGCACCTAGTGACTCACTATGAATAGTGAGGTAGAGAATTAAAGGATGACCCGGCGATGGTGGGACAAGCATCGGTGGATTCATCAAGTAGGTCTTCAACTTGTCGAACGCTTCTCGACATTCATCATCCCAATTGACTCGTGCATTCTTCTTTAGGAGCTTGAAAAATGGCTTGGCGGTTTCAGAAAGTTGGGAAATGAATCGAGCAATGTAATTCAACCTCCCTAAAAGGCTCCGGACTTCTTTCACCGTTGACGGAGGTTGCAGCTCACAAATGGCTTTAGCTTTGGCTGGGTCAATTTCAATTCCTTTACTGCTCACAATGAATCCGAGCAATTTACCGGATGTTGCTCCAAACACGCACTTAGCGGGATTTAGTCGAAGCTTGAACTCACGGAGTCGATCAAATAGCTTCTTCAAGGTTTCAGTGTGGCTTTTTCCAGGTCGAGTCTTTGCAATCATATCATCAACATAGACCTCAATCTCTTGATGCATCATGTCATGAAACAATGCTATCATGGCTCGCTGGTAAGTTGCCCCTGCATTTTTGAGTCCGAATGGCATAACCTTATAATGAAAGGTTCCCCACGGGGTAATAAATGCAGTCTTCTCCTTGTCTTCCTCCTTCATCCTTATCTGATTGTACCCGGAAAAACCATCCATAAATGAGAATAGTTCAAAACCAGCGGTACTATCCACAAGGACATCTATGTGCGGCAATGGAAAATCATCTTTTGGACTGGCCTTGTTCAGATCCCGATAATCAACACATACTCAAACCCGACCGTCTTTCTTCATTACTGGTACAATGTTGGCCACCCATTCGGGGTACTGTGAGACTTCAATGAATCCCACCTTCAAGAGTTTCATCACTTCCTCATCTATCTTCTTTGAGAGTTCGGGCTTGGTTCTCCGTAGCCTCTGCTTCTTAGGTGGCACATCCAAATTAGTAGGTAGGCAATGCTCCACAATTGACGGGTCTAAACCAGGCATATCAGCATATGTCCATGCAAAGATATCCTGATATTCTTTCAGTAACTGAGTTAGGCGCTCGGCCTCATCTTTGGGAAGACTCGCCCCAATTTTCACTTCTTTGGCTTCTTCAGTATCACTTAAATTAATAGTGACAGTTTGCTCGGACGTGGGAGCTTTAGCCTTTTCATGTTGTTCCCAGCTACGATGCACTTCACTGGAGTCCTCTTCGGGATCATCATTATTAGCACTTGCCGTATTAAATTGGACCATTCTCACGTCCTCGCAAGTCACAATATCGTTCTCTCGAACTTCGTCGATGACCATCACGAAATTCTCTTCAAACAATTCGGCCGTTCCTTCGAGTGCGTCGTCTTTTCCAGCGGATCGAGTGGTGTCTGCAACCGGCTGGTCTACCACTACCCATTCGGCAGGACTTACATCGATGTCAGCAACTGGAGGCTTGGAGTACTGGACACAGGTATTGATTGCAGCTTCTTCCTCATGCATCATCCTTGCAGGCCCAGGGAATGTGGACCTAATGTGGGGTCTAATGACACCAGTCCGTCCTTGTCCTCTTCCTCTTCCTCTACCGGATCGTCCACCTCTACCACGATAGCCCAACCCAGTAGTGTATGAATTCCGCCCGGTCTCAATTAGTTGGCAAGTGCCCTGACCATGTCGGCCTAAACCATTACCCGGAACAAAGCCACTCCCGACCATGATCTTGCCTACCATGATCGCCGACTTGGATAACTTTGGAGTGGGTAGGGTAGTACCTTGAGAGACATGAATGGTCGAAACCAATTCAAATGCTTGAAAACTGGATTCTTCTTTACAATCCGGTTCAATGTAAGGGATAGCCGTCTCGTGATAAATCTTGAACTCATCCTCTCCTTGAACTGTAATAAGCTTCCCCTTCATTACAAACTTCACCTTCTGGTGAAGACTTGAAGAAACTGCTCCGCTCGCATGAAGCCATGGACGACCTAACAAAAAGTTGAAGGCTGTAGGTATGTCCAAGACCCGAAAAAATACATTAAATAACACTGGCCCTATCTGCAAGTCTAAATCAACTTCCCCAACTGCTTCTTTCTTGGTTCCGTCAAATGCTCGAACAGAACTTTTAGCTGCATGAATTTTCCCTAAATCATACCCAATACGCTTTAGAGTTGCGAGGGGGCATATGTTTAAAGCCGATCCATTATCAATGAGGACACGGGATACCAAGGTATTTCGACACTTGGCCGAGATATAAAGGGCTTTGCCATGTCCCCTTCCTTCATCCGGGATTTCATCATCTGAGAAAGTGATCTGGTCGTTTATCAAAGTGACCCCCACGAATTCCCCCAACTTCTCAGGCTCAATGGACTCTGGGACATGTACTTCATTAAGGACTTTCATCAAAGCCTTTTGATGTTTCTCCGATGTCAAAAGCAACTCTAATATGGAGACTTGTGCCGGCAGTTTTCGAACTTGGTCCACTACACTATACTCACTTGCCTTAATCACAGCTAAAAATTCTTTAGCCTCTTCATCAGTCGCTGGTTTGACAGGTTGTGAGTTGGCCTGAGCGTAAGTGCGTCCTGATCGAGTGACCACATCTATCTCTGGATCATAACACCATGGGACCGCTTTATCATTCGTGTATGCATAGGGTTTGGTAACATCAAGAATCAATTCTTCATCATCTGATGGCGGCACATCATTGATGATTAATCCTTCTTCATCCGAAGCATCCTCCAACGGTGGCATGTCAAAAACTAAGGGATCGCTAGCTCCAATGTTCAAGCCGGTAAATTCATTTTCAAAATCAGAAAGCTCCTCCTCCAGATCAATAATGATTGGAGTGATAGTTGAAACTGTGTCGGCAGTATCTACGCAAACAATCATCTCCATCTTGGACATTACCTTAACTCTCTGCACTTTCTGAGACATGGTAGGTTCTTCTACATTTGAGTAGTATCCAGCTCGAACTAAACCATTATAAACATCGTCCAGATGTACCCTCAAGCTCTTCTTTCGACCAGCATCAAAACTGAAAATGGCATTCACAGTTTCCGGATGGTCGGGGAGTGGATTATTCTGGATGTTTGGCTGCGCTTCGCGGAATGAGACCACTTTAGCATCCAACAGATTTTGGATTTTGTGTCGCAGCGTATAGCAATCATCAACAGAATGCCCTATCTCCCCCATATGGTAAGCACATGTCTTAGAAGGATCATAGTTGGGGAAGCGCTTGGGATTAGGTCGCTTAGGCTCCTTAGCGAGTAATCCTTTCTTCTGAAGGGTCGGCAAGATCTTGGACAATGTCTTAGGAAGAGGCGTAAATTGACGACTGGAAGAGTTCCTCTGCTGGCCAAAGAAATGACATGCTCCCCCCTGTTGAGTGTTCGAGACAGGGCGAGGGGGTTGAACATAGGTTGTATTGACTTCTGCTACGGGCTCTTTGTTCTTCTTGGCCGAAAATTTCTTATATGAGCTGGTTTGATCAGACGCCCATCCATCACGCAGGGCTATTTCAATTCGCTCGCCAATAGGGACTAGCTGATTGAACGACTCGGCAGTCGATCCTAACATCCGATTTCGATATTCGGGCGGGAGTGTCTTCATGAACAAATCCATCAGCTCATTTTCAATTGGCTCGGGAGTAATTTGAGCAGCTACAATCCTCCATCTCGTGACATAGGCCTTGAAAGATTATGTCTTCTTCTTCTCAGTGCGAAGTAAATCATCTCGAGATGGAGTGACATCAATATTATACTTGTACTGCTTGAAGAAGGCATCAGTCAAATCCTCCCAAGTCTCTAGGAGATTAATCTTCTTCATAATATACCACTGGAGTGCCAGTCCTGTCAGGCTTGCTTGAAATTGCTGAATCATTAGGGGTATGTTATCAACATATGGGGTCATCCTAACCACATAAGTCTGCAAATGGATCTTCAGGCAAGAAGTGCCATTATACTTTTCAAAGTCTGGCATTTTGAACTTCTTTGGTATCTTGATCTTTGCATAATGGGACAGATCAATTGGGTCTTGGCTAAATGCACCCTGCAGCTGCTTAAGTTTCTCCTCGATTTTCGCCAAGCGTTTTTCCTGCTCAGTCTTCGGTACAGCCGTCTGTATCACTTGTATCTCCTCGTCAACAATGATTTGAGGTGTGTCGGTACTTTTCTCCCTGAAGACATCATTAGAGCCTGATGGGCCACTTGCGGATACATTCTTGCCTTTATCTTTCGGATCAGCCATAGGAGTATGTTGTGGTAACACCACTTCGACTTGCGGAGCTGATGGGACATTATTTGCCTGAAGAGAATCGATTTGTTTAGAAAGCCGCTCAAGGACATTCAAGACTTACTTCATTTCTGTTTCGAGGGCGATGACACGAGCTTGTTCAGCACCACGCATTTGTTCGGCGTCGTCAGCCATTGTTACTCTAGAACGAGTACGGATTGGTGATCTTGGGTGAGCCGTGTTGTTACCTAAGAAGAAAGAAATAATATAAGAAACAACGACAAGATAGGAAAATGGTCCATGACAATGGTCTAAACATCTCATTTTATTTATTTAAAATGTTTGAACCAAACTCCTTAATAATGAACTAAACTTCCTAACAATGAACTAAGAATTGAAATTCAAATCCCTAAACATTGAACTAAAATTGAAAAGACTGAATTGAAATCAAGATATCGAACATCTCATTTTATATGCTTTCGGGAACCCAACGCCTTGCGAAGCTTTTTATTTTCAGCTTCAATCATTTCCATTTTCCGCTTAAGATGCTCAATTTGTGCTCGTTGGGTGGGCTTCTCGGTCACATCAGGGACCACTGGACGCAAGGCAGCAGGAATCCGGTGTTGCTGGATGTAGAACGCCGATGCATGGTGAGTCTCCTCCTCCCCTTTCAGTCTCTTGGGCTCCAAAATCTTCTCTAGATGGCATTCATTCCATGCAGCAATGATCATCTGGACCTCGTTGAAGTAATCATAGCTCTTCTGATCAAAACGAACTTGAAATAATTCCATCTTGAGAGGCGGAGGAATTTCTTGAAGAGCTCTGTACTGACGGGCCACCCTATGTGGGTAATAAGAAGTCGCACCGGAAAGGCCCAGCAATGGGACTGGCTCATCATGCTTGTGTGAGAAATGAGCCTCCTCAACTCTGAACCATTTAGTATGCCATAGGAATGCCTTAGGGTTAGGATCTTTCAAAAAATTTATCCAACGAGCGTACTGCTTATGTGGAGAAAAACGTTCTAGGACCATAAATTTCTGTATGGGGTGCCTAAAATCGTCAATTTTGAATTGTTTCATCAGGTGCCCAAACCCTCTTATGTGAGAGAAAAACCATATTTGCAAAAGCTCAGGTAGGGCACGCATGGTCTTTTCCTCATTTTGCTTGAAACGGGTTAATGACAAAAATGTTTCAGCTAAAACCATATTGACATAATTCAACCCGTCACAAACTCGATTGACCACCCACGAAATTGAGGGATTAATGGCATTTTTTCGATAAGGAAAAACGATTAGTCCAAAAAATGCCAATATGAAAATCCTAGCTTTTGAAATCATTGGTTGGTTTGCAAAACACTCTTTCAGAAATGAAAATGGGCATGCATAGCAATTGGCCTTAATGACCTTTCTTACCACTTCGGCCTCGATTTTTAAAAATTGTGATAGTTCAGAAATGAAATCAATACCAATAGGTGGTCTAATAAGCTCTTTCTCCAGAGGCATTCCCATGGCAATACTATACTCCTCTAGTGTTGGAGTTAGCTCATACTCACCAAACACAAAGGTTGAAGTTTGTGGACACCAGAAATGGGGCAGCGCCTGTATAACATCGGAATGGATGTTGATATCTAACAATGGAAGAAGTCGAGCGATCCTAGCTTTCACATATCTCTGGCCGTCTTGATCCAACTGGTCCAGCCACATCTTGAGCTCTTTTTTGGGAGTGGAAATGAATTGGACGTCGGTTTTCCCCATTACATATAAGACAAGACTGACGGCGAAACCTAGTGTCATGGATCGACAAAATTACAATAAAGTAAGTAAATTGCAAAGGAAGAGTTTAGACAACTTACTTTTACCAGAAAAGGGATGACAATCACATAGACACACGCATGAAATGTGCGGCTCGATTTCTATCTAGATGGCTTAACAAAGTGGAGTTAAGGGGATGATCTGACCGTTGCAGTCTCGCATTAACGTGTCAGGTCCCCCTAACTCTGGCTTAGTCGAATGGAATGTCCAATAATCACGCAATCTCGCGGATATAGACAAACACATTTGACACCATGAAAGAAATTTCGGGGAAGAGAAGGTCAACCTCTATATAGCAGTCTCGCTTTAGAGGAAGTATCCTTCTCAACACCATCCTAGAAATCCTATCGCAGCCCAGGTCCGGCTACAGGTCGTGTGTGCAATGTGTAGTGCAAAAACAATTTGAAAATCATGCACAACAATTTATAATACAAACAACACTTCAATATAGGGAAAATAAATCATTCATCTTTACACCCTCCTGCAAGACAATGATTAGCAAAGACTACTCCCCTTATATCTCCCATCTGCAAGAACATTTAACACCTTAGGAATATTAGTAACATACCTGGTGTCCTTGCTGCCAAACAAAAATATAATTTTTAAAAAAAAAACAGGCCTATGTCCACTATGAGTTTTAACTCTAAGTACCCAGTGGAGTCGCCAAGCTGTCGCGACCCGATTTTTTCGAAGGTGAATCACCTAAAACTAGGTTAATGGATTACTAAGTCCGAAGACTTGGCGCGGACTCTCCCAAGCCCTACCAATCGCGACTTGATACTAAGAAAATGACCCATTAAAACATGCAATTATATTTCAAATTGGAGCCGCCACTAACCAATTAGGGCTGATTAGAAACCCAGGTACAGTATGGGATAATACTTTACCTTTTACGAACCAGAGATTTAATGGATTCGGGGACATGGTTACGCTAGATTAATCTAACGCCCTTTCGGTACCTTAAGAAAAACATTTTTTTTGCAGGCAGTCTTGATTAATTTTAACCTAAGATGCTAACATGCAAATGGTGGTCATGCGGGTGCACAATCAATTAAATAACATTCAATAAATCAAAATGCTAAGAAATTATAAACCACAACTTTATTAAAGTCCACTCTCTAAGAAAACATTTAAAAAAATGCTAATTAAAATGCATGCCCTAAACATGATTTCTAAATGACATGACACCTAACTTTTATTATTATGCAATCTTAACCTAAAATTAATATGCATGAATTTTACTTTAATGATATGTGAAATGCAATTTATATGGCCTAATTTGAACTATATGTATGCAATCTGATTTATGCAATCCTAAATGTGCATATACTACATGACATGAGATGCATGATATAACAATTTTATATGCATGTGTCTTTTGTGATTTTTTTTTAATGATTCTCTTTCTATGTAGGCAACCTACACTAAATAAAGATGATATGAAATGGGATTAATTATAAACTCACCTATTAATTAACTAAGTAAATGATTTTTTTTGTTTTTTTTTAATTAAAGAATTAATTATATGCAATTAAAAATTACACGATGTGATTACTAAAACATGATAATATGATGCAATCCTAATTTATTAATATGTAAATTCTAATTAAATGTGCCTACTATGCAAACTAGCTAAAATGCACCTAGTATTCTTTATTGAAATTAAACAAACTAATTAAGCTATTCAAAATGGAATAATTCCTAATTCAATTTCAGGATTAATTTGATTTAAACCTCATTTGTCTTAGAAAACCATTTTTTTTTTACCTTTTATATTATCTTTTCATATTATGAAAGCATGCAAATAACTAAGGATGAAATCCTAAAAATAATCCTAAAGGTTAATTTATTAAACCTATGTGTCTAAAGTAATAAACCTATATGACCTATATGCTCATGCAAATTTTTAACTTTTCACTATTTCTTTTTTATATTTTCATTTTTTTAACAAGCAATTATTTTTACCTAAAAACTAAGATAAGAATTAAAATAATTGAAAAGATAATCCGTTGTCTCACGGATTAAGTTAACAATTATTTTAACTCTATAAATCACAACGAGAGAATCAAAATAATTAAAAATTTGGTCTGAAGTCTTACGGACCAAATTAAATAATTATTATGATTTAACAACTGAAATTCTACCAAAACAAATCCAAAATTAGTATAATTAAAAAAGTGACCCGATGTCTCTCGGATCAAATTAATAACTATAGTAATTTGAGGTAAAACCTACGGATAATGCATATAGAAATTGCAAATATTAACACCCAACTAACATGCTATCAAATGAAATAAACATAAAAATTAACCTAACAAATAATGAAATAAACTAAACTCCAAAAATGAAAAGCAAACTACCTAAGGAGAGAGCACAGTAACGTGGATGAGATAACCAAAGAGAGGGTGGCAGCCAACGTGGGATCTCCGGCGAGAGTTAGACGGCGGCGGCGAGGACGTCGGAGTCGTCGCGGAGGCTCAGAGGCGTTGGCAGCAAGCTCCCGGGTACCGGTGCTCGGGCGGAGGGAGCGGCGCTCGGAGCTTGGCGTCGGGAGCGGTGGTGGCGTCGCGGCTCGGGCGGATCTGTCGCTCGGGCGAATCGAGCTTCGGGCGTCGGCTCCAGGCGGCGACTGGATGTGCAGGTGGCGCGTCTGCGGGCTGGACCGTCTGGCTTCGGGCGGATGTGCAGGTGGCGCGTCCGCGGGCTGGACGGTCTGGCTTCGGGCGGATGTGCAGGTGGCGTCGTTTGCGAGGAGCGGTGACAGGGCTCGGCGGGCGTCGAGCACTGGTCTTCAGGACTGCAACGTCGACCACGGCGAGAGCAAGGGGATCGGCGAGCGGAGCTGGGTGAGACCGTTGCAAGCGATGAGCTCGCCCAAAACCAGCAGCGACGGCGACCCCGAGCGGAAGAAGGAGACGCAATTCGACCAAGCGGATGTCGGCGGTGGTCGGCGAGCGGCGCGGTGAGGCGGAGGACTCACGGCCGGCGTCGGGGCGTCGGGCGGTAGAGACCGTCAGAGGGCAGCGGGCACCGGCGAAGGTTCGGAACACCGGGGGGTGAGGCGTGCGCGAAGAAGATGAACATCCCCTTTTCTTTTCTTTTTTTATCTTCTCTTTTCCTCTGCTGCACGTCCCTTTCTCTGCAACTCCTGTACTCTTGCTCCCTTCTTCACTTTTAAAGCTAGCGGTCAAACCTCAAGAATTTCCTCTCTCTTACTTTCTTTCACTTTTTGGACTTCCAAAATTAAGAGAAGCTGCCTTCTACGAAAGTAAAATCAGGAGCCCCCTTTTTGGCGTCTAACTTTGCTTCTTTTTATAGGGCAAAGACTCAAAGCTGTTCGAGATGTTGCGATATTCACTCAACTCCTTCAACAACAAAGTGGCTCCAATCGCACGGCCGTTTAATTTTTGAATTTCAAAATTTTGCTTCAAAATTTCCCTCTAATCAAATATTATCCTTTACTTCTAAAAACTAATAAAAATAAAACTGAATTTTTTTTAATTTTTGAAATGAAATTATATTTTCAACAACAAAGATTTTAAAAACCAAATTTAATTTATTAATTAATTTTTTTTGAAATATTAGGTGTCAACATTGACATAAAAATCGCATTGCCGGGTGGCATTTCCAATAAATTGACCAAAGGAAATAGTGCACGGCATTGGAATTTCTTATAAATTAATTTAGTTATAATCTATGTCTTAGTAAGTTCTTAGTACGCTAGAATTTTTTTACAAAATCTGTTTCTAATGTAGAATATAGAGACTAGTGATGAAAAAGTACATGGATTAGGGAAAAATAAATTTACATAGAGCGATAGGGCATTCATGCGTACATGGAGAAAAGTGAAAAATAGTCCTTTTCTTTCACATAAGACAACAATTTAAGATTCCAACATGTTCCTTAGAAAAACAACGATTTTTTGCGATCGACTCTCGAGTACAATTAACTCCATGGTGTTGTAATATTTCAATGGCCATTCAACTTGTCATCGCAGAGCATGATCAAGTGGGAATTTAAAAATTCCATTGATGCCATGATGGTTCAACAATCGATGCATTCTCAGTGCACCATATTCAGATATTACACGAAGTTGTTCTACGAAAAAACAACGAAATTAATCGCCTTTCATCCTTCTATA
The DNA here is from genome assembly GCA_007663325.1 of Eucalyptus pauciflora. NCBI lineage: Eukaryota > Viridiplantae > Streptophyta > Magnoliopsida > Myrtales > Myrtaceae > Eucalyptus > Eucalyptus pauciflora. Next base: position 3,152,639 of record VMYD01000006.1, on the reverse strand, counting down.
ATTACTTCTTCGTGAGTTGGGTAATGCATGACATTCACAGATGACATCTTAAATAATCTTTTTAATCCGACATGATATATCTCATGCATTCGATCCGCAATTATTTTTAACCAAATGCGATTTCTTCTTCTAATATTGCATGTACTCTACAATTTCGTGGACGGACAAATTTTTCCCCTTACTTAGTAAAGAAATTTCAATTATCCCAAGAATAATGTACCAAAACCGGACCCTATTCATGATTTGGCCAGTAAAAAGGAAGACAACTCGGCCTATGTGAGTAAACACGCTAAGGCTGTGTTTCATGGTCTGGACTTTTTCGTTGTGTCCCCTATCATCGCACAGTCGGCTAGCATCACTGTCCCATCTCGATCCTCGACATTGCGACCCTTGTGGACCTGTGATCGCCGCCGATGGCATCCTCGGCCTTGGGCGGAGCCAGATGCTCTCTAAACCTCTTGTTGCAGTGTAGGATCTCCACCAACTCGTTCAAGCATCAGCGCTTGCTGGCGTAGTCGGGCGGTGAACACGGCGAGGGAAACCGTAGAATAGCGAGTCGCGTCGAGCAACTTGGACGCAGTGACTATCTTGGCCTCCACTTTGTCATTGTCCTGGAAATAGCAGATCTCTAGGGCATGGAAGAGATTGACCGCAAAGGTCTTCCTTATGTCCTCACCTCTAAAGCTCACCGACTTGTCGTGTTTCCATTGATGAATCGAAACAAAAGACGGAATGCTTTGCTCGATTTCTTCGATTCCCATGAGGACAATGTGTGACCGGGCGAGAAACTACGGAAAAGGTCGAAACTTCTCCTCATAGGTGAAGTGTATATGTAACTAAAAACGCACAAGTAGTGAATGAAAAGGGAGGATGAATGAAAGCTTAGCGATCACGCTAGATTTGGGCAAAGGTGGAGATGCCGATTGAGAAGCTCCGGTTGGGGATCATGACGTGATCGGTGGTGGTTGGTGGTGACTACAACCGCACGTTGGTCAAAGGCGACGATGATCGATTATCATGGTGGTGGTATTCACATGGTGGCCAACTATTTTATTGCTCTTGTACCATAAACATGTAAAATCCTATTAACATTTATTGGGATTTTCTTAATTGGGTTATATCCCTTCTTTATCTGGTCTTACTCCTCTTGTCTTGGACGACAATCAAATACCAAATATAATAAAATTTATCATATCCTAATTTTTATATCGATCGATCACCAAATGTAGCACAAATGAGCAATAAGTTGCTTATCTCGGAATTTCTTACACCAAAAGAAAAGTCTCAATCTTTCATCCTCTCCAAATAAAAAATAAATTTATCCTCTCCAAATAAAATAATAAATTAATAAATTGAATAACAGAATTTTTTTTATACGGGTTACCTAAATCTAGCCATGAACAGAACCCAAATCACCCTAATTCCCAAAATCCCAAACCCTGAAAAGCTTGAACAATTCCGCCCAATCAGCCTCTGCAATTTTGTGTACAAAATCATTTCCAAAGTATTAACCAATAGACTAAAACCCCTGCTATCAAGTCTTATTGATGAAGAACAAAATGCTTTTGTGGGGGGTAGACAAATTCAAGACAATATCCTGATTGTGCAGGAAGTACTCCATAGAATGCGAACTCGGGAGCAAAAAAACAAATTCCAAGATGTTCTAAAGATGGATATAAAGAAAGCGTATGATCGGATCGAATGGGATTTCCTTCGAGCATGCTTACTCAAGATGGGATTCTGTGATAAGTGGGTATGGGTGATGCAATGTGTTTCAACGGTTTCATTTAGTGTAAATTTTAATGGAGAACTCCTACCTTCATTTAAGCCAACCAGAGGGATCCGACAAGGTGACCCACTATCCCCTTATCTTTTCATTTTAGTGGCAAATACCCTCTCGAACCTGATCAAACAAGCTGTAGCAGACGGTACACTCTGAGGAATCAAGCTGAACAGAAGTTGTCCTACTCTCTCACACTTACTATTTGCAGATGACTCAATTTTCTTTCTCCATGGAACCATAGTAGAATGTCAAAATCTGGCGGCCATTTTACACCAATATTGTTTTGCAGCAAGCCAAACTATTAATCTTAATAAGTCAGGCATTTATTTTAGTAAAAGCTGTCTAGTATACTTGAGCAGAAATATGGCTTCAGAATTGAGAGTTCCAGAGATAGGGAAAATATGGAAGTATTTAGGAATTCCTTCGGATTGGGGAGCTTCCAAGAAAGATATGTTCGCTTGTGTTGACACCTAAAATTTTGAAATTTGATTTTTTGCTAAATAAAAAAGTCACGTGGCATGTAGTTTAGGAAAATTTAATTTTTTGTTATATTTTGTTAAGATTTTTCATAGATTTAGGTAATATACATTGAGAGATGCATTTTTGTGCAAAAGGGAATTTTTTTTTTTATCAAATATGCAAAAAATATTGCGCGGGGTGAAACGATTATTCAATGGAATTTTACGCTGGCAAAATTGGCAATGAAATATACCACAAAAGTACGTTTTTTTTTGTGTATAAAAAGGGTCGCGTACGATGGAAAATGGGGCTCCTCTTTTCGGTGAAAAAAAAGGCACAAAAAGTGAAACGTGAAAAAGTGAGGTAAGAGAGAGAAAAAAAAAAAGGAAAAGTGAACCCCATGCTTGTTCATCTTCCTCGCTTGAAGTGTTAATCCACACCCGACCTAGACCCACACCGCCTTGAAGCCCGGCCCGAAGCTACCGTTAAGTCGAAGCCCGCCCGCTCGCAGTGGCCTGCACCAAATCGGACGCCCGAGCCACGGTCATGCGCCAGCCTCTCCGTCCAGCGAAGCCCGCCCTGCCAGTCACCACGGATCCATGCGCTTGAGCCACGGTGCGCGCGCCTCTCGCGTCCATGACCCGAACCGCCCTTGAAGCCCGGCCTTGGCGAGTCATGCCACCAGATCGGGCGGCGAGTCAACGCCGCCTCTCGTCGCGACGCCTGCACCCGCGCCGCCGCGAGTCCCCTGCTCCAGCTGTGACCCGACGCCGGCGGATTTGAATCGAGCCCACCGGTCCGCCCGAAGCCCCCTTTGATCCGACGCCGCCGTCGTGCTGTCTCGCCGCTCACCTTTGCCGGTTCACCCTCGCCGGACCTCCGAACCGGCCAAATTTTTTTTTCCTTTTTCTCAAAAAAAAAGAAAAAAAGAAAAAGAGAAAGTTAAATTAGGTATTTTCCCTTTTCTTTATTAGGCAAGTTTAGATTTTTCTTTATTTTTTCTTTATTTCTTTATGTTGTTTTCTTGGTTGAGATATTTATTTATGCATAATTGAAAATCTCAATGCATTACCTAATTCGCAACCGCATTAAGGTTTTTTATTTCATCTATAAGGCTTTAGATGAAATAATTAATCAAGTGGAAATAAAATTGATATTTTGATCTTTAAGGCTTAAGATCAATTTATCGATTTTACTAGCGAAATATTATCCCTTGATTTGAATGATGTGTGATATCCTTTTTGGGGATTTTGAATGAACTTGATTGTTTTTATTTATCTTGAGATACGTCTGAATTAGGATATTGCATGTTTTTAGGGTTATTTGCATGGTTAGGCAAAACATTCTATCTTTATCATGAATTTTTGAAAAAAAAAAAATCAAAAACATGTTCGAATTAGGATTAGTTTTTGTTTATTATTATCATGCATATTTAGAATAGGAATTTTATTTTGAATAAAAAAAACAAAAAGAAAACAAAAAGAAAAAGAAAGCATATAGAATGTTAGTTTTATTTGCATTTCGAAATTAATAAAAAAGAAGAAACAAAAAATCATCATGCATATGTCACGTAGAATTAGGAGGCATATTTTGCACGTCATTGCATATTAGGGTAAGAGTGCATGTTAAATTTTACTTCCTAGTCAATGTTTAAGTTTAGATAGATTTTTTTAATAGATTGCATTCTAGGATTATTTGGGTTAAGATAAGATTTTAGTTTAAATTAGGATTCAGTTTAACCTAATTCCTAATATAAATTGAATAGGATCTTAACCTAGCTAAATAATTCTCACATTTTTTTAATTTCGAATTTCATAAAAAAAATCTAAAAAAATATCTTAGGATAAATTACTTCCTTTTTAGGGTAAATTGCATTTTTTTAGGAAATAAAAAATGTCATGAACATGTCATTTAGGGTTAGATTAATTGAAATGCACGATATTTAGTTCTTTTTTTTAGGCCCATTTAATTAGAGATTGCATGTCAATAAAATTAGGTCATTTAGATTGTATCTAATTATTGCATTTCTTTAGGATTTACTCTATTCATGTCATATAATTTAGATCATATTGATATGTCATGTAATTTAGGTCATGTTGCCATGCCATATTAGATTACTAGCATGCATTGAATATAGATTAAGTTCCCATTAAATAAAGTGAAAACAAAAAAAGAAATTGTGTGTTAATTAGAAACCATATCTAGGGTTGTTGATGTGGGTTTTAATTTAACATTGCAGATGCTTTCGTTGCTTTGAGGTGAGTTTTCTTTGCAATTTATTTATTATTTATCTGGGTGTTTAATTGGTGGTTTGTGCACCTGCATGATCACCTCACATGTTAGGGAAATAGATTTAAAATCAATTCAAGCTGCTTGCCAAACATTTTTTTAAAAATAAAAGAATGGTACCGAAAGGGCATTAGAGAAATCTAGTGTAATTAAGTCCCCGTACCCATAGTCTCTGGTTCGTAGGAGTAAAGTAAACCTCTCGTTGCTTTACTTGGGTTTCTAATCGACCCACCAAAAATAGATTAGTGGCGACTCCTAGTTAAAAATCAATTGCATATTAAAAATTTGAACCTAAGTCGTGAATTGGTATGGGCTTGGAAGAGCCCGAGTTAAGTCTAGGCTTAACAATCCATTAGCCAAACCCTAGGTGGTTCACACCCAAAAAAAAATTGGTCCCGACAGCTTGGCGACTCCACTGGGGACTTGAGTTGAAACTCTTAGTGGACTTAGGCCAATTTTCCTTTTTGAAAAATGTTTTTGTTTGGCAGCAAGGATTCCAGGTACGTCCCTAACATTTAAGGTGTTAAATGTTTTTGCAGATTGGGAGGTATAAGGGGAAGTGTTTGTTAACCCTTGTTTTGTAGGGAGGTGAAGGAATGTATGGTTTAATTTCATGTTGAAGTGTTGCTTGATATTAAATTGTCGTGCATGCCTTGCATTTGCACTACACTTTTGCACACACAACCTGCCGTCGGACTTGGGCCGCACTAGGATATTTAGGATGGTATTGAGTTGGATACGACTTCGACCGCGAGGCCGCGTAGTAGAGGTTGTCCAACTCAATCCTGAAAGTTTCTTTCTTGGTGTCAAGAATGTTTACCTTTGCCCGCGAGGCTGCGTCGCATTGGGGTATCATTCTTGACTGAGCCGGAGTTAGGAGGACTTGACTTAGTATGCGAGGCTGCAACTAAGTCATCCCACCCTTTTAACTCCATTTTGCTTAGCCTTCCTAGTTAGAAATCGAACCTCACATCTCATGCACATGTCTATGTGATTGCCATCGATTTTCCTTGGTGAAGTAAGTCTTCTACCTCAGCACTATGTAATTTACTTACTTTGTCATAATTTTGGTCCGTCCATGACAATCTAGGTCAATCATTGATTTAATTCATTTGTCAATTAAAAATGAAATGAGGAAATTGCAATGCAATGAATCATTTGAAAATAAAAAACCTTGGACAATTTGTTTTCAACTAGAATGGCCGACCAATCAGAAATGTGTGATCGTATGTCCGCTGTGGAAACTCAACTCCAACAAGTGCTCGCCTCTCTACAGCTTGTGACGGATCAACTCCAATTCCTCCAAGTAAATCCAACAACTGTACCTGTTCTTCCTCAAATAACTATCCCGAAGCAAACAAACAACGTTGACGATGACATGCCCGGTTTGGACGATGACTCGATCATTGTTAGAAAGACCAAGCCTAACAGCATTCCAAAGACTGATCATGATGAACGCTTCACAAAGCTGGAAGAAAAATTGAAGCAACTGCAGGAGTCGCAGAATTCACTCCCGTTCGACCTGTCTGTGTATGAGAAGGTCAACATGCCAAAGAAGTTCAAAATGCCGGATTTTGAGAAGTACGATGGTACTTCCTGCCCAAAAGCTCATTTGCAGATGTATCATGTGCGTATGGCCCAATATGTCAAGAACGAGCCCCTCATGATCCAATCGTTCCATGCAAGTTTGACTGGACCGGCACTAAACTAGTATGTCATGAAGAATATGAACCTTCTCGACACTTGGAATGAAATGACCGACGCATTTCTCAAGCAATACAAGTTCAACATGGATATTGCACCTTCCCGAGAGGATCTTGAGAGGATGGAGAAAAAGAGGAACGAGTTGTTCAAAGAGTATGCCGTAAGATGGCGAAATCTGGCAGCTCAAATCACTCCCGAGCCTACTGACAAGGAGTTGATGAAGTTGTTTGTCAAAACTCTCCCGTCTGAGTTCCGTAACCGGATGGCCGGCACGTATGTTGAAAACTTCAATCAGCTTATTCCCGTGGGAGAACAACTCGAAGTGGGGATAAGGGAAGGATGGTTTACTGAGCCATCTAGTAAAAGGGTCACTCCCAGGAAGGAGAAGGAAGCGGCTGAGGATGTGAACATGACTTATAGTCAAGAAAGTGCCAAACATGCCCCGGTTATCCAGATGAATCCAAGACAGCCACAAACTGCTGGCCGTCAACCATTTGCCCAAGCAAATAATAGAAGGCAATTCTCTCCTCTCCCTGGGTCTCCATCCCAAGTGCTGACAATCCTCCGAAAGAATGGTTTGCTAACTAGTGAACCAAAGCGTCCTAACCGTGAAAACAATCGCAGTTACGACCCGACGAAGAAGTGTGACTACCATAGCGGTGAATTGGGGCATTCAACTGATGAGTGTTTCACCCTCAAGCACAAGATCCAAAATCTCTTGGACACGAAAGCCTTCTCATTTCAAACTGCTCGGCCGAACATCCAGAAAGATCCGCCACTAAAGCATGAGGATACGGTCAATGTTATCCTGGAACTAGACATTGAATCCGAATCAAGTTACCACTCATTTGAGTTGGTGTCCACCATACATGCATCTCAAGACTCACCACCACCCACTTCTGAAGCCTCAAATGCTGCCCTTATGATGGAAAGGATGATGGATGTGAATGGTTTTGTTCCTGGTAGTGGCCTTGGAAGAAATAGTCAGAGTATTCAAAGTCTAAATGAAGTCCCTCAGAGGCCCCATGCTGCTGGAAGAGGAGGGGAAAGTTCTGGAGGACGAAGACAGGGAGGGCAGAACCCGCCACCTGATCAAAGGCGAGGGAGGCAAAACCCACTACCCCCGAGCATTCACGAAATATTCCCCGGTCCTCCAAGAATAATGCAGGATGAAGCTGAAGTGATAGACACTTTGGGGCAGCCTAGTGGCAAGTTTGATTACTTGGTGAAGTATTCGGCCCCTCCCAGTTACTACATTGATCCTCATGAGATAATCCCAGATGGATGGGGTGGCATGGATGATCCGATACCCCCGAAGGCAGAAAACCCTAATAATGAGCTGGAAGGAATTGCAAGCTTGTTCGACGATCTCATCATAGGAGCTATTGATGAAGGACCCTCAGAAGAGATGGGCTTTGGCCCACAAGAGTAACTCTTTTACTATTTTTGCATTTCCTTCTAATTCTTGAGTGTTGCATTTTTTTTATTTAATAAATGATGAATTTCAATAAAATTACAAATTTTATTTTGAGGGCATGATGAGGTACTCCAAACTAGTCCAATGACGATATCCAACCATGAAAAAGATCATCCACGAAGAAATCCTGAGGGCTGGACTTTCTCATGCTTCCTCCCAAAAACTTTTCCGAAAACAAAAAACATTTCACTGTCAAAAAAATCTCAAAGCTTGTGGCGAATTAAATTTGTTTATTTGTCTAACACATGCTTCTTGTCTCAGAGCATAATTCTATCACTTATTATGACAAGGGACATCTGAAAATAGCGTATCAAGTTTCAATGATCATAAACCTGATTTGTGATCAACAGGCTTAGAGCGCACTTGCAATAAAAAAAACAGATTTTGGGCAAGTAAAAGAGGACCATCATTCCCTAGCAGAAGAGATGACAAATTGGGGGCATGGCAGATAGGGATAAAATCTTGATCTGAGCAAAAATGATTGTGCAATTTGAATTTACTCTGATGTTCCATAGTATCCTATTCATGCACGTTCTCTTGTGCAGGGGCAAAAGCGGATCTCCACTTTTGATGGATAGAGATGATCCAAGGACATCCATTGCTGAGACAATTCTTTTGTGGAGCAATTCCCCTGAATGAATGCTTAAAACCATGTTTTGAGTGCAATAAATTGTTTGTAACAAACTCTTTTCATGCTTAAAGTTGCTAGACTCTTTTGAAAAGGGAATTTTCATATTGATTTAGCTCGCCAATTTCATGCGGAGATTTGTCAAGATAGACAATTCAATAGAGTGACATCAATGCTTAAGAATGCTAAATGAGATGTGTCAGGACGATGAAAGGCAAGCCATATTCTATATACAGTCCCATACTTATACACTTGTGAGATGAGTGTAGGAAGTTCCATATCTGCAAGGTAAAGAGTTCTCTCGCAAAAGGTACGATGACCGAAATGATGATCCATTGCTTAACCTTTTTGAGCCTATACACTTATTGATATTCTTTCAAATTATCCCTGTCAAGAACCACCCCCACATCGGGGCAACTAAGAGATCAAATGGCATCATGAGGTGAGGAAAATGAATTGAAATTTTCTTGCTCTCACTTGCATCAATCTTCAAGTTATGCTATTACATTGAATTCATGTGTTAATTTAAGTGTCTTAGGATGACGAAGAGCATTTCTTTCTATGTCCTATACACTTATATCATTTGCATAGCCCACTTGAGCCTGCAATTTCATTTCTTTAAACCCAGTTGATGATCATCCCCCACACTGGGGCAAAGCAAAACCAGTTGATGATCAATCCCCACACTGGGGCAAGGCAAAAGGCAGATGAAGACTCTTGAAAAGTTATAGTGTCATTTAAAGTGTAATTGCTTGACACATGCATTATGCGCAAGAATTGAATTCAAAATAGAACTAATGGGCATGAAAAAGCAGTGTGCCTGGTAAAAGCAAGGCCAACGCCCATGAAAAAAGAAGTGAAGAAAAAATGCATGAGAACTAGGGGCATAAAAAGCAGTGTGCTTGGTAAAAGTAAGGCCAATGCCCAGAGAAAAAAAAAGAGTCAAAATAGGTGACTATCAATTGCAAGAGTTGAATCCCAATGGAACAATACTCAAAGAGCTCAAATGCTGAGTTTTTACAATCAATGGGGCACTTCATGAAGACAGTCCCTGATGGTGAAAAAGAAAACTGGTGGCAATGCCAAGATGATCATCAACTCTCACCCTTTACACACCTTTTGAGCCTAATGATCCTTTCATTTCTCAACCCATGAACCCTACCTACGTTACGTCCCTTACAAAGTCTCTTCAGATTAAGGCACTTGAATTAACATAGGAGTTCATATGTTTATAAGCATCACTCGAAGAAGTGCGAGCAAGATTATTTCTTTCTCATTTTTTGCAGGGTTCTTGACCTATAAACCCGGAAATGATTATAAGACCGTTCATTCAATAGCCTTGACTCAAAGAGTCCATTTGTTAAGCCGTTGGCTAAGCCCACATTATGGTCTTTGTTAAAGACCTCTCAGATTGGTAAGATCGTACCGCTTGCGAGAATACTCGGACCCATGTCGATATGATAAAATTGAGTGATTCTCATAAAATAACCATTCTAAATGAGAGTGAGTTGAAAGTCTTTTCTAACCGAAAGTCTCTCATTTAGTATCCTTAAGAAATCCATGTCACGAGTGAAAATTGTCTTGAACGATAATTCTCTCTAGTGGAAATTTGGATGATGCAAAAATCATTATGCATGAATCTTGATTGAATTGATAAAAGCTTCAGTAGATTTTGAAGTATGCATTCCAAAATAGCCTTAATTACTTATTTCTTTGGTGAATGCATTTTTGCTCTAATCATGTCTGACGGATAATTTTTTCTCAAAGACCCAAGAGCTCTTAACATTTAGGTTCCTTTCAAAATGTCTCATGATATGAGGAGATGAGAAACCATCATGAACATTCAAGGTGCATTATTGATGTTCCAAAATTTATTTCTACGAAGAGGTGAGAGGCCTCCACAGGATATCTAAGTTCCAGAAGACATATTCCAAAGAATCAGAGATATCATCAGGTAAGTATATCTCTACCCATTCTCGACACTTGACTCGGTCAAGCTGTCCTTTTATATTATCCTGGCGTGCTTTCGTAGCCCAAAGCCCATCTTTACAGGAGACATATCCCCAATGAACAGATATGTCATCAGGTAATAGGGGTGATCGGGTCCAGGGTGGGTAGGGTCTAGACCTGGACCCTGTACCCGACCTTGTTATAACCGGTTCTCTTTTTTTGGACCCTGTACCCTACCCTGTTTGCATTGGACCCTGTTCCCGACCTACCCTGTTTTTCCGGTCCGGGAACAGGGTTAACCCTGTTTATATTGGAACATGTTTTGTATAAAAATTTATGTACAACACTCATATGTAAGATAAAGCGTTTACAATCTCGATCAGCACATCCACACTGATTAACAGTCCCCAAAAGCATGAGAAAAGGCTTTGGACGGTGACCTGAATTCCTGGTCCTAGTGCAGGGCAGTAGGTTTGAATCATTTCCTTCGACACAAATCCAACACCGCCATCCCAACCCTCAGGAGGCTGAGGACGAAGGAATAGAACTTAGTAAGATTTAAGTCAATGAATTTTAATTAATAAACAGCATGAACGGGAATTACAGACATATGCTTTGAGAAGTTCGCTATTGCATATAAGGAGAAATAACATTTACCTGGTTCAGAACGTAGTAAATCTAAAAGCCATCTGGGTAGCTAGAAGCAAGGCCATCCAACTCTTCCTGCAATAAAGTGATAATCGCATCAAGCGACGAATTTAATTTTGGAGACATTCTCAATTCTTGTTCAATACCAATATGAACAGCTTATGTCTCTATTTTATCCTCATTCGGCCACCTAAAACACAATTTACTGATCCTAGTAACTGCTTTTAGTGATTAAAGACACCAGGGTACAATTTTACACATTGGCTAAATTGGATATGCATATCATGACATCGGCAATTAAATAGCATTGAGTAATTGAGACGTCAGAAAAGATTCCACATATGAATGTTCAAAGCTATGCACACAATCCTATATTAAAAAACCCCCATTATTAGGGGCAGATATATTTGGAAGTAAATTACGGCACATCTCCACCAAGACATTGTACTTCAGTTGCTTCCATTGGCATGAATTCTCAAATTTCCACAGAACAAACATTTACAGTGATGCTTTTAGTCCAATTCGCCTTTTCGAACAGAGAATTTTAATGGTGCACGTACCCTTGAGAGACAGCGAGATGGACATGAAACATAATAGCCATTCTTATAAGAGCTCAGGGATTTCCACATCAGTGAAGTAGAAAGAGTTTTATGGGAAAGGATAGTCAATTACCCTCAAAAGAATGTCCTCATAAGTCACATTCGCATAGATAAGGTGCACCTTTGTCTTGTCTTTTGGGTTTTCTAGTATTGCCCGAGCAACCTGTAATGAGGAACAGAGTGAAATGAAACGTCATAAGAAGGTAATATTTGATACTTGAGGAAGATTATATGTCAATGCCGCAAAACTACTGATGCAGTTCACATTGTGACCAAGAGAAATGACCCGGAACATTGGAGTGATGCCAGAGCCTCCCGCAATCATCCCGAAAGCTCTAACTTGGCCAGGTTGGTACCTGAAACGTCCCTGATTGAGGGGGGAAAACCAAGAAAGGCTAATATAAGAGATCATGTGTTGTTCTGAGAGTCTTAAAGACATGAATGGGAGGAAGCATCTATGGTCTAAAAATAAGAATCTCACACAAATAGGAGTTCAATTTCAATATTTTAGAACGAACAGTATTTATGAGAATACTGCTACAGAGGTAACTAGACGTTAACGTTGACCAATAGCAAAGATCAATTATAACACTCTCTCCAGATGACAACATCAAACCATCAGAATTAATGAGTATTCAGTGCGTGACAGATGTATTAATCCACTGATCATGAGAAGTATTAGCAGGAGCAGCTAAATTTGATATCAGCTCATTGGGCAAGAGCAAGCGGCAAGCAGTTCAGCTTTTAGTACAGTAAGTTAGCAAAGCAAGCAGTTAAATCACAGCCTTGTAGCCAGACCAGTGGGGAGTTTGCAAAGTTGCAGAAGCACAAAAGGACAAAGCTACAATCTTGAAAGCCGAAGCTTCAGCCAGGGCTTTAGTCCACAGAGAAGAAGAAAGGAGATTTTGCAGCAATTGCACAGCTTGTAATCAGATGGAGTGATTTCCCATATTCAAATGCATAGCATGAAAGTGATGACACACAAGAGAGTGCCTAACATATTATACAAAGGATCAAGATGACAAATGAAGGCTGATTTGGAAGATGCATATTTGTATGAAAGATGGAAAGTCCATGTTTGACATACTTGCTAGATTGTTCCATAGCCTAGGAAAACTCAAGAACACACACTCTCTAACATCAATAATCGGCCTTGGAGAGCTTGCTTACGTCGGGCACGCCCTTGGCCTTGAAGGACTCGTCGTTGGGCACGAACACTGTCAGGCCCTTCTCCAACGCCGACTAGTACGTCTTGATGACGCCGCTCGAGACGAGGAGGCCCGCGAACGTCTTGCACCCGGCCTTCTCGAGCAGCGCCGTCACGTTCGTGTCCGAGGCCGACAGCGCCGGGGCGGCGAGGATGGCCGGGACCAGGATGGGCGCTGATCTGGAGGACGAAGATGTTGCAGGGGATCTGCTTCACCGACTTGGTGTACGACGAGTCGAGCTTGGACCCGGGGGCGGCGGCGCCGAAGCCCACCTTGCCGCCCTGGAGGTCAGTGATGTTGACGAAGCCGGTGTTGCCGGGGGCATTCCCGGCTGTGGGTGTCGCGGGAGGAAGGCGACGGTGGGCGAGCGGAAGAAAGCAAAACCTGCAATCGCAAATTAGGCGGAGGTCGCGAGCTTAGAGAAGGAGAGTAAAGAAAGAAACAAATTAGGGTTTTGGGCTGCCTTAAAAACCGGTTCTCAAACCGGTTCCCGAACCGGTCCGGTCGATCCGGTTCCCGGGTGGGTAATCCCTCGGAACCGGTTCCCAGACCGGTTCAAACAGGGTCTGAACTTTGGGAACCGGTTCCCGGACCGGTTTCAACCAGAACCGGTTCCCGACCCTGTTTTCCGGGTGGGCCGATCCGGGAACCGGGTTGACCCGGTCCGGTTGCACACCCCTATCAGGTAAGTATATCTCTATCTACACCTTAAATACTTGTCGTTGTACAGGTATTTCCCCTTTTGAATACACTAACACTCGTTGGAGTTGTCCCCAAAACTTATTTCTCTATTCAGGCGACCGTAGAATGGTACGGGTCCTGGAAGGTAAATCTCTGTTTAGGCGACCGTAAAATGGTACGGTACCTAGACAAAACTTATTTCCCTATTCAGGCGACCGTAGAATGGTACGGGTCCTAAACAACATTTATTGCTCTAACAGGCGACCGTAGAATGGTACGGATCCTGAAAAAGCAATTTCCCCATTCAGGCGACCGAAGAATGGTTCGGGTCCTGAAAAATCAATTTTCCGTCAAGGCGATCGTAGAATGGTACGAGTCTTGGAAAATGAATCCTCGTTTAGGCAACCGTAGAATGGTACGGGTCCTAGACAAAACTTTTCTGCCATACTGGGCGACCGTAGAATGGTACGGGTCCTGGACGGGTAATACCCACTACCTCGAATTACTCTATCCTCCTCGAAGGTAAGTTATTCTAGGTAGGTTCATCTATCATTTGCATTAGTATTTCCATGCATCATATAAATTGCATGAAAAAAAAATGGAATTCATGTTCCGACAAAAATCATTCATTGCATGATCATGACCAAAATTTAGGTCTCAATTTGTCTTTAAAGGCAACCTCTGCGAGCTCACCTTTAAAGAGGGGCAGCTGTTGACACCTAAAATTTTGAAATTTGATTTTTTGCTAAATAAAAAAGTCACGTGGCATGTAGTTTAGGAAAATTTAATTTTTTGTTATATTTTGTTAAGATTTTTCATAGATTTAGGTAATATACATTGAGAGATGCATTTTTGTGCAAAAGGGAATTTTTTTTTATCAAATATGCAAAAAATAGTGCACGGGGTGAAACGATATATTCAATGGAATTTTACGCGGGCAAAATTGGCAATGAAATATACCACAAAAGTATGTTTTTTTTTTTTGTATAAAAAGGGTCGCGTACGATGGAAAATGGGGCTCCTCTTTTCGGTGAAAAAAAAGGCACAAAAAGTGAAACGTGAAAAAGTGAGGTAAGAGAGAGAGAAAAAAAAAAAAGGAAAAGGGAACCCGAAGTAGCTGTTCATCTTCCTAAGCGGGGGTGTCACACCCGGCGACCCTAGACCCGCTTGCGCCCATGGCTTGGCCGAAGCTACCGTTCGTCAAACCCCGCCCGCCACCATTAAGCACGCGCGAATCGGGCAGCCAAGCCCACCCGATGCGCCGCCGCCTCTCGTCCGTGAAAGCCAGCGGCTATGGCTTCCTCCACCTTGTGAGTCACCTACACACGGATCGAACCTTGAGCCCTGATCGCCCGCCGCCTCTCCGTCCATGACCGAGGCGCCCATAAACCCCAGAAGCCCGAGCCGCCGCGATCCAATAGCGAACCCGCACCCGCCGCCGCGAGTCCCCTCCCAGTTGTGACCCGCCGTGCGGATCTGAATCGAGCCCACTGGTCCGCCCGAAGCCCCCTTTGATCCGACGCCGCCGTCGTGCCGTCTCGCCGGAGTCTCGCCGCTCACCTTTGCCGGTTCACCCTCACCAGACCTCCGAACCGGCCAAATTTTTTTTTCCTTTTTCTCAAAAAAAAAGAAAAAAAGAAAAAGAGAAAGTTAAATTAGGTATTTTCCCTTTTCTTTATTAGGCAAGTTTAGATTTTTCTTTATTTCTTTATGTTGTTTTCTTGGTTGAGATATTTATTTATGCATAATTGAAAATCTCAATGCATTACCTAATTCGCAACCGCATTAAGGTTTTTTATTTCATCTATAAGGCTTTAGATGAAATAATTAATCAAGTGGGAATAAAATTGATATTTTGATCTTTAAGGCTTAAGATCAATTTATCGATTTTACTAGCGAAATATTATCCCTTGATTTGAATGATGTGTGATATCCTTTTTGGGGATTTTGAATGAACTTGATTGTTTTTATTTATCTTGAGATACGTCTGAATTAGGATATTGCATGTTTTTAGGGTTATTTGCATGGTTAGGCAAAACATTCTATCTTTATCATGAATTTTTGAAAAAAAAAAAATCAAAAACATGTTCGAATTAGGATTAGTTTTTGTTTATTATTATCATGCATATTTAGAATAGGAATTTTATTTTGAATAAAAAAAACAAAAAGAAAACAAAAAGAAAAAGAAAGCATATAGAATGTTAGTTTTATTTGCATTTCGAAATTAATAAAAAAGAAGAAACAAAAAATCATCATGCATATGTCACGTAGAATTAGGAGGCATATTTTGCACGTCATTGCATATTAGGGTAAGAGTGCATGTTAAATTTTACTTCCTAGTCAATGTTTAAGTTTAGATAGATTTTTTTAATAGATTGCATTCTAGGATTATTTGGGTTAAGATAAGATTTTAGTTTAAATTAGGATTCAGTTTAACCTAATTCCTAATATAAATTGAATAGGATCTTAACCTAGCTAAATAATTCTCACATTTTTTTAATTTCGAATTTCATAAAAAAAATCTAAAAAAATATCTTAGGATAAATTACTTCCTTTTTAGGGTAAATTGCATTTTTTTAGGAAATAAAAAATGTCATGAACATGTCATTTAGGGTTAGATTAATTGAAATGCACGATATTTAGTTCTTTTTTTTAGGCCCATTTAATTAGAGATTGCATGTCAATAAAATTAGGTCATTTAGATTGTATCTAATTATTGCATTTCTTTAGGATTTACTCTATTCATGTCATATAATTTAGATCATATTGATATGTCATGTAATTTAGGTCATGTTGCCATGCCATATTAGATTACTAGCATGCATTGAATATAGATTAAGTTCCCATTAAATAAAGTGAAAACAAAAAAAGAAATTGTGTGTTAATTAGAAACCATATCTAGGGTTGTTGATGTGGGTTTTAATTTAACATTGCAGATGCTTTCGTTGCTTTGAGGTGAGTTTTCTTTGCAATTTATTTATTATTTATCTGGGTGTTTAATTGGTGGTTTGTGCACCTGCATGATCACCTCACATGTTAGGGAAATAGATTTAAAATCAATTCAAGCTGCTTGCCAAACATTTTTTTAAAAATAAAAGAATGGTACCGAAAGGGCATTAGAGAAATCTAGTGTAATTAAGTCCCCGTACCCATAGTCTCTGGTTCGTAGGAGTAAAGTAAACCTCTCGTTGCTTTACTTGGGTTTCTAATCGACCCACCAAAAATAGATTAGTGGCGACTCCTAGTTAAAAATCAATTGCATATTAAAAATTTGAACCTAAGTCGTGAATTGGTATGGGCTTGGAAGAGCCCGAGTTAAGTCTAGGCTTAACAATCCATTAGCCAAACCCTAGGTGGTTCACACCCAAAAAAAAATTGGTCCCGACAGCTTGGCGACTCCACTGGGGACTTGAGTTGAAACTCTTAGTGGACTTAGGCCAATTTTCCTTTTTGAAAAATGTTTTTGTTTGGCAGCAAGGATTCCAGGTACGTCCCTAACATTTAAGGTGTTAAATGTTTTTGCAGATTGGGAGGTATAAGGGGAAGTGTTTGTTAACCCTTGTTTTGTAGGGAGGTGAAGGAATGTATGGTTTAATTTCATGTTGAAGTGTTGCTTGATATTAAATTGTCGTGCATGCCTTGCATTTGCACTACACTTTTGCACACACAACCTGCCGTCGGACTTGGGCCGCACTAGGATATTTAGGATGGTATTGAGTTGGATACGACTTCGACCGCGAGGCCGCGTAGTAGAGGTTGTCCAACTCAATCCTGAAAGTTTCTTTCTTGGTGTCAAGAATGTTTACCTTTGCCCGCGAGGCTGCGTCGCATTGGGGTATCATTCTTGACTGAGCCGGAGTTAGGAGGACTTGACTTAGTATGCGAGGCTGCAACTAAGTCATCCCACCCTTTTAACTCCATTTTGCTTAGCCTTCCTAGTTAGAAATCGAACCTCACATCTCATGCACATGTCTATGTGATTGCCATCGATTTTCCTTGGTGAAGTAAGTCTTCTACCTCAGCACTATGTAATTTACTTACTTTGTCATAATTTTGGTCCGTCCATGACAATCTAGGTCAATCATTGATTTAATTCATTTGTCAATTAAAAATGAAATGAGGAAATTGCAATGCAATGAATCATTTGAAAATAAAAAACCTTGGACAATTTGTTTTCAACTAGAATGGCCGACCAATCAGAAATGTGTGATCGTATGTCCGCTGTGGAAACTCAACTCCAACAAGTGCTCGCCTCTCTACAGCTTGTGACGGATCAACTCCAATTCCTCCAAGTAAATCCAACAACTGTACCTGTTCTTCCTCAAATAACTATCCCGAAGCAAACAAACAACGTTGACGATGACATGCCCGGTTTGGACGATGACTCGATCATTGTTAGAAAGACCAAGCCTAACAGCATTCCAAAGACTGATCATGATGAACGCTTCACAAAGCTGGAAGAAAAATTGAAGCAACTGCAGGAGTCGCAGAATTCACTCCCGTTCGACCTGTCTGTGTATGAGAAGGTCAACATGCCAAAGAAGTTCAAAATGCCGGATTTTGAGAAGTACGATGGTACTTCCTGCCCAAAAGCTCATTTGCAGATGTATCATGTGCGTATGGCCCAATATGTCAAGAACGAGCCCCTCATGATCCAATCGTTCCATGCAAGTTTGACTGGACCGGCACTAAACTAGTATGTCATGAAGAATATGAACCTTCTCGACACTTGGAATGAAATGACCGACGCATTTCTCAAGCAATACAAGTTCAACATGGATATTGCACCTTCCCGAGAGGATCTTGAGAGGATGGAGAAAAAGAGGAACGAGTTGTTCAAAGAGTATGCCGTAAGATGGCGAAATCTGGCAGCTCAAATCACTCCCGAGCCTACTGACAAGGAGTTGATGAAGTTGTTTGTCAAAACTCTCCCGTCTGAGTTCCGTAACCGGATGGCCGGCACGTATGTTGAAAACTTCAATCAGCTTATTCCCGTGGGAGAACAACTCGAAGTGGGGATAAGGGAAGGATGGTTTACTGAGCCATCTAGTAAAAGGGTCACTCCCAGGAAGGAGAAGGAAGCGGCTGAGGATGTGAACATGACTTATAGTCAAGAAAGTGCCAAACATGCCCCGGTTATCCAGATGAATCCAAGACAGCCACAAACTGCTGGCCGTCAACCATTTGCCCAAGCAAATAATAGAAGGCAATTCTCTCCTCTCCCTGGGTCTCCATCCCAAGTGCTGACAATCCTCCGAAAGAATGGTTTGCTAACTAGTGAACCAAAGCGTCCTAACCGTGAAAACAATCGCAGTTACGACCCGACGAAGAAGTGTGACTACCATAGCGGTGAATTGGGGCATTCAACTGATGAGTGTTTCACCCTCAAGCACAAGATCCAAAATCTCTTGGACACGAAAGCCTTCTCATTTCAAACTGCTCGGCCGAACATCCAGAAAGATCCGCCACTAAAGCATGAGGATACGGTCAATGTTATCCTGGAACTAGACATTGAATCCGAATCAAGTTACCACTCATTTGAGTTGGTGTCCACCATACATGCATCTCAAGACTCACCACCACCCACTTCTGAAGCCTCAAATGCTGCCCTTATGATGGAAAGGATGATGGATGTGAATGGTTTTGTTCCTGGTAGTGGCCTTGGAAGAAATAGTCAGAGTATTCAAAGTCTAAATGAAGTCCCTCAGAGGCCCCATGCTGCTGGAAGAGGAGGGGAAAGTTCTGGAGGACGAAGACAGGGAGGGCAGAACCCGCCACCTGATCAAAGGCGAGGGAGGCAAAACCCACTACCCCCGAGCATTCACGAAATATTCCCCGGTCCTCCAAGAATAATGCAGGATGAAGCTGAAGTGATAGACACTTTGGGGCAGCCTAGTGGCAAGTTTGATTACTTGGTGAAGTATTCGGCCCCTCCCAGTTACTACATTGATCCTCATGAGATAATCCCAGATGGATGGGGTGGCATGGATGATCCGATACCCCCGAAGGCAGAAAACCCTAATAATGAGCTGGAAGGAATTGCAAGCTTGTTCGACGATCTCATCATAGGAGCTATTGATGAAGGACCCTCAGAAGAGATGGGCTTTGGCCCACAAGAGTAACTCTTTTACTATTTTTGCATTTCCTTCTAATTCTTGAGTGTTGCATTTTTTTTATTTAATAAATGATGAATTTCAATAAAATTACAAATTTTATTTTGAGGGCATGATGAGGTACTCCAAACTAGTCCAATGACGATATCCAACCATGAAAAAGATCATCCACGAAGAAATCCTGAGGGCTGGACTTTCTCATGCTTCCTCCCAAAAACTTTTCCGAAAACAAAAAACATTTCACTGTCAAAAAAATCTCAAAGCTTGTGGCGAATTAAATTTGTTTATTTGTCTAACACATGCTTCTTGTCTCAGAGCATAATTCTATCACTTATTATGACAAGGGACATCTGAAAATAGCGTATCAAGTTTCAATGATCATAAACCTGATTTGTGATCAACAGGCTTAGAGCGCACTTGCAATAAAAAAAACAGATTTTGGGCAAGTAAAAGAGGACCATCATTCCCTAGCAGAAGAGATGACAAATTGGGGGCATGGCAGATAGGGATAAAATCTTGATCTGAGCAAAAATGATTGTGCAATTTGAATTTACTCTGATGTTCCATAGTATCCTATTCATGCACGTTCTCTTGTGCAGGGGCAAAAGCGGATCTCCACTTTTGATGGATAGAGATGATCCAAGGACATCCATTGCTGAGACAATTCTTTTGTGGAGCAATTCCCCTGAATGAATGCTTAAAACCATGTTTTGAGTGCAATAAATTGTTTGTAACAAACTCTTTTCATGCTTAAAGTTGCTAGACTCTTTTGAAAAGGGAATTTTCATATTGATTTAGCTCGCCAATTTCATGCGGAGATTTGTCAAGATAGACAATTCAATAGAGTGACATCAATGCTTAAGAATGCTAAATGAGATGTGTCAGGACGATGAAAGGCAAGCCATATTCTATATACAGTCCCATACTTATACACTTGTGAGATGAGTGTAGGAAGTTCCATATCTGCAAGGTAAAGAGTTCTCTCGCAAAAGGTACGATGACCGAAATGATGATCCATTGCTTAACCTTTTTGAGCCTATACACTTATTGATATTCTTTCAAATTATCCCTGTCAAGAACCACCCCCACATCGGGGCAACTAAGAGATCAAATGGCATCATGAGGTGAGGAAAATGAATTGAAATTTTCTTGCTCTCACTTGCATCAATCTTCAAGTTATGCTATTACATTGAATTCATGTGTTAATTTAAGTGTCTTAGGATGACGAAGAGCATTTCTTTCTATGTCCTATACACTTATATCATTTGCATAGCCCACTTGAGCCTGCAATTTCATTTCTTTAAACCCAGTTGATGATCATCCCCCACACTGGGGCAAAGCAAAACCAGTTGATGATCAATCCCCACACTGGGGCAAGGCAAAAGGCAGATGAAGACTCTTGAAAAGTTATAGTGTCATTTAAAGTGTAATTGCTTGACACATGCATTATGCGCAAGAATTGAATTCAAAATAGAACTAATGGGCATGAAAAAGCAGTGTGCCTGGTAAAAGCAAGGCCAACGCCCATGAAAAAAGAAGTGAAGAAAAAATGCATGAGAACTAGGGGCATAAAAAGCAGTGTGCTTGGTAAAAGTAAGGCCAATGCCCAGAGAAAAAAAAAGAGTCAAAATAGGTGACTATCAATTGCAAGAGTTGAATCCCAATGGAACAATACTCAAAGAGCTCAAATGCTGAGTTTTTACAATCAATGGGGCACTTCATGAAGACAGTCCCTGATGGTGAAAAAGAAAACTGGTGGCAATGCCAAGATGATCATCAACTCTCACCCTTTACACACCTTTTGAGCCTAATGATCCTTTCATTTCTCAACCCATGAACCCTACCTACGTTACGTCCCTTACAAAGTCTCTTCAGATTAAGGCACTTGAATTAACATAGGAGTTCATATGTTTATAAGCATCACTCGAAGAAGTGCGAGCAAGATTATTTCTTTCTCATTTTTTGCAGGGTTCTTGACCTATAAACCCGGAAATGATTATAAGACCGTTCATTCAATAGCCTTGACTCAAAGAGTCCATTTGTTAAGCCGTTGGCTAAGCCCACATTATGGTCTTTGTTAAAGACCTCTCAGATTGGTAAGATCGTACCGCTTGCGAGAATACTCGGACCCATGTCGATATGATAAAATTGAGTGATTCTCATAAAATAACCATTCTAAATGAGAGTGAGTTGAAAGTCTTTTCTAACCGAAAGTCTCTCATTTAGTATCCTTAAGAAATCCATGTCACGAGTGAAAATTGTCTTGAACGATAATTCTCTCTAGTGGAAATTTGGATGATGCAAAAATCATTATGCATGAATCTTGATTGAATTGATAAAAGCTTCAGTAGATTTTGAAGTATGCATTCCAAAATAGCCTTAATTACTTATTTCTTTGGTGAATGCATTTTTGCTCTAATCATGTCTGACGGATAATTTTTTCTCAAAGACCCAAGAGCTCTTAACATTTAGGTTCCTTTCAAAATGTCTCATGATATGAGGAGATGAGAAACCATCATGAACATTCAAGGTGCATTATTGATGTTCCAAAATTTATTTCTACGAAGAGGTGAGAGGCCTCCACAGGATATCTAAGTTCCAGAAGACATATTCCAAAGAATCAGAGATATCATCAGGTAAGTATATCTCTACCCATTCTCGACACTTGACTCGGTCAAGCTGTCCTTTTATATTATCCTGGCGTGCTTTCGTAGCCCAAAGCCCATCTTTACAGGAGACATATCCCCAATGAACAGATATGTCATCAGGTAATAGGGGTGATCGGGTCCAGGGTGGGTAGGGTCTAGACCTGGACCCTGTACCCGACCTTGTTATAACCGGTTCTCTTTTTTTGGACCCTGTACCCTACCCTGTTTGCATTGGACCCTGTTCCCGACCTACCCTGTTTTTCCGGTCCGGGAACAGGGTTAACCCTGTTTATATTGGAACATGTTTTGTATAAAAATTTATGTACAACACTCATATGTAAGATAAAGCGTTTACAATCTCGATCAGCACATCCACACTGATTAACAGTCCCCAAAAGCATGAGAAAAGGCTTTGGACGGTGACCTGAATTCCTGGTCCTAGTGCAGGGCAGTAGGTTTGAATCATTTCCTTCGACACAAATCCAACACCGCCATCCCAACCCTCAGGAGGCTGAGGACGAAGGAATAGAACTTAGTAAGATTTAAGTCAATGAATTTTAATTAATAAACAGCATGAACGGGAATTACAGACATATGCTTTGAGAAGTTCGCTATTGCATATAAGGAGAAATAACATTTACCTGGTTCAGAACGTAGTAAATCTAAAAGCCATCTGGGTAGCTAGAAGCAAGGCCATCCAACTCTTCCTGCAATAAAGTGATAATCGCATCAAGCGACGAATTTAATTTTGGAGACATTCTCAATTCTTGTTCAATACCAATATGAACAGCTTATGTCTCTATTTTATCCTCATTCGGCCACCTAAAACACAATTTACTGATCCTAGTAACTGCTTTTAGTGATTAAAGACACCAGGGTACAATTTTACACATTGGCTAAATTGGATATGCATATCATGACATCGGCAATTAAATAGCATTGAGTAATTGAGACGTCAGAAAAGATTCCACATATGAATGTTCAAAGCTATGCACACAATCCTATATTAAAAAACCCCCATTATTAGGGGCAGATATATTTGGAAGTAAATTACGGCACATCTCCACCAAGACATTGTACTTCAGTTGCTTCCATTGGCATGAATTCTCAAATTTCCACAGAACAAACATTTACAGTGATGCTTTTAGTCCAATTCGCCTTTTCGAACAGAGAATTTTAATGGTGCACGTACCCTTGAGAGACAGCGAGATGGACATGAAACATAATAGCCATTCTTATAAGAGCTCAGGGATTTCCACATCAGTGAAGTAGAAAGAGTTTTATGGGAAAGGATAGTCAATTACCCTCAAAAGAATGTCCTCATAAGTCACATTCGCATAGATAAGGTGCACCTTTGTCTTGTCTTTTGGGTTTTCTAGTATTGCCCGAGCAACCTGTAATGAGGAACAGAGTGAAATGAAACGTCATAAGAAGGTAATATTTGATACTTGAGGAAGATTATATGTCAATGCCGCAAAACTACTGATGCAGTTCACATTGTGACCAAGAGAAATGACCCGGAACATTGGAGTGATGCCAGAGCCTCCCGCAATCATCCCGAAAGCTCTAACTTGGCCAGGTTGGTACCTGAAACGTCCCTGATTGAGGGGGGAAAACCAAGAAAGGCTAATATAAGAGATCATGTGTTGTTCTGAGAGTCTTAAAGACATGAATGGGAGGAAGCATCTATGGTCTAAAAATAAGAATCTCACACAAATAGGAGTTCAATTTCAATATTTTAGAACGAACAGTATTTATGAGAATACTGCTACAGAGGTAACTAGACGTTAACGTTGACCAATAGCAAAGATCAATTATAACACTCTCTCCAGATGACAACATCAAACCATCAGAATTAATGAGTATTCAGTGCGTGACAGATGTATTAATCCACTGATCATGAGAAGTATTAGCAGGAGCAGCTAAATTTGATATCAGCTCATTGGGCAAGAGCAAGCGGCAAGCAGTTCAGCTTTTAGTACAGTAAGTTAGCAAAGCAAGCAGTTAAATCACAGCCTTGTAGCCAGACCAGTGGGGAGTTTGCAAAGTTGCAGAAGCACAAAAGGACAAAGCTACAATCTTGAAAGCCGAAGCTTCAGCCAAGGCTTTAGTCCACAGAGAAGAAGAAAGGAGATTTTGCAGCAATTGCACAGCTTGTAATCAGATGGAGTGATTTCCCATATTCAAATGCATAGCATGAAAGTGATGACACACAAGAGAGTGCCTAACATATTATACAAAGGATCAAGATGACAAATGAAGGCTGATTTGGAAGATGCATATTTGTATGAAAGATGGAAAGTCCATGTTTGACATACTTGCTAGATTGTTCCATAGCCTAGGAAAACTCAAGAACACACACTCTCTAACATCAATAATCGGCCTTGGAGAGCTTGCTTACGTCGGGCACGCCCTTGGCCTTGAAGGACTCGTCGTTGGGCACGAACACTGTCAGGCCCTTCTCCAACGCCGACTAGTACGTCTTGATGACGCCGCTCGAGACGAGGAGGCCCGCGAACGTCTTGCACCCGGCCTTCTCGAGCAGCGCCGTCACGTTCGTGTCCGAGGCCGACAGCGCCGGGGCGGCGAGGATGGCCGGGACCAGGATGGGCGCTGATCTGGAGGACGAAGATGTTGCAGGGGATCTGCTTCACCGACTTGGTGTACGACGAGTCGAGCTTGGACCCGGGGGCGGCGGCGCCGAAGCCCACCTTGCCGCCCTGGAGGTCAGTGATGTTGACGAAGCCGGTGTTGCCGGGGGCATTCCCGGCTGTGGGTGTCGCGGGAGGAAGGCGACGGTGGGCGAGCGGAAGAAAGCAAAACCTGCAATCGCAAATTAGGCGGAGGTCGCGAGCTTAGAGAAGGAGAGTAAAGAAAGAAACAAATTAGGGTTTTGGGCTGCCTTAAAAACCGGTTCTCAAACCGGTTCCCGAACCGGTCCGGTCGATCCGGTTCCCGGGTGGGTAATCCCTCGGAACCGGTTCCCAGACCGGTTCAAACAGGGTCTGAACTTTGGGAACCGGTTCCCGGACCGGTTTCAACCAGAACCGGTTCCCGACCCTGTTTTCCGGGTGGGCCGATCCGGGAACCGGGTTGACCCGGTCCGGTTGCACACCCCTATCAGGTAAGTATATCTCTATCTACACCTTAAATACTTGTCGTTGTACAGGTATTTCCCCTTTTGAATACACTAACACTCGTTGGAGTTGTCCCCAAAACTTATTTCTCTATTCAGGCGACCGTAGAATGGTACGGGTCCTGGAAGGTAAATCTCTGTTTAGGCGACCGTAAAATGGTACGGTACCTAGACAAAACTTATTTCCCTATTCAGGCGACCGTAGAATGGTACGGGTCCTAAACAACATTTATTGCTCTAACAGGCGACCGTAGAATGGTACGGATCCTGAAAAAGCAATTTCCCCATTCAGGCGACCGAAGAATGGTTCGGGTCCTGAAAAATCAATTTTCCGTCAAGGCGATCGTAGAATGGTACGAGTCTTGGAAAATGAATCCTCGTTTAGGCAACCGTAGAATGGTACGGGTCCTAGACAAAACTTTTCTGCCATACTGGGCGACCGTAGAATGGTACGGGTCCTGGACGGGTAATACCCACTACCTCGAATTACTCTATCCTCCTCGAAGGTAAGTTATTCTAGGTAGGTTCATCTATCATTTGCATTAGTATTTCCATGCATCATATAAATTGCATGAAAAAAAAATGGAATTCATGTTCCGACAAAAATCATTCATTGCATGATCATGACCAAAATTTAGGTCTCAATTTGTCTTTAAAGGCAACCTCTGCGAGCTCACCTTTAAAGAGGGGCAGCTGTTGACACCTAAAATTTTGAAATTTGATTTTTTGCTAAATAAAAAAGTCACGTGGCATGTAGTTTAGGAAAATTTAATTTTTTGTTATATTTTGTTAAGATTTTTCATAGATTTAGGTAATATACATTGAGAGATGCATTTTTGTGCAAAAGGGAATTTTTTTTTATCAAATATGCAAAAAATAGTGCACGGGGTGAAACGATATATTCAATGGAATTTTACGCGGGCAAAATTGGCAATGAAATATACCACAAAAGTATGTTTTTTTTTTTTGTATAAAAAGGGTCGCGTACGATGGAAAATGGGGCTCCTCTTTTCGGTGAAAAAAAAGGCACAAAAAGTGAAACGTGAAAAAGTGAGGTAAGAGAGAGAGAAAAAAAAAAAAGGAAAAGTGAACCCCCGTAACTGTTCATCTTTCCGCGAAGTGTCCACACCGGCGACCTAGACCCGCACCGCCGCGAAGCCGGCGAAGCTGCCGTTCGTCCGAAGCCCCGCCGCCACAAGTCGCCTGCACCAGATCCGGACGCCAAGCCCACCGGTCGCCGCCGCCTCTCCGTCCGTGAAGCCCCGCCGCTGCGAAGCCTCACCGCCGCGAGTCACCTACACCAGATCCAGACGCCGAGCCCACCAGTCGCCGCCGCCTCTCCGTCCGCGAAGCCCGAGCCGCCGCAAAGCCCCGACGCCGCGAGTCGCCTGCACCAGATCCAGACGCCGAGCCCACCAGTCAACGCCGCCTCTCCGTCCACGAAGCCCGAGCCGCCGCGACCTGCACCCGCGCCGCCGCGAGTCCCCTGCTCCAGTTGTGACCCGACGCCGGCGGATCTGAATCGAGCCCACTGGTCCGCCCGAAGCCCCCTTTGATCCGACGCCGCCGTCGTGCCGTCTCGCCGGAGTCTCGCCGCTCACCTTTGCCGGTTCACCCTCACCAGACCTCCGAACCGGCCAAATTTTTTTTTCCTTTTTCTCAAAAAAAAAGAAAAAAAGAAAAAGAGAAAGTTAAATTAGGTATTTTCCCTTTTCTTTATTAGGCAAGTTTAGATTTTTCTTTATTTCTTTATGTTGTTTTCTTGGTTGAGATATTTATTTATGCATAATTGAAAATCTCAATGCATTACCTAATTCGCAACCGCATTAAGGTTTTTTATTTCATCTATAAGGCTTTAGATGAAATAATTAATCAAGTGGGAATAAAATTGATATTTTGATCTTTAAGGCTTAAGATCAATTTATCGATTTTACTAGCGAAATATTATCCCTTGATTTGAATGATGTGTGATATCCTTTTTGGGGATTTTGAATGAACTTGATTGTTTTTATTTATCTTGAGATACGTCTGAATTAGGATATTGCATGTTTTTAGGGTTATTTGCATGGTTAGGCAAAACATTCTATCTTTATCGTGAATTTTTGAAAATAAAAAAAAAATAAAAAATAAAAACATGTTCGAATTAGGATTAGTTTTTGTTTATTATTATCATGCATATTTAAAATAGGAATTTTATTTTGAATAAAAAAAACAAAAAGAAAACAAAAAGAAAAAGAAAGCATATAGAATGTTAGTTTTATTTGCATTTCGAAATTAATAAAAAAGAAGAAACAAAAAATCATCATGCATATGTCACGTAGAATTAGGAGGCATATTTTGCACGTCATTGCATATTAGGGTAAGAGTGCATGTTAAATTTTACTTCCTAGTCAATGTTTAAGTTTAGATAGATTTTTTTAATAGATTGCATTCTAGGATTATTTGGGTTAAGATAAGATTTTAGTTTAAATTAGGATTCAGTTTAACCTAATTCCTAATATAAATTGAATAGGATCTTAACCTAGCTAAATAATTCTCACATTTTTTTAATTTCGAATTTCATAAAAAAAATCTAAAAAAAAAATATCTTAGGATAAATTACTTCCTTTTTAGGGTAAATTGCATTTTTTTTTAGGAAATAAAAAAATTCATGAACATGTCATTTAGGGTTAGATTAATTGAAATGCACGATATTTAGTTCTTTTTTTTAGGCCCATTTAATTAGAGATTGCCTGTCAATAAAATTAGGTCATTTAGATTGTATCTAATTATTGCATTTCTTTAGGATTTACTCTATTCATGTCATATAATTTAAATCATATTGCTATGTCATGTAATTTAGGTCATGTTGCCATGTCATATTAGATTACTAGCATGCATTGAATATAGATTAAGTTCCCATTAAATAAAGTGAAAACAAAAAAAGAAATTGTGTTAATTAGAAACCATATCTAGGGTTGTTGATGTGGGTTTTAATTTAACATTGCAGATGCTTTCGTTGCTTTGAGGTGAGTTTTCTTTGCAATTTATTTATTATTTATCTGGGTGTTTAATTGATGGTTTGTGCACCTGCATGATCACCTCACATGTTAGGGAAATAGATTTAAAATCAATTCAAGCTGCTTGCCAAACATTTTTTTAAAAATAAAAGAATGGTACCGAAAGGGCATTAGAGAAATCTAGTGTAATCAAGTCCCCGTACCCATAGTCTCTAGTTCGTAGGAGTAAAGTAAACCTCTCGTTGCTTTACTTGGGTTTCTAATCGACCCACCAAAAATAGATTAGTGGCGACTCCTAGTTAAAAATCAATTGCATGTTAAAAATTTGAACCTAAGTCGTGAATTGGTATGAGCTTGGGAGAGCCCGAGTTAAGTCTAGGCTTAACAATCCATTAGCCAAACCCTAGGTGGTTCACACCCGAAAAAAAATTGGTCGCGACAGCTTGGATTCTAGCTCGAGTTAAGATGAAGTTGGAAGGCTAGAAGGATAATTTGTTGTCAAAAGCAGGGAATGAAATATTGATCAAAGCAATAATACAGGCCATTCCTCAATATGCAATGTCCATTTTCAAAATCTCTGTTTCAATTTGCAAATCTATTGAGAAGAAAATTGTCAATTTATGGTGAAGAAATAATAACAAATCTGCTGGGGTTCATTGGAAAAATTGGGAAACTCTAAAACTTAGGAAGGATGAGGGGGGTCTCGGCTTCAAAGATTTGCTTGCATTCAATACAGCCATGTTAGGGAAGCAAGCTTGGCGCTTTTCATAGCAATCACAGTCCCTGCTAAGCTAAGTGATGAAAGGTCTCTATTATCCGTAAGGTGATTTTTGGAAAGCTGGAAAAGGTTCCCGACCTTCGTGGGGATGACAAAGTATTATCCTCGGAAGAGACTCTATAGCACCATTTGTTATGTATTCGGTGGGAAATGGAAAGAAAATCTCGATTCGAAAAGACAAATGGTTGAAAATTGGACTTATTGGCAGCCCAGCAACAAGAAATGAGCCAGTTCATGTGGCTGAATTAATAGAACCAGAAGTTGGGATTTGGGGTGAACCAATGATAAGATCGTTGTTTGATGATCAAAGAGTGAAGGAAATCCTAGAAACCCCTATTGGATTACCCACTACAAAAGACAAATTGGTGTGGATGAATAACAAGTCAAGGTCCTACACAGTTAAAGGCGGTTATTTCACCATTAGAGATAGATCAGCCAGCATATCACACATACAACAACAGCAATTTCATCTCACCAAACGACACCTCAACTCTGGAAATATATT
This sequence comes from Eucalyptus pauciflora, assembly GCA_007663325.1. Taxonomy (NCBI): domain Eukaryota; kingdom Viridiplantae; phylum Streptophyta; class Magnoliopsida; order Myrtales; family Myrtaceae; genus Eucalyptus; species Eucalyptus pauciflora. Next base: position 3,123,034 of record VMYD01000006.1, on the reverse strand, counting down.
TGGCATTTTGGAACTCTACCCAAAGTTAAACTATTTTTCTGGAATGCATGTCAAAATGCAATGCCTACTCTAGAAAATTTACACAGGATAAGAATAGTACCTAGCCCATTATGTCCCATATGCAAATAGGAAGCCGAAACCATTGAACATACTCTCCTGCTCTGCCCATGGACAACTGGAATATGGCGCGCTACCTCCCTGCAAATTAAAATGTCAAGAATTGGCTTAACAAGATTTGACGACTAGCTGTGCAAGTTAAAAGAAGACCCACAAGGAGATCTGAAGTTTGACCTAACCGCAACAACCTTGTGGTGCATTTGGAAAGACAGGAATCACTTTGTTTTTGAACAATGTCCCCTGCATCCGCAACAAACACTGTTCAAAGCTTTAGCTTTACAAGAGAACTTTCTCATGTGGAACCGCAAACCAAAGGAAAAGAAGACAAGCAAAGCTTAGACTTACCGATGGCAACCCTCGGCCCCAGATGTGCTAAAAGTTAACATTGATGCTTCTTTTATCCAAAAAGAAGGAGCGGATGCAGTTGCTAACGAGAACAGGGAATCAAACAAAGAAGCCAATGAGAACAGGGGATCGCACGAAAAAGCCACTGCAGCTTCGGAGGAGAACAGAGGATCCATCGCCATCGCCGGCCTATGTCGACACTCCAAGGGGCGTATTATTGATTGCTTCTCCAAGCTGGTTGCGATCTCTTCTGCAGAACAGGCAGAGGCCAACAGGGGATTGCACAAAGAAGCCACTGCAACTTCGGAGGAGAACAGGGGATCCATCGCCTGCCTTTGTCAAGACTCCAAGTGGTGGATTGTTGATGGTTTCTCCAAGCTGGTTGCGGTTTCTACTGCAGAATAGGCGGAGGCCATGGCACTTCTTGAAACTCTAGAGTTTCTATCTTTCAGATCTGAGTTGAAGATGCAAGTACATTCTAATTGTCTTTCCCTCGTGCAAAGCGTTCTAGCGACAACCGAAACAAGCTGGGAAATTAAGGGCATCGTGGACCGAATCAAGGCCAAGCTAAACGAGTTTTCTGGGCTTTCTCTAGCCCATAGCAACAGGGAGTCTAATAGGACAGCAAATTGGCTTGCAAAAGCCCAAAGATTTAACTGTCTTCCTAGTAATTGGATAGCTAATCCCTCGCCTGGCCTGTTTGATTTGCTATGCGCCGATGCTTTTGATGTATTTCCTCCAAACTTGGCTAAGTAAATTAATAGCAATTGTATTTTCGACCCAAAAAAAATAATAAATAAAATAAAATAAGGATTTTTTAGAGAAAGAGAATGTCAAGAAAGAAGGCTCATGAAGCAGCTTCAGATTCCAAGTGGCCCAAACATAGTGTGAATGGACTCATTCAAAAGCAAAGCTTTGTACACTAAAGTTTAGAAATTTGTGCAGAGCCCAATCATTTTCTTTTTGGTCAGAACGGAGCCCAATCATTGGACTGCTAATTATATGGCATCTCCAATAGTTTAGCCCATATGGCCCAAGGAAATTCTTGAGCCTAAAGATGAAATTGGACCTACGTAGGCAAAACCACATTGGGCCAAAAGATGACATTTGACCCAGCAATTTCACCATCGATGGGATCCCTTGACCATGTAAAATCCTATGAAGAGATCGATGTTGGGAACTTGATGGATTCAACCTGAATTGCAAAGTCATCGGGGGTGAGTGAGATGATTGATTTGGTGCACGCTAGCCAAATACACACTTTCTATGTACTTCCTATTCATTTGACCTTTTAACTCTCCTTCAAATCTCACTTTGATTTGTACTTGTATTCACTAATTTGCCATGAATTTGGTTGAGTACATAAGTACCGCACGCCATTAATCCATAATTGTATCGAACCGGTTTGTTCTCAACTTTTTGCGATGCATGAATGAAGAAAATAAAAGACCACATCTTAACTTTGGAGGTTGGCATAATTGATTGGGGGTATCGGAGGATTTCCAACTCGAAAATTCGAGGTCGTACATTCAAATTTCATAAATTACCTGCAAAATATCTTAAGGTTAAGGTCGCATGTAAAGGCCAAAAACCTAAACTTATGTAGTTCACGAGCCTTGAAAGTTGATCTAAGAGTGGATCAATGTGCTCATGTCGCTGGATATATCAAAAGATCGCAATTGGTAGTGATGCACTTTACACTAAACACTATTAATGAAGGGTAAAGTAAGGAAACATCTTTTGAATGCACTCATTGGGAATGGAACCCAAGAACATGCTATATAAAGCCACATAGGATGCACACGTTTCTTCAGCTCTAATTCTCATGATGATTTTTGGGTAAATGGTATTTGGTGTGGCTTGGTTCGGTGAATGCTAATTGAAAGTCAACGTGAACGTGGCTTGAATATTCTTTGCCTTCGTCACAAGCCTCTCTTTTCACACCTCTTGCCATCATCACAAGTTTTCACACCTTTTTTTGTTTCCGTCTCTTGAAAGACTTGGTTCTTAATCACTTCATTTGCTTTTGTGGTGCACATTGAATCAAAGAAGTCTTAATTTATTGATATGGAGTCCACAATTACATTACGTGATGTTACTCTCGGTCATATATAAAAATTATCAACAAACAGTGCCACTTATGTAAAAAATGGCATCAATGGATTCGATACGCCATATGATGTGTCGTGTATGTGACGGTATTTGTATACATGCTTGCACATAACAAAATGCTACGAAATCTCATACCTTAAAATGCATCGATTTTTTCGTTTCATTGAGTCTTGTTAAATACTGGAAAAGTCATATGTATCGAAATCATATTTTTCACCTTTCCTTATTTGTGGGGCCACATTGAATTTTGAAGCCCTTAATTAGCAAGGGGTGAATTTCCAATACAGGGTCAAGCTTGGCAATTTGTAGAGGATGATGTTCGACATGCAAGAAAGTTCATAAAAAGGGAAATCGCAATTACTAAGCATGAGCTGTAGCTAGTTGGATGCGACTACAAAGAATAGGATCATTTAAAGCCTGAATTGGATTATTTATTTATTTATTTATCAGATTGCTTATTTATTATTTGACCCAATATTCAACAAACTCCAATGCTCCCAATTGAATGCACCGGATCATTTGAATTCTGATGTCTATCTAACTAGAGTAGCAACAATGGACAGATGAAACTAGAATAAATAAAATCGTGGCGGCCATCCATATTTTTATACTCAGGAAAAAAGTGTACAAAAATGAGTGTCGTTAGCAAGTGCCCATCAATGAATTACGAAAACCATTTCTTATAACAAAAAAGAAAAAAAAAACCTTGATAATATAATTTTTTTTGTTCCTAGATTCTGGATTGTGTTACTTTATTTTATTTTATTTTTAAAAGCTGGCACAAAATAGAATTGGGATCTTGGAAAGGGAACGCATTTAAAACGAGATCAGCCCGAAATCTACTTCTCCGGTGTCAAACACCAAATCAGAAATTTCCAAAGAGGCCTGCAGAAATTGCTCAAAATCTCCCCTTTCTCTCTCTCTCTCTCTCTCTCTCTCTACTGTACTGTTGCTTGTTGGGGTGTTTTTCTAGTTTCCTTTTTCCCTCGTTTGTTTCTTGGTACTCTCTCTCTCTCTCTCTCTCTCTCTCTCTCCAAGATTTGTTTTTTTTTGGGTCACAGACTTTCCTCTTCCTCATCGACTTCCCCCGATCTTGATCGCAGACCCGCCATATAAACCCTAGGAATTTTTCCAACCAACGACCCAGGTGTGGAAAAGAGACCTTCCCCTCCACACCCATTTGCCAGGAATCGCCGGAGCGGCCGGAAAAATCCGAGCTTTTTCGCAAGGTGTAGGCTTCCGTCGCCGTCAAGATCAAGATCGGTCCGGTACCCTCCAAACCCTAACCCTAGATCTCCCCTTGCCCCCCGGGCGGAGCTGATCGTGATTTTCCGGGGGCAATCGTCGTTCCGTCGATGTCACAGCTGAAGACGATCTCGCTCTCCCACCTGGACAATGTACCATCCTCGCCGGGGAAGTTCAAGCCCGACAAGTCGTTGACCTACATCCACCGCCTGCGGCTGCACTCCTCCGTGTCCAAGCTCACCCTCTGGCTGGCCCTCTTCCTCGGCCTCCTCGTCTTCTTCTTCTTCCTCTCCCCGCCTGCCGCGTCCCCGCCGCCGCGGCGGTCCCTCGGCTCCTGGGGCGGGTCGCGCTGGGAGAAGCGGATCCGGACGTCGGCCCGGGTCCGATCGAGGTCCAGCTTCACGGTCCTGGTCACCGGGGCGGCCGGGTTCGTCGGCACCCACGTCTCGCTCGCCCTCAAGCGCCGCGGCGACGGCGTGATCGGGCTCGATAATTTCAATGCGTACTACGACACCAAGCTCAAGAGGGCCCGGCAAGAGATGCTGGATCAAGCGGGGGTTTTCGTCGTCGAAGGAGATATCAATGATAAGGATCTCCTGAACAAGCTGTTCGATGTGGTGCCATTCACTCATGTAATGCATCTCGCGGCGCAGGCCGGGGTGCGCTATGCGATGCAGAACCCCGCGTCTTATGTCCACAGCAACATCGCCGGGTTCGTGAACCTTCTAGAGGTGTGCAAATCCGCGAATCCGCAGCCGGCGATCGTGTGGGCTTCTTCGAGTTCGGTCTACGGCCTCAATTCCAAGGTGCCCTTTTCGGAGAAGGACCGGACGGATCAGCCTGCGAGTCTGTATGCTGCCACGAAGAAGGCTGGTGAGGAAATCGCACACACTTATAATCATATTTATGGGTTATCTATCACTGGATTGCGGTTTTTCACGGTGTATGGACCGTGGGGTAGGCCGGACATGGCGTACTTCTTTTTCACCGAGGATATCTTGAAAGGGAAGGAGATTACAATATACGAAGGGCCTGATCATATCTCTGTCGCTAGGGATTTTACCTACATTGATGATATTGTGAAGGGTTGTGTGTCTGCCCTGGATACTGCCAAGAAAAGTACTGGGAGCGGTGGGAAGAAGAAGGGGTCTGCGCAGTTCCGAATTTTCAATTTGGGGAATACATCCCCGGTGCCCGTGACGAAGCTCGTGCACATATTGGAAAAGCTTTTGAAGGTTAAGGCTAGGAAGAAGTTCTTGCCTTTGCCGAGGAACGGCGATGTGAAATTTACACATGCAAACATAAGTTTGGCTCAGCGCGAGCTTGGATATAAGCCTACCACTGACTTGGAGACAGGGTTGAAGAAATTTGTGAAGTGGTACATTAGTTACAATAAAGGGTCGAAAAGGAGTTCCTGGTGAAATTCTATATGCCAATGCTAGTTTACAAAAATGATAATTGATCTCGACATTGACTTGGTGTCCCTGTGATCCTTAAATTCGATTCTATCTACGCTCATTCGATTGGTATCATCATAGAAAAGGAACTGAGTCCTGTACCATCCAGAATTCAGCAGGATGGAGCATTCTTTTGCAGGGCATTCTGAACTGTATGTGCTATGGTAATTGGGAGCATCGCACCAATTTTTCCCAAATATAGGTTCCTTTCTGCACTCTATGATTATTTTAGATCTGAAATATTGTACAGTCCATGACTGTAGAGATTACGATCATATGTTGATTGTTGGAACTTTTTCTTTTCTGATGGATGGGAATAAGATTTCAATTTGCTGCAATGAGTTTTTCGTTTGTCTTGTCCCTAAAGTGTTTGATGAGGTTGCCTCTATTACATCTTTGTCTCATTCCACAAGATCACTTACTTCTGTCTAAAGTAGTTTTAGTTCTTCCAGCTGGAGTTGACATTGTTATGTGTTTGTCTTTGCTCATGTTTTCCTGTGCCCGCTTGAGCATTGTCAGTCACCTTTTGTCACCATTAATCGATTTTACTGTTTAGAGAATCTCAGGAAATTGTTGTCATTCGATGGGCATGACTTTTAAAGGTTCGTTATGCAGCAGTGAATCTGATCAAGTTCAGAAGCTTTTATTTAGATTTGCAGTTTGTTAACAATCAATGCCTTGTCCAATGCGCATTGTTAACAATTTGCAAATATTTCACAAACGTTTACGATTCCCCTCAATTTTGCAGGGTTACATGGACATTATAGTTGCAATTGGGATGATTATATATCCACCCTAAGGTCTACTTTGATTGTATTGATGTTCTGCTAGGTATACAAAACGAAAATTGGTTTTCAGGGTTATGCTCCGGAGTGGGACAAGAATGTGGCCATTTTGTGCCAGTATAATGTAGTTGCTTAGTTTATGTTGCTGATTTCAATATATTGATGAGTCTGAGAGATTTTTTTGTGGATACCATATAATTAGTTAGTCTTTTTAAGGGTGATTAGGCTCGAACTGGTGATTGAATGTTCGGTCAGAGGAGCATAAAGGAGGCCTTTATTTTTTTCCTCAATGATGAGAATTGATAACAGGTGACATTGATGAAGTTGCTTTAAACCCTGTGGTGGTCCTGAAGTAGTAGGCGCAAGATGATTACATAGATGATAGATCACTCTCCTCCAATACTATAAAACCTTTGAACTCGGCATAAATCCGAGGCGGTTCTTAAACAAATTATCGAATTGAAGAAATATGAAACCAATGATCGAGCAAGTATATTTTATTCCAGATAGCTGCATCCATTTAGACTGACAGTCTATACTCAAGAATGTCTAGTCTGAGGGAACTTGAGCATGCTTGGTACTCAAATGCCAGAACCGTTTTGAGGGAACATGAGTATCCTTTTTACACAGATGCCGGTACCATTGTTAAAAATATTGGCTAAACGCCAGAGTATTACAAAGAATCTGCTTTACCAGAAGCGTCGTATTACAGGATGCAGGGTAACTATATTTTGACGGAAAAGTAGCACTTTATGACAAATTCAGATTCTCGTATTAAGCTTTCGGTCGTGGAGCAGTTCACTTGCTAACCGCCACGTGGAAGAAGCCTGATGACAATCTGCATAGTGATGCTGAACTGGAAGATTTGAGCTTTTTAAGTCCCTGCAAGCCTCTGATCCTGTCAGACTATAACTTCCCTTCATCTGATCCTACATAAAGCAATCGTTACATGATCCAATGCAAACCCTTTGGTTCGATTAACTCCATAAGAGTCACAATGGGGCGGCTTATAAGCCATGAGATTTTAGTTTTAGTCTTGTTTGTTACTCAGCATGGGAGGGTCCTCCTCTGTTAAGTCAAAGTATCAAATGGATCCTGAAATCAACATCATTACCAGGAAGCCTAATTCTAATTGAATTTTGGTTTTGGTCTTTTACCGTGAAGCATCTGGTCTGATCCTGATCAGACCGCTCCCTGATAAAACTAGATTGCAATTCTGTTGTGCCGTGCCCATCCCGTCATCAATTCGATGCAGAAATATGGGACAGACAATCTCAATTAATATCATTGAACTGATGTGTCCGTGTCTTCCAGATGGATAGCTGACTTTCAGTTCCATTATATTCACATCCACACCAATTTTAACAAAGATAAATTAGATCCTAAGCAATCACAAGTCCAGTAAAATGTAATGTTTAATACTCCTCTTCTATTTAATCGGAAAAAATCAATATATTAAAAACTCATTTATCAAGCTATATAGAAACGGAGCTCAAAATCCCAAAAGAAAAGCTTCAGCAGAGAGAATGTAAAATGCCTTAAGATTAACAATTCTCAGAATTCACATTCAATTAAAACACTAGAATCTTAATTTTGAGCATCCTAAGGCTGTTGAAGTAACCCATGACAAATCATGCAAGAGGATAATCCATTGATGGTTCAGCCCAAACTTATTGCTCATTTTCCCCACATGAAAATAGTTCTGGATCTGGAACAAGGAGCAAGTTTTATCAGAATCAGGTTTTAAGGCACTTAATGGCAATCAAATCCTGAACTCTAAAGCATTCAAACAACTAAGCAAAGAACTATTTGTCATTCGAATAAAAGGATCAGCTGACTGTCCTAAATAAGATCAACTTCAGTGAAGTTCTGACCCTGAGTTCAATCCTGCTCTGTTGAAAGGTGTAATATAAACTATTAGAGGTAGAACTCATTAATAGTCACCCCTCACCACTTTCAAGTGTAGAGAACAAACTGAGCATAATATAACATTGATTAGTAGGATCAAAATGCAGAAGTAGCTGTTGCGCAACAAACCAATTTCAAGAGTCATGTCAAAAGCATCACTAAGGATGACACGCAGATTTTTGGCCCAGAAAAAAGTTTTATTTTTCAACATGACTAATAATACTTGGGAAAAGCTATCACAAGTCTGTCAAATAATGCTACTACATTCTGATTAGTACCTGCTTAGGTAGGAGTTTAACTTAACTTAAAACCTTTAAGCTTGATCGCATTCCCGCATCATCATCCCCGATTAACTAGCCAGCCCACAGAACTGGGAAATAGAAAGTTCAGCCTGAAGGATGCAGTGTCAAACATTGATGAATTAACTGATTCTGCATCTACAGATATATGTGCCAAATCAATTGCATTCATCAACGATCATGAAGATTGGTGAGATGCCTGAGGAGAAGCAACTTCATTATCTGAGTCCAGATCCCACCAAGCTCTTGTATTATCTTTTTCTATAAAGTCACCATCTACCCCGCTATCACTCTCTTCAAATTCCTGGCCTTCACTCTCATCAAAATAATCAGACATTTTTCTATCCACCTCTGGGTTGTAAGTCCACTCCAGCCTCTTCAAAATGTCACGGTCTTTCCAACGGCCTACAACTGATGCAGCTTCTTTCTTAGCCTTTCCCATCAGAATATCCCTCCACGAGAACCCAACATCTGCTGTTCTCTTCAAAGGTCCATCGTTTATATCTCCCACAACAACTGTCCTAAGACACCTCATTTTTGCTTCCTTTAAAATATCCACAAAATCTGAATCATCCGAGACCAGGACCAAACAATCAGCCTTCCTCTTATCCATCACATCAACCATGTTATTCCTCAATGCAACATCTGCCGCTTGAGGCTTATCTGAGACCATTTTCACAAAAAACCCTGCTCGTCTCAACTCATCTGCTAAACCATACCCGACTTTGGGGGTCAAAACATCCCTCGCAGCATTCTTGTACTTATCCATTTTCATCGAGTACTTGGCAACCAAGTTCACCCTTCTCTTCCCCCTCGCAGACTCTATTTGACTCACCCTCTTCATATGTTCACGCTCGTGGATTTGCTTGAAATGATTAATGAATTTTTCGTTCGTATAGAATTTCCTCCCACAGACGCGACACAAGTATGGCTCCATCGGCCTGATCACACCCTTATTTTCCAACTTGTTCAACACCTTCTTCTCTTTCCTTTGCTCCCTAACATCTGGAGGGACGTAGCTGAATGCATGACGATTAGCATAAGCCACCATGTACTGGACCACACCGAATGAAGAAGCTGAAGCTTTTAGCTTGATAGCAGCATCGAATGGAGGGAACGAATTAGGAGGCTTGTTGTCTAAATCCCAAAAGATGCCCACACTATTCTTGTTACTTGATGAAGGTGATGGTTCCAAATAAGTAGAAGTGACACCGAGTGGTTCAGAGTGACAATATCTAGCAAAGGCAGTGTACGTGTACTTGAGGGCGTCGAGTTTTCCGAAATGAGCAAAACAGCAAATGCTTCGAATCTTCATATGAACAACCATGACAAATAACAAGCTAAAAGCCACCAACTTATGCTTCAGAAATCAAAATCTCCAATGTGGACAAAACCGACTCTTTGAAGCTTAATCGCACACAACCCTGTACATATGGATTCGTGCCTTCACGATTCCCAAAGCAGAGACTGGGACGTTGTTTGGTTCAAGGTCGGGGATCTAGAAACGGATCCCAATTCGATTGATGGGTAAGCTTAGTTTGACGTGAACCATGAATACACCTCTTCCGCACAATCATCTCCCACGTACTATCCTCCCATCAACTGTAAAAACCATATCGCCAGCTCCTATGTTCCACTGAAGCATTTCATCAAACAGGCGTTATGCAATCTTGAAACATATGACCAAACGAGCGTGTAGCTATCTGGCTGTCTTTCTTGCCGAAAAACGGAACGCTCGTTCGAGGTTTACATCCTGGGTTCTCTTCAAACAAGCCTTCCGCTGCATTGACACGATCCACGGCTATCTTCTGCGTGCGTACATATGCGTCTCTGAGAGAGAGAGAGAGAGAGAGAGAGAGGGGAAGCTGTTTTCATGGCGATCGAGAGTCCAGACCATTTCAAAGTCCATCTGACAAGGTTCTCAGCAGGCTTTCTCGTGGCTGGGCCCAACAGAGGGTCTACAATAACGAGAATCCATCCTAAAAATCTCGTCTTTCATTATATGGATAATTACACAAATAATCAATGGACTTTGATTTATTATACAATCTAATCCTCGAACTTACAATTTGTTTAATGTCATCACGTAATTTAGTCCACTGTGTAATGACGTCCCTAAATTTTTAATTTGTTCAATGCAATTCTTGAACTTTTGGTACATGTTCAATATATTCCTTCAATTACATGAAAATATCTAATATTGTCTTTTATTAATTCAAGTTCTAGGAAAATATAAAGCACTTTTATATAGTGCAGAGACTAATTGAATAAATAAAATTTTAAGGATGACATTACACATTGAACAAAAGTTCAAAAGGACCACATTAAACAAATTAAAAAAATAAGAAATGATATTGCATATTGAGTTAAAGTTCATCGACCATTTGTATCATTTTTCCTTATTTTTAAGTGTTCTTGACATGGAAAAATAATCCAATAAAATCATTTTATTGATGGTTTTTTTGCTAATTGGTTTTCCAAAATTAACTTTACTTCCATTTTTCATTTTTAATAGAATTTATAAGTGATACTCATGTTAAGTAACAACTTCTTCACTTGTCCGTTCGTTTCGCGGAAAATAGGCCATTTCCGGAAAATATTTTCCCAGAAGTCATTTTCCAGGAAAATGACAATATTTTCTGGTGTTTGGCTAAAACCTGAAAATGTTTCGGAAAATATTTTCCGGTGTTCGGTAAGGAAAATATTTTCCGCTCACTAGATTGGCGAGTGCAAGCGTCAAACTCAAGGTTCGCCAGATTGACGAGTGATCCACAACAGTTTATCTGGTGATGGCCGACGACTAGTCAAGAAAGAAGAAGATGAGAAACAAAGAAAAGAAAAAAAAATAGAAAATTAAAAATAATTTGAATAAAAAAAGAAAATTACAATTTAAAAATAATTCGAATAAAAAAAGAAAAGAAGAAGAAGAAATGGGAGGAGGAAGTGAGGATTTGTAAATGTGTGAGATAAGAGAGATCAAGTGAGGAAAATGTTTTCCACTTTTCAAAAGTGGAAAACATTTTCCCCAAATTTAGAAGACTTTTTCCCTTCTATGGAAAACATTTTCCCTTAGGAATTCATTTTCCGTGAAATGAACGCCGGAAAATCCGGAAAACATTTTCCGCGAAACAAACGAAGCTAGGGTCCGTTCGTTTCGCGGAAAATAGGCCATTTCCGGAAAATATTTTCCCAGAAGTCATTTTCCAGGAAAATGACAATATTTTCTGGTGTTCGGCTAAAACTTGAAAATGTTTCGGAAAATATTTTCCGGTGTTCAGTAAGGAAAATATTTTCCGCTCACTAGATTGGCGAGTGCAAGCGTCAAGCTCAAAGTTCGCCAGATTGACAAGTGATCCACAACAGTTTATCTGGTGATGGCCGACGACTAGTCAAGAAATAAGAAGATGGGAAACAAAGAAAAGAAAAGAAAAGAAAAAGAAATAGAAATAGAAAATTAAAAATAATTTGAATAAAAAAAGAAAAATACAATTTAAAAATAATTCGAATAAAAAAAGAAAAGAAGAAGAAGAAATGGGAGGAGGAAGTGAGGATTTGTAAATGTGTGAGAAAGAGAGATCAAGTGAGGAAAATGTTTTCCACTTTTCAAAAGTGGAAAACATTTTCCCCAAATTTAGAAGACTTTTTCCCTTCTATGGAAAACATTTTCCCTTAAGAATTCAATTTCCATGAAACGAACGCCGGAAAATCCGGAAAACATTTTCCACGAAACGAACGGAGCCTAAAACTCCAAATTTCATGTCGTGTCAAATTAGATTCCCGAGTTTTCATGAGTCCAAACGTACCTAACTAAGATAGACTTTTTTTCCACAAAACAAGAAATCATTGCGAAAGACATTTTGGTCTAACTCCCTCTCTTTTTCAACTAAACCATCTTAAATTTTTAGATTGTTGAAAAAACACAATGGAAACTGAAAACAAAAGTTTCGAAATGGACCAGTCAAGGTGCACCTCTATTTTGGTTTTCCTCTAACGACTTCTTCCGGACCTAGTACTTTCACACGAGTGACTAACGATGACATTAATTGTGTAAAAGATTGTTTTATATAACTTGTCTCCAACAGTTTCAATTATTAAAAAAGAAAACGATGTTTGGCAGTAACTTACTATAGTTTTTGAGAAATTAACTCAATTTTAAGGCGCTACAGTTTTGAAACGTGAAATATCAAAACATGCACCACTAGAGTACAACAAGAGAACGATTAGTCACAACCATATCAAACGAGCTCGCTCAGTGTAAAGAGAAATTAATTATACTGTAACTCTTATTGGAGATCCCATATATATAAAATAAAGTGATTTGAAGATTAAGAGAAGTTAAGGGAAATTTGCCACCTTAGAACCGAGCAATTCGTAAAATTGAGATAAGCTGAGGGGAATTGGTCACCTATACTAAGCTTTACAAGCGAAAGCAAGTGGCATGTTGTTCCTTCATTTTTCTGACACTTGCGATTGAGGAATCTACTCTAATGAATAAAGACAAGAACAGCTTTCAAATTTAAAAATTCAAAGTGAAACAATCTAATTCAAATTGAACAAGAGCTCATTAAATATTTAAACTAGCAAAATGACAACTCTACGAATTGCATGTTAATTACAGAGATGACAAGATTTTCTGTTAAACAAAGCCCTCAATGGAGTGTTCATCTATGAAATAAAAACTAAAAAATGGCTAAAATGAGGACTTTGCACGGATTACAAAGTAATATGAACATGAGGGCTAAACGGAAAATATAGAAATGAGACAAAAATCATTTTAGACTCAATCATAATAGCTCATGCTGCATCACAATTACAAGGACATAAAAGGTATCGACAGTCGAATTGGATCTGAGGTGATCCGAGCAAGACGTCAAAGCCTAGAAAATAAAACCTTCGATGGAGCAAATGGGCCGCCTTGAAAAAGCAAAGAGCAATTTGAATAAAGCACCAGGAAAATGGTATAAGAAAGATCATCACGACATTGAAGTAAACCCTAAGTAAAAGTGAAGACTTTTGAAGGAAAAGATTTTGATTTCCCGTTTTTTACTTTGCTCAAGCCAGCACAATCACGTGAAAGTTAAACCAATTTATCGATCTCCAAATCTGACTTTTCTCCTCACCTTTTGACTAGTGCTAATCTAGACACTCTTCTCGTGAGCGAAATGTCGCATATTCGATGAATTAACTAATTCGATGCATTTACATGGAAAAATTTACGGAGCTAATTAAAGTGGTCTTGAAAAAGTGATACGCGTTCATATTTTGTCTGTCTCATCCCCTAAACTTCTCTCTATTATTTGAGGTCGGTCTCCCACGCTCTCTTCTCATATGAATTTAATGCATTTTGAATTGGCGATAGTGGCAAGGGCCAACTTTTCCATCTCAACTCATTTTCGCCTTTGAAAAGTACCCGCATGAGTTCCCTTCCTTCCCTTCCCCCTTTTTCATCTCAATCATGACGAGAATGGTGGAGAGATTACGCATCACATCACACCCCCCATAATGTCTCAATCAAAATCAAAATTACATCATTTCTCGTCATGGTGATGACAATTTTCTTTCTCTTTTCCTTGGCATTATTTGCTATTCCTTGTACTTTGATAAGAATAGAGGAATAAACACAATACATTATTATATGCTACGTTTCTAGGGGAGCAGACGATGGTTAGTTTGGCAATCACGACCCCTTTTTCTTCGTGTGCATTGAAAAGGATGGCCACGTTGATAGGGTCCATGGACCACCCCATATGCCGTGCGTGCTCCAAAATTTGAAAGTTGGCAAACCTACTACTTTTCCCCTCTGCCTTATTCGACGGAGGGATCCAACTCCTAAGATCCACTTTCTTGGTGGAAATCATTATGCAAGAAGAACATTCCCGACAAAATAATTTATTCGATTCAAATGATAGAAATTAGTATGGAACTTTGTATAGTTCACAGACCAACAATTAGTAAGATTAATGTTCGCAAATTTCTTGTGACACCGGCATTAATCAAATCTTGGTTTGAAGAAAAACATCAAAACTTCCATCTACCAAATAATTACATGACTAGACATTTGGGATTCTCTATCCTAAAGCTTGGGGACAAGAAGGGAGGAATGCCCCCACTAGTTTGTGGTTTTCTTTCAATTCCTAGATTAATCAGTCGCTTGGACCACCGTTATGCACAGTGTATGGAACTTCTGCGTGGAATCTCAAGGAGCAAATATAATATAGAACACACCAGAATGAACAGAAAACGATGAAAGACGATTTTAATGTTTGCTACCATGTTTCAGATATGATGCATTCTTAAATGAGGTGATTTACCCGTTTCTGAATTCCCCGTTCAATTATTATCATTCGACGAGCTTAAAAAAATGAGGCTGCTCAATTTGAATTTCGTCCTCGAGCTATTGTCAAAGCACAGACATTACATGGGCAGAAAGCTGTATCGTAGCAGTATGATAGTTGGAGCCACCAAGGAGTACCACCAACCCCACTTTTCAATTGGCATAAAAAGACCGATGTTTCCTCTTCCTTCAAGACTATATGATTATCATATTAGTATTTTTCTCTAAATGCAATAGTTAACAGAAAAGAGAATCCAAGGCTGCTAAAGAATCGTTAGGTTTGTCCACGTTCGCGGTTAGGAAACTAGACGATAAACGCGAGGGCGCCGTCACGTCAAGGGTCGCGTACGTGAAGTCAGCTTTCGGACAGTTTCGTCTTGCTGTCTGAGGAAGAACGTGTGCGACGGAGGGATGCGTCTAGCTTCGGGAGAGCATTCGAAGTCTGTCGTATTACTAGTCCCGTTCTGTGTCGGAAGCGGAATCGGGGGCGGTCTCTTGGGGGAACAGTTGAGTTAGGCATTCCCCAAACCCTAATCCACATTCAATACGGAAGATGGCTGATGAAGCATTTATGTGGTTTTCCATTGTGCTGTATACCCTCGCGCGCACGGCTAAAATTCATGACTTGGTCTAGCTTCTTGACCGGGGAGCGGAGGCTGCGCTGTCCATGAGAAGCGAAAAAATTCAAAGCTCACGTACCTCGCTTGCTAGAAAAGACTAATAATGTCTGGACTTCATTTAGGCTTTCTTTGTTGTTGTCAAAGAGATATTTTATTCATTTTACGAATATATAAGAGAGAAACACAATCTAACTACACATCAAGATAAATTCTAGACAAATTCAAAACAAAACAAACTCTAAATCGGAAGATGAATTACTAGAATAAGGTCGAGAGTAACATGCTTAAAGAGCATATACAAAATCGACGGTCGATCATCAAATCCATCTTTAGTAATGAATTTACACTAAGATTTTCATCCATTGCTACAACTTTACCTTTCGGTGGTGCATGCTTAGATTCAGCATTCCTAATATCCCCGTTCATTTCTATATCGAATGGTGTCTTGAATTTCAAATTTTAGGTCGGCAAAGATTCTCCAAAAATCTCCCCATAATTGGTACATATAAAACGGACTATAGTCAAGACTTGCCATGTGGGGTTGCCACACAACTCCCCGTCGAGACCGCCAAAGTTAGGTCTTCCCACCAATCAATCCTCTGACTTCTCCACCAGAGAAAGATAAAAGAAGGGCAAGCATTAAGGATCTTGTCGAAGAGTCAAGATTGCAGGATGGATATAACCAGTGACAATAGAAAAGTAGTATCCCCTCTGTGAACCGTTGGTGCAGAAATACTTTTAAAAAGGGATGGAGGCGATTGTGGAGAGTTTCCCACCTAATTTGAAAGTGTAACCCCGCCTCGGTGCTTTATCTTTCATACCATTGCGCCGAAAGTGATATGAAAACCCTCATAAATAATGAAATAATGCTCGATTGGATTCAATCGATTGATGTTGGGTAGGTATTTATAGGTGGAAGGAGAACACTCAAGGCTAATTAAGCTCTTCCAGGCTTATCTCTTGAAAGCAAACTGACCGAATGAGTAGAACAACCGGAGTGAGGGTCTTTCGGTTTAACTTGGCTACTTGAGCTCATCCATAAATAAATTCACAGAAAGTCTTGGAGTTGGTTTTGAGTCGAACAATATGGTCAAATTTCTTAGAAGGGCCAATTTCCCGAGTCCACCTATCAGCCATTCAGGCCGATCATATTGAATAATTCAAATATGATACCACCCATTCATTTCAATAGTTTATTTTGAATTATCGACGGAAATCTTATGAAGTTCTACTTGATGAAAGCAACTATAGCGACACGGGATATTTGGAGGGCGGGTTATGGCCTATTAATACAGATCAGGAATTAAGCCTTATTACTTTGTTCCCCCAAAAAAATAAAAGGGTCTAATCACCTTTTGCATAAAAAGGAGTGTCTTATCAATTTTAATACTTTTGTTCTATTTTTTTATTTTTTTTTGTAAGGGTCTTATCTTTTTATAAAAGAAAAGTTATGATCAAAAAGTAAATTTTTGCATTAGATACTATTAAAGTAACTAATTTAAATGTCTTTCAAAAAGAGGAAACTTTAGAAAGTAAGATTCACGAATTCCCAATGACTAGCTTTTATCCATACCTTTTGATCGCCTTATGATTTTGTTCATCACTTCTATAAATTACAATTCTCAATTCTTCAACCCTCGTAAACGAAGCAAGATATGTTCAGTACTATTTTTCACACTTACTAACTCTAGATGATTTTTTTTTAAATCTATTTTGAGCAATTTGTGTACTCTTCTTGCAATTTTTTCATTATTTAGTTGTGATTTTTTAAAGGAAGATTTTTTGTTATTATATCAAGGAACTCGGCGTTTAATTGATTATGGGACAACGTAGGGCTACAAAATCCTTCTTGGAGAAATTGGACTCTCAAAGTTTAGAAGCTAATAAATCAAATTCAATTCCCTTTTAGTGATTTTTTTTTAATGTGTTGAGTCGATTTCATTTGACATATCCTTTAGTAACGAAAATTAAATAAAATAAATAGCTGCATCATTGTTAAATTTTTGCCCCCTCGCTCAAAATCATGGCTCCTTCACTGAATATCCTATCATGATATTTCTTTAGTTTCGGTTGCGCCATAATTATTTCAAAATTCTATTTATCTCAATGCCTTCTTTAAAAAGATCATGGGGCCACAGGATGAATAGCTTAATCTCTATTCATTGATGCAAGAAAATAAAATATATAGCAAGTGATAATTTGGATTTTCTTTTAACACAGGCATCCAAACTTTTCGACTCGACTAATCTTCACAGATATGCTCAAATGGTCCCCTTCATGTATGTCAAGTAAGGATCTATCCATGGGGCAACGAATGTGGTCCCCGAGGTAGTACGAGTGGGTGATTCCACGAGTTGAACGCGAGATCTTTTTATTATTATTATTCTAATCGAGCACTTAATCACTCAGTTAATCACTTGGGGTAAAAAAAAATTAAGTTGCATAACTGAGATTCAAACCCTGATCTTTAACATGAGAGGCACGACACAACCACATCGCCCGATACGATATAGTAGTTTCAATGTCTTCCTCAGTTTTCCATTTACAGGAGTTTTATTTGCTGCATGAAGAGGAATCGCATTACCCAACTATGAATTGAGTGTTGCTTTAAACTTTGCTGCCCCCAGTACAAAGAAATCCTGCTTCATTTACTACTTTCGGACTCGATAATTGAGATATTAACGTGTGATTAGCAGAATTTTCGACATTGCAGTAATTTGGAACTTTGCATAGGACTTCTCTTTAATTTCCAAGAGCAATTAATATCTTTTTTAAGATATTAAATTCTACCGCGGCCAACTTCAACATAAAATAATTAAAGAGCACGCATGTCTCAAAAATAATTTTCACCAACAGTATTTAATACTTTCTCTTCATCATGTTTGGCCAAAATATTTTTTTCATTTTGATGGGGAGGAGGAAAAAGGGAAAAGGATCAATCTTTGCGAGAAAAATGAGCTGATTACTGCAAGAAATCCGACACATCCTTTTCCCGAAAAGAGCTCTGTCTTTAGCTTCAAAAAGTTAGCAAATTTAGGACCACCATATCTGATCATCCTTTCCTAGAAATTTAAATTCCAAGGGGTCGAAATCCAATGTTGCTGTAATAAACTGATATTCTCTCGGAATCTAATCCCGAGTCCAGGTGTGAATCGCGTCAGAAGGGGTGAAAGAAAAGCGGCCATTCAATGCCCCATGTCCTTCTCCTTTTGAAGTTTCTACGTACCCTTCCCTCTCTCTCTCTCTCTCTCTCTGTGCTCTCCTTCATCGCCATCGTTGGATCCCAGAAGAAGACAACGAAAAGACCCGAGACCCAGACAAGGGAAAGCGGTTTCAGACTCGCAGTTCATTTACTCCACAAACCCAGATAGCAAGATGCGGCCTTTTCCAGTCCCTGCTCCGGTCTGAAAACCGACACTTTTGAGTGAAAACCGGATCCTTTTGCAGTGTTTTGGAGGGACGGGAAGTGTGATGGGGCTCGCACGTTTGCTCCAGGTTGGCTTCGTCCTGCTCGTGCTTGGTTCAAGAGCGCTCGTGTGCGGGAATGCGGAGCTGGATGCGCTCATGGAGATCAAGGCCTCCTTGGACCCGGAGAACAAGGTCCTCACTTCGTGGACCAACAATGGCGACCCCTGCGGCGGCTCGTTTGACGGGGTGGCGTGCAACGAGCATCAGAAAGTGGCGAACATCTCGCTGCAAGGGAAGGGCCTGTCGGGGAAGGTCCCTCCCGCAGTGGCTCGGCTGAAGTGCTTATCGGGCTTGTACCTGCACTACAATTCCTTGACCGGAGAGATTCCTAAAGAAATCTCTGATCTGACCGAGCTGACAGATCTTTACCTCGACGTGAATAATTTAACTGGGAGTATACCTTCTGAAATTGGAAGCATGGCTAGCCTTCAAGGTGAGTTTTGTTTTTGCTTCAAGTGTTTTGAACATGCGTGCTTCGTCTTTTAGCAGATGAGATGGTTGAGACACTTTTCTTTGGCATCTAATCTTTTGATAATCTGGCTTTTGATTTCTTGTTCTTTTCCTTTTCAGTGCTACAGCTATGTTGTAATCAGCTCAATGGTACTATTCCCCCGCAAATAGGATCATTGAAGAAGCTGAGCGTTCTTGCCTTGCAGCATAACAAATTATCCGGTGATCTTTTTGGCTTGACCAAGCTGCAGACCTTAAAGAGTCTCGACTTGGCCTTTAATCGTTTTAGCGGTACGGTCCCGGTGGAAATAGCTAATATTCCAGAACTGCAGACTCTGGATGTACAAAACAATTCTCTTTCTGGATTTGTCCCTGCTGGTGAGTTCAGTTCCCCAGTCAGTGTTTTCTTTTCCTCTTTCAAACTATTGCTTTGACCTTTCATGATGAATTTTCCTCATTTAGCTCGTTTCCTAGAATTAACTGAAGTTTGTTCATGTATGTTGAAGCTCTGAAGAAATTGGGGGAGAGATTTAACTATCAGAATAACCCAGGTCTATGTGGATCCGGATTTCCTTCTCTTAGAAATTGCAGCAATTTGGATCGTGATTTACACCCCACCGGAGTGAACACAACTGTTTCGATCCCATGGACAGCAGACGTGAAGAGACATTGCAACCAAAGCCATTGCTCAAACCCATCGAAACTCCCACAAGCAGCTCTTGTTGCTGGGATTGTCTCTGTCACCGTCACATTGGTTGGCGCAGGACTTTTAATATTCTATCGATATCGTAGAGGGAAACAAAAGATTGGTAGTACAGCTGATGCTTCTGATGGTAGGTTTAGTACCGACCAGTCAAAAGACTTATACAGCAGAAGTGCATCTCCCCTCGTCTGCCTCGAGTATTCTTGTGGATGGGATCCTCTCGATGATGGCCGCTGTGGAAATGGATTATCCCTGCAGGCGCCTAGGTACACGTTGGAAGAAGTTGAGTCAGCGACCCAATACTTTTCAGAGGTTAATTTGTTGGGAAAGAGCACTTTTTCATCGGTCTACAAAGGCATACTAAGGGATGGGACCCTTGTGGCTATCAGGAGCATCAATGTGACAAGCTGCAAATCAGAGGAAGTCGACTTTGTGAATGGACTGAATTTGGTAACTTCGCTAAGACATGAAAACCTCATTAGATTGAGAGGTGTTTGTTGCTCCAAGGGAAGGGGTGAATGCTTTCTTGTGTATGATTTCGCTCCCAAGGGTACCCTATCGCAATATCTTGATTTAGAAGATGGAAGCATCCAGGTTCTTGATTGGTCCACAAGGGTTTCTATCATCAAAGGAATTGCTAAGGGTAAGTCTTACTTTCTTTTCAGATCTTAAAGAGATATTCCTGGTTTTCCCTTACTTTCTGAATTAGTTGTTGGAACTTTTTTCTCTAGCTTAATGCTTCTAAGTCTTTAAATTTGAGAAGTACCAATTATCAAGTGCATTCACGCAGTTCATCAAGTGCACTTTAAGTTTTGAACATTTACTTCTGGCCTCCTAGCTTCATGGGTAGCTTAAGTTCTTCTGAAGCCTATAATTTGCACTTGGTTTATAATTCTACAGCAGGAAAAGTGATTGAAACATCAGTGGGATGAAATGGTTGGCCATTTCTGGGCAAAGAACTCTCTTCTTGAATTCGTTTCCTGTGCTCATTTTCCAAATGCCTGTGCTTTACAGTTTGAACTTCCTTTGAGCTTGATGCTGAATACAGATAGGTTCCGCCAGTTTCATTTTCATAGAACCAGCTAGTTTTACTGGCATTTGCATAGTATATTGCTCAAACATCATTGTTTTGTGCTTGTGAGTGTACTCTTCCTCAAAATTTAACCTGGACGCTAAAACAAGAATTCCCTTTTAGATTAGTTCTGTCTACTCTAATTATTATTCATTAATTTTTATCCGAGCAGGCATTGGATACTTACACAACGTTGAAAGCAGCAAGCCTGCAGTCGTTCACCAAAACATTTCTGTTGAGAAGATTCTCATTGACCAGCAGCTCAACCCACTCATAATGGATTCAGGGCTTCCAAAGCTTCTCGCCGATGATGTCATATACTCAGCTCTCAAGACTAGTGCCGCCATGGGTTATATGGCACCAGAGTACATTACAACAGGTCGTTTTACAGAGAAAAGTGATGTTTTCGCATTTGGAGTAATCATCTTCCAGATCCTCTCGGGTAAGCGACTACTTTCCAGCTCAATGCGGTCAGCAGCAGAGTGTTGCAGTTTCGAGAACTTTATTGATAGCAATCTGAAAGGAAATTTCACTGAACCTGAGGCGGCTATTCTTGGGAAGATCGCATTACGTTGCACCAGTGAATTGCCCGATAATAGACCCACTATTTTCAGAGTGACTGAGGAACTAAATGATTGGTGCGTCAAATGTCAATGATTGTACATAGCGAACTGTCCGAAGTTGCATCCATGGAAGCACCAATTTAACTCAATGAGCTATCAAGCTCAGCGGCGACAGTGCAACGATGTATGATGATCCCTGAAGAATTAACAGAGTAATCTTGTCCCATTGTATAACAGATTAGCTTTAGCTCATTTGTACTTTGTCTGTTCACTTGAATCATTATCATTTTCGTTTTCCCTTTGCCATATAATGATATGATTTACTCGTAAGTCGTTACTATTTGAGTTGGTATCCTGAATTCAAACCTGGTAGAGCAGAACCATCCCATTCTCTGCCATATCGACACAGAGCAGACAGTTCTGCTCTCGAACTATAACAGCCAACACCAAAAGTTCAGTCACAGGCAGTATCCATATCGGAGAAGTTTCTGACCCTGGCTTTTTCTTGAAGCTATTTCAAGGGATGTCTCCTACGGCACTGCGGAAGTCCAGTCCTGGAAAGTCACATCTGTCGACAGCGATTCAGTCAGGTCCATATAGTCCTCCCTGGTTCACAGGTTTCGCAACCATCTCGGGCTGAAGTACACTCGAACTTGGGATTTGCACATTCAGGTAAGTTCTGATGAACGTCAGCTTTGAGATCGTGAGATCTTCACGGTCATCAGAACTAAAGCATTCTTGCATCAAATATACTGCCATGTCAGCGATTCTGAACTGTCCTAAGCTGATGTGAGCTTCTGCACTCGATCACGACGATTACTACTGCTGCTGCTAGCATTGCATTTTGTTAATTCGCGACCTCGAGTGAAATGCCGAAGTGAGCAAATAGGCAATTGCTCTTGCTCTGCTTTTCTTCCCCCCGTTTCATGAAATTTGGTTGTATGGGGCCATAGACATGGAGGATTGGGCTGAGCAGAATGAAAGAGATCAGAAATGACATTTACATGTATACTAACATATATTGAGATCCCTATTTGGTGTCACCCAGAAACAAAAGTTTTCCAAAATACCTTGCACAAAGTTAACTTTTTGTGTTATAATTAGCTCTATCTATCACGTCATCAATAAGGAACCTATTCGGTTATATTTTTACTTTAAATCCATCCTTGTTCATCAACCATGTTTTCAACACTTGCTTTTGATTCATATTGTGGATAAAAAATGACCTTGCTTTTCGTAGAAAACAACTTTCTTTAGCTCTTTCTTTTCTAGCGGAACTATTAGTGTCCACATAGGCCTATGACGAAAGGTGAATGTGAATGTCAGTAGCAAGTTTTCAATGTCTCAAATTTGCTTTCGTAGATTTTGGATCGATTAGAATTGGAGAGTCCAGTTGCGGAAGTGGTGATTCTGGGATCAGCTTTTGAAAAGGTTTCAGATCGCCAAAATCATAGTCGCTCCCGCATCTGTTACAGGCCTAGATCATTTGTATAGATAGACTTTTGGGGTGCTAAGATCCAAAGTCGAGAGGAAAACAACATAGATCGTACGCTAAGGTCCCTAAGCAATCACTTAGTGGAAAAGGAAGTGATCGAGTGATGACAACTAGGAGGTGGGCTTGGAAGCAGCCATCCTTTGAAGAAAGCGTAATAGCTCACTAGTCTAGCTCCATGGCACCGAAAACGTATCCGAGCTCAAGTGATTCACCAAAGCGACGAGACCTTGAAAGCTGCTTTTTCAAGTGTCAGTAGCGGGACGTCCTGTCAATCAGGAAGGTTTTTGGTGACAACACCTAGAGATATCAAAAATGAGAATGCTGACATGAGTAACGTGAGCACGGTGGGAACGGGCTTCTCAAAAAGCCAGCCCGGGCCGGGGTCAGCATAGAATGAAGGGGACGGCCCTAATGTTGTGTTGGCAAAGCCTTCTTCTTGGCTTGCGGGCGGAGAAGAGCGGACGTGGGGACTCGGGTCAAGGTGCAGCGTAATTAAGAGAGCCATTCCATTTAGGTAGGGCAAGACAGAATGGGCGGGCACGAGCGGTAGTGTCCAAGCCAATTGGTCAGACGACGACTACTTCGCTTATTAGATCCACAACACCAAACCCAATAGCGCTCCTGCTACCCTTGGCTGTTAGGTGCTTGTTGCATTGTTTAATTTTATATATATATATATATATATATATTAATTCCCTTTATAGAATTTCATGTATAATATTTTGATCTTATCCTCAAGATCAAGATCGACCAATTCTTTTTTAATCATGCTCCCTTAATCTAGCTTTCATTTTTTCAGTTATTATGCTACTTCAGGAGCAAGGGTTCCTTACATTAAGGTAGT
Organism: Eucalyptus pauciflora; assembly: GCA_007663325.1. Taxonomy (NCBI): domain Eukaryota; kingdom Viridiplantae; phylum Streptophyta; class Magnoliopsida; order Myrtales; family Myrtaceae; genus Eucalyptus; species Eucalyptus pauciflora. The sequence continues at coordinate 3,099,217 of VMYD01000006.1, read as the reverse complement.
GTTTGTTTGTGTTCTTTTTTTTTGTTTATGAACACAATTTGTGTTTTTTTATTCTGGGGAACAAAAAAAGAACATAAACGCTTTTGTTTGTGTTTTTGTTCCAAATCTATTTTTTTTTCCCGAAAACAAATTTGGAACAGAAACAAGAAACAAGAAAAACTTGTTTTTTGCTTCTGAAACAATTCCAAGAAACATTTCTCTCCTATTTTTTTTTTCTTTCTTTCTTTTCTTCTTATTTTCTTCTTCTTCTTTTTTGGCCGGTCGCCGGCCTCGGCCACGGCCGGCGATCGACCGTCAAGGGCCGGCGACCTCGCCGGAGCGTCACCGGCCCCTGGTGAGGCTCGTCCTCACCTTGGCTGGGCGAATTCGAGCTCGCCCAGCCAAGGGGAGGTTGACCTCGCGCCGGTCAGTGAGGCCGAGCTCGCCCAGCCAAGGCAAGGCCGAGCCTCGCCGGGGGCCGGCAAGCCTCACCGTGGCTGGGAGAGGCCGTCGGCCCTTGTCAGCCGGTCACCGGCCATGGTCGAGGCCGGTGACCGGCCAAAAGGAAAAAATTAAAAGAAACAAAAAAAGAACACAAATTTACGAAACGTGTTTCTATTCTTTTTTTTTCCGGAACAAGTTTACCAAACGCGTTTTTCTGGTAAAAAATTGTTCCCCGGAACAAAAATATTTTTTTATTTTATTTCAGTTCCCCGAAACAATTTTGAACAAAAACACAAACAAACGCACTTACAAAATGTTAACGTATGTTCTGATACATACGTCAGTCATCTTGACAATTCACTGCCTCACTCCCTTTGCTGTCTGTCGGTTGCCAAGAACCCTAATTGGGAGATATAATGACCAATCGACCATCACCGCGTACACGCATACGTATACGATACGTATGTATACGCACGTTATTTTAATAAAATGCATGACGCAAAAGTAAAGAAAAGGAAGGAAGCAGTCACTTTCGGCTGGTACAGATTAATGTATTCGAGGAAAAATATAAAAAGATGCACCAGCTTTTTGTCGACGCAAGGCACGAAAGCTTAGTGGAGCTTATGTCTGCGTTATCACCGCTTGTGGGATTGTTTATCATCGCCCGTTCAATGCACATCTCAATACTCGATAAGCAAAGTCAAAGCCTTATCAGGGAAATCAAGCAGCTAACGATGGTGCGCCTTAAAAAAGAATTTTATTAGCTCAGCAATATAAACATTTCCAAATTGTCGTATTCATGATAAGTTCCATGATAAGTTCAGCAGATTCCATCACCAGATACCAACATATAATTTGGTCTAGAGAAATATATACATCTTTCTTTAATTGTATGGTCGTCACCTTCTCTTTTTCAAGTTTCATTCTTGTGCAAGCAAGCATATTTGATTGTTACAACACGATGTGGAAGCTATCCGGATCTTGTAATTAAATTAGCACGAAATAACCAAGGAAATAAACGAAGAACAATCAAAAGACATGAGAGATTTACATGATTTGATCCAAGGGTCAAAACCTACTTCATGAGGAGAGTTAATAATAAACAATTTACTTATTACAAGGAGAATCACAGAGTTATAATTGTTCATATACTTAAGTGCTTTCCAAATCCAGATTAAGCTTAAAGTGAACCCACAATAATAATATTATAGTCTCTCATAGAGAACTCACTCAAAAAACTCATAGAGAGAAAATCTAATACTCCTCTTGTTTGTCTTGCTGTATATGATATCACAATAGAATATATATCAAAGAAGAATATGTATATGTGTGTGTATATGTGCGCGTGCGTGTGTATTTTTGTTATTCAAAATAGGAACCTTTTTTTTAGGAAATCTACTTTAATTAGAAAACTCACTCAAAGTAGAGACATATTCTCAACAATCTCCACCTTAGCTCGATGTTAGAGCCAAGTCATAATGCTCATTACCCATTTATACTCTCCCCCATCTATACTCTCCCAATGCTTAACTATCACAAACATTTATCAAGCCCAAGTAAAGTTTGAACTTGTCTAGAGGAATGAAGTTGCTCGTAGGATTCTTCACCACAAGAAACTTCTTTACAATTGCATCTTCTTTTGATGTGTTAATTCTAACATAGAAATTTCGATCACCAATAATTAATTCTCCAGTGATATCTCTAATCCCTACCGAACATCACATCGACCGAATGTCCAACGCCAACATCAATAACGAAGTCATTAGACCACACCACCTCTTCAACTCCTTTGGTAGTCACCATGTCTCTTAATGATGTCTTCCAAAACACAACATAACTAATAGAAGTGAAGCATAACTTCTCATTAATCAATCATCTTTATTGGTCTCTACATGACTGGGGTTCACAAACCCAATTATTTCCATGTTACCTTAACAACATCCACTGAAACATACCCAACATCAATCGTCCCCAATAAAATTAGGAGGATCCACTTCACAACATCATCATGCATGCCTAGATTAGTCGTATTGCCTCAACACTTGTCTGATATAACTCCTCCAGACCATTCATAATACTCCAGCAGTCTACACTCTATGCATCTCCCAACCTGTAGTTGTCTTTGCTGCAACCAAATTATCTATTTCAATATTTGCATACAATTTCGCTTTATATCATCCACCTCCACTGAATGCCTTGAAGCTCCATCAACTATGACCTTGGAACAATTATTAGCTAGTATGGAATAGCGATTCTGCAGATGTTGTTACATCTATCGTACTCTAAACATCTTTAAGCTCTCGTTGAAGCTCAACTTGTTTTCAAATGGCGTCCAGATCTTTCTTCGGAATTGATCCCTCACTCCTCTTTTGAAACAAAGCAAATTTATCAGAAGTAACCTCTCTATTATACATAAAACTGGGTGAATCTTCTTTAGTGCAACATAATATGTATCCCTTCACCCCCACGTGCATAGCCTAGGAATGCACACTTCCTTGTCTTGGCTCTAGTGCGTCATCACTCACATGAGCATTAGCAGTGCAATTGAACACTCCCACTCAGTTTAATCAACAAACTATCCTGACCACATATCCTCAAGATTTTTTCAATCAATTTATTGGTAATGGTGATCTATTCACTAACCAACAAGCAGTACTTACTACTTCAGCCTAGTCTAGCATTTGATAGTAAAGAGTGATCTCTATTCAATATAATTCTATTCATTTGTTATGCAACTTCGTTCAGTTGTGATGTGTTTACCATGCGTACTTGGAACCACCCTTGGACAAAACTTGAGAAGGTCCCCATAAGTCTAAGTGTACATAGTCTACAATCTCTGAGTTATGGTGAATTGCCATATGGAGCAGCACTCTTCGTTGACTAACCATGTCGCCGTTCTCTAAGAAGTCCAACTTCTAAATTCAAGGGCCTCCCAATAAACTCCTCTGACTCAGAACAATCATCTCCCTCTTATTCATGTGTCCAAGTTTTATATGCTAGAACCGTGTTGTGTCTTGACTTGAAGCATTAAAGAATCTAGTAAACAAGCCAATAACTGTCGTTCCTTAAAGGACATACAACCTGTAGTTTTTCTTCCCCTGCATCATAGTAAGCACACCTCGAGAGACCTTTAAAATTCCAACTTCAACAGAGATCTTGTATTTGAACTTGTTGAGAGCACTCAGTTGGATAAGATTATATTTCAACTTTAGATACATGCGTTACATCAGTTAGTGTTCTCACCACTCCGTCGTGTCTCTTAATTCGACTATTCTGATCCCTACTACTTCATAAGCAGCATGATTTCCATAAGCACCTACTCTCTACACACTGATAGGTAGTAAACCCGTGTCTATGAGAAGTCCCATGATAAAAACATTTGAAATCAAACACCCCAATCGTCACCTGATGAACTCGCCATGACTATTAACATAACATCAATATCACAAAAACTATTATCTATAGTGGTAATAGTATTATAATCACCTGTAAACTTCACCTTAACTCTTTCACCCTTGTACTTCGGACAATCTCTCCTATAATGACCTACTTCATTACAATGATAAAATTGACGATTCCAAAAATTGGACCTCGATTTAGAATAGCTCTTCCATCTGCTACCTATAGACTCTCTTCATTCGTCTCTACCTCAAATAACCAAACCTTGCATCATATATTGCACTAAATTATTTTCTTGTGACTTCTTTTGCCAATCCTGTGAAGAATAATAAAGAACATGAAATATATATACAGTTTGGTCCGAGTGTCTGTACCTACTTTATAGGGAGAGCCAACAATAAATAATCCACTAATCAATCAGAGAATTACAAAACTACAATCATTTACACGCTCGAATATTTTCCAAACCTAGATTAAGCCCAAAGAAAACCCATAAGTATTATTTCACAGTGTTTCACAAAGATTTCATAGAGAGAAAACCAAATACTCCTCTTTTTCTTCTCAATGTATCTATCATGGCTAGATCTATCACCTACAAGAGGGATGAATAAGTATTACGGAAATTAAAATGTTTAAACTAATATTGCCAAGGTGCAACTTCTGGTGATAGAGTGTGTAGAGGTCAAATCTTATTAGTGTGCAATTAAATTTATTGCAAATAAAATAAAGATAGTAAGGGATAGAAAATTATACACAAAAGATTATAGCGGTTCGGCTTTTGTAAGCCTACGTCCACTTTCCCACATTGACAACCTATTAGCTAGATTCCACCATATGAACCAATAAGAGATTACAAGATCTAAGCAATTAAAACTCATGCTCATGTGAACAAATCCCCACACACTCTCAATCTCTATACGATTACACAATGTTGCTCACAAAGACGAATATATTTGATCGGAAACACTCTTTAGATTTTGGAATTATAAGCTTTGATTCTCTCGTATTATGATAATGCTTTGAGCTTCAAAATCTCCTTTTATACTCCTCCCTGTCCAAGCTGATCGTTAGACATATCTCCAAGAGAATTATCCAACCAATCTACCCGTTGGCCCTGCTTTTAAGATCTAATCGCTTTAAGGTTGCTGATGATGAAGCTTCCAGTAGATTATGCAGCCCAACAACAATTTCGATTTTCATAAATCAGGTACTTTGACTTGGAAAGAATTCTTCGCCTCAAGTCTAACTATCTAGGAAATCCAAATCTAGAGATATTTTGGAAAACCTTTCTTTGGAACTTCTTGTATATAAGGCAAGAAATCCAATCAATTGGCACTAGCCGTTACATGTATATTGTCTCATTCCTAGCCATTTGACAAAACGTATATAGAAGGAAATAATTAAGCCACAACTTTGGTTATAATTAATAACATCCGATCACATTTTATTAGGTTTTCCACCTAAAAAATATTTATTATCAGAATAAAAAAAAAAAAAATTATTCGGGATAAGTTTTGTCAATCTTCAAAATTACTTAGGGAATTTTTTCTCAACAATATCTAATATCATGGCAAAATATACATATTCTTATCCAAGATATGAACTTTTTTTTAGGAAACCCACTCTTATTAGGACACCTTATCAAATTAGAGACATATTCTCAATAGAGATCATTGTCGAGCAAGCTACAACGTGAAAATTTGCAAGAGTTTCAGAAATTCATGTAGTAGATAGTCTTGAGCTTTCAAAGAGAATCACCGAGCAAGAATGCAAAGTAAACCATTAAATGGACAAGACGACGAACAGCAAGTGGACCAATAAGTCGATGGAAATATGTATATATAGGTCAACCAAAATCTCTATTAAATAAGTGAGGCAACTATTTGAAATGAAAGGGACATAAGAAAGATGAATATCGGTAAAAAAATCAAATTGAACAAGTTGCCCTAGTTGTGGGGGAAAATACTACCTTCATTCGACGTATAAAAGGGAATACTATAGGATTTCGTCTAGGTGAGTCTCCCCTCTGCAGTCTTTCACATGAGGTTGAAGACAAGTGAACATTCCCAACAAGAAGCATGTGAAAATCGCACAATATGTAACTTGAAGGGGCTTTATCAGTCAACCCTTACATTATCTTTAGATATCTACAAATAAATAAAAAGGAAAACCCCTTTAGAGTCTCAATTCTAATATTCATGGCTCGTGCGTACTGATCTATCCGTACCCAATATTTTTTCTGTCCTTTGTTCTCGACGTATTTGATTTTTCTTCTCATCTTCTAATAGTTAAAACACGGGAGAGGGCAAAAGAGAGAAGATGGAACAATATAAACCTGCATCGTCAGCGATTAGGTGGATGTGTTGGGGCAATCTTACTGGTCAACCAACGTGGAGGCCAACTCTCGCTTGGACTAAAATACAATTATAAACAGAGAACAAAACAAAACATCATCTTAATTTCGACTGATGTTTGTTTCGTACTGTGGTAGCGATCTCCCAAATACGGACGCGACGACATCATCTTCCATTTGAAAAGTCCTCTCTCCCTCTCTCTCTCTCTCTCCAGTTGTTTGACCTCTTCACCTTCTGGACCTTCGTCATGCCGTGTTGCTTCGGTCTTCCTTCATCTGCTTCGCTGAAATAGCCCTAGTTTCCTCACGGAACCACGATGGAGCCATTCCTCATTGCGTAACAATAGTTCCCACATAGAGATCATTAGCATCATCCATTTAAAATAAAAGAAAGGATAAGAGCAATCAAAAAACTATTGGCCTGATAAGGCGGAAAAAAACCAGTGTCTCGGCATGCATTGAATCCACAAAGATCTCGACGATAGGTCAACATTTGGTGCTGACGGCGGTGGCCGCACTTGCTTCACATTATGCTCGCTCTTTGGTGTAGAAAAAGGTTGCTTTAAGATGAGAATTTCTTTCTAGCCCCTAGGGATTAATAATGACCCTCGAGCCTCAACTCTCGAAAGGGACTTTGCGGTATTTCTCGCGAATTTCATTTTCTTCACACGAGCAAAAAAAAAAAAACACATCCTTTATGTTGAAAAGACATTTTAAGAACAAAATGCCAGTTATTGAAGATTCGGTCTATTTAGGGGAAAAATTTAGAGTTTCGTAAGATAAGAAAGATTTAACTTAATGAAGATGAGAAAATTTACATTTTAAATTTGGAAAGAGCTGGATGGAGGGATTTACGGAATCATCATTTGATGAGTTAGAGATTCTGATTATTTTTTAATTCCGATTTTTGTCCATCGTTTATACTTATCTCCTCATGGGAAAAGTTGAGGTTGAAATAGTCATTCAGGTTTGCCTTGTTATACATGTAGAGATTGTAAGAAAAAAAAAATGAAATCCTCTAAATAGAACATGTTTCATGAAATGGTAGAAAATCAGGGAATGCGGCGAGACCAATTTTCTATTATCTTATCGCAATTCCACCAAATAATCTTCCATCAAGTGATGGAAAGCCATGGATAGTGGACACTTTATGACCCAAGTACCTTCGTACAAATTCTCTAGTCTAGTCTGTGCACCCATCATTTCCACGCCCGAAAACAATTGAATGAGGTCAACAAAAGCTTCGACCTTTTTTTCTCGTCAGCAATGATGTCGGTAACCCAACTTGTTTTACGGTTAAGTTCGGTGCTTGTGGAAAAAGGGGAAGGTGCAAAGAAAGAGCCATAAAGAGATTAGAAACTACGGTTGGCAAAGAGAAACAATGGAAAATCTTAGCACTCTGAGCTCAGTTCGTCTATCTTTCAAGCAACACCCTGCAGTTTCGGGTTTGCTCGTTGCGAGAGCCTTCTTCTCTACTGCTACTGGCCCCTCAAGACCAATTTAGAAAGATTCGTTATCTTGTAAGAAATTATGTTAGCTTGTGTTTGCGAGTGTTTCTTTTTCCGATATGAAGCCAGGGTTTATTTAAGGCCACGCATAACAAAATTTCTGAAACAGAAATTGATTTCTGGCCATAAATCAATTTCTCAATTTCTATTCCCCGGACAAGTTTCTGAGCAAAGAAACCCGTTTGATAACGACTCAAAATTTCTATTTCTGAAACAAAAATCCGTTTGATAACAGAATAAAATTTCTATTTCTAGGAATATAAATTGATTAGATGATAACATAGGAAATCCTCAAATACAAAATAATAGTCGAAATAATACTAAAACAACATAGGAAATCCTCATATACAAAATAATAATCGAAATAATACTAATACATTACAAAAGTTAAAAATACAATTTCATGGAATTTCCGGCATATTATTATCCCTTGCCATTTTATTGGCAATGGTTTTTCTAAGCGTATTTATTTGATTTCCTTCCTTGGTTAATGTATCATTTGCAAACTCATCTTACATAGGTTCAGACAAGTACTGCGGAAGCATGAATATAGGTGCCATCAATGGTGCCTATACAACCTTATCATTTTATTAAAGACTAATATTATACAAGATTATCAACAAAATAACATTGATGGTGTAAATGAATATATGAGAATTCTACCTTGAAGTAACATTTATGGTTAGGAACCAATCGGGAGAATGTCGGTTTATTTTAATTCTCGAATTAAATCAATCTAGTTGCTCATCCCTAATTTCTTTATTGTTGCTCAATGAACCTTTAATGGCCATTGCATAGAAAAGAGAGAGATTCTCTTGAATCTCTTGCCTTCGAATTAAAATTCAAGATTGTGTAACAATTTAATTATTTTGATTTTACAAGAATTTTGAATCCGTAAAGAAACGAGGTTAAATTTCTAGGCACATTTTTTATTCATCTATTACGTAAGAACTTTTTCTTCAATTGACCATGCATGTGCCTTTTCTAGAAGGAAAGAGCCCCATTGTTTTTAAGTAAGCATTTGAAAATTTTGGTCATTTTTAAAATTGGGGACCCGTTCGATTGCCTTTCATCCTAAAGAGGAAGTTATCAAAAAAAAATGAAAAAAAAAAACACGAGCAAAATAAGAAAAAGAAAATTAACAATAATTTGTGAAGTTGTGGTTATAAGTGAATTAAGTTAGCAAGAAATCGCAAGGTTCTTTTATATGGTTTGATTTCAGGTTCTGATTTCTATTTCAGAAACTGAGAAATTAAAAATTTCTTCAATTTTTCTATTTCTAGAATAGAAATCTATTTCAGAAACAAAGAAATCAAATTGCGTTACCAAACGGATTTCTGTTCCAAACCTATTCCGGGGAACAGAGAAACAGAGAAATTGAGAAACGGAAATTTTGTCATGCGCACCCTAAAAATGCTAGCAACAAGGGACGAGCAGTGTTTGCGTGTATGAACATCCAAAAATTAAATACTCTTGTTGCTGTCATAACACGATGATAGGGATAACAAAGTGGTAAAGATCAGTGCACAAAATCTTGCGTGCACATCTACCCTTTATTTTCAAGCTCAAGACTAGCTCGTTGTTTTTCAATACCGTATTAGAAGACCGAAGCATATATTGAAAATTCGATGGTTGCCCGATTGGTTACCAAGATAAATTAGGTCACTGACGTTGATGACTGGTAAAATGATGCAAACGACGCAAGCACAAAACCATTTAGTGGAATGCCATTCTAGTGATAATTTCGTAAGACGAGGGCATTTGGTTCGCGTAGATTTTGCCCGCCGTTGGCCCACGACTGCAGGGAGATTTTAATGAAGTTTTTAAAACCAAGTTGTACAGCGTGACACCTGCAAAAAATCAAAAACAAAACATACAATAGCGCTAAATGTAACAGCAATCGACACGTTGATATTGGAGGAGCAATGTCAACGGTCCACCAAAAACCCTTTCTGAGACTCTTCCTGTCTGAAATATAAAGCCGAAACGGGCACTTCTTTTCCCATTACCACCCTTCTTGGCTTGGTCTTGAAGCAACCACAAGCTCAAAATTTATTCCAAGAAGAAGAAAGAGAAGAAGAACAGGAAGGAGAAGGAGAAGAAAAAGAAGAAGAGATGAAGCTAACCTGGTCTCCAGAGACCGCGTCGAAGGCCTACATCGATACCGTCACATCTGTAAGTGTTTCTCTCTTGCCACATATTGCAGAGAGTTCGTGTCGTCTCTTTGGTTGATTTGTTTTCTGATCCTGTGTTTTGAACAGTGCAAAAAGCTGCACAAAGAATCGGGCGTCGCCGAGCTGGTTTCGGCCATGGCCGCGGGCTGGAATGCGCGTCTTGTAGTAGAGACGTGGTCGAGCGGCGGAGCCACCGCCACGAGCATCGGCCTTGCAGTGGCGAGCCACCACACCGGAGGAAGGCACGTGTGCATAGTCCCCGATCAGAAATCAAAGTCTGAATACATGGGAGCCCTGGGAGAAACCGACGAGAACGTGGAAGTGGTGGTCGGAGAACCGGAGGAGGTGGTGGAGGTGTTAACAGGCATCGATTTCATGGTGGTAGACTGCAGGAGCAAGTATTTCGAGAAGATCCTGAGGTCGGCTAAGTTGGGTTCTCGAGGGGCAGTTTTGGTGTGCAAGAACGCGAGCTCCAGGATGAGTTTGAACTTCCGATGGCGGAGCGTCCTCGATGCAGGGTCGCGCCGCCTCGCGCGGTCGGCGTTTCTTCCCGTGGGCAGAGGGCTGGATATTGCCTATGTGGCGAGCATCAGCGGGAGCTCGAGCACTGGCAAAGGCAAGAGCCGGTGGATCAAGCATGTTGATCGGCGATCAGGGGAGGAGATTGTCATAAGGAAGTGAATTTGATATCGGCAGTGATTTTGGTTTTTTGCCCTAGGCTTTTTTGTGTTTGTAGTCTAACTTATTATAGATTTTGTTGATACACTTTATTGTTCAGAAGATTACTGAAACCTGTACAGATATTTTCTCCACATATTAACAAATGATAAGAGATGCTTTTTCACTGTCTAGCCCGAGCATCATACTGATAAAATGGAAAGATCCAGACTGAATTATACATTGATCACCCGAACAGAAGTTTCAACATAAAGTCTCGAGTAATTTCTGCTGAATCTGTATATGAAGTAGCCCCATCGAAATTTCACACGCAACAACGAAGAAATGTATATGTCTATGAGAAGTAAGACTTCTTCCAGCAGCTTGATCATCGAAGGTGTAAGCACGACCCAGTTGAATGATCTGCAGCTCTGATTCTTTATCTCCAAGGAGTTACCATATATGGTACTTGCTAATCAATGCTGCATGAAATATTTTCATCGCTTCTATTCTCGGATGGTCAATAAGAATGTTGATGAATCAAAGGGGGATTCCGTCCGTCAATTTTAGACTAATTCCGTCCATCAATTTTAGACTAACAGCGACATCGGGGACTTTTTGTGTCAATCCCAGCCATCTCTACTTCTGCGAAATGCCTTTTTATCTGAGAGCGCCTTCTTACTCTTCAAGCGTTTCTGCTCTCCAATAGCAGCCCTTTTATGCAGAACAACTTCATCAATTTGCAATGGAATCGGGACATTTAAGTGAGAAACCATACTAGTGAAATGACTCACATCTTGGCAATCTTTTTCTTCTGCTCTTCTGAAGGAGGTGGTGGGACGTATGAAGCAGCATCAATAATTGCCTGATCGCAACATCCAAATATGAAACAAAATCAAACCAAAAGGTGATCTAAGAATCCAACAACTGGATATATTTAAGAGGAAAAACAAATAATGGCTGACGGCAAACCCAGACCCAGTGTTTTCACTCGTGAAAAATGGGGATTGAATGTCCCAATCAGAAGACAACAGCAAGTAGTGTATCATCACCACACAAGAATATGAAATTAGCCTCAATTTATCGTACCTGTAGCTTTCCTAGTGCGTCATCAATGTTCCCCCTGCACAGAAATAAAATTGTCAACTGGCTGCCGCACTAAGCGGCAAAACCCAAAAAATTTAGACAAACGAGGGAAGAAAGTGACTTCTGAGTTCTAGTTTTCGTTGAAGAGATCACAATTTCACCATCCTTATTGATCCGATTCTTTTCCTGTTCAGCAGACAATATGCAGAAAGAAGATAGAACAGTTAGGAAGAATAGTTTTCAATTAAATCATAGAAAAATTACACATTTCCCAGTGTTCGTCATTCTATAGACTGAAAATGCAAATCGTAGCAATATTGTTATATATATCCTGCACAAAATCACCTAACCAGAAACAGGAGCACCCACACAATCACAGAAACAGACACCACAGGGACAACTCCTTACTCCACCAAACAAAAGGAAAATCTATATGGACAAATATCTTGCTCGTGATATCCCCTTCGCTGCTGTATTGGGAGGGATTATAGTTCATCATGCGAGATTCCTAAGAAAAATCTGTTACCCAAAGCTTAAGAGAATATTAAAGCAACAAACCACTTGCGTTATCCTCTCCCTGATCCTGTCACTTAGCCAATATGCATTTTTCACATTGAAGCGCATGTCAACCTTAGTATTCACTGCAAATTGCATCAAGAAAATGTTAGTAGAAGTTATCACCTGAGAGAGAGTGAGAGAGTGAGAGTGGTACTAGGAAATGACACATGACAGAAAAGGGAGGAAAGAAAAGGAAAGAAAAGATCAGACCTTTGTTCACATTTTGACCTCCCGGACCACCACTTCTTGCAAAACTCACAGTGACATGGTCTGGCAAGAAACAAGAAAGAAACTAATAGCCTTAAGGTTCTTTGATCGATCAAGATATATAGCATTAGTTAATCATGAAAATTCTTCATATCTAGCAATAACTTCATCAAGATGCTACTTTCTACAACTTTAGCAAGCACTTATTCTTATATGTTTACACTTCTGTAGCAGTATGTGAAAAGCAAACTACATATGCAAGTGCAGTGTTCCTCATGTATTTCTTCCCTTCAGTGGCAGGAGAAATGGCTGCAGGGAAGCCCGAGAAAAAGCGCAAGCCCACTATATAATCCATGAAATCACAATCAGGCAAAGAAAAAAAAAAATTAAAACTATTTCCCGAGAAGGCTCCTTCACAACACAACATAAACTGCCGGACAAGGTGCTCCCCTCATTAAACCTGGCCAAAGAAAACCTGCCCACTGGCCGAACGTGCACTGGGAGCTGAAAGCCCAACTCACTGTCTAAATGAAGAGTCATACAACTTTCTGAAAACAGCCAAGCCACTACTACTTCATTCATAGATAACACGAAATTAAATTAGCATGGTATATTGTATGAATGCTGTTTGTACGTACTCCTATAACAGCTGACCCAAGAAAGAAGCCAATGAAGCGGCTTGAAAAGCATTTGCACACGCATAACATTTGCATAGGACTTCTTGAGAAAGATTACAGATAAAAAGGGCTAGAAATCCGCCATCAGTTCTTTCTTAATCAAACAGGGGAAACCATAGATCAATTCCATACGCCATATCGACTCTCAAAACCATGCACCGACATAAATTAACAACGAACAAAAACACGACTTTGGGAGTACTCAACGGATTAAATGCAGAGGGTCTGCATCAAGGTAGGTAATATGCGAGGGATTCACTCATCTATCTGCGATGCATAGATTTTAACGAATAGCAAGCGACACCAACTACAAACAACATATGCATGGTCTATGTATAGGCAGTAAGCTGAAAACGAAGCAAAAGGCGACAGGCAATGTGTCCTCTTGTTATGAGCATTCGAAGAACACCAAATGAACTTAAAACACCAATCAGCCATCAGCCGCACACAGGCATATAAACTCTTCGGCAGCGGAAAACACTCCATTCGATGATCATTCAGCAAATTTGACAAAAATGAAGAACTGTCGACATTGCCGCGAGGAACTAGAAAGAGAAACTGTCCCCAAAGTTGTACAATCGTACGAACACAAAGAGAACAGGCACGAAATCGAAGAACTCGCCGAGCTGCTGAGCCAGCCAGTGCCCGCCTCAACGCTCCTAAACCATTCATCAGCAATCGCAACCAAACGGGAAACTCAGACGAAACCGGAAGGAGCAACAGAAACGCAGCCACACGCACCGAGCGTTATCTTCGGGGTCGGCTCGCCGGCGGCGGAGAGAGCTCGCTCCTCGGCTTCCTGCAGGAGCTGCTGGACCTGCGCGAGCCGCGACGGGGCCTTCCTCTCCCCGGCGCCTCCCTGCGCGGCGCATCGTATCGGGGTGAAGCTGATCCCTCGCTGCACGGGCCGCAGCGCGGCGCCGAGGCCCGGCAGCGGAGGGCGGATTCTCCGGACGGCCGGCAAGGGGGCGAACATTTCCCGGAGGACCATGGCCGTCGTCGTCCTGATGGCCGCCATCTCCGGCTCCGACGAAGCCCCCCCTAATCGGAGCACGAGCAAGTGCCGGCGGTGTCTCTGGGTTGGGAGATGGGAGGGAAGAAGGAGAAGCGTCGCTCGGTGTGGCTGGGCGCGGCTCCGGTCCTTCGTGGTCAGGAAAAATTGGAACTTTCAATGGGACTCAAACCCGAGGACCGCAAAATTATAAAATGCAATCGTCCAATTTTTTTTATTTTTTTTTTCAGTCCTACGTTAATCCTACTCTAACACTCACTCTCAGACTTTTGCTCTCCCTCCTTTTGCTCTGCCTCCTTACAGGGCGTGGGAGTCGAAACCCACTCCTGAAATGAAATCTTCCCCATCCCAATCCCCCATGAGAATGTGGAGATTTGAACCCCCAACCCCCCTTCCAAGATGAAAGGGTGGCCACTGGGACGAACCCCGGTCGTTGCAATTGTCCACTTTAACCGCAAAATTATGAAATTAACTTGAACTTGTTTATGTAGTCCAAAAATCTACACCGGCAAACCCGACCCGAGTCATACAATGTATCTTGCGCTTCTGCCGACACGACATCGGGCGGTGTTTATATCGTTTGGAAAGGGCGTCTAGCTTGAGTACGGTTCACTTGTGTGCAACACTATTTTTCCACTCTTCTCATCCGTGATCCAATCCAATTTCCGTTTGAATCTTTATCGACGGCAAAAATAACGAGCTCAAAAAACCTCCGACCACACGAAGATAAACTGATCTAAGAGGCATAGATCAGTTCGCATGTCGTGCCCTTCCAACTAAAGATAAGGAGAAGAGATTGGTCTGAGAAATTAAGAAGCTATTTCAAGTGATGTTTAATTAATTGAAAAGAGATTAGTGCTAATGCTGAAACAGACGAATTCATCTCCCGCCGAATGTAAGTATATATCGGGCCAATTCCATAAAAAAGCACGAACTTTAGATGTTGTCTCAAATTTGGCCCAAACTTTATTTTATCTAAAAAAAGCACAAACTTTCACTTGTGTCATAAATCTGGCCCTCCGTTAACCCTCATTTCACAATCATCCGAAGTGGCATTTCCACATCAGTAATAATATCCAACACGGCAAAACAATGCTACATTCGAGTATTTGGAAGAAGTGTTAAATTTAAATCTGTCTTCCAATGAGGTGAACTTTACAGATGATTCTCATGGAAAAAATAATTCAGCAGCTTCAGTTCCAGGGGACGAGGCACATAGCTAGGGCCATTAGATCAATTAGCAGCTTCAGTTCCAGGGGACGAGACACATAGCTAGGGCCATTAGATCAATTAACAATTGGCAAGTTGTTTGCAATGTCAAAAGCTGGGTTGAAAGCAAAAGATTACATTACCTTAAAGTGATATATTAAAAGCGTGTGCATCTTGTAGTTAAATAAAGATGTTAAGCCTATTTGTATAAATTTACTTTATTTTGTCTCAAATAAAGTTCCGATCATATTTGGGATAACACCTAAAATTCATGCTTATTTTTTAGACAAAATAAAATTCAGGCCAGATTTGGGACAATACCTACAATTCGTGCTTTTTTTTTTTTAGATAAAATAAAGTTTGAGCCAAATTTGGTACAATACCTAAAGTTCGTGGTTTTTTTTAGACAAAATAAAGTTTTGACCAGATTTAAGACAACACCTAAAGTTCGTGCATTTTTTTTATGAAATTAGCCCAGTATATATCACCCAAAATCAGATGTGACCTCTTTTTCTCGATAACATTCGGAAGCGCCATCTCTTCAGACAAGGAGAGTTGCAGCTCTCGTCCCAACAAATTAACCTATCGCTCCAATTACAAACCCATCAACAATGACTATGGCTGATGCACTGCATGCATCCGTCAAACCACAAAAGCATCCATGCCCGCACATTCATACACGATGGACCACGGGCCCGACCGAGTCAGAGCCAGAGACAAAGACCAAAAGCTATTTCGCCCAGCTGCTATCCAATTAATCCTAGTCCAAGAAAGTCATCCATCACTCACATCCCGCTTATGCGGACAAACATCCAATCTTAAGAGAAGGCAAGGCGATCGATTTAACTTTTAACATCCCAAAAAGAGCATTCACTGTATTACCATTAGACATCATGAGAAAAAATGTAGATATATCTCTGTATTATGTGAATTTCTATCCGGCCTAGTAGTCCAGAATATGCGAATCTACGGGGCAAAGGGTACATGAGGGCCACACTCAATTCAATCTCCTTATGCACTCGTTTTTCCATGGGAGGGGCCGGCCTTTGCGCTAGCATTTGCTTTCCTTCTTCCAGCATTTTGCCTCTGAGAAGGCTCTGCTCGTTCCCTCATATCAGATGTCACCCTCTGTGCAGGCAATGATTGCTGAGTGGACGGAAGCGCCCATCCTCCATGACTTGAGTGTCCAATCTGACCAACTCCTCCTAAAATACATTTGGTTTTTTCAATACACAACTTAAAACCATATTGGCAAGAACGCAAGGTATGAATCAAGAGTCAAGACATACACAGTCACAAAGTATCATTAAGTGCCTAAGTATCACGAAAAACAACAGTAAAACCTATGGCAATCAAAAGCAACTGCACCATCATGCACAAAAATGAACATTAATGACTTGAATTGTGCATTAAAACATGCCACATACTCATTTCCAGTGCTTGTAGAACAAAGATAACCTCCTTAAAAGAGCTTATTGTAATGTTCAGTCAGACAATTTATGCGCAAATACCCCATTAGCAATCAAGCAACTCACCAACCAAAGAAATATGACAATAGGTAAAAATAATCATTTAACCATAGTTCGCCTTATAAGTAGTAAGAAATTAAAACATTGATTCTTAGATTGTCATTAACACAAAAGATGCAGCCGAAAAAATATCTCACAGTAACACTCACCTCGTCCACCATGACCATCAGAATGCTCGCTCCAACCAGGCAAATGCTTTCTAGCATTTCCTTTCCAGGCTTGTTCAAATTGAGGCAGCTCATCTAGATAGTCATGACATTACATATATGAGCTATGTGAATTAGGAATCCAGCATCCAACAAACAAGAAAATGTTCAAATACCTTCATTTAGGTTGTGCAAAGTCTGCATGCTATCCACCTTACCATCAGAATTAAGCTGCCTCGTGACAGAATGGCCCTGCAGTAAAATCATAATATTAAGACATTCAATTAAAATCTTATCATGTGACATCTTAGCTTATGGCACACAAGGTAATGAGACCAACACTAAGGCATTTGGTGATACCTTATTATGGAGTCCCTTAGAAACTCTATGAGTGGCTTGCATAGTTGCACTATCAGCTTCTTTCCTTTCCTCGAATGTCAACTGTTTTGTAACAAGGCAACCCACAGAATTAGACCATTCCATAAGTTCAGTTTGCAGCTATAACAGGCACAAATACATACCCCATCACCGCCCGTCCTTCTTGTCGTGGATGATGTATAATATGCACCATTTGCACCACCATAACTGACAGTAGAGCTCTGAAAGGAGAAACTGTGATTCTGTGGCTGCACCTGTCTCTCAGATGGCCTCTCTATGGAGCCATTCCAATAATGTAGCTGCTTGCTTCTCCTCTCTGCCATAACAAATAGGGCAATCAGTTAGAGCCACAAAAAAACATGTAATTTAGAGATGGATATACCTTCGACTTCATCATCAGGGCCCTCAACATGCGGCATCTCACTTGACCTCCCATGCTTTCTTGGGTTGCCCTTCTTCTCGTTGTCCGCTTCTTCCTTCTCATCATCAGAGTTCAATTCTTCAATAATGGGTCCTCTAGACATTATCGCTTCTGCAGGACGATGCTCTATCATAGTAGGTGGATGCATATTCACGAAAGGATCCATATTCATGAAAGGACTTGCAGTTGGACGAAAGATGCTCGAGTCAAAGAGGCCCCCAAATGGTTGTGTAAAGAAAGGGTCATCAAATGGGTCTCTTCCTCCAAAGAAGCTAGAAGCTAAACTTCTCTGACCACTGAAGCCTCCAAAACCAGCAAAAGGGTCACCAAATCCGAAGAAAGGATTTCTACCACCTCCGTTACCCTGCATCTTGCAAGTGCTAGACCCTGCAACGAACAAGTAGAATCCAGAATTTGGCAAGCATTTCAAGAACAAAATCCCATAATGACGAAACACATACGCCACCTAACTTAAACGAGCTCTTGCAAAACCAAAAAAAAATATAAAAGTAAAAGATAACAAAAGAAACAGAGAAAACAGAACCACTCATTAGTCAGGACAAATTCCTGGACAGTGAATTTGATATTACATTATTGAAGTGTTATGATGAAGGAGAATAGCAAATAGCTCATAATAAACTCTCTGCAACTCAAAAAGGTGCAGTTACTCTTCCAAATACTACCCATGGGCACCAATAATAGGGTAAAAGTATAACCACAAATATAGATCCCCCACAGGAATGAAGCCATGAGGGAGGCGACTATCATATCAAAGGAAAAGGAAGGTTAAGCCAATCAGGGGAAACATTCTGCAAGGAAATAATAAACAAGCCTATTCAAATACACGAGACTCGTATCAAAGCTTATACACAGCTAACAGCGACAAGAACACGTGTCGCTCTCTCCGGCATCTTGCCGAAACCCTCGCCGACTTGCCTGGCAACCATTTAAAGGCAAGTGATTTATGGCGATCGGTGAGTATCATTGGCGCATAAGCCCGTAACGGAAGTTACGGAAGAATTTTCGAAATGGAAACGGTTGCCGACATGTTCAAACAGGCAGAACTGAAATCAGCACAACGATCAACAGAAAAGGAGCCGCAATAGTCGCAGTTACAACACGATCTCAATATCAACAACATCAGAACGATCTCTGGCACCTGAAAGATACATATAACTGGCAGAATAACCAAAAAATCTCCCTCCCTCCCTCCCTCCCTCCCTCCCTATCTCCCTCCTACAAGTAAGGCACAAACCATGGCTTGCAAGTTATGTCAATCCAAAACCGCCAAGACAGCAGCACCGCACTCCGCAATTCAATCCATAAACGAAGCGCAAACGCATTCAACCTCAAATCAACACACACACGCAGACGAAAAATCGTCCCAGCAAGAACACTCCGCGGGAAGAGCCACACCGAAGGATCGCCCGACTAAATGGACAAACGCCGACCGATAAGCCCGCCACGCTACCAGTCCGAGCGATCGCACGAAAGACCTAGAAAATCACAGCGATCGCCGGCCAGCGAAATCCTAAACCGCCGGCGCGGAGGAGGAGAGAGATTTTTACCTTCACTGCCTCGGGACGGAGGAGTTGCGCAGCAGACCGGAAACCCTAGCGCCGCTTCTGATGGCGAGAGAGATTTCGCAGCGATCGCAGAATGATCGGAAGCTTACCGCGTGAAATCACCGCTCGAGCTTTTACGGGAAAGAGAAGGTACGCGGAGTTAATTAAAGATCGGGACGTTCGGCCGAGGGCTACTACTTATAGGACTCGTGGGAGAGGCGAGGATACGTGTCGTGTCGCCACGGGGTGGTGATTCGCTGCTCCTCTCTATCCTCTTTCGATGCAATTTCCATCTCCCTTATTTTTGTGGTTTTCCGGGTCGGTCCCCGGGGACTCAAGTTCTCAAGCTTTCGACCACCCTTTCTTTTTTTTCTTTTTTTTCTTTTTTTTAATCATTGTTATAGATTTCTTGGTATATTCACTCGAAATCTTATTAAAGTTGATGACAAAAGTGCAATTCACTCGAAATCTTATTAAAGTTGATGACAAAAGTGCAATTGAATCCTAAAACTTATAAAAAGTATGATAAAATTCTAAAACCCCTCAAGTTGATGCAACCAAATCTTAAAATTAACACAATCAATTTGATTTATAAAAAATACCAAGGTGGCTTGTTTTAATATTGTCTCTCCTACTTGGCAATGATGTGGCTAAAATATGGAACACTAGACTAAAATAACATCGTTTTGGAATTAATTCTAAATTTTTTAAACCACAAGCTTAATTAAATAAATAAATAAAAATATTCATAAAAACACATAAAAGAGCCAAGGCAAGAGCGGAGACCCTCGCCACCAACCACCCCATCGTCGGAAAGGGCCAACGGGGGCTCAGCGATGATTGGTGGGGTCACTGGGACCGACGACCCTCGTCGACAGCACGCATTAGGAAAAGTTATTATTTATATTGAACTATATGATCCGTAAACAGACGATTAATCCAAAGAATGATTCTCTGTTCTGTTAAAGAAGAAGGTTAATTAAAAAAATTCCACCGATATTTTTTTGTCATTAACCAAAACAAACTTAACATTTTTTTTGGGTCTGCCAGGTAAAAGAAATTGAAATGTATCAGCATGGAAAAGAATTCCAATTTTTTTAAAAAATTTATCCGTTTACATTAATTCTATCTGAAGACTGAACTTATCGTTTGATACCCTGTAAAAGCCCATTTCATTGGGAAAATGTTGGAGTTTTTCACCTTTGATATCTTAAAATGATCCAGATAGAAAATGAAATTACTCCACCGGTCCAATCCATTAACTTTAATTATTGCACTTGTGTGAAACTTACTGAGTTACTAACCAAGTTATAGTTCCTATATATATGGAGAAATTACTAGTTACTCTTGATCATAATTGACTTTATATATATAAAGAGCCAATGTCAATGTGGAGAAGTTATTAATCAGAAATAGGTTGGATTCCAATGTTAAAAACTCAAATCGGTACTCCTTAACACATGTACTTCGAACTAATTTTTATTTAACACATTTTCTCCAAACTAATTATTAATTAACAGAAAACCCCAAACCACGGCTAAACCATTTACATGTCAATACACTAGAGAGACAATCACAAAACTAATCTGATGTGTGGAGAATGACATATTCAATGTGGAAAATCCATATATGCTGACACGTACGCATTTTAATGGATGATAGATTTGAGTCAAGGGTAACGGTTTGGGATTTTTTGCAAAACAAAAATTAATTTTGGATATATGGGTCATAGCCTATCAATTTGAGATTTTTTGTAAGGTGAAAATTAATTTCGGAATAAATACCTCATGGAGATAGCCATATAAGCTTGAGATTTTTTAATGCAATTAGTGATTGTAAAAAGTAGTACCCACGTATAACTCTTTCAAGATTCATATATGAATAGGTACTAACAAGATGAAACAAGTAACATATGGCTAACAGGCGGAAAGTTATCTCTCTCTCTCTCATTCAATAAAAAAAATTATCATGTGATAATTTTTAATCTACTGTGAGAATAACAGTCTATTCTGAATCACAAAAAATCAAATAATATACAATTTTAAATTATTATGAGGTCCATTTATTTCAGAATTTATGACTTATAACAAGTTGTGATTTTCATAATAATCCAAAAAACGTTATGCTCGGAAAGCCCCATTGGGGTCGTATCTAATTCTACATTCCTAAAGCTGGACCTGAGCCCCGTAGCATCTCGTACATCGATATTTTAAGTACCGGCTGAGCGTAGTCGATGCAATCATCACACCCATCCTCCATCCTCCGCGCCTAGCCCGTTGCATGCACATGCCCGTAACATGTTTGATCGTAGAGAGTCCACTGGGCGTAATCATCATAACTGTTAAGTGTTAACCAAGGTGTTCACTCCTATATCCTCAAGAACGCGACACCGCGACACCGCGACCCCGAACGATGCTCCCTGGGCATGCCTCTGGCCATCACATTGCAGATTCGTCACGATCAAGTCTCCATTGAAGAACCCAACGGAAACAACGACGAGGAGAGCCGACACAAAGAAGAACATAAGGTTATAAGCAAGCATCATTTTTTAGAAACTTATATGATTTATATAGGAAGAGGAAGCTTGTAAGAGTTTTTTTTATGTGGACTACATTGATTGATATTATATTTTTTATCCGGATTGATCTAATAAGATTAGATGTAAAATTTCTTAATTAATTTAATACGGAGTTAATTAATATGGGCCGAGTTTAGCCCAATCAATAATGAGAGAGTTTAGCTGAAAACTCTATAAGTAATGATTAAGTCTCTCTTCTAACCCGACACACAAGCGTTTACTTAGCACTAACCCCGTTTGGTTCAACTTTCCCAAGAGGCTTTGGACCCCTATAGCCCCTTGGGGAAAATATTTTGTGTTTGGCAATCATTTCGAAAGCTCCTTGGCCAAATATCAGCATTCCCAATACTAAAAGCCCAATGCAAATCTGGACCAACTTTGAGCATTGGGCATTTCGAAAATGTGAGTTCACTGTTCACCGTCATTACTATTCATCTTCTTCCCCCTTCTTCCCCATTCGTCTTCATCTTACCCGCCGCCTGAGAGTTCGGCTTCTCCGGTAGCCACCGCCACCGCGTAGGGGTCACGCGTCCCCGGTGACCACCGCCCGGGGTGGCGCGACCTGCGACCTAGGCGATGTCGCCTGGCTCGTGTGCGCCAGGCAATGCTGCTTGAGGTCGAGACCTGAGGCCGCCAGATCTGGCCTCCGCAACCTCAGGCAGCCAGATCTGGCCATCCGGCGATTGGCCGGTGGTTGGCCAGCCGCCAGAATTTGATTTTCAAACTTAAATAAATGAAATAGCAAAAGTCAATTACAAAGGTGAATTTTGCCAAACGGTGTTTATGCTAAGTTACCTTTCAATGCTATAATTTACCAAACGGTATAACATTTCCGAAAATCCATTTACCTTAAAGGTATTTGCATTCTCCCAATGACATTTCCCAAAGCCGAACCAAATGGGCCCTAAACATTTGGTCGTCCGAATTTCTAATCGGAATAGGACTGGATAGGATAGGATATAAAATCTTTGAATTTTTTTATATCATATCTACTGTTTGGTGAATTGCAATATTAAAGTCGAATATATTCATATCATATCATGTATATTTTTTTATATAAACGGCATATCATTATAAATGAACATAAATATTCATAAATGGAGATGGTGAAAATCTCTCGTAACGTTATTTCTTAATTCATTTTAATTTTATTTTATTTTTATTTTTCCTCTTTTTTATATTGTTTTCTTTATTTTTTCTTTTTTCCCCTTTCATCATTCTTTAATAAAATTTTATCAAATAGTAAACTGTACCAACATACCTAAATATATAATAAATATAAATATTTAATTTATAGATTGAATGTTTATTATAAGATATAATTAAAGTTGAATATATAAATTAAAAAAAAGATTAATTAAAAATAATTTTTAAAATTTTTAATTTCTTAAATTAGAATTCAAATATTATTTATATTGACCTTACCAAAAAAAATTATTTATATTGAAATATAATTTCAATTTTGTTAATTTAATAAGTTTGTTATTCGAGAAAAATAACTTTCCTATTATGGACATTAGAAATCCTATCTACCTTTATCCCACCTCCCCCATGGGATAATTTTATTATGCCTATATTCCCCTTATATCCGATTTTATTCTGTCCTAAGCAAGCACCAAACGTAAGATAGGATAAATCATATCATATCTCGAATTTTATCCCGACTGCCAAACGCAGCCTAAGGGTAAGGCTCAGTTTCATTGAGTCAGTGAGCAATAGAGGAGAAGCCATGAAGTTTGGATTGTTGCTATTCCTCATCAAAAACGATAGTCTAAATTAATTGTGCAAATCTATGTACTTGATTATATGTGTTCTTGGTCCTAACTATGGAGATCTTACGGTGTGTTTTCGCAGCTTACAAAGCTCTCTTACTGGATTGAGAAGGCAATTCTCGCTGGCTTCATTTGTCTTTGTATATGCTTTTGCACGAACATGTCTACGCAAGTAATGAGCAGGGTTAGCGTACAGAATGAACAAAGGGAACGACAAGTTAATGGCGATTCTTGAACTTTCTTGAAGCTGTTCTTGCCGTTGAAGGAGTATATCTTGAGCTCTCCGTGTCTTGTTTCTCCTTGTACTCGTTGACATAATCGGATGTTCTTCCCAGGCATTTTTTATGCTTTGTAGTAATCGATGGTGACGAACCGTCTGTCGTTGGTTCTCTCCTAGTAGTATATATCTCCCCAGTGATTCTAGACATGGCGGGAGGTAAAAATTTCTTGTTCTTATAATTTATTTTCCCGGTTACCTCTTCTAATTAACGTGGGCGTTTACAGATACACTAGTTCCTGCACGAGAGCATAGCTGCTGCCCGATTCAAGATGGACTCAGATGGTTGTTTCCGGTTCGTGCGATAATCCGGCAATTGGCTCAGGGACGAACATATCAGTGTTCCGGGACTAAGAAAAGAGGGCGATATAAAGAGCCGCTCAAACAAGGAAGCTTCAAACTGTCAACCGCTGAACATTTTATAGGGGAGATGCAGCAAATTCCACGGTACAGAATCAGACGCGTGAACTGAATGGTTGTACAAATGGTCGTCGAGGCAAATGGTACTTAGGAGCGTTCTAGTTTCAGCAGCGAAGAGACTTCCTGAAACAAACGTCAAAAGAACAGCACTCTACATCAACAATTACCACAATCTATTGCCACAACTCAAAACCCTCTCCAGCCCCATCTCCTAGCCTTCATCTATAATTTACTAGCACTGCTATTACACTCTAGAGCGGCGATGTCAACTTAGAGTCAAAAGGCTTCCGAGAGCTGTCGCTAGAAATGCTACAACTATCTGGAGAAGTCCCCGGGCACAGCCAAGGCTAATCGCTCTTCACTTCGTCGCTAGAGCAATCGTATTTTCCTCTGTTTAGCCCAGTGCCGGTGCCTCCATTCATGCCTTTCAACTGAAGATTGAAAAAGACCGGATAGATAGATGTAAAAAACAAAGAAAGTGGGAAGATAATCATAAAAAAAAAACCCTCAACTTGTCGCAGAAAGGAATGGCAAATGGTTGTGAAAAAAATCAACACTACTCAAAACATGAATATGCCTTCCTGGACTTCAAGAATGTCAAGTGGGTTCTAGCTATAAAATTTGTTGATGCCTTAGATCTTCCTTTTGGTTTAAGAATCTAGGGTGTCAAACAAACCGAGATGCTAAAACCTTACCTTACCAAGAACCTTCTTGTGGTACTGATAACCCTGGCAAAAAGAGCAAAATTAGTTTGTGATGTCCAAACCAATGGAACCTCAAAAGTTGTAGAGCACTGACAAAAGGTGTGCTCACCTTGTCAGTTCCATAGATGAAGTCGCAATAAGTAAAGACAGATGCAAAGTTGCTCTGGCTTTGTCCTCCAACATAATGATGGTAATCATGGTACTCTGCACCTCCATAGAATGGAATGTACTTGGTTGGACTCCATGGTAAGTCGTACCTGCACGGAGAGGCAAATCAAGCCACGAGGATCACTCACTAAAACATAAGTAAGAGGTTTGATCAAGGTCATGCATCTAGAAAGCATCACACTATAAAGAGATAATTTCACTTGGCGTCTCCTAGAAACAAGCAGAGCATTGGCATACAAGGGAAAGATGGTAAATCTACACGCGTGGCATGTAAAGAGCATCCAAAAGTGGTGACAGCTTTGCTGTACAACAGATTTAAATAATGTCATACAGAAGCTGCTTTCAGATCTTCCTGAGATTTGCAAGTGCACCGATGGGGCCAATTTTGGTCATCAGTGAAGTTGCTCGGCATGACCTTTCAGACATAATTGTATTCTATTCTCCACGTACCCAACAAAATGAAAAGCTGAAAGTAAAGATTTAAACTTTTAGAGATGTGTCCTTATCTTGATGCAGATTTTGGCAGGTTTCAAATCAATAGAGAAATTTGGACATCGTCAGCAGACAAGAGTATCTGAAAGTTATGCACATTTTCAGTCTGACTGGGCTTCCAAAGTTTTTAGGGGAAAGAAGAGTACAGTGACAAGAACTGCAGGATTCTTAATGATATCTCCAAAAGAAACATTAAGGATCAAGTTGATAGTTGAAATTCCTAAACTCCAGAACAGAACCGACACTATGAAGTGGCTTTTCGTTCACTTGCTTCAGGGTAAAATGTCTAATGTCGGTTCTCGCGTATTCCAGCCCAAACATGAAGTCTGGGGATGATCACAAGGCAGCAAGAACAACCTAAAAGTGGGTTTATGTGAGGAATTGAAATATCTCCTCTTCTTTCCAGGTGATGAGGCATGAGGCAGCAAATACTTTGAGAATCATATATTAATATCACATGCTTAAAATTTGAAACTTCAAAAAGCTGTTCTTACAATCTATCCTTCAAGTTAGTCATTCTGTGAATCCAACTTCAGCATCCTCACTATTATCCCCTTTCCCCAACTAATAGTGGCCCCTTAGACTATTTGTACGTGTGCTAGAAATACTCCGAACGAATGAATAGCAGCAAATACTTCTCGGAGCTGAAAGAGTGTAAAGCCCGTCTTGGTTGTGCTTCTTTTCTTTTTTCACCAACAAATCATGCAATTTGTAATCAAATTTTAAAATAAGCCAGCCAACAACATTTCTGAGAGATTCGACTCTCAAGACAAGGTCATGAATGATACAATACATAATTCAGCAACTCATGGTTGGCAAGAATTTGAGAAGCTACGAAGTCATAAAGTTATGAACAATTGCCATGATTTTAGAAGGCAATAAACTAATGAAAACAGCAATAATCCAACACTAGCCCGAGGAAAAACTACTCGATCGCGACCCAAGGGCCGCCGCCTGCTACGTGTCGAGGAATCTTCCCTTTTTAACAAAGAGAAACACGTATGCATACCTATGCATGCTCATATAGGTTAATTACTCGTACACAGGTTTCATAATTTACTCACATAAAACCAAGGAAACCCGGTCTTTATGGTCGTTTGCATCCACGAACGGTGAGAAGAAGTATTATTAAGTGCAAAGTTCCTAACAAAATCTGTACTTTACATGTAATGGGTTCCGAGATCAGCCATAAACAAAAGTAAATATGCCAACACGATAGCATCATCTCGTCACTACCAACTTATAAAAAGTAAGTGCTCAGCCAAGACAGATGATTAAAAAAGAAAAGCAAGCAGACTAAAGGTGAAAAGCATGAAGATTAAAGCAAGTAATGTAGATTATTGAGCGCATGCGTACCCGCTGTGAGTCTCAATGGCCTCTATCTGCCGTAAAGCTATCCACAGCCAAAAAGTGACCATGTGCCCGGGAGCCAAAGCCGGCCCGAGAAAAGACGGGATCCCCAGGATCAGAACCTCCGCCCAGTGAGCATACGGCGCTGTGTAGCCTACCGGCGCCGTGAACTCGTGGTGGACGGAGTGGATCTTCTCGTATCCCCACTTGCTGTGCAGGAACCTGTGGATCCAGTAGTTCGTGTAATCCTCCACCAGGAAATACACCACCAACTGTGACAAGATCTCCCATCTGGAGGGCAATGGCAATCCTGTCCGAATACCAATTATCTGTAAATTAAGGAAGAAGAGCTCTTTAAATTATATAACTCCAAGTTGGTTTCAGAAAAGAAGATTCACGTCGCCGAAAGGAAAGACATAACAGTGCAAAGCGTCGTCCTTTTAATCTCAAAAAGAAACAGAGCAATGCAACATCATTCAGAGTATCTACAAAACAAGATGAAGAGAAGAGATCACGAATGGCACCATCTAACCATGAATGGCACAGTCCAAACATATGCAAAAAAAATTAGACAAATTTCTCAGAGTAACACAAATCAGAAACAGAGGAAATTCAACTCCTTTCGACATGTTCAGTCAGAATTCCTGTAGCATCGCCCGGTATTTCATCATTCAAAAGAACTAAAAATGCTAAATCCGACACGACACGAACCGCCGCTCCGACGGACCAAAACAGCAGAACCCACTTCTGCACAACGGCAGAAACTTCAAAGGAACCTACAAAGTCCCTACCTTGATGGACGGGTAGGAGACGAGCTGCAGGGGGCCGACGACGAGGAAGAACACACGGTTGACGTCCTTGTAGCACTTCCGCATCTCGGCGAGCGAGAGGCGGACCTTGGGCTGGATCTTGTACTGGTCGAGGCCGAGGGAGCGCGTGAGCTCCGCGAAGGCCAGCGGGATGGGGACGAGGTTGAAGACGAGGAAGAGGAAGAGGACGTTGTGGCAGTAGAGGAAGTAGTCCGACTTGGACGCCGAGTACCGGAACCACAGCGTCTCCGCCAGCGTCAGGCCCCGCCCGACGGCGGCCTCCGCCTCCTCGATCGTCGCGTACGGCAGCATTGGTCGCCGGCGGCGGGCGGCGGGCGGCGGGGAGTGGGGAGCGAGGGAGAGCTCGCTCCTGAGAAGTATGCAGAGACAAATGTTTTCAGAAAACTGCAGAGCTTGCTGACAAATCGAATAGGCAGAAAGAGGGTGACAGGTCCCCCAGATTTTTATAGACTCTGGTTCGTATTTCCTGCAATGGAAAAAGGCAAATACCACCGGTCATTTGTTACAAATATCCAGAACTGTTTTTTGTCACTCAAATTTATACATGTGTGATATATGTACCTCAATTTAAATTCCATCCTAGTTATATTTGTGCAAAGATATAAATCTGTGATTTTTTATGACACAAAAAAAATTTGGAATATTTGTGTCATATTGAGCAAGTTTAAAATTTCTTATGTCACAAAAAAATTCGAAATATTTGTATCACGGTGGATATAGTTTGATTTTTTGTGATATTGACCCAATTATTAATATCTCCACAAAATTTTTAACTTTTTGGTTATTATGGATCCTCATTATAAGAATCTCAATGAATTGCAGGCATCCATTTTCCTATGACAGTGTTGACACCAAAAAAATGTTCGAGTTCTCGACTCGAATTAGGAGTCATGACACCGACACTGATACGCGACACGCGAGGCGATACGACACGACACGCCGACACGTCGTTTCTCAAAAAATAGAGAATTTTGACACGTTGGAACACGTTATATTATACATAATAAATTATCATTTTTATGATTATTTCAATCAAATTAATTTGAATCATATTCATAAATAAATAAATAAGCCTAGAATGGATATGCACTAAAAACATTAATTTTTGTCATTTATTAAAATCATTTATTGTTTTAATTTGACAAATTCAACTCTATTGCAATAATTCATCAAACTTGGAGAAAAAATAAGTGATTTATATTCTGGACTCGCATGTTAGATATATTGGAAGAGGAAAAAAAAAAAACTTAAGGTGTGAATTGAGTATCATGGGAAGTGAGAGTCGGAATTCCGACTCGAGTGTCGGAGAGTGTTGAAAAAATTGACTAGGTGTCAGATTTTCCGACATGTGTTGATCGAGTGTCGAAGAGTGTCAGACACGTGTCGAAGTGTCCAACACAACAGAAAAGCTCTTTGAGAATGTTGATGCTTCATAGGTGGGGGGTTGGGGTTGATTTTTAATTTTGGAGAGAGGGGGAAGTGACAGCGTGTCAAGTGGTGGGGGAAGGAAAGAAAAGAGAAATAAATTTTGGGGTGGGGGAAGAGACGAGGGAAAGAAGGGAGTTGTAGGGGGAGGGGGGAGGACCCACGATGGGATTTTTTTTAATCGAAAAAATAAATAAATGAGATTAAAAAGTAATTTCAAAAAATAAAAATATTGAATGTTGAATCCTGATAAATTTTAGTCATTATAGAAGATCATGGATTTATTTAAATAAGTTAATTCTAATTTTTTAGTTTCATTAATAACTTTTGTCAATTTATTAATATTATTAGTGTAAATTCATTGTATGCGCTTTTTTTAATTAATTAATTTATTTATAAATTTGAATTAAATTAATTAAAAATAAAAATATTAATTTAATATATAACGTGTCCCAACGTATCGGAATTTTTTTTTTTTGAGAAATGACGTTTTGACATGTCGTGTTGTTTATCGGTGCTACTTAGCCCCCCACCCCAAATTTATTTCTCTTTTCTTTCCCTCCCCTACCACTTGACACGCTATTAACACGAATGCAACCAGAGGTAATTGCCTAAGTAATTGGGTCCGATAATTTCGGATGTAATTCGCTTATGCAAACTGTTATAGACGCGGAGGAATAAGACTAACACGACCGTGTTGTGGTGGCCCATCAATCATGGAGGTCACTGACCACGAAGGTCGGAAAATATAAGCCACTGTTAACCGTCAAGAACTCGAGCCACGAACTATAGAAGTAATTGTCAATGTTGTCGAAGTATTGGACATGATTGGCAACCGCTTGCAAATCCATATTGCTGAATTTTAGAAGACACATAGAATAGTTTTTTTTTTCATTTTTGGGTCCAAGGATTATAAATGTTGAATCGTAGTTTGTAGCAAACGCTATCGAGTAATCAATGAACGCTAGTTATGTCATTTTATTTTCTTGTATCTTTTACATTTGACTACTCTTTTACAGAATTGATCGCGATCGTCTTCATTCTAGTACTTCTTTTTCTTTCTTTTTTTTGTTATTTCGTGTTTCCTATTCAAGAGTCAACGTAAAAAGAGAAATTGGAACTCTTATACAGTGTTTGATAAGCACCTACACCACTTCGTTAATTAAAGCCATCTCGCCTAAATTTAGGTGATGTGATTTAAATATATATTACAATGTAGTCCTAAAGTTTTTTATGATTTGTTAATTTAGTCATTTGGCTAATTTTGATCGGAAATCACCAATACGGTAATCTATTCAATATCAGTAGTCTTATGTGGCACGATTGACTTTATCATGGGTAATTTTTGTAAGTTTTTAAATTTTTTATCTTTTTACTTTTTTTCGTTGTCCTCGATCGGCCACCAACGAGAGCCTTGAAACCATCCTTCCATACTGACCCTTTTTAATGGCCAGTGGAGGGAAAAAGGAAAACAAATAAAAGGAAAAGAAAAGAAAAAGAAATTCTTACAATTATCCATAACTGAATTATCACATCAGTGATTTCCAATAAAATATAGCTAGAATGATTAAATTAACAAATTATCAAAATGATTAAAATAAAATTGGAAAATTGCCGAAATATTTAAGACTAAGTTAGCCATACTGAAATGTTTAGAAATGAATTGGCACAAATGCAATACACTTATAATTTTTTTGATAATTTCCCCAATGAAAATGAGCTATGGACGGGAATTGATCTGAAAGGACCATAAAAATGTCCTCGTACGATGGGTTCTCTGATAAATCCTAAGGCAATCTCCCCTTTTTAAGAGATGGGTAGCTATATAAGTATGAAATTACCATTCAATTTTTCAAGGGATTAGTAGCAATATATTAATGATTTTTTTTTTTTACTTATTGCATTTTAAAGCATTTTTTATAAATTTTACGACATAATGCAATTGATTACAACATGCGATAGCGGCAAACGAATTCCCTTGGGAGATCATAGAAACCCTTGTCAACTCATTAGCCCTACCCCGATGTGGAGAGACCTCCTGGCTAGCGCAATATTGAAGGCTCAAAGTCTATCAAACCAAACATTCAATGCGAAAATAGAGAATCATATAGTAATAAAGCCTAGGAAGCATTGTTATGCCGATTAACTCTTTAATTTATTTTACTTGTCCAAAAGAATGTCCTGTATACAGAAGTAAAAGAATGATATCAAAACCATAATATAGAGCACTTATTAAATTCATCAGAAAATTCAAATGTTAAGCAACGCATTTTTTTTTACAATCTAAAATTTTAGAATAGCTGACAGTGGTATCAAAATATAATTTTTTTGCGGACCCTATTTCTGTGGTTTAAAATATTTAAATAGCAAAACCATACCTTAATCTAATAACTTAAATTTTTCAGTTGGACTTTCTAACATAATTAATTAAAAAATATATAATTTTCAATAAAAAGTACCCTTTGTAAGGAACTTACATACTTCATATAGAAAAATTAACAAATCCAGAGAATATTTCATAAGGCTTAACAAATGTCGACAGGGGACTCTTTAACTCTTTTATCTTTCGAAAAAATGTCGAGCACTTTCGATAAGAAAATCGACACTTGGAGATATATTCAATGAGTTTTAATGAAGTGCTTAAGAAATATTATTTTCGGTTTTCTTTGTACATTCATATAAAGTAACCTGTCAGGGGGATTAAAATACTGAATATTTGCATTAATCATAACATAATTTAATCGATGTACATATGAAGTAGCAAACGCGGCTTGAACCGAATAGCCAGATAAACACTAACAGAGGACAGGCAATTATATCCTCTCCACTTACTGAATTTAGACAACTCTAGTTGACTTTTTGGAGCCACTCTTTCTCTTTTGACCGCACTTTTTATCCCCAAGAAATAAAATCATTGCCCTTTGGATGATGAAAGCTGTGCAACAATCAATCCCATGTAAGATATGGCTGGGCGAGTCTTGTCCCAATCTGATTGATGCTTCTTTATAAATTTTCTTCTTTTTATTTTTTCATTCATTGGCCGGAGAAAGTCTTGAGATCATTTAGAAAACCCAATTACTCAAAAAATTTGATTAATTAACGCATTAAAAAAGAGCAATAAAAGTCAAGTGATCCGAACTTTCCAAACACGCGCATTAGTGTTCAGCGAAATAGGGATGTATGGTTTCAAGATAGGTAGATTTTAGCCCTGAAACCTAGAACCTACCATGCCGTTACCGGTTTTTACTAGTTTTAAATTTTTGAAATTTAGAATCTATCTTATGAATCCTGAAATATACCATGTTAATCCAGTCCATTTTTAAGGTCTACTCAAAAGCCAATCAATTATCCTTTTTTTTTCCTGGTTTCCTTTTTTATTGCTTGAGACTTCAAATCTTCAGTTACACAACGCAAATGCCTTTGAAAAACCTTTGTATTTGTTGGAAATGGAGGAATAGAGCTCAACCGTCTTTGACTTTTCTTGTATAATCGAGCAATCGATTTTCAGGAGGCTTGTGAGTTTTGAATGATTGATTCGTGTTGAGGAAATGTGAAGAAGTTGGCAAAGTAGATAAGAGAGAGAGAGAGAACAAGCATAGGCGACAATAATGAGAATACAAGATACAAGGTAAAATTAAAAGGAGATAATTAGGGTTTCTTAGTCTGGTTCTTCAGTCTAGTCAAGCCCAACTCCGCATTCAAAATTGGGAACCGGACCAATAATAACTTACTCCAAAAACATTAGACCAAAACTGACCAGGTGGGATCAATCAGGTCTAGTTCCAAGGTCGACCCTAAACCCATGCCCACCCCTATTGATTATCCCTCCCAAAAAAAAAAAAAAAAAAAACATAGTTTTGTTGAGAGTATAGGCAAACGAGTAAAAGCATAGCTTAAAGCATGAGATATCCATAGTGAATAACCTATTGTTAAGAAGAGATTGTCGGTATTTATTGGCTATTGGTAAATATAACTATTGGACCATCAAATCATACTCTTGCGCGTTCAAAAATCTCAACCACTTTTTCACATATGATCCCGGATTTCCAATTTGGTCAAGAATTGGATGCTCGAGGTGGGGACTCTTGTGCCAAAAGCAATCACTGAGAGAGATTGGCATGTGGGTGATGGCTATTCATATAGGATGCCATTGTTCATCTTTCTTCTCCTTTGCAATATTCCTTAACCTCAGAAAAATCAGTTTGTCAATTCATCTTTTATCACTCCCATTTCGAGCCTATACCTAGGCTTTGAATGATTGACGAAACCTAGGCCCACATTTAGGAATTTGATTTTAGGGCCAAGTACGAGGACATGCTCCTCTTATTTACATAAATGGTGGACATAAGATCATGTTCGAATGAGTGAGGTCGAAAGGAAATTAACGCCGGATCAAATTATCTTCAAGCGTAATGCGGTCCCAAAGTCAACCAATCGAAAAACCCATCATGATTCTGATAACCGTGGCTCTTTCAAACGTGATCGTCGTCCACAAATTTCAATCTGGCCAATACCAAATCCACATTCTCTCTCTCTCTCTCTCTCGCTCCACCCAATCGTCGCTCAAGTCGTCGTGAAAATACATCATGGATCCTCTCGTGGCGCCGGATGTCCATATTTTCCAAGCTAGCACTTATATCCGTCGCGTCAATCATGACCACGATACACCAAGACAAAAGGGCATCTGCAGACATTATGTGAATAAACTAAACCTCGAACTAGCCAATTAGAGAAACGAAACGTGAGACTACGTTCGAAATTCACTACGGGAGCAGTGGCTTTCCCCCCCCTCCCTAGTCTTTCTCGGAGGAGACCGATGCAGGAGATTTCAGCGAGTGAAAAAGCAGTGGAAAAGACAGGGAGATTCGGTGGAGTGGGCTGCGATCCCCTTTCGATCGATCTTTTACTTAATCGGTTTTGACTAAGGAAAAGGCCAAAGGCGAAAGTAAAGGGGATTACGGATCGAGATCCAATCATGAGCGTTGGGTCCCCCCCCTCCTCCTCCCCCGATTTCGAGGCTCGTGGTTGATGATTGGCCCCCACCTGCGATCTCATGATTTTGTGCGTGGACCGTGCCTCACTGAAAAGCTCTCTCTCTCTCTCTCTCTCTACTTGCAATGCGGACTGTAGAAAGAAAGGAACGAATGCAAGCGAAGGCACGCCTTGGTCGAAGCCCGCGACATGGAATGGCATCATTCCCTCATTCCGTGTGCTTCTCTTCTCTCCATCCTTTCAGCTGACATCCGTTCGGAACTTCCTTCGACATGATACCCGAGAGAGAGTCCGATACACGCCAGTTTGATCTGATGTTCGTGTCCCACGAATGACATGATTTTCTGCTCCCGTCTTGTTATATCTATGCGATGGTAAGTCGCACGACGCTTTAACGTGGCCCTCGATGATTGGCAACCATCGAATACGATCCGATGACGGTTATTGATCCTCCTCCAACGATGGAGCGCGAGCTTGTCGCGGTCCGAACCGGATTGGCAGCCGTCGGTGTCATCCCCAACGAGGAGTGATGATCCTGGGGCCAATGAAATGCCCAGCACTAGCGGGCACTATCCTCCTCTTCATCATCATGCATGTCCTCGAAAGATGACAAAATTGTTGTATAGGATAAGGCTCCTCCTCGCAAAGTCTTTCGCTCGCTGTCAATATGGTGATGAAAGAAAGGTTTCCAGGCGCGAGTAAAATGTAAAATTTAGTGCCTTGAGTCAAGTGAACTTGAGCCTATCCGAGTTCAGAAAAGAGCAGTAGAATTCGTTTGTAGGCGGGCAACTTTATGTCATGCAAGAATTCCATCGCTCGAGAAATCATTACTTAAAGTTTGGTGGAGCCCTAGTGAACAGCATGCCAAAAGAAACCCCTCTTTTTCCTCGAGAGACGAGAGGGATTTGAACAAAAACTCGACTGTCCAAATCCATAACAAGTATCAATGCCATATTGAAGTACGTATTAAGAACTGATCGTTGAAATTGGGGAGTCTGTTTTATTATCATTATTGATATGAAACATTTTTATTCACGAAACGCATTTTACGGTACGAAGTTATCGACTCCCGCGCTTCTTTTGATGATTGCACCAGATGTCGGGGGGTGCATCATATTCTTGTTTTCTCATTCAGGGTCGCGTCATGTGCGTGCCAAAGGCGTCCAAATCTGTCCCCGCACCGGATATAATCTCGATCCTAATCAAACTTTAAATCCATGCACTCCGAGAAGCTATCTTGACTTTGACCATGATTCTGTCGGTGATCGCCGAGGTCTTGGCCACTGTGAAGAGTCATGCTTCATGAGGGGGTTAAGCTAGCAACGAGGCTAATCATAATCTTGCTCTCTACGTGCTTTATTTACGTAAAAGAAAACACCATCTTGTAATAATTAACCTCAGTGCCGATCGTCCACCATGAAAGCATCTCCAATGGCCTAAAAAAAAACAAAGGGGAGAGAGAGAGAGAAAATCAGAGCATGTAATTGGGTCAGTGAGTGCGATTTTGACAGATTCATGCACAAAAAGAGTGATTGATTTAATCCTTATCCCATGCTTAATTATGATTAATCTCTTCTCCACTGGTGGCACCAAGCTGAACTTCTCAAGGCATGCCGAGGACGGGCCTCGCGCACATCTGAAAAAAGAAAGAAAGAAAGGGGAGTGGAGGGGAAAAGTTGCCGAATGGAAGGAGACACTGTTGTTGGATTCTCTCCTTTCCTCGTCCCACATAATAATTGTACCGATTCATCATGTGGAAGGCCAACTAACAAAAGTCTTGGTGGCGAATGTGAAAGGACGTTTCCTTATGCAAAACCGGATGATAATGTCGACGTGATTATCTCGCCAGAGTAATAGCCTCGAGGACAGAATAGTCGACGAGCTAGATTTTACACGGCTTTGTGCCATGTAGAAACGTGAGATCTTACCTTAACCACGTGCCCGGCATTATCTCTTGATACTAATCGAAGATTTGCTGGCTTTTCGTTTATGGTATAAAGGGTGTCGGCAATGCATTATTTACAATCTCTGTTGCAATTTGTGGCCTTTCGACCTTATCCCCTACTTTGTCGAAGGCACTCGATGCGCAACCTCGAATTGGCTAGAGAGACTCCTTGCTATGCCTATGGACCTAGCCAACCGGCGTCCGACCTCGAGTTCATATAGCATTGTTCATATATTCATGCTAACAACTTGTCTATGAAAGCTACATAGGAGACACGAGACTCGATGCGCCTAGGTTAGGTCTGATAGGGTCGCCCTAGGCCTTATGAGTGAGCCACTGTTCTCGAGTCTGCCCAGCCTCTCTTCAAAAACTGATGCCCAAGCCCACCCAATGATTAGTGTCCTATTGATTGATAACTCCATGAACAAGTACTTTCACATCATAGGTCACAATATGTTTCTAGAGAAACTCCTAGCTAGGCCAAGGGGCCTAGCCAACCTGTGTCCAACCTCGAGTTCATATAGCATTGTTCAAATATGCATGTGTCAGGCCGAGAGATTCTGGTAATTAAGGGTATGTTTGTTTGTATTCTTTGTTTCTGTTTATGAACAAAAATTCTGTTTTTTTGTTCCCGAGAACAAAAAAAAGAATATAAACGCATTTATTTGCGTTTTTGTTTCAAATCTATTTTTTTTGTTTCTGAGAACAAAATTGGAACAGAAACAAGAAACAAAAAAAAACTCGTTTCTTGTTTCTGGAACAATTTTTAAAAACAAATTTTATCTCTCCTTTCTTTCTTTTCTTTTTTTTCTTCTTCTTTTCTTTTTCTTTTTTCTTTGGCCGGTCGCCGGCTTTGGCCATGGCTAGCAACCGGCCATCGAGGGCCGGCGACATCGCCGGAGCGTCGCCGGCCCCTGGCGAGGCTCGGGCTCGCCCAGATCCGGTGAGACCGAGCTCACCCAACCTTGCCCCGCACCGACTGAGCCTCGCCAACTCGACGAGCTCGACCACGCCAGATCTAGGCGAGCCCGAGCCTCGCCCAACCACGGCAAGGCTTGGCGTTGTCGAGGGCCGGTGAGCCTTGCCGTGGCTGGGCAAGGTTGCCAGCCCTCGTCGACTGATCGTCGGCCATGGCTAAGGTCAGCGACTGGCCAAAAGAAGAAAAAGATAAAAAATAAAATAAAAATATTAAAAAATTAAAAGAAATAAAAAAAGAACACAAATTTATCAAACGTATTTCTGTTTTTTTTTTATTCCTAGAACAAGTTTACCAAACGCGTTTTTCTGGTCAAAAATTGTTCCTTGGAACAGAAATAGTTTTTTCTATTTCTATCCCCCGGAACAATTTTTGAACAGAAATACAAACAAACGCACCCTAAAGGGCCGTGCCTTCTCGAGGAGGACCTTTTGTGCTCGCTTAGTTTCCTGGCGGGACTTCTTCCAGAACTTTCCAAGGGCGGGCGATGTCGTCATTACGCCAGATTCTAGAAGTCTCTAGCCATTTATGTCGGTAGTTGGTATCTGTCATTAGTGTCGATAGATATGGCGGTGCGATCTCGTCCACCAGATGAAAAGCAAATCGATTGATGTAATCAGAGGACCTCTGGTATAAGAAGGGGTGCCATCCCCCTCATTTGTATCTATCCAACTATTTCAGCAATACAAAACTCTTTTCTTTCTAGAGCTCCTCTATCTATGATCCGAGTGAGCGAGTGAGTGTGCGATCGAGCAAGGCTTGGCTTAGGTGATCCAAAAGAGCCTGAGTCGTTGCGCGGTCACGATCCCAATCAATCGGCCCGTGACACATGCTATCAACATATGTACGAAAGCTACATAGGAGACACGAGACTAGATACCCTCGAGTTTGGTCAAAGAGGGTCGGACTAGGCCTAATTAGCGAGCCACTACTCTCGAGTCTATTCAGCCTCTCTTCAAAAACTTATGCCCAAGCCCACTCAATGATTGGTGTCCCAACGACCAATAGCTCAATGAACAAGCACTTTTGCATCATAGATCACAATTTGTTTTTATGATCCATTTTCTTTGACATTTGATTTCACTTTCATTTAAGTCGCCAAGTTCACATTAGAACGAATTATCCCTTGAATATACAACGTGATTTAGATTGTGATCCAAGGTAGAATAGTGACGCAGAGTTAAGTGATGCTTGATAATAATAAAGGGTGTAATTGATAACGTTTCTATTCTTGATAACAATTTCAGTTCAGAAGTAATTTTTTTTAATATCTATTCCCTAAGCGAGCTTCTGAACATTGGAATGCATTTAGTAACTATGCAAATTTTTTGTTCGCGGAATAAAAAAAGAAAATGAATACGTTTGGCACAACCCAAAAAAAAAAAAACGACATAGAATTTCTTTTATTTTTTCTAATAATTTTATGAGATTTTCCCATTTATCTCTTTTTCTTTTTTTACACTCTTCTTCTTCCTCCTCTAGTCGGTTGCCAAGCCTCAACGAGGGCTTGCAACCAGCTAGAGACGAGAACCAGCAACTTGGCTAGGTGAGACTCGACCTCGCATAGCCATGGCAAGGCTCGGCAATCGGCTAGAGGAGGAAAAGGAAGGGAAAAAATAACTTGGTTTCAAAAATAATTCTTGAGAACAAAGAAGTAACTTTTTTCTACTTTTTTATTGTTTCAAATCTATTTCCTGGCCATTAATCTATTATGGAGAATAAAAAAATTAGCTCACATTACTAAATACTCTTTTCCTATTCCGAAGAACAAACAAACAGAAAATAGGAAGGAATTGGAGCATTACCAAATAGGTCCTAAGTTATCCTTTGGTGACCAAAGTCTAGTTATCACTTTATCACTTATCAGCATGCAAGCATAACGACCTTATGAAAACCGAAGTCTAGTTAATTGGGGGCCTTATAGCAATGGCCTTTAGCTTGGGCTTCAAATTTCAAAATGGGCTTTCAGATGACTCCCTGAACCAATCACCCGTTCGGCCCATGCCCAGTTCAGAGTCCGACTCCACCCCCATGGCCGTTGACAAGTCCTTAAAAAAAAAAAAAATCTAGACCTGGTCGTGCAAAACGCCTCTCCACCATCTGGAGCCGTCATATTCGTTGAAATTATTACTTTGGAAGTAATCGAAAGTGCTTCTTTATAAATTCCCAAAAAAAAACAAAACGAAACGAAACAAAACCGTGCCTTCAAAGGAACAAAATCAATATTTAGACACTATCGAAACACATGTATCTTCCTATTAAATGCGATGGGGACCTAACGGGAAGACAGGGTGTCCTCTTCAAAATATCCCGGTACTTACTATAGTCCCCACCTTATTTGTAAAGAAGTTATTATCAAGCGGGTGAGATGGGCATTAGCCTACGAATCGCCATCCCAAAATCGCGTATAGGTCAAAGAGAACTCGGAATGCCCTAATCTAATATTTCTATATGCACGGCATCGATAGTGACCTTATTTATGGAGACATTGCA
Source organism: Eucalyptus pauciflora (assembly GCA_007663325.1). NCBI lineage: Eukaryota > Viridiplantae > Streptophyta > Magnoliopsida > Myrtales > Myrtaceae > Eucalyptus > Eucalyptus pauciflora. The sequence goes on along the minus strand of VMYD01000006.1, from coordinate 3,059,493 downwards.
CGTTCGAATTTTTCAATTTTCATTACGTCAAAGATAAGTAATTTGCATAATACTTTTTTCTTCTTTTTTTAATTGTCGCCGAATAATTATTGTAATAATTCATCGAGTCTCTATCGCAACACTTCAGAGATCAGGCCGCCGGCGGTCCACTTTCGGTCAGATTAATTAACACAATTATTTGGGGGGATCGCATTCGTCATTAGTTTTCATGACACTGACACCGACCTTTTAGTGGGCGAGAGACTGTTTCAGAGTTGACAGTCATTTGTTTAAACAGTCGAGTGAGGAAACTGTCGATTTTCTTAAAAATAAAATAAAAATCACTTCAAGTGCGCAAAATATAGGACAAAACATGAACTTGGGAGGAGTTGGCTTTATTGGTGTTTTTTTCATTGTCAAAAAGGACGGACAGTCGGCCCGCCCCTGTCTTGGCGTTTTCTCGAGGGTCTCGTGCAAGACCGTAAAATGTTGGGTCCAAAGTACTAATTATTTCACATCACTCATGATTCAACGATCGAGATTAGTAAGCCAAATAGTACTTCTCGACACGAAAATATGCCGCAATCACGTGATACGACACAAAACATTTAAACGTTTCCTTCTGACACCCATCAAATTCACGACCTCTTGAAAGGTAGATAGCATTTCTACCACCTAACCATTTTGGTAGCGAGTTCAACTCATTCTTTCTTCCTTGCGATTTCGAAATTGATCAACTAATGGTATAAATTTGCATTTCAAATTTTTTTACAGTAAAAAGCATACATATATATTAAGCTTTGAATTCAACTTACCATATTTTACATTTCCCTAGGACAATCGAAAAATGTCAATCCCTGTAATCTATTGTTCGTAAAATTCTAAACGCAAGTGAACGTGTCGAACAAGTAATATAATGATGAGAAAGAATATCGTCCCACGAAGATCGATGATTAATAAACTAATTAAATACTAAAATAGATTAACTCTAAAATTTATCTAACAGATCAAAATATAATTGAGAATAAATTAAAAACGAAATTTGTAGACTAAATGCAGTAAATCGATCAGATAAATATGTTAGAGCATACGATTTCACCATAACCACTAGATATGAATTTCAGATTATTGTGAATACAAGAACGATATCAAACATGTGATAGCGGAATTTCCTAACCTATTTACTATCCTATCTCTAGGTATAGCAAACCTACTCAGTTTATTAATCCACTATATCTCTATGTGAATTAAAATAAACACGAGTGCATTAAGAACTATGAATATTCCCGGCTTACAATGAGTCTTTTGGATCATCTTATCACCGAAAGCTACACAAATAACGCGGTATATTTCTATCCACGTTTAATTCATGGTTATATATTATAATGAGCAATTGCATATTATCACTTCTCAGTCTCAAACGTGCACATCAAATCATTCAAGTGGTGGCCAGTCACTCAAAAGCATTAAGCACAATAATATATAACTCACATGAATGAAATTAATTGTAAAACATAAAAATCATGAAATTCACATCATCATGGTTAGGCTACATCGTAGCCCTAACAAAAGAAAATTAGAACATAGTAGATGAAGAAATATAAATATAAATATAAATTAAACTCAGCATCTTGAATCGAAGAACAAGAATTATGTCACCACTTTTGTCTTCTCTTCAAAATACTTGAAAATCTCTCAGAACAATGAAAAACAATCTAAACAGAAAAACTCAAACTAAAACCTAGCTGCCCTTCTCTCTCTTTTTTCTCCTCTTCATAAGATATATCCAAGATTCTTATCTCCAAGCAATTGCGCACAAAATCAGGGAGTAAATAAGAAGATTTTGATTTGATATCTATCTCCTGCTGCTGCTTGATTTAAATTCCTCGATTTTGCCATCTTTTTCCTTATCTTCTCCATATATCATTATTCTGCATAAATAAGGAAAATTCAAATAATCAGAAGGAAATCCAAATATTTTCTCATAGATATTGCATTAATTGTTGCCTAAAATAGGTAAATAACTCTATTTTTATAGAGTTATCATCTATTAATCATTTTTATTTTTATTTTTGATGACTCGAAACCCCCGTACAGCCGGCAGCCGGCGAGGTAAACCTGTGGTAACGCTAGCGAAGGACCCACCACCCCGACGTCACACTTAAGACACCAAGCACCTTCACTAGGTTTCGAACGTCTCACTTTTTGGGAAGGATCAACGGAACCCTTATTCAGCAGAGCCACCACGGCCGGTGATATCTACTAATCATTCGTGCAGCGTTAAACAAGAGAGAGATGAATGTTCTCAATTAAGATTAGTCATATAGTTAAAGATATCCTGACATTATTTAATCTTTTTTCAGTTGATGGAAGAAAATCTATATATTACCAAAAAAAAAAATTGAAGAATCGTCTAAGGAGACTTTGCCTCAAGAAGAAGTCTCCAATTGGGGGGAAACTGTAGGAAAGGAACTCCCGTCGCTTCCACGTTTTCCCGAACCGAACTTGCGAAATCCGACAAAGAACAGTTGAATTTACGCCCCACGAGCCTGTCTGAACCGCAAAACCGGCCAAAGAATCTCGTCTTCTTCTTCTTCTTCTTCTTCTTCTCCTTCCTTAATCTCCACTCCATCTCTTTTCAACTACCAAAAAAGCGGCACGCAATTGAAGGGAAAGAAAAGAACAGCCAAGCTTCCAAAGAAGAACAGAGCCCTTTTTTCTCTTTCTTCGCATGTCGGGGAGGGATCACCGGCGACATGCCGCGGCGGCCTCCGGCGGCCGGAGGAGGAGGAGGCCGCCGCAGCCCTCTCCCCGCCGGGCTCCCGCCGCTCGAAGGCCTCCGTTCAAGCCGTCGGAGCCGGCGAGGAGGCTTCGGAGGTGCTATTCCGAGCCCGTGTTGTGGAGCAGCGCGGAAGATCTGGTCGGGGACGGCGGCGGCGGCCCCGGCCCCCCGGGGGATCTGAGGCAGAGCGCGAGCTCGAATGATGGGACTCTGTTCAGCCCCCTGAGCTGCACGGATGTCCTCGCCTCGTCTCCTTCTTTGATGGGTAGCGCTTCTCCCGGCAGATTGGAGGTAAAAGCTGCGAACTTTTCCTTGCTGTTCTTGATTTTGAGCTGCATGTTCAGATTTTTGGGAGATGGCTCTTGATGGGTTTGGTGAATACTGTTGGGTTGTGTCGTTGGATCTGTTTGCTTTGACTTGTCTGGCTAATGGGGTTTGACTCTCTGGCTTCTCAAGCTCAATTTGTATAATGATCGATCATGTTCTGTTTTAGCTGTCGAAGGGGATTAGCTGATTCCTTCAAGCAAAAGCAGGTGCTGGTATCCCTGATAATAGATGGTATGCGCCTAGACATAGGAGCTAAACCAAACGTTTCCGTTCGCATGAACCAGTGATTGACCTATTTCTGGAATTTCTAGATGTGCTATCGAACCGCAGACATAGGCACTGCTGGTGTGTGATTCACTTGTTGCATAGAACGACTCCGGCAGACTGATCGTAGGTAAATGCGTAAGATCGATTGCCAGCCTCAAGATTGAAAACTTGGGTAGCTTTAATTGATTCTGAGAGACAGATCTAGAAGCTGCGGAGGGGGGTCTTTGGTTTCAGCTTTCTGATTTTTCTTAGTTATGGATATGAAGTTGCTCAATCTGTATGTGCAGAATAAACTTTAAATCTTTTCGAAACTTTTGGGTGTGTGTAGGGATACAATAAGGAAGCCAAGGTGGTGGTCAATGTGACAATCGAAGGGAGTCCAGGGCCTATCAGGATGATGGTCAAATTGGGTTCCAGTGTGGAGGACACAATCAAACTCATTATGAAGAAGTATAAGGAAGAAGGGCGAATGCCCAAGATCAATCGTGATCAGTTGACTGGCTTCGAGCTGCACCATTCCTATTTCAGCCTTCAGAGTAAGTTGAGAATCTCATTGTTCGGTACTTCTTATGGTGGCATGTAGGAGTTTTGGTAATCAGGTACCTTTATGATTCTGCTGGCACTAGTTGCGCAATTTGTGAAGTTCTTGGATATTCAGTGATGGTATGCTTGATCTATGACGGTAGCCAAGCCAACTAAATCAAAGTGCAGTCATGTTACGACTTTTTGGAAAGTATTGAACCATAGGAATCTCAAATTAAGGCACATAGCAGGCCAGTTGCCTTCGAAAGGAAAGAAGATAGAGATCACACTTTCTTAGTCACTGCCTCTCGGGTTCTGCAGAATCTTTCAAAGTTCCTTTACTTCGCCCGGTATTCTGAGAAAAAACCATATATATTTCATGAAAAAGTTGGACCGTAATCGGTAAATCCACAGTGCAACACTGTGACAAATATCTTCTATGAGTCAGGGTCTCTGCTCAACTAGAAGAACATCTGGAATCTAATTTCGAATGTCGTGTGCTGTATAGGTCTGGATAAATCAGAGCTTCTTGGGGACGTGGGCAGCCGAAGCTTTCATCTGCGAAGAGCCGCTGCTGGTCTCAGTAACAACGGATTCTCGGCTTCTTTTGTGTCCGATAAAGCAGTGCCAGTGAAGACTATCTCTCCACCGAGCCCGCCTCCCATGTTCTTGTTCACAACTTTCATAGCTCGAAAGCTCGCGAAGATCATGAGGCGGGCTTATAAGCTCTGGCGAATCATCATCTGCTCGCAACAAGACTAACCCCCGGCGTCCTTCCAGGGTCGGAGCGGCATGAATTTTTCTGCCTCATGCTGCTCCGACAGCTATCGTATTCGGAGTTTTTACCAGCTCCTCAGATGGTGTCCTCTGGTTCAACTCGCGAGCGATGCCGTTTGGTTTGAGCGTTGATTCAGCGTATTGGGTATACACATAAGAAGGTGGATGCATTCATTGCATCGTATAGCTAAAGCGTGTGAGAGTCCGCCCTATTTACTGTGACGGTGGACAGAAGTGAAATGGTGGGGCGGGTTTTGCAAGGACTGAGTTAGATGAACTTCAACGTATTGTATTAATGTATATAACTTGTTCTCGCGAGAGACGTGAAAAGATATATTTAAAAAGGAGGAAACTTTATATTATGCTCCCAAACCTATGAATTCTTTTTGTTACTTTTTTTTTTACTTTGAGACAACCAAAGGAACATGAAAACCCACCAAAAAATCAAAGTAAAGGGTTAATACCACGCAAAACTTTAAATTGGTATGCTAGTATAAATTTACCTTTGAGTAATTTTTTACCATCAAAAATCCAAAATTCGATGATAAATATATGAACTTGAAATTTTTTGTTGCTATTCGTTAATTTTCTCACGATAAACTTTTAATTTGTACACTTGTGAAAAACGTAAGATGAAACTCCAAACTAGTATATTCGTTAACTGTCACATGTCATCTAATTCAGTAATTTGACGGTAAAATTTAACGGAAATTTAATGGATGGTAAATTTGAGGTAAATTTATCAGGGATGTACTGATTTGACTTTCTTGTGATATTAAACCCTATTAATAAATTCTTAATTTTTTTTTCATTTTAATAGTCAAAATGCATAATAAAAGTGATCAATGCAATGCCGCCTCAATTTCAATCCTTGTCAAAGTCCACCGTACGGAATTTCCAATAGGTCGGTGGCCATTGTCTCCATTTATTTGGTTAGTGCGCCAAGGACAACTATTTCTTCGGTCGGTGCCCCTATCGCCGTTCTCTTATTTATCTATTTTGGGCAAAATCTCATATTCTCAATTCTCGCTCGACAAGATCAAACTAGTTTTTTCCGGTTGCATGAATTAGGGTTTCGCATAACAATATACTCGACAAAGCTCGAAATTGATTTATTTATTAATGGAACTAGGAGCAAACGATTTTAGATTCTATACAGATTCTACCTGGAACTTAAAATTTACTCGTTAGAATAGGACCCCATAACCTACCATGCACACCTTGAAGATTGGAAACTACTTTGTCACAAATTTCAAGATTGATTTTAGAGTCTATCCAGCTTCCATATGTATTATTAATCGAACAATTATAGTAAATCACCACCTTTTAATGACCACCACAACTTATATTAAGTCTTTGTCATAGATGGAAATTTAGACTAGTGGTTATATATTATACACTCATCATTAGACGCTACAGAACATTGTAGAGGTTCCCACCAACTTGGAACTAGCCTAAAATCTACCTGTCGATATAGGTTCTTCAATTTTTGAAATCTGGAACGCTCGCTAGTTATCTTAAAACCTGGGATTGGACATATCCTCATTGGCCCAATTCTTCATTTCTAGGTTCTATTCTAAAGTCATACTCATTCCAAAATGGAATACGTTAGAAAATCGGCTATATTCGAGCATCAATTTAAACTCCATCTGAACTTGATGGTTGTACCATCGAATCCTACGAAAAAGTGCCGTCACGAGAGCAGCTGCGTATCCCGCCAAACTTCCACGAAGCTTCGCGCTGTCTCTCCATCCTCCATTAACGTCCAGAAAAAAACACTCCCTCGCTGATCTCTTCTGCGTCTCAATCGCCATCTCGCTCCCTGACGCGATCTCCCTCTCTGTCTCTCGACAAAATAACAATCATGAATCTCCGCTCCCACCCCCCGACCGCCCGCCGACGCTCCGCCGCCCGCGCTCCCCCAGCGGCCATCGTCCGAGCGCCCTCCGCCTCGTCCCTGCAGACCTTCCCGCCCGAGAGCCACACCGACCTGGTCCGCCGCCGGGGCGGCCTCATCTCCGTCCCCCGGAGGCTCCTCCCGCCGCCGCAGCCGCCCCCCCGGGCCTCCGCGGCGGGAGGGGGGCCGGCGAGGCTGCTGCTGAACGTGACGGTGGAGAGGAGCCTGGGGCCGGTGCATGTGGTGATGGCGCGGGAGAAGAGCGTGAGCGACCTGATAAGGGCGAGCGTGGAGGTGTACGCGAGGGAGAAGAGGCGGCCGCTGCTGAGAGGGGGCGGCGACCCTCTCTGCTTCGAGCTTCACTACTCCCCCTTCAGCTTGGAGTGTGAGTTCTCCACCAGCTTTGCCTTTTTTTTTTCTTTCATTCTTAAATTCCACGAAACTTGTCTGTGTTGTGCTGACTTGGAATTTCCTCAAACCAAAATCATATTAAAAAAAAAAAAAAAAACTGTTGACCTAGTATCGACGAAGTTCTTGGCTTGGAGGGCTTAATTATTATTATTTTTTTAAAAGTTTTCTATACTTAATTTCGTCCTATTTTGTGTATATTTAAAGCTTAAAAATTTGAACTTTAAGAAGATTGGTCGGCCATCTTTTTATTTTTTTATTTGACTAATGGTGTACTTTGCCGATAAGTTTAGACATTTCGATCATCATGATTCGATAGATCCACCATTTATGATTCCGTGACGATAAGAGATACAAACTTTCAATGGTTATCTTCTACTTAACAATCCTGTCCATAATTACATTTGCATAGGAGAAAACATGTCATTATCACAGGCAATTAGGGTTGAGCTTTGAGGTGAGTAAGTTCTAATCTTCCAAGCATGGTGCATAGAACCTACTATATTAAGATTGATTCTCAATTTTTAGAACCCATAACGTATCATGTAAGTCCTAAACTGACCCTATCAATATTTCCTTTTTTTCTGTTTCATTTTTTTTTTTTTATTTCTTGAAAGGATAACTTTAGTAACACATTCCCCTATTTGCAAGAGTCATTGGCAATAATATAACGAGAATACAAGATATAAGGTAAAACTAAAAAGGAGAGAATCAGGGTTTCTCAATTCAATTCTCTAGTTCAGTCCGATTCAACACCTAGTTACAAACCGGTAATAGCCGATTCCAAAATTTTGAAATCTGAAATCAAACCAAAACTAGTTGAGTAAGGTTGTTTTTCCAGTCCGATATCAATCAACCGGTTGTGGGGAGAGATTAACTAAGGCCTCGCATTAGAGAGGTTCATCTGTCAGTCAGCCCGACAGGTAAGCTCCAGTAGAAAATGACCTTGTTCCCTATCAATATGCTCGGGCTAGGCTTTCCTATACAGTGGCCCCCATGTCCCGCCAACCCTTCGAAAAAGGCAGGTCGTAAGCTCAGATCTGCATAATGATTCAGTCAGATGATCGAATGATCAGGTCTTGGTCGGAAAAGAGAGGGCCCCTACAAGCAACAAATCAAATCATCAGAACCCAATGGGCAAAAACCGACCTTTTTCTTGTATTTTGTGGTCTACAAAATTTAAATTTCTTGCTATGTGATATTTACATCAGTCTGCCAAATCGATTCTCTATTTTACTCTACATTTGTGCCCCCGGGGAACTTGGATAGGCACTGAAATTGCACAAGGAATTGGGACTTTGCATTTGCATGCAGGTCTAAGGCCAGAGGAGAAGCTGATCAGCTTGGGGTCCAGGAACTTCTTCCTCTGCAGCAAGCGCTCCACATCTTCCAATTCCTCTTGCTCTGGACAAGCCAGCATGGAGGCAAGCACCCCGCTCGCGCTCACCCATCTCATGGACTTCCTCCTGTAGATCAAGCCCTCCCCGGTTCAATAGATGGATGAGGAATCATGTTCGTTGGGACGTGCCCGGCGCGCGCGAGTCCGATGTGCCTGGAATCGCGAATCGGGCGAATCACGTGGGGACAGACGGGATCGATGTTTCTAGATGCATTGGCTCACATGTATCGGGTTCATGTTTGTAAATTCTCGAGGTCGGGGGCTCCGAGAGGTCGGATGGATTTCTCTTCTGGAAGCCATGATGTGTTATTTTTCCGAATGATTGATGATATTGGTCATGAAACTCAGAGTCCTACGCTATCTAGTGTAAATATTTTCTTTTTCATACTCTTACTCGTGGCTAGATTATAAGTTGAAAATAAATCATGCCAAGACAGTTTCGAAAAGATAATCAAGAACCGTAGGTAGTCATACTTATCGATATTTGGCCATTAGAAAGATTTTTTTTTTCTTAATGTTTCTTGCTAAATGAAAGTCGAAAAATTGAAAAATGCAAAAAGTCGATATAGAAATACTCTAATGTAGTGGAGGAAAATACCGAAAGCATGCTTCTATTTTCATACCCCGAGTTGAAGCAACAAATTTGTAGGTTCATAAAGTAGAGAGATATATTTTCTATCATATAGCGAAAATTCAGATGTGCTTTTGATGCTTTCTCGAAGAAAAGGGAAAATTTGTAAATAAATGTTCGAAATGCCATCATTTTTTTAAATAAGGATTTGAAATAAACTTTATTTCAAATATAAATTTGAAGTGGTCATATTAGTTTCAAAAAAGAGCCTGACGTAGTTATGACCGTTTCAAATAAGTGCCTAGCCTTGTCAGCTCGCTTGCTGGCAAAAAATTCCAATCAATTAGGATATTTCCATCCAAATACAATTTAAATTAAATTAGATTAAAAATTTAAAAAAAAAAAAAAAGATTAAAAAGGGCAAAAACAGAGGTGGGAGGGAGCCATCTTGCCCGTGGTCCCCACCTTATCATCAGTGGGGCAAGCCCTCGCCTCTAGTCGGCGAGGGTCGCTGGCCATCGCCGTTGCCCAACTAGTAATGGAGCGGCGGCCTTTGCTCCCTCTTGTGTGTGTGTTTTTTTTTTCAGTTTGGAAAAAAATAGAAATTTAAAAAAAATTAGAAATGATATTGCCATTCATCAAATAGTGAGTTGAGGCCTTATTTGAGATTAATATAGTCACTTCAAGTCTTTTTGAAATAGAGTCTACTTCATGCTCTTATTTGAGAAAATAAGAATACTTCATGTTCTTATATAAAATAATATCTATTTCATGTATTTATCTAAAAAAATGAAGTCATTTTATGCCTTTATTTATAATTTTTTTTTTAAAAAAAAAAGGAAGAAGAATTAAAAAATGAGAAAGATAAAAACTCCAATTCCTTTCTTTTCCTGTTCCTTCTTGTCATTTGGGTTAATGGTACAACTCCACTTCCTTCTCCTTCCGAAGACAAGCCCCCCTGGACTTCTTCTTCCATGTAGTATCTCTCTCTCTCTCTCTCTTCTGCACCTCAATAGTCAAAAGTCAACTTCCCGAGCTCTCTCTCTCTCTTTGCGGCTTCTGAGAATTCGGATTGACCTCGAGAGGAAGGAAGGCGAGGCCAAGGGGGAGCTCGAGCGAGCAGGATCATTCATTCATGGAGGATCTCTTCGGGTGGCTGGTCTCCTTCTTCGCCGTCGTCGCCCTCATCGTCGTCGTCATCTACCAGGTCAGTGGCCCCTCCCCCTCCCTCCCCCACCCACCAAAACCCTAACTCCATCGGAGTTTTCCCACCTTTCTTGAAATCGGGTCGAAGTCGAATCGTGGTATGATGCTGCCGTTCGATTCGAAGTCGCGATTGACCTCTGTGCTTTCCCCTCGCCTTTGAGCAGAACCGTATCTAGATAGAGTCCAAATATGGTACGAAGCATCTCGGAGTGGATAAAAACTGTGTCGTTTTGCCCTCCGCTAGTTTAGCTCTTTGGAGGGCGATCGGGCGTTGAGATTAGAATGGCGATCGATGGTAGATTGGAAGCAGATGACTTCGTGTGCTGCGTATCGCGTCTGAATCCCTTTTCGATTAAATGTAAACGCCATCTTTCCTTCTCTATGATTGCCAAAAAGCTGTCTTTTTTTTTCCCCTGTTTAACTTCATTATGGAGGCTTGTGCTTCCCGAAGCAGCGTTTCGTTTGCCGCTCTGTTTTTGTTTCCCGAGCTTTTGATCTTCACTTGAAATGGGATTCTCCATAAGAAGTGCAGCCGCTGAGAAATAAAGGGCCAAAAAGCGATTTTTGTTTGATCTAAGAGTGATGCATTTTGGTCCATGTCGTGGGCAGGCATAGGCCTTTTGGTTTTCTTTATGGAGCCCTTTGAGTTTGCAGTTCAATGGGTTCGGTGTGGTTCCTAGAGCAACAGGTTGTTCGCTTCGTTTTCAAGTGCTTGACCATTTAGGGGGTTGTAATTATACGCAAACTGTGAAGTGCGGCAGTCTTCTGCTGCTCTTACGATGAAATTCTGGTCTTTATGTATTCTTTGTTGGACATTTTATGTTTACAAGTGATAAGGTCTAACCTCTCGAGGTCATTTGCAGCTCATGTGCTTGGCCGATCTGGAGTTCGATTACATAAACCCTTATGATTCTGCATTGCGGATTAATGCAATGATCTTACCGGAGTTTATCGGACAGGCAGTCTTGTTGCTGTTTTATGTCTTGACAAGACATTGGGTTATGGCCCTCTTGTGTGTGCCATACCTCTATTACAATGTGACACTGTGAGTTCAGTTCATTCCCCCTTTTATGGCGTTACATTTTATATTTGAAGCCAAACTTGCTGTACTTTCTGTGATTTGGATGATTCCCTTCTATGAAATGCTGACTGCCCGTCATGACATCCAACAAGGACAGTATTTTTAATCATGTATACTAACGGGAGCTTTTTAATTTCCTGGAGGTTTGTAACATGTTTAATGACCTAACAGATGCTTGAATTGATGGCTCGCACTACTTCACTGGGCCCAAGTTAATGATCCCTGTGACTCTTGCCCCACAGCTCAAAGTCGATTAGTCTGAGCCTGATGATGCTCTTTGGCCGTCGTTGCAAATGCAAACCCTTTTTTTATGTCAAGACTTAAATTGACATGTCCTAGCTCTGACTTATCTGAATGATAGTTATATTAAGATAGACTAACCTCTTCTATTTAGACTTTTTTATTTAATGGCAAATTCTACGCGAGAGCTTTAAGTTATCATGAGGCAACTTTATTATCAGCTAGAACATCTAAATGCAAACTTGTGTGTAAATTAAGAATTGAAAACATCTTCTTGTCTGAGCTGATTGTTGATTATCTCTTTACCTTGCCAGTGAAGATATCTGCACGTATTGATTCTGGTGATGACTGGCTCTGATCTGTGACTGTTGTTAGGTACACTCAGAAAAAGCACTTGGTAGATGTTACTGAGATATACAACATGCTCAAGTGGGAAAAGAAGAGAAGGCTTTTTAAGCTGGGCTATCTAGTATTGCTGCTCTTCCTCTCCTTATTTTGGTATGCCAAAAGTGAAAGGCTGCTTGCTTATGAGACTATCACGTTTTTTTATTCCTTTGAAATCTTCAAGCCGTGGCCTGATGCTAAAACACAAATGTTCCTCCCAGGTTGATCTATAGCGCACTGGATGATCACGAAGAATGAGGATATTCTCATGTGGAATTTTAACACGTTCATGATCTTCCGATAATGTTCGGGTTACGGGGAATCCTGATTTATATGCTTTGCTTTCATTATCTCGACTGATTGGGTAGGAGGCAAGTTGCGCCTTTTCAGTCACTATCAGGTCCTCCTCCAATTCTGTTTGGCTGTGCTGCTCTATGCTAAGGAATATTCTGTTCCCTGTTCATCTCTGTCTTTGTGATGTTCCAAGCTCGAGCAGGGGTTACTCATGGAAGTCCTTTCTGCCGAGGGTTGTAACTTACATTAGATTAAGCATTTGTGCATTATTTATTCTGCAAAGAGCTTTCAATGTTGTTAGTTCTGGACCTACAAATTCCATGGGGAACAAGGACTTCAGTTCTCATAATCACCATGACTGTACTTGACTCTCTTGTTGGGCAAGTTAGATGTGTTTGCCTCCATATTTGAATCGGGAAACATCGAATTGGGCAACGTTAGAGAAATCAACTCACCGGCGATCCCATAATTTTACCACTATGCCCTATTTTGGGATGTGTATGATAACCATCTTGTTTATCTGTTTTTCTATTTTCTGTTCCTGAAACAAATCTGAAAAGGAAATCTGTTTGATAATGCAATTTTTTTTTTCAATTTTTGGAATAATTTTTAAGTCGAGAAATAGGTTTAGAATAGAAATGAGAAATAATTTTTTTTTTTTTACTTTTCTAATTCTAAAACAGAAATAAGAAATAAATACTTTATCGCCATTTGCCCTCACCGCTAGTTAGTCACTCACCCACTCACCATCGCTTATATTTACTATCGCCATTGCTCGTTGGCCACCTTTTGTCATTGCCATCCTTTGTCGCCCATCGATGGCCACTGTCCTCCACTGCCGATCGTCAGCCACCTCCCACTACTGCCCACCATCCTTCACTCTCTATCGCCGCCATCCTCAGCCATCCTATGCGATCCTCCGCCACCTTACGCAGTCTTTTGCTGCCGCCCGAGTAAGGAGAAATTTCATGTCATTATCAAATAAATTTTTGTTTCGACAATAGAAATTTTGTATTATTATCAAACGCGTATTTTTTCTCAAAAACTCATTCTATGAATTTAAATAGAAAAATCTATTTCTAGTTAGAAATTGATTCCATAAATATAATGGTCATAATTCGCTCCATTAATGTCTGAAAAGGAAATCATTTTTATATTGCCCAGTTGAGAAATACAGCTAAAAGAATTTCAGGCGAGACTCATATTTCTCGAAGGGACTTGAGCAGGCTACTGTTATGGATTAAGAGGTTTTCAAGCCCCCACAAACCAAAAGAATATGCCGAGATAGCCAATGAGTTGGCCCGAAGAACGGTGAAGTTTGGAATCTTCTTGTATCTCTTAGAATATTCCAAGCATATAATGGAAATGGATTAGACCACGTTGGATTGTCCGTGTTTTCAATTAGAATATGATTAAATATGATCAGATATAAAATTCAGGAATTTTGCTATATCTTATCATTACTATCAATTAATTAATTAATTATCATAATAATAAATTTGAATATATTCACATCACATCGCATGCATTTTTTTTATATAAATGACATATCAATGTAAATAAACTTAAAATTTCACAATCAAAAATAGTAAAAATCATTCGTGACACTATTTAATTTATTTTTATTTTCTTATTTATTTATTTTTTCCCCTCCATCATTGTTTAATAAAATTTTATTACAGAGTACAAATATACCTAAAATAAAAATATTTAATATACATAATATATTGAATTCATAGTAAGAGAAAATTAAAATCAATATAAAATAAAAATAACATTAAATTAAAAAACTAATTTTTTAATATTATTGTGAATTTCTTGTGTTGGAACTCAAATATTATTTATATTGAAATATAATTTCAATTCTTAATTTAATAAGTTTGTTATTTGAAAAAGAACTTTCCTATTATGGATATTATAAATTCTATCTATCTTTATCCTACCTTCTTCATGGAATAATTTTATCCGATCCATAATCCTCTTATATCCAACTTTATATTGTCTTGAATAAACATCAAAAGTAAAATAGGATGAATTTTACCATATTCTGAATTTTATTATGATTACCAAATGCATAATAAGAGGTTTTCAAGCCCAATAGACCATAAAAAAATAAGTCAAGATAGCACGTGCGTTGGCCTGAAAAACCATGAATTCTAGAAACTTCTTATGTTTAAGGTTTTTAAAGGACCCTATAATATTTCAAATATATAATGAAAAACGTATACTTGTAAGGAGATTGAATTTACATCGTTTGATGAAGAGGGATCAATGGCTGTAAAGAGAAGAATTCATGTATGAATAAGATGCCCTCCCTCATTTGAATCGTCTAAGAACTGTGCCATTCTCTCTTTACTGACCAAAAAAAAAAAAAAGTTCTCTCTCTTTATTCACTTTCTACTATTCCCTTCTATGGTGAGAGCAATATACCCTAAAATCAATGTAACTTGACATTTCAATTTGAAAGCGAATCCATCGGATCTATTTTCGTGACACAGCCACCATTTGAGAAAAGTACATGAATAGGAATGTCTACATGGATTTAGATCAAGAAGAATAATCGCAACCCGTCTCAGAATCGCAACTTGACTCGAGACTCGGGTTTAGATTTAATTAAGTCCCCATCAAAACCACGGCAACATGCACCCATTTAAAAATATTGACAATATATGAAATTAAACTCCTGAATTTCTAATGAATTTTGGCACATTTCAATATATTATCGTACATACCAAATATAACCGTGAAAGAGAAGAAAGCACACTAAATTACTTTATAAGTGTAGTTTTTTTCCAAGTAGCATTACCACTGCACTTTTCAATTCCAATTTACTATATACTATTTGCATTTCAAAAAATATCTTTGATGTAAAATCATTGTATTTTTCCAAATACTTTCTCCAAATGTTGCACAATGTCTATCCCTTCTTAACGTTGCTTAAATTGCTACTTCAAATGTCAAAAGAAAAACAAAATTCTTTCCCCTATTAAGGGAAAATTGTCCAAAAATTCTTAAACCTATTGTATGACGGCCAATTTAGTCTTAAACTTTTTAATTGTGTTAAATTACTTTTAAACCTATTATACGATAATCAATTCGGTTCTAAACATTTTGATAATTTACTAATTTATTTATTAAATTTTTAATAAATTACTAATATAGTCATTCTGTCTAATTTTAACTTAAAATCGCTAATGTGACAATCTACTTAATGCCGATCATCTTACATAGCGTGGCTAGCTTAATCTATAAATTATATGAAAATATTGTACATTGGAATAGAGTTCAAGAACCATTTATATCATATTCTCTTATAAAAATTAAATGATTATCAACGTCAGCGTCAGCTACACCACGTAGGACAATTAGCGCTATTGTACTGCCATGTCAATTTTCAGCCAAAATTAGTCGAAAAATTTTTCCTTAAAAGATTTATGAATAAATTGATAAGTCATTAAAATGTTTAAGATTAAAGCGGTACAATTAAAAAATTTAGAACTGAATTGGTCGCCCGTAAAATATATAAGACTTTTTGGACCATTCTCCCCTCTTTTTAATCTCAAGTGGCAATGTTTGGGCCGGTTCTTCTACACTCTAAGCCCATGACCAGACGCCAAAAGGCTCAAAAACCAATCCGAGTTGGGCCCACTCGCGGGGAGAGCCCGAGAACATCACGTGCGCGCCGCGTGATAAAACAGAGCCAAGGAAACCCTAGAACCCTAGACCGCACCGCACCGTAGAAAATCTTCCCCTCCTTCCTCCCTTCGCCGAGGTCTCTTCGCGCGTCGTCGGCGATCTCCATTCCCCGTTCGCCGTTGAATTCTGCAGAATCGTACCTCCGCAACAAAACGATGTCCGCCGGCGAGCTCGCTTGCACCTACGCCGTCTTGATCCTCCATGACGAAGGCATCCCAGTCACCGTAAAACTCTCTCTCTCTCTCTCTCTCTGCATAGTGAACTCGTGCGTATCGCTTGCTTGTTCGGTTTTTGATCGACCGTGCGGCGACTTGGGAACAGGCGGAGAAGATTGCTACTCTGGTCAAGTCGGCGAACGTCGGCGTCGAGTCCTACTGGCCGGGCCTGTTCGCTAAGCTGGCCGAGAAGAGGAACGTCGAAGACCTCGTCACGAACGTCGGGTCCGGCGGTGGGGCCGCTCCCGTGGCCGTCGCCGCGCCCGCCGGCGGGGCCGCTCCCGCCGCCGCCGCCCCGGCCGCCGAGGAGAAGAAGGTAAAGTTCCCTTCTTTGCTATCGGTTCCTTGATTCGCAGTAGGGTAGCTATCGGTAGTATATGGCCTCAGTTGTTGATGAATTTGACCGTCTATTCTCGAAGACGACAGCATAGCTGCTGTCTGGGCATGTTTTGGCGCGGAAAAATGAATAACTTGGAAGATGTTTTCCTAAAAATGATGACTCATGTTACTTAACAAAATAACTAAATATTTTTTTTTTCATTGTTCATGAAAATATTTAGACGTGAATTATTGATGATAATGAAAACATTTTTTATAGATTAATTATTTTAAGCAATATAAGGAATCATTTTTAGAGAAGTGTTTTCGGACAGGGAACTAAAGTATAGAATGATTAGAGCTGATCCAGAATCAAGTACTTTTCTATAAATAGTGGACCTTATTCAGTGAAATGTCGTTTAGCTTGTTGATGTTGTTGCGTTCTAATTGTGGAGTGTAGATGTGACATTCTTCACTTGTTATTGTGCTGGTAAGTTTGGTCCGAATCTCATGCTGTTGCATATTCTTGTTCTGTGTTCAGGAGGAACCGAAGGAAGAGAGCGATGATGACATGGGATTCTCCTTGTTTGATTAGGAGCATTTTGGTCTGTTAGAAATTCCACTGGAGTGGTCTCTTGCTTTTGAATTTTGTTCATGTCTTACAAAGTTCGTCACAGTTTCTGCTCCTTAGATGCCATTGCAGCTTTGGTTAGATATCAAATATGCGGAATTACACTGCATTTTAGCTCTGAGCACTTTTGTTCAACATAGGGATTTCAATCCACAACCCATTTTTGTTTTTCAAATCAAATGTATGCTCAGATTGACATTCGACTATAAGGATAAATGTCTGTTGATTAGCAAATTCGGATCAAAGTGGTGCGACAGATATATTGAATAATTGAATCTCTACCATTAGATAAAAAAATGACTCGTGTATAAATAAGGAGCCCATTCTCTCTCTCTCCCTCCCTCACTCGGTTCGAAAGAAAATTATATTTATTGCTTAAAATGAAACATAAGAAAGAAATAGTTTTCATGACAAACCAAATCGAGATAGAATAAGAATATTGGAGCCAAATCTAGAAAACAATGAACATGGTTAAACACATACTCGTTCAAAGAGGATGAATTTGTTAAGCAATAGAGTCGATCATCGGATCTCGTGTCTTTGTCAAAACTCCTTAAATAATTGTGAAACGAATCTATTAAGCAAGATTATTGATGTCCGATCATAGGATTTCGTATATTTATTGGTGATGAGCACACGCTCGAAACTCCTCCAATAATTAGGACGTTGTCAATTGGTGGTACAAGCCTAAGGACCGATTCTCTAAATGCATTTTTGGATATTCTTGGCTATTTACGGAACGTGAGAAGCAGATGAAGAATCATCTGCTTCTGAAAGAAATCGAAGAATTTCTTGGGAATCCTACACAACAATAGACTGAATAAACACAAATCTAACTTATCAAAGCTCATGCGATTATTATTAAAGCTAGAGGTAGAGAACTTGTAGATAAATAGAGCATAGGGTAATCGAATTCCCAAAAGCATATTCATTAAATTCCTAAATCTAAATCGGGAGAGAATTGCACGTAAATCTAAAACTAAATTGGGAGAAAAACTCCTCAAATCTAACTTGAGAAAGAATAAAAAAAACAATAAAACGCAAATAAATTCAACAAAAGAAGGAGAGATCAAATTCAATGTAAATCAATTATTTTTCATATTACAGTTTATTTGGAGCAGAATTTCATTTTTCATGCGTAACCTTCCTTATATATAACTTTAAAAAACAGAGAAGTATTATTTTCAGAATTTTGTATAAAAAAAAAAAGGAAAAGGTCAAGATTTTGGATTCTGTGCATTAAAAAAAAAAAACACAAGAATCGTTTGATTTTACGCAAAGAAGAGACCGTCGGCGAAGCGAAAAGAGTCATCAAAGCATCGCCTCCCACTTTCAGAAAATTCTACAGAAGGTTTACTTCCCTTCGCTTTTGCTTTTGGTGATATCGCATCTGCTGATTTGTTAATATCCTGTTCATCATATTTGATCGCACCGCATTCACCGCCGGTCGGAGATACCCAGCAGCGAATTCCCCGTTTAAATCGGTTGATGAGATAGGTGCATTGATGGGTGGTTTTTCTTTAATCTTGTTGTGCTGTTGAAATGAAGACTGCCATGTGTTCTGAATTAGATTGTTGATCAGATCAAGCTAAAAAGAGGGCCTTTTTGTATTTGTTCTCATTTCAAAATCTGTACTTCCGGTTGGATCTTTAGTAGAAACTGTGTTTTTGCGTCTATGATCGATATATTGGTTTACTGGCTGGTTAACGTGCATGGGATTCTTTAGGTGTCTGGGCTTGCTTTGTTCTTGGCATGGTCCTGCCCACTGGGTGTTTGATCGATTGCTTCAAAGAACTTATTATCTTTCAGTCTGCCTATTCCGCTCTAGCTTTTTTCCATGATAATCTTTGCCAGTTATATGTTACATAAACATTCAACTTTCGGGCCGCTGTTAACGGGTAAAGGTGGACATTTTTAGCCTCTTTGAGTCCAAGGGAGTCATGAGTGCACCCGCCATGGGAGGTAGCAACGCGTTTTCTGCAATAAGTGTTTTTGGGACTCAGTGGTAATGTGTCTGTGATTTGATCCTACGTAGTTACCGTTTTCTATTCAATCAGTCAAGAAGGTAGCAAGTCAGATTCGGATCTTCCAAATATTGTGTACAATTTAGAACAGAAGTCTTATGGTTTTAGTGTTGTCTATAAATGGTACCTTATTGTATTTCTCTACTCTCATCTCACTGTCATTTGGTTTTCTGTTTACAGTTTGATGCTCAAGTTGGCTGATACATAATGGTTAATGCCACAAAGGGACTTTTCATTTCATGGTAATTCCTTGTTTTCTTTTGCTGGAGGATTGCTTTTAATTGCTTGAATCTGTTGTGGATCTTTCTGCCTTGTTCATGGCTCAATCACGGATTTTTTTCGGTCAGGTGTTAGCATCTATAATGTTGCGATTCTCTTGAGAAATTATTGTGTTTGGTTTCGAGATACAGTTGTCTTTCCTTTTGCAATTCTTGTGGGACATCCCTAAAGGTTTATTTGAAACATTAGTTTAATTTTTCAAAACAGAACAAAGGAGCGACTCTATTGTTATTTATAACGCGCATCTTTCTTTTCTTTTGATACCTACATCAACAAAAGAAATAACATACATCTTTGTTCAGCGACATACCAATGGCGCAGTTCATCATCAACTTGAATGCTTCTCTGCCGGCATCACAGAAGTTCATCATACACGTTCTGGACAACACTCACTTGTTCGTGCAGCCTCACATGGCCGACATGATAAGGAATGCCATTGCAGATTTCAGGGAACAAAACTCCTATGAGAAGCCAACTTGATGACTTACCATTCTATACATTTCCCGGCCAGTCAATTACAATGAGGAGGCTTGGCGCAATTTTTGTCTCATGTCAGTAAAATTACATTTTACCGCCGCACATGGCTGAAACAAGAGCTTTTTGCCTGAATGTAGATGCTCATGTCTAGTTTCTATTTCGAAACGGGCCAACAATGTCGCAAACGCTTGGATTCTGACTTTGTGTAATGAGCGTCTCTATTTGGCATTGGCAAAACCAAATCCCCTATTACTTACATCCAGAGCTTCACTCCGATTCGATTAGCACGATCAACTCCTCACACCCATATGACCATTGATGTTGTGGAACTCTGATCTAATGCTTATGTACTTCTAGCTTAAGCACCGCCAGACAACCGATTTTCCCCCATCTTCCGGGACAGTGGCTCACCGGCTTTTGAGGGGAGGAAAGGGATTTGCCTCCAACTTGTTCCTCAAGCCATCATCCGATACTTTCATTCCCAGATGCTTATTTGCTTTCGCATCATCATGATCATATGCTCAAGGTCATTGCGAGAACTAACCTTTGGCTACACGAGGTTCCATTGACCATGTGCATATAAGAGTCATTTGAGAAAGACTTGAGGGAAGAACATATTAATTTCCTATAGAGTCATATGCGTGGAATTTCATCGTCTTTACACGCTGTCTTCCTTCTTGTGACAAAGTAGACACGAAATAATTTCATTTTAGACTATCGAAATCATGTGCTTCACTAGCCTATATAATCCATGCCAAAAATTGCACTGCAAGTAAGGAATTTAGCCTTTTAGGCAAATTGGCTCGAGTCATAAAATCTACACATTCGTTTTATGCTTAATTGAAAATCAAATGTTATTTTTCGTCAAAAGTAACATGGTATCTAAATTTCATAAATTATAGGAAGTTATACAAAAATATATGACATGGAACGTATATATTATCAAAGTTTCATGTATTACCGAGTAAGAAAAATCAAACTGCGTCTATTTGAAATAAGAAGAAAATAAAAAGTAAGACACCATCCGGACAAACAAAATAAACTCTAAAAGCAAAAGAGGAATAAAAACCGTAATTTTCCCCAAAAAAATAAAAAAGAACAAAAACAAGAACAGGAACAAGAAAATATTTCCGAGGTTTATTCTCTCTCATCGGTTCTTCCTGCTTCATCTTTCTTGACATAGAAACAGGACAGCGCCACTCTCTCTCTCTCTCTCTCTCTCTCTCTCTTCCCCTCTGCACGACAGTAATGGCGGTCTCTCTCCACGCGCAGCCGGGACTGCACCGACCCTCTCTCAGGTCATTCGAGCGCTCGCTTTCCCTGCCCAGGACGACCCGCCTCGGCTGAATTTCTCAATCTTGTTTTTCAGTTGATTTTTTTTTGAGCTGGCGGAAACTGATGTGATTATCGGGTTGCGAATTTTGCAGCTGCACCACCAAGCTCTATTCGGGCCTAAAGCTTCAATCTTCGAGTCCGTCTCTCGCTCTTATGCCATCCGCTTGTTCATGAAAATCGGTGCTTTTCTCGTGTTGATTTACGGTGGTGTTTTGGGTTTCTTGTGCAGGTCTCGCGACTGTGAAGCCCAACGTGTCCGCGGAGTTTTATGGGAAAGTTCATAAGAGCCTCCACTGCAGGTAAATTTTGCTTCTTTTTTTTTTTAATTGAATTGATGGTGGTAATCTTTGTTTTTCTTAGTGGTTCTGTGGGAATTGTTGTGGTCGTTTGTTGGTCTGGGAGGCATTCTCTTGGAAACGTACTGGTTTGAAGCTCCTCCATGGTGTTTAATCGCGACATGGTAGTTTGGAAAGTGGGTTGGAACGTTTAAAGCTTGTCTCTTCGATTTGTTGAGTAGGAGAAAATAATGTACTTTTGCAATAAGAGAGCAGTAGGAGAGAGGATGCTGCTAACTTGTTATTTATCAGGTCGATTTTCTCTTTGCCGAAGCGATATATTTCATGCCCTGCCCCTGTAAAATATGTTGGTAGTATTCGACTTCATGATACTCTTTACTCGCTGGCTGATTGTAGTTCAGGAACCAAATTTCACAGACTGCGTGGGTTTTGTCATCTGTCACCTGCAGTGTTCGTATTAAGTATTATCAAATATCTTATATTTAATGGAATTCTTTTTTGCTTTAATCGGAGTGAAGGTATAAGATCCTGGGTTTCTTGCTGAAACTTCTACTCTTAAGTTGTAATGGTCTGTCTGTTGGCGTACCTTGTTCATCCTATTACCTGTTCAAAGACACCGATGGCATTATTTATTGGACAAATTGCCAGTATTCTTTAAAATGTACAGAGAGCGGCGGTGCGTTAACGAAATGCTGCTGTAGTTTCGAGAATTTTGATCTTGCTTGTTTTAGTTTATTGTGTAACATGCATTTTATGTCTACTATGTTTTCTGTGTGCAGGACTAGCAATCCTAGGCCAGCACAAGGTAGAGTAAGAATGATGCCAATAGGGACGCCAAGAGTACCATATAGAGTTCCTGGTGAAGGAACTTGGCAGTGGGTGGATTTGTGGAATGCCCTAGTAAGTCATCTTACTAATATCTGAGTTGAACCGCTAGTTTGAGTTGCCCTATAACACGCTTACCCATGTTGATTGTGCTATTCATATCCTTCCACGGTTCCACTGTTCTCCTTTGTCTCCTATAGTGTTGTATAGACCATCAATATATTGGGTGGTGTTTGGTCATGTCCTTTGACATGTGCTTTGTTGACCAAAAGGTTTATTCGCACTTTCTGCGTTAAATCTACATTTATATACCCTTTCCTTATTAAAGGGACTGTTATATGGAGGACTCACTTAACTGATGGATGCAGTACCGGGAGCGTGTCATCTTCATTGGGCAGCATATTGATGAGGAGTTCAGTAACCAAATATTGGCAACTATGTTATACCTTGACAGTGTTGATGATTCCAAGAGGCTTTATCTTTATATCAATGGTCCGGGTGGAGATGTGAGTTCTTCATGCATGCGGTTTTCCTAATTCTCTGGAATTGTGTACTTTATCTTATTTTAACTGGGGGAAAACTGCAGTTTTGAGCTTTTAGATTTCTCATTTTGCAGCTTACACCAAGCTTGGCTATTTACGACACGATGCAGAGTTTGAAGAGTCCTGTTGGCACTCATTGTGTTGGCTATGCCTACAATCTGGCAGGTTTTCTCTTGGCAGCTGGTGAAAAGGTACCGTCATATTCACTAAAAATGTGCTGGATGAATGCAGTAGCATTAGCACAATCCTTTAGTTGAATATAACAAAAATGTTGCCAATGCCTTGACTTTAGATAGCATGGTGAAGGTAATTCACACGACATGTGTAAGCACTCTTAAGTTGACGTCCACTATTAAAAAGCTTAGAGTAAGGAAGTCCACTTCCCCATCAAATGGGCTCATGAACCTAATCCATATCCCTAAACGAAACAATACGAGCATCAGACACTAGCAATTGGTTAAGTTTGCTCTGTGTATGGAATTGGTTGATGTGGGAAAGTGAATGGATTGAAGTAAGAGAATTTAATAAAGGAAGCATGTCGGTTATTTGATATGAGCTGAACATAATTGTTAAGAGGAAGTTTAATTTCTGTACTGTTAATGATCCATTAGCCCTTGTCAGAAGAACTGAATTTACAAAAAAAAAAAAGAAGAAGAAGAAAAGAAAAAAAGAAATAGGACCACATGAAGTTGACCCCCCTCCAGGGGTTATGTTTAAGGTAACGATAGAACTCATCTGCACAGTATTTGAGTATCCTTTTGAACCTGGTGTAGATGGCTTTTGCAATATATTTTGGTTCATATGTCATACCTGAAGCTTGGACCTTGTTATGGTTTATTTAACTTGTTCTTTGTTTGATAATTGACTGCATAAAGTAATTAGATGCCTGGTACCAGAAGCTCTCTTTGGCATATTCACTCTTATATTTTGCTCCTGTTAATAGGGTAATCGCTTTGCGATGCCACTTTCAAGAGTTGCATTGCAGTCGCCTGCTGGTGCTGCTCGTGGACAGGTATAGCCTCATGCTAGCATGCAGTTAAACTTTCTGAGGATATTTTGCATGGCAATCATAAGTGCGCAAGAATATCTTTGCAGGCTGATGACATTCGTAATGAAGCAGACGAGCTTCTCAGAATCAGAGATTATCTTTTCAGTGAATTGGCTAAGAAAACAGGCCAGCCTATTGAAAAGGTGAGTGCTCTAAACTGAACTCCAAATTTAGTTTTGTTAAAAAGAAAAGAATTGCCAATTTGCACGATTGATTTTATAGTATAAAATGATCAGATTTAGGCTATTTTGCGGCAGCTGCTTGTAAGCTTTTGAATATGCTCAGCCACCTAAAGAAGAAGAAAAAAAAGGCAGGCTTTGATATGAATTATTTATGTCTTTCCTCCATATCTTTGGTTGAAAAGGCAATCTTCTTTACTTCTGGAGGCTTTTGATATACTTTTTTAAAAAAAAAGAGAGAGAGAGAGAGAGAGATGAACATATATCTTGATGTTTTGGATCCATATCTTTGATTAAAATGGCAAACTTCTTCACTCCCAGAAAAGAAGTGCTCTTTTTCTTGGAAAGAATTGTTTAGATATTCATGAGTCCTTTTCTGAAAAATGTGCAGGTTAACAAAGACTTGAGTAGAATGAAACGCTTCAATGCTCAAGAAGCACTTGAATACGGGCTTATTGATAAGATTGTCCGTCCACCTCGTATCAAAGCCGATGCACCACGTAAAGATAATGGAGCAGGTCTTGGTTAGTGTAATTCCCTTCTCTGTTGGCTGCTAGAAGTATTTTCACTTTTTGCAATTATTTTTCTTTTTGAGGTCATAAGTTGTTTGAGAAGGGCTATTTAGCTGGGAATAACCTTGTGTAAAGATTCTTTTGCCTTTGTAATGCTTTATAGTCAGTGACATCCCAATATAATCTTCTGCTGAATAGAAAAGTTTGAAAGAGAATGAATATACTTCACTTAGCAGCTGCAAAGACGCACGGTACTTACTTTGAACTCATGACCGATGCAATACCCTGCAGCTTGAGTGGCCAAGGGAAGGATTTCATACATTTAGCTTTTACGTTACACACTCCTTGCAGTTATTCTCCTTGAACCTCTCTACACACCATCGTTCATCAACCATGGCGATGAATTCTTCGATTCTTTTCTCTAGACTGTTGGTACAATCTCCGTCTTCCCAACTAATCTCATCGTCACTTCCACTCATGTCATCATCTCCATCGTAACCATCCGATCTACCAGAACCACTATACTCTTTGACGTCACTGTCTCCCTCGTCTCTATTTTCTCTGTCGTCGTTTTCTGCAACTTCATCAGAAGAAGGGTGGGAGAGGTCAGCTCTGCGACAGTTCTGTTTACGGCTTCCGAGGAGGACGGTGAGGACAAAGGTGTTTAGGATTAAAAACACCAAGAGAGGGCTCGATGACGAATTGGGATCTTCGAAAGTGCTGGGGCTGCTCGATGAAGATAGTATCCGTTGGTTCAGGAGAAGAATAACAGAGACAGAAACTGCTAGCAGGACGAATGTCTTTGGCAGGACAGGCTTCATGCCCTGCATAAAGAATTTGGGGAGTTTGGTTTGCTTCAAAAAGGGAGAGACTCTTTTCTGGACACTCCTTTTTGTTGGGCTTGAGTAAAAGATGGTCTAATCAAATCATCATGAAGCTTTTTTTCCGGTGTTGGTATTTGTTTGGAGTGGAAGATAATCTAATCTGGTGGTTATTGGTTGGAAATTTTAGGTCCTGGATTATAAATTTCTTCTCTAATTTTTGGAAGGGGTTCAAGGAGTGCAATCATTTTGAACACGGGTCCGTATTTGTTTAGATTATTCTTTGAAGTAACGTATTCTTATGGACATAAGATGCCGATGAATGAGGGATCAGCACTCAAAGAATGGTGACAGCGACTACTAATATCCATGGAATGATTCCATAGACCAGATCCTTCAAGCTTCCCGCACTCCATGCTCTTTTTCCCATTGACCTAAGAACCGGAGAAAGTTAATTTTATTTTTTCGACTGAGACACGACTGCCTGTGTCGTCTCGTGCGGTCTTGTCATCGAACCGTGTTTCTTCATGCCACCGCTAGAAATACCTCCAAGTCTCTATCGCCGGACCATGCTAGGCGTGATAAATTTCAGACAGCGCGTCCATGTTCCACGGAATTCATATGTTTCACGGTGAATTTGGCGCTGTGCCATCGTGACATGTCTCCAAGATGCCGGCTTTCACGGGCATAGTGAAATGGAGGATGATTGAAGTGAAACAACCGCGCCCACATGGTTCCCAAGAAAAATGATCCCGTCGGTCCTCCATAAAAGAAATAAACCCTCAACACATTGCTGATATAAGTCGACGTGTATCAGAACTCTACTGCATGGTTTCCTAGATTTCACACATATGACCAGATACGAGCTGGGAAGATGTACCTTGTAACAGTTCTAGCATTTGCAGAGGTAAACCAAGGAAACAAATTACAAAGAACATAAAAATAATTGACCCGTGATTCCTCTAATATCAAGAGCAACCATTGGCTAAAATTCCGGAGGAATTCCCATAGTTTTGCAATTAACATCCTACACAAATCGAACACACCGCAGCACCCTAGCTTGAACCAGACAACTAAAATCTGAACATAACAACGATACAAGAGCCGGGAAATGAAAAAGAAGGAAAAAAGTGGCCCTAGCTGAAGATAACTCTCTCTAGATTAAGTTTACAGACAAAAGACAAACTCGGGTAGTTGTAAGACTTACGCGCAGAGCCAAATTGATGCGGTTGGTCAGTTAAAAATCATGATCTCATCAGTAGATATCGTCTAGCACTATTACTACTTCTAATACCACTACTACTACTATTACTACTGCAACTACTACCTCTCTCAAGGCATAGATGACACATTAATGTCGGTTTGCTTGTTGTTTCTCAAATCCGGCTGCAATGCAGACCAGTTATCCGCAGCAGATATTGGAATAGATGACGTCGGTAGTGGGACCGTGGAAATAGCGTCGTGCTTCTGTTTCTTCGGCTTTTGCTCGTGCTGGTTTCCCGCGAGGAAGCTGCCTACGACAACCTATCGATACATAACAGTGGCAAAAGTAGTGAATTCAGGGGTTCGTGCTTTTACAATAATCAGGAGTACATGAGGCATCACATATAACATGGACATCCTTAGATCAAGATTCAGCATACTCGGATTAGAGATTCATCTAAAAAGTTAGGCTCTAAAGATGGTTTTTAAAAACCCAAAGATGACTGCAAGTCTTTCGGTCAGACAAGTTGTGAAAACCAACTTTCAGTTACAGGTACTTAAAAACAATCAAACGCATATAGAGTTCTCACAGAAGATTTCCAAGCGATCACCAGTAGCATTGACTCAATTTTGTTGTTGCAGAAAAGGAAGCATGAAAAAGAAAACTATTGAAAAGATCATACCTGAACAGGACCTGCAGCTACTAGAAGACCAGCAACTCCTCCACCGACAACACGTCCGTCTGGGCTTGCCAAAGACACACTCATCCCACCCGATCTACTTCTTGTTCCTCCAGAGTCGCTGGGCATGAATGACCCGGTTAAGGACAGAATCTCGAAACGACCCTGCAATTATACATGGGAATACTATCAGTCGATGAAGGGGAAAAAAGGAAATATTCTACAAGAGACTTTGAAATCACGATTATGTGGCAACCATTTGCTAACCATGAATTTATTCCACCAATTCTGGTTCTTCTTATTTTCATTTTATGTTATTAAATTTTTCTACGTACCAAAAACAGAACAGGTAGAGAGTGTAAATTTAAAAAGATTCTGCATATACACAGATGTGTAAGCATGTTTCTGTAAGATGCATCACCTCATACGTCAATGTACCCCCAGAAGAATCGGGCTGACGAAGTGTAACGCTCGAAATCACACCATTGGCAGAGAGAATGCATATAGCTCGAGGTCCTTGCTGAGAAAATGATATTATCTTCATCGTGACATCCTGAAATGAGGAAATGGTAAATCACCTATCAACTACAAGAAATGTAGGAACATCTTAGGATGAACTTGATCTAGTTACTCCAGTTCAATAAGTCGCCGAGTTACTTTCTCAGACTCTGATGCCATGCCCCATAAAATTCGGGTCAAAAGATAAAATAAAGAGAGATTAGAGAGGGATTCTTTTCAAGCTTTACTTTTTGTGTAATGTGAGTAAGTAGTTATCATTTTCCACTTGAGAGAGATGGCTGAGTCGACTAAAGTGTTGGATTACTAAAGAGAATGCAGATGGTATTTGTACAAAAAATTACGCAATATGGAAGCCAAGGTTAGAGGAACAACAACAAGAGTGATTACTGCAAAAACTTAATACTGGATAGGAACAGACAAAAGCACTACCGTGCTTCTTTCCCTCTCCCTTTTTTGGTTTTCTTTTGGTGATGGGAAGGGGTTGTGAAGAATATTCGTGAACTTCTGGAGGCTTATATCCCTTCAAATTCACTTAAGTGTTTGTCAGGCTGGTCCCTCAATGCACATATTTCATGAGAAAATTAGCTGAGCATGATTGCAGACAATAGTAGATAAACGCCAATTTTTTCCAAACATACCTCGCCTGTATTAACAGTGATGATGTGAGGAGTAAAATTCGCACCAACAGAGCATGCAACCCATTCACCTGTAAAGGAACAATCCAATACATGGTTAAAACTTCAGAACGACCTCATTTACAAGGTAAACAAGCTCATCACGACCTTATTAACACCGTAAATTCGTATGAAGTGAAAAAAGAAAAACGACACAGAAATTTAAGACCGTATAACATACGCTTGCCAGGAACTGATAGACACACTATAAATCATCTGTCAAGTGGCTTACCCAGTTACTTGACACCTGTACCGAATCACTATAAATAGCAAGGAAGATGCAATGGAAATTTCTAATTAGTTTAGGATTTTTTGTAAGTTCCTTGACATTACTCGCCATCGAGATGCATCAAATTTACTTAACCTGAGCAAAAATTTCAATTGTTACAGGAAAGGATCGCCATTTTCTAAAGCCAGCTAAGCATGTCAAAAAGCCAACATGAACAGTATCACCGAGCTTCAGGCAATGAAATTATTGCATTACAATACATCGTCCTAACCAGTGAACTATCCTTCTGCATCAGCTCTTACTATGTGGTCAAGAAAAAGATCTGAGTACGTGCGCTGATCCTACCAGCACATGTCAAACAATTGGCAGATTTATAAGTTAGGCCTTCTGAAGAAAGAGGGTGACCGTAAAAGAGACGCAGAAGCAGGAATCTCCCAAAGGTGGATTTTAACACATTTGGGAACAACTTTGCTTGGCTCTGACAAGCCCTCACAAAGTTCCATATGTCCAGTTTTTTGAGCTTTTCAGCTAGCAGATGACAAGTCTGAGGTACCCAATGACAGGCTTTGCTAGAAGATTCCATCAGTCAACTACGAACACCTCCTCCTAGTCCCCTCAGGAAAAATCCACAAGCATCAGAAGATCTGATCTCTGCAACATAAGCATCTAAACTCACAGGCCCCACATCTATTCCCCATCAAAGCATCACCAGAACTGCAAATTCCCACACAAATCTCTCCAAAAACAAAAAAATCTCAACAGTAAAACAAACCCAACTCCCACATCAAAACCACAGAGATCATAGGAAACACTGGCAACCTCAACCTAAAACACCAGAGCGCTTCCAAAAAAATGTCAACTTCAGTGCAATAAACTTACTATGATTGCAAGAAAGCCAAGACTTCTTTCATTTACCTAAATTCTCCACTTCAAAGCTGGGCTTGGCGACCGACCCGGCCCCCCGCCCCCGGCCTCGCTTGGGAGGCGCCGAGGAGAAGTCGATCACCGGCGACGGCGCCGACGAAGATATCGGCTTCGGCGACAGCGCCATCGTCACCGACCCGTCTGGCCCGTACTTCCTCGGCCGCCCTCTCTTCTTCTTCAACAGCGTCCCCGTCCCCGTCCCCGTCCCCGCCACGGTGGCCGAAAGCTCGCCGCCCGCCGGCTGCGGCACCGGCTGCGGCGGAGGCGGCGGAGGGGCCGTCGCCAGAGGGGCCGCCGATCCAGGATTCTGGGCCTGGTTCTCGGGCCTCGGAGCCACGTGGTACTCTGATGGAGCATCTGATCCCACCACTGTAACACCTCCACTGCTACTCACACCTTCTCTTCCCTCCATGGTTAAAAACCTCACAAATTCCTATGCTCTAAAAACACCAAAAAGCATTCGACTTTTCAGCTCAAAATTAGAACAACCCAGAACAGCTCTTCAATGAAAAATTCAAACTTGACGGAAACCAAGAAACTGAACCATGCTACTGAAGCTTGAAACGTGAAATATAAGTACAGAAAAAAATCGAGAACCTTACACAGAAGTAGAACCGCAGAGAACAACTTCAAGAACGGATTTTTGAATTCTTTTCCTTCCCTTTTTTTTACACTGAGATTCACTGCAAGTTTTCGTGATTACAGGAAGTAGAATTAAGCTCAAACGGGAGAGCTTAAAACTAAAAAGTTGGTGATCCTAATTTCCCAGCAGTAAAGGAAAAACTAAATATATTTATCTAAAAAGTGGAAGGTTGATTTTTCGGAAAGAGATGGAGTATAAGGAGATATTAAGAAAATATTTAGATTTTCTTTTTTTCTTTTTTTATTAAAGGCGTTGTTCAGCTAATTTGGTTCCTAACTTTCCTAAGATTGTCCGAACTGATATTATATTAATGAATAGAGACTGGCATAAAAAGAAAACAATATATACGATAAGCATCGCTCGAATATATTATTATTTTAAGGTTGATTTCTTTTTCCATATTAAATGTGGAGATATTGATATCCGTGTTTTGGTTGGAACTCCCGTCGAGATGTAATAAATTATTTAATTATTGGCAGGGGGTAGGGCATTTATTTATTTATTTATTTTCTTCCCTTTTTTTGAATTATTTTTTCTTGGAAAATGGGTGGAGGAAATATTGGATTAACAACCCCCCTTTCCCATTAATTTAAAATAATGAATCGAGACTTTTAGTCGCCAAGGCGTGAAGCAATTGTCTGTACACCTAAGAAAAGGAAAAAATAAAGTAGTGATGGACAAGATTCTCCTCTTTTTCGGACCCAGCGTGCAATACCCAATTCAAATGAAAATGATGGCCTGGAAACAAATTAATTAGAGGAAATCGATAAAAAGTCCATAATCATTTCTAATTTTTAAATTTTTTATTTTTTATTTTTTATTTTTTAAGCTTTAAATAAGATCCCGATTTCATTTCCCGCACTTGAGTTTTTAAAATACGCAAGTAATCACATTTAAGTCCATTTTAAATTTTTAATATTTAAAAAAGTCATTAATTTCGGTGGAACATTTGATTTGGTTTGAATATACCATCTTTGCTTCTTCGAAAATCAAGTTATAAATAACTGCAAGTGCATGGATTTTTCCAAATCTTCCTTTTATTTTTTAATTTTATGCACCGTTCATGTCATTCGCCCTTTATTAGGTGGGAGAGAACTTGTTAAGTCAGTCTCAATTAATTATTATTTGTGAAATAAAAATTTAAGACAAATTGCTGTTGGATATATAAAGTATGTTGATCAAAATGAAAACAAAATCTAACAGCAAAAGAACATTTTAAGGTTTAATTTCTCGTGCATTTTCATTTATGTTATCTGCATGATCTATAACAAGAAAATAACAAGGGATTAAAGCTTAATTTCCCAGTAACAGTCATTTCATAACCTTTTTTAGCAAGTGTATAATATTCAATTGAGAAATGTGCGTCTGCCTTAATAACCATAAATGTGATTTCGAAAGACAGACGGATCGTCCTTTTCTTAATAATGCTTATAATTATGTAAATCGATGAGGGATTTTCAGAATTTAATTATTACAAAAATATGGGAGCGGTGGGCAAGTGGGGGGACCATGGGGGGGTAGAGGCGAGTCCATGTGCTCGAATTACCACCTTGAATTACCTACCAAAAGCGTAATGAATTGCTTACTTTTTTTATATAAAAGACACGATAATTATAATTATAATAATAATGAATTGGTGTATACCAAATGTTAGGCACAGCACGTGCTCCAGCTGTTTTACACTCTCTTTAGAAACCAGATTTATATGTTTATAAAAAAAGAAAAAAAAATGTACACGACAAATAACAAAAAAAAGAATCCTTCTTTTTTTCTTTTTCTTTTTGCAGGTTTTTTTTTTTGACTCTTCGAGGAGGGCATCTCAAAATAGAGAGGAACCGAGAAATATATTTTCTTTTGAAAAGTGAAAATAAAATATTGAAGGGTCTTTTTTTGTCCTATTATGTTAAAGAAAAATGGAACAAGGGAAGATAATAAATGGAAAATTAACTCCTCTCACGGGAAAAAGAAAAGAAGAAAGAAGAAAGAAGAAAAAGACTGCAAGGATACTTTTCCACGATGCGCTCAACTGCTCTTTATCAAATTATTGGTCAGTCATTGAGTTTATTTACAACCGAAAACACACCCAATTCAACATTATTGGGCTACAAATTCCAAAAAAAAAGAAGAAAACATATATATATATATTCTTATATGTGTAGTCCATAGTCAAACCACGCAAATACGTTAGGTGCTCGGAATGGAGCATTTTTGTTACTTTATGAAAGGTGGTGTGAAAGGTTATATATATATTGCTATACATAGCTGATTTGCGAATGGTTTAAGAAGATTTTTTATACAAAGTAGTGTGAAAGGTTATAAATACTACTTTACGAAAATGGTTTATGAAATGAATTCTAAAATAATTTGAGAAATATTTTATGAAAAGTATGTTGACTAATGAGCCGAGTTGCAAAAAGGGTATATGTTTTAGTTCGTGAAATGTATTTGGATTTATAATGTGGATTTTGAATTGATTTGGTGGATTATTGGAGGATGATGGTTTAATGTTCATTATCGTTGTGAAATCAATTAACGGATTTCTTGATATGTATATTGGTTTCATCATGTGTCTTTTGGAGCCAAGCCATCGACTGATAATGGGCGAAGACTTGTCAGGGAGGAATCTTAGCCGCTTTGTCACTAAGCATTATATTGTGACTATGGTCGGATATTGAACAATAGATTAATCAATGGAACGGATCATTGACTTATGATTTGATAGAGATCAATCAATAAATTTGACCGTTAATGTTTGTTCTAGTATTGTTGATTTAAGTAATATTTCAAATATATGTGTGTGTGTGTGTGTGTGCGCGCGTGTGTGTGTGTGATTATGTGAGAATGATATAACTTACTTTGATTAAGTGCTAGATTTAGGGTAAATGAGTTTGATACTGTCTTATAAATGTGCATGGTGAATACTCGATCTGCTTATAAGAAATTTGTGCTGCTCACAGAGCTATGGTTAATATATATATTCGTGGATTATAAAAACTATGATATTAAAACCAACTCACTATATATATTGATAGCAAGTTAATATTGATTTTTATTTGAGGTCACATCTTTTGATTGGAAAGACAGTCGCATCATTCTCTTATATTTAT
This sequence comes from Eucalyptus pauciflora, assembly GCA_007663325.1. NCBI lineage: Eukaryota > Viridiplantae > Streptophyta > Magnoliopsida > Myrtales > Myrtaceae > Eucalyptus > Eucalyptus pauciflora. The sequence continues at coordinate 3,026,182 of VMYD01000006.1, read as the reverse complement.
AGGAGCCGGGGTGTGAAATTTGTTGGTATCAGAGTGGGACTCCCTCCAATGGGTGTGTTGGGGATGAACCACAAAGAAACTAATGAGCTTGTAATAATGTAGTCAAAGGAGGGTGAGAAGTGATCGGTAGGGCCAAAAGGCTAGACAAAGAGCAGTTCTTGGTAGACTTTTAAGACGTCAAAAGGGGCAAGGATGGACTAAATTGCATATCGAACAAGGGGAGCATCCCGAGATATATATATGTAAAATTAGAACTAACTCACTAAAGACACCTCTCAACGTAACGACAGGCTTAGCATTGGAATTCTAATGTTAAGTGTACTCGATTCTAATGCTAAACGTGTTTAGGTGGGAGCACATTTAGAATAGATGACCTCCTGAAAAAAGTGCCAACCTATATGCCAAATGACAAAACTATATGTATATCTATTTGGGCATAACCAATATATTCATGACAGCAACATTAATATAAATAAATTGTAACTTTGACATTGCAAAAATCATTTATTGTTATGAACGAATTTTGTAGCTTTATTTCTTAATTTTGAAATCCATTATCATATTAAAGTTTATACCCTTTTTAAAGCATAGCAATTTATATTTTATTTAAATTTTCTCTGCTTTTAAAACCCACTCATTTTAGATATATCCCGTATTCACAACGATAATTAACTTGATTAAGAATAGTGATGAAAATAATTCTATTAAAACATCCATTTAATTTGATCCTAAATTTCTGTTAGAAAACGGATGAGAACAGGTCGACGAGCTTTAATTTATCATTTTATCATGCAACTTCTATCTTAATATTTCATAAGAAATCAACTAATGAAAATAAAAGAGATAGACATTGAAGTCGACACTTTATTTAAACATTAAGGAGAAAAAGAACAATTACCCAGTAAATTTCACAAATTAAGTCGACACTTTATACTTTCTCACTTTCTCTGGTAAATTCATTTTTTAATAGCTAATAACAATTCAAAAAAGGATTTGAAGAAAAAAAAAAGTGATTGCTGGCTTCGAGAGCATGAATAAAAAAGTGAGACCCAGAGAGTTGAATGCTGGACAGCAAGCATTGACCAAGCAAATATATTTTGCAATTAATAAATTGTCTTTATTTTCACAGAGACTGATGGTATCCTGCGTAAACAGGGCTGCTAAAAAACAAAAAAACAATTGAAAGAAAAATATGTCCAGATAAGAACAATTTAAATTAATTAATCGATTAATGAAAAAGAAATATGGTGATAAGGTCGAAGTGCATTAGCTTGCACATTAGCTTGCACATCTTACAATAATTCCAATTATTTAAAGCTTTTTAAAATATATCTTACTTGTTTATTTGTTTATTTGTTTATTTATTTATTTTTCCTTTTGGTCGGTAATCTAACCTGACTTAAATTGCATTCTACTCAATCCGAGAAAACCAAAAGCGGGACGGAGCGGTCGAATCAACGGGGGAGCTCGTGATGTTATATAACATTGGAATAGTATAAATAAATAAATATATAAATAACCACTTGGCCCTAAAGATGAGTAGGGCCTTATAGTGACTTTTATTGCACATCCATGTCATCATATGTGTTTTCATGATGAAAGTGAGTGAGTGGTTAAATTAATTATAATAATTATTATGATTATTATTATTATAATTATAAGCTTTTCCATAATATTTTATGCTCAGGCGTGCTCTCCCATCGAATTGATAATTGAAGGGTCGCATTTCGTAGAGGGAAAAAGGTAAAGAATTACCTTTGAATTTACAAAATTCAGCATTATCAATATTAGAAAGCGGAGGAAATTTCGTGGAATGTTCGTGCACTTTCGCCTAGACGAGACTATAGGAACATGATAAGATAAAATAGACAAATCACTTTAAATAATGAACGATCCTATAAACATCCCGTTGTCCATAATCGAACTTAAATCTCTCGGCCTCATAAAATCTCCTTCCTACGTTAAACCACACATGCACTTGTGCTCTTTTCGCTTGTCGGAAGAAGACAATAGGTTGAATGAGTTACTAACTTCTAATGTCCATAAAAAAAAAATTAAGTATGCGAACCACGGGCATCATCATGAATCCTCGTATCGAAAAAATAAATCTAATCAGCCCGAGCGGCGCGTTACGTGAATCAAATTCAAAATTCGGTGAGCTAACTTCAAATTAATAATTTAGTTAAATAATTATATGAAAAGGGTTGTGAGTTTTTTTTCTTTTTTGACTAACGGTAAAAGAATTCAATTAGGGTTTTGAATTTCTCCTCCATGGAGTCAAGATCAGCAGGCATGCCGGTCAAAAAGGCTTTTTCTATAGCGTGCCCTCTATGGAGCTGGATTATTGCAGTCAAAGAGAACATGACCTCCCAAAAAGATGACAAAGTTAAAAATAATAATAATTTGGGCAGGTCCATTTGGACAATTAGCGACCGTATATCAAGGAAATTTATCCCTTTCTTTAAAGCAAAGGACCACTGAAACCACCATAGGATGGTGGGATTATTATTACTTAAATAATAATTAACTAGCTTTGATTTTTTTTATCACCAACCCAAATAAAAAAAAATTAAAAAAAGGATGGGATTTTGTTATTTACTTTATAAGCGTAATGACGACGATGAAAGTAGAAGGCAAGCAATCCCAACATTATTTTCTTATACTTAATCATTGTAAAGACAAAGAAAAAAGTAGTTCTTATTTATGTCTATTTCCGTCTCCTCGTTGACGCTTTCAATAGAACCTCATGTCGTTCTTCACCTCGAGACCATTCATCTTAATCTGGGAAAAATAACTCCCAAAAAGCTCAACTTCAAACAAGGTTTGAAAAGCCCAATTCAATGATCTGCTTGAAAGCCCAACTCTCTAATATTTTTTGAATTTGTAGTTCGTAATTCGAATTTAATTTTTTTTAATATGCACAAGTCATCGCGGACATGTGCCGTATGTTTCCTAAAATCAATTTTGGAATCGGGATTGATTTTTCGCCATATTCTTCTTAACAATTCTTGTGTTTGGTGAATGCATGAGGTGCATAAATACATTTAGCAAAGTCTATGTAAAGTTTAACCATATAAAAGAAATAAAAAGATATAGAGGGCCCGGCCCAATGAGCCCATTACCACATGGAGGCTTTTTGTAGCTCCTTTGCTAAGCCTTTAAAAAAAATTTCTCTGATATTTCTCGGATACCCGACATTCGTATTCTCTCTAGGATATTCCTTAAGTCAAGAACAAACTTTTGAGATTTCAACATAAAAGTCGGTGTCACGTCGCGCATAATGCGTATGCTTCGATGTCGAATGAAAGTGAAGAGCTTCTCGAACATTCGACGGGCCAAGTGATGTAGGAACCTTTCGCGCATAATGCGTATGCTTCGATGTCGAATGAAAGCAAAGATCTTCTCGAACATTCGACGGGCCAATTGATGTAGGAACATTTCACAAGCACGTTTGGCTCGTACATTCACAAGCTGCGCACATATTCGAGGAACCCCGAATCGGAGGAAACCAAAGGATATTCTCGGCTCCTAATGCTTGTTGTGTATGCCACAAATTTGTACGGATGGGGACAAATTGGGAAGATCGTATCGAGCTAACGAAAGTTGGAATGGAGATTATTCCAATGTAAAGTAAAGTCCGGTAGGAATATTTGTACTTCGGTTTCTCACATTCGTCTTGTTCAAAGTTGGCCGAGAGAACATGTTCTCTTTGCATGTTTTTGGACAGACTCCTGCTTTGGCCAAGTTTCGATATATTTAACACGAATATATATGATAAAAAGAAGAAGAAGAACAGGCAGTTCACAAATTGTATTAACTAAAAACAAGTCAAGAAGTTTTATTATTCATAAACAAAAAGAAAAATAAACACAACCAAAAAGTCACCGACAATATCCAAACATTAGATTCACATACCATGTTGTTTTATTATTTTTCTTTATAAATTTGGCGAGGACGTGATATTTAAAATTCATGGCTTGATATGTTTGGCGTTTATAAAAGGTGGGTTTTGCTTTTTTCAGAATAATAAACAAATTAGGGTTTTAGATTTTCTTCCAAACCCACGGGTAATTAGTGGAACAAATCGAAGGTTAAAGCTCGGACCAGCTTTATCGAGTCGGATTCAGTTGTCGGCCAAAGAAGGCCTGACGAAACTTAGGACATGGAGAGAGACGGGCACAAAAATTAGATTCTGCTAACAAGAGAATGCGGCCGGGTCATAAACCAACGAGCCTCTTTTGCTTTTTGTCGGATTCCCTTTTTTTATCAACGACCCTAACCATAATTTAATTAAATTATTTCCCCCCCTCTCGCGATTATCCAGATTGATGATTAGGGCTAATTCTCCATAAAAATACTTAATTTTCTGTCCTAGACTTTTCTTTTGTTTCGTGAAAAATCTTCAATTTTCACTTTAATCTCAAATCTGCAAATACATTTAAAAATTGCCACAATTTTCTTCAATATTATCGACATCATGAGGTTATTATTATTCCTCACAAGGGGAGAATGTTGATGAAAACGCATATTCCAATAAAAGCTTCTAATTGCTTTCAATGTCGATAATTTTGAGTAAACTAGTGGCGATTTTTGGGCGTGTGAACATCTGTGAGACTAGAGTGAAAGTTGGGATTTTTTTTCAAGACAAAAAAAATAATATAAAATTGGAGCAAGATTGTGATTTGACCTAAAGTTTAGGGTTTTTTTAGGAAATTAGGCCTATGGGCAAATTGTACTAAATTATTGCATTTCGGGGACCATCTTGGATTTAAATTGGCGTTTTTTATAATTCGTTCACTTAGAGAAATGGTCCACCCGCGGATTATTTAGTGTCGCTTGCATCTTAATAAGTTAATCCTACTCATGCGAAATTGGAGTTTTGCACTTTGTATCCTTCTCACTAATTATAAAAAGTAGGAAATTCCCAATAATGTTAAGACTGCGCATACGACGCGGCATGTTAAGACGTTAGCGTACTTACGCACTCAGAATTTTGGACTAAATTATTAGAGGGGTCAACGGTCCACAAAACCAACACCATTTCAACCATCGGCACATGTCTTGTCCCCATGCCAATGGCATCTAAATCCAATACCAATCTTTTTTATTGTATGCTCATTTCGAGCCTGTATTTATATACAATAATTATACACACACGTCTATTCTCTCCGAGAGAATCGTTGTTGTGCTCGCCGACGAAAATGAGTAAATAACTTATGTGCTCAATCGAGCCAACCCATGTCGATGCAAAAATCCCCTTTTTGTAGCTAATACGAGGATTATCTCACGACCCCCCTCCCCACCCCTTCGTCACGCCCGTCCCGATCAGTTTGGTAACTCCACATAAACAAAATATTTAAAGACTAATTAAAAACTTTGGAATGGATTAAGCCCCTAACCAATCGAAGTTCACGAGGAATAATACTATAAATAGTTTCTGAATTCTTGCCTAGCGTGGATTGTGATCCATAAACTTTTAAATTAATATATAATATTCAATATAATCCTTGAAGTTTTAAATTATTCAATTTGGTCCTTAGATTTATAATATTTATTCAATATAGTCAATGAATTTTTAGTACTTATTTAATGTAATCCTTGAATTTAATCCTTCAGTTAATTTAATATCAGGCACAAAATTACTTAAATCTATATAAAAAGTTCAAAAATCGTGTATATTAGATCAAAGTTCATGAATGGTATTAAATAAATTAAACATTTAGGAATTATGACTTAAAGTCAAGAGATTATTTGTACTATTTTCCCAAGAGACGAATGTCGTGGAGGGCCATGTGAAAATGCGATTTTGGTCGTGGCAAGATCGTCAAACGTTGAATCGATCGATCTAAGGGAGGACGACCGACGGACATCGGGCATGAAAAGAAGAGCCCCCCCAATGAGTGGTGTGCGTAGTGGGGGGAGTCGTACCCGCGGACGACCTGTCGTTTCGCCCTCTGTCTTCCCCCCACGTTTTCTTTTTAATTCATAAAAAAATAAATAGTTCCAAGAAATAAAGGGAGGCGATGCCTGCCAGCTAAGATAATGAGCTTTTTTAGCTCGATGATCGGCGCATTTTCCGGCGTGTCGAGCCGGACCACGCCACGCCACGCCACGCCAATCGTAGGAAAAAAGGGACGTGATTTTTTCGAACCTTGGGAATGTCGGCTTTCGGACCCGTCGAGAAATTCTCGATTCAGGGGAAAGACGACAAGGACTCCCCCTCCTTTTCCGATCGTCCGCCGCCCCATCGCCGCACAGATTGCGCCGGACGCTGGGTAAATCGACGGCGGGTGGAGAATGACCGACGATGTCCGTCGCTCGACTACCCGCCGAGTGCATCATCACCTAGGTTTGAGAATTTCACATGACGATATTCGGTGCACTTGTGGATCCTAATTTCGTTGTTTTTTGTTGGGTATGTCTTGATTTCGAAGAAAGGAAGTATTAGTATAGTTTTGTGCTTTCCTACTCATCGGCTACTACTCGTGAGGAAATGATTCGATGTTCAAAATACTAATTTACGCGAATCATAGGCGGAATCTGTTCAAAGAAAAAAATTTTAAAAAATTAGGGAAAATTAGAAGGGGACAGAATAAAGAAGACGACGATTCCAAAGGTGCTGAGCCGGAAGCAAAGCCCGCTTTTGGGATCGATTCCGCGTGGGGAGTCGTGGTGTTTTCCTTGGGCACATTCGAAGGCATGCCATTATTTTAAATTTTGCTGGCGACCCCCTTTATTTTATTCTATTCTATTCTATTTTAAATCCGTCTATCTTTGACCACTTCGAATTTAAAAATAAAATACATTTGTCAGGACCCGAACGCGAAAGACAATGATAGGTCGTTATGGCGAAACCACCGATGCCGTCGTCGTTAAAATAATGGGAATTTAACGTAAATCAATCGTGGTTTTATCCGAGTTAGCACTAGCCTTGTTTTTCTTGCTAATGCGGGACTGATGCAAATGGACAAATTTGGCGCGGCGGATTCGTCCGACATCGTGGCTAAGATCTAGCGATGGCCAGCGTGATGGTCGGGACGAGAAGATGCGTGACGAGAACTTGGTATTCTCCTGCCATTTTGGAGGGGGGATTCTTCATGGGTTTTATCGGATTTAGGGCGGATTAAGCTAGGGAGCTTGGTAGCTGGCGCCGAATCGGACGGCCTTTGTAAAGTGGATTCCTAGTTTCCTAGTTGATGTCTTGCGAGGAATCTAGGAACGCTTTGTCTTGTATCGAGAATTTGTGCTCCTAACTAAACTCCATGTGACTGTACTTGCGAGATGCGCTTGTGATCGTATTGTTGCTAGGAGTGAGCACTGATCCGGGGTAAATATTGAAAGCAAACCGAACTGACTTTACCTTATCAATTATGATCCAGTTCATGATGCCAAAATTTGAACCCGCTATTTCCATTATGTTTCTCAGTTTTGGATGTGCAACGAGACCAAAAAACCCTTACTCCTTTTAGTTTTACCTTGTGTCTTGTATTTTTGTTATTTCCGGTCACTCTTTGCTATGCTTTGCCCACTTCTTCACACTTCTTCGACGCGAATCTACCATTTGAACCTCACAAGCCCATGTAGATCAATAGCTCGGCCTTGCAAAAACAATCAAAGACTCTCGAGCTCCATTTCTCCAAATCTAGCATATACTAAGGTTTTTCGGAGGCATTTACGTTATGTAATTGAAGTTTTGAACAATAGTCTCAATGAATAAGAAAAATGAAACCAAAAATAAAAAATAATCGATTGGTTCTTAGGTAGATCTAAACTAGACCAAACTGTAACAAGGAGTTGATTCCAGGTTCTAAAAATTGCAAATCGATCTCACTAAGGTAAGTTTCATGATTTAGATCTAGAACCTGCTCATTCCGAAACCACTCGATCCTAATTCCTACCATGCTGCCGACATTTGCAGCATGCTCAACCGCCGCCGAACCTTTTCATTGAGTTAAAAGGGCCCACTCAACAGTTACTTAGCTCAAATGGCAAGAAATGAAGAGAAAAAAACAGAACAAAGAGCATCCGTGGTGGGGGCAATTCACATCATTTCACCTAACCAACCAATTCAATTTGATTTGATCTGATCGAACAACGAGCGAGGGAAGAACGACAGCAACCGGGGCAGGTGGAACACCACATGGAGCTACACGAGTCGCGCTCTCGTTGGTCGCCGAACGTTGCGTAGGCGTTCGACGAAGCAGAAGATTCTCAGAACGACAATGCTCATTACCCTCTAGGGTCAACCATTAAACTAGACTTTATATCATTTCAAACCCTCCACTAATCCACTTTCTTTTTCCTTCCCTCCTCGGGGCTCTCGGACGACCGCACCATGTTTTCGCATTGCATTGCAGCCGGCGCCAGTTGTCTCCCACGGGTTTTCTCAGAAAATCCGAAAAAATCCGAAAACTACACGACAAGGTTCACGAGTTCAGAGGGACAGAGACAGAACAGAGAATGTGGAGAAACCGAGTCAACCATGGAAGCCAATACTCGAGAGAGAAAAAAATAAGTCATTTATGTACAACAACTCTGCTGTGTAGAAACAACAACAAATGATGGTTTCTCTCTCTACCAACTACTCTTCTCTCAATCGCTGCCGCCGCCACCACCAGCACAAACCCTCACTAAACATTCAACCCGCCCCCTCCTCAACCCTGTCCTGTTCTCTCTCTTTACTCCTGGCTAATTCAACATAAAAAAAGAAAAAAAAATCAAATCAAGCTTTTTTAAAAATTTGATCTTTGTATATGGGACCCCTCCATCCCCCCAAAATCCAATCTGGGTCCCTGTCGAATTGAACAACCAACCAACCAACCAACCAACAAACCCTAAAGAAACCCCCCCCTCCCTCACTCCAAGCTAAGCTATAGCTATTAGCAAAACCTACCATCCACCGAATTTCAACTTTTTGCTGTTCTTCTTCCCACCTCCTCTGGCTATGTACACAAAGCCCCAAATCTGAAGCAAAGAATATGCCCGCGCGCCCACAATCTCCCCCCCTACCAATTTCCAAAATACCCTTTTCCTTCCCTCGTTCCCCCCTCTCTGTTTCTTTCGTTCTCTTTTCGTGCCTTTTCAAGAATACGATCTGATCAGCCCCAGATTGTACAGGTTCCTCCTCACTAGGCTTCCGAGCGACAGCAGCACTGTCCCGGCAACCCCGACTGCTTCTTCTCCTTCCCTCTCCGGGCTCCTGTCGTAGATCAACGGCAGTTCCTTCACCCGCAGTTCGCTCAGCCCGATCCCCTGCCTCACTGCCTCGATGATCTTCAGATCTGCCGGGTTCCCCACTGCGTCCGTCACGTAGAACACATTGAAAGCCGTGCCCAGCGTGGTGGATACCTCGGCTCTCGTCAAGTTGAGGCCATTCTCGCGGAATGTCCTCGTGACCTCTGCTAGAAGGCCCGGTCTATCTGCTGTGCATAGTTCTAACCTCACGCCCTGCGAACATAGAGAACATTCAATTAGATTAGAGAACGAAAGAAACAAGAATTGCACTAAATTGGAAAAATAACGGCTTTTGATCGGTGAAATGTTGGGATTTCTGTAAAATACCTCGGATGCTCTTCTCTCGACAGCAGCTTGTAGACATAAGATCACACGTTGCCTCTCAGCCTCGGAGTTAATTGGGGTTCCATCCGTGTGCTTAATGAAGAATTCCTGAAACAACGTCAACAAACTGTCAAGTCAATATCTTTACCAAATGGCGAACTGGTTTTTCTCATTGCGATTAAAATCGGCAAAGATATTTACCAGAGATGCTCTATCCCCAGTAGTATCAATGGTCGCGTGGAAGACGACATAATCCATATCCGTCAATGTGCACACCACGTCAAACAGAAGCTTCGTTCTGTCTTTGCACTCAATGTTCACGACCGAGTAACCCCTCTCACAATGTTGTACCGTCACTACTGGAGAGTCACCATTCAGCTGTAGGACCGGCTCCCTCTCATAGTCGCGATCCACAAACATCATCTGGTGCAGTCTTCTCTCGGTGTGTGTCACTGCCAGAGAAACTGTTGTCTTCGCGCTCCTAATATCATTATCTCCCTTGAGCACGTTCCTCAACCGTGCCTCGATTGTATCGATCTGCTGCGAGTCCTCAATCGGGTACCCGGAATTGCAGTCCTTGACATATATTAAGGAAGCGATCCTGCCATTGTGAGTCCACACCTTGGCCTCCACAATATCGCATTGCAGATCGGCCAACACTGCAAACACCTCGGAGAGCAGGCCGACCCGGTCAGTGCCGGTCAGCTCTAGTGCCGTTAGGCCAGTGTAGTCACTGGTTCTTGTAAAGTGAATGGTTTCGAGAGACTGCAGCAACCAAAATCGACAGTCTTTTTAGATACAAACAATGCAATGTTCATGACTAATAAATCACTTGACCCCAGAAGGAACAGAGCGCATATATCAGTTCCAGCTAGAGAGAACCTAAGAGGTCTCAGAAGAAGAAATTACCTGTTCCATGTAGCTGATGACGCTCTCATCTGTTAATTTCTTTCCGTTTTGATCAGTCACATGGTAAACTGTAGAACCCGGAAAAATCCAAGAGCAAGAAAAATCAGGGAAATTTCTCAAACATGCCGATCAAGGCATAACGCTAAGAAAAGAACAAAACATGACGAGAAAATGGTTTGGCGACTCACCATCCATGGACCATCTTCCATCAGACGAAATGTTGGCCTTCTTGACGGAGAGGTTGAGATCCGTCAGGATCTGGACCGCCTCCAGCAGAATCCCATGTTTTCTCGCACTGTCGACCTGGCAAAAGCACGAACCCAAGACTCGGTCAGACCCGTACAACATTGAACAAGCTACAAGATTTCTGTTCTTCTTTCTTTGTTCTTTCCCTTTCTGGTTTTGTTGAAATTTCCGGAAAAGGGTTTCGTGGAAGCATACCTTGACAATAGTGGCAGCGGGACAGACACCATTATCGATCACCACCCTGTTAAGAGGAGGACAAAAGCAATATTAATAATCAAGTCAGGGAGAATGGCATCCGGTCTAAAATTCTAAGTCATGGACGACGGAACTCTGTCTTTGAACTTTTCAAAGGAAGGCTCGTGAAGAAATCTTTTTCCACCCCAAAAACAAATTTCGTTTTTTGAAACAAAGCAAGTTTCTTGCAGAACTTAGCAAGAAATCAGATGCAAAAAAATGGGTGAACCGAAAAATCAACCAATCCCAAACAAGGGGAAAAGAAAAACAGAGACCCAGAGAGCTCCTCTGCGAATTTGAGGGGACGAGGAGGACACGAATCCGGAAACGAACCTCGGGGTGTTCATGCGGAACAAGAGCTTCTCGTACTCGTCGAGGCAGGCGTGCCACTCCATCTTCTCCACTCTCTGCATCTGCATCTTCTCCTCCCCTCCTTCCTCGTCTCGAACACCCCACTTCACCGAAACCGCGTCTCCCACCTCCGAACTCGACCGAGACCCAGAGACGAGAGATACCCGGAAGGAAGGCGCCGCGGTTCGTAACGGCTTAGCTGTCGCTGCTGGCAGAGAAAAGAACTGGACCACCAGCAGAAGCAGCAGCAGCAGCAGCAGCAGCAATGTCGGATTCTCTCTCTCTCTCTCACTCTATCTCGTGCTCCGAATTGTCGGCGTTTGCCGGCCTCCCTTCGATCGGAACGCTTCGCTGAAAGGCCCACTCCACTCGTCGTCACCGAGAAGAAGCAGCTGCAGCAAGCTGGCGCTCTCTCTCTCTCTCTCTACGGAGCTCAGAGGGGCAGGGTTTTCTCTCTCTTGAGGGGCTGCTCCTTCCTCGGTCTTGACTATCTGCGCCTGGGTGGGGTGGCTTATATATATACGTGGGGTAGTTTGGTTTGATTATTATTGGAAGGGAACTGTTGTTTTCGCTAAGGTATTTCTGCAGTACGAGATTATTTTGTTTATTTTTATCTATTTTTAATTTATGGCAATTACCAAAAGGAGGGAGGGAGGATGGGCCACATGGCGCGAGTCGCGCGTGCCCCGGACGGACTGTCCGGCCCGACCCACCCCCACCCCGCCCTCCCTTTTCTTTTTCCTTTTGTCCCTTCAGCTGATTAAATATAGGGAAAAGCCCTTGAAAGGTAAAAGGAAGGGAATTATGAATAATCAACTCGATTCTTAATCAGGCGCGACCCGGAAAAAAAAAATTAAAAAAGATAAGAAAGATCCTTGCAAATACCTCAATTTTCAGCGAGGACCATACGCCGAAGGAAATCTTAAAACTTGTGATGAAAGAGTAATTGAATTTTAAAATTCTTAGAAAGTACGAACAAATCATAAAATTTATCAGATCAATCCAATTAAGTCATTTCATTGATTACATTTTTGAAAATTTTAGATATCGACTACACTTTTGTGATAAGTTTTATTGGCAATAACAAAAATAATTTAGGATTATATGCTTATAGCAAAGATAATCCCATGATCAGGAGGAGATAAATTAGGCGATCCGGCCGACCGTTCGGCACGCGATCACGTCGCCCGGGTCGGCTCTCCCCCTTGTCGATTCATTTAACTTTGTTCGGGCCGGTTCCTTTGTACTTCTCGCTGTACCTTCCTTCCTTCGCCCTCGTAACACTCTTTTGTTCCACCGGATATGCCCCTCCCGCGCCCCTATTCCCCGGTCGTCCTCTTTTAGCGAGGAGGGCAAGATCGTCATTTCGCGCGCCCTTGCAAAAGACATCGAGCGGCCAGATTGGAGGGGGGCGCTCCGATCCAAATGGAAAAGTCCACTCTTTGAGTTGCCAAAAACTTTGTAATCCGCTGACGAGTCCGAGGCCAAATCAATATGACAATCGAATCTCGGCGGTGCGGGACGCCGTACTTGCCATCCGGGACTCGTCGGTTCCTTCGCCCGCCCGGAATCAATCCAGCTAAACCGACCCCCTCGAGAGGGAGGACCGATCGATCGATCGATCGATCGATCAATCGAGCTGTGAAATGACCCGAATCTCGTGCCCCGGGAAGCTCAAGCAATTTGAATCGAGCTGTTTTCTTTTGGAAGAGCGTTTTCGCTCCTCGTCGGACGGGACGAAGGCGACCCGAAACCATCGAGACACGCCGCCGCGGCCGCGATTCGATTGGTCGACGTTGGCTACGGTGGGCATCCGCTTTACTTCACTTTGGACTCACTCAGACAGTGGGGCGATGTGCGTGGGGGCGTGCTAACGTAGTCGTGGAGGCACGCATCCGGATCCCTCGTCGCGCCCTCCATTCCCGCCACGTGTCCCCCCGGGGGGCGTGGGCCCGACCGACAGGCAATCCGTCCCCCCACCTTGTCTCGTCGTCACGTGCCTCTCGTCAGAGGAACACGTTCCCCGGTTTTCTTCGTAGTCAAGCCCCCCACTTCCTGTCTGTCCGACGTGCCGCCGTCGCATTAACCACTCCTCGCCATAAAAAATAGAAACGAAATCGGCCCACGGCCGCAGGATTCTTACCCGGCCGACCGCACGATGCCGCCACGTGGCGGGGACATCGTGACGTATGTGTTTCCCGGCGACGTGCGTTGCACTAACGAGAAATGAATGCTGCTGCGGGGCGTGTTGATGGCGCGCCCGTTGGTGCGGAAAAGACGTCCTTGGCCTTCCCCGGGTCGACCCGTTCAAGCGGTCTCGCTCATTTTTTTTTTCCCCAAACGTTTAATTATGTTGATTTTTCCGGTCAGTCTTTCTCTAATCTCCCAATATTTTCCCTAATTCATTCCTCCCCTAACATAATCTTCGAAGCTCAAACGCACGAGTGCGGTGTTGACGGGCCTTCGTACGGCGCATCGACCCCGTTTAATCGAATCGATCTCTCGTTAATCCGAAGAATGTTGGTGGTACGGCTAAGGACCGGCTTCTTTTCCTCTTTAACTACGGCGATAATCTCCTTTGCCGGGAGGTGTAACACGTTTAGGCATATCTTTAAATTGCAACATCCAAAGTGCCGGATGAGATTTTCTTTTCCCTTTCCTAAAGGAGGAGATCCGCACGGGATATTACGAAAAGACCAAATCTGATTTTTTTTCACGGATGAACAAAGGAACAAAAGAGAAGGTGCCGGGGGGGGGGGTAAAAAACACGAATTCGAAGGACGAAGGGGTCCGGCGGGCGGGAAACCGGCGACGTTCCCGCCAAAACGGGACGGCGGTGGGTCCACGTCATCACGGGTGTGCAGCCCCAGCGCCGGCCCGGCCCCCACCCCCCCTTCCGGATCTGATCTGATAACGTGAGGTTGCTGAAAGGACAGGGAGGGTGGGCCCCGCGCGCGCCTTTGACGTGGCCATTACGTTGGTTGCCGGAATTTATTCGGAGATAACTAAATGCGTTTTTTCGCTTTGAACAGGGGGAAAAGGGGGGAAAAGCGAAAGCTGGATCCGCATTTATGTACCGCGCACATCGCGTGCCGTGCAATTACATAAATTTTCAAAGACACGAACTTTCTTCGAGAGCTGTATGATTATGACATCTCGGAAGTACAAAATAATAATAATAATAATAATAATCGGATCGGGTCGAGCTCGCCGATATTAAAGTTCAAAGTGTTTTGTTTTTTTGGGGGGCTCGAAAAAGTTCGAAGTTAACTTGGGGCAAGATTTGAGCAACTCGATCTTTGATCGAGCCTAAATGGAGCTTGATTTGCCCATTACAAGCAATAAGCATGCGAAATTTTCTGAGTCACCCAAGTACAAATTTTCAATTCAAATTCGATTTGTAAGACAAATTGGGTGGAGTAACTTTGAGTCATAATTTTAGGAAATATTGAAATAAATGGTTTATCAATTTTGAGTCATTGTACAATGTGATTCAAAAAAATTCAATTTATTTAATACTATTCCTGAACTATAATTTAATGTACAATTTGATTCCTAAATTTGTATTTAGTTTAACGTAATTTTTTTAATTTTTGATGCATATTTAACTTAATTCTCAAATTATCCAAAGATAACAGTGAATATTTTTCATATAATTCAAATATTAAGTTGAACATACACCAAAATTTTATATATTGAAACTGCACAATGAGCTAGGATGATATTACACGTTTAATTTAAGTTTATAAATTATTTATATCATTATCTCGTAGTTTTAGTCAGTCTTTTTTTAGTTTTTATTTGACTCGGCTCTGCCTTTTATTTGAGTTGGCCGAAGCTTCTTGCGCCAGTAGGGGCTGACGCGTGGGACGACGGCCAGGACGTCTGTCAGCTGGGGCCCACAGTCCACTCTCAGTCCCAGGTTGCTCTCTTTTGTTTTTCTTTTTCTCCCTTGAAAACAAAAGAAAAGTCGAAAAATCAAAAGAAAAGGCCTTTTGACGTGGGTTTTTTTTCCTTTTTCCCCCTTTTATTTTTTTCCTCCTTTTTTGACCGTATTATTCGCTCGACTTTCCGGATCCCGTTCACACCCGTGCGGGCGGGGCGGGGCGGGCGAGCCCGGATTCGGGTCTTCGGGTCCTCGACAAGGACCATGAATGAACAGTACGGCGCCGCTCCTGCTCCTCGAGACACTCGCGGCATGTTTTCCTCCCGAACGTGACTCCACCCCCCGACACGTCGCAATAAACAAAACATTTATTTTGTTCACGTTAATTTGCCTTGTCATAAAACTTCGAAGATCTCGCTTTTATTTTTCAATTCGGACGTGATTTCCCGACCCGCCTCACGTATTTTCCACACCTGCTCCATCTTTGTTGTGCGTCGGGAAAATTCCACGTCTCGATCGTCGCGTCCCCGCGTGGGCCCCGCCCCTGTCGTGAGATCTTGGCCGTCGAGTTGGGCCGGAGGAAAAAAGGTTGAGAGAGAGAGAGAGATCGATATTTGGTCAAAGCGAACTACACGTGATTGCGACGGTGGGGTATTTGCTTCGTATGTGGTGCATCACTACGTTTCCTCAATCGGCTCTCGTTTAATATTATTAGATTAATTCTCGAGCATCGGGAAACGTTGGAAGAGCTTGGCGCAGATAAAAATCTACGGGCATGTAATGGCACGACGAGGGTTTTAAGTTTACTATTCGATCGTGCGAGAAGGATTCGATCTATTGCCATGATAGAAAATTGTATCAATAAGTGATCTAGAGATGATTCATTTTAGAGTGGTCGATTTCCATTATGAAACCGCCTACTTAGAATCAATTTCGAAAGATTGAAATCACGTATCACTTATTGTTTCATGAACTTATCCAAGAATTTGACTAACGATTAATGGATTTGGCGCCGTCAAGTTTATCATGAACCCATCAGCATTAGATTCAAACACAACTCATAATAAGACGTCAGTGTTCATGCAACCTAAAGAGTTTACACATGTAAACAATACTTTCCCCTTGATACTTCAAACAATGAGTAGATTAAAGAAACTGAAAAGGGCAAATGGCAGTAATCGAGGTTTCCAACTTACAGCAAACGGTAGTAAACAAGAGCAAGAGAGAGAGGTGAGGCTGTGAGCTGTGTCTATGAGGAATGGTTGAAGGCACAACTGTGAGTCGATGGCAGTTGCTAATCGAGAAATGGATAGACTGAGAGAATTCCTTGAGATAGTCGAGACGAGAAACACAGAGACGAAAACGATATGATTGAAAAGTGAGATTACGGATTTAGGATTTCGATTGCACTTAAAAGTTTGGGGAGTTCCACATATGAAATAAGGAATTAGACAGGATAAATTAGAATAGAGAATCACCGATTCTGAGCCAGTCTAGTCAAATTCCAGGCGGCTCCCATTCCTCTGCACACCCATAATGATCTTTAGCCTGTGCTTTTTTATGGAAGCTACAAGGTGAAAACAAGATTATAAGCCTGCCCAAGTACGCAATCTCAAATGCCGTTAGTTAGTTATCAAGTGATCATGGGGAGCGACTTTCCCATTAGCGAAGATGCAACACGTGCTCAACCACCGGCCGCAATCATCGTTCCCATCGAGCGAGAAAAGAAGCGATCGCGTTCGTGTGACGTGGGTCGGCGGTTGAGAGGCCACGTTCGGGGACGAGAAGCGATGCACCGCGGCGGCGGCGGCGGTGGTGGTGGTGGTGGGGATCGAGAGGATCGGGAGATTCGAGATTCGAGATGCGGGCGATCGAGCGCGAGGTGGGTGAAGCAGATCATCACTTCGGACGTGAAGTGAGCACGAAGTAAAGGCGATGGTTGGCTTGCCATTCACGGCTCCGCTTCTCATTAGCCCACCCATGACTTACTCATTCCATAAGCGTTCCAATAATGGATGTTTGCCTCGCATTACCGACTAATCGACCCACCATTTTCCCATTCTAAAGTTAGCCAATTTTTTGTATAGTGAATTCCATTGGAAAGCATCTCCGAGCGAAGGAAGCATTTCGCAGATTGACTAGGTATGTTAACGCGCATATGGAATGAGTAATCGATGACTTACCTCTAGGCATTGTTTATTTTCATATTTCAAGTTTCGGGTCAGCTCACGGTTCAAATTTTATTCAAGTTTCGAGTATAATTTATTGACCAATGAATTCGAGTTCAGGCATATTGAAAACTTGTTTAATAGAGCTCGAGCTTGATTGATGACGGAGTCTTCATTGATTAGGTCAATCGAATTTGAGCATTGAATTACATGTTTCTTTGGACTGAACTAAACTGGGACAAGATTAGGGGATTAATCCAATATGATTTGACTACCAATATCATAGGGGTTTGCTCATGTGAATAGGTCGGTAGTCGTCGCTAGTAAATTGCTAGAGTTTAATAAGATTCTTTTCGACTTGAGTAATTAATAGAATTGAGCTCAAGGTTAAAAATAATTTGACTCCAATGTCTTGTGTACATTATTAGGCAGTCATATTTTATGTAGTTAATCATACGCACACGTAAGATGAAAAACTTTAAAAATATATATTTTGACTATATTTAATTTTCATAATTCAAGTTTCGGGCCAGTTCACGGTTCAAATTTTATTCAAGTTTCGAGTATAATTTATTGACCAATGAAATCGAGTTCGGGCATATTGAAAACTTGTTTAATAGAGCTCGAGCTCGATTGATGACAAAGAGTCTCCATTGATTAGGTCAATCGAATTTGAGCATTGAATTACATGGACTCAACTTGACTCGGCTCGACTTAACTCCTGAATTCAATCCACGCACGTGTTTCTCTCCCCTATAAAACTTGTGCCGACTCTCTGTTTTTTTTCTCGTGCGCTTCTTTATGATGCTTATGCTTTACGTTCACGTTGCCTTCATTGCGGAAGGTGAGGAGGGTTCGATGAGGTGGACCATTCGCCGCGCAGCATTTTTCTTAGTAGACCTACACAGCAGGATATCTTTTTTAATTTCGCAATTATGCCAGTCATCAAATTTTCGTACGTGCTACTTAATATATAGAGGTGGGGGGGAAAATGACGTCGGAATAGAACAAAAATGACGTCTGCATGCACTGAGATTCCACAGGTTTCCTTTGGCATCGATGTGTCCAAGTTCTTGCATGATCATCATGATTTGGTAAACCCTTTTTATTGCTTCTAACAAGGTCAATTTTCTGCCATAATTATACTTATTTCCAACGTCAAATACCAAGTGTATTTGATCACTCTTCTCCTTTTTTTTTGGTGAACCGCATCATATATTTCATCATAATATAATTTGTCAATGTGTTGTTGTACAGAGTTATATACTCGATAACAAATCAACATCTCCCTAATATGTAGATGGGAATAAATGTATAGCGGCCTAAAGTGAAATATTGCTCCATAAGATACGAGGAACTCATTATCTAGAGGGAAAACGACATCGATAACTTCTAAACTTTCGCCCAATGTACGAAATAATTTGTTCGATACGGCCCTCAAATTATTTCTAAATGTTCAATGCGGTCCTTCTGTTCAATCAAATAGGGGATGGTCATCATTTTCAGTGCATACACAAGCAATTTAAACGACACGAATTAAGGCCCTATTCTTGAAAAACAAGCATGAAATTCCAAAAAATAATAAATAAATTAATATTAAAAAAATCAGCGACTCCTTTTCCTTGGTCACTTTCACTCCACTCTCATGATAGCCAATCATGCCACCGCCCCCAACGAACGAACTCACCAAAGAAAACTACAGATGGCGAGAGAATTACATGTCGAAAGGGGTTTTGCCGCCACAAATGTCAATTTTTTCGATCAATCACCATCCTATTTTATCCTTCTTACGTGTTCAATTCTCACTCATTAAATATGTCTCGGCTGGCGGTTGGTCCATCAAGTCCCCGCCAGCTACATGACGATAGAAGCAAGAAAAAGGGCACTGGCCGAAGCAAGAGCAGAACAGCAATCGAACACCAACAACAAATACTGACCCCCCCTCCAATCCGAACCCACCAAATTCTTACAGCGGAATCGAATTTTCGACAACGACATTCCCAGGATTTCGTATTAAACTTTCGAGAGTTTTCAGAAAAGAAAAAAAGAAAAAAAAGAAAAAAAGGTGCGAGAGATCCTCGGTGGGGGCCTCTCCGGTTCCCACTAAGAAAGACAACGTTTGGTGTCGATCGGACCACGTCCCCCGCGCACAGACAATCCCTTTCGCTTCTGAATCATTAGGCATGAAGCTTTCGAAGATTACCCTGCTTTTCCTTCGCCTGTCTAGAACGAAAAAGATGAAGTTTTCACCGTTCTCCGTAGATAAATCGAAGCTCGATGCGGCCTGCTGCTGCTGGCCGAGCTAGGGTTTCGAGCTTGGCCATGCTTGTGGGACATGCGCGACTGTTTGGCTTTGATTAGAGCCGCTCTTTGGCGAGCAATGCGATCGAGGCAGATGATTCTTCTTGATTCATGTCGTATGAGGGAGACGTGCTTAAGGAAACATTGTTATCATGAGTTGGTTTTTTTTCTTTTTCATTTGCGAGAGGTCAATGGGACGCGATGATTTTTTCGTGCCCCCGCTGGAGCTTTTTGATTTAGCAGTTTAACGATCACTTCGGGCGCATGATTAAACCCGACCGTGTACGGAGAATATTTTCATCATCGGGGAATTTGAAAACAAGTAAAGTTCAAACCCCATTATTCCCGCTAGACGGAGACTTAATACATAGTGATGCGAATGTATGTGAAAAAGGGTTTCGACGACGGTAATCTGTTCTCCACATGGATTATTTAATCGAAGGGTGCTTAATTTAGGCTTTCGATTTCCAGATTGTCATTTTTCAGGAAAATGGCAATATTTTTATGTACTTGACTGAAACTTGAAAATGAACTAAAAAAATATTTGATGTTGTTTGGCATGGAAAATCTAATCAAGGATAAAATTATCAAAAAAATCGATTTTTTTACTTATTTTTTGTTTTCTTTCATTTTCTCTTATGCTTCTTCCTTGGCCAATTATTGACGAAGGCAACGATCACTCCACAGGCTTGCTTGAACTTGCCTAAGGCCGGCAAGGTTGAGGCTTACTAGATCAATGAGTTTTGGGCTTGCCATAAGCCAACGAGGCTCGAGCTCGCTTGCGGCCTATCGTTGGCAATTGGCCAAGAAAAAAACAAAAAAATCATATTTAAAAAAAGAAAAAGAAAAAGTAAAATAATTAAAACGAGTGCACGGGAGGAGAACATGCTTAGTTTGGGCACATTTATCTACTTTTGAAGTTGTTTTTTTCTATTGTCTGAAAATATTTTCCTTCATTAGTTTATTTTTTTTGTGAACTAATACCTGAAAATTCAGAAAAAAATTTCTCGAAAGTTGTTTACTATAAAGGCTCCCTTTATTTTGAGGAAAATATGGTGTTTCTAAAAAAAAGTTTTTCAAGAAGTCATTTTCCAGTGAAATGATAATATTTTCTAGTGTTTCGCTGAACTTTGAAAATAAATTAGAAAATACTTTCTTTCATTTTTTTTCAAGGAAAATTTATCAAAAATTTTGAATTTTGATCTCAAAAAATATTTTCCGTAAAATAAATTGAGTTAAGTCAGTGTAGAAATCCAAGACATGTAAGCTCCAAGACTTGCTGTTTCTGTCAAGAAACAGGAACACCGAAGTGAACCCACGATGTTCGGCGAGAACAGCTGCTCCAGCACATGGGAGCGACCGAAATGCTCAAATCTAAAGGGGCCCTCACCGGAGGCGGAGCGGAGACCTTCCCACATGCCAAGATCACGTACCCCGTTTCACATTTGAGTTTGACCGCTCAGGCTTCCCGATCGTCACGGTCCACCTTCCCGAAATTCCCTATTTCAATCATTGCAATCAAATCCGACCCACCAACTCGGTCGCCCGAGTGGGATATTTTTTAGGTACTCTCGAATCACAAGACCCGTTCTTACGTTCGACCGCCGTCTGATTAGATATCATAATGAGTTGTCTTCCAAGCCGGTAGCATTTTCTCCAACGTAATTATTCTGATCAGGTCGTAAAAGAGTCGGGTTTCACCGAAGATCGCCTAATTGGGTGCGTTACAGGGGAATCGCTGATCACCTAATTTGGCTTCGAGGGGTGCCCACTGATGCCGCTTGTGTTGACTTTTGTTCATTCGATTTGTGCACGACAACTAAGGAGGTAAAAGATTCCGTCCCTATCAGGGGGAAAATCTCGTGCAAAGATTGACACCATCATGGCATGTGGAAATGATATTTCCTTGGAGAAGAGGGACAATCTTTTCGAGTCTGCCTCACCTTTTTCTTGTGGTTCTTTTACCTTCCCATTGGTTGAGCTTCCTTCATATGCAGCCCCGCCCAATCACACGGCGGCAGCTCCTCACATGATCCGGAAGTTAGAATCGCGAGATTCCCCGTCTCTCGTTAGCTCATCATGTTCGTCGTAACTACACATGTCTTAGCTTAGAAACACGTCGTCTCGTCTCGTCCCGTGCCTAGATCTTTCGAGAGGCAGCAGAGACACCCTCTTGAAAAACACAGTGGATTTTACCCGATGAGTTCATCCATTGCTCAGTGTGCGCCAGCGCGAAATGCGCGGTACCGAAAAGAGGGTGTACGTGGAAACATTAAAAGATTACATGAGAAATTCCTATGCGCCATCTAAGATCCGCGTAGGGGTATAGATTAGTCAACAGAGAGTCGGGGCCTGGGAGCGACGGACAGCTTTGCGCAAATCCGGGATTTCAGACAGTAATCGTGGGGGGAGTGGGAAGCGAGTGGGAAGCGACAAGCGCACACGTTTTTAGGTGCCGAGGAGGGGAGGAAGTTAATGCAGGAGGACCGGAATCGGTTGCGGTAGTTCGCCTCCCCCCCGCGCACCGCATTTTCCCAAGCTGTCTCCAGTAACTCGTCGCGACGTGCGGTCTCTGATTTCTGGCATCGGGACGCGAACGCAGACGGCGAAGGTCAACGAAACGCGCACACCGTCCACACTACTGCGCTTCGTTTGAAACACAGCACGGTCGATGTCGCCTGACCGAGTAGGTGCGGTGGTATTCATCGAGAGATTTGTTTGATGTCGTGTGGTCCTTCGTACTTCGTGAGATCCGCAGGAGATCGGCTCGGTGACTTTGTTGCATCCTTTGAGGCTGTTCTTGATCTGCTCTGTGCAGTGATTGTAATTAATCCGGAATTATCATCTTCTAGGGTAAGATGAGGAAAATAAATAAATAAAAGAAGACAAAACTTGTGTCCTGGAAAAAACATGCGGTGGCATATTATTTGTGAGAATGAATGTGTGAATTGTGTTGGAAAATTCTACATTGGATAAGTAACGTCAAATAGAGCAATTAATATACATTAATTGGCCAACTTGACTTAAGTTTTTGAATGAAAATAGCTCCAACTAGATACATTGGCACATTTGGATTAGAGTTCTCTTTCGGCGATCTTCCTAGGTGAAGGTGAGAATGTCGAGCTATTATTGCGAGCTCTCAACAAATAGCATCGGAAACAATGATTTGTGTTTTCGGGCAAGTGGACGTTGTGGTGTAGCGACGTGGGTCAATAGGAATGAAGTTGGTGTTTGAGATGAATTGATGCGGAGCAGAAGGATACGTAGAGCAAAGGGTAGCGGACCGAATGATTTCCCTAGGTGAAA
Source organism: Eucalyptus pauciflora (assembly GCA_007663325.1). Lineage (NCBI taxonomy): Eukaryota > Viridiplantae > Streptophyta > Magnoliopsida > Myrtales > Myrtaceae > Eucalyptus > Eucalyptus pauciflora. The sequence goes on along the minus strand of VMYD01000006.1, from coordinate 3,003,223 downwards.
ATGTTAACGATCCTGTGATTCATGCAAGAATTTCCCAATTGGAATAATGGTCGTCTCCGAGCTTCTCCAGAGAGATGCTGAAGTAAGAATAAGACCGTTCAAGCGGCTCGACATTGCGGCCGGACAAAACTTGTGGATATAAGGCAAGTGGTTGCTTGACTTCATAATATAAGGCAACGAAATTGCTTCTCTCAATTTCAAGTTCAATTCTTGAAGGTGCTCAGACTCAAATTTAATCTCGATCAGCAAGGGCGAGTCTAGACGGGGTTTCGATACAGGCTGGCGACTTCGAACCCTAAAGAGCATTACCCTAACTCACCACGTCTCGAAGAACAAATCGGAAACTACGCCGGCACCACCGCGACCACGGGCCCCGCCTCCGCCGGCTCGTATTTTCTCAAATTCGGTCCAACATAGATTCGGGCCCGACATGTAGAAAAGCTCCATCGAAGCCTGTCCGAACGATGAAGGCCTTGACATGGATAGACGTCAAAAGGAGATGTCGCTCCTCCACCGAACACAAACACAGAATGAAATAGGAAAAGAAAAATGGGCCCAAGGCCCAATATGTCAAATGGCCCAAAGAACCGAACCATTTGGGCCGGCCACAGTCAAGTGAACCGAGCCCACGTAACCGCCACGACGTCGTCCCGTCTCTTCCTTCTCCATCTGCGTTTCCTCTTCTCTCTCGCTCTATCCACGGCGCTGCACCGAACTTCACCAGCAAGCTCTCGAGCTTTTCCCTTTGACCTGCGCGCGGAAATGGCGTCTCACGCTCTCTCGAAGCTCCCGCCGCCGACGCCCTTCTCGCCGTCGACCACCCGCGCTCGATCCGCTCGCCGGCCGGGGCTGGCGAGCTCGTTCGGATTGCCGAACGCGTGGCTCGGCGCGCGCGACTTCTCGCTCCGTTCGACGGGTCTCGCCTGTCGACCGCCGAGGCCGCGCCCGATCATCGCCACCGTCGCCTTCAGCCTCCCGACCGCGTGAGTTGTAATCCCCCCCAATCGCCTCAAAAGCATTGCTTTACTCGCTCCCTTTTAGGATTTCTGGTTCAAAGTTTCGTATTTTTGCTGTTGTTGTTGTTGTTGTTGTTATGTTTAATTTTGGTTTCTGGTTTACAAATTGCATTTTTAGGTGACTGAGTTGTTGTTTCAGGACTGTTGTGCTTGATTTTGCAGAAAGCCGGAGAGGGTCTCTTCCGGTGAGAATGTTCCCGGGTGAGTTCAGCTGAAACGTTAGATGAAGTCATGTATTTTTTTGTTGTTTCTTGGTCAGTGTTACCGAAAATTGTTCTCTGAATGAGCTGCATTGATTGAATGACAACTGGGAATGGAAAAATTATTTCGATTGAGCCTTGGAACATGCCATTTGCGTGTATGGTCCATTCCATCAATGATAAGTGAAGATGAATCTGTAGTGTTCATTGGGTTGTTGCTTGTATTAGATGGTCAAGGAGGGCAATAAAGTCGTTCGCTATGGGTGAACTCGAGGCAAGGAAGCTCAAGTATCCGACTACTGGAACTGAGGCACTTCTTATGGGATTGCTTATTGAGGGTAATTCACTTTGAGCATTTCGGGATATCTTTCATATTGCTTCCGGTTGTTGCTTCATTATTCATTGAAGTAGTCTGTTGGCCTATCTGCTTAGAGATATTTATAGCCATGTTGGATCACTACCGTATATGTAATGATTTCAACTGGTTGTTGAAGTGATATTTCAGGAAAAGTTTTCCAGTTAACTTGAACTGTGGAGTTTCAACTTCACCAGTGACGTTTATTCCGCAAATCATTGGGGGCATCGTATGCCTATCTTATACCATGCAAGCTCCCTTGATAGGACCCTCATTTTGTTTCTGCGAAGACCATGTGTTTTCACATGCTTAGCATATAGTCTTGATGAGATTCGAGGAATATCATTAGACTGATATGGATTGTGCTAACTATAATTTCTTGGTTGTGATGTGCAGGGACTAACTCTGCTGCTAAGCTTTTGCGGGCAAATGGAATTACACTTTTCAAGGTGCGGGAAGAGTCCATGAAGTTGATTCCGAAGGGCGACATGTATTTTTTCAGCCCCGAGCATCCACCACTGACGGAAGATTGCCAAAGGGTACTTGATTGGGCTGTCGATCAAAAATTGAAGTCTGGTATGCTTTCCGTCAATTTGCTCGTATTCACTTTTCGAGGACTTGCTGTGTGATAGTGTTCTGCTGTAGTTGGAGGTCCATGCATTCTTGTGGATTATCGGAGGAATATGACAATCGGTTGCATTGGTTTGAGATGGATTACATTTTCTGATTCTTACGAGTTTATTTTTAAATTAGTGAAACAACTCTCTTAAATTAAATATCTCAGATAGAGAGAATCACTAATGCGAAAGGGTTGAATGTTAGCTTCTACAATGTCTGAAATGCAAAGTGCCTGTACTTCATTGTGTAAGGGCTTTAAGATGGCATAGATTTTTGCACTTGTAACTAGTACTGGCACAGTGAGCGAGTCATAATTCTATTATGTGATAATCTAAACGTATATTATTTGTTTCAAACACCCAGAGAAGTCAAATTCTGGTTTTCATGTGGTTCTTGGTTGGAAAGTTGGGAAAGTGCTTTCATTGCTTTACATATAGTTGGAGGTCCACACATTCACCTATATTGTTTGTTCATCTGGCCCGTCCAAATATAGGCCTAGAACTAATCAATCTTTCTTGTATTCCTTTCTTGATGCAGCTGATGGCGGAGAGATCACGACGAGCCATTTGCTTCTCGGTATCTGGTATGAAGTGGATTCACCGGGCCACAAGATACTAGCTGCCTTTGGTTTCGATGACAGCAAAGCCAAAGAGCTGGAGTCTCAAATTAGCAAACCAGAATACGAGGGCTGATGGGTTTTCCTCCCCCTCGATTCTCTTTTTAATTCTTCTGCAGGTATCCGGGTTTTCTTGGTAGGCCGGGACGCTCAAACTTGTCTCCCCAATATGTTCAGTCCCTAATCCCTCGCACAGGCTGGCACGACCGGATGATGTCTTGACCATTTTTGTTTCTTGATTGTTGTGGCGTTGAGATTCTTTGAAAAATTAGATGGATCCATCATGTCTGTACCAAGGTCTTGCATTCTGAACAACTCTCATTTTGGGACTTGAGTTTCTGCTCTTTATGGAGAAAAAATTGAGTGGTTTGCGAGTGACATATTAATAGCTGGCGTGGCTTACATCTTTTCACTCTGAAGCAATTACAGATCAACGCATATGTAGTGATGTGAATTTAGATGAACAAAACAAAGAATATCCACCCACCTCATTTTTCCTCCTCCATCTGGTTCAAGTCAATCGCGTCCTCCACTGTCGCCACCAGCAGTGTTGCCGGCATTGCATGGTCAAATCTGAAGGGAAGTTCACCGTGCTCGGAGAAAATGAAAACAAAGAAGAACTTCATTATTGGAACTCGTGGCTGCACCTTTTCCGTGCCCATCGCCGTCATGGACAGACGTTTTCCTTTTCTCTGTTTTTGGCTCGACCGAACTTTTACATCTAGAGCCGTCATGCTAGTGGCCATGGCTCTAGATCTAGTAGTACTCATGGCCGCAAGCTCTTAATTTGGAGCCATGGCCGCAGGCAATGACGGCTTGTTCGGCACTGATGGCCATGGACAGCTGAAATGCGGCGCTGTGGACAACGGGTTTGGATAAAAAAACGTGGAGGAGGAAGAAGATAAATTATATTTTTATATTTTTAGTCCAACACAGCAAACGCATGTCAATAAATTATTGGATATGAATAAAAATCATGTGCCACGTTAGCATTTGACATGTATTTTGTCCTCGAGTTTCAGATGTGTATGGTAACATTTATATTCTTAGGAATAATTTTTATTTAAAAATAGTTTATTTTATTTCTATTTCCTGAATCAATTTCTGAACAAAAGAACACATTTAGTAATTGCACAAAATTACTACTCCTAGAATTAAAAAAAATATGACAGAATTGCATCTGGTACAATTTCAAAATTTCTATTCAGTTTTTTTCATTTAATTATAAATATTTGTAAAGACTTAACATAAAACTAGACTTTTATAAGAATTTAATTGATCAATATATTCTAAAATGTCTTCAGAAAATTCAATGTAATAGTTATTCAAATATGGATGGCTGGAAATGGTAGTAGAGAGTTCTACTAATTTATAACTCACGGTATAATGAGGTTAACAGTAATTCTTTGGGCATTTCAATAAATAGATGCATTAAACAGGTGCATAGACCTTTTCAGTTTTTTTAGCTTTAAGAAAGAGAGCAAACATTGTCGTGGAATGGGTTGTGATGGTACAGAGAGGTGATCCTAAAGTTAGTTCATTTATTTACATGAACTCATCAAACCTTCAAGCAAATGACATTGGAAATCCGTGGAGCAAAGGCTTATTTGATTGCCATGAATACAAGACAAATGGTAATGTTAGAATTTTGTTTAGAGCCAACTAATTTTCTATTAAAATAGGATTGGGAATGATCTTACAACATGTCTCCAATAATATCCTAAGGGAAGAAAACGTCTTCTCTTAGTGAAGTCCCAAGCTTTCATGCTCTAGTATTGTCTTAAAAAGAAAATAACATTAAAAAATCCATATAGAATAGCCCCAGGAATTTATTCAATTTTGAATCTAATTTTCATTAAAAAATTCCCATTTTTTTTTACAGTGAACTAATTCTAAACTTGAATTAACACTAAATCTAGTCTATATTTTTCTTAAATTTCTTAAATTTTTTATTTCGAAAAATGGAGACTTAGATCGGATTAGGAGACTGTACTTGTGTTGATTGGGTAAAGACGAATAGTAGGTCACTTCAAGCTTGTTTCTCTAAAATGATTTGTTTCTCCTTTTGTTATTGGATATAAGAAAGTAGATTTTTTTTTTACGACATCATTGAATTAATTCACTTGAGATATTATTTGTTTTGATCCGTTCCAAAATCGGGCCAAAAACCAATGAAATTCGATCTGAAAGCTGCTGGTCGCGTATGGTTCATCATGCACACCAACTTTGAAAATTCATTTAAGACAAACCATAAGTCCAAATCAAGCTCTATAAAGTCCTATAACTTCACGCACCATAAATTATCAATTTCCCATGATTTCTCAACTTACAACTCTAAAAGCCCTAATTCTAAAAATTACTTTTTTTTTTGTCGGTCTTACTCTACTCCTATTCTAACTCTCACTCTCAAACTTTTGTCCTGCCTCCTTATAAGGTGTGGGAGTCAAAACCCACACTTGAAATTTAATTCGTCCTCACACCAACCCCTGAGAATGTGGTAATTCGAACCCCCACCTCCTCCTTCTATATTGGAAGAGTGGCTACTGGGGCAGACTCCTCATTCCATCTTTCCTTCTCCTTTTTCTTTTTTCTTTCTTTTCCCCCTCCTTCCCTAACATGTTCATGAGTGTGTTTCCCCACTTAAGGGCTGAAGTCCGCTTTCTTTTGTTTTCCATTTTTCCAATTCGACGTTGGCTAAAGAATGTCCCACCAGAATCGAGACATCTCGCCGGGGACAGTATCAAAGCGAAAGTTGGCATACCCCTCATTTGTGCTTTGGATGGTGTTCACATCCATCCTTAAGCGGACGAGCATTGCAGGTCTGTTTGGTTTTCAAGGGCAGAAAAACTCGTGTGCATCGTGCTGATACATGATCTGAAAGTCCTCGTTCTCCATGACGACATGACCAATCAATCACCTTTCCCAAGGCGATCACCTGATAATGCAGCGCGGATCTGCACGGTAGATTCGCCACTTGTCTCAGGCTCATCGTTTTCATTTTCCCCTTTCCCCGTGCTCGGAGAAAATGTAAACATGAAAAACTTCACGACTTGAACTCAGGGCAGAACCTTTTCCCTCCATGCCCATTGCCGTCGAGGACAAACCTTTACCTTTTCTCTGTTTTTTGCCCGGTCGAACTTTCCCATAAGGAGCCGTCATGCTCGTTTCCATGGCTCCAGATCTGGACCATTTATGATGTGATCCAAGTTCGATCCGATTCACCCGTTTCATGGGTCTAGTTTGGGGCCAAAAAAGTGAGTGGAGCAAGAAGAAGAGAAAAAACTAGACTTCTATTTTTACAGTCTAATGCAGCAAACACATATCAATCAATTATTGGACATGAATAAAAATCATGTACCACATCAGCAATTGATGTGGCACTTACGAACAACTGAATATTTTGTCCCCCTCATAAGTGTAGTTCTTGGCTTGAGGTGAAAATAACCACGAGGGGTTTCTCATTCAGCCAAATGATAAGCCATTTGGTTAGTTTTTTCTTTTTTTGTCGGTCATTTGGTTAGTTTCATTCCGGCGCACGGCATGTTTTTGATGGCTTGAATTATTTCTAGTGTTTTCCGAAGCGTTAAGGACAAACTTGACAGATAATTTACACTTTTTGCTGTTAATTTCATATATATATATATATTTTCGGTCGAAATACATATATATATATATATATATATATATATATATTTTAATCTAGTAGAGACCAGCATTATTTCAGGGTAAAACCTAAATTAGAAGAACTAAACCGATGAAATTTTTTTCCGATTTCAGGTTTGAAAGTATATAGAGCAGGTTCCAAGTTTTAAAATTTGAGAAACTTATTTTGATAGATAGGTTCTAATAAGTGGAACCTAAAACAATTTTTTTTTTTGATTTATGTCTTCGTGTGATCTTGTGGTATTCTATAACGTTCCATGATGAGTCAATTTATGACAATAACTTTTACTTTGTTAATATTTTATATTATTCGTGTGTCTAAATATAAGTTGTGATAGTAAATTGTAATAATAGGTGGTGGTTATTAAAAGTCACTGCAATCGTTCAATTAATAATATAAATAAAATGAGGAATCTATTCTAATAAATAAGTTGTAGGATTTTGATGAAACTTATGGAGTACTGAAATCACTCCCCCGGATGATTTAGTAATGTTTTTTCATAGGGAGGAAATTCATGACATTTTTAAATTAACTTATTTGAGATATTGTCTACTTTAATTTGTTCTAAAATCAAGCCAACAACGAAATTCGGTTCAAAAGTTGCTGGTCACTTATGGTTCATAACGGGCACCAACACAGAAAATTCATTTTGGATAAATCGTAAAAGTCAAATTAAGTTTTGTAAAATTCTATAGCTTCACACATCATAAAATTTCTCATAATTTCTCAGCTTAATGACTCAAAAATGAACTTTATAATTCAAATTTCACTTAATTTTGAATTTGAGAAAAGTGACTTTGATTAAACGAAAAAAAGGCTTAAGTCCTTACCAATCATTACGAATCGAAGCTAAATTCAAATGGTGAGGTCGCCATTGCAAAGCCCTCTTTCCCTTTTCCCCCTCTCTTCTTTTTTTCTATCTTTCTTCCCCCTCTCCCTTTCCTGTTCATGGGTGTGTTTCCCTTTTTTAAGCTGCAGTCCTCTTTCTTTTATTTTCCTTTTTACCAGAATCGAGACATCTCGCCGTGGAGAGCATCAAAGCAAAAGTCAGCATTACCCCTCATTTGTACTTGTATAGTGTTTACATCCATCTTCAAGTGGACAAGCATTGCAGCTCGACTTTGTAAAAAAATTTCAACATCAGTGTCCATCGTGCTGATACATGAGACAAAAATCTGAATGTCCCCGTTCTCCATGACATGACTGATCACTCACCTTTCCTAAAGTAATAATCTGATAATACAGAGCGAATCTGTAAGGTATGTCCAAACCCCATGTCACTGCCGAATGTGTCCAAAAAAGGCAGCACATCATTATGTACTTGCAATGTCGGATAGTCCAAGATGGCAGAGTCGTGGCCAGAGATTCTTCTGTATGTCGTTCGTTTACTGCAGGGTACCCGATGGGGAAAGAGATCAGAAACTCAATAAAAGGAAAGCGCTGGGCAAATGTTTGGGCACCGTCGTCATGGTTTAGCAAGAGATGTATTCGGCATCTCTCCAGTTTTGATGGAAGGGGGACTCATGCAAGGCTCGTCACTACCCTGGCGACATTTGTGTCAACCATTTTAAGGTTAAGAGGTAGAAAATTCTTGAAAAATGACTAGGTGATGAGTTTTGAGATAGGCTGGTTTCAATCCAAGAGCCGGTTCCATGAACTGGAAATCTGAATAGCGTACTAGCTCCCGGACCAACTTGGGAACCAAATCCGGAAGGGTTCATGGAACCGGCCATTGCACAGCCTCTGCTAATCTTCACCATGTGTGCATTACACCCTCTCGTCGCCTTCATTCTCCTCCTGTGCTCCACCGCTGTCTCCGCACACAACATCACCGAAATCCTCGAGGGCTTCCCTGAGTACTTATTTCTTCAACTCCTACCTCATCCAGAACAACGAACGTGTAGAAAAAGAAATTTAAAGAGATACAGACAATATGTGGGATGAAGCAAGGAAGCTTTTCCATGAACAGACACTTGCGTTTGTCACAAAAATGCGTCTCATCCGAGGTGAGTGTATCCCAGTATTAAACGTCTCGTGGAAAAAATTTAGAGGGCTAAATATCTTGCTTCATTTTTCCTACTTCCGAGCGCAAGTTCAACAAAGTATTGTCATGCAATGTGCAGGGGATTGATGTTTTGCGAAGCGGAAAGGTTCTGTTGCGGACTAAGTTGTTGTAGCATTCCTAGCACAAAACGTGTCAGACAAGAATTCCAGGTATGGCTTCCTTAAGATTTCTTTGTGTCGCAAACAGTGTGATAAAGAATGGTTCTTTTAGCAAATTTATAAAGTAAAGCTCGAAAGAACTATTATTTTGCAACTCATCTTTCATGGCATATGCTGTAAAATTTATGTGCAGAAAGATGCAATAAGGTTATCGCATTTGCCTAGAGAGCAGGATGAAAAAAGCGTATACACGCGCAAATTCGAGAGTAATGAAGATATTTGAAGATATTGACAAGAAAATGTACGGGGAAAGTGTAAGAATCTTATACTGTGGAGGGATACACAGAAGAAAATCCTAGGCCTTTGGAATCGTTGGATTGGGAGGCGGTGAGGCAAGCCGATACCGCATTTTTAGTTAAACTTGCAGAAAGAATACGGGTATAGAATCTTCAAGGAGAAAGAAACTTTAGCCAAAAGATCATAAAGTGCAAACTTACATGATGTTTAAGATAGCTGATGACGATTCCTTAATGTTGGTGGGGGTTTCTCGATACACTCTGTAGAGATCATGGGAGTGTCGACCTGAAATGGCTGAAGAAGGTCGCTCCAAATCTAGTAAAGTACGATTGAGTGGAATTTATTTTCCAATTTTATGCATGTTGGCATCAAGGAGCAAGAGGTTGTGAACTTCGATATGAACTCTTCAATGAATTTATAAGTCACTGATTCTGAAATTGGTTATTAGGCAATTTCTGCTGGCAATAGAAGGGCTGGGATTTAAAAGCGTGGAATGCATACGTCTTTTGAGCCTCAAGCAACCTGCCTTACCAGTAGGAATTTGGTGGGTTATTTCTGTGTCGATGCATCCAATCCTTCTCTATTTTATCACCTTAAAAAGGTTGACACAAATGTGCGAGGGTAGTGGTGCGCCTCTGATGAGTCCCCCTTCTACCAATGCCGGAGATGTTCCAACCGCATCTCTTGCAAAACTATAACAACGGTACTTAGACGTTTCTCTAATGCTATTCTTTCATTGAGTTTCTGATATTTTTCCTCTATAAGTTACCCTGCAGTAAACAACATAAAAGGTTTACCTCTGCCACGGCTCCGCCATCGGACATTGTAAGTGCCTAACGATGCTTTATAATTTGGACAGATTAGGCAATGCTCTACAGTTTAAACAAACCTTCAAGAACAACGAGCCTAAAACAAGTAGATATATTGCTAACCGCTTTGATTCTGCCTTGCAGATTTGAGCTGCATTATTAGATGATCACCTTGGGAAAGGTGAGTGGTTACTCATGTTATGGAGAATGAGGACGTTAAGATTTCTGTCTCATTCCCCGTCATATATATGAGCACCTGTTAAGTGAACACTCATGCTGAAATTTTTTTTGCAGGTTTTCTGCGCTAAAAAACAACCGAACTGCAATGCTTGTCTACGCGGATGAATTTAAACACTATACAAGCACAGATGAAGGGCTATGCTAACTTTTGCTTTGACACTTTCCACGGCGAGAAGACTCAAGTTTTGGTGGAATGTTCTTTAGCCAACGTCCTTGTGACTAGTACCTTAAAGGATTCTGTATGATCTAAAGATGTGCAATCTAATCATATAATCTCACTTTGCTTGCTTTTGCAGAAAATGTCACTTAGCTTTTGAACTTAAAAGTTAAACGGGAAAAAGTGCCAAAAAAAATCCTAAACTTTTTGTCTTTATGTAGATTTAGTCCTAAATCTTTTTTGGTGTCGATTTAGTCTTTAAATATTTTTATGTTGTGTCAATTCAATCATTTTCGGTCAATTTTGGTTGGATTGGTTGGATTTTGTTGATTGGAAGTTGGTCGGATGACGTGACCTGATCAGCGCTGATGTGGATAATTTTTAATAATATTTTGAAATTTTTGAAATTTTTTTTCTCAGTCGTCGGACCTCGGCAACTAACCAGAGGGCGATGGTCGGCAAGGTCATTGAGGTCGACCTCGGGGGCAACGAGTCTCGCCCTCGTTGGATTTGGCGAGAGTCGAGTCTCGCCCATGGCTGGTGAGGGTGAGCCTCGTGAGCGAGGCTAGGAGGCGGCCGGATTCGATCCTCGAGGTCTTACGGAACTGAGGCCTGTTGTCGACCCAAGTCTCGTCCGTCATCGGGAGGTACCCCAAGATGCTCATCTCAGGGCCTGGCCTTGCGTCGAGTTGGTGGGTCTCGCCCTCGCTAAATTTGGCGAGGTGGCCAATCGACCTCAACCTCATTGGCCATTGCCTTTGGCTGGTCGTTGAGGTTCGGCAACCGGTTGGAGGAAGAAGAGAAGAAAAAAAAAAAATTTAAAAAATTGAAATGTTATTAAAAGTTGTTAACGTTAGCACGTTCAGTCAGCAAACTCCGGCCAAAATTAGCCGGAAAAGACTGAATTGACACAATGTAAAAATGTTTAGGACTATATCGGTACAAAGACAAAATGTTCATGACTTTTTTGGCACTTTTCCCAAAGTTAAATGTGCTCAAGCTAGAGTAGTGTCAGAATAGATAACAATCTAGGAAAGTGCCTGTTTGTACATCACTAAACCACCTCATCCATAACCAAAGAAATGATCAAGGGAAAGCCAATCTGTGTTGAAAATGCAAGATACCTCCGTGAGTATGATTCCCGTAACCAGAGTTGACATGTTTGCAATTGCCAACTGTTAAGCAAGTAAACTCTGATAATAAACTCAATACTTACATTGTCTGGAACGCTAGGCTCAAGCATTTTCCTATGCAATACAAGATGTACACATCTAATTTATACACATTCTTTTACGTGGACTAATTGTTATCAAGGTATGGAAAATAACTAAATTTACACTGCTACAAAGCGCATGCCAGATTCAGAAAGACATCAAATATGAATGGATAATGACCAGAGGGCACAAACCCTAAACGATGGCCCACTCCAACGGAAATCTTCTATAAGAGCAGAGCTGAAAGTAGCCCCTATCACGTGGAATCTCAATCCTTCCACTTGGATTAAGCTAAAGCTGACAATCATCTCCCTCTCTCTACTTCAACAAATCAGTCCGCCAGCTATGTTAATAATCCATCCTTAATCGCCGCAGTTCAGCTTTGAAAGTAGAGCTGGATGCTAGCGATCTACGGGCCAGGGTCCTTATATCTTCACGTGAACAGTCACGTGAGATGCGAACCAGTTCCCATAATGCACCTCCACTAATCATGTCCTTCGCATTTACTTCTGAGATGACATTAAATAAAATTTACTTCAGATTTGAATTAAAAGGTTCTCAGAAGCTGACGAGAGAGGAAGAGAAACTACCATGCTGTGCCAAGTGGCAGAGAGCAAGCTCAATATGGCGCCTGATTGCGGAGGCTTCATTATTAGCATTTTGCACAATCCATGGTAGTGCACCATCGTCTATCAGGAGAGACCTTCCAGTCTTCGCACCTGCACCATCAGAGCAATGTAAGTTCATACAAGAAGAGAGGATTGCGGAATGTTGGGGGGAGGGGGGGGGGTGTTCCATAGTACCCAGAGGTTGTAAATGCTCGTAAACCTTGGGCTAAATCATTGTAAGTGACAAGCACGGATTAGTTTGCACGAGACTGAACATTAATATGAGGGTTCACTATCCCAGGTGTATTACCATGGGACATCACACCTAGCTACAGGTGCTCCAAACTACTTGATTGAATTGAATCTGACAGTCCACTTTACCTAGATTCATGACGGCATCAGCACATTTTCTCAATGGCAAGTCAGACATTTTCATTATTGAATTGAATCTGACAGTCTAAGCAATGATAAAAGTTTCAGTGAAGTCTCTTGTAGTTATTAAATAATGTACCTTGAGCAGATGCTCTTGACTCGCATTTTGCAAAATTGGCAATTCCACGAGCAACTTGTGCAAGAACGTCAGGATGCCCACAACGAACCATCCCCAGTAATGCCTTGATGCCACCTTCACTCCTTAGCATAGTTTGCAACTTGTCTGATAATGAAAACAAAATGAGTGAACCTCTCTTTTACACTAGAAGAAGATTCAGCAACAAGATTACTTTGCTGGATGATTAAAATGTATTCCCTCGCCTTGTCATACTGTTGAGGCATTAGAAAGGGCATACATAAGGACAGCACTAAACGAAGAATTAGGTCAATACATACCCACAAAAACACAACCGAACAATAGGGTGTTGCTACAAACGTCCAATAGGCTAATGATTATTGATCAAGGAACACTTAAAATGTTTGATATACAATTGCTGCATGAATGACTTGAGCACAAGTCATCCCCACACAAATAGTCCAAAAAAACCAACTCTCATAATTACAGCAAGATATCTATTTTGTGGAGATCTCAGCATCAGGAAAGAAGGGCTTCTGCAATTTTCTAGCAGGGGTTTGTGTAAGTGACTCTAGCTTTTCGGAAAAAAGTGTTTAGTTTCAAATATTTTCCCAAAACAAATATGTATGCCCCGCCATCTTAACATTAACAATCGTGTCAATGGAGAACCAGCTCTGCAAATAGTGAAAGAACAACAAATAACAATTCCAACAAGACCAATTAGAGTTGGGTATTTAATTTTTACCATTTCCACAAAGGTTAGCAATAGCTCCAGCAACCATTCTAAGCGTTTGAGGATCCCCAGCATTAGCGGCTGTTGTTGACAACAAGCGAATTCCCCCTTGAGCCATTATCAGCTCCTGGTTGGTTTCTAGGTGAACATACAAAACAAAGAATCTGCTTAAAAATGAAGAAGTCCAAAATAGCAGTATAGAAACATTACAATGATTGTTATATAATGTGAATGAGTTGAAAATGAATTTTACCATTCATTGCCAAATTAGCAATTGCACCAGCTGCAACTCTATGTATGGTCTCATCGTCTGAGCTCCTAAGCAGATTCAGCAAGGACATAAGACCACCAGCTTCCACAATCTTCTGCTGATTAGCTTCTGCAAGTCACAGTGAAAGTTTTTGCTCAAACATAACAATCAACTCGAAAACACAGGGTAGTCATGTTGATAGGATATTGACAGATTTAAACCACTAAAATAGATATTATACTTCTCAAATGCAATCAAAAATTTATTCAGATATCTAATCAGTAGATGGACACTAGGAAACAACTCAAGCAACAAGGAGTAACAAGGAACACAAAACCTTTAAATTAGGAAAAAAAGTTTGGGGCTCACAAAAGTTTCCAAGCCATATTGTAATGAAAGTGCATATTAGAACATAAAACACTCATCACAAGTACAAGAAGGCACCTTCAGCAGCTAGATTTGCTACCACTTTGACAGCATGAATTCGGACATCAGCATCATCTGCTTCTAACAAGCACAAGATCTTGTGCAACCCCACTATAAGAAGATTTAATGTTATTGAGAAGAAGGAAAAATTAGTCCATGATCCAAAACTATCAAGAGTAGAAGTGGCTTATAAAATCACTAATGCTACACTACCTTGTTCAAAGAGTTTGGCTACTGAGGCTTTCTCGCCATTTTCGGAATCACTGAGCTGAGGATTCTTCACTTGGGCCGTGAGACAGTCTAAATCATTGCTATCGTTCCCTGATCCAGCTCTGTCTAGTTGTCTTCTTCTCTACAAGATAAATGACATGTACTTATGCATGGGGAATTATCGTTAAGACTCGGCTTCAAGCAGCCGACCAATTTGCCTAAGTGGCAATTTATATCTTACATTCCCATTTTCCTCCACATTTTAGGATACCGAATATCGTCGCATTCTGGACCAAAAGTGTAAAGCTTATACAAGTGCATCAAAGACGGAGATATCAGCCATCGATATAACATAACAAACTTTTCGCAAGCCATTGAAGCAAAAAGGAATTAATCTAGCCATCTCATGCAACGACTAACTAAAATGAGGTGTTCCATAAGTCAACTTCGACAAGAGTAACCAGCATACCTCATCAGCATCAAAACTTAGATGCAATAGCTGACTTTGCAATATTGCAATTTCTCCTTCAAGTTTTTGTTTCTGCCTTGACTCATCTTCGAGCAACTTGCGAAGCTTCAAAATTTCAGAAGTTGCTGAAGCCTAGTAGATGGACATTAAAACACTATCCAGTCACTCTTAAGATACAACAGCACAACTAAAGAATGAAGAAAGAAGAGAGTTGGAAAGCAAAATGTTAAACAATCACAAAGAGACCTCCATTAACTTCGATTGATATAATTGCCTCTTATGGTTTGTAAGCTCCTCTTCTGCAGCCTTTTTGAGAATAGTTTCCTTTTCAAGCAGTTTCTTCAGATCAGCAACTTCGTCAAGAGCTGAGATTGAGGAAACCTATGCACAAGACATCTTAAGTTTGACTTCATATGTACCATTCGAAAACTAGGAGCAGCAATAGCATGTATGGGATATGTTGTAACAGAATAGGGAAGCAATATCTTGAAATTATAGGCAGCATATGAGCAAAAGGAGATATGTGTGAAATTGGTCTCTAGCTATTCACATGCAAAAAGCTATATCCAGGCCTTAGGTCTTGCATTTCTTATGCTTTCACTTTGAGTGTGGAGAACATAATTGGCATCAAACAAATGCATTTGCATATCGCATCTGACAAATAGTAACTACAGGTAAATTTTGGTGGCATCTAAGCTTGTCTATTTATTCTCCGAGGCATTATAAAGGTACTTGAAAATGTACATAGCAACCAAACTAACTAAATGGATTAAAGCTGGTCACGATATCTGCATATCTTTGAAAGGTAGAATTGAGAATATTTGCAACAAATTGAATCCTCGTCACTCCATAAACCAGAAAAACAAAAACAAGCCTGACATTCATGTTAGAGCTATGTTTCACAAAAAATCACCTCTACCTTAGAAAAATGTAGAATTATTTGTTGATCTAGCTTTCAATTTCTCTCTTGGAAAATTTTCATGAAATCATGCTCAGTTTTGAAACACCAAAATCAATATCAATTTTTCAGTTGTTTTTTCCTTTTGTTTCTTCCATTATTTGAGGAAATAAGCAGAAAAATGTAAACTATGGGCCCTGATTATCTATCTAAACAGTAGGAAGTCCTACATCTTAAAAAATCCATGCCTCTCAGCACTCCATTCAACCGCATGATTAAAATTAATTCCCTCAAAGATTAATATCTCGCATCACCATTTCTAGCCCTTAGAGCCTTCACTTGATATTGAGACCTTTTGATTTTGTGTTATGAACTTAATAGCTGAGTATCAGTATTAATATCGCCCACTTAGGGGAAGACAAACAACAGCTGGTTATTCCAGATGAGCTTCCTAATGGAAGTATAATTGATCATGCATCCGTCAACATATGTCCTTTTTCAATTTATTTTTTTCCATACTATCTACAGGGCTAATTCACTAGGATTGATCACTTCCTTTGACGGAAGACACCCAAACAGCTGGTTATTCCAGATTAGCTTCCTATTGGAAGTATAATTCATTGTGCAATTCTCAAGATCGTTAATTTTCTAATTCATTTTTTCAAAACTGTCAATCATTTTACAGGGTTAGATCACTGGGATTGATTGATTGCTTCCTTTATATTATTTGTCAGAACGCATGGAACAGCTTACAGAATGCAAATTTGGGTTTGGTTACATGATTATTATCATTGTAAAGACACAAGGAGCAAACAAAAGCATGGAGACCAAAAAGCCCTATGAGGCTTTCCTCCTTGTCTTAAGGATTCACTTTACTTGGCAGCAAGAATAATTTAACAATAAGGAGCAGTAGCAAATTAACAGGATTGTAGTTCGCCATGAATACATGCTAAGAATGGGGAGGATGATAAGCTAACCTGTCCATTAGAGTAGTAATCATTGTGTGAAACAGTAGCACTATCATTATCATGCTTTTGTTGATCTCCCACCAACTGCTCCTCGATCTTCTTTATTGATTCCATGTACTCTTTCTGATATTTTATTCTTTCCTTCTATAAATTGATTAATAGTGAGTCCAGCTAAGCCATTGAAACAAGTATAACAAATTATAAATTTTAAACTGTTTTTTTAAGAGTGCATACCTCCAGGGCATCTGCATACTTTCTCTCGGTCTCAGCTATTCGCATCTCTGATTCTCCATGTATCCTTTCAATTTCATCATCAAATGCTTTCTGCTGCCTTTCATGTTCTGCAATGAGCTTGTCTAATTGTAGCTCTAGCCTTCTGGACAAACTTTTGTAATCAAACTCTTCCTTTAGCTTCAACATGTTCTCCACCTTCATAGCCTAAAAGGGAACAAAACTTAAGCATCTACATGATCGAAGATCATTAAGAGATTTGCCTCACATTAGTAAGCTTTAACTAAAGCCATCAACAAATTGTGCTGCTGCATAATTCATCAACAATCCAAGCATATATAAGTCAGAAACAAAAAGACAACAGAGGCAGTGCTAAATCTAAAGCAAACTGTGATGTGTGAAAGTGATGACTGCTGAACATACCCTTTGTCCAAACATTATGGTGCTCATTGTCTCCCCTCGATGACGTGGGGATGGACCAATAGTAATAACCAAAGAAGTCCTTGCAGTACCTGCAAAAATGCCAAAAATTTCAGGCAACAATTATAGTGATGTTATTCTGGTCCACCTACAAGTTAAGTCATGAGCCTTCCCTAAATGAAAGGAATAACTTATAATGCGCATACCTCTTGGTTAAGTAGTACTGAGCCAGGTATACGAGAAAGAAGAGAATGGTGTGAAATGTGATATGAGGCGCAGAAACACAGATTAACTATTTTTTAAGGTTTAAGATAAAGGCATTCTAATTTATTTTTTTCTTTTTTCAAATCAATATCAGGGATGTCTGCTCATTTACTCCGGACAAAGAAAGTAAAGAGAAAAAACAGTAGGATCCTGTACAAATAGATACATTATCGCCGTCACATTAAAGGCCATCATTACTGCAATAAAAATATAAAAGGGCGCTACAAGGAACACTGGACTGGGAGTTCCTTATAATGTTCTCAATGCACATGTTATACACTTGAGAATGAAAAGGAGATTCAACAAAAATGTAAACGCAATCTACACTGTACCTCCAAAAGAATCTCGGAGCAATCTAGTAAGCTTTGAATCACGAACTGGAACATGAGCACTATTTTCCGCCAGAGCATTAATGCATTTCCCTAGTGCACTCAAGGAGAGATTGATAGATTTAGCTTCCTCAAGCGTATGACCTTCACTACCTGCCATATATAAAATTGATAAATGTACATCAATAGCCAATAAAGGATTTAACTACATAAGCAGCATCCAAACTATAACTAAGAACCTATGGACCTGTTCTAGAAATTCCACTAACAAGGAAATGAATAATTGAGAATTCACAGTTAAGAATCCTTTTCCTCTAGTTACCAGCCCAGAAAATGAGAATCTTAAATATTTATCAATTGACAATTTACCTTTTCATGATCTTTTCTAAGCCATTCTCCCAATGCCATCAACTAATGAGAAACCAAAGTTAAAGATTTGCCCGAAACAAAACTAAATCGTCATCGATGTGATTTAGTGTAGAAGGCAACTTGACCATATTAACTAAATGGTTACAAACAGTCCATACAGCTGACTAAACTAGTTCCACAGTGACGCCTTGATCTATCAGATCTTCATGGCACTGAGATAACTTCATATTCATGAACATAGTAATACAATTCAGTTAGCCTATTTTTGCTCCAAATTCTGATTAAAATATGTTATGTTGAGACAAGGAGATTTTATGTGGTTCTTCAAACCATTAGATGAAGTAGACATTTGAGATTTCTCCCCAATAATGTCGAGTGGAATAATTCGTTCTACTAGAAAAATAAACAAATAGATAAATGTAAACATCCTACACTTAGCAAATAATGTAACAAATATGAACTTGGAATTCAAATAAAATGTTAGCCTCACAGTCCCCTACATTGTCATAAGATACAGTATACCGTACGGAAACAGGAACAGCATACCCATTTATCAAGATCATGGTAAGTATGGGCATTCTTTGTTATGATGTGCCTAGATGGTGGCATGCAACGGGTATCAGAGGGCTGGCTTTCTGGGAGAAAGCTTCGAAATTTGATCCCCAAAGAACATTCTATTCCTATCATTATCAATCCTCCAAAAGTTGACAGAGTAAAACTCCTTATTCAAATAGGCATAAGAACCATGCTTCCCAATTGAATTTTGAGACAGCTGAATAGGAAGCAGAGGCATCTACATAGATACCGTGCCACAAAAGGCAGAAGGGACAAACGGATAGCTACCGCAGCATAAGAAGATGATGAACAAAAAATTACTGTTGATACAAATGCTTCTTCAACATACTTCTGTCAGTGAGCATATGAACATGTGCTTGCTAATATTGATGTATGGACGCATGTCATACAAACCAGTAAGTGCTAAATTAAAGACAATAGTCATTCTTATTCATACCTGACTTGTCAATGCGCTCTGAGCCAGCAAGATCTACCACAACTAGCTTCCCCTTCCGAATAATAGGAGCTTTAAAAGTTTTAGCCGAATGAGAGTTGCTACCGTTTTCCATTGAAAGAACGGGATCCTTTTCCTTCACATATCTTTTTACATTTACCTGAAGCATATGACAATTTTTGTCATGTACTGTAGCACATGGCATACTACTGAGCTCAAATACCAGCAGCAATCTTAAAGAGATTATTCACCATTAGAATGGCATGACTACGCGATGATTCAGTATTCAATTTGGTGTTTGCAGCAAAGCGATGGGCTTCCCCTAATCGTAATAGCTCCAGAAAATTTTGTTGGTCTCTTACTTCAACTAAGGTAGCTCCTGGCAGTGAAACATCTCCTGTTTTGGGATCTTCCACTATAGAAATGTTATCATTAGAAGGATCGAGGAGGTCTTGTATAGTCTCCATATAGAGCTGAGAAAAATTTTGAAGATATGAAAAGGTTAGGTTATATTAACAGTTAAAACTTTCAGTCATATTCTTATAAATTTCCAAAACTGATAAATAGAAGAGAACTTTATAAAGAGGCCTATATTAGTGATAAGATAAGACACAGAAATAATGGGGCAGAAAATGAAGTTGTTATTCAAAGGCCCAGAACCTGCAGATAGGAGACAGACACGGAATCAGCCTCCAAAGAGATATCTCCCAATATATCTTCCATAGCACGAACCATGATCCCACGAGCAGCTGTATCCTCCTCTCCAAGTTTCCCAAGAGTATAGGTTTTACCAGTTCCAGTCTGCCCATATGCCATAACTGTTCCATTATAGCCTTCCAGAACACTCTACACAAACAATCACAGATGTTCACGTCATTTAAGGGCATGGATCATAGCAAATATAAAAATTATTTTATTAAGAGCTATACAGAGCAGCAAACACATATCTTTCGTATATTTAAAGGCTAAGAAGTTATGAGTCATAAAGTAAATTAATATATCAATGAAAATAGCATTCTCCCTCAAACTCTTCCAATTGGGGTCTAAAATACAGAGCTCAGCTAAAACACAAAATTATCAGAAGAACTTCTTCAACTTTCTTCACTCGATAATAGTTCAATCAGCGATAGTTAACAACAGTACTTCACTTTTTGTCAAGCTTTCTAGTTTAGCTGTGTGAACGTACCTTTCCTCAAACTGTAAAAACAATATAAAATGATAACATAAAACTCGACTATGGTAGTTTAAAGATTCAAAGCGGAGTAAAGCGCCAGAAAAGTAAAAGTGTTCCAAACTCATGATTTTTTCTACAGGAAGCAAAATTATGTCAGCTGGGACAGGACTTAGACCATAAATGACGGAGTAAACAGGAATGCTACTCTTGGGGAGCAAAATATAATCGCGTATTTCTCTCAATGTTTATATTAAAAAGAACAGAAAAGGAAGCATATTAAATGCTTAAAATGTCAAAAGTTTCTCCACTTGCTTATATTTACCAAAAGCAAGCTCATATGAATGTGAAACTAAGACAACAATCTAAATCTTTCATATGTACACACCTCCACAACAGGCTTTGCCACAACCTCATA
The DNA here is from genome assembly GCA_007663325.1 of Eucalyptus pauciflora. Lineage (NCBI taxonomy): Eukaryota > Viridiplantae > Streptophyta > Magnoliopsida > Myrtales > Myrtaceae > Eucalyptus > Eucalyptus pauciflora. The sequence continues at coordinate 2,982,593 of VMYD01000006.1, read as the reverse complement.
CACGCGTTTTTGTGACGCGGACTCGGTGAAAACTTCATCAAACTCATAGGTGTCTGTATCCCAGTTATTCTTCCGCAGTTTCAACCTTTTCAGCTGATCATAATAACACAGAGAACTTCAATCAGTGCATCATGAAAAAGAATAAGCCACCTGGATATTATCTTTTATTTTTTAGAAGCTATATACATAAATTGTAGTATCAGATACCTCAGGCTGTAATTCCACACCATCAGCAAAATCTGCATCAGCAGCCAATTCCTCAGCATTACGAGGTCGCAACCTCACAGCTACCCGAACTCTTCCAGGAACTAAAAACAAGCAAAACCTCATGTCACATGATATGTATGTACTACTTGTATGGATCTTGAAAGTCATTCATAAAGACAACCGTGAATGCCCATTCATGATCTATCTGTTCATGTTTGCCATACTAGGTTCTGACTCGCCCAAGAATAAAAAATAAAACGCAAACTTCAAATTAGTCACAGTAAAGTGGGAACATAAGTCTCCTAGAGCTACATTTTCTTCGCCGATAACCGATCAAGAATCACAGAAATAGATTGTTATAATACAAAAGAAGAGGGGCATTCTCAAACAATCAATTTCAAGGGTTCAAGTATGAAAAATGATTGCTAACAATGGGTGGCTATTCTTCTATATTTCGCTTAGTATGCTGGGGGGGAATATTACTTAACCCGAAATTCCTAGCCGTTTAAATTCATACACTCCAAATTTCACTCAGTAACTTGTTCTCAACAGCCTCAGTTCCAGAATGCAATAAATAAGACTTCCACTTAAGATGTGATTCCCACTGTAGACTGCACTTTACTAGGCACTTCACTTCACGTTACATAGCAAAAGCAGAATATACATTGCCATTGCTAGTGCATAAGACCAATCAAAGTCGTAGGCAAGCAACCGTAAGCAGCAGAAAATCAGCTAAAACAGACTATCGACCTAATGCGGCAACATTATACAGAGCAAACCAGAAAAGGGAACATCTGCCAACCAAAATTAACTTCCTCAACTCCCGAAAAAACCAAAGCTTTTTTCCAGACCACGTCATGCCAGACAGGCAAGATTTCGAATTGCACCAGCTCCTCAATTCATACAAAAGCCGAACCCGAAAAGGAAATGACAAAGCTCAAATCCCACCTGCGCATTTTCTCTTCCAGCACAGCCAATCAAAAAATCCAAGGCAAGCAATCGCAGACAACAGCATATCGACGAAAACGGGAGAAACAAAAGCCCAAGCTAACAGCATCATCACCACACACCATACCAGAAACTGACACTCTCAACAAGAAAAAAGAAAAAGGAGAAAACTTTCGGAAAAACACGCCGGAACCGACCTCCGCCGCCGTCCTTGGCAGCTCCATTCGCGCCTCCCAACGCCGCGGGGCTGCTCTTCCGGAACTGCAGGCTCCTCGACTTGAAAGACGACGACGCGGAGGACGACGCGGAGGACGACGACTTGAAGCTCTGATTGGCGGCCAGGCTCTTGCCGTCCGCCTTCACGGAGCTCCGGTGAGCGCCGTTCCGGTAGGTGTTGCTCCCGAAGGCGGCGCCGGCGGCGGCCATTATCTCAGAACCGAAGAAAGAAAAAACCGCAACCGGACGACGACGGCGCGCCCCTCCCGCTCCGACCCTCGATCGCTACGGCATCAAAGAACGCGAAAGGCGCTTGCTTGACGGCGAAAATGCAGCTGAATTTCGCCTGCTTTCTATCTTTTCACGGAGAAATCTAGAGAGAGAAATGTAGAGAGAGAGAGGAGGAGGAGGAGAGCGATGGCGTTGAGCGTTGAAATTGAAGTCTTTCACAGGCGGAGTGGGGAGTGCGGGAGATCGTGTGAGGCGTGACTCGGACCGACTCGGTAGTTACAAAAAAGGGCACGAATTTTGAAAAAAACTTTAGAAGAATCCGACATTAATTAACGTTTCAATCGACGCCCACCGATGCCGCAATGATATTCTATACGCCGTATCTAAGCACAGATCGGGGTGTCGTGACACGATGCTCTTGACTTCATTAATCATTTGAATTCTTATGTTGTTCCGATGATGATGATAATGCGACGTGAGATCTATTGTTAATGCCTGAATTTTGTCTTTAGTAAGAAATACTTTGTCCTTTTGAGGTGCTTGAGAGGTGTTGTGCTCTAGCACGCTTGTATTCTAAATGAGGAGTTGGGTACCTCATCTTTCGGAGGTGGATGAGAATTCCTTGTCGATGTAAGTAACCCCAGCCATTTTTCACTGGTTTTTCTATATGTTGTTTCCATAGAATTGCTCGCCTTGGACGGATCTTTAATGCATGATCACATGAAATAATTGCAAATGTACGAGCATTGCGATGCGTGAACCAATTTTAGTCAAAAAGAACGAGTTGAAAACGGGTCATATTAAAAGCCACGCGTTAGCAGATTCGCGAGATTAATAAGAGCGATTCGTCGTACTTCAATCTCCACAGATCCATCTAGCACGGGACGGAACCGTCGTGTTACTCGTCTCATCACACAATTCGGTCTCTTCCTCTTGATCTTCCATTAAGAATTTGTTCGATCACTTCCAAACAGATGAGTTTCTCCAAAAAGTGGTCCTCACATGGGTGTTGTCGTTTCCATTGTTTCGATATAATTCCATTCCTCTTTCTCCATCACTTCATTTACTGCCATCATAAGAGGACAGTGTCTTCGGCAAGATTCAAAATGCCTCGCAGACGAACGCGGCGCGTACGCGGGCCAGAATAAATGCCCCGATCGTACGCCCCCGTCCGTCCCAAAAGGTCTATCAACCGATGCACGCACACATCGCGTGTGATTTTTGATCTATGAAAGCTGTCGAATTCTCACCTAATTGGCATTAATAATCGGCTGCGAAAGAGAGGAAAAGTGACATGAACAGATGAACTTGCCGTTGCGTTCCGGTGGTTGGACTGTCCCCACCGGGGTTCCTCCCGAGTTGAACTTGGTTAGGATTGAATTCCGATTTACTCCACCGCAAAGGAGTAGAAAAGCAAATTCACGTGAAAAAGGAATGCAGATGAGGAAGATTAGGGACCCGGATCTCCAACGACGAAAACTACCCTCGACTTGCAAGACAACTAAGAGCCTCCTCTCTCGATTGCGATCCAGAGAACAAGCTCTCGCGTCGATCGGATATCCACGTCGAGCTCGAGCCGGCGGAGAAAAAGTTCGAAAGTAATCGGACCCATTCGTCTGTGTGATACCCTGGTTCGACGAACGATATAAGTCAGAGAGGAGTGTAAGTTAGACGTGCCACTCAAAATGTTATTCAAGTTGCAGTTGGCTGGATGAGTTTTTGTTGGTTTAAACTTCAGATTAGCAATAATTAGGTAACGTACAAGGCAGACTAATCCACTCATGCGGATGATCTCCCGACACAAGTCGAAGGTGAATTTATGGTGTTTTTATAATGGAGCGTCCTGAAAAAGCTTTACTCCAAAGATTTGAAGTGGAAAGATGAACTTTTTGGACATTTAATTAACCGGCTAAAATCCTAAATTAAATTGCTATAATGAAACGAGGAGAATGTCCCTATTCCCGCGGAGAACATTCAAACTCGTTCCCCAAAGAAGGCGGACTTGAGCATCTTCACTGATGACACTTACAAAAGTGGCCTGGAATTGGGGCCAGAGATCCACTCAATGGATTTGACAAATTGGGAACCCCATTTCTCAACCTCATGGCGCTTTGAAAAGCTGGTCATTTTTCCAGGAGAGCGCAAAGGAAAAAGCGATAAAGAGAAGAATCTACAAGGGCTAGGGTTTCCCGATGTGATGAAATAGTAGTGGATTTTCACTTTTGTCTTTTAAATCTGCAAGATTCATATAGATTTGTAGACATTACTCTTTGTTTTTTATGAATGAGTAGATGCTACTCATGAGTGGGTGGTGGATCTAGATTTTTCCATGGATTCGAGAGGAAAAAGATCGAGATCAAGTAGGCCGAACAATCGAGAATTTCGGATGAATTTCATTTCTTAGTAAAGATCGGAGAGGAAAAAAAACAAATTTGCCATGAGTGAAAAAGATCACAAGCATGTAGTGATACTCATTTTCCCCGTAAGCTCGTGATAGATGGATAAAAGAGACTTTTGCTCATACGATAACGTGACTCAACATCACATAATCAACTAATCAATTTCGAATATTGAGAGTTAATAGAAAGAAACTCTATGATTCTTAGTTTGAATTAACTCACACTTCTTAATATTCAATTCTCAACCCAAGTCATCACAAAACCTAAATTCCGAAATGAACTAATTTGGGTTCTTATGCGAACCAAAGCAAAACCAACCTACCCTAATGCCCTTACCTTGATCAACCCTTTGCTCTTAAAGCCATTCTTCAAATTTCCCCCCCCCCCCTTTTTTTTTTGTGATATTGAAAGATATTCTTCATTGATCGATTAACATCTTAACAACGAACATCAAACAATCAACACTAGATCATACACCAAAGTTCAAAGCATCAATTGTTTACCATCAATTGTCCAATTTTAAGGAGGTTTTGTATCGGGGGCGTTCATAGTGACTGAGGGGGTCGAAGACCAAGAAGTGAGTCATTTATCATCCAAACATTCTTCTTACGGCTAGATCCAATCTCCTGGTCCCTGCGGAAAGGAAATACTGGTCCACCAGGGGAGGCCGCATTGCCAACCATTGGCAGGCCTTGAGAGAAGCCCCTTTGCTCCCTTTTTCCTCTACACTTTTCTCTGTGGTCTTGACGGAGACCCTTCAAATTGAAAGCTCTTGAGTTTCAAGTCCTGTGACACACTTTTGGTGGTCCTCGAACACTGCTTTAATGGATTGATGGATAGAGATGGGCCAAGAGAAGATATATCATGTCAAGATCCTTCAATTTAGGGATATGTTGAGACCGACGGATCGTGGTTTTTTTTCAAACTCAGTCTTCACCTTAGACTTTATCTTCTTCTTGGAATTGCCTCTGACGAACTAAATTCCTAGTGAACTGGCATGATGAGACCGTCGTTTTCGACATAAGAGTTCGAGGTGGCGAGAATGAACGAGGATGGGGAAACATGGTTTGGGATGAGTTTGATTGAACCGCTTTTGACTTTGGGCGTCTTCCCCACATGCCGAGGACGAGGCCCATGTAAAATTTGAGAGGCTAGGGATTTGATGGCCTGCTTTCACGTTCGTTCGTACCAATCTGCTGCGAAACCTTTTTTCCTTGGCCATGAAATAGTTACATGTGAAACATCATAAAGTGGAAAACGTGTCTCAGAAAAGAAAGTGGGGGAGAGAATCGAGTCCATGTCAATTGTAGATAAATGAATCTTTTTATTTCTTAAATTTTTTGTACGGCTTTTCACGTTTTAAGAAGAAAAGTAAAGGAAAGAGAGACTACTTGGAAAAGCAATTTTGAAGCCCTATCGTCAGCCCCTCCCTTCTTCTTTTTGACAAATCTTGAACTCATAAGTGAAGTGTGACTCGAGAAAAAATTTGGGTGCTCTAAAGTCCTCTCTCTTTTTCCAAATCAAACTAGATGATTGCACTAAGCCACCAAGAGATAGCTTTTTGTTTTCCTCTCTTGCTCTAATCCTTCCGTGCGCATTAATAAGTGGGATAACGTCCAAATTGGTTCCCGGACTAAATTGGTTATTCAATTTGATCCTTAAACTTTATTTTTTACTGTTTTAATCATTGACTTTCTGATCTTGACCAATGTGATTATTTTAGCTGACATGACAATCCAACTGAAGCGGCACTTGCGCCAGTGAGGACAACCAACCCTCATTGGTGGTCGCACAAGGGTAAGCGGGCTCTCACCTGCTATCAACGAGGGCTCGTGGTCCTCATGTGGCCACCTGCGAGGGCCAGCCACCCTTATCGAGACCAAAGTGAGCTTTGCTGGAAAGGGTCGGCAGCCTTTCATTAGTTGATATGATTTTCCTTTTTTTTTTTTTTTGTAATATTATGTTGATTTGTTAACATGGCTGTACACGTCAACAAATGAGAGTTCCACGAGATGGCTTTGATAGCCATGTCAGCTAAAAAGACCGCATTCGTTCAGATCAATCAATACAAAAACCAGTTTGACGAATTTAAAGTTTTAAGAACCAATCGAATATCGAGTAAGACTCAAGGGCTAATTTCGATGTCGTCCCTTGATAATTGTCAGGATTATTAAAAACTAAATAGAAAACTACCATGCAATTCTATCACGATTAAGAGTTAGATGGTCACTAAAAAACCAATCTTAGATAGACACGCCACATGCAACCGGCACGGGAAGCCTTCAATTTGAAATAGTAGTACCTGCTCTCTAACTATAGGACTAGCGGTGGCCCTTGCTCCCTTGGTCCTTTTTTTTTATATATATATAAATAAATATTAGGTAATTATTTTCATAAAAATGAATCAGAGATCTCAGTCGTGATTTTCGTTGCTCTACCTAATTTAGCACTCTCGGTCCATCGGTAATGAACACTTTCTTTTGGGCTTGAGTAGCTTGACCTAAACTTTGCATATGTAGGTTCAATGTCAGCGCACGCATGTAATGGGCCTAGGCAAGATTTATGCGAGAATTGAGCAGGCAACTTGCTCAAATGCCTGGCCAAAAATGCTAACTGACATTGAGAAACCACCAAGGTAAGAGAGGTGTCAAGTCCCTGATTCGATTCCTAAACAACTCAATCCCTTGTGGATGAGGTGACAACACACGCGACAGCTCCTTGTGGAACTCCTATTTTCCCGCAACCCGCCCGTCTTTGATCAGACCGAGATTCACTGCACTCTTGTCTTTCGGTAGAAGCAATGTCTAAACCAAGGTTTCGAACCGTCCCTACCTTAGGGACATGGGATCCGAGTATTCCCAAGGAAGACTGAACCGTGCTTTTGAGCCAATGACTATTCACCAGTTTCAATGAACAGGATGAATGTTAAAATATGTCTCGAGTTTGAATCCAATGTGAAATTCAGAATATTCCGAATTGGATATGTTGCGGACGTTCGAAATTGAGCAAAGAATATCCGAAGATCAACTTCCCAAAGTTTGAATCTGCATTGGAGAATTCGGCCACTGAAATAGGAAAGTTCAACTTTGACTTGGATTTGGATTTTGTTTGAAATATATAGAGATATGTTTTGGATAAAATCGTTTTAGATAGGAATCAGAATCCTATTAGAAGTTGGCAAAAGAATAAGGGTTTTACTTATATATAGACTTGTGGCCGTGGGTGGTAGGTGTGGATCACAAATTGTCTTGAAGCGCCGCGTGAGTGCTTGGTGTTCCGCCGTTGATCATGAAGAGTTGGTCTTGAAGCGCCGTCAAGTTGTCGAGTGCTTGTGAGGGATTTTCTTTGTTGTTCTTACTCGTGAATTACATCCAAGAAGTTTAGTGTTTGTAGCCAATTAAATCTTGAGGTAAGATTTGCGTGTAATTCCTTCGTGAGATTGAGAGATTATTTTAGAGGAATTTTCGGGGCTAAACACTGTGTGAGTTATTGGTTGTAATTGGGGTTTGGGAAACACCGAAAGAGTGTTTGAGTGACTTGAGTGTGTAATCTCCTTGTATCGCTTGATCTATAGTGAAATTCGCTGCTGCTCTCCCCGTGGACGTAGGTCTTTACGACTGAACCACGTAAATCTGGTGTCCGATTTATTTTTCTTTTTCTGTCTATATTATTGTTCGATCGCTCGCTTAATCGCAACAATTGGTATCAGAGCCAGGCTTGGCTGAGTTGAAGCGAATCGATGGCGACAGAAGAAGTAAAAGTGAGAATCGACAGATTTGATGGGAAGGATTTTAGTTTCTGGAAGATGCAGATTGAAGATTATCTTTATCAGATGAAACTGCACTTGCCCTTATCTGGGGAGAGGCCAGAGATGATGAAGCAAGCTGATTGGGATTTGCTGGATAGACGAGCTATGGGTGTTATTCGACTGACGTTGGCTCGTAATGTCGCGTTTAACATCCTGAAGGAGAAGACCACTGTTGACCTAATGCAAGCCCTGTCAGATATGTACGAGAAGCCCTCTGCGATCAACAAGGTCCATTTGATGCGACGTTTGTTTAATTTGAAGATGAGCGAAGGTGCGTCAGTTGCAAATCATATCAATGAATTCAATGTGATTGTTAGTCAATTGAGTTCAGTTGAGATTGATTTTGAAGATGAGGTATGTGCTTTGATTCTGTTATCCTCATTGCCTAATAGTTGGAATACTACTGTTACTGCTGTTAGTAATTCCTCTGGGTCAACAAGTTTGACGTTTGATGGGGTTCGAGATTTAATTCTGAGCGAGGACATTCGTAGAAGAGAATCTGGCGAACCTGTATCTGCTGCTTTAGTAGGTGAAAATAGAGGAAGATCTATAACACGTGTGGGTAATAGTAGTACTAATATGAACAGACGTAGTCAGTCTAGGACTGCTAATGTTGTCTGTTGGAGCTGTGGCAAGAGGGGGCATCTTAGAAGGGATTGCATTAAGCTGAAGAATGAGAAGGGTAAAGGAGTTATGGTTGATTCTGCAGATAATGTTGTAGCTGTAGCAGATAGTGCCGATTATGTCTTGTCTGTCACTAATGATTCATCGCTTGATGGATGGATTTTGGATTCTGGTTGTTCTTTTCATGTAACACCAAATAAAAATTGGTTTATCACTTATCAGTGCACGGGTAGTGATAAAGTCCAGTTAGGGAACAACGCTGAGTGCGATGTTGTGGGTGTTGGTGATGTTAAAATCAGAATGCATGATGGTATTGTGAGGACATTGACTGGAGTAAGGCATGTTCCAGAAGTTGAAAAAGAACTTAATTTCCTTGGGTGCCCTAGATTCAGCTGGTTGCAGGTATTCTTCAAAAGGTGGAGTTTTGAAGGTTATTCGAGGTGCCCTGGTAATAATGAAAGGAATCAAGCACGGAGGCCTGTATAAACTTCAAGGTAAGACAGTGACAAATTTCGCTACTGAGACGTCGGATGCATCTGTTCGAGAGTCTTTTGACTGCTCGAGGAAGACCTGGGTGTTTGTGCCAAGGCACAAGTTTGATGCTAATGTCAGGATCACGCAGTCAAGAGCTTTGATCGAGATGGAGACTGGTAAGTCGATCAAGCATGTGCGGACTGACAATAGCATGAAGTTCTGCTTGGAGCTGGCAAATAAATTTTGCATGAAAGAAGGCATAGTGAAACACCGCACTAGTGCCAATAAATCACAACAATTTGCAAAATTGACAAGCGGAACATTACTAGAGATGGCCCGTAAAATTATCTCTAGTGCTGGTATTGCTAGGAGAGTTCTAGCTTATGTGATAAGTACGGTAAGCTACCTGGTGAATAGATCCCCATCAACTGCTATTGAATGGCAGACTCCTGAAGAAATATGGTCAGGTAACGTTGCTGATTATTCTATTCTTAGAATGATTGGTTGCCCGTGTTATTTTCAAGTGAGTGACGGTAAGCTTGATTGGAGGGCAAGGTGCATATTCCATGGCTATGCACAAGGTGAGTGGGGCGATCAGTTGTGGTGCCCGGATATAAATTCACCTGTTGACAGCAGAGAAGTTATCCTTGATGAGTCTCCAATATTTTTGGCTAGGAGTGATTATAGCAATATTCAAACGGATCTGAACGGTGTTCAGCTTGAGGTGGAGTTGCAACCAGAAACTCCTGAGGTAGCGAGTACGAGTACTAGCAAAGTAATCAACACAGATGGTGCTCATAGCGAGGTGGAGCCTATAGAGCCAATGGTTGCTGTAACTGCTGAAATTAACAAGGTACGTATTCGATCTCCTGACAGATATGGATGCAATAATGGTTTTACTTTATTTGCGGTTGAGGAGGTTGTGTCAGAAAATCCTTGCGGAGCAGTTAAAGGTGCATGTGGAGTTGGTATTCTAATGAGGTCCTCAGTTATGGCGAAGTTCAAGCGAGGCTTGGACTTGGATAATATCTGTAGCGGTTGAGCCCATTGGGGGCTATGGGAAAGTAGCGGCAGAGTTTGAATTTTTTGCGAAGCGATTGCAACTTGGCTCAAACGTCGAGCCAAGGTGGAGATTGTTAAAATATGTCTCGAGTTTGAATCCAATGTGAAATTCAGAATATTCCGAATTGGATATGTTGCGGACGTTCGAAATTGAGCAAAGAATATCCGAAGATCAACTTCCCAAAGTTTGAATCTGCATTGGAGAATTCGGCCACTGAAATAGGAAAGTTCAACTTTGACTTGGATTTGGATTTTGTTTGAAATATATAGAGATATGTTTTGGATAAAATCGTTTTAGATAGGAATCAGAATCCTATTAGAAGTTGGCAAAAGAATAAGGGTTTTACTTATATATAGACTTGTGGCCGTGGGTGGTAGGTGTGGATCACAAATTGTCTTGAAGCGCCGCGTGAGTGCTTGGTGTTCCGCCGTTGATCATGAAGAGTTGGTCTTGAAGCGCCGTCAAGTTGTCGAGTGCTTGTGAGGGATTTTCTTTGTCATTCTTACTCGTGAATTACATCCAAGAAGTTTAGTGTTTGTAGCCAATTAAATCTTGAGGTAAGATTTGCGTGTAATTCCTTCGTGAGATTGAGAGATTATTTTAGAGGAATTTTCGGGGCTAAACACTGTGTGAGTTATTGGTTGTAATTGGGGTTTGGGAAACACCGAAAGAGTGTTTGAGTGACTTGAGTGTGTAATCTCCTTGTATCGCTTGATCTATAGTGAAATTCGCTGCTGCTCTCCCCGTGGACGTAGGTCTTTACGACTGAACCACGTAAATCTGGTGTCCGATTTATTTTTCTTTTTCTGTCTATATTATTGTTCGATCGCTCGCCCTATCGCAACAATGAAGATATTGTTAGCGGGAACGGTCGTGAATCTTTCGGACCATGCAGCGATTTCCGAACATCCAAAATATATTTCGGCTTATGGAGTTCAGGCTCTCTACTCCTGATCTCAGATAGCTTCTGTTTTTCAGCTTAATGAGATGTAGAAGTAAACACTGCAAAAGGGTCTTGCAAGTAGCGACATGAAATGTGAAGATAACCCTGAGTAGCATTCGTTTCTAAAACGTACTTATCAATACAGATTTATAAAGTGAAAGAACCGTAACTCGTCTTACCTTGTTGTCATTTTCTGCCCATCATTTCAAGTGTCATCGCAGAAGAGGCAGATGAGGTTTTAGCAATTTGATGCCGTCATGACATGCGCTCTCTGTTTCTTGTTTGATATCTCAGATTCTTGGTACTTTGATAAGAAACGATGGAGTTGAGACCATTGTATTGGTCGCAAGCGAGGATAAGAAGAGAAATCTGCACCTCGATCACAGGAGGATTCTAACTTCGAAAAGAAGGCTGACGTGCATAATTTCATGTTAACTAATTGATTTCTCAGTCAATCACAGGAATCTAAATCGCCAGATTGGTGCAGATGGGGACCGATCGATCTGACAGCTAACAACAAAGGTGAATACTTAAAACAACATACGGGTGCCGGTCACCGTGCAAAGGGCCCATCATCCAATATGCACGAGATTACTCCTTACAAATTCGTGGATTCATAATGGCAGTTAACTCTAGCTAATGACAATAGATCACGTCAGCTCTCAACGGATCAATCCGACTATGTCGAGGCTCAAGAGCCGTCCGCATGTCCACATATTTCGTCATACGAACGAGAGTAGGTATAGCACAGTTTTCAGCAGATACAATTATGCGCGAGTTGAAACTGTGGAGGCCCCTATTTCGACTTATCAACGTCGCCATGATGCAGCGGAAAATCAATGAAACTTTGGATCTCTTCAACGATGATGATGAAGAAGCTGATATTGAACCAACAACGAGCCTGAGCAATCGATTGCCCCGGCACTTCTAGTGGGAGGATTAGATATGTACACAAGGAAAATGGTCGATGTGGATCGAGCACAAGGGGGACTCGCCTCCGGGGGGGATCATCGCATATCGGCACCCATATAATTGGTGCATGCGAGGGCGCTACGTCGTCAACTGGTACATCATGCTGTGTGTGGACAGTGCAATTTAGGGGCACTCGAGGACAATGAAGAGTGCAGCAACGAATGGAGGGGAAAGATGGGGGAGTCGGCTTCATTTCCTGGTTGACTAAGGACGGGCCTCAACCTCTCCCCCTGGCATTTATTGTAGAGAAGCAATGAGCAGAAAGTAGTAAAAGAAGGAATAAGTGAGGCATTGAGTGGTATTGGGTACTCTTTGGAGTGGCTTCCTCTTTGCCCACCCCCGTTCAAGCGTAGAATGATTAGGAATCTGTCGATCGCATGTCTTGTTCTACCGCCACATGCGCCCGGGTATGGATGAGGTTTAGGAATCTGTTGGTGTACTCAGTACAAGCACGTTAGTTTAGGTTGTCTTTGCCTATGATTTGGTACGGAACAGTCTCTCCGAGACAAGATTTTCCATGAACTGCGGAATTAACAAAAGTTTGTCGTGTGTCACGTTTAGATTGCGAGGTTACTTCGTTGTTTAGGCTTTCGAATTTGAAAGTTCTTTCTCCAAACGTTAAATTCTACCCAAGAAATGATGTATGCCTCGCGGAAACTCGCGCAAGATTCCAAATGCTTCATCTTTTGCCGCTTCTCATCTCATTATTCAAGAAAAGCTTAAGAGGTGTTCACACGTGTAAGACCTCGAGGACAATGTGATCTAACAATAAAACAGGTCGGCATCCCTGTTCACATCTCAAATCATGCAAATACCACCATCATTTGCCATCAAAGGCAGAGGAAAATAGAGTGGCCATTGTGGATCCAGCCTTCGATATGGAATTTGACCCTCGTGGTTTGCCGGTTCAAATTCAGTATGATGAGAGAGGAAAAAACGAAGAAATAAAGGAGCACAAGCAAGCAGAGGCGGAGGCAGAGGCGAGGAGCGCAAAGATGCCAATTGCCAATGGGCCACCAAGGCTCTATGCAGATAGAAAATACCCTAGACCTAGTGATGGCAAAACCCACTCTGACATCCACATCCCTTTTTATCAACCTGGACCTTGAACTGTTGCAATCGCCATCCTCCACCTATCCTATATGCATGTATAGTAATAATTTCATGTTGACAACAACCGATCGAGGAGATACATCCGCCATCACCTCTCTCTCTCACGCGCGCGCGAGCACGCACGCGCGCGCACACAGTTATCGTATGAATTCCCAAACACCACAAGCTATTGTGTGATTCCTCGGCCGGGATGCACCTGCCGACGTTACTAGAAAGTCACTGCGTTCCACCCTCGGAGCTATCGGTTCCATAATTGTGCAATCGCTGAGGATAGACAACCCTGCAGCATGTGCTGGAAGCTGCAACGATGGTTGACAGTTGCCACGACATATAGTCAAGCAGTAAATTTTTTTCACTCGCATACACAATCATGGCAACAAATTTCGGCAGGTTTTCGTCATAATGCCAGAGCAAGACCAAATTTGATACAGTCGACCGCAACAAACTAATTGAAGGCTCAAACATAATCCTCCAGCAGATGACAGATGTTCCCAAATTGCTCCCTATTGATGAATGGATGCTAGAGGCTGCAGATGATGGCTCGACCTAATTTCACACAAAGCTACTCATAAGAATTGCTGGTAAACTCCTGAAACTGGGTTTCCTCGTCATTAGAAAAATATAAAAATAAAATAAAAATTAAAGAAAGAGACGTGGTATTAAAGGTAGCCCCAATAACACGGATAGGATAGAAGGCCCTCGGTACACTTGGTGAGAGCACTGACAGCAACGTTTTCTATGTGCCCTTTTCAGCATGCCTCAGGGTCGTGTAGGTTTACCAACCAGTAGGTCGGGACACTGCAACATGGAGATGGACACTGCAATCCAATTTGTGAGACAACAGGCGCAGGCTGAGATGGATATCACTCTCGTGAAATTGCAAATATGCATCGAGAACTTCTTCACAGTGAATATCACCAGGCAGCTTTTCACTATCACAGTCTAATGATAGTCTCCTGTAGAGTTTATTTTAGTATGATATCACAGCCACTCTGTGAACTAGCTCGTTTTCTCCTTCTTTTCTTTTTCTATTTTCTAAATCACGTCCAACAGCACCGATAGGGTGAAGATCTGCATAAGGTCACCTGTAATTAGGCAATGAACTCTCAGTGAACTACATTAAACACGCGCAAAGATAGTTTTAGAGATAAACTGACCAACAACTTCAACTGCTAAGGCTGATAGTGCTAGAGATACATTGACTGCTCTAAAAATTAACTTACACAAAGATATGGCAACTCATCTGTCGTCTTGTATATCATGGCTTGTCTAAAAACCCACTTAGATTTGTATATCATGGCTTGTCTAAAAACCCACTTAGAATTCATCGCATCAGAATGTAAACCAGCCTTTGTCCCTTTAACATTGCTCTCTCGGTCACTCTCCAAAACAACAGCTGTACTTTTTAACCCGACTATGTCATTTGGAGAAAAATCCAAGGAGAAAAACAACTACAAAGACTCTTTCTTCCCTTAAGAAGAGAAGAATATATGAGGTTGCCTTTCTCTTCTGCCATCATTGCCCCGGAAAGAAAGTGTCGACCAGCCAAGTTCAGACCCTCTCTCTCTCTCTCTCTCTCTCTCTCTCTCTCTCATACACACACAAACACACAGAGATAGCCTGCCACGTCAGCACATGAGCTCTCCTTTTAAGAGCTTGTATTTCAAGATTGATTCCGTTCACCATACCATCTCAATTCATTCGAAAAAAGAAGAAGAAGAAGAAAACATCATCTGCTCTGGAACATATCTAGTGAAAAAATGTGTTCTAACAATGAAGAAATGATGCCTTCCCATTCCTTCTTCTCTTTAGACAAAAGGCGACGACTGAGAAGATCAAGAATCCAAGTTCACAGGTTAGCAAGGTATGCTTCGAGTATAATTATGTCATTTCTTCTTATTCCGTTTTCTCATAGTAGTGTTGAATCTTCGTCTTGAACCCACACTATTTGTGATTTTTTATTAGTCCAGCACTCAAATCTCCCTCTACTGGTTATCGCGGAAACTTATTTGTTTAAGCCCTTTCATCAGGAGGAGAGGTGAGCAAAACGTGGAGAAGGACATGGAACTACAGAACTGGAAGCTGTACTTTGAGAACCGAACTATCATCGAAGAGAATGAGAAGCTGAGGAAGAAAGCTAATCTTCTCCATCAGGAGAACTTGGCCTTAATATTGGAATTCCAGAAAAAGTTCCCTCATCAACGTCGCAACCCACCAGTTGATTTCACAGGTGGAATTGAGGGCTGATATTGAAGGATGCACTCCGTTACGATAATTAAGCTTGTTAGAGGCTGATAAAACGAAAGAGTATGATATAAAGCAAGCGTGAGTTAGTGTACTTCTTTAAGGTAGATGTGTTATCCAGTCATTGCCGTATGTATGAACCCCTCCCCTTAAGCTGGATGCTGCCCCCTGAACTTATAGCCTAATCTTAGAGATGGACTTTCACCATGGTCAGAAACTATGCAGCTTGATGTGCAGGCAACTGAGTTCATTGCAGTTTTAATCCGGGGTAATCATGATATCTTTCGTTTTTTTTTTTCTAATTCATAGATAAAATTTTTCCATTGAGAAGATATTGAGAAAGTTTAAGAATTGCTGCTTATCTCCTAAATTCAGACTCAAATCAATTTTATCAGCTGAATAATCAGCCTCAGGAAAAAAATTCTGATATAATATCATTCAGCAATTACATCAGTGATCATATATTGATCTTTACTATCTTTGTCTCCTTTCTGCTTCTCTACTCATGGCTTTTTGTCAGAAGGTCGGCAATCATGAAAATGCAAGCTTGTAACGAGCAATATGAATGGAGAGAACACTCTAGAAGGAATTTCAATGTGTGCTAACTTGACAAACGATGCTTCAAAACCCCATAAAAGGAGAGTACTAGCATACAAGATCAATTGCCATGTAGGTACGTTCCTGATTCCGATGATACATGACATTATCTGATGAAATGGAAGCTGCTAGTGATAAATATATTAGAAGAAACTCAAATACCAGTTGTTCCTACTTTGAGAGCAGCTAAAGATAATGTTGATTTCTGAAAGCAAATTTTGTGAAAAAGGTTTTGGCTCAGAAATGTTGGTTCTATTTTTGTCATGCAAGTGATTTTTGCTGTCGGAGATTTTTCCATTAGTCACCTCAGTTCAAGATTCATAATTTTCCCTATCGTATCTTGAAAGATTTTCCAGCTTTAAACCACATGGGGTCATAAGAACACCCAAAAGCCTTACGTTACTAGAGTCATGTAATAATGGATAAAAATATTCAGGCATCCTCCCCACCAAAAGCCTTATCTTAGTAGAGTTCTATGACATGTAGCAATGAATTCATATATTGATGGACATGCTCCTTAAATGAAAGGTCTGGCCAGAGATTATGCCCATACAGCAAGAGCAGACCAGGGGCTTGTGGATGTGCCTTAGTGAAACAAATATATGCTAATTACCTATTTCATTTAAAATAAGCATCGCAAACCCATGCATTGAACAAAAGGTAGGATGGGAAAAAAAAATCACTTCAGGAATTTTCAGCAGTGTGCCAAATTTCCTCAATTTACTTCAGTCACTTTAATACGAGCACATACCTGCAGAAAGTCAACACAATGCTATTATTGCAACAGCATAATATTCTCATCTCCCCACCATCCTCAAATTTAGTGTAACAAATTTTTCCAGCACTGCATTTATGAGGAACAAGACATATGGGGCACATGGCTGAATTTCTCGCAGTTTTATTTCTCTGAAACGTTTGACTAGGACGAACAAAATCATTACAGCATCAGCCAGATTATGATCTGTTAAGCAAGGTAATCATATGAGACAATGAAAAAGAAATGAGCTGGCTTGAATTTATTAACAAGGTAAAAGCAAAACATATTTCCAGCTTTACATAGATTTCATGTTACAAGCTGAACCTGATCAACCTATTGGGAAATGGATTTTTCTTTGAAAAGAAACTGGTAAGTCCACAGATGAGGCAGACAGGTGATAAATCCACACTCCAGAGATGCATTTGAAAGAAGCCTAATGGAAAGTTCCCAATCGATTGATCTATACAAACTTTTCAGAGACTGACACTCTTATACACAAATACATCATACATATCAACTCAAAAGGAAATCTTGAAGGCTTCAGCTTTTCCAGCATCTCATTATTAATTCTATATCAATGTAATCCGCCAAGGACTGAAATTTGACCTTCACGAGCGAGACGGCTCCTAGCATTGAGAAAGTTTGTGGTAATTCCTGCCAAAGAAGGGTCATCATACATTCTGCACGTCATCATATCTATCCTTTATAGAAGATTTTAGATGCTCAATAAGAATTCAAAGTTAGAATCTAATTATTTATCGGGAAAAGGTTAGACATCTACTTAGCAGGAATGGACCCCACAAAAAGGTCTCATCCAGTAGAGTTACAGAATATAGGCAGAAGACCACATTAGGCACATATAGAAAGTGAAGGTACCATAAAAGCTTCAAAATTTTCCACGGCGTTCCTCTGATGCTCTGTATATGCGGAATGCTGCAAAACACATTGTTGCATTTCCTATCACAGTCAGCGCTGCTTGAAGAGCCACCAATACCTGTAGAAAATAGAGACACCTTATACTCAGTAATGAAATCAATGTTTAGACAACTCTCATTCAAACTGAGATAATAATACCTCCAGGGATTCAGAGTTATAAAAGAAATGCCATGTGCATGCACAAAATGCTCCACCAAGCAATGGTACCTAAAATCAACACAGCAAAAGATAGTACGATTACATGGTAAATACAGATAAAACAAGAAACCAGATTATTGCAGAAGTAAGATATTGCAGAAGAGGGGATGATATTGTATAGCCAGCATCCAAGCAAGTTGACTGACTGTTAAGTAGACTATTCAAGAATCTCAAATTCAATCAAAGAACAAAATGATGTAGATATACTAAAGATGTTCATTAACAAATACCATTAAGATGTACAATGACCACGTGGTATAGACACATAGATTAGAAGTGCGACATGAAAAAAGAAAAAAGAAGAGAATGAGTGGAAAAGTAAATCAGATTTTGGTAGCTACAAAGAACAAGCTTAACAAAAATGAAAAAAAAGCAAGTTCCTTGATATAGATAGGAATTTTTAAACCTTTCTTGTATCGTGTTCATAGCCCTGAGACAAAATCTGTATAGCGTGTGGTTGCTACAATAAGGACCACACCTCATGACACTTTTAGGGACCAGTTGAACTTGGCTCATGAAAATTCGTCTAAGTTTGTATTAACAGAGGATCTTTCAGTAGACAAACCGCAAAAGACAGTCCTGCACAGGGTATCAAAGTCACTCACCATACCCCAGGAAAGACCTTTCCAGGACTCGTATCCAGACACTTCTCCATATTGCCACACCAATGCCATAGCTGTGATCCTAGAAACAGATCGAACGAAATATCAGCGATTCTATTAACTGGAACATGAAAGCGACTAATTTCAAACGACAGATAATTGAAACAATAAAAGCAATGCAACAAGTTTGTCCACATGAACAGACTGTAATTAGTTCAGTTAAGTTGCATTTCCTTCATATCTCCTGTAAATAGTAAGGATCAACAGCAATGATGACAGAGCATTCGATTCCAAGAGTAGGCAAACGATACAACTCAGAATAATTATAAGAACATCGCGTTTTGAAATCACGGGCTTTCAAAATTCTCTTCTTTCCTTCGCCTAAGACGGGCAGAAGCATGTCGCGATTGCACAGTGCACGATCGAAGACAATTTCGACATTCTCTACAATCATGCCGAGCCGCTGCCTCCGAAAGCCCAAAGCTTGGGCCGAGCCGCCTCTAATCACGGCACTTGCTTCCAAGTTCTTTTAATGCTGGCCAAGAGCTCGTCATGCCAATTTCAAAAGCCAGAAGCCAGAAAATCTGACTAACAAAGCCTGCTCAAGCAGCTCCGAACTCGGCACAAACGCACGACTAAAATCGGCACAGCACAATCCGATGCAACGCACCATTCGACGACGCTGGAGACGTGGACGACCCAGGTAGGCAAGGACAGCGCGTTGGCGGGCTCGGCGAGCTGGAGGGAAGGACCGACGAGCGCGGCCGTCTCGGCGGCGGCCGACGCGGGCCCCGCCAGCGACAGGGCCAAGCAGCAGCAGCAGCAGGCGGCGGCGGCTCCTCCGAGCAGGCTCGCCGCGGCGGCGGCCGGCGAGCCTCGCGCGGTGGCCTCGGGAGGGCTCGGTGAGGGGGCGGTCCTGGCGAGGAGGCGAAGAGGCGAGGAATGCGGCGGAGCGGGGAGGGACGAGAGGGCGGCGGGGCGGAGAGAAGGTAGGCGGGCGAGAGCGAGAGGAGCAGCGGTTGGTTTCGCCATCATCGCTTCGGGAAGATGAAGAAGAGAGTGCGGGGAAGTACTCTAGTTCTGGGATTTTGGGAACTGTACTGTTTTTTTTTTTTTTAACAGAATTCTCTTTTTTTAAACAGAACTCGAAATATCCCAAATGACAATCGAAATGATTATGATTATTTCAAATAAAAATATGAAGTTTCAAGTGATTATTATTATTTCAAATAAAGGTCTTATCTCATCAAATACCAACGGACTAAATTTTTTGATCGATCAAGAGTATTTTTGTTTAAATCTTATTTTCTTCTTTTCTAATGTTGACTAATGGCCACTAGCAAAGGCCGTTGAGGGTTGGCGACCCTTGTTGGCCTTTGGGAAGGGCTGGCAAGGGCTCTACAATTCTTGCTAGCTATGAGCAAGACCACCTTCGCCAGATTTGGGGAGAGTCGGTCTCGCCTAGGGCCAACAGACCCTTGTTGGCAGAGAGTGAAAGCTGTCGAATCCTCATTGGCCATAGGCAAAATCGCCAAGCCCCTTCAGCTGTAGGTGAGGTCGCGGAGCCGGCGAGGGCCGACCTTGTTGATGGCTACGAGGGTCGGCCTCCCCCAAGGTGAGGCCATCCCTCCCAGATTAGGTGAGGGCGACCCTCCCCCAGCCCTCTGAAAGCATTGCTGGTGGTCGATCGACCGTTGACGAAGAAGGAAGAAGAACTAGAAAAAAGAAAATAAAAAAGAGCAAATGATGAAAATACTATTGATCACCGGAAAGTCACACCCTTATTTGAAATAAATATAATTATTTTAAGCCCTTATTTGAGAAAGTGATAACATTTTAGACCCCTGCTTGAAACAAGGTCCATTTTGGGTTTTTATTTGAAAAAATAAGGACACTTTGTGCCCTTTTTTTTTAGAATTTTCCCTTTCTTTTATAAGTATACTAGAGATTTTAAATTTTGTGATGAAAATGTAATTGATTAGTAAATCTTTCAAAAACTGCAAATCATTAAATTGGTGTAATCAAACATTTTCATTAACTTCATTCAATTCGACTAACGAAAATTGATGAGGTGGATATTCTTTTTTCTTTTTTTAACTATCTTCTATGGTGTTAACATGAGTAAAATGACGTCATTTTGGTTTAAATGTGATTTTTTAATACAAATTTTATTTATAGTATATTAAAAAGTAAGAAAACTTTAAAATAATTCAAAAAAAAAAAAGAATAGGAAGAAGGAAGAAAATTGCACAGCACATCACTACCCCACCTTCATTGAGAAGGGCTGGTGATGGTGAGGCAAGCCCTCACTTGCAATAGGCCGGGCCAAGGGTCGTCGACCTTTGGCTAGGGCCAAACAAACCCCACCAACCATTCCCACCCATAGGTAACGGTTGTGACCTAAGTTGCACGGACACGCGACACGACACGACACAACACATGACAGTCATTTTTCAAAAATAGAGAATTTCAACACGTCGAGACACGTTATTATTAAATAAATATTTCTATTTTTAATTAATTTGATTCAAATTCACAAATAAATAAATAAAAAGAGCTTATAATGAATTTACAATAATAATATTAATAAATCTATTCATAGAAATAGAAAATTTGAAAGACATATCCATAGTTAACGCGTACATATATTTGAGAACATGTTTTTAACTTTAACAAAAATTATAAAGGAGACTAATGACTAACAAAAAAATAGAATCAACTTTATTTAAATAAATCTATGATCTTCTATAATCATCCAAATTTATTATTATTTAACATTTAATATTTTTATTTTTCGAAATCATTTTTTAACTCATTTATATATTTTTATAATAAAAATAAATTTGCCACTCAAAAGTTATTTCCCTCAAAAATCTTTCAAAAATTATTTCTCTATCTTTTTTCTCTCTGAACTCTCATTCTTCCTAAACTCTCATTTCCCTCCCTCATTTCTCTCTCCCACTATCCCCCAAGCCACCCCAAAATCCCCCTGTCAGTTTCTTCCCTACTCTCTCTCTCCCCCTCCCCCCACAATAGCACCTGCTCACTGCCCCCATCAATCACCCCCACCCTTGCTCCCTGCTTTGCTCCCCCACCCCCTTGGTTTATCTCTCCCCCACCCCACGCCAGCCCCCTCTCCGGCCTCGGTTTTTCCATTGTCCCACACCACCCTCCCTCTCTTCTTACTAAAACCCTAATCACGGCTTCTTCTTCCTCCTTGTCGCACAACTCTCTCTCGGTCGCCTCATTGCAGTCGCTCGCCAAAAGGCCTCTAGCCCTTCCTTTTTTGCAGCTGTAGCCTTGCCGCTAGCCCTCCATCACAACGTCGCAATTGCTGCCCTCTGGATCGCCTCAGTCTATGCTCTTCCTCTGGCCCTCCCTAAGCCTCGCCTCCACCGTCCATCGTTCCTATCTCTTGGACATGCACGTCGAAACGTGTCGAGAAATGTTGACCACGTGTCGGGAAATTCGACACGTGTGGCCTATGTGTCCGAGTGTGTCAAGGCGTGTCGAACACGACACGGAAGCTCTGGCAACGTGTCCATGCTTCATAGGAGGCGACAACAAGGACAATGTTAATATATATATATATATATATATGGTATTTTTGTAAGTTTGCTTATTTATAATATAATTTAAGTAAAATTTGTTTTAAAAATCAAATTTAAACAAAACAATCTAGTTTTTGTCTTATATTTCATGTTTTAATCACGTTACCATTACATAAGAGAAATAAAAAAATAAAAAAAGAGACATTAGCATTTTTCATTAATAGTGGTATCAAAGTTGGAAGAGAATATATAAATCCTATTCTCAAAAATATTCCATGTCCATAATGCAAATACTGGTATTGGCAACACATTTTCCATATGAAGTAGATAAATTACCTCAACGAAGGAACACCCATAAACCCGGCCCATGCCACAACTGCCATTCCAGCACTTTCATGGTATATATCAATTTTTCCATTCGTGTTCAACATCAGTATTATTAATGAATAAGTTGCTGCCACAAAAACTTGAGCCAACCACATGATAAACATGGTGAGTTTGGTGCACATCCGCCTTGTTAAGGCTACGCCACTTGTAAGAATTATAATTATAGTATACTCTCGCGAATACCACAATTATAATTCTTATAAGCGGCATATCTCTAAGGAGAAGGATGTGCACCAAATTCACCATATTTATCATATGGTTGGCTCAAGTTTTTGTGGCAGCAATTCATTCATTACTAATATTGATGTTGAACACAAATGAAAAAATTGATATGTACTAATGACAGTGGTGACATGGGCGGGTTTTATGAGTGTTCTTTTGTTAAGGGAATTTATCTACTTCATATGGAATGTTTTGGTAAGATCAGCACGTGCATTATGGACATAGACTATTCCATGTAAACAAGGATCGCCACCCTCTGTATGTCTTTCTCCTATGCGCAAGCTCCAAAAGTCGATGAGATTGCCATCAAATCCTGCAAACTGGAGGATCAAAGTCGAATATGGTGAGCATTTCCAAGGAAGATCTGCTTCGCTGGCCAGTCGCCCTTCTCCGAGCCCAGAGCATGACAAGGGAGAAGCCCATCAAAGACGTCATCGCAGTGTGTACACCATAGGAAAAAAGGAGAAAGTATTGGGTGGTCCGGGACCGCCACGTCAGCGTGGTCCCGGACCACTCACGCGGCGCCACGCGTGCGTGGAGGGGACAAAAAACAGAAAGAGGAGAGAGAGCGTCAGAGAGGTGGGTCCGGGTCGGGTTTTTTGTCCCCTCCACGCACGCGTGGCGCCGCGTGAGTGGTCCGGGACCACGCTGACGTGGCGGTCCCGGACCACCTAATATTTTCTCGGAAAAAAGGAAAGGCCGCCCCTCAAGTATCTCTGCACGCATCATCAGAAATGCAGGCTGTGGGAATTCTTTGATCAAAGAGGGACGTGACAAAAGCATGACTTTTAATTGGCTACAGAATTATTCCTCGGATACAGTCACATTCAGAATGATAATATAGAAGAAAACCTGTGATGAAAAGGAATTGACAGAGAAAAAATTATAGATTTCTCCACAAGCTAACTTGACACCGCCCTGTTTTCGGGGGGTCTTTCTGCGGGCAGCACTCAAATGCGAAAAGGGCTAGTGTGGTCGAGCCTAGAAATAAGGAGACCTCAAGCATATAGTTTGAATGAACACAAATTACTAAAGTATTAGCTTTAGTGTGGCCCGCAAAAGGAAAAAAACATTTAACTGATCATACTCTACTTTCTTCAGGAACCAATATAGAAGCTAGCTCCCATTTGCTATGAGACGAGTGACATTAATTTACCAAAGGATAAAAACAAAGTTCCGTTGACAATTGATATTTTCACTTACAAGTGGATCTTGAAAGAATCTGTTTGCTAGAGCGAGCGCCAGAAGGCTGGTCCGCATTCCTGCAAACGATACTTGCTATTAAGCGGGAGAAAAAGGAAAACCCTCTTCTTATGACGGATGGATAAAGGAGGCACCTGTCTCAAACCAGGAAGGAAGTATCCAATGATGAATGCGGACAGATGAAACGCAATTATGATTAACGAGATCATCAAACCAAATGTAGACATGATGGAATCGACATTTATTGCAAGAGGTGCTCCAACGCATAGAGCCGTCACAAAGACAGAGAGTGGCCGCAAAGTGGTCGTATGGCATTACAAATCCAAGGGAAGAACCTGAAAGCAAACTATGAGATATTAAACTGCTGAAACTCCCTAGCAACTGTATGTAGCAAAGGCGAGTGTTTAACCTATTCAGAAGCAACCCTGCAGTGATGGGTGCGACGACAATTTGCAAAATGCTGGAAACCATTCCTTTCACATCGACGGGCATTCTTTTGCCAATGAGAAGAAGTGACAACAAAGGGGTCACAAAAACAGCCGTAGCGGTAGACAATGATGTCATGACAATACTCAGAGGAGCCATTGATGGGTCAGTCAGAAATGTAGCACAATTAGAAAGCCGAGCCCCGGTCACACAAGACACCAGCATAATCCCAGCACCTAAAGTTTAGGTTCAGAGAAAGTCAATCACCAATTCACTAGCTTTAGAGAGGGAAGGGAGACTAGTACTCACCAATGGACGTTGGGATCGAAAACATTGTTACGGACATCATGCCAAAGAAATAGCCAAGAAGAGGCTTCACAATGAACTGGCCGATATAGCCAGCAAAAATAGCAGCTGGTCTCCTAAACGCTTCAAGAAAGTCCCTCTCGCTGGAATTAAAACCCCTCAGCAAACATCAGAAACCCGAGTGCAGGTGCATAGTACCTGAAAGCAGATTCGATAGAACCCATTAAGAATCGAGATATAAATTTATAGCCCAGAAACGTATCTGAAGAAAATCTAGCAACCTGATGGTGAACCAAGTGAAGGACGGCGGATATATAAGAGCCAGCAACGTACCCGCGAGAACGACATGAGGCACAAAACAATTTGATTTCTTTAAGACCTCCACGATAGAAAACTGCTCCCTAGGCACAGATGGCTGGGGAAAAAAAAAGGAAAAAAAAAAGACACCGAGCATCGGCTGTTAACAGTGGTTTCCACATCTGCCTCGAAAGAACTACATAACAGAAGATCCAGGATGGAACTGCCAGTGCACATTGCTGCAATATGAGACACGTTTAGAGAACTGAACGCACCTGGATTGATTCAGCCGGTCACTCCCGGCCTGGCCCTGGCTGTGGCTTTGGCTCTGGCTCGAGAGGCTCCGAGAAATCCCCTGACCTGCACTTGCTGGAGCCGTGGATTGGATCCGCAAGCGCGTCGAGATCAAACTCATGGCTTCGCCCCTCGAGAGGATTTCAGGAACCGCCGATGGCGAGCGCGAGCGAGAAGAAGAAACCTTAAAACTTCCGGAGAGGTCGTGGGTTTGGCTTTTGGAGTCCACTTCGTTCGGCGGTTGGTGCCGTCGCCGGCTTACTTATAGAAGTGACGTCCTCTTTTTAACCGTTTTTATTTTTCAAATTATTTGACCAACCTGTAGATTCTTCTTCGAAATTTTTTTTTGAAAGTACGTACGATTTTGCTTTTCACATCATTATCAAATAGACTCCTTTCCTTTCGAAACTTATAATTACCATTTTTTGTTTGTTTTCATGCATCTCAGGTTGCATCTTCCGCACGTATTTCATTTCCCAAATTGTCTCATTTTATCTTACAAACTATTCTCACCCTAAAAATATAAAAAATAAAAAATCCAACATTCACCCGCACTCTCTCTAGGCCCGAGAGGCTTGCTTGATCCGACACATCCACTACCAATAGGGGTGTGCAAAGAAATCGGGAACCATTGGAAACCCAACGAGACCGGCCTGGAACTAGCAGTTCTCATGGAGATCAATCTGGTTCCCGGTTCTAATTTACTAGAACTGGCAAGTATTGATATGGTTCCAGTTATATATATATATAAATTCCAACTCAATCACTTAATTATTTTGTAGTTTTTCGATCAATATATAGTATTTGGCAATATTGCTTAATTTTGTCTCTTGGGTGCATAATAGAATTAACCTCCTTACTTTTTGTTCATTCTAATAATTTATTTACCTGCTTTCTCAATCGAAACAAAATAAACAAACAAAGAGGATGAATGAGACCAAATAGTGATGTCTATAAATGTTGCAGCGCCTTGCCATCATGATACGAAATTAAGAGCCAAAGGCTCTTTTTAAGAGCATAATTAGGTCTCTCATTAACCATCCTTGTGCTTAAATTAAGTTGACATTGAAAAAAAGATGGATCAAATGATTAATGATTTGACTTGTGTGGAGGATAGGACTTCTAATACAATTCTAATCTCCACATGTTCTCGGTGTTGGGAAGCTCTAAGACGACCACACCATAACCTTTGGAAAAATTAAGTTTCTAATTAATGAGTATTATTGATTCGTTCCACTCTAACATTTTCAATCATTAATCAAAATCAATAGCTCGCAATTCAACCCGAATTTAAGGGCAAACAAGCTTTAGTGTTCTACGTAGAAACTATGTTTACCATGATATTGATTGATGAATGTATTTGTGTAGAGATTGGGAATCGGTTCCATGGACCCCCTAGGAACCACACCAGACCGACAGTTCGGTTCTTGGGTGGATCCATGAAACCAATGGACCGACCCGAACCATGTTGACATTTGACTACCAAGTTTTCAGGAAAAGTATAAAAAACAATCATAAACTTATTGTAATTGTATCAATTTAGTCACAAACCCTTCAATTAGACTAATCTAGCCTTAAACCTTTTTTTAAATTGGTATTAATTAAGTCTATCCTTTAATTTAGCACAAAAAATGTTGATGTGGACACTGGGTGTCTTACATGACATGGCCAACATTGAAGCAATTTTTTTTTTCATAAATTTTCATAATTTTTTAGAGTCTTTCTATATTTTTTTCTTTACTTTTTTTTTTCCTGACAGGGCCGGCAAAGGTTGTGCCACCCACAAGAGAGGGTGTCGCAACCCTCGCTAGATCTAGGTTCGGGATGGGTTTCGCTTCCTCAAAGTGTCTCTTCTTCTTTTGAGTGTTTCTTCCTTGGGAGCCAAAGCAACGTGTTTGTCTTTGCAACAAGCGCAGTTGAGAGCTCCCGTGGACATGGAAAGCCAGCCTATACCTAGAAAGCAAGTACCTTTCATCATATACCCTCAATGGCAATCCTTGAGATTCGTCTTTCCAAAGTGTCGATTGCAATGACAAGGGTTGCGTGGCCAACATTTCGCTGCAGAGGAGAGGACTCATTGGGAGGCTCTCTTGGCCAATACTGGTCTTAGCCACTTGAAGGAAATTAGGGGTAATTTGTGATTGCCAGTGTTGACGAGGGTTGCGCAACCTTCTTTTGTTGCCAGTGAGGGTTGGCCGGTAACCTTGTCAGGCCTCATGCTACAAAAAAATGTAAAGAAAAGAAAAGAGATAAGAAAATACCAAAAAATTATTTAAAAAATGTCTACTTTAGCGTTGGTCGTGCTATGTCGAATGTCCAGCGTCCACATCAGCAATTTTCAATGAAAAATAGCTGGATAAACTAAATTGATACCAATGTAAAAAAGTTTGAGATTAAATATATACAATTGAAAGGTTTAAGACTTAATTTGTATTAATGTAATAAATTTATGACTTTTGGGTACTTTTCCAATGTCTTCCCCTCTCGGCAGCACGTGTTGTTGATCTCTTGGAGCGTAGCGATCATCATTGCGCTTGCCCAAGACTAGACCAACTCAAGGTCGACGATTTCGATTTTGGCAACCATGGCCAAGCTTTGCTAGCTAGCTTAGGCGACTCGCCAGGTTATCGCACTTGCTTAATTGGTAGTCCTATATGACTAGTGAGTTTTGCTGGGCGAGGTGGTGCATTTTTATCCGCTTTTCCAAAGAATCTCGGGCCTCAAGGACCCTTGTGCCAAAGCTGAGGTCCCAAAAGCCTTTGAACCAAATTTAGCATTTTTGAAGTCCCTTAACTCAAATAACTTCCACCTAGCATTCACATTTCCACATTTTCGGAATGCTATTGGGGGTAATGAATTTTTTTCTTCCAACTTTACCCCGCTTATACTTTTGTGTTCTTGTTTTGCCCTTATCCTATTTTTCATCATCTCTCTTTGAACCAAACACACCCATCACCGCTCTAGATCTTGGTCGGTGCAAACCCAAAGTCGATGGTTGTCGAGGGTCGACTATTGCAAGTCTATAGAGTGAGATTTGGAAAGTCAAGGTTTACATGAGGCTCGCCTACCCTCCGACTTTTGTGTTATTTCACAATTAATCAATTCACAAACTTAGGTAATGAATGCTCTATCCAAATTTATGCAATGAATATGCTCTCTCTCTCTCTCGCCTACCCTCCGACTTTTGTGTTATTTCACAATTAATCAATTCACAAACTTTTGTGTTATATATATATATATATATCTCATTTTTCCTTTTTGTAAATATGATACCAGTCTATGCATTTCATAACTAATAATGGACATAATCTTTGTCACTCTCCAAAGGCATAAAAGGAACTTGCAAATTCAAAGAAAAGATGAGCAGCGCTCATGTCTTATTGTAATACCAACAATGAAAGCTACTTTGAGCTGACAAACTTAACAATAAGGCTCAATTTACTAGACAACACAGTTTTCACGGTTGGAGAGACCCATGAAGCATTGTTACTGACACAAAGTGATCACTGGTCCATTGTGGACTCTCCATTAAAGGATGGACATGCTCTTTTTTTGAGGATATATTAAGGAAGAAAAGCTGACAATTTCGACTTCCCACCCTCGAACTAACAGAAACAAAATCACTATTATACTCAAGAATCTGGACTGAATTAGAGATCAGCTGCCTACAAATAGAGCATTTAGGTGAAACCTCCCATTCCACGGATAACGCATATCGCTAACAACACACAAGATGACCGCATGGAACAAAAGTGGATCTCCTCCTCATTGGACAAATTACAAGTAATTGTCCATCTGGTACATCTCCCAATTCATCCTCTGCGAGAGTGTTGGGCTGGTAGACTGCAACATGGCTCTGCTGTTGCTGCTCCTGCTCATCCCGTCTACACCGCCTCCAGTTTTTCCATCTGTTTCATTTTATGAGGTAAGAAGATTCAGCATAAGCCCAGTAAAGTCAAAGATTATCATGTCTTGAATTCAACATGATCCAGAATATGGTTACAAGTTTAGCAAATCCAAGGATACCAATTGACACCTTTCCAAGATAAATACCAATCTAGAAGAGTATCTTTGTCTGGCAGGCAATATCAATGACCATATGATCTTTTGCCATCTCGGTACTAGAAAATGTCATATCAGTCAATTCGATAATAGACGAGTACTGTCAACAAAGGGCTGCTTGCCCAAGATCTAAGTAGTAGACTCTAAAGCATAATCATGTCAACTATCCTAGAATGAAATATGAGATGGTTGATTCTTAACGACTTGAGTCACGTGAAGTAGACTGTTTGTTTACAGATCATCACATAAACAAATGACAAGCATCAAAGGGAGAGGAGCCACAATATCTTTTGACAGGTAGGTGGACAAATACTAAAATGATAGGAGGTTGTGCAGATCACCCAAAAATTCATGAAATCACACAACAGGGGAACTCTCCGTGCCATGTGAAATGCAAAAACAGACTTCCAAACAAGCAATTCACTACATATTCACATCCTACTAAAAACCATGATCAAGATTAGAGTGAATAAATTTGTACACGTGTCGATTTATAGTAAAAGAAAATAGTGTACATGGGCAATAAGTCCACAAATGGAAAAAGAATCTCCTCAAGCAAGCATGAAGACTTATCCAATGTCCATCTAACACCATTAAAATGTAGATGAGAGGAAAACTTACAGAAAATATGGAAAATCTTGGCATGAACTGATCTCTGGAATTTATTTTCAAAAAGCAAAGGTCAACAGCACGGACACACTTTCCTAATGAAAGAATTTTCTCTCCTCATCAAGTAGTCCAACCTTCAAAAATAGAGGAACAAGAACATCGGATCAGATACTTGTATCAAAGTAAATGCATCGTTATAAAAATTAAAGGAACCACAAGGTCTAGATAATCAGAAAAATCTCAAGGTGCAAGAAACATTGCAGTTGACCATATGCAGCAAGTTTACATGTCACAGACTAACAGGGTATTCATGACCAACAAGTGCCTAAAGGCATGTGTAAGGAGAAGCTTTAATCGGCTGCAGTTGGTGACATAATGAGGTAAGAGGTAGACGACGCCTTGAACCATCCATGTTCACAACGACAAAATCCACTGCTGGCCGCTGACTGCCATCAATGACTACAATGACTACAAAAGGAACCTGCAGTCATACTAACAGAGGTAAGCAAGTCCGACAACTAAAGCGTAAGCTAATAATTGACTGCTATCTTCTGACAGATCAAAGCAAAGTTTCTTGTCGTGCATAGTTATGAGCATCGAGATTCGGAAAAAGTGTTATAGAAATTAATTTCTAAAGACAATCTCAATAAGATGATCGTACAAAAACTTTTCTTGAGGAAGCTTCAGTTCTCTCAGCCAAAAGAAGAGGAATCTTTGACTTAAGAAATCTCAAATTTCCAACACACAATGTGAGTAAAGAAGCATAATAACCGAATGCTCAAGACTGAAATGTGAAGCCTTGTAAAGTTGTCTCATATCTCTCAATATCTTTAGATTCGCCTGTGACAGTATGATTTTCTACTTCTGTTTTCAATTGGATAAATCGGGCTTTTCATCGACGTGACTATAATGCTATTCTCTAAGCTGATTACTCGTGAGATGACTAGACTAGTTGGGGAAGTCATTAAGGAATTTTAATGCAATAGGCTTGAGTATTCGACCAGGAATCGACTGCTCGACCGTGTTAGTCTGCAAAGATCATTTCGACATAGTCGAAAATCTATCAGAAACCGGAAATAGGTCGATTCGATAGAGATATATAATTAGGCATGGGTGATTCCATCTAATTACAAAATTCTCATCGATCGGCACTAAACCGATTTTTGTGTTGTTTTGGTACCTTGTGCTTGTAATTGAAATCTAGAGATTTTCACGACAACCGAGAGTCGCCAATGAGTCGAAGATGCATGTTTTGGTTCGATAATAATCGACCATGAGTCTATTGCACCGAAAATTCACAAAAAAACTACTCGACGGTTTAGGTTGCGTTAAAGTCACGTATGACTGAAGTTAATCGAGGAAATGATGCCGATTTCAGAAATTGAGAACTTTAAGGTGTCACAATTAATTTTAGGAATGTTGTTACATCTTTTCAAGAATTGTTGACAACGGGAATTATTTGAGAAGAATACAAGAGCAGCAGATTTAAAAGAACAAAGGAAATGCCACTTATCAAATAGAATTTTAGGACCTTCAATGTGGAACAATTAGAGAGGATTTATAAGTGACTACTTGGGGACTTGACCCTATTAACTTGTTAATTTGGTAAATAGGAAAGGAGGAAAAGTCTCAACAAGAAAGGAAAATTCGTAAGAAGGCATGCCCCCATGAATTTCACTTCAATCTTCATTTCTTTTGGTGGAGATAAGCATAGGAAAGGTTGTGGGGGTATATGATAGAGATGGGTGAGCAAAAATTCCATGGAAAAATAGGCCAAAAGCAGATGGAAATTGCAGTGGCAGTTTCCAAGCATTTTCCCCTCAATTTCCCCTGCTCTACTTTATTGTTTCTCCCTTCTCTTTCCTCCTTCCTCCTCTCGACAATTTTCCCCCCTTCTTCTTTTCTTTTACTCTCCCTTCTCTCTTTCTCTTCTCCCCCTCACGCATTCTCCCTTCTACCGTAGCTCTCTCATCTTCTTTCATCTCCATTTATTTGCTTTCATTTTCTATAGCTTCATCATCCACTCGGCTCACCATCATCCTCACCGTTGCACGCCATCCGCTCAAGCCGAGCGCCCTTGGCTTTGAGCTCAGCTTCGATGATCCGTCGCCGGGAGTTCTTCAATACTCAAATTGAGTAAGTTGTCTCCTAACTCTGGATTAAGGGCTGAGTACATGAATTAGGGGTTTCTATGTAGATGAAAGATGTAGATGACGTTATATATGGATGGATGTTGGTTAGGGATGTTAGGATAGACATAGAAAAGCTTAGATAAGGTTTAGAGAGCAAAACAACCAAAGTAGGTGAAGTTTCGGACAAGAACAGAAGCTGATTTCTGAAACAGTTTCCAGAACGTGGGAGTTTTGCTAATTTTGTAGACAACCTTGTGTTGCGATTTTGAAGAAATTTCATTCTGATGAAATATTTTAGACATCCTAAATAATAACATATATTTTTATTATAATTTTTAGAATTTAAAAATATGACGATTTTCATGACGTCATCCTTGAAACAGTATTTCGGACAGTTCTGTAAACCGTGACCTGTTATGATTCCGAGGGCTGTTACTGACCTTTAGAGGTCGAATTTCAAATTGGTTTCTTCACAAAAGTTGTTCGTTACAACTTCTGGTTTAACATAATCGAATTTCAAATCAAACGGACCAGATTTTGACCCAAAACAGAACCGATTTTGATGAGTTAAGCTCTCTGGAACTGGACCCGATTTTAGTACTGGGTTGAGTGAATTACTGGGCCGAATACAGAAGGATCTGGACCTCAGTGTCCGCATGAAAAATGTTCTTTTATGTGTTCTTTACAACATATTAAAATTTGGGAATTTTCTGAGCTCAATTGGTTAGGTTTATGGATTTAAACTTGGAGCCCGGTTTCTGCCCATTTCGGACCAATGTTAGTTTGGGTTGGTTCTTGATGTTTTGCTTGTTTTAATTAGTGTTTTAATGACTTATGGCTTTAATTTATTAGTTACTTAATTCTGGAATTACTGTTCACGCGCACTGTTCACCCGAGAATGAAAAGTGGTCTAAATTCATGTGTATTGATTTTATGAAGTGAATGAATGTGCCAATGCATGGGCATTCGCATGAATTGGGTGACGTTTTGTGCAATTGTATGGTGATTGAAAATTGTTGGTATTTAATTAGGAAATATCGGGTGTCAGATTCTGGATACCGAAAGTGTTTTTAAATACTATATCAAACTGTGGGATTTTAAAAGAGACAACACAAATTTTCTGGTTCGATTTGACCGTGTCCCCACACACGATTATTTTATCATGCATTTCTAATATGAAGAAAATAGGCTGGGATCACCATTTTAATTGAGGTATTTGAGTGTAATGCACGGTGTCCTGGGCCAAAATTGAATGAATACATGAATGATATGAGATGCCGTCACGAGCCTTGGGGCCGGACGATGCTCCTTTGGGAATGCCCCACATCAACGGATGCCGGTCGCAGTGAATGCTGGGCCGATGCTCCTTTGGGAATGCCCCACGTCAACGGATGCCGGTCGTAGTGAATGCTGGGCCGATGCTCATTCGGGAATGCCCCACGTCAACGGATGCCGGTCGCAGTGGAGGCTAGACCGATGCTCCTATATGGAATGCCGTCTAGATGTAGACGTTGCTGCGCTCGACGGTGCGAGGCGATGCCCGGTTATGCCGGAAGACTGTTATCTATGGGGTTGGCCATAACTAATGAATGGAAATTGTGAAACGCATGAACGATCGAAGATTGAAGGACCTAATTAAGAGACAGAACTGTATGGTGCGGTATGGGACGTACCATCACAGTTTAGTCTACTAATTGGGGCCCGTATGATTGCATTAATATGTACATTCCTAAGCATTCATTTGTGAGAAATGTGATTAAATTGCATGTTGAGTGGACCTTTCTCCTAATCTGGATTTAGGGGATTGACTTGCTGAGATGTGATCTCACCCCTTAGTGGGCTAACATTTTCAGGTTCCTAGTGTGAAGAACCCAGAGCTTGAAGTGGAAGGGTCAGGAGCATAGGTGGCTTAGTAGTCCTTTGTGAGATAGACCTTCTGTATAAGCTTGAGGTGTTTATGAAAGTGTATTTGATTTGAAACTGGTTGTCTTACTTTTCTATCCCATGTTTGTTGTTGTCAGGGGATTAGTTAATTTGCTTCCGCATGTGCAATAAAATGAAAAGGGTCGGCGACGAATCCTGGGAAGGTCGCAAAAGTTTATAGACCACCGAGGGATGTGTGTGCGCTCGAGGTTCGGGGCGTGACATCGCCAACTCTACTTCTATTTTTATGTGAGGAAAGCAGTAGACTCCCTTCTACCACGATAGAACACATCAACCTTAACTTGCTATCAGGAAACTTAGTTCTTCTGAAAGAATGGAACCGTCCCAGACTTTTAATTTGGATAAAGTACATACTCTATCATGCACCATCCGGTGTTCAGGACATGAACACCATGTGATGTCCCATGGCAACACCAATTTTGACATGTCTACCATCAAAATTATATGTACAGTCTCCCAGACATTTCCAGTGTCAAAGGCAAAAATAAAATGTGATATTACGCCTTAAAAGGAGGCACATGGTTCCTAGCTGAAGACAAACATGATGTAATGTGATCCCACTCAAAGAATGGTAGCATAAGCTTTAACAGCAGCTTTCCAGTGAAATATAGCTTAAAAATAAGAACCAACTTCTGGAACAAATGTACTTACCGTTCTTAGTGAGGAGGATTTTTGCTCCTGCAAGGAACTGATAAGATAGCCCCTAGATCCGAAGTCCATCTGAAAAATCCCTTTGACTCATTGTATATGCACTTCATAATGAAAACAGAAGATCAAGCTTATCAAAGGATCATGCAAGACTGAGGTAAACAGGAACAAATCCATTTCAGAAAAGCCATGATTGACACAAGTAATTAAAACATTTTAATGCATAAACTGCAATTTGCTCCATTACGCAGATTTCACAAAACTAAGAGCAACCAGCCTGTCCGATCATTGATGTTATAGTTTTCCAAAGAAAGAAGAAGTACAAAAGAGAAATTACTGCAAAGTTGCAGTGAGATCCACAGGGCAGATAACATGATATGCGGACCCACTCAATTGGAACTCACAATTAGGCAAGAGAAAGGCATAGGCACCTGGTGCACGTTAAAGCCCCTAAAATATGAGAGGACACCTAACAGCAGGGAGACCCTGAATCCTAGATTTCTTTCTCTACTTTCTAAACATTGTGATTGTGTCTTCCCGAACCAGACTAGTATTTCCTTCTCAAGGCCCAAAGGCAGTAGTGCATCCATCTCCAATGCCATTTAATTTCCTAAATAAGAATATCTTGAGAAGAAAGATGAAAGTGGCGCATCTATCCTACTGCAACCAGTTACTCTGTTAAGTTTCTTTTTTTTTTTTTTATATTTCCTCCTTTCATCAAGACCAAAAATGAACTAAGTACACTAGAGCAATGTTAGTAATATTCAAAAGATTGGAGTTGCTTGTTCGCACCAAGTACCTGGAAGACGGATGAGCATCGATGAAGCTGCAAATCAGTTACACCGGATTAGGAAGAAACTCTTTGCATGGGGTTTACATGAACAAGATGAACCGCCAATAGCTTAATTAGCTATTAATTCCATCGCTATGGGATTGTTAACAATAACTCAACTGAGCAGAACTCAATGGCCTTTTTGCTTCGGCTTTGACCAAACAGGACGTAGCTCTTCCAACGTGAAGACGGGTCATTAAAATATGACTGTCATTAAAACTGTTAGTAACTTCAAAAGATTTTGATGTTTGGCATTCTTTAACGCCTCGCACTCGACTATAAAGCTCTTTAGAGCACCATGACGGACTAAATGAAGCACTTTCACGGCAATAACCGTTCCATTATCCTCAAGTATCCCCTTGTAAACAGAACCAAAGCTTCCAACACCGATCAAATTTACCGAAGAAAAACCTTCAGTTGCTTTTAAAAGTGTCCCATAAGATACATTCAGACGTGAATCATCCATTGAACTTGAAACCGGTTCATTTACTTTCTTCTTCACCCAACAAAGATATATAAAAGCTACAATAAGAGCTATTCCAACAACTCCAGAAATGACAGAAGCAACAACTATCACTATATCGATCTTTCTACTTTTGTGGCTTTTGAAAATGCAGTTGGGGAGATGAAATTCTGGTAGTCCGCCACAGAGGTCATTATTCCCAACAATAGAAGTACCGGTAGCATTTTTAAAGACTCCTTCACATGGTAGCATGCCTTCAAACTTATTATATGACAAATTCAAATGTTTTAAGAATCGAAATACTGCTAAGAATTCTGGAATCCGACCTGACAAATTGTTGTGTGAAAGATCTAGTACTTCAATGCCTCCTAATGATATGATTGATTGTGGAATTGACCCGTGGAAGAAGTTGCCCTGCATCCCCAGTAATGCCAACAAAAAGCAATCACCTAAACTACTTGGGATTTCACCTACCAACAAATTGTTAGAGATGTCCAATGTAGTCAAAGCTCTCAAGTTGCCAACTTCTATGGGTAGAGCCCCAGTCAGATGGTTATTAGATAAGCTCAGAACGATGGCTAATGATGAGAGACCAAAAAGCTGTGGGGGTATGGCATTGCTAAGATTGTTGTAAGATAGATCAAGTAGAATGAGAGACCGACAGTTTGATAGATGTGAAGGAATTTGCCCATGAAAGTTTTTCCCTTGTAGATCTACTTGAATCAACTTGGTTAGATTTCCCAAAGAACATGGGATAGTCCCTCTAAGGTTGCTATAGCTCAACTGCAACATCGCTAGATTTTGTAGATTCCCCAAATTTGAGGGGATAACCCCTGAAAGCTGGTTGAAACCCAGAGCTAATAACTCCAAGTTGACAAGATTCCCGATTTCTTCTGGAATCTCACCATATATCTGACTCCTAGATGCATAAAAAAGGTTGAGAGTGGTGGATAAATTACCTAGGCATTTAGGTAACACTCCACCAAACTTGTTCAAGTCGATATCCACTGTATGTAATTTGGTGCTCTTAGTTAACGAGCAAAGGAAACGCAAGTCTTCAGGTTTTCGACTTCCAAGCTGATTATCACCTATTAGAAACAAACTAAGCTTATACAAATTTTCCAATGGTGGTACTTTCCCAGAAAATCTGTTTGTTCTAATTTGAAGCCAACTTAGCTTTGTGCAATTCGATATCGAGGGAGGAATCAGCCCCTCAAGTTGGTTTTCAGCAACGCTACAAATGTCAAGATTTGGGAGTTTGAGGCCCATACTTGCTGGAAGAGTCCCCTGTATCTGGTTGAATGCAACTTGAAATTGAGTTAGTGAAGAGAGATTGAATAAGGAAGATGGAATTGTACCCGACAATTTATTTTTTGTAAGGTCAATGGATTGCAAGATTTTTCGGTAGCCTAGAACTTGGGGAATGCTCCCCCCCAAGTTGTTCCAACTTAAGGAAAGTATTGCTAGGGAAGATAAGTTGCCAATGGAGAAAGGTATGTTCCCACATAAATTATTAACACTCAAATTGAATTCCTGTAGCTTTGGCAATGAACTGAGCTCCCTAGGAATCTCTCCAGTTAGTTCATTATACGCAATGGAAAGTACAAACAAGTCCAAGCAACCTGATATGTTTTTGGGAATTTCACCGACCAATGAATTGTTGTGTAGCAGTAAGACACGAAGGCGGCGCAACTGGCCAACTTGTGGAGGGATTTCATGATCGAGACTGTTGTTTTGGAGCCTCATTTCCCTTAAGAAGCTGAAATTCCCAATATGAAGAGAGATTGATCCGAAGAGTTCTTGTGATGACAAATTTAGGATCGTGACCCTTCCGTGTCTCTGGCCACACGTAATGCCATGCCACTGGCAAAACCCAATGCTATTGTTCCAGGAGTTGAGCACGCCGAAAGGATCTCCGGTTATGCCAGCCTTAAATGCAAGGAGTGCGAGTTCGTCTGTTTCATTGGTGGTGGAAGAGACTTGGTTAAAGCATAGTGCAAGAGCAATACAAAGAAGCAAGGGGCATGATGAAAACTCTGCAAAATTTATGCCCATGAGTTTCATGACTCGAAGCCCTTGGAAGCGGGTAGATTTGAGAAACCAAAGGCAGGATGAGTGCTAAACTTTTCTTGCTCTTGTGCTACTGGAAACTTTGAAGAGCTTTATAAGAATGGGGTGTCGATTTTGAAGCGCTATTTTTATCTTTTTATAGGAAGGTGTCGATTCTTCTTTAAATTTTTTTAGGATGGCTTTTTGAAGCGCTTTTCTTCTTTTTTCTTTTTGACTCAGTAGCAATTGAAGTGTTTTTCTTCTTTTTGAAGGGCCTTTCTTCCTTCGGAGAAGACTTTGCTTGGCCATCTACATGTATTGTGGGGGCTAGAGTGAATGGAAGAAGGGAATGGTGAAAACTCACTTTGGTTGGAGGACATGGACGTGGCAATTGGAGGTCACTTAAACGAAGGTGAGAAATGGACTGGGAGTCTGAGGGCCATTTTCTTTTTTCTGATATGTGATGAATTAACTTTTTGCTTGGCTTGATTTTCTCTTTGAGAATGAAGACTCCACAAGATGATCTTGAAAATGTAAATTCTTTATATAGGGGGAATGTAAATTCTTCCCGTTAAAATGGCACTAGAGGCACATTTTTTTTTCTTTTTTCTTTTATTTTAAATAATTATATTAGTTAGCTACTCCCCTTGAAATTTAAACTCACTTCATCCATGCTCATTTTTCCTTTAGAAAGAAAGTAGTAAGTACAATCAATGAATTTTGTCCATTTAAAACTTTTGGACGATAATTGGTTTCAATAGAATCGCTTGAAAGGAATATTTACTGTTATGGTCAGTGGATTTTTGTTATTATAGCAATATCTTCACGTAATTTTTGGAAGCAAAATGTTGCTCTCTTGGGGAATTATTGCATTCATATAATTGTCTTTCTCGGATGCAGATGTTTTTCCTAATCGCTTTTTAATCCTCAACCATCAATATCAATGGATTATGGGAAAGCGAAAATAAAGATGTAGGAACAAACTCGATTTGATTGTAAATTATAGCGTGCATGTGTAATCTACAATATTCTATGAAAGATGACTACACTATAAGGACGCTAACAGTGAAATGACACTAATCCATAGCATCAACAACATTAGATCCAAATGTCAAAATTAAAACCTAATTGGATGTTAAAGAAATATGTTTGTCCCTGTTGTCCATATAGGCAATACTATTCACCTCTAGTATCTTACTAAGATCAACATCGCGTTGTTCTTTCCAAATTACTCTTAGTTGTCCATCACCCAT
Organism: Eucalyptus pauciflora; assembly: GCA_007663325.1. NCBI lineage: Eukaryota > Viridiplantae > Streptophyta > Magnoliopsida > Myrtales > Myrtaceae > Eucalyptus > Eucalyptus pauciflora. Next base: position 2,943,583 of record VMYD01000006.1, on the reverse strand, counting down.
CTATTTATTAATTTGGTCAAAATACGTAGCACGTGACAACGTCGATATGAATCGATTGAAATATACAAAATTATGGCATTGTAGAATTTGTCATTCTTGATTGTTAATTTCATTTTTCACTTGTTGAAACGAGTAAACCGCCATTACATGTAGGGAAAAAAAAACAACTTAAAAATAGAATATACATACCTCAGCCTTAATCTTCACTTTCATCACATTCCATGGAAAACGTAATGAAAATTTAGTTATTTAGCAAGTATAAAAAAAAAAGTACTATGCACTAATTAGTCATGTGGATCTCACAACAATCAGGGGCCAAGCAATTATATACCTATTTTAATGAGGATTTTGTCAATAGGACACTCTTAAACACCTCATAAATATAAGTTTTGTCATTTTTAGTATAAGTATCTCAATGCACTCGTTAATAAAACCATTTTGATAACATGCGTTTTCTTTTTTGGATAATCATAATGGTGGCATTAAATATTCCCCTAGCATAAATAGAACAAAAAAAGTTAAATAATAAAATCATTTCCCTTCATCCACAAACTATGAATCGAGAAATTTAATAGGTTTGGAATTGGGACTTTTACTCTCAACGATTGTTAAAAGAGGTGTAGAATTCTTCTAACTATAAGATATTACAAGCATCTATATTCTTAGCCACGAACAAAACCTAGCTAGCATTTTCCCTCTAATATTCATTAAGCATTTAGTAATCATATTTATTGGCAAAACTCTATTTAATGCACATATTATAGAATTGATTATTTTTCATACTATAATAATGATTAATAAAATTGATGCAATCAGCACAAAATACTTCTTTAATGAGCCAAAATTTTTTTTACTAATGATAATCTATTTTGTGGCAACATAGACATATGTGTCACACCGCATAATGCAACCACATGAATCAATGCTCAACCACTAATACATAGAAATCACACTTTTTTTAACCAAAAGATTTCAGAGTTATTATTATTAGTTAACATAAAAAATTATGTAAGTATTTCTTATATAACATATATAATTAATTTGTAATGAGTTCTTTATATATCACATAGATAAGCGAGAGAAATTATATTTATTGCAAATCTTTTTCAAACATGTAAGGAAGAGACTTCATATACATATAACATATAGTCTGCAAAACCCAAGCGGAAATGGGTAGATATGATTATGAACAGAAGGTAAGAATAGACAAGAGACGGAATATTAGCTTATGCAAACAGTGAAGAGACTTATAAGAAGGTTTTGACTTTTAAGACGAGCTCTTGAAGGGCTTTCCGTCTTTTTTTTTTTTTAGACAAGTCACAACAATAAGTATCATTCATTCAGTGAATGAGAAACTATCAACCATTGATGGAGTCTCAAATGGTCACAACTTTGATAATTCCAAATGACAAATAAAAATTATACTTCGAAATTGTAGTCAAGTTGTGTGCAAAAATTAACTCATTGCGTGAGATATGTTTTGCCATGACCAATGGCTGTGATTGTGTGTGATTCATCATGGGCCATGATTAGTAAGAACATGTCCCTTAATTTGGAGTGGAAATTTGAGAGAAGCCTAGGGGACGTTTATTTCTAAGTCAATTAGTGCTTTGCCCACCCCATACTTTAGTATTCCATAAAATAAAGTGGAGTTTCAAATGGTCATGACTTTGATACTCTCAAATGACAAGTAAAAATTACGCTCTGAATTGCAGTCAAGTTATGTGCAAAAATGAGCTCTTGCATGAGATATGTTTTGCCATGATCATTGGCTATGATTGTGCGTCATTCATCGTGGGCCAAGATTAGTATAAGCATGTCCTTTAATTTGGGGTGGAAATTTGAGAGCAACCTAGCTGTCGAGACATTTATTTCTAAGTCAATCAGTGCTTTGCCCACTACTACTTTAGTACTTCATAAAATAAAGTGGAGTCTCAAATTATCACGACTTTGATACTCTCAAATGACAAGTAAAAATTACGCTCTGAATTGCAGTTAAGTCGTGTGCAAAAATTAGCTCTTGCATGAGATATTTTTTGCCATGATCAATGGCTATGATTGTGCGTGATTCATCGTGGGCCATGATCAATATGGGGCTGGTTAGTGTGGACCGAGTTGAGCCTAGCCCGTAATGAGGGGTCTATCCTCTAATCCTAATTCTCACATGTATCCTCACATAAGGGGCGTTTACCTAACGCTAAACGTGAGGGGGGCCGCCTCATTGAGCCAGTGATACAGAGGGCAATAGAGGAGAAGGACTTGATGCGTGGATCCTCTTGATATGTGGGAAATTCCTTTTCTGCTTCTGCTTTATGTTTGATGGATCTGCGTTAATCTTCCTACTCAATTATGCATGTTCTTGTTCTGGTTATGGAGATCTTGGGGTTGCGCAATTTGCGTCTAACATGTGGTATCAGAGCCTCCATAACCCTATAACTTGAATGCATAAATTTTTTGCCATAACTTGAGATTTTCGAGATTTTTTTGTTCAATAAAAATAAAATAAAATCACAAATTCAGACTGGGCTCGTTGACACGAACAAATCTGTGGGCGACGCTTTGCCGGAGAGGGCCGCACGCGCCCCTACGCGCGGCCACGCGTCGCCAGATCGTTATTTTTTCATGTGGATTTTTTGCTCGATTGATCCTGAAACCATGTGGTTTTTGTTCTACATGTTGAGATCTTTCCAACCATATATAATTTGTATAATTTTGTTGAGAATTGAGTGAGAATTTTAAATTTGAAATTCTAGGGTTTATACATAGAAAAAGTTCTAGAATTTTAAGTTACATTCTAGCATTACCTTCGTTTTTTCTTCTCCACTTTTTGCGTCACGTCGTGTCGTTTGAATTATGAACTGTCGGTCATCGCGCGCACTCTTTTGCTCGTCCGTCTCTAACTTCGGAATCGACTTTCTCCTCTTGGCGGTTTTGTTCTATTGCTGTGGCGAGTTTGCCCGCAATTGCTAGTCAATGTCGAATTCGTTCACGACGAGAATGATGGGGTTGTGAAGATTTGTATTTGTATATATATATATTTTGTGGTGGCCGGCGGCGTTGGACTCGTATCTTCATCCTCTATCTTGTGGTATATTTATTTTATATGTTTGATGATTTTATGGATGTGAAAATACATACAAAACCCTAAATACGTGTATTTTTAGTGTATTTTTGCGTATTTTTCTTGTATTTTATGTGATTTTGGAAATACAAGTGCTGGGTTACAGGTATGTTATAACATAAACATTATAATAGTGTGATTCATTAATAAAATTAAACTTTATTGTGAACTGAAGTTGGCTTAATGAGATACAACCATTATGGGATAGTAATTGAGCTATGTATTGATTGTAAAATTTTTGTTGTTTAAGCATACTCCTTTACACACCGGTAATCTTTGAATGATGGACGTCTTAAGAACTCGTGACCAAACTGATTGTACTAATTAACATATCTGTTGAGTGTGGGTAATGTATGTCAGTTAAGTTATTGCATATTGACCTAAACTCATCTGGTCACTTGTTAATATCCATCAAGTTGAACATTTTTTTATGGTTAAGGAGTATGACAACTTTTACACAGAGCAATAGTATCTACTATTAAAGTTTAGATATTTGGTTCTCTGGTTTGACTCAATTAATAGGCCACTGGTTGATTATAATGATAATTTTGTTCTAGTAATTAGTAATCGGGGTGCACAAAAGATGCTTGCTTCTATGTTATGAGAAGTTCTTGTGTTACTATGATCGTTGATCTCATTGAAATCTGTCTTTCAGGTTCGCTATATATATATATATATATATATATATATATAAAATAAAGATTTTATTAATGAACAAAGTAATGTAATTAGCATAATATGTGATTTTGGTGATTTGGTGCCCCCATCACTAAAGTTAAAATCACATGTATCTAGTGTATATGAGGAGTAAAGTTTATATCCATAGTATGAGAGAGTTTCAAGAATTCAATTGAGTAGTGACCGCTAAAGTGGCATGCTTGATTGGGTTTGAGAAATTTCGGTCTTGTATATTGATTGGGATGTCTCATGGTCTAATGTGTAGTCATACTCCCAAAGGAGGTGATTGTGTATTAGTTCAAGGAGGGATACATGATGGTATGGTGGAGGAGTGACTGATCCTAATGGTTCATATGCCCAAAGGTGATGAATTCACGAAGATTGGAATAAATTCTCATAACCGCTATCATGTGGGGAGTGTACAATTGCATGTCATGTATTCTGCCCAAAGGTGATTTTATGATTTTGCATGTAACTCTCTGGATGTGTACTTGTATGTCAACTTACACAATGCTCACATGATGTTAATTATATACATTGCTTGTTATTTTAGTCACATTTTCTATAATTAATAACTCCACCATTATTGAGGTTTTTACTACTTCAATTTTTAAGTTGTGGACATATGATTTGTTGCTTGAGAATGCAATAGAATTTGCTTACTGTCCATGAAGCATTCCATTCCGAAACACTATAAAAGAGGTTTGCCTGCGGATTGCACTGCTATAAGATGATAGAAGCCTTAGTTGCTTGAAATTATGTTTTGTCTGATATTGAAATTAGGACATATATGCAAAGATTGTGTTTAAGTCCTAATGACATATTCATCTCGTATATGGTTAAAAGGTTGTTTCTAAAAGTTTTCTATTTAAGGAAAATGCCCGAGATAAAGAATAAACTGGTTAAAATTAGTCTTAAAGGTTGTCAGGCCTAATAGTAGTGGTAAGTATTTTGGCAAGTATGACACTACTGAATTGCTTAAAGGGTCATTTGTCAAATACTTGGTAAATTTTGGGGTGGTAATTTAATTACTATGCCTGAAAATCCTGACAAGAAGATTTGGTCGAAAGGCATAAGTGCATCATAATGAACATGGTGATGAGTATGATGAGTAAGACCAATTTATTCGGTCTTCTATGGGTTGATATTTTGAAAACAACTCTTTTCACATACAAAATGTGTTTTCTTATCAAAGTTGTTTCATAAACTTCTTTTGAGTTATGGACTGGACGTAAATTGATTGAATCATATTAAATTTAGAGGTGTCATGCAAGAGTAAGGTTATCTAATCTAATATTAAGTGTGTTGCAATTTAGATCAACTCGGAATTATTTTGTGAAGAAATAATTATTTCTTTATAGATTCTTTCAGAGTGAACGTGTCATTGATAGTTTATTTTTTATATGGAGTTACGCCAAATAGATACAAAATCTATATAGTGCAATCGAAAGATTTTGCAACAAATTCAAGTAAACTTGTGTGTAGACTGAAAAGTAATTCATGGTCTTAAGCAAGTTTTCAGGCAATATTATTAAAGTTTCATAGTGTTGTTATTTTATTCAATTGGGAACAAAGTAATTCAATATACTGCAAGGTCAGTGGGAGGAAATTTATTTATTTTTCTTATACTCTATGTACATGATATTTTGCTTACAAGTTGTGACCTTGAGACATCTTATATCTTTTGTACTAAGGTCTGTAAGGATTGTTTTTTGCCATATTATATTAGATTTTCTCGGAGGACATTTACTGATTGTATATTGGAAATATTCAATATACATTATTGCAAGCCAGGAATTGCTCATGTCGTTAAGGGTGATGGACTGAATTTATCACATTGTCCTTATTTAGATATTGAGAAAATCTAATTAAATGATGTACCTTGTGTCAGTGCACTTAAAAGTATAATGTATGCTCGAATTTGCACTAGACTAAATATCGTCTTTGTGACGGGACTTCTAGGCAGATATTGGTCAAATCCAAGATGTAATCACTGGGTTGCTGCTAATAAGGTTTTAAGGTACTTAAAGAGGATATATGTTAATATATTGATATGTTCAATTCTTGCAGTTAGTAGGGTATTTAGATGTAAACTTTGCTAGTCGTTATGATGACATGAGATCAATAACAGAATAAATATTTATGTTAGTAGGAAGTGCAGTAAATAAAGTTCTATATCATCTTCTACTATGAAAGCAATGTTAGTAATATTCTTTTAGGGGGCTATTAGGCTCTGGAACCTCATGAAGGAGTTGACCGTTTTAAACTTTATGGATAGACCTATACGGTTGTATTGAGATAACAAATTTGTAGTATTATTTATTTACTACAAAGGTCTCAAGGGGTCTAAATATATGCTGGTCAAAACTTTTGACCAAAATGAAACGGTACAGAAAGGTGACGTTTTAATATAACATATTTCCATAGATGATATGGTAGTAGATCCACTAACTAAGGGTCTACGCCTATGTATATTTTAAGCGACATGTCATTAGCATGGGCCTAGGAGCATCATGAGATGCTGTTGTTTAGTGGGAGCTATTTTAACTTTACTTTGATAAAGGTTTCATCTGTGTTCATTACAATTGGTAATGGTTTGATATGTATCAACTTTTGCATTCAATAAAGTATTTTTGAATGTGTTGTTATTATGTTGAATACATATTGATAAAGTCTCAAGGTACTGTATAAACCTTGAGTGAAGGCTAGGGGCATTCGGTTATTAGCCATGTTCATATGTCTTGTTATACATAAAGAAAGGTTGACCGTAAGGACAAGACATATGTGAGTTCATGGAACCATAAAGACATTTTCTAGTGGTACAAGTTTTTTGTGACGCTTAAGGTAAGAGAATGGACATTCTCTAGTGGCACAAGTTTTTTGTGACGCTTAAGGTAAGAGAATGGTGACTGACAAATGGGATCTCTCTATGAGAGATGTTGTCTATTTGACACACTACCATATTGGATCCATATCAATATAGTTAAGAACATTCGTGACCATGGAAGGCTCTGTGTGTATACATGCAGTTACCACCATGATTCGGTGTTTGAGACTTTATGGGATTTGATTGACTATTAAGAATTATCTCTAGACCAATGTGCGCACATACAGTACAATTTCAATTAATATAGTCCAAGTGGGAGAATGTAAGAGTTTTCTTAATGTGGATTACATTAATTGATATTGTAATTTACCGTTTAACGTTTACTGTTTTACGAGGTTGGTCTAAGGTGAGATAGAAGGTTTCTTAATTAGTCCAATATGGGGCTGGTTAATGTGGGTCGAGTTGAGCCTGGCCCGTAATGAGGGGGCCTAGCTGAAAACTCTATAAATAGTGCTAAAGTCTCTCCTCTAACCCTAATTCTCACATGTATCCTCACCTAAGGGGCGTTTACCTAACGCTAAACGAGAGGGGGGCCGCCTCATTGAGCCAGTGATACAGAGGGCAATAGAGAAGAAAGACTTGATGCGTGGATCCCCTTGATATGTGGGAAATCCCTTTTCTGCTTTCGCTTTATGTTTGATGGATTCCAAAACAGGTGCGTTAATCTTCCTACTCAATTATGCATGTTCTTATTCTGGTTATGGAGATCTTGGGGTTGCGCAATTTGCGTCTAACACTCCGAGCCCAAAGCATGACGAGGGAGAAGCCCATCAAAGACATCATCAGTCTGCACACCATAGGAAAAAAGGAAAGGCCGCTCGTCAAATATCTGCACGCATCACCAGACATGCAGGCTGCAGGAATTCTTCGATCAAAGAGGGCTGCCACAAAGGCATGACTTTTAATTGGCTACAAAATTATTCCTCTTATATAGTTGCATTTCGTATAATAATATAGAAGAAAACCTCTCATGAAAAGGAATTGACAAAGAAAAAAAATTCTAAATTGCTCCAAAAGCTAACTTGACCTCCCCTGTTTTCGGGGGTGTTTATGCTATCGACACTCAAATGCGAAAAAGGGCTAGTGTGGTCGAGCCTAAAAGTAAGGAGATCTCAAGCATACAGTTTAAATGAACACGCAAATTACTAAAGGTGTCGCGACCTACCTTTGGGGGGAGGGAGTAGGTTTAGGGGTATTACTTAAAAGGCAGACTTAAGGCTCATGATTAGTCGCGGGCTCTCCCAAGCCAATACCTCGCGTGACATTGGGGTATTCTTAAGAATTTCGCAAAAATGAGTCACCACTAGCCTATTGGGGTCGGCTAGAAATCAAGTGAGGTATGAGAGTGTACCTCACTTCCTACGCAACCAGAGAGTTTAGGGTCGGGAACTTGATTACACTAATTGACCAATTAGTGCCATTTCGGTACCTAATCTTGTTCATTTTAAGGGAAATGATTTTTGTTAGGCAGTTTGGATTGATTTTATACTTATCCACTAACTTGTGAAGTGACTATGTAGGTACGCAATCATTAAAATAACAATTAGCAACCAAGATCCTGATTGCAATAAATTGAGCGCATGCAATTAAATATAAATAAATATGCAAATTAAACATGTAACATAATCAACGTACGAGCAAATAAAGGCCTAATCACACTAAGAAGGCAATACATAACAATTCCTAACCAAACCCTACATTTTTTGGATTTTCGATTTTTTTTTTAATTTTTAATTCTTTTTAAAATAATAAAATAATAATAATTTTTTGGGCCGGACCCGGGTCTAACCCGGTAGGGGTAGGTCGACCAGACCCGCCCGAGTTCGGCTCGGCTGGGGGTCGGGCCTTCGTGTAGCTAGATTGGGCCCAATCTCTATTTCCCCCCACACAGGCCCGTGACCTAAATCGGCCCACAAGCCCACAAGTCCAAACTAAATTGGCCCAAACCTGGTCTGGATTAATCAAGGCCCGACTCGGCTCCTAAACCGTGACCCGATTCCTAAGAAAACCATATTTGGATCCGACCCGGCTTCTAACCTTCTTCTCTAAGGCTTCTTGGTGGCGGTAGTGTGGACGGCGGCGATGCGGTGAGCGGCAGTTGTGGAGACGGGCGGAGGTGCGACATCACGGGTTGTAGGCGTCGGGCAAAGGCTGAGGGCTGCAACGGCAACGACGTTGTAGCGGTCTGGGTCGGAGGGTGGCGGCTCGGACGGCGTCGGGATAGCAACAGGCAGGTCGCAAACAGGCGAGCGACAGCATGGGCTGCAGCAACTTCGCGGCTCAGGTGAAAAGGCAAGCAAGGGTGGAGGCGATGGCTACAGTAGCGTCGCGTCTCCTGGGCAGCATCGACGACGCGGACAGGATCGCGAGCAGCAGTGGCTCGGGGTCAACGTTCCGGCGTAGCAAAGCAGGCGGTGACGACGACGGTCTAGCTAGGACAGAGGCAGCGAGCACAAGGGCTTGGCCACGAGCGACGGAGCTTTTTCTATCTCCCCTCTCCTCTCTGCTCTCCTTTTTCTCCCTGCTTAATGCTCCGTCCGTTGCTCTCTCGGTTTCTCGGGCTCTCTCTCTCTCTCTCTACATTCTCTTATGCTCTCCTCGGTTCCCCCAGTTTTCTCCGTGTTTCTCTTCATTCCCACCCTTGTGTTGTTGTCCTCTTTTCTCTACGGTTTCCTGCGCGAAGATGGGCAGAGGAGGAAGAGGCTAGCGTGGGCCGTGTAGGGACAAAAAGAAAAGAGGCGGGTCGGGCCAAGTGCCTCTCTCAATTTCAATTTTTTTAAAATTAATAATTTAAAATTAATTTATCTATATTATATTTTTAAAAATTATGCATTTGAGGAAAAGTTAGGTGTCAACAACTGCCTCTCTTTGAATGTAGCGTCAAAGAGGTTGCATTCAAAGACAGAAGACACATAAATTATTTCGGCGGTAGGGAGACCCTGGGTGCATAGGCACGCGTCAGGTCGACGGAAAATATGATAACTCTATAAAAATAGAATTATTTTACCTATTTTAGGCAACACATAATGCAATATCTATGAGAAAATATTTGAATTTCCTTATGATTATTTGAATTTTCCTTGTTTATGCAGAATAATGATATATGGAGAAGATAAGGAAAAAAAATGGCAAAACTCAGGAATTCAAATCAAGCAGCAGTGGAAGATGGATATTAAATTAGGGAATCCTTGATTTTGTTCCCTAATGTTATCTGCAAGCGTTGGGAGATAGATAACTTGGATATATCCTATGAAGAGGAGAACATTGAGAGCCAGAGAGAGAAGCTAGGTTTTTATTAGATCATTTTTCATTGTTCTGGGAGTTTTTCAAGTATTTTGAAAAGAAGACAAAAGTTATGACAAAATTCTTATTCTTTGATTCAAGATGCTGGGTTTGATTTATATTTTTATTTTTTCATCTGCTATGTTCTAATTTTTTTTTGTTAGGGCTATGATGTAGCCTAACCATGATGATGTGAATTTCATGATTTTTATGTTTTGCAATTGATTTTATTCATGTGAGTTATATATTATTGTGCTTAATGCTTTTGAGTGATAGGCCACCACTTGAATGATCTGATGTGTATGTTTAAGATTGAGAACTGATAATATGCAATTGCTCATTATAATATATAATCATGAATTAAACATGGATAGAGATATACCGCGTTATTTGTGTAGCTTTTGGTGATAAGGTGATCCAAAAGACTCATTGTAAACCGGGAATATTAATAGTTTTTAATGCACTTATGTTTATTTTAATTCACAGAGATACAGTAAATTAATAAACTGAGTAGGTTTACTATACCTAGAGATAGGATAGTAAATAGGTTAAGAAATTCCGCTATCGCATGTTTGATATCGTTCTTGTACCCACAACAATCTAAAATTCATATCTAGTGGTTATGGTGAAATTAGATGTTCTAACATATTTATCTAATTGATTTACTGTATTCAGTCTCCAAATTTTATTTTTAATTTATTCTAAATTATATTTTGATATGTTAGATGAATTTTAGAATTAATCTTTTTTTTTTTTGGTAATGTAAGAATATATTGATTTAAACCAAACTATACAACTCGGAAACTGGCATAAAAAATTTACACTCAACGAGGTAGCAAGCTAGGTCGAGTGGAAGGATGCCAAGAAAAGGAAGCCAAAAGCTACCAAGGTAGCAACAGGAAGCCAAACGGCATCCACGAAAAGGCCAAACAGAAAGAAAAGCTACAAGAAAAAACAACCAGACAAGCGAAAACTAATTAAATCTATTTTAGTATTTAATTAGTTTATTAATCATCGATCTCCGTGGGATGATACTATTTCTCATCATTATATTACTTGTTCGATACGTTCACTTGCGTTTAGAATTTTACGAACAAAAGACTCATAATTATGGAAGCGTGTCTTGTCAATAAGAGGAAGAAAATGACTCCAGGCTACAGAAGCACTCTATGTCACAGGAAGAAAGAGTGACTCCGGGTTACAGAAGCACTTCGTGTCATAGGAAGAAAGAGGGACTCCGGGCTATAAAAGCTCTCCATGTCCTAGGAAGAAGGGGAAGGACTCTGGGTTACCGAAGCTCTCCGTGTCATAGGAAGAAGGACTCTGGGCTACAAAAGCTCTCAATGTCATACTCCGGGTTACAAAAGCTCTCAATGTCATAGGAAGAATGGGAATGACTCCAGGTTATAGAAGCTTTGTGTCATAAGAAGAAGGAGAAGGGCTTCGGGTTACAGAAGCTCTCCGTGTCATAAGAAGAAATGAAGACTCCGGGCTACAGAAGCTCTTCATGTCATAAGAAGAGAGAAAGACTCCAAGTTACAGAAGCTCACCGTGTCATAGGAAGAAATGAAGACTTCGGGCTACAGAAGCTCTCCGTGTCATAAGAAGAGAGAAAGACTCCGGGCTACAAAAGCTCTCCGTGTCATAAGAAGAGAGAGACTTCGGGCTACAGAAGCTCTTCATGTAATAAGAAGAGAGAAAGACTCCGGGCTACAAAAGCTCTCCGTGTCATAAGAAGAGAGAGACTTCGGGCTACATAAGCTCTCCGTGTCATAAGAAGAGAGAAAGTTTCACCGTGTAACAATGGGTTTCGACTGGGTTGAAAATACATGGTTTGAGGAAAACCCATGAACCTTTGTAAATGACATGGTTTAAGATTGATCATAAACCTTTGAAGATGACATGATTTAATGCTAACCATGAACCCTTGAAGATGGTGTGGTTTAAGACCGACCATGAACCTTTGGTTTTTCAGGGAAGCAACCGCTAACCCCTTGAAAACTGCATGGCTTCACTGAGGAATCCTATCAAACTAGACTTGAGCAAATGTCATTAGGGGTGTCATCGAGAGACATATTGGTAATAATGTAGCATTAATTGAACAAGCTAATCAAGCTAAATCCGACTGCTTTAAAAAAAACATTCGATGTTAATTAGCATCATGTGGTGCAAAATTATCATCTTGCTCGGGGATATATCATTAATCATTAATTCTCCGAGAGTCAAGTTCTTATCAGAACAGCTACGAATCGTAAAAAAAGCTTATTAAGCATGCCAAACTAGAACTTCTTAGTCATAAAGGATTTCTCATACACTCTTGATGAAATGGCTACTTGATCCCATTTATTCGCGTGGGAAGTAACTAATTGCTAAGGGTATCTCACATAACCCATATCAAAGGCTTTCAAAAACATTCGCGATGAGCACAATTTGATCGATCAAAAAGGTCTTTTGAAAGGATTGCAATATAGATTTGGTCATGGGCCTACACAAAGGGATTATTGTTTTGAGGCCAATAAATAAACATTTGTTACTATCTTTATCGGGTTTACAAGTCGAGAACTTGGAAGATAAGACAAGATAGAATTACCTCCACTCCTTCAAGCAGTAGCTTCCTTGTGGCATTCTCATTTTTACTCAAACCATCCCAATAAGAAGAGACTTCGGAAGAGGGTTGTAATGTTGGTTTGGGAGAGGCTCGAAAGGCTTAAAATTTTCAAGAGGGTTTTTAAGAGTCGGTGATCATCCTGGCATCATGACCAAGTCACTCGATCTTTCAAAATCATTTGGCTTTTGAAACACAGCGCATCTCGAAAGTCCATTGACTAATCATTTCTGCATGGGAGCTTTGCCCATTTTTCTAATTTTCTTTTGCACTTGCGATAATTTTTTATGCATGCATTTGGACTTTGATAATTTTTTTCACAGAAGATGCAACCTTTTGGCTCTTTTTCTTGATGGGCATTGGTCTTGCTTTTACCAGGCACACTGATTTTTCATGCCCCCTAATTTGTCAAACTTTTTGCTCTTTGAACTTTTGTAACCCATATGACTTTCAAGATACTTTTCACATTTTCTTGTAACTATCAATTATATGTGGTCAATTCTTATGCCTTGCCCCAGTGAAAGGGGATGATCACCGCTCGAGGTTCAAAAATGAATAATCATACCCAAATTGATATAAGCAATGGGTATCAGTGTTTGGATAGAGAAGGAAATGCTCTTCTTCACCTAGGGATGAGTCAAGTTCTGATGAGAATTCCTCTGAAGCTATCACCAAAAGATTAATACAAGTGAAAGTAATAGAATCTTTTTCAATCTTTCGCTCAACAACACGATCGTAATCTTCTATGCTACCCCAATGTAAGGTCATTCTCGACAATGGCACTTTAAAGGGTCATATTTATTCAGCCGAAAGGGGTAGTAAGAGATTAGTGTAATGCTTGGGATTGATGAAAGAAACTCCTTTATCATTTCGATCTTTGTGCTCAATGCAAATGAATCATCTATCCTAAGAAAATGTTGTTTTTCACTCAACTTTCAAAAGTGTTTGAATGATGTGTTTGGGAATAGCTTGCATTTCTTCATCCTAAGCACTTTTTGTTTTGCATGGTTAACATCTCTATCTCACTCTGTCGAGATCATCTGAGTAGATCAATCTCCATAGGGAAATTCGATTCAAAATGAATAATCCACAAAACAAGAAAACAATTTTGAGATAAATAGGATGCTCAAAAAGTTTGTAGAAAATTTTCTTTTCTCAATTATTCTTTTTTTTTTTTTGCTTGTCTCTAGGAAAGCGCCAAAGGTTCTCTCTTGTAATGGAAATTCTCTTTTTTTTTTTTCCTTTTCTTTTTTTACTTAAAAAAATTGAGAATAAAGGTATTTACCTGCAGCATGGTGACTCGGTAACCCTGTAAAGAATGTAAAAGAATATGTTAGTGCAAAAATCTTTAGGGATTGAAATGTTGGAACAATACATTATTACCATTCACTCGCTTTTATCCTTTGGGTGCTAACACTTCTTGGATTCACCCTCGTAGATATTTGGTAACTCGACATTACCTTTCACTTGCATTCGCCTTTGAGTGTTTAATGTCTTCCTATCAAAGGAAAAAAAAAGAATCATGTCAGACACGCTATCAAAATGAGCAATTGGAATCGACACAATTTACCCTTCACGTGTTTTCGAATTCGCCTTTTTGGATACTTGGCAACTCCCTTCATTTGTCTCGTCATGTAAGTGAACGAGATCGATGGGCTATTTTGGCACCTAAGGCATTTGCTTCATTTCCTTGCAATAAAGCATATAACAAAGTAGCATTTTGCGGCACGAATCTCTAATGTTGATTGCAGAAAATTCTTGCAGCCAAATGTTCGAATGCTTTAATTGCCAAAATGCGCAAGAGCCCTAATGCTAGCCTTTCAGTAACATATGATGCAGCTCTTGATAAAACTCATAAAAAACAATCTGGTTATGGCGATGCCCAATCTTCAAATAAAAAAAATTCCTAGAATGGAATTCAGCTTCGTTTCGCCTCTATGGAAGATTGGCGCTAACGAAGCCTCGACGCATGCTTTCTCCTCGAGTTCCATGAACCCACACTTTTATCTTTTAGAAAGGGCCGATGCTGGTCTCAAATAAACTCTTCATTCTACCCGAGAAAGTGATCACATGAAGAGAGGACCTTTAAGCAAAGCTTTCTTGAAATTCATTTTCAAAACATTTTGAAGGTAGACGTAAAGGTTCATTTAAAACACTTCTGAATTTTTTTTTTTTTAGGATGATTTCCACAAAATTGAATTCCATCATTAAAAAAAATGTGAGTCGCATGATTTACAAAAGCATCAATTGGATTCGCAATCAAAACCCAAAACGGAAAACATGGTTCTTAACAAGAATAAAGACAATGATAAAATACAAGAAACTCTTGCACAAATTAAAATAAAAATCAACTCTTGTCCTAACTCTAGAATTCACTTCTTTATGTAGTCAAACACGAGAATGTCAAGGAGCATCGCGCATAACCTGCAAAAAAAGATGACAATGTCAGTATGTGAATGAGAGAAAATGATCTCTTAATGAGGTTGCTTCTTACAACAAAATCGAGGCGACGGTACATGCTCCATAATCCTTATAACAAGGTTCTAGTATTTTGCCAAGATTTTATCATAAGAAAAGACATCATTAAAATAATCAATCCACGGCCATCAATCAAATGTCCACTTTTATTCCAAAAGTTTTGTATGCAAAAATGTCATTGATTTTTGAAAGATTGATTTGTGATTTTACTCATAGAAAAATGAAGTGACTTCTATTTTGAGAAATTTGTACACAAAATTATTTGCATTTTAGTCCCAAAATGTGAGAATAAGAGAATTTGATAAAAATGCAATTTCAATTTTTGTGCCCCAATATAAAATCACAACTTGAAAGTTTTTTTTTTTTTTTCAAAAAGATTTCAAGCCCATAATTAGAAATCTAAACAAAACCGTGCTAAGGTGTAGTGCAATGCAAAGGATTTATGCACAACAATTTATAGACAAACAACACTCCGTACATAAAAAATAAACCATACATTCCTACACCTCCCTACAAGACAAAAGTGAGCAAATACTTCCCCTTCTACCTCCCATTTTGCAAAAATATTTAACACTTTTAATGTTAGGGGCGTATCTGGAATCATTGCTGCTAAACAAAAATATTTTTGAACAAGATTAATTTTGGCCTAAGTCCTCTAAGGTTTAAAACCAAGTCCCCAGCGGAGTCGCCAAGCTATTGCAACCTACCCTCGGGGGGGGTAGGTTTAGGGGTATTGCCTAAAAGGCAAACCTAAAGCCGATGATTAGGCGCGGGCTCTCCCAAGCCCATACCTCGCGTGACATTGGAGTATTCTTAAGAATTTCATAAAAATGAGTTGCCACTAGCCTATTAGGATCGGCTAGAAACCAAATGAGGTATGGGAGTGTACCTCACTTTCTACGCAACCAGAAAATCTAGAGTCGGGGACTTAATTACACTAATTGACCAACTAATGCCCTTTCGGTACCTAATCTTGTCCATTCTAAAAGAAATGGTTTTTGTCAAGCAGTTTGAATTGATTTTATACTTATCCACTAACTTGTGAAGTGATCACGCAGATACACAATCATTAAAATAACAATTAGCAACCAATATCCTAATTGCAGTAAATTGAGCGCATGCAATTAAACATAATTAAATATGCAAATTAAACATGCGACATTATCAACATACGAACAAATAAATGCCTAATCACACTAAGAAAGTAATACATAACAATTCCTAACAAAACCCTACAATTTTTGGATTTTCAATTTTTTTTAAATTTAAAATTTAAATTTTTTTAAAAAATAATAAAATAATAATATTTTTTTTTTTGGGCTGGACCGGGTCCGGTTTAACCGGACCTGGGTCTGACCCAGTCGGGGCGGGTCAATCAGACTCGCCCGGGTTCGGTTCGGCTAGGGGTCAGGCCGATTGGCCCACCTAAAAGATAAGGCCCGACCAGATTGGGCCCAATCTCTATTTTCCCCCACGCAGGCCTGCGACCTAAACCAACCCACAAGCCCAAACTAAACTGGCCCAAACCCTGTCCAAATTAATCAAGGCCCGACCCAACTCCTAAATCGCGACCCAATTCCTAAGAAAACCCTACTCGGATCCGACTCGGCTTCTAACCTTCTTCTCTAAGGCTTCTTGGTGGCGGTAGTGTGGACGGCGGCGACTCAGCGGTGGTGACGCGGTAAGCGGAAATTGCGGAGATGAGTGGAGGTGCGACGTCACGGGTCGCAGGCATCGAGCAAAGGCTGAGGGTTGCAACGACGATGACGTTGCATCGGTCTAGGTCAGAGGCCGGCGGCTCAGACGATGTCGAGTAAGCAGCAGGTGGGTTGCGGACAAGCGAGCGACAGTACGGGCTACAGCAACTTCGCAGCTCAGGTGAAGAGGCAAGCGAGGGCGGAGGTGGTGGCTGTGGCAGCGTCGCGGCTCCTGGGTAGCAGTGACGACATGGACAGGATTGTGAGCAGCAGTGGCTCGGGGTCAGTATTCTGACGCGACAGAGCGGGTGGTGATGGCGGCAGCCTGGCTGGGACGAAGGTAGCAAGCGCAGGGGCTCGGCCACCAGCGGCGGAGCTTTTTCTTTCTCCCCTCTCCTCTCTACTCTCCTTTTTCTCCCTACTCGATGCTCTGTCCGCTGCTCTCTCGGTTTCTCGAGCTCTCTCTCTCTTTGAGTTCTCTTTTGCTCTCCTCGGTTCCCCTAATTTTCTCCGTGTTTCTCTTCATTCCCACCCTTGTGTTGCTGTCCTCTTTTTTCTGGGGTTTCCTACGTGAAGATGGGCAGAGGAGGAAGAGGTTAGCGTGGGCTGGGCCTAAGAGGAAACGGCTTGGGCTGTGTAGGGACAAACAGAAAAGAGGTGGGTCGGGCCAAGGTTTGATCCAGCCCAACCCAACCTCTCTCAATTTCAATTTTTTTTTTTAAATTAATAATTTTAAATTAATTTTTTAATTTATTTATTTTTTAAATTATGCATTTGAGTAAAAGTTAGATATCAATAGATGTCCATCTTTGAACGTAACCTCGAAGAGGTTGCATTAAAAAACAGAAGACGCCTAAATTATTTCGGCGGTAGAGAGACCTTAGGTGCATAGGCACGTGTCAGGTTGATGGACATGACTCATAACTATGGAAGCATGTCTTGTCAATAAAAGGAAGAAAATGACTTCGGGCTATAGAAGCACTCCGTGTCATAGGAAGAAATAGGGACTCTAGGCTACAGAAACTCTTCGTGTCATAGGAAGAAGGACTCCAGGTTACAAAAACTCTCCGTGTCATACAAAGAATGACTCCGGGTTACAAAATCTCTCAATGTCATACTCCGGGTTACAAAAGCTCTCAATGTCATAGGAAGAAGGGGAAGGACTTCGGGTTATAGAAGCTCTCCGTGTCATAAGAAGAAGGAGAATGACTCCGGCTACAGAAGCTCTCCATGTCATAAGAAGAAATGAAGACTCAGGGCTACAAAAGCTCTTCATGTCATAAGAAGAGAGAAAGACTCCGGGTTACAGAAGCTCACTATATCATAGGAAGAGAGGGAGACTCCAAGCTATAGAAGCTCTTCGTGTCATAAGAAGAAAGGAAGACTCCGGGCTACAGAAGCTCTCCGTGTCATAAGAAGAGAAAAAGTCTCACCATGTAATAACGGGTTTCGACCGGGTTAAAAATACATGGTTTGAGGAAAACCCATGAACCTTTGTAGATGATATGGTTTAAGGTTGACCATAAACCTTTGAAGATGGCATGGTTTAAGGTTGACCATTAACATTTGGAGACGGCATGATTTAAGGCTAACCATGAACCCTTAGAGACGGCATGGTTTAAGACTGACCATGAACCTTTGGTTTTTCAGGGAAGCACCTGCTAACCCCTTGAAAACTGCATGGCTTCACTGAGGAATCCTATCAAACTAGACTTGAGCAAATGTCATTAGGGGCATCATCAAGAGATGTATTGGTAATAATGCATCATTAATTGAACAAGCTAATCAAGTTAAGTCTGACTGCTTTAAAAAAACATTCGATGTCAATTAGTATCATGTGGCGCAAAACTATCATCTTACTTGGGGATATATCATTAATCATCAAATTCTTTAGGAGTCAAGTTCTTATCAGAACGGCTACGAATCGTGAAAAAAGCTCATTAAGTGTGCCAAACTAGAACTTCTTAGTTAGAAAGGATTTCTCACACACTCTTGATAAAATAGCTGCTTGATCCCATCTATTCGAGTGGGAAGTAACTGATTGCTAAGGGTATCTCACATAACCCATATCAAAGGCTTTCAGAAACATTCGAGATGAACACAATCTGATCAATCAAAAAGGTCTTTTGAAAGGATCGCAATATAGATTTGGTCATGGGCCTACACAAATGGATTATTGCTTTGAGTCCAATAAATAAACATTTGTCGCTATCTTCATTGGGTTTACAGGGGTCGAGGAAAACCGACGACGACGACAATGACGAGATGAGAGATGGAGGATGGAATGGGATGATGACTGGCTGGAGATCGCAGTCGGCGCATGAAGAAGGAGGAAGACGGAAGAAGTAGGGCGAAGGAGACTCGTCGGCTTCATCTTTCTGGGGTCTCTCTCTCTCTCGGAGCAAGCCAGTCTCTCGCTAGGCGCGTGATGGTGTACACCAACCCACACCCAAACACAACCCACAACCAAACATGCGTTTAACATCGAGCTGATGTTTAGAGCCGAATAATAGGCCTCTTTGTCCTTCTCTCTCCCCCAAATTGATGGTCACACCCGAATAATAGGACCTCTCTGTCCATCCCCCCCAACAGTAACACCCCAAAAATCGATGTTCAGACTCGAATAGTATGACATCTTTGTCCTCCAATAGTAACACCCCAAAAATTGATGTTCAGACTCGAATAGTACGACCTCTTTGTCTCTTTCTATCGCTCTCTCTCCCCCCAGAATTGAACTGCTCTACCCCCCTGCCTCTCTCTCTATTTCTACCTCCCTCCCTCCCTCCCTCGATGACATAATTTAAAGAAGAACTTCTTATTTTGGTCTGCACTCTTCTGGCGATGAACGCATTCCAGAACTTCTTATTTTGGTTATATAATAGTTGATGAGCTTAATTGCGTATTAATCGAAAATTCACAAACCATCGGTTTCATGATCTACTTCCAAATAAATTGAATTTCATATTCTACCCCGTAACTTTTCAGCTATTACCATATGGATAAAGGAGAATTTTGTAATAATTTCTAGCCTAAAAAAAACATATTACCCGCCGTGATCATGATCACGCTAAATGAGAGAATATAACATGAGCCATTGCAAATTAAGAAATATTTGTATGCTAAAGAGTGTTTGCAATATGCAATATGCCAAACACTCTTTAGCATATGCAAACACTCTTTAGCATACGAATATTTCTTAATTTGCAATGGCTCATGTTATATTCTCTCATTTAGTGTGATCATGATCACGGCGGGTAATATGTTTTTTTTAGGCTAGAAATTATTACCAAATTCTCCTTTATCCATACAGTAATAAAAAAGTTACCAGGTAGAATATGAAATTCAATTTATTTGGAAATAGATCATGAAACCGATGGTTTGTGCATTTTCAATTAATACGCAATTAAGCTCATCAACTATTATATGACCAGAATAAGAATTTCTGGAATGCGTTTGTCGCTAGAAGAGTGCATACCATAATAAGTTCTTCTTCAAATTGTGTCATCGAGGGAGGTAGAGAGAGATTGAGAGAGGGAGGGAGTTTGAAATAGAGAGAGAGGCTGAGGCTTGATTGATTACGGGGGCGAGCGGCAGAGCAGAGGTGTATTATTAGAGACGAAGGTCATTACTATTAGTCTAGACATCAATTTTGGAGTGTTACTATGGGGGGATGGACAAAGGGGGAAACAAGAAGTTCAGTTCCGGGGAGAGAGTGATAGAGAGAGCCAGAGAAAGTGCGTGCCCTATTGGTCTGAACATCAATTTTCAGGGTGTGCTGATTTAGGGGGGGGATGGACAGAGAGGTCATACTATTCGGGTTTGAACATCAATTTTTGGGGTGTTACTGTTGGGGAGATGGATAGAGAGGTCCTATTATTCAGGTGTGACCATCAATTTTGGGGAGAGAGAAGGACAGAGAGGCCTATTATTCGGGTCTAAACATCAGCTCGATGTTAAACGCGTGTTTGGTTGTGGGTTTTGTTCGGGTGTGGGTCAGTGTACGCTATCATACGCCTAGCGAGAGACTGGCCTACTCCGCAAGAGAGAGAGAGAGAGAGAGAGAGAGAGAGAGAGAGAGAGAAGGAGAGAAGGAGACCCCAGAGTGATGAAGCCGACGAGTCTCCTCCGCCTTGCTTCTTCCACCTTCCTCCTTCTTCATGCGCCGACTGCAATCTCCAGCCAGCCATCATCCCATACCATCCTCCATCTCTCGTCTCGTCGTTGTCGTCGGTTTTCCTCAATCCCTAACCTTAATTTTGTGGCTGCTCCTCAAATATCTGCACGCATCATCAGACATGCAGGCTGTAGGAATTTTTCGATCAAAGAAGGCCGCCACAAAGGCATGATTTTTAATTGGCTACAGAATTATTCCTTGGATACAGTGGCATTCCATATGATAATATAGAAGAAAACCTCTCATGAAAAGGAATTGACAAAGAAAAAAATTCTAAATTGCTCCACAAGCTAACTTGACCTGTTTTCGGGGGTGTTTTATGCTGTCGGCACTCAAATGCGAAAAGGGCTAGTGTGGTCGAGCCTAAAAGTAAGAAGATCTCAAGCATATAGTTTAAATGAACACGCAAATTACTAAAAGATTAGCTTTAGTGTGGCCCGCGAAAGGAAAGAATTTTAATTGATCATACTCTACTTTCTTCAAAAACCAATATAGAAGTTAACTACCATTTGCTATGAGATGAGTGAGATTTATTTACCAAAAAGAACAAAAATAAAGTTCCGTTGACAATTGATATTTTCACTTACAGAGATAGCTGGAGGCACAGCCACAAGTGGATCTCGAAAGAATCTATTTCCTAGAGCGAGCGCAAGAAGGCTGCTCTGCATTCCTGCAAACGATACTTGCTATTAAGCCGGAGAAAAAAGAAAACCCTCTTCTTATGCGGATGGATAAAGGAGGCACCTGTCTCAAAGGATAGTGCTCTTCGCAATGCTTTTACATCAGGAGCCTTCCGGAAGAAGAAACTGGGAAGGAAGTATCCAATGACGAATGCAGTCAGATGAAATGCAATTACGAGTGACAAGATCGTCAAACCAAATGAAGAAATGATGGAATCGACGTTCATCACAAGAGGTGCTCCAACGCATAGAGCTGTCACAAAGACATAGAGTGGCGGCAAAAGTGGTCGTATGGCATTAGAAATCCAAGGGAAGAACCTAAAAGCAAACTATGAGATATTAAACTACCGAAACTCCCTAGCAAATGTATGTAGCAAAGGCGAGTGTTTAACCTATTCAGAAGCAGCCCTGCAGTGATGGGTGCGACGACAATCTGCAAAATGCTGGAAACCATTCCTTTCACATCGACGGGCAATCTTTTGCCAATGAGAAGAAGTGACAATAAAGGGGTCACAAAAACAGCCGTAGCGGTAGATAATGATGTCATGACAATACTCAGAGGAGCCATTGATGGGTCAGTCAGAGATGTAGCATAATTAGAAAGCTGAGCCGCGCTGATACAAGACAGCAGCATAATCCCAGCACCTGAGGTTCAGGTTCAGAGAAAGTCAATTACCAGTTCACTGGCTTTAGATAGGGAAGGGAGACTAGTACTCACCAATGGACGTTGGGAGCGAAACCATTGCTACGGACATCATGCCAAAGAAATAACCAAGAAGAGGCTTCTCAATGAACTGGTTGATAGAGCGAGCAAAAATAGCAGCCGGTCTCCTAAACGCTTCGAGAAAGTCCCTCTCGCTGGAATTAACCCTCACGGCAAACATCCGAAACCCGAGTGCAGGTGCATAGTACCTGAAAGCAGATTCGATAGAACCCATTAAGAATCGAGATACAAATTTATAGCCCAGAAACGTATCTGGAGAAGATTTAGCAACCTGATGGTGAACCAAGTGAAGGACGGCGGATATATAAGAGCCCGCAACGTACCCGCGAGAACGACATGAGGCACAAAACAATTTGATTTCTTTAAGACCTCCACGGTAGAAAACTGCTCCCTAGGCACAGATGGCTGAAAAAAAAAAAAAAAGACACCGAGCATCTGCTGTTAACAGTGATTTCCACATCCGCCTCGAAAGAACTACATTACAGAAGATCCAGGATGGAACGGCCAGTGCACATTGCTGCAATATGAGACACATTTAGAGAACTGAATGAACCTGGATCGATTCAGCCGGCGACTCCCGGCCTGACTGTGGCTCTGGCTCAAGAGGCTCCGAGAAATCCCCTGACTTGCACTTGCTGGAGCCGTGGATTGGATCCGCAAGCGCGTCGAGATCAAGCTCATGGCTTCGCCCCTCGAGAGGTTTTCGGGAACCGCCGATGGCGAGCGCGAGCGAGAAGAAGAAACCTTAAAACTTCCGGATAGGTCGTAGGTTTGGCTTTTGGGGTCCACTTCGTTCGGCGGTTGGTACCGTCGCCGGCCTACTTATAGGAGTGACGTCCTCTTTTTTAACCGTTTTTTTTTTATATTGTTATTTGACCAACCTGTAGATTCTTCTTCGGAAAAAAAATTTGAAAGTATGTTCGATTTTGGTTTTCACATCATTATCAAATAGACTCCTTTCCTTTCGAAACTTATAATTACCATTTTTTATTTGTTTTCATGCATCTCAGTTGCACCTTCCGCACGTATTTCATTTCCCAAATTGTCTCATTTTATCTTACAAACTATCCTCACCCAAAAAAATAAAAAGTAAAAAATAAAAAATCCATCATCCACCCACACTCTCTCTAAGCCCAAGAGACTTGCTTGATGCGACACATCCACTACCAATAAGGGTGTGCAAAGAAATCAGGAACCATTGGAAACTAGACGGGACCGGCTTGGAATTAGCAATTCTCATGGGGATCGATTTGGTTCCCAATTCTAATTTACTAAAATTGGCGAGTATCGATCCGATTCTAGTTCACAGTGTAGAACCACCGTGTGTGTGTATATATATATATATATATATACACTTAATTATTTTGTAGTTTTTCGGCCAATATATAGTATTTGGCAATATTGACTAATTTTGTCTCTCGAGTGCATAATAGAATTAACCTCCTTACTTTTTGTTCATTCTAATAATTTATTTACTTGCTTTCTGAGTCAAAACAAAATAAACAAACAAAGTGGATGGATGAGACCAAAAGGTGATGTCCATAAATGATGCAGCGCTTTGTCATCATGATACAAAATTAAAAGCCAATGGCTCTTTTTAAGAGCATAATTAGGTCTCTCATTAACCATCCTTGTGCTTAAATTAAGTTGACATTGAAAAAAAAAAGATGGATCAAACCATTAATGATTTGACTTGTGTGGAGTTTAGGACTTCTAATAAAATTCTAATCTCCACATGTTCCTAGTGTTAGGAAGCCCTAAGAGGATCACACCATGACTTTCGAAAAAAATGAAGTTTCTAATTAACGAGTATTATTGATTTGTTCCACCCTAACATTTTTACTGCAAATTTTATTTAAATTATTTGAAAAGAATTTTTTTTTTTTTTTTTAAAGAAGAAGAGGAAGAAAAAAGATGGAAACTATAGGCAAGGGTTTATAGCCCTCACCAGCGTGTCACTGCTAGGGGTATGCAAAAAAATCGGAAACCGCCTAGAATTGGAACCATATCGAACCGGAACTAGTAGTTTCCATGGAGGCTGGTCCAATTCCCAATTCCAATATAGTGGAACCAATGAGTATTGATTCAAATTTTGACCCTAGGCATGGAATCGCTTATCCACCCACCCGAACCAGATTAGTGTGTGTGTGTGTGTGTGTGTGTGTGTCTATCTATCTATATATATATATATATATATATATATATATACACACACACATTTTGTAGTTTTTCTACCAAATATATTTGTACACATATGTATATTTGTAGTTATCATACATTATTGACTAATTTTGTCTCTAGGATATGTAATAGAATTAATCCCCTTATATTTTTTTCATTTTAATAATCCATTTATTTGTTTTCTCAATCAAAACAAAATAAACAAAAGAAGAGGAATGAGAGAACTGATTGAAGATGTCCATAAATGTTACAATGCTTTATCGTCATGATATGAAATTAAAAGCCAACGACTCATTTTAAGAATATAATTAGGTCACCCCTTAATCATTCCCATGATTAAATTAGGTTGACGTTAAAAAAAGATGAAACAAGTTATTGATATTTTAACTTCTGTGGAGGTTAGAACTTTTAACGTGGAGTTTAATTCTCTAACATTTTTCCTGTGTCGAGAAACCCTAAGAAGATTACACTATGACCTTTGAAAAATTAAGTTTTTAGCTAACGAATATTGTCTACTCATTTTGTCCTATAGTTTTCAATCCTTAATCAAAATCAAAAGCTCGCAATTCAGCCCAAATATAAGGCCAAATAAGTTTTGGTGCTCTAAATAGAAACTAAGTCCACTATAATATTAATTGATGAATATAACTTTATAAGGATTGGAGACTTGATTCTATAGACCCACTCGAGAATCAAATCGGACCGCAATCCAATTCCTGGGTGGATCTATAGAACCCATAGGCGGATTCGGATTTTAATTCTTTGGAACTAATTTTTAGTAGATGGCTCCTGATTTCAAGATGGGAACTGTTCACCCGAACCATACTCAACCCTAATTACTACCCCACCCTCGCTGAGAAGGGCCGGCGATGGTGAGGTAAGCCCTTGCGATCAGCGAGGATTGGCATTCCTACCCATGGGCGACGGCGTAGCGATAGCGAGGCTGCCTCATTTTTTCTTCTATTATATATTTTTAAGTTTGCTATTAAAAAATCAAATTTAGACCAAAACGATCTTGGTTTTGTCTTATATTTCATGTTTTAGTCATGTTATCATCACGTAAGAGAAAGAAAACAATTAAAAAAAAAGATACGTTAGCATTTTCCATAACCAAGTTGGACTGAGTTAACAGAATAACTCGATGGCACTAATGTAACGAATTTTAGGACATTATTGCACTTTCATACAAGTTTATTCCAACAATTCATCCTATATGACGCTTTAGATTATAATAAATATGATGTGGCTTTTCATATGAAATTGAA
Source organism: Eucalyptus pauciflora (assembly GCA_007663325.1). Taxonomy (NCBI): domain Eukaryota; kingdom Viridiplantae; phylum Streptophyta; class Magnoliopsida; order Myrtales; family Myrtaceae; genus Eucalyptus; species Eucalyptus pauciflora. The sequence continues at coordinate 2,917,811 of VMYD01000006.1, read as the reverse complement.
GTCCAATGCCGTAAATTCTTCATCCAACGTGGCAAGGGCTAGCGAAATGAAAACTTCTCTCTTTTTTGGGATGATTGACCCTCTCTCTCATAGTCCGGCGACTTCGACGCCGTCCCTCCCCTGTCATCCATTATCACTCCTCTATCCGTGCGCTTGCTTCGAGAGCCCAAGATTGGCAACGGGACACATGTTCTTTCGAGTTGGGGTTCTTCACCAACGGATGGTACAAACCCTCTCCCTCACTTATCTTTGAGAACCCCAATTTTAATTTTCCCAGAATTTTGCCCCAATTTCACTGTTGGGTTCTTCGCCAACTTTTTTTAATTCTAAGTTCAAATTTCTTCAATTAGATCTATAAGCTAATTCACATAACTTTTCACTTACCGACTTCATCTTATCAGCGAGCCTATCAGACATTATAAAATAAATTACCATGAGAAAATTTGGTGATAACGCTCAAGTGAATGATTTTTAATAGACGCAACACTCAAGAAAGCAAAAAAAAAATCAAAATATTTAAATGAGTGTAATATGAAAGTTATGATACTTGAGTATTCTTAGCCCTAGATTCTCTGAAGAACTTTATTGATGAAATTCCGGTTTTCGACAAAATATCGGTATCAAAGTTAGAAGAGAATATATATATATATATATATATCCTATTCTCAAAAATATTATATATTATATATTCATAATGCATGTGCTAGTCTTAACAACACATTTTTCATATGAAGCAAATAAATTGCCCCAACAAAAGAATACTCATAAAGCCGACTGATGCCACAACTGCAATTCTAGGTTTTTCATGGGTTATATGAATTTTTCCATTCGACATCAATATTAGCAATGAATAAGTTGCTACTACAAAAATTAAAGCAAACCACATGATAATCATAACAAGTTTGGTGCACATCTACCTCCTCAAAACTATGCCGCTTATGAGAGTTATAACTACAGTATACTCCCATGAAATTGCAATTACAATTCTCAAAAGCATATCCTTAAAGTGACAAGACATGGACCAAACTCGTCATGTTTATTATGGGATTGACTTTAATCTTTACGGCAGCAATTTATTCGTTATTAATATTGATGTTAAACGTAGAAGGAAAAATTCATATAACCCATGAAAGAGCTGGAATCGTAGTTATGGCATGGGTCGGTTTTATGGATTGTTGGGACAATTTATCTACTTCATATGGAAGATGTGTTGCTAAGACCAACACGTGCATTATGCACATCGAATATTTTTTAGAATAGAATTTATATATTCTCTTCCGACTTTGATACCAATATTTTGTCAAAAATCTATACGAAATTGCGAACTGGATTTGTTTGGATGCTTATTAGAGATGTTGGAATTTCGTCAATTAAGTTCTTGAGAACATAAGGGTAAGAATATTCGAGTATCATTGCTTTCATATTGTACTCACTTAAATAATCTGTATGTCTTTTTCCTATGCGCAAGCTCCAAAAGTCAATGAGATTGCCATCCAAGCCTGCAAACTGAAGGATCAAAGTCGAAATCATGGTGAGCATTTCCGAGGAAGATCTGGTTCATTGGCCGGTCGCCCTTCTCCGAGCCCAAAGCATGACGAGGGAGAAGCCCATCAAAGACATCATCACAGTCTGCACACCATAGGAAAAAAGGAAAGGTCGCTTGTCAAATATCTGCACGCATCATCAGAAATGCAGGCTGCAGGAATTCTTTGATCTAATAGGGCCGCGACAAAAGCACGACTTTTGATTGGCTATAGAATTATTCCTCGGATACAGTTGCATTCAGTATGATAATATAGAAGAAAACCTATCATGCAAAGGAATTGACAGAAAAAAATTCTAGATTGCTCCACGAGCTAACTTGACCTCCCCTGTTTTCGGGGGTGTTTCTGCTGTCGGCACTTAAATGCAAAAAGGGCTAGTGTGGTCAAGCCTAAAAATAAGGAGACCTCAAGCATATAGTTTGAATGAACGCACAAATTACTAAAGGATCAGCTTTAGTGTGGCCCGCAAAGGGAAAGAACTTTTTAACTGATCATACTCTACTTTCTTCAGGAAACAATATAGAAGTTAGCTCCCGTTTGCTATGAGACGAGTGACATTAATTTACTAAAAAGGATAAAGGTAAAGTCCCGTTGACAATTGATATTTTCACTTACAGAGATTGCTGGAGGCACAGCCACAAGTGGATCTTGAAAGAATCTGTTTGCTAGAGCGAGCGCAAGAAGGCTGCTCTGCATTCCTGCAAACGATACTTGCTATTAAGCGGGAGAAAAAGGAAAACCCTCTTCTTATGACAGATGGATAAAGGAGGCACCTGTCTCAAAGGATAGTGTTCTTTGCAATGCTTTTACATCAGGAGCCTTCTGGAAGAAAAAACCGGGAAGGAAGTATCCAATGATGAATGCGGACAGATGAAACGCAATTATGAGTAACAAGATCATCAAACCGAATGAAGACATGATGGAATTGACATTTATCGCAAGAGGTGCTCCAACACATAGAGCCGTCACAAAGACGGAGAGAGGCGGCAAAAGTGGTCGTATGGCATTACAAATCCAAGGGAAGAACCTAAAAGCAAACTATGAGATATTAAACTACTGAAACTCCCAAGCAAATGTATGTAGCAAAGGCGAGAGTTTAACCTATTCAGAAGCAACCCTGCAGCGATGGGTGTGACGACAATCTGCAAAATGCTGGAAACCATTCCTCTCACATCGACAGGCAACCTTTTGCCAATGAGAAGAAGTGACAACAAAGGGGTCACAAAAACAGCCGTAGCAGTAGATAATGATGTCATGACAATACTCAGAGGAGCCATTGATGGGTCAGTTAGAAATGTAGCATAATTAGAAAGCTGAGCCCCGCTCACACAAGACACCAGCATAATCCCAGCACCTAAAGTTTAGGTTCAGAGAAAGTCAATCACCAATTCACTGGCTTTAGAGAGGGAAGGGAGACTAGTACTCACCAATGGACGTTGGGAGCGAAAACATTGTTACGGACATCATGCCAAAGAAATAACCAAGAAGAGGCTTCACAATGAACTGGCCGATATAGCCAGCAAAAATAGCAGCTGGTCTCTTAAACGCCTCGAGAAAGTCCCTCTCGCTGGAATTAACACCCACAGCAAACATCAGAAACCCGAGTGCAGGTGCATAGTACCTGAAAGCAGATTCGATAGAACCCATTAAACATCAAGACACAAATTCTTAGCCGAGAAACGTATCAGGAGAAGATTCAGCAACCTGTTGGTGAACCAAGCAAAGGATGGCGGATATATAAGAGCCAGCAACGTACTCGCGAGTACAACATGAGGCAGAAAAGAATTTGATTTCTTTAAGACCTCCACGATAGAAAACTGCTCCCTAGGCACAGATGGCTGAGAAAAAAGACGACGGTTTCCTCATCTGCCTCAAAAGAACTACATAACAGAAGATCTAGTATGGAACGGGCCAGTGCACATTGCTGCAATATGAGACCCATTTAGAGAACTGAATGCACCTGGATCGATTCAGCCGGCGACTCCCGGCCCGTCTCTTGCTCGAGAGGCTCCGAGAAATCCCCTGACTTACATTTGCTCGAGCCGTGTCTTCTGCTATGAACTACCGATTACCCCAGAAGAGGATCACACAACAACCCATAAAACCAACCACCAAGTTATTAAAAAAAAAAGAAAAAAGAAAACCAAGAGCCAACAACTCAAAAACAAGCGAAACAGCTGGTGCTGTCGGAAGCAAAAGAGGCACCTGAACAGACCGGATCCAGCGACGCCGCAAACCCTAGGCGACCCCAAAAGAAAAGAATCGAATCAGACCATCGCGTCGCGGACCCAGAAACCAGAGACGAGCATACGACCCACAAGACCGCACAGAAGAACGCCGGAAAGAGCGCGCTTACCCGAGGCCGAAAGAGGCGAGTTCCGCGGCAGAGTCGGGACCCGACACCGCTTCCGCGCGCGCAACGCATCCGGGCTGCAGCCACTGTAGGCGAAGAGTGTGGATCGGGTCCACAAGCGCATCGAGATCAAGCTCATGGCTTCGTCCCTCGAGAGGCGTTTCGGGGACGCCAACGCGCATCGAGATCAAGCTCATGGCTTCGTCCCTCGAGAGGCGTTTCGGGGACGCCAACGAGGAAGAAGAAACCGTAAAGCTTCCGGAGAGAGGTCGTGGGTTTGACTTTTTAAGGAACCTATTGTCTGTGTTCTTTTTATGTTTTTATTAGCACGAGAGCGTACGGTAAGCGGTGGAGAGTAAGCGCAGGTGGCGGGAGGGCCGTAGGCACGGCGTCATGGCTTAAGTCGCGTGTGAGGGATTGAACTCTCACCACTAGCGTTAGAGGGGCCTTCGGCTCCTCCCGCTGACCACAAAGGCGGTGGTTGTTCTTTACGTTAAATAGTTTTTACATTTTTACATTGGGAATAAAAAAAAGCAATCGTTGAAGCGTTTTTGTTCGATCTGTTTTTTGTTCGAGACAAAAAGAGCGAAGCCGAAAACGAAAAAAAAAAGTTGTTCTTTGTTTACTGCGGAGCAACGAAACATTTTTCTCTCTTCTCTTCTCTTTTTCTTTTTTTCTTCTTCTTCTTCTTTTCTTCTTCTTGCTTTGGCGGTGCGGCCTCGTATGTCCGGCCAAGCCCGGCCGAGGGCGGCGACGACTGTGGCGGCGGCCTCGCCCGACTCTGGCGAGCTCATGCGGCCAATAACTTCATGACCCCGTTGAAATAGAACCTCGTGGTGAAGCGAGGCTCGGCCTGCGCGCTGGCTGAGCGAGCCGAGCCTCGCCAGATCGGTGAGCCGAGCTGCCGGAGTCCGCCAGGCCGACCCTCCGGTGGTACATTTCGACCTCGAATCTAGCGACGACCCGATAAAAGCGAAGAAAGAAAAATAAAATAAACATTAAAAAATTAAAAGAAATAAAAAAAGAACATAAATTAACCAAACATGTTTTTGTTCTTTTTTTATTTCAAGAACAAATTTACCAAACGCGCATTTTTGTTCAAAAACTGTTCCTCGGAACATAAATAATTTTTTCTATTTCTGTTCCCTGGAACACAAAAAGAACAGAAACACAAACAAACGCACCCTTGGTCTCCAGTTCCCTCGGCAGTTGGCGCCGTCGCCCGGCCTACTTATAGGAGTGACGCCGTCTCTTTCTTAACCTTTTCTTTTTTTTAAATAAAAGCCACCAAAAACCCAAAACATTATCTATCATGATATATTTTATCTTAAAATTTTTGATAATACAAAAAATTTCAAACTTATATATTTACAAAAATATATTTACCCAAAATTTATTTTTTGTGACATTAAAAACCCTAAATTTTTTCCGTAACACCAAAAAACCCCAAAGCTATTTCTATGTGACGAATTTATCCCAAAAAATGGTATCATGGAAAAAAAATTGAAGTTTTTAGTATCATAAAAAATAAGTTTAAAGTAAATATATTACACAGATAAAATTTTGAAATTTTTTATATCATAAAATTTTTTAGGATAAATTTATTTTAATAGGTAAAGTTTGAGTTTTTTTATGTCATAAAAAAATCATTTATGGTCAATATGTCACTCTAGGCAAAATTTGGATTTTTTGTGAATTTTTCTCCTTATTTTTTTAAATATTTGACCAACCTGTGGATCTTCTTTGAAAAAAATTTTGAAAGCGTCTTCGATTTTGCTTATTGATTATAAAATCGATTCCTTTCCTTTTGAAACTTATAATTACCATTTTCATTTGTTTTAATGCATTTCCAGTTGCATCTTTGGCACTTATATAATTTCCCAAATTGTCTCGTTTTATCTTTCAAATTATTCTTGCCCCAAAAAAAAATAAAAAATCCAACATCCACCAGCACTTTCTCCCTCAACTTGAGAGGCTTGCTTGATCTAACACGTCCATTACCAAGTCTTCATGAAAAGTATTAAAAAAATCATAAATTTATTATAATGATATTAGTTTAGTTATAAACCGGATCGTGATCCAGAATGATCCAGTCCAATTCCCGAGTGAATCTATAAAACTAATAGGCAGATCCTGGTTCTAATTTTATGAAACCCATTCTTAGTGGACAATTCTCAATTTCAAGGTAGAAACTGCTAATCCTAACTATACTCACATCTAGTCACTACCCCATCTTCATTGAGAAGGGCTGGCAATGGTGAGGTAAGCCCTTGCGATTTGTGAGGGTTGCCAACCCTGAGGGTAGCCTTATTTTTTTCTCTCTTTTTTGTTTAAGTTTGCTATTTTAAAAAATCAAATTTAGACCAAAAACAATATCGTTTTGTCTTATATTTCATGTTTTAGTAACATTATCAACACGTAAGAGAAAGAAAACAATAATAATAATAATAATAATAATAATAATAATAATAATAATAATAATAATAAAGATATACTAGTATTTTTCATAAACAAGTTGAATTGAGTTAACAGAAAAACTTTGGCACTAATTTAATAAGTTTTAGAACATAATTGCACTTTCATTACAAATAATTCATCCTACGTGGCACTTTAGATTATATTTTAAATACAACGTGGCTTTCCATATGAAATTGGAGTCCAATGTCGTAAATTCTTCCAGGCTAGCAAAATGAAAATTTTTCTTTTTTTGGGATGATTAACTCTCTCTCTCATAGTCCGGCGACTTCGATGACGCAGGCACCGTCGCTCCCCCGTCATCCATTGTCACTCTTATCTATCTGTGCGCTTGCTTTGAGAGCCCGAGATTGGCAAGGGGACACTCGTTCTTTCGAGTTAGGGTTCTTCACCAACGGATGGTACGAACCCTCTCCCTCACTTATCTTTGAGAACCCCAATTTTGATTTTCAGAATTTTGCCCCAATTTCAGTGTTGGGTTCTTCACCATCTTTTTTTAATTGTAAGTTTAAAATTCTCCAATTAGATCTATAAGCTAAGGGTGTGTTTGGTTCAGCATTCCCAATGGACTTTCGGCCTCCAAAGTTCATTGGGGAAATACTAGACCGTTTAACAACTATTTTGAAGTAACTTTCAAGTGAATGTTAGCATTTAGAAGGCTGAAAGCCCAATGCTAATAAGGATTAGTTTTGAGCTTTTATCATTTGGCAAAATACTGAAATTTATTTATTTTATTCCAAAACTATCTTCACTCATTCTTTAAATTTCTAATTTTGCCCTCGTTGTTATTTTTTTTAAATGCCAAAATAATGCTAAAAAAATTAAATATATTTTGGTCTTTTTAAAAAAAATATTTATACATTTGATTTTTTTAGCATATATATTTGATTTTTTTTAGCATTATTGTCAAAATTTATATTTAAAAAGTTGTATACATTATTATTTTTTTCATTTTTAAACAAATAATAATTTAAAAATTCTGACAAAGGGTTTGATCTTTTTTTTATAATATATATATATATATATATATATATATATATATATATGTATGTATTTGATTTTTTAGCATTATTTTCAAATTTATATTTAAAAAGTTACATAAATTATTTTTTCAATTTTAAACAAATAAAAATTAAAAAAATTCGACGAAGGATTTGGTCTTTTTAAAAAAAATTAAATATATGTATTTTATTTCTTTTAGCATTATTGTCAAAATTTATATTTAAAAAGTTACATACATTATTTTTCAATTTTAAACAAATAAAAATTAAAAAATTTCGACGAAGGATTTGATCTTTTCAAAAAAAAAATGATATATATGTATTTGATTTTTTAGCATTATTGTCAAAATTTATATTTAAAAAGTTGCATACATTATTTTTTCAATTTTAAACAAATAAAAATTTAAAAATTTCGATGAAGGATTTGATCCTTTTTTTTAATTTATATATATATGTATTTGATTTTTTAGCATTATTGTCAAAATTTATAATTAAAAAGTTTTATACATCATTCTTTTTTCAATTTTAAGCAAATAAAAATTTAAAAATTCCGATGAAGGGTTTGGTCTTTTAAAAAAAATTATATATGTATTTCATTTTTTTAGTATTATTGTCAAAATTTATATTTAAAAAGTTGCATACATTATTTTTTTCAATTTTAAATAAATAAAATTAAAAAAATTTAATATTAATCACCCAAAGGGCTTTTCAAATGTGTTTTCTACTAAACAACATTTCTTTCAAAGTTGATTCTCAAAGCATAATTTACCAAATGACATTTGCATCTACTAAAGTCTTTTAGGCTAAACTGCTTTGCATTTTCCCAATAAGTTTTCAAAATGTTGAACCAAACGCATCATAAGTCACCTAACTTCTCACTTACTGACTTCATCTTATCAGCAAGCCCTCTCGGACACTGTATAATAAATTATTGCCACGTCAGATTATCTGATGAGAAAATTTGTCAACAACACTCAAGTGAATGATTTTTAATAGACGCAACACTCAAGCAAGTAAAAAAAAAGTCAAAATATTTAAGTGAGTGTAATATGAAAGTTATAATACTTATATTCTCAGCCCTAGATTCTTTGAAAAACTTTATTGACGAAATTCCAATTTTCAACAAAATATCGGTGTCAAAGTTGGAAGATAATATATATATCCTATTCTAAAAAATATTTTATGTCCATAATGCACATGCACGTCTTAGCAACACATTTTTCATTGGAAGCAAATAAATCGCCCCAATAAACGAATACCATAAAGCCGACCCATGCCACAATTGCGATTCCAGGCCTTTCATGGGTTATGTGAATTTTTCCATCAGTGTTCAACATCAATATTAGCAATAAATAAGTAGTTACTACAAAAATTAAAGCAAACCACATGATAAACATAACGAATTTGGTACACATTTGCCTCCTCAAGGCAGGCTATGTCGCTTATGAGAATTATAATTACAGTATACTCCTACGATACTACAATTACGATTCTCATAAGCATATCCTCAATACTACAATTACGATTCTCATAAGCATATCCTTAAAGAGGCAGACATGAACCAAACTCGTCATGTTCATCATGTGGTTGATTTTAGCATTTGCAACAATTTATTCATTGTTGATATCGATGTTAAACACAAATGGAAAAGTTCATATAATCCATGAAAAAGCTGAAATCACGCTTATGGCAAGGGTCGGCTTTATGGATTGTTGGAACAATTTATCCGCTTCATATAGAAGATGTGTTGTTAAGACCAGCACATGCATTTTGGACATGAAATATTTTTTAGAGTAGAATTTATATATTCTCTTCCTTTTTTTTTTTGATAACCCAAGAACCCCGTACAGCCAATAGCCGGCTGATTTTAGCATTTGCAACAATTTATTCATTGTTAATATTGATGTTAAACACGGATGGAAAAGTTCATATAATCCATGAAAAAGCTGAAATCACACTTATGGCAGGGGTCGGCTTTATGGATTGTTGGAACAATTTATCCACTTCATATAGAAGATGTGTTGTTAAGACCAGCACATGCATTTTGGACATGAAATATTTTTGAGAGTAGAATTTATATATTCTCTTCCTTTTTTTTTTTTGATAACCCAAGAACCCCGTACAGCCGATAGCCGGCTGATTTTAGCATTTGCAACAATTTATTCATTGTTAATATCGATGTTAAACACATATGGAAAAGTTCATATAATCCATGAAAAAGCTGAAATCACGCTTATGGCAGGGGTCGGCTTTATGGATTGTTGGAACAATTTATCCGCTTCATATAGAAGATGTGTTGTTAAGACCAGCACATGCATTTTGGACATGTAATATTTTTTAGAGTAGATTTTATATATTCTCTTCCTTTTTTTTTTGATAACCCAAGAACCCCGTACAGCCGATAGCCGGCTGATTTTAGCATTTGCAACAATTTATTCATTGTTAATATCGATGTTAAACACAGATGGAAAAGTTCATATAATCCATGAAAAAGCTGAAATCACGCTTATGGCAGGGGTCGGCTTTATGGATTGTTGGAACAATTTATTCGCTTCATATAGAAGATGTGTTGTTAAGACCAGCACATGCATTTTGGACATGAAATATTTTTTAGAGTAGAATTTATATATTCTCTTCCTTTTTTTTTTTTTGATAACCCAAGAACCCCGTACAGCCGATAGCCGGCTGATTTTAGCATTTGCAACAATTTATTCATTGTTAATATCGATGTTAAACACAGATGGAAAAGTTCATATAATCCATGAAAAAGCTGAAATCACGCTTATGGCAGGGGTTGACTTTATGGATTGTTGGAACAATTTATCCGCTTCATATAGAAGATGTGTTGCTAAGACCAGCACATGCATTTTGGACATGAAATATTTTTGAGAGTAGAATTTGTATATTCTCTTCCTTTTTTTTTATAACCCAAGAACCCCATACAGCCAATAGCCGGCTGATTTTAGCATTTGCAACAATTTATTCATTGTTAATATCGATGTTAAACACATATGGAAAAATTCATATAATCCATGAAAAAACTGAAATCACGCTTATGGCATGGGTCGGCTTTATGGATTGTTGGGACAATTTATCTGCTTCATATAGAAGATGTGTTGCTAAGACCAGCACATGCATTTTGGACATGAAATATTTTTGAGAGTAGAATTTATATATTCTCTTCCAACTTTTTTTTTTTGATGACCTAGGAACCCCGTACAACCGATAGCTGGCCGAGCAAACCTGGGGTGACGCTAGCGAATGACCCACCACCCCGGCATCACACTTAAGACCTCAAGTGCCTACGTTGGGTTTCAAACCCTTTCGTCTTGGGCAGACTTCACGAAGGTTATTATCCAGTGCAGCGACCACGAGCGGTGGTTATTCTCTTCCGACTTTGATACTGATATTTTGTCAAAAATCTATACGAAATTGCAAACTGGATTGTCTGGTTATGCCATGAATGCTTATTAAAGATGTTGGAATTTCTTCAATTAAGTTCTTTAGAGAATTTAGGGGCAAGAATACTCTAGTATCATTACTTTCATGTTAAACATTTATCCATGTCTTTTTCCTATGCGCAAGCTCCAGAAGTCGATGAGATTGCCATCCAAGCCTGCAAACTGAAGGATCAAAGTCGAAATCATGGTGAGCATTTCCAAAGAAGATCTGTGTTGACACCTAAATTTTGGTGACCCTTTTAGTAATTTATTGCATTAAAAAATTAGGGGTTAATTTTGAAAAAATAGTTAATTGCATAGCATATAGTTTTAGGCGCATTCATTTTTAATTTGTATTTTTTGCATTTAGCATTGGACCGACGGCAAGCATATTCTAATAGAATTTTTCATATATTCAAGTAATATACACCAATGGGTATATTCTTGGGTAGACAAGAAATTTTTGGATAGAATATGTGAAAAATAAAATAAAATAAAAGGAATATTGCGCGATGTGAGTATATTTCAATGATATATTTAGGGGTATTATGCGAGAACAAAAAGGAAAAAATATATACCACAAAAATATATTTTTTTAGATCTATATAATACCTCGCGTGCAATAGAATTAAGGGGGCCAAACATTGATACATACGGTCAAGAGAACACACGTGAGATAAGAGAGAGAGAGAAATCCGCCAAGCTTGGCCGAGAGTCCCTTGCCATGTGAGGCTCGCCAGCCACATCGCCGCGCCCTCATGCTCGCAACGCTGCCCCACATTGCGAGGCCACCATCGGGACGAGCTGCTGCACCAGAATCCTCGCTGCAAATTAGTGCTGCCTTACGAAGCTGAGAAGTTGTTGCCTCACTGAAGATCGCCGAGCACTTTATGTCGTAATTGTGGTCCTCCTTCCTGACTTCATGACACACGGACACGGCGATACACATGGAGCCATCAAGGAAAGACTAGTGGAAACTTTGATCGTGGGGTTTAGAGGGTCAAAGGTTAAGAAAATCAAAGACTATCGTTACAAGACTTGGAGGATGCGGACAAAGGGTTTGGGAGTTAGCAAAGTTTGACATTGGTCAACGTTTCCTTGATGCCCTTCACTGCCTTGTCGAGAGAACCAAGCATTCCGAGAAGTTTCTGTTTTGTAGGTTTGTTGATCGTAAGACAGAGAGACCCATAGGCTAGCCTCACTATGAACCGCCCATCCGTCACTCGCCAATCGCAAGTCGTAAATTCGGAAGCTGAAATTCGAAATAGGTAAAAATTTTATCTATTTTGATTTCTGAAAATTTTGTTTTCTTATTTGATATGTTCGTTGATGCACATGATGGAAATTCTCGATATGCTGAGGTATCCGTAGTCTCGAGTAGCCTTATAAGTTGGGAAATTTTCCTAATTTCATAACGTGCATATGATTGACAGTCCGATTTTTGCGCCCGAAATCTGACTCGCAATCGCACGGAAAAATCGTCAATCCGATCTCATGCCCGAGATTTGATTCGCGATTTAATTTAAAATTGACCAACCCAATCTCATGCGCGAGATATGATTCGTCAATCTTTGAATATCAATCTTATCTTGTTTGAATTGCTGTCGTGGTGTTTGGTTCAATTTTATTTTCGTAAAAGAAAAATCCAAAAAAAATATTTGAGTTAGGATTAGATTTGCTTTAGGATATTTCTTGTTTTAGGGTTATCTAGAATTGCAATCTTATTTCAAATTTTTAAATAAAAAACTCCAAAAAAATGTGTTCGTTTAGAGTGCAAACTAGTTTGCATGTTTAATTATGTGTCAATTTTAATTTCGAATTTCAAAAAAAGAAAAAAAATTAGAATTAGGGCATTCTTTGCATGTCATTGCATATTAGGTTGATTGCATGTTTGATTTTATTTAGATAGATCTTTTGAGATGGATTGCATTATAGATTAGGAACTTTCAAGTTAAGATAACATCTTAATTTAAATTAAGATTTGACCTAACCCAATTCTTAGTTTAAATTAGATAGAATCTTAATCTAGTTAGATAATTTTTGCATTTTTCTTAATTTCGAATTTCATGAAAAAATACAAAAAAATTGTCTTAGGGTAGATTCATTTCATTCTCTTAGACAGATTGCATGCCTCCTTTAGTTATGGGCACATCATCATGAAATGCACGTCATTTAGTCGTTGTTGCTAGGTTCATTTAATTAGAAATTGCCTATCAATAAAATTAGGTCATTTAGATTGCATCTAATTATTGCATTTCTTTAGGATTTATTCTATTCATGTCATATAATTTAGATCATATTGCCATGTCATGTAATTTAGCTCATGTTGCCATGCCATATTAGATTACTAGCATGCATTGCATATAGATTAAGTTCCCATTAAATAAAGTGAAAACAAAAAAAAGAAATTGCGTGTTAATTAGAAACCATATCTCGGGTTGTTGATGTGGATTTTAATTTAACATTGCAGATGCTTTCGTTGTTTTGAGGTAAGTTTTCTTTGCAATTTATTGTTTATCTGGGTGTTTAATTGGTGGTTTGTGCACTCGCATGATGACATCACATGTTAGGGAGATAAATTAAAATCAATCCAACCTTCTTGCCAAACATTTTTTTGAAAAAATAAAAAGAAAGGTACCAAAAGGGCATTAAAGAAATCTAGTGTAACTAAGTCCCCGTACCCATAGTCTCTGGTTTGTAGGAGTAAAGTAAACCTCTCGTTGCTTTACTTGGGTTTCTAATCGACCCACCAAAAATAGATTAGTGGCGACTCCTAATTGAAAATCATTTGCATATTAAGAACTCAAACTTAAGTCGCGAATTGATATGGGCTTGGGAGAGCCCGAGTTAAGTTTTAGGCTTAACAATCCATTAGCCAAACCCTAGGTGGTACATCGAAAAAATTGGTCGCGACAATCTACTTCACTGGCTGGTCGCCCTTCCCCGAGCCCAAACCATGACGAGGGAGAGGCCCATCAAAGACATCATCGCAGTCTACACACCATAGGAAAAAAGGAAAGGTCGCTCCTCAAATGTCTGCACGCATCATCAGAAATGCAGGCTGCAGGAATTCTTTGATCAAAGAGGGACGCGAGAAAAGCATGACTTTTAATTGGCTACGGAATTATTCCGTGGACACAGTTGCATTCAGTACGATAATACAGAAGAAAACCTCTCATTAAAAGGAATTGACAAAGAAAAAAATTCTAGATTGCTCCACAAGCTAACCTGACCTCCCTTGTTTTCGGGGATTTTTATGCTGTCGGCACTTAAATGCAAAAAGGGCTAGTGTGGTCAAGCCTAAAAATAAGGAGACCTCAAGCATATAGTTTGAATGAACGCACAAATTACTAAAGGATTAGCTTTAGTGTGGCCCGCAAAGGGAAAGAACTTTTAACTAATCACACTCCACTTTCTTCAGGAACCAATACAGAAGTTAGCTCCCGTTTGCTATGAGACGAATGACATTAATTTACTAAAAAGGATAAAGGTAAAGTTCTGTTGACAATTGATATTTTCACTTACAGAGATAGCTGGAGGCACAGCCACAAGTGGATCTTGAAAGAATCTGTTTGCTAGAGCGAGCGCAAGAAGGCTGCTCTGCATTCCTGGAAACGATACTTGCTATTAGGCAGGAGAAAAAAGAAAACCATCTCCTTATGACGGATGGATAGAGGAGGCACCTGTCTCAAAGGATAGTGTTCTTTGCAATGCTTTTACATCAGGAGCCTTCTGGAAGAAAAAACCGGGAAGGTAGTATCCAATGACGAATGCGGACAGATGAAATGCAATTATGAGTAACAAGATCATCAAACCAAATGAAGACATGATGGAATCAACATTTATCGCAAGAGGTGCTCCAATGCATAGAGCCGACACAAAGATGGAGAGCGGCGGCAAAAGTGGTCGTATGGCATTACAAATCCAAGGGAAGAACCTAAAAGCAAACTATGAGATATTAAACTACTGAAACTCCCTAGCAAATGTATGTAGCAAAGGCGAGAGTTTAACCTATTCAGAAGCAACCCTGCAGTGATGGGTGTGACGACAATTTGCAAAATGCTGGAAACCATTCCTTTCACATCGACAGGCAATCTTTTGCCAATGAGAAGAAGTGACAACAAAGGGGTCACAAAAACAGCCGTAGCAGTAGATAATGATGTCATGGCAATACTCAGAGGAGCCATTGATGGGTCAGTCAGAAATGTAGCATAATTAGAAAGCTGAGCCCCGCTCACACAAGACACGAGCACAATCCCAGCACCTAAAGTTTAGGTTCAGAGAAAGTCAATCACCAATTCACTGGCTTTAGAGAGGGGAGGGGGACTAGTACTCACCAATGGACGTTGGGAGCGAAAACATTGTTACGGACATCATGCCAAAGAAATAACCAAGGAGAGGCTTCACAATGTACTGGCCGATATAGCCAGCAAAAATAGCAGCTGGTCTCTTAAACGCCTCGAGAAAGTCCCTCTCGCTGAAATTAACCCCCACAGCAAACATCAGAAACCCGAGTGCAGGTGGATAGTACCTGAAAGCAGATTCGATAGAACCCATTAAGCATCGAGACATAAATTCATAGACGAGAAACGTATCAGGCGAAGATTTAGCAACCTGTCGGTGAACCAAGCGAAGGATGGCGGATATATAAGAGCCAGCAACGTACTCGCGAGTAAGACGTGAGGCAGAAAAGAATTTGATTTCTTTAAGACCTCCACGATAGAAAACTGCTCCCTAGGCACAGATGGCTGAAAAAAAAGAAAAAAAAAAAGACGACGGTTTCCTTATCTGCCTCAAAAGAACTACAAAACAGAAGATCTAGTATGGAACGCGCCAGTGCACATTGCTGCAATATGAGACACATTTAGAGAACTGAATGCACCTGGATCGATTCAGCCGGCGACTCCCGGCCCGCCTCTGGCTCGAGAGGCTCCGAGAAATCCCCTGACTTACATTTGCTCGAGCCGTGTCTTCTGCTATGAACTACCAATTACCCCAGAAGAGGATCACGAAACAACCCATAAAACCAACCACCAAGTTATTAAAAAAAAAAGACCCAAGAGCTCAAAAACAAACGAAACAGCTTGTGCTGTCGGTGTCGGAAGCAAAAGAGGCACCTGAACGGACCGGAACCAGCGACGCCGCAGACCCTAGGCGACCCAAGAGAAAAGAATCGAATCAGACCATCGCATTGTGGACCCAAAAACCAGAGACGAGCATACGACCCGCAAGACGCGCGGAAGAACGCTAGAAAGAGCGCGCTTACTCGAGGCCGAAAGAGGCGAGTTCCGCGGCAGAGTCGGGACTCGACACAGCTTCCGCGCGCGCAACGCACCCGGGCTGCAGCCGCAGTAGGCGAAGAGCGTGGATTGGGTCCGCAAGCGCGTCGAGATCGAGCTCATGGCTTCGTCCCTCGAGAGGTGTTTCGGGAACGCCGACAAAGAGCGCGAGCGAGGAAGAAGAAACCGTTAAGCCTCCGGAGAGAGGTCGTGAGTTTGACTTTTGGTCTCCAGTTCCCACGGCAGTTGGTGCCGTCGCCGGCCTACTTATAGGAGTGACGCCGTCTCTTTCTTAACCTTTTTTTAAAAAATAAATAAAAAATAAAAGTAACCAAAAACCCAAAACATTACCAAAACTTACCCCAAAGTTTTTTTTGTAACACCAAAAAATCCCAAAATTGTATCTATGTGACGTATTTACTCCAAAATAATTATATCATAAGAAAAAGTTTAGAGTTTTTGGTGTCAAAAAAATAAGTTTAAAGTAATGTGTCATATAGATAAAAATTTGGGATTTTTTGTATCATAAATGTATCATAATAGGTAAAGTTTGAGATTTTTTATGTCAAAAAAAATAATTTGTGGTAAATATGTCACATTGGGCAAAGTTTGAAGTGTTTTGTAACTTTTGTCCTTTTTTTTAAAAATATTTGACCAACCTCTAGATCTTCTTCGGAAAATTTTTTTGAAAGCGTCTTCGATTTTGCTTTCCATATCATTATCAAATGGATTCCTTTCCTTCCTAACCTTATAATTACCATTTTCATTTGTTTTAATGCATTTCCAATTGCATCTTTGGCCTGTATATAATTTCCCAAATCGTCTCATTTTATCTTTCAAACTATTTTTCGTCCCCCAAAAAAAATTCCAACATCCACCTACACTTTCTTCCACAACTCGAGAGGCTTACTTGATCTGACACATTCACTATCAGGTCTTTGCGAAAAGTATTAAAAAGTCATAGGCCTATTATAATGATATCAATTCAATCATAAACATTTCAATTATACTACATTTTTTGGATTGGTATCAATTCAGTATATCTATCAATTTAGCTTGGAAATTGCTGATGTAGACGATGCGCGTCCTACATGGCATGGCAATTGTTGATGTGTTTTTTTTTTTTAATCTTAATAAATTTTTAGAAATTTTATATTTTTCGTTACTCATTTTTTTTTCTTTTTTGGCCTAAGCAGCTAACAAAGGTCACACTGCCGTAAGAGAGGACAACACAACCCATGCTAGATCTGGGACCAAGATGGGTTTCACTTCCTCGAAGTGTCTCTTCTTCTTCCAAGTCTTTTCTTCCTCGGGAGCCGAAGCAACATGCTTGTGCCACGGCCCGAAAGAAAGACGATCCAAGAGGTTCCTATGGGACGGCCATGATACATCGATTGGCTAGTGACTTGTCTTTGCAATGAGCGCAATCAGGAGCTCTCGTGGACACGAAACCAGCCTATAACTAGAAAGCGAGTACCTCTCATCATATACCCTCAATGGCCATCCTTGAGATGGGTCCTTCCAAGGCGTTGATTGTGACGACGAGGGCTGCATCGCCAACATTTCGATGCGGGGAAGAGGGCTCATTGGGAGGCTCTCTTCGGCCAATACTGGGCTTACCCATATCTCACTTAATTGGTATTAATGTGATAGGTTTATAATTTTTTTAATAATTTTCCCCATATCTTTCCCTCTCAATAACAAATGTCATCGTTGCTCTTAAAAAGCTTGGCCATGGTCATCACGCTTGTCCAAGACTAGACCAAGTCAAGGTTGACAATCTCGATTTTGGCAACCATGGCCAAGCTTTGCTAACTAACTTAGCCAACTCGCCGGGTTGTCGCAATATGAGCTCGAGCATGACCTCGCATGACCTCCACGATCGCAAGCCACGAGCTCATACCGGAACTCGCGTGGCCTCATCATTGCAAGTTGCAAACGATCTTGCCACAGACGAAGACAGGGATGTGCGTAGAGGGGCGTGAGCAATGGGTGAGGGCGAGGGCATCCTTGCTGGCTTCGCGATTGGGCTGTGGTATCAAGCAGTGGGAGAGGGATTATAGTAGATTTTTCTTGTGAGCACGGGGTAGTATGAATCAATTTGGACGAGAGAGATCCAAAGCATAAGTATTGAAATGTGAGTGTTAGAGTAGAATTAGCGTATGACCGACTAAAAAAAAAAATGTGAAGAGAGCATTTGATACCTGAAAAAGATATACATGAGTTTAGTGACATGCTTTTTTTCCTAATTGTTTTGACCTTTTCGGCAGGTGATAAGAGCTCGATTAAAATAATGGATATAAAAAAAAATAAGGATAAGAAAATCAAAGAAAAATTTCGGTCAACATTATATTACACTAAATTCAAAAGTTTTGCTTCTGTAATCAGTATAGAACCATAGCTCCTTGGGGCGGGCGGTTTGCACTTGTCACTTTCTAGCACCGGACAAACCTATAAAACGGCTACTTGCAACTAGTGGATGTCCCTCCCCACCACCCCAAAAGAAAAAAACCAAAACCAAAAAATAAAAGAAAAAATAATGAAAATTATAAAAAAAAAAAAATCCATATTAGCACCTATTGTATCATGTAGGATGTGTAGCATACACATTAACGATTTCAGATCAAAATTAACTAGATCAGCCGAATTGATATTAATATGAAAATGTTTTGGATTTTTTTGATAGCATTTTCCCCATGTCTTCCTCTCTTGGCAGCACACGTCATCATTGCTCTTTCAAAGGTTGGCGATGGTCATTGCGCTTGCCCAAGACTCGACCAACTCGAGGTCAACAATCTTGATTTCGTCAGCCATGGCCAAGCTTTGCTAATAGCTTAGGTGACTTGCCAAGTTGTCGCACTAGCTCGAGACTAGTCACATCCCTCTTATGAGCTCAAGCCAAACCTTGCACAGCGTCCATGATCGCACGCCATAGGCTCATATTGAACTTGTGTGGCCCTGTTGTTACAACTTGTGAACGATCTCGTCTCGACTGAAGATAGGGATGCGCATGGAGGGCGATGAGCGATAGGTAAGGGCGAGGGCATCCTTGCTGGCTTCACAATTGCGCTGTGGAGTCAAGTAGTGGGAGAGGGACTTGGGTCAATTTCATCTGTGAACATAAGGGAGTACGAATCTTTTTAGACTAAGGAGATATGAAAATCTGAGTGTTGAAACATAAAAAGACGTGTATGAATTTAGTGACATGCCTTTTTTCAAATCGTCTTGACATTTTTGTCACGCAATAAAAGCTCAGCTAAGATAGCGGATCTTGAAGAAACATCACGGGATGAGAAAATTGAAGAAAAATTTTGGTCAACATGGCATGGACACTAAATTCAAAAGCTTTGCTTTTAGAATCAGTATAGAATTACAGGTACCTGAGCCGCTTTTTAGTAGCAGATCCCCCCCCTCATTTGAATTTCGTCTTTAGGCGGGCCCCCCTCTGCCCCTGCCACTTTCTAGCACCGGACAAACCTAATAAAACGGCTAGTGGCAATCTCGCAATTACCCCACACCGCGGGGGGCAAAATGAAAACTCACAGGGGCGCCGGGAAATTTTCCCCTTCCGTCGTCGTCCGACCGAATCTCGCCGCCCGAAATCGTGCTCGGAACCCGACGCCGTTGCCCCCCCACTTCCACGACACCGATGGAAGATTCCGACGAAAAGGAATTCTCCCTGTTCCGCGCCGCATTGACCTTTCCGTCCCCGGCATCTCGTTTGAATTTCGAATACTCGGACGGGGGATCCGGGGGCAGTTTAGTCATCGTGGGGAATTAAAGAGTATTTTTTAAATTGGCAAGTTCGAAAAGCGTTGGTTTCGAGGACCTGCGATCCTCGTGTCCGATCCGACGGCGACGGTTCCCCTAATTCCTATATACGTTACGGGGGGAAAAAGAGTAAATTCGGGGAATTTAACATGGCATTCTTGGGCAAGAACGAGTCAAATGAGGAAATAATCCGATCACGTAACGTAACCGATTGTAATGTCCTAAACAGGAGCCGAACTTTCTTAGTTTTCGAGGCGAAATCGGATTCTCAAATCTCAATTGGGAGGGGGGGGGAAAGATGTGTGTTTGATTGGCGAAGTTTAATTCTAATCGCCAATCTGATCGATCATTTTAATCATGTGGAATAATTGAAATGAGAATTGTAAAAACTAAGCGGTCCTTTTCGATTGCTTTTGATTTGTGCATGCTCTTGTGTTTTTTTGTTGGTCAGAAGCATACTTTTATGTTATGTTGTAATGAAATATAGGCAATATGTTAGAATCAATATACTGTGTATCGTATGCTTTTATTTGTTCTTTTTCTTTGATAAATGGAAAAGAAGTGCTAGTATAGGCTTCTCCGGCATTATCTATGTGGTACTCACTAACTTATAGAGCCCTAATTTAACGTTTCTTTATTTTCTTAGAATTTGGGTATTAACTCATGCAAATGTGCGTGTGTAGAAAAAAGAATTATTTAGGAAACCACTGTAATAACACGTGTCGTGAACAACAAATATCATATCATAAGATGAAATAAAAAGATAAAGTGACTGAAAGTATTTGATAAAGGAAACAACCATCGCAGTTTCTTAAAATTAGGGAAGTGTATTTACAAAAATAGATAGTATAGACCGATTTTTCGAATTATTGAATAGGAAAGATTAACTTAAGAGACCCAATCGCGAGTAACTACGTTAGTTAAGAGTCTCATTTATCGCTGAGATCGAGAGTTCGAAACCTATGTTTGCTAATACGTTGTAAGTGGGGGATTATGATATTAGGGTTCTATACTAATTTCCCCTGAGGTATAGTCGTCATTAAAGTCCGAAGGTGCCATTTCATGTGAGCTTAAGGATCTTGTGACTCGGATAGCGCAATCGAAAAGGGCCGAGGCGGATCCTCGATTACAAAAAAGAAGAAGATTAAATTAAGAGGATATTTAAAATTAAAATCTAGGCCTCCGGAAATTCCACGTTGCACATCGATTTAGCGCCCTCCTCGGAATCCGGGAAGGGGGGGCCCGAAATACCGAAAACGCCCCCGCCAGGGCCGTTGCCTGACTGCCTGCCATCTGCGCCTCCCCTCTTCCCTCTCTCTCTCTTCTCTGCCACTCCGCTGAACTCCAGAGCCACGCATTCCTTCCCAGATTAGGGTTGTCTCCATCACTCTCGCTCAGTCCAGAAGAGAGAGAAAGAAGAGAGAGAGAGAGAGAGAGAGAAAGGAAGGGCGAGATGATGGAGGAGGAGGAGGAGGGCATGGGGATGGAGGTGGAGGAGGAGGAGGAGGAGGTGTTCGTGGTGCACGAGATCGACGCCGACTACGAGTACGAGGCGCCGCAGCACTTCGACTTCACGCGCGAGGAGACCGCGGCGGAGGCGCGCGAGGCCGAGCTCTGGTTCGAGTCCGCCCGCAGCTACCCGCCTTCTCGTGAGTCCCGCTCCAATCGCCGGCGCCGGAACCGCGTGCCGTTCCGATTTTGCTTTCCTCGCTTTTTGCTTCGCCTGTGATTTCCGCCCCGAACCGCTCGATCGCGCCGAATGCGGTTGTTTTTGGGGGTGGTGGGGGGAGATGAGTGCGGATGCTCCAGTTTCGTCCTGCAATTAGTGTAGTTGCCCTTTAAGCTTTAGTGGAATATGCTCCCTCTGTCTTTCTGTTCAACAATGTAGGATTTCAGCTAGAAAGTTTGCGGCTTTTCTCGAGCGTTTTAGCAGCTGCTAAGTTCTTGAGTCGTGCTTTGCTTGGGAGAAAAAGGCGGCTTTTTTCCCTTTTTTCTTTTATCGTTTTTTTGGTTGTTGTTATCAAACTGCCTAGAACTGTTCGAGTGATGTGTGGCTTGTTTGAGGACCGGGAAGAAGGGCAAATTCTGGAAACTGTTGATTTAGGTTGTCTGGATTTAAACTTCGTCGGAAATGGAATGATGCAAAGTGGAGGTTTGTCAACATTCGGAGAGTCTAATTGTAGATGAAAAGATGTGTAACAGCTTTGAATCTGGGGCTTTTGGGCTCGGTTCGTACTATTTGCGGCACGCGACAAGGAAAGGAGGGCAAACTTTGCTTTTGATTGCCTTCTTTTGGTGGTGATGACAAATTTATTGGCTTCTCTATGGGCTTTGATATCCCCCAGCCGTAATTTGTATCACGTATTAATGATACGAGTGGATTCTTTTTGCTTGTGTGATTTGTCATGTTAAGGCTTGGTCAATTTTGTTGTTTGTATATTGTTGATGTGCTACTACAGTTAGGAGCTTTTACTCTTCTTCTTATTTTCCACACACGCAGATTTGAATTGTTCAATGAGGACCTTACACATTCCTTCTTTCTTTTTGTTCTTCCTCTGCAACAGCGTTTGTGGTGAAATTGATTCTGAGAGATGAAATCCTGTCGAAGAATGTGAACATCTCTCCGAAATCCAAAATGATGGAGACTGATTCTCATGTACGGGTTGGTGAAATTGATACTGGTACTGAAGAACCCGAAGCGGTTCAACCGAGTTATAAAGGTATGGTGAAGAATCATTCCTTTAATGGTCTTCTTTGCAGAATCCATATCTTTTGTAAAGCTCAGTCTTTCTTGTTGTCGAATATCATCATTAATATTCTGATCCCCAATACCCCTAAAAAAGCTTGGTTCTGTCTTATATGTTTAATCTAGCCGTAATTCAGGAGCAATTCATTATCATCTATTCTGGCCGACAAACGCCAATGTAGATCATAATTAATCTGCCCAAATCATCGCATGTGCTGCAAGATAATTCCACAAAACAATGATCTTGGTTCTTTTCACATTTTCTTTATTTGGGAAGTTTCCTACTTTTCAAAAAACTGATCCTTAATGGTGTTTGGTTGTATCTTCATGTTCTTGTGATGTGCGTTTGGGACCTAATGAAATTCTCTAGGCATGATCCATTTTTAGGCTATCTCATACCATGCTAAATGTGACATGGCTAAGAATAGATTCTTTTCATGTGAAGTGATGCTTGAAGCATTTTTCTCAAACATTTGTACTGAGCCCTTAATTTTACTTATTTTTGGAAAGCCAAAATAAAAATAAAAAATAAAAAAATAGATTGGTGCCAAGAGGCTACAGCCCCTGTTACAAGAAAAAGGTCTCTGCAGCCTTGGTGATAAGTATGAAATTAGGGATCTTTTGAAGTCAATTCTTCTCTGCAGTTGCAGACTTGCATTTTTATCTTGCAATTCTCATAGCAAGTCCTGTTGTTAATGCTGAACAGAAAAAATCTTAATTCAAATTAGTTCTTGTTTTTCTCCCGTGAAATCTAATATACATATGTAATCTTACTAGCTCGAATGTGGAAGATACTCATAAAAAAGAATCATGTTAAATCTAGAGCAATCTGTGCTGACAGTATATCGGCTTTCTTGTCCTTTAGATTGCAATGGGATGGCTAAAGGAAAAGGAATATTTGCCCAGTTTCAGATTGAAAATCTACAGAAACCTGAGAGGCAGCCACTAGGATATTCTGAAGGTGATCAAAGACCCTTGATGAGTTTTTTCTTGATGGCGTAAAGTTGAACTATATGAGGTTCTTAAGTACTGTGTAGTCTGTGCTTTTACTGGGTTCATGTGATTGATGTGTATATGCAATGCAAAAGACTGTTCCCCAACTCTTTTGAGGTCTTTTAAGTGGAGAAGGGGTGTTATTATTTAGACGCATGTATCTTTCTTGCATCTCCATCGAGATTCAGAATTTGGTTCCTTAATTAGTTGAAATATTCAAGATCTGTCTTGCATCCCCAACTCTCAAAAGTTGTGTTTAGGCAAATTAGCGACTCTTATTTAACATTTTTAATTTTAGTGCACTTTTCTTTAACTATAACCCCCTGAAATGATAGTACTTATATGTGTATTAGTGCTTCATGCATGCATCATGACACCTCTCTTTTTCCTTATAATTTCTTATTGCAGGACTGATGTCTTATAATCACGTATCATGTGACGCGATAAAAACAAAATCCAAGACATCAGTCAAGCCTTGTCTGCCAAGGAGCTCAACTTTAATGAAGCCAACTGCAAGTATGTTGGCCAAGCAAAATCAGCCATCTCAAGTTGCAAGCTCCAGGTAAATGCTATTTTTACGTGAGATTCTTTTACTCTTGTTTGCTTTGCCATGATTTTACCACCGTATTTACAATTTAAGAAACTGATGACTAATGGAAGACCTTTAATTTCCACTTACTGTGTAAGTTTGTAAGCTGGTGAGTTGGTCAAATTTTTGGCTGAAAAGATTGTCCTCTGTCTTTGCAAACTACATGTTTCTCCGGGTGTTGGCATTTGGTATTGTAGCTAGCCATGTCATTTACATGCACATCGAATATTAATGTCATAGAAAGTAAATGTGTTATTGTTTTCAGTATTGGTCATTTTTAATAACTTTCTTTCATTGGTCCTTAGATTTCAGGTGCAAACAAGTCGGATCAGTGGGAAGAGCTTATGTAGTTCTTCTGCTGCTGAGGGTCAAGCAACTAAGAGACAGAAGTTAGAGGGAGGTCATTCGCAGAAGGTTGGGCTACATCAGCTTTGTGTTCTTGTCTGCTTAGAGCCTTCATTATGGTTGATTTGAGGTCAACAATGAATATATAGGTGACTGTTGTAAAGTGCGCAATTTTGTGCTTAAGTACGAAGTAAGCTTTTTAGAAAATGGGCAGTTTTGCTAAGTCAGATCATGAGTGATTGCTTCTGAACTAGATCATTAGAGCACTTTGGTTAGAAAATCAACTTCAGTCCGGCGACATTTTGGTTTGGTGCAATTTTCAATGTTAGTAAATTGAACGAGGCCTAGCTTAGCGCTGGAAACTCCTCTTGTCTGGAGTTGATGTATCTAGTTGTTTGAGAGGACTAAATTCAGCCTCGTTGTGACAGGTTGGTGAAGTAAAGCAGCAGACTAATTTTGTCCACAAGGCACCTAAAAAGGTACCATCATGCTTGGCATTGCTCTTGAAACCTGATGTGGAGATCTACATTTTAAATATTGCCAAGTGCTGGACAGCAGTATAAGCATTTAGAATTTTGGCTGGTGTTGCAGTAGTATGTGACGTAGCATGAATCTCTGGATGACTTTGCAGGATGCGATAGTTGAGAAGAACCCTCATTCAAAGCTGAGGCTTACCATTCCTCGGGAGCCGGAGCTTGAAACAGCTCAAAGGGCACAAAGGGCGAGGTTCATTATCACTGTGGATCTAACTACTTATTTGTGGCTTTTGAAATTGGTAATGCCTATAGGCATATGAAATCTTTTGAATTGCAGGCCAAGAAACATAAGTGATGAGGAACAATCAGCAGTGACCGTACGCAGATTCAAAGCAAGACCTTTGAATAGAAAAGTCAGCATGCCTTTCTGAAGTGAACTTCAGTCTTTTCCTATTTTTTTCCCCTCTAACTCAAACTTGCTTCTGTAATGTTCAGATTTTCGAGGCTCCTTCTCTGCCACTTCAGAAAAAGAGCATTCCGAGAATGCCAGAGTTTCAAGTAATCTTTTGTCTCTTCTAATTTTTGTACTTATACATACCGTGTGCTTGATAATTGATTCACACACTCATTTTTCTCGGCTTTTATTCGTCATGTTCTTCAGGTTTTCCACCTGAAGACCCTGGAAAGAGCTATGGAGCATAATGTAGGTGCTACATCATCCTTGTTGCATGAATCTGAGAAGGTAATGACATTGTCCTCGGAATAGAATTCTGTTCTGTCTAAAGTTAACTTTTTCTTCAATCCGTTAAATAAAATACTTGATGTGATCACATGATCGTCAGGTTTGCCAA
This sequence comes from Eucalyptus pauciflora, assembly GCA_007663325.1. Taxonomy (NCBI): domain Eukaryota; kingdom Viridiplantae; phylum Streptophyta; class Magnoliopsida; order Myrtales; family Myrtaceae; genus Eucalyptus; species Eucalyptus pauciflora. The sequence goes on along the minus strand of VMYD01000006.1, from coordinate 2,891,948 downwards.
TTTCATGTTCTGACTCAACTTTTTCCTTGTAGGAATTGCTGAAATCCTGTCCAGTTGCAGAAAAAGAACTGAGGAGTCCTCAGAGGTAATTGTTACAAAATCTTTTAATCATGGCTGGAAGTGAAGTTTGTATCAAATATCCCTGATCACCCTTTTGGTTTCATGCATGATCTGTTTATCCCGATGACCTGTAGGATTAATTAGATGGATTACTAATGTTTTATATTACATGTCTTAAGCAGATAGGAAAACCTTATTTCATGTACCCTTTGCTGTGGGACCTAGTAGTTCTCTTTTTCCTGGCGTCTCTTTTACCTCCATTTTCTTTTTTATCTTCTTTCCTTTTTGGGTTTGGGCCAGGGGAATCACCTAATAAGAGTTTCCCTTGCTTCAAAAACCTGCTGCCAGCAGGGAGTAAAAATGGCTTCATGTTCGGTTGTGTAGTAAGAGCAACCAACTCTGTGTGATTGTCATGAGCAAAACATTCCAGCATCAATGTTCTGATTTTAGATTGAACATGCTAATGTTTCTCTTGACAAATGGCTTAAGGCATCAAAGAAGTAGCGGTTGCTGATCATCTCGTTATGATTATTGTAGAACAAAGAGAGAACATTAGGGGCATTTTATTATCAAGATAGAAAAGCTAAGATGACCCTGGTATTGCTTTGGTGATTTACAGAACCACTGGTGTGGATGCTTCCAGGCAGGATGGAACCTGCTCAATGTATTCTTTTAAAGCTCATCCACTCAATAAAAAGGTGAACATAGTCAGTTGTTATCTGCCAGGAATGTCATGTTAAATTTTCAGTGACATAATCTGTATGAGGTCTGCAGATTCTTTCAAGTAAAGGAAATATTGGGGTCTTCAGAAATAAAAAGCGGGAAGCAACGGTGCCTATGGTATTTAGTATGAGCCTTGATTGTTTCTACCACCTATGTTGTTTCTTTTACGCAAACTAAAACCAAATTTCAATACAGGAATTTAAGTTCAATAATGAGAAGAGGGTTCAGCATAATCCGCCGACGGAACTTTTTAGCAAGGTAGAGAGAATGCTGAGATGTGTTTGTGAAGCATCTCTGGAAGCTGAACTTATGATATCAATAAAATTCTTCAGTCATTATTCATTTTGTGCTTTGTCATCTCTTTTACAAGAATAATTCCTTGGTTTTTTTGTCAGTTGTCCCTAAAACCTGAACTCCAGCCGAGTAATAGATCTTATTCTCAGAGAAAATTGTGTCAGCCTCCCCGTATCTCCATGAAGGTAAGTAAAGACTACCTTTTGGCCTCTATGATATTTGACCTTCGTTATTACTGTATTGAGTTACTCACTTCTCTTTGTAAGGGTCTGAAAGAAAATAGATTCCATCCTCTACAGCAAAACCTTGAGGTAAAAAGGGAACTTACACTATTTTTCCTTTGATTTGTGCTCCTGCTTCTGCTCACAGTCTTAATGCATGCCTTTTAGGTGACAAATTTGGTGAAAGAGAGAACTCCCTTCGGGGAAAAGCAATCCCAATATGGAAATGGCATTGCCGCTGCTGAAGCAGGCCCCAGATTCAATGGGAGGTACTGAAATTTGTAAACGTGCTAGCTTATATTGCTTGACCATTTGATGTTTACTGTTGTACTTTTGCTTACAGGAGTTTGGGGATTTGCTGATGGCTGAGAGGAAGTAGCTGCATTGGTTATTTGTTGATTCTTGCGCTGTTAAAGAATGGCTACATATTGGTCCATGTTAACGCTCGTCTTCATTATTCAAGTCTCATAGGAAGTTTACTCACCATACAGCTTACCTCAACAGCAAAGAGATGCGCTCCCTAATATGAGCTAACCCCTGTTTTACCTGAAGTAAGCCCAAGTCAGCCATACCCAAAATAAACACAGCAGCACGTACGACTGTACAGAATTCCATAAACCTTCTCACATTCTGAAGCATCCTCGTCCACACTGTCCGGTGGCAGTTGTAATTACCCATCTTGGGCCACTAGATTCGCAAGAACCGTGTACAGAACATCATTGTATTGAGGGTGATGATCAAGTATATTACAGGATACTTTCTACAGCTGCATTTTGTATTTTTGCAGCATGAGCTGCTGTTTTTTCTCTTAAGTTCTTTATGCGGCGGAAAGAAGCTATTATGTTTCTAATCTCACATTTGTGCCTCTGCCTCACTTTTTATAGCTATATCAAGATCAATCAAAATTTGTGCCAGACCGAGACACCAAGAAATGCCACTAGAGAAGAATAATATTTCTGCATGGTTGTGGCTTTTCCTAAATTCCTTCCATAGGTTCTGCTTACGTGAAAGTGCCACTTAATTTTGCTTGGGACGCCACAAGATCACTAATCCGTCTCTATCTCAGACAACTTTTCGTTCTGGGAACGAAAGGCTCTGAGCAAATAATCCCTACCTAATTTTCCTAGTTCGAACTCATGAAACGCCTTCAAGGCTGGTCAATGCTGTTGGGCTTGGGCTTAGATGGTTTTGCCCGGTCACTCTTTAAATGATTCCACGACCAAATCTAGCTTTTGCCTTATTCAAACACGATTTCGTAGCTTCCATGTGTTTAGCAGCTGGTATCGGACGTCCGCAGAGAATCCTAAGACGAGGAATGTTGCTGTCGCAGACTCTCTTGAATTGGTCCTAAGCTTCCATGTATGCAACTTTTTAAATATAAATTTTGACAATAATGCTAAAAAATCAAATATATAATTTTTTTTTTAAAGACCAAAATATATTTCATTTTTTAGCATTTATATATATTTGATTTTTTTGGCATTATTTTGGCATTTAAAAAATAATAACGAGGGCAAAATCAGAAATTTGAAGAATGAGTAATAATTGTTTTGAAAGAAAAAAATAAGTTTCAGCATTTGGTTAAATGCTGAAAGCTTAAAGCTAGTTCTTACTAAGATTGGTCTTTCAGTCTTCCTAATGCTAGCTTTCACTTGAAAATTATTTTAAAATGATTGCCAAACGGTCTAATATTTCTCCAAGGGGCTTTGGAGGCTAAAAGCCCATTGGAAATGCTAAACCAAACGCACCCTTATTCGGTTGTTGTGTTGATCGACTCTCATGCGGAAATTAATTTTCGTAATCTATAAGTTTTGGTCTTCTGTTGGACTTATCAAGTCGGGAACTTAAGGTCCAAATATGCACTTTAGACTCTGACGCCAAATATGAAATCTAGATTTCCATTACCGGTGTCCACATATATTCGGCTTTAGGATTTTCCTTAATCAACCTAGTTTCTTACAATTCATCTTAGGTCGGATTTCTTTCACAAACTCAAATTCGAGATATAATTTTAATATAAATGATCATAGAGAGCATTGACTTTGTAGAAGCACAATTAAATACAGATATAAGCAAATTGTACCGTTTTTTATTGCTAAAGGAAGTTAAGACAGTATAATAGCACCTCTAGCAACTGAGAAGGATCAATGATCAGAGTAAAACAACTGCAGCAAGAAAAGTGAAACAATACATCATATCGAAAGTATTTATCGAAAGTATTTACACATTTGTGTATAGGGAAAAGGAAAAGAAAAAATGGTAATGGTGAAAAGGAAAAAGAAATGAGGGGAAGCTTGGAAAAAGTGAGGGGATTATGGTATTGCACAGGCCCAACTGAATTAGCCTTGATATGAATAGACTATGAACTGAAAATCAAAGCTAGGTCTTCAAAAACAGGCTCCTTTCATTAAAGTGGACATAGTCCCCGCGGCAATGAAAAATACCGTTTGGATAATTCTGATTGAAATGAGAAACTCAATTAATGTCCCACCAGAACAAACAATGAAGATTTTTAACAAGTAACGTTGAGGTACTAAATTTGGTTTTACAAAACTTGTAAAGCAATGTTGCAAATATTAGCGAGGAACCAATAAACAAATTAATGGAGGCACCCAACAGAATTCTCATAAATCACTTTAAAAATCAGTTTTCTTAAAAGGTTCGAGTAATCTCTAGCAGTACTTATAATCGAAACATAGAGTGATGGGGCGATTCACAAAAAATTGACTTTAGAAGAGACAAATGCAATGTCAAAAAGGGGCTGGGCATTAACATCCTACAGCTCCAACAAAAGGACCTGCTAGCTGGAAATCATCATCATATATACCCTGGTCCTAGTAAGTCACAGTTTTAAGGGCGATTTCATACCGTGACTCATTAAATAAACGAAGTAACAATAGAAACGCCAAGCCTTATAGCCTGTTTTGCATGCGATAAGGGCATATTCGAGAACCATGTGAGACACCAGCTGGAATCCAAGTTAGGAGATACCAATACTCTCAATTCCAGTGCCAAAATTATCAGAAAATGTAGAAGACAGTTTTCGATGCTAATTACCAATGCCACCTGTGTTGGAAATATATCTTGAACATTCCGATTAGTTTTGGTAAATAGGAAAATAGGAAAATAGAGATTCATTTATTATTTTTTCCTGTTTTATTCTTCTGTCTCCATTACACTTTCTGTCATGGTATCAGAGCAGATACTCCTGGCCTAGCTTCCGCGTATTCTTGAATTGCCACCGTTCCTTTTCTGGTTTGTTGTTGCATCATCTTTACCTGCAAAATAGACTAGCAAAACAGTTAGGAATTCAATTTTTTTTTTGCCATGACAAATAATGTTGAGAATTCATCAACGGAGGAGACACCAACCCCAGATGGTGAGGACCGAACTTCTGTTCGACCATCAGAAGAGACTCTTTCTGCTAAATTGATTCCAACGGTGGGCCATACCTCCGGCCCAATCCAATGGCCCGCAACCTTTCCTCCCGCGTATGGACAGGTATGGACCCAGTATCCGTTTGGCTCGTCACCAGGACAGGTATGGCCTCAATATCCTTTTGGGCTGTCATCGTTTGTAACAGACCCAACAGAGGCATCGAGCCAGACGATTCAAGCTCAAGAATTTGGATCCGTTCCGGGTCAAGGAACCGGATCTATCCCGGGTCAAGGGACGAATCCCTACCCGGGATTTCAACCCAGGTACGCGCCGCTGGGTCAGGGATCCGGATCTAACCCGGGTCAAGGGACGAATCCCTACCCGGGATTTCAACCCGGATACGCGCCGCCGGGTCAGGGATCCGGGTCTAACCCAGGTCAAGGGACGAATCCCTACCCGGGATTTCAACCCGGATATGCACCGCTGTTCTTTCCGGTTGGCGGCGGTGGCGGCTGACTTGAATCCGGCGACCCTCTCTACACGTCACTGGCCGACGGACTTGAACTTAAGATCATCAGGATGCAGCTTACCGGCGCAGAGAACTACACGGCTTGGGCTAGGATCTCCTGCGCGCCCTTGTCACCAAAGACAAGGACGGCTTCCTCGACGGAGCCGTTCCTTTTCCAACCGACGAGCGACTTCAACGGCAATGGCGCAAGTGCAACCAACTGGTTCACACATGGCTCGGCAACTGTCTTGCGCTAGAAATCGCGGCCGTACTTCCACCTACCGAAGATTCCAAAATTCTCTGGGACAACATCCGCGAGATGTATGGACGCCTCGATCGAGCGAAGCTCTTCACCATCACTCAAGCTATGTCAGAATTGAAGCAGGGGAACCTCTCGGTTACCTCCTGCTTCAACCACGTCTCTGCTCTATGGAATGAGCTTGAGGCCGCCGAAGAACGCCTCGAGGGGCCCGAAGAAACCATCAAACAGTATCGAAAAATTAAAGAAAGAGAGAAGACGACGAGATTCGTACTGATTCTCAATGAATCCTTCTCGGCTTTCCGGTCGCAAATCCTTGCGATGGACCCTCCACCACCACTCGGCCGCATTTATCAGTTGGCCGTCCAAGAGGAGCATCATCGGATGGCCGCCGCAGACCACGCTCGGGTAGGCGAAGGCATGAGCCTTGCCGTTCTTCCCTCGGGCAAAGGAACTTCCAATAGATCTGGCGTAACCCTAACCCTCACATATTTGGAAAGAAAGGTCATGGCTGTGGCTGCTGCGAGAAGAACCGGAGGAAACCCTAGGTATTTGCGATCCGACGGCTCGGATCTAAGATCTGGAATGGATGGCTGGGATCGCCGATCCAGAATGGACGGCCCGAATAGAAACGCTGGATCCGACGGCTGGAATCTCAACACTGGAACAGACGGACGAGATCGATGCGCTGGATCGGACGGCTGGAATCTTAGCGCTGGAACGGACGGACGAGATCAACGCGCTGGATCGGACGGCTATCATTTATCCGCGGCTTCAACATAATCGGATGGCTGGGATCGTGCCACGTCAGCAAGAAAGATCAGTGGGCAAAATCCCAGATTTAAAAATAAATTTTGCAGCTACTGTAAACGTCCGCATCATACTGTTGAGACGTGTTGGAAGCTACATGGAAAACCCAATGACAAAGACAAAAAGAGAGAATCCATAGTTTCTCAAGTTTTTGCACAAAAGGCATATGGATCATCTCACCAAATGATCACCTAAGAACAATATCAGAATATTGTACAAATGCTAGACCAACTCAAAACTAGCGATAAAGGTGCAGGATTCTCAAGTACTTTCCTATACAACAAGAATTCTTTTTCAGTTGATATATGTATTATCGATTCTGGTGCTAGTGACCACATAGTATGCAACAAAAATCTATTTACTCACACATATAAAATATCATAATCCCCTATCACGGTGCGTCTTCCAAATGGGAACATCACCAATGTTACCAAAACTGGCACCGTACACCTTGGTCAAAACTTAATCCTGAAAAATGTCTTATATATTCCAGAATTTGAATTCAATCTTTTGTCTGTCTCAAGAGTATGTGAGGATAACTCTTGCCATGCCACATTTAATTCAGACAATTGTCTTTTTTAGGACCATTTGACTGGCAAAGTGATGGCCTTGAGTAGTATGGTAGAGGGACTCTATTTCTGGAACAATTCCCCAAGAGATTTAGAATTATTAAATAAGCATGTTTCTTGTAATGCCATCAGTTCAAATAAAAATCTCCTTTCTCATCAATGATTGGGTCACAGTGCTTCTTTTCCTCATCCAAAATGTCCAATATGTCATTTAGCTAAACAATCTCGAGCACCTTTTCCGAAAAGTACAACTCGTGCAACAGATTCCTTTTCTTTACTTCATATGGACATTTGGGGACCTTATCATACTCCTCACTGTGACGGATCTCAATTCTTCTTTACAATTGTTGATGATTGCACTCGAGCCACATGGGTTTATCTTATGCAATCGAAAAGCCAAACTTTTGGTCATTTATCAAGTTTCATTTCCATAATTAAAAATCAGTTTGGTAAATCTGTACAAAAAATCCGTACAGATAATGGGCGTGAATTTTTTACTTCCGATTGCAACACATTACTATCTTCCCATGGTATACTTCATGAAAGTTCCTGCACTTACACTCCACAACAAAATGAAGTCGTTGAGCGCAAACGTAGGCATCTATTAGAAGTTGCCCATGCTCTAAAATACCAAGCTTCCATTCCAGAAGATTTTTGGGGAGATTGTGTGGTCACAGCAGCTTACTTGATCAATCGCATGCCAACTCGAATTCTTAATGGTAAGACCCCTTTTGAGATGTTTTACAACAAACAGCCTGATAATAATCATCTTAAAGTATTTGGTTGTTTATGTTATACAACAAATGTGGGTCCTCGAGATAAAATGGGCCCTCGTGCCACTCAGTGCGTTTTTATGGGATATCCCCCTCTTCAGAAAGAATATCGAGTTATGGAGATTTCTACAGGGATTTTTTCCATTAGCAGGGATGTTGTATTCCATGAAGATGTATTTCCATTTCAGGAAATGGTTTCTCCATCACAATTCTCTTTACCATCAGGGCACGATAGAGATTTTTTGTCCAATGAATCTTTATCCTCCACACTAGAGTATCTTATCGCACTAGCACCACCCATATCATCAGGACCATTTGTATCTCCATTTGTATCAATGGAATCTACACCTTCAGCAGCAACATCGCCAAATTTATCTGAGGACATTTCCCAATCTCATTCACCAACAGCTGTCTCTTCAGTTATTCCTGAGTCATCGGATCTTCCAGCACATATCCTCGAGCAGCCTTGACGATTTGGACGACACACCCGTCCACCTACATGGACTAAGGATTACATATGTTCTGCAAGAAGTTCTTCAGGTACACAATATCCTATTGCCTCATATGTGTCATTTAATAAGTTATCGCCATGACATATGTGTTGTATTAGTCGTATATCTGAAGAACGAGAACCCTCCTCATTCGCCGAGGCAGCACGAGATCCTAGATGGCGACACGCGATGGAATCCGAACTTACTGCTCTCATGGAAAATCACACTTGGGATATTGTGCCTTTGCCACCAAGACGGAAACCGATTGGCTGCAAGTGGATTTATAAGATCAAATTCAAGGCAGATGGTTCTGTTGAGCGCTATAAGGCTCGATTAGTTGCCAAGGGATTCACTCAAAAAGAGACTTTGATTACCATGAGACCTTTTCTCCAGTAGCTAAAGAGGTCACCGTACGTTTCTTCTTGTCTGTCGCAGCCATACGGAATTGGTCTCTCCATCAAATGGATGTGCATAATGCTTTTCTCCACGGTGATCTAGATGAAGAAATCTACATGGATATTCTCCAAGGATTACGCAGACAGGGGGAGTCTCGGGTATGTCGTCTTCGCAAATCCTTATATGGAATAAAACAGGCATCTAGACAATGGTATGCTAAGTTCACTGCCGCATTAACCAATGCAGGTTTTGAGCATTCTAAGTATGATTATGCCTTGTTTACCCGTACTACAAAAGACTCATCAATTTATTTGTTAATATATGTTGATGACATACTGGTCATGGGAAATAATGATTCTGATGTTGCCAAGTTCAAAAGGTATTTGCAATCCACTTTTCACATCAAAGATTTGGGACCACCAAAATATTTTCTCGGCATCGAGATGCTCGATCCAATGAAGGAATTTGCCTTAGTCAAAGGAAGTTCATCTTGGAGATTGTTTCTGAAGCAGGTTTATCGGGATGCAAACCAGCAGTCATCCCAGTTGAGCAAAATGTCAAGTTGACGACACATGAATATGACATTAGTTCCCCTTCAACCATTAAGGACTCAGTGCTCAAAGATCCTTCTGAATATCAGCGACTTGTCGGAAAGTTGATATATCTTACAATGAGAAGACCTGATATATCATATGCCGTACAAATACTCAGTCAGTTCATGCATATGCCAAAGCAATCACATATGGATGCGGCGTTAAAGGTTGTAAGGTATCTGAAGGGATGTCCAGGCCTTGGTATACTTCTATCTTGTGACTGCAATATGAAGATGACGGCTTTCTGCGATACAAATTATGCCACTTGTCCAATGACCAGAAGATCTATTACTGGTTTTTGTATAAAGCTGGGAAAGTCATTGATTTCTTGGAAGACAAAGAAGCAGGCAACTATCTCACTATCATCTGCAGAATCAGAGTATCGGGCTATGGCAAAGATTGCCTATGAAATAGTCTGGATACGAGGACTACTCTTGGACCTTGGAATACAGGTCAGTGGACCAACTGAATTGTTTTGTGATAATGATGCTGCACTCAAATTAGCGGCAAATCCAGTTTTTCATGAAAGAACAAAACACATAGAAGTGGATTGTCATTTCACTCGGGATAGAATCAAAGATGGAGTTCTCATTACAAAAGGGATAGGAACAACTGAGCAACCTGCAGACGTCTTCACTAAAGCGTTATGTCGGAAACAGCATAGGTACCTATTAAGCAAGCTAGGTATCCTTGACATCTACAGGCCACCAGCTTGAGGGGGAGTGTTGGAAATATATCTTGAAGATTCCAATTAGTTTTGGTAAATAGGAAAATAGGAAAATAGAGATTCATTTATTATTTTTTCCTGTTTTATTCTTCTGTCTCCATTACACTTTCTGTCAACCTGGGATCTAAAAAAGCAGACAACGGATCATTGTATAGGATGAAGGGTCTTTACAACTGGTCTGGCCTGGCACTTATTCGAAGCTTGCTTGTGGCTATATTTAACAAAAAAAAGCTAGGGGAAAAGCCCCAAGAGAGCCAATCCGCGAATGCTGAGATTCTTTCTTGACTACAAAAAAGCAGAAGGGAATATGCACTAACTAACTGAAGCACTTCTTTTACTAAGCATTTATCTTATCATCCTCAACGCTCAGACTTTGTTGAAGATGAACTATTTTGCTTCTGCAAGGAAGCAGTTGAGGTATTACTTTTCGTCTGGGCACTCTGGTTCGACGATGACGACTCAGTGAAGAAAACTACATGCTCCTGATTATCAAGAAGCAGTTGAAGGGCTCTCGGCATCTTGGGAAGGTTCACATCCAACAACCCCTCAAGTATTTGAACAACCTGCCCCATCGATGGCCTGTGAGTTTCCTCATCTTGGACACACCAGCAAGCAACTCTACATATCCGAGTTAGCTCTTCAGTATCAACGTTTGTCTCCAAGTCTCGGTCCAAAAGATCGAGCAGGTCACCTCCTTCGGCTATCTTACTAGCAACCCATGTTGGGAAGAACTTAATGGCCCCATCTTCCGAAAGCTCTGAGTTCCTCCTTCCTGAAACAAACTCAAAGAGCATCATTCCATAGCTATAAACATCAGCTTTTGCTGTTATGGCCACTCCAGAGATCCACTCCGGCGCAAGATACCCTCTTGTGCCTCTCATGGTTGTCAACACCCTGCTGAAATCTCGGCCGACGAGCTTTGCCAGGCCAAAATCTGCCACTTTTGGGCAGAATTCAGCATCTAGAAGGATGTTCTCTGGCTTGATGTCGCAATGTATGATGCAGTCTCTACACTCCTCATGGAGATAAGCCAGACCTCGAGCTGTTCTCAAAGCAATTTGGTACCTCATTTTCCAATCCAAGGTCTTCGAGTCCTTTCTACGAAAGAGATGATAGTCTAAGGAACCATTTGGCATGAAACTGTAGACCAACAGCCTTTTGTCACCTTCAGAGCAGAAGCCGCGAAGCCAGACAATATTCACATGGTGGATCTTGCTGATTGTGCTTACTTCTGTTCGGAATTGCTTCTCTCCTTGGCTTATGCTTTCAAGCTTCTTGACCGCTATGAGACTTGAATTAGGTAATGTTCCTTTGAAAACCAAACCGAACCCGCCCCCACCCAACTTCTCTGAGAAATTCTTGGTTGCTACTCGCAAGTCCCGGTATGCAAAGGCTATCAGTGAACCCTCCACTATCTTTGATGTTACAGTTGCCCTTCTCCTCCATCTCCAAATGCCAAAAAAGACAATGGCTAATATCGCTACCGTGGAGCTAACAGACCCTGCAACTATCGCAATTACGTTGCTCTTCTTGCTTGTATCCTGAACGTCAGAAGCGGCACGCCTGAGATAGAAGCTTATTCCACCGGTGTCACTTTGTGAGAGCTGTTGCGCATTGAAGAGATCCCCAATCCAGATTGAGCAGGCATTACCCTCGAAAGCATAAGCCGTGCAAGAGCAATTGCTCAAACAAGCAGCTCGGCATTCCGTATTGCTCCCGACATCTAAAGATTGGGGATTTTCAGGACACATAATGTTAGAACTAAGCGAGAAACCGTCTCTCTCCGCATTAGAAGCATTTGCTGCACAATTCAAGTCCGAATTCCTCTTGCAACCGCCAGACCAATCGCTCAGATTCCAATCCCTCACAGAGCTGATGCTAAACCCAGGCAAGCAGCTGCAGAAATTGGGGGCAGTCTTGGTGCAAACACCAAAAGGTCCGCAAAGTCTAGACACCGCGCATGGTTGCCGGGGCCGAGACCAGAGCAAGCTCCACGCCTGGAAAGAAGACAACCAGGAATACTGCTTGATCTGCCCAGAAAGATCCATCACAAACCTTGATATGGTGTTGGCGGAGATATTGACTGAAATGGGGAAGTAGCCCTCGTTCTCATTGTCCACATATTTGAATTCGTAAGCATCCTCAGACCTAGTCCCATATATGTAACACTCACCGTCACTGTATAGCTGGAGAGAGAACAAACCTGTCGAAGGATCCTCGGCGTTCTTCCACGATGTCAAGAGCTGAATCGTGTCCGTGCGCTTGTCGATCCTGATTTTCGCACCCGGAAGCCACGTGTGCGTCGGGTGATCGAAGCTCTGCCACAGAGTCACGGAAGAATTCAGCCCGTCTTTGAGAGCGAAGTTGCCGTCATCCCCAAGAACCGCCACCGTTGAGCTCGACCCAGATGAAGAAGCAGTCAGATTCGTGGACCAAACGGGGACTCCAGAGTCGTTGACCATTACAAGATTGCCACCCGTGATCTTAAGTTCAGTGGAGTACCTGTCGGTGACAGGGTTGTCTCTGTTGGCGACCCAGACGACGGTTTGCACGCTGATTTTGTTGTACCAGATGCCTATGTAGGAGTACGAGTTACCTGGTGTGAAGAAGCCGAGCTTGAAGTTGCCGCCGGAGGAGGTTAAGGTTTGGTTGCCGGAGAGGGACTTGTTGGTGGAGATGGTGTTGGAGCCAAGGCAGAAGTGGGTGGTGCAGAGAGATAAGCAAAGCAAGAAAATTGGGAGTATGAACGACCATGGACTACCGTTGTTGCTATCCATGGCTGTACCATACAAGGTTCGAGTGGACAGGTTTAGAAACATAATTCACAGGGAGAGTATATATATCTGTTTGTGCTCGGAGTGAAGGTGAGGTAAGAGATCTCAAAGAAGAAGGGGTCAAAAAACGCGCAGAGTAACATGTGGAAACTTACGGGGACCAGTGCATTTTCATGGAATACGCAGATAGAAGCATTTAGGCTGGCATCATACAAGAGGTCTTCTTTAAGTTCGAATGCCGAGACCAATGGACGAGGACGGGCATACCCTAGAGTGAAGAAGACGCTACTGGTCCAACTTGGACATGACCCCGTCAAACATTGTAATAACGTGCAATGAACCTGAGCAGTGAGCACTCAAACTCAAGATCGTACGTTGAGTGATCAAGCTAGACTTGACCGACCAAAAAAAAAAAAAAAAGCTAGACTTGAAACATAGGCAGACTGGACCAACAAGATTTTATTTTCGCGATGCTTGGTCCAATTTTCTTGATATTTCTACTCCTGTCTAAGCTAATCTTGAGGTTAGTATCTTCAACAAAATGCCCTCGTTCCACACAGATGCTGAACCGACTTGTTAGTCAAGGGATTATTCCCCATATATACGAATCACATTGGCCATCTCTTGCACCCTTTTTTTTTGTCTTTTCTTCTCTCTCTCTCCCTCTCTCTTCCTTTCTTGCCTCCCCCCTCTCGGCCGAACCTCCTCCTCCTCCTCCTCCTCCTCTTCTTCCTCCTTTCCCTTGCTACTGCCCAACTCCCCACCACCAGCACCACTGCACCTTCCCCTCACCCTCATCTTCAGCACCACTTGGCCGCCAAACCACCACCACTCACCGCCTGTCCGACGAGCCGCCGCCCGCGTCCCTCACGCCATTTGCCGTGCCGTCATTGTCGTTCTCATCCTAAGCTGCCGTGAGCCACTACCCAAGCTGAGCCCCCCCTGGCCGTGAGCTTCAAGAGCCGCTGTCGCCCCCGCCGAGCCTCCGTTTGAGCCACGAGCGTCGCATTCTCGACGCCGTCTTGCTGCCATCGCCGCGGGCTCGCTGTCGCTAGAAATCGGTGAGTTAACTTCCTAATCGTGGATTAGTGTGTTAATTACATTTAGGGGTAGATTAGTTTAATATTAATTGCGGTTAGATTGGTTAATTTTAATTCAGCCTTAATTTCGATTAAGGATTGTTTAGATTAATTGTAATTGTGATTAGTTTAAGTAATTACGATTAGATTAATTAATCGCGATTATATTAATTAATCGAGTTTTAATTTAATTAATTGTAATTTATTTATTTAATCATAACGTCGATAAATTTTTAATTAATTATAGTTAAGCATTGTGCGGCCCCCAACATGAAGCTCGCCATGACCGTGCAGCCCAAAACGGTGTCGCCCGAGCCTACAACATCCGAAGTCTCAGCTGCTGGAGGAACCGTCGCGGCAGGATATTACGCATTGATCATGGCCGTCGTCGGCGTTGTTGCAATCATCATCGTTTGATGTATATTCAATCAGTCAACCAGTCATTCATCCTATTCGTCCTTTCAATTGGTGTTGATTTATTTGTCTGTAATCTTTGCATTCATTTCAAGTCTGCTCTGTGAACGAAAGTACATTCGATTTTAGTCATTCATGCTGTTATTACTCAAAGGCGTATCTATTCTAAACGATATTGCAATTCAAAATTCTACCCGATTTGTCATTTTGGGTTCCCTCCTCATTTTCCGAGACTTGCGTCTGAGGCATCATCCGGGGAAAGACATCCTCTATCCCGACAATCATCGGGTTGTCTCATCCATTGAAATCATTAATTCATGCGAGTTCGAGTAGTCTTGAAATTTAACAATAAGGTATCAATGGTTGAAATTCACTAAGGTACCAATGGATTATCGCGTGGGGGTAGAGAGTGTCCTCATTCAATGTCGGATCCGTAGAGTATTTTGTCGTGTCTTCTACATAAAACGGTGGACCTCATAAAGATTTTAAAGATTTTCAATGAATGATCTAGATTTGTTCTTCCGTGATCCAATGGTCACCAATCTTTGAAGAACGGATTCTCGAAGTAGAAGATATGGAAGAACCAAAGAACAATGATGATGTCCCCTTTTACAATTTTTGTGTCTATGTGGCCACGAGAATCGTCCGAAGCTTCTTGAAATGTAATTTGAAGACGCACAGCCCAAAGAATTTTAACTTCCTAAAAGACTCATACGTTCATCCACTCGGTGTGCCGATTGTCATACAAAAAATATAATTGTAATGGAGCTTGAAACATTTCAGCATTCATGTAACATTATTTCAACATATCATTACTTGTAAATGGTGCACGTAAAACTAAATTGACAAATTTAAAAAGCAACCGATTAGTATAAAAATAAAAGCTTACAAAAATTATATTAAATATTATATATCTTAAATATTACACTATCTCTCAAATGCATATGAGCGATACAAACTTTTGTCTACTAGCTTATATGGAAAAAATTAAATTCTGTTATTATGCCCGCCGTTCACTGGGGCTTCAGTCGTCGGCTCCCTTGTCATTAGGTCACCAACTTCCTTGACCTTCCGGAAGCTTTCCCCTATACTGAACCCTACCAAGAAGAAAAAAATATTTCTTAGATACAAATGATCTGTTATATTAAATAATAAGAAAATTTCAATTAAGGGCATGAAATGGAACATTTTTTTTTTCAAAAAAATGGTTTACACTAAATTTTGTCTTAAATAATGGCTTGAAGTGACTAATTTAGTCTCAAATAAAGCCTTCAACTTAAAAGCCAATCAAATCTTATTTGCAGCCAGGGATATTTTCATCTAAAGGCTTTTTTCTTTTTTCTTTTTTTCTTTCGCCTATTTTCTTTTTCCTTTTTGTTTTTATTCTCCTTCTTTCTTCAACTTGCTCACCTCCTTCTTGACAAATGCGTCCGACTCCTCAGTCCTCATGCATGAGCTTGCATAGGTGCAAAACAATTTGAACAATTTAGGAAAATAAGAAAATGGAAAGATATTCGAGAAGTTCTGCAATTTTGCCAAGACTGCAAATTGCGTGCTTCAGCTTTGCAACCTCCCCATCATCAAACTTCAAAGCGCGTGCCCTACATTCTGCAATTTTGCATCCTCACCCAGGCCCTCATTGATTTAGGCGGAAGCCGGATTTAAGTTATTCGCCACCAGTCACCTTCGCCAACGATGATGATGAACTTGAGAATTGAGAAATATCCATAAATGGGTTTTATTTTTATTCAATTTGCTTGTAAGAACTTATTTTGGTAATTTTTACCAAAAAAAAAAAATATTTTGGTAATTAAAGTAACAGTTTCATGTTCTCCCCACTAATGAAATTGGCTGTGCCGTGATAACTTTCACTCATAGCTTCTTGGGAATGTTCCGTTGGATTCGGGTTGGATTATTCGTAACATTCATAGATGCAACTTGCATTGAGGTGGAATATGTGACTTCTCGAGAGAGTCCAATTATGTTGTGCATGCTGGTTATCTACAAAGGTTGCTGAATCATTCTAATTCATGATTGAAGATATTCACCTCTAGTCGTGATTCGAATTAGACTACACTCAAATCTCAAAAACGGATGACTCTGGTTCTACACATGTACAAACAAATTTACCTCTCTAACTCTGAAATATTATCTACACAAATTTAGAAGAAAATAAGAAGACAAAAAAAGTGCAAAATCTATTAGAAATCCCCAAAATTGCACATTTCACTAAATGAATCGATGCACATGAGTATCATATAGATTCTTCAAAAACCTCTAATAAATTTGGCTTAGGGACTTCAATCCGGCTTCTCCTCGCTGAGACGGATCATAGCCTGCGTGAGGATGAATTTGAGTTCAAGCATCAACAATGATGAGGATAGCAAGCTAATGGCTTACACCTCATTGTGCTTGACCACGACCACAAGATGTGGAGGTCAATTGAGCAGAGCGTCACATCCTGGCCCACTTGTGCTTGATCTAGGGCTCGGATTGTCCTCCATCTTTCGACAAAGGTACTGGAATTGCTGTTGAGGGCAGTGATAGATGAGGTTGAGGGTGTTGATGGCAATGTTGGCAGGGAAGATAGAGATGGACTCTAGGGGATGCGATTTGCAAAGCGAAGAAGGTGGAGGCATGAGGATGATGAAGAAAAGAAAGAGAAGGACAAAAGAAATAAAAGAAGAAGGAAAAAAAAAGGTCTTTAGACGGAAATACCCCTAGATGCGAATAAGATTAGGCTGGCTTTTAAGTTGAGGCCCTTAATTGTGACTAAATTAGTTACTTCAAGCCCTTATTTGAGATAAGGTTCACTTTAGGTTCTTTTTTGAGAAAATGATTCTACTTGAGATCTTTATTTGAAATTTTTCCCAAAATAATGATATAATAAAGAGAGAAGTGAAAAAAGAGGGATGATAAATTATTATATATATGCTTTGCTATTGTTGCGCGTCAAAACCTTGTCTTGTAACGAGGAGAGTCCATTTGTAGCGATCTACAATTCTAGGCGGCAACTTAGAGGCAACATTTAGTGGTTTTCCCTTATAGATATCGTCAATGAGGTTGCGGTCATTGCCTTTTGGTTCTTTGGTTGCGCCCATTAAATTGTTATTGGAAATACACTCGTGATTTGCATTAGAAAAAGTCTTACATCGGAAAATTGGTGTGGTGCAGAGTAGTTAATATTATCCTAGCCAACCTACATTTCATGGTTTTAAAAAAATTACGGCGTCAAAAATCAGTGTGTTGGCGTCATTTTCCCATGCTAGCGTGGTAAATTCCACGAGTAAATCTTAGCTTTTGGCTTATTCGAATGCATTTTTTTTTGCAGCCTATGTGTTTGGTAGCTAACTTCGGACGGACGGTTTGACGCGGACATCCGCGGAGAATTCCAAGATGGCACAAAATTCTTAAATTAATCCCTCGGCATTCCTAGGCATTCCATTTTTCATTTTTCCAAACATCACGTTAGGACCATCTTATTCGTTCTTTCTATAAAATATTTTTCTTGTGCACCTGTGGACTCTGTTTGGCCGTCTTCGGCCGGATCGCATTTTATTAGATTCATACTGACATCGGTCTTAACTTTGATTTTTCTATAAATAGCCCGAAAGCTGAGTCTCTCTTCATCATTAAAAGCCTAGTAGTTTTCAAGCAAATCTCTACAACCTCCAGAAAATTTCTTGAAGTGTTAGCATAAAAGAGCATTTTTTTCAACTTTTTCAACCATGGCATCGTCCGTTATCTTCGTGACCTTAGCTTTAGTTGCAGCATCTGTTCTTGCACCGGTGATGGGTACTGAGTTCGTGGTTGGAGATGACAAGGGCTGGACCCTCAACTTCGACTACCAAGCCTGGGCTGCGGGGAAGCAGTTCTACGTCGGCGACAAGCTCGGTATGAGTCGTGCTCCTCCCTGTTTGTCTCGCCTGTGCCGTCCGAAGCGTGCTGCGCATTTGAGCAAACGTGATTGAAAATGCGATGATGTATATGCTTTTTCGTACTATGATGGGGGTCATCACCCCAATTAGTTCTGGCAAGAACATTTTTTCGAGACTGGGTGTCGTTCTTAGCTGATGCTAAGAGGCCACTACTTCCTCTTTGTTGCAGTTTTCAAGTATCCGGAGGGCGCCCACGATGTCTTGAAAGTCAACGGGACCGGCTTCCAGCAGTGCGCGGCGCCGGCAGGCACCGTGGCTCTGGCCACGGGGAACGACGTCGTTCCCCTTCTGATCCCGGGAAGAAAGTGGTACATCTGTGGCATCGGCAACCATTGTGCGGCCGGCAACATGAAGCTCGTCATAACCGTGCTGCCAAACACGGAGTCGCCCGCGCCCGCTGAAACCTCAGCCGCTAGAGGGAGCATCGCGCCTCAATGTTACGCCTTGATCATGGCTGTCTTCGGCGTTGTTGCAATGGTTATGGTTTGATGTATCTTAAGTTAGTCATTCCTCCCGTCTGTCTTTTCACTTGGCGTGGTTGATTTCGTTTGTAATCGTTGCATTCGTCCCGTTCGTCCTTTCACTTGACGTGGTTTATTTCGTTTGTAATCTTTGCATTAATTTAAAAAGTTTTTGTTGAGGAAATCTTTCATTACGACTTGGAAAGTACATTCGATTTAGCCATTTATGCTCTTATTATTCGAGGGCGTGTCTATTCCAACCAGGCTGGATGGATGTCGCCAAAAGGAGAATTTGTATGGCCTCTCGAGCGGGCGATTCACCTTTCTAAATGCGTCGTACTCTTAAGCATTTTGTCCTACTTCCTACATCAAACATCGCATCTCAAAAAGACCTTAAAAATTTCCAATGCACAATCGAGAGTTGTTCTGCCGTGATCCAACGGTTGCCAATGCCCGAAGAACGGATCTTCGAAAATTTCTAGTAGATGAAAGAGGAGAGAAGAGGAGATGGAAGAAAGAAATGAATAATGGAACCCAAAGAACTATAGACATCGATATTGCAGGTTGGCAATTACAAAATCTTTGCCATTTTTTTTTGTGAAACAAACACAACCTGATTTACATGAATACTTTTCTTTTGCGCTTCGTACAATGTAAATATATGTACATATATGCGAGAGCCTTTTCATAGAAAGTTTAAATTAATTATTCATCTGTATTTTAGTTATTCTAAAGTTATTGTAAAGGAAACGACATCGTCATTCTCAAACAAACGTATTCTACAATGTTGCTGGACTACTAAACCTTCTAGAATTGCTTTTGGACTCCCTATAGAAAGTCTCTGGTCGAGAAAGAAAGCGTGTATATGATAAGTTATTTGTATAATTAAAACAGTCGTTTAATAGCGACTACTTAAATAATTAAGTGCCACATGCATTGCTTCGATTATTCATCATTTGAGAAGATAAATTCTTATATTTAATCAAAACATTGCACGAAGTCCAGGTGCAACAATTAGTTTACATAGTTATGTAAATAGCAGAAAATTATGAGATTAGCGGTGGCTTCCGTCTTTGGGTCCAAATATTGTTCATGATATTTGGTAAATTTTGAATATATATATTATATTATATTTGAATATTTTGTCGTGCCCCAAACTTTGAATTCTCGTTCTGCTTGCAATAAAGAGAATATGCTATGAGGAGGCAACGATGAACTTGTCCTATCCAATATGTCTCATGGCCACAAAACCAAAAAAAGTTAAGGAAGTGGATTCCTCTTAGCCGAACTATGCAAGTCCACACTCATCATAAATTGCTCCTGGCATCGATAAATTTTATGTTCTCAGTTTACGTGATAAATATAAATAGATTGGAAACCATGATGATTACAACCATCTCTTCATCAAAGCTATAGCTTTTGTATACACTTTCCTCTTATCATAGGGAGGGATACGTGGCTCTCTTTTAGAGAACTCTAGTCATCATAGTTTGCGATAGATAATTCCGATATAATTATCGTATGCAAAATCTGTCACAGAATTAAGTTTGAAGTGGGAAATACCTACAACAATCAAGTAGATAGAGTTGAAAATACCTACAGCAATCAACGAACACGGCTTATAGCTAAGCGCAGGCTACCCATCCAAACATTTTCATTGTCTCATGGTAGAATAGATAGTGATGCTTGTGCCTTTTGCAACGATGTACCGAACTCTATTGACCATCTGTTTTTTGGGTGTCATGTCACAGCCGGGGTTGCCTTCTTTTGGGCGACCAAATGCAATCTGCTTTGGCGTAACATGGTGTGGGAGAATAATCTCCATTGAGCCATCACCATGCTTATGGAAAAGGAATTTTATAAGTGCATAGCCCGCTTCTCCTTCGGAGCGCTGTGTCATATTATTTGGAACAATAGGAACAACATTCTCTGTTCTCTTTCTATCCCGGCTATGAAGAATCATCTCTTTAAAGTGGTCAGAGATAAGACGATCACTGTTAAAAATGTTGAAGATAACATCAAGAATAGAAGGTTGCAGTGGAGCTGGGGCATTAACCTGGTCATCTTTTCTGGGGAGCGTTAATTCCCTCCCTTTCAGTTGGTGCGTCTTGATTAGGGCAGTTGGTGCAACGATTCTTACTGAATCTTGATGATAGTTCATTCCCTACCTGAAGGCGTTTTGTATCTGTTTGCCGGTTGTTCATGCCGTGTTTTTCCTTTCTAATTGTTAGTGGGTTGCCACGACTATGGTTTTTTTTTGGCATCCCTCCACTTATTATGATCCGTTATTTTGAGTATGGGTTTTGATGCCGTGTTCTTTTTATTCACTTGATTTTTTTTCAATATATTAATTATCTTTCACAAAAAAAAAACGATTTTAATTACTTCGGACAACTGACGGTCTCAAATCAAGGTTGCTTTGGCCACGCAGCTCGCAATGGAGCTCTTTTGAATTGACTGCTTTGCATGCTTAATATTGGCTAGATACGATAAAATAGATGGTTGTCCAGAAAATACCAGGCGCCCAAATGCAGCTTAAGGATATGCAGGATTAGGTACGAAAAGTATCATTTCACAAAACGAATAGGTCAAGAGTATCGTTGATTTGGATTAAGAATCACCTGTGTTTTGACTTTTTTTTTTGTGGTGCACCATGACTAGTACATTGGAGCTCATTGCCTGCGCACAAAAAAAAATTTCCATTGATGTTTGGTCGTGTGAAATCAAAGCTTGTAGAATTAAAAAGCTAAATAATCAGACGGTTCTTTTAGTGCATATACTTAATGTATCAATTTTTTTTTTAATAACATGCTATATGCGAATACTCGGACCAATCAATCCTCGCAGACGTACATATTAATTTGCGCTTTTCTACGAATTAAAAAGCTGTATGATCAGAGGGTTCGTTTAGTGCATAAACTTGACGTGTCAAATTTTTTAGAAACATGTTATATGCTAATACTCGGATCAACCAATCTATGGATGTACATATTAAACTTGAGCTTTTCCTTGATATAATACTGAATTGCTTAACTCTTTTATTAGGTTTTTGACATTTTATACCTCCTTTGAGGAAATACCGTAATCTTGTAATTCTTTGAAATGATCAAAGTTAATAGATCATTAATCTTCTCGGCTTGGTTTAGTTGACGACTTGAGTTCAGATAATAATATTAGTCCCACGGTCCGTCTTTCTCTATAGCTGAGTGTCTAGGCCAGAAATATGCTCCTTATCTTAAATTTTGGTAATATTTCAGTCCATTCCCCATATTTTTTTCAACCCCAATACAATCAAGTTCGACTAAAAATATCGTATAGACTTTTTCTCTAAATGATATGGTTGATAGGGCTAATCATAATGTAAATTGTTATTTCTTCATAATATTAGGCATTTTGTGCACATAAATATACACATATATAATATGTCAATTTAAGTATTTTGTCGCGCCTCGAAATTTAAATTTTGGGTTTGGATGCCATAACGAGAATATGCTATGAGAAGGCAACAATGGACTTGTGCTAAGAAAGTGGATTCCTCTTCCGAACTATGGAAGTCCACACAAAATTCATCCAGGATCTTAATTTGGGTGATAAACACTAGGAGAAAGCATCACACACACAAAACGATATAAGTTAGGACATTGTAACATATAAAAAGATTGGAAACAATTAGGATTTGTACTTTACAAATTACAATCACCTCTTGTCAACGCAATAGCTTTTGTATTAGTGTTTCTCTAATCATAGAGAGGGATACATGGCTCTCTTTTGGCGAAGTCCAGCTGTTGTAATTTGGTTCTCTTGTATTTGCATCAACATGGTAGGGGAATCCGAAATGATGATCATATACGACATATGTGACGGGATTAAGTCTGGAGTCGTAGGCACCTCCGCCAAGTAGATATCATCCTTCAGATTTTGGTGTATCATACGGCAGATAACGGTTTAAATTATTACAGACAATCGACGATCTCGGATCAAGGTTGCTATGGCCATGCGGCTTGCAATGGAGCTCTTTTGCACTACGATTGCTTATTATGCTTATCGTTGGCTAGACATGAAATAAGAGATGGTTGTCCTGCAAACAGCGGTGCCCAAGTGGAGCTTAAGGATCGTAGGATTAGGTACGAAAACTATTATTTCCTAGAATGAATGAGGATTAGTTGCACGTCAAGAGTGTTGTCTATTTGGATTAAGATACCCTTATCTGTTGATAAATATTGTTGGTGCATTGGACCTCACTATCTATGCACCAATAATTTTATACCTATTAAATTCAGATTTTTTTTTTTTATAATACAATGTCGTATTGCACAACTATTTTATTTGGTTTACTATGTTTTATACCGACTATGAGGAAGTGTTGTAATCTTGCAAAATTTTTAAAAAGTTGAAGTTATGATGGAATGGCATATCAAGACAAAATTTTATTTTTCATTGATGATTTTTTCAATGTGTGGTTAAGATAAAAGGGTTTAATGTCGGAACATAACGATTTCTTGTTATACGATTTTGTGGTCAGTATCGAAGAAACATGATAGATAAGGTCATAATTTATGACATTTTCTTGTCTAAGTCATAACCGAATAGAAAAATGATATAACAATAAAAAATCTTATGATAGTCATGACGTTGTGATATTAGTAAAAAATTCCATAAATCACACTTTCTATTTTCATTTTACGATTTTACAAAACTTTTCGTCAATATCGAAGGCCGTATGACGCTATCACAACCAATTACAAAAAACCATTTTGGCCGAGGTACAATAGGATAGCTTCCATTGATATTAGAGAATCCAGTCAAGTCCATTACATCAATGCTAAATAATTCTATATTTTGTGATTAGACAGCAATAATTATGATGATGGACAGATGGGTCATCATGTAAAGAAAACAAGAAATCGTTTTCTAGTTTGTTTCATTTCATTCCTTAAATTTACTATTTATTATTTGATAGTGAACTTCCAGTTATATAAATCATTTTTTTACAGTTTTATATTAAATATGAATCTCAAAATTGTGAACCTATTGTGAAAATCGGAATAGAACCTAATAAAATAAACGAAAGAATGTATGATTGTACGAATGACTTTCTTTTGTTATTTGCAGTGTACACGTACAGATACATATATGGGAGAGCTTTATCGTGGTAAGGTTATGTATAGCACAAAATTAATTATTCAGCAATAGTTTAGTTTCTCAATTATGTATAATCTTTCTTGTAAGTAAACAACATTTTCATTCTTAAAGAAACATATTATGTAATATTAATAGAACTAATAAACCTTCTCAATTTGCTTTTGGCCTCCTTCTTGAAAAAAATAAGGTACGTAAATGATAAGCTCTTTTCAGACAAAAAAATGATAAGTTATTTGAATTTCTTTTATTGAAAGAAAATTATATTCATGGCTCAAAATAATAAGTGAAAAGTACATAGGCCTTATAGCAAAACAAATCAAAGTAGAGCTAAGCCTGGAATATTGCAAAACAAAGCCAAATCTAGAAAATAAGAAGCACCAACAAAGTACTAGCAGTACACACTCGTTTAATAAGAATGGATTTGTCAAGTAAAATAATTCGCGACCGATCACTGAATCTCATATCTTCGTCAATAATGAGAACATGCAAAACTTTATTCTAACTACATTATTGCCAATTGATGGTGCACACCTAGGTTTAGGTTCCTTTACATCATCGCTATATAAAGACAACAAAAGCAGGTTGAATGAACACATATATAACATTTGGGAGAGTGAATCTTCGTGGTTCAAAAAGACACCAAAGTTTTTGCAATTACCATTGAAGGTGGAGGCAAGGGATTTGTACACAGATAGAGCACATGGACATTGAATCTCAGAGACACATATTTATTAAACTTCCAAGTATAGATTGGGAGAGGATAGCTCTCAAATTGAAAATTAGATTGAGAGAGAAGAAAAAATAATAAAAGAGAAAAAAAGAAAAACAAAATTAACAAGAGAGGGAGAGGAGGGCAGGACTAGCTCATGTCCTCCCTCGTGGCTGAACAAGAGGACATGAAGAGAGAAAAGACAAAGGGAAGCTGGAGTGACAAAGAAGGAACCTATGGAGTAACGTGATAAATGCTCTTAATATCAAGCATTGACAAAGTTCGCCATCCATGACCTCAGTTTACGTGATAAATACTATGAAAAAGAAGCACACACAAAACGATATAAGCTAGGACATTGTGACATCGTAAATGGATTGGAAACAATGAGAATATGGAATCTATAAATTACAACCACCTCTTTGTCAAAGCCATAGCTTTTACATAAGCATTTCTCTAGTCATAAAGTTGCATACATGGCTCTCTTTCGGAGAACTCTAGTCATTATAATTTGGTTCTTTTGCATCGGCAGCACCGTGATAGGCAATTACGATGCAACTATTGTATACAAAATATGTAACGGGATTAAGTTTAGTTCCTCAAGTTTCTATTGGCAATCAATGGAGAGCGTCCTTCAAGATGTGGAGTATAACACACCAGATAACGGTTTTGATTATTACGTACAAGCGACCGTCTCAGGACAAGATTGCTATGGCCACGCGGCTTGCAATGGAGCTCTTTCGCAAGAAGACTGCTTTGTATGCTTAATATCGGCAAAAAAAGATTTAGAAGATGGTTGTCCAGAAAACACCGGTGCTCAGGTGCAGCTTAAGGATTGCAGGATGAGGTACGAAAATCATCCTTTCACTGAATGAATGGGGATTAATGGCAGTATCAAAAGCGTTGTTAATTTGGATTAAGAATCATTTATCTGTCGACCATTTTCGTTTTGTGCCCCATGTTCAGTCATGTGATAGACGCTTGTAAAAATAAAAACCCTTTGATCAAAGGGTTCTTTAACGCGTTATCTTTTATTTATTTATAACATGCTATATCCGAATACTCGGATCAATCGATCTCTATGCATGTACCTGTTAAGTTTGGGATCTTCTATGACATAATATTATATTGCACAACTCTTTTATTTTGTTTATGGCTTTTTATGCTTGACTATGAGAAAATGCCATGATCTCATGGGGAAAAATTCGAAGTTACAACGAAATGGCGTATGGAGACAATTTTTTTTTTTTAAAAAATTTACAATTAGTGTTAAGTAATCCAACAATTTGTGATAGACAATGAAATATATTATGATAAATAGATGGATCGTCCTATAAAGATAATTAAAAACATCTTTTTTTGGTCGAAAAATGATTAAACAACATTAGAAGAAGGAGATTTGATGATGAAACGACTAGGTTTGACTGTTTACTCGAAATTTCCTTTGGATCATGTCCACTTGACCTGTGTAAACTCGATATTTAATGAGTTTGGTCATTTCAAATCATGAATAGGCCTGAACAACGACTTTTATGTTCGATATCCAGCTCAGTCCGTTGAGGGCCACCATCGATACGTTCCATTAACAATCTCAAAAGATAAACGTCATCTTGCAAAACAATTGTCGAGCGGGCTAATTCAAGATATAGATCTACCGGGCTCCATCGTAGATCACATTTTTTCGGCTTGGTATAGACCAGGACTTGTTTAGATAAAAAAGATAACGGTAAAAACAACTCTTGAACTTTCATTAAATGTTCAATATCGTCCCTAGAGTTTTCAATTAAGCAATATAATCCCTAAACTTTAGTGCAACGTGCAATGTTGTTGCTAGAATTATAATTTATTCAATATGGTCCCTAAATTATTCGTAAATATTTAATGCAGTCCCTACACTATATAAAAATGTTTAAAGTTTATGGATTGCATTGAATAGTGGACTCTTATTTAAGCCAAAATAGAAACATGTCATAAAATGTAATTTGTCTTGATGTAAGTGACAATTTTCATAATATTTTAAATTGCGACCTTAAGAAATATTTTCGTTAATATTGAACATCATATGACATTTTGTCACAACCAAATACAAAAAGTCATCTCGGTTATAGGTACACTAATGTACCCTAAAAAACTAATAATAAAGAATCCCATTAAAATTCAATTACACCAATGTTAAATAATCCAATAATTTGCGATATTCAATGAAATATATTGCGATATAAAAATGGTTTGTATTGTGAAGGTAATTAAACAACATCAAAGTAGCAAGACCTAATCATGAACCGAACGACTCGATTGGCCACCTGAGTCCGGCTATTTGCTTGGAATTTCCTTTATTGATCATGTTCACTTGATCCGTGTAGACTCATTATAAAAAAGAGTTCGATATTTTATAATCACGAATAGGTCTAAACAATAACTTTTAAGTTCGGTATCTAGCTCAGCCCATTAAGGCCTGCAATTGATATATAATCTATTAGCAAGCTCGATTATTTAGCCATGAGTTTGAAGCCTGGATTGCATAATTATAAAAAAAGAAGGAAGATGGTACTTGTAGATCCGTTGTTATCTTCTAGAGTTTACCTTAAAGAAGATAAAACAAAATTTTTATTTCCACAGAAATAAAATAAAATAAATAAATGTCATTTTGCAACAACAATTGTCCACCAGCTCGATTGTGGATCATTCATCTTTTGGGTTTAGATACTCATTCTCTCGAATTTCGGTAATGTTTCAGCCCAATCCTCCTATCTTTCGACTCTGATCCAAACAATCACGACGAAAAATATAACCTAAATTATTTTCATAGATGATGTAGGTGACGTGATCGACAAAATATATCTTAACGAAAATTTGTACTTTTTGTGAGACCCATTGTTCCTTGGCACGTGATTGTCATGACCCATCGGACTATATCTATCAAATAACTTCGTAGCATGCTCGATAAAGAGAAATAATTCCCGAAGATGGTTGTGGCATCACTCGAGTCACCCGCGTGAATGATACATGAATGATTGCGATAATTATCCTGTATACATACGGATGGGGAGATCGTCCTATGCACTCCAGGTATATCTTTGAATATATGAGGTAATTCTTTTTAATTTGAACATTTTGTCGGGCCTCAAACTTTTAAATTCTGGATCTGGATGTAACAAAGAGAAGGGTTAATATCACGAAAAACTCTAAATTGATATGTCGGTCCACAAAAAATCTCCATTTGATACATCCGTGATAAATATACCTTATGTTAGTTCTTTTAATTTGGATTAACATCATGAAAAATTACAAAGCTAGGATAAAACTCCAAACTAGTACGCCAGTCAAATGTCACGTATAATCTAATTCAGCAATTTTACAGTAAAATTTGATGAAGATTAACGGAGTATAAATTTATCACAGGTTTACCAATTTAGGATTCGGAGTAAATTTGCCACATATGTATCAGTTTAAGATTTTTCGTGATATTAGCCTTAAAGAGAATATGTTATGAGAAGGCAACAATGGATTTGCGCTGTTTGGAATATCTCACGGCCATCCAACAAAATAGTAAGAAAGTGAATTCCTCCTAAAAAAAATTATGACCACCTCTTTATCAGTGTTTCAAAGGTAGACGAGAAAAATTATTTAAAAAGTTCTAAATTTATTGCACTCATAATAATTCAGTTCTGAACATTTTAATATGACCAATTTAGTTTTTAATCTTTTGATAATTTGCTAATTAAGCCTTTTTGATTAATTTTGATTGGAAAGCGCTGACGTGAATGCCAACCATCTTATATAGCACGATAGTGTTGATGTAGACAACTTTTGTAATTTTTAAAAAAATTAATTTTTTATTTTAATTTTACAGTTTTTCAAGTTTCTTTTTTTTCTTTGCTTTTTTCTTTTTTCGTCGTGTTGACGATGGTCACCAGTGAGGTCGCAATGGACCTCACTGGCTACGGGTGAAGGCCTTGCCCTCACATATATACCTTTTTAAAATACTTAATATTTGAGATCTGTTATTATTTTCTAAATTTTACTATAAAAAGAAAAAAAAAACTAATTATTTCCCAAGCAAGTGAATAGACGAATTTAGCCACTATGGGTGACCCTATGGGGAATTTGATTCTCTACTTTCTTAGGGGCTGAGGCTGAGGACATTTAGTTCAGGTGTGGAGTTCGACTCCTATGCTTTGCAAATGTTCATGGTATAAGTGTGAGAATGAGTTGAGAGTTAGAGTAGGAAAGATTAAAAAAGAAGAAGATGAAATATAATTAAAAAAAATATCATTTTGTAAAAACACTTCTCCACTACGCTTAAAGTTCCACTTTGAGGAGAACCATTGCTTGCAAGTGTCGCCAACGAATTACGGAAAATGACTCATCTTCATCTTCCTCAATCTTCTCGCCGCAAAGAATACATGAGCAGTGCATAAGCTTCATAACAAAACAAATCGAAGTAGAGCAAAACCAAGAAAATTACAAAATAAAGTCAAATCTAGAAAATAAGAAGCACAAACAAAGCATCGGTATTATAAACTCGTTCAACAAGAATGGATTTGTCAATCAAAATAATTCGCGACCGTTCACTAAATCTCATATCTTCATCAGTGATGAGCATACACCGAAATTTCAATCACCAGTAACTACAACATTGTTAATTAGCGATTCGCATCTAGGTTTAGTTTCCTTTACATCATCGCCGTACAAAGATAATCAAAATGGGTTGAATGAACACATATATAATATTTGAGGTAGTGAATCTTCGTGGTTCAGCGAGACACTGGAGTTTTTGAAATTACGATTGAAGCTAGAGGTGGAGGACTTATATAAGGATAGAGTACAGAGACATCAAATCTTCGAAACCATATTTATTAAATTTCTCCATAGATCGGAAGAGAACGGCTTTAAAATCTAAAATTAGATCGAGAGAAAAGAGCTCCCAAATCTAGATTAAGAGAGAAAAAGAAATAATAATAATAAATATAAACAAAATTAACAAGAGAGATAGGAAAGTGAGAGTAGCTCAAATCCTTCCCATAGCTGGACGTTGAAGAAGATATGGAGAGGGAAGAGAGAGGGAATGAGGAGATATGGAGAGGGAACCTTTGGAGCTAGTGGTGACCCCCTTGCTCTAGGTCCAACATTTCTTGATAAAATTAAATATTTTGTACACATATATGTGCATACATGATATTTCAATTTGAATATTCTGTCGTGTCTCAAAATTTAAAGTCTAGGTTTGAATGCAGTAATGAGAATATGCCCTGACAAGGCAACAATGGACTTGTGCTGAGAAAGTGGGTTCCTCTTCGCCGAACCACAGAAGTCCATACTCAACATAAAATGGTCGTATTATCAAGCATTGACAAAATTCGCCGAACTTAGTTTATGTGATAAATACTATGAAGAAGAAGCACATACACAAAATGATATAAAAGAGGACATTATGACAACGTAAATAGATTGGAAACAATGAGGATGTAGAATCTATAAATTACGATCGCCTCTTTATCAAAATCATAGCTTTTACATGAGTGTTTCTCTAAGCATGTAGAGAGGTAAACATGGCTCTCCTTCAGAGAACTCTAGTTGTTATAATTTGGTTTTCTTACGTTTGCATCACCGTGATAGGCGATTCTGATACGACGATCGTATACAGAACATGCAACGGGATTAAGTTCGGATTCGGAAGCACCTATGGAGGTCAAGTGGATAGCGTCCTTCAAGATTTGGTGTATAACACGGCAGATAATGGTTTTGACTATTACAGACAATCGACCGTCTCGGATCAAGGTTGCTATGGCCACTCGGCTTGCAATGGAGCTCTTTCCCATTACGACTGCTTCACATGCTTAATATCTGCAAGATACGATTTGAGAGATGGTTGCCCAGAAAACACTGGTGCTCAAGTGCAGCTTAAGGATTGTAGGATGAGGTACGAAAGTTATCGTTTCAATGAATGAATGGGGGATTGATGGCAGTATCAAGAGTGTCGTTAATTTGGATTAAGGATCATTTATCTATTGACTAATTTCGTTTGGTGCCCCATGTTCAGTCATGTGAGAAACACTTGTCAAGATAAAAACCCTTTGATCGAAGGGTTCTTTAATGCATTTTTTTTATGACATGCTATACTCGGATATTCGGATCAATCAATCTCTATACATGTACATGTTAAATTTGGGATCTTCTATATCATAATATTGTATTGCATAATTTTTATTTTGTTTATGGCTTTTTATACTTGACCATGAGAAAATGCCATGATCCCGCGTGGAAAAATTCGAAATTACAACAAAATGGCATATCAAGAAAAAATCATTTTTTAAAAAAAGTTTACAGTGGTTTCTCCAAGTGCCACGGTAAAAGGGTGTATGTCGGAACATGGAGAATTCCCATTATTTGATTCAACACTTGGTTTCGACAAAACACGGTATATAAAAAGGCCACATTTTATGACATCTTCTAATTTGAGCCATATCAAATATAAAAACATCACAAAAATTTAAATTTTCTCAATTTTTACGATGTTATGATGTAAGTGAAAATTTTCGTAATTATTGTTATTTTATTTTTCCATCTTCTGAAATTTGCTTTATTGATCATATCCAGTCAATCTGTGGATACTCGTCAGAAAAATGAGTTTGGTATTTTAAAATCATGAATAGGCCTAAGCAATGACTTTTGAGTTTGGTATCTAGTTTTGCCCATTGAGAGTTTGAAGCCTCGATTACATAAATATCAAAAGAGAAGGAATATGCTAGTTGTAGATCCTTATTATCTTCTAGAGTTTACCTTAAAGAAATTAAAAAAAAAATGTCATTTTGCAACAACAATTGTCGACCAGGCTAAATTCAAGAAATGGCGCATTAACTGGGCTCGATCGTGGACCATTCATCTCCTGAGTTTAGACGAAGACATTAGTCCCACGGTCCGTCTTGCTCTATAGCTAAGCGTTTCGGCCCAATTACATCAAAGGGATGTGCTCATTTTCTCAAATTTTGATAATGTTTCGGCCCAATCCTATCTTTCAACCCCGATCCGATCAATCGCGATGGAATATATTAACCTCAATTCTTTCTATGGATGATGTGATGGACCGAACTCATTGTGATGGAAACTTGTACTTTTTATGAGATCCATTGTTCCTCGGCATGTGATTGTCACAACACTTCAAACTAAATTTATTAAATAATTTCGTAGCATGCTTGAAACATTAAAAATAAAAAGAAATAATTCTCGAAAAAAAGCGTGACATCAGTTAAATCGCTTGACGAACGATACATGAATGATTGTAATAATATCTTATATACATCAGGATGAGAGGACATCCATAGAGATCATCCCGTGTTCTCTAGGTTTATCTTTGCAAAATTTATGAAGTAATTCTTTTTAATGAAGAGAATATGCTATGAGAAGGCAACAGTGAACTTGTGCTGCAAGGAATATTGCATGTTCCTCCAACGAAACAGCAAGAAAGTAAATTCCTCTTAAAAAGATTACAACCATCTCTTTATCATAACTCTGGCTTTCATAAGTGCTTCTCCAGTCAGAGTCACAGAGAAGTCACAGTCACAGGGGAAGTTACTAAGAAAGATCTTATTTTTATTATATTTATGTTAAATTAATCTTAAATTTTTTAAATTGATTAATTTAGTCATAAATCTTTTGATAATTTATTTATAATTTACTAATAGAGTCGTTTTGATTGAAAATCACTAAAGTGAACACCAATATTCTACGTGGTGAGGTGATATTGATGTGAACAATTTCTATAATTTTTAAAATTTATTTTTTTATTTATTAAAATTTTGCATTTTTTAAAAATTTCCTTTTGTTTAACCTTTTTTTCTTTCAGTATGCCCACGATGATCAGCGGCCTAATTGCAGTAGACCTCTGGAGGCGAGACAAGGGCTTGACTCTCGGATATGTACCTCTCTAAAATAGAGAGTATTTTAGATCCATTGTTATTTTCTAAATTTTAACCAGAAGAAAAAGAAAAACAGAGTAATTATTTTCCCAAGCAATCAAATACACAAAATATTTTCGACCAAGAAAAAAAAAAGGACGAAATATGGCAAAAAAGAAAAAGTCATTTTGCAAAAAATACGTGTCCACTGCGTTGCAGTTCCACTTCGAGGACAACCATTGCTTCCAATTTCCCCCCAACGAATTACGGCAAAAATGACTCACCTTCATCTTCTTCATCTTCGTCTTCTTCAACCTTCTCGCGCTATCATCTCCATCGCCGGGAAGATCACCGCTCTCCCACCGCCACCCCGCCGGAGCAGACCGCCGTGCTGCAGGATGTCGAGCGGCTCGGACCCATCTCCGCCCCTCTCCCACACCCTCACTCTGCCCGTCCAACCCGGCGAGCCCGTCCACGTCGTCGCCGCCCCCGGAGTCTCCGATTCCCAGTTCAGGTCCCCAAAAAAAATCTTTCCTTTGGCCCTTCTTCCTTCGTTCTGGGTCGATTCCTGTGTTGGGTTTCGGCCGGTTTGTCTTATCGTCTCGGCGGTTCTTTCATTTTTTTACTTTTTGGTGGCAGGAGCGCCATCGATTCGTCTCTGTTCAAGCAGTGGCTCAAGAGCTTGCAAAGCGAAACCGGGATTTTGTCCAGCGGGGCTGGGACGCTGAAGCGGGTGCTTATCCAGGTAGTTTTTCTCCCCTGATTCTAGTTCACTGTAGTGAGTCGAGAGCTTTGCCCTATTTTTGTTGTCCACTGTAGTGAGTCGAGAGATGGAGCTGTTTGGTTTGAGGAGTTGCTTTGAATGGTTCTGTGAAAATGGGGATTTTCTGTGGGAGGAAAAATCACAATTTGGAGTCACGCTTGGGAGTGTAACTTTCTAACAATTCAGAGAGATATGTGAAAACTATCAAGCATGTTTTTCATCCCCCCCTACCCACAAGAGCTAATTTCTTCTTGTCCGTATGTCTTATAAACCAGCCAAAAAAAAACCCTTTCTTTAGCTAGGCCGTGCCTTTCATTTTTAAAGAATTTTGTGGTGACGTGCATGATTTTCATTCGATGGCCATTACGAAATTGGATTATTTTTTGCAATGACTGTTACTTAAACACTGATCAGTATCGATGATGATGTTGATACGGAAGGCCATAGAACTCTTAAGGAAGTGTGTTCTTATTTGTGCTATGGCATGTCTGTTATTTTTATTTTTTTTTGGACTCGAGAAGTAATGATCTTTATTGTAGGGCGTGGATATGTTTGGAAGCCGCATTGGCTTTCTCAAATTCAAGGCAGATATTTTTGACAAGGAAACTGGGAAAAAGGTATGTTAATCAGTTCTATGCATTGATATCATCTGTGTTGAATGTCTCTTTCTAATTAAGCCTGTGGCCTGGGGAGGAGGTGATTCAAGCAAGTACTTCTGCCTTGCATTGTGCTCATGCTCCAGAAAACTTTAATTTTTTTGAGAGTCGTGGAAATAAAATATTATTAGGTGCCAGGTATAGTATTTGCTCGAGGACCAGCTGTAGCCGTGCTGATATTGTTGGATTCGGATGGAGTAACTTATGCTGTTCTTACTGAGCAGGTATACATTCTGCATTGATATCTCAGGTGTTTTTTTTCCCTTTTCCTTTAAACATCTTATTAAAAGCTGAGAATTAAATTTTAAGCTGAAAAATACAAATGACAAAAGGTAAAATTGAATCCAAAAACGCTTATAATGGCTTCTTCAAGCTGAATATTTGTGCACCTCGCAGGCTAGAGTTCCTGTGGGGAGGTTTGTTTTGGAATTGCCTGCTGGAATGTTGGATGATGACAAAGGCGATTTTGTTGGCACAGCAGTTCGCGAGGTTTTGATCCGCCTCATTTCTCTTTCCCTTAATTCTAACTTAATTATCTTTTGGGACACATTATTTTCCATACATTCAATTTTCATTTTCTCTGATTCTGTAAGTGCTCTTTCTAAATTATTACCCTGGATATGGATTATTGTTGCGATGGTGCCGATTGAATCCTGGCTTCTATAGTAAACAAACTAGGTGCCAACAATACTAACTGCAGCACTTGCACTTCTGTTTTTTTTTTTTTTTTTGGGCACTTTACTGATCACAATGACTCATTAATGTAACAGGTCGAAGAAGAGACAGGCATCCAGCTGAATCTGGAAGACATGGTTGACCTGACAGCTTTTCTCGATCCATCTACTGGATGCAGGGTGATTCCTTCTCCGGTATGGTGACCTTTCAACATTTAAAGTTTTTCTGATTAAGCATTCATTTAATGTGAATAATATGTAGAAATTGTTCTAGTAAAGAAAAAAGAGGAAGAAAGATAAGTGTGTCTGAAAAATGTACTGCCTTAGCTTGATGTTCAGGAGCAAATTTTCTTTTGCGGCCTGGGACATGCTTAAAATCTGCCCTTGATGTCTTGGACCTGTGTTTCTCATTTTCTTCGAGGAGCTTTCGCAAGAAGTTGCTATATGTGTACTCTCTCTTCCCATTCTTTGAAGGGTGCATTCATATCTCTCTGATCCCATCTGAATTAAACCAAGCTATGGTAACAGCTAGTGATGCATTAGGTAAGCAAGGAAAGAAATTTTGTCATTGCTGGTTGACTTCTTTCATATGCTAGAAGAGCACCTCATGTAATTTTGTACAGACATGTTAGTGGTGATTTTGTCATCATAAGGGCCATAAGCTATACGCAACGGTGGTGTTATTCTATATGTCTTCTTAAGAATCAACGTATTAGATATGATTAAGCCTTGCGCATTGTGGAACTAAGTCGATTTACATTTGAAGTGTATCTTTAGTTATTTTGATATTTTATAGGCATGGAGTTCATACTTGGATGCTAATCCATGCGTAGGGAGGTTGCGATGAAGAAATAGGCATCTTCCTATTCAGAGGGAATGTGGACTCAGCGATCATCAAGCAGCTGCAAGGCAAGGAAACTGGTCTGCAAGATCATGGTGAGCTTATTAAGGTTCGTGTCATACCTTATGAAAAACTGTGGCGCGCAACTGGTGATGCGAAGGTTCTAATGGCGATCGGGCTCTACGAAATGGCCAAGCGAGAGGGTCTCCTTCCTTTGAAAAATCAACCTGCTACTTTAGCGAGACAATGAAGCTTCTCTCTTATTCCATGAAAGACCTTTCGAGCTTTATGACTGACCTACCTCAATTGGAACAATGTTCTTTTTCAGTTCCGTCCCGCCCAACTATTTTTCAGTGATCTTGATTCTAACGGTCATGATTCAAATCTTTACTGTTTTTTGCACCGAAGGGGGAAATGAAAGAGACCATATACCGTCACAAAATTGATGACATTAGTTAATGTACTCATGAAGTGATTCTTCTCGTTACGAGAATTTTGTTTTAATTATATTTCACGTAACAATCAGTGATGTTTTCACTTTAGAGCCAGATTTGGCACATCAACATTACATTTTAAAGGTATGGTTAAAGCCGGTTATCCACATTGGGATTAGGAGATTTGCAACAAATTATTGTTTTATGACCTGATATCAACCAATTGCACTGGCTACAAATCTAGTCCAGAGATTTCGGGCTAAGCTGTAGGCGAGTAGTCAACGCAAATGCAGCTGAAAATACATACAAAGGGTTAAGAAACTTGTCAGTTGCTTTCTTTTCAATACTAACAAATCGAACCCTCATGTCCATACACGCCTCTCCAAGAAAATTGTACAACTTCGAGATCTCATATAATTCAGACTTTGCTGGCGACGAAATCATTGTTACTTGACTCCCATATGGTGGTCCCGTCGCACGTACACAGCTTCTTGTAGTTCTCTCCCACGCCGGCACTTCTTGCAATTACAGCAGCTGCAATACCTGCGTCCGATTTATCTTCACTTTCATAGATTGCTATCGAGCGTCCAATGAGATCGGCAACCCGCAGCTTCTCTTTGACGCTGGAGAAGAAAGCCTCACCCTTCTCATCAGTATCTAGTGTTCCCAGGTCGCCAAGGGGCTGGAACACGAGATGGAACATCAGCTCAATGCGAATCACATTAAAGAAATGGAACAACTTCTCAATCCGAATCATATGAAAGAATCAGCGAGACAGACCGAAGGTGATATCACAACAAAAACACCTCATACTCACGCTAGGACACCCAAACACAAAAAAGGTTTCATCCGATATTTAGTTATGCCGGGATGGAATGCATGAAGTACTAATGCAATCCAGGATGTACAGAGGGCACCAAGACAAAGTTCGAGCTTAAAACACTAAAGACTATCAACTCTAGTTGGAGGACAAACATGTAACGAGAGAATTCAAAATTATACACAGAAATAAAGCTCGAAGAAAATCACAGCTAATTTTTAGACCTGCCCTCTCGCGAAGCCTCATAGCAGTCGTATTCCAATCACAAAGTATTATTTGCCGGCTCAGATGCATGATGTAACAGAAAACAATGTTTTTGTTACCCGACAAACCATCAGTTGAAGCAAATACAATGGATACACAAATAGGGTTCAACAAAACTATTAATGTTATGACATAAGGATGCATTGCATGCAAGTCACATATTGCGCAATTACTTCACCACTTGTTTCTTATTTTAGAAATCTTATTTATGCTGTATACTTAGGCTTTATTGACAGAAAATACGAAGGAGAAGCAGAAACAACAATAAAAGCCGTCATCATCCCCCATATAACTAATGCTCATAGCAAGAAAATCAGTTATTATAACGAGCAAACTGGGAGGAAGTCTAGGCAAGCAAACCTGATCTGCAGTTGCTTCAGCAGTCGTATTGAAAACTTTCCCAGTGCTTGCTGCCCCTCGGGTCAAATCACCATATTCGTTAATAGACCAACCATGTTTCCCAGGAGACAACCCACTAAAATTGGCTTCGATCCTAGCCAATTCCATGCTCACTTGAGCTAAGCGAACTACTCCAAAAACATCTGGACCTTTGAACTCTGCTACGGCGGCAGATATTAGAAAATCTGCATGACAGCAACAATAAATTACCACCACATGGAGGCTGAAAGAGTGTGTTTTGGTTCTTTACAAGTATGTTGTCATATTGTTGAATAATTAACCATCTTTCAAATGGATAATGCAGAAACTCTTTACTAAGTTATTGGAATAATGAGCTGGAACAGACAGATGCCTTATCAAAAACGAATTCAACTTTTTTGTAGGAATGGAGGTCCATAGCCATTATCAATGCGAATAAAACCTTTGATTTGCAAGATGAAGATAGTCAGAATTCTGAGTATTCATTTGTAGAAGCATTGAAATTTCTATTGTCAATCAGCTATGAGCAAAAGATAACCATATTTAGCAAAAGAAGCTCGGTTGGTGATGGTATCAATAACCCAAATATTCATTCAACTGTCATAGAGGCGATTTCACTCCCAAATCGTTTCCCAGAGGATTAAGTTTGGAAAGAAGATGAAGGAGGAGAGGGAGCCATAGAAAAACAAAAAATGGCCTTATCCTAGATGTAGGCAATAATCACCAAACTGGCCTTAGTGGTTTTAGAGAAAGGATAAGGTATGCAGAAGAGAACTGATGGCTTTATATATCAATAGCCAAATGACTAGTTAGCCTGCACACTTAGTGCTGTAGTAGGCCGGCCAACAGCAATTAGAACAAAGCACTCACAAATCACACTTTTTCATTCTGTAAATTTGCAGAAATAAGAACTACCCTACTTTGTTAATTTAATCGTCTACCTCAAATTTTCAGACTGAATTGCATGGATGGTCCTTACTTATCATTTCTTCACATTTGAAGTCAATCTACTTGCAGGCAGATCCCTATCAATCATCACTTGCAATTGTGATCTACAATGGACTCAATATCAGTAATGACCGTGGATAACCTGTCGGATCTTCTGATTGGATTGTCACGGTATAGCAACATACTCTCTAGATGCGGCTAAAGTATCCAAAAAGAGAACATTGCACAAATCATGGTAGAATAGTCGACCCACCTTCTGGTACACCTTGGCCTATCAAACGGGCTTTACGACCAGTCTGCTCCAATGCTTCGGTCAAAGTCTTGACAGGTGAATTACCCAGAATCCGAACCACTTGATTGCTCAAGTCCACGTCAATGTTTTTCACTCCTAGATGAATTTCCATCAGAAGAACAGCGCAACAATTCAGTAAAAATAAAGAAGCTAAGAAATTAGAGAAGGTCAGATGATGAACATAATGAACCGTCTGAAATGAAACAGCTAAGGGGCCACAAGCACCTACCCTCAACAGTCTGCAACTTGCTCTTCACAGCATTAACACAACCCTCACACTTCATATCAACCATAAACTCAGTCTGTGGGGGAAAAAATTAACAAGATGTAATCTTCAGAATTAAATCAAATGAAATTATTAAATCCCAGCAACACCAACCCAAGAAAAAGAAGACAAAAACTTCATATCAACCTCCATTTCCAGCAACAGAAAGAGCTCTTATTTCACAAATCATTGAAGGGCGGCAATGCGAACTTCTCTAATTACACAGACCAAGAGCTAAACAACCATCACCCAGATGCCAATAATAGAACGAGATCAATTCAATCCCAGCCACGCCAACCAAAACCAAATATCTACAACTGACGAAACGAAAAAAGAAATTCGCGAGAAGGAGGATTGAAGGACTCACAAGCAGCTCCGGCAAGACAGCACCATTCTGCAAGATAAAAAACAGCCGGAAAATCAAGAATCACCAAGAAACGACTCTAAAACAGACGATCGAAATCATGAGTAGCCGAAATCAAGAACCTGGTAGGTGGGTTTGAGATCGGAGGCGGGCGCGTCCATGTGAAGAGCCGAGGGGGCGGAGTCGCGGCCTCTTACGGTCGCCGAAGAGCCCACGTGGCTGGAAGAATGAGAGAGGGAAAGGAAGCTCGGGTTCTGAAACCTGGGGAAGCGGATGGAGCAAGAACAGGCGACGCAACAAGAAGAAGAAGGAGCGGGAGAGCGGCGATGGGAAGAAGCGAGGGCGAGAGCCGCGGGGACAGCAGAAGCCGCGACGGCTGTTGTGATGGTGGCCGTTGACCTTAGCAAGAAGAACCCCATCCCTCCTCCGCCACTCCTCCTTTTTACTTTCGTTTTTTTTCCGCGCTGTTCTCGTCTCCGTTCCTAACTACGCACGAACGCAGAAGTCATAATTACTGCGCAGATGTCTCGCGGGGATTGGGCGGTCGTCACGTACTTTCGTTCCTGCATCCGGGACGATTTGTGCGAATCAGCTGATGCCAGAGTGATGTATACAGAAAGGTCCTGGAGCATCGTGAAAGCTCTCTCGTTCTTTGCAAGTTAGAAGAGCAATCTAGCACGCACGACGCAAAACTATGCCGACCGGTGCCTAGGATTATTTTGCTAAGCACTAGTCTTGGAGTTTGATGTTTCTATGTAGTGTCTTAAAAGGTTGCAAAGTCCGCGAATTTTTGATAATTTAACAAGTGCCTGAATTCATTCGAGAAATGTATTTAATAAGTGTTTCGTGGGTATTTACTTGCAAAATTCATGTACAAAATGAATTATGACTTTGTAGGTTTTAAATTGTTGTCTTGTGCGATTTTTCTTTTGCTCACTTGAATATCAAAATCAATGCCGCTTTTTTATTTTATTTTATTTTATTTCAATCTTCTTTTGTTTTTTTTTGTGGGTCCCACTTTTCATCATCTTCTTTTTCTCCGTACCTTTCTCTCCATACCTTTCATGTCTTTCGCAAATCACTTCTCTTACAATCCATTCTCTTATTTCTATGCCTCCCACTTCTTCTTCTTCCTCTTCTTCAACAACCCTCTCTCGCATTTGAAACAAATCACTTCTCTTACAATCCATTCTCTTATTTCTATGCCTCCCACTTCTTCTTCTTCAACAACCCTCTCTCGCATTTGAAATCCCCAAAAGAATTACTTACTGCAACAATTCAAACTCTCCTCATTTGCTACTAGAGTGATGGTTTTGACAAAAGCTTGTTTTTTCCTTTTTAGTTCTCTTGATCTCGAATCAGGCTTATTTCGGTCGCTATTGTGTGTTTCTTCGTATCTTTTCTTAAAAGTGAATTTGAGTTTTGGGTCATAGAAGTGCTTGATCTTGTGTTTCAATGTTGTGATTAGAATGTAGCGTGCATCAAAACAGTGTTTCTTAATTAATTGCACAATTACTTTGTAGTTTGTAGCATACTTGCGTCCTATAGATTGTTGCCTCTTATGGGTTTATTTTCTTAATATCATTTTCACATGTTCTTCATCATTAATTTTGAGTTACTATGTTGCTTCTCAGTAAATGACTTGTTGGAAATAATGATATGGGATAACAAAGAAATTATTTGCAAAAGACAACTGAGACGGTCAAAGGCATGGAAAGAAAGAAGAATGAAAGTGGGACCCATAAAGAAAAAAAGAAGAAACAAAATAGAAAGTGAGAACCTAATAAAGAAAGATCACTTTTATAGAATTGTACAAGAAGTGATGAGTGCCACAAGAGATAATATAGTCAAATAAAAAATGGAGTGTCTAAACTAAATGAGGAGCGAAAAAAGCGCCACCCTATAAATTATGATATGTTTATTTATTTCTATGTTAATATTTCGCCTTTTTAGTGTCACGTTAGCAATGAGAATCAATTGACATTCACATAAGACTTAAAAAAATCCAGTAAAAAAGTTGGGCTATTGAAGGTCTCGAGGGGTTTTTGATGATTAGCACAGCTTCGATAAGGGATTTTGGGCTATTGAAGGTTTTTGTATCAAAGTTGACGTATTTGGCGAGACAATTCCAAAGGCTTTTGAACTAAATGCAACACTTCCAAAGTATTGAAGTTCAATGCAAGTCTTACCCCACATTGGCATCGAGCATTTTTAGAATGTTATTTTAGGGGTTAATCAATAATAATAATAATAATAATAATAATAATAATAATAATAATAATAATAATAATAATAATAATAATAATAATAATAATAATAATAATAATAATAATCCGAATGGTATTACGATCCCCTTTTTCAGTGACACTCTTCTCTTCGTTTGGGTTCCAAACTGCTTTCATTCCTTGTCACTAGGACATCAAAACTTTTGCAATCTTCTTGCACAAAGTTTTGAAGAACTCTGGATGGATATTGACCCCGAGA
The DNA here is from genome assembly GCA_007663325.1 of Eucalyptus pauciflora. NCBI lineage: Eukaryota > Viridiplantae > Streptophyta > Magnoliopsida > Myrtales > Myrtaceae > Eucalyptus > Eucalyptus pauciflora. The sequence continues at coordinate 2,850,548 of VMYD01000006.1, read as the reverse complement.
AAAGAAAATCTCTAAATGCTTGAGCTCGTCTCATTTGTTTGTATGTCCATTTAATTGTTGAGATGCAACTCTAAATCAATTTTGAATCATAGTCTTTATAGTCTCTTCAATAGTACCGAAAACACAAATATTTGGAGCTCCAGACATATTTAGGAGTTCCCACTAGATCACCTTCTTGGCCAACGCCCTTTCCTCCCTTCAATGGCCAAGAGATAGGGCAGTAATGTGAAATTAATCGCATGGTATCACACTATAGTTAATTATCGAAAGTCCGCATAAAAAATATAATATTCCCTTAGACTTAATCTATACAATCAACATGTTACGTAAATACAAAAAAGATATGAGTCCTACATATATGTGATCTCTTAAATGGCCATAAATCACGGCTCGAAAGTTTGCCTATGCATAATCTACGTATCATAAGCATTCACCAAACTTTGTTGATAAAAATGAGCACACCCGTGTAGTTTAAAACAAACCAAGAAAGGAGATGATGGAGGATAAAAACGATGCCGATCTATCTAATCGATCTAAACTATAAGAGATGGTCTCCCCTTGTTCTCCTTGTATGATATCATTGCGGTCAAGGAAAGCTGGACAGACGATGGTTTCCAGAATGTTAGCATTCGTTTATACAATCGTTAGGACCAAAGTGGGTAAAAGACATAGATGACAATTCCAAAGACTAATCTGACTTGGCAAGGCATGATTTAATGTCGGAAATCAAATTGTTCTTTAATTTTTTATTTTCTTTTGGGGTTACAAACTTCAAATTGTCCTGGACCCCAAAAACGCAAGCTTCGCATCTAAATTCTTCTTCTTGTCTGTCTCTTCACATAAGTCCAACAAGATCGAAACATCAATTCCAATGATCGTATTTTAAAGCAGCAATTGGATGAGTACATAATCTGGTTGTTTTGTTTGAAACTAGCGAGATCTAGACATACATTTGTTGGGCTCTTTTCTTGGAATGGGTTTCCGGAGATCGCCATGAGCCAAGTCCCTTTTCTCGGACTCTTGCAAGCGAGCTCATGGTTAGCATTCAAAGAAGCCACGACAAACGGAGCCTAAATCTCTTGATTACCACGACTTCAGCTGTCGAGTGCCGGCTTGCGTCCATCGAAACCTGCAGTGTCCCGATGCAGCCCTTCGTCTCGCTTCTCCTATATAAGTGTGCTACAAGTTCGACTGCTTACACAGACCTCAGAATTACAAAGCGTTTTTCTGTTTCTTCTGCTAATTCGAGATGGGAGACCGGAAATGCAGATTGTCTCCAAACACCACGATCATTTTCATTCTCGGTCTCGCTAGCATTCTAAGCACTCCATTTGCTAACGCCGACGTTGCCGTAGCTGATGGTGCAAGTAGCTCATTGTCGACTTATATCATCCAAGTGCAGAAGCCGAAAGACAAAGATCTCACTACTTTGGAGGATCTCGATACTCTGTATCGGTCATTTTTACCTACCGCAGCAGCCAGCTCCAACCAAGAACAAAGAATGGTACACTCATACCGAAATGTACTATCCGGGTTTGCGGCCAAATTGACCGCTGAGGAAGCTAAAGCCATTCGAGAGAAGGACCGTGTTTTGCACGTGCGTCCGGAGAAGGCGCTCTCTCTGCACACAACTCACTCGCCCAACTTCTTGGGATTGCACCAAGGAGTCGGGCTCTGGAATGACTCGAACTACGGGAAGGGCATGATAATCGGAGTATTGGACACAGGGATTTTCCCTGACCACCCTTCCTTCAGCGATGAGGGGATGCCTCCGCCCCCGGCCAAATGGAAGGGCAGGTGTGACTTCAACGGCACATCTTGTAACAACAAGCTCATTGGTGCGAGGTCGTTCATCGACTCGAGCACGACTCATGCACAGGCCGTTCCGCCGTACGATGGTGAGGGCCATGGCACGCACACTTCAAGCACGGCTGCCGGTGCTTTTGTGAGGGATGCCAGCGCGCTCGGTCATGCCAAAGGCACGGCTACAGGCATGGCGCCTCTTGCGCATTTGGCAATGTACAAGGTTTGTGATGCAAACGGGTGCCTCGAGAGCGATATATTAGCTGGGCTCGACGCGGCCATCGAGGACGGTGTCGATGTGCTTTCCCTCTCTATAGGAGGAATATCCCAACCGTTCTTCGACGACTTGATCGCGATAGGTGCATTTGCTGCCACCCAAAAGGGCATCTTCGTCAGCTGCTCCGCAGGGAATAGCGGGCCGTCCGACGCCACATTGTCAAACGAAGCACCGTGGATTCTCACCGTGGGAGCGAGCAGCATCGACCGCACCATAAAGGCCACGGCGCACCTTGGGAATGGCCAAGAGTTTGATGGGGAGACACTCTACCAGCCCCACGACTTCCCTCCGACGCTGCTTCCCCTTGTTTATGCAGGAGTAAACGGAGATCCATCCTCGGCCCTCTGCCTCCCAGGATCACTAGTAGGCCGCTCGGACCTCCAAGGGAAAGTGGTGGTGTGTGAAATCGGCGACGGAAGAGGGCGAGTCGCAAAAGGTCAAGAGGTAAAAAATGCGGGTGGTGCGGCCATGATCCTCGTGAATGGTCCCATCGAGGGTTACACCACATTGGTCGATGCGCATGTCCTACCCGCGGTTCATGTGAACTACGTTGCAGGGGTGGCGATTAAAGACTACCTAAGCACGGCGCTGGCACCAGCAGCCACGATCCTATTCAAAGGCACCCTCATCGGTAGATCGGTTGCCCCGGCCGTATCATTCTTCTCTTCCCGTGGCCCCAACTTCCAAAGCCCCGGCATCCTCAAACCGGACATCATTGGCCCGGGCGTGAACATTATTGCCGGTTGGCCATTTCCTTTAGACAATTCCACAAACCAGAAGCACGCATTCAATGTGATCTCTGGGACCTCCATGTCCTGCCCCCACCTCAGCGGCGTGGCGGCGCTGCTCAAGAGCGCGCACCCGGACTGGTCGCCTGCTGCCATCAAGTCTGCCATCTTGACCACCGCCACCACCTCCAACATGGAACGCCGACCCATCGTCGACCAGACTCTCCATCCGGCGGACATTTTCGCCACCGGCGCTGGACACGTCAACCCATCAAAGGCCGTTGACCCGGGTCTCATATATGATGTTGGACCGCAAGATTACATCGCTTACCTTTGTGGGCTCGGCTACACCGACTCCGAAATCGAGACCATAGTTCAAGAAACAGTCACATGCTCGAGCATACGGAGCATCCCCGATTACCAGCTCAACTATCCATCGATCAGCGTGAGGTTCGAGGGTTCGGTAAATACGGTGAGTGTGACGAGGACGGTGAGGAATGTCGGACCTGCGAAGTCGCGTTATAGGTCACTCATTGACCCGATCATGGGTCTGGACTCAATTGGCTTGTCCCCGGGTGATCTGGAGTTCACCGAGGTGAACCAGACAGTGAGCTATACGGCTGACTTCACGAGGAGCGTTGACTGGAACGCCACGGTGACGCCGTTCGCTCAAGGAGCGATCACGTGGGTCTCTGCTCAGCATTCGGTTCGAACCCCAGTGGCCGTTTTGTTCGAGTAATTGCAGCGAGTGTCTCTGAATTTCATCGTCCAAGAACCGAAGTTGACGAGGGTGGTGGAGCTTGCGGAGTGACGTGACGTGTGACATTTTGGCTTTTCTCACATTTTATCATGGTTGGATGTTTTAGACTTTTTGTCGAGTTGTTTTCCATACGTGTTGTTTTAATGTTCAAAGCTGTTAAGATTCAAGTCAGTTCATGCACAAGCACTAGGGCTTCGGCTCAAAGGGCATTAATTCAACTAAATATGTTTAGGCTTTTCCAAAAGACGGTCGTCCATTCTGACTTTGCATGGAAGGATTTAATTAAGGAAATCAGATTGTGCTTTAACTGTGTTTTAATGACGAACTCGAAATTGTCCTCTACCTCATAAACGCAAGCTTCGCATCTGATTTCCTTCTTCAATGTCGTCAACACAATGGAAGTTCTTTGTTTCGCTCCTCCTATATATATGTGTGCTGCAAGTAAGCTCAAATCATTTCTCTGCTTCTTCTGCTAATTTGAGATGGAAGACCGGAAATGCAGATCGTGTCCGACCACCGTGATGATTTCCATTCTGGGTCTCGCTTGGCTTCTAAGCATATCGCCTGCTGATGCTGCTATTGCAGTAGCTAACCCAAGTAGCCCATTGTCCACTTATATTGTCCAGGTACGAAAGCCGGCCGACCAAGATTTCGCTGCTACTCCAGGGGATCTTGATGCTTTCTATCGGTCATTTTTACCTGCCACAGCAGCCAGCTCAAACCAGGAGCACAGAATGGTTCACTCATACCGAAATGTACTATCCGGGTTTGCTGCCAAATTGACCACTGAGGAAGCTGAAGCTATTCGAGAGAAGGACGGTGTTTTGTACGTGCGTCCGGAGGAGGCGCTCTCTTTGCACACAACTCACACCCCCGACTTCTTGGGATTGCACCAAGGTGTCGGGCTCTGGAAGGACTCGAACTTCGGTAAGGGCGTGATCATCGGAGTTTTGGACACAGGGATTTTTCCTGATCACCCTTCCTTCAGCGACGAGGGGGTGCCTCCGCCCCCGGCCAAATGGAAGGGAGGGTGTGACTTCAATGGCAAGTCTTGCAACAACAAGCTCATCGGTGCCAGGTCGTACACTGGTCCGCCAGATGATCAAGTGGGACACGGCACGCACACTTCCAGCACGGCTGCCGGTGCTTTTGTGAGGCGTGCCAGTGCACTCGGAAATGCCAATGGCACGGCCGTAGGCATGGCGCCTCTTGCGCATTTGGCAATATACAAGGTTTGCGAGGTTTTCGGGTGCCTTGAGAGTGACATATTAGCTGGGCTCGACGCAGCCATTGAGGACGGTGTGGATGTGCTTTCACTCTCTCTTGGAGGAATATCCCGACCGTTCTATGACGACGTGATCGCAAAGGGTGCATTTGCCGCCACCCAAAAGGGCATCTTCGTCAGCTGCTCCGCCGGGAACAGTGGGCCGTCCAACAGCACGTTGTCAAATGAGGCACCGTGGATTCTCACCGTGGGAGCGAGCAGCATCGACCGCACCATAACGGCCTCGGTGCAGCTCGGGAGCAGGCAAGCGTTCGATGGGGAGACCCTCTACCAACCCCACGACTTCCCTCAGAAGCTACTTCCCCTTGTTCATGCGGGAAAAACCGGAGATCCATCCTCGGCTTCCTGCCTCCCTGGATCACTACGAGGCCGCTCAGACCTCCAAGGGAAAGTGGTTGTGTGCGATATTGGTGACGGAAAAGGACGACTCGAGAAAGGTCAAGAGGTCAAGGATGCAGGCGGCGCGGCCATGATCCTCGTGAATGGTCCCACCGAGGGATACACCACATTGGCCGATGCACATGTCCTACCCGCAGTCCACGTGAGCTACGTCGCAGGGGCAGCGATCAAGAGCTACCTGAGGAAGGCGCCGGCGCCGACTGCCACGATCCTATTTAAAGGCACCCACATCGGAACATCAGCCGCCCCAGCTGTATCATTCTTCTCTTCCCGCGGCCCCAACATCGAAAGCCCCGGCATCCTCAAACCGGACATCATTGGCCCCGGCGTGAACATCCTTGCCAGTTGGCCATTTCCTATAGACAAATCCACAAGCAAGACGCACGCATTCAACGTGATCTCCGGGACCTCTATGGCCTGCCCCCACCTCAGCGGTGTGGCCGCGCTGCTCAAGAGTGCGCACCCCGACTGGTCACCGGCCGCCGTCAAGTCCGCCATTGTGACCACCGCTGCTACCTCCAACATGAAACACCAACCCATCATCGACCAGACGCTCCATCCGGCAGACATTTTCGCCACCGGTGCAGGACATGTCAACCCGTCAAGGGCCGCCGACCCGGGTCTCATTTACGACATCGGACCGCAAGATTACGTTCCTTATCTTTGCGGGCTCAACTACACTGACTCAGAAATCGAGATGATAGTTCAAAAGAAAGTCACATGCTCGACCATAAAGAGCATACCCGATTACCAGCTCAACTACCCGTCGATCAGCGTGATATTCGGGGGCTCGGTGACGAAGGTGAGTGTGACAAGGACGGTGAGGAACGTTGGACCCGCGAAGTCGCATTACCAGTCGGTCATCGAACCGATCAAAGGTCTGGACTCGATTGACGTGCACCCGCGTGATCTGGAATTCACGGAAGCGAACCAGACAGCGAATTACAGGGTTGACTTTACGAGGGGAGTTGACCGGAAAGCGGCGGCGACGATGCCGTTCGCTCAGGGGGCGATTACGTGGGTCTCTGCTCGGCATTCGGTTCGGACCCCTGTTGCTGTTGTGTTTTAACTGCAGGGAGTGTCTTGAGATTGCTAGGGTTCAAGAACTGCAGCCGACGAGGAGGGAGCTTGTGGAGTGGCGTGACGTGTGATTACTTTGGCTTGTCTCATGTGTTTTGTGTCCTGAATAATCTGTAGCTTGGTTAATCTTAAAATCAAAAAGGAAAATAAACATTCACTAGAGAGTTTACAGTACTGCATTTCCATAAGTTTTGACGGTTCCGTTTGGTTCATGAATCGAACCAAAGCGAAAAAAAAAACTAAACCAGCAAAAAAAGGAAAAGAATAATTTTTCATTATCCGAACTTTAAAACTGAACCCAACCGAATTGAAAATGCATGAATTTTCAGTTCGGTTTTTCAGTTCGATTATGATAACCCTACTAAATAGGTTGAATCACGGAATCAAATGGGCAATTCACATACTTGACACTCGAATTTATCTTTCAGTGTTATCCTATGTCTTATCTTATTTATATAGATCAATGGTTTCACTAAATTTTCACAGGATTAATCAAGAATTTCGTTTGATCGGGAAAAATTTGATCAAATTTGAAATATAGATATTGCCACGGAGTACCAAAAATGGGTGGTTATGCTTGAGATATCCTGCAATCTCATCATATGCAAAATTCAGCTTGACCCTTTTGATCTACAATTTATAAATTTCAACTTGATTACCTAGTTAAGAGTGTTTTGGATAAGATTAATTATGTATGTATTATAAACAGATAAACCAATCTACGTATGAATAATAAATACATCACGTGTAATTTACTTTTCCTAATTCTTTTATGACACAATTTGATATATCTAAGTATACATGGTGATGCTAATATATTTTGATAAGTTTAAAGTCGATTTGGTATAATTATGGTTGAAATGTAGTTGTGCTTTGCTGTGATTTCATTATGAAGAGACATAACTTGTATGTTTGCTCTTTGGTATGCCTAGAATCGGGTTAGGAAATTTTTTAGCGGCAACTTTGAAGGTGCTTGCAAAGGACCTTATTGATGCGGCGGCACCTCTTTTCACAATAAAAGTTGCTGCGGGAAAGTTGTATCAAACAACTTGTTAGATCAATTACCTGTTAGAATGGCATTTTGAATATTTACTTATCTAAAACAGTTCTTTTTTGCAAATTAAAGTGTGTTCTCATTTGCATATTTAGGCATATTTAAGGAGAAAATTATTGAAAAAGTCCTAAACATATTGTATGGTAACCAATTTAGTTTTAAATCTTTTAGTTGTGCCAATATAGTTTTATAGATCCCAGTTTTGTTCTAACTTTTGGAAGAGTTTACAAGGGGCATTAAGTGCTCAACTCAACTTTAGTAGCCCTTCACCCCCAGTTGGATGGTCAGTCAAAGAAAACCATTCAGACATTAGAGGATATGCTATGGTCTTGTATTATTGACTTTGGTGGTTCGTGGGATGAACACTTGCACTTGGCAGAGTTTTCTTATAATAACAACTATCATTCCAACATTAAGATAGCTCCTTTCAAAACTTTGTATGGGCGTAAATGTAGAATTCCGTTTGCTATGACGATGTTGGTGAGAAAAGGTTAACTAACCTCGAGTACATACAGCAATTAGAAGAGAAAGTTAGGCTTATTTGAGAGCATTTGAAAATGGCACAAAACTGTCAGAAAAGTTATGTGGACCTCAAAAGACGCAAGGTAGAATTTAATGTAGGAAACCATGTATTCTTGAAGCTTTCTCCTATAAAAGGCATCATGAGATTTGGCACGCATGGTAAATTGAGTTCGAGGTACGTGGGACCATTCTTAATATTAGAAAGGATTGGCGAAGTTACTTGTAAACTAGCTTTACGACCAGTGTTATCTAGAGTACATAATTGTTGCATGTGTCCTTATTATGAAAATATGTGCCAAATCCTGATCACGTACTGGATTTTACACCGTTGAAGTTGAGAGAAAACTTAACATATGAAGAGCAGCCCATTCGTATTGTCGATAAGAAAGATCGGGTGTTGCGATGACGCACCATCCCTTACGTAAAGATTTTAGTGACAAAACCATACTAAGAGGGAGGCTACTTGGAGCTTGAGGAAGAGGCAAGATGTAAATACCCTCACTTGTTTAATAATTGAGGTACATGTAAATTTCGAGGATGAAATTTTTTTAAAGAGGGGAGAATGTAAAATATGGGCTTTAAAAAAACTAAATGGGGGTTTGAAAAATCAACCAAAGAAACAAAGAGAGAGGACCAAGAGTCCACTCGAGAGAAAAGATGGAAGAAAAAGGAGAGAGAGAGAGAGAGAAGGAAAGAGGAAAAAAAAGAGAACAAAAGACAATAAAAGTGGACTTCAGCTTTATAAAAGAGTGAGAACATGGGGGAAGAAGAAAAAGGAAAGAGGAGAGAAAGAAAGAGAAAGGAGAAAGAAGAAAGGAGGAAGGAATTTTTTTTACGACACTCGTGATTCGGATGCCTCATCAAGCTAACTCAACTTTGTTCTATAGCGCTGATAAGTGATCGAAGCCTCTAATTGTCTATTTGAACGAATTGATGTAATTAGGGTTTAAAATTCGGAATCTTTGGAGATTTGGGCGGCGAAGTCCGATCTTTTAAGTCGTTAAGTTGCATATTGTTTGTGAAAATGATTATTTAGGGTGTTGTGAAGTAATAGTATTTTACGGATCTTGATTTGAGTTTACGGTTTACTCAGAATGGAATTTTCAAGTTATGGCGTGACAAAATTTAACGCGTGGGCTATGCCTAGCATACAGCAATAGATTTTTGCTAGAGGCGAGCTTTTTGTTGGCTCGTAGGTGTCGTTTTATCGACAATAGGCCTAGTATAGCCGAGTTGTTATTAGAATATCATTTTACTTGGTCTTTTGATATTATTTTTCGGTTAATAGTTAGGAATTTGAGTGTATCAACTTGAATAAGTGCCGTAGTTGGTTTTTGGCTTTTTCAAGGTGAGTGATACTATTTCTTCTTTGTATGTTAAACTCATGTTTTGAAAAATATTATGGATTATATATGCTATGAGTTGATAAATAGCATTGTTTGTTGCATAAAACAGGATTGAGCTATTAGTGCAATTTTGTTGTTCGAAAGAGGGAGTTATCCTTTGCATTTAGTTTGAATGATTGTTTGAAATTGGTTTGTGAGACCCTTTATGAAAAAAAAATCTTGAAACGTTTGTGGTTCTTAAAGAAGCTTTAAGATTTATATATCAAATACTTGACTTGTGAGATGACTATCATTCTGATATTTGAATACTGGATATTTGTAATTGATGGTTGATGCTCAATGTCTTTGTGAATCTTAAGGGGCACATGGGTATATGCATACTAGTTTAGGATATCTTTGTGGGTTGAGCCACCGGTCAATATTGATTGTCCTGTCATGAGCGTTACATGTGACAATGGATAGACATCTGAGCATGAATTGGTCAATGTGGTGGACCATCGACATTCGAGTTTGGTTAATAGAATGGACCATCGACGTGTGGTTTAATGAGATTAATCAATGGAATAAAGCATTGATATATGTTTTCATGAGATTGACTGATGAACTAGACCATTGGTGCCTTGGGTATTTGTGTTTTGAATATAAATTATGCTAAAGTGAGTTACGGCTGTATTTTAAATGTGCATAGTGATTTCTCGATCCACTCAGAAGAAATATGTTACTCATTGAGCCATGATAGCTTACTTTCTCATCTACTTGTTTTTTAGGTTCTTGAGTGAGCCGCAAGTAGGTGTCAACGTTTGTTTGGGGAGGACTTTTTGTGGTGGGAACTTTTTGGTATGACTTTTATATAGTTGATAAATTTCTGAGTTAGTCTTTGGAGAAAGTGTATATTTATGTTTGGTGAATTATGAAAATACTCTGATATTGTAACTAAATGCCATTTTTGTCAAAATATATATAAGTGGATGTATTTATGTTGATCTCAGGCTGAATTTTGATTATGTTGAAGCTGCGTCCTTTGGAGAAAAGACAGCCGTGTCATACCCTTGTTCTTGTGAATTGAGGTGTGACATTTTGCATACTGGGACTTACAAGTAGCAACAAAGAATTTCTCAGCGAAGTTGGGTGGGGGCGGGTTCGGTTCAGTTTTCAAAGGAAGATTACCTGGTTCAAGTCACATAGCGGTCAAGAAGCTTGAAAGCATAAGCCAAGGAGAGAAGCAATTACGAACAGAAGTAAGCAAAATCGGCACCATCCAGCATGTGAATCTTGTCAAGCTTCGGGGGTTCTTCTTTGAAGGCGACAAAAGGCTATTGGTCTACGATTTCATGCCAAATGGTTCCTTAGACTATCATCTCTTTCGTAGAAAGGACTCGAAGACCTTGGATTGGAAAATGAGATACCAAATTGCTTTGGGAATGGCTCGAGGTCTGGCTTATCTCCATGAGAAGTGTAGAGACTGCATCATACATTGTGACATCAAGCCAGAGAACATCCTTCTAGATGCTGAATTCTGTCCAAAAGTGGCAGAATTTGGCCTTGCAAAGCTTGTTGGCCGAGATTTCAGTAGGGTGTTGACAACCATGAGAGGGACAAGAGGGTATCTTGCGCCGGAGTGGATCTCCGGAGTGGTCATAACAGCAAAAGCTGATGTTTATAGCTATGGAATAATGATCTTTGAGTTTGTTTCAGGAAGGAGGAACTCAGAGCTTTCGGAAGATGGGGCCATTAAGTTCTTCCCAACATGGGTTGCTAGTAAGATAGCCGAAGGAGGTGACCTGCTCGATCTTTTGGACCGAGACTTGGAGACAAACGTTGATACTGAAGAGCTAACTCGGATATGCAGAGTTGCTTGCTGGTGTGTCCAAGATGAGGAAACTCACAGGCCATCGATGGGGCAGGTTGTTCAAATACTTGAGGGGTTGTTGGATGTGAACCTTCCCAGGATGCCGAGAGCCCTTCAACTGCTTCTTGATAATCAGGAGCATGTAGTTTTCTTCACTGAGTCGTCGTTGTCGAACCAAAGTGCCCAGACGAAAAGTAATACCTCAACTGCTTCCTTGCAGAAGCAAAATAGTTCATCTTCAACAAAGTCTGAGCGTTGAGGATGATAAGATAAATGCTTAGTAAAAGAAGTGCTTCAGTTAGTTAGTGTATATTCCCTTTTGCCTTTTTGTAGTCAAGAAAGAATCTCAGCATTCGCGGATTGGCTTTCTTGGGGCATTTCCCCTAGCTTTTTTTTGTTAAATATAGCTACAAGCAAGCTTCGAATAAGTGCCAGGCCAGACCAGTTGTAAAGGCCCTTCATTCTATACAATGATCTGTTGTCTGCTTTTTTAGATCCCAGGTGACATTGGTAATTAGCATCAAAAACTGCCTTCTCCATTTTCTGATAATTTTGGCACTGGAATTGAGAGTATTGGTATCTCCTAACTAGCTGGTGTCTCACATGGTTCTCGAATCTGCCCTCATTGCATGCAAAACAGGCTATAAGACTTGGTGTTTCTCTTGCTACTTCGTTTATTTAATGAGTCACGGTATGAAAATCGCCCTTAAAACTGCGACTTGCTAGGACCGGGGTATATATGATGATGATTTCCAGCTAGCAGGTCCTTTTGTTGGAGCTGTAGGATGTTAATGCCCGGCCCCTTTTTGACATTGCATTTATCTCTTCTAAAGTCAAATTTCTGTGAATCGCCCATCACTCTATGTTTCGATTATAAGTAATGCTAGAGATTACTCGAATCTTTTAGGAAAACTGATTTTTAAAGTGATTTATGAGACTTCTGTTGGGTGCTTCCGTTAATTTGTTTATTGGTTACTCACTAATATTTGCGACATTGCTTTACAAGTTTTGTAAAACCAAATTTAGTACCTCAACGTTACTTGTTAAAAATCTCCATTGTTTGTTCTGGTGGGACATTAATTGAGTTTCTCATTTCAATCAGAATTATCCAAGCGGTATCTTCCATTGCCGCGGGGACTATATCCACTTTAATGAAAGGAGCCTGTTTTTGAAGACCTAGCTTTGATTTTCAGTTCATAATCTATTCATATCAAGGCTAAATTAGCCTGTGCAGTACCATAATCCCCTCACTTTTTCCAAGCTTCCCCTCATTTCTTTTTCCTTTTCACCATTGTTGACGCCTAAATTCCGTCTTTTTAATTTAAGTTTTTTCTTTTAATTAATTATCTATTTTTGCCTTTTTCGGATAATAAATAATAATAATAATAATAATAAAACAAAAAAAAAAACAACAGAAAACAAAACAAAAAGAAAAAGAAAAAAACAAAAAAAGAGCCGCAAAAGCAGCCCATCGGGCTCTCTCTCCCTCGCGCCGCGCGACCGAAACCCTTTCCCCTCCCTCTTCTCCTTCCTTCTTCCTCTCCATGCCTCTGTGCATCACGCACGGCAGCCGGCGACGCGCGAAGGACAGCCTACGACCGAGGGGGTAGGCCGAGGTTAGCCGGAGATCACAGGCGCCATTAATGGTCGCCTTCAATGCCTGGCGCTTCGCTGGAAAGCTTGGATGGGACGCCGGTTCAGCCGAGGAAGATCGGTCGACGGCCGAAGCTCTTCGTCGACCGGACTCCCCTTGCCTATAAATAGGCAGCCGCAAGCTCCGTCAACGGCACGGCGAGCTCGGAGATCTTCCTTTGAGAGACTTCAAGGATAGATCAAAGAGTGAGCACGCAAGAGATCGGGTCGCGAAACTCGAACAACCTCCCTCCGAGAGACTTCGGGGGAGGCCGTCGATAGGCAAGCTCGAGGGGAAGAGAGCCAAGCAAGAGGGAAACTGGAGAGGGAGGGTCGTCGTCTTGAGCTAAGCCGTTGCTATCCCGACACACACCGCCACCGTTCGCCGCTGCAGACAGGTAGGGGTGGGTTCCTCTGCGTCGTTGCCATCGTTTTGCCCCATTTTCTTCCAAAACCCTAGTCTCGGCCTCGGTCCCGTTCTGGCCCTCGGCCAAAACGTTGCTGCCACACCGCGCCCTGTTGAGTTAGTCGGCCGTTGCTGTCTTCCTTGTCGCCGCCGCATCATAGATCTGCCACCGCCATCGCCGCCGTTGCCGGCACGTCGAACCGCCATCGCCGCCGTTGCCGGCAAGTCGATCCGCCCCTCCTCCTCTGCGCTGCGAATCGGGAACCCTAGGGTTCCCAATTTGTTCGGGTCGCGACCCGGGTCGTTGGGTCGGACTCGAGTCCGAATCGGAGGACGGCCCCCCAAAATGACGGCGTCGTTTTAATTTTAAAAAAAAAAAAGCGGGCCCGTCTGCGTTTTGGGCTGGCCCGAATCGTTTTTTTATTTAAAATAATGTTTTAATAAATAAATAAATAATTTATTTTCTAAAAAAATAAAAAATATAATTTATTTTCCAAAAATATTAAAAAATATTTTAATTTAAAAAAAATAGTAAAAAATATTTTATTTTCCAAAAATTCAAAAATATTCCATATTTTCCAAAAAATGCCAAAAATCCAAAAAAAAAAAAAAACCAAAAATTCAGAAAAAGCCAAAAAGACTTGTATTTTTCCAAAAAAACATACTAAAAATCCAAAAAAAAAAATCCCTTTTATGTCCAAAAAATTAGAAAAAGACTCAAAAATGTTTTTTCTCCCAAAAATGCATGGAAAATCTCTAAAACATCCAAAAAATCTCAGGGTTTAAACTAGATTAGGTACCGAAAGGGCATTAGTGATTAACTAGTGTAATCAAGTCCCCGATCCTAATTTCTCTGGTTGCGCATGAGCGAATATTTCTCCCAATATTTCGCATAGGTTTCTAATCAACCCACCCCAATTTGATTAGTGGCGACTCCGTTTTAAAAATTAACTTACAGGTTAAAAACTTAGACTATTAAAGTCGTGAATTGGTGGACTTGGGAGAGTCCGGGCTTAATAAATCTAGCCGAGCCATTAGCCTACGCTAGGCGCCTGCCCCGATTGGGCGCCGGAAAAAAAAAAAAAAAAGAGAGGTCGCGACAGCTTGGCGACTCCGCTGGGGATTTTGAGGACAGGCCTTTTTTGTTTAAATTCTTTACTAACTTAGTTTTTTCTTTATGCTGGTCAGTAGCTTAGAAATTTATTTTAATTTTGCTTAAAATAGATTATCTTGTGATTATAAATTGTTGTGCATGTTTTACTGTTTTAACACTACACATGGCACACACAACCCGGCCGCCGGACTTGGGCCGCCATAGGATATTTAGGATGGTGTCAAGAAAGATACGACCTTGAACGCGAGACTGCGATGTAGAGGTTGCCTTTCTTTTCCCCGAATTTCTCTAACCGAGGTTAGGAGGGTATGCTACTAATGCGAGACTGCAACGGGCGGATACCCTTCTAATTTCAACAAGCCTTCTCAGTTAGAAATCGAGCTGCACATCCCATGTGCATCTCAGTGAGTTAACAGCCTAAACCTCAATTAGGATACAAACTTGTCTCGAAGGCAGCCTAAACACGCACCACATACAAACTTAACTTGCCTTGGCACACCCCTGCATATTAGCACATCTCACATGGCAATAATAGTGCAACACACATAAATAATAATCTAAACACAATCCATTATAGCCAAGTGCACTGTCAAACATACGTGTTCCAATTATTATAACCCATCGGGCCACGGCCAACACAAGAGTCGGCGGTCTTCCGGCACAACCGGGCATCGTCCCGCCCCATTGAGCACGGCATTGTCTAGAACCCCCGCCTAGACGGCATTCCATAAAGGAGCATCGATCCAGCCTCAACCGCGACTCGGCATCCGGACCCCTGCCGGGCATCGCCCCCAAACTCCCGTTGGGTGACGGGTTCAATTAAATGAGCACTCGAGCACATCATCAATCAAGCCAATTTTTGTTGCCATTAATAAGCCAAGAACAAAAGAGGTCGTTTTCAAATATTCACTTTGGAAATTTTCCACATTTAAAAATCCCAATAAAATATTCATACGTGGTCACGTATTTGAAATCAACCCATCAAACTTTGCACACTTCTATTTTAAAACCCCATTGTTTTATTTAGCACGTAAAATTTGGCGTCCAAACCCGACACCTCAAACTTTGCCATTTAATTGCCTATAAAACCTTCTTGTGTAATAATAAGTGAAACTTATCATAGAGCAATCAATAACATGGCATCGCACGAGCAACAATTGGAATTAAGCACAATCTCACCCAGAAAAATGGGCATAAAATTCTACTTAACGGCTAATCCGTCATTAATTACACTAATCACAATTAACTAAGCTAATTATTATTAATTAGGCTAATTAAAATTAATTAAACTAAACTCGATTAATTAGCATAACTATAATTAATTAAAAATATATCGACGTTAACTAAAATAATTACGATTAATTAAATTAAAACCCGATTAATTAATATAATCGTAATTACTTAAAAAAATCGCAATTAAAATTAATCTAAACAATACTTTATCGCAATTAAGGCTAAATTGAAATTAACTAATACTAACCGCAATTAATATTAAACTAATCTACCCCTTAAACGTAATTAACACCCTAATCCACGATTAGAAAGTTAACTCACCGATTTCCGGAGACGGCGAGCCCACGGCAACAGCAGTGCGACGGCGTCAAGAATGCGACGCTCGTTGCTCAAACGGAGGCGGCTCTTGAAGCTCACGGCCAAGGGGGGGCTTGGCTTGGGTGGTGGCTCAGGATGAGAACGACGATGATGGCACGGCAAACGGCGTGAGGGACATGGGCAGCGGCTTGCGGAGGTGAGTGAGCGGCGGTGTCGGGCGAGCAGTGGAGCGGCAGCTCCTCGAATGGGCAGTGAGTGGTGGTGGTTTAGTGGTTAAGAGATGGTGAAGATGAGGATGAGGGGAAGGTGCGGTGGTGCTGGTGGTGGGGAGTTGGGCGGCAACAAGGGAAAGGAAGAAGAAGAAGAAGAAGAAGAAGAAGAAGAAGAAGAAGTTCGGCCGAGAGGGGAAGGAAGGAAAGGAGGAGAGAGGGAGAGAGTGAGAAAGAGAGAGAGAAGAAAAGACAAAAAAGGGTGGGTGCAAGAGATGGCATGTGGGAGGAAAGAAAAGAAAGAGAGAGAGAGAAAGGGAAAGGGGGGTGGATGGCAAGGTTTGGCCCGGGGAACGTGAGGGATAGGAGAGAGGAGAGAGAGAAGAAGAGGACAGAAGGGGATGTCACACATACAACCAATGTGATTCATATATATGGGGAATAAATCAACGCGGTAATCTAGAAATTAGTCCCTTGACTAGGAGGAAACGCGAGGGAGAGAAGAAAGAGGAGAGAGAGAAGAAGAAGAGGACAAAAGGGGATGTCACACATACAACCAATGTGATTCGTATATATGGAGAATAAATCAACACGGTAATCTAGAGCTTAGTCCCTTGACTAACAAGTCGGTTTAGCATCCGTGTGGAACGAGGGCATTTTGTTGAAGATACTAACCTCAAGATTAGCTTAGACAAGAGTAGGAATATCAAGAAAATTGGACCAAGTATCGTGAAAATAAAATCTAGTTGGTCCAGCTTTCCAATGTATGAATGACTTTGACACTCGGTTTCTTGTTGTTGACAAGAGCAATTAAAACTGTGTTCTTGCTTTACCAATGTCCAGTTTGCCTTTGGATATCAAAAAAATAAAAATGTCCAGTCTGCCTATGTTTCAAGTCTAGCTTGATCACTCAACGTACAATCTTGAGTTTGAGTGCTCACGGCTCAGGTTCATTGCACGCTATTTCAATGTTGACGGGGTCATGTCCAAGTTGGACCAGTAGCGTCTTCTTCATTCTAGGGTATGCCCGTCCTCGTCCATTGGTCTCGGCATTCGAACTTAAATAAGACCTCTTGTATGATGCCAGCCTAAATGCTTCTATCTGCGTATTCCATGAAAATGTACTGGTCCCAGTAAATTTCCACATGTTACTCTGCGCGTTTTTTGACCCCTTCTTCTTTGAGATCTCTTACCTCATCCTCACTCCGAGCACAAACAGGTATATATACTTCCCCTGTGAATTATGTTTCTAAACCTGTTCGCTCGAACCTTGTATGGTACAGCCATGGATAGCAACAACGGTAGTCCACGGTCGTTCACACTCCCAATTTTCTTGCTTTGCTTATCTCTCTGCACCACCCACCTCTGTCTTGGCTCCAACACCATCTCCACCAACAAGTCCCTCTCCGGCGACCAAATCTTAATCTCCTTCGGCGGCAACTTCAAGCTCGGCTTCTTCACACCAGGTAACTCGTACTCCTACATAGGCATCTGGTACAACAAAATCAGCGTGCAAACCGTCGTCTGGGTCGCCAACAGAGACAACCCTGTCACCGACAGGTACTCCACTGAACTTAAGATCTCGGGTGGCAATCTTGTGATGGTTAACGACTCTGGAGTCCCCGTTTGGTCCACGAATCTGACTGCTTCTTCATCTGGGTCGAGCTCAATGGTGGCGGTTCTTGGGGATGACGGCAACTTCGCTCTCAAAGACGGGCTGAATTCTTCCGTGACTCTCTGGCAGAGCTTCGATCACCCGACGCACACGTGGCTTCCGGGTGCGAAAATCAGGATCGACAAGCGCATGTACTCGAGTCAGCCGTTGACATCGTGGAAGAATGTCGAGGATCCTTCGACAGGTTCATTCTCTCTCCAGCTCGTGCCATCCAGGGGGAACCACGGATGGTGGAGTAGGGACTCTTTCCACCCTAAAATGAGATCGAATTATATTAACCATTTCAAATATGTGGACAATGAGAACGAGAGCTACTTCACCTATTCAGTCAAAATCTCCGCCAACACCATATCAAGGTTTGTGATGGATCTTTCTGGGCAGATCAAGGAGTATTCCTGGTCGTCTTCTTTCCAGGCGTGGAGCTTGCTCTGGTCTCAGCCCCGGCAACCATGTGCGGTGTATAGACTTTGCGGACCTTTTGGTGTTTGCACCAAGACTGCCCCCAATTTCTGCAGCTGCTTGCCTGGGTTTAGCATCAGCTCTGTGAGGGATTGGAATCTGAGCGATTGGTCTGGCGGTTGCAAGAGGAATTCGGACTTGAATTGTGCAGCAAATGCTTCTAATGCGGAAAGAGACCGTTTCTCGCTTAGTTCTAACATGATATTTCCTGAAGATCCCCAATCTTTAGATGTCGGGAGCAATACGGAATGCCGAGCTGCTTGTTTGAGCAATTGCTCTTGCACGGCTTATGCTTTCGAGGATAATGCTTGCTCAATCTGGATTGGGGATCTCTTCAATGCGCAACAGCTCTCACAAAGTGACACCAGTGGAATAAGCTTCTATCTCAGGCGTGCCGCTTCTGACGTTCAGGATACAAGCAATATGAGCAACGTAATTGCGATAGTTGCAGGGTCTGTTAGCTCCACAGTAGTGATATTAGCCATTGTCTTTTTTGGCATTTGGAGATGGAGTAGAAGGGCAACTGTAACATCAAAGACAGTGGAGGGTTCACTGATAGCCTTTGCATACCGGGACTTGCAAGTAGCAACCAAGAATTTCTCAGAGAAGTTGGGTGGGGGTGGGTTCGGTTCGGTTTTCAAGGGAACATTACCTGATTCAAGTCCCATAGCAGTCAAGAAGCTTGAAAGCATACGCCAAGGAGAGAAGCAATTCCGAACAGAAGTAAGCACAATCGGCAACATCCAGCATAAGAATCTTGTCTGGCTTCATGGGTTCTGCTCTGAAGGTGACAAAAGGCTGTTGGTCTACGATTTCATGCCAAATGGTTCCTTAGACTATCATCTCTTTCGTAGAAAGGACTCGAAGACCTTGGATTGGAAAACGAGGTACCAAATTGCTTTGAGAACAGCTCGAGGTCTGGCTTATCTCCATGAGAAGTGTAGAGACTGCATCATACATTGCGACATCAAGCCAGAGAACATCCTTCTAGATGCTGAATTCTGCCCAAAAGTGGCAGATTTTGGCCTGGCAAAGCTCGTCGGCCGAGATTTCAGCAGGGTGTTGACAACCATGAGAGGCACAAGAGGGTATCTTGCGCCGGAGTGGATCTCTGGAGTGGCCATAACAACAAAAGCTGATGTTTATAGCTATGGAATGATGCTCTTTGAGTTTGTTTCAGGAAGGAGGAACTCAGAGCTTTCGGAAGATGGGGCCATTAAGTTCTTCCCAACATGGGTTGCTAGTAAGATAGCCGAAGGAGGTGACCTGCTCGATCTTTTGGACCGAGACTTGGAGACAAACGTTGATACTGAAGAGCTAACTCGGATATGTAGAGTTGCTTGCTGGTGTGTCCAAGATGAGGAAACTCACAGGCCATCTATGGGGCAGGTTGTTCAAATACTTGAGGGGTTGTTGGATGTGAACCTTCCCAAGATGCCGAGAGCCCTTCAACTGCTTCTTGATAATCAGGAGCATGTAGTTTTCTTCACTGAGTCGTCATCGTCGAACCAGAGTGCCCAGACGAAAAGTAATACCTCAACTGCTTCCTTGCAGAAGCAAAATAGTTCATCTTCAACAAAGTCTGAGCGTTGAGGATGATAAGATAAATGCTTAGTAAAAGAAGTGCTTCAGTTAGTTAGTGCATATTCCCTTATGCTTTTTTGTAGTCAAGAAAGAATCTCACCATTCGCGGATTGGCTCTCTTGGTGCTTTTCCCCTAGCTTTTTTTTGTTAAATATAGCTACAAGCAAGCTTCGAATAAGGGCCAGGCCAGACCAGTTGTAAAGGCCCTTCATCCTATACAATGATCCGTTGTCTGCTTTTTTAGATCCCAGGTGGCATTGGTAATTAGCATCGAAAACTGTCTTCTCCATTTTCTGATAATTTTGGCACTGGAATTGAGAGTATTGGTATCTACTATCTCCTAACTTGGATTCCAGCTGGTGTCTCACATGGTTCTCGAATCTGCCCTTATCGCATGCAAAACAGGCTATAAGGCTTGGCGTTTCTCTTGTTACTTCGTTTATTTAATGAGTCACGGTATGAAAATCGCCCTTAAAACTGTGACTTACTAGGACCGGGGTATATATGATGATGATTTCCAGCTAGCAGGTCCTTTTGTTGGAGCTATAGGATGTTAATGCCCGGCCCCTTTTTGACATTGCATTTATCTCTTCTAAAGTCAAATTTTTGTGAATCGCCCCATCACTCTATGTTTCGATTATAAGTAATGCTAGAGATTACTCGAACCTTTTAGGAAAACTGATTTTTAAAGTGATTTATAAGACTTCTGTTGGGTGCTTCCGTTAATTTGTTTATTGGTTACTCACTAATATTTGCGACATTGCTTTACAAGTTTTGTAAAACCAAATTCAATACCGCAACGTTACTTGTTAAAAATCTCCATTGTTTGTCCTGGTGGGACATTAATTGAGTTTCTCATTTCAATCAGAATTATCCAAGTGGTATCTTCCATTGCCGCGGGGACTATATCCACTTTAATGAAAGGAGCTGTTTTTGAAGACCTAGCTTTGATTTTCAGTTCATAATTTATTTATATCAAGGCTAATCCAGTTGGGCCTGTGCAGTACCATAATCCCCTCACTTTTTCCAAGCTTCCCTTCATTTATTTTTCCTTTTCACCGTTACCACTTTTTCTTTTCCTTTTCCCTATACAGAAATGTGTAAATACTTTCGATAAATACTTTCAATCTGATGTATTGTTTCACTTTTCTTGCTGCAGTTGTTTTACTCTGATCGTTGATCCTTCTCAGTTGCTAGAGGTGCTATTATGCTGTCTTAACTTCAGCAATAAAAAAAACGGTATAATTTGCTTATATCCTTATTTAATTGTGCTTCTACAAAGTCAATGCTCTCTATGATCATTTATGTTAAAATTATATCTCGAATTTGAGTTCGTGAAAGAAATCCGACCTAAGATGAATCGTAAGAAATTAGGTCAATTAAGGAAAATCCTAAAGCCGAATATTTGTGGACGCCGGTAATGGAAATCTAGATTTCATATTTGGCGTCAGAGTCCAAAGTGCATATTTGGACCTTAAGTTCCCGAGACCAGAACTTATAGATTACGAAAATTAATTTCCACATGGGAGTCTGTCAACACAACAAACGAATAAGAAAGTTCGGAGTTGGACATGTTTTCCTTTTTCAATCGGTCAACTTGGCTATTACAAGTGGAGTAATATCAAGAAAAATCTAAAATTGACATACATGTTAATTTTACCTAGAATTTAATTTTTTTACCACAAAAAATCCATATTTGTACGTCTATGATAAATTTACCCAAAATTGATTTTTTTTTATTATAAAAAATCATAAATAGTACATTTGTAACAAATGGAGAGTAAAATTCTAAATTGATATATTTGTCAATTATTACGTGTCATTCAATTCAGCAATTTGATGATAACATTTGAAAGATACTAATGGATTATACATTTGTTATATGTATACTAGTTTGGAATTTAAACTAATCTTGAGTAAATTTATCACAAGTATTTCAGTTTAAAATTTATTATTGACCTTATATATAAATATTGAGTTGTGGGTTACTCCATTGGTTAGGAAGAAATATTGAAGCATAGTTTTCAGTGAGTGTCGTGGGAGTGAAATATTGGTGAGTGACGTCCCATCGGTATCGGGGGCTTGGCAGTGGGTTCTTTGAGGGATTACTTCAATAGTTTATATGTTGAACTCGATCAAATATTGTGGTAAAATTTATTTAATATCTTGATAATATTCATATATCATTCCGTGAGAAATTGTAGAATTAAATACTCTGTGAATTATTAGACGTAATTGGAGCTTGGAAAACATGAGAAGGTTTTCGAGTGTAGTTATAATCTCCATAGTTGGCTTAATCTATAGTGGAATGTTTTGCTACTTTCTCATAAACACAGGTTACATCGATCAAACCATTAAATTTGGTACTTGTTATTTTCTTGCTCGATCGCTTGGATTCCACAATCATTTAAGAGATCAAGGCGTTGATGAATGGTCTCTCAACTTTTGTTCAATAATCAAAGTTGTTCCTTTAATTTTTTTAAAGGAAAAAACTCACTAAAAACTCCAAATTTTACACACTGTTGCACATTTACCTTAAACTATTTTTTGTGACACTAGAAACCCTAAATTTATACCCGTGGCACATTTAGCTTAATTTTTTCAGTAACACAAAAGACCTCAAATTTATAGTTGTGTGACACATTTATTTCATTTTTTTATACCAAAAACTACAAATTGTTTTCTATAACACCAAAATTTTAAGGTAAATATGTCACAAGTATACAAGTTTATAATTTTTGGTGTCACGAAAAAAAATTGGGATAAATATGTCATATAAGTATGAATTTTGGGTTTTTGGTGTAAAAAAAATTTGGGATAAATACCACCCCATGTGGTGGCTGCGTTGGCTTGAGCTTTCATCCCATTCACGAAGGGGATGTGTTCAAATACCAGTGTGGTCGCTAGTGGTATTAAGTGTGACGCCGTGGTGGTGGGTCCTGCGCTAGTGTCACCAGGGGTTTACGGCGCGGTTGTCGGCTGCAAGCTGGTTCCTCCTGTCTCCGAAAAAAAAAATTGGGATAAATATGTGGCGATAGATATAATCTAAGGGTTTTGGTGATTTTGCCCCCCCCCCCTTTTTTTTTTATTGGAAACCGTTCTTGCCATTGGTCATCCCTTCGTTGGAACACTTTTAGCTATTTTTGACGTGAATTTTTGATTTATTTGTTTATGTGGATTTTTTTTTTCTTTTTTCAAATGTAGGCTCCCGCCTCCCTCCGTCCCTCCCTCCTTTAGATTCTTCTTAATTTTATTATGAAAACAAAAACCCACAAAAACTATCATTTGTATCGACTCACGACTAGAAATTGAGCAATTACGGGCTATGAGCTCTGTGGCTCATGACTCGAGCAAATTAAAATGCTGCAAGATCAAAGCTCATGCGGCAACGCCACAAGCTCAAAGATCAAGTAACCATTGCTCAAGCTTTGCGGCTCAAATAGACATCGTGGCTATGGCCATCTGCGGGCTTGAGCTTGAATGGCTATGGCCAATGCTAGCTTAGAGTTGGAGCTCATGATAACGATGGTCATAATGGAGCTCTCTCTCAATTGTGTCATTTTATTTTTTATTTTTTATTATGTTGTCTAATTTAGCACCTATTTGGTGCCATGCTATGTAAGTATAATATAACACGATACATGTGTTCCAATATCCATGATAGTAAAATTTAATTGGTAAGAGAAAAAGTACGACAGAAAAATTAACTGTGACACTCTCTAAATATAGAGAGATGCTTTAAAAAAGATAAGAGGGAGATTTTTATCTTTGGGCAAATCTATAAGGATTGCCGGTGACCCAAGAGTGGCATATGGACGGAAATTGATAAAACTGCAAAAGATTATAATGGACCTCTAGTACCAATCACTTTTGACCAAAAAATAAAATAAAAAGGTACTAATCGCTTCTAGTCCAAGCAGAGGACTCTTTAGGCCATCTAGGCAGAGGTCTCTTCACGCCACCAAGACAAGCTTGGACAAGAGTAGGGACAATCAGTATATTGGAACATGAATCATGAAATTCAAATATTGTTGGTCCAGCTTTCCAACTTATGAATGACTTTGACACTAAAGTCTTCTTCCTCTGTTGTTCACTAGAACTGGTAAAACTATCTTCTTCTTTACCGATGTCTGTGTCTGCCTGTGTTTTAGTCTTGTTTGATCACTCAAAATTCAAATGCCCAATTTTAAGTTTGAGTGCTCAGATTCATTGCACGTTATTCCAATGGTTGACGAGGTCATCTCCAAGTACCAATCACTTTTGACCCAAAAAGAAGAAGGTATTAATGGCTTCAAGTCCAGGCAGAGGACTCTTTAGGCCATCTAGGCAGAGGTCTCTTCACGCCACCAGGACAAGCTTAGACAAGAGTAGGGACAATCAGCATATTGGAACATGAATCATGAAATTCGAATCTTGTTGGTCCAGCTTTCCAACTTATGAATGACTTTGACACTTTGTCTTCTTCCTCTGTTGTTCACTAGAACTGGTAAAACTGTCTTCTTCTTTACCGATGTCTCTGTCTGCCTGTGTTTTAGTCTTGTTTGATCACTCAAAATTCAAATGCCCAATTTTGAGTTTGAGTGCTCAGATTCATTGCATGTTATTCCAATGGTTGACGAGGTCATCTCCAAGTTGCACCAGTAGCGTCTTCTTCACTCTAGGATATGCCCGTCCTTGTCCACTGGTTTCGGCATTCAAGCTTCAAAGCGACCCCGTGTATGATCCCAGTGAAAATGACAAGTCCTAGTTGAAGTTTCCACGCATTACTATGCGCGTTTCTGGACCCCTTCTTCTTTGAGATCTCTTACCTCGCCCTCTCTCTCTGAGCACAAACGGGTATATAAACTCCCCCCTGTGCATTATGTTTCTAAACCTGCCCGCTCGAACCTTGTATGGTGCAGCCATGGATAGCAACAACAGCAGTCCATGGTCGTTCACACTCCCAAGTTTCTTGTTTTGCTTGTCTCTCTGCACTCACCTCTGTCTTGGCAGAGACAAGCTCGATGAAAATCAGTCTCTATCTGGTAATCAAACCTTAACCTCCTCGGGTGGCGACTTTGCGCTTGGCTTCTTCACACCAGGCAAGTCGTCTTACTCTTACATAGGCATCTGGTACAACAAAGTTCGCGAGCCGACCATCGTCTGGGTCGCCAACAGAGACAACCCTGTCACCGACAGGTACTCCACTGAACTGAAGATCTCGGATGGCAATCTTATAATTGTCAACGGCTCCCAAGTCCCTGTTTGGTCCACGAATCTGCGTACTTCTTCATCTGGGTCGAGCTCCATGGTGGCGGTTCTTAGGGACGACGGCAACTTCGCTCTCAAAGACGGGCCAAATTCTTCCGTGACCCTCTGGCAGAGCTTTGATCACATGACAGACACGTGGCTTCCGGGTGCGAAATTAGGGATCGACAAGCGCAAAAACACGAGTCAGGTCTTGACATCATGGAAGAACGCCGAGGATCCTTCGACAGGTTTGTTCTCTCTCCAGCTGCAGCCATCGAATGAGTACTTCATATGGTGGAACACGTCATTTCGTTATTATACCACAGGAAAGTGGGATAGTAAGAGTAAAGTATATGACAACGTGCCTGAGTTGAGAGCAAACACTATTTTCGATTTCATCTTTGTGGACAATGAAAATGAGAGCTACTTCACTTATATAAGGAAAAAGGGTGCCACTACCCCATCAAGATTCGTGATGGATATTTCTGGGCAGGTTCACATGCTTTTCTGGTTGCCCTCCCAGCAGTGGAACATGTTCTGGTCCCAGCCCCCGAGACAATGTCAAGTGCACAATTTTTGTGGGCCTTTTGGTGTTTGCAGTGAGAGGACGAATAATTTTTGCAGCTGCTTGCCACGGTTTAGTAAAACCTCGCTAAGAGATTGGAATCTGAGTGATATGTCTAGTGGGTGTAAGAGGAATTCCAACTTGAGTTGTGCTTTGAGCACTTCAATTGGGGAGAAGGACCAATTCTTGCTTAGTTCTAACATGAAATTGCCGACAGATTCCCAATCTTTACCTGTAAGAGATGCCAACGAATGTCGCCTCTCTTGTTTGAACAATTGCTCTTGCACGGCTTATGCTTTTGAGGATAATGCCTGCTCAATTTGGATTGGGGATCTCTTCAATGCGCAACAGCTCGCACAAGGTGATTCCACTGGAAGTAGCTTCTATCTCCGGCTTGCTGCTTCCGACGTTGAGGATCCAAGCAAGAAGAGCAATGTAACTGCGATAGTTGCAGGGTCTGTTAGCTCTGCAGTGGCAATATTAGCCATTGTCTTGTTTGGCGTCTGGAGATGGAGGAGAAGGGCAACTGTCACAACAAAGACAGTGGAGGGTTCACTGATAGCCTTTGCATACCGGGACTTACAGGTAGCTACAAAGAATTTCTTAGAGAAGTTGGGTGCGGGTGGGTTCGGTTCAGTTTTCAAGGGAACACTACCTGATTCAAGTCACATAGCGGTGAAGAAGCTTGAAAGCATAAGCCAAGGAGAGAAGCAATTCCGAACAGAAGTAAACACAATCGGCATCATCCAGCATGTGAATCTTGCCAGGCTTCGCGGGTTTTGCTCCGAAGGTGACAAAAGGCTGTTGGTCTACGATTTCATGCCAAATGGTTCCTTAGATTATCATCTCTTTTATAGAAAGGACTCGAAGACCTTGGATTGGAAAAAGAGGTACCAAATTGCTTTGGGAACGGCTCGAGGTCTGGCTTATCTCCATGAGAAGTGTAGAGACTGCATCATACATTGCGACATCAAGCCAGAGAACATCCTTCTAGATGCTGAATTCTGTCCAAAAGTGGCAGATTTTGGCCTGGCAAAGATTGTTGGCCGAGATTTCAGCAGGGTGTTGACAACCATTAGAGGCACAAGAGGGTATCTTGCGCCGGAGTGGATCTCTGGAGTGGCCATAACAGCAAAAGCTGATGTTTATAGCTATGGAATGATGCTCTTTGAATTTGTATCAGG
Source organism: Eucalyptus pauciflora (assembly GCA_007663325.1). NCBI lineage: Eukaryota > Viridiplantae > Streptophyta > Magnoliopsida > Myrtales > Myrtaceae > Eucalyptus > Eucalyptus pauciflora. Next base: position 2,823,837 of record VMYD01000006.1, on the reverse strand, counting down.
ACGGAGGAACTCAGAGCTATTGGAAAATGGGGCCATTAAGTTCTTCCCAGCATGGGCTGCTAGGAAGGTATGTGAAGGAGGTGACCTGCTCGAGCTTTTGGACCTAAACTTGGAGGCAAATGCTGATACTGAAGAGCTAACTAGGATTTGCAGAGTTGCTTGCTGGTGTGTCCAAAGTGAGGAAACTCACAGGCCATCGATGGGGCAGGTTGTTTCAATACTTGAGGGGGTTCTGGATATGAACCTGCCCCAGATACCAAGAGCCCTTCAACTGATTCATGATAATCAGGAGCATATAGTTTTCTTCACTGAGTTGTCGTCATCTAACCGGAGTTCTCAGATGGAGAGAAACACATTAACTGCTTCCGTGCAGAACCAAAATAGTACACCTTCAACAAATTCCAAGTCTTGAGGATGATAAGATAAATGCCTTTGTACAAGTAGTGCTTCACTTGGGTCCTGCATATTATCCTCTTCTGCTTTGTCTTTAGTCAATAAAGAGTCAGCATTTGGGGATTGGCTTTCTTGGGGCTTTTTCCCCTATCTACTTTTGTTATATGGATAGAAGCAAAGCTTGGACAAGTGCCAGGCCAGCCCATTCGTAGAGACCCTTCATTCTATATAATGATCTAGTCTGCTTTATGAGATCCAATGTGACATTAGTAATTACTATAAAAAACTGTCATCTCCACTTTCTTATAATTTTTGCACCGGAATTGGGATCTACGTCTTCAAACATGGGCTTTCTCAATGTGGGTGCAGAAAAACTTTTATCTGCTTTTAACAGATTTTAGTCAACACTCACCATGTTTTTGATCCACCACTCAGAGAATTAAGCTTCAGCCTTTAGGTTAGAACCCAGGTTGAAAAACTGATGTATGCCTTGTTGCTTGGATGTACTTTTCTAGTGCAGAATTTGCAACTAGATTCCTGGTGAAATGTTCTGATGTCTGGTCCTTCATACGAGTATCATTTTGATCATATTATGGTGCGTTTGGTAACGATTCTATTCCTGGAACAGATTCTGATCAGAAATTATTATTTTTTATTCTGTTTCCGGGAACAATTTTTAAGCATTTTAAGCCGTTTGGTAATTGTCTGAAATTTCTGATTCTGAAATAGAATTGCGTTTGGTACCATGCTTATTAATTTTGTTCCAAATCAATTTATTTTAATTTTTAAATAATTTTTTTTACTTTTTTACTTTTCTTTTATTTTTTCCTTTTTTTCTTTCATTTTTTCCTTTTTTTTTTTTCCTTTTTCTTCCTATTCTTCTTCTTCTTCTTGTGGCCGGTCGTCGGTCTGACTAGCCGGACGAGGGCCGGCAACCTCACCGGAGCGTCACCGGCCCTCGACGTGGCCGACCCTCGTCGGTTGAGCCTTGCCGGTGGCCAAGCCAGCCTCGGCGGGGCTGGGCGAGGCCCACCTAGCCACCGGCGGGGCTAGGCATTGCGAGGCTTGCCTAGCCCCGGTGAGGCCTGCCTGGCCACCGGCGAGCTCACCGGACCTCTCCTTGACCTGGCAAGCTCGCTGGACCAGTTGCCGGCGGACGGTGACGAACGGTGGCGGACGGCAATCGCGGGATGGCGGTCGATGAAGAAAAAGAAAAGAGAAGAAGAAGAAAGAAGAAGAAGAAGAGTTGGTTTTGATTCTTAGATTTGTTCATGGAACAAGAATCAGCTTTTTTTTTTATTCTTGATTCTGTTCCAAATCTAGTTCTGGGAATAAAAAAATAGAAATTTGTTATTGGGAACAAAATTTTTACCAAATGCGATTATGTTCCTAAACTGCTCCCCTTAACAAAAAATCAGAATCAGGCACTATTTGATGATTACCAAATAAACACTTATTCTCCATAAAATGGAATCACTTAGTTTGATTTTGACAAGTGCATCACAGGCTAATTGAATGGAGCATTCTTGTTCGTGGTTTGTTCCATGTAGGCTCTCCCATTCCCTAGTTGATGTGCCATGATTTCCCCAACTTAATCCTAGCTTACTCTCACATTCTTTTTGCATAGTATTACTTCACACTCGACATCCCATTTTGTCATCTTCTTCTCTCTCTCCTCTTTCTCCTCTCCCTTTCTCCTATAGCCCCTCCCCTTTGTCCTTTTCTTCTCTCTCTCTCTCTCTCTCTCTCTCCCCCCCCCTTCTCTCTTTTCCCCTCTTTCTCATGCCACCTCTGCCATCTCCCTTTCCCCCTTTCTTTCTCTCTCTCTCTCTCTCCTCCTCCACACACACTACCCCTTTGCCCTCCACACCCTTTTCTTTTTTCTTTTTTATTTTTCTTTTCCCTCTTCTCTCTTTTCTCTTCTCCCCCACACAATTTCTCTCCCCTCCTCTCTCAGGTGAACCCCCCCTTCTTCTTCTTCTTCTTCTTCTTCTTGGCTGCTGTTTCACCCACCACCAGCACCACCATTGCCCATGCCCAACTCACCACCACACCACCTCCGTTTGCCACTTGGAGCTATTGCGCAAAGTGAGCGACGCAAAGTGAGCGATCGAACAATAATATAGACAAAAGAAAAAAATAAATCGGACACCGGATTTACGTGATTCAGTTGTAAAGACCTACGTCTACGGGGAGAATATCGACAAATTTCACTATAGATCAAGCAATACAAGGAAATTACACACTTGAGTCACTCAAACACTCTCTTGATGTTTCCCAAGTTCCAATTACATCCAATAACGCACGCAGTGTTTAGCTTCGAAATTCCTCACAAAATAATCTTGCAATCTCATGAAGGAATTACACGCAAATCTTATCACAAGATTTGATTGGCTACAAATACTAATCTTTCTTGGATGTAATTGTACAAACGAAAAACCCGCTAAGCACTCGCTAGAATAACGACGCTTCAACAATCTTTGATGACGGCGAGCTCTTCTGCGATAAACGAACAAACCATATAATTATGTGTGCGTATCTCAATTCTCAACAAAAGGCACGCTCGTTAACTGACTCCAACGTGGATAAGAATCCTATGCAATCCGAGGTAAATTTGGTCAACAAAGTCAACATATAACAACTATCTCTTCACCGACTACAATTGATAGAAGAAAATTCAAAGTCCAAATCTCCTTTTAAATCCTTCTTGGCGATAATAATTAGGAAATCATTATCTATAATTTCCTTTTACACTTTCTTCCATCGCTAACTCTAATTCGCAAAAAGAAGTTAACTTTGTTCAATTTCGGACGTCCGCAAAATATCCAATTTGAAATATTCAAACTTTCGCATTTGGCTCAAACTCGAAACAATTTTTAACAGGAGTCGTGCCGTTCGCCGTCCTCACTACTGAACCGCCATCTCTACCGTTGAGTTCCCAAAGTGTCGCCGCTCGCTCGACGCCGCCACTCACCACCGTAAGTCGTCGCTATCGTCCCCAAGCCATCGTCACTGCCTCTTGTTGCCGCTCGCTTGGCCGTTTGGGCCGCTGTTGCTTTGAACCGCCACCACCATCGTTCGAATCGAGCCCCCCCTTTGGCCGTGAGCTTCGAGAGCCACCGCTGCCATCGAGCCTTTGTTTGAGCCGCGAGCGTTGCATTCTCAACATCGTCACGCCGCCGTTGCCGCGGGCTCGCCGTCGACGGAAATCGGTGAGTTAACCTCCTAATCGTGGATTAGGGCATTAACGGCGATTAGTTCAAATAATTACGATGATTAGTTAATCGTGGTTAGATTAATTAATTGAGTTTAGTTTAATTAATCGTTATTTATTTAATTAATCGTAATTATTTTAATTAACGTAGATTAATTTTTTAATTAATTAAAGTTAGGCTAATTAATTGAGTTTAGTTTAGTTAATTTTAATTAGTCTAATTAATCATGATTAGCTTAATTAATATCGATTAGTGTAATTAATGACAGATTAGTCGTTAAGTAAAATTTTATGCCCGTTTTTCCGAGGTGAGATTGTGCGTAATTCCAATTGTTTGCATGTGTGATGCCATGTTATTGATTTCTCTATGATAAGTTCACTTATTATTATTAAAGAAGGTTTTATAGGCAATTAAATGGCAAAGTTTGAGGTGTCAAGTTTGGACGCCGAATTTTACGTGCTAAATAAAATAATGGGGTTTTAAAATAGAAGTGTGCAAAGTTTGATGGGTTGATGTTAAATACATGACCACATGCGATTATTTTATTGGAATTTTAAATAGAATTTTTTTTCCGAGGTTTGTTATTTAAGCACAAACTCTTTTACGCTGGGCTACTTGATAGAAGATAAAAATTGACTTGAGTGGTGGCGTGCCTGTGGTCATTTAATTGAGCCCGTCACCCAATGAGAGTTTGGGGCGATGCCCGATTTTTATCGGATGCTTGGCGGGGGTCAGAATGCCGAGTCACGATTGAAGCCAGATTGATGCTCCTTTATGAAATGCCGTCTAGGTGAGGGTTCTAGACGTTGCCGTGCTCGATAGGGCAAGACGATGCCCAGTCATGTCGGAAGACCGCCAACTCATGTGTTGGCCGTGGCCTGAGAGGTTGTATTAATTGGAACACATGTGAATGATTGTGATGCATTGCGTTTGATTATGGGGTAAAACTGTTAGGCATGGTATGTGATGTGTCAAAACGGGTTTCACTTTATAATCGGGACTTGTGTGGATGCTTGATGCATAAGAGTTATGTGTTCTAATTAATTGATTATGCTTATTGTATTGATAAGGGCATGTGTAACGTACTAATATGCAGGGGTGTGCCAAGGTGAGGTAAGATTGTATGCCGTTGCATGTTTAGGCTGCTTGCGTACGAATTTGCGTCCTAATCGATGTTTAGGAAATTGACTCGCTGAGATTTTATCTCATCCCGTTGTTGTTAACCATTTTTAGGGCCGTAGCTTGGAGATCTGTTAAATGCGGATGCAGTAGGCGCGAGATGCGACACTTTTTGGCTGGTCTTGCCGTTAGTGAAGCTAGAGTTAACCTTGACCTTTTTGACCTCTTTTTGCTCATAGGTCATGTAGGGGTCATCTTTTGTTGTAGGTCTGTAAATGTTAAACTTCTTGGGTTAACAAGTGGATAAATAAAGGTGTGGTTTTTGGAAATTGTCTATTGTGTTTTACTATCCCTATTTTGTTGATTGACTGAGTATTTATTTAACTCACTTCCACATGCATTTAATCGAAAGATAAAAAGAAGGGGTCGGCGACGCGTCCTGAGACGTCACAATTTAATCGACCGCCGAGGGATGTTCGCGCACTCGAGGTTCGGGGGCATGACACACACTATGGTTAATAACATTGTCTCAATTTTCTTAATTACAGTAATTTTCATCAGCCAGATGTCGGCATGTCTCAGCAATGTTTAGTTCAGAGAACTTTCATCTTGGATTTCAGCTGGTGTCTCACATTGTTCTCAAATCTGCCCCCACTGCATACAAAGCAGGCTATAAGGTTTGGCATTTCTCAGTATCAACTCCTCTTACTACTCGCTTTGTTTATAATGATTCATGGTAACAAAAATGCCCTTAAAACTACGACTTGCTAGGACCAGGATGCATATCATGACAATTACCAGGTGATCTATGCTGTAGGATGTTAATGCCCGCCCCCTTTTTGTCATGGCATTTACATCTCTTCTAAAGTTGAATATCTGTGGATTGCTTACTCGCTCTATGTTTTGAGTGAGTAATGCCAGAGATTACTCGACCTTTTTGCGAAACTGACATGTAAAGTGATAGATTGAGACTTCCACTGGGGTCGATGCCACCGTTGGTCTCTCTATTTTTACTGGAAATCAAGTTATCAACATGCTACAGTCTCACATGGTTCTCGGATCTGCCGCTTCTCCTAGCCATTGCAGTACCAAAATCTCACTAACTTTTCCAAGTTTTCCATCATCTGTTCTTTCCATACTCTATGACTAGGGGTGAGCGCGGTTCCCGGGTAGAACCGGGAACCGGAGAACCGAACCGGAGGTTCCGGTTCGGTTCCCGGTTCTTAGAGGACCGGTTCTGGTTCCCGGTTCCATTTTTCCAGGAACCGGCAATCCCGGTTCCGGAACCGGAACCGGTCGCGGAACCGGAACCGGAACCGGTCGCGGAACTGGAACCGGAACCTGTCGCGGAACCGGTTTCGGAACCGGTTTCGGAACCGGAACCTGTCGCGGAACCAGTTTCGGAACCGGTTAGGGTTCCAAAAGGAACCCCCTCGCCTCATTCACAATTTCACGGTCTCACATCACACGACCCTCTGAAATTGAAACTCACACGTCGTGCATATACGTTATATTTTTTTTTTTTGGTAACGTGCGCGCACATTATATTTTTTTTTTTGGTAACGTGCGCGTACGTTATATTTTTTTTTGGTAACGTGCGAATACGTTATATTTTTTTTTTTTGGTAACGTGCACGTACGTTAGAGTTTTTTTTTTGGTAACGTGCGCGTACATTATATATATATTTTTTGGTAACATGCGCGTACATTATTATTTTTTTTTGGTAACATGCGTGTACGTTATATATTTTTTTTTTTGGTAACGTGCGCATACGTTATAGTTTTTTTTGGTAATATGCGCGTACATTATATTTTTTTTTTGGTAACGTGCGCGTACGTTATAGTTTTTTTTGGTAACGTGCATATACGTTATATTTTTTTTTTGGTAACGTGCGCGTACGTTATAGTTTTTTTTGGTAACGTGCATATACGTTATATTTTTTTTTTTGGTAACGTGCACGTACGTTATAGTTTTTTTTTGTAACGTGCGCGTACGTTATAGTTCAAATCTGAAAAAAAAAAAAAAAAAAAGGAAAGGAACCTGTTGGAACCTAGAACCGACCCTGGAACCAGGTTCTCGGTTCTGAAGGGTAGGTTCCAGGTTCCTCATTTTGAGGAACCTGTACCCAAGGGTAGGTTCCAGGTTCCAGACGGAACCGAACCGGAACCTGGAACCGCTCACCCCTATCTATGACTACATTTTTTCACCTTTTTCCTATCAACGCAGTGCGATAAATTCAGATCTAATATATCGTTTCACTTCTCTTACTGCATTTGTTTTCTCCGTACCATCTGATCGTTGATCCTTCTCTGGTGCCAGAGGTGCTGTTATAACGTCTAACCTGCTTCTATCAATATTCGGTCGTGCTACGGCAAAGTCAGCACCCTCTCTTAGATGAAGCAACCTTGACTAGATCTAGATTTTCTATGATCATTTAAAACTCCAAGCATTCCATCTGGACTATGTAAAACATGGAATAAAGAGAAAATGGAACTGCTCTAAACAAAAAATAAAAAGAAAGTCGCATGTGTAAGGGAATCGATAAAACAGTGAAAAGGTTATAATGGATGCAGCCTCAAGTGCCAATCACTCCAAGTCCTTGCAAGGTACTCTTCAAAACGTCATTTGTCCATGTCCACACAATCTAGATGATTTTCTTGTAGAAATTACATAGAAACTAACCATGAATGTTACAAATAGATGAAGTGAAGGAATAGCAAATCACAGTAGTCTAGAGCCTAGAGAATTGGGATTATAATCGGATGAGCTTGTTACATTAAATGCTCATTCAAAGTACAGAACAGAAACCGAAGATCAGAGAAAAGAATATGCGCGTGATGTTGTGGATTGTTATCTATCAATTATTTCACAATGATCTCTGTGAGGGAAAACAAGCTTTTTAAAAGCATGTAAGTTTTGTCATACCTCATGAGCTTGACCTGAGTCCAAAGACTTCAACAAGATGCTGTCCTTCCATGGGTTCTAAAGATCAGAGCAACGTATATGCACATGAAAAATTGATGTTTTGATTCGTTCTCTATCAGCTGTCTTGTGATGATCTCTGTGAGGGAAAGCTGCAATTGGCAAATAAAAAGTGTCACCGTGGTGCACGGAGATTTGCATTTCAGTACCTTGTCAATGAAGTTTTTCCATCAGATTTGTGAGATCGGTTGAACTTAGGTATGAAAGGAGATTAATTGTAGAGGAAAGCGAAGGGCATCAGAGTAACGCAGAGAGCTGTGGCAAAGGAAGTTGGACCATGCATCGTGAATATCAAATCGTGTTGGTCCTGCTTCCGGACATGCCAATAACGTGGACGCTAGGTTTTCTTCTTTTACTGTTGACAAGAGCTGGTAAAACTATCTTTCTTGCTTTACCAATGACCTGTCTGCCTATGGTTTATTCGCGCCTATGCATATTTCGGCATATCTAGGAGTTTGCACATTTTTACAAATTAGAATTGGGTGTCATGTTATATTTGCATCATCATAAATGCTATCTTAGAAAAAATAAAAATCTTCATGAATTGATATTATAGTGCAAATGTAGATCTTCTTACAAGACTCATTTCCATGTCCTGAAAATAAAATATAAAAACGTAAACTCTTCCATATTAATTTTTTTAGATAGCACGTTCATAAAAAAATTACATGAAAATAACTCTAAGATCACATCCACACTTAAGATAAAATTGCATATTTATTTGAGATAATTGTCCAACAAGTCCTAAACCTATTATAGGCCAACCAATTTAGTTATAAACTTTTCAATTTGGCCAATTTAGTTATAAACCTTTTGATGATTTTCCCATATAATCATTTTAGCTAATTTTATTTGAAAATCACTAACTTAGACATTAACCGTCTTGTAATGGCAAGGCCATGGATGATTTTTGCAATTTTTTAATATTTTAATATTCTATTTTTTCTCATTTCCTTTTCTTTACCCTTTCTATTTTCCCTATTTCCCTCAATCGGCTATCACCAAGTAAAAAGGAAAAACAAAGAAAGGAAAGAAAATTAAAATTAAATTAAAATAAAAAAAAGTCAACGTTTGCGCTGGTTATGCTACATATGGGATGACTGGTGCTTACTAAACTGTAACATCGGCAATTTCCAACTAAAATTGGCTGAAAAGATTATATCGACAAATCATTTACAGGTTTAGGACTAATTGCCAAATTTAAAATTTTAAGATTGAAATAGTCACCATAACATATGTCTAGGACTTTGTAGACAATTTTTCCCATCATTTAGAGTAGAATAAATATCCTCTTGTGCACACATTGAGAGTCATAAAATTGCTAAATTACCATATCTACCTAGTAGAATTAAGATCCCACTCGGATATTAGTTAGATTTTGTTTTCATGTTTAAAAGCTCATTTAAAAAAAAGTGATCTATCTAGGCGTGTTTTTCCTATAACACTTTACATAGCACGCACATATATATTTGCTTTAATAGGTTAGTATATTTTAGAATACTTTATTTACGTTTTGCTTACCTTATATCAAGGGATTGTTCAATTATTGCCCGAGATGGCTGGAGTTATTATTTTCTTGCCTTTTACTATTCAATTATTTGCTACTTAATTGGGGCATTTTAAATAAAATTACATGTTTACATTAATTAGGTTTTCTGCGTTTAAGGAATTGCATTTTGAATATTAACATATAGAAAAGTTCATATTTGCAATTTGAATGTGTTCTCATATGCATATTTCAGCATATCTTAGAATTTGCATGATCTTTTGCAAATTGAATAGGATGTCGTATTGCATTTGCATCTTCGTAGATGCCAGGTTACGAAAAGTAGAAACTTTCATGAAATAATAGTTTACTGTTTCAGGTAGATCTTTTAGATTTTATTTTGGTTTACATGCCTCATTTCCAAGTCGTGAAAATAGAAAATATAAAGCATAATCTCTTCCATATTAGTACTTTTAGATTGCATATTCCCAGAAAATCACATAAAAATAACTAAAGAACTACATTTGCGTTAAAGGTAAAGTTGTATATCTTCATTATTTTGAGTAGATTTACTTTTCCTCTTGTGCACAATTGGAGAGTCATAAAAATGTAAAATTATCATTTTTACGTTACAGAATTATCCTAATTCTTACGGTAACCCAAAAAACTGTTATGCTAGCAAAGCTTAATTAGGATTGCATTTACCCATAGGATTTTGGTTTGATTTTATTTTCATGTTTGGAAGCTTATTTGAGGAAAGTAACTTATTTAGGGTGTGTCTTTGTATAGCATGTTCGATCTGCATATTTATATTTCCGTTGATACATTAGTCTATTTAGAAAATTTGCATGGACGGTGACCTGTCCTTAAGGGAATGCGAATGCAAGTTAGGGGGAAAATAAAATCACTAAAGATCCTTACCTTCAAAAAGGGAAAAAACATCAATGTACGCTTCCGGAGGGTCGTGAGATCAAACGCCATTTCTTCATTTCATTTCTCCTATAACTATCAGCACAGACCTCATAAGCAAAAAAGCTTTTCTCTGTTTCTTCTGCAAATTCGAGATGGAAGACCAGAAATACAGATTGTCTCCAACAGACTTGACGATTTTCATTCTCGGTCTCATTTACATTCTAAGCCTTTCCCTAGCTAATGCTTCTGTAGCAGAAGCTGATACAAATAGCCCATTGTCGACTTATATTATCCAAGTACGAAAGCCGACCGTCAAACAGTCCTCTACTCCAGAGGATCTCGATACTTTTTATCGGTCATTTTTACCTACCACGGCAACCAGCTCCCACCAAGAGCAAAGGATGGTTCACTCATACCGACATGCGGTATCAGGGTTCGCGGCCAAATTAACAGCCGAGGAAGCTAAAGCCATTCGGAAGAAAGACGGCGTTTTGTACGTGCGTCCGGAGAAGGTTCTCTCTCTACACACAACTCACACCCCCGACTTCTTGGGATTGCACCAAGGAGTTGGGCTCTGGAAGGACTCGAACTATGGTAAGGGCGTGATCATCGGAGTATTGGACACGGGGATTTTCCCCGACCACCCTTCCTTCAGTGACAAGGGGGTGCCGCCGCCCCCGGCCAAATGGAAGGGCAGGTGCGACTTCAACGGGACGTCCTGCAACAACAAGCTCATCGGTGCAAGATCTTTCATGGGCTCAAGTAACACCGTTGCGCAGGCCGTTCCACCATATGATGGTGAGGGCCATGGCACACACACTTCCAGCACAGCTGCTGGTGCTTTTGTGAGAAATGCTGGCGTGTTTGGTAATGCCAATGGCACAGCCATAGGCATTGCGCCTCTTGCGCATTTGGCAATTTACAAGGCTTGCGATATTCTAGGGTGCTTCGACAGCAACGTATTAGCTGGATTGGACGCAGCCATTGAGGATGGTGTCGATGTGCTTTCCATCTCTTTAGGAGGAAGTTCCCAACGGTTCTTCGACGACTTGCTTGCAACTAGTGCATTTGCCGCCACCCAAAAGGGCATCTTCGTCAGCTGCTCCGCAGGGAATAATGGGCCATCCAGCTTCACATTGTCAAATGAGGCACCGTGGATTCTCACTGTGGGAGCGAGCAGCATCGACCGCAGCATAAAGGCCACGGCCCAGCTCGGGAACGGGCAGGAGTTCGATGGGGAGACCTTATACCAACCGCACAACCTTCATCCGGCGCCACTTCCCCTTGTTTATCCTAGAGTAAACTGCCTTCCCGGATTACTAAACCGCTCGGAGGTCCAAGGGAAAGTGGTTCTGTGCGACAGTGACGAAATTGGGCGAGTTCAGAAAGGTCAATGGGTCAAGGATGCAGGTGGTGTGGCCATGATCCTCGTGAACGATGTCACTGCGGGATACACCACATTCGCGGAAGCGCATGTGCTTCCCGCCGTCCATGTGAGTTATGTCGCTGGGAGACAGATCAAGAGATACCTGAGCACAGCGTCAGCACCGAAGGCCACGATCCTATTCAAAGGCACGCAAATCATCGGGAGATCAGTCGCCCCGGCTGTAACATTCTTTTCTTCCCGCGGCCCCAACGTCCAAAGCCCAGGCATCCTCAAACCAGACATAATCGGTCCAGGCTTGAACATTCTCGCCGGTTGGCCATTTCCCATTGACAAGTCTACTGACAAGAAGCACGCATTCAACGTGATCTCCGGGACCTCCATGTCCTGCCCCCACCTCAGTGGTGTGGCGGCCCTGCTCAAGAGTGCGCACCCCGACTGGTCGCCCGCGGCTATCAAGTCCGCCATCATAACCACTGCTTCCACCACCAACAAGAAGGGCCGACCCATCGTGGACGAGAAGCCCTATCCAGCTAACATTTTCTCCACCGGCGCAGGACACGTCAACGCATCAAAGGCCGTCGACCCGGGTCTCATTTACGACATTGGACCGACAGATTACGTACCTTACCTTTGCGGGCTCAACTATAATGACTCTGAAGTCGAGATCATAGTTCGAAAGAAAGTCACATGCTCGAGCATAAAGAGCATACCTGATTATCAGCTCAACTATCCATCGATCAGTGTGAGGTTCGAGGGCACGGTGACGAAGGTGAGTGTAACGAGGACGGTGAGAAACGTCGGACCGGTGGAGTCACGTTACAGGTCGGTCATCGACCCCATCACGGGTCTCGACTCAATTGTAGTGTACCCGCGTGATCTGGTGTTCACGAAGGCGAACCAGACAGCGAGTTACAGGGTTGACTTTACAAGGAGAATCGACAGGAAACCTACATCGAAGATGTCGTATGCTCAGGGGGCGATCACATGGGTCTCTGCTCAGCATTCAGTTCGAACTCCCGTGGTTGTTGTGCTTGTGTTTGAGTGATCGTAGTGGGTGTCTGTGATCTCCATGATCCCGAAATTGTAGGTCGACAAAGAGGGCGATTCGGGAGTGACGTGCCAGGTGTTTATTTTGACTTTTCTCCTTATGTTTGCATCCTGAATAATGACATATTTCACGCTGGAATTTGCCTTTAAGAAGCTTATCATTTTTTACCTCTTATTTCTTTTGATCCGTGGTTTCACAATTTCTTCACCAAGGTTAACCTAGATTTCGCTCCATCAGGGAAAGTCGATCGAACTTTAATTCGAGGATATTGCCATGGAGGAGTACAAAATCTCGGTGGTTATCTTGTCATATGAAAATCTTAACGTGATTACTCTGGTATAGAGGATAAATTTCAACACAACCACCTAACTAAAAGTGTCGAGTATAAGATTCATTATGTATGTATCATAAACAGACCAACTCATTTGCACGTGAATAATAAATGTCATGTACATTTCACTTTGTAAATCCCTTTACAACGCATTTAGACATATTTAAGGAAATATATGGGCGTTATCCTAATTTAATAAATTTAGAGCCGATTTGATATATTTGCAATTCGAATGTAGTGGTGACCAAAGTTACTCTCAGCTCAAATATTCGCTGGTCAGCGAGAAAGTGAATTTTCTCTGGTGATGGAAAATTGTCACTTTTGTCCAAAAGATAAATCTGAAAAACAAAACCTGCCAAATTTTGTCCCTTCTTTTTTCAGTCGTGGCTTCGCGTAAGTTCCTTTCTCTTCCGTTCCCACTTTCTCAAAAAAAAATTACAAAATTGGACCTGAGCATGTCCTTAAAAAGCTTAAGGAGAAAACAAGCGGGAGAACTGCTCTGGGGTGGAGATCCCGCGCTGTCCTCCGTATTCCCTCCCTGTTAGGAAGAAAAAGATAAATAGGGAATTTGGAGGTTTCACGATGATGAAGGTAGACACTACGTCAGGACTTCAGTTCTGGCTACCGCTAGGTAGGTAGGTATAGTAGCCTTCTACGCTTGGGATGAGTGAGGGTGGATGAAAATCCCACAGCTAAGCTAGCACGCCTTACGACACTGTACTGAACCACATGCTAGCTTAGTTCCCCCGGTTCAGTACAGCGTCGTTACTCCTTTCTTCTTTGTCGTCAAGCAAGATAGAAAGAGCAACCTCTGTCCCCACTTTCTCTACTTTGCTGTTTTATATTTCTAGGATTGCAAATTTATTCAGATTATTTTTTTGATAAAATACCCTTTTCAGTGGCTTAAAAAATTGCTTACGGCGGTGAACTCAGACCCCTACTTGACATTGATGGCCACCGGAGGCTCTTATTTAAAACACGATTTAATTTTAATTTCTCTTTTGAAAATATCACCTCACGTTGAGCCATTACATATAATTTCTCCTCTCCTTTTCGAAAAACAAAATTTGTGCTCTTGTCATATATCATCAACCTGCCTTAGCTTTAGCTTGGGCTCTCCCCTTTTTGTGTTATATGGGCCGTCTTGGGTTTTACTCAAGCGCGGTGCTTTAACCTTGTTTCGTAGGTGCAAAGATAAATTGTTAAAGAGATACAAAATTAGATTTTAAAAATGATACAACAAATTCTTATTAGCATATTGAATATAATGTATTACCAAAAGCTGTATGATGCACTGAATCTAAATGTTACACAAAGACACGTCTCTTCAAATTTTCTTACAAAAACATCAGGAAAAGTACTCTTAGGGCATGTTTGTTTTTATTACAAATAGTGTTTGATTATATTCTATTGTTCCCCGGAACAAAAAAAGAATATAAATGCGTTTTGTAAATTTTTTATTCTCGGGAACAAAAAAATAGAATTTTGTTCCCGAGAGTAGATTTAGAATAGAATCAAGAAGTAGAAAAAACTTGCTTCTTATTTCTGGGAACAATTTTCAGAATTAGTTCCTATTTTTTTTCTCTTCTTCTTTTTCCCTTTGGCCAGTCTCCGGCTATGGCCGGCAATCGGCCAGACGAGGGCCCAAAGCATTGCCGGCCCTTGGCGACACCGAGCTACAACGAGGCTCGGCCTTGCCTTGGCTGGGCTGGGCAAGGCCAACCTCACCCAGATCTGACGAGGTCGAGCCTCGCTGATGGCTGGGTAAGCTCGGCCTCGTCGGATCTGGACCAGGTTGGCCTTGCCCAGCCCAGCCAAGGCAAGCCTCCGATGAGCTCGTCGGACTCACCTAGTAGGCCGCTGGTTGCCAGCCACCACCGTGGCCGATAATCGGCTACAAAGAAGGAGGAAGAAGAGAAAAAGAAATAGAAAAAAAAAGAAGAAAAATATAATAAAAGTATTAAAAAATTAAAAGAAACAAAAATTTAAGAATTTTACTAAACGCATTTTTATCCCAGGAATAGAAATTTTGGACAGTTACAAAACGTGTTCTTTTGCTCAGAAATTGTTCCCAGGAGTAGAATAAAAAAAATAATCTATGATTAAAAATTGTTCTCCAGAGTAAAATGGTTACCAAACGCGCCCTTACTCTTATCGGTTTCAATTCATTAAAAAAAAAAATCAATTCTACCCAAAAATAAGAATAAGACTCATGGTGACCACCGATGCTCAAAGCTCGAAATAGGGTCCAGAAGTACGTCTTCACTCAAGTTTCGTTACTTCTATTGTTTCGTTGACATTTCATTTTGTTAATTATTGATAAAATTGAGGCATCCCTTGTCTTGGAAAGGAACTTCTTCGAGCTGCTTAAGAGGAGCAGAAGTGGCTGGTGACACCTGAATTTTTGTTAACAATCAAGCACACATTTTAACAAAAATAAATGAATAGTTTAAAAAAACCAACAAAATTAATTAACGAGCCCAAAAAATAAAAGCTTCAGTCCATTTTGCTTAAGAATTCAGCTCCATAAGCTTCCGTCCGCGCACGCCTTGCTCAGGTCCAATACTTGCAGCCCATGAACTCAGATTAGACATACTGTACTCGGATGCTTTGGCTGCTAGTTGTAATCTCAACTCTTATGAATGATATTTATCTTTCCGATCAAAAAAAAAAGCCCGCGCACACCTTGGCAACGAAAAGAATAAGTGATTATTTTGAATCTTTGTTATCATCGGCGGTTGCGTACCGTTCTTCGATTTGAGAAGGTGGGTTTAGTCCTACTTATGAAGGCTGGATACAGAAACAGCAAGGCTCAAACCTAACAAATCACGTAAGAGTCTTCATATAATTATGTAAGCAAAAATCATAGTCTTCTCTGAGAATATTCACTGATCGGGAAAAAAGGTGCATGCAATCCATATTATATAATCGTCCCATGAATCAAGCTCAAAGAATGTAAAAGAACAAGACAAAGAAAGATACGGATGCATCACTCCTTTCTATTTGTGATGAATGAAGTTGAAGCGAATTGATCTATAGCAATCCCTTTTGATCTTTAATGGATCGTGATTAGATAACCTATATCGAGTAAGAATTTCAATAATGGAAAATCATGAAATATTCTCTCATATGTTAGGTACCAAACACTAGATGACATGACATTCTTGAATTTTTTTATTTTTTAAAACTCTCCCTCTCTCACACACACAAATAAATATATAAATAAATAAAGACACATGGATTTTTTAACGCATTATGTACATTCTTCGTATAATAAGTTTAGAATTGATTGGTTAATTATCCCCATTAATCTCTATATGTTCAATTGCAAACGCATGATAAAAAAAAATTGATCTTTTTATGCTCAGCATGATTGTGAATATATGCGTATACTATCAAGGGAAGATACCACAAATCTCCTGAATTTGTGCGTGCTTCTCAAAGTTCCCTTCAGACTTGACCCTATTTTAAATACCCAATATTCTCGATTGCTTTGACTCAATATCTCCCATGAGGTGATGTTTATATCTGGAAATTCCCCACAGGCTTGGCTTTGTTTCAGAATGCCCTATGAATTCGATGACTTCCGAACCAATAACCCTCGTAAGCTCATCACCATCAAGAATAATGGTCGGGCGACGAACTAGTGCTCATGACGTGCACATTTTGCACCTTTCCCAAAGACATTTTGATCAAATATATACTAAAAATATGATTATAAAACTCTAAATTGAAATTTAAAAAAAAAAGGGACCTTATCCTTCGCTTCTCTCACGCAAAATAGGCCTAGTTGAGTTCTCGCTTCGGTCCACCACATTCCCATCACAACACTACTTTCATATATGTTGTGATTTTTCGGTCTATGTTCATGAAATCCTACGCCTTGCTTTCGTGGGTGGCCGTCAGATTCAAGACAATATAATTGTGGTGCAAGAGGTGCTTCATCAATTGCGCATTAGGAACAGAAAGAAACATTTTAAGGCAGTTTTAAAACTAGACATGACAAAGGCCTACGACCGGATTGAATGGGATTTTTTGAGGGACTACATGCTCCGACTAGGCTTTGAACCAACATGGGTCCACTGGGTAATGACATGCATAACCACCGCCACACTTAGTGTCAGATTTAATGGCGAGAATCTTTCCTGTATCCACCCTTCTCGGGGTCTACGCCAAGGTGACCCGTTATCACCATACTTGTTCATCCTGGTTGCTAATGTTCTATCTATTCTTATCCAGCGTGCTATCCAGATAGGACATCTTAAAGGTCTTACCCTCAACAGATGGTGCCCAACTCTCTCACATTTATTTTTTGCTGACGATGCTGTCTTCTTCTTGGATGGTACACTACGGGAATGTCAGAATCTAGCGAACTTGCTGAACCAATACTGTTTCGCCACTGGCCAGAGTGTAAACCGGAATAAATCTGGTATCCTTCTCAGCAAGGCCTGTCCCATCCAGCTTCAGCAGAACTTAGCCCAAGAACTACGAGTCCCTATTCTACCTAAGTGTGGTAGGTATCTTGGCATACCGTCAGATTGGGGACGCTCCAAAACAGAAATGTTTGCCTGGATCCTAGCTCGAGTGCACTCTAAACTCGAAGGATGGAAGGAGCAATTCATATCGAAAGGAGGTAAGGAAATTTTACTCAAAACCGTTGTCCAGGCCATCCCTCAATACGTAATGTCTATCTTCAAACTCCCTGTCTCTCTATGCAACTCTATTCAACAGCAGATGGCTCGATTTTGGTGGCAGACATCTAGTACTAAGAAAGGTATATATTGGAAGAAGTGGGACTCTGTCACCATGCGAAAAGATTTGGGAGGGCTGGGGTTTCGTGACCTTATCACTTTCAACACAGCCTTATTAGGCAAGCAGGCTTGGCGTCTCCTTCAGAATCCCACTTCCCTATGGGCTAAACTGCTAAAAGGGTTGTACTATCATTCTACGGATTTCTTGAATGCAACTAAAGGGGCACGACCTTCCTGGGGCTGGCACAGTCTGCTGCTAGGTCGAGACTCTATTCGGGAGAATCTACAATGGTCTGTAGGCGATGGACAAAATATCAAGACCAGGGACGACAGATGGCTCTCACGAGGTCCAATAGGCGGTCCAGCTCTCAGCGATGAACCGCAGCAAGTGGCTGCCTTTATTTTACCCGAACGACAAACTTGGAATGAACCTCTGTTACGCAGGTTTTTTGAGGATCAGATAGTGACTGAGATTTTGGCCACTCCTATTCGTTCTCAGTGTAGAAGTGATAAACTTATCTGGCGACCTACTCAGGATGGAGAATACACGGTCAAGAATGCTTATAACTGCTTAATGAAAGGACAGCGTGATACTAATACTGCCTCGTCCTCCTATCACGCCCCGACGTACCTATGGCGCAAGATATGGCAGCTCAAGGTCTCCCCCAAACTCCGGATCTTCATGTGGTCGATTTGTCATAATGCTATTCCTACGAGAGAGAACCTTCACCACAGACATATCCTATCAGACCCTATATGTCAGCTTTGCCACTCGCAACAACATGAATCAACAGAACATCTCTTTCTCACTTGCCCATGGACAAAACAGATCTGGATGCACCCGCAGATCAACATTAACCCCACAGCTCACAATATTCAACGCATGGACGCCTGGTTCGCAGAAATTCTAGCAGATAGAAACCACTCACCTGACCTAGAACAGATTGTACAAACGCTGTGGCAAATCTGGAAGGCTAGAAACGGCTGGGTCTTCCGCAGTGTTAAACCGGATCCCACCTCTGTCGCTCATACGGCTCTTGCGAACGCCCTCACTGATCGCCGATTGTATGCGATCAATCTGGACGCCCCACCCACATCCCGATTCTCCGACCGAGTGTGGCACCCTCCGAAGGCTGGCGACTGGAAGATCAATATCGATGCTGCCTTTATTCCTGGGTCCCTCGAAGGATCTGTGGCTTCCCTGGTTCGCGATCACACTGGCCAGCTTGTTGATGGCTTCACGAGCCGAGTCGCTGCATCTTCTGCCCTGCAGACGGAAACCCAAGCCCTTACTCTCACCCTTCGTCATCTGCTGCAGACTGGACAGGCTGCTCGAACCATCACCGTCGAGTCCGACTGCCAGATCCTGGTCGAAGCCGTCTACGCACAACGCTCTTCACCATGGGAACTCCGGTCATTGATTGCAGAAGCGGCGGATCTTCTCCAAGGGTTTCCTTCCCTTCGTGTCATTCACTGTCCCAGGCGAGCCAACGAAGCGGCTAATTGGACGGCTAAGGCCCATGAGGCCAAGAGCCTTTCACCTGATTGGGTTGATTTTATTCCACCTCCTCTGCTTGATATCCTCTGTATGGACATATTGGAGACTGGTGTAAATCTTCCTTAAATGAATATATTGATATTTCGACAAAAAAAAACGTTCTTGATGTGCACGTGAAATTGTGAATGGCAAGGGGGAAATGTGTTTTTCCGGACTAAAATGCCCCCAAAAAGGGGCGAAATGTGCGTGTGGAAAGCAATACTATTTGGTCAAACATTATCTTCCACAGCAATGAACTTAGGGGGGTTATTGGTCAAAGTGATATACTTCAAGGAATATTCTGGAGCGAAAAAGTACCCAGAAGAGAAATCTTAAACTTATAATATTAGTATTGATCTAGTCTTAAACTTTTTAATTCGATTAATTTAGCTCTAAATTAGAGACGCCATAATCTCAAAACCTCAATTGAGAATGGCGCCGTCCGCAGTGGTCCCCTCGTGACCATTGCCATAGACACAAAAAACGTGGCTATGAAAAACTAACGCAAAAATTTTGGTCACCAATATCACCGAAAATGAAAGCTTAAATTAGCAACTCCAAACCAAATCGTGATCGGTGAACACAAAAGTTTGTGTTCGGATTCAGCCTCGATAATAACAAAGCATAACCGGAATCAGATATAAGGTGTTAACAAAGCGGTTAATACCCAGCGAAATGGACCGAGGTTGTGGGCTGGACTACTGAGAGAGTCGGGCCCGTGTAAATTGGATTGGACAGTTCAATTGGGCCGATACTGAGCTAAGGGTTGCTTTTGTGGGCTAGGCCCGGGCTGTGCGAAATAGCAACAGGCACTTTCAATAAGGACTGAATTGCAGCCCTTTTTTTAAGATTCTCTCTCTCTCTCTCTCTCTCTCTCTCCATCTCTCGTTTGTTATTTATCTTTTATTTTTTATACAACAAATGCATATCTAATTGGTTGGCTTAAATTCATGCGTTAACAATGCTCACATATGGTTTGTGACAGATTTTGATTTTCTAGTACTCAATTGGTAATATTGTACTATAAAGCAACAAGATGTCGTTTTATTGTACAATATTACTATAACCGATGCTTGATAAATATAACCGATGGCCAGTAAACAGACTTGTCTCACGATAAGTATGTAGATATCATGTCGTGGCTTTATGGACACTCCCACTTTTGCTCTTCACAAAAATTCACTTATGCTAAAAACATATTCTCCCTTGAATTTAATTTTTCATTTCTAATCGCGGTGAAGTCCTCAATAGAAATTATCTTATACACAATCTTCATGTCCATGTTATGCCACAGCAAAGTGATAGATATATACTCATTCAACGGTTCGCAAACATGAATCAAGCATGCATACTTGAAGGCGTGATTATAGAGAGAAATCTTTGTGAAAAGCAATCTTAAGTAGTGAAGAATCCACGGAAGAAGAAGAAGAAGAAGACAAAAGCCTAGAATAATGTGGAAGGACATAAAATAAGAAAAGAAATTTGACATGCATAAATGATGGATTTTGAGGTTCGAACAAAATGGGAATGTGCATATCACGTGTACATTATCAATGCACTCCACTCTATGATTTAAAAGCCCTCTAGAAATGCAACAAAGACCTTCGATTTAACTATAGATGAAACAACCATCTATCTATTAATTGAATTCTTAGTTGTGAGCTCTAGAGAGGGTTTGAAAATAATTAGTCATTGGTCAATCGCAATTCGAACAAAATGGGAATGTGCATATCACGAGTACATTATCAATGCACTCCACTCTACGATTTAAAAACCCTCTAGAAATGCAACAAAGACCTTCGATTTAACTATAGATGAAACAACCATCTATCTATTAATTGAATTCTTAGCTGTGAGCTCTAGAGAGGGTTTGAAAATAATTAGTCATTGGTCAATCGCAAAGACGGCCCAAAGTCATGGATGAAAACATAAAACAAATGTTAGCTGTCGACCAACTTTTGTACATTTTGTTTCTATTGAAGCAAAAAATATTGCAACAAAAATAAAACAAATTGTCCTCCTCAACTATGGTTGAGTTTCTAAAATTTATAATTTCATCATCAACTTTCACGGGCGTAATACAGAACTTTTTGAACCTCATAATATGTCTATAATTTTTTTTAATTAAATTTGTACAAAAAATTAAGTCAAAATCATATATAATATTTTAATCATATACAATTTTTTTCGTAATTTTTGAAAATTAAAAAAAAATATATTTTTTTTTTACTCAAGTGCGTGACTTGTTCACCTTTGCTAGGGCGGTGCACTCCAAACTTTCAACGATCCTTTAGGAGACTATTTGCATTTGCTTGCGAATCAGAGCGCATGATTATTTGAAATTGGGACGAAAAGCTTGCTATCTAGATTTTGTTTTGTACTTAATTCCATGAGAAGAAATGAATTTTGACAGGTTTTAGGCCTAGTCTTGTTGTTAGGTGATACACACGTGTGGTATATATCCAATTGAACCTAAAATTGGATCATTTCAATGGAATACCTCTTTTGTCCATGTTAAATTTTTCATGAAATTGCATATTGCTAGGTGAGTCCGATCATATTTTCCTTGCATGTTTAATTAGGAAAAATTATCAAATCAGTCATTAACTTATTGTATGTTTGTCAATTTAATCCTAATTTTTCACAATTTTGCTATTGTAATCTAAATCCTTGCGTAGTTTCCAATTTTTTACCAATTTTTGTCCGAAATTACATGATGGCATAGTCATCATCAGCCATCCTACGATACACTAACGATGATCTGATGTGTACATGAGACCAATGCATTTCTTCATTTTGCTTCTCTTACATATATATGAGCTATGAGTTCAACTATCAGCACATAACTCAGAAGCAAAAAGAATTTCTCTGTTTCTTTTGAAAATTAGAGATGGAAGATGAGAAAATAGAAAAAAAAAAAAATACATAATCTCTTTGATATTAGTAGTTTTAAATTGCACCGTCATAGATAATCACTTAAAAATAACTTTAAGATTGCATTTGCATTAAGGGTAAAGTTGTAAATCTACATCATTTTGAGTAGATTTACTTTCCTCTCGTGCACAATTTGAGTCATAAAAATGCAAAAATTACATTGCACTACTTGTAGGATTTTGGTGAGATTTTATTTCTTTTTTGTTTAGAAGCACATTTGAGGAAAGTAATTTACTTAGGGTACTTTTTATGGATCACATTACAGTGTGACATGCAATTTTTTTTTTTATTTAACTACTCGTAGAGCTTTGCATTTACCCTTAGGCCTTTGTTGGTTTTTCGTCCTCTAAGGAATTTTATTTAGGATTTAGAAGGCTAAATAGATATTGGCTTGAGCTGAACATTTTGTCTAACAAGTAGATTGTTTTTTTCTTTTCTTTTTGTAGTTTAACTATTTATTATGATATGACATACAAGTGTACTGAAGGAAAATAAGAATTTCCATAGGATAAAACATATTAAAAACAAAAAGGCTTCGTTTGCTAGTCAGAATAAAATTCAAGATAGGATAAAATTTATCTTATTATGCATTTGGTGCCTGCTCAAGATAGGATAAAGTTACATATAAAAGAGAGATAAGCTAGATAAAATTATCCCATGGAGGAGGTGGAATAAAAGTGGATATGATTTTTAATATTTATAATAGGAAAATTACTTTTCTCGAATTCAAACTTATTAAATTAACAAAATTTAAATTATATTTCAATATAAAGTTTATTTAAATTTTAATATAAAAATTCAAAATAATAATTAATGAACATTAATTTTTTATATTTAATCTTATTTTTATTTATATATTCGACCGTAAATCTATCTTATAATATAAATTCAATATATTCATATAAATTTATATTTGTATTTATTACATATTTTAGATATTTTTTATTTTAGGTATATTAATATGATCTACTATTTAATAATATTTTATTAGAGAATGATGGAAGAGGAAAAAAAGAAATAAAAAAGAAAATAAAAATAAATCAGACAATAGTGTTATGAGAGATTTTGACGGTCTCCATTTGTTAACTTTGATGTTTATTTACACTGATATAGCATTTATGCCAAAAAAATATACATGTTAGATGTAAATATATTCAACTTTACTACCGAGATTCATCAAATAATGAATAAGATATAGTAAAATCCCTATATTTGATATCTTATCCTATAAAGTCATTTCCTAGTTAGAAATATAGATGACCAAACATAGCCAAAGAGTAATTGTATAGCATGTATTATGCATACAATCATGTAATAGATAGGCTGCCAACAAGTTTGCTTCATTTATTATTAGGGGATAAGATTGTACAATGCTTTATTAGGACAGTAAAAAGTAATTCTGCCCTTTTTGTTACCCAAAAAAGAAGAAGAAAAATCTGCATATGTATGTTTCCTTTAACGAATTAGTCAATTTTCGAAATTTGCACGGAGGTGCCCTGACCTGGACGGTTATAACAGGTAAGTCAATTCTTACATGGAAATATATGTGCAAGTTAGGAAATAAAAATCCTTTCCTTCAAAAAAGAAAAAAGTATCAATGTTCGCTTCCAGAGGGTCAAGAGAGCGAGGCCTTTTCTTTATTTCGCTTCTCCTATATGTATATGCGCTCCAAATCCAACCATCAAAACAGAACTCAGAAGCAAAAAGCATTTCTCTGTGTCTTCTGAACATTCGAGATGGAAGACCAGAAATGCAGATTATCTCCGACCACCTGGACCATATTCATTCTCAATCTCATTTGCATTCTAAGCATTTCCCGTGCTGATGCTGCTACTGCAGGAGCTGATGCAAGTAGCTCGTTGTCAACTTATATCATCCAAGTACGAAAGCCGACGGACAAACATCTCGCTACTATTGAGGATCTCAATACTTTGTATCGGTCATTTTTACCCACCACAGCAGCCAGCTCTGAACAAGAGCAAAGAATGGTACACTCATACCGACATGTGCTGTCAGGGTTTGCGGCAAAATTGACGGCCGAAGAAGCTAAAGCCATTCGAGAGAAGGACGGTATTTTGAACGTGCGTCCGGAGAAGGTGCTCTCCCTACACACAACCCACACCCCCGACTTCTTGGGATTGCCCCAAGGAGTCGGGCTTTGGAAGGACTCCAACTTCGGTAAGGGCGTGATCATTGGAGTATTGGACACGGGAATTTTCCCTGACCACCCTTCCTTCAGCGACGAGGGGGTGCCTCCGCCCCCGGCCAAATGGAAGGGCAGGTGCGACTTCAAAGGCACGTCCTGCAACAACAAGCTTATTGGAGCGAGGTCTTTGATTGACTCGAGCAGCACTGTCGCGCAGGCTGTTCCACCTTATGATCATGCTGGCCATGGCACACACACTTCCAGCATCGCTGCCGGTGCTTTTGTGAGGGATACCAGTGCACTTGGTATTGCCAATGGCACGGCCATAGGCATGGCGCCTCTTGCGCATTTGGCAATTTACAAGGTTTGCGATGAGTACGGTTGCGCCGATTCAGACATATTAGCTGGGTTGGACGCTGCCATTGAAGACAGAGTCGATGTGCTTTCCCTCTCTTTAGGAGGAAAATTCGGGCCGCTCTACGATGACATGATCGCAACGGGTGCATTTGCCGCCACCCAAAAGGGCATTTTGGTCAGTTGCTCGGCGGGGAATTCGGGGCCATCCAGCGGCACATTGTCAAACGAGGCACCCTGGATTCTCACCGTGGGAGCGAGCAGCATCGACCGCAGCATAAAGGCCACGGCACGGCTGGGGAACGGGCAGGAGTTCGATGGGGAGACCTTGTACCAACCACATGACTTCGATCCGGTGCCACTTCCCCTCGTTTATCCAGGAGAAAACGAAGATCTAACCTTGGGCTCGTGCTTTCTTGGATCACCAGAAAACCGCTCGGACCTCCGAGGGAAAGTGGTTCTGTGCGACAGTGACGGAACTGGGCGAGTCGCGAATGGTCAAGATGTCAAGGACGCAGGTGGTGTGGCCATGATCCTCGTGAACGATCCCACTGTCGGATACACCACATTTGCCGACGCGCATGTTCTACCTGCCGTCCAAGCAAGTTATGTCGCTGGGAGAGAGATCAAGAGATACCTAAGCACAGCGTCAGCACCGAAGGCCACGATCCTATTCAAAGGCACGCACATCAACAGGAGATCTGTGGCCCCGACTGTAGCATTCTTCTCTTCCCGTGGCCCCAACATCCAAAGCCCAGGCATCCTCAAACCGGACATCATCGGCCCGGGCTTGAACATTGTCGCCAGTTGGCCATTTCCTCTAGACAATTCTACAGACAAGAAGCGTGCATTCAACGTGCTATCCGGGACCTCCATGTCCTGCCCCCACCTCAGTGGTGTGGCGGCGCTGCTCAGGAGCGCGCATCCCGACTGGTCGCCAGCGGCCATCAAGTCCGCCATCATGACCACTGCGGCCACCTCCAACATGAAGGGCCAACCCATCGTGGACCAGACGCTCCATCCAGCAGACATTTTCGCCACCGGCGCCGGCCACATCAACCCATTAAAGGCCGTCGACCCTGGTCTCATTTACGACATCGGACCGCAAGATTACATCCCTTACCTTTGTGGGCTCAACTACACCGACTCCGAAATCGAGGCCATAGTTAGAAAAGAGGTCACATGCTCGAGCATAAGGAGCATACCCGACTACCAGCTCAATTATCCATCGATTAGCGTGAGGTTCGAGGGTTCGGTGACGAAAGTGAGCGTGACAAGGACGGTGAGGAACGTCGGACCCACGAAGTCGCGTTACCGGTCGGTCATCGACCCAATCAAGGGTTTGGACTCGATTGGGGTGCACCCGCGTGATCTAGTGTTCAGGGAGGCAAACCAGACGGTGAGTTACAGGGTTGACTTTACAAGAAGAGTTGACCGAAAAGGGACGGCGCCGCCGCCGTTCGCTCAAGGGGCGATCACGTGGGTCTCTGCTCGGCATTCGGTTCGAACAGCTGTCGCCGTTGGGTTTGAGTGATCGCAGGGAAAATGAAGTCGAAAAAGAGGGCGCTCGGGGAGCGTGATGCGACAGGTGTTTATTTTGGGTTTTCTCCCTATGTTTGCGTACCGAATAATCTAAGGGGAATGAAATGACACATTTCACGCTAGAATTTTCCTGTGATACTTTTGTCATTTTTCACCTCGAACTTATCTTATTCCATGGTTTTACTATTTTTCACAAGGGTTGAACTAGATTTTTGCTTCGTCGGAAAATTCGACAAAACTTTAATTTATGAACATTGCCAAAGAAAAGTATAAAAATTTGGATGGCTAGTTAGAAACGTTATTATCCTAATACCCTTGAGTGTCTCTATACTCTAAATTAAATCTCTGGATAGTTTATTGCTAAAAATTGTATCTGAAAGGCTTAAACAGGGTTCGCTCATCGTGGAAAGGCATACCTACAACAACTGACTTAGCTTTCCCAAGTTCGAAACATAGGTCCCCTATAATGGTATCATAGCCTTGATTCGTTTGTAACCCAGTCTATTTCATGCGTTTAGTCGGTGAATTTAGTGTTGAGAAGATTTTCTCCACGCATGACTAATCCTGAAATCCTAGAAGCTCTAGTTGCTTTTACTTCTTCCCCAACTTTCTTTTCTCTTTCAGACTTTCATGTGTCAAATGTTTCTTAGATTAACTATCTTTATGAGATCTCTCTTAGTAATGATACCAAGATCTCTGAAACTCAACTCCCTCTTATGAACCTATGTTCTACCTTTACTAAACTTGCCTCATCATTTTCTCCCATCCGCTCCATTTGACAACTTATCCGTTAGACTCGAAAAGAAGTGAAAGAGTACGTACAATTCTCCAAGTTTTTATCAACGTCCAATTCCAGCTATTGCAAATGAGTATTTTGTTACTCTTCAAATTCCCCTAGAATTCTCCAAACAATGGACCTAGTAGAGATGCTCCCATGTCCATTATTGAGCCGTTCATCTTGTCTTCACTTTCCATGGCCGAAAAGGCTTGTCAGTTGTGGCTAGAATGGCTTTATTGGATATTTAGTTCCTAAAATACCAGCATGTTTATATTGGCACTATCCAAACCACTTTGAATGTTGGGATAGTCTTTGTAATCCTATATCCAAATTCTAACATTGCCCTTTTAGATCCTCAACTGCTTTCCTTCTTGAAGGTTCAAATCCAGCTTACTAGAGCACCCCTGACTGCTGATTCTATTGCAGCAACACTAGACTACTAGATGGTTTATCAAATGTAGAACCACGCCCTTAATTTGAATTTCCAAAATAAAATGAAGATGTCATGTTCATCTTTATGCAAAATGACCAGGCATCATGTATTCATGTTCCTAAACAAATTCCAAAAGAGAAGTCGGCCAACCTCCTTCTAGAGACCTGAATTACCAACTATGAAAAGTTACATCAAAACAATAAGTCTCTCTAATCCTCGGACTCTAAATTTGTAAGGAAAAATGATGGCACTATTGCCATCAAATTTGGCAAAGAAAAGGAAGAGAATCCTTCCATCTTCCAAACCCTGTTTATGATTGAGCCTTGCGTTCCATAATCAATCTCTTAGCCAGACCTCAAAAGGCTTGTTAAATACTTTCAGAGTAATGGAAATCCTATCCATTACTACAAGGACCGATATGGTCATTATTTTTGGGACCCTTTTTGCCAGTGTTCTTATTACACAAATTCTCATGATGAAGTAGACCAGAATATGAGGCCTAGTGAAAACCAAATAAATCAAAAGATGGTGTATACCAAAGGTACTTGAACGGAGACCTCTCCGTTGATACTCTTGGTGAGTGTAATAAGTTTCAATTCATAATTTCTTATGCTCTATCTCCACCATTAGAATACACATTATCACCTTCCATTCCACTAGCCATACCACCTACATCACCTCCCTCACCCCCTCACAGAAAAACCAACCGTTTCCCCATTCTGCAAGCTAATCTTAAAGTGGGCAAATATGTATTCATACACACTTGAAGTTCCAGGTGAAATATTACTTAGTTAGAAGAAGAAAGTTAGCTCATTTATCACTATGTTCTAGGAAGCAGACTTTCCACCTCTTGTTTGAGAAAGTTCAAGACTTTATTTCCTTATCCTTGAAGAATTCATCGACCATTAAGGGAGATATCGTCATGTTCCAAAAATACCCGCATCAACTGATGTGGATGAACGTGGAAAGTAAAAAGAACTCCTATTACTGAAGCCATATTGAATTGACAATCAAAGACTCTTCTAGCACACAACAATGTTTCAAGACAATTGATTCCAAAATCGTTGATGTACAAAGAGATCTTAAGAGATATGATGAAACTATCAAGAAGATGCTTTGGGATTTCCAGAAAAAGGCTTAATGCCTTGAAATCTGGATAACATTTGGGATATCATCATCTCGAAAGCTCAGAGGTGGAAATAGAAAAGTTCAAGAGGCATATCCAATTTCTTAAAGAAAGAAAATTCAAATCTTCTGATCCGTTCCTAACAATGCCACAAACGGACAACTCTTTTCCACAACCACCATAAAGCATTTAAATCTTTGTTGTTCTCGCATAAACCTCTACTAGATGAGACAAACCTGATGTGGTAGAAATGCGAATCCACCTTAGAGAACTGGATCGACCAAAGAAAGAAAAAGGGAAAGAAAAGATTCCTGAAGAATCTTTGACTTCAATAAAAGAAAAGCTAGATCAAATAATGCTATCCAATCCGTTGTAATCATTTATAAGAGATATGGGTAATCAAGAAGAAAAATAGCATGATCATTCTACCTTGAAAGACCAGATTCAGCTTCCATCAGAGCCGATTCTTCTAATCGATTCAGATTCGAAACCAGACTCGGTATCTCTTTTAACCTCATCCTCTTGTGCCATCCACTTCCTCAATATTCATGGCAGATCTCCTAGATCAAGAGATTGATTCAAATCTTTTTGAACCAGAGGTTATCCAACCAAATAATCCATCCCAGAATTTAACTCCCTTCTTTGAATAGTTTTTTTACTATTGATGATATTTGTTATTTTAAATAGCCAAAAAGATTTGAAGAATTTCATACTTGGCTAAGCTCTCACAAATCACTATGAGTATGATGTCATTCTTGGATTTGTAACAAGGTTCGCAAGTAACCTCAAACATTGGTGACAGTTGGTGACAGAGCAAGATCAAATTCAATTTATGCTCTCAGCAGATTTTGGCTAAGTTATTGCTCTCTTTTACTTTTTTTTTCATTGACAAATCTGCTGACCTCCATGAGCTTAAGAGAATAGAGTTTTTTTGAAAGAAAGTGTTGCTCTCTTCAGAAAACGCATCTCGACAAACATTATCAGGAAATGCTCAAACTCTTCTATGGTCTTGGAGTTGATGCAAACTTGAAACAGGTTTTTCTAACTTCTATTCCTAGAGAGCTATTTTAGCAAGTTGAGAGATCATTTTTTAATTAGTAAAGGAGAATTGTGTACATTTCTCTAAGAGAAATACAATAAGAAATCCATTTGTGCCTTGATATTTATGCCTAAAGTGCCAAATGAGGAAAACCTACCTCAAAGACAACATAGAGCTTGATGGAGTCTCTTTGCGTCAAAAGTTGAAGATTAAGTGTTCCAAAAACAAAAATTATGATGGCTCTTGTGGAAAGTCTTCCAAAAAGAAGAAGTATTTCAAGATGTATTGGGTAGGAAAATCCAAGCATGGATCTAAGTATTTCCGGAGAAAGAGAAAATGACAATTTCTGCGAAGAAGGAAAAATCGCTCAAACTGCAAAAAATTAACTCGATGCTTCATCTGCAACAAAAAGGGTTATTTCACCAAAAATTGTTCCGAAGTAAAGAAAGATCAAAACCATTTGATATATCACATAAAAAATGAAATCAGTGTTTCACTTGGAAATGATGATATTGAATCATTGTTTTCCATTGATGAAGATCCATTTGAGCAAACTCTTTATGTCATTCTTTGTTATCAGATTCCTAGTGAAACCAATTCTAATTCAGATTCTGAAGATCTTTTCCATATATCCCTCACTTCTTCTAAACAAAATCCTAGTATATTTTCAAGTCAAGTCCATTGTTTCCATTTTCTTGTAAAAATATTAACCTCAAAGTTTGTTAAACCAATTACAGTCATTACTCTTATATATCCCGGTGCAAGTTTTTCAATTCTAGACACAAATGTTATTCTTAAAGAATATTGGACTTCCCGTGTTCGATATTTTAATTCTGCTTCAAGAGATGCTTTTTCCTACAAATGTATGAAGGGGTAAGTACACTATCAATGCCAAAAGTTATGTACGACGCTTACTTTGGTGCCAAAAGTTTCCGTCAGATCACTTAAGTGCCAAATCGGAGGAAACATGATCACTTTGGTGCCACCGGTGAGAGATTCTGGCCAAAATGATTACATGGCTTTCATATTTAAAAAAAAAAAAAAATCAGCATGGCTTTTAAACGATGTCGTTTTTCGTCCTCCTTAAGAAAATGACGTCGTTTTGCCGTCATATGTGGATGGCCTCACAAAAACGACGTCGCACAGCTCATATGGAATTTGAAATTAGGATTTTTTTGTCCGATCCTCGCCCAATGCCGACCTAGCTAGCTCAGCCACCATCGCTTGGCCACCGTCGCTCGGCCTCCGTCGTAGTTGCTCAACTAGGTGAGTGAGGAGAGGCTGAGGTTGTTTCTCGGGCAAGAAGTGATGGGAAGAATAGGAGGCAAGGGTAGAGGAAGAGGAGGAAGAAGTGGGGGTCGAAGGTAGAGAGAGCGAAGACGAGGAGGGTGAGGGAAACAAGGAGGGCACAAATGGAGATGGTGGATTGGGCTCTGTTCAGGGAGCGGCTGAAGTGGGTCTTTCTGAAGGGGGAAGGAGAAGGAGGAGGAGAGGAGGAGGAGGACAAGGAGGACAAGGGCTTGGGCTTGTTGACAATGTCGGATGAACCGTAGGCAGAGTTGTGTTGGTGCTAGTGCTGGTGCTGGCACCGCTGCTAGCGTCGCTACTGGCTGGTGCTGGTGTTGTTCTTCGGAAAAGAAAACAACGGGGAAGTGCATGCCATGCCTTCTCTCTCTCTCTCTCTCTCTCTCTCTCTCTCTCTCTCTCTCTCTCTCTCTCTCTCTCTCTCTCGGATTTAGGGTTTTGATTTAGGGGAAAGATGCTAAACGGCATCGTTTTGTTATTTAGATGCTGACTGTACTCTCTGGCAAGCCACATTAGTTTCAAAAATTAATAAAAAAGTACCACGTTGGATTTTCGATTAATCAGATCGACATTGGCACTAAGATGATCGTTTTTCAAACTTTTTGATACTTAAGTGATCCGAAATAAACTTTTGAAAACCAAAGTGAGCGCCGTACACAACTTTTAGCACTGATAATGTACTTACCCCAATGTATGAACTATACTAGTAACTATTCGGTTTTTTATTTAGTGATCCATGACCATTGAAATCTTCAGATCTAGTCTCCTCAATAAAGATCTAATCATTGGTTGGGACATTGTTGACACCTAAATTTTGGCGATCTGGTCATTTATTTATTGCATAGAAAATTAAGGATTAATTTTATCCTTGAAAAAATATTAATTGCATAGCATAAAGATGTGGGTGCATTTATTTTTAATTTACATGTTTTGCATTTATTTATTGGACCGGTGACGGGTGGATTTGAATTAGTAGTTCTAAGCTTTAAATTGACAGGCCGGACTAAATACATGAATCGAGTAAATTGGCCCAAGCCCCTTTTTTTAAGTGATCGGAAATTATCTCGTGAGAAAATAAGAATTTGAAATTTTCCGGGATATCAATTTGAAAAGAATTCAAACTGTAATCGGTGGCCTATAAATAGGTTTGTTCGCGTAGGGTTAGAAGGTCACACATTGAATACACGGCCACAATTCTAAGAGTGCTTGAGACAGAGAGGATTCGGAGAGGAAACACGGCCATTGAGAAGTACACATGAGAAAAGTCAGCGAGAGAGCTTCTCTCTTGGCCAAGCCTTGGCCGAGAGATCCTTTTTGCCATGCTTGCTGCCTCTCACGCCGCATGTGCCGATCCGTGACGCGAGCTTCAACGTGAACTTGCTACGGGTCCTATCGCCAAAGCCTATCCCAGTGACGTTGTTGCTCCTTGACGGCAATTGCCACCACAAGGGTGCCGTGACACATCTTGGCATCAAACACTGGAGTTGCAGCCCTTTTTGTTGTTGTCTATGTTGACGCATCGGTTTGCTAGCTTATGTCCAGAGCCCATAACGACAAGTCACCAAAATCCCAGACGACATCTTCCGTATATACCACGTCCTAGGTTTTATCACGCCAGCCCAGCAGCAAGCCGACGTGCATAGGTTTGTGGAGAACCCCACTGAAGCACCACAATCTACTTGGTGACAAAAATCGGTGGAAATTTGGGGAGCAAGGTGCTGAAGCGGTGGAGATTGTCTTCTCCTAAATGGTCAGTGGGTGGAAAGCATAAGCATGGATTCTTTTCGTTGACCACAAGTCCTCGCTAATCTTGTAAGGTGGCATAGCTCTATATTGAGTCTCAGTGCTCACCTCGTTGTTGCTACTCTTCGCTGGTCACACATGCATTGCCGGAAAGCCTCGCCGTTGATCACACCAAGAGCCAACCAGTTAATCGATGTCACTCACTGCAACCAGAAATCTCATTTGCTTTAACTAGCCTCAAAATTCACATACTCACGGCAACAAATTGAAGGATTCTCGGCAAAGAGGGACGTGTGAAGATGTCAGTTTGGAGTTCGAAAAAGCCTTTTTAAGCCAGCGCCTATCAAAGTTTGTGCCTGGCATGCCCTTATACACATTCGGTTTCTCTCTTTGCCTTCTATTTTGCTTCAACGGCCCCACGAATTCTAGAATTTCTGGACACCGTCATCATCGCTCGATGTTAGCAAATCGGTCAAAGTGATATTGACAAAACCATAGCAATGCGTACGAGTAGTCCAAGTTCCTTGCAGCCACCATGCCTGCAGCACCTCAGATTGGAGCTTCTTGCCGCAAACAACCAGTGATGACTTTTAACCACTGCCATGATGAGCCACCACCCAAGGCTAGTGAGATACTCTTTCAAGCGAAGTCCAACTTGCTAATACCCTTTGCTGAATTTCCCATCCTTGTTGCCGCGATCAAGACCCACTTTCACGTTCGTGAAGCCACGCGTGCACCACCACACACCGTCGGTCACCCGTCAAGCCATTCCATTCGATTCAAATTTGACAATATTATTTGCGGAATTAGGTAATTATCTTATTTAAATTGGATTTTGATATTGTATTGCCTAATATATGCTTTTCAATCTTACGTGCATATTTGAATTATTGGCGTATTCCCAATTTGGGTTTATTGCCCAATCCGCAACTGCACGCCAATTTTTTATTCCATCTATAAGGCTTTAGATTGAATAATTAATCACGTGAGAATAAAATTGGTATCTTGATTTTTAAGGCTTAAGATCAATTTATCGATTTTATTAGCGAAATAATCACATTTGATTAGATATCATTTCCAAATTCGAACGATGGATAATATCTTTGATAACTGTGAATGATTTGGTGCTTATCTTTTAATTGCTTTATTTATCCCAAAAAAATACAAAAAAAAATTGCATTTGCATATCATGTAGATTATGATTGATTTCCTAGATAAAATTGCATGATAAAATAGTTAGATTTTTTTTAAATGCATGTTTAAATGGTATCTAGGTTAGATAATATCTTTTGAATTAAATTGCATGATGAGATAATTTTCTGAGTTAAGATAGGATTCAGATTAGTCTATTCCTAACTTAAAATAGGTAATATATCACTTTAGTTAGATTTTGATTTTAGCAATTTTAATTACAAATTTTCATTAAAAAAATACAAAAAAAAAAAAAATCATGTGCGTGTCATATAGAATTAGGTTCATGAAATGCATGTCATTTAGTAATTGTTGCTAAGTTCATTTAATTAGAAATTGCCCGTCATTAGAATTAAGTCATTAGGTTGCACATTTAATTATTGCATTTCTTTAATTTCGAATTTCATGAAAAAAAAAACAAAAATTTGTCTTAGGATAAATTAATTAATTCTCTTGGATAGATTGCATGTTCATTAAGAAAACACAAAAAAAATTACTTTACTCATGTCATATAGTTTAGGTCATATTGTTATGTCATATCATTTCATGTTAGATTAGTAGCATGCATTGCATAAATCATGATTCTCATTAAATAATTGAAAACAAAAAAGGGTAATTGTGTGTTAGTTAGAAATCATATCTAGGACTGTTGATATGAATTTTGATCTTACATTACAGATGCTTTCGATGCCATGAGATAAGTCCTGCAATTTATTAATTGCTTTTCTTGGATGTTAAATTGGTGGTTTGCGCACCCGCATGATCACCTTACATGTTAGGGAAATAAATTAAAATCAATTCAAGATGCTTGCAAAACATTTTTCAAAATAAAAGAGAAAGGTACCAAAATGGCATTAGAGAAATCTAACGTAATCAAGTCCCCGAACTCATAAATCTCTGGTTCATAGGAGTAAAGTAAACCTCATGTTGCTTTACTTGGATTTCTAATCGACATGCAATCTTTCCTAGAGATTAGTGGTGACTCCTAATTTAAAACCAATTACATGTTGAGAACTTGAACCCAAGTTGCGAATTGGTATAGGCTTGGTAGAGCCCGAGCTAAGCTTAAGCTTAGTAATCCATTAGCCAAACCTAGGTGGTTCACCCGAAAATTTGGTCGCGACAAACATCATGACTCAAATTCCTCAACTCTGCATCATTCTTGAAAAATGCCTTAAGTATAGAGACAAATTCTCTGAATTTATCAATATTCAAAGGCTTTTATTTATCCAAATGAGCTTGTTAGATCCAATCATTCAAAAGTTGTTAAAATCCTGTTTAGAATCTCATTTTGAATTATCTCAGAAATGTTCTCATTCATTGTGAAAAAATTCAGAATTCTTTGTTCGCCTCTCTTTCAAGAAAGTTGAAGATATAAATCCGACAAAGGCGAGCCACATAGGAATGAATCTAGAACATATTGTTTCTATTAAAAAAGAATGCTCAAAGCTATTGCAACAAAATCTTATTGAAATCTCAAATTCTCAATGGGCTTGTTAAGCCTTTAATGTTAACAAACGAGCTGAGTAACATAGAGGGAAAATGCGACTAGTGATAAATTATCAACCTCTTAACTTCTTCCTCCAAGATGACAAATTCCCCTTATCCTCAAGAAATTCCCTTCTGCTGGATTATCCAAAGCCCACATCTATTCTAAATTTGATCTCAAAGCCGGATTTTGGCAATTGGGCATTTATCATCAAAATAGACCCAAGACAGAGTTCTGTATTCCAAACCAGCATTTTCAATGGAAAATCTTCACTTTTGGCTTTAAAGTAGCCATGCTTTTATTTATTCCAAAATGCCATGTGTCGAAATTTCCAATCAATCTCGTCAAGTGCAGCATTTACATTGATGATGTCTTACTCTACAGCCCCGATGAAGAATCCCACTACCAACTCCTTGAGCAGTTTACAAATATTGTAAAGAAGTATGTGATTATACTCTCTCAAAAAAAGATAAATATTGTCCAAATAGAAATCGAATTTCTTGGTATGCACCTTAACAGAGGTACATACTATTTAGAACCATACACTGCTTAAGAATTGCTAAAGTTTCCGTAAGAAACTTTACGACAAAGTAAGTTCAATAATTTCGTGGGATAATTAATTTTCTTAGAGACTTTGTTCCTAACACTGCAAAATTGTTGATTCTACTGCAATTAATGCTGAAGAAGAATCTCCCACCTTAGGGAAAATTTCAGACCAGTGCAGTCGCCGAATTTAAGGAAATCATGCAAACTCTTCCCCCGTTGCAAATTCCATCCATAAGAAAGAGAATATATTGTTGGAAAAAATAATGTGCTTGTTGATTTTTTGTCCAAACCAAAGGCATCCGCAAATATCAATATGTATATCATGAGGCATGCTCTCCATAATTTTCATTACAACGAAAAGTATAAGATTGAGAGAATGCAAGGCTGGCCAAGCTTGGATTACCCCAAAAGAAATTATTGAACAAATCCAAAATAACAACCTCACTAAAAATCTAGAGAACCTCATGTGATAGTGCCACACGGAACTATTCTGACACCATGACGGCTCAATTCTTTATCATTTTGGATTAAACTCCAAGTATTCATTCATACATTCTTTAATCTGGAAGGAAGAATATTTCATTGATAAACTCTAATGGTTATTATGGTACTTAACTAATAAATAATTAATAGCTATTAAGTTTCCAATAAGAAATTTCATTGCCAACCTAACCAAGATATTTGTGCTCGGTACGACATTGAAAATGAAAGTGATAGGAATCTCTTGATTGTCCTTAACTAGTTATATCATCCCACTCATTGGAAGCACTTCTTCCAACAAGAATTGAGAACTGTTCGACCAGAACCAAAAATACACATTGTCGTGTTTCTTCAACGTCCATTGGCCTTTTTGTGTGGAATAATAGCACCATTGCCAATGTATCACAAGGTATAGGAACCACATTCTACAAACCTCAACCACATCTTAAGGAAGCTTGTATTTACAAATCCTTCCCTAATTGTGTTGGACTTATTGAATACAACTACAAAGAATTTCAAAGAGTTTTATGTCAAGAGAAGAAGACCATCCCTAGAAATGTATGGAATTACTTCATATCTATTTCATGGGATTATTATAGTCTTGCACTATAAGTCAAATAACCACTCAAAGAATTCGAACAGACATGGGACCAAGCGAGGACACCTCCATCACAATAGTAGGAAATGGTAGACACGGACGATCTTGCACAGTCATCTCAAGACCTCTATGCTCAATGTGGAGGCCCTCTCTCTCAAGACCCATACGATCAAGGACTTTTATCCTTATCCCTTGGACTAGACATATCTTATTATACTCAACCAGCAAATTAGCACCAACCAAACATGCTTGCCGACACTCCAAGACTCATGAGGAAACATCTTTCTTAAGTGGAATAAATTTTTGGAATGCCTTAACAGCACTAAGAAAAGTCACCCGAAGCCCCTCTAACATCAGACTTTTAG
Source organism: Eucalyptus pauciflora (assembly GCA_007663325.1). NCBI lineage: Eukaryota > Viridiplantae > Streptophyta > Magnoliopsida > Myrtales > Myrtaceae > Eucalyptus > Eucalyptus pauciflora. Next base: position 2,786,607 of record VMYD01000006.1, on the reverse strand, counting down.
AACTTGAACAGAGATATGAAGAACAGCTCGCAATGCATAGTTCTGATGACTTGGATTATGACCACAACTCCCGTGACGGAGTTGTAATCATAGTCTGATAGGCCTGTAGCTAGGTTACTATAGCACAGGTCACTGTAGTAAAGTATTGTAGTAATAGGTTAGAGAAATCACTATTCATAATCATTGTTCATATAACCTAAAATATTCTCGATCAAATTTTTCGGAGCCTCTGTTTGTTTTGGACCCGTGAAGCATGACTCTTGTTTGCTTGTGACTTTTTAATGCCTATAAAAAGTAAAGATGATGTAAGTGTTTGGTAGAGTCCCTTGAAGTACAAGTGCATGTTTATGAAAATTCTGAATGTCTTTCTAAACACCTCTCATTCTCCAGTTTGGTATGATCCTATAAGAAATGTAGCTTGGTTAGTTAGAAATGTCATCATTCTAGCACTCTTGAGTATCTCTATGCTATGAACTAAATCTTTGGGTGATTTGCTATTAAAAGACTGTCCCTAAATGGCTTGAACAAAGATTCACCTACTATGGGAAGACATACCTACAACAACTAACTCCGTTTTCCTTGGTTCTAAACATAGGTCATCTCATCATATGAAAAAAAAAATGGCGTGAATCCTTTGAAGTAAAATTGATAAATTTTAACACAACCACTTAATTAAGCAGTTTATCTCATTTATAGGTTTTTTCCCAATTTACATATATGGCTGTGCACACATTCGATGTTCGGCATAGGACAACAATATGGTTACTACCGAAACCGGTCCCTGCAATAATTCAAAACAAGAAATGAAAGCAAATAAAATGCTGATATCAAAAAATAAACAATTGATCAGATTTTTCAAAAAAGAAGCATTACCTTTTGTTGGTCGTTCATGAATGTCCATCCTTCCTCATTTGTTATCTCCAAGTCAATTATCATATTTTTTAGAAATCATAACCAATTGTCCTTATTTTCTATTCTCACAATAGCTCAAGCTAGTGGAAACATTTGGCTATTCATACCTCTTTGAATCGGGACTAGCAATTTTCTTTTACACAAGCCCTTCAAAAAACAATCTTTCAATCTATCCACAACCAATTAAAAATCTACATTTGCATGTATCGAAGTACATATAGAACTGATCGAACTTGGTCCTACTATTAGGAAGTGGCTTCTCCACGACCTCTACATATACTCTACTTGAAGGGATTTGCAACATGCACTCCCAAGCATAATTCCATATTTGCTTATATTCCTTGCTATATTGACGAATGAATATCCTTATTATCTTTTGCTTTAATCTTTCATACTGATTCCTAAATATATTGATGCCTACACGCTCTTTCAATAGCATCATGAACTCAGTACTCTTCATGTTGGGCATCAACTTGATCAGATCGAAGAAGTGCTCAGACAATTATCACTTGTTACTCTTTTGTTTTCAAAATTAATGGAATAAATATGTTTCTTTTGATAGGCCCTAATCTGGAAGGACACATTCATCCTCATAAACGTGCCATAGATCTTTTATGGACAATTTTATCGCGAACACCTAGCTCTTACAAATGTCTTAGTGTTTCTAATGAAATCAATATTCATTTATGCAGCAATAGAGTTCTTCAGTATAGCTTCCTTAAATTATTTTGCATTTTGAAATTTCATACCTATTGACAAAGTAGGAGAGGCAACGGATGAATCATAGGAAGGAAACTTATATTTTCTTCTATGCACAACTCCTTGATCTTTTTCAAGCTCATCTTAGAAAGTAGCATTTTATATGCTTTCTTCATAATCAATTTCCTTGCTAGCAACACCAGCATATGCAGGGACTTTGGCCCCATTTGGAATCTCATCAATTACCTGCAAAGTTGCAAACCTATCTGACAAAAAATCCATTTGTTTGTTCCTTGACTATGTAAGCTCATTGTCGTCGTCATCACTTAAGAAATTTTCAGTAGGCAAACCCTTTATTGCCATTATCACTGAATTCAACTATTTTTCAATCTAATCTAGTAATTATGACATCACCCATGTCATAATCACTTCCGTGAACTGCATCTACGCTCCCCTCCTCCCCGTCCTATCTATTTGATAGGCCCTAAAAATTGACTATTAGATTCACTCAATAAAATTAAATTTGAGTTGTAAAAACATAATGACACATGCTAAACTTATAATTAAATGAAACGTGTACTAAATCCTAGTTTTAAAAAAAAAAGGTATATACAACTTATTATCACAGAAGTTAGCTTTGTTTTTTTGTTTTTTTTGTTTTTTTGGCAACAGACTAGTTAGCTATCTATTAATTTTTTTTGTTTTTTGAAAAAAGGTACATAAATTTTGCTTCAAATGGAGAAAGACTAAGAATAAAAAAAGAAGAAGAAGAAAAGAAAGCGAGCAATAATGGTAAAACAATAGTATGCCTCACGTTTAACTTTAATAAATGTTGGGTGCGAGGAGTATGGGTAGTTTCTTCTCTTAACAAATTAAAACAAAAGAAAAAGAAGGAAAAGAAAAGGCAAGAAATAATCATAAGTGATGAGTGGACCTACAAATAATAACATAATCAATTCAATGTGAAAGAGGGTGTTAAGAGCTAAATAAGGGGCAGAAATAGCGCGAGTCTATTTTTTTATTATATATATTGTTTACTTAATTTTCAAAATTCAAAATATCATTTTTTACTTAAGTCCATGACTTGTTCATCTTTGGTAGGGCGGCACACTCCATACTTTCGACGATCCTTTAGGATACTATTTGCATTTGCTTGCAAATTAGATCGCATGAATGTTTCAAATTGGCACTAAAAGCTTGATGGCTGGATTTTGTTTTGTGCTTAATTCCATGTGGAGAAATGAATTTTGATAGGGTTTAGGCCTAGTCTTGTGATTAGGTGATATATGTGTGTGGTACATATCCGATTGAACCTAAAATTGGACCTTTTCAATTGAGTACCTCTTTTGTCCATGTTAAAATTTCCTTGAAATTGCATATGGCTAGGTCAGTTTGATCATATTTGTCTTGCATATTTCATTAATGAAAAATTATCTAAACAGTCATAAACTTATAGTATAGTTGCCAATTTAATCTTAAATTTTTGCAATTTTGCTAATTTAATTCTAAATCCTTGCATGAGGCACCAAATTTTCGCCAATTTTGGTTTGAAATTATTAACATGATGGTATAGTCATCATTGACCATCCTACAATATGCTGACGATAATCTGATGTGGACATGAGACCAATGCATTTCTTCATTTCACTTCTCTTGCATATATATGCACTATAAGTTCAACTTTCAACACATAACTTAGAAGGAAAAAGCATTTCTCCATTTCTTCTGCAAATTCGAGATGGAAGACGAGCAAGTAAAAATAAAAAAAATACATAAATTCTTTCTTATAATAGTTTTAAATTGCATTTTTATATAAAATCACATAAAAATAACTTAAAGATTGAATTTGCATTAAAAATTAAGTTGTAAATCGACATCATTGTGAATAGATTTACTTTCCTCGTGTGCACAATTTGAGAATCATAAAAATGCAAAATTACATTGTGCGACCCCAAGAATTTTGGGGAGATTTTATTTTCATGTTTAGAAGCTCATTTGAGAAAAGCAATTTACTGAGGATACTTTTTATAGATCACACTATACCATGACATTGAATTCATTTTATTAAACTATTTGTAAAGCTTTGGACGTGCGGACCCTTGGAGTGCCATAACTTGGCACAAATGAACACTTAAGTGCCATAACTTACGAAAGGTACACTTAAGTGCCAAAATCGGAGTAAAAGGGATCACTTGAGTGCTAATCCGGCCAAAGTCTGGCCAAAACGTCGACGTGGCATTTTTCCGGCGAAGCAAGCCCAAAACAACACCGTTTTGCTCGCTAATGTGGCCAAATAATCCAAAAATGGCGTCGTTTTGGGCTGATGTGGTAAAAAATAAAAATAAAAATTAATTAAATTAATTAAATTAACTTTACAATTAAAATTAGTTAAAATATTAAAAAATAATTATTTTAAAATTAAATTTAGTTAAAATATTAAAAAAATAATTTTAAAATTAAATTTAGTTAAAATATTAAAAATAATTATTTTAAAATTAGAAAAATTAAAAAAGGATCAGCCCTCGGCGCTTTTCTCGACCCACCAGGAAGGGCGGAAATTGGGTCGGCGAAAGACTGGCGCCGGCGAGCGCCCTAAGCCAGGGCATTTACCGGTTGGCCTAGCGAGGGCCGCCGACCCTCGCCGGATCTGGGCGAGGGCCGCGAGCCCTCGCCATTGGCCATATCTGGCGAGGGCTTGCGAGCCCTCGCCCCCGGCCGACCCTTCCCCCGCCGTCGTCGGCCCTTCCCGATGGCGGCGAGGCGGCAGTAGCTGAGGGCTGATCCCTCAGCCACCTCCCCCACACCCCTTTTTTTTTTTTTTCTAATTTTAAAATTATTATTTTTAAATATTTTAACTAAATTTAATTTTTAATTTAATTAAATTAATTTTTTCATTAATTTTTTTTACCACGTCAGCAAGCAAAATGGCGTCGTTTTGGGCTCACATCGTCGGAAAAATGCCACGTTAGCGTTTTGGCCGGAGTGGCACTTAAGTGATCCATTTTTCTTCGAATGTAGCACTTAAGTGTACCTTTCGTAAGTTATGGCACTTAAGTTTTCCTCTGTGCTAAGTTATGGCACTTGAAGCGTTCTTATCCCTAAAGCTTTGTATTAACTCTTAGGCCTTCGGTTGGTTTTTCGTCTTCTAAAGAATGTTATTTAGGATTTAGAAAGCTAATTCAATCTTACCCCAAACCGAACATTTTGTCTAACTAAAACTTTTTTTTTTGTAATTTAACTATTTATTATGATATGATATATAATTGTACTAATAAGGAAAATAAGAATCACCACCGGATAAAGCATATTAAGAAAAAGAGTATTTGTATAGCTATTATGCATATAATCATGTAATAAATGGGTTGGCAATAAGTTTGCTTTCTTTATTATTAGGGGGTCAGATTGTATAATGTCTTGTTAGGAAAGTAATCTACAATTCTGCCCCTTTCCTTACCACTCGAAAGGCAATAAGTTTGTTTCCTTTATTATTAAGGGGTAAGACTGTATAATGTCTCATTAGGAAAGTAATCTACAATTCTGCCACTTTTCTTACCAATAGAAAATCTGCATAATTATATTTCCTTTAACGAATCGGTCCATTTTAGAAATTTGCATCGACGATGCCCCGTCCTTGAGGGTTATAGTAGGTAAGTCAATTTTTACACGGAAATATATCAGCAAGCTAGGAAATAAGAATCCTTTCCTTCAAAATAAAAAAAAAAATATCCATGTTCGCTTCTCCTTTATGTATATGCGCTTCCTATTCAACTATCAACACGGAACTCAGAAGCAATAAGCGTTTCTCTACCTCTTCTGCACATTCGAGATGGAAGACCAGAAATGCAGATTATCTCCGACGACCTTGACCATTTTCATTCTCCATCTCATTTGCATTCAAAGCATCTCCCCTGCTAATGGTGCTATTGCAGGAGCTGACACGAGGAGCTCGTTGTCGGCTTATATCATCCAAGTACAAAAGCCAACGGACAAACTTCTCGCTACTATAGAGGATCTTGATACTTTTTATCGGTCATTTTTACCCGCCACAGCAGCCAGCTCTAACCAAGAGCAAAGGATAGTTCACTCATACCGACATGTGCTATCAGGGTTTGCAGCCAAATTGACGGCCGAGGAAGCTAAAGCCATTCGAGAGAAGGACGGTGTTTTGTCCGTGCGTCCGGAGACGGTGCTCTCTCTACACACAACCCACACCCCCGACTTCTTGGGATTGCCCCAAGGAGTCGGGCTCTGGAAGGACTCAAACTTCGGTAAGGGCGTGATCATCGGAGTACTGGACACGGGGGTTTTCCCCGACCACTCTTCCTTCAGCGACAAGGATGTGCCTCCACCCCCCGCCAAATGGAAGGGCAGGTGTGACTTCAACCGCACGTCTTGCAACAACAAGCTCATCGGTGCGAGATCTTTCATCGGCTCGAGTAACACTGTGGCCCAAGCCAATCCACCATATGATAGTGAGGGCCATGGCACACACACTTCCAGCACAGCTGCTGGTGCTTTTGTGAGGGATGCCAACACGCTCGGTAATGCCAATGGCACGGCCTCAGGCATAGCACCCCTTGCGCATTTGGCAATTTACCAGGTTTGCGGTTCTCTTGGGTGCAGTCAGGGAGACATATTGGCTGGGTTAGACGCTGCCATCGAAGACGGTGTCGATGTGCTTTCCCTCTCTTTAGGTGGAAATTCCCAACCGTTCTACAATGACTTGATCGCAACGGGTGCATTTGCCGCCACCCAAAAGGGCATCTTGGTAAGCTGCTCCGCGGGGAATTCGGGGCCATCCAGCGAAACATTGTCAAACGAGGCACCCTGGATTCTCACTGTGGGAGCAAGCAGCATCGACCGCAGCATAAAGGCAACGGCACGGCTTGGGAATGGGCAGGAGTTTGATGGGGAGACCTTGTACCAACCGCACGACTTCGATCCGGTGCCACTTCCCCTTGTTTATCCTGGAGAAAAAGGAGGTCAATCCTCGGCCTACTGCCTTTCCGGATCACTAGAAACCCGCTCGGACCTCCGAGGGAAAGTGGTCGTGTGCGACAATGACAGAACCGGGCGAGTCGGGAAAGGTCAGGAAGTCCAGGGCGCAGGTGGCGTGGCCATGATCCTCGTGAACGGTATCGATGATGGATACACCACATTAGCCGATAACCATGTTCTACCCGCCGTCCATGTGAGTTATGCCGCTGGGAGTGATATCAAGCAATACTTAAGCACAGCGTCAGCACCGAAGGCCACGATCCTATTCAAAGGCACGCACATCAACAGGAGATCTGCCGACCCGGCTGTAACATCCTTCTCTTCTCGCGGCCCCAACATGCAAAGCCCAGGCATCCTCAAACCGGACATCATCGGCCCGGGCTTGAACATTCTAGCCGGTTGGCCATTTCCTTTAGGCAATTCTACGGACAAGAAGCATGCATTCGCTGTGATCTCCGGGACCTCCATGTCCTGCCCCCACCTCAGCGGTGTGGCTGCGCTGCTCAAGAGCGCGCACCCCGACTGGTCGCCAGCGGCCATCAAGTCCGCCATCATTACCACTGCAACCACCTCCAACTTGAAGGGCCAACCCATCGTGGACCAGACGCTCCGTCCAGCGGACATTTTCGCCACCGGCGCTGGACACGTCAATCCATCAAAGGCCGTCGATCCTGGTCTCATTTACGACATCGCACCGCAAGATTACATTCCTTACCTTTGTGGCCTCGACTACACCGACTCCGAAATCAAGCTAATAGTTAAAGAAAAAGTCACATGCTCAAGCATAAGGAGAATACCCGACTACCAGCTCAACTATCCATCGATCAGCGTGAGGTTCGACGGTTCGGCGACGAAGGTGAGCGTGACAAGGACGGTGAGGAACGTCGGACCCGCGCAGTCACGTTACCGTTCGGTCATTGACCCAATCAAGGGTTTGGACTTGATTGGCGTGCAACCACGTGATCTGGTGTTCACAAAGGCGAACCAGACAGCAAGTTATAGGGTTGACTTTACGAGGAGTGGGAAAGCTAAGCCGGCCACGCCCTATGCTTGGGGGGCGGTCACGTGGGTCTCTGCTAGGCATTCGGTTCGAACCCCTGTCGTTGTTAGGTTTGTGTGATCGTTGGAAAAATGAAGTCGATAAAAAGGGCGGCCGCTTGAGGGTGACGTTACGGTTGTTTATTTTGGCCATTCTCCCTATTTTTCCGTCTTGAATAATGAAAACACATTTCACATTTGAATTTGTCTTGGAGAACTTTGTCATTTTTCACCTTGTATTTATCTTGATCCTGATATGTGGTTCCTCTGTTCTTCGCAAGGGTTAAACTAGATTTTTGTTCCGCTAGGGAAATTCGATCAAACTTTATTTTATAGACATTGTCGAGGAGTACAAAAATTTGGGTGGTTATTCTCATCATATGAAATTATTTGGCATGAACAAAGTTGATAAATTTCAACACGACCAACTAGTTAAGAGTATTGAGTATAAGATTCGTTGTGTATGTATTATAAATGAATCAACTCATCTACACATGAATAATAAATGTGTCATGTGACTTTATTTTTAAATTCATTTATGACACACTTAGACATATTTGAGTACACCGGTTGATGTTAACAAAATTTGATTTTTTAGAGCCGATTTAATGCAACTGCTGTCAAAATGAAGTGTATTACTTGTGCTGTAATTACATTAAGAAGAGATGTAACTTATATGGAGAAAATTACAAAAAAAATCCTAAACTTATTACATTTTTTTCAATTCAATCCTAAATCTTTTTTTTTTGTTGCTAATCCAATCCTAAACCTTTTGTAATTGTATCAATTTAGTCCATTCGACCACATTTGGCCAATGTGGACGCCAACCGGCACCAGTGGACAATTTTTTTACTAATATTTTCTTTTTCTTTTTTCTTTTTTCTCTCTTTTTTTTTTTGTTTTCCTCCTCTCTCCTTTTTCCCTTTGCTCTGATGATCAGCAAAGGGGAGGGCCGATCATCGGCCATTGGAGAGCTCTCTTTGCCATCGCTGCGTGAGGTGAGTTCGCCTAGCCACTAACGAGGCAAGCCCCTACCAAATCTGGCATGGGCTCACCTCACGAATGACTAGGTGAGGCGAGCCCTTACCATCTCTCGCCTAGCCATTAACGAGGCGAGCCCTCGCCAAATCTGGCATAGGCTCACCTCGCGAATGACTAGGCGAGGCTTGCCTTGCTGAGATGGTAAGGGCTTGCCTCACCAGTGATTGGGTGAGCTCACCCTTGCCCAACAACGGCGACACAAGCTTGCCGATCCACTGGCTGGGCAAGGTCTGCCTCGCCAAATCTAGGCGAGGTTGGCCTCACCGTCCACTGGCAAGGGGAGCCCTAGCCAAATTTGATGGGGCCTCGCATTGCTAGTGGTTGTGTGAGCTCACCCTTGCCTAGCAATAGTGACAGTGACTAGCCCTCCCCTTTGGCTGGTTGTTGGAGTAAGAGGAAGGAGAGAGGAGGGAAAAAAAAAGAGAGAAAAAAGAAAAGAAAAAGGAAAAAGAAAAATCAATAAAATAAAATATTATTAAAAAAATATCCATCGTCTCTTGTTGGGGTCCACGTCAATGTCGGCTGGCCAAATTTGGCTAAATCGACTAAATCAACACAATTACAAAAGGTTTAAAATTGAATTGACCAAAAAAAAACTAAATTGAAAAAATTGTAATAAATTTAGGATTTTTTTGGTAATTTTCTTACTTATATGTCTGGGAATTGATAAGTTCTAAAGTTGAGTATGAGTGAGGCAACTTCTTAGCTCTAACTTTGAAGATATTCGCAAAAGATGTTATAAAAGCCGTGACACTCTTTTTCACCAGACAAGCTCTACAAGAAAGTTGTGTCAAATATGTTTAATTCATTTCTACATATTTACCCATGAGTGCCCTTTTTGCAAAATGTCTTGTCATACGATTAGGTACTTCATGTTTAAGTTCCGGCGTTATGATGATTAATGAATGAGTTCGATGAACCAGATAAAATTGGCAAGAGGACAAGATTTCTATAAATATGATTCATCTTCCATATATACTAGTTGTAAGGTCACGCTACATACGGATGCATTTTCCTTTATCTGGCTTTTCTAAACTAATCTTAAATCACGTTAATAAAACAACTACTCCTCGGATAAATGGTAAAATAATTGGGGTGCACGTTAAGAAGCATAAAGTCTCAAACGTGAATCTTTACTATGCGATTAATTGGAGCTAGCAACAAAAGAAAAGTGATTTCTTGCAAATCTCTGTTCTCACTGGAGGTTGCGTATCTTTCTTGGAGTTAAGAAGGTGGATTTAGTCTGTCTTATGAAGGCTGGATAAAGAAAAAGCAAGGCTCAAAGCCAACAAGTCATGCAATGAGTCTTCGTATAATCGTGAGAGCAACAATTTTAGTCTTCTGTGAAAATATTCACCTCTTGGGAAAAAGGGTGCATGCAATTTATATCATAATCGTCCCATGAACCAAGCTCAAAGAATGTAAAAGAACAAGACAGAAATCTGCGAATGAATCGCTCCTTTTTATTTGTAATGAATGAAGTTGAAGTGAAGTGATCTATACCAGTCCCTCTTGATCTGTAATGGATCCTGATTATGTTAGCAATATCGAGTAAACATTCCAATAATGGAAGGTCATGAAATATTCTCTCATATGACAAGTACCAAATACTAGATAGCATGACATTCTCAAAAAAAAAAAATTAAAAAGAGAAAAAAAAAAAAAAAAACTCTCTCTCACGCACAAATAAAGACACAAGGACATTTTAGCACATTGTGTACATAGTTTAGAACTGGTTGATTAATTATCCCCATCTATCTCTATATGTCCAGGTGTAAACACATGATCAAAAAATTGTTTTCTTTTCTATGGTCAGTAGATATATTACGAACACTTGATAAAAAAAAAAATTGATTTTTTTATGCTCAACATGATTGTGAATATATACTATCAAGGGAAGATACCATAAATCTCCGAAAGTTGTGCATATTTCTCTAAGTTCCCTTCTGACTTGACCTTATTTCAAATACCTTATATTCTCGATCAATTTGACTTAATATCCCCCATTAAGTGGTGTCTATGATTGGAATTCCCCACAAGCTTGACTTTGTTTCAAAATGCCCTCTGAATTTGATGACTTTGAACCAATAACCCTCGTAAGCTCATCACCATCGAGAATAATGGTCGGGCGACGAACTAGTGCTCATCAGGTGCACATTTTGCACCTTTCCCAAATACATTTCGGTCTAATTAATCTTAAAACATATTCGTAAAACTCTAAATTGAAATTAAGAAATGCCTCAATCGACCTTATCCTTTGCTTCTTGCACGCAAAAGAGTGCCTAGTTGAGTTCGCTTCAGTCCACCACATTCTCATTACAACACTACTCTCATATTTGTTGTAATTTTCCGTCTCTAATTTTTCGGTCGTGCTCGAGAAATCCTACCCCTTTCTTTCTGATCAAATTTAGGGCTTTCTGCCGTTCTTGATGTGCACGTGAATGGCAAGGGAGAAATGTGCTTTTTTCGGACTAAGGTTGCCCTGAAATAGGGCGAAATGTGCATGTGAAAAGCAACACTATTTGGTCAAGCATTGTCTTCAATAGCAATGAACTTAGGGGAGTTAATGGTCAAAGTGATATACGTCGGGCGGTATTTTGGAGGGAAAGGAGGAAAAATGCTAAATATATAGCATTGATACCAATTCAATTTTAAATCTTATAATTGCTGTCGCGACCCAAATTTTCGAGGTTTGCCACCTAGAACTAGGCTAATGGACTACTAAGCCTTTAAGCTTAGCTCGAGCTCTCCCAAGCCCATACCAACTCGCGATTTAAATCCAAATATCTAACATGCAAAAAGGAGTCGCCACTAATCAGTTTACGGTAGGTCGATTAGACACCTAAGTAAAACAATAGGAGAATTATTTCACTTCTACGAACCAGAGATTTTGAATTCGGGGACTTGATTACGTTAGATTTCTCTAACGCCCTTTCGGTACCTTTTTCTTTTATTTTGAAAAAATGTTTGACAAGCAGCTTAAATTGATTTTAATTTACTTTCCTAACATGTGAGGCGATCATGCGGGTGCGCATACCACCAATTTAACACTCAAGAAAGCAATTAAATAATGCAGGACTTACCTCAAAGCAACGAAAGCATCTGCGTTGTTAGATCGGAATTCACATCAACAATCTTAAATATGATTTCTAATTAACAAGCAATCACTCAATTTTTGCCTTCACTTTTAATGAGAATATAGTCCATATGCAATGCAATGCTTCTAATTTAATATGAAAAATATGGCACGGCAAAATGTCTTAAACTATATGAATGAGTAAAAGTTTTTGTGAAATTTTTTAATGAACATGCAATAATTAAATATGCAATCTAAATTAACCAAGATGACCTAATTCTAATGACGGGCAATTTCTAATTAAATGAACCTAGCAATAATCACTAAATGACGTGCGTTTCATGACCTAATTCTATATGACGTGCACATGATGATTTTTTTTCTTTATTTTTTATTTAACGAAAAAATCATAATTAAAATCACTAAAGAAAATAAAAATCTAACTAAAGTGAAAACTAAAGTAAAATGCTATCTATTATAAATGCCTTCTAAATATGCATTTTTTTTAAAAAAAAATAACTAACCTATCATGCAATTCATCTAAAGATCTATCTAGACCTAAAATTAAACATGCAATTTATTCTAATATGCCATGACGTGCAAATAATGCCCTAATCCCTAATTTTTTTATGAAATTCGAAATTAAGGAAAAACATGCAATTCAGATAGTAAAAACTAACATCCTAAATGAATGCACTTTTTCTTCATGATTCAAAATAAAATCCCTATTCTAAATATGCAAGATAATTAAAAAAACAAACCTAATCCTAATTCAAATTTTTTACGAAAACAAAATCGACTCAAACAAAACGACATCACATCGAACAAGATAAGATCGACATCCATAAATTGACGAATCATATCCCGCGCATGGGATCGGATTGGTCAATTTCAAATAAACCGCGAATCGAATCTCGAGCATGAGATCGGATTGACGATTTTTCGTGCGATTGCGAGTCATATTTCGGGCATGAAATCGAACTATCAATCGTATGCACGTTATGAAATTAGGGATTAATCCCTAATTTAAAAGGCTACTCGAGATTACGGATACGATAGCATATCGAGAATTTAAATAATGTGCATCAACGATATTTCAAATAAGGAAACAGAATATTCGAAAATCGAAATAGATAAAGTTTTCACCTAGTTCGAATATTGGCCTTCAAAATTCAGATCCTCGCAACTCGACGTGGTGGTGCTTGTTTCGACCACGGCCGGCAATACGGAGAAAGAGTGCTTGGTCTCGACTCGTTAAGATGATACTCAAGCATGACTTGCGGCGATGGGAGGGAGATCACCAACAAATCCTTGGTTCGGTGGTCAATGGGCACACTTGGATGATCTGCAAAATTAAAAATCGTCTTTGACCATGAGGACAGATAAGTTGCCCGAGCTTGTCCTCCTAGTATTGATGGACTGAAGACGTGTCGATGTCGGCCTTGTGATGATTCGACAAACCAGCTGGCCGAAGGATAGTGCTGCTCATGGCCTGAGAAATCTGCAAAACAAAACTTCGAGGTGCGGTGGCAAGAGATTATGGAAAAACGATGGCAACGAGAAAACTTATTCCCGCGTAGGCCTCTTTGCGTGTATATTTTTATTCAAGCTCCTAACCGGTCAAAAAGAACAAATCTTACCGCTTGAACATTCCCTTTTTCTTACCAGATTTTTACTTAACGAATTTGCTGCCCAAGCCACGAAGATCAAGACCAAAAACCTCCGCTTGAATCTTGCCTTTTACTTGGACCAGACCATGCTGAATCCAACAATCACCGTTTGCTATTTCTCCAATTATGGTCGCCTGGGGTGATGTTGCTCGTGGGTTAAAGCAAAAGCAGCAGATCGTTGATCGTCGGGGATGCGAGGCCTGCTCGAGTGATTACTGCAAGGAAAAATTGCGGTCCCGCCGGGGCAGCAGCGAATCAAGCCACCGTTGAGCGCGAGGAAGGCGGTAGCTCCGTTAACGTCTCGGTTGAGCTCGGGTGTGACGCTGCGGCAAAGGACCTCGCACAACGTGGGGGCTCCTCGGTTCGGCAGAGGAGAAGGAACGGCAGAGAGAGTTCCTTCTCCCTTCCCTCTTTCACCTGTATATCGAAGCAATTATTGAACACGTGGGCTCCTTGATGATTGCCGTGGAATTGGTAGCCTTGACCACCCGAGGAGCAACAACAACGTCATGGGTTCAACAAGAAGGAAGCCAGTCGTCGATTTCGTAGCTTTCTTGAGGTATCACGGCAAGGCCACCTTGTCGTCGGAGGGAGGCGCAGCAATGGGTCACCATCTCGTGACGGCGCAAACGACGGCAACCTATGTGAAGCTCAGCCGCAGGATCAGCAAGGTCGCAACCGCAAGAGGCTCGGCATGTGATGCTTGGCTGAACGCTCCTCTTCCTCTCACGTGTTTTCTATGGCCATGTATGGAATTGTGTGGCCCTTGAAATATAGAACCCTCTCTTGTGCGGCCGTGTATTCAATATGTGGCGCCCCCTGAAATTAAACCCTACGTCCACCTTTTATAGCCAAAAAAATATGTGATCTTTAACAAAATATTTCGAAAATTCCTTATATCATCCGAATCACAAAAATCCTTATCTCATTAATATTCTATGCCGATTTCATCATCATCCATTGATAAAGATAGGATTCAAATGCGATTTAAATAATTTTCAAAATATCATAATATCGCACCAAATCTTTATTTAAATAATTTTTGTCATTTAAAAGAAACGGGCTTGGGCCGATTTTCTCGTTTTATGGGCTTAGTCCGGCCTGTTAATTTAAATCCAAAAATTTAATTCGAAGCCATTGACCACCGGTCCTAAAGAAAATAAAAGTGCAAAACATGTAAATTAAAAATAAATGCACCTAACACTATATGCTATGCAATTGAATTATAAAATAAAATTAACCCCTAATGACTAAATGAGCCGCCAAAATTTAGGTGTCAACATGCATTAATTTAATTTAAACATTTTCACATTGGTATGTCGCGACCTAATTTTTTTGTGGGTGAATCACCTAAAACTAGGTTAATGGATTACTAAGTCCGCGCCAAGTCTTCGGACTTAGTAATCCATTAACCTAGTTTTAGGTGATTCACCCACAAAAAAATTAGGTCACGACAGCTTGGCGACTCCGCTGGGGACTTAGAGTTAAAACTCATAGTGGACATAGGCCTGTTTTTTTTTTTTTTAAATATTTTTGTTTGACAGCAAGGACACCAGGTATGTCACTAACATATTTCTAAGGTGTTAAATGTTCTTGCAGATGGGAGGTATAAGGGGAGTAGTCTTTGCTAATCCTTGTCTTGCAGGAGGGTGTAAAGATGATTGATTTATTTTTCCCTATATTGAAGTGTTGTTTGTATTATAAATTGTTATGCATGACTTTTAAATTGTTTTAGCACTACACATTGCACACACGACCTGTAGCCGGACCTGGGCTGCGATAGGATTTCTAGGATGGTGTTGAGAAGGATACTTCCTCTAAAGTGAGACTGCTATGTAGAGGTTGACCTTCTCTTCTCCGAAATTTCTTTCATTGTGTCAAATGTGTTTGTCTATATCCGAGAGATTGCGTGATTATTAGACATTCCATTCGACTAAGCCGGAGTTAGGGGGACCTGACACATTAATGCGAGACTGCAACGGTCAAATCATCCCCTTAGCTCCATTTTGTTAAGCCATCTAGATAGAAATCGAGCCGCACATTTCATGCGTGTGTCTATGTGATTGTCATCCATTTTCTGATAAAAGTAAGTTGTCTAAACTCCTACTTTGCAATTTACTTACTTTATTGTAATTTTGTCGGTCCATGACAATAGGTTTCATTGTCAGTCTTGTCTTATATGCAATGGAGAAAACCGACGTACAATTCATTTCATCTCCAAAAAAGAGCTCAAAATATGGTTGGACCAGTTAGATCAAGGCGACCAAGCCTTATGTCCAGTGGTCCCTGATGTGACCGAGAAGCCCACCCAACGAGCACAAATTAAGTATCTTAAGCGAAAAGTGGAAATGATTGAAGCTAAAAATAAGAAGCTTCGCAAGGCGTTGGGTTCCCGAAAGCATATAAAATGAGATGTTTTAGTTTCTTAGTTCAATGTTTAGGGATCTTGACTTCAATTCAGTATTTTCAATTTTAGTTCAATGTTTAGGGATTTGAATTTCAATTTTTAGTTCATTGTTAGGGAGTTTGGTTCAAACATTTATAATAAATAAAATGAGATAATTAGATCATTGTCATGGGCCATTTTCCTATCTTGTCGTTGTTTCTTATACTATCTCTTTCTCTCTCTTAGGTAACAACACAGCTCATCCAAGATCACCAATCCGTACTCGTTCTAGAGTAACAATGGCTGATGATGCCGAACAAATGCGTGGTGCTGAACAAGCTCGCGTCGCCGCTCTCGAAACAAAAATGAAGCAAGTCCTAAATGTCCTTGAGCAGCTCTCTAAACAAATAGATTCTCTCTAAGCAAATACTGTCCCATCAGCTCCGCAAGTCGAAGTGGTGTTACCACAACATGCTCCTATGGCTGATCCGAAAGATAAAGGCAAGAATGTATCCACAAGTGGCCCATCAAGCTCTAATGATGTCTTCAGGGAGAAAAGTACTGACACTCCTCAAATCATTGTTGACGAGGAGATACAAGTGATACAGCCAGCTGTACCGAAGACTGAGCAAGAAAAACGCTTGGTGAAAATCGAGGAGAAACTCAAGCAGCTGCAGGGTGCATTTAGCCAAGATCCAACTGATCTGTCCCATTATGCAAAGATCAAGATACCAAAGAAGTTCAAAATGCCAGACTTTGAAAAGTATAATGGCACTTCTTGCCCAAAGATCCATTTGCAGACTTATGTGGTTAGGATGACTCCATATGTTGACAACATACCCTTGATGATTCAGCAATTTCAAGCAAGCTTGACAGGACCGGCACTCCAGTGGTATATTATGAAGAAAATTAATCTCCTTGAGACTTGGGAGGATTTGACTGATGCATTCTTCAAGCAATACAAGTATAATATTGATGTCACTCCATCTCGAGAGGATTTACTTCACACTGAGAAGAAGAACACGGAATCTTTCAAGGCATATGTCACGAGATGGAGGACCGTAGCTGCTCAAATTACTCCGAAGTCGACTGAAAAGGAGTTGATGGATTTGTTCATGAAGACGCTCCCGCCTGAATATCGAAATCGGATGTTAGGATCGACTGCCGAGTCGTTCAATCAGCTAGTCCTTGTTGGCGAGCGAATTGAAATAGCCCTGCATGATGGATGGGCGTCTGATCAAACCAGCTCATATAGGGGAGTTTTTGCCAAGAATGATAAGGAACCTATAGCAGAGGTTAATGCAACTTATGTTCAGGCACCTCGCCCAACTTCGAACATTCAACGAGGAGGAGCACGACCATTCTTTGGCCAGCAGAAGAACTCTTCTAGGCCTCAATTTACGCCTCTTCCTAAGCCATTGTCCAAGATCTTGCCGACTCTTCAGAAAAATGGATTACTCGCTAAGGAGCCTAAGCGACCTAATCCTGAGCGTTTCTCCAACTATGATCCGTCCAAGACATGTGCTTATCATATGGGGGAGGTAGGGCATTCTGTTGATGATTACTATACGCTGCAACACAAAATCCAAAATCTTTTGGATGCCAAGGTGGTCTCATTCTGTGATGCACAGCCGAACATCCAGAATAACCCACTCCCTGACCACCCAGAAGCTGTGAATGCCATTCTCAATTTTGATGCTGAGCCCATCGTGTTTCAAATGATGCATGAGGAAATAGAAGTGATGGATACCCTGGGGCAGCCAAGTGGCAAGTTCGATTATTATGTAAAGTATTCGGCCCCTCCCAGCTCCTACATCGACCCACGGGATATCATCCCAGATGGATGGGGTGGCATAGATGATCCCGCACCTCCAAAGATTAAGAGCTCTGATGATGCACTCAAAGGAATGACTGAAGTGTTCAGTGACGAAGCTCGAGAGTAGGAGAATTTTAATTATTTGCACACTCCTCTGCGCAAGAGTCTTTATCGCTTTCCGTATTTGCATATTTGCATTTTCAATTCTAGGACTTCCCTGATTTCAATAACGTAATTTGCTTTTCATCCAATAAAATACATTGAGATTTTCATGTTTTAAGGGCATGTTGAAGTACACCAAACTAGCCCGGTGATGATATCCAACCGATAAAAGAAAAGAAATATTCAAGGAGAATTCTGAGGCCTGGGCTTCATCATGCTTCCTCGTGTTAAAATGTTTAAAAAGTGATTTTTGCAAAAAAAAAAAAAATTCAAAAAATCTAGGCTACCCTGTTTGTCTTTCTGATTCATCTACTTCTTGTTTCAGGAACGATATTGTGACTTGCAAGGACGTGAGAATGGTCCAATTTAATACGGCAGGTGCTAATAATGATGATCCCGAAGAGGACTCCAGTGAAGTGCAACGTAGCTGGGAACAACATGAAAAGGCTAAGGCTCCCACGTCCGAGCAGACCGTCACTATTAATTTAAGTGATACTAAAGAAGCCAAAGAAGTGAAAATTGGGGCGAGTCTTCCCAAAGATGAGGCTAAGCGCCTAACTCAATTACTAAAGGAATATCATGATATCTTTGCATGGGCATATGCTGATATGCCTAGTTTAGACCCGTCAATTGTGGAGCATTGCCTACCTACTAATTTGGATGTGCCACCTAAGAAGCAGAGGCTACGGAGAACCAAGCCCGAACTCTCAAAGAAGATAGAGGAGGAAGTGATGAAGCTCTTGAAGGTGGGATTCATTGAAGTCTCATAGTACCCCGAATGGGTGGCCAACATTGTACCAGTAATGAAGAAAGACGGTCGGGTTCGAGTATGTGTTGATTATCGGGATCTGAACAAGGCCAGTCCAAAAGATGATTTTCCGTTGCCGCACATAGATGTCCTTGTGGATAGTACCGCTGGTTTCGAACTATTCTCATTTATGGATGGTTTTTCCGGGTACAATCGAATAAGGATGAAGGAGGAAGACAAGGAGAAGACTGCATTTATCACCCTGTGGGGAACCTTTCATTATAAGGTTATGCCCTTCGGACTCAAAAATGCAGGGGCAACTTACCAGCGAGCCATGATAGCATTGTTTCATGACATGATGCATCAAGAGATTGAGGTCTATGTTGATGATATGATTGCAAAGACTCGACCTGGAAAAAGCCACATCGAAACCTTGAAGAAGCTATTTGATCGACTCCGTGAGTTCAAGCTTCGACTAAATCCCGCTAAGTGCGTGTTTGGAGCAACATCCGGTAAATTGCTCGGATTCATTGTGAGCAATAAAGGGATTGAAATCGACCCAGCTAAAGCTAAAGCTAAAGCCATTTGTGAGCTGCGACCTCCATCAATGGTGAAAGAAGTCCGGAGCCTTTTGGGGAGGTTGAATTACATTACTCGATTCATTTCCCAACTTTCTGAAACCGCCAAGCCATTCTTCAAGCTCCTAAAGAAGAATGCACGAGTCAATTGGGATGATGAATGTCGAGAAGCGTTCGACAAGTTAAAAAGTTACTTGATGAATCCACCGATGCTTGTCCCACCATCGCCAGGTCATCCTTTAATTCTCTACCTCACTATTCATAGTGAGTCACTTGGTGCAATGTTGGCTCAAGAAAATCCCGTCAACAGAAAAGAACGAGCCATTTATTACCTGAGCAAGAAGTTCACTGTATCAGAGCTGAAGTATCTTGATGTTGAAAAGACTTATGCAGCTTTGGTATGGGTATTGCATAGATTGCGACAATACACACTGCATTACCAGACATTCCTCGTGACTGAGAGCGACCCCATCAAGTACTTACTTGAGCGACCAGCTTTGGTGGGTAAGTTGGCCAAATGGCAAAATTTAATTTCCGAATTTGATGTACAATTCATGCCACAAAAGTCGGTTAAGGGTCGAGTGATCGCTGACCTATTGGACGAGAATTCAGGAGTCTCTAATGACAATGACAGTTTCCTTGATGACCGCATCTTGAGTATAAATGAAGACTCGTGGAAGATGTTCTTTGATGGAGTTGTAAACTTGTCTGGTTCTGGTACTGGGGCAGTTCTGATATCTCCAGATGGACAGCACCATCCAGTGGCTGCAAAATTGGTGTTCCCATGTACTAACAACGTGGCTGAGTATGAAGCTTGCATCCTCGAGCTTCAGGCTGCAATTGAGATAGGTGTGGCCAAGTTAAAAGTGTTCAGGGATTCCACATTAATCATAATGCAGACTGTAGGTGAATGGAAGACCAAGGAGGCCAAATTGCTCCCATACCACAAGTATTTAGAAGATCTGATGGAAAAGTTCAAGGAAGTTTCGTTTGAATACTTGTCAAGGTCTCATAATCAATTTGCAGACGCACTTGCGACGTTGTCTTCTATGCTGCAGATCACTGATGGGTTAGAGGTCGAGCCTCTGAAAATAGAGGTTTTGCCGAGGCCAGCTTATTGCATGATGGTGATAGAGGAACCGGATGGAAAACCATGGTACCATGACATCATGACCTATATTCAAAAGCGAGAGTTCCCAGAAGGTAGCAATCCAACTGACCGAAAGCATCTCATGAAACTTGCCTCCAAATTCTTTATTAGTGGAGATACATTATACAAACGGTCTTTCGACACCGTCTTACTTAGATGTGTCGATGCTAAGGAAGCCACTCAGTTGATGGGAGAAATACACGAAGGGGTGTGTGGTCCTCACATGAGCGGTCACATGTTAGCAAAGAAGATTATGAGACTAGGTTACTTTTGGCTGACTTTGGAGACTGATTGCATTCAACATGTCAGAAGTTGTCACCGTTGTCAGATTTATGGAGACAAAATAAATGTTCCTCTAAATGAGCTGCATCAACTGTCAGAGTCATGGCCTTTTTCAATGTGGGGCATCGATATAATCGGCCCAATTAATCCGAAAGCCTCGAATGGCCATCGTTTCATTTTACTCGCTATTGATTATTTCACAAAATGGATAGAGGCAGCATCCTATGCAGTTGTTACCGCAAAGAATGTCGTGAAGTTTGTGCGACGGGATATTATTGCTCATTATGGCGTGCCTGAAGCCATCGTCACAGATAACGGGACAAACCTAAACAACAAGCTTGTTAATGATTTGTTCAAGGAGTTCAAAATTCATCATTTGAATTCATCGCCCTATCGCCCTCAGATGAATGGTGCGGTTGAAGCAGCGAATAAGAACATCAAGAAAATTCTGGCAAAAACAGCTGATAATTATCGTGACTGGCATGAGAGGCTTCCTTACGCTCTGATGGCGTATAGGACTTCAGTTCGCACTTCTACTGGGGCAACTCCTTTTTCTCTGGTGTACGGCATGGAAGCAGTCCTGCCAGTTGAAGTAGAAATCCCTTCTCTAAGAGTATTGTCTCAGTCTAAGCTGACAGAAGCTGAATGGGCACAACAGAGGTATGACCAACTCAATTTGATTAAAGAAAAACGATTGAAGGCCGTATGTCATGGTCAATGTTATCAACAGCGGGTGGCCAAGTCCTTTAATCGGAAGGTTCGCCCAAGGCATTTCAAGGTCCATGATTTGGTGCTATGCAAGATGCTACCGATTAACTTTGATCCTCGTGGCAAATTCACTCCGAATTACAGTGGGCCATACATTGTGAAGAAAGTACTTCCTGGAGGTGCTTTAATTTTGGTAGAAATGGATGGGCGGGAATTCACAAATCCTGTAAATTCTAATGCTGTAAAGAAATATTATCCATGAATAAAAGGGCTCGTAAAAACCTTTTCCTCGCTCAAAGTTAGTCAAATCTTTAGTGTATAATGTTGCATATTTTATTTTTGCAGGGGCAAAGAATGGATGTGAACGATGGTGTTTTATTTTTGTAAGGAATCTCTATGAGCTCCTTTACCAAGAAAGGGCAAGACATGGACACATAATAGTTTTCACTTTATAAGCATATGCCATTTTTATCATTATAGAATGCTTTCACATGATATTGTGTAATTTGTCAATTCCACTTGAAATTTATCAAAATGGATAATTCAGTGAAAGATGTCGAGTTACTTGAGCATGCTAAATGAGGTGTGAAAGGCAAGCCTAATCCCATACACCGTCCCCTGTCTATATATTGTGAGGTGCGTATGGAAACATTTTGTATTTCAAGGTGAAGAATTTTCTTGCGAAAAGTACGACAGCTGAAATGACGAGAGGCGGTTCATTTCTCTATCCCAAACATTACAGGTGTTCCATTGCTTAACCATTTTGAGCCAATACACTTATGGATGTTCTTTTCAAATTACCCCTGTCAAGAACCACCCCACATCGGGGCAACTGGGAGAAAAAAATGACATCATGAAGTGAGGAAAATGAATTGAAATTTTCTTGCTCTCACTTGCATCAATCTTCAAGTTGTGCTATTACATTGAATTCATGTGCTAATTTAAGTGCCTTAGGATGACGAAAAGCATTTCTTTCAATATCCTACAAACTTATATCCTTTGAATAGCCCACTTGAGCCTGCTATTTCATTTCTTTTAAAACCCAAGTTGATGATCATCTCCCACACTGGGGCAAGGCAAGAGACAGATGAAGACCCTTGAAAGTTCGAGTGTCATTTAAAGTATACTTGACACACACATTGTGTGCAAGAACTGAAATCAAAATAGAACTAAAGGGCATGAAAAAGCAGTGTGCCTGATAAAAGGAAGGCCAATGCCCATGAAAAAAGAGAGAAATGACTGATGAATTGGAGGCATAAAAAAAGCAGTGTGCTTGACCAATGTCCATCATCAAAGAAAATGACTTTGAAAAAATGTTGAGAAAAGATCTCCAGTTGAATAATCATTGGCATCAGGTGATAAACTTTTGAGCCAATAAAGAAATTTGTCAAGAAGACAATCTGTGGTGAAGAAAAACTGGTGGCAATGTCAAGATGATCACCAACTTTGACCCCTATACACATCTTTGAGCCTAACGATCCTTTCGTTTCTCAACCCATAAACCCAGCCTATGTTACGTCCCTTACAAAGTCTCTTCAGATTAGGGCATTTGAATTAACATAGGAATTCACATGTTTTAAGCATTGCTCGAAGAAGTGCGAGCAAGATTATTTCTTTATCATTTTGCAGGGTTCTTGACCTGTAAACCCGGAGATGATTACAGAATCATTCGTTCAATTTGCTTTGACTCGAAGAGTCCCTTTGTTAAGCCATTGACCAAGCCTGCATTACAGTCATTGACAAAGACCTCTCAGATTGGTAAGGTCGTACTGATTGCAAGAAAATTCGAACTCTTGTCAACAAGATGATGATAAGATCGAGTGATATATTCCCGCATCAATGGTCGGGACAAATAACCCTTCCTAAATGAGAGCGAGTGAAAAGGCCTTTTCACACCAAAAGTGTCTCATTTAGCATGTTCAAGAGATTCACGCTATAACTGAAAATTGTCGTAGTGATAAGTTTTCCGGTAGAAGCTTGATAAAGCCATCATGCATGGACTTTCATTGAATTTTTCCTCAAAGACCAAAAATATTCTCTTTGAAACCCTGAGTTTATCAAGTCATCTTTGTACTTGATGAGAATTCCAAGTATCTATAAAATGTTTTCAAATGTCCGGTGTGAATTCCAGATATTTTGAACCTTTAAATGCTTGATGTGATTTTCCAAGCGTTTGTCTTTTCAAACATCTGATGTGATTTCCAGATGTTTAGTAAATGTTTTCAAATGTCTGACATAAGAATCAGATTTTTTTGAAATTTCAAGTACTTGATGCAATTTCCAAGTGCTTAGAATCTGATGAGAATTCCAAATCCCTAAAGACTTTGAGCCTTTCAATTACCTGAAGGGAGTTCCAGATGGTTGACAGGTCTCATCGGAATCATTTCATACCTAAATCCCCAAACAGGTATGACAGGTACGTGCTCTTCTTTGCATTTGCATTTCATTGGTCGTAGACACATAGAAATCTATGTTCCTGACCGAATCATTGCATTTCATATTTCGTTTTGCATGGTTTGAATTTAGGTGCCATATATCTTTGAAGGAAACCTCTACGAGCTTCCCTTCAAAGAGGGGCAGCTGTTGACACCTAATATTTCTAAAAAATAATAAATTAAATTTGGTTTTTAAAATCTTTGTTTCAAAATTCAAAAAAAAAATCAGTTTTTATTTCTTAGTTTTCTTTTTCTTTTCCACTTGTTGACACCTAATTTAAAATTAGTATTTAGAAATAGAGGATAATCTCAGGTTAGAGGGAAATTTAAAAAAAAAATTGAATTCAAAAAAATAAACGGACGTGTGATTTTGGAGCCAATTTGTCGTTGAAGAAGTTGAGTGAATATCTCTAAATCTCGAACAACTTGGAGTCTTCTCTCTATTTAAAGAAAGCGAGGTTTCAGAAAAATGGGGGGGGCTTCTCTTCATTTTTCATGGAAAGCGAGGGTTCTCTTTTCGTCCAAAAGGAATACGAGTGTGGAGAAAGTAAAAGGTTTTCAGAAGCTTTTGCTTCTGTAGAGAGTGAGAGAGACAGGTGAGAGAAAACAAAAAAAGGGAAGAAAAGTCAAAGCGAAAAGGTGCTGCAAAAAGGGGAAGTGACGTGAGGAAGCAGAGAAGAAAAAAAAAGAAAAAAGGAAAAGAAAAAGGGGGGCTGCTGTTCATCTTCTCCGGGCGTTCCTTCGCTGCGCGGCTGATCCTTGCACCGTCGAGTTCCAGATTTTGCCGACGACTCACGAGCAACCACCGCTCTCACCACCGCACCAGGCGGCGCCGGAACCGCTCTCGCCAGCCCTTGCCGCATCCGATCTCGCCGCACCAGCACCACCTCGCGCCGGCCATCGCACCTCCACATCGGACGCCGAGCGCCTCCGACGCACCAGCCGCCGGACACCTCGCCGTCCCGCCTCCCGCAGCCAGCTGAACGCGACCGCCTCCGCCCGAGCGACGAATCGCTACCACCCAATGATCCGACGATTCCTGCGTCGTCGTCCGATTGCCGCGCCGCCCCAAATCAGCCTCGCCCAACGTCTGCCTCGCTCACCTGGAAGCCGAAGCCTACCGCGATCACTGGTGGCCGTCCGCAGCTGCTCGCGCCTCCACCGGGCACACCTCTCCTCCGCCCGAGCCGCACCATCACGCCTCCGCCTGCTGCCTCCGAGAGACCGGCCCGACGCCTCAGCCGCGAAGCCGCTCGCCGCACAAACCCGAAGCCCATCATGTCCGCCCGAGTGACGACGCCCAGTTCCTTCGGCCACTCCATCCGAGCGCCGCTCCTGTGCCCCTCCACATCACCGTCGGTCAAGCCGAACCTCCGCCTCCGCCACCTGCACATCCGGTCACCGTCCAAAGCCCGTGAAGACGCCACCGCCCTTCTCCAACGCCCAACGATTGCCCCGACGGTCTCACCCCTGCACTGGAGCTCAACATGGACCGCCCACGGACCCAGCGATCCGAAGACTCGGCGTGGTCCTTTGCCCTGTTCGTTTCTGCCGGTGACTGACGCCTAACGAGCACCACACCGTTGCTCCGCCTCTGTGCGCCCGACGACTGCAGCGAGTCTTCGCTCAAGCGCCACCTGCCATCGCACCGGAGTCATCTTCACTAGCGATCGTTTGCTCGCTCGCCGTCCGCTGACATTCACCATGCCACTCAGCCCCTCGCCGAAGCCCAACGCCGGCTGCCACCCTCTCTCGGGTTATCTTGTCCACATTGTTGTTCACACCTCTTAGGTAGTTTTTTTTTTTTTTTTTACTTTTACTTTTTATTACTTTGTAGTTTAGGTTATTTCTTTATCTTTTATGTTATTTTTGCTGTTTATTTGATAGCATATTTAGTTTAGTTATTTAAATATTGGGTGTTAATACATGCATTATCCGTAGATCCTACCTAAAATTATTATAGTTATTAATTTGGTCCGAGAGACGTCGGATCATTTTTTATTTATAATAATTTTTGGTTTTTTGGTAGAATTTCATTTGTTAAATCACAATAATTATTTAATTTGGTCCATAAGACTTCGGACTAAATTTGTAATTATTTTGATTTCCTTGTTGTGATTATAGAGTTAAAATAATTGTTAATTTAATCCGTGAGACAACGGATTATCTTTTCGGTTATTTTAATTCTTATCTTAGTTTTTATAATTACTTGTCTTTTTTTCGTGAAAAAAAAAATTAAAAAAAAACATTATAAAAAAGGGAATAGTGAAAAATTAAAAAATTTGCATGAGCATGTGGGTCATATAAGTTTATTAAATTAAGACACGTAGGTTTAATAAATTAACCTTTAGGATTATTTTTAGGATTTCATCCTTAGTTGTTTGCATGTTATTATTTAAAGATAATAAAAAAAGGTTAAAAAGAACAATGGTTTTCTAAGACAAATGGGGTTTAAATCAAATTAATCCCGAAATTGAATTAGGAAATTATTCCATTATGAATAGCTTAATTAGTTTGTTTAATTTCAATAAAGAATATACAAAATACTAGATGCATTTTAGCTAGTTTGCATATTAGGCTCATTTAATTAAAGTTTGCATATTAATAAATTAGGATGGCATTTTATTTTACTATTCCCATCATGTAATTTTAAATAAAAAAAAACAAAAAAAAAACACAAAGGTTAATTAATAGGTTAGTTCATAATTAATTCCATTTCATATCATCTTTATTTAGTGTAGGTTGCCTACATTAAAAAAAAAATCTTTAAAAAAATCACAAAAAGAATATGCATATAGAATTAATATGTCATTCATCCCATATCATTAAACGCATGCATATATAAATTTAGATTGCATACATATAGTTCAAATTAGGCCATATAAATTGCATTTCACATATCATTAAAGTAAAATTCATGCATATTAATTTTAGATTAAGATTGCATAATAATAATTTAGGTGTCATGTCATTTAAAAATCATGTTTAGGGCATGCATTTTTATTAGCATTTTTTAAAAAAATGTTTTCTTAGAGAGTGGACTTTAATAAAGTTGTGGTTTATAATTTCTTAGTATTTTGATTTATTGAATGTTATTTAATTGATTGTGCACCCGCATGACCACCATTTGCATGTTAGTATCTTAGGTTAAAATTAATCAAGACTGCCTGCAAAAATGTTTTTTTTTTAAGGTACCGAAAGGGCGTTAGATTAATCTAGCGTAACCATGTCCCCAAATCCATTAAATCTCTGGTTCGTAAAAGGTAAAGTATTCTCCCATACTTTACCTGGGTTTCTAATCAGCCATAATTGGTTAGTGACGACTCCAATTTGAAATATAATTGCATATTTTAATGGGTCTTTTTCTTAGTATCAAGTCGCGATTGGTAGGGCTTGGGAGAGTCCGCGCCAAGTCTTCGGACTTAGTAATCCATTAACCTAGTTTTAGGATTCACCCACAAAAAAATTAGGTCGCGACATGGTACCAATTCAATATATTTGACCAATTTAAGTCTGAAAACACTAAAGTGAATATTGGTAGTCTTATGTAATTTGACCGATGCTAACATGGACATTCATTTTATAATTTTTTTTTCTTTATTTTTCTTTCCTTTCTCTTTTTGCCGGTGGCTAGCGAGAGCTGACGAGGCCAACCCTCACTCAAGCCTCACCAGATCTGAACACAAAACCAGAGTTCAGGAGTTGCAACTTGCAGCGACTCATTGATTACATGAAAAGCTGAAACTTCAATGGCGAGTTTCGGATCATCACCCTCACCGTCCTTCTTCAACAAGTTCTGCTCTCCCCTCCTCCTCCTCCTCCTCCTCCTCCGCTGCCACCATGACCACCAAGAAACGCAAAGCCTTTCTGACCATCTCCCACTTCAAGCCCCACAAGGCTCTCTCTTCCTCCTGGTCAGCGCATCTTCATCTCCAAACCTTGAACGTGTAACCCTCCAACGCCTTGTCTCTCCTCCGCTCAAAACTCCCAATGATCCATAGCCTTCCTAGTCCCGCTGCCAGAAGCTCAAGCCCTCACAGAGCTCACCTTGACCCCACCTCGGCGAGTCCACCTCAGCCGATCGGAGGGTCGGTGTCGCCAAATTTGGCGAGAGGGGCCTTGCCATTGCTTGCCCTTGCCCAAGCATGGCCCAATGAGGGTGAGGCCTAGGCGAGGGTTGGCCTCGGCGCCCTCACCTAGCCTCACCCCCGCCCAAGCAACACTAGCAAGTTGGCCTTGCTAGATCTGGCAAGGGGGGCCTCGCCAGCACTCGCCCTCACCCAAGCAAGGCCAACTCTCGCCGGCCATGGCCTATTGCCAACTACTGGCAAAAAGAGAAGTGAAAGGAAAAAAAATTTATTAAAAATTATTTTTAAAAAAGGTCCACATCAACGCTACATACGACCGATGACATCCACATCAAAAAATTTCGGCCTAAATTGGTCGGATGTACTCAATTTGTATAAATGTGAAAAGTTTAAGATTAAATTATTTCAATTAAAAAGTTTATGACTAAATTGATAGAAATGCAATAGGTATGTATGACTTTTTTTGTACTTTTCCTGTATTTTGGAACAACATCAAGTCTAGGAGGAACTTTGAGAATAAGCGCCATTTCAGAGGGTATTTGACAATGCTATTTATTAATAAATTATCCGCTCAATTTGGCGATGCAAATGTTAATAATATGCTATAAGTACATTTTCACTTATTCCTAATGGTTAAAACTTTTGGGATAAATCGCAATCACGGTACTAGGTCAAAGGCTCAAACCGTGATACTCCCTCTCACACTCATTAATCCTCGTGGCTCACAACTTGCTTACACAATATAGAGTTGAGCCTATTTCATTATATCGAGTCTAGTCCTGCACGAGCGAGGGTACGGCTTACACACAATATGAGTGTTAACTAATTCGTCATAGATCCATTGTTGAGTCCTTTTCCTGATTAACCGTTTAAGTTTTAAGAAAACCACCACTAAGTTAACCGTTAATTCTTCCGGGTGATGTTTAAAAGAAATAGATGGGATGGAGTTTAAACCATAAGAAAACATTATTCAAAATAATTCTCTCTTTTTTTCGTGTAAATATGCGAATATCATGAATCAAATGAGGTGCAAAAGTTTAGGGGAATCCCCTAGCAATTCAAAGTGACTAATTATGTGAGAAAATAGAAGAACGAAGCCTCCATACAATAGCCAATAAAACATTTTCTTGGGAAGGCCTACATAGTTGGTTGAGTAACACCCTACCTCTTACAACCTTTCCAATCCTAGTCAACATAAGATGATGCTCAATCAACTTGTTTTGAAACTGTCTACAATTATGTTCCATCTAGATGCAATAAATAGTCGCTAAGAAAGACAAGTTGAGGAGTCTTGCCTCCAAGTTTTTGCCTTTGGTGACCCACATTATCCATTGAGGCTCTAAATTCCAACCTCCAGCAGAACTCCATTTTGTATCTGAATATTACGCCATACACCACTTGTCTGAGTGCACTCAAAGAATAAGTGGTTTATGTCTTCTATATTAATCATACAAAAGTTACACTTAGTATCTATTGAAGACAACCCAAAGTTTGTTCAAAATACTTGTTCATAAATTTGTCATGCATTACAAAAAGCTTAAAGTTATGTCATTATCTTTTGATGCGGATTTAATCGGTCATTTTTTTTTATACAAGAAACATGTGATGGCAGTAATCGACTTTAATAAAATTACATGGAATAATGCAATACATACACACGTTGTCGCATTGCACTCAACTTTTGCTTTCATTCAACATCAAAATAGTAGCACAACGTCCTTATAATTTTAATTGATAAAATTTTCAATTTGTTGAACATGTAAGCCCCATAATCTCCTTTATGACAAACGAAACTCGTGCTAGTGTCACAAATCATCAGCCCGCCTAAATTTGGACTCTCCCCTTATAGAGTGTTATGTGGATCCTCTTGGGTCTTACTCAATTGTGGACCTTTAATCCCATTGCGTAGGTGCAATAGTAAAATGTTGAAGAGATATAAACTTAGATTTAAAAAATGATATGATAAATTGATATTAGTTGATTGAATATAATTCATTTATTCAAATACTCACCCATAATTAGTGACAAGTTTTAATTTTGGAGAACTCATTTAGCATTATTCTATTCGATCCTATCAAGGCCTTAAATCTCGCTAATTTGTCGTGTTGATGCTTAATAATTATAACCAATGGCTGGTCGATAGACTAATCACATCTCATGTCCTCATTTTACCGACTCCAATTGCTACTTTTTGCAAAAAAAAAAAAAGGGAAAACATAAATAATCCTTAAACTTTGGCTCAATATGCAATTTTGGCCCCTCAACTTTTAATTTATTTAATATGGTCCCTTAATTTTTGGAACGTGTTTGATATAGTCTCTGAATTATATAAAAATGTTCAATGTAATCCTCAGTTTTGAATTAATGAAGGACTACATTGAATATTTTTATGACCATATTGAACATTTTCGTACAATTTAGGGAATATATTGGACATGTACAAAAAAATCAGGGATTTTATTCAACAAATTAAAAGATCATGGACCATTTTGCATATTGGGCAAAAATTCATGGACTATATTGAATAAAAAAAATTAAGGGACCAAATTATGCGTTGAGTTAAAGTTTATGGACCATTTGTGTTATTATCCTTAAAAAAAAATTGTGAAAACATTTCCCGCCTTAGTTTGGAACATAAGTTTTCTTTTCTAATCACATCGAAGCATTCAACAGGAATGATATTGTTCACTGATCTTGACATTTATTTTATACACAATCATAAAATAAATTGTGAAAACATATGCCATCTTATTTTGGAACATAAGTTTTCTTTTCTAACCACGGCAGAGCATTCAACAAGAACGATATCATACACTGATCTTGACATCCATTTTTTGGCGCAGCAAAGCATTACAAAAATATAGATTCGATGATTTACAAACACACGGAAAAACACGCATGCTCTCAGGCACAACTTTAGAGAAGAATCTACTTTTCTGTATTTTGTTATGTATCACCAAAAGCTATATGATACATGGAGAAGATCAAATTTAGTACACTGCTAACCCTAAGTGATACTTAAAAGCTCAAAAACAATCTTAAGCAAAGAATTCGTAAAAACAAAAGCCTAGAATAATGCTGTAAAATAACGTAAATAGAAAAACTCCCTGAAACACACTTAAATTGTGAATTTTGAGGTGCGAAATGACTGCAAACGGAAAAAGCCACACATCACTTGAGCATTACGCTTGCACTCCTCTCTACAATTTTCAACTCTCTAGAAATGCAACAAAAACCTCCGGTTTGACTACTGATGAGACAACCGTTTAAAAAATGTCCGTGAACAGTAATGAGATTTATTCAATTTTTTGACTTTTGAAACAAGTCAATTGTCCACCTAAGAAAGTGAGAAATCAAAATTCAATTGTTTTTGTTTTGGTTAATACCCTAAAAAAACCCCAAATTAATACATTTATGACAAATTTATCCCAAACTATTTTTTTGACCATCACAAACCCTAAATTGGTATACTTTTGACAAATTTACCCCAAACTGGTACACTTGTGACAAATTTACCTTTTGTTAGTTTTCGTTAAATTTTACTATCAAATTATTAAGTTAAATGACACGTAACAGTTGATTGATATACCAATTTAGGATTTTAAGCGCCGTTTGTCACAGTTTATAATTTTTGTGATATTAATCCAATTTATCAAATTTATCAGTCTGGAGTTTTTTGCGGTCGAATAAATTAGTTTATGTTCGTCATAAATGTACCAGTTAATGATTTTTTTTATGGTCAGTTGGGGTAAATTTGTCACAGATATACCAGTTTGGGATTTTTAATGGTACTAAACCTTTTTTTCCCACTATGCAGGCAAAAAACTAAGCTAATATTGTAAGAGTTTTCCTAATGTGAACTACATTAATTGATATTGTAATTTACCGTTTTACGGGGATTGGTCTAAGTTGAGATAGAAGGTTTCTTAATTAGTCTAATATGGGCTGGCTAGTGTGGGCCGAGTTGAGCATGGCCCGTAATGAGGAGGCCTAGCTGGAAACTCTATAAATAGCGCTAAGTCTCTCCTCTAACCCGAATTCTCATATGTATCCTCACCTAAGGGGCGTTTACCTAACGTTAAACGTGAGGGGGGCCGCCTCATTGAGCCAGTGATACGGAGGGCAATAGAGGAGAAGGACTTGCGCGTGGAACATTATGTTTCCGCTTCCGCTTCAAGATCGATGGATTCCAAAACAGGTGCGTTAATTCTTCTATTTAATTATGCATGTTCTTGTTCTGGTTATGGAGATCTTAGGATTGCGCAATTTGCGTCCAACATGTGGTATCAGAGCCTCCATAACCCTAGAACTTGAACGCATTGAATTTTGCCCTAATTTGTGATTTTCGAATTTTTTAAAGACTGTAAAAGTAAAATTAAATCACATATTATTACTGGGCTCGACGAGACGATCAAGAGGGTGGGCGGCGCGTCGCCGGGGGAGGCCCCACGCACAGCCACGCGCCGCCGGGCATCGAGGAGGTGTGCTCACGCACGTTCACGCGCGCCCACACGCGGGGCGCTGGACGCGCGTGCGGCGCACGCGGGAGCTGACGTCAGCGACCCGGACCCGGAATCGGACTCGGATTCAGATTACCGCTGCTGACGTCATGCGTGGTTCCGACCCGCTGACGTCAGCAACCGACCCGAACCGACCGACCCGACCCGGATGGCGACCGACCCGACCCGAACCCCGACCCGAGTCCTGACCCGACCCGGTCAACCGGTCGGACTGGGCGGCTGGACCGGAAGGTCGGACCGGGAACCGGTCGGACCGCCACCGGTCGGACCGGTTTGGCTATCCTTTGACGACCCGCGCGTGGGCTCCACGCGCCGCGCACTCAGGCGGCGCATGAGGGCGCGTGCGGTCTCTGATCGGCGCGTGTCTGGTGGCTTTTGACTCGTATCTTCATCCTCTATCTTGTGATGAATTTATTTTATTTTTTTGATGATTTTATGGATGTTAAAATACATACAAAGCCCTAAATACGCGTATTTTTAGTGTATTTTTGCGTATTTTTCTTGTATTTTTCTGGGATTTTCGAAATACAGGTGTTGGGTTACAAGTATGTTATCACATAAACATTATAATGGTGATCTCATTGGAATCTGTTTTTCAAGTTCGCTATATATATATATATATATATATATATATATATATATATATATATATATATATATATATGTATGATTAATTTTTATTATTGAATAAAGCAGTGTAATTAGCATGATATGTGATTTTGGTGATATGCTGCCCCTATCACTAAAGCTAAAATCACATGTATATGGTGTATGTGAGGAGTAAAATTTATATCCCTGGTATGAGAGAGTTTCAAGGATTCAATTGAGTAGTGACCGCCAAAGTGGCACGCTTGATTGGGTTTGAGAAATTTCGGTCTCGTATATTAATTGGGATGTCTCCTACTCTAATGTGTAGTCATACTCCCAAAGGGGGTGATTATATATTAGTTCATGGAGGGATACATGATTATGTGGTAGAGGAGTGACTGATTCTAGTGATTCATATGCCCAAAGGTGATGAATTCACGAAAAATTGGAATATAATCTACTTTTAAATAGATATAAAATCTATATAAGTGCAACTGGAGAATTTTGCAGCAGATTCAAGTAAACTTGTGTGTAGACTGAAAAGTCTTAATTCATGATCTTAAGCAAGTTTCCTAACAATATTATTAAAGTTTCATAGTGTTGTTATTTTGTTCAATTAAGAACAAGGTGATTCAATATACTGCAAGGTCAGTGGGAGGAAATTTATTTTTCTCATACTCTATGTACATGATATTTTGTTTACAAGTAATGACCTTGAGGCATCTTTTATCCTTTGTACTAAGGTTTGTAAGGATTGTTTTTGCCATATTATATTAGATTTTCTCGGAGGACATTTGCTGATTGTACATTGGAAATATTCAATATACATTATTGCAAGCCAGGAATTGCTCATGTTGTTAAGGGTGATGGATTGAATCTATCACATTGTCCTTATTTAGATATTGAGAAAATCTAATTAAAAGGTGTACCTTGTGTCAGTGCACTTAAAAGTATTTTTGAATGTGTTGTTTATTAATAATAACAAAAGTCTCAAGGGGTCTAAACACATGGAGGTCAAGTTTTTGACTATAAAGGAATCGGTACAGAATGGTGACGTTGCAGTAGATTATATTCCAACAGATGATATGGTTGCAGATCCACTAACTAAAGGCCTACGTCCATGTATATTTGAGCGACATGTCATTAGCATGGGCTTAGGAGCATCTTGGGATGCTGTTATTTAGTGGGAGCTGTTTTATTTTTCTTTGAATAATGTTTACATCTGTTTTTTGTTACAATTTAGTAACATTTTGATATATATATGTCAACTTTTGCATTCAATAAAATGTTTTTGAATGGTTTGTTATTATGTTGAAAATATATATATTGTTAAAGTCTCAAGGTATTGCTTAAACATTGAGTGAATGCTAGGGGCATACGGTTATTAGCCTTGTCCATATGTCTTGTTGTATATAAATAATGGTTAACCGTAAGGACAAGACATATGTGAGTTCATGGAACCATAAATGCATTCTCTAGTGGCACAAGTTTTTTTGTGACGCTTAAGGTAAGAGAATGGACATTCTCTAGTGGCACAAGTTTTTGTGACGCTTAAGGTAAGAGAATGGTGACTGACAAATGAGATCTCTCTATGAGAGATGTTATCCATTTGACACACTACCATATTGGATCCATATCAATAGAGTTGAGAACACTCGTGACCATGGAAGGCTCTGTGTGTATACATGCAGTTACCGCCATGATTCGGTGTTTGAGACTTTATGGGATAGGATTGACTATTAAGAATTATCTCTAGACCAATGTGTGCACATACAGTACGATTTCAATTAATATAGTCCAAGTGGGAGAATGTAAGAGTTTTCCTAATGTGAACTACATTAATTGATATTGTAATTTACCGTTTAACGTTTACCGTTTTACGGGGATTGGTCTAAGGTGAGATAGAAGGTTTTTTAATTAGTCTAATATGGGCTGGCTAGTGTGGGCCGAGTTGAGCCTGGCCCGTAATGAGGGGGCCTAGCTGGAAACTCTATAAATAGCGCTAAGTCTCTCCTCTAACCCGAATTCTCATATGTATCCTCACCTAAGGGGCGTTTACCTAACGCTAAACGTGAGGGGGGCCGCCTCATTGAGCCAGTGATACGGAGGGCAATAGAGGAGAAGGACTTGCGCGTGGAACATTATGTTTCCGCTTCCGCTTCAAGATCGATGGATTCCAAAACAGGTGCGTTAATTCTTCTATTTAATTATGCATGTTCTTGTTCTGGTTATGGAGATCTTAGGATTGCGCAATTTGCGTCCAACAAATATTTCCAAAAGCACATCGCTTGGAAGTATTTAACACGGATTAGCAAGTGAATGCCGTGAAACAATAGCTTGGAAAGGTACGATTTCCCAACAACTACCGATGTTATTCATCGCCATTGGCTCGAGAGGGTTTCTAAACAAGTGTATGGAACCTTGACTTCATCTCTTCAATATAGGTTTACCTTCTTTTGTCTGTCTTGTTTCAACCATTCTTTAACTATCCTCATCCTACTAGCTTTCACGTGAAGGGACCGTCGAAGCATACAACATAATTAAAAAGTTTATCCTTCTCTATTAAACAAATAATCTGACGGCCAACTTCCACAGCCATAATCAACAACTTTTTGAACTGCAGGCTAGGGTACATGCATCTTTTCCAAACTCAATATAACAAAATTTGAAGGAAAATCATCCAAAAAATCCTAAATTATTGTACTTTTCCCAATTCAATCCTAAATCTTTCAATTTTGCCAATTCAATCATAAACCTTTCAATTTTGCTAATTCAATTCTAAACATTTTCATATTTTACCAATTCATTCATAAATCTTACCAATTCAATCCATTTGGTCAATTTTAGTTGGAAATTGCTAACATAGATGGTCGATGCTAACGTGGCAATTTTTTAATAATATTTTAATTTTTTATGGTTTTTTCTCTCTCTTTTTTTCGCTTTTTTTTTTAGCTAGGGCAAGCTAGGGTTGTTGACCAACCTGCGCTAGCCACGGGGGAGGGCTGACAACCCTCGCCAGCCACACGTGAGGACCAGCTGACCCTTACCAGCCTTGGGCGAGGGCATCAAGCTCCTCATCAACTCTAGGTGAGGGCGCGCGAGCCCTCACCTAGGACCAGTGAAGGTCGACGAGGCTTCGCCTGGCAAGACTTGACGAGGGTGTCACAGCCCTAGCTGATTCTAAGCAAGGGCTCACGCGCCAGCACTTTAGCTGACGAGGGCTGCCACTTTGGTCAATGAGGGCATTGCAGCCCTCGCCCAAGGTCGGTGAGGGTCAGCCGGCCCTCCTTTGTGACTGGCGAGGGTCACCGACCCTGGCCTGTGTCTAGTGAGGGTCGGTCGGCCACCCTTGCCCATGGCCAAACTCCAAACCCCCCCTAAAAAAGAAAAGTAAAAAAAGAAAAACATAAAAAATCCAAAAACTTATTAAAATATCACTAAAATATTATTTTAAAATGTGCCACATCAAGGCTGGCTATTCATATTAAAAAATTCTAGTCAAAATTAGCTGAATGGACTCAATTGGGAAGAAGTGAAAATGTTTGGGATTAAATTGACAAAATTGAAAGGTATAGAACTGAATTAGCAAAAGCATGATAAGTATAGGACTTTTTGAACAATTTTTTCCAAAATATATTATACCCAGGTAATGTGGTAAGCATTTAATAGATAAGGATTTACTTGAGGTGACATTTACTCGTAATGTTCTATTTCTTGCACTTTTTGTGAATCGTACAACATGACTTTTATCTAACGTACAACACTATAATTTTTATTTAACGTGAAGATGTGTTTGAAAAGCATCTTTCTTTAAATATAGCAGATCATAATTTTCCAAGTTTTAAATATGACTTTTAGTTTCGTATTTTTTTATAAAAACAAAATAAGTAAGAAATAATCTTTTAAAACCCCAAACGAGCTGTCAAAAACATTTTACACGACATTCCCAAATGACATAATAATATCCTCTTTAAACCTACATCCAACTTATCTGAATGTTGGTGCCGCTAAATTAAAAGTTCGCGGGATTATTGAAAATGTGTGCCCAATGTAAGCCATAATATATAGATATTGAAAGCATACAAAACCTATGGCTCTTTTCGTAAAATTCGAGTTCCATAGGCTCAATTTGCCCATCCAATGCGAGTCGTCAGTAGTGTTAGATTTCTATTTAAACTGGTCCAATCAGGTCGCGCACATCTAGAGAGAAGATATAGTATTCTAGACCTATAAGCTATAACTAGCATAGGCAACTACCCACCTTTAGTATTCTAGACATATAAAAAATTTGCAGCCCCCACAAATTCTATTCGGCGAAAGGAGGCGCAAAGATAAATGTCAAAAATAAGCCGTGGAAAATGAGGAAGAATTATAATAATGATCTACAGCGATGTGGCTTTTTCTTTCGGACTTGGAGTTATCAAGATAAGATTTGTCCTTAATATTTGTCATATCATATTATGGACCACCTCCTCACCATCATTAAAGAACTACGCAATGACGTTAAAGCACAGGTAGCTGAAAATCTCAAGCAGCCCTAAATAAATACTGCCTTTCTTATATACCATGTCCACATTATTCATGTGAACTAAATTACTAGGGAACATACATAAACAATCCTGCAAATGGGAAGTGGTCCCATAAATTGAACAATCAAAATAATACGTAGATCTTATCCTATAAGTGTAGATCAATAGGTCTCCTCCTCTTGAGAAGAACGAAGATGGATGGGTCCAAATATTAATCTGGCCTCTTGCTGTTATTATCGAGTCCCAAGAAAGTATTCTTTTGAACTTCTTCATTATTTAGAATGAGCAAAAAATGATGAAAGAAATGAAAAAAAAAATTACGGTTTTTTTATTCATGTACGAGCCGTAGAAAAAGTAGAGAACATAACAGTGACCATGCCTAACTTTCTTTTACCTGACACTTTGTATTCAATAATTAATTTTGAAATGTCCCGTTGTAATTTGCGATTTCATAACTAAAATTCCAACAAATTTTACAATTCGCAGTCTAAAAATGTAAAACTCTGCATTTTATAGTAAGTTTAAGCAATTATGAAAAAGACTATGTATAATTTCGCCTGTCAAAGGTTAAACACTTCAAATGGCCCTAAGTATTTTTCATTAAATAAAAGTCACATTAAGAGAGCCGCAAGATTTGGAACAAAAATTATAAAGTAAAAAAAATAACGACCTGAGATTTGCACTCGAATAAAATGCTAACATGCGTTTCTCCAGATATACATTATCTTTGACACAAAAATTTTGACATCATTCTAGGTCAATTCACTGTGCAAATGAGCTCCCGAAATCCCATGTATTTCATTGGCCGCTAAACACATCTGACTCTGCGAGAGAGAGAGACTGCTTAACACATCTGACTCTGCGAGAGAGAGAGAGAGAGAGCACAGCATATGGATCCTAATGCATCCACAATCCCATCTGATGAGACTGAAGATCAGGTGTTGCAATCTGCTTCTTCGACGCCCTCGCATAAAGATGATGAGCTCTTGGTGATAGCAGCACAGCAGATGAATCATACTTCATCCACAGCCCCATCCGATGAAACTGAAGATCAGGTGTCGCAATCTGCTTCTCCACTCTCCATGATCGCATCTAGTCAATACGGCCTGGACCTCACTGACCGGCCAGATTATAGGCGATGGCGTGAATCTGGCTTGTCCAGGTGTGACCTAGAAAAGACTAGTCCGAAAGGCGAAAAGAAGTTCACGCACAGAGAAACCGAGAGACAAAGAAGGCAAGAAATGGCTGCGCATTTTCAGTCTTTGAGATTGCTGCTCCCCCTCGAATATCTCAAGGTTTACATCTAAATCTTTCTCCGGAAGAGACTTTTATTTTGTTCATTGTTGGGGGGAAAAAGAGTCGGTTTTGATGATTCATAAGGGGAAATTATATGTGTGCAATGGAGAATTTTCTAGTTTTCTTGTGCACACAGGTCAGTCCTACGCATTGTCATTGGAACTAATTTTGCAGCTAATTTAAGAGCGACTCTGAACAAATTAATATCGACACGGTGCATAATTAGTTCCATCTCATCTTTAGTTTTTTGCCATCAAAATTAATCAGCAGTTGCAGTATTTATCTTATGGGGAAGAATGAATCTATGGTATGATGATACTGCAGGGGAAGAGATCAATGTCTGATATTGTTTATGAAGCAGTGAAGTACATAAAGGATTTGCAAAGCAAGATCCAGAAACTAAGTGACAAGAGAGATGAAATCAAGAAATCAGAGTCACCCAACTCTCATGGTACTGACACAAATATTCGGCTTGCATCTCCTTCTTCTTCTTGTTCTTCTTGTCCCAAGAACATCGTGATTGTCAAATCCTACAAGAGAGGAGTGGAAGTAGCAATTAGTACCGAACCAGAACAAGGGATGCCTTTAAGGAGAGTTCTTGAAGTTCTGACTGGAGATGGATTGGACCTCATTAACTGCACCTCCACTAAAGTAAACGGGAGGCTAATTCATCGGATTGAATCTGAGGTAGCTCCCAGGACTTCCCGATTCATCTCACTCATATCAGTTACTCTCAAAGTATCAGCTGAAATATAGTTGTCTTTTCCCCTGAATATTTTCTTTCTCCAACTATCTGTGATGAACAAATGACTTATGTGGAAGTTCTCCATCTCGACCTTGAAACATCAGCTTGCCTTGTTCATTGTGCAGATCACTGGCGGGCAAACTGTCGATCTGTCCAAGCTGCAACAGAAGTTAACAAACCTAGAGTTCGAGGGTAGAGCCCTCGATGGGGATTAAGCATTGTTTTATAAAATGGTAGCATTCCTATTGTCACTGGGATTTAAGTTGTGTTCAAGATGTTTAAACTTGGGATAATTCTTAGAAC
This sequence comes from Eucalyptus pauciflora, assembly GCA_007663325.1. NCBI lineage: Eukaryota > Viridiplantae > Streptophyta > Magnoliopsida > Myrtales > Myrtaceae > Eucalyptus > Eucalyptus pauciflora. The sequence goes on along the minus strand of VMYD01000006.1, from coordinate 2,746,839 downwards.
TTGTGCTTTGTTTGTATATGTATTTGTAGCATATGATATGATCGATCATTTTCTGCATCCAAGAAGAGCTTGCTGTTTTAGGAATTGATGGCATCAGTGTCTCCTTTATATCTTGGACACTTATGTTTATCATCATGAAAATTTCAAGCTTGGTGAGCTTTATATTGAGACATGATTTTTTGTGGTATGAAGCACTCTCCTGTTTCACTTGTCTTATAATTGAGCAAATTTTCTATCATAGAACTCTCCCAGTAGAGGGTCTCCCTCATGTGAAATTCCCAATATTACGAGAGTTGAGTCTACGGCAGTCTTCTCTACACATATAGAGTCTGCAGTAAGAAGAATGTGATATTTTCAATATTCCTTCTCATATGCAAATCAAAATAAACATACAAAAATGCACAATGAATCAGAAGAATAAGAAGATGAAGATTCTCAAAACGATAAAAGAACCATGTAAAAATGGAATTAAATAATTGAAGTCTGACCTGATAACATAGTAGATATCCGCATTCCAAAGTTTCAGCTTTTGGATAGCTAGAATTTACTAGGGTTTTTCTCCCTTTTCAGCAGAGAAAAATGAAATTGCAGGTGACATATAGAATTCCTATATACTGAAATGAATATGTGTAGATATTTTGTGAATATTAACTTAGTAGATTTCATTATGGCACGCTATTCTATTGAAGAAACTATTATTTAATGAGATATCATTTGCCTTTTATGGTCACTCGTTTGTTTCCAGTTTTGTATCATTGCCAGTTATATATAAAAAATATGCAGTCGCATTCTTAAAGTCTAAATCTTCTTGAGGAAAATGAGGGAATTTCTCTATTTCGATTCTCGAAGAATATTGCTTTGAGGAGCTTTCCTATTGCCTACCATTGATAGAGAGTGCTACTAGTAAGCAATCACCATCAAATAGGCAGATATGTTTTTTTATTCCGACGCCTCATTATTTGTAGGGATTACTATGCCTAATTAAATTATTCATGTAAAAGGCTACACACATGATTCCTCTAGGCATTGATATTAGAAAAGGAACGAGGATTTAGGATGTGTTTGTTTTACGAGAAATTTAAAATTTGAAAAATGTTTTTCGGAAAATTGTTAATTTATTGCTTAGAGAAATTAATTAATAAAAATATTTTCAATATCAATAAAAATTTATGGATGATGAAAGTATTATCGATCTATTTATTTTTGTAAGGGATATAATTAATCATTTTTTTGGAAAATATTTTTAAAATCTTGAGATTTCCATAAAGCAAGTGCACTTTTGGAGAAAACAATAGTACCTATCATTGTTTTATAGCTTTTTTACACTTATATTCAGAAAATGCTATGTAGGCATGACAATGTGATTGACAAAATATTCTTTTAAGGAATACATTTCCCTCTAGTTGTTATGGGTGAAGAAAAACTGTCCAATCAAATTTTTGATTTGGTAAGTGATATAACCTATGGAATTCACATTTACACCTAAAATTTATAGACGTGAAAAAATTCAAAAACAAAACCCTAACCACATCGACGACACCCATTCTCTGTCTTCTTCTCATTTGCTCCCCTCCGGCAGCAGTTGCACCGCCACTCCTTAGATGTTCTCAGCCCTCTGTCTCCGACCATCGTCACCAATATGCTTTCTCTCCCCTTTAGGAGTAAAAAAAAAAAAATCATAAACTTATTGCTTTTATATCAACTCAGTCTTAAATTTTTTAATAATTTGCCAATATAGTCCACTTGATCAATTTTGATAAAAAAAAATCATTAACATGAATGCTAGTTGTCCTACGTAACAAGACTAGTAGAATGGTCAACATTGACATAGATAAATTTTTAATTTAAAAAAAAATTATGATTTTTTTTTTATTTCTTTTCTTCTTCTTTTTTTCCTAACTTTGGGTTGGTAAGGTTGCCAACCAACCCTTGCCAACCACAAGCAAGGTCTGGGCAAGGGTCTCTATGACCTCACCAGTCATACACAAGGGCTACGACACCCTCATTGGCCAATTGTGGCCCTTGCCTAGATTTGGGCGGGGGCCCAATACCATCATTTAAGGCCAGCAATGATCAGCGGGTGACCTCGACAGCTTAGAGTTGTTAAAAAAAAACTATTACAAAATTTGAAATTTTTCTATGTCAAAATAACCTAATCATACTATTTTGAAAGACCATATTCAACCTCAATCAGAACCGATTCTTTCGATTGATTCGGATTCAAAATCAAACTCGATATCTCTTTCATCCTCCTCTTCTTTTTCGATCCCCGCTATTGAATCATTTCCTATTGTACCAGTCATTTCTTCAATATTCATGGCCGATCCCCCCAATCAAGAAATGGATTCAAATCTTTTTAAACCAAGGGTCATCCAACCAAATAATTCATCCCAAAGTCTAAGTTCCTCCTCCAAACAATTTTTTATTGTTGATTACAGTCGTTATTCCAAATGGCCAGATTTCATACTTTGCTAAATACTCAAGCTCTCATAAATCACGACAAGTATGACGTCCTCTTTAGATTTGTCACGAGGTTCACATATGGTCTCAAACATTGATGGCAATTGGTTACAAAACAAAATCAAGTACAATTTTTTTCTTTCAACAGATTTGACCAAGCTATTACTATCATTTATCATTCTTTTCATTGGAAAACCTACTGACCATGAGCTCAAAAGAATAGAGTTTTTTTGAAAGAAACTGCTACTCTTTCCAGTAAAGGCATCTTATTAAGCATTATCGGGAAATGTTCAAACTCTTATACGGCCTTGAAGCTGATGCAAACTTGAAATAGGTTTTTCTAGCCTCTATTCCTAGAGAACTATCTCAACAAGTTGAGGGATCATTTTTTCAACAATCAAAGGAGAATTGTGGATATTCAGTTGGGAGAAATATAGCAAGAGATCCATTTGTGCCTTGATGATTTGTGTCTAAGGTGCTAGATGATCAAAACTTATCTCAAGGACAATCGAGAACTTGATGGAAGTGGTTCGCGTCAAAATTTGAAGATTAAGTGTTTCAAAAAAGATTGTGATGGCTCTTGCAAAAAATCTTCTAAAAAGAAAAAACATTTTAAAAGGTATTGGATAGGAAAAGCCAAACATGGATCTAAGCATTTCTAGAGAAATAAAAAAAAGGCGATTTCTGCAAAGAAGGAAAGATCACTCAACCTGCAAGAAATCAACTCGATACTTTATCTACAACAAAAATGGTTATTTTGCCAAAAATTGCCATTAGCCTAAAAAAAGGTCATAATCACTTGATACATTACATTGAAACTGAAACTGATATTTCTCTTGAAAATGACGATATTGAATCATAGAGCACTAAGGAAAAATTGAATAGTTACTAGTGTAATTCGCATATTTATAGAAAAAGTATCTTTTGAGGTAGAATTGAAATATTGAACACAAGAAATCCAGTATTCTTCAAGAAAAATTTATGTCTAGAATTGAAGAATGTGCACCAATATCTATAAGAGAAATGATTGTGATTAGTTGGGCAAACTTTCAGTTAAAATTTATTACAAAAAAAAATGAGGATAATGGACTTGACTTTACAATATACTAGGGTCTTACTTTGAAGAGGTGAGAGATATATGGAAAAGATTTTCATTTGAGTTATAATCAGTTTTACTAGGAGTTTGATAACATAGAATGACACAAAGAGGTTGCTCAGATGGGTCTTTAGTGGAGCTACTCTCCCTAACAAAGATTTGATCATTGGTTGGGATGTTATAACTCAAATTCCTCAACTCCAAATCATTCCTAGAAAAGGCTTTAAGTATAAAGACCAGTTATCTAAATTTGTCAATATTCAAAGATTTTTATCTATCCAAATGAGTTTACTAAATCAGATCATGTAAAAGTTGTTAGAATCTTGTTCAGAATCACATTCTGAATTCTCGTAGAAATATCTTCATCCTCTATAGAAAAATCCAAAGTTTTTTTTATAGTCTTCCTTTTATAAAAAATAAAGACATAAATCCCACCAGGGCGAGTCATATGGAATGAACCCAAATCTTTTTGTCGCTGCTCAGGAGAAATATTCAGAACTGCTACAGCAATGCCTTATTGAAATCTCATATTCCAAATGGACTTGTGAAACTCTTTATGTTAACAAACGAGTTGAGTAGAACAAAGGAAAAATGTGGCTAGTGATAAATTACGAATCCTTTAAACTTCTCTTCCAAGATGACAAGTTCCTTTACCCTCAAGAAATTCCTTTTTTGTTGAATTTTGGCAATTGAGCATCCATCTCGAAGACAGGCCCAAGACAAGGTTTTGTATTCCAAGCTAGCATTTTTAATGGAAAGTCGTCCCTTTTAGCTTCAAAGTAGCCCAATTCTTATTCCAAAAAGTTATGTGCTGTATTTTTCAATCAATCTTGTCTAGTAGTAGTTTACATTGATGACATCTTGCTATATAGCCTTGATGAGAAATCTCATTACCAACTCTTCGATCAATTTGCAAACATCGTGAAAAAATATGGAATCATACTTTCTTAGAGAAAGATGAATATTACCCAGACAAAGATTAAATTTCTTGACATGCACTTCAACAAAGATACATACTATCTAGGGCCGCACATTTCTTATGAATTATTAAAATTTTCAGAAAAAATTTTACGATAAAGCAAATTCAACAATTTCTTAGAATAATTAATTATCTCTGAGACTTTGTTCCTAACATGACAAAATTATTACTTCCATTGCAATTGATGCTGAAGAAGAATCCTCCACCTTAGAGTAAAGTTCAAACCAAAGCAATTGCGAAGCTAAAAGAAGTGATGTAGAATCTTCCTCTATTGCAAATATCATCCATTGGGAAGAGAATCATCTAGACTGATGCTAATGACAAATATTGGGTAGCCATACTGCTTGAAGAAATTAAAGGTAAGCGAAATCTTTGGGTTTACAAAAGTGGAAAGTTTTCCTAGGTTGAAATGCATTATTATTCTACTTTTAAGGAAATATTGATAGTAAAGAATGGGATAAAAACGTTTGAATTACATCTTATTGGCCATTATTTCCTAGTAGAAGTGGATATGGCATCATTTCCTTAAATGACTAAGTTCAAACAAAAGCATATTCCACATTCTCAACTGCTTCAATGAACAAAATATTTTTCAAAATACTCCTTTGAAATCAATCACATTGCAGGAAAGAAAAATGTTCTTGCAGACTCTCTGTACAGACCAAAGGCACCAACAAAGATTAATATGTATATTATGAGGCATGCTTTTCATACTTTTCGTCACAATGAAAAGTATAAGATCAAAAGAATACGAGACTGGCCAAGTTTGGACTGCCCCTAAGAAATTATTGAACAGATCTAGAATGACAACCTTAGTGAAAATCTTGACAACCTCATATGGCAATGTCACACGGATCTATTTAGACTCCATGGAGACTCAATTCTTTATCTTTTTGGATTAAACTCCAGGTATCCATTCATACATCCTTTAATATGGAATGAAGATAATTTTCCTGATAAATTTCAATGGTTATTATGGTACTTAACTACTAAGTACTTAATAGCTATTGAGTTTTCTATCAAAAACTTCATCGCCAACTTAACCGGGATATTTGCACTTGACTGTAACATTGAAAAGGAAAGTAATAGGAGCCTTTTGGTTGTACCCTTCCAACAGGAATTGAGAACTATCCGACCAAAACCAGAAATACACATTGTTGTGTTTTTTCGATGTCTATGGGTTTTTGTACAAAATAATGGCATCATTGTTGATACATCAGAAGGAGTAGGAATCACAACTTACAAACTCAACCACACCTTAAGGAAGCTGGTATTTACAAATTGTTTTCTAATTGCATTGAATCTGTTGAATACAATTACAGAGAACTTTAGAGAGCCTTATGCCAAGAAAACATGACAATCCCTAAAGGAGTATGGAATTATTTTACACCTATCCCATGGGATCACTACGACCTTGCACCAGAAGCCAAAGAAGCACTTGAGGAATTCAAACAAGCATGGAACCCAACAAGGATATCTCCATCACAAGAGCAAGAAATGGCAAACACAGACAATCCTGCACAGTCATGGCATGTTCAAGCATCTTATACCTAATGGGGAGGCCCTCTTTCTCGAGATCCCTACGATCAAGGACTTTTATCCTTATCACTTGGATTAGACACATCTCATTATGCTCAACCAATAAATTAGCCTCGGCCAAACATGCCTGCCAACACTCTAGGACTCTTTGGGACTCGTGAGGAAGTATCCTTCTTAAGTAGAATAAACATATGGAATGCCATGTTTGCATAAAGAGAAGTCACCTATAGCCCCTTTGACATCAAACTTGCAAAACCTAAGCAAAGACACGTGGAAAAACAGTTTGCAATGCATAGCTCTGATGATTAAGACTATGACTATAACTCCCATGACAGAAGATAGGCTTGTAGCTAGGTTACTGTAACAAAGGTCATTGTAGCAAAGTATTATAGCAATAGATTAGGGAAATCACTGTTCATATCACCTAGAGTAATTCTCAATCGGATTTCCCAGAGTTTGTGTAATTTCGGACCCGTAAGCATGATCCTTGTTTATTTGTGACCTCTTAATGCCTATAAAAGATAAAGAGGATGTGATATGTTGGGCAGAATCCCTTGAAGTAAAGTGTGTGCTTATGCAAAATCTCTCAATGTCTCTCTAAACACTTCTTCTTATCTAGCCTGGTAGGATCCTCGAAGAAATGTGGCTCTACTAATTCAAGATGTTACTATCCTGGCATCCTTGAGCATCTCTTTGCTCCATCCAAATTTCCAAGTAGCTCACAACCAACATACATGTTAGTGATTTACAAACAAAATTGACTGAATGCACTACATTGATAAATCATCAAAAGATTTAGGACTTTTTTGGCATATTTCCCATCACAAAGGGCATTATGGCAACCATAGCAATATTAACAGCTGCCACATGAGGTCTTGACCTTAAACTAGCAGTGTTCCCCTTGGGCAACCTTAGATATAAAGTCGTCAGTGGTTGTGCAGAGATCACTCCCTCCACTACAGAGGTCACGAAGAGAAAGCGAGAGAGAGATTTTCAAAGTTAGCTTACTTGGGTGTAAAAAAGAACCGATCAAACAAAGAATTGTCAATCAACCAATAAAAAAAATAATGATAATAGAGATTTGTCGAAGTAACTTTCTACAGGCAAAAAAATAATAATCAAAATACTATCTTTTTTAGGAAAAAATATCTAAAAAGTCCTAAATATATGTTTAAATGTCAATTTAGTCTTAAACATTTTAATTGCGCCAATTCAATCATAAATATTTTTAATAATTTGTCAAAATTGTCTTAAATCTCTTGATAATTTGCCAATATAATCCTTATGACCAAATATCAAAATAATAGGCAAATTTTCAAAATGTTTAAAACTAAATTGATACAATTGGAATAATTAAAATTAAATTGACAAATTATTAAAATTAGGATTAAATTGATACAATTTAAAATTTTGAAATTAAATTGGCCTATATACAATAGATTTATGACTTTTTGGACAATGATCCCCTTCTTTCCATGAACAAGTTCTTATTAGGAGGGAAAAATTTAAAAACTTGCATGCTCTTTGCACGTTGGTTTCGTTAGAGCTGAGTGCTCATTGCTTTCCTAAAAACTTAATCATTTGTGAAAGCTAGTAGATGACCTAAGCCTCATGCGAATTGGATGTAATTTGTTGAAAAAGCATGCCTGATGACAACAAAGCTTAATCTGCAATAATTAATGAGCTTATTTAAGTGTGCAGAACTTCATATTTAAACCATGCAAAAACTAAGTTCAAACCCCACAATTCAAGTCGAATTTTCTATGTCTAGAAAACCACAAAAGTAAAGGCGTGGAACCAAGCGGAGTAGGTTCTACAAATAGTCAGCAATGCCAATGTGGACTTTCCAGGTGTAGATTTGATGAATACGGGGGAGTTCTTAAATTGAAGACCATGCTCGTAGCAATTTAACCATGGTATTTTGATAATATTCTGCCGAAAACCATGGACAAATTCGCAGAGTAATCGAAGCTTTGATTTACACCCACCCCCCCAAAAGAAAAATGAAAAAGAGAAGAAGAAGAAGAAATGTGTGACAGCATTAACTTTCTCTCGTTTTTTCTTAGAATATTATATCAGTTCTGCTAATGTATCCATCGAAAAGTTCACGGGCAAATATGCACCACCTACAAAGTTCAGAGGAGTTTTGAATAATATCCCTGGAAAGAACCTCTCTTTTCGGTGGCAAAATCCTTTACGACTGACGAGAGAGACGAGGGCGAATGAGCATTGTTCTCACATCTTTGTTTTTGTTCTTTTTAAAATAGAGTTTCTCGTCTCTCTCTTGAAGACCTTTAAAAGTAATTTTATTAAATAGGCTTAGACCTTGCAAATATTTTGTGTCCCCAGCATCGCAAATAGAACCTGCCTGCACGTCCCCAAAGACGTTCCACAAAATCCGTACAAAAAGGAGGTGACCACGTTGCTTCATACTTAATTCCATAAATCGTCCTAACCCTACGTACTTAATTTGCCACGTATGATAAATTCCGGCCGGTTCAATAATCGATTCTAATCTTAATTATATCGTCATTTGACTTCCCAATAAATCACGAATTCGCTTTCCATCTTCGTGATAGTCACGAAGGGCAGACTTAATACTTATATATAGAGCAATGGAAATGTTTCGTTTGAGAGGCTTGAGAGAGAGAGAGAGAGAGAGAGAGAGAGAAGGAGAAGGGCCTTCTTGATTTAAGCATTGTAATGGCAGTGGCGACGGCTTCTGATTCGCTTCGTTCGTGGAGGTTCGGCCTCCTCTGCCTGCTGGTGGTTGTCTGGAGACCCGCCGCCGCCGCAGGCTCTTACGGCGGTTCACCAGCCGGCTTTAAGCCGACGGCTTGGTCCCTTGCCCATGCCACCTTTTATGGGGATGAGACTGCCTCCGAGACGATGGGTAATATACTAATATATGCCTCTAGTGTCCGTTCTTTCTGTAACGTTATATTTACATCCGCATCTGGCTAAGCTTCTCGATTCTGAATTCTGGTGTGCAGGAGGCGCTTGCGGATATGGAAACCTCTTCCAAAATGGCTACGGGACGGACACGGCCGCCTTGAGCTCGACCCTCTTCGACGACGGCTACGCGTGCGGGCAGTGCTACCAGATCAAGTGCGTCCAGTCACCCTGGTGCTTCAAAGGGGTCGTGTTCACGACGGTGACCGCGACCAACCTCTGCCCGCCGAACTGGTCCCAGGACTCCAACGCCGGCGGGTGGTGCAACCCGCCGCGAGCCCACTTCGACATGTCCAAGCCCGCGTTCATGAAGATGGCTCAGTGGAAGGCGGGCATCGTCCCCGTCATGTATCGGAGGTATGCACCTATGCGTACCTTGTTAATAGCATGCACATTGATTTTTACATTAAGCTCAATTTATATACTAGCAATGAAATTCATTACTCAAAAATCAATTCCAGTATTCGATTACTCGGCTGCAACCGAGTTGAGCTTGACCATATGGTTTTTCTATTCGAGCCAAGCTCGGGCAAGAAATTCAACACTTGATCGAACTCGAGTCAAATTTTGAATATCAAGTACAACATGAATCGAGTCGAGCCAAGCTCAAGCCATGCACTCTATGGACATTCCTCGACTCCACTATCCCCTGACTTCCCCAATCTACTTTAGATTTATTCTTCAAATAACTTTAGTCTCAACTCAACGTTTTCTCTAAAATCATATCATGATTCAATTCGAATCGACAGGGTCCCCTGCGTGAGGACCGGCGGGATCCGGTTCCAGTTCCAAGGCAACGGGTACTGGCTCCTGGTGTACGTGATGAACGTGGGAGGGGCGGGCGACGTCGCCAACATGTGGGTCAAGGGGAGCCGGACCGGGTGGATCAGCATGAGCCACAACTGGGGCGCCTCGTACCAGGCCTTCGCCACCCTCGGTGGCCAAGCCCTCTCCTTCAAGCTCACCTCCTACACCACCAAGGAGACCATCGTCGCCTTCAACGTCGCCCCTTCCAACTGGAGAGTGGGGATGACCTACAAGGCCAACGTCAACTTCCGTTGATTGCCTGTGCAATCGCATGGCGTTTACGTCTTACTTCTTTTTCTACCCGTTTGATCGCTCGCGCGGCCACGCCCCCCTTCTTTTGTCTTCTCGATTTTTACCCTTTGAGAATTTCTTCTTCTAAAATCATTAAAGATTGAAATGAGTGATAGTATTTGATATACCGTGAGAATGATAATTTTAAATATTTAATGTTCCGGTGTAAGACTGCCAGCAGGAAGATGCTTGAGATGGCTGAAATTGAATGGACAGATGTACACGACCTTGCATTTGAGAAAGGACAATAATTTCTAAAAGCTCTTATTCCAGGAGAACTACTTCTTGCTGATTAAGACCGGTTCATCTCGTTTCAACACCCTGGACACCTAGGTAGCGCATGACAAAATTTCTGAAACAGAAATTGATTTCTGACCAGAAATCAATTTCTCAATTTCTATTCCCCAGCCAAGTTTCTGAGTAAAAAAACCTGTTTGATAACGACTCAAAATTTCTATTTCTGAAACAGTAATCCGTTTGATAACAAAAAAAAAAAAATCTATTTCTGAAACAGAAATCCGTTTGATAACAGAAAAAAATTTATATTTCTATGAATCATGTTGTCCCCATCCTTTTACCTCACTCTTCTTGGTGCTTGTGATGGTAATTTAATTTGATAAAAGTTGGTAAATCACTTTAATTTATATTGGTAATTCGATAGAGTAGTTAGGAACTTCAAAAATTAGCAATTTATGTAAATAAAAGCTAGTGATTAGTATAAAAAATGCTAATATGCAAACTATAAAAGATTTGGTATTTTCAAATGCTAATATGCAAATAGTGAATGTATTTATTCTCCTCATTCAAGATTCGGGTTCAAGTCACTACACTTTTGCATTCTTTTGAGACCACTTCAGGAGGACAGACATGTGTGATCTTCGGTTACTTTCCTATGTGTGAGTTACAGGAGGATTAGGTGTTCAAAAGGTCACGGACGACCCATTAATATACACAAAACCATAGAATGAAATCTTCAACCACAACATCAGGCCAATTGGCAAACGAAGTGATTTTATGGTAGGTACTAGTTGATATGGAGGGAGGCGCAATTTGCGAGAGATTCGAAATTAATAAAATGGAAGTTGTGCTAAAAATAAAAATTGATTAAACAACAACATAGAAAATCCTCAAATACAAAATAATAGTCGAAATAATACTAATACATTACAAAAGCTGAAGATACAATTTCATGGAATTTCTGGCATATTATTATCCCTTGCCATTTTGTTGGCAATGGATTTCTTAAGCGTGTTCATTTGGTTTCCCTCCTCGGTCAATGTATCGTTTGCAAGCTCATCTTGCGTAGGTTCAAACAAGTATTGCGGATCTCCATATAGGGAAAAGTTCATATCCATCTTGTCCTAATCACGAATGTAATTATGGATGGCACAACATGCAATTACAACATGTGCTTGCTTTCGAATTGCAAATGGGGGCATGTGCCTCAAAATGCAAAAGCGATTCTTCAATACCCCAAATGATCTTTCAATGACATTCCTTAGAGAAGAATGCCTATAGTTGAACAATTCTCTTGCAGTTGTTGGCCGTCTCGTTGCACCCCTATAATCATTTAAATGATACCGTTCACGTTTAAAATGAGTTAAAAATCCCGGAATTGCTACATAACCAGAATCCACGACATAGTATTTGCCTACAACAATGTATTTATACATTGGTCATAATTTGTAATTATAAATATGATCATAAAGAAAATTACTCCTTAAAGGACGAGCAAATACCTGGTGGCGACAAAGGAAATTCCAAGCGAGGAGTCTCGAGTGCTGCTGCAAGCACTTAACAATCGTTGGCAGAGCCTTCCCAACCAGCATATACAAAAGTAAATTTCATATCAAATGAACAAACGCCCAACACATTCTGAGTGGTGATGCATTTCCTACCTCTAAATGGGATTTGCTTCGCCACAGGTACAGAAGCATGAATATGGGTGCCATCAATGGCACCTATACAATCTTGTCATTTTATCAAAAACTAATATTATACAATATTATCAACAAAATAAAATTGATGATGTAAAGGAAAATTTGAGAATTATCTTGAAATAACGTTTATGGTTAGGATTCATAAGAATCTCTTGTGGTACAACATCAAAGGATGGTGGTATGATAACATCTTTTGCCAATTTGAGAACTGCTTGCAATACTTTAGTGAAGTATTTGCTTATAGTTTGTCCCGATCGTTGGAATCTCTCACATAGATCTCTATTTGAGTTATTGTGACATATCATAGATAAGAAAATCCCGATTTGTTCATCTATCCCAATATATCGGCTATCTTCCAACCAACCTTTTTCCTTCATTAGATCACAAAGATTGAGAAAGACATGTCTCTCCATTCTAAAAGCTTCATATATTCTATCGGAATGCCCATGAAGAACCTCCCTTATCCATTGCGGTCCTGATAATGAGCTGTCCCTAATAGGTTCTCTCATGTGCATGGACATATCCACTGCAACAGTGGCTAACCATGCTATCAGTATATCAATATCATAATCATCAAAATCCTGTCTAATTGATTCAACTGATGCTACTTGATCATTAGACATGCTACTTTCACCTTCATCCATATTACCTATATCATCACACAAAATAAGAATATAAACCCATTAGATAAGGACTCCAATAGTAATCCACAATAGCAATAATGTCATCATAATTGCAACGTAAAAACATAAACAAACAAAGTCTCAAATAAATAAGTCATGAAATGAAATTAAGCAAAATAGAAATCTATAGTATGTTTCTTAATAACTACTCAAAGAGACTCAATAAGTCCACGTCTCCTTTCAGGTAGAGCAATCATGAAAGCCTCTCTCCAATTGGCATTAAGGCATGCCTGGTTCACAGCCTTATTATAAAGATCTTGCTCCAACTCAGGCATGCCATTTAGAACGGCGACCACAACTAATGTGGAGTAGGGGTCTACATGAGGTGGGGCTACAGAAGATGGGGCCTCTGAGGTTATGGAGCCACTTGTTGATTGGGCGGTCCTTGATTTGATCATTTCTTGAATGGCTTTCATGGTGACACCAAGATCATGGCTGTTACTCTTTCTTCTCCTCTTGGAATTTAGAGTCCTATCCAACTTGTGTTTCTCACGAACTGGGGTGGGAGTCGCGTCAGATGGAAGGACTCCCGTATCAACATAGTTTTCATTAGATCCTTCCGCATCACCTATTGTAGCACCACCACCATTGTCGCCACTAACAGCATTGTCTTCTCCATCCGACACCACATACTCTTCTGCATTTTCTTCTGCATTTCCTGCAGCATACTACCCAGTAGCATATGTATCACCAAACACAATACAGAGGTCTGGATACTGAGGAAATCCATCATTCTTGAATTTAGCCCATTCAATATTACCCTGCAAATTTCATAGAAATGACATACATGAACAATATAATTGAAACTTACACCCACAATAAGAAAAAATGAATCAAGTAAAGTGATACCTTGATATGAGAATCTCATACACTTGAATCCTCCACAGTAACTGTTTTGTTGACATTATCCCATCCAAATCCAGATTGTGAAAGAAACTTCTTAAAACTACTTGTCGCGACCCAATTTTTCGGGTTTGCCACCTAAAACTAGGTTGATCGACTACTAAGTCTTTAAGCTTAGCTCGGGCTCTCCCAAGCCCATACCAAATCGCGATTTAATGTTTTAACATGCAAAAGATTATTATCTAGGAGTCGTCACTAATCAGTTTAGGGTAGGTCGATTAGACACCTAAGTAAAATAACGAGATGATTATCTTACTCCTACGAATAAGAGATTTTGGGTACGGGAACTTGGTTACACTATACTATCCTAGTGCCCTTTCAGTACCATTTCTTTTTAATTTTCAAAAATGTTTGGCAATTGAATTGATTTTTAATTTAACTTCCTAACATGTGAGGTGATCATACATATGCGCATACCACCAATTTAACACATTAAGAAAGCAATTAAATAATGCAAAAACATACCTTAAAGCAACGAAATTATCTGCAATGTTAAATCAAAATTCACATCAACAATCCTATATATGATTCCTAATTAACAAGCAGTCAATTTTTTTTTGTTTTCACTTTATTTAATAAAAATCATGACTTATGCAATGCATGTTACTATTCTAACATGAAATGATATCATAACATGACCAAAATTATATAACATAAATAAACATGCAATCTATCCTAAAGCATGAAATGAATTCATTCTAATTCTTTTATATTTTCCATGAAATTTGAAATTAAAGAAATGCAACAATTAAATATGCCATCTAAATTACCTAATTCTAATGATATGCAATGCAATGCGATGACCTATAGAATTATCTCAACTAAAATGACATGCATCATGTAATTTAAAATGCGAGCTAGATGTCACGTGACATTTATTAAATGACCCAGTCTAATGACAAGAAAGTTCTAATTAAATGAACTTAATGAAAACTAAATGACTTGCATTTGATGTTTTTATTTTTAAAAATGCAATCTATCCTAAAAATTTAAACTAACTTATGCAAAGACAAATTTTGTATTTTCTTCCAAGAAATTCGAATGCAAAAATGATCTAGCTAAATTGAAATTCTATCTAATTTAAAATAAGGATTGGGTCATATTAAATCCTAATTTAAGTTAAGACATTATCTCAACCTAACATGCAATCTATTTAATGTGCAATGACGTGCGGAGCATGCCCTAATTCTACATGACATACGCATGATATTTTTTATTTTTAACAATATTCGAAATTTAAAAATGCCACGTAATAAACATGCAACTTAAATTAAACAAAAACTAAGATCCTAAATGAATGCATTTTTTGTTTTTATATTTTTAAAAATCTAAAATAAAATCTATATTCTAGATATGCAAAATATCAAGAAATATTCTAAAACCAATTGAAATCCTAATTCAAACATCTTTTTTATTTTTCTTAGTGATTTTCTAAAACAAGCATTAAATCTAAACAAACAAGATATTCAACAAATAAAGAATTAAAATAAACGAAAAAATAACCCGTTATCTCACGGGTCAAATTAACGATTACTTTTAACCATGAACATCACGACAAGAAATCAAAATAATTAAAAATCTAATCCGAAATCTTGCGGATCAAATTAATATTTAAATTAATTCAACAATTAATATACCATAAACAAACCCCAAGAGTTAATACAATTAAAAAATGACCCGAAATCTTACAGGTCGAATTAATAATTACAATAAACCTTAGGGACAAATCCTATAGATAATGGCAGAATTATAACCTAAAAGTCACTTCACAAAATTCAACTTAAACAATAATAATAAAACTAACTAAAAGTAAAATAAAATAACACAAAATAAAGAATAAAAAATAAAAGAAAAACAACCTAAGGAAAATAGGGCAGCCAAATTCGTCGGTTCGGCGAGGGGAGTCGGGTCGTCGGCGTTCGGGCTCCGGTGCGGGTACTCCGGCGATCGGGAGGAAGTGCAGCGCGGCTAATTCAGGGCGGCACGGCAGTCGAACAGCGACGCGGGAATCGTCGGACCACTGGAGGGCAGCGCGACTCGTCGCTCGGGCTGAGCAGGCGGATCGGCGGAGGTGTTGCGTCTGGCGCGAGCGGCTGCGGGCGGAGGCGTCGGCGGTCTGCAATGGCGACAAACAGCTAGATCGTGGGTCGGCGCGGCGCGGGAAGGCGTTGGGCGGCAACGGGGTGGCCAGAATCGTGGGTCCGCGCCTGGGTCGTCGTGGGCTTCAAACAGAAGCGGCGTGGGTGGAGGGGGAACACGGGCGGTTGCAGTGGACCAGCCTCGATGAAGAAGAAGAACAACTTCTTCTTCCTTTTTTTTTAATTTTTTTCTTTCTCCTCAAGTCTCCCTCACGTCACTTTCTCTCCTTCTGCACTTTCACTTTTTACTTTTCTTCCCCAGAGCGTTTCTTTTCTTTTTATTTTGAGTCTCTTCTCCCAATGAACGAAGAAAAGCCCCTCTCTCCTCTCTCTCTCTTCAGAATTTCTGCCACCTTTACAGACTTTTCACCTTTTTTGAACCTCTCTACTTTTCTCCCCCTTTCAACGCACGGATCCAAACCACTGGGTCCGCCCCAGTGGCCACTCTTCCATCTTAAAAGAGGCAGGTTGAGGTTCAAATCTCCACATTCTCAAGGTGAATTTGGGGTGTGGAAGATTTCATTTCAGGAGTGGGTTTCGACTCCCACACCCTGTACGGATGCAGGACAAAAGTCTGAGAGTGAGTGTTAAAGTAGAATTAGCGTAGGACTGACAAAAAAAAAAAACGCACGGATCCCTGCCTCTTTTCTCTTTTTCGTTTTTGCTTTTTTTTTTCTTCTCTTTTTTGAACGGAAAGAGAGACCCCAAAAATCCGAACAAAGAAGCCCCCACTCACGTTCTTCTCTCCATCGCCGTATGTATCAATGTTTGCCATCTTTTATAAGTGAACAAAATGCATCCTTGTGATATATTTCATTGCCAATTTTGCTCGTGTAAAATTCCATTGAATATATCATTTTATCCCACGCAATATTTTTTATTCGATCAAAGACAAATTCCCTTTTTGCGCAAAATATGCATCCCTCGGTGTATATTAGCTAAATCTATAAAAAAAATCTTAACAAAATATATAAAAAAAATAAAACTTTCCTAAACTACATGCCATGTGATTTTTATTTTGTTTTGTTTTTATATTTAGCAAAATCAACCCCAAAAATTTAGGTGTCAACACTACTATATTGCTTCTTTAGTTTGTCCACCCTATTTTTCAATTGAATTACATTATAGTGGAGTTTTGTTTGTTTATTGAACTCGACATGTATGTTATTCCACCCTACTTTGTTGTAGGTACAGGTGGGGCAATTTCCCTTTTTCACCTCTTCCACCAACAAACTTATAAGCACATTGGTCAAAGGCTCAGTCCACTTTGCTATAAATGCTTCTTTGTGGGGTGCCATTTAACCTTAACTGAATCGATATTCAATGAAATATATCAGATGATGCACCAATTCAAAAACAGAAGCTTGTGATTAACAAGCACATCATGAAGGATAAGTTGAAATTAGAAGTTAAATAATAACAAATAACAAGAAAAACAGTTACATAAGATTATTAGAAGCTAAATGGTGAAATTTATGATACAACAGTGAGAACCGACTAGGAGCCAGCAACATTTCAATGAGAAATCTCTCAATTCCTTCCAAAGCCAGCAAGCACAGTCAACGAAAGAAATCTCAATGACTTTATGTAACACCCGACATTTCTCATGGCCGATTTTCTTGATGGGTCATAGGTGAAAGATCATTGCCATGTGATTTCTAATGTTGTTGCATTGCTGTCGTAGATTGATCCTGGTAAAGTTTTGGAAGAAAGAAGAAAAGGGCATCAAAATCTATCTTTTTCGAATAAAAAATCAAAACAACTTTCGATGAAAGGTATTTCGTCGTAGGAAACAATTCTCTAACTGAAATATATCAACCGGTGGTAATGTAATAATTTCTTAAAGTATGTTTCATTCCTTCATATCATTCTTACCTTCATTAAGTTCAAAAAGTATTAATTTCTTTTTTTATTGGATCCTTCTTAGCATTATTCGTTAATATAATACAATTCACTTGTAGTGTCCTTCGCATCAATGGAATTAGATTTTAAATTGGAAGATTTTGGATTTTGAGTTTCTTAGAGATATCAATATCGATGAGATGACCCTTACCAAAAATATATATATCGATGAGATGAGATAGTTAAATTTGATAGTATAATCCACAATTACAGAATATAGATCATAAATAACTTGAGTTCCATATGAAGTCAAATGAACCATAGGGTAGAACTATTAAGTTCGCATAAAAAACATGCATATAACATATCCATTATCATTAATAAAGGATACTTCAAGGACTGAAAACTATGAAAACTAGGAACCCACTTCCCTTCCTATGTCAGTATAAATTATTTATCCATAGAAATATATGTAAATATAATCATAAAAATATTGTTATCATATCTTATAAAAACAATATGATACCCATCACTGCATGTGGGCACCTCTATCGGTTGGTTTTCAGCGTTTGGAGAGGGGCCTGCAAAGGAAGCATTGACAAAGGGAGACCTTTACACCCCACTTGCAATGAAGAAACTTTAAGGAGGTTATGTAGCCATGGCCAAAGCATATGATCTCGTACCGTTTGACCAGAGCAGGGGATTATCAAAGTAAATTACAGCACGATCACAAGCACAGGGAACAGAAACATATTGCAGATCACAAGCACAGACTCAAGCACAAATTGCAGAGCACAAGCACAGAACAAGCATAGAACAACCAAGAAAGAGGCGAAAAGGGAAGGATCGATTGAACCTCATGAGGAATCGAAAGCAGAAAAGGGCGACGGCAACTGGATTCGCGGAATCGAGAGCGGAAGGGGATGCGGACGAAGATGGGCGATGGCGACGGCGACTGGAGTTCGGTGACTGGATCCGCGGAATCGAGAGTAGAAGGGGACGCGGACGGAGATGGGCGACCACGACGGCGACTGGAGTTCGGTGACTGGATCCGCGGAATCGAGAGTAGAAGGGGACGCGGACGGAGATGGGCGACCACGACGGCGACTGGAGAGGAGCTGGGCGACGGCGAGGGCAGGAGGGTGACTGGAGAGGAGCTGGGCGACAGCGATGGTGACTGGAGAGGAGTTGGGCGACGGCGAGGGCACGAGGGCGACTGGAGAGGAGCTAGGCGACGGCGATGGCGAATGGAGAGGAGCTGGGCGACGGCGACGGCGCGAGGGCGACTGGAGAGGAGCTGGGCAATGACGATGGCGACTGGAGAGGAGCTGGGCGACGGCGACGGCGACTGGAGAGGAGCTGGGCGACGGCGATGGTGACTGGAGAGGAGTTGGGCGACGACGAGGGCGCAAGGGCGACTGGAGAGGAGCTGGGCGACGGCGATGGCGACTGGAAAGGAGCTAGGCGACGGCGACGGCGCGAGGGCGACTGGAGAGGAGCTGGGCGACGACGACGGCGACTGGAGAGGAGCTGGGCGACGGCGACGGCGCGAGGGCGACTGGAGAGGAGCTGGGCGACGGCGACGGCGACTGGAGATGGGGCGACGACGACGGCTACTAGGCGATGGCGACTGGAGCGCGACTGGAGACACGAACGGACGAGGCGGGTCCGACGGGATGACCGGAGCAAATTGGCTGGTCGAGATGAGCGGCGACGGCGAGATGAGCAAATTCGAAGTCGCTAGGGTTTTTTATGTTGTGGTGAGGAGAAGGAATGGGAAAGCACGATAGTGAGGAGAGGAGAGGAGTCGATGTCTGGAAGGAAGAAATGGAGAAATAATTTCTATTTCTACTTTAGAAATAGAGAAGCTAAAACAATTTCTGAAACAGAAATCAGTTTTAGAAATAGAGAAATCAGTTTGTGTTATTAAACGGGTTTCTCCAATTTCTCTGTTCCGGGGAACAAAGAAATTGAGAAATTGAGAAACAGAAATTTTATCATGTAGTACCCTAGAAGCTCCGGACTTGCGTGGCACCATGCCAAACCAAGAGTCCAAGCAAAGAAAGCATAAAGTCCAAATCCATCTTTTCGAATTGGCTCTAATAGTCGTTTTACATCACCGAAAGAAACGGCACTGGACAGTGACCCAAGAGCTGCTTGGAAGAAGTTTATTCAACAAATTATAAATTTAATATTAACCTATACTTTCATCTTAGAAAAATTAAAATCTTACATTATATAAGAATAGAAAATCCTAAATTCATATCTTTCCGGACCCATTTACCTTCCCAATTAAATATATTTAAACTTTAATACTAGGCGACGCTGCAATCCCCGCAAAATCTCACAATTGTCTTTTTATATACACAATTTCATGCATTCATTTACAACGACACGCCATCAAAGAAGTAAAAACTATGGCTGACCATAGGCGGATACAAGGTTGTCCCTTGGGCTAGCTTTGCTGGCCCACGCCTTCTTGGGGCCCGTACCCACCCCGGCTCAGCCGGGGAAGCTCCTCCGACCATTGGATCGAGCTCATCGGAGGGAAGCAACACTCGCACTCCACGCGGCACGCCTCCGGCAGCTCCCGCTCGTACAACGGCGGCGTCTCCGCCTCAACCTCCTCCTCCTCCTCCTCCCCCTTCCAGGCCCCGGCCGAGGAAGGGGCGGCAGCGTCCTTGAGCGGGCCCCAGCACTCCACCTTGTTGAACTCCGGAAGGTTGGAGTGGAAGTACACCCAGACCAGGGCCTCCTGCAGCTCCGGGTGCTGGCTCAGCAGATTCCCATCCCCGTGCACGAACGCCCTCAACACCTGTGTTTTCATTCAAAGCACAATCTATTCGATCAATTCAACTGTTTCCAAAAGAAGATCGGATCAAATTGATCGACCAAAACTAATTCTCCTGATCTGTTATACAAGAAATGATCGATTCTGAATAAGGTGTATAGAGTTCAAGTCGATCGATTAGCGGGCGATTTGGCTAGGGAGTTTACCACGGGGAGCTCTTTGCAGAAGATGAAGTATCTAAGCTTGGCACACAGGTCCAGGAGGAAGTGGCCTCCGCTGATGTGGCAGTGGACATGCAGAGACATCTTCCCCTTCACTTTCTTCCACTCCGCCACAACTTCATCCCTCTGCAATCTGTTGTACCATCCTTGCAGCTACAAGAACCGAAACCAGTTCGCGAGATCCTCAGTTAACACATGAACGGAAATAAAGTACATAAATATAATCTCTCGTGCTAACTGTTAGCCCTATCTTTTCTTTCCTGTGCGTGATGCTTCTGTGCTCTGTTTCCCCTGCTTTGCTTTCATTAAATTCTCCCAGCTTCTCGCATGGTTATGCTATTCAGTTCCCGACCCAAGAATAAAAGGCATGAGGAAACTCTTATGACGAAGATCAAGCATGGTTTTAACAGGATCTCATCCAGCATCGGATTCCGGATGAATCGAGATTCAGGGGGGGCTTGGTCGATTACCTGAGAGTTGTTTATGGTCTGAGATATAGCCAGAGTGAGCTTCGAAGTGACATCACTGTGAGTGAGCGTGTAAGTCCTCGGAAGCTTCCCCGGATGCTTCTTATCATCCACGCCCAGGAAGAGAACCTTCAGCTTGGACGCTTCGAAGATCGACGGCCCAAATAACCTCGCAACCTGATCCAATCCAACCAAATAAACAAATATACGCGACCAAGACCAAGATTCTTTCCAGAGAAAAGTTGCGAACGAACCCTCGATTTATTTTCCCCTTTCCAAAAAAAGAAAAGAAAGAATTCCCAAAACAGAGCGGCGCATAGAGTGTGCAGCTCAGAAGCATAAGCTGAATAAAGAAAGAAAAACTCACGGGGACGATAGAGAGATTCTTCTTCTTGATGGATCTCCTGGAGTGAAACAGAAACCTATGTTTCTGATACAAAGAAGAAGATTCCAGCTTCGAAAGGACGAAAGGAGAAGCAGTCAGAGAACCCATCTCTCTCTGCGTGTGCGAAGGAAAGGGAAAGAGACGTGCTTCAGCCTCCAACCCAAATCCCTCCACCGCTCCTCAGCCCCAAAGGGAGAAAAAAAGACCCGGACACTCTATTATATTCCAGAAAAGAACAGAGAAGAGAAAAGTACTATCGGAAGCAAAGCAAGAACGTGATATTTTCTCAGGCTCTCGTTTCTCTTTATCCCTTCTCTCTTTTGCTTTTACTCGGGGAGGACGCGAGGCTTTTGCTTGCGGGCTTCAACGTCCGAAAGCGAGAACCGAAGCAACGCTTCCTTGGCTTGCGGGGGAAGTCCGGGGGCGGGGCGCGATGGAAATGGACGTGATTGGTGGGGGCCCTCTGCATCCGACCGTATGTCCTGGCGCTCATGCGGGAGGTTGCTTCCAAGGCTGGGCTTCTTCTCTCTCATCGAAAAGACGCGAACCGTGGTTGCGCGCTAACCACGTGGGTTGCCGACGAGTACGTGGCAGCTTTCTTCTTTTGGGCCGACAAGCAAAGCGGCGTTGGCGACCAATTCCGGCGAGCTCTGCTTCTTTTCTTGGTGTGCAAATTGTGCATGGCCGAACTTTTAGGCCAGCGTGTCTCGGCCGTAGGTTCGCCGGACCATCCCATCGCAGCCGTTCATTCCGCCTCGTTTCTTGGAAGTCTTATCCCGTGCGGAGAGGCTCGCCCACGATCCCATCTCGGTCGGGTGAGGAAAACGTGACCATTTGATCCCCACCCAGGAGGGGGCCCACGCGGGACCCATTTCATCCGACGGCTAGGATGAATTGAGCTCATTTGCAATAGGATCGTGTAAAAACATTGCCGACAATTGATAGTGGCTTGTGTTGAATGTTGAGCACGTGAGCAAAATACACAAAAAAGACAAGGGTTTTTTTTTTTGGTAAAGAACAAAAAAGACAAGGGTTAATACCTAAAATACCCCAAATTAATTTTTTGATTATTAAAAATTAAATTTACACCAAACTAATTTTAACTAGCATATTCGTAAAAAAAATATCATAAACTAATTTTTTGACCACTAAAAACTCCAAACTAGTACACTTGTGACAAATTTACCATTTATTAACTTCTGTCAAATTTTTCCATTAAATTTACTAATGTTGATGACATATATGACGAGTCCACGTGAAAATCAATGAGGTCAATACGACAAAAAGTCCATGTGTACCGTTAAATTTATCATAGAAGTACTATTAAATTTATTACAGATATACCAATTTGAGATTTTGATGATTGTTACCCTATGGATTTGTCAATACCATATGTCATATAGGTCAACAAATTTAAAGTTCAAATTTGACAAAAGTTAATAGAGAGTAAGTTTGTCAAGTGTATATCAATTTAAGAATTTTGATGGTCAAAAAATTAGTTCATAATAAATTTATCATGTGTATATTAGTTTTGGATTTTTGATAATTAAAAAATTAGTTTTTGGTAAATTTATCATGGGTATACCAGTTTAGAGTTTTTTGTAGTTAAAAAATTAATTTGTGATAAATTTGTTGATGGTGTACCAGTTTAGAGTTTTTCATAGTCAAAAAATTAATTTGTTGTAAAATTATTATGGGTATACTAGTTTGGGATTTTTCAAGATATTAACTCAAAAGATAAAAAGAAAAGGTAAGGCCCATGCTGGGAGAGTATGAAAGATCTAAACATGAAATGGAGTCTAACATAAGAGAGAATTCACACTTCAACGCAACATAATTGGAAAGAAGTACTGTTAATGCAGGAGACACAGATAACAAAGGGATGGGGTTGAATTAATTAAACAGTTGACCATAGATACCATTATGAAAATCGGTTGAGATTCGACAGTAAGGTGGGTCATGGGTGGACCCACAATCAAGCAGATTCTCACAAAATATGACATATGATATTATGCCTGATTATGAGCACTTTGTCACCATAACTAAAAGCCCTAATTCGAGTTTAAGTGATGTTCTTCTTTTTTCCCAAAGGAAACTTGATTTTCCAATCTTCTCCAATCTGTCAGGATATGTTACTGTTTCAATCGATAATCTCTAGCCACTTATTTATGCCTATCTCACCTTGGAGCCATGTGACACTTGTGCGCAAGCTGTAATGTCAAGCAATTCCTGACACATCAGCCAGTACCCAAAAAATAATATATTCATATAAAACCTCTCATTAATAATTCATATATAATCTTAATTTAACATGCGTAGTAACTCTTCGTGGGCTACCTTAGTAAACTCTTGGCGGTCCAAAATAATAGGTACACCTAACTTAATCGACGAGTCACTTTCAAATTTGGCCCCCTTTTCCAAATTTGATAAAATATAGGCAACCATTCTGGCCACATTTTTCATATGTTCTCTCATATACTTCCAAAATAGTTTGCAGAAAATTTGGCCTTCAGTTGGTGGCAGAACGTGGACTGTTTTTGGTCCCATTTATTGATGAAATCTCCCGGAATCAGCCGATGAATTATTTTCTCCGCTGGACTCCATGTTTTGTGGGGATGAATGTTGAAGATTCACGAACGACTTTCCCTCCAAGCCGCTAGAAGATGACGGTTCAATGTATATTTCTCAAGTGTTGATTTACACCCAAGTCGACATCAGACGGAGTTTTATGAAGTAACAATGCAGCAAAGTCTAATCATGTCTTTGTCACCCAAATTTCTTGAGATGGTATGAATTGAAGGGTTGAATGGAAACCCTTCGGAATAAATTTTTTGATAAATTGAATATGACGGAAAGAAATCGAGCCCAATATGACATACGTGACAACGTTCGCTCAAATACTCGACTTTCGTTTAATACTAATTGTACAGAGTCATGTCATACAAAATCATTTAAAAATTTAGGGTACAAAGTACAACAATGGGGCAATTTGAGGAATTTAGGTTTCCGAGCATGACAAAAACGAAGGAAACTAAAGCAGGTTTAGGTTAGGTCGATTATCAGCGAATCTCTTCTGCGAAATCGACCCTAGTCTAACTACTATAGAAGGTTGCTATCAATATGAAAAGGAGCCGGCATGAATCTTTGAAAGAATCTTCAGTTCCTACGAAGTAAGCCAAGAGTTCTCATTTTTTCCAAATTTCAACGTAACTTTCTAGCTTCTTTCTGGATTTTTTTTTTCCAATAAAATCTAACGAGGGCTGGTCGGTTTGGACACGGCACTGCGTTTGTGGTTAAGCACACGATTAGAAGAAAGAATTTGTCCCGAGTAGAGCCCCAAGTTTTTGGCCTGAATCTCTTCGGTCGAACAGCTTCTTCGCATACATGATTTGACCTTTTGCGAGAGCTCAGGAAGAGGAACACAGCATAGAAGGATGAATCTTCGGGACTCCAAGTTCAGCTTTTTTGGGCAACACAATTCCCAAAAAAGAGGAACTTCAGTTATTGGCTTCCGATCTTTCCTTCTTTTCTTAGTCTTTGTGCTGATCAGAAACACCCTGCGATTGTATTTTGGTCATATCGACCGGACCATGTTTCTGTCCGTTTTATTCGGATAATTTTCTAATAATAAAAGGGTAACAAAACTGAATCATCGAGAAGGTATGGGCCACGACAGTCGAGTACGATACATGACATGGATGCCTCTCCAACGTCTATAATCCTTAGACGAATACATACGCACGCAAACACCAGGGACGTTCTTTATATATGAGTAGCAAATACATGCTCCAGAGTACAAGGAGGCAACGAATTAAAAGCCTCCCTCTTCCATCATTAGGGTAAGAAAACCCCTTCGGAAAGATATTATGAAGTCGATCACGAAAAAATGACAATGAGAGAGAGACAGAGAGAGATTTCTGAGTTATGGTCAAGCTCGTACCAGCTTTGGACAAATGACAGCTATTATAGCTAGTGTATGCTCAAACCTTCTTCATGTGGATGGATGTTTAATCGGTTTCTTTGAGGGCATCCTATGGATAATTCAGTTTCCACGTCCAGTCCCTGTCCTCGAGGAACTTCTGGATGCTCGGTCACAAATTGCAGTGGCCCTTGCACGCCGTTCTGAAAAATAAAACCTCGATGGTGAGATCATGATTCATAACTTGAAGTTCCAGGCAGTGTCCATTAACTAAAAGAAATCTACGGAGACGCAAATCACCTTACTACGCAACTTTTTGTTTTCATCCGACAACTTCTTCTCCTGCAATGGACCAAAGAAAGATTTATCGCATAGGAATTAGAGATTGCAAGTCGATGAATCTAGCAAAACCAGCAGAAGCACATGCAATCACAAGTACATGCGCATGGATTTACAGTTTGATTACCTCCTGCTTTAGCAGCATAATTTGGTCCTTAAAGAGTTGATTCTGCATGAGCATGAGATCGACAAGTAATTGACTTTAACATCGTGGCAATTTGTACATACTTCCTTTTCTTTTTTTAAGGAAATTGTAGAATCAAAGCTTAAGCGATACAGCTAGAGGGACAGCTTGCATATACCTTTCTTGCCCTAATTTTGCATAAGCTTCTCTCTAACAGGTTCTGTGTTGATTGTAGCTCCTCGACCGAACACGTATCTAAAAGTTCTCCTGAGAGATGACTACACAACCATTCGCACAAAAGTGCAATCAACACAATATTGGACTGATTAATAAAGATTTAAATATTTGCCAGAAACGTTACAAGGGAGATCAGTCTCGGACCTGTTGGAAACGTCGAGAAGTTCGATCCTCTTTATTATGTTTAGAGAGTTTCCCTTCATATTCTGCATCAAAAAGACAGAAAGCTTAGCTCCGTTCAACTTGAATGATGTCTCGAGTTTGTTCTCTCTCTTTGTTGTCCACATTCTTGAGTGAGAGAAATGAATGCTTTGAAGATCACTGATTGCTGGACAACTATGCAAGAACATTATTCATAAGCAAATAGCACGATTGCTATTGTATCCTCTCATAACGGTGAACGGATTATACGTTTGTCTATAATTAGAATTGCTTTCAACAAGCTAATGCCAAATATGTGTCCCAGAGAGATTTTTCTCCAAAATTAATTGCAAGTTTGAGAAGAGATGTCCACATTCAGAGATGACTCATACAATCCGCTCCATTGATGCACAGAAATGACTGATCTAACCTGTGAGAGTGGACACGATGTTTTTCCCTGTCTTAGGTGATCTTTCTTTTCCCTGCTTAACTTTTTTATGCAAATTAGAGACTAAAAAATCTGAGGATAACTTTACCCAAAAAAAAAAAAAATCTGAGGATAATATGTAATCATTGTAGTCACGGCAATAATTAATTAGAATATGATTCATCCCGACAAGGATACTGTTTAGTTCCCCTAGCTAGCTGTGGACTCTTATATGCAACTTCAAGACATCTTGATCAAAGATGGTTAACATGCTAGCTGTAGAATCTATCAATTTTTATGCATGAGATGATGAGGAAGGGATGCTAAGAACATGATCAGTATCAAAAGGTAAACCTGCAAATCGATTTCAGTAGTTTTCTCGCTGCACCCCAGGTCCTTTGTTTTCCTTTGATATCGTTCTATTATGCTGCTCGTGCTGAAAATTACCACTGCCATATCAGCATTTATATGACTTGCATGTGTCCTAGTGGAAATGACCAGAGCCATACCAGGCCAAATGCTTACTGAAACATATCGAGATGACAATTAACGATAGGCACAAATACACTGATGCATAATTACCCTTTGACCTGCTATCAAAGTAAGAATTCCTTTCCAAGAAATACGTATGGACGTGTTGCTTCATATATCTTGCTTGGATGCTCAGCCGAAGTTTTTTGAACTGACAAGCTCAGTGGTGAGTCGACTAGAGAGATATGATTGATGATCTAATCAACAGATGAGCAAAAGAAATTGAAGGACGAGTTTTTGCAGCAATTCATAAATTTTAGCACAACCTAACCCCAGAAAAGGGGAACTCAATGACTGGCAAAGAATTAGTTTGATGAAACGAACTGACATCTTATTCTGCTGTCATGCTAAAAATTAAGTGCGTACCCGTTACTCTAAAAGTTTTAAATGATTAGGGAGCGGCAATTACAGTGTATATACATATATTTATCTTAAGAGCACTTTTTCTACTAATTCAGCCATCCTTATTATTAACGCATAGCACAGCCAGGTTGACTTGAAAACTGGGATTTCTCTTCTCTATCTCTTCATTACTACTAAATCACCGTAATAATTTAAGTTTGAATAAAGGGTGCAAGTGGTCATATATAGAGAGACAAATTCTATGTAATCTCGGCTCCCGTTAATTAATGGAAACCACCCAAGAATTAGGTCACAAAGATCCATTTTTTTCGGCTGCTATGGTAATTGATGCATGGGCATCGAGATGAAACATGGAGAGTTCATCAGGTCCTTGAAAAGCTTTGGTAATAAAAGAATTCTAATTTGATAACTTTTTTCTTATCCATTCTTAAATGAATGTCTTCAGCTAGTTTGGTCACCAAAGACACAAGAGCCTCTAGAACAGTACACTCAGTTTTTGATCAAAGATAGGATTTCTATCTTCTTTGAAGAAACATACATAGGTAACTAATATTTCAAAAATTGGGGGTCTTGAAGTATTTGGCATCATGTAATAGCAATTATATATCTCAGGGCTTAACAAGAACTTGGCTGAAATATGAGTGTTTTTCATCATCAATCTTACTATATACACCACGTTAAAGTATCCCACAATGATTATTTAGGATTTTATATCTATATACTATCCTTCCACCTATTAATTTAAACTTTTGGATTGGACTTGTTAATATGGTATAGGAGTTAAGTTCCACCCCAAATTTATTAATTAGTGTCTCTTCACCTATTAGTATAAGTTTTTTAGTTGAACATTCGAACACAAGATAAACAATGAGATGATAGATCATAACTTCAAGTAATCTTTAATAGATCGCCAAGGTACAATATATAGGATTGTTCTTCGTATTACCAATCATACGGTAAATATGATCTCTTTCCTCTTGGTTATTAATTTATCACTAAAGGACATTACACCCTTACTCTTAGAAACAAGCCTTTTTTTTTCCTTTCTTTTCAACAACTTAAACTGGCAGGTAATATGTGAACACCGAATAAATTCTATATATTATATCTTATTTCTTATCGTGGGTATATCGATCTTTGGGCGTGAAACACATGATGTGTATTTAACTTCGCCAAACCTACAACCACTGCAAGCTAGGAAAATAGGCACAAAACCATGAATAACAGATATGATAAAGCTGAGATGAAATGTCAGGATTCAATCCTGTATTGCAAATTGTTACATCGATCTATCTCCTCAAAAATGTAAGCTCCAATGAAGTGGACCAAAAGCACATGTCTAAAAAAATTTCTTCACCGGTTCATCATATTATATATCCCTTGTGGTAAGTGTATAATGTGAGAGGAAGAGAAGAACGAGTGCCTTTGCTTTAGGGAGAGAATAATATCATTTTAACTAAAAGTGCATTGCACGGTATAGATTTTCTGTTTTAAGTACTGGAACTGGGAAATCCTAACTGTTGCTCTTAGTAGCAGATTAGTTTTCGGAAAAAGATTAGCATTCTTTCCATGCATACGTTGTCCCCATCTGCTTCACTTAACACTTTCAAGAAAATGCATAAACTATCTATATGAATGACAGATATTGAGTCCAATGAGCCGCCGAGATCATACAAACAATCCTACAAATTAATAAATCTTTAGTGGCCATAAACGCAAACTTTCAGAAGATATAGCTCTTAAACAAATCAAGAACTAAGGAAGGCAGATTTGAGGTGATAAACTCCTCTCACAGTGCATACAATATTGAGAAAGAGATACACCATCTTCCTCTACCATAGATGATTTCAGTATGAGAATTCTTGGCAAGATTAAGCTTATCTTTGTCAGCGAGTCTTTCCAAGTCAACACCAACGAATGTTGGTTCCCATGGTGGTCAGTGTAACCAAAATGTATTTGATGGTAACCATTAGATGAAAAGAAAAAAAAATGATGTCATCCAAGCCACGCCCACCATTTTGTGGGTAGGTTACACAATGCATGTGGATGGGGCAATTCGCGTGCATCCATTAGGATGAGTCAAGTCACAAGGCATGCATAGCCGTCTTATGAAAAAATAAAATGTAATAAAATAACTAGTTCACAAAGTGATTAACCAGTGCCTGCAGTAGGAAGTTTTTATTTCATGTGAGCTCCTATACGTGCAACTCGAAAATGGAGTATATATATGTATAAAGATCTTATTTCCAAGTTGACAATGAAGAAGTAATTATTTTGCTACAAAAATTCATACTTTTTGAGATAATGGAAATGTCCAACAAGTTAAACTATATTCATATAGATCAAAGTTATGTTGATACAAAGTATGGTTTAGAAAATGTTGAGCATAACATGACCAACTTGTTTATACAAATACCCACTTAAAATTTGCTAGTACACTACCTTTATGAGGAATTACATTTGACCCAACATTGAGAAATCTTTTACACGTGCCATCTTGCGAAGAAAACGTTCGCCTTTCATATAGTTATATATTTAGTTACATAAAATGAAAATTTAGGCCACTATGGTGTTGACAGTAAATACCATCTGCAAATATAATCTTTTCATCCGTGTGCAAATAAAAGTCTGTTTTCTATATTTCGTACTCCAAGTAGTACGGCGGAGATTATGCAGATCTCAGCCTGGGAGCATGGGCCGGAAGATATGTAAACAAATTTGACTATGTACTAATTGCCGTACAAGACTGTAACCACAGAAGATAAAGATCTGATTATAGGGCCGAAAAAAAGAAAAAAGATGAGATGCTAGTTACCTGCCTAGAAAATTAGAAAATTATCATTAATGACAGCGTCATCTGTACTAAAATTAAAATGAATAGAAAGGCACTAATTCCTACCAGAAAACTTAAACAAGAATTATAGGGTTTTCATTCCTTTCGTTTCGCCTTTTCGCAGCCAATCTAGTCATGACCGAAGACGGCAAATCAAGAAACAGCTAGTAATTATGGCAACGACAGTAATTTGGTTCACTAACTGAAGTACCTTGAGGTAGAGAACTCATAAAGTTTTCCTGTAGGAGAGAAAATGATGGCGGCGACTTCAGCATCGCAAAGAACCGAGAGCTCGAAGGCCTTCTTGAGCAGCCCGTTCCGACGCTTCGAGAAGGTCACCTGCCTGCTCGTCTTGTTTTCTATCCTCCTCAGCTGAGTCTTCCCCCTCACCATTTTTTTGGTTTTCTCGCACTTGAGAAATGAGGCGAAAGAAGCAGCCCTAGAAATTCCAAGAAACGATTCTGCGATGCCAAGAAAATGGGGAGTTGAGAAATGATGGTGTATGGAGAGACAGCTTCCTTGAGGAGGCTACCGGATCTGCAAGACCCGGATTAGGTTTTCCAGAAATAGCAAAAGGAGGGACGAGAATCTGAACCGGATGAAACCAAGTCAAGAAGAAAGAAAAGTGCTTGTTCGTTGAAGGGGAAAGAAATCAGATATCTCCTTTTCTAAATCATCATCTATTAATCCCAAGTGAGAAAAATTCAGGGACCCAAGAAAAGATAAATCCAAGAACCCTAGCCTTCTCATGGCTAACCCTAGGAAACATTCTTTGAATGATTAAATTAATGGGGTGGATGAATAGAGAACGACAGAAATCAAGAATAGAATACCTTTCTTGTTTTGGTAAAGATCCTGGAGAAGACACACACAGGCGCCTCTCAAAACAAGGGCAGAAAAAAATATATAATTGGGGGGAATAAAAAACTCCAAACGGATGGGTACATGAAAAACCCGATACCACCTGGTGACGAGGCGACACGTGGTGCTAGGGGGGGAGTGGGCCCTTGTCTTTCCTCCCCACATCTAGTTTTTTATAACAATGCCAAACTCAACGCCATGTTGACCTAAGAACATCACGCGTGAGACTGCAGGATCGTCCGACGCTTTAGTTCGCTTTTGAACTAAAAAATACAATAAAAAATTGTTAATCATTCATCATTGTATTACATGACCCACAAATCCAATCACGTTTTACAAATTAATCTATTTTCCCGATCGTTCATGTCGTTACACATTAAATAATGTTTAAGGGTCCGTTTGTTTAAAAGAAAACCGATGTTTGAGAATTATTTTCTGATTTTCCGATATTTGGATGGTGAAAAACTAATCCATGCAATACAGTATGCCTCGATTTATATAAAACATAGAAAAATTAAGCAGAAGGTCATCCAAATTATGTGAAAAATGACAATCTCTCGTAATAGTAACATGACTGTTTATTACATGCTCAATAACTCGTTCATTTACGAAAATCTTGTGATGAAATTAAAAGGCCATGTCTTGTCGTTATCATCACACCAAAGATACCTCTCCCAGGAGAGAGCGAGGAGACAGAATTAGAAATCATTTGATGCGCTAGATAGAAACCTGTCGGATAATAATTTTTCCCCCTGTGCTGCTGAGGTGGATAGAACCAGTAACGAGCCGCCACATCGCCGAATTTAGATCATCGACCAATGAGAATGTTCTGTGTGTCTTCTCGACACGCTCCGGGTGGGTGCGCCACTCCAATCTAATATCTCTCAACTTGCTTAGCGGCGCAATTGTGGAGTCCATCTACAGGGTCCACTACTTTGTGCGTGATTGAATTATTCGTTCTTGACTTCAATTGATTAGGTATAGTTAGGTATGGGATTCGAATATAATAGCCCAAATTAGTCAAACCTGAGATTGACTTGATTAAGCTTTTGATGAGCTTAAACTTGACTTGACTTGATTCGGTTGTGATGTCGAATCTGATTTATCATTGAGTGAAACTAGTATATAGGGATATAACATAAGTAGCACCAACACTGACATGCGACACGCGACATAACACAACATGCCGACACGTCGTTTCTGAAAAAACAAAGAATTCCGACACGTTAGGACACGTTGGATATTATATATATATATATACATAATAAATTATCATTTTTATATTTATTTCAATCAAATTAATTTGATTCAAATTTATAAATAAATAAATAAGCCCATAATGAATTTACATTAAAAACATTAATCCACCATTTATTAATATCATTCATTGTTTCAATTTGACAAATTCAACTCTATTCATAATTCATAAAACTTGAAGAAAAGACAAGCAATCCATATTTTGGACTCGCATGTTAGATATGTCGGAAGAGGAGAAAAAATACTAAAGGGATGAATTGTGTATCACAATAAATGAGAGTCAAAATAGAAGAGAATATTAGGTT
This sequence comes from Eucalyptus pauciflora, assembly GCA_007663325.1. NCBI lineage: Eukaryota > Viridiplantae > Streptophyta > Magnoliopsida > Myrtales > Myrtaceae > Eucalyptus > Eucalyptus pauciflora. The sequence goes on along the minus strand of VMYD01000006.1, from coordinate 2,714,008 downwards.
TTCTTCTTTTTCATTTATTATTTTTATTATTTTGTTTTATTTTTTAACATATATACATTTTGACCTCTCATTTATTAAAAATTTTTAATATAGATCTCAATATCGGAATCACGTGTTAGAAACTTGTATGTCGGAATTCTAACTCGAGTATTAAAGAGTGTCGGGAAAATTGACCAGGTGTCGGATTTTCCGACACGTGAGTGTTGGAAAGTGTCGAACACATGCCAAAGTGTTCAACACGACACGAAGGCTTTTTGAAAGTGTCGATACTTCATAGGATATAACTATAGTAGATGGAAATCTGCCTATTTGATTAGTGTTGAGTATGTCTTAATTCTTTTTTTTTTATGGGCTTGGGCCAACATTAGGGCTTGGAGACAATATAAATATTATTTTTTTCAAGTTATTAGGTTAAGAAATTGAGACAAAAAAATCTTTAATTTCTCATAACCACCTTTTGCGATCCTTGAAATTCTATAGGGATTTTGCTTCTCCTCCTCCTGTGGTTTTTCTTGCAAGGGTTTTCACGTAAATCCAGTGTTCATTTATTCTTTTCAGTTTTAATTTCATTTTAATTTCCGTATCTGCCATAACAAACTGGTATTATAGCTTTAGGGTTTTTCTTGATCTTCTGGTTATAGTTTCAAGTTCAACAACGAGATTTGATATTGAGGAGTTTGAGGGAAGTGGCGATTTCAACCTATGGCAAGTTTGTATGTTGGCTATTCTTACACAACAGGGTTTGAAGAAAACTCTACTTGGAAAATGAAAGAAATCAAAAAACACGTTAGATGAAACATGAAAAGAATTGGATGAAAGAGCCATATCTACTATTCAATTGTGCCTCATGAATGAAGTTCTGCAGGAGGCACTAGACTAGAAAATAGTTGCACATTGATGGAATAAATTGGAGAGTATTTTTTTTTTATAAAATCCCTCACCAATTGGTTGAGGCTCAAGCAATAACTCTTCACTCCTCGTGTGGCTGAAGTTGCTTCTCTTAAATTTCATATTTCTGAATTCAATGCTATTATCTCTGAATTAAGAACTATTAATGTTAAGGTCAAAGATGAGGATCAAGCTCTCTCATTGTTAGGTTCACTACCTTCCTCTTATAAGAATTTTAGAAAAATCATGTTTGTTAGTAGAGAAACTATTACTATTGAAGATGTCAAGACTAGTCTTCTAAATAGGGAGAAACTAGATACATAATTGACTTTTGAATGCAGTAATGATTATAGGGTTGATTTAGTTGCTAGAGGAAGGTTTGTTAAGAGAAGTGATGGTGGCAAGTCCAAATTAAAATCAAAGCATAGGGATTTGTTTTACAACTATCGTAAGTTTAAGGAGTATATCAAGATAAATTGTTTGAAACTAAAAGCAAAGCAACAGAGAGAAAATAATATGAATCAGCAAAATCAAGGGAACACAAATCGACATACTAATCAGATTTACCAGAGTAGGTAGAATCAAGGAAAGGAAAACCCTACTCAAGCTGTTGTTACTGAAAAAGAAAACGAAAATTAGTTATTAGTTGCAGAAGATAAAAACAAATTCAGTGATAGCTGGATTCTTAATTCAAGTTATTCGTACCACATGTGTCTTAATCGTGATTGGCTCTTCACGTACAAAGAATTTAATGGTGGAGTTATTCTAATGGAAAGCAACGCTAAATGCATTGTAGTTGGGATTGGGACTGTCAACAGTAATATGTACGATGGCATCATCAAGACTTTGGATAATGTCACACTTTCCTGATTTGAAGAAAAACATCATCCCTTTGGGTACACTTGATGCTAACAATTGTAAGTTCACAATTGAAGGCGGAGTTATGAAGATTATAAAAGGTTCACTTCTATTATGGCACATGAGATTAGGCCATATGAGTATTAGAGAGACGGAGGAGCTAAGTAAATGAGGTCTTCCATGTGGTCAGAAAATTGGAAAACTAGATTTCTGTGAGCATTGTGTCTTTGAAAAATATAAAATGATCGATTTCAAGATAGGAATTCACACAACAAAGTGCACTTTGGATTATATTCACTATAATCTTTAGGGGCCTAAGAAAGTTCCTTCAAAAGGCCTTACTTCAAGATATTTACTCGCTTTCATTGATGATTTTTCAAGAAATGTTTGAGTTTATCTTCTAAAACAAAAAAGTGACGTTTTTGTTACATTTAAACAATGGAAAACATTAATTAAGAAGCAAACTGGTAAGAAGACTAAGCGATTAAGAATAGATAATGGGCTGGAATTTTGTGGACGTAAGTTTAATGAGTTTTGAAAAGTTAAAGGTACTATGAGGCATCATACTACAGTGAATACACCACAGCAAAATAGTATTGCAAACACATGAACAAAACCTTATTAGAAAGGACTGGGTGCCTATTGTATAATGCTAGTTTAGGTAAGGAGTTTTGGGTTGAAGCAGTCAATACAATTGCTTGGTTGATAAATCATTCTGCTTGCATATCTATTGAGTACAAGACACCTGAGGAGGTATGGTCAAGTAAACTTGTTGATTATTCTTCTCTTCAAGTATTCAGATGTCCAGCATATGAACATGTTAGCGAAGGCAAATTAGAGCTTAGAGCAAAAAAAATGCATCTTTCTTGGTTATGCTTCTGGTATAAAAAATTATAGACTTTGGTGTGCTAATTCAACTAAGATTATTATCAATTGAGATATTGCTTTTGATGAGTCTACTATGCTTCATCCTAAGAAAAAAACATCCATTTCTTGTGATGAAAATCCAAAAAGTGTTGTAGAGAAAGTAGAGCTTGAAGTAATTTCTTCACAACCAATTCATTCATCTACTGATAATATTGAGTTTGAAGAACCTGAAAAGAAATAGTATTCTATTGCAGAGATAGACCAAGAAGGACAATGAAGCTTCCATAGAAATATGGGTTCTCAGATTTTGTTAATTATGCTTTTTCAATTGTAGAGTCAATAGAGTATAATGAGCCTAAAACCTACAAAGAATCATTCTCTTCAAAAGGTTCGGCAAAGTAGTTAGTTGCTATGAATGAACATATGAAATCTCTTGAAAAGAATCAAATTTGTGAGCTTGTCAAGCCACCAAAAGAAAAGAAAATTTTGGGTCATAAATGGGTTTCAAAAGAATTGAAGGTATTCTTGGAATTGAAGACATCAAGTTCAAAGCTCGTCTAGTTGCTAAAGGCTATGGTCAGATTGAGGGAATTGATTTTAATGATGTGTTCTCACCTATTGTTAAACATAGCTCCATTCGGATTTTTCTTGCGTTAATTGCTATGCAAGATTTAGAGTTAGAACAACTCGATGTAAAAACAGCTTTCTTGCATGGTGACCTTGAAGACAAAATTTATATAGGTCAACCAAAGGATTTTCAATCTGAAGGTAAAGAAGATCATGTTTGTCTATTAAAAAAAGTATATATATGGCTTAAAGCAATTGCCTAGATAGTGGTATAAAAAGTTTGATTCATTTATGGTACAAATTGGTTATTGTAAGAGCAAATATGATAGTTATGTATATCTGCCCAAACTTCCAAGTGGCTCTTTTATTTATCTGTTATTATATGTTGATTGTGGCAAAAGATAAATCCGATATACATAATTTGAAGGCATACTTGAGCACTAAATTTAAGATAAAAGATTTAAGTGCGGCAAAGAAAATCCTAAGCATGGAAATTTGACAAGATCGAAAAGGGGTAAAATTATATTTCTCCCAGAAAAGCTACATTGAGAAGGTGTTAGATCGTTTTGGCATGAAAGATGCCAAACCAGTAAATACTCCTCTTACTGCTCATTTTTTTATTATTATCAACTAATAAAAATGTCTATAAACAGATGATGACATAAAATATATGTCACATGTTCCATGTTCCAGTGTTGTTGGTAGCCTTATATATACCATGGTTTGTACTTGACCCGACATTTCACATGCTATTAGTGTGTCATGCCCAAGCAAAGTTCATTAGCAATCTGTGAAGTGGATTTTGAAATATTTGAAGGATACTTCTGATTTTGGTTTAGAGTTTTGGAAAACTAATGACATTTGAATAGGATATATTGATTCTAATTATGCTGGTGACCTTAATAAGAAGAGATCTTTGATTGGGTACATCTGTACTATTAGAGGTTGTGTAATCAATTAGAAAGCTACTTTGCAACATACAATTCATTTGTTTAGTACAAAAGCAGAGTATATGTCTACTGTAGAGGTAGTCAAAGAGGCCATATGGTTAAGAGGCTTATTTGAAGAACTTATTGTGGATCATGGTGTGGTTATTATCCATTGTGATGATCAGAGTGCTATACATCTTACTATAGATCAAATGTACCATGAGAAAACAAAGCACATTAATATATGGTATCATTTTATTTGAAACATTCTTGCCGATAGCTATATTAAGGTCTTGAAAATTGGTACAGAAAACAATCCAACTGATATGTTGACAAAGCCTTTATCTATAGCCAAATACAAGCATTGCTTGGATTTGGTTAATGTTTGCTACAACTGAGTTTTATTCTAATAGGAGGAGAAGATTGTACTTATGTAGAATCAAGCCAAGGTTGAGATTTGTTGTAAATGTCTTAAATATTTTTCTTTTTTTTAATGGGCTTGAGCCAACATTAGGGCTTGGGAACAATATAAATATTGTTTTTCTCAAGTTATGAGGTTAAAAAATTGAGACGGAAAAGTCTTAGTTTTTCAGAACCACCTTTTGTAATACTTAAAATTTTATAGTGGATTTTGTTTCTCTTCCCCCCATGATTTTTACGGCAAGGGTTTCTACATAATCCAGTATTCTTTTATTCTTCTCAGTTTTAATTTCTCCATCTACCATAACAATTAAGGGTGCGCATGGTAAAATTTCTTGGTTGAGGAAGAGTTTTTTTCCAGAAATAGTTCTTTTCTATTTCTATTCCGGGGAACAGTTTCTGAGTAAAAGAACCCGTTTGATAACTGCACAAAATTTCTACTCTTGGAATAAAAAAAGAATAGAAATGCGTTTGGTAACGCAACGATTCTTTTTTGTATTTATTTGTTTTTTATTTGTTCTTTTTATTTTTTTTATTCTTTTTGTATTTATTTGTTTTTTTTTGTATTTATTTGTATTTTTTTGTTTTTGTATTTTTTGTATTTGTTTTATTTGTTTTTTTTTATTTGTATTTATTTTTTTATTTGTTTTTGTAATTATTTTTTTTTATTTTGTTTTTTATTTGTTTTTTTGTATTTATTTGCTTTATTTTTACTTTATTTTTATTTTTTTTTGTATTTTTTTAATTTTCTTGCGTTTGTTTTTTATTTGTATTTATTTTATTTGTATTTTTTGTATTTTTATTTGTATTTTTATTTATTTGTTTATTTATTCTTTTTTTGTATTTATTTGTTTATTTATTTGTTTGTATTTATTTTTTTTTTATTTTATTATTTTATTTTATTTATTTGTTTTTATTTGTTTTTTAAAATTTTCTTGCGTTTGTTTTTTATTTGTATTTATTTGTTTATTATTTGTTTTTGTATTTATTTGTTTTTTATTTGTTTTTTTGTATTTATTTGCTTTTTTTTGTTTTTTTTTAATTTTCTTGCGTTTGTTTTTTATTTGTATTTATTTGTTTTTTTTTATTTATTTTTGTATTTTTGTATTTTTTGTATTTTTATTTGTATTTATTTGTTTTTTTATTCTTTCTCACGGTCGGAGGTGGCCGGCGGCGGCGACGGGTGACCGGCGGCGGCGGCGGTCGGCGGTGGCTCCAGACGGTTGGAGATGGCCACGGCAAGAAAGAAATAAAACAAAAATAAAATAAAAAAATTGCTTATTTCTAGAAATTGTTCCTGAGACAAGAAGCGATTTTTTTTTGTTTCTCGTTTCTATTCCCGGGCTAACTTTTCTATTCCGGGGAATAGAAATCAACTTGCCGTTATCAAACAGGTTTCTATTCTTTTTTTGTTTCGGGGAACAAAAGAATAGAAATTTTTGGGCTGGGAAAGGTTACCACGCAGCACCTAAGCTGACGAGTTACTCAACTCAAAGTATCGAGCACCACTCAAATAATCTTAGTCGAGATCAAATAGCTCGTTAGAAGCTTCCTTTGTGTAGTTGTAGGTCACTGAGCTTATCTCTCGAGCATTAGATCCTCTAGAACATGATATGTGTACTTTTTTTTCTTTTTCTTTTTTACTTTGATGTGAAGCGTCATCATAATAAATGAGGTGTTCTTAGCACTCAAAAGAGGCACATGATTTACTTCTCTATCTTACACCTACCTCTCTAGGTCTCATTGGATGCGCGCAGAGAGTTCCATTGGCCGTTACTTCATCATTTCAATGCCACAAAAGTACAAAATAGAAAGAAAAAATAAAACACTCCACAGGAATAGTTAAAGAAAAATAGTACTTTGGCACACTCCTTAACAGAACCCAGACCTTAATTATAGTTTAAATCACAACGCGTTTTGCCTGTCGAATGAAGCACTAACGTCAACTGCATAAAGAGTTAAAGATCGCATCCACATGCCAAGTTGCCAACATTAGGACAGAAACGAGGTAATCGTCAGGAGTCAAAAGGACAATAATTGCTTGTCTGCGCAAAGTTCTGCTCCGTGGATCCCACATGAAACTAGACGTCAGTGATTGTGAACATCTCATTTTCTTCCCTTCTTTACTTTTTAAAAAAAATAACAAACAATTCTTAAACTTTTATTCAATACCTACATAAGATGATTCCTAATTTTTAATTTGTGATAATCCTAAATATTGATCCAACATTCAGTATAGTCCTTCAATCTTTTTTTAATATAATTTCAAAACTACATTAGATATTTATCAATAATTTATGGACTACATTGAACATTTACTTGGATAAATTAAAATTTTAAAGAAGACATTACACATTGAGTCTAAGTCTGGACCACATTACACAAATTAAAAGTTCGAAAATGAGATCGCACACTGAATCGAAGTTTAAGGACCATTTATACTATTATCTCTTTCTTTTTCGGCCAACCAATTCGGGGAAACTTCTGGTTGAAAGGAGGGCCAGTGCGGTCACTGTGGCGCAAGGGGACCATCAACAACTTGGAATAAAGAACAAAAAAGAGAGCGAGAAGAAAAGGAACTCTGCGAAACCAGTGAGTGCCCAACAAAAGCATTGAAATTAAGCTTATAAAACATACTGTTCCTAAGCACCTGTCTTCAGCTGTGACCCCATGCATAGTCTTTTTGGTAAACCTCTTCTCCCATTCCGCAATAGTCCTCATCACCATGAATCAGTAGCTACTCCGCCATCACCTCAGATTAAATGTGGATATTGTTGGAACATGCTCAATCCCTTTCACATGCCGATTGAAATGTCGACTCCACTCATATTGTGGCATCCGCAATACGTGTGAATAAAGAGTATCCTCTTCCAGTTCATACAACTAGCAGATAGCATGCCGATATAGAACATTCCGGTATCTGGGTGAAAAGGAGTATTTGGAACCTGTGTTTAGGTAAACATAAGCAGAGTCTCTGAGCTGCAGCAGACCTACATTTGGATGATGATTATCGTAGTAAAGGTAAGATTTCTTTACAGTGAAACTCCAATGTAGTAATTTAAGCAGGCTCTCTAACCAATCAAAATAAGTGATCCAAGCAAAGAAAGGGTGGGCATCACAGATTTTCGTATTCGTCTGATATTTGTCAGCATATCTCAGACAAGCAGAAGATAAAATACATACCTTCTACTGAAACTACTTTACCCTAAACTAGGGGTGAAAGGGCAGGATCAGAGCCTAAGTTGACAAACTATAATGGGTGTCAAGAGTTGTATCTAACTGTTCTCTGGGCATATATACAATTCAGATTTCTTCAAGGCAAAAGGAAAATTGAGTTTCATTACCAGGATTATGTTCGGCAGAGAAATACAAGCAACTCGGAGGGATCTAATAGCTTTGCATCTGGAAATTTTAATCTCCACCCTGCAGCGAAGCGCACACGCACCCCATCAATCATTAAGAGGACAAAACAGAGTGAAAGCAATACATGATGTGAAACTGACACCGTTAATTGCTTTCTATATGAAAAGAAGATTGCATGACAGACAAAATAGTAGCATAGAAAAGCTAACCTGGTCAGGAGTGAGGTTAGGCAGTGGAGTTCCATTTGGTCTGCCAGCTCTGATCTGTTTTAAAAATCTATGTTGATATTTCAATGACAGGTCATCTTCGCAGGTTCAAGATTCAGCTCTATAAGACAGATTGACCAAGTTAACGATGTGCAAAAATCCAACCACTTAGGTGTTCGTCTGTTGGTTTTTGGATATGCAACATGACCGGAGTTGTTGGGGACAAGGGGGCATTCCTGATGTAACCAGCTACATTTAGGCATAGAAATAGAAACGACGACTCACTTGTAAATTATTTCGTACTTGTTCTCTCTTGTTGACATATCAATAAGCATAATTGAATCTCAGAATTGAAGAACCTCCCACTGCTGGCATCTATGCAATGGAAAACGAAGGAAAATGAACTCAACAGAGTAAAAGAGAAGGGAATATCTTGATTGATCTGAAACTAAGATAAACAACCTATGCTAAACAAGAAGTATTTTAACTCAAGAAGATATATATAGAAAATTGATCAAAAACTCTAACGAGAGCACACAACCGGTTAATCTTATGCCATGTAGAAATGGTGAGACAGTTGCCACTTATCCAAAATCTTGAAAAATCTTCATAGGGGAGTTCTTTTATTTTCGTAACTAATGGTAGCACTGAATGGAAAGCAGATTTTACCACCCATCAAATGCAAAATTACATACTACTGCCTGCTGACAGAAATGTGTGTGCACAAGACAATTGCATCAAGTCGGAAAAGTCAAGACTGCACCTCAACATTTTAAAGTCGTGCAAGTTTAGCACTCCAACTTGGTGATTCTTTCCTCGATGAAGAAATATTGGAGATATCACTCCCGCATGACTTAGCTTGAGTACATATGTAAGACAATGACTGCAGCCATGAAACTAATGTGGGTTTGCGGGTAAGATCATCAGACTCTGCAACCTGTGCGTACAAGTCATTGAGCACCATGTTCTGGCCATCTTTCGGTAACTGGACTATCAGCTGTGCCAACAACTTCATCAAGTCTGGCAATACCTGAATCATCATATCACAAGTTTAACACATCAAAGGAGATATACTATCTCAATTGCAGAAGTCATTTCTCCAACAAAATGAGTTTCTTAGGTGCTGCATGATAAAATTTCTATTTCTCAGTTTCTCAATTTCTCTGTTCCCCGGAACAGAGAAATTGGAGAAACCCGTTTGATAACACAAACTGATTTCTCTATTTCTGAAACTGATTTCTGTTTCAGAAATTGTTTTGGAGGAGAAATAAGAAGTTAGAAATTGTAGCTTCTCTATTTCTGAAGTAGAAATATAAACTATTTCTCCACTTCTTCCTTCCAGCCTCCTCTCCTCTCCTCACTATCGTGCTTTCCCCCATTCCTTCTCCTCACGACGCCGTTTTATTTAAAAAAAATTAAAAATTAAAAAAAACCTAGAACCTAGTTTAAAACCTCCTTGTTTTATTGAGAAAAGAAAATTCGGCGTCCAAACCCGACACTGCATTTATTTTCTATTTTCTTGCCTAACCACCCTTTTTGGAAATAATCTCATGCAACTTTTTTTTTTTCTCTAAAGCTTTCGGAAATAAATTCGTATGTGCTCCCGTACTCAAAATTAATCGATCAAACTTTGCACGCACCTAGTTTAAAACATCATTGTTTTATTGAGAAAATAAAATTTTGCGTTCAAACCCGACACCCCATTTATTTTCTATTTTCTTGCCTAACCACCCTTTTTGGAAATAATCTCGCGCAACTTTTTTTTTTTCTAAAGCTTTCGGAAATAAATTCGTACGTGCTCCCGTACGAAATAAATCCGAAAGCTTTAGAGAAAAAAAAAGTTGCGCGAGATTATTTCCAAAAATGGTGGTTAGGCAAGAAAATAGAAAATAAATGCGGTGTCGGGTTTGGACGCCAAATTTTATTTTCTCAATAAAACAAGGAGGTTTTAAACTAGGTTCTAGGTTTTTTTTTAACTTTTAAATTTTTTTTTTTAATAAAACGACGTCGGTTTGTTTTCAGACATCCATGTCAGCGCAGGTCCATCCACGTAGGACGGTCGGCGCTGGCTTTGTATCCACGTAAGCATTTTCCGAGCTAAATTTGCCGGAATGACTAAATCGACACCAAATAGAAAGGTTTAGGACTAAATCGGCACCAAAAAAAGGTTTAGGACTAAATCCGCACAAAAACAAAAGGTTTAAGACTTTTTTGGCACTTCTCCCTAAATTAAAGTGATTTACCAACTTTTATCAAATTAAATTACCATCACAAGCACCAAGAAGAGTGAAGTAAAAGGATGGGGACAACATGATTCATAGAAATAAAAAAAAAAATTCTGTTATCAAACGGATTTTTGTTTCAGAAATAGAAATTTTGAGTCGTTATCAAACAGGTTTCTTTACTCAAAAACTTGGCTGGGGAATAGAAATTGAGAAATTGATTTCTGGCCAGAAATCAATTTCTGTTTCAGAAATTTTGTCATGCGCTACCTTATTGTGCTCCTGCACCCATGTACTAAGTTACTTTTCCCTAATGTATTCTTGTCCCTCAGTTATCACTCCGATGGAAGCAACTTCCTATCAGATGATAAAACTAGAGAAAAATGTGGTTCAAAAGTGGTACGCGCACCCAGGCAAATAATCATTTAATATATAGTTTGGCTAAGAATTATCTTACTGCGTGGCATAACAAACAAGTAAGAGAGCTCACTTGAATATCAACGAGTGACAAAAGGCGCAGGAGCAACTCCAGCAGATTTTTGCAAGGTTCTGACTCTCCTTGCCATTTCATGGACATATGACCATCCTGAACGAACTCTACATTGCATAGCTCGTTTGCCTTTTCAGCAATACTGTGTATGCAGTAGAAAATAGCAGGACTACCAGCAGGAAGATGTCTAACAATGGCTGCCACTCCAGATGCCAAACCCTCAAAAGGAGTGATGGCAGGAAATGCCTGCACCAGAGAAATTACAACAATGAGAACTGACTTTTGATGAAGGAAAAAAAAGATTGATTTTTCATGCATAGCCATATCAGTAGATACCTCTAAAGACCTCTGCATGTAGTAGAACACAAGCTGCTCCTTTAGTGACGCCCTTTGATCCTCAAAAGAATCTTTACCAGAAGATACAAATGCAGCGAACAAAGAGTGTGCAGCTTGAGCTACTTTTACATTTGGGTGTCCCATATATCTATCGAAGCTTCATTAAGGATGCTAAGACACACAACTCATATATCATAAGGAAAAAAGACCCTTGGTTAAGGATACAGGAACATAGTTGGAGCCACAGATTTCCTAAAGACTGCACTTGGTAACTGTTCGATGCAGGTTGGAATAACCCGTAGGTAAAACAATATGCGAGCAGTTTGCACGTCATCTGTGGACCAACAGTACTCTGATCCTGACAAAGGAATAAATGCAGAACAAATCCGGAAATTTATCAAATACAATAATCCACATATAACTTTCAGAAATACAATTGCTAGGCACTAAGCGCACTGATAAGTAGAACAGAAGATAATTCTTACCTTGGCCAACTGTGAGATCAGCATAAGAAGGAATTGACTCTACAAATGTTACACATGCAGACTCATTTTCCTGAACACTAGGAAGGACCGCCCTAACAGTATCCAGATACTCGGCCAACCTAATATGCCGAAAATACTCTAAACAAGAAAATGCAATTAATATCTGCACCGACACCTCCATCTGAGTTTCCTTGCTGTGTTTGGGAGTTAACTTTTGCTTTGTTACTGCCAATGCATACATGACAACCATTAGAAAAGCAGATTCGGCAATTTTTTCCAAGTCACCAAGTAAATTATTGTCTCTGCCCTGAAACACTAGAACGAGTTGCCGATGACCCACATACAAATCACAACAGTAACGCCAGAAGAGATTCTCCACAAGAGCTTTGTTTTGTTCATCTGCAGAAGCATAAAGATTGCAGAAAATACCAGTCACAGCTCCTCCTTCTTTAAATAGAACACTTTCCACATGTTCTCTAACCTCACTGTGCCTTATTCTAGCTGAACCGCTAGGAGAATTATCAAGTATCTTGGCATATAAACGCCTCAAGGGAAAAATTTCACTCATCAATGCAGAAGCAAGGCATGTAAGAAAGGGGGCTCTTGAAGATAACGAGCCACTCCGAGCGACTGATAAGGCTAAACACTGTAAAAGGAGTCTATCCGCAGGATAGTCAATAAAATTCCCAGGATCTCCCATTCTGGAAATCAATGCACTAGCGAGATATTCCATCTTGTCTTCTGCACTACTTCTCAATCCAAGAATCTCCAACCCTGCACTACGAGATGCAAGTCTATTGGAAGATCTTAATACTCCACCAGCAGCCATTGAAAGAGCATAAGGAACATACTTCTCCTCTGAATTTTCCAAAGCAATCTGCGAAAACAACCTAATCTTTTCGAAAGAACGAGAATTGATATATCCAGAGATCACCCATTCAATCAAATGCAGAATCATAAGTCCACTTGGAATATTAATCTCAGGTCCATCTTCACCCCCCCAAACTCCCAACAAAAAGCTCACAAATTTATCATAATGAACATCGACAGGACAAGATAGAGCATATCCAATTCCCGCAAGGACATTTGCTATGACTCCTTCATACAACCTCATCAATGCACCACCATGTTCCAACAGCCTGCAAATGGACTCCAAGCATAGAACTTTCGAGGCATCGGATGCGGCAGGCACGACAGAGAATGCACCCAGAACAAGAACACCCTCGGCGAACACCAAACGACCCCAGTCCGAATCAAACCTCGCCGAAACAACAATTCCGCACACAACCTCCACGGCAGAATCAATAAGCACGGGATTGGGCCTGAAGGACTTCCTTACCCAGAAATAGAGGAGCCTGAGAAACATGGGATGCGACTCCTGAGGGAGAGAGACGTTCGGAGAAGAGAGGGTCGAGATCAAAAGCTTGGCTTGAGGGTCCGCGACATAGAGGGAGGCCTGAGAGTTGAGGAGCGTCTTCAGGGATTGGAGGTGGTGGGGTTGGAAAGATTGGTGCTGAAGACAGTCTCTGAGCTCGGCCCACGCTTGGATTATCGCTCGAGCGGACGACGATGAAGAAGGAGCGTTGCCGCTGCCGCCGCCGCCGCCGCCGTCGCTGTTGCTCCTCAACCAGTCTTCAAGAAAGAGGGTATTCGCTTGTTTCGCCATACCCAGCTACTGGGTATGAACTAGCTCCGAAATTCTTCAAACTACAGCCAAATTGCGGAATCAAGCAGGCACAAAGACGTCCCGACGAGCTCGAACTTCCCCCCCGGAAGCATTCAACGCTCGAGGAGTCCTAAAATTTCGTGCTTTTTCACCAAGATTATATGTATTGACTTCGGGTCTTGCATATCGCGTGGGAAGCTGTGCAACAAGGATATGGCCGCAAGAGGGAGAGAGAGAGAGATTGGTAGCTTAAAAGGTTAAAAGGATGTAAGATGAATTAGGAAAAGAACCGTTCTTGAAGAGGATTATTCATTTCTTATTACCCTGAAGGAAGACATTTTGCCCACCAAGTGCCATGAAAAGGAAGTCATCTGAAATTGATTTCTTACATTGTAATTGCAAATTTATACCCCGGATTTAATAATTCGAATTTCGATTTTACTTTCTCTCCCTCGAAATTTGATCACCCTTGTACCAAAGATATGTTGCTTGACTTTGCCAAAACATTGCCAAAAGAGAAGAGGAAGAACAGAAAGAAGAGGATGATTCATTTTTTGTTACTGTGAAAGAAAACGTTTCGCCCACCTAGTGCCATGAAAAGAAAGTTATTGGAAATTGATTTCTTATAATGCAATTGCAAATTTATACTCCGGATTTAATAATTCAAATTTTGATTTTACTTTCTTGAAATTTGGTCGCTCTAGCGCTAAAGATATGTCTGTTTAACTCGCCAAACGGAACCAAAAAAAAGGGATTGGATAAAAAGAACATGGCTCATTAGGCTCTTGCTGGTACATGAGCTCTCTCTATTAGGTCGGGGCTAGTGTGAGATCAATGACATTGCTAGCTCCTACTGAATTTCGCCGTGGTTGGAATTGACGGAATTGGTGACTGTGCTGGAGGCGAAACGGATAGTCATGCAAAGATATATAGGATTACGTATATCTGAAGTGAAATTAGCTTATAAGACGGCTTTTCTAACTGAAATCTTCGTGATGTAATATTGAATGAGTGAAATTCAACCAACTGCAGCGAGGCCATTCTTCATCTGTGTTCCCAAATGAATAAATCAATAGATGAACTATTGGCAGATTTTTGCAGTGAAAAAGATAGGCCTTACCAATCGGGGTTGGCAAAAAAGATCTTTTCTTTAAGCTGTTGCTGTCTTTCTTATGCTCTCTCTCAAACCAGTGCACAAAAGTATTTCCTGCTGCGTCAGGGCTTGCTCTTGCTCTTCTCTTTACATTCGTTCATCAAATTTGCACACTTAAAGAGCACCCAGACGGTCTACTTGAGGATTGGGGACAATTATCAGGTAATATCAAATCGACGAATGTATATGATGCAAAAGTTATCATACTGTCTATTTCTCTCTTCTTCACAAATTTTGCCACATTAGAGAATGAAGGAACTTAACCCGTTTGAAGATCCTAGGCCTGTGCTCCAACATTGAAGCTTCAGCAGATATGACCTTTGCTTTTCGGTGGTTCTCCAGAACTTGGGTACTCAGCCAGCATGTCTCAGTCTGCTAAATGATCGGTGAAGTTCGCACCATCGACAATTGGGGATTTGCAAACTTTCTTGTGCATTTTTTTTTTAACCTTTTTTGTATGAAACGAACGAGATTTCACTACCCAGAACTCCAGTTGCTGTTCATTGCAAACTGAAGCCCATCTTTGAAAAATTGCACTCGGGTCATCTCATGTAGTTATCAATCAGGGAAACTAAACTGCTAATAACATTGATAATATGATCTCCATATGTCTTTTTTCTCTTCTTGGGCCAAAACTCTCAACTTGTCATCTAGAGGATTAGATCTGCTCTGTATATCTTATGTTTTTTTATGCAGCTTGTCCAGCTCAAAAGGAAGAAAGCCCCATTGCAACCGCTGCTAGTGACTAGGGTACGGTCAAAATGAAGTTTTTAACTTAAAGACGACCACTCTTGCCATCTATAAATAGGTGTATTATAGCAAATTCTCCTATTTCCCTATAGGAGAAGAAAAGGATAAAGGCGGGGTACTTAAGCTGCATACTGGTCCCGAAGTCCCCAGACAAGCCCTGTGAAATCTGGCTTGCGATACATGTATCTGGGTTGAGGTTAGATAGCCTCTCTGGGTCATTACAACTGCTAATACTAAAAACAAAGTATGTTTCAAGCTCTGTCTATCTCCTAAAGTTAGCAGAAGATAGTCAATTAGAGATTATCAAGAAATGGAGGCAGACGAATTGGAAGGCACTGGTCATCTAGGGAACAATAAATCCTATGCACATCAAGAATTCCATTCTTTTCCATGTAGGAACTGACAAGCTCTTGGCTCCTGCAGACATATCACGCATCTCTAAGTTTCTTCTTGCTCAATCAGCTTCTAAAACTAGGAAAGGTTTTCGTCCATTGCTGCATGAGACTTGTTTATCTCAGGATTTAAAGCCTCTGCTGTGCATAGCTTCCTTCTTCCTACAGTTGTTGCAAGGGATAAAGATGAATTTTCTCCTATCATCTTCTCGAGTAGAAATTTTGATAATGTTCTACCCAGAGCTTCAGCAATGGATATGCTAGAGGTCATTGATCGTACCTAATACTTTTTCTTTTAACCATAAGTTCTAATTGGAATGACTAATTTTTTTATCATTTTCCATGGCCTGACATCTCAGGCAATTCCAGATCAGAAACTGAGCAGTTCTTGGATTGTACCTCATGCTCTTCTTCTGGTTAATCAGAACCTACAATCCATTTTCTGAATACTGGAAGTGCTTTTCATAGCAGCCTGATAATGATAGTACCCTCCTGTTTCTTCTAGCTTTCCTAGTTCTAACAATGTCCTCTAAACTCTCTCAGTATAATCAAATTAGGAAAAACCAGATGAACAACTAGTTTTTCGGCACCTCCAAAGTTGAAGTTTGTGAAGATGAGGTGTGAAGCATAATATGGGGGTTAATTAATTGTATAGAAATAGAAGTCACAGAGACACAGAGAAACACGCGAGCAAAATTGTTAATTCTTGTCGTCTGTCAACTTCTGGTCCCTTCCAACACCCCGGAACACAAATTTTAGTGCGCCTTTTTTCCGTTTTCGTGCAAGATAAAACGATTTTGAAAAGCTAATGCTCCATCATTCCAGTATAAAATGGGAAACCTCTAGAACATCAAATGAAAAGAAGAATGGATAAAGGAAGACCAATTATAATCATTTACAAAAAGTAAACTGCACTAAGAGTACCATAAGAGGTATACCACAATTAGAAATCATATAACCAGCCAAGAACCAATCTTTTTCACAAATCATTCTGTAGAAAATGCAAATTAAGAATGAAAGCAGCTGACTAGAGTTAAATATCGTGCAAAAAGTATAACCCAGCTTCATTAATGCTTCATTATGCAACTTGCTGTCTCCTGAGAATGATCGCTTGGAGCTGATATCACTGAGATGCAGTAAGTAGGCAAAATATTCCACTTTCATTTTATAACAAATGATAAGGCTTTCTTGCAAATTAAAAGCATCCTTGACAGTGAAGCATATCCGAAAGTGTCTGTTCCATTTTAGAAACCAACTCAAACGATGCAAGTAACTGCTACTATTGGTAGTTCTCCGGCTTTTCAGATTTTCTTTACACTGATCACAGAGAAGTTATTGCAGGGCTATGTCCAATAGACTCAATCACTTTCGGACGGGAAAGCATGCTGAATCTGCATTGGGCAGCCATATGAACCGACTCAGAGAACACAAGTTCTCTTAATCGTAATTGTCTGTACCTCAATATAGAATTTCTTGCTCAACATAGAGTTCATCGTGCCAATTTACAAGGGTCGATGAAAAACTCCAGTCCCCTACCAGTTCTCCATGATTAATTCTTCACAAGAAAGAATGAGGAGCTTAAATTGTTCAAAATTTTGTCACAGTACAGCATACAATGAAACATGGAAGGTTACCTGCTTGAAGCTCTCAACATGATTACTTAAAATAATCCTTCTTAGAGAATTAGGTCAGCCGCCAGAGCCATTTTGGCTCTCCTGTAGCTCAGTAACTACAACTTGGGAGTGTCAGCAAATTCCTACATAATCAGTGAGGCTATTGCACGAAAATTGCCAACATTCCTCTTCTATGGCAATAACTTAGCATGATTGTTAATATTATCCTTCTAGTTATCTCTGCACCCGCTCTTTTCTCGACCAACCCACGAACGAAACGTACATGCAGAAAGATAATGTTTACAGGGACCTTTTTAAGGCATTTATTTAAGCAATTAAAACTAGAGATTCCCAAGATTTTATATATGAAAGTACTGAGTGGTTCCTACAATAATGGATAAGCACTGTCTTGAGTTTTGATAGCATGGGCTCTACTTTTAGTTGCTAATGGTTTTATGGGCTAAGTGATAGATAAAGTTATCTTAAATAATCGTATAATTACTGTCCTTGATCAATTTGCCTTTTTTTAATAGCCAGCAAAATGCACTAATATTTAGGCAATCACGTACCCCTTAATCACAAGATGGCTTCGTTCTCATTTTCTCTGTCTTCGGCGATCTTCGCAACCTTGTATTTCCTTCTCTCAGTGAACACCCAACTTGCAGCACACAAAATCCACCGCAATCACCTCCATTTTGGAACATCAGTAACTGTAAGAAAGGACCTCTGCTTCACTAGCTTCCATCCTAGATTAAACCCAAGTAGTACGCACGACATTAAGCTCCTGGGGAGTGCAACAATATCCAATGGTATTATCCAAATTCCTGACCCATCACGGGCTGCTAATCGTAGTTGTCTAGCAGGTAGAGCCGTTTATAGCTGTCCTATTCGTATGTTTGAACCTGTAACCAAGACCATAGCTTCCTTCAATACCACTTTCTCCTTTCAGTTCACAGCCACCATGTTTACATCCAATGCTACTGATGAGTCATCCTCAAGCCGTGATCAAGAAGGGAGCGGCTTAGCATTTGTCCTGGTTCCTGATGAGTTCACTGTAGGGAGAGCCGGACACTGGGTTGGCTTGCGTAATGACACATGCGACCACTGCAAGATTTTCTCAATCGAGTTCAATAACAGCCACGACACGGAGTTTGGTGATCCTAAAGATGATCACCTCGGAATCAACCTTGGAACCATTGTTTCCATGAAAACAGCCATTCTATCAGAAACCACAGTTTCCCTCCATGGTGGTTCTGTTCATCGGGCATGGATCAATTACGACGGTAGTCGGAAATGGATCGATGTTTATCTGGGAGCCGACAATGATCGCACGCCAAACCAAACCATATTATCATCGCCTCTGGATCTATCCTGTTATCTCAACAAATTTATGTTTGTTGGGTTCTCGGCCTCCACAGCCAAATCGACACAAATCCACAGTGTTCTATCATGGAACTTCTCTTCCACAATTGAAGCCTTTCTTCAAGTCCCTAGTGAAAGAATTTGCGAAACAAACCTCTTCCACCAAGTTGCCAAGTACTCTAAAGTCCATCGCTCAAGGGAACCAAGCAGCTTTCTGATTTTTGTCGCTGTGGTTGGGCTATGCACACTAGCTCTTGTAGTCCTCTATTGCAATAGCAACCCCCACAAAAGCTCACCTTCTTATAGTTTTCCCGACATCAAGCAGAGGCCAACACCACCTAGCAAGCCTCACTCCTTTACGATCCATGAAATTTACAGAGCTACACTCAAATTCAGCAAATCAGAAGTGCTAAGTAGCAACCCGAGAGGTGTTCTATATAGAGGAACTCTTCCCAATGGCCATCATATTGCAGTTAAGCGGTTCTCACAGCACTTGGAGAGTCAGACAATTTTGTCGAGCATGCACGCCCGAATAATGAAAAGAATCAATGGCTTGAACCGATTTTGCCATCCTAACCTGGCTCCTATCAAAGGGTGGTGTTACAACAGTAAGGAGATGATCGTCGTCTATGATTATTTCCAGAATGGGAGCCTCGACAAATGGCTTTTAGGACTCGGCATCCTTCCATGGACTCGCAGGTTCAATCTCATTGCAGATACAGCGAAAGCATTAAATTTTCTCCATTCTAAGGACACCATTCATGGAAATTTGAGGACGAGCAGCGTGTTTCTCGACATTAGCTGTGCAGCCATTTTGGCAGATTATGCATTAGTTACCGTCGCAGCGAAGTCAAACAGAGGCGAGAATCTGTTCATTGGCAAGAGAAAAGATGTGTTTGGATTCGGGATGATGGTACTAGAGATTGTTGCTGGGAAGAGAAGTGCGAGTGTGGGCGAGAAAGAGGACACGGGAATTCTAGAATTTGCATGGAGCATGCATGAGAGAGGAGAGAAGAAAAGAGTCCTGGACGAGCGGATGGGGCCGGGCGGAGCCATAGAACAAGCTCTTCGTGCCTTGGACATTGGTCTGGTTTGTACTTTGAATGAGGAGAACGGGGGGGTCTCCATGGAAGACGTGGTGCAACTTCTGAGTACGAGAGCGATTCCCAAGTTGCCCCAGAAGAAACCAGGTCAGATTTCGCAATCTCTCTCTGTGTAATATGATATCACTTGAAGTATGCACGTACAACGTAGGAGGCATGGTAGTATTTGAGAAACACTGATGTGAAAATAGAAGCATAGGATTGACAGTTTGTTGTGATCAATGTCACGAATCCGAGTAGTAGAATGGTGTCTAAGGAGGCGTTTTCGGATTGGTGTCGTAAAATGCCCTCGTTCACTGCAAAATCTATGATTCAGGTTAATGCAAAGAGGTGGTCATGAAGGGTCGATCTGACATGTAGTGACTATACCGTGGGAACGAGTTTTTCCCAATGGAGATAGAAGACTAAAGAGACAATCAATCTGTCTCTGCTAAACATTCTATAAAGAGCAATATAAGATAACGAACTAGCAAAGCCTTTACAAAAAAAGAAGAGCAAATGCTGCATTATTGCGAGTGAAAATGACATTCATCAAGTGAGCACACTTGATTTTCAGCCAATGACATGTTTGTGACACTTGGTCACCAAAGGGTATTTAAAAAATTAGAAGGTGCAACTCTCACCGCAAAAGATAGGTTCACTGATTTTTTTTGGAATTAAAGTCAAGACTAAAGAGGTAAACGAAAAAAAGATATGCTTACGCCTTTTTTGCCGCATGTTATTCTTAGACCTTCATGAGGGATGACATTATTCTAGGATAATATTAATCATAATTAAAATAAATAGCATTTTTTCTCCTATATTACAACTCATATTATTGGCTTACTAAATATAAAGAAATATGCAAATAGACGTGCCTACGAAGCGATGGCTAGGCAATTAGTTCGGTGTGACTTCGACTTTGAGGCCACAGCCGCCACCTTTTAGATCAATGACTCTTTTTTTTTTCTTTTTTTGCTAGGAAGATCAATAACTTTTTATGTTCACGTACCGAACAAATTATATACATCTCTAGAGATTGATTAAATCGAAATTTCGAACATTTCTTATTTTCTTCAAAATAAAAAAATTAGTTTTTGGTTGCTTCTAGTTCTCGGTTCCTTCTCATTTACAGTAAGGGTGATCGGCTCCTAGTTTCCAAAATTGGGAACTAGGTAATGGACAGGTTGGTCCTTAGACTGGAAACTAGACTGGACCGGTTTAGTCTCGTTCCAATTTGGTTTAATGGAACCAATTACTATTTTTTTCATATTTCCATCCAGATATCTTATTGTCCAAAGTATGACCAAGAACAAGTTCAAAACTTGAAACAAATCTTATGCTTCTATCCGAATATCTTATTATTCAATTACAGATTTTCATTTCCTCATAAATAATAAAATAAAACCCACTAATTTTTTTGAAGAAATAAAAATAATAAAAAATATATGTTGGGATATTAATCAAATATATTGTCGATAATCTTGATATTTTAATAATATCAGCAAACAAAGATATTACTCGAAAAAAATTTAAAAAAAAAAAATCTTAATATTTTATTTTTTCTTGAGAGTCTGTAATGATTATTCCTCGCGATTATAATCAAATATATTGTCTATAAACTTCATCCTTTCTTGTCTACATATATGTCGGGGATCGGAATTAAAGTTGAATCTCAAATAGTATACACATATATAACATATCGAACTAGCGAGGTCGAGAAAATAATAAATCTAAAGTTAGAGGATGATGGAGAAGATGGAAATTCACTCTTACAATTCTTTGCCTTATAATGACTAATTATGATTTTCAAGCAAATCCCTTTGCTATTGTGTTAAAGAGCGATGTTTATGTCTTTGCTTTGTTGTTTCTTTGGCAAAGAAGGTAACCTCCGGTGGACCCGAACTTGTATGGGCTTGGACACCCTTTAAATTTGGACGATCAGCCCACTACACTGAAATTTGGCTCAAAGTCCTTATTTTCATATGTAACCGCGTGGAATAATGATATAAATGACCCTTAAATTTTAGCTCAATATGCGGTACCATTCCCAAACTTTAATTTATTCAATGTGAACCCTAGACTAAGTTAGCCCCTAAACTATATAAAAATTTAATATTATCCTTCCATTAATTCAAGTTCAGGGATAGTATTGAACAATTTCATACGGTTCAAAACCTAGATTGAAAACATTTAGGAGTTTGCGAACCACATTAAATAAATTTAAAGTTACGGATCGCACTGCAAATTGGGCTAAAGTTCATAAACCACATTGAATAAATTGAAAATTTATGAACGATATTGCACATTTGGCCAAAATTCAATAACTATTTGTGTCATTTTCCTTAACTATATATGAGACTCTTAGCTTATGGCAATCTGCCAAAAGAAATCGAATCAATCCTGAATTCCTTTAATCAATTCAATCAATGTGCTATGCACCTCAAATGGTGTAATTTCGAGCAGCAATATCAGTAAACTTGACTAAATTGAGGGTGATCTTATTGAAATGACCGTGTGAACTTATGCCGCGGATTAGCACAAAAAGAAAAGTGGACAATTCTTAAATCTACCGGCAGAGTAATTTTCACGCTTACCGTTGGATGATTGACAACGTGTAGTTGAAGATGATGATGATGATGATGATGCGACCGAATTCTTTCGCACGTCAAGCATCCGATGTATATGTTATGACAGATGAGTTCTTTAAAGTACAAGTTTCTTGATCAACGTAATAATCAGACATGGCTGCCTACAAAACATACGTACAGGAGGGAGGATGAATCAAAGAATGGAAGAATGAAGAACAAAAAATGCTTCCAAGAGCAGAAGAAGATTCGAACGGAACTCCGATTTTCATACTTCGACCGTCTCTTGGTTCAGGGCCATGTATCTCCACCTCTCTTTCTCAACGAAATCCGCATCCAAGAACCTTGAAACGAATGCCCACAGCCTGTACACATCCTCGAAATTGGTCAAGAAAACGAGCGAAGCCGTGACAACTGATATACCGCGACGGTCGTCCCTCTTCCTTCTCGGTTCCGTCCCTTTTGCCACACTTGTTCTGGTCTCCAACGTCCTCTCCCACTCTTTATACTTGTCGGAAAACCATATATGCTGCAGAAATCCACAAGAGAGGGAAATGTTATTTCTGTCGGCGAGTTTTTGCACGAGTGCGGGATCGATCTTCTCCCCTTTCCAGTCGAACACATTGAACGCGACCGCTGGTCCTCGTTCGAATTTGACCTTTGGCCCGTAAATCATGACCAGGGGAAGTGGCGCGGTGTCTGAATCCGGATGTTTCAGGCTCAGCAGCGCATTAACAAGCCAGTTGATGAGGTACCTTGCTCTGCAATTTATAAGTATTATGCCCAATCTATCTGCATGATCAAGGCCTCGGAACTCTATCTCCAAGCTCCCATCAAGGCCGGTCTCTGTAATTCTCATTCTGGCAGAATCAAAGGGTGTCTCTACTTCTTCAATCTCAGTAGATGACAGTACCTCTGGTGTCACATTGTCCGCTTCAGATGAATGCAACTGGGGAGATCCGGAATGCATTTCTTTAGGTGCCATTCCAGATGTAATTTCATTTTTTAGCAACTGAAATAATCCAGAACTTGGTCTCTGACCGATGCCTTCTTGAGAAGATTCCTGAAAATGAGGAAAAGATGTCTTGATGGGGGCGAGACTCACAATCCCTATACTTCTAGCTGCATCCGAATCCTGCAACATAGAAGCACTCGATTTCTTGACAAACAAGCAAGCAAAACCAGACGGGTTGTCCCCGAAAACCTTGTAGAACGAGCAAATGAGGAAGTCAGGCTTGAAGATAGAGAGGCCTAAAGTGTCCATGTCCTTAGGTCTCAATGCAGATGCATCGAGCAGAACATGCCAACCACTTTCCTGTGCCATTCCCATCCATGAGTATGAATATTGAGCCCCGGTGATTCTAGATTGAAGCGGGAAAACGAATAGCCCTCTTCTTCTCCTGTTCCTCTTACTACCAACTATCATCTTCCTCAATTTTTCTGATCGGATTCTCATTTTTGGATACGAGAATTCAGCTGATCTGTTGCGTGCACCCCTCTTCCTCGCGCTCTCTATCATCAATTCTACTGCCTCATTTTCATGATCATACACCGTCAGGAGATCAGTATCAGAATGGAAGGAATATGACTCTGCAAGAAGCTTAAAAGCGGATGACTGGTTAGCGGTGAAAACCATGGTATAATCAGTTTCAGAAACATTCATGAAGGCCATGATTCTTTTCCTGATTCTGGATTCGATTCCAGATTCTTGGACACCATGAAGTATCTGTGAACTCAAGTTCACTGATTTGTACGAAATCTCAAGGAAGGGCGATCCCAGTGAGGTCGAATGCAATGGCAGAGGATGCGAGGATGAAGAGGCTACCGAAGTCGCAGGAAGATTGTCGATCTGCTGCGAGTAAGAGAAGAGGCCATGACCTGTGTAGTCGAGACAAACATATCTACCCGAAGAGAGATGATGATATTCAGTGGCTCGGATCTCATCGGCCTTATCTGTCTGCTCGTACTGGGGAAATACACTCGCAAACAAAGAAAACGCTTCGTGCAATGAAGGAAGGGATTCGTGGTTAGTGAACTGTGAATTCGGGTGGAGAGAGGAGGTGGTGGCAATAAGGAAGTCGTGCCGGAACGTGGCAGCGCCGGTCACGGACCTCTCAGCCGGTGCTCCTGTAAGGCCAGCAAAGGGAGAGCAACCATGGAAGCAGGCTTCTGAGGCCTCCCTGAGGCTAGGCAAGTCCATATCGCTCTTTGCTATTCCCGCCCCATTAAATCACCTTCGGTTTGCTCTCATTCCTCCTCCTTGTTTTATCTCTATCCGCTTCTGTAATCAATTCAATTGTCCTCAAATGTCAAGTTCAAAGGCCCCTTGCTTGTCGGACAGGCTGTCTTTCGCGTGCTATCTTATGAACGAGTCCAAGTCAACGTTTTCATGAGACAATACTCCAACAAAGGAGCCTCTCGCTCTGCTTCTAGTCCTTGACCACTGGGCAATCTTTCTGCCTGATGCTCTGAAAATTTCGCACCGAGAGCATGTGCACCATTGACCCACCTCGGCCCTTGACTCGAGCGGGGCTCACAAGGAACTCGCACTATCCAGGGCTTGTGGTGCACCGATTGCTCGCACACCCGGCACACCCAATAATTGCCAATGGCTGAGCTCGATTTTTCTGCTGACTTTGAGCCTAATTAGTTGACTTTGTAACGTGGGCATCTTTATAACACCCCTAAAAAGATGAGCACTATGGATGCTATGCATCTACGTAGGTGGGGGACTAGATGATCGATCACAATCGCTCAGCCTCATGCCGTTGTCGTCGTGAAGGGACCATGCAATACCTGCAACATGTGCGAACCGAGGAATGCAAACCTCAACTTCCAACGCTACGTCAAGCGGCCTCCTTTTCCTCCTTGATGTTGGCAACTGCTGTCTCGTCTTTCCAGCGACAATGGCCAAAGCGCCCGAGGCCCTGGCAGGGCGAGAAAATGAGGCGGCCGTGGGTGATGGGTTGAGGATGTAGCCTTTGGAAAAAGAGGCGCAAAAAGGCCTCACAGGAATTTTGTCGAGCAGGTGGTGGACGGAACGGAACAAAAAGAAAAAGGCGAGACAACTTTTGGAAGTGGCCGGCCTTCTCGCGCAGGCCACTAGTTTTTTTCGCGCTTTCTCGCGCAAAGCGTTCGTTCTTACGTGTCCCTGACTTCAAATCCTCGAAAACGACACCACCACCTCCTCAATAATCAACACATCATTGTCAATGTGAAAGCTCAATCATGCAGGAGGGGGGCCCCAGCCGTGGTTCCCTAGGGCCGTCGTAGCTTAAAGTATTCGTGTAATTACGACATTTTTATAAAGAGTTTACGTGAAAAATAAGCCTGGATTGCGATGTTTATGTGGGGGATTCGTACCCCCGGGAAATATGTTCATAAAGAATTCGGGTGACATAGAAAGTATAATACAGATAATACTTTCCCGGACCAAAATTTTATTTCATATTATAAAAAGAGATTATGAGTGGAAGAAGATGATTTGTTTTCTTGTAAAATTTTCTATGGCAGAGTCCGCATAAACAAAATGTGGCCACGTCATGCTCAAGCGTGCCGGATGCGGTGCCAAAGGGGATTGATTTAGCCACTTTGTGTAAGTAGAATAACTTAATTAGAAAAAAAAAATATATAGATAAATTTACTAAAAATCTTAAAAATTATCACGAAAGTACTATTAAGTCCTAAAACTTATTAAATTAGTATATGGGCCGGCAAAAGTCACCAACCATGAGCAATGGTGGTTGGCCCTCGCCAGCCCTAAGCAAGGCCTCGCCAGCCCCAAGCGAGGGTTGGCGACCCACGTTAGGCTCAAGCTCAAGTGCCCAAATCTAGGTGATGTCGGCGCTGCTTGGGCCTCGCGAGCATCAATTTGGGTACCCACCCAAATCTAGGCAATGCTAGCTATCGCTTGGAGCCGATGATGCTCGTGAGGCCCAGGTGAGCACTAGTGTTACCCAGATCTGAGTGCCCAAGCCCAAGCGTAGTGAGGGTCACGGGCCCTCACCTAGGGTCTACAAGGCCTCGCCCTAGGCTGGTAAGGGCTAGCCACCCTCTTCTAGGGACGGCAACCTCCGCTAGCCCCTTCAACCATGGGTTTTTTAGTTTTTTTTTTAAATAAAATTTTAGATTTATTTTATTTTATACAATGTTTCATAAATTCTCAACTTTTCCTTAATATGATACACACTAAGTAGTAATTTTTTCGGCGCACGTATTTGTTCATGAGTGCTACTCCATAGACACTATGCTAGAATGTAAAAAGTAGAAAGAATCTTCTACTTTAAAGGAGAAAAAAACCCCCTCCACACGCTATCGATATCTGGGTTATCCTACCTGCACAAATTGTCAAATCAAGCTAACGCGGGTGTCGGACGACGCTAGAGTGTGACACTAATGATATCTTTGGAGATCAAAAGTTAAGTTAATATTGAAAAATAGAGGTTATGAGCGGAAGAAATTGATTTGTTTTCTTGTACAATATTCTATGGCACTAGCAAAATGTGGCCATGTCGCACTCAAGCATTGTCAACAGCTATGTCAGCTGGATTTGACCGGACGAAGTGCTGAAGGGAGCTATCTAGTCATTTTGCGTAAGTTGAATGACTTGATTATAAAAGAAAAAATACAAGGACTTAGGCCAAGTTTGGTTCAATTTTGGAAATGGGCCTTAGGGAAATGCAAATATCTTTGGCCTAAAAGAGCTTTGGAGAAATGCAAATTGCATTTGATAAAAAATTCTTTGCAAAACTATTTTGGCGTAAAGAGTGTTTGGCAATTCTTTTTCTATAAAGGGCTTTTGGATTTTATTTTATTTTTTTATCAAAAAATATTAAATTCTTTGCCCGACTCTTGTGAAGGTAAGGGTAGTTTTGAAACAATGAGAGGTAAAATCGAAAAACTAAAAAATTTATGATAGTAGTTTTGAAAAAAAAAAGTAATTTCGGTATTTAGCTAAATGTTGAAAGCTCAAAACCGATATCTATCAGTACTAGGCTTTCAGCTTTCTCAAGACTAGCATTTAACTTAAAGCCCCTTAGATAGGCATGCTAAACACCTTAACATTTTCCCAAGAAACTTTGGAGGCTAAAAATCCCTTGGAAAAACCGAACCAAACGCACCCTTATATTATAGAAAAGTATGAAAGTACGGACACGGAAGGTAGAACTTTTCCATGTTATTCCTTTTCGTTGGAAGCGGATTGAAATTCATTTTTCCATATTATTCGTGGAGATGCTTACTTTCTTATGAAACCGTCTCGTTATCAACTTTTGTAATCTTTGAGTATACACAAAATTGTGACAATACCAACGGACACGGCTTTGTGTTAGTGATAAGTGTCCTTTTCCTTTTGAGCAATTGTCAATCACATTTCGCAAAACCGAGAAAATTGTCCAAAATATTTTAAACATAATATATAGCAGCCAATTTAAATTTAAACTATCCAATCTTACCAATTTAGCCTTAAATCTTGTGATAATCTATTAATATAGTCCTCTCGGCCAGATCAATTTTAGCTAAGTAATGCTCACACAGATACCCAGTCAACCTAGGTTGTCCAATGTGCAACCGAGGCTAACAATTTTTGCTTTAAAAAAAAAATTCTGAATTTTTTTTTCTTTGCTTTTCTTTATTTTCTCTTTTCTTTTGAGCAATGGCTTATCACAATTCGCAAAACCCGTATTGTACTGCATATATCATGTGAGTGTATGGTCCCCTTTGCATATAGATAGAGACAAACATAGAATGGTCCATCTAGATTTTCGCCTTGCTTTCCCTATTTATGACGAGGTCAATTTCATTGACTACCCGTGCGATGCCCCCTTCCAAAGGTTACATTAATTCGGTACGTGCTCTCTAGTCTCCAAACTCCTAAGTCTTCTCGAGCATTAAATCGCATTAACAAAGAACAACGTAGCACAATCTCTGTCCTCAATTTTTATTTATGCGGAAAAAAGATCTGCAATAAATTGATTCAATGTCAAAATTAAAACCGAGATATTACGATTTAAAACCCTTTCATACAATGTTCACTAAGTATGCTGCCGAAAAAGGTCGATTGAGTGGTTAAACGCTCATTTCAAATGCAGCAATCTCTCGTATTGAATCGTCATGTCTATTGTTCAAAGTAATCATAGGGGTCATGCATGCTCGAGCAAAAATTCAGAATCCTGTGTTATCCAAAATTAAAATGATGTTATGACCTAAAACCCTTTTCATTAAGCATGCCACTGAGAAATGTCGGTTAAGTGGTTAAACATTCACTTCGAATGCGGCAATTTCTCGTGTTGAGTCACAATGTGTCGTCTTCAGAGTAAGCGTAGGGGTCATGCCTACAGGAACAAAAATTTGGAAACCATCTTATCCAAACAAGAACAAAAGAAAATAACGCGTTGCTTGTGTTAAATTTATCACCTGTAATTTATTTTTCAGGAAGAAATACTTGCTAAAATTGTAATTCGCTTAGCCAACTTATTTAAATACCGCAGGATTTTCTATATACTTTTTTTTTTAACATTTGGGTAAGTGATCTATTTTTCTTATTCATAGTTTGTGGCGGTCTGTGGCCGTCTAGCTCTCAAAAGGAAAGGCCGTGTGAAAACAAGTTTCAACGTTTGCAGCCGTTGCTTTTCATACAAGATAGGGTTAGGATAAGCAATTGGCTCACAGCATTACACGACTCTTTTGTCTATAATGTTACTTCAAAAAAGGACAACAGGCGACGGGTGAACTCGTCCCTAAAACCCCAAAAAAAGTTCCTTGAACGTGGTTGATAGGCCGCCACGGGTGTTTCCGAAAAGCTCCGGCGATGGTTGTCCGAAGCCTCGTCGGTTCTATTAAGGGCATCTGCGGTGTCGTCGCTAAACCTCGAAGCGGTATGTCGAGGCCTCTTTTCTGTCGGCGGAGCCTCCTTGAGAATCGCTGAGTTTGTGTGCGCATTAGCAACGGGGACGGACTTAGTCATCCTTAATGCGGGGAACGGCGGCAGCTTCAGACATGCTCTCAGGATTGGATTTTCCAGTCGCGAAATGCTCCCCAACGGCGCAGATTCTTATCATGTTGTCTCGTGCACCAAAGAAAGATTGATCCGACGGAGCCGAATCGATCGGCAACACTGAACTCAAAATAATTCGTACTGCATGAAGATCATTACATTTTGAAGGACACGAGATAGTTATCATCTGAATACCTTACTGCAAAAATTAGAAGTGGTATCGGGCCCGATTCGTAGTATAGATCCCTCTCCCTAAGGGGATTTACAGATCCACAAGCCAAATCCACAGAATTTTCCGACTAATTCTCGGTATGTCGAGTTAAAAAAATGGTCATCGCTAAGTTGGTGATTAGGCAGGCACCATACATCGATGTCATTCTACTATATCTTCACAAAGAGATGTAGCGTACTTACTCAATGTCCAAATTCAATTCATCCATATTTTATACCTGTGTTTACTATTACTATTGTCACTAATGCATTGAGAATGAAGAGATGTGGCTGGAGGATGTCACGTCGATATTTCATGCGGTTTCAACCCAAGCACAGAACAAAGCTCGACATATCAGCACACGTCGTACATCAATGCAGAAACTCACCATGTACGAACGAACAGCTCGAAGACCCTTCGAGTTCGAACCGCGTTAAGCAGAAGCAGTCCAAGGGCAACTCTCCTTTGGCAAGTCGTCGATGACCGGACGGCATCCGTTCGCCTTCTCCGTCGTCGCCGTCATTGACATGTGTTGCCAAAGTAGAGAAGCCCTAAAACTGGTTTGCTTAGTGTGTATTCTCACCTATATTCATCGGCCATTCAAAATCTTTGACTATGACCTTTTTTTTTCTTTTGCCCTTTTCTTGGTTTGTAATGGAACGACATTTGAGGATGTATTTATAGGCGCTAGGGTTAATTTAGAGGGCTCGAGTTCGGAAGGCATATGCCATGGATATCCAAATAGCTGAGTGCCTGCTTTCTACGCATTCCATGCATGCCAGACTTTTTTCGTTGAAAATGCTCCTCATCGCTAAGATATTCTCCGTGCCATGATCTAGACCTCTCTCTTCCCTTCACTCCATGAGAGAAAAGCAGAAGGACCATGCCGAAATCGATTCCTAGCTCTTACTGTTAGATATATTTGTGTATAGAAAACGATCGTGATAGGTTCGAGTGCAGAAATGTGTAAAATCCATACAAACCTCTAGCCATTGATAAAGTCGAGAACATATATGCAGAGCTTGAACCGTCGGAAATAAGTACTTCTAGCCAATTGCCCTCTTGACATTGATGGAGTGTTTTCCGATCATCAGATAATCAGGATAATAAGAACGTTTGGCTTAGATGACCTATTGATATGCCCATTCAAATCCTTACAGATAATATCTCCCATCAAGACAGTCATCTTTAATTAAGTGATCACCATAGGTATAAGCAATTTAATTGGGATAATAGAACATCAATGAAATTAATGTGAGTAATATTAAACCAAATGTGGGATAATATTAATAATATTATAATACTTACTCGATGTTCAATTTGATCCTTAAACTTTAATTCTAATCAATTTGATTTGGTCCAGACCAATTTGGCCATTTTAGCTTACGTGGCAATCCACCTCACTCAGTGGAACACGCATCAGTTGACGTGGTTGTACATGTGTACAGCCACCTCGGCAAAAAAAATAAAAAGAAAGACAAAAGCATCGGAAGTATGGGGAGAGAGACAGAGAACTGGGGCTGCGACGTCCGACGATCCTCGTCGAGGGTTCGATGAAGGCTTGCCCTCACGCTTGATGATGGCCTCAGGATGAGTTGGATACCACTTTCCAGTTAAAAGAACCAACTTGGTTATAACAAAAAAAGCGTAAGCACCAATTTGACCAAAAAAAAATTTCAAAAAATAAAATTGAACGCCGAGTATGAGTTCAGGACCAATCTTGGCTCTACCCCAAAAGTAGAAAAACTAAGAAACAACTGCAATGTAGGCAAATCTAGAGAACCTTAACTACATTTCAATGTATTATTGTCAATAGCACACATTGTGCATATAATTTTCTAGACATATAGGGGGTTAACAGAACTAGATCAGTAATGTGCATTTAGTGGTAGCTAGGTCTATTTAAATTAAGTAGTCTCGTGACATTTTATGCTCTCCCTCTCCCTCCCTCCCTCTCTCTCTCTCTCTCTCTCTATTACAGCAAGAATCATAAACCATGAATGTTGCTTGTTAATTTGTCTGACTCTGTGCATGTTGTTTGTTAATTTGTCTAGGCCTATGCAGCAATCCATAATCCGACCGCCTCATTCGTTCATGTGGCGTCCAGCGGGCTCAGCTCGAAGCCACCAACGAAGTGGGGGGAGGCGACGAATATTTGTTTCGTCCTCGCAACATTCCAAGACAACGAAAGCGAAAAGAGGGGGTAAAAAGATAGGCAAAGATAATGCCATCTAGTGGTAATATCTGGAACATGAATAGCATATCCAAGATCATATTCTCTTCAAAAGGGGTACGTACGGCAACGGAATTTTGGGAAATGTTCTGCCACCAGCTAGAAAGGCTAGTCCCTAATTTTGCTTCGTCGTTCACCCTCTAATACAAATTTTCGTGCTTCTTTCTAATTCATAACGCTTCGATTATCTAAGGCAAGCAGCTACTGAAGATGCGTTCGTTCGGCTGGCGATGATCTGCTTGCTAAGACGCTTCGCTTGCGAGCCTCTCGTTCAGTAACTTGACCCCCATGTACCTGCACCAAAACCATGCGAAAACTCCTCTGAGAAACCCGTTCATAACCTAGATTTCGAGAGTTCTCCATCTGTCCTACATGAAGAAAATGCCTTTTTTTTGAAATGTGGGCGCTCGTCCTAGACCTGTCCGTCCATGCGCGGGCCATTTCGACTCGATATCGCTCATGAAAATAGTAGTTTTCTTCATTTTTGTTTGCCGGCCGACGTCATAAGTTAAAATGCTTGATCGATAGTGAGTTGTTTACCTTCCGAGCATCATGACCGTGGCTTGAGGATTAGTGCCGGGAGAGTGATTGAAAGTGGAACCGTCGATGACCCTAAGTGCGTCCACGCCCAAGACTCTGTAGTCCCTATCCACAACCATCCCTACTTGGCACCCTCCATGGTAGTGCCAGATGGTCATGACCGAGTCCCTGCAGTACTGCTCCAACGACGTCGACGTGTTCTGGTGCCTTGGCAGCAGGTTCACCGGCGCGCTCGCCGTCAGGTTCAGCAGCGCTGCGAAGGTCATGGCGTCGTACTTGAAGTCGGCAAACGCCTTGGAGTCGATGACCCTCTCGATGGTCGAGAGCCCCTCGACGCACCTCCGCAGGTCATCGGGATCTTGGAAGTAGTTGAAAGTGACGGAGGGGTTGTCGTTTGGGTTGCGGCTTCGGAGCTCCATGTGGCCTGTGGACTTGGGCCCCGTTATTTTCTCGAGGATGAATCCGCCTTGAAACGCTGGCCCGTCGAGGCGCTTCATGTCCTCGATGGCTTTCGCTAGGGCCTCCGGAGTCCTTTGTCTTGGCGGCAACGTCGCGAGCTGGCCAATCTAAGACATAACATATCATTGCAACACGCTTCGATTTGTCAATAAAAACTCTGAAAACTTATCTGGAAGTGAAAGTGCGAGTTTAGAGTATACGCGTATGTGTATGTGTACACATACTCTTTACCTTGGGAGAGAACATGCCATAGTCCTTGGTCGAGGCACCGCCGGCGAAATTCTCGCCACTGGCGGCCTCAATGAAGCTCCCGAAGGGAGTGATCCCGACCACCTGGATCAGCGACACCTCCACCGGGATCGGCGACGGGATGAAGACGGCGTTCATCGGGTTGTCGGACATGCCCTGCCCGACCATGGGCTGGTCCAAGACCAGCGAGATGTTGTGGGCCTGGAGGTGGGCCTTGGGGCCAAGCCCGCTCAGCATCAGGAGCTGTGGGCTTCCGAGGGCCCCGGCGGAGACAATGATCTCATTCCTCGGCCCTCGGCGGAGGTAGGCCCGGTGCTTGGCCCTCATCGAGTCTCTGAAGACCACTCCATGGGCCACGGGCCTTGACGTACCTTTCCTCTTGAAGAGGATCTTGTGTACGGAAGCGTGGAGGAGGACGGCGATGCCCTTGGGATCGGCGTACTCGAGCAGATCGGCGGCGGTGTGCCGGTGGCCCGATTCGTCGAAGATGGTCCCGCCCACCTTGGTCCCAGGGATGTGGTCGTAGGTGAAGCCGTTGTCGGGAACCACGCCAATCTCTAGCAGCCCGTCCCGCACCGCCGTCTGCCACTGCTGGATCTTGGGCTCGAAAGCCACCAGCCGCTCCACCCATGCGTACGACTCGTTTACCAGCTTCCCGTCCCACCCCACATCACTATTTCCAACAAAAAAAGTCAATAATGTTGATGATGATGACCATGAATTTTATTAAAAACTATCTTTTGCGCACTTATTTAGCAATCAAACCGGAGAATACTATAGTTTTACAACAGATTAGTTTGAAAATTAAGTATTTTTTTTTAAATTAACATA
Organism: Eucalyptus pauciflora; assembly: GCA_007663325.1. Classification (NCBI taxonomy): domain Eukaryota; kingdom Viridiplantae; phylum Streptophyta; class Magnoliopsida; order Myrtales; family Myrtaceae; genus Eucalyptus; species Eucalyptus pauciflora. Next base: position 2,680,254 of record VMYD01000006.1, on the reverse strand, counting down.
GTTGACAAGTGGAGCACTAGACCTTATGAAGAAAAATAAGTAAAAGGTACACGCATTTCGCAGCTTACCTCGCATATTGAGGAGCAGCGCGTGAGTAGAACCCGGCGTTCAGGCAACTTCCGCCGCCCAGCACTCGCGCCCGCGCATTGATGACGCCGTCCTCAGAGATGAAACGCTGCGACGGGGAGGACGGGGAGAGGTCCGAGAGCGCCGCCCCGAAGGCACCCAAGTCGGTGATGTTCCGGTTGCCATAGGGCGAGCCGCCTCTTTCCAACACCAAGACGGAGGCGTTGTGAGATAGAGTCGCCGCTAATGGGCAGCCGGCAGTGCCGCCGCCGATGACAATGTAGTCATAGTATGAGACCGGCGGTGCCGACATGGCATTGCGCACAAAGCTATAGGTTTGAGTTGGGTTGGCTGAGAGGAAAAAAAAAAATTGGTGAGGAAATTATACGCCTTCTCAAGAAATTTAGGTTCCTAAAATTGTCCCCTCCTTGTAACTGCTGCAGAATGTTTTGACCGATGTTGTTAAATAGCGCTAAGGTACAAATAAGACGATGAAGTTGGTTTCCAATCACGTAAGTAACACAAAAAATAGAAAGTATGAAAAATCATTGGTGCATTTTATCTTTTGCATCCACATCAAGCCCATGACAACCAGCTTGCTTCTGTCCCGGTCAACAACCATTTGCAGAAATTCCTCAGGGCAAAAACTGATGATGATTAAGTGCATGATGTCCTTCGGTTAAGGGCGTTGTAAGACAGTGAAAAACAAGTTACTTTGTCTAACCTACATGCTACCTTAAACTTAGGAAAATCCCTTGTTTTTTGCTAACTGGGATCTACCCTAACCATGTCCTTACTCGTCCTTCTAAAGGGACTGATCCATGGGAAGGGGACCATGAGATGACCCAACGCCTGTGCAGTCTCCTTCGTATCTTAATATGCACATGATTAGGGCATAAAACTTGTTGCCTTTCCTGCACCATTCGCACCGAAAGGGAAAAATGTCGCATTCGCTTTGTAGTTTGGAGAAAACGTAGAGAGTGCTGGCGGAAGGAAACGGAAGTGTGCCGAGAGGGGCACGTTGGAGAGTGATTGTGAACCAGTTCTTGTAAGTACATTGCAGAAACCCATGTGGTGTGTAATAATTTAGCAAAATGAAAAGGAAAGGAAGGATGTGATATTGCAATTGCAACCACCGCTTCCCCTTAAATGGCTCATATCGATCTGCAATAAGTACGTGGAACCACCCGTCTTATCCTCGTCCAGTCGCTATTCTACAACGTCGCGATTTACGAGAGATAGTTCATGTCGAATTCTAGACGAGAGATTTTCTTGAAGGCTAGTTCGTGTCGAATTCTAGACGAGAGACCTTCTTGAAGGCCCCGTATATATACGTGTCCGACATCGAGCTCGATGTAACTTATCCAAACTACTTCGGCGAGGACATTACAATAGACAGGTATTATTATCGTATCGATCGACAGTGATCGAGCAACTCGTGAGGTAAAGCAAGAAAAGGGAGCCAAGAACGGGTGCGAAACGAGGCGTACCTTCATCCGAGGCGCGAGATCCATGGAGGAAGAGAACTGCAGCAAATGCGGCTGCAAGGAACCTCCACGACGCAAGAACCATGATCGACTTCTTGAAGGATTTCCCCACGCGACCTCTTGGAGAAGGCAAGACGAACGACGATGCCCTTTATAAATGGCGACGCTGCTGGGGCCTCGCTCGAGAACCTCGAACCGAACGAGCTTTGGCAGGACGCGGCGAAGGAGGGGACCGGTGTCGGGCCCGAGCCTGGGATCAAGGGGGAGGACAATGCAGAAGACGTGACGGGGAAAGAAGAAGTAGGGTCGCCAAGATGATGAAGTGAACTACTTCTCTAGGGTATTTCAAGACGCGGCGGACACGCAATAAAGAAAAACCAAAGATAGATGGGAGATGAATATTCATGGGGGTCTCATAAAAAGTAAAATTGGTAAAAAGGGATTATCCATAAAAATTACGCTTGATGAAATCCCATTTTTTCCCCTTAGATTTTGAGTGAATGTTTGAAAAGATAATCGTAGTATTAAGATAACAAAACGACGCCGGGTGTTCAACTCATTCATCCAATTACGTTTCTTAACGCGTTCATGAAGATTAAGTCTAAATCAAGATCGAGAAACGGAGAGAAAGAGACGGGTGGTACTTTGCTAAATGATGGGTGCAAGTAATTGGCCGATTACTGAGTTTGGATTCTGATTTTCTGGCCACGGTTGGTATGTGAACGTCATTGCTGGATCTTTACCCTTTTCTGCAATTTCACTCACGAAATTAATATGCAAGATGAAGATACAATTCCGAAATTTAATCGACGAAGAAGCACCAAAAATTGAAGCAAATATGTCTTAACAGAATTTAATCGACAATGGAATATTTGAAAATTACAGTTAAAATATATGTCGCAATTTGATGAACGACGAGATAGCTGAAAACTACGGTTATAACTATTATACAAGAAATGAAAGATTGCAGGATCCATTTGTTTTTGTGCAGAGCTTCTCCAATACATAAACATTGATATATAGTGTTCACAATATTACTATCTATAAGCAATTCTTTAGTGATTTTAACCATGCCTTTACATTTTCAAAGCATTAGGTTTCATATCTTCACGTCGTCGTGACTTCTCCTCTCTAGGTGGTTACTAAATTCAGATGAATAACTTCATCATTCTATATGTGATTACAAAATGTTACAATGATATTTATCCTCAATAACCTCAAATATTTGAAAAAATCACTACTAGAGAATTACTTGTCGATGTCAATCTCGATCAATGACTTACTTGCTTGCCAATGATTTTCAAGTCATCAACATTTATCCAAAAGAATTTAAATATTGGAAAATATCGCTACTCATCAAACTGTTGATTGTTCTGTTCACCAATGATTTTCTATGTTCACCAAACACCGTTCTCATGAACTAAGTTTATCATTTATCTATAATAACCAAAAGTTAAGATCATCTTTTTGTTGTGTAAACGCTCGTTAAATTAACAAAGATCTAGTTGAAAATCAAGCCATAAAGCTCAAAGTGATGACCAAACTTCGTACAGCTTATGTATTGCTCACTATAAGCTTCGATTGTATATAATCCAATTTGGTATTGGCTTCGCATGTTCTTTCAATCTCGAAGCAGGCCCTTTCTGGGCAATGATTAAGCGACCGATTGACAAAACAAATACCACGATTCTCGGCGCATTAACTCCTCGAGCAAAGTACGCCATCGACGTCTTGAAAATCGAAACCATTACGGCATTTCGGGAAGTAAAAAAGGGGGAGCTTTTAAGGATCAAACTCCGTCCTAAACTCATCATTTGACGGGGGCTAAAGCGCTCTTGTCGGCACGACCGTCGACCCATCCGGTCCCCCAAACGTCAATCGAAGAGCTTGAGGAGGAGCCGATGTGAACGATTGAATTTTTTTTGGGGGGAGGAGGGTGCGCGAGAAATTGAATGAGAAAGCCAACCACTCGGACGCAGGGTGGGTCGGCCACACTTAATACGACGCGTTGCGGAGAGCAGGGGCTCATAAATTCACTTTAGCTATCTGTACGACGGGCAATTTATAAGAGTCACAATTATGCCTGAGGAAAAATTAAACTAGAACCGACACGAAGTTGTGGGCAGGTTTTTTTTTTTTCCTTTTATTGTTGTCTTGCCCTTCTCTAGCTATTATCTGGGAGAAGATGAATTTCCAATTTTCGGATGGATTTCACCGTCGGAATCACGAAAAAGACATTGACTAAAAATGATACTAGAAAAAGCGACGTCGTGATACATGGATTCTATCTATTTATTTACCCGATCAGTGTCTCGAAACAGTCGTTAGAAAAAAGGTTTATGGATGGGTACATTTGGGTTATCATTTGTTATTATTATAATATTTTTCGTTGATTAATTATTGTTTTTTCATTTAACAAACACAACCATTATTTGGACACAACCATAGGCAGCGCAGTTGGTATGAGTTCTCTCCCTCGTCACAGAGGTCGAGGGTTCGAACCCTCTCGTTGCTAAAATGTCTGAAGTGGGGAGTTTTGGTGTTGGGGTCCTGGGCTAGCTTCCCCCGAGATTTACATCTAAATAGCGGCTTGCGGCGAGGCCCTGAAGGGTGATCTCCGGCGGTTCCTCGGTTAACAAAAAAAAAAAAAAAACGCAACCATTATTAGGCCAGAAGGGATGAGGTGGGAGGTGTATGGGGCGGGCAAAGAGAGAAGAGATGCGGTGGCGTGGCAGCCTATTGTTCAATCAAACCACCTCAGGAAGGGTTATATGTTAGTAGGTGGAGGCATTTAATTTTGTGCCTCATTCGTCGCTTCCTTGTCACTTCGGGCGTTGTGATTTGGGGAAGAAGGTCTGCACATGTATTATCCTCCGCAGGTCAGTAGGGCCTCAGCAGTACAGGCTTTGATCTTTCCAATTCAATGGGAGCGCCGCGGTTCTCGGCATCAGCTTAGCACCGAAGAAATTACCAAAAAAATAAAGTCACGGACCTACAACATTTATGTTAATTTGGTCCTTAATTTTTCAATTTAGCTAATTTAGTCTTGAACATTTTCGCAATTTATCAATTTTGACGGGAAATTACTGACGTGAACGATCTTTATAATGATTTAATATTTTGTTGAACTGTTTACGTTTTTCTTTTCTTTTTTTTCTTTTTTTTTTTTCCCTTTCTTTCTCCACCAGTTGCCGAACCTTGACGATGCAGTTCAGTCATAGGAGACGACTAGCAAGCCCTCACTAGCCTTAGGCGAGAGGCGATCCCATAGACCTTAGGCAAGACTCACCCTCACCGAGATCTAGCGAGGGGTGACCTCACTAACCACGCCCAAAGCTTGTGAGGCCGACCCTCACCAATCATCGACTATGGCTAGTTGTTGGCCATCATCGAGACCCAGCAATTAATGAAAGAAGAAGGGGAAAAAAAAAGAAAGAAAGGAAATAAAAATATGAAATTAGATATAATTATAAAATTATTTATGTCAACTCTGGTTGTGCCACGTATGACGACTGGCATCTAAATCAATTATTTCCAACCAAAATTAATAAATTGTCAAAAAAAATTAAGACTATATTAGTCAAATTAAAAGATTTAAGATCAAATTGATATAAATATAATAAGCCTATGATTTCTTTTTGGATAATTTTCGCATCAGGGTTCCTCCGCCTCCTCTCTCTCTCTCTCTCTCTCTCTCTCTATATATATATATGACGCCATCCATAATCCTCAGTTTGTCAATTCCCCACCGTTGCTACCCACCTAAAAGATGCGAAATGTCTAATTAATGAGACTTACTTGCCGTTAAAAATATCCACTGCCAAGAATAGCCTTGAGATAAGTAGCACCGACACCGACACGCAACACATGCGACACGACACGTTGACACTTCATTTCTCAAAAAACAGAGAATTCCAACACGTTGAGACACGTTATATATTAAATATATATTCTTATATATACATAATAAATTATAATTTTTATGATTATTTCAATCAAATTCATAAATAAATAAATAATTAAAAAAGCCTAGAATGAATATACACAAAAAAAAACATTAATCCTCCATTTATTAATATCATTCATTATTTCAATTTAACAAATTTAACTTTATTTCAGTAACTCATAAAACTTGGAGAAAAAACAAGCAATTTATATTATGGACTTGCATGTTAGATATGTTGGAAGAGGAGAAAAAAAAAACTTAAGGGGTGAATTGCGTATCACGGGGAGTGGGAATCATAAGAGAAGAGAAGACTAAGTTTTTCTTATTTCTCCATTTATTATTTTATTATTGTGTTTTATTTTTTCACATATATATATATTTTGACCTTTCATTTATTGAATTTTTAAAATTGACATCAATATCAGAATCACATGTCGGAAACTCGTATATTAGAATTTCGACTCAAGTGTTGGAAAGTGTCGAGAAAATTGACCAATTGTCGGATTTTCCGACACGTGTTGACCGAGTGTCCGAGAGTGATCAACATGTGTCAAAGTGTCCAACACGACACGAAAGCTCTTAAAAAGTGTCGATGCTTCGTAGGCCTTGAGTTGTGGTTTCTCCATTATTGATCCAACTTCACAATGTCAGGATGCAAAACTTGACCGTGCCTTACGCGATCCAACCAAAATTAATAAATTGTCAAAAAAATTAAGACTATATTAGTCAAATTAAAATACTTAAGATCACATTGATATAAATATAATAAGCCTATGATTTCTTTTTGGATAATTTTCGCATCAAGGTTCCTTCGCCTCCTCTCTCTCTCTCTCTCTCTCTCTCTCTCTCTCTCTCTCTCTCTCTCTCTCTCTCTCTCTCTATATCATGAAATCCATGCAAAACTTGACCGTGCCTTACGCGATCCAACCAAAATTAATAAATTGTCAAAAAAATTAAGACTATATTAGTCAAATTAAAATACTTAAGATCACATTGATATAAATATAATAAGCCTATGATTTCTTTTTGGATAATTTTCGCATCAAGGTTCCTTCACCTCTCTCTCTCTCTCTCTCTCTCTCTCTCTCTCTCTCTCTCTCTCTCTCTCTCTCTCTCTCTCTCTCTCTCTCTCTCTCTCTCTCTCTCTCTCTCTCTCTCTCTCTCTCTCTATGTATCATGAAATCCTACGGCCATCCATAATCCTCAGTTTGTCAATTTCCCCGCTACCCACTAAAAGATCTTGAAATGTCTAATTCAATAGACTTAAGCACTTGTTATGCATACCCCCCAAAAAATATCCACTGCCAAGAATAGCCTTGAGGTAAGTAGCACCGACACGGACACTGATACTGACACGTGACACGACACGTTGACACGTCATTTCTAAAAAAACAGAGAATTCTGACATGTTGTGACACGTTGTATATTAAATATATATTTTTATATATACATAATAAATTATCATTTTTATAATTATTTCAATCAAATTCATTTGAATCAAATTCATAAATAAATAAATAATTAAAAAAGCCTAGAATGAATATACAAAAAAAAACATTAATCCTCCATTTATTAATATCATTCATTATTTCAATTTAACAAATTCAACTTTATTTCAATAAGTCATAAAACTTGGAGAAAAAACAAGTGATTCATATTATGAACTTGCATGTTAGATATGTTGGAAGAGGAGAAAAAAAAAAACTTAAGAGGTGAATTGCGTATCACGAAAAGTGGGAATCAGAAAAGAAGAGAAGACTAGGTTTTTCTTCTTTCTTCATTTATTATTTTTATTATTGTGTTTTATTTTTTCACATATATATATTTTGACATCTCATTTATTGAATTTTTAAAATTGACATCAATATCATAATCACATATCGGAAACTCGTATGTTAAAATTTCAACTCGAGTGTCGGAGAGTGTCAAAAAAGTTGATCAGGTGTCGGATTTTCTGACATGTATTGACCGAGTGTCCAAGAGTGTCTGACACGTGTCAAAGTGTCCAACACGACACGAAGGCTCTTGAAAAGTATCGATACTTTGTAGGCCTTGAGTTGTGGTTTCTCCATTATTGATCCGACTTCACAATGTCAGGATGCAAAACTTGACCGTGCCTTACGCGATCCAGTGATACCGTTCTTTCTCTGACAATTTAATCGCTCCGGTACGTCACGCCTACATTACAGATGTAAACCGCATTAAACCACATAAAGAGTGGGATCTGGCCACTGGCCATTGGCCATCTAAGTAGCACCGGAGCGATTAAATTAAGAATAGCCTTGAGCTAAGTAGCACCGACACGGACACTGACACTGATACTGACACGTGACACGACACGTTGACACGTCATTTCTAAAAAAACAGAGAATTTTGACATGTTGTGACACGTTGTATATTAAATATATATTTTTATATATACATAATAAATTATCATTTTTATAATTATTTCAATCAAATTCATTTGAATCAAATTCATAAATAAATAAATAATTAAAAAAGCCTAGAATGAATATACAAAAAAAAAAACATTAATCCTCCATTTATTAATATCATTCATTATTTCAATTTAACAAATTCAACTTGATTTCAATTTAACAAATTCAACTTTATTTCAATAATTCATAAAACTTGGAGAAAAAACAAGCGATTCATATTATGAACTTGCATGTTAGATATGTTGGAAGGGGAGAAAAAAAAAACTTAAGGGGTGAATTGCGTATCACGAAAAGTGGGAATCATAAAAGAAGAGAAGATTAGGTTTTTCTTCTTTCTCAATTTATTATTTTATTATTGTGTTTTATTTTTTCACATATATATATATTTTGACCTCTCATTTATTGAATTTTTAAAATTGACATCAATATCAGAATCACATGTCGTAAACTCGTATATTAGAATTTCGACTCAAGTGTTGGAAAGTGTCGAGAAAATTGACCAATTGTCGGATTTTTCGACACGTGTTGATCGAATGTCCGAGAGTGTTCAACACATGTCAAAGTGTCCAACACGACACGAAAGCTCTTAAAAAGTGTCGATCCTTCGTAGGCCTTGAGTTGTGGTTTCTCCATTATTGATCCGACTTCACAATGTCAAGATGCAAAACTTGACCGTGCCTTACGCGATCCAGCGATACCGTTCTTTCTCTGACAATTTAATCGCTCCGGTACGTCTCGCCTACATTACGGATGTAAACCGCATTAAACCACAGAAAGAGTGGGATCTGGCCATCTACCTATTTCGGTGACCAAAGCTTGAAAATGGATTGAGAGAGCAAAAGTAGGGGAGACTTTCGCGGACCCCATCTACCGTGGGAAAGAGCCCGATCGAAAACTTCTAGAGAATCTCACTCAAGAAAAAGTCCGTCGGACCTCATCAGTTACAGTTTTAGAGCACATGTACAGACATTATTGGAGAAGAAAAGAGAACAAATATAAGATGGCATTAGAAGGGACAACGGCTACGGGAGACATGAACTTAGTAGAGGGTGTTGTAGGTGTAAATGGTGGCGATGATGGATGATATGCAAATCGCTAGCGAAGGAAGGAGGGTGATGTTCAAGAGCCTGCTCTCCCCCAAGTAACCGGCCAACGTTATTGTGCCATCTGCGATCACCCGGGCGATGGTTCCCGCTTCTGTGGAAAGTAAGCCGCCGTTGTAGGTTCCCCGCGAAAGCCGGGACGACATGACGCGCGAGAGTAGGGACAGGTTGACACCTGGAAAATGTCGAAGAATATGAAGAAAATGTCAACAAGGAAGAACCATGCAAAAACCCCTGCTCTCTCTCTCTCTCTCTCCCCCACACTTCGTAAATTGCATGATAATTTCCAGCTTTCACTCTCCCATAAATTGCACAGTGATTTCATAGAGCATGCACTTGAACCTGTCCACTGCATTGTCTAGACCGGAGAACTGTCTTTAATGATTCACGTGTTTAGTATTTTTTTTTTATATGTTCACTGACATCTTACACATTTTGACGATGTATTCGAGGCCAGAAGAAAATTACTACTTAGGAAATGGATGCATGATCCCTTTATGTCATGCTCATGAGCTATCAGTAACATTGCAGGAGTTGCCTTAACAGACGAAGATAAGATTGGTTATGGAAGTTTCTTGGATATCTTCGTTTTTCTCAGAGATGAATATTTAGCAGTAGATTCGCTCGATTCTTGCCTTTCTATATCCCCCAGGAGGCCATTTCTCTATGCTTATTCACATACAAAGTTGACTTTTTCCTAGAGAGAGTAAACTAAACTAATACGGTACCTTCAAGAACTTCGGCAGAAACAAACATGATGAGCCCTGAAGAGACGTATTGTGCAACAGAATAGGGTATTATTAGGTGGAAACTTAGTATTATGCCTATGCAAACCATGACTTCAGATGCCAGCAAAATTTGCCTGCAATCAAATCAAAGAGAACAGTTACAAACTATTTTCATGATGAGGAAGTACCTAATAAGCCAAATAACTTCTCAAACATTTGGGATTACCTGTCTTCAAACATGTTGCTAATGTAGCTTCCAACAATAATATTTACTGGAAGAACTGTCAAGCCGAGAAATGCGAGGAAAATCGCCACTTTGGTTGTTGACCATCTAAAGTAGTATGAGGTGATGACACTAGATTCTGAGAGTAAAATCTCCATTGCATACTTGAGCATGAAGTAAATCAGCAATTGAACCTAAAAACATAGGCGTAGTTAAAGTATATTTGATGTATGAACCATTCCTATCCACCTTTAAAAAAAAATAAAGAATCCAAGAGAACATTTGACTAGAAAAAATGACCATATAAAAGATAAATTCAACTTCCAATTCGAGCATGTACTGTGGCTTCGACGACACCGAGAGCCAATTGAAAGACCAAGAAATCATTGTAGATTTATCATAGAGAAAAAGTTGCTGGTCATGATAAATTCATGTTTTATGAATGTTTCAGGCCTGCTGGTCATGATAAATTCATGTTTTATGAATGTTTCAGGCCTAAAAGAGTCCATCCTGGAAACGTGCTGTGAATTACAATATAATCCATAGAACACAGTGCTTGCAAGTCTAGTGCAGATGGAATCTCTTTGGACCAATCTAATTTTGCATGAAGCTGCATTGCGTGTTTAAAAGAAAAAAGAAGTCCAGGGAACATTCCAATACCTTTACAGAGGGTGTTAGTAGCCTATACGCTGATGCAATTGAAGTGGCTGGCTGGTGAGATTCCTCAGAAGCTTCATCACTTCCATCAAATTCTTGATCGCCACTTTCATCGTCATATTTTTCCTCCAAACTTAAAAGCAATGGTTGCTGGAGACCATTCTCAAGAGCATCGGTTTGTAATGATTCTGTCATGCAAAATTTACAAGATAACTACAAAAACAGATGAACCATGAACAAAGACATTGTAAACGCAATGATTCTCTGGACAAGAGGACAATTAACTCCCTATGATGTGAGCAAAAGTTTAAGCCAATTGGATATTAGATTTCCAAATTGACAACGAATCATAAAAGATATCAATATCTAGTCGTCAAGATTACAGTGGATGCTGAATCCCAACGACATTTTACATCTGGGTATCAAGATTAAAATTTCCACATTCTATAAAAGTTAGATAATGATGAAACAAGTAGTCTTTCAAGGTTCAATTTAATGATAAGATTCCCTTACCCAAAAAAAAAAAAAAAAACGATAAGATTAAGCTCACAATCCCAAAGATAGCTTCTCAGTTACTAGAAAAGGTGGAGGCTTTATTGGACCAGTAATAACATGACCATAGAAAAGTTGCGGGCAAGTGAAAACAATTTACCTTCATTAGACTCTTCTGGCTTGTGGCTTGGTTTCTCCTCACGGGAGGGTTCTTTAAATGAAATGCACAACCATATTAAGTAGAAGAGCCATCCAACAGCCATTGCCCATCCAGGCAGAGTCTCTTGATTGAATGTAATATTGAAGACTTTGAAATGACACTGAAATAAACCAGCAAGAGCAGGACCACAGGCCATGCCAAGAGCACTAGCACTCACAAAACCTGCAGATGCCTGCATTCTGATCTTTATTGGTACACAGTCACTTATATAGCGTCGATTAACAGCTCGAGCAGAGCCGAATCTGCAATTATACAAGGAAACTTGTTACAATCCGAAGCACGATTTAGGAGTTACAATATCTGCAGGGTCAAAGACGTGTTAATGTTAACAGCAGGCAGCATACTTGAGAACCTGATAAGACTAATACTAATATTTCAAATTCAAGAACATAACCTATCCATCTGTAATCTAGACAACAGACCTTCAGGAAGTTTCAAGTGGTTTCCAGTGGTTAGGCTACAGAAGTCTCGGACATGCATAGTCAAAAACTTCTTTATCAGCATACTCTTCAAGATTTCAAAGACATGATCAATCCAAATATGAGCACCATCCTTCTATTTTAATAAATGATTAATAACTGGGCTATCTTCTGATAGATAATTGAACAAGACTTAGCACCATTGGTCAGAAGAGGCTGTCGACGTTACATGTTCTGTGACAGATTTTCTTAGTATTCAGATGACCCTGTCTAGGAATAAACTTAGTATTTGATGAAAAACATGTGGGTACAACATCTGGATTATTCAGCCAGTGATAATTTCCCTCTCCTTTAAGAATACGATATATAAGGTCAAAGCGATTGTGTCCTTTATTTCAAGTAAAAGTAGTTCGCATTACCTATGACCAACCATAAAACAAAGCCAATCTTCCTGGGCAGGTTAAATGATAGAGAGTGACACAATTTGCAAAATTGATGGTTTCAAAAAGAAAAATACAAGGAGTTAGGTTTCTTACCCACATAAAAGACGACCCATTAGAAGAATAGAAATCGAATTTAGATCGTAGGCCATTGCGTACATGATATTGCCCAGGAAGAGGACAACACTGCTGAAGACAAGAGGTCTGAAGTATGATTTATTTGACCATGCACTGAAATATACAGAAGAGAACACCTGTGCAACAGCCATTGCTCCAATCACAACTCCACAAACTGTGGCGGCAGCACCAAGACTCATGGCGTAATCATCTGCTGTGGGCACGATGATGTATGTATTGACCATATATAGAAAAGTGTTTGCCAGGTTCAACAGTAAAGACATAAAATGGTATCTTCCATCGTCAACTTGTTCCTCGACTGGAGTTGGTAGTTCCTCTTGCAAAATTAATGCATGCTGTGCCAGAAAGTGTAGGAAGTTTGTTGAGTGGGTCAACCTGTCTACTGCTGCTTTTATTGACTCGATTGTGGGATCCTGCAGAAGAACCTTGGTAAATATCATAGTGGAACATCATTCTGAAGTAGGAAACAACCACGAAATACAAATTACATTGCATGGATAATATCTGGTGGAGATAAACCTGTAGAGGAAGAGCAGGCTGGTCATAGATTGATAAGTAGCTTCCTTGGCAATCCTCCAAATCTGCGAGGTTGCGGGAAATTGCCCCAACAACAGCTCCTATCCCCTGGAATTTTGGCACGTGGCCAGCTTGTTATGATGTGCCTATGCCATTAATCTATATTCGATGGAGAAGTTCCAGTTTCATAACAGATACTAACAAAATGGAGCATGAATAACCTAAGTAAAAAAGATGCTGGACTAAGCTTATACCACATGCTTGAACACTTGCTGAAGCTGAGAGTAAGGATGATTAGCACGAGTTTTGACATAGTAGTCTGTAAATCTATGTCTTAAGCGTTTGTCAAACTTCTTCAGTATCTTCCGCAGACCAACTGCATTCAACTCAACAAAATAAAGGAGCTTCAAAAGATCTCGCCCCACTTCTCTATAAGCTTCTCTTAATTCAGATAATTTTGATATATCTTGCTGCTTCTGAAGAGCTTCTTGCTGCTCTCCTAGCTTGGCAATCCTGCTGGCTAGGTGACCTTGTTGCTCCAAAAGGAAAAGGACAATCTTCTCAATCTGATATCATCGGATGACTTATTAAACATATTAGAAATGAATTTCCATACATAAAAAAAAATTATATAATTTCTTTGCAGGATCACACCATATGGTGTTCTTTTATCAATCATCTCATGAGAATAAAGATCAGAAAAAAACATGGCACCAAATATCAAGACCACTGCTCTGTATTGAATTGATCATAATACCCCTCCTCAATCTCATATGCATAGACGCAATAAAACAACTCCTTTTCTCTAAAATCTCAATGTCACTGCACAAAAGGATTTCTCCTAAATAAGTGTTGATATCAGCTGGTTAATGGGCCTTTTAAGTACGATAAACAATTCCACCACTTGTTCATTGCTCAATCAATCTCAAGGAAGGACACTACAACTAGTCCCACAGTGTGGAGTTGAATTTGTGAATCCCTTCACACCATTGCTTCCAGAGAACAGAATTTCATAAACATCAACAAACTCCCAAAGGGCTAGTAAGATGTTATTGTCCAAATGCATTCTAAGTAATATAGGAGTATTCACATATGAAATATTTTTCTGAAACGAAAAGAAAACTTCCTGCCTGAAAAAGCTTGTAAGACTGTACAGAGTTACAGTTCCATATACCTGGTTGTCCAATAATATAGGAGTATTCATAAATGAAATATTTTTCCGAAACAAAAATAAAACTTCCTGCCTGCAAAAGCTTGTAAGACTGTTACAGAGTTACAGTTCCATCTACCTGGTTGTCCAACATTCTAGAGAAATCCTTAAGAACATATTTGCGATCTTGAGTTCCAACTTGAATTTGTTGAGTATATTGTCTTACTTTCTTCTTCATCAGCTTATAGTTGATGTAATAACTGAAAATTTGATTAAAGAGGGACAAATTAAGAACCTATCAAATTAATATCAGGAACAAGGTAATGCAGCATTAGCAGCTTCAATAACTTCATACGATGCAACTGCATGGGCATACATGAAACCTAAAGGCAACACTATTTATATATTAGGACGTCAATTGTGCATAGGAAAGAACTCAAAGCACCATGAGACATTTCCTGGAACAAAATGAACACCGGCAAGCATGCATGGAGTTTCACAGAAGCAGAGTCTCGAGACAAGTTGTCAAGTTCACTCTATTGTTTGAGAAGATAGCTACCTTGACTTAAGACATAGTAGTAAATATTATCTAAGAAACTATGAGGCACGTGAAATGACACATTGCATATAGAATGGCAGAAAACTCCACGTGAGACAGATTGGATGACACTCCGTGTGGCTTTTCCAACCACTGGTGAAAAGATGTACACTCATAACTTTTTCCAGGAATTTCAAACTAACGATTTGACAATATAAGCATGTACATTGCAGCCAATCATACCCCTGCCATTCTTGAATTTGCCTTTCCTTCAGCTTTTTACCAAAGGCGACCATGGCTCTGCAATTCGTCACAAAAGTTCATTAGGGAGGGGGAAAAGTTAGATAATAGATGTCCTTCTGAAATAAAGCATAGAACTTTCCCATCAAAAAGGAAATTATCTTTTGTATTTAGTTGAAAGAAGAGCATAAACATGACAATCTCCCATATCAAAGAAAACAAAAGTATCTGAAGTGCAGGGGAAATACTTATATGGACCGGGAAAATCACAACTATTGGATGTTTTAGGTGGGGACCCACATGATTAACAGCTGGGATTGCCCAAGTCCACCTTGGACGCATCCAGTAAAGAATTTGCCATATTCCATACAGAGTTACTGATTTCATCTTATTGTAAAAGGAAACATTCTCAAGCCAGATATACAAGATATCTACCCTAGAACTCAAAGCTTCTGAAAACAGTTTATCATGCCATTCCAATGATACAGAGAAACAGCATACAAGAACAAGCAGATATCCATTGCACTACAATTGCTTACATATGAATTGTAAAATCCCAGAAGTGCCAGTAGCATTGCATGAGTCATACAGCGCGGGAAGTGCATTTAGCAGAAAGCAGGGGGCACACCAGAATGGCAGTAACTAAAGACTTTTCTACCAAATACATTTGGCTAGATAGATTCCTTCACATTTTCGAGACATGAAGAAAAACCAAGAGAATCCCTCTCTTCCAATACTAAGAATGTGCATAATTCTTCTTATTCCTTAGGTTTCGACGTATATGGTGTTATATCTGTCGGGTTACATTTTCATTAAGCATCCTGATCTTTAGCAGGATTAAGCAATCCGTGGCTTGGATTCTTCACTAACTTAAGGAAGAATTCGTAAATTCACGTTCAAAAACCACACAACACGTCCAAGCCGACGTGAATTAATAAATAAATCGATGCCACAACCGCAAGCCAATGCATCAATAGAGTCCAACCCCCGCAAACTTACACACTCGTCAGGATCTTGAAAGTAGAACGAAGACAAGAAAAATAAAAAATAAAAATAAAAAAGACCGCTTTCGAGTCAGTAAATAGTAGATATATGTAAAGCGAATTATCAGATTGACCAGTATCAAATGAGCTGGAGTTCTCAAACATGAATCTTTCAATTCAACTGTCAAGTTGAATCGACGAGCGACCGCATCGAAATGCGAAAACTCCGAGCCTCGTGACGAGCTCTGTTCGATCCCCGAGGATGCTCGGGCGACGTTTTCACTCAGCTCCGCAGCTTCCGGACAGCACCAACACCATAAAAAAAAGACGCAAAACAACGACGCCACCGCCACGCTAGGAGCGGGCTAGGGCGCCTTCACATCCTCACTCCCTCACTCTCCCTCTCCCTCCCTCTCCCTCCCTCCCTCCCTCTCTCTCTCTCTCTCTCTCTCTCTCTCCGTCACTCTCCCCCAGCTCCATTAAGCAAAGCCTGCACGTGCCCCGACGCGAACCGACTCTCGCCGACACCAGGACGAACGAAACTCACCACAGACCGAATCCGACGGAAGCCCTTGCGATCCGGAGCGCTCCTCCCGGGCTCACGTGGCGACCGGACGGACGACCGAGCGAGCGCGCGCGCGCGCGCTTGCTTGCGCGGGGACGACGACGGAACCGAGAGCTGAGGAGCGGCGGCGGCGGCGGAGGCGCGGCGTGCGGGCGCCTTCCGGGGAGCCGGGGAGGTCGAATCGGGAGAGCGGAGCAATGGAGAGTCCTCGCGAGCTTTTGCCGAATCGAAGAGGATAGTGAGCGAAAGGAAGGGAAGAGAGAGAAAGAGGATTCTATGGTTTAGCAGAGAAAAGCGGATCCTTTTATTTATACGCGAGGGCGAGAGTGCTCGCGACGTCCCCCCTGGGCGGAGGGAGACTTGGAAATTTCGTGATCTCAAAGTTGGCGACTTGGGAAGAAAAGTGGGGGCGAATATTTAAATTGATCGGAAATCTTAATCAGGATTAGTGTTTCCTAATATCATGCTTAAGATTAGATAGCAACTTTTATACTATATGCTATTGCTCCGAGGTAAATCTCATAGCTAAAATCGCCAAAGATAGGGGAAAAAAAAAGACGACGAGCATAGGTAAAGACCGGAAGACCGGATTAGTACTCGATCGGTTCGATCAATCCAGCCTGATTTTCAAGACGGTGGCTATTATAGTATTATGTGCTCGCATTAGAAAAAGGAGATGCATGTGGGCATTAATACTAAATTTTTTGTGAAGGAATTTATGTTTCAAGATGAGTCTGAACCATGAAAATTTATGTTTCGATTTAAAAGGTGTTATTTTTTAATCATGTGTGAGAATGTTTAAGATACAGTCACCACAACATTGTTCGAAATTCCGATATCCTAAATTATAATGCGTTGTAACACTATAGTAGGTATTTGGCGAGCTGACTTTAGAATGAGTGTGCGTGCACATGTTTATGGTGCTTTTGCTTTTTAGTTATGGCATAACGATCTTGTGAATTTATGAGATTATAGCATCGCATTAGTAGATAGAGGAACATAGATAGGCACTTAATTTATTGATCATAACCACTTATTGATCATATCCACATATTAAATACGCAGTTTACTTAATCATATGCACATATTGCAAACTTGTCAAATTCACCTATGAAAATTGTTAATTTTCGCTTAGGTGTTCTACTATTAGAAAATAAGGAAATTAAAGACGTTGTGTATTTTTTTATTTTTTTTTTTGGACCGGCTGGGTTCAAAATAAATATAACTAATGCCTGGCCAAATTAAAATTCCATAATGAAAAATTCACTGTAAAAATATATCAATCATTCCCGCTTCAAGACTTCAAAAAAAAAAGGGAAAAAGAAAATGAAAGCCAGAAATATCGTGAATTTACTATTGAAGGAGCACGAAAATGGGAAAATGACAGCTCCTGATCAGATAATCACATGATCCGCACAATATATAAAGCAATGAATATTCTGTCTTTACATAAATGAAAGTTTCGTGGTCCACCCCCACCTTCAGTTCTGACCACTATTATATAACATGGGCAACCGTTTGTCCCAAAAAAAGAAAATAATAATTCATATGGGTTGCCAATTCAATTTTAGACTTTTAATTTTTGTATAACATAATTCTAGACCTTCACACAAAATTTCAATGAGGTCCTTTCGGTTAGTTGTAGCCAAGAATTGCTAATGTGATGTATAATCATCACGGCCGTCTCACGTAATACACTGATTTAAATACCTCATGCATCATCACATAGCGATTAGGGGGCGTCAACTGAACTATATACCCAAATCAGAACCCGACCAAACCTGAAATTTTCAAGTTTTTTTCATTTGAGTTTCGCTAATAATTATAAAACGAATATTGTGCTTGTTTCAATTTGGTTTGGGTTATGACTCGAACTGAACAAAAACATGTTACTTGATGAAAGAGATTGTCACAAACATAGGAAGAAGGAAAGCCTGCATGTCATGCAAGTCATGTCTCTAAGTAATTGAATATCAAAACACACGATTTGCCCAACACGCGATTTTTCAGTCCGTGTTATATCTGGATTTCAAGTCAGGTTGGGTTATTGTAAAGATATACACATCTTGGAGAAACCCGACTCGATCCAAACTATTGACAGCTCGAAATAGTGATTTTCAACGGGCCATTAGACCGAATGGGTAATTCTTCCTATCAAGCCCGACCGATCGATGGGTCATGCACGAGACGCTAACCTGGCACACGCTGAAATTTCCTCTTGCTATTTTTGCCGGGCAATCAGACCGGGGAGAAATGAGGTCATTATGTCCCTATAAGATGTCATCGCCTTTGATTAGAACCGTAGCGAATCTTTCTGCTCGACAGAAGTGGCTTTTGCTGCACGATTTAAAAAATTGAGAGGTCGACATCAAGAAAGGTACAATTGTCCTCCGCGCACAATCAATTTATGGGGAAGAGGACAAAAGAGGGGGACGAGAGCGACGCCTAATAATGACGGGACGTGTCGTCCCGCATTATTACGAGGGCCATCGTTCGTGACATTGCATCTTTTATTTTCCACCCTCGCTTTTTAGGTCGATCGATCGAGCTTGTGGTGGGGTTGACCGACTTTGATTACCGATCGGGTGGATCGAGAAAACAATGTGGAATTGAGCTATTCAACACCTAACATTGGTAGGTTAACATGCACGGTTGGCTCTTCAATACCTAATGTCGGTAGGCTAAAAAATAAGTAACTTTTGGTCATTATTGACAAGTGGTAGGCACAATCAATGAGAGCAAATTAGTCATTTATGAACAGAATTATCGGTAACTCGAAAAGAGTGGATTATTTGACGATGTAGTGGTCTCGCGATTGATCAGCAAAGTCGCCGATATGGATAGCGAGTAACTGACGTAAGGATAATCAATGGGTGATTATTTCAATTGCCACTATTTTAGGATTGTTGTGACTTCCTTTTTAACTGGTGTTGCTAGATTGTAGAATACTATGGGGTAATTTCCCATGAATAATGTAACTTCTCATGACCACTACAAAGTTATTTATGTTTTTTAATTTAATAAGCGTGGTATATAACTATCTGTAAAGGGTTATAAATACCCAAGTATGTTCGTTGTAAGCCCCCCAACAATCATGACAAAAAGCTATTATCTTTTATCAATGCAATCCTTTAATTATCTTTAGTTTCATGTCCTTAGCTGTATCTCAAAATCCTTCATCTGGGCGAGGGCCATGGTGTCCTCAACTGGCCAGATCTGACGAGGGCGTCATGGGCGAGCAAGGGCCAAGATGCCCTCACCCACTACCGAAGAGGGCATCACAGCCATCATCGGCACTAAGGGTAGGAGAAGGGGAAGGGAGGGGGAAAATGAAGAAAATAAAAGAGAAAAAAAATCAAAATATTAAAATATTAAAGTATTATTTTAAATTATTATGTTAGCACCGGTAACGCCACACCAATGCCGGCCGATCAAAATTGGCCAAATGGACTGCACTGGCACAAATGCAAAATATTTAAGATTGAATTAGTCACAAAAAAATTATTACTGAATTGATATAATTACAATAAGTTTATGACTTTTTTGGTAATTTCTTTGGTATTATTCCATTTCTCTGAAAGTTACAATTGATGTGGTTATGTTCACATTCTATGGTGGCTGGAGAGACATGCGAGGGGTACTAAAACTTATGGAAGTTTGTACATCGCTCGTGGGTTTCATTTTTTAGAACACTTAAATCTATAGGAGAAAATTTTGTTCCTTAACTGTAACAACACCGTTCGGGTAACTATCTTGCAATATTAAAAAAACAATGAAAAACTATAACTTGATCTACTTTAGAAAATAACTAGATTACTTAAAAATTAGAATTTATGGGATATATAGAGTATAATGTGATAGTCATTTCATATTTTAAAATTACTTTTTGATCCATTATTTAGTAATGCATGATTATTATTTGTCATAGTGAGCATGGGTTGTGGAATTTCAGGCGAAATATTTTAGGTTGAAATTGTTTACACATTTGTTTTGTACATGGAGATGATCATTTATAATTTAACGCATGGTTTGGCATCAAATGAAAATGGATAAGTTAATTCGCAGAATTTTGAAAGTAATGTCAAGGTAAATTTTTTTTTTTTTTTTTTGCTTCTCCTAACTTTTTTGTTTAATATTTGAGTTATGATAGATCTAATATTTTCCAAAACTACTTTCACGGTAGAATAGATTATCTTGTCCTATATCAGTTTAATTAATTATTATACAGTAATCTAAAATTTCAAAGATTATAAAGCTTATAAAAAAGAGATAGAAGTGTTGAGATTTTTATTAGTTATATTTTGGGATAAGTGTTCTAGAAGTCCTAAAACTTGTCACGAAAATGCATTTCAGTCCTAAAACTTGTAAAAAGTGAATTTAAATCCTAAAACTTGTCAAATTGTTTCAAATGAGTCTTAA
Organism: Eucalyptus pauciflora; assembly: GCA_007663325.1. Lineage (NCBI taxonomy): Eukaryota > Viridiplantae > Streptophyta > Magnoliopsida > Myrtales > Myrtaceae > Eucalyptus > Eucalyptus pauciflora. The sequence goes on along the minus strand of VMYD01000006.1, from coordinate 2,659,486 downwards.
AATTGACGCCGTTAGCCTTTTCCGTTAAAAATGCTGACGTGGCATTTTAAATAATTTTATATTTTCCACGTGGATTTTTTAAATTATTTTTTATTCATTTTAAAAAAAATAGATTTAAAAACTAAAAAAAATTAAATTTATTCATTTTATCTTATTTTCACCAAAAACTTTAAAAAAAAAGTTAAAATATTTATTAAAAAAAAAAAATAGCGGCCCCTCTCCCTCGCCGCCATCGCCGCCCATCGTTGGAGGGGTCGGGCGACGGTCGCCTGCCCTGGGCAAGGGTAGCCGGGCCTTGCCGACCCCAGGCAAGGGCCGGCGACCATCGCCCGCCTTGGGCGAGGCCTCGTCGGCCCTCGCTTGGGGCCGGCGAGACCGGCGGCGACGACTTCGCCAGTGACGGTCGAGCCCAGGTGTGAGGCCGAGCCCAAATCGGAGCAAAATGGCGAGTTGGCGAGGTGCCCGATCTAGACGTAGACCGCCGCCCACCACAGGCGGTCGTCGATAAACCCTCCGCGAAGTCGGCGGGCGAACGCCGCTTAGTAGAGGTGGTCGACCACTAGCCGAGGAATTAAACAGCGGATTGCTGGCCCCTCACGATGAAGCGATGGTGGCGGCGACGGCGGCGGCGGGGGAGAGGAGCCATGTTGATTTGTTTTTTTTAACAATTTTTTAAAATAAATTTTTCTCTTTTCTTTTAAGTTTTTGTTGAAAATAAGATAAGAATAAATTTAATTTTTTAGTTTTTAAATCTAATTTTTTTAAAAAAAAGTATTTAAAAAATACACCTGGAAAATAAAAAATTATTTAAAATGCCACGTCAGCATTTTTAATGGAAAAGGCTAACGGCGTCAATTTTAGGAGTCGTTTGAAATAATTTGATAAGTTTTAGGACTTAAAGGCACTTTTTGCAAGTTTTAAGACTGAAATGTATTTTCATGACAAGTTTTAAGACTTCTGGAACACTTATCCCTTATATTTTTTTATTAAAGTGTGTCAATAAACTTTTACCAGAAATTAAATTTAATATTTCCTGTTAGTTTTGTTAACAAGTATCACTAAATCAATAACGATTGTTTAATTAAAAAAAAAACTAAATTGTTTTTCCTTGTTTTATAGTTGCCTCGCGGAAGGAAGGAAAATGGGTCCCACGCGAGAGCCCTTCTAGATTTCGGTTCTCAAAGACAGCTTCATGTGACGCCGCGAAAAGACAACGCCCTGACAGGCTGACATGACTTTCCCTCTCCAAATGACCAGAAAATGATAAACGCTGCCGCTACTTTTTGAGATCAGAATATTTAATTGGACGAATTTTTTAATCAGAAGGAATAAAATATTACAAAAGTTGAGCACTGATTAATCCGCTTATCTTTTCGATGTACATCTTCGGCAGATCTTTTTGACATTGCGATTTTGTGCATTTCCTAGGTATTGCCAAGCAGGTGTATCAGTCGAGGAAATTTTTGTTAGGGTCCACGATTCCCAAAGCGAACAATTTAACCGCCATTAAATAAGTTTGGATTTGGTATAAGTGAGTTCATGCCATGAAGGGCGCATAACAAAAATCGTGTCGGACATGAATTGACCCAATTAACCCGTTAAAATATGAATTGACATGATGAGTTAACGTGCCATTTGATTCGACATAACCATGACTAAATATGTTTTAACATACTTTCATTCTCAAATTTAGAGGTTTTTTTCGTCACTTAAGACGCCAATACATTTAATAATCACGTTAACCATGTTGGTCGAGCATTCCGTTTTGTTAGGCGGTGATATGTTCGTGTCAAGACAATAATGTTTCGCTTTCGGATGAACCAAAGAAAAGTATAAAAAAAATCATAAATTTATTGTAATTGTATTAATTCAACTATAAACCTTTTAATTGTACCAATTTATTCCAAAGTCTTTTCTCATTTTATCAATTAAGTATATTTGATTAAATTTGATCAAAAATCATTGACGTCAACGTTGAACGTCTCATGTGGCATGACCAACACTAAGGTGGCCATTTTTAATAACATTTTAATAGATTTTGATTTTTTTACAATTTTTTGTTCTTTTTTATTATTAATTTATTTTTTTGTCTTTCATTCATTTTGGCTAGGGAGGGTCTTCACAACTCCGTTGGCCATAGGTAGAGGTGCCAAAATGGGTCATTGACCCATTTATGTTTAAATAGGTCGTTAATGGGTCAAACCTATTTTCTAAAACACCCATAATGGGTTTTAATGGGTCAAGAGTCAAGACTGAGATATATGCACATTTAAGATCCATTTATCAACCCATTAAAAATGAACACATGTATTTTCACCTAAAACCTCACAATCTCTCTCTTCTCTCTTTAACTTTACAAAAATATTTTTTTAAAAACGAAATTATAATTATAATTATTTTTATTTATTTATTTATTTTTCTTTCTTCTTCCTCCGGTCGCTGACACGGCGATGGCCAACGACTGGCCAGGCGAGCCTCGAGCTCGCTGGCATCGGGCGAGCTCAAGCTCGCTAGATCTGGCGAGGCTCGAACTCGCCGGCGTCAAGCGAGGCTTGAGCCTCGCCAAATCTAGCGAGGGGCGAGCTCAAGCTCGCCCGACGCCGACGAGCCTCGAGCTCGCCAGATCTAGCGAGGCAGAGGCCTTGCCGACGTCCGGCGAGGCTCGAGCTCACTTGATGCTGGCGAGGCTCGAGCTCACCGAATCTGGCGAGCCTCGAGCTCACCGACGTCGGCGAGCCGGGCGAGCTCTAGGTCGCCTGTGGCCGGCCACCAGCCGTTGTCGTGGCCGACGGCCGGCCAAAGAAGAAGAAGAACAAAAAAGAATAAGAAAAAAAGAAAATTTAAAATTATATTTTAAAAATAATAATAATTAAAAATTTTAATTTAAAAATAAAAATAATTAAAATTCGATTTTTTAAAATATTTTTAAAAAAAATTAAAAAAATTATCAATTAAATTTGCCTTGTATAAAACTATTTTAGCAATACCATATATATAAGTTTAGTTAAATGGATTGGGTATAGGTCAAAATTTTTGTATTACAATAAATGGGTCGTAAACGGGTTAAATGGGTCGATTTGGGTCGGACCATTTATAACCCAACCCACCCGTTTAACGGGTATAGCCATGGGCAAGGCGGCCCTCACCTAGATCTATTGAGGGCAACCACTCTTGTAAGCCAAAATGAAAGGAAATAAAAAGAAAAAACAATAATAAGTTCAAATCGGTCATATCACAGAGGACGATAAATATTTACATTAGCGATTTTCGATCAAAATTGACTAGATTGATTTATTTGAGAAAGTATGAAAATGTCTAGTACTAAATTATTATAATTGAAATATTTATAACTGAATTGGCACAAATATAATAATTTCATGACTTTTTTTGTACTCTTTCGATGAAACACATTCGTATTATATCCTTATTTTGATACGATGCGAATGGTCAATTCTAAATGTCTACATGGTTGTACTCTACATCCCTAATAATTAACGGGAGGTCCTACATCAAGTTGCACGTACCACATTCCTTATACACAATAGGCCGATCAACGCGATGCCAATTCGATCGGTCACCAAATCCACCATGACGAAAGAGACGGGAGGACATTTCTCGGCACGCCCCATGTTCGAACTGCATAATTCACGATCCCAACAGGGGAGGGTTTTGGAATTTCCGAAAACCAGGAGGGCCACTCGCTGTTTTCGTACTTTTCTTTTGGGCCCCACGTTGCGACAAACGATGTCGTAAAAGGAGGACACCATGTCCCGTCAAACAGAAGAACACGAGGTTCACTAGGAACTGAAAACAAAGCAGAACAAGACAAAGTGGGGCCCAGCAGACAAGGAACGGACGGGTGGCAAGTTGCCACCTTGCGCGGGTGACGTGCTTCCACGTGGCGCTGCCCCTCCGCGGCGGAAGCCAGATCGGCGGAGCTTCATCTCCCCGTCCCTTCGTGGGACGGAAGGGACGGGGCCTGTTTACCCCGCAAAATGGACGGTCTAGATCGTCCTCGAACCGGACCCTTTTTTCAGGTGCATCGGAAAAGTTACTCGAGTGGCTTAATATAATATATCAAGCTAAGCACCTATTAAAAGCTCCATTTTTTTTTTAAATGAAAGATTAAGAAAGAAAATTACAAATTAATAGGTTATGTTACTTAAAAATTTGATATATCATATCCGCATTGGTTAAGATGAGCCAACCCTAGTTGGCTCTGGGTAGCAAGGGCTCAGAAGCCCAATGCCCGATGCTCTCACCGGGTCTAGTGAGGTCTTGGCGTCCCTGGCTTGTGGGGTTGGTCCTCTCTCCAAAAACCCAAAAAGGTAAAGAAAATAATTTTATTTTTTAAATATCCACATCGGTATCAACTGTGCCACGTAAAATGAAGAGTGTTCACATTAGCAATTCCCCATCAAAATTAGTTGGATGAACTCAATTAACAAACCATGAAAATGTTTAGAATTTAATTGTCTCGATTAAAAAGTTTAGGACTATATTAGCAGAAATGTAATAAAATTAGGATTTTTTGGACAATTTTCTTGTTTAGCGTAGGGGGTCCAACCAAACTCGATATCGAACTAGTAATTCAACTAAGTGGATAGTGTAATTTTCCGAACATCGTTTTCTTAATTGTCATGTCACTAGTTCTCTCCCCCAAACTTAGAAAGTTAATTCTCACGTGTCAAATATACATGGCACTATTCCTGGGTGGAGTCACAACAAAAAGACTCGATTTCTTCGGGGACATAATTGCATTGAACAAAATGGAGCAATGACTTGTGAATATGATTGATCACTTGTCTAGTTAGGCACAACCAAAAATATCATGATGGACTTGTTGAAAAATATAATCGAGTAGCTCAGGACATAATTAGACTCGAGAATTGAAGAAATGACTTAGGAAAATCGTCGATAGCTTGACCAATTATGCACAAACATGATGATTGACTTGTTGAAAAATATAATTAGGGCACCTCCTGGACATGATCCGACTAAAGAAAAGCATAAACGACGTGCGAAAATGTCAGAAACTCAAGTAGAAATATAGAAATAGTGTTTCTGTTTCATTGAATTGTACATTGTTACATCAATGTATATATTGTACAAGAAGAATCAATAAAGAAGTAAAGAAAATATTTCTATCCAGAAAATATTCCTAGTCCTAAAATAAATACAATCTAAATCAATTACAAATCTTCAATCCGATTCTATATCTTCAAAACATATCTTCTTTCAACACTCCCCCTCAAGTTGGTGGCTTGTATATATCCAAGACTCCGAGCTTGTTTAGAAGATATGTGTGTTGTCTTTGGCAAAGAGGTTTAGTAAATATATCCCCAGGTTGCTCCGTGGTTCTAATCCCTCTTGTCTCGATGATACCTTCCTTGATCTTCTCTCGTGTAAAATGGCAATCAACTTCTATATGTTTTGTCCTCTCATGTAATATGGGATTTGCTGCAAGTTTGATTGCTGAATCATTATCGCAAAAGAGTAGTGTCGGACCTCTAACTTGTATCCCAAGATCTTGAAGTAGACCTCGTAACCATACCACCTCACAGACAGTTTTTGCCATAGATCGATACTCAGCTTCTGCTGATGACAATGATACAGTGGATTGCTTCTTTGTCTTCCATGAAAGCAGTGATTCTCCAAATTTAATGCAGAAACCAGTAATAGATCTCCTGCTCATGGGACATGTAGCATAATCCGAATCACAATAGGCTGTCATCTCCATACTGCACTTCCGAGAAAGAAGTATTCCTAGTCCTGGACATCTCTTCAAATATTTTACCACCTTCAAAGCTGTATTCATGTGAGATTGTTTTGGACTGTGCATGAACTGGCTAAGAGTTTGTACAGCATAGCAGATGTCTGGCCTGGTCATGGTGAGATAGATGAGTTTTCCAACAAGTCTCTGGTAACTTGTCGGATCTTTCAGTAATGGATCATTAGATAAAGACATCCCAGCGTCATAATCAACACTGGTTAATTTTGCATTTTGTTCAATAGGAATGATTGTCGGTTTGCATCCCGATAATCCTACTTCTGATATAATCTCCATCACAAATTTTCTTTGGCTAAGAGAAATTCCCTGATCAGAATGAGCTATCTCTATTCCAAGAAAGTATTTAGGTGGCCCTAAATCTTTAATATGAAAAGAGGAATGTAGATACTCTTTAAGCTTCTTCACAGCAGAATCATCATTTCCCATAATAAGTATGTCGTCAACATAAATCATCAAGTAGATAGACGACGTACCTTTTGTCCAAGTGAAGAGAGCATAATCATACTTGGACTGCTTAAAACCGGCACCCCATGTCTCCGTAATCCTTGTGGAAGATTACATATAAATCATAAAGAGATTTACGGAGACGACATACCTTAGACTCCCCATGTCTCCGTAAACTTGGCATACCACTGCCGAGAGGCCTGTTTTAAACCATAAAGAGATTTACGGAGACGACATACCTTAGACTCCCCATGTCTCCGTAATCCTTGTGGAAGATCCATATAAATCTCCTCTTCCAGATCACCATGAAGGAAAGAATTATGGACGTCCATTTGATGCAATGTCCAGTTGCAAAAAGCAGCAACCGATAAGAAAGAGCGAACCGTGACATCCTTGGCTACTAGAGAAAATGTCTCATGGTAATCAAATCCTTCTCTCTGTGTGAATCCCTTGGCTACCAACCGAGCCTTGTACCTTTCCACAGAACCATCTGCTTTATATTTAATCTTATACACCCATTTACAACCAATGGGCTTACGATAAGGAGGTAATGATACGACATCCCAAGTGTAATTGTCAATCAGGGCTTTAAGTTCTGCTTCCATGGCCTTTTGCCATCGTGGATCATGTACAACCTCATGATAACTAGATGGTTCTTGTTCTTCAGAAATGCGGCTAATGCAACATAAATGTTCTGATGACAACTGATCAAAAGACACATAGGAGGAAATAGGATAACGAGTACCTGATGATTTTGATGAAGAACAGACAAAATCTTTTGTCCAAGTTGGTGGGCGAGTGACTCGACCGGATCGTCGAGGTGGCTCAGTCGATACATCCAACAATGGTTCTTCGATATGTGCAGATTCTATGGAATTGATCACTTGAGGTTCCTCTTCTATGAAATCCGTCTCAAATGAATCTGTAGGATAGTGCTCATCAGGTGGCAAAGGTGATACTGCATCCACTATCTGCTGTCTTGGAGGAGAAGCAATAACATAGGATCCTCCATAAGATAAATCTTCTTCTGACAAAAATCTACGATTATAGCCCCTCTGGGATGTAAAATATATCTCTTCTCACCATCCCCATAGTGTATGAGACAAATGGATGGTGTCCTAAAGTTCCTCCACCGAATTGTAGTACGGAATCATCTCCAAAGATCTCGGTCAGAGCAGGCATATGCCAAACGTGAATACCCCCAGAAGCTACGGGCATACGATCTGTTATATAAATAGGTAAATGTTCCCTTCCATTATGGATAGCAATAGTATGGCCGATCATTGTAGGTATAATGGTAGATGCCCGAGACCAAGTTATTATTCACGATGTTTAGTATCTTATCAATGGCTTCCCTTGCATTACCAGGTATGAGTGGTTTTCTTGCAGAATTGCTAGTATTTTTTGGAATAATTACCAACCAACAATATCTTTTAATGCCAAAAATACTAATTACTTTTGTAATGGCAATTGGAATGATATTAACTCCTATTCCTACAAAGGATCGGACTAATGACGTATACAATACTTGAATTCTCGATGTAGATGCTACATAGTTGGTTCTCATCCTTCAGAGACTACGAGTGTAATAGGAAGTGTCTATATCGTTTTCAGAAATGGAAGCAGAATTCCGGAAAGGGAAAGTATCTTCATGAAAAACTACATCTCTGCCGATAAAGAATTCCCCAGTAGACTGTTCATAAACTCGATAACCCTTTTTAAGATTGGCATACCCCATGAATATGCACTGTCTAGCACGAGGCGCCATTTTATCCCGAGGCCCTACTGTAGTCGCATAACAGAGACAACCAAACACTCAAAGATGATTCAAATCTGGTTTCTTTCCATACAATAATTCAAATGGAGTTCTTCCTTTCAAAACCCTAGATGGCATACGATTTATCAGGTATGCTGCCGTGACCACACAATCTCCCCAGAAGTCCTCTGGTATAGATGCTTGGAATTTTAGGGCTCGTGCCACTTCCAAAAGACGACGATGATTTCTCTCCACAACTCCATTCTGCTGTGGTGTATAAGTGCAAGTACTTTCATGCAAAATTCCTTTTGAAGAAAAGAAGGAAGCACACTCACCACTGAAGAATTCCTTTCCATTATCAGTACGGATGCGACGAATTGATTTACCAAACTGGGTTTTGGATAAAGAGATCAAAATTCTAAGGTGAGATAGAACTTGATTTTTTGATTGTATGAGAAAGACCCAGGTGGCACGTGAGAAATCATCCACAATTGTGAGAAAGAACCGCGAATCGTCATGATTTGTGGTATGATATGGTCCCCATACATCAACATGAATTAAAGAAAAAATGCTATCAATACTAGTGTTACTAGTTGGAAAGGAGGATCGAGTTTGTTTTGCCAAAGGACAAATAGGACACTAAGGATAAGGGAAAGAGGCAGTGTGACCCAATCTTTGATGATAAAGGGAATTTTTATTGCTAGCAACATTACACATTACACATTACCATGTCAGAAACTCAAGTAGAAATATAGAAATAGTGTTTCTGTTTCATTGAATTGTACATTGTTACACCAATGTATATATTGTACAAGAAGAATCAATAAAGAAGTAAAGAAAATATTTCTATCTAGAAAATATTCCTAGTCCTAAAATTAATACAATCTAAATCAATTACAAATCTTCAATCCGATTCTATATCTTCAAAACATATCTTCTTTCAACAGAAAATCGTTGATGGCTTGCCCATTTAGCCATGAATGCAACAAATGAGCTTGCTGAAAACTATAACTACGGTACCTTCCGGATATAATCGAACTAAAGAAACGAAGAAATGACTCGTGAAGATTGTGGATGGCTCGCTCAATTCCGCACGATCTTCGTGATGAACCCGTCAAAAAAAATACAATTTATGCTAACTCAGCAATGGCATGATTGTGACGAGGACCTTGCTAGAGGGATAAGACTAAACTCTACGTGACAACATCTTCAAGAACACGATGCGAATGTGCCAAGCGATTTGCCCATTTCTACTCAGCTAGCGGTGGCACTAATTCGCCAGCTTTTGTACTCGTTCGATTATGAATATAAATTTCAGTATGACTTCACGTTACATGCAATCACGTGGCATTATTATCATAAATTTCATCTTGTAGTCGAATCGGACAATTTCTGATTTGGAATTACATGGTCTAGTGGGGCGCACGGGGTGTCGCGAGAAGGCGACACGATCCCACGCCTGTTCTAAAATAGAATTAAACGTGATCCAAGGGCTGTGTCGTTTTACGAATTTTGAATAGTATAAATCGATTAAAATGAATTTAATGGAAACTCGATAGCGACGCGAGCCGACCGAGTGTGATTGTCTACTTCGAGAGGCAAAGCGGACCACTCCATAAGTGCAACCTTCAATTCGCAAATTACAATTATTGTCGCCATCACGAGCCCCACTTCAGATGCTAAGATCTAGTCCTTTTGCACTTTATTGGGCGTTAGTCTTGGTGCCATTGAATTTAGCAATCGTGCCTTGAATGTAATTATTGGAGAACAATCTATGCCAAATTAGACTAGTATATGTACCTTTTTTTGTGGGGTACGTATTAATTATGCCTCTCGATTCTTTGCAATATAATAGATTGACTTCAAGGCTTATCGTGGATGTTCCATTCGCCACTTCTATCTTGTATAGTTATTAATTGCACGCTTTTGTTACTCATTGCCCCACTTTGCACCTACTTTTGAGGAATTTATGCAAATGTGGTGGGATCCCGGTAAAATGTTCAAAAAGATTTAAGCCGTTCGAGCAATCCCCCTCGCATATAAATTGGACTTTACCCTAAGACTAAAGCAATAAAATATACAACAAGGGAGGCAAATAAGGCCTAAAAAATCTCAAGCTCATAACCTCCCCCTTGATATCTTGTGAAATTTTATGAGATCATAGTTAATTATTGTAAAAAGCTTAAATAAATTTTTATTATCATGGATGTTCCATTCGCCACTTCTATCTTGTATAGTTATTAATTAGACGCCTTTGGTACTCATTGCCCCACTTTGCACCTACTTTTGAGGAATTTATGCAAATGTGGTGGGATCCCCGTAAAATGTTCAGAAAGATTTAAGTCGTTCAAGCAATCCCCCTCACATATAAATTGGACTTTACCGTAAGACTAAAACAATAAAATATACAACAAGGGAAGCAAATAAGGCCTAAAAAATGTCAAGCTCATAACCTCCCCCTTTGATATCCTGTGAAATTTTATGAGGTCACAGTTAACTATTGTAAAAAGCTTAAATAATTTTTTATGAGACCACTAAAAGTTATTCTTAATGTTTAACTGATATATGAAAACTTACTTCAACATTTAAATATCCTTACAATATTGTAGATCAGTGTCATGACCTGGAAAGTGAAGTGCAGTTCACTTTATTTTGAGGCAGGTGTGATTTTTTCAGCTTGCTTTTATTAATGTTGGTGCAAATCATGCTTTTATTCTAGCAAGAACCAGAAAGAAAGAAAAAGTGTCGTGCTTTTCAAGGAATAGTGACAAAATTAGGTTATCTTTTTTAGGGATCAACATCAGCTCAGGGCAAAACCTAAAATCGGATCGGGTCGACAATATGCAATCCAATTCCCCTTGGAAATGGTTCGATCTTCAATATTAAAAATTGGGAACCAGCACTATGCGATTCAGTTCCAAGTTCGGGGTGCTAAATCGAACTGGCAAACCGACCCTAAATCAACCCTAAACCAACCTTGGCCAAACCTATTTTAACTATGTTTGTTGTTTGTTTTGTTTTCAAGTGGTTAGAATATAATTCATGTTTTATGTTATGTGCTTTGTACTTTTTATTGTTTATATTTTAATTTCGTGTTCATCTTTAATAGGTTGTTGCTTTTGGCAACTGGAGATTTCTGCTCTTGCTTTAGCTTTTGTTTTGCTTGATTAAAGGATAAGTTGGACAATTATCTATTGCTTAAAATTTCTATTTGGCTTTTACCGTGTTTTCTTCTCCCCGTTTTGTTGCTAAGTGTAGCAATTCTGAATATTGTGTGTTGATGGATATATAATTGGAAAAAGTAAGTTTGTCCTTTCAAGGAATACAAACAAATGAAAAAAAAAAATTTGACTGTGCGAGTTGTTTCCAAATTTCAAGGTTAGACTGGCCCAAGATTATGAGATCTAGATAGTGCATTAGGATTATAATTTGTAATGATGCAGAGATGATGTTACGAAGGGTGGGGTAGGGCAAGGTGGGGGGGCGGGGCATGAGGATTTTTCATGTATTTGATCTTACAAGTAACAAAAATATATCTTAAATATTATACAATATACCAAATAAATTCATTATTTGGAAAAAAAAAATGATCTATGAATTGTTCACTTTATCATACTCTTAATTTGCATTTGATGGTTGGAGTATAACTCCATATCTTATTCAATGTTTGGGGAGATATTAATAAATATGTTCGAGAGCGCCATGAGGCACTTAGTAATCATATTTTACGGAAAAATAATTTCAAAAATTTCTGACTTGAAACTAATACATTCAAAATTAATAATATTTTATTGCCCATAATAATAATAAAATCCATGTCCGGCTTGATTGTTGCCTCGTGGAAGGAAAGAGAACGGGTCCCACAACGAAATCCTCCTAGCTTTCGGTTCTCAAAGGAAGGCGCCATGGGATGCTGCGAAGCGACAACGCCCGCAGATATTCTTTCCATCGGAATGCTCGATGTACGGATATTTATTCACAAGGAATAGAGTATTGCCGAAATTGCGGCTGTTTAAGGTTAACGCAGCAAGGATTGAGCATCACCAATCAAAGCCAGAACAAGACTAATCAAGCTCATCTTTTCTCTATACATCTAGGCGGATCAAGAGTCAATTATCGTGCGTCGCCTATCATGAATTTTTAGTCACAATCAGGCCGTCGTTGCTTGAAATTTAAGTATCGTCGTATCAATTTTATATAATGAATATACTTAAAAAGATACGGATGCAAGAACAATTTGATTTATGTCCACCTAAAGCAGCGTGGATGGCAATGTGTTTAATTTTTTATTGCTTGCCCAAAACAGCACGCATACCTTATTTTAAGCTCTATTTATTGCTTCATTGCGGTTTGTGCCCACCAAGTGGTTATGTCAATCATGGAAAAATCCTATTGGGGCCGATGACTTTTGACATAACTTGTATGCACGGCATGATTGCATTTAACTAGAATTGGTTTTGGTATAAATGAGTTCGTGTCCTTAAAGGGGACACGGTAAAATTTATGTGTCTTACATGAATTGACCAGCTTAATCTATTAAGATACGAACCGACATGTTTAAAGTTAACGTGTTAACTCATCATTTGATTTAACACGCAAAAATTACATACGTTTTGACATATTTATAACTCATATTTAAAGATTTTTTATCCTTACAAGTTCGTAGAAAATAACATCCATATCGAATAGAATAAAACATATGTAGGAATATAAAAGTAATTAAATATAATAAATCCATTTTTTTTTTAAAAAACGCTAACTCGATAATACTTAGATGTAATGCCAAGTGAAATTACTCGTACAAGATTGACATGGACTGCCTTAAGGAGAAACTTGGAATGATTAGCCGGAACAACCTAGTTAGCATCGCAAAGCTACTTGGCGCCTCCATCTCCGGCAATAACATTAACTTGGTCAATGAGTTCGTCGACGATGCCAGCCTCTCCAATTTCACGATCCTCAGGGCCTGGATGTCAAGGATGCCGATCGCCAACATCATCACGCGCGGCCTTATTTACATTCACAACAACACCAACCTCAACATGATTCTCATCCACAACCACATCGAGAGTAGCAAACAAAGCCATCATTCGAAGACAAGATCTGCCACTTCAGGACTGTCTAGCCGTGTGACAAGTGGACGAGCGACGTGCTCCACAAGTGCGCTTGTCTGGTGGAGGTCGGAAATTTTATTCATGATTTTTATACTATTATTAAACAATTTCTACTAAACAGAAATTTTTTGTCATTATCAAACGTGATTAAATACTCCAAAATTTGTCTAAGGAACAAAAATAAAAAATTTGGTCTGAAATTGTTTCCTAATGATAAAATAATTATCATTCGTGCCCTAAAATTTGGAAAATGAGATGATTCATTCACATGCTTAGAAAAAGTAAATAAAACAAAAGATAAAAGTTACTATGATGTTAGAAAGAGCTTTACCGCTGGAAAATGCATGATTTTAACTGGGGAGGTTTTTAGAATTTCGAGAAATTAGGGGGTGCATGACAATCTCTTATTTTTGTTCCAGAAACAAATTTTCTATTCCAGACTTGTTTCTGGAATAGAAATCCGTTTAGTAACATTATTTCATTTTTCTATTTCTAAAATAGATTATTATTCCATAAATAAGTTTGGAATATAAATCAGAAGTTAAAACTTTATAGTTCTCTATTTTTGGAATAGAAATGAGAAATAAAAATTTTTCTCATCGTTCATCAACCGGTCCTTCATCTATCACCGCCGACCACCGTCCGTTGGTCGCTCTCCGCCGCCGGTCGCCGCCGTCCGCCGGCCGCTACCGCCGCCGGTCGTCGGTCGTCGGTCGCCGGTTCTTGGTTGCCGGCCATCCATCACCGCCGATCGCCGGTCTGCCGCCATCTAAAAGGAAGAAATTTTATGTCATTATCAAACGAATTTCTATTTTTAGAGTAGAAATTTTGTGTTGTTATCAAACACTTATTTTTATTTAGAAATTCTTCTAGAAATAGAAATAAAAAAATATATTTCTCTTTCAGAAATCAATTTCTGACCGGAATGATTATCAATCACGCCCTAGGAATGCCACTAAATGTATCGTATTTCTTGTCGTAAGAAGAAGATAGGGCAAAGTAAAAAAAAAAGAACAGAAGAAGATAAGGGGGCGAAGCAGACGAGTAGAGAAATAGACCACCTTACGTGGGTGACATGCTTACCCGTGGCACCGCCCTCCGTGGCCAATGCCCTATTCTGTGGAGCCTTGTCCCCGAGGTATTACGTACACAGATGGATGGTCCGACGACGTACGTGTCGGCTTCACGTGAGAATTGCCACGTCCCAACAAAATGGACGGCCGAGATTGTCCTCAAACCGGATCCTTTCAGGCGCATTGGAGAAGTTATTCGGCAGGCTTAATTCAATGAGTTATGCTAATAAAGTATTAAGAAATAATGAGATCCATTGATTCTCCCCCTAAAAAGCGACTTCCCAAACAATTTTTGGTATGTAATCAACCCCATTCAATATTTTTCTCTGGCAGAAGGACAAAAGTATGTTCTTTTTTTAACTTTTTGCTAGGCCAAGATGCTATTTTGAGTTGTATACCGTATATTTTATGATGTACTTGTTAATAACATTATTGGTAGCTTGGGACATAATTAGGCTGAAGAAATGAAGAAATGGCTTTGGAAAATCGTTGATGGCTTGCCCAATTAGGCACGAACATCATGGTGAGCTTGTAGAGAAGAATGACTACGGTACCTTTTCCTATACCGATCGGATTTAAAGAAACAAAGAAATGACTTGTGAAAATCGTTGATTGCTTGCCCAATTAGGCGCAACCATCATGCTGAGCTTGTTAAGCAATGACAACAATGGTACCTTCCAGACATAATCAAACAAAAGAAAAGTAGAAATGACACGTGAAAATCATTGATGGCTTGCTCAATTATACACGAACGTCATGATGAACTTGTTGAAATATATAATTACGATACTATCTGGACATAATCGTACTGAAGATATGAAGAAATGACTAGCGACAATCGCTTGCCCAATTAGACACAAATATTGTGATGAAGTAGTCGAAAAAACATAACTATGCTACTTCAACAATGACATGATGATGGCGACGACCTTGTTAAGGGGATAAGACTACACTGTGCGTGATAGTAACATTTCATATTTTGGAATATAACCCGCATTGGCTTAGACCCAAAATTGGCCCCATCATTATTCTAGTGTGACCCCGCAATCTATGCAATTATGTGGTATTGTAATTTGATAAAAAGAAAATTATATAAATGCTCCTCAGTTTTGACTCAATGTGCAATATGATCTCTAAACTGTAACCCAATATACAATATGATTCATAAAATTTTAATTTATTCAATGTAATCCATAAAATTTTAGTACATATTTAATATATTACCCATTGACTTGAAATAATGGAACGACAACATTGGACATTCTCATATAATTCAAGAACTAAATTGAACACATACCAAAAATCTAGAAACTGCTTTTAACATCTAACTAAAGTTCATGAATAACATTAAACAAGTTAAAAGTTTAAGGATCATATCGCGCATTAAATTAAAGTTTATAAATAATTTATGTCATGATCCCTTTGATAGATATTATCTCGTAATCAGATCAGACAATGATTTATTTGGAATTAGGTGGTCTAGTTTGGTGTATGGGCATTGTGAGAATGTGACATGATCCCATGCTCGTCATAAAATATAATTAAGTGTGATTTGAGGATCGTGTCGTTTTACAAATTTGAAATGGTACAAGATTAATCGCAAATCTGAGGGAAAATCGGAAGCGACACGAGCCAACCGAGTGTGATAGTCAATTTGAGACAGCCCGAATAAAGCTTTCCGAACAAAGATCAAAACCCTGACAAAAAAAATTGTATAAAATATAAAGATTAGGAGGCAATGGCCACCACTCCAAAAGTGCAAATTGCAATTATTGTCGCCATCGCTACCCCCACCCCAGATCCAAAGATCTAGTCCTTTTGCACTTCATGGGCGTTTGTCTTCGTGCCCTTGAAATTTAATAAATGCGTCTTGAATATTAATATGCGAGAACAATCTCTGCTAAATCAGACTAATCCCATTTGGGGACCATCTAATTATGTCAAAAGATCGCGCGTGTTGATACTGTAACACATATTAAAACATTAAATTAGGCCTTCATCGAACAGCTTTACATTTTCGGAAATAATTGACCGGATCCCGCGATATTTAATATAGTATCGAATTAGGAATTTCTGAGTTTAAATCCTTTTAGACGATTTTTTTTGTTATTACATATTTCCACAGTTCACAAAATCTTACGCTGGCTAATCATGGAAGTTCCGTTCGCCACTTTTTATCGTGGTTAGTGATTTATTGCACTCTTCGGTTGCCCTGCTCGTGATCCCCACTTTCCGACTACCTTCGACGGACATGGCTTTAGAGATTTCGATCTCGATCTCCACTTTATGTTTTACAGATCATCATGTCGATCTGGAAAGTGAAAGGCAGTTCAGTTTATTTTAATGTCAGGTGCAATTTTTCCTGCTGAACTTTTTATTAGGGTGGGTCTAAAGCCATGCTCTCTTTCTAGCAGGAAGAGAGAAGATAAGAAGGTCGTGCTTTTCGCGGAAATGGAGACAAAAGTAGGTCGAGGTCCCGTTAAAGTGGTTCCCCCTGAGTCTTAAGACAGTGTACTAGGACTGTAATTTGTAATGATGCAGTAATGATGTAAAAATGGTGTTCTGATCTAGGCATATGAGTTAGCATTTTCACTCCTAAAATTGATTACTGTTTTTAGTACACAGGAGCTCTTAGAAGTGCAGATTTCATGCATCTGATTTAACAAGTAATTTGAAATTATGCGATTTGATGAATGAATTCAGCATTTGAAAGGGAAAGGTAAAGTTTACTGATGAATTGATTGATCTACTTAACTCTTGTAATCTAGAGACGAGAGCAGAGCTTTTTTGTCAACGTGGCAAATGAAATTAGACTTATGAAATCAGACTATGCTCGAATTGAGTCGGTGTAACCCATTTTGTTTAATTTAACTCAATCAATAGAATTTTTGAAACCCAACCTCATCCCAGTGCAAAATATTATGCATCCTCAAACTCAAGATCGAGAACAACCCCGATTAAGTTGTTACAAGTACGGATTTTAATGAAGAGTTCGAGGTCATAAAATAAAAATAAAGCATAAGTATTTTTATCCATGTCTACCATTCCTACAAGAATTTTTGCACATTAAACACAATATGTGCCGTCAACGTACCTGCTCATTCTAGGGTTTTGAAACATGATGCTAATGACATATACGTAGTTGCACGTGATTTCATATCACACGCCTTTACTTTTGACCTTAATGATGGTATCTCGGTTTAAAGGATAGCCTGAAGCCCAGACGATTAGCATGTATGTATTGTTGCAATTTACGTGCTTGACTCGATTTGGTTTCTAATCACTCTAAGTAAAGTATGTTATCGAGCTCAAGTTCGACTCCGTATGAATTCCTTAGCTGCTTGTGTTTGTTCATATTCCTTCTGAAACACTTCGGGTTTTTCTCTGTTTCTTCCTCTGGCCAGTTTGTGGTTTTCTCTTTTTGATGCATCATCTTTCTTCCCATTCATTTTGGGGTATACGTGCCTGTGCAGTGTCATGTGGATCATGAAGATGGACATTGGGCCTTTCTCATCATTCGAATTGTGGGCTATTGTCAAGGAGCCTAATCTTCAATAGCAAGAAGAAAGGAGAATCTCTTCAGCCCATTTTCAACATTAATTTGTTTTGTCACAGAATGCATCTTCTATGAATCTCACCGGATTTGAAACTTTACGGCGAGTTGCGTAGATAACACATTCAATCGAGATACATCACATAAGACTTAGTTGTCATAAGCCGAACTGGTTTTGCTTTGAGTTACATCTACATTTTTCCAGAACCTCGTTTTCTTCGTGAATTAAAATCGTGGGAAAGCGCACACTAGTCTCGATCACACTCCAGACAAATTAAGATTTTTCAAGACTGAAGAATGATTGGGTGGTTCAAACTTGTGCTTGAGGAACTCTAAACCATGTGAGAGCAAGCCCTATATCACTTGACCGAATGCCGCGGTGGTTTCCCCGAACCTCCGATGCGATGGTTCGTCGTCTTAGAAGATATATATTGCCTTACGTGTTGCACCGTTCATGTACTCATCAAAAACTTTGGGAGGGAAAAGAGGGGCCCTAATCATCAAGTCTCAAAAGAAGGTAGAACATCATTTCAGATTAGGGCTTCAAAAGATGGTTGAACATCATTATCATATCCTACTTCTCTTACTTATCCACTATTTACCCAATTTATGTGTATCTTGAACCCCATCTTGGCCCTTTTGCCAGCATTTGCAATCAATGTTGGCTCCTCAAAATATGACAAATAATGCAAGCCAATCTCAAGATTCCAGCAGGGAGCGGATTGTAAAAGAGGAGATAAAAGCACTATGGAGAAGAGGAGATGTTTTGGGGGTTACAATCTCGAGTCAATTGGCTAAGGTGGAGAGATAAAAATACAAAATATTTTCATGCAACTATTATCCAGAGGAGGCTAAAAAACAGAATTACTATGCTGCAAAATTCATCATAGTGTTGGATAAGGGACAAACAACAACTTCAGCACCTCACAATTTCTTTTTTTTAAAGATTTGTACACTTCAATAGGGCCTAGGAACTTTCAACCAGTATTGGATCAATGCCCTACAATAGTGGGGAATGATATAAATGAATGTCGGTGGCGGAAGTAACTATGAAAGAAGTTCATGATGTTGTTTTCCAACTTGGTGCACAAAAGGCTCCTAGTCCGGATGGCTTAAATGGGATTTTTTTTCAACACCATTGGGATATAATCAATAAGGATATTCTTGAAGAAGTCAGGGGTATTGGAACTAGCCCTTAACAAAACCCATATAACCCTAATTCCAAAGATACCCAATCCAGAAAAAAATTGATCAATTTTGCCTTATTAGCCTTTGCAATTTCGCCTATAAGATTATCTCCAAGGTTATGGCAAATAAACTTAAACAATTGTTGCCGATGCTAATTTCAAGGGAACAAAGTGCCTTTGTTAGTGGAAGACAAATCCAAGACAATATATACATTGTACAGGAGGTACTGCACCAGCTGCAGATGAAGACCGAGAAAAACATTTCAAAGCGATGCTGAAACTAGACATGCATAAAGCCTATGATAGAATAGAGTGGGACTTCCTAGAAAGTTGCTTACTGAAAATGGGTTTCTACGAAAAATGAGTCAACTGGATAATGCAATGTGTCGACGGTCTCTTTCAGCATCAAATTCAATGGAGAACTCCTTCCTTACTTTTACCCTTCCAGAGGTATTCGACAAGGGGACCCATTATCACCCTATCTCTTTATATTGGTGGCAAAGTGTTTGTCTTCATTGATGCAAAAAGCTCTAGTTGATGGGAGTATCAAAGGAATTAAATTAAATAGGCATTGTCCCACATTGACCCATTTATTATTTTCCGATGACTATTTTTTCTAGATGGGTCTATACAAGAATGTCAAAATGTCTCAACAGTGATTAACCAATACTGTTATGCCTCAGGACAAGTAGTAAATTTAAACAAATCGGGTATGTTGCAGAGTTTACCGCTGGTGGGCCTTCAATTTTGTCCAAGAGCAGCTAATGGAGTAGCGGATTGGGCTGCGCGTGCGCAAAGGGACCAACTGTTACCGCCCAACTGGTTTTTTTCTCCTCCTCCGGCCCTTTGGGCCTTGCTTTGTAATGATGCCCCGCTGTTGGGCACTGATGGTTCTGCATCACCTTTCATATAAATAAATAAACCGTTTGTTTGCGACCAAAAAAAGAAAAAAAGGTATGGTCCTCCATTGTGGAGTGACTGGTTTTATGGGCAATGCTACCATTCAAGAATTGGACTCATTCCTATGGAAAAAGGACAAAGAAGAGAGAGAGAGGTCTCAGCTCTTTTCAATCAAGACTTCAAAATTGAACTGGTGAATGCTCTCATCAATTGTCTCTACCTCATGAAGCATGATTGCTTCCCAACCAAGAAGAAAAAAGGGGGAAAATCAACCTAATTTATTCTCTCTAATTTCCACATCTTCAGCTAAAGATATCTAGCAAGACTTCGTCCATCAACGATCCCCAAACCTCAACCTCCAAGCCCAAAGCAACTTCCATCTTTTCTTCATCCACATTTCTCCATCTCTCTCTCCTCTCCATATCCTTAATGTAAGCATGCCTTCCATCTTCAACCTCCCATCCTAGAAACACTTCTTGGGGTTGCCGGTTGATCCAACCCTCGGCTACCTTCAACAGTTCGCTCTCGAACTCATCCAATCCTCCGATCGCAATCCTGTTCGCGCTCTCCTCCTCCAGCCTCTCTCTGAAGAAGTCCAACAGGAGAATGTCCACTTTCGAGGTGAAAGACGGATCAATTCCCGCAGCGACATCAAGCAACTCTCGAATCTTCTCTTCGATCTTTCTTTCGTCGTCTTGAACCTCGGTAAGAACACTCGGACTGGGGGCCAAGCTAGGGTACTGCGCTGGAACCTCGTCTTCGAGCTCCGACAAAGCGATCCTTCTCTCCAACTGCATTGGCTTCAACCGAGAAAGGGTCTCGCACCGGTGAGCCTTGTGCCTGAGCTTGTGTTTGGCACCTGTTCATCACAAACATCGTACTTTAGTTACTTGATGCACACAAGGATTCAATGTACTCATCAACTAAATTCGTTCACTTAGAGAGACAGACAGACAGACAGACAGACAGACCTCCGATACGTGAAGGGCTCCATTCAAAGGGGGAAGCAATGTCCTCGTCATCCTTGAATGGACAGTCCAAGACAGACACCGGACTGAACTGCTCCTTCTCCTCATTGGGCCATTCTTGCTGCATGAACAAAAACAAAGCGATTTAGCTAAAATGGATCGAGTGGAATGAGCATTTACCGATTCCAAATCATAGAGAAATGCTATCAAATAGAAGAGAGTGTACTTAATGATCCTTTTGGCCCATCAATTTTCATGCAACAGTCTCGAAGATCCTTAACCCTTTTTTTTTTTAAATCTCATCTAGTTTCTGTCACTTTTAATTTGATTACCGAGGATAAGAAAAGCCAAATCCTATGTCGCATGGCCAAGACGGTTCAAGTCATGAACCTATGCACATGGACAAGATAGCGAAAAAAATGACAGCAGCGGTGGCGGCAACAACAATGAAATAGTGGTTGCATGCCCTTGACTTTAAAGGAGTCTAACTCTATTTTAATGTGGGGACATCCTTCTTAAAGAAATATATAGCGTTGATTCAATGCAATTATTGCTACGACCTACATAGATGGGATACATACAGAGAATAGAGCAAGAGAAGTCAAAAGGATAAGGATTCAATCATTGGAACAATCACATCCCAATTATTTCTACACTTTATCTTATCACGTCATATGTGAGAAATTAAAATAGCAAAAAGGATGTTCTTTTTTTTTTAAGAAGAAGAAGAAGAGGGGCAAATATAGTAACGTCGTACAATTATACCAACTTAGAGACAATAAAATGGAAAATTCAAGTCCAATGGCAACAGCACACTAGCAGACAAGAATCGACATCTGTCCACTTGGTCGATCTACATTTAAACCTAACTTCGGTCCAACTAATTTATGTTATGGTCGGCATTATTTAATTTCCCCAGCTACTATATATACAAAGCGACCAGCACCTAACTATGCACATAAAATAAAAATAAACGAAACTAATTTACTAAAATATAGTATTTCATTCCTCCTAAACTGAAAACTCAATTTCTCGACCGACCAAAAAAATTTCGCAACTACCTAACACCCTAAAGCCCTAACGCAAATCAAGTGCTGCAATATACAATCTTTTTTATTTTATTTATTTTGTTATATCCGTAGTGAAGGTCGCAGATCACCGCACACGTGGCTGGCCGCAAGAACCTTATTCGGCGGAGAGATCTAGTATTTCGCGCAGTAGGGATATTAATGGTCTTGCACTAATCGACGCCGTCGATGCCGCGTAGAGGTCTACACGTAGCGGGATCTAGGGCCTTGAAAAGCTCGATGGGATTCCATCGCACGGTCCCGAGAAATACCATGTTATTTCCCCGAGACATCTAGACCACCCGCACGTGGAAGCTGTGCCGTGGCAGCTCCAGCTGTCCTTCTCGTACAATTTCCACGTAGGCCCCTCCTTTTTTTTCCTTTCCTTCTGCGTTATTATTAGCCTTTTTTTTTTTCAAAATTCTTTAAAATAAGTAAAAAGCTTAGCATAATTCAAAGACAAATTAACATCAATTTACACGAATTATAAAATTATACATAAAAATTCGATATTTATGCCAAAGTAAAATAGGAATCTATTTTCGCATGTACTTTTCAACATCTTCATCAGTGTCGTTTGAGTCACGTAACTTGCTAGCTAGTAACAACAGACATTAGGCAAAATTTAATTTGAACTCTTGTTGGTGGTTTACCTTAGAGCAGGTGGGGGTCGCTGCGATGGAATCCTGGCCGTGCGTTGCGCCTACTTTATCGCTGACCTTCTCATCGTGTGGTCCCCGCGGTGCCGGGCCCTTATCCTCCGACACGACGTCGTTCGGCCGCCCGGGGCTCTCCGGGTCGCCGCCCGGAGAAGGGGCCAGCTCGGCCGCGAACTCGCTGCTGTCCCAGCTGCTGCTGTTCCGACGGTTGTTGCTGCTGCTGGAGCTCGTGGAGAACCTGTGAGGCGCGACTGCGGAGGCGGCGTTCGGATCGGGCGGCGGCGGGGGCCGCTTCTCGACGGACGTCCGCCGCCCGATCCCCTCTCCGCCGCCGCCGCCATCTCGTCTCGGCGGTTTCCTCCAGAAGCTCCGGCTCCACAGCTTCCGCGAGAGGCTCCGAGGCAAGAGCCCCCTGCGGCCGCGAGCTTTGCTCTTCTTCGCCGCGTCGCCCGACGGGGACTTGGCGGAGTGAAGCTGGAGGAGCTTCACGGCGTTGAGGACCTTGACGGAGGCTCTCTGCAGGACGGAGGCCGTCGCCGGAGGGCGCGGGCTGGTTTTCCGCGGGCGCCGTTTCGAGGGGGCCGAGGGTGCCGCTTTGAGGTCGATCTCGAGGAGGAATCGGACGGTGGTGCAGCACTGTCGGCGGGGGAAGGATTTGAAGCCGTTGGATGAGCAGGAGCTCATGTCGTCCCGCAAGTAGTCCTTGAGCATCAGAGGGCGCGGGTCGCTCTTGAAGGACTTCCGATGGTGGAAATTAACGGTGGTTATTTCCATGGCGGGATCGGGAGCTTCTTTAGCAGAAAGTTTGGAACTTTTTTGAGCCGGCACAGAGAGAGAGAGAGAGAGAGAGAGAGAGGATATGGGGACTTTCTCAATGACAAGGAACTGTCCTTTTGCTTGATTGGGCACTTTTTGTGACGGGTTCTTGTCAAACAGGAGAAGCATTCATGGCGAAATGCTGAATGCGCATGGAAAAGGAGATGGCAGAGGAAAATGTTCCCATAAATTCACCATCAGAAAGTGAACTGCTCTAACAATGCATTGTCGGACGTACACAGAGAGAGAGAGACAGACAGACAGAGAGGAAGGGAGGGAGACGAAGCTGAAGTTAGCTGAGAAAAATGGTGGAGGGAGAGAGAGAGAGAGAGAGAGAGAGAGAGCGAAGGGAGAGAAAAGAATTTATAGCAGGCGAAGGAGTGGGGGGGGGTGGTTTGTGGAAGAAGCAGAGAGGTAAGTTCCTAGCTGCAGCTCAACGAAGATCTCAAGGTGAAGATGGGATAAATCTCAACTGACAGGCTTGCATTATTTTGCTGCAGAAACTCGACAGAGAGGAAGCAGAAGGAGAAGGAGGAAGAGAAGGGAGAAGAAGCTTCATCCGAGCTTCTTCTTCTTCTTCTGCCTGAGTCGATTGGGGGGGTGGTCTTTTTTGAATCTCAAGTTTGGTTATTTTATCGTTTCGGATTTGAAAGCTTTGACAGAAATATAATATTAAAAAACGAGCCTTTTGAATCGAATCGAATTCAATGAGGTGTGGTGGGTTTTGGACGGGAGTGCGACCGGGAGTTGACCTGCAGAATCTGATGGGGGGATTCGCCATTCGCCATTGGCCCCGTCTCCCACGCTCGCTGACCACGCTTCGCGCACTGGGGCACGTGCGCATGTCATTTTCCGTTTCGTCTCTGCGTGAAGAAGACGGGCGAAGCGGGGAAAATGGAAAACACCTGCAGCTTTTTTGAACGTGCGCGTTCGGACAGCAGGGTCGGACCCGCTTCGGCGTCTCCCCGTCCATCGTATACTGTACGATTTGACAGTAAGTGCGTGAGAGAGAGAGACGGAGAGAGATTTTTTTTTATTTTTTTTTATTTACTCTGCGTTTCTCTGTTTCTTTAATGGCGACCGGCTCCTGCTAAGATCATGATGGGTCACAGAATTTGTGAAGGGAGACTGAAGAGAGCCCAGATTTTTTTGGACTTTCGGGCATGCTTGATCAGATCTCATCGTTCATCTGAAGTATCGATTTAGATCTCGTTTCGGTTGAAGAAGTCGAGCAGCTTCCTTGGATAAGTTAGGGATGGAGAAGCGACCGTTTCTTTTTGAAGTTTCACGGCACCTTTAGGAGATTATAATCTTTTATCTCTTGTGTTCTAAACCTCCCGCATTTGATAGTCAGGATAAAATTCGGGATAAGATAAAATTTGTCAAATTCTATGTTTGGTGCCTACTCAAGATAAGATAAAAGGTTGATATAATGAGGATATAAATCAAATTAGATTATCTCGTGAGAGAAGTAGGATAAAAGTGGATACGATTTTTAACATCCATAATAAAAAAGTTATTTTTTTCGAATGACAGACTTTTTAAATTAACAAAATTAAGATTATATCTCTATATAAATAATATGTCAATTCCAATATAAGAAATTCAATATAACAAAAAATAATAATTTAGTTATTTTCATTTAATCTTATTTTTATTTATATATTCGAATTTAATTATATTTTACAAAATAATTTCAATATATAAATATAAATATAAATTATATTTGTTATATATTTTAGATATTTTAGCATTTTAGTTATATTAGTACAATCTACTATCTAATAAAATTTCATTAGAGAATGATGGGAGGAGAATAAAAAAAATAAAAAAAAAATTAATTAATAAAAGAGAGGAAAATAAAATAAAGCAAGAGTGTTGCGAGAGATTTTTACCATCTTTGTTTATAAAATTTTTGGTTTATTTTTACTAATATGTCGTTTATACTAAATAATGTACATAATATGATGTGAATATATCCAACTTTATTACTGTAATCACCAAACAGTGGATAAGATATATCAAAATCCCCTAGATTTTATATCATATCCTATCTACTCCTATCCTGATTAGAAATTCAAACGATCAAACGCAGCCCAAAAGGTTTGGCTTTTCAAACTCCACTTTTGAAAAACAGATATGAATAATACTAATATGCTCGTATGTATTGGATTTGCTCAAATTCTTGTTAAGATAGAAGCGACTATTAAAGAATGATCGGAGGGATTCAAAAGGCGAAATTCCAAAAGATGAATCTTCTTTTCATCCTTACTTTTAGCTATGTTATTTTGATCCAAATTTGTTCTCATGTCATGTTAGAAAGCTCATTCCAAGCCCCCACAAGACCACAATAACACAACCGATGATTACTAATTCCAACATTGAAATCTTTCGTCTCCGCCTCTTTCAAAGCACCAACGTGAAATTCTATCTGCTATTTCAATCAATTTTGTGGCCACATTCAATGGTCATTGTTGATTTCCTTGTGAATTTAACTTGTTGTTAGCATTTATCAGGGTTATAGTTAAATAAAATTTGTAAAATTGCCAATCAAATTTGTCCTTTTTTTTTTTATATTCGATCCTATCCTATTAAAAAAAAAAACAACGATACACAAACAAAGCAGAGCAATTATATGAAATCATCAATTAAATTTTTATTCAACCCAATAGAATTGTTTTTTTAGTTAAAAGAAAATTCATGAAAAGAAAATTTTTGTTATTCTATTTTTATCACTAGATAAAATATAAAGAGTAAAGACCAAGAAAGTATACTTATTCCCCAAATATTCAAATGTTGATGCCTAATACTCCATCCATTGTTCTTTTTTTTTTTTGGTCAGTCTCCATCCATTGTTTCAATTGTTGTAATTGTGCACAAAGTACAATTTTGCACAATAGGTACCTATTTCGCTGGAATTTCTCTAACAATGAAATATATTTAACCGAATGTAGTTCTTTGGCTTTTAATTGAAAGAGATCAAGTTTTGCGGCTATTTCGGATAGGAAATATCCAAGTGAATATAGAAATCAACTATTTTACTCTAAACAAATTTATAGAGACACAAATTGCGCTGAAGTCAATGGCAAGACTTGAAAAGTACAATTGATAAAGACAAACCACACACTAACAAGTAACAAACCCCGTTGAAATTTAATCCACGACAAAATTTGACAATGTAATCACACCACGCTGGACTTTAATCAACGACACAACACCCAAGATAGAAACACATGCTAAAATTTAATCTACGATGTGAATCTAAAGCTACAACTAAGGAAGGTGCAAGAAAGTAAAGATAATGATAAATTTGTTTGATTTATGTAAGGAGATTTCTAGTGGATTTTCTCAGTTGTCTCCTTGTTTTTTTCTTTATTTAGCATTTCCCTACCCATGATCTTTAAAGCTTCTCTCTCTAAGCGGTTATCCTCCTGAAAAAGGGGTGTTAACAACCTCCACGATCTTGTCTTGATAATAACAGGCAATTGCTTATCATAATTGTCTTGCATTTGTATTGCTTCTCGATTCTATCTTTCATATTTCTTTGTTTCATATTCAAATGGCAACTGCTCCCTCCAAACATACACGCCCATTCTTCCCAATTCCAATTGTTTTGTCTCATAACCTATGTAGCACCGACACAGAAATGTAACACACGACACGACACTCCGACACGTCATTTCTCAAAAAGTAATGAATTTCGACACGTTCCGACACGTTATATATTAAATAAATATTTGTATATATACATGATTAATTAATTTATTCAAATACATAAATAAATAAATAATAAAAAAGAGCCTATCATAAATCTATACTAATAAGTAATAACATTAATAAATTTATTCATAAAAAATTGGAAAGACATTTTTTGACTTTAACAAAAGTTATCGATGAAATAAATAAATAACAAGAGATTAGAGTCAAAATAAATTTATATTTTTCTACGATGATCAAAATTTATTATTATTTAATAATAATATCTAGTGCTTTTATTTTTCGAAATAACTTTTTAACCCGTCTATTTATTTATTCTACTTATTTATTTTTTAGCCTTACCATGTATTAATAAAGTTATTTAACGTTCAATATTTCTTTTTAGGGCTAAATGGGTCCCCCATTTATTTCAGCCTCTGTTTTCTTCCCCCACCCCACCCACCCACCGCGCTGCACGAGGCTTTCTTTCTTCCCCGGAAGCCTAAAATTGAAAAAGCAATTAGTAAAGTCAAAAACCCTAGCAATCTCCTTCTTTCTCCTCTCCCTTGCTTGGTCTCCACCTCTCTCACCACTGCCTCGCCTCTGTTCCCCCCCTTGCCACCGTAGCCTCGCGTCTAGCCCTCCATCGCGGCATTGCGATCTTCCATCTCGGCGTTGCAATCAGCGGTCACAGCCCTCCCTCACCGTCACTCATAGCGTCGCCTCAGCTCCCTCACCCTTGCTTCCACCCTCCATCACCTTCTTCCCTTCGCACCTGTAGATCCGCCCACAAACCTCCGGACATGCTCCGACGCGCAGGTCGGAAATAGTTGACCACGTGTTGGAAACTCTGACATGTGTTGACCGCGTGTCCGAGCATGTCAAACACGTGTCAGGGTGTCCGACATGACACGGAGGCCCTATGAACGTGTCCGTGCTTCCTTGCTCATAACCATGCCTTTACATACCCTTGTTGGTTTCTCCTGCCCTTAAGACCTTTAGACGGCATTTCAGCATACATATCATTGCCAACATCCATATTAATGATTTATGGTCGTGAGATTTTGTGCGAATACTGTTGATTATTATAAAAGCGTAAGCTTTTAAAAGAAAGTATGATTTATTATTTAAATATTCAAACACTTCTCCTAACTCTTATACAAAGTTTATTATTTAAATATTCTTAAGTCTCCCTCACACTTAGTCTGATTTTTTTTCTTAGTATTAAGTGTGTAAATTTAATTTGGGAGGCAAATGAGGCTTAGAAAGATTTGAACTCGGTATTTTTAGCTCTGATATCATGTGAAATTTTGTGGTACCATTGCTACCTATTCTAAAAGCTTAAACTTTTAGATAAAAGCATTGTTATTATTTAAATATTTTAATACTCTTCCTTACACTTAGTTTGGTATTTTTGCCTATTATTAAGCCTGAAAATATTTAATTGCAGAGGTAAATAAAATTTGGAAAAATTTGAACTTAAAACCTCTAACTCTGGTGCCATGTGAGATTTTATACGATTGTTGCTGAATGTTTTAAAGTTAAAAATTTTAGAAAAAATCATTGTTTATTATTTAAATATTCTAACAATGGTATCTCATCCCTGGGTGTTTGATAAATGAATATATATATCACTGATGTCCCTCACCATCGACTGACCACACATCATCTTTCATGGGCATTGGCAAAATGCAATGCATACGTCAATGTCCATGTGCTTCTTATGTGACTATTCAGTCTCACTTGCCATATTTAGGTGTAAACAATATCTAATATTCGAAAATGAGTAGAATTACCCTTGGCAAATACCATTACTTCTTTCTATTTGTGAGTTGCAATTTCCTCGGTATATTTGTAAGCATTTGTAGAGATTGCCCATCCCCTTTGCAATTCTCATGAGGCGATGCTCTTTTCCCATCCGGTTCTTGAATGTGTCTCTAAGGTATAGAGAGATTCGATCGAGGAAAAACATTGTGGGCCGAAAGCAAAGGCAAGGACACACTCAGGCCTAAACCCAAACAATATCATGGACTGCTCATCTTTGTCTCCGACAACGTTCGTACCTGATTCAGGTGAACTTCGGTGCTCTCCCTCCCTCTCTCTCTCTCTCTCTTCCCGTCCGTGTACGCTGCGCGTGCGTGGAATTCCTCCCTTCGACTCTCGCGAGAAAATATTGACTATGTATTGTGCTCCAACGTGTCAAACGAAAAGGCACCTCAAATTGCGACACGTGTCCAACGTAGCCCACGTTGTCAGGCCAATCCCCTCCCTTCCCCCAACTTTTCTCTCTCCCCGCTCTGCACGCTCTCTCGGCAACATTTTCCCCACTTTTCTCTCTCCCTCCTCTGCAATGTCTGCATGCTCTCTCGCCCGACTCTCTCTCTCTGATCGCCAGTTTTTTTTTTGTGTGGATTTCTATGCATTTC
Source organism: Eucalyptus pauciflora (assembly GCA_007663325.1). Lineage (NCBI taxonomy): Eukaryota > Viridiplantae > Streptophyta > Magnoliopsida > Myrtales > Myrtaceae > Eucalyptus > Eucalyptus pauciflora. The sequence continues at coordinate 2,630,036 of VMYD01000006.1, read as the reverse complement.
CAATCCGACCCATTTTAGGCCGCTTCTGTCTTCACCGGCGCCAAGAATCGTGGCTTCTTGGAGGGATGTGGATTCTCCACCTCGTTGTCCACGCCGTCGGAGATTGCGAACCAGAAGGTGAACTCCGGGAGTGCTGGGGCTTCACATCGAAGTCACGATGCGGGGAAGCGGTCGAGGAGGCAGGAGTGGGGGCCTCATACTAGCACCTCTTGTGCCCACCGAGAGCTTAGCCGGTGGGGAAGCTTTTGTGACAGATCGAGCACTCGTGCACCTTCCCGGACATACCGGAAGAGGTGGTCGCCGCGGAGGTCGAGGTGGCCGGCTGTTCGTCCGCACCGGCGAAGAGAAAGTGTGTTGGGAGAGAGAAGAGAGGAGAGAGAAATGTGGGAAGAGTCGGGCGAGAGAGTGCAGAGGAGGGAGAGAGAAGAGAGGAGAAATTCGCCGAGGGAGTGTGCAGAGGGGGGAGAGAGGAGAGAGGAAAGGGGCGGTGGTTGGCCTGACAACGTGGGCCCATGTTGGACACGTGGCGTAATTTGAGATGCTTTCTCGTTTGCCACGTTGGAGCACAAGACGTGGCCAATATTTTCTCCGGGTCCGCGGGTCGCTATCATTGAATTGGTGGGTCCCATGTTTTTGTTAGGTTTTCTGCACGACAAATCGGGATAAGTAGGATGCTCCATGGGGTCCGAACAAGCACTAAATAAACACGTGTTATTCCTACTCACGTACGTTTTGACGATTGACTATAGTCCCATCTCCTCGATCATATTCGCCACTAAAATTCCTTCAAATGCTCTCTAAAAAAAAGTGTTCTCAAGACAATAGACAACAAACTTTCAACTGTCAACGCTCATCCTAATCATATTAAGAAAAATGCTGGTCAAATGGCTTTAGTCACAAATAATTTACTTGGAGTCTAGCAAATATGTTTCTCATCATTATTTGGAGGATCACATTGCCGAAATGGAAAAATTGAGAAGAGAGATCAAGCTCCTATAGGAAGAAAAGTTTATACCTCTTCTTAGATTTCTTATTACATGCATATTGATGGATCTGGTGGCGACAAATTCTTTTGGTCCTTCGCACAAACAAACTACATCCAATGTACCCATTCATTCATCCTTTGTCATTCTCCCCATATGAGGAATTCCCATAAAAACTCCACTGGTTTTATTGGTATTTGTCCATTCTCTATACTATTGTCATCGAGTGTGAATGTTTTCATATTTAGTTACCCAAGTGTCTGGGAGTAACTTCACAAGATCAAGAGGTTATTTGGACCTTTACAAGATCTCCCTCGACATGTCGCACTCCTTCACTCTAGACCCGTCAAACGAATGGGTCAAATTGGGTTGAATATGGTCTCCCAAATAGACCCATTTTCGACACATTTTTTAAGCACTACGAATCTAGTGACCATACTGAGCCCAATACATAACCAGCACATACCTTACGTGATCTATATTGCTAAAACACTTCCATATTGAACCTAATTTATAAAAACCCATACCCAAACTAAAGAGAGAATACGAGATCAAGGAAGAATGAGAAGAGGATTATAGAAGTGGGTCTAAGTAAGTTGTAAATTCAACTATGATCCATTTGCTAACTATAACCAATTCATACAACAATTCAATCCATCATACATGAGTTAAGAAATATGATGCATAGTGACAAACCTACTTTACTCCTTAGCCAACTTTCTCGCTTGCATTACCACTCAAAACTCGTGACAATTCCCAAAGGCATGTATAGACAGAATCTTGCAAAGATTTACTTCAGAAAGCAAAGGACGATTCCCTCTGATCAGACAACAAAAGCAAACGAATGAGACGATGATTCCGCCCAAAAAAGAAAAAATGAAACACAGATTGCATCGTCTCTCCCAAAAAACTAAGCTGCCACAACAATTTCGACTCTTTCTACAATGATCACCCATGCAGTCCGGTCAGTAATGACTCCAGTTATACACGCGACGAACTTATTGACACAGAACTCTGCCTATTCGACAGGACCCAGAGACACTATAACGAGCTGATAATAGGGGAAAAAAGAGAGAATAAAATCGAAGTAAGATGGAAAGCCCTACCAAGAGGAGCAGCTAAAAGAATGTAGAAAGAAAGAAAAGCTGCATAATTTGCATCGTCGTCGTTGTCGTCGTCGTCACAAGGAGTAGCTCCAAAGTGAAACATCTGGATCATCGCCATCTGCATCGAAGTCCCAGCTTAAACGAACGCCGGCATCATGTGGCGTCGGAGATAGAAGAGGACACTCGAGCCACGCCTTCATGTCGAACGATGTCATCTCTTCAATCTTTACGCAATCACTCGCTCTCTCTTGCTTTAAACGAACGCCGGCATCATGTGGCGTCGGAGATAGAAGAGGACACTCGGGCCACGCCTTCATGTCGAACGATGTCGACTCTTCAATCTCCATGTAATCACTCGCTCTCTCTTGCTTTAAACGAACGCCGGCATCATGTGGCGTCGGAGATAGAAGAGGACACTCGAGACAAGCCTTCATATCGAACGATGGCGATTCTTCAATCTCCATGCAATCACTCTCTCTCTCTCGCTTTACCTTTTTATCATGTACAATATGCACACTCGCCTCTTGACCGGGGCAGACGCTCCCTCCACTGGCTTCGCCACACGAAGAGACCGCCTCCTCGGCCTCTGCAGGGCGGAACGCCTCAGCTGCCGCCATGGCGGTCCTCCTTATCTCGGCCGCCTCGTGGGACGGCGGCACGGGCAGCCGCCAGGCGGAGTCGGCGAAGTTGAGGCACGCGCCGTGCCTCCCGCGCAGGGCCAGCGCGGCCACGTCGTGGGCGCGCGCCGCCATCTCCGCGGTCAGGTACGTCCCGAGCCAGATCCGGGTCTTCTTGTTGGGCTCCCGGAGCTCGCACACCCACTTGCCCCTGTTCCGCCGCCGCACCCCCCGGTACACGGGGTGCCTCGTCTCCTTGAAGACCTTCCGCCCGGCCGGCCTCTTGGGCCGGCTGGAAGCCAGCGCCACGGCCGGCTCCTCATCGGAGCACGCGGGGTGGCTCGAGGAGGACTCCGACTGCGACGGCGACGGCGAAGACAACTGCTCCGGCACCGTCACCCGCACGTCCGACGGTAGTTGCGTGTGAATGCTCATCAAGAATATGGCCACACTAAGAAGATTTTGACTTAGCGAGTGAGGGTCGAGAAGGTTTTCTTTACTCTCTTTTTAGGCTCTTTCTTTACTCTTTTTTCGGGGGTTTTCAGAAGCCGCATAGGACGGAGACGTGGATATATACAGGAGAGCTAATGAGTGGGTCACGCTTTTGGTGCGGTTTCGACACGGACGAGGTGTGAAAGCGGAAGCTAAGCGGACCCCACGCACACGCGAGGCAGTAGAGAATTCCCGTTTTATTTTCTTTTTTGCGTGGTCAGGATCTTGACCCTATCAACTGCTACCGTTGGGCAAACTCGTGCATTCTTTCCACGTGCCGGAAATCGAGGAAACTCCCTATTGCGGCCACGAAGAAGTAACACGTGCATTTCTTCGTCCCCATTTTGCAATCTGCGTCCCCGCTGACTGTTGTTATCGCGTCCATTAGTTGATCAGATTAAGATAAAAAGATGTGTTTGATTCGTGTCCTGTCGTATCATATCTTCTGAATTTTTCGTTACGATCGGCGTTCTGTGCAGCGATGTTCGGTATTGCTCTCCTGTCATTCATTCAGACCGGTCATATCTGATTAAGCTCCTTTGCATTGCTTAATCGACCCATCTACTACATGATCCGAATTTACTTCATAATACTTCAAAAATCGTCTCATTGAAATGTGAGTTGACTGCCAAGTGAGGGTGAGATACGCGCTATTAGGAAACACGTGTTGTATCGTACACTTTATTTCAATATGTAGATCGATTGGTGGGACTATTCCGTCGCTATATGATCGTTCTGTCTTGTCAAAGTTAGGGAATAATCAATTATGGAAAGGCACATGGGGACGGAGACCACCCTATCTTTTGGTCAACCGGCGTTTTCCTCCTTCGGGGCCTGGCGTTGGACGGGTGTAGGACTTTTGTCCCTCTCCTTTCTATTTTCAGGTGAGTCCTACATATCCCCACCTAGAAAGAATCAAAGGAGGACTGATTCACGTGAGGTATGGAACACATTGCGCTGAAGTTCGAGGTTCCTTGCCGGTGATGTCGATCGGTTCGGGTTCATGAACCCATCTCATCTCCTCGGTGGCTCTTCTAGATATTCCATTTCACCCTTTTGCCACCTATCTTTCCTCAGATACATTTTACCCAATTCGGCTCCAACACCATACATTCTCTAATCGTTTTTGGCGACGAATGTTCATGTACGGCGTGATTGGATCGGGTCGCTTTGAGTGTTCATTTTTATTTTGGGTTGCCATTGCCTTGTCCTCACGAGGTAATGTTGATGCGACGATCCAAGTTGGCCGTTCCACCTGAGGAGTTAGAGGGGCTCGACTTCTCATGCTCGTGTCTCCGGTGACAAGATGACATCGCGCATCGCGTGAAAGGTTTTCGTGACCCGCGGGCATCTGCTAGTAGACCTATTCGATCGGCCTGTAGGATCCGGCACTCGGCGTAGAAACCCTTATTCGAGCTCCATCCATTTGCACGACGGATCAAGATAGGTCCACTGGATTTAGATATAAATTTCCTCGCGAAATAGAGCCATGTTTATCTCCATCTCTAATCAAATGTAGCTTTCTCAAACCAAATTTCTAATTTGTGACTCACGTGAAAACATCAGTCGCTTTTAAGTTTAGTTAGGTTTGTACATGGGCGAGATCCATGACTTTTAACTCATCAGTGAGAGGCATAATCAAATGAAAACATAGCCCCTATTTTACACATTCGTTTCAGTTTCATAATCTGAAAATCGCGAAGAGATCAGAGTTGGAGAACGACGAACTTGTACGCCGATTGAAGTGTCGGATCGCGCATATGTATACATATGTATACATATATCTTAGCTCCCTCGACTGCAGAAACATGTATACATGGATTCTGAGTATCCTCTGCAAAAATGGTGGTTTCCGTGGGAACGTCCCGGGGATTCCAGACAAAAGAAATGTGGAACTCGACTGGTGTTGACAAGGAAACCTCAGAACACCAGAAACGGCTCAACAATGATGGAAACACAGTGACGAAATCACCCGCCGGGCACGTCAGCGCCGACGTCAGACCTCCAGAGAGGACCGCGGCGGCCGGGCAGCCAGCCGTGGCCGGTCAACGAGAGGGGACGCCGGGACCAGCGGAGAAGACCCGGTTTCGTCGAGGGGAATGAGAAGGGAGAGAAAGCTGCTTATGGCTGACTGTAAATAAGGTTGGTGAGGCGTTGGCCCGAACCAAATGAAACTGCGACACCTGTCACGATGTCGGACTTTTGGTCTCCTCCTGGACGACGGCCACACGAGAGCCATGGCGAGCGATGGGACATCCTGGGACCGCACATGTTTTGACCTTCGTTTCTTTTTTACCTTTGTGTCGTGTACACACTGCTGACAGCTGTGGTTCTACCTCAACACTGGTAACTCATTTTTCTTTTTTTTAATCATCAAAACTCCTATTGATATCCTTACCTTTTTTATCAGAAATTTCGATGACATAAAATCGAGCTACCGACATCACAGTGCAGACAAAATTTCTAATCGTTTCACATTATTTTATTGGGAAAAAACTATCGGATCGAAGTTCGACAGAATGATGATCCGAGGCAGGTTTTTCAATATTTGACTAATGTCCAGATTTGAAAATCTTTGTAGAAGATAATAGAAAACTCCTATTGATATCCTTACCTTTTTTATCGAAAATTTCGATGACATAAAATCGAGTTACTGACACACGGGAGACAAAATTTCGCTTTCTAGTCGTTTCACATTATTTCATTGGGAAATGATCAAGGAAAAGAGCACAAAATGTTGCTGCAAATTCAGCTCTGCACATGAAATAAAAAACATAGGGTTCGAGGCTTAAACAAACTTACGGGGTTTACTGCTTCCACGTCCCCAGTAAATGAAGCTCCATCACAATATCTGACCTTGATTTTGTTCCAGTTGTAGAAGTCTAAAACACCACAAGAAAGAAGAAAGGAAGTTGAGATCTGATATTCTCTAAGAAAAGACCAAATTTGAATAGCCATAGAGCCACACCTGGATTAAATTTTTGTTTATTGCTGAGTATACCGGAGAAAGAAAGTTCCTTGACCATCTGCTTCGATGAACCTAACCGTGTATCCCTTCGAGCAAGGCAAGTGGTGACGTTGTTGCACCATGCTCCTCCCTGAGAACACAAAATAGAGCTGTTCAATCCCCATGTCGGGCCAAATTATAACTCATGATGTTCTAGAGAATAAATCTGTGCTCACTGCACAAAATCAAATTAGATGGATAATATGAAAAGGTGCTAGTGTCCGAATTGTGAACATCTATTTACTCAGCAGAATTAGCCGACTGTAACTTATAACTACAATTCCTTTCTTTAATATACAGGTAATCAAATACGATCTTAAATTCCTCAATCTTCGATAAACTACAGAAGTGCAAACCTCAAAGAGAATAAGCCAATTGTTAGCGCCGGCGCCAACTCCCTTATCAAAGTGGTAAGCTGGAGGGCTACCATCCAAACAAACTGCAGAGCACAAAGAACTTCAACCAAGTCAACACTGACAAAACTTGAATGAAAGGGGAAATTGCAGGACATTTCGCAGTAAGAAGTTAAATTCATCTTGGACTCACCAGCTCCTTTTGCAACAGCATTTTGGACATACGTAATCCCAACGTTAAAGGCTTCAGACTTGATCAAGATCTGTATGCTCAGAATGACACACAACCATGTCCTCAATTTTGCATCAGCCATTTTCCTGGGCAATTGATAAATCGGTCGTAAATATTAGCTTCACTGGGAAAGCAATTTCAACCAAAATTGATGCGGGTAAGCAGAGCAACAAAGCAAGGGAAGAATCAGAATATAGAAATAGTTGAGTGACACGTTAACTTTAATTAGTATCCCTTTTAAACAGAGCATAGAAAAAGCTTATAAACGAAGCAAACCCACAGTAAAAAGTGAAAAGAGCAGATGCTAAAGTGTGACAGGCTTGAAAAAGAGACTTCTTGCTAATCATATAGAATGAACGAGTCTATTGCTCATCAGGATCGATACCTTTTCCCGACATAGACAACCTCAAAACCTTTCTTACTCTACTGACTCTTAGTTGCTAAGGAAATAAATAGTAATAGCTACAGATCAGAACCAAACGCATCTTAATCACAATAATTCCATTCTCATACAACATAAACAAAATCCAAGAACGAATATGAAAAGTAAAAACAAAAAAACGCAAGGAGGATCACTAAGGATTGATTGAAACAGATCCAAGTGAAGAAGACTCAAAACTGAACTTGCACATTCATTTCAAGATTACATTCTAAGGATTGAATGATGGCCAGAAAAGCTAACATAGATCACCCAGAAAAGGAAAGAACACGATGGAAGTACCCGAGAGATGAAGAAGTTGCAGAATGTAGCTGACACCCAGATCCAGAAATGAGCTCAACTCTTCCCACAACTTCTCTTCTCTTTCTCAGGAACCAAAGGGCCCCGTTTATCCTCGTACTGGGGCTTCACGCGTTGGCGAAACAGCTAAGGTCACTTTCCACTTCTCTCAAGCAGTAGTAGTAAAGTGGGCAAAGCAAAGTCCAGACTTCAAGAAGCGACACCTATTCACTTGCGAATATATTTTTAAAAAGGGGAAAAGAAGGAACCGTGATTCCTGAAAACTTTCTCTTTTTTCCACAACCTTTTGTGTACGGTGGCGCCATGCTGCGCAGGTCTCGGGTAACTATCCGACGACGGTGGCTGACAAGAGACAGCAGGCCGCGGATCACGTCGGGAGTTTTTGACCTTCGTTTCTTTTTTACCTTTGTGTCGTGTACACACTGCTGACAGCTGTGGTTCTACCTCAACACTGGTTACTCATTTTTCTTTTTTTTAATCATCAAAACTCCTATTGATATCTTACCTTTTTTATCAGAAATTTCGATGACATAAAATCGAGCTACCGACATCACAGTGCAGACAAAATTTCTAGTCGTTTCACATTATTTTATTGGGAAAAAACTATCGGATCGAAGTTCGACAGAATGATGATCCGAGGCAGGTTTTTCAATATTTGACTAATGTCCAGATTTGAAAATCTTTGTAGAAGATAATAGAAAACTCCTATTGATATCCTTACCTTTTTTATCGAAAATTTCGATGACATAAAATCGAGTTACTGACACACGGGAGACAAAATTTCGCTTTCTAGTCGTTTCACATTATTTCATTGGGAAAAGACTATCAGATCAAAGTTCGATAGAATGATGATTCGAGACAGGTTTTTCAATAATCTGACTAATGTTCAGATTTGAAAATCTTTGTAGAAGATAATAGAAAAGGAGTTATAGTGAGATTTCGTCTTGAGGGAGAGATATTGCAGATTAGAATGAGATGATAGAACTTGTTTGAATGATTTTTGAAATCTAGAATTTGCAAGGAAGAGACTTTATGCTCTCAAACATCGAAAATCCACTCCCCTAAAAAAATTAAAAAATTAAAAAACCCCATTAATCACTTCTTCTCCATTGGCTTGATTTCTTCTGCTTAAAAACTAGTTTTCGACTCTCTATCTCTAACCTTTGTTCTTTGTAGTACATGCATATATTGCATATTCAACAATATTTGACATGTCAAAAAATTGCGCAATCAATCCCAAGTGTAGGCGATGACCATATGAACCATTTTAGCTGCTGAGCTACTTAAAATTATCGATCGAATTCGCAAAAAGTGGTTAGGCAGCTCTTCTCAAGTGATTGAAATTAAAATAAAAAGCATAATATTTCCAAAACTATAGAGCAAAGAAGAACAACCCAATTTGCGGTTGTCTAAGAGAGATCTAAATAGTGTTATCGTATAATTTTACGATTTAAGCAACCTGTCGAAGCTGTTCGGATTGAATATAAAGTAGATATCTTCGAATGCATGATCTTTATCTCCATAAAAGCATAAAAACCTACTAAATTTTTCTGTTGAGATATCTTCTCTCGATATCTTCTCTGCAAACGACAAATTTGAAGCCGGCTAAAATCTTGAGGGAGGGAGATATATCCACAATCAAGATGCGGATTGGATCAAAGTTAGGAGATCGAATTTAAATAGGAAAAGGAGTGCCTGCTTCTCTATAAAAAGACCCATCAAGTGACTTCTTCTTCTACTGCTGTTTCCCGCTCTTAGTTTTCCCTCTGTATTTGCATGTTTTATGAACATTAGATACAGAGGCTGTAGCTAAGCAACATGGCAGGCGGTGCTCTCGTTACTGGTCCTGGAAAGAGCTATCCGGGCAACCTCACGTGCAGGGTTTTCATCACCTGCGTCGTCGCCGCGACCGGGGGTTTGATCTTTGGCTATGATCTCGGCATATCAGGTCTCTCTCTGTCTCCCCCTCTCTCCGGCTCTGGTAGAAGTGTGAACATTCTTGCGTGTCGAATTATTTTGCACGATGAAGTTTTTAGTGTCGATGGTGAATGAACGTATAGTTCAATCTCTGTGCCTGAGAATATCATCGGTTAGACTGGTAAACAGCCAAGGATTTGCTCATCATCGATCAACATGAGTTGAAAAATCTGAAATTTCTTCACCGGCTTCTTTAGTCATGATGTCTCTCGACTATGCGCCATTACCAAACTCATGAAACACAGTGCTCTGATGTATTTAAGTGATTCTAGTTTTCGATACAATGCGTTGCAGGTGGAGTTACGTCGATGGACTCCTTCTTGAAGGAGTTCTTCCCGTCAGTCTACAAGAAGGAGTCGGCGGTGACGCCGTCCGACGACCAGTACTGCAAGTTCAACAGCCAGATCCTGACCCTGTTCACCTCGTCGCTCTACCTGGCAGCGCTCGTGTCGTCCATGGTAGCATCCACCGTCACCCGGGCCTTAGGGAGGCGGTTCACGATGCTCTCGGGCGGCCTCCTCTTCTGCGCCGGGGCAATCATCAACGGCTTCGCTAAGAACATCTGGATGCTCATCGTCGGCCGCATCTTACTAGGGTTTGGCATTGGATGCGCTAATCAGGTCATACTTTTTATTTTGATGCGTGACTATCTTACGTAGATTTCGATACGTGACTGAATTCTCACTATGGTATCGTTTGGCCTGTGATCTATGTAGTCTGTGCCGATCTACGTATCCGAAACTGCGCCATACAAGTACCGCGGCGCGATGAACATGATGTTCCAACTAGCGATTACGATTGGGATCCTCATAGCCAACCTCCTCAACTACGCGTTCGCCAAGATAGAAGGCGGCTGGGGGTGGCGTCTCAGCCTGGGGGGCGCGGTTGTCCCCGCCTTGATCATAATCCTCGGGTCGTTCTTCCTCCCAGAGACGCCCAATTCGCTGATCGAGCGCGGGAAGTTCGACGAAGCCCGAGCCCAGCTCGTGCGCATCCGGGGGGTCAAGAACGTGGACGAGGAGTTCGACGACCTCATCGCGGCCAGTGAGCGGTCCAAGGAAGTGAAGCATCCGTGGGCGAACCTGTTGAAGAGGAAGTACAGGCCGCAGCTGACGATGGCCATATGCATCCCTTTCTTCCAGCAGCTGACCGGGATGAACGTCTTCATGTTCTACGCGCCGGTCCTGTTCAAGACCATCGGGTTCGGGAGCACCGCCGCGCTCATGTCGGCCGTGATCACGGGAGGGGTGAACGCCCTCGCAACGTTCGTCTCAATCTTCGCCGTCGACAAATTCGGGAGGAGGTTTTTCTTCTTCGAGGGCGGACTCCAGATGCTCATTTGTCAGGTATGTCTTGAGTCAACCTCTTCATTTCGCCTTCGTTTCGATCTACCGAGCAGATATAAAGTGCAGCTATAGCCGGAAACATTATGTTAGAAACAGATAAGTGGATGAAGAAATAAATGATAATATGGTGAAGATTACTCTCTTGACATCATCTGAGGTAGAAAGCAATTTCTTTCGAGTCCGACATTATCCATACCTTGACCGCGCAGGTGGTGATCACGGTGGCCATCGGTCTCAAATTCGGGATGAGCGGCAACCCCGGCACGCTGTCCCACTCGTATGCCTTGACCGTCGTGGTGGCGATCTGCACCTACGTCGCCGGCTTCGCATGGTCGTGGGGCCCGCTGGGCTGGTTGGTCCCTAGCGAGATATTCCCCCTGGAGATCCGCTCAGCGGCGCAGAGCATCAACGTCGCGGTGAACATGATCTTCACGTTCTTCATCGCGCAGATCTTCACCCTCATGCTGTGCCGGCTGAAGTTCGGGCTCTTCGCCTTCTTCGCTTGCTGGGTCGTGATCATGAGCATCTTCATCTACAAGTTCCTGCCGGAGACCAAGGGCATCCCCATCGAAGAAATGCACCACGTGTGGGAGAAGCATCCTTATTGGAGCAAGTTCGTTAAGGGAAATGGCAACGGCACCGGTAATGGTAATGTCGTCGGCGGCAGCGACAGTGATAAGCCCCAGTCCGAGGAATAGGGTTGCTTGTGATGAAAGAATCCCTGGAGGCCAGCAGTCATCAATTTCCACCACGACGTAGGTAGAGCTTGAGAATTTCTATGTTGGGGAACGACATAGGTTCTGTTTATTGGCGCTTTTAATGACTCTTTTTCTAGGTTTTAATTTTCTTCTTTGGGCTTATGTTGACTCATTATGGTTTTGCTTAGAAAAGGATGCAATCTTTTGACACGTTGATGCACCATAACATGATTACGAGTAACAAAACTAGTCCTGGTAAATCTGACCTAGATGTCGTCCAGACTTTCAGGACAGTCCAAGCTATAATGTCCAGGCGACGGAGGGCCTGTTAGTCGCAATTCATGACTTTACTTAACTTGAAACTGCATTCAATGACATCATACTTAAAAAGCAATGTATCCATCTACGGTCCACTATCACTCCCAAGTTCTCTCCATTACAATTCGACTCTCTTTTCATGTCCGTTTCTGGCCTTTGGAGGCATCGTTTGCCGAATCCTAAGGAGCAATAGAAAACCTTGAGATTGCTTCCGATAGGAGAAAAACTGAGTCATTTAATTATAGCAGAGGGGTGCCATTGTTCAAAGAAAATACAAAGCAGTAGAGCGTAACCATTTGAACCAGCTACATGTTGAAACGAACCCGTTACATAAAGGCCAGAGTGTAACCATTTGAACCAGCTACACGTCGAAACGAACCTGTTACATAAAGCCCTAGTAAGTCTCTGACCAGACCGCCTTCCCGATTCTCACTGTTCCTTGCGACCTTTAGATCTGGCTGGTTTCGCCGGCTTGATTACGTACCCAAGGAGGATCAAAGCTATGGGAAGAATGGTTCCGATGTAATATACACTTCCGTACGAGGCAATCGTCTCGTGTAAACTCAACACCTGCATGCCGCGAAAAGAGAAACTTAAAAACGACAGAATGCTGATACCCACTCCAGATAAATCTAATTCTGTACGTACGAAGAGAGAAGCTTAGAAACAACAGAATGTTGATTTTAAACTCCAAAAGAATTCAATTCCTCTACATACAAAGGTATCTGTCTGTATCTTCATATCTTCATTTTATTAGATGTACTCCATGTGCACGAGCGTGCATGGGGAAGGGGGGGAGAGAGAAACAGAGAGAGAAAGAGGCTCACCATGAAACCAACACATGAATAATTCAGAACCAATAACGTGTAGGCAAAGTTCAAAAACACGAATATATCCTTCATCAGAGCCATCTTTGGAGGAATTGCCTGTTGCCATCTGTATATCACTGCTTGAAAGCAACAAACCATAGTCAATCAAAGTAAGTATCAATCATCGGTGCAAGGAAAAATGGACAGATCTGTGGTTACCTCTAGATCCAGCTATCATCAGGGCCGACTGTACAAAGAAAATGATATATCCAGGATACAATCCCTACAATGAGAACGACAAGATAGTAGGAGCAGTTAAGATGATTGAAAAGTACCTAAATCACGATATGAAAGGGAAAAAAAAATTTGACTCAACATAAAGAGAAAAGGAACCAAATCCCAAAATACGGATATAGCTATTTCAAAAGGCAGTGATAGGGTAAGGATTGACATGAATTGGCTTGTATTTGGTGGGGGGGGGGAGGACCCATTTTGGGCTGGAAGGTACTCTCAATGTGCTATACTTCTTTTGAGCACACAGAGTTATTCAAGTTGCCTTCCCACACATATGAAACGTACTAATGCCAACTGCCTTTTAGAACCTCCAAAACCCACACTACCAGAGGGCATGGAAAATGAAACAAAGACTAATGAGAGCCTTTTCTTTTGTTTTTGTTCTTTGTAGTGACAGCAAGCAACAAGCACTCACATGCCAAACTGCGCTGACTGTCTGAGTTGCCAGCAACTGGAAGAAGCCAGGTTTTTTCCCCTTCTGAACAAGCCTATCATAAACATCTGCAGCAACAGGATTTTAGATAGTTTTACTCATGGAAAAATAGAATTTTTCAAGTAATTTTACACTTGAAAGAGGATATCTCTATCAGTTGCAGTTCCTAATCTATTTAAAGATTACAAATGCTTAAGCCAATTAAAGCAGGGAGTAACCATAGCATATAAGTATCATAAGATGCCAAAGGCATCCGACACAACTCCAAATCCATATATTTGTGCTCATATGTGCTTTAAGACATTTACTAGAGATGGAATGATATACATGTACCCGGAAAGTCTCCTCATTGTAATCACAAACTGCAACCGAGCAGTGATTTCTATTTGGACCCAGAAGTATAAACAGACAAAAGAATTAACAAATGAATTGAGTCCATTACATTTGTCGCAGATGATATCTTGTTAGTTATAACCATATCAGTTAAAAAATTAAATAACAATCTGATATTACTACTTTCAATTGAGACCCTTCAGTTTGAGGGAGGAAAAAGAGAAATTGACACCCTCTGCATATACGAACTTATCAGTCAAATTCTTTGCGCGCTACTCAAAAGGTTCACCTTCTCCTAGCACTCAGCATTCGAAAAAGTATGAGATCTCTTAAAAATAGATACTCACAATGACGGAGCCAAGTGCTGACTTGGATATTCCACACAAGTGGCAACTGAACTGCACTCGTTGCAAACTCAACTCCTAGGATGTCAACATTCTTTGCCCTATCCCACTTTGGCTTTGGTGGAGAAGACTCTGTCCAGCCACTGAACCCAAGGCCACCTATAATTATGGAGGCCTCAGAAATTGACCAGATGAAATAATATTTCCAACGAGCGGAGAAGCCAGCCATATATTGATAACTCAACCGCTTCCAAAATCCCCATTCATGGTATACTGGATCTGTAAACTGGGACAGTGGATATTGGGGCACCAGGTACAGGTATAAACCCATGCAAAAGGCTGCTTGGAGAATAGCTCTCACAGTTGCGCCAAAAGGTGATGGTTTAGGTCCTTTATCAGAGTGGCTCCAAATCTATAAAAATTTTGTCAAAGGCCAAGAGATCAGTTTCCATTAGAAAGTGGAAAATAAAAGCATGGACTAAACTTGCATAAATCATACCCCCTTCCCTTCAGTCCATTCCAGATAATCCTTCATCTCATAAACAGGACCAGCAAAGTGACTGCCACAGCAGAGGCAGTAGCCAAAGTACTCTATCAATGAGGGCAACTTAATTAAACGATTCTTCATCTGAGAATCACGAAGATCCTCCTCCTTCAGCAACCCATCATTATAATTGATTGCGCATGAGATTACTTTCAATGTCAGTACCATTAAAGCTCCTGCATACAAGGTAAAAAGCAGTTGATCATCAAGGCGGACAGTATAATCTGTTGGAACTGCGCAGCAGAAGCCAGACACCTTTACCCGGAGACATCACCAAGAGTTTATACAACATAATCTTATTCAAAAGGAAAACTTTTGCCCTTAGACTCGATCTACTCATCCAAACTCGACATACAACATTCAACTAAAATGAATAGCTTTAGCTAAGGTAAAGATTAAAAGAAAAAAGTGGTTCCCACAGGCTGGGAGAAAATTCCTCAAAGCCCAGGGCCACCACTGCAAAGGACATGCAGGCAACTCGACATCATATCAAAGATCTTGAATTTGGAAAGCAACTCAAATCATCCACCTCCAGAAGAAAAGAAGAGTTGGAAAGTTATAAATTAGGAACACAAGAATATAGAAGGCACGTAAAAACTAAAATTTTCTCTTACCAGTCGCATCAATGCCTCCTTCTTTCCATGCATCCCCACTCATGTAGTAGACATGGCTACAAAGTCATGCACAGTCAAGATATTTAAAACATATCACCTTAAGCAAAATGACAAAAATCAGAACATAAATTCTTCTTGACAAGTTTTGAAATACTCAGCTCATCATTTGTTCGTTTAGAAATGTTCAAGATCTTGATATTCATCAGAAAAAGTGGAGCACAACGTAGTATGTACACTTGGTGAATGAGCACAGTATATGCATTATATAAAGTAAGAGAAAACTGAAAACAGACAGCAAAACAGAACCCTTAAGCATAGTTTATGCATGATATTACCATAAAATAAAGCTGAAATCAGACAGCCAAACAAAGGATCAGATTGCCTTAAGCCAATGTGGCTGAAAAATTTTGAGTGACAGCCCTAGATAAATTGTTCTTATGAAAAGTGAAATCAGCAGCAGGCCCATGCTTCTCCAAGCTTTCAAGCATGTACTGCTTACTTGCTTCTCCTTAATAACTTTTTAACTGCTAACTGAAGTCTAAAGGACTCTTGAAAGCCCAACCAGATTCCCTCTTAGTGCTGACAATTGGGATCTACCTAATTAAAGAAAGTTAAAAAGTTACGGGAGTCATCTTAGAGTAAATAAATCCCGGAACACTACCCTAAAGGAACAAAGGACGTCATATCCCCATTGCTTATCTCATTGTAGGGCGACACTTGAAAATCAGAAAGATAGCTTTGTTTTTCACTCTAAAGGTTGGAAAGAGCCAAACATAACCAAAGGGCTTAAATGAAATGAGATTCTAACTCTATATCTACGAAACAGTTCCATTAATTATCATGCAAGTCAAAGGTTAGTAATTTACAGTCTCAATCAATTACTTGAGAGATTTCCCGATCAGTAGCATAAAGGTCAAGTCATTTTCGTTAAAAAATTCAAGTATACCCATACTTTTAGCAACAGTAGACAACTTTTACATTTTTCCAAGACAATTTGATTTCCAAGGAGACATAAAGATCAGAGCCTCCAGTGCCTAATATGTTGTCTATAGTCAAATCAGCCTCCCGGCCAACTTGAAGAGTCAAATAAATCCGCAGAACTGAGGAAAAAAAAGAGACTCGACATTGGTAACAGCCGACCGCAACAAACGCACAAGGCTCGTCAATCAAACAAGCGCGCCACACCAGATGAAGCAAACTCACTTCCCAGCATGCACCATTGGAAAAATTCCACAAAACACGATCATTTCATCACACCCGTGAGCACCACATTGGAGGAAATTGAGCTATGTGCCATCTATCTTCACTTTCTCTAAACACCAATAGCTACAGGCACGAGCCAATCAGCTTCAAATCAACACAAGCAGAGCGAACAAATCCCGTCCCGGAAAGACACACTCGAATCCAACAACGAATCGAATGCAATGCAACAAACACCTGACGAGCAACATTCGACAATAAAATAAAATAAAATAAACCAGGCACGCAACATCCGGACCAGCAGAGGAACCTATTACGGCCACGAAAGCGGGCAATAGCGTTCGAATCATTTCGCGCGGAGAGCCGAAATCGTACCAGCCAATCAGGTAGCCGAATCCGAGGAAGAAAGTGAGGATGCCGCACTTGGGCCGGCAGGCCACCATCGACAGGTAGCCGAGCAGCATCGGCACCAGGAAGTGGAGATTCGAGGAGAAGCCGAAGGAGAGGTACGAGAGGAGGGCGCCGGAACCGGCGGCGTAGGCGTGCCGGGCGAACCGCCCGGGGACGAACCGCCAGAGGAAGGAGACGGGGATGGTGGCGAGGAAGCACAGGAGGAAGCGGAACACGGCGACGGAGACGCCGATGGCGGAGGCCATGGATTCCATGTCGAGCTCCATGGCGGCGGCGTTGCGGCGGAGGTGGCGGCGGCGGCGGCGGCGGCGGCGCGTTGGGCTTTCGGGCTCGGCTCTCGACCCCGCGCTCAGCGGTCCTACTTATTCTCTCTCTCTCTCTCTCTGTCCCCGAGTGGTTGGCTGGTGGTTTGGGAAGTGAAGACGCCTGGCCGCGACTGGATTTAGGGGCCCCAACGCCGATGAAATTACCGGAGTGCCCTCCTGACTTCTCCGGCGAAGGTGGAGTGTGGGGGGGCAAAGGATCGGCTGGTTTTCCGTGTCGTGCACGCGTGTTGTGCAGTCGCTTTTTAAGGGATTTTGCTAAGGGAAAAACTCCGTGCAACGTGGTTCTCGAGTCATGCGTAATCAATGCATCGAAAATTTAATTTAAGAAAATATCATTGTGAAGTGTCGCCATGAAAGAGACAATTCGATTCTATAATTTTTCTCGTCCTAAACCTTTTTCATGCGATCGATTAATAAATTATATGATCATTTCCATTTGATATTTGAATAGGAGTGTCAATACCGTATCATTGCTAAGTCAATTAATCGATTATCATAATCTAAGCCATCAACGATTATTAATCGCTTACAATCGCTTACAAGGATCTTCCTCAGAAAAAAAACTTCTATAAAATCATGTGTAATCAATGTTGTCACAATCAAATCTGATGAAACATCGTTAATAAACGTTTCGAAGAACTTGTTAACCAGATTATTATTTCACAAACAATTGGGTTCTACAATTTCTCTCATCCCGAACCTTATTATATGATCATATATTCATAATCAACCACCCTTTCATTTGACATTTCGAATAGGAGTGTCGACACCGTGCCAATGCTAAGTCAACTAATCAATAGCGTCGCATGAAGGGAAAGTAAAAAATGACAACTCAAGAGAGAGATGGGTGACGACTGCACCATCATAATCTACCCATCAATGCCTATTAATGAGGGCCGGCGACGCTCGCCGTAATTACATACGCCCGTCGAGAGCGCGTAGGAAAGATTTATACATACGAACTCATTCAATTTCACTTAGAACCCACCTCATTCAAACGCCTCACGCACTGCGGACCGCATGCTCTATCGGGGGCAATCGACAAACGCATCGCGGAAAGGCGGCTCACGGCGTTTTCGGACACACGCGATCGTGCCCCCCGACGATGTCCAAAAGAGACATTTCACTCCGGGACGATACGGCCTGCGTTCGTGCGTTTCCGCCTCGGAGTTATCGACGGGCTTTTAACGAGAGGGCCGCGGACAAGTGTTTAAGGTTAAGGCGCCGTCTCGGTTTGGCGACCTAAAAACCACCCAACCATTAAAGCCAAAGTCCGGTTTTTCCTTGTTAGAATTAATCAAATCTCGATTGACTGAGGCATTTAAGGTACGGACCAATGAAGATCCGAGATGGGTCTGCCGTCCTACGACGCGGGACCGGCTCTAATCTCATGCGTTCACAAGGATTGTCTTTTAGTTTCCAAAGCTCTCGAAGGACCTGATTGGTGGATCATGCTTGTTTTTCTCGTATTGGTTAGATTCACAAGTAGAAGCTCCGATTGTAACGAGCATATTCGCTACATGGTACGCAGGATTCGGATCGAAATTCTTAAGAAATAGCGCGAATTCGGCCTACCAAGTTACAACCCTCATCAGCTAAGGAGCTGCTGCATTACAGTCGCGTCCGGTAGTACATAGAACTTAGAAAGGGGCATTGACACTGCTCGAACCATGGGATTAGCTACTGTTATGACGGACTTCAGGTGGCAAAGTTCATCACTGCATCACAGTAAAAGCCAAGAAATAACGTATGCTAACTTTCAAGATCAGCAGCGAATAACGTTCAGTAAGGAGAGGCTTATCTTATTTGGAATCAAACTATGGGTGTGTTTGTTTCACGGAAAATGTAACATTTTTGAAAAATATTTTCCGGGAAACCATTTTCCAGGAAAATTGTTAGTTTTCGTTTGTTTGATGATACGTGACTGAAAATATTTTCTAGTGTTTGGATCGCATTTAAAAAATGATTAAATGGCATTTAACCTAACAATTGCAATAGCGTGCCTCTTACTTCCAAATTAATTTGTTGAGTCCATCACCTTTTTTAACTTTATAAAAATATTTTTCTTATAAAAAATTGAAATTATAATTACTTTTCATATTTTGATTCTTTTTTCTTTTTACTTTTTTCTTCCTTCTTTAGCCAGCGGCCAGCAGGGCGACGGTCGGCGAGGCTCGAGCTCGCCGGCAGGTCGCCGATGACTGGCAAGGCTCGAGCCTCGCCGGATCTGGTGAGACTCAAGCTCGCTGGTGTCGAGTGAGATTGAGTCCTGCCCAACACCAATGAGCTCGATCTTGCCTGTGGCCGATCGTCAGCCGTCGTCGTGGCCAGCGGCCGACCGAAGAAGAAGAAAAAAGAAAAGAGAAAAGCGAAAAAGAAAAAATAATTATTAAAAATTAAAAATTATATTTTTTAAAAATAAAAATAATTAAAAATTAAAAATTCGATTTTTTAAAAAATATTTTAAAATAATTATAAAAATTTTAAAATATATCTTTATAAGAATAATTGTTTGTAAACCAAGCATCAAATCTAAGCTTTGGTAGATTCGGAAAACATTTTCCGGTCCTTTCAAAGGGGAAATCATTTTCCTGAATTTAAGCTTTGTTAGGAAAACGTTTTCTGTTGTTAACTAGGAAAACGTTTTCCGTTGACTCATTTTCCTAAGTGAACCAAACGCCGGAAAATGATGAAAACGTTTTTCCTGAAAATGTATTCCACGAAACAAACACACCCTAAGACTCAAAGAATTCGTAGTCCTAGAATTCGTATGCAAACTCGATTCTTCGCTTGGAATCAAGGCCATACGATATGAATAAACATTCTTATACTTTGTCCCAATGCAGAGAACTTATGGGGACTGAGGGGTCTCAGCTGATAGATTTGGTGGGCTACTCTCAGAATAAAAAGCACAGACAAGTACACTCCTCGGTCAACCACAGACCAACCATGTCAACAAGTTCAACAACAGCAATCTTTATTTAAAGAAATCATAAGGGCTCAGATGTTATTTAGATGTTTCCGGCAATACAGCAACCCTCGGCAAATTTAGAGAGGTCTCTCTACCCAAGCAGGATGCTAGGCTATACACAGTTTCCTCGCTTGCTTTCTTACACACAAACGCTCGTACTCCTAAAAGACTCATATTGGTATTTAAGGACTAAACTACTTCCTACCTAAGAAGGTTAGATGCACCTCAAAACCGCATCAACCTCTCCTTGGATTCGCTAGGGTATATAATTACAGAGTCCACACATAGACCTCCTTTAGTATGTGTACAATCGATTTGCGTCATGGAGAACTTCACCTTCGTGGACGCGTGTTGACTGCCGACAGCAAAGTCCCCAACATGGTAGTTCATCCATTTCCCGGGCTCGCCAAGGAAACACTGGGATGAAGCAGACTGGCCGTCGGAAGTCCATAGCTGGAATCGCACCGGCTTTTTGTCCCAACCATGTACATGCTCGGAATTGCAAATCCTGCGACCGAACCTCCTCTGAGCCCGTCCCAGCAGGATTCTGAAGAAGACACTGTAGGAACCCGCAGGGAATGGAAATTCCATCTCGCCCTCGACCTGGAACCACCATGTTTGCTGGAGATATGCAACAGTCCCGAACCTGCATTTGAGTGGGATTTTAAATTAGCTCCAAAGCTCAATGTCGCGCCATACAGATAAATATGGAAACGCCAAATGAATCAAAAGAAGAATAAATTATAAAATATGCTTATGTTCTTTCGTAATCCAATTTGAGTTGAGCAAAAAAGGAAAAAAGTCCCAAAGAGAGCAATTTTCGTTCCTTTTTCTAATGTTTAAGTGCCGGCTTTTCGTTCCATTTTCTAATCTTAAGTGTCAGTGCCTCTTAAAGCACCCTACTAATCTGTTAAGGTAGTCACGCATCGCACGGCAACTGAGTAATTACCAAGGCAGGGCAAACCCAAGAGTGGCCCAAAGGAAGTTTTATTCAGTTGGACTAACACATGAGCACACCTCCTTAGGCATCGTTTGGTAGCTTTATTTAACTGTAATAACTCATCTGGTATAACAGAATTCACCAGCAATGCCACTATCAGGTTTTCACATGGCATGCCTAATTCCCAGAACAAACCTCAGCAATTATAAGTCAACAAGGCTTAAGAAACAAAAAAGGCTAAGAAAAGTACAAAGGAGCAGCGATGTGTTTTAAAGACACAGACCCAAAAAAACCTTATATCCCTCCAACCATACTTGGCCATTTCCCATAGATTGCTAAATAGCAGAATAGATGTCAAGCACCAACTGCACATGTAGATGACAGGCCTAAGACTATGGTACTCAAAGAAAAAAGAGTAGCATTTCAGATTCAGTAGCAAATGACATATTCTGTAACCCAAATGACTACACTACAAATCGCCATGCTTCTTTTATTTGCTTTCCAACAAGGAGAGAAAATAAGGATGACGAAATTTACAAGGTAATAAAGTTTTCGAGACAGTTGCCCCGACTTCTTGATGGACGCCATGTCAACCGTCAATAACAGCAGGAAAGTTCAGCTGTGAAGGTGACAAATCATGTCATAGTCCAAGAGTTTAATATTCAAAGAAAGGCTGGAACCATCTAATTGCATCAAATTCTGATTGTTGCACCATGCCTCAAAAGAGTTTGATGTTTCAAAAAAAATAGATAAAGCTCTAACTGAATAGTCCTTCAATTTCTGATATGGCCTGCATATATAACCCAAGAGATATAACGACTAGAGGTAGGAATCAAAGCTCAGAACTGAGTCCGTTCCTCTTCCAAAAGTATCATGGTTATAACTTCTTGAGGACAACTGCTAACTATACAATAAAGAAGAATCAGATAGATAGTCCACCCAGGAAACTAAACTGATAGGTCCTTCAGCATGAGATTAAGGAAAGTAAGCTCCAGTTCTTAAGGCCATCTAGCAAAAGCATCTAAAGAGAGAGCAGGATTACATCCAAAGAAGAAACTTCATGATGAAGAGCTTTGCACAAATAATGCCAAAAATCCCGTGCAGAAACTAATGGGCAAACAGGCCAAACAGGCCAAACAGGCCAAGTCAAGACGTAAAATCCACGGAATTTGCAAAAAGAAATTGAATGTTGAGATAATTAAAGGACCTCTTTAGGACAATTACAATGAGGAATCCCCAACTCCGAACACTTGGGGCCTTATCGGGAAATTTACTTAAACAATAAGTTCCAAAAGACACATATAATTTCATTAATGAATCTGACAAGGAATTAACATGAAACTCACCTAGATTCCTCTGTTGGGATGTGACTCCAATATCTCCTATCATCAATCCCGGTAATAGCTAAGCCTTTTGAAGCAATAGATATACAAACGCGGCTGGTACATTTATCCAGCCAAACCTTCTGGCAAAATGGATAAACAACAATAACCCATCAGCTATGCCATGTAAAGCTTGCTCAACTGTAAAATTGGGGATTTGATTCATAAATCTGAACTCGACTAACTTGTATAGACTGGCGAATTAAACCCTATGCTGATATAATTTGGCATGGAACTTTACACGTAATCCATATATCAAAGAGAAGAACCCAGTTTTCGAAACAAGTAAAAGATATCCAAAGAAATCAAGGTAGGTCAACTTGTTAGCTGAAACTGAACCAGCAGAAGAAAAACCAACACTTCCTAATGCCAGTACTCTCACCACAAAAGCTCAATTTCGACTACTGTAGATATATTCCTATTTCTCAGATCCCAATCAACAAATTTTTCACCAACTCTAAACATAATCCCAGCTTTTCTCCACATCTTTTTCCGATCAAAAGTACCTTGGGGAATCTGAAACTGGAGACTTTTATCAAATTATCAGCTATCAGCCAAAAGAAGAAACCAACAATCCTTACAAATGAAAGCCTCAAAACATTTCCTCACTCAACGACCATCAGAAATTCATTTCTCTCTTAAGGAATTCATCGACCCTCAACAATAATTCCGCTAAGAAAACCTTTTACCTTTGTGCCTCCATCGAAAACGTTAGCTCGACAAAGCCTCGTGTACATCTCCCTCTTGCTCAAGCCATCCCCAACGACCCGGCCACCGCCGAGCACCTTCTCGACGAGGACCTCGTAGTTCTCGGGCAGCTTCGATTCCCAGACGAAATCGGCCCACGATGCCCCTCGAAACGCCCGATTCAGCTTCCCCAGCCGGCAAATATCCGTCGGCTCCAAGTAGGCCAAGATCGACGCCGCGCAGCTCTCCGGCAGGTCCCCCAGGCCCGTCGCCACCGGCGCGGGGGGCGCGGACCGCAGGGACTCGCTCGAGAAGATCAAACCCATCTCCCAAAAGCTCTCCCGGACAACAACCGAACGGACGGACGGACGATGAGAGATGGAAAAAAGAATAAATACCCGAACTTTCTTGAAGAATCTCAGCAGGCGGGGTCGGACGCGGAGCTGGGTGGAGGAGATGGGGAGATGGGTTTTGTAAACGGACGCGCAGGCGTATCGGGTCGGCTTCGGTTTCCTTATTTAATGCGATTTTATCACCTGGGTCGCCCTCGTCCGTTCTTGCTCTGTTGCGCTCGCTTGTCTGGTCGTTTGGTCGTTTGTTCGTTTGTCCAGGAGGAGAGAGAGAAAGTGGAGTGGGGGAGGACAGGGAGGGCGATCTCGACAATTGACGGAGGGGCGATGACTGTGAATCGATTAAACAATTCCTCCTGCTGACATTGCATCGATCTCGAGTGACGATATCCAATCCAGCCCAGCTCTTTCTTGAAATTTGCCGTGGGCGGTCGCGGCGGTGATGGTTTTGAGACCTTGACCTTCTCTCTCTTTCTCTCTCTCTCTTTCTGGGAAAGGGAAAATTGAATTTCTCGACGGTAGTTTTTCTGTGGTCACCATTGGTTTTAAGGAAGAGATTTTTCTTCATTGGCGTGGCGCGTGCGCATTGAGCTGTCCTAGCAGATAAACAAGGGAAATCTCTTCCGCGAAGATGGACGATAATATTGAAAAACGATTCCGACTTGTGTGCTTGACTCCGCCGGCGGCTACATAATTGAGCATAACTTTCTCCGGGTAAGTTACGAAAAGGGCATAATTTTCTGTGGTGGTTGCGAAAAGGGCATTGAGGAAATTTACGGCATGCCACTTTCGGACATTGTGGAAATTGAGAAGTGATGTTTACTCAGATTTTACCCATTTTGCCTATCGGGACTTTAAGGTCACCGAACCCCATGATGGTCTCCTACGGCTAGAATTCGGTCGGTGAAAATAGAGCCGATCGTGAATTCGGCGGTGCATATCGGACTTGCTCGGGCCAACCGAGCTCCCGGCAAGTTTAGGCGAGTAACATTTTTCTTGATTGATATTTACAAACTCATCGTGGAAATTCGAAATTGACACGAGAAGCAAGTAACTCGAATTCGACGCCTATCAACAGTTAGGTAATAATGCGTGATGATATCAGATGTTGGACACAAGTACGTCCGCCCACCCCACTCGAATCATTAACTTCAGATCTAGGCCATCATAATTGAATCGATCGATGCTTATTCCCTCGACCCAATCTAGACGAAAAAGGAAGCCATGTCAGTATCTATATCCATACCCACCCGATCAAGATCTTAATTCCCAGATGTAGAATCAATACGATCCTTACAAGTGGCACCTTAATTAATGGGAACAACCTACACCGAAAGTGACGCAATAGTACCCGATACCAAATTGGTGTATTATATTATAATTCACGTCCCCATCATCTTTGAAATTGATCTTCATGGGGCCGACCTAGAAAAAATAAAACGAGCCAAACTCATTAAAGTCGAACCTTCTATCTACGCCTAGCTACACCCCGGTGCACGCAAGACCGATTCGCATGCACCTCCGGATGAGGCAGGCTCGGCATGGGACCCACCCGATGCTAATGGCGAATATGAATCTGGCCCCGCACGCATTAGGTGTGTTTAATACTAGATTTACACGTGTAATCACGATATCAGTGATACTTTTTAGGAAATATCGGTACGGTGGTTTGACCACTTTGATTAGAAATCGGATGAAGATATGTTAATTTAATTTCCGGAAGTTTTAAATTTTTTGGTCGTGTTAAGTGCGGGCGGATTTTAATCATACGCGCATTATTATTCTTTTAGCGTTTAATTAGAATAGACCTTTTGAGGTTTCGAGTATGTATAATTTTTTAGACAGAGGAATGTTGGATCAAGTCGCACCTTGTCTTGCAACTTGTTCCGTTCGTAAGGGGAATTACCCAATTCATTCTAAAATAAAAATTATTGTGTAGACAACAATTCAATAATAAATTTTTCAATTTTGTCAATTCAGTTTTAAGCTTTTACACGAAATATCAATATATTTGTGACACAAACCGACCAAAATAACTACAATAAATTTCGCGCGAAAGATCGAGATTAAATTAGCAAAATTGGAAATTTTAAGACTAGATTGGCATTCATATCATTTTCAGAACTCATTGAATAGTTTTCCTTTTATTTGCGCCTTTATGCATGAAATATCAAGGTCCCTGATAATTTGTCTGTAATATCAAATTCAAGCGACATCCGAACTTATCACTTATCATCAACACAAGCTTTTTTCCATTTTCGGAACAAATAATGTAGACAGCTGTACTAGCCAGATCTTTCAATACCTAGGCCCGCCTCCTATGTATAATCATCTCTACTTATCATATTATATTTTGGGCGAAATTCAAGTCGAGCAATGCTCTTCTCTTTCCACTCGACATCCGAGTCCGCTAAGTTTGGCCATTATTTAACACGACTCAACTTCGTTATTCTGTAATAAAACCTATAAGCCGTTCTTAACCCGAGTCACAAGTGAGAAAAGACGTCGAAGTTATTGTCTCGCATCACTCGAAGAGTCCCAATCAATCGATGGTGCACCACACACTCTAGGTGCCGAGCTAAAACCTTTATCGTTTGGCCATGGACAAGGGGTCGAACGGGCCGACAACAGGCGGGGAAACCTTTCCCCCCTTTTTATCATAACTCAACTTGTTTGAAAAGTTTCGCCCCAGTGACCACCCTTTCATCTTGGAAGGGGGAGGTTGGGGGTTCAAATCCCCACATTCTCAAGGGGGATTGGGGTGGAGAAGATTTCATTTTAGGAGTGAGTTTCGATTCCCACGCCCTGCAAGGAGGCAGGGTAAAAGTCTGAGAGTGAGTGTTAGAGTAGGATTAATGTAGGACTGACAAAAAAAAAACTTGTTTGAAAAGTTATTAATTGCACAAACACGTAGAGTTTGTTTGGTAACTGATCAAAAAATGATTATTTATATTCTTTTATTTCTCGAAATCAAAACAGAACATAAATCCGTTTGGTAACTGTTTTATTCTCGAGAGTTGATTTGAAATAGAATCATTAAGTAAAATAAAGTTTCTTTTTTATTCAAGAATCAAGCCCAAACTCTTTTCTTTCTTTTTTTCTCTTTTCATTTCTTCTTTTCCTTTTCTTTCTTTTTCTCTTCCTCTAGTCAATCGCTAGCCACAATGATGGCCGGCAACCAACCAGACGAGGTCTGGCGACTCACCAGTGACTGAGCAAGCTCGATCTCGCCAGATCTGAGTGAAGTTGAGCCTCGCCCCGAGGCCGCCAGCTTTCGTTTGGCCAATTGCCGACCATGGCCTTCACCAACGACTGCCTAGAAGAAGAAGAAGAAAAGGCAAAAGGAAAAGAAAATGCAATAAAATTATTTAAAATTTAAAAAGAAGTTAAGTGACAAAAAAAGTTTAAGATTATACCAAACGCTTTTTTATTCCGAGAATAAAAATTGTATACACTTCGAATGCTCATAAGCTCGTCAAAGGAGCAAAATTAAAAAAAAAAAAATTATCTTTGAGCAGAAACTGTTCCGAGGCAAACACACCATTAATTATCAACTCGTGTTAAGGAAATTACTATTGCATTGGAGATATTAGTGCTGTATTTTTTATTTTATTTTTTGGATGTGCGATTACGGACGGACCTCGACAGGTAAGAGGGTAAGAGAGAGAGAGCACAATGACAAGCGACAGCTGACCGGCACCTACCTTCCTTAAAAATCTTTGCGATCCTAACATCGACGGAGAGGGGGTCGTTTTCAAAAATCCAGCAACGTCGGTCGACACATTCCCCCCGACATAATCAAAAGAAGGCACCCAAGCCCCATAATGATTGACGATGATACCTGAAGAAATATCTGCACTCAATCAATAGGGCGACTAGAATTCAGGAAAAATATCTGGAATCCAACTTGCTTTACCAACCTCACGGGACTCCACCAATGAGTTTTCGATGATCGAGTCATCACGAACATTTAAAAAGTCCGACCCGAATGTTGAAGCTGAAAAGTGCAAAAAGGCCATATAATTATAAAGAGCGTTTATAGTTCATTGTCAAGCGATGTGGGATAATATTTTGATACAGTACTCCACTGATGGGTTTTCAATGATCAAGCCTTCATACTCATTAGAAAAGTTTAACCCAAATGCTCGAGCAGAACAATACTTCGACAATACTCATGTTCTCGAGTCAAAAAAAATAAAAAATAAAAAACCGACCGCGTCAACATCGCTGGGACAAGAACGAGGACAGTAGGAAGTAAAACAAAAAACAAAAAACATTCAGGAAATGATGATAAGAGCAATCGAACATCATGTGCTACCGCAACTTGCAAGGTGGGGGCTTGTCCTTCACTTCACTCCGGGTCGAGCGTTCCAGCTGGGAAAATGGGGTGGCGAGTCTGGGCCGTTCATTTTGGCCCTAAATATTTTGTCGTACGGTAGACGGTCCTTGTCATCTAAAGCTTCCAAAATGCTAAACATAGTACTTTCACGCCGACGTAATTGATTTCCACTCGGACGTTGATGTCGTTCATAATCGATTGTCCTTTCACTCGGCCCCCTTCACGTCTAGTGGGGAGGGAAAAAATTCTTCGAAGTATTTAAATCTGTCGTGGATATGCCAATTCAATCTTGAAGTTTTTAATTTTACATAAAAACGGATTTCACGGCGATTGAGTAATTTTTTTCCTTTTTTCTTCTATTTTGGCATTAAGTACGGGAAAATTATTCGAAGAGTGAATTTTTACATAAGATAAAAAGAATAATAGTTGGGAATCTAAGGTGGCTCTAGTCTACGGTCAGATGAATGAGAAGAAGGAATCGAGAAGAAGGTATCGGCAACAAGCAAGTTGTACAGTTTACATTCTTCGGCTCTACCTATGAATTATCTATTCCCCAGTAGAAGCAAACAAAGTAAAAGGACAAATATGGATTATTGAAAAGAATAAGACATGTATCAAAATCGAGTAGTTAATACATTACTTCATTTTACGGGTTTTTCTCGGTAAAAAAAAATCAATTGTAACCCTTGGAACATACTACAACCCCAGGTGGCGTTTGATCCTATTCATGGGGATTCCATAAATATTCCATTCCAAAAAAAACTTCTCAAATTATCTTTTAATCTATAGGACAAAATCTCAAAACCTTGTTTGAATTCTTAGTGAGAAAAAAATGCAGAATATCACACATTGATCAATCAAAGAGAGATATGTTTTTACATATATTATAAGTAAAAAAGCAGTAGGCTTGTATCCATAGAACATTTGGCATAACATAAATTAGTACATGTTTGGTTTTTCTGGAATGAATCCGCGGAACCTAGGGTTTTTGATTCATACAAGTGTGAATCAAACCCGTGTTTGAATTGAAATTGAGATATTGATACAAGTTCTTCCCTTCTAAATCTAAATCCATAATACTTTTGTCAATTCAACCATAAACCTTTCGATTTTATCAATTGAATCATAAACCTTTCATGTATTATCAATTGAGTATATCCAGCCAATTTCAATTGCTAACACGGACGATGGCCGTTCAATATAGTATGGCCAACGCAAACGCTGACAATTTGTAATTTTTTAAAATCTTTTTTTTGTATTTTCTTCTTCTTCTTTTTTTCTTTTCCTTTTATTTCTTCCAAGCCCGGCGAGGTCGCCAACCAACCCTTGCCCAATGGCCAACAAGGGTTGTTGGCCCTCACTTGCGGTCGGCAAGGGTCGATTGATGACCCTCACTCAATTTGTTTAAAAAAAGAAAAGAAAAAGAAAAAAAATTATTCACATGAGCGGTAACCATCCTACAAGTACTACCGGTATCTACGTCAGGATTTCCAATTAAAATTGGTTGAATTGACTTATTTGACAAAACGTGAAAATATTTAGAACTCAATCAACAAAATTGAGATGATTAGGATTCAATAAGTAAATGTGAAATTAATTTATGATAATTCGAACAATTTCCTCCCGTTAGAAAGAACCAAAGGTCAAGCGGCGTATTAGGATTGATATGTTAGGCATCATTCCAGGTTTTGCCCGACTAGTCGATGTCCATGTAATCAGGAAGAAATTGTTAGGTGCTCTAGAGCGAATATCATTGCTTTTTATAGATTATCAAGTGAAAGTTTGAGAGAAAAAACCTCGACCTTACCTTTCTTTCGAGCGAAAAGATTTATAAATTCAATTTCCGGTATAAGAAATTTAGCGTCTTTTTTTCTCCTTACATTATGCTGGAGTTATTATTTCTTTATTCCTTACTTAGCTTTCCCTCCTCATCATCTTTCTTTGCGCTGACAACCGCCCGTTTCGACCCCATCAAGATGCCCCTTACCCCGCGCGGTATTATCCATTATCGTCTCGATCGCAATCGCTTGTTGACTTTTCATGCATACAAATGATATGAGCAACCAACGGGAGAAATATGATGATGCTAACGTCGCCTCATATGTCTAATCCTCGTACCCCAAGCTTGATGTCTAGGCGGATAAAAATAATCGGCAGATCGTGCCTTGATATGACAACTGAAGGCTCCACTTGATCAGACAAACGAACGCTGGGCGACGATTTGATGAGAACGGGGGGCAAAATAGAGGGCCGAATACGTGGCTGAACCCGCACATGGACCGAGGCCGTGACTTCACTTCGGTCCATCCGTTTCCCAGGCCGAAAATGTACCCAAGTTTCAGCACAATCCTACTACAATTAAAACCCTAAAGAGAGTGATTTTCTTGTAGATATGCCATATGGGCAAGATCGAGGATATCGTAGGAAACAACACCTCATCACCCAAGAGCAAGTCACACAGGTCTATGACACCATGATGCATGTCGCGGCCCCTCTCCGATGGTTCCATGGTACTTTTCTCTCGCACGCTCAGCTCGTCAACTTTCACTCCGAACATTAAAAAGCTGCACTGTCTCGACCACAAGCAGACCTCTGCCTCTCCATGTCGCTTGCGCTCAGGCTTGCAATAGAATAAATATCACAATCACAGAGAGAGAGAGAGAGAGAGAGAGAGAGGAGGGAGTTTTGCAAGCTTCGGTTTCTAATTGGCTCAAGCATGCCGTCAATAACGGCACGCCTAACCTCAAGCAAGAACCCTCCCAAAGTACAAGAGGAAACTGTGCTCGACAATGCGATGCGATAATACATCAACAAATCTTGTAACCATCTGCGTTTCGGTCAACAAATATTCTTGCCACTTCAAAGTTCCTATTGATCGATCCAACAGCTCAAACCCAGATAAAAACCAGCGTTTCATAATTCATGAAGCTACAGTATCATGGACATCGCACTAAATCACCTCAAGGAACAGCGCTTCTTGTTTGCTTGTAAGCCCAAGCTCATTTAGAGTCAATGTGCTCTCACCATCGGTAAAAGCACGCCGTGGGTAAGGCCTCACCTGTTCAAAAATCCACATAAGCACTTTGCAGGTAAAACCAAAGGTATCTTCCCTGGTGTCATATCTCATATTTCACTTCATCTATTCACGATTCATGCCTTTGGAAGTTTGAACAATAAACTAACACTCCCTCAAGTGAAGTGTACGTAGTAAACAGCAAAATCCAGCAAGGATCTGAAGTCTTACCAGCCTATATGTACCGGGCTTGACCGCTCTACCAATGTCTATGAAGTCAAAAAGACACTGCAGAGAAAAACAAAAGCCAGAATAAGCATGGATGAGGTAAGTACAATGGGCAAATTCTTTATTTAAGAAACAAAATAATAAAACTCCTATTCAACTTGATTCACCTGCAACTTATCAGATTTGAGGAACCGTCGGCCTCGCCGGCTGCCATCTGGCATTCTCACTAGGAGGGTTATCGCATTTTCATCATCTGGCATGGGTTCCTGAGGAAGAGAAGCCTCCTTTGCAGCTAGTTGTCTCTCAAATTCCTGTCATAGAAACCATAAATGCTAAATATGCAACCACGAAGCTAAAGTAATGGTAAGAAAAGCAATACACTGCCTCTTCAGCTAAACCTTGCAAGCAAGAGTGGGAGATAAAAGCACCGCACAGGTAAAATCAACATAAGATGATTGATGTTATGTCATGCACCGTGAGTGGAACTAAGTTGGAATCAAATTAATTAAACAAAACGATTAACTGAGAAATAGAGCGGAATAAACACCTCTATTTCTATAACTGGTCGCACGAATTAGTGAAACAAATAATCCTCTCTAATTTATTAATTAGACAACTCGAAAGTATGCACTACATTCAGAGTAAGACCAATGCTAGCAATACTATGAATGTTTCACAAAATTGAATTACTGAGTGATTTTGAAAACTGCAACTGGATATTTGAATAAGTGAATCATATTCAAAATCCATGAGGACTCCTCCGCAGCATTTTGTAAACCAATTTTAGTATCTTCGGGACTGTTCTTACAATTAATGGAAGATTAAATGAAATTGCCATTTCATCGCTCTAGAGGAACGACAACACCCTTCGTAGGCAGATTGCTCACTCCAATAAAGCAGGCATTAGCCCTTGATTGACAAATTCTTTCGTACTACTCAGTCTGCTGAAGAGGACATTCTAGCTTCCTAGTTCCCCAATAAAGAAGGGGAAAGGATATTGGAAGTAGAATGGCAATCCATTTCTGCCATTCACCTCTCAAACATGACCTAAGATTGACTAGACCATGCATCATGTCTCATAGAGGACTTTACGATTGTCCATTCTATGCAAGTGTTAATTATGATCAGCTGTCAGTAACTTAAAAGCACAACAGGACAGAAAAAGAAATCTGACAAATCTACCTGTTCCTCCTCCAACTTCCTGCGAGATTCTTCCTCTTTTCTTCTTTCTTCTTCAAGAGCAGCTTCTCTGGCCGCTTCCTCTTCCAAACGACGAGCTTCAGCTTCTGCCTTGGCCCTCATTTCCTTCTCTTGGTCAGCTTGCAGTGACGCGAGATACTCATCATCCTGCACAAATAAAATTTGTAAAACAAACAATGGACCTGCTAAAGAGAACAATCTATACCAGAAGCCCAAAATCAAACCTGTTGTTCCCTTATTAAGCGCTGAGCTTCAAGAGAGGGCGATGGAGGTCGAGGTGGTCGCCGGGGATAAAGACTATCACCTCGCATGAATTGATGAGGTCCATAAGCATAATCATATCCGGTCCCTTCAGGAATTCCACCGAACATTGCAGCTTCAAGCATAACTGCTTCATCATGTTCCTCAGAGGAGATACCACCCCACTTTAATATGACAAAAGGGGGAGAAAAGGAGGAAAAAACACATTAGCTGGAAAAGAGAGAAGGTAATTGCAATAAAGAGAGAACCAAAAGGGCAATATCATGGCACCGCATCAGAAGGGAATGCACTTCCATCATGCTGATGTTGATCATGAATATTCTGTTCTGAAGGGGGTGGATCATCCTCAATTTCTTGGACAACAGCAGCAGCACGGGCAGAGCGGCGCCTGGGCCTTTGCCTAATGAGAGGTTGCTCCACTTCTTCAACTTCATCTTGGTTCGATGGTCCTCCTGCGTCCAGCCTATAGGGGCGATTAAAAGAAGCAGTAAATAATAATGAAATATGACAAACGTCAAAATTTTGATGCTGCTCCAAATCACTTACCTCCCATTCGATGAAGCTAATTTGCTCAGTTCTACCTCTGAACTATTGTGATCCACTGCTTTTGAGTCTCCAGGGTCATCCCTTCGCTCATGCAATGCTTGTTCTTGCTGTTTACAATTTGCTCTTCATGTGAGACGGGAACACTGACATAACATTTCTGCAGTAGTGGAAAAGTACTAGATTCACAATATGGGAAAACAACTACCTTCAAGGACAATGAAACGGCATGGGCAAGTTCAGGATCCTCCAGCTGAGATTGCCTTTGTGGAGGACCACGTTCACTTGATTCCTAAGTCAATAATGAAAAACACAGAAAGTTCAGGAAAGCATTCAGTATAGAATATCAATGATATCCATATACTACAATATGACAAAGGTTGGAATAGTTAGGACAACATACATTTTGGAAAAGGTCGCTTCCCTCAATATCCCGTCTTGATGCCTCAATGGCAGCTCGAATCATTTCTTCTTCTATGTCATTGTAATCTGGCAAGCTGTCAAACCCGGATGGACTTGGCCCCACGTTTCTATTCTGGGAACTGACACCTGTAGAATCCTCGGTATCCTCGTTTTCTTGTGTCGCACGTGCAGTCGATTCAGCTGGAACATCATCTCCGTCTTCAACTATAACAGGTCCGCGAACTTCTGGACCATGATCATGTTCAGTACCAGTTACATCCTCAATGGTGGGACCCCTGCCAGATTGATCAGATGACCCATTGCCATCCTTAACCTCTATGGGGATTTCCCTGACATTCCTTGGATGTGTGACAAATGGCGGGCGTTGCTCAAAATCAGAACTGGCACCAAGCAAACTCCTTGTGAGTCTTTCATTGAGAATAGGGTAACGATTGAAATTTTCTCTAGCAGCCGAGAGCAGTGAGAGGGGTGGTTCTGGATGTTCTTGAACAGGATTATC
This sequence comes from Eucalyptus pauciflora, assembly GCA_007663325.1. Lineage (NCBI taxonomy): Eukaryota > Viridiplantae > Streptophyta > Magnoliopsida > Myrtales > Myrtaceae > Eucalyptus > Eucalyptus pauciflora. The sequence continues at coordinate 2,596,024 of VMYD01000006.1, read as the reverse complement.
AATATCCATGGGATCTTCTTGAGGTGCAATGGATGTTGGATTCACACTGGTTAAGAGAATACCAACAACACAATAGTGAGAAAGAAACAAGATAAAGCAGAATATGAAAACACAGTAACACAGAAAATTTTTTATGTACATATATAGGTACTATACGGAATTATATGACAATTCACCGACGTGTTTCTATCTCCTTCACCGAAGTGTGCATTGACAGCTTCATTTAGGTTGCCACCATGCTCCTGGTTGAAATAAATAAAAAGAACTAATTAAAAGTATCAACTGAACAATTTGACTAACAGTTCATGAGCCTGTGAATAGAAACTAAAGTCCAAAGCCAAAAAGAATAATGTAAATAAGTTGAACAGACGAGGAAGGGCATTGACTATTAACGCGCAAATAAATATATGAAAGAAACACCACTATGCCTGGTCTGCCTATGGTGCAAATACAAACATGCTCAGCTTTCTTCACTGACGAGCCCATGCAAAACATTGTTAACATTCTAATGCTGGATTTCCCTATGAATTACAACCACACTGTAATTAACTCATAGGCACCCCATCTTCAAACTTTGAAAGTCTCCAACTTCTAACAATCTGATATCTATTTCCAGGTTCTGCCAGTTTGGGTGAGTTCTACTTTTGACTTTTGACTTTTTTTCTCTTACAAATTGTGTGGTACTCACATTTTGACTTTTTTTTAAAAGAGAACACTTGAAATCAAGACTTTTAAATATTGACATGTGAAGAAATATGTAAGTTTTCCCATAGTTTCAAAACTTAAATAATAATTCTACATTCATATATTGAAGGGAAAATTGTAAGTTAAAGAAAGGAGAAGCCAAAAAGTTGTCCCAAAAAGGAATAAGAGACCACGAGAAGCCCAAGCTCTTGCTTGAAAATGACATTAAACAGAAAACCCCAAACGCAATGCATTGTCCCATGATTTCCGTTACCCATGCTAAGCAAATTGCAAAAGCTTTTAGCCTTCTCCAATATTCAGAAGCCCAGAATTCATGCCTAAAAGTGGCCTTACATTTGACGAGGACCACCTTGTTTACCAATTTGAAGAAACCTCCTTTTGGTATTATTCATCAGTGAGCTTACGTTATATGTACCTCACGGCCTTATACCGACAAGCAAGTTCTTATTTTGGTTGAACATGAACAGAAAACCGCAAGAATAAGACACCGCAAATAGCCCAAGCTCTTGCTTGAAAATGACATTGAACAGAAATCCCCAATCACAATGCATTGTCCCATGATTTCCGTTACCCATGCTAACCAAATTGCAAAAGCTTTAGCCTTTCAGAACACTGGAATTCATGCCTAAAAGTGGCCTTACATTTGACGAGGACTACCTTGTTTACCAATTCGGAGTAACGTCCTTTCGGTATTATTCATCAGTGAGCAAACGACATATGTACCTCACAATCTTACACCGACGAGCAAGTTCTAATTTGCCCTACGCATTACAAAGTTCCCCACCTTATTTATCTCGCCTATTCGTATTTCCATTGTCCCTAATTTCGACTAAGCACGTAATTCACCCCCCAAAAATAGAGCCCCTAAACAACCTCTAGGTCGAACACGACTCCCATTAAGCAGAAAACCCAACCAGCACTCACTGACCCAACAAGCCAAAACCTAGGAGCACTCGCAATCAACGAGCCATCGAACAAATCAGCTAAATCGAACAATCGCGCGGGCGCCACCTAACTACAATCAACTGCACCCAATTCAGCAATCCACGCCGATCACGCCACTCGAGCGAGAAAAAAAAACGAAAGTTCCGCAATTTCCACCCGCACGCCCGCAACTAAGTCGATTCGCCGATCAATTTCCCCCCCGCCGCCGCGGCCGCGCACCGCGAAACCGAAACGAAACACGAAATTCCCGCGAGAAAAAAAAAAAACAAACCCGATCGGCAGTTTGCGGGCAAAATCTCACCTCCAGCTTCCGGGCGGCGACGGCTTCGGGCTCGCCGGTGATGCTCATGAAGGTCTCGATTGCCTCTTGATCGGGCCGCGCCATGGTCGGGATGGGAGGGAATCGGAGCTCCGCCTCCTGGACTGGCGTGCGCGCGCGTCCTCTCCTCCTTTCTTTTGGCTGAAGGCAGAGATTATATGTATATCGAGAACAGAAGATGAAGGAGAAGCTGGCGTGCGTATTATATATATATGAGCGGCCGAGGGCAGGGAGAGAGAATTGGGGACTCTCTCGGGGGCAGTCTGGGGAATCCCGGCACAGCTTCTCCAGTCTTCTCAGCTTCTCCTCCTCCTCCTCCTCTTCGGCTCACTCCCCCTCTCTCTCTCTAAATAATTAGAGAGAATTATAGGGGCGAATTCATAATTTTTTTTTTTGCCTCCCCTGAAAAAAAAAAACCCTAATTTTAGGTCTAAGCACAATTCTACCCCCACTCTTTTTTGTTTCAAAGTAAATCACTGACTTTTTACTCTAATCCCAAGTCTGCCCCTATTAACCCTCCGTTCAAAAATCGTTGTTGGTTTCTAAAAATTATCAATATCAAGAGGTTATCACGAGTGAGGATGTTGTTGGAAAAAGCGGGTTATGATAGTTGACCTCTAAGTAGTCCCGATTTTGATAATTTTCAAGGATTCGGTGGTATTTTTTTTTTGAACGGTTAATGATGGCAAATTTGAAACTAGAATGAAAGTTATAGATTTTTCAGACAAAAAACGGTTGAGGGCAAATTAGAGATTTGACCTAAAATTTTGGTTTTTTAAAGAATTAGTCCTAATATTAAAAAAAAAATTATTCTTTTTACTACTTCTCTACTCTACTACCTTCAACTTTTATGTATATCGAAACTAGGGTGTGTTTGTTTGAGTGAAAGTATTTTCTAAAATTTAATTTTTAATATTTTCGACTATTTGGTTCGTTCAAATGACTAGTCAACGAAAATATCAACAAAAAATATCGTGCATAAAACTAGGAAATTGAAATCTTAAATCTAAAAAGGTAAAAACACTTTTTGAAATTACTTCCATTGAATTTTTTAGTATTTTATTATTATTATTATTTTTCTTCTCCCTCCGCTGGTCATCGAGCCTTAGCAATGGCTTGCAAGGTCAAGCTTGAGGTCGAGTCTTGCCCAAGGCCAACGACAAGTCACAAGCAAGGCTCGACCTCACCGGCCTCACTTGTGGTTTGTTATTGGCCATTGTCAAGGCTTGGCGATCGGCAGAGTAACAATGAAAGAGAAAAAAAAAATATTAAGAATTTTAATTTTCTTTTACGTGAAATAAAGTCATGAAATTGAAATCATACCAAACAAAAGAAAAATATATATTTTTTAAATAACTTTTTATAAATTTATTTTCTTTACAATGAAGTTTTCCTCCCAAATAAAAAAATGTACCTTCTTTAAAGTGATAGCAGTAATTTAATCACGAAATTAGAGAAGAGATATCACTTGAAAATATTATATATCATTTGGAGAATAGTTGAATTTTGTGGGTTCGTTTGGCCCGTATATAGGTTTACTTTAGACATATTAGACACCTCCGGCATCACATCTTTTCACAAAATATTAAATTTATATAATTATATCTATTTAGTTCGATCCAATCGTCTAATCATTTCTTTTTCAACAATTATTATCTTTTCAAGTAATGTTAACTCTGATATAGTATTTTACTACATGTTGCATCGAAAGAAATTGAAGTAATTCTATTGTATATGGTGAATTATATTACAAGCCACAAAATCAATCTTTCTCTCCTTGCTATAATATAGATGTATAAGCATATTTTTTTTTTGTAGATACATTGAATAGTATAGCGTGTATGCTAAAATTAATTTACATGAAATTATAAATATAATTACCCTCTCGTTCCACTAGAATTAATTTTATAACTATGTAAATATGTTTTATGAATATTTTCTCATTCCCATAATTCAATTTCGTTGCTTCTTGCCGAGAGATCTTCCTCTAAACTGTCACATTTTTCTCAAGTCTTGAGTCTTCATTTGGAAAAGAAAAATACTCGCTTCATTAAAATTTAAGGCATTTAATGTACAAACACCACTTTTAGTATAGTATCTTACCTTAGATTAGAATATTCAATGTAAGTCATATTTTGAGCAAATTCATCGCCATCGACATGCTTATTGGAGCAAAGAGGGGTCATCAATGTGCCCGGCGCGAGTGGAATTAATGCCACAAACAAATCAAGAATGGAAGGGATCGTGTGATTTTGGCAATAATAAGTTGCGTATACAAAGAAATTAAGAAAAATCTATTGATATTTTTTTGGTAAAATGCAATTAAGTATTAAGACTTTCGATTTATGCAGTCAGTTCATAAAACTTCTCCAATTCGTACAATCTAGTACCTCTGTTAGCTTCATTAGTTAAAGTGATTAGAAATGTTAATGTCGTTTTTGTAAAATAATTTTGAGGCACGAGGCCCTGATTTGGTGCAAAGAGCATGCCGCTTTAGAGAGAATTACAAGACACTAAAATAAAGAAAAAAATTCAAAGTGTACTTGAAGTCATAAAACTTATTACAAAAATATAGTTGAGTTTTAAAATTTGCAAAAAATGCAATCAAGTTTTAAAACTTATTATATTGTTGCAATCGAATCTTTCCATTATCTCTGACTAACTTGACTAACAAAAAATACTTAAAGTGATTTTTTAAAAAATATTTTATCTCCTACATAGCTATAACATGAAATATAAAGCTAAAACGATCTTGTTTTGATTCAACTATGATTTTTAATACAAAATTTACTTAAATTAAATTAAAAACAAGCTAAAGAAAGAATGAGGAAGAAGAACTAAGACCTTGCCGCCGCCACTGCCCCACCATCGCTAGGAAGGGTCGGCAATGGTGAGGGAACGATCAGTAGTTGTTGCTTGGCCTAAGCCAACCCCCTGATGGCGGCTCTTAGCCAAAATTGGGTGAGGGCCAACACCCCTTACCCGATTTAGGGAGGGCATGCAGGCACTTGCTTGCGGTCAGTCAAGGTCCCCAAGCCCTAGTCTGCCCACAGACCACCTCCTTGCCCCCATCATCATCGACCCTTCCTAGCGACGATGGGGCGACGGCGGCCACTTCTTCTTCTTCTTTTGTAAATTTCAACTTATTTTTTATTCAATTCAAATAAAAATAGTATTACAAATCATATTTGGACTAAAATGACATTGTTTTAGCCAGATCATCACCACGTAGAAGAAATAAAATATTTTAAAAAAAGGCCACAGAAGCATATTCCACCAACAACTTAAACAGAATTAATAGAAATATCTATCACATCAGTTTAATAAATTTGAAGACTTGATCATACTTTTTACAAGTTTGAAGACTAAATTGCACTTTCATGATAAATTTTGGGATTTTTAATGAACATATCGAAAAAAAAAAAAAAAAAAAAAAAAAAAAAAAAAAAAAAAAAAAAAAAAAAAAAGACACAATACATGGGAGAGAAATCAATTACCGTGGTTTGCAATAGGAGGTGTTGCTTAATACGGTGGCAGCACTGGCAAGGGTCATCGCCCTCAAGCGAGGGCCACAGTGGCATAGGCAAGGCCCTGCAGTCTTTCGCCGGCCCAAGAAGATGAGGTGGCATCACTGTCCCATTCAACTATTTAAATTACCTCAATAACGATTGTGACCTCGCTTTACTACTAATTTTTTTGCGGCATATTTGTGGCACCCACTTAGCACCAAATCAACGCCGTGTGGCACGAGAAGTATTTAAAGAATGAGTTAATAGCAATAAAAACCTCAAACTTGTAGCCCATGATATATTTATCGCAATCTAATTCTCATTTCGCAAAATATAACAGAATTCATATCCCCACGATACATACGTTCTGAACTAATTTTATTTGATGAAAAATCTCAAAGTAATACACATTATATATTCGCCCCAAATACGTACCTCTAAGCTACCGTTTGTTAGCAATGTCGGGATCAAACCTAGTCATGAAATGAATATTAGTTCGGGTTAAATATGTCATATGAGTAGCAATTTTGGAATTTAAGACGTTTAGGGTAAATATATCATTATTCATTAAGATGTCGATTCGGGAATTTTGTCGATATTGACCCAAAAAAAAATCATATCAGCATTTTCTCTTGCTCGAATTAGATGAATCTAAAGAAGGTATATATGATTGCACGAATTGCATGAATTCAAAAATTCAAGACTTGATTGTATTTTTGCAACAACTTTTACAACCTTGACCAAACTCATCCCTAAACATGTATAGGCACGTGCTTTTATGGTATACAAAATCACTAACCGCAATAAAAACGTCAGCATTGCACTTATTGTGAAATTCATCATTTATTGCGACAGTGACTAAAAAATTAGGCGGAGTTCACTAAATTCGGATAGGAGTGAAGTTATTTTTGCTCATCGAGACTTGCGAATCACCTAAAAAGACACTAGTCATTAATTAACGGGCTAAACATCTACCTTTTCTATGTACGAAAAGTTAAGTAAGAAAATAAAAACAGCCCTCATCAAACTAGCTACCTAGCCTAGTGCTTTCCCATGCAAAGATAGCACGTGCCTGTGGATCATATCGAGATTTTTGGAGAAATAAATTGACATTTCAATCTCTAGGGGTTCGCCCCAGTGGCCACCCTTTCATATTGGAAGGGGGAGGTTGGGAGTTCAAATCTTTTCTTCTCAGGGGGGATTGGGATGAGGACGATTTCATTTTAAGAGTAGGTTTCAACTCTCACGTCCTGCAATGAGGTAGGGCAAAAATCTGAGAGTGAGCGTTAGAGTAGAATTAGCGTAAAACCGACAAAAAAATAAAAAAATCTCTGCATTTAATTTTCACCACCGTTAAGAATTTATGGTGCCAAAGGTCGATTCAGAGTGAGAGAGATCAAGCGGTCATTGGGAAATCAATTTTCGATCAAAATCCAGAACAAAATCCTAGTAATAATGTGCATTCACTTGTCATCCATGTCATTACTCGTAGCAATGTAAGATTTTTAATGAAGTTTTCTATACAAAAATCTAACGGATGTCAAAATTATCTCACGGATAAAAAGCCGTGCTTCTCTTAAGACATTCGAAGCCCACGTTAAAAGTATCTAAACTTTCGTTTGTTTTGCAAAGGATAAATAATTTGAAAAATATTTTCTAAAAATTTATCATTTGTACTATTTGAAATAATTAATCAATGAAAATATTTTTATTTTCGACCCTAGCTCTTTTCACACCTGCCAAGCATAATAATCATGATTTTCTAATGTGGATTTTTGAGTTGGCCAGAATTTTGCACAGAGACATGTCCTCTTTTGCTAATGTGGATTCGTTTGTTCCGATCATTTTTTTTTTGTTAAAAGAGAATTTGTTAACTAGTATCTCAAAGATAATTGTTCAGCTCATTTAATTATAAGTGTTAATATTATGAACAATCTCAAATTGATACATATGCAACAAATTTACCCAAAAATAATTTTGTTTCCACAAAAAATCTCAAATTAATACATTTGTGACAAATTTACCTTTCGTTATTTCCACTAAATTTTACCATTAAATTATTGCATTATATGACATACGGTAGTTAACAGCTTGGGGTTTTACTCTTCGTTTGTTACAAGTATACCAGTTTATGATTTTTCGTGATACTAATCTAATTTAACGGAAGCTAACATATGGTAGATTTGTCATAAATGTATTGATTTGGAGTTTTTTGGAAATTTGTCACAAATGTACTGGTTTAAATTTTTTTTGTTATCAAAAAAATAATTTGACGTAAATTTGTCACATGCATATCAATTTGAAATTTATAAATACTTAAGTTTTGAAGCAACAATCGCATATAATATATGGAAAAAAATAAAACATCAAAAAGAAAAGAGGGGCTAACATCATAAAAAATCATAAACTAGTATATTATTTTTATATTTACTCCAAATTAATTCTGGTGTCACAAAACCCTTAACTTGTACACTTACACCACGACCTATGCTTAGAACCAGGGAAAATTTAGTAAGTTACAGTACCGGAAGATTGAATAAGTTGCAGCACGGGTATGCTTTCCCATAGTGACTCAACCTCAAAAGACATCTTATGAGGTTGATTATCAAGCACGTCAGAGGGCTTCTCTAAGTGATATCAAGCAAGTAGCCTCAAAAGACGTCTCAATTGAGTAACTTACAGCATAGGTATGCATTCCCATAGTGACTCCGCCTTAAAAGACGTCTCAATAGAGGGCTTCTCCCAAGCGATATCAAGTAGGTTTGTGAGACAGTTATCAAGTGGGTCAAAGAGTAAGTAAGTTAGAGAGCTTCTCCCAAGCAATGTGGGACTACCTTGCATAGTAGCGGACAATATGCACCCAAATCCACCTTAACCTAGTTCTAATGCCAATCCGGGGGGACTCAACCTCAAAAGACATAATGTGAGATAAAGGGAGTCATAGCGGTTACCAAACAGGTCAGAGGGTCTTTCCCAAGGGATGTGAGACTGTCTTGCATAGCAACGAACATGGATCAACATGCATCGAGATTTAGTTAAGAGCATAGAGACACTCAGAGGTGCCAAGATGATAATGTTTCTAACTAGCTGAGTTACATTTTTTAGAGGATCCTACCACACTAGAGAAGAAGAGTGTTTAAAGAGACATTAAGAGAGTTTTCACAAACACTTGCCCTTTATAAGCATTAAGAGGTCACATAAAACAAATGCCATGTTCACTGGTCTTGAAATCAATAGATTAACCTTAAATTGGTAAATTTGTGCAACATTTACCCTATATTGATATATCCATGTCATATTCATAAAAAATTATGATAAATCCAAGATATTTGAGATTATTTTTTTTTTTTGAGGTAAACCTATTTGGAATAAATATGACATAAATGCGCCATTTTGAGATTTTTAAGACATGAAAATGTGGCGGGTTCCAGTTTGGGGGTAAATCTGGTAAGTTCTGATAAACATAAAATTTAGTCTGGGGTAATGTGTCGCGATTATCGGTATTAAACCTTATCAATGCTTCGCTCGAGGCTCGTTGCAAAGTCTCAGAACAGTAAACACCCACCGCAAACGACGTCGTTCCGCCGTTCTTCTGCAACCCGAGGTAAGCGTCGAAGGTCGGAGCAGATCGCCGATTCGTCGGAACCTCCGGGGAGCAGAGCTCGAGCTTCCGGCATCCGTACCGACCACGACGAAAATGGAGGAGAGAGAAACGAGCTCGACGGCGCCGGCGACGGCGACGGCGACGAAGCCGAAGACGGGGACGACGAAGCAGAAGCGCGCGCGCTCGGGGTTCTGGAGATGGCTCGTCGCGTCGGTCGCGTTCCGGCTCGCCCTCATCTACCTCCCTAGGAACCTCCGCCTGTCCACCCGCCCCGAGGTCGCCACCCCTCTCACCAGCATTCGCCGCCGTAACGCCGCCTCTCTTCGCTCCGTCGATCGACTCCCGATTCCCGATCCCCCGCCCCCTCCTCCCTCCCTTGAAATCTTGGAGGTCCATTTTCTGATTCGGTTTCTGGTTTATTCTTGTTTGTGCCGCCTGCAGTTGCCGAAGGCTACTGGTTGAAGCAGTCGGCGATGTCTCCCTACGCAGGTTCGGCTCCGTTCGATCTCTGTAGGAAGGAAGCTGCTTGTTTGCTTTACTGGTGTGTCGCTGTTTGATGCTTTGATCCCTTCCACAGGTTCCATGTATCACGGTTCTCCTTTGCTGTTGCTTGTTCTCGGACCTCTCGCTGTTAAAAGGTAACTACTGGAGTATAATCGCCGATGCATTTCGAAGGCTAGGTTGATTGCGAGCTTTGCTGGTTATCTGCTAGAACTGAACTAGATTTATCTGGCGTTACTGAAGCGGAGGATGTGGCTTGTGCGAAAAGTTGTTTTTGATTCCGGAAATTGAATATCTTTTTAGGGGAGTTTTAGTTTCTTGCGTGTTGTGAAGTTAATTATGTTATGTAGCTTTCTCGCTATGCAGAATTGAAGGGCAACCGGAGCATCTTCTATGCAGGTATCTACTTCTCTCATGTCTCGCTTGTATAGGTAGTTCGTGATTTACTATTTTCATGCAGTGTGATGTGTGGTGATCTTTATTGTACTCGTCTCTTGTTCAGAGCATGAGTAATTCAGTGTGTTGTCAAGTACCTGGAAGGATCTGACCTAAGTACAGAGTACAATGCTTCTGGTCCTAACTTTGATTCTCCGAGTTGAACCTGACTGCGGAAAACTTCTGAACTTGGAAATTTGCCATCGTTTCATTGTTTTGCTTTCAATGGATTACATTGAGCACAATATGTGATTGTTACAATGTCGCAAATTTTTATAAACGTCTGTTGTATCTTATCTTGTGAATTTTGTCTTTCATAAGTCGGTATAATCTGTCAGATCTTCTCCAAAGCAATCTAAGATTATCCCCTGCATTCTTTATGTAATTATCTTCTATGTTGATAAGTTGCTCAGTCCATGAGAACAGCTCTTTTGGTTGTAGTCTACTTCTTGTGATTGCAGATATTCTCAATGCAATGCTTATTCGTGCAACTGGTCAGAGTCTGCAGAAGGCATACGCCCAACATCTGGAAGCTCTGGATCTTTTCAAGTTGTCAGAAGAATCAGGTAAACTTGTTTCTCTAGAATCTAACAACTAGTGTTATATCCTTCTGCTTCTCTCCCTTTTGTAAGACTATTATTGCAATAAATTAAGTTACACAAGCTAGTATCTCCTAGGCTTAGAACTATGGTGAGCTGGCTGCATTGAGGTTGCATTGATCTAAAATTGGTCTAAATTGAGTATGTTATTTGGAGTCACTGAAGATTATTTCATAGTTCATTATCCTAAACAAGGCATGCTGGCTTGGCGAGGTCCATTTAAGTGAGATAAGGGATTCTAAAGATATATAGTCTAACCTCTTGATATATTTAATACCAATTTGGTTTGGGTATACTTACAATCTCTTCCTGGAGGCTTCTTTTTCTATCGTGGAACTTCTTTGGCCATTTCTTTCTGTGGACTTTGTGTATTCACTAATTCTTATTTTTCTAATTTCCACTGTATGAAGCTTCATAGATGATATGCTACTTTGAGAAAAGAGCTAGTGAAGCTGCAACACTATGCTGCTTAAGTTTAGGTCTTATTTTGTTTCAGGGATGTTACCATCAGGAGACATTGCAGCCCTGGTCTATCTGTGGAACCCTTTCACAATAGTTGCATGTGTGGGTCTATCGACATCCCCTATTGAAAATTTGGCAATCCTATTAGCCCTTTATGGTGCTTGTAAAGGTATATTTCTGCCTTCATTGATATATGGGGACTGCATGAGGACTGCATTGAATATGTATTTGCTGAATTTATTAGTCCAATATTTTCCTTAATCAAATATTTGTCATTCCTCCTACTTTTGGAAATAAAGCATATTTTGGTTAAGGACTCAAGGCTGATGTTCATGGTGTGAGACATCAGATTTGAATTTTAAGCAGTTTTTTAGTTATTCTTACGGCACAGACAGACTTCTCTAAATTTATCTTGTGTTCACCATAGGCCAAGCTAGATGAGTTGATACTTATTGTGCATAATTTATCCGTCCTCATGGTTTGGATTATTCGACATCTGTTGATTGGCTGCATAATAAACACATTGGAAGGAGGGGTATTTCGCCAAAATCGATCAGTCAAGAATAAAGCTTTCTTTGAAGTTGTGCATCTAGAATGACATTATAAGATTGTCTCAAATTGAGTGGAACTGAGAGTAAACAGATGATTTGAAATATGATTGCAAAGTGCCTATTAGGTCCTAAGCTCGTCTTGTATTCTGTTTGATTTTCTTGGACTGTACTTGTTAATTTAATATGTCATTATATTGGAATTGGACTGCAGGACTGGTTCCCTTGGCAGCTTTTGGATGGGTCTTGGCTACTCACATGTCTCTTTATCCTGCAATACTTATAATTCCAGTATGCATTTCCCCTTTTCTTCCTCTATTGTTTGGCTCCTCAAGTCTATTTATTTGTATGTATGATGGTGTCAATCAATATTTACCCTTGCTTTTGATTTTAGATTATTCTCTTCTTGGGGTATGGTCCAGATGCTCCTCCTAGAAAATTGTTCCTGCCAAGGAGCTACAGGACATGTGGAAGTAGTCCTTCCAGCGATCAGTATCGTAAAACAGAGGGTGTGACAGACCTGTTGGAACTCCGAATTCTCTTCTCATGGAGACGAGTCACTCAATTCCTACTCTGGACTTTTATCTGGGGAATCTATTTTTTGTTTCTTTGTGATATTTCCGTCAAGCAGTATGGTGGTCTTTCAGAGATGTTTAAAAGGTGACAACTGCATACTATGTGATCCTAGCTTCTCATCACATTGTGACTTTGTGAGACTACCAGAGCAATCATTATATTCGTTGACTGATCTGTTTCATAACTCCTCTCCTTTTTCACTATTATATGAGTAGATTAGTTTCTGATACTTCTAACCAACAGGAAAGGGAGATAATCAGGACGGGAACCTAATAAATATCTTTGCTGATTTTCTGATGGTATACTCACTCAGTATTGAAGGCGAAAATTTAAAGATCTGAATGATCTGTTTAATGATCTGTTGTACTTGCTGTGCTATATGAATTGTCAATTCAAATATTAATGTGCTTTGGATCTGCATGATATAGAAGCATTTGCATTAGAATGTTCTGTTAAGGAACTTTGCTGTCATTTCCTCTCTAATGCAAGACAAGGTTTGGGTTCAGAATCAATCAATCTTTTTCTGCCTAGCCCACAATCTGATGGCAGCAGTTTATAAAGAGCTTGATGTTCAAAATATCCTGAGTCTGAAGATTGGTTTAACTTGCCAAGTGTGTTCTTGATGAAAGCTAGCCATTCTGATTATCTGTATACCTGCTTAGTATTGATTTTGAGGTGGTGGTTGTTGAATCTTACGCGGTGAACATTAGTTGAATTAACATCTTTTTTCGTTTCCCCTTGTATTGAGTTGAAGTGCACACATCTTTTTTTTTTAACTAGTTATACTGTGGTCGAGTGGTCCTCAGTTGCCTTCAGTGATTTGTGATGATGAATTGGTTTTTCTTTGATGAACATCCATCATCTTCTTCAATAGTTTCTGTTTTAAATGTTCAGCTTTTAAATCTTTTTTGTTGAGATTCTCTGATATTTTTGCTGGTTTCTGCAGAACATACGGTTTCATTCTTACTGTGAAGGACTTGTCTCCAAATATAGGTGTCTTATGGTGCGTATGACTGACAACTATTATAGGCATTCCTAAAACGGAGCAAGTCAAGTTAATGGCAGGTTTTAATTTTTTGACACAATTTTTTGTTTGATGTACGCAGGTACTTCTTTGCTGAAGTCTTTGACTTCTTCAGAGATTTTTTTCTTATAGTTTTCCATGTGAATATCTTGTTTATGATGCTACCACTTGCCATACGGCTGAAACACCGACCTGGCTTTCTGGCTTTCGTGTATCTTGCAATCTCTTCAATGTTCAAATCCTATCCTTCAGTAAGTACTCGCACAGCAAAATCTTATATCTTCACCAATAATTCACTATTGCTTCTACTTTATGAGTTTCGTTTAAAAGTAGGCTTTTGAAGACTCTAATTCTATCACCGAGGACTTTATATGGTGAGAGTCTAATTCCACGTGCTGAAGTTTGAGAAGTTGGAGGCCTCTAGCCATTTTGAGAAGTTTGAGGTCATCAAGTTACACCACTGTTGCCTAGTGTAGAATATCAAGAGCTGATTTTTTTTTTGGGGCTGGAGCTGATCTATCATTTCCTACGTTGTAATTGTTCGCGTTAGCGAGTTTTATCCAAAAGTTTAAATTGATAGATGGAGGAACATTGGATGAATATAAGGCTCATTGGAAGTGACGTGAGATATTTCAACACTCCTTCTCTCGTACAAATTAGATTGAGAATGACATATGAAATTGATTAATAGGGAGCCTCAAACGCGAAATTATTCTGGGACGAATGTGGCTCTTATATTGTATTAGAAAGTTCAACAAAAAAAGTTTAAGCTAATAGATGGAGGAAGACTATATGAATGTAAAGCCCATCGAAACCCCATAGATAAGCGATGCGAGATGCCTTAATTAGTGGTAAAAAGATGTTTCATCGCCACACACCCCCACTAACAGTTATATACCTCATGTATCAGAGTGGAGAGGATCAATTGAATCATGTGTAATCAAGTCACTGATGCCTGTTTAGTTTAGTGCCTCCCAATAATATTGCATTTTTCACCTACCTGGCTTGGGATTTAGGTATATGATCTCTGGTCTAGTGTTCCTTAAAAGTGTGATTGTCCAGCCAAAGAATATGAACAACATGGCTGTATGATATGATCCAGGGCCCTAAATGCATTTACTGCTTCTCTTAAAATTATGTATATTTTCTTTGGCTGGTCTTTGCATTCTTTTGTGTTCCATTTTCTCAGTCCAGCACATTCTTTTGCTTAACTTTGTTTAGATTGGAGATTCGGCTCTTTACTTGGGTGTATTGGCTTTGTTCGTGAATGAATTGGCAGGCAAGTGAAGCAAAGCTTTTGTTCTGATTGTGTTTTGTATCTTTAAAGACTTAAAGACCTTTTAGCTATCATGTTTTGCAGAGATGAAGTTCTCTTTCTTCCTCTTCTGTGGATATGTTGGAGTGTCTCTCCTTAGCCCTGTCATGCACAACTTATGGATTTGGAGGGTATGGTACTCTTGGAAGTTTCTTAGATGTCTGCTTGAGCTTTGTTGTTTTTCTTCAGATCATAATTTATGTGGCATAATTTGTAGGGCACTGGCAATGCAAACTTCTATTTTGCCACTGCTATGGCCTATGCTTGCTTGCAGGTATGATTTAAGTTCGTAGCCATTTTCAGCAAGCATGACTATGAGCAGCACATAGCTGAAATGAAACATCATTTGTGGACAAATATTGTTTCTTTGTGGGCATTAGTCTGTAACATGATAGTTCTAGAGGAATATGTCTTGAATATTTAGTCATTACCTGTAATTGTTGCTGCCGGTAACCAGTCCGTTACTCATTTTGGGTTATCTTGAATTTTGAAGTTTAGACTTTGGGATGAAACTTCCATAGAATCTCCATCTCATCGAACCTCTTTCTCTCATAATCGATAGAAAAGAGAACAGAAAAAGAAAGGATCAGTAACCAACTGACGTCTCTGCATTCTATTTGTCCCTTTACATGGCCGATTCTGCAGATTATATTGGTGGTGGAGAGTGTCAGCGCCATGCTCAACCATGACAGAAAGTTAACAAAATTAACTACAGCGCCGCTAGCTGATGGAAAATCTTAGGCCCTTGTTGTGACCGGTGGCAGCTGTTTTTCGACGTTGAACATCCGTCAACGCTTAAAGATTCTCAGGAGCAGAGAAGCTGCAAAGGTTTCTGCACAGATCAATCCCAGATGTTCGGGCACCTTCTTTCTCTCCCCCTGGCTTGATGTTTAGGGCTTTTAGTCTTGATCCTCTTCCAAAAATTATAGTTCATTCTGTGATGATGAGTTTTGGGTGGATGTTGGTTACGACATTGCACCGATTTTATATCTTCTTATGTCTAGCTTCAGGACATCATCATCTATAGCAGACACGGTCTGCTTGTCGAGTGGAAAATGCCGGTATAAAAAATATGAAAGTTCTTCATTTCGGCATAATTTATCATGTCCCGAACTTGTCTTTTTCTTTTGATCATGCTCGGTTACTGTGGGTAGTCTGATCGTCACTGCTGACGCTAATTCGTGCAAATACTTAATTGAAAACGGGATTGGTGGGGTTGACCCCATGAAAAAAGATTATGCAATTTGAGATTTATATTATGGTGGTCTGTCGTTGTGAAAACTGTAACTCACTCCAAAATATTCTCGTCCATTGTTCATTGAACGCAAGATGATTAGTCGACACTCATGTTTAACAAATGAAAAGTCCAACTCGGGAAGCCGGAGCCATAGCTTAGTGTATGCCTCTAGGGAGAGACAAAAGGGGCTCATATTTTTGCTCAATAAACCTATTGTACAATAATCGATTTAGTCATAAACATTTTAAGTGACCGGAATAACTATATTGACAAATTGCTAAAAGGTTTATAACAAAATTGACAAATCATCAAGAGATTCATAATGAAATTTGCACAATTAAATTATTTAGAACTGAATTGGCCGTCGTATAATAGATTTATGACTTCTTAAATAATTTTGTTGAGCTACGCTGTACGCTGCCCTAATTAAAAAGCACACTTACTAATGGTATCAGGACATTTTCCTGGAGTTTTGGTCGCACGTGTACAACTGGAAACCCTGTAGCCTTGGGCGACACTCTCAGAATCCCCGACAATTGCAGGATCGAGATGCGTAACGGAACCTTCTTCCCTGGTTTTCTCCTTCGATTCAATTATTTGCCCTGGCGATGTGATGCCCTCAAGAACGTGCTTCTGTTTCAACGTTACGTCTTTTCCTCTTCCAGTTCAGACAACTGTTCTGGAATTAATAATGTTTGTGGTGATGGTGGTGATGATGGTGGTACGCTGATAATACGCATTGTCATGTGCCCTAAGCTTCAGCCCGACTTCATCGCCGGAACGGAATTCATGCACGATTCCGAGAGGTTCTGGTTACTTCGTTCAGACAGAGCAGCCAGCTCCCACGTCCGCGAAGCAACGCCACCCCCAGATTTCGTGTCTTCCGAGGTCCATCGATTGCCCCCATTGCTTACTTATGAAAGATATAATTATTCAATTTGAGCGATGTTGTGCGTTATGCAGATCTTATTCCTTCCATAAGACACAAAGAATTCATTTAATTTAGTTGACACGGGATGGCTTACCAGTTCAATCTTAAGTTTTTTTTATGTGCATATCAATTCAATTATGAACTTTTCAATTTTGTTGACGTAATCCTAAATCTTTGCGCGATCTTTTTTGGCCATCGTGCTAACATGAATATTCACAAACAGTCCGTGTCAACATGTCACGTAAGATAACAATAATGGAACACCATATCAGTAATTTCCAGCGGCAATTGGACGAAATAACTACATTAAAATTCCAAGCAAAAATTTAGGACTACATTGATAAAATTAAAATATATTTGTATCTATACAATACGTTTAGAATTGATTGAGGGTGGTGACGATTTCATTTCAGGAGTGGGTTTCGACTCCCACGCTCTGCAAAAAGGCAGGGCAAAAGTCTGAGAGTGAGTGTTAGAGTAGGATTAGCGTAGGATCGACCAAAAAAAAAAAAAGAATCGATTGAGTCAATTATCCCCTCATTCGATTTATAACTTCTTTTTTTGAGTTTCCATTTTTATCATTCACCAAATCTTCTGGTTCATATTTTTCATTATTAAACATATTATTGCAGAGTAGTCAAATAAAGATAAAGGGATGAGGCATGATTCTCGTTTTTCCTTAGATGGCAGGAACGTGAGTGTTTTAATTTTGTTTACTCTTATAATTGAACAAATAGTAACTAGCTTTCTATGCCGGTGCCGGAACTGTATCTTTCGATCCATAAAAGCCATAAAAGATTCCTTCCGAACAAGCACTTCTTTCTTTATTGCTCCGTACACTTACTTAAAAATAATTTCTTCCGTAATTTGAAATATATGATATAAGTAACTGTCATACTTAATTGGAAGCATACCATTGTGTGCTACTTTGTTCTCCGTTGTCTTTTGAAAGATGAGTTTTTTTAGTCTTTTATTAACTTATTTTCCCCGCTAATGTTTTTTTTTTCCACTCCTACTTTTTCATCATTTGAAACATTCACTTTTGATGCGTGTGATATGGCCTTTTATAGATGATCGAGATTTGGCGATGAAAAAAGAGCATGTGATTCTTTTTTCTTTCTCTAGCATTTTGTCATGATGTAGTGGTGTTGACACGATATTTCATTTTCCCAGTTATGATTAATTGACTGTCACATTGATGCTCTTGCATTAAGAGTTGAAAGGAGGACCTTCAAAATTCGTAACAATAATAAGATATCATTCTGATAGTTCTTTAGCTTCGTTAGCTTCATGGGACAATTCTTGACGGGTTCAATGAACCCCAATAAATAAAAAGGAATGCCTCAAATTTGCAAAAATCAATTAAATGATAAATATCCAAGAACAAATCATTTCTAGGAATGAGAGAAGCACATGAATCACACGACCCTCCCCTTTGTCTCCATTCTAAAGTTTGTAATTTGTAGTGTGCATTTACAAGAGCAATGTACATTAAAAGTGCTCATATTTCTAGAAAAAAATTGGAAACTGGCCCATGCAAGTTTTTCCGCCGCCCGGATTATAAATAAAATAAGTAAATGAAATTTTGACATTCAAATTCAAAACTTAAAGGTGTAGGAATTTTATTTTCTTGTGTGAAACCCTTGTTCCTGATGACTCTCCATCATATAATATTCCTATTCCAAATTTCAAGAAGCTACAGAGCCTTACCTCATATGAACACAGCAACCGACAATCTACTGCATATGATGTCCTTGAAGTGGTTATGATATTGTCTGAAGCCTCCCGAGCAAGGAATACAGAGACGTTTTACCGACAAGAAAGCATGTGGTAAAGCCTCTGACAACCCAAGATTACTAAGCTATACATAGTGTCAAACCCTAAAATCTGCGTCCAGTTCAATCAAATATCATGAATATGGTCAAAAGAGGTTTTGCTTTCCTGGATGTTTGGTCTTTCTCTGCTCCGGTCAAATAGGAGTTTAATGCAAGTGGCCGCACTTGCTTGACCACTACATGTTATATGTTTACAATCTGAAGTAATGTGGTTTCCTGGTTCCCTACTCCTTCCTGTTCTCTGATTACTACACAGTTCAAAGCATCTTCACTGTCAATCATGGCAGCTTGTACAATATAAATATGCAATTTGAGACAATTATTGATGGATGAACGATGGACAATGAAAAGGCAACTTGAGATGTGGACTAGTTTTATTCGGAACATTTTTTGTGCTTTACCGCCACAATACTTCTGGTTAATATAAGCAGGGTTGCTCAACGGTGTATTTTAATTTATCTTTACTCTTTATTAAAAGAATCGCAAGCAATTATCAACGACGTCTATATGTGTTCCCACACTAACATGTAAACAAAGTCATCAGGATTCTCCACGCTTATTCGCATTAGAAAAATGATCGTTAAAAGAGAGAAATTACCATCTATGGAAGGCATTAGTCATGAAACCACAGAAAAAGCCATCAGAGCAACTCCTCTCTGCAGACAATACCGATAACTTCATCCTTATGCGAAACATTCCCATGGCAATCAGATCAAATGCAATTTACGTTATCTTCACACGACAAACAGAAATGCCAAGTCATTGAAGATTTAAATTTGGTACATTGAACAACTTCAACGGAAATTATTAGTGCAGGTTTTAGCGAAGTTTTACATGGGGCACCCACATGAAATCGCTATAAAACCCACAAGAACCATGCTCTTGCAACTTGAGTATAAAATTTTAGAGCACAAGAAATACATAGTAGATGCAATTCTTTAAGGAGCTTCTGGGAAATAAGAAATGAGAAAGCGGGCCATGGACCATAATAGTATTTTGATTAAACCAAACATGAGGGAGATCTTACTTACGAGGATCCACTGCGTGAGGGTTGCCACTTAAGAGATTTTGTGTGAAGGACAAATCGGGCATGTGGGTCCCGATGGCTCTACTTGAAATAAGCTTCCATACATGAGACGACAACCATTAGGACTTCGGAGGATACCCTTTTATAATTTGAGGGGAAAAGAAGGATTCTAATTCCTTTCTGGCCCAAAAAAGAAAAGAGCTTACTCAAGCTGTCAGCTGTCATAGTTGTGAACCCACTACCTTTTCACAAGGGAGTTTAGCTGTCTCGTCATCAGATTCTGTCACGAAAATATTCCATTTCTTAACTTCTTCATAAACTAAGAAACAAGACAACAAAAGCACTTTTATGCTATAAACGCGTGGGGTGTGTGACATACATGTATATAGTGTTCTCAAAACATAAATGATAAAGACAGTCTGTGGCCTGCATATCCAAAGGTCAGCATCAGTGAGATGCCTAAAGTTGTTGACAGCAAATTGCGAAGATGTAAATTAAATCCGTTAGGCGGCATGACTCCTATAAAAAATGCACAAACAAGGCTAGGAATGCAAAGGGTTTTACCAAGTCGATAGGTATACTATAAAGACACTTGAATCCACGGTTGGTCAAGAAGTTCTTGACACAAATTTTTATTGATCGCGTGATACATTTTATTCTATATCGTGCAATGTCCACATAGAAGACTTTTTTCTCCAGTGAATCAGGGATAAACCCACAAACAATTATGATAAAACCTCAAAGATGCAAATAATGGAGGGTCACAAAAACAGTGACCTGCCAATCTACTCACTGCATGAGGTAAAGTCCGTGGCTCAATGGGACGGAGGGACACTGCTCTATGCTTCGAAATGAGTATAACCTCATTCATTAGCCTAATTAGCTTAGCCACTGTTTCTTCAGGCATTGGTCAAAGAAATATGAGAGAACACTTTTTTCCTCTCTCTCTCTCTCTCTCTCTCTCTCCTCATTTCTTCCGTATCCATTTTGCAATCTCTGATGACGCAGGTACAGAGATTTCGAGCAATAGATACGAATATAAGAACAAGATTCCAGCTAGAGAATATCTAGGAACGTATCTGTGACATATCTGTAACTTGGACAATAAACGAAATGTTTAACGGGGGAGAAGAGGCAAACAAGAAGAGCATATGATGAGGCATCAGTGTCACTTAGATACTGTTGCATACAGAACAGTTGCTTTTAAGATCTCAATGAGTTGGTGAGACCTTATTCTATTCATGTGTTCCGTTAAATGATGCACTGAAGATTGGCATTGCTTTCTGATACATATTTTCCATCAGACAAATCCTTTCGACCTCATATTTCTTTTCCAAATTTAGTGGACATCTAATCTAGATAACTTGCCACCACAAATAAGCATTCAGAGATATAATATTATATATATTTATATTTATATCTATATGGGGAGAGAGAGAGAGAGAGAAAGCATCGAATGAGTTTCTTTATCATGTAATGCAAGTCTGTTGCACAATTTCACATAGGCCGTTGACGAAGGATAATCAGTGGTCTCTCGGGCAGAATGATTCCTGATTATTTTATTTTATCTCCAACTACTTGTATTAATTTCTTTTTGAAGCCAACAGCTATCCTAAAACAAAGGGCGCCAAGTTATTAGTCATTTCCCAGGTAGATTACCATAACCCTATATAAGATGCTTCTAATGGGTTTCCAAGATAAGGTCAAGAGCTAGGCCTTCATCTCATCTCTTCCTTCTCAAACTTTCTCCCCCTGTTCTAACATTTTCTTAAACCTGAAAGCTGCCTACATACGATTTTCACTGAAGCCAGCATCTGCTACTAGAGAACTTCTCACATTGAAGATATTAGCAGAACTGAGAATGTTGGCATTGTGCATTGGAGCTCTAATCATTATAAGCATCACACACTGGGTCTACAGATGGAGAAATCCCAGATGCAATGGAAAGCTCCCGCCAGGTTCAATGGGGTGGCCACTTCTGGGCGAGACCCTTCAGTTCTTCACTCCAAACACAACTCATGACATCGCTCCATTCATCAAAGAGAGAATGGAGAGGTGACTAAAATCTAAAGTTAGGACGCCACTGCTCTTGCCTTTTCTAATAAATTGCTAATGTTCTGGAAAAAATTTCAGGTATGGGCCAATATTTTGTACCAGTTTGGTCGGTCGTCCGGTTGTAGTATCGACAGACCCCGATTTTAGTTATCTCATCTTCCAACAAGAAGGGCACTCGTTCGAGAGCTGGTATCCAGACACCTTCACAGAGATCTTTGGGCGGCAGAATGTGGGTTCTTTGCATGGTATTATGTACAGGTACCTCAAGAACATGGTGCTCTATCTCTTTGGCCCAGAAAGCCTCAAGAAGATGCTCCCTGAAATTGAGGATGTTGCAATACAAAGGTTAAAGCAGTGGTCGAATCAGGACAAGGTCGAAGTAAAAGATGCAACTGCAAGTGTAATGCAGCCTAAACTCTGCTCTCTGACTCAGATATTCCTCCAAAAGGGATCCTAATTCGAGCATATGCATGCACTTGTGGTCTTCTGCAGATGATATTTCATTTGACGGCAAAGAAGTTGATAAGTCATGACTCGGAGAGCTCGTCAGAGAATCTGAGAGCAAATTTTGATGCCTTTATAAAGGGATTGATTTCCTTTCCTCTAAATATGCCTGGAACAGCCTATCACAAATGTCTACAGGTAAACTGAGTTAATTCGAGAACATTAAATAATGTAATTTTCCTCCTCTTTCTTAATTCAGGGGAAAAAAGAGATGGAAATGACTGATTTTGATACGCTGATGAACCATATTATGGTATCGACCTTGTCCCTTTGTGATCTTGAATCAGGGCAGGAAAAATGCAATGAGAATGCTGAAGAACCTGATGCAAGAAAGACAAGCAATGCCCAAGAAGCACCGAAGTGATTTTTTTGATTATCTCCTGGAAGAACTTCAAAAAGAGGGAACAATACTCACGGAGGCAATCGCTCTGGATTTAATGTTTGTGCTACTTTTTGCCAGCTTTGAGACCACATCCTTGGCTCTTACACTAGCCATCAAGTTTCTTTCAGATCATCCTAGGGTGCTGAAGCAACTCACGGTCCGTAAAAATCTAAATTTTTGGTTCCACTGTGTAAGTTTACCAATAGGTCTTAAGTGCCGGCGAATTTTCCCTAAATCTTTATGCTAATGGCAGGAAGAGCATGAGGCCATTCTCAGGAAAAGGGATGATGCTAGTTCCGGACTTTCATGGAAGGAGTACAAATTAATGACATATACATTTCAGGTGGGTTATAACCATTCAAAATATCAGGTAGAGATTATACGTGCATCTGTATAGCTCTAATAAAATTCATCCTTCAGTTCATAAATGAGACTGTAAGACTAGCAAATATAGTTCCAGGAATCTTCCGAAGAGCACTAAGAGACATCCAGTTCAAAGGTATGTACAACAGAAGCACTAGGCTTTCTATTGTAACTAAGATGATAAATTCATGCCCACCTTGATGAAGCATAAAGCCCAATGTAAATGCAGGTTACACCATACCAGCAGGATGGGCAGTTGTGGCATGTCCACCGGCTGTACACCTGAATCCCATGAAATACGAAGATCCTCTTTCATTCAATCCAGAAAGATGGGAGGTGGGTCCTGCATCTGTGGATTTCCACTTTTGGTGCACCAGCCAGCAATTTGGTGCGAAAGAATTTGTATGAATAACTTACTAAGCCATTTAATGTGCTTATAAAAATTGGTGGTCAAATATAGGGAATTGAAGTGAATGGTGCATCTAAACATTTCATGGCTTTCGGCGGTGGTATGAGATTTTGTGTTGGAACGGACTTCACGAAAGTCCAGATGGCTGTCTTTCTTCATTGCTTGGTTACCAAGTACAGGTAAACAGGTTATGAAAGTTTATTGTGGATGAGTGTTCCTAAATATGCACGGCGAGCGAGTTTTCATGTACAGTGACAGAGAGAGAGAGAGAGAGCTGACCTTTTCTTCGAACTTTCAGGTGGCAAATAATCAAGGGAGGCAACATTGTTCGAACCCCTGGTCTACAATTTCCAGATGGCTTGCACATTCAGCTAATGAAGAAAGATGGATTGAATCTGGAAGATGCTTAAAGCTCCAGAATAGCCAAAACCAACACTTCAGATGCATGTCATCGTCGTTTGAGCATCGAGTGGGTGTAAACTGAGGGAATCCTAATGGCATCCTCCAATCGGATTGCTTTGAAGAGCTGCTGAATAGGAAAGCGCAGCAAGAAGATGGCAAATCACACAGAAGCAAGAAGCTATCGGAGTCTTTTTGACGAAGATCAATTGATAATTCAGACGCTACATTTTTTTACTTTCATCTTGCTCAGGAGAATAGGATGAACATATAACTTCAATGACCAAGCAGACTTGTTAACAGAAAATCTTTCTTGCAAAACAGATTACCTCTGTCAATCTTTTGGTCAAGACAACACATCTCCATGGCTAAATATTAGAGTTTGCAGCTTGTCTGCCTTTCTTCCACGTTCTCGCCCTGCCCGAAAGAAGAGTCGACAAAAGAAACGACGAAACGGAACATCTAGTCGAATTTAGAAGAGACACGTCGCCTGTAGACTCAAACAAGAGATAAGAAGACAATTACAGCGCTCTCGTGATATATGTCCTCCCTCGCTAATGCAATGCGGATCCCGCCCACATCCATGGTCGTGGGTATTATGACTGCATCTTTTCTTATCAATTCTGCAACAGTCAATTTCCCCGTAGCACCAGCGACCGTATTTCGAGAGCGAGCGGACAAGCATCTTCAATTTCACCGACAATTTTCCGATCGTCTTTACGGTTCGGCTTAGAATCTTGTTTCCGGGAAGAAAAAGATCGGAAGAGTCACGTTTTGGTGTAAAACCCATCGGAAACGCCACTGAGACTGCGACTCCGGTAATCTCTTTGCTGCTTACGAAGAAAACATATAACTTCTCTACTGGCGCCACGGACGAAATCTGAAATTGCTTAAAGATCAATGTCGTCTCAGGCACATATCTCCTTCGCGTCGGAAACTTCCGAGCAGGACACGCCAGATCGCCGAGAATCGCAATCGATTCATAGCATCGAAACAACCGAGCCATTCACACAATTCACCTCGAGCAGCTGTTGCTTCGACGTCAGAAACACAAAAAGCCATCAGTCGATTGCCACTTCAGGCAGTCCACAGTCACCACTCGACGAGCACGCTCCGATCAAACTACTACCGCCTAGCTCGCTCCTGCACAAGCTAAGGCTCGCCGCCCGCTGCGCAAGCGACGACGCGCGACGGCGAGTGCGATTAACGCGGAGAGCGGAAAGGATTCTCACGGAAACCGCGCGAAACCGTCCCTTCTTCGCGAGCCGCGCAGCTTCGATTCGGAGAGCGCTCGAACTGCAATGGAGGAAGAAGAAGCAGAGGAGAGCGAATCGAGCTAGAATTTCAGGGATTCGAAGGAGGTCTGATGATGATGATGATGATGATGATTTTGACTTTTTGACCGCCAACGCTCCGAACGGTTGCTGTGCTCATTGGTCGAAATGCGCGCCACGATTTTGATTCCTCTCGAATTTTTATGCGCCCGAATTTCTATCTTTGCCACCCAGAAATTATTTTATCGAGCGTCTTCAAAATGAATATTAATTATAGAAGTTGCTAATTCGATGATCTACCGATTTATTATTTTGCAAGTGAAGAGATGAAAAAATTGGGTTTTTATGCAATCAATAGTGGAGAGTAAAAAGGATTGGACCGAGCCAGCTAGTTTTTTATGATTCTCGATTCCTAAAATTTGGAATCAATGAATATTGATCCTATTCTTGGTTCCAAGTGTAAAGCCATCCATCGATTTTTTTAAACTTCTTATTATTCCAAATTTCCAAAACTCTAATACTTATTATATTTTCGCTCAAACTTAATTACTTAAGTGTGATGTATAATGTAGACTTTTGATATATTTGAAGTAAAACTTGTGAACTTCTTAGCAAACTCCTGTAGCAATTGTTATGATTGACAAACTTTATAGCAAATTGGTAAACTTGGTCCTCGATGATCATTATAGTTTTATCCATAAAAATCATCATGTTTAGCTTATCATAAGGTTGTTTTATAAAAACATCGCTTGTGTAATAGTTTAGACATGAAACAATACTTGCAATCTCATAGCAAAAAGGGAAAAAAAGGAAAGACATACGGCCAGTTATTGGACTCTAAGGGTGTGTTTGGTAACGATTCTGTTCTCGGGAGTAAATTTTTTTTTTATTCTGTTCCCAAGAATTGATTCCGAATAAAAGAACGTGTTTGGTAACTATCCAAAATTTCCGATTCTCGAATAGAATTGTGTTTGATATTGTGCTCATTGATTATGTTCCAAATCAATTTATTTTAATTTTTAAATAATTTTTTTACTTTTTTACTTTTTTTATTCTTTTTCTTTTTATTCTTTTTTCTCCTATTCTTCTTCTTCTTCTTGTGGCCGGTCACCGGTCCGACAACCGGCCAGACGAGGGTCGGTGACCTCACCAGAGCGTCGCCGGCCCTCGGCGAGGCCGGCCCTCGTTGGCCGAGCCTCACCGGTAGCTGGGCGAGGCTCGCTAGTGGCTGGCCAAGCCTCCGACGAGCTCGCCGAATCGGCAGACGGCGACCAGCGGCGGCGGGCGACGGCGGGTGGTGGTGGACGGCGGTCGCGAGATGGTAGAAGGGAATAATAAGACTTGATTCTTTTTTTAATTCTCAGACCGAGAATCATATTTTTTTTTTATCCTCAATTCTTGTCCAAAACTAATTCTAGAAAAAAATTTGTTCTCAAAATCAGTTTTGGACAAAAATTTTACCAAATGCGATTATGTTCCCAAACTAATTATGGAAACAAAAAATTAGAATCAAGCACTGTTTGGATAGTTACCAAATAGTGCTTAATTTTATTTTCCGATTTTAGGATGAAAATTGGATAAAACCAACCCACCCCGAAATCGATCATCCTTATTTAATATGGATATGGTTTCATGTTCACAATATTAATAGTTAGATAAAAGAAAAAATCAAAAACCCAGATTTTTTATTTCCCACCCGATTCCTCATCCGTTTCGAACGAATGGCGGCACGGGCCATGACGTAAATAACCCCAAAAGTCAAGGCCGGTCTTCGGAGCATCGAACCCAAACACAGAGAACCTAGCGTGGCCGCTCCTTCGACCAATAGCGAACTCCCTATCGCTGACATGCGCCGGGCCACCACTAAAAACAAAAAATCTCTCTTCCCCGATTGGGCCCCTTCGCCTCCCACCGCTACGCATGTCGTCACCCGATTGCTCCCCCGCGCGGACCCCGCACGTGGCGCGCCCTCATTAGCCCCCAATAAACGAAGATATAATTCTTATATATATATATATATATATTATTATTTTTAATTCGCGTTTTTCTTTTCTTTTTTACCAGTCTGTAGTTTGTAGTGACTTCCTGGTGACCACCTTTGTAATAATAATAAACTATAAGCGGACGCCATTGCCTGCTCCCTCCGCTCCCTCTGATCTGACCCCTCCATGCGCGGCGAGATGGCCGGAGACGCCGTGCCGGAGTCGGAGATGGGGCCCGGCCGGTATCGGGCGGTTGCCGATCGGTGCCGGCGGCTCGAGGCGAGCCAGGCCGAGCTCACGGAGCAGCTCACCGAGCTCGCCGAGCCCGGGGGGAGCTCCAACCCCGACGACGACGTGGCGTCGCGGCCGCCGCGGCCGCCGGCGCCGGGAGCGGGGCCCGATCCGCTCGGGCGGTTTCCGGGGGCCTTCCGCGGAGGAAGCCCGTATCGGAGGATCCTGGAGTCGATTGGACACGCCGTTCACGTCTGCGGAGCTTCTTCGCGGAAGATCATGTACTGGTGCGTTTTCGTTTTTCCGTTTTGAAATTTCTGTGAGAATCTCGGCTCGCGATCGCGGTGGCCGATTGGTTCTTGATTCTCGTATTGGAAGATGAAGATTGTTTTGGCGTTGAAGTCGGGAGTGTATGGAGCAGCTAGAGCTTCTTCAGAGGATATCATCTAATATGCTACGCGCTTGTTCATGCGTAGTCATTGGAAGTTGCGCTTGCGATTGTTAGTGTGCTTGTTTTGCGTGTATGAATAGCGGAGAACTATGGATGTCGAGTTACTCGGGCGCGAATTTTGATTCTGATTGCCTGTTCACTCTTCGAGTTTGTATTGGAAGTTGAAGAGCGTCTATGATTTTTAAACCGGTTCGAGAGTGCCAAGGAACTTCTGTAATTGTTGTGGATATAGAGATTTTGCTCCAGAAATAAGAAGAACACGAGAAACTAAAAAATCTCGTTGAACATGTGCGCAGCGTTTGTTGAAGTAACACCGATAATTTGAAGGAATTAGTGGCGGTGGAATCTTAAAACTCGTATCGGTTCATAGGGATAGAGATGTTCGACTTTTGCGGTGCAATGCTGAAGTGCTGAGCTAAGGTGCTGTTGACTTCCCTTAAAAAGTTTTGACAGTTGGTGCTTAACCGACCCTAAAAAGAATTCTGTCTTTTTGTGCTGTTCGTCACAGCTGATGGAAGATTATGTTGGATGTTTGACCATGATACAGTGAATCCTGTGTTTAAACTGTCGATTTTAATTTAGGAACATTTCTTGATGGGCTGTTCTCCTTTTTTTTTTTATGATTTCAAGATGGTGTTCCTATTCATGATGCATGGTGATAGGAGCAAAATAGTGAAGGTGTTTGACAAAAGTTCACATTGAACTTCTGGTCTTATAAACAAAATGCACAGTTATATTTTTTATTTGTCTTGCTTTTGGAAGGGCAGATAATGATAGAGCCAAAGTTTTATTGCCGAAGGGCTGAACATACAACAAATTTAGAGGTTTGAAATTTGTTTGATTAAAGACTAGTAATATCCAGAAGAACGTGAACCATTTTGAGATTATCCAAGAAAAGTCTCTTCTCTCAATGAACTTGAATGCCAGAGCCATAGACAAAAGCTCAGATTATGATGCGTTTACCTATGTCCATTGAAATAATAATTAAAAGGTCCCTTGCCCTTTCAAGTTACTGTTGTCACTTATGGTGTCTGAATCTTGTAACTAAAAGGTCAAACAAAGAATGCTAGATGCCAGTATTTGCATCAAATATCTTTCAAATAGGTTCAAAAATCTCTTTAAAAGTAAACCCTTTCACTACACGATATACCGAGCTATATTTACTATTTTAAGCTCTTGTGAATATGCCGAAAGAATATTTTCAAACACATTCTAGCGGGAGCTAGTAACATTGGTCATATACCAATGTGGCTATTTTGGAAAGCATTTTGTCCTTTTTTCCAGGAAAGTGTAGCTTGGATCCTTCCGCCACATTTCACCCTTAGCTTTGCACTTCTTAAAGCAGGGAAATCATCCATTAGAGGCTGAGATAGAGAAATTTCATGTTTGCAATATCTCAGTGAAGCCACATCTGTATCTGAAGTCTATTTGTGCTTTTGAAATTCCAGGAACCACTCTGCTGAGAATCTCTATGGATGGAAAGACTATGAAGTCATTGGACGAAGAGTTGATGAAATTCTAGTTGCTGAAGAACATTGTCCTTCTCTACAGAATATCATGGAAAAGCTGAGGTTTGGCCAGTCATGGTCAGGTCGGTTTCCTCTTAAGAAAAGGTCTGGTGAAATATTTATGGCTATGGTGACAAAAAGCCCGTTATACGAGGGTGGAGAGCTTGTTGGTGTTATCACTGTTTCAAGTGATGCGGCCCTTTTTAATGGTTTAAGCCTGGACAAATCAAGAGCAAATGAGGAGCATGCTAATGGCTTGCCTAAATCATGGGGTTGGAACTTGAAAATGATTCAGTGGCAGCCACGGCCACAGATTGCACCTATACCACAAATTGCTTCCTCTGTTTCAAACCTGGTGCTTACACATTCCATGCCGTATTTCTCACTTTCTTCACCACTTTCCCCCTTTTATCATCTGCCCCTTCATTACTATTTTGGAAATTCCTGAAGGTTGGAGATAGTTGACAGAGACTACATTATTTTGTTCACAGGCGTCCAAAGTTCTACCTCGCAGATGCGGGGACAATATACAGAATCCACATGATAGTGGACAGCATGATGCAATAGAAACTGATGATGCTATATTAGAGAAACCTGGTAAATTAGTAAGTCTCCATCCTCTGATCCTATAAATAGCCACAGGATGAATTTCTCATATCTCTAAAGAAGTGATTGAAAATCATTGTCTTGTATTCCCAGTATTAACCTTGAGAAGATATGGTTGAACGAAGAGATTCTTTGAAAGGTGAATTGGCATGCTTATTTGCCCAAATCTATGAAAGTCTATCAGCGTGTCTCAATGGCCTGTCCAAGAGTTTATTTTACCTTATTAAAATTTTGACAGTGTCGACTTTATAGATGGGCAATGCCTATTTTGCCCTTTCATTAGTTTCTACCATCTGATGTCAATATTGGGATGATGTTTGCGTGGACACTCTATCTTGGATGCATGTCTGAGGTCTGAGTAGGAGGTCCTGCAGTTGACATTTGAAGGTAAAGAGTAGATAACCAACTTAGTTTGGCCAAACTGATTAGCTTAATTGAAATTTTGTCCAGCTAAGTCCTGCCAATGGCTGTAACCTTGGGCTATTTCTTGTAATTTCGCATTACAAGATCTTGAACTGTAAAGCCAATAGTTTATCTGCATGAGTTTCCAAAGGAAGATTCTTGCAAATAGTCGGTTGCTGGGTTGTGTGCACCATCACAGGATGGTTTGTTGGAGGAGATCAGAGGTGACTTAGAGGTGAAGGCTGTCAAGATTTGTTTTGGTGTGTGGAAATTTCTAACTTTAGATCCAGCTTTAGCTTGCTAGATGGCAGTTTCACAAAGGGGAAGTTTCTAAGGCGCACACTTCTGTTGCAAGGGGAAGTTCAGCATTGAATAGTTAAAGTTCTACAGAATAGTTAATATGCTTATTTAATATTTAACATATTGACTTAAACTTTCCAGGCAGTGAAATATGGTTTATCAAGATAAGCTAGTAGAATGAGATTTTTGGATTCATCTTTGGCATTTTCTTCAGTCCTAAACACTCTGCCATTTTGAATATAAGAATGTGAGCTAGAGGACTATCCACAACTGTGCATATATAGAGCATTATTCATTTATAAAATGGAACCCGTGCTGTGATAATGTTGCCATTCTATTGATAATTTTCTTTTATTCTACTATTGTGTCTTGTGTTGGTTACTTTTTCATGATTGAACCAACCGCAGGCAGCAAAACTATTGGAAAAGCTGCACATTAAAGGTAACCGGAACCTGGTAAATGAAGATGAAAGTTACGATCAGATCAAACATGCAAGTAATGGTCCAGTGAGAAATGGGGTGATGTGTGAGCCTAATGTTGCAACAGATTTGAAGGCATCGAGTACCTGCCAGGGAACTCTTCATCCCAATATTATGGGAAAAAGTCCTGCCAGGAAAACTCCTGCTTTAGCTAAAAGAGAATCCATTGATTTGCACAGAGATGCACATCCTCCCACTTTCAGGGAGACTTCTGAGTTAGCATCCTCAAGGGAATGCAATGAGTGCTCTCAATTGCCTAAACCTGGAAATTTGTTGCCGAAAGTGCGCAACCAAGCCAGTGAGGAAACTGCTGAGCCAGGAGAGTTGAAGGCCTTCCTGGTAAAGGATGCAGCACAAAAACTGCCTGATGGCAAACAGTTCCACAGTTCTGGAGAAAGCGTCGGCAGCCATGACACTTCATCAAGCAAAAGTGATAGCGAGTTGAGTTATATGGTTGATTGCGAGATTCGCTGGGAAGATCTACAGCTGGGTGAAGAGATTGGGCAAGGTACAGTTTGGTCTCTCTTTATTATTTTGAACTGACACTGGACTTCATACATCTAGATTTATGAGTTACATGTTTCAATTAAAAATAAAAAAGTTTCAGCTTGAGGAAGACTGACTTAATCATGCTGTCCAATGAGAGTGGATGTTTTTAAGCTTGTCTTAGTGGGCATCCTTTATTGTAGCCTACAATATCAGTAAGTAAAGGAGAAAGGATATTGGGAAGTCCAAACATATGAATGTGAAGCCTAACACAGATTTCGACAAATTGCAAATTAATTATGCTTGTCTGACCTATGCTGCAGGTTCATATGCAGTGGTTTATCGTGGCTTGTGGAAGGGATCGGTAATTACCTTAATTGATGCTTACATGTCATAATAAGAATGACAAACAATATCTTGATCTTGGCAAATTGATTTTGTCCATCAGGATGTTGCTATTAAGGTCTATGTTGGGAACGAATATAGTGAAAACACTTTACAGGACTACAAGAAAGAGGTACACTTGAAGTTGTTACTTTTAACTACATTCAGAACATGCTTGTCAATGATCATTTTTGGCTCTCCCTTGCTGTCATTCAGATCGAAATAATGAAGAGACTGAGACATCCAAATGTTCTGCTGTTCATGGGAGCAGTCTACTCTAAGGAACGACCAGCCATTGTAACAGAATTCATGCCAAGGTAAGGAAATTATGGCAGTTTCTGATGCCTGGTCTAGCAATGATGCCAGGAGTAATACTTACTGTTTGTCAGATATTGAGAGTATAACTGTACGTGTGAGTTGGGGTGGTACTTTTCCCTTTCTTGTTATCTCTTAGATGTATTAATTTCTTGCTGTCTTGATTGATCAGGGGAAGTCTCTTCAAGACACTACACAAAAACAATCATGTCTTAGACACAAAGCACCGTTTGAGAATGGCCCTTGATGTTGTGAGTCTCTCTCTCTCTCTCTCTCTCGTGCGCGCACATGCGCAGCGGACACACAATGCACACTTACAAGCATGCAAGCATGAACATGATAATGAAACTGTAGACACTCTTCATTAGCGGATAAGTTGACTGGAATTAATTCCTCATTGCAGGCCAGAGGAATGAATTATTTGCATCACAGGAATCCACCAATAGTGCATCGAGACCTCAAATCTTCTAACCTGCTTGTTGATAAAAATTGGACCGTCAAGGTAATATATGCTCAATATAGTGCAATGAGGACCTCTAATTCTTTTTTTTCCCCTTAACATGACAACGTGCAGATCTATCGAGCCAAGAATTTACCAATTGTTTGATGTTATTTGTTTACAACTGTTGTTAGGTTGGAGACTTTGGTCTGTCAAGGTTGAAGAATGCCACGCTGTTAACAGCAAAATCTGGAAGAGGAACTGTAATGATATTCTCTTCTTGAGTCATTTGTTTCATGTGACAATTCTTAGCATAAACAGAGTCATTTGCTACTTGATTACTTCTCTCTCTGTCTCTCATTTTGCTTGCAAGCTATAGTCTGTGGGTCTGTTGACTCCAGTTTTTCTGATGCAGCCTCAGTGGATGGCTCCTGAAGTCCTTCGTAATGAACCATCAGATGAAAAGTAATTTCTGGAGTCACCTTATATAATTCGTGATGGGATGTCTGATTTACTCCCGTCTCTCTTTTCTCTACATGGGATAATCAAAATGCGAGTTTCAATAAAGTTAGTCTGCAAAAAGTTCTATAAAAAATATACCTATATGTTCTAATTATTGAAATTAGCAGCCACACATTTAGCCATATTTTTCTGATTTAAGAGAACTCACGCGTAAAATTGTATCTCCTATGACACGCAGGTCTGATGTGTACAGTTTCGGCGTAATACTATGGGAGCTGATGACAGAATCCATTCCATGGAGCAACTTAAATTCCCTTCAGGTACTCCGCTCTCTCTCTCTCTCACACTTTGCCTACTAGTTTTCGCTTAAGTTGCTCTCCTCAAAACCGAAGGTTGTTGGAGTGGTTGGCTTCATGGATAGAAGATTGGACATGCCGGAAGGGATCGATCCCGGGATAGCATCCCTAATCCACGACTGCTGGCAGAGGTAACAAACATCCTTTAGCTTCCTTGTCGTCATATCTATCATTATTTCCTCGGTGCACAGTTATTTTAAAGCTCATCATGACTTTGGCATTACGTGAAATTATGAGCAGTGACCCGGGTAAGCGACCTTCATTCGAAGTGATCCTGCAGAGGATGAGAAGCCTAGTCCGCAGTTGTGCAGCTGCCTCTGTCCGAAAGAACCCAGGTAGGTAAGTTTGTAATTCGATTTGGAACCAAAGTTTTGTTTTTGTGCATATAGTGATCCAGGCTGTAGATTAATAGCTCCAATCAATCACATGATCTTCTTTACTTTCATAAAAAGAATAACCGAAAGTAGGGCAAAAGAATCCCTGTGCATAAGATCTGAAAGGGAACTCTCATCCAAAACTATGCCAAAGATGAGATGAGACGTTCCCCGTGTTATGAGAATTGAGAACTGCACTTGATTGATGAATGCTATAGAAATCACAAGGTATTTGTTGTTCTATTTTTTCCTTTGGCTGGGATATCACAATGTATTTGTTGCTAGAGACTTTGAGTAGACTGATTCAAGGAAGTTTTTTGATGCGGCTGGTAGTTGACAGCCTCACTCCTCCCGATATATGTCCATACATAGGTTATCGAGACAACAGGTTTTATCTTTTCCGAAGGAATAGAAAGTTCTCTCGGAGGTCCCGCTTATTTCACGAAAATAAATAATTTGAAAAATATTTTCTTATAAAAGATAGTTTATATCGCTTACAAAATTAAGTAAACAAGAAATGTTTTTATTGTCGACAAATATGTTTAGACATAATAATATTTTTCATTGCCTAATTCTATTAAACAATATAAGTAATTATTTTTTGAAAAATATTTTTTGAATCATTCATTTTTTTTCTAAGCAAATGGAGTCTAAGTTGAGATTTCCATTGTTGTGCATGCGCGCAATGTGTTAAGTAACTTCCTAGTGATGTTGGCTAGAGAAGTGGTCGTTCATTGCTTCTCCCATGCAATGAAGAATGATACACAGAATGTAAACGATTTAGTGTGTCCTCTTATAATCGTGCAAATAGAAATCATGAAACACGGCCGAATCACCTTCTAAATGTGGCCGTGGCGATTCAGGGAGATTAACCAAGCCGAAATATTCGAATACTTGACCTCGCCCACTTTCGCTTGCGGTCGGATGACGCGTCTTGGAACCGAGTTAATTGGCCGATTTATATAATCATTTTGAGCGAGACGTGTGGTACGTCAGTAAGTGGTTGAATTCGGATGGACCTCATGGGGAATCCGCACATCTGACCGTTTAAACGACCGAGAAATCTTTGCGTGTGGATCCGCCAAGTACGAGCGAAGTACGGCGGAGAAAAAAAAAGGCGAAATCGGCATGGGCGTCCATGCGGGGACAGGGGCAAAGAGAGAGAAGAGAACATAGAGAAGGCCAGAGCAGAGCAGAGCAGAGCGAGCATTGATGATGATCGTGGAGATCGTGGGCCGCGAATTTTGACTTGGAACGCCGCTCCGAGTTTCACACCAGAGAACAGAACAGAGCAGAGGCGAGGAGCTCGTGGGCGACGTTGCGTCTCCTTGACCCCGGAATGTGGGGCCCGCTCCCTCGGGTCAAACTCCCCACCCAGTGACCCCACCAGCTAGTAAATGATGATCCCTTTTTCTTCATTTGGGTCGGTGTTGCCGAGGGCGAGGCTCGACAACCCATTTTCGGAATCCCTAAAAATTGCTGCTAGAGAATCTCAAGTACTCTGACTCGTAAGATTAAATTCGCTGGATTTAGAGAGAGAGAGAGAGAGAGAGAGGAGGCTAGAGTCCCCCGTTCACATTGCGGTGGGCCGTAATCTTGCAGAGATGCGCTGCAACTTCTTGACCTTCTAATCGTACGGTGGCTCCACATTTGCTTCCATTGCAATTGCGACGGAGCACAATTATATTTCTTAGAGTGTCCCACGTCTCCTGCCAATACACCTGTCAAATAAATGAGTCTACTTAGATCTGGGTTGAGTAAAACATTATCCGACTGGGATTTGATGCATTTCCATGCGAAATCAAGTGACACGTGTTCGACCGAATGCATATTTGATCCGTCATCGTATTATTAAAGTACTTGCATATTTAATTATATCTAATGAAATTTACACTCGTATTGAGTTAAGAACGTGAAGTGAGCAAGCATGAGATTCAATGAGAACGAGAGACATCAAGAGAGATCAGGTAAAGTCTAAGTAAATTATCAACTCATTTAACATTGTTATTATTTTAGATCTTAAAATGTTAAACCCATTTATGACCACGTGTTAAATATAATCGATCTATATGATAACTCAACTCATCAAATACGATTTAAGAAATTTGTCATAAATCCATTATAAGAAATTTACCTCCATATAAGGTTTACATGATCTTTATATTCACACGTTCTTTTGACTTTTTGACATAATGTCGAAGCCAAGCGTCGCAAACGATTTCGATCAAGAGGATTTAACGTTAGCCGGAACCCCTAGTTGGACGTCGGAGGTGTTCCACATTTATCTTTTCCTTTTCTTTCTTTTTCCCCTTTTGCCAAGAGACTATTTTCATGTCTAATATTTACGAGTACATTATTTTTATTAATTTGGCACCAAAAAATTGTATAGATATCACCGCCAGGATCCACTGGAAACCAACGTTGCAAATTAAATTACGTGTCGGCAAGAAGGTGCTGGCAACGATATCTTCGCGAAGATATTATCGTTCCATCAGTCCAATTATCTTTATTTTCCCAGGAAAAAAAATAATAAAGAAAGGAAGAAAGGAAAAAAAAGAGAGAGAGGGGAAAAGAATATCACTGTAGATTCTACAAAAGCGACGACGCGGACGTCCCGTCGCTTCGGAGCCGTCCGCTCGAAAGATCTGCGGTCAGCCCCGGTTCGGGTTTTGTCTCGACCGTGGGATTCCGCTGGCCCCATCACATGGCTGGGTGCAGCGGACAGGGCACGGGAGCGCGTCCGTCCGATCCTCCCGTCGTCTCTCGTGGACTGACAATCCGACGGTCTACATCTGCTCTGCCCGGTTCGGATACCTAACCTAGCCTAGCCTAGCCTAGCGTGTCGCTCTAGAGTAGCCTGGTCGGATCCGGGGCGGGGGGTTCTTTAACCGTTGTACGGTAAAGAAAAAATTCACGAGAGAGGCTTTTCCAACTTTCTCGTGAGCGAGCATTTTTTACCTCGCATCGTCTATCATGTAATTATTTTACTCGCCTCTTTCGCCCTCTTCTTTATTTTTAAATTTTAATTCGAGATCACGGGCACATAAACTTGACATTTCGGAAATGTGTGGGAAAAAATTGGGTCATTGATGAATACACTTGAATCCCCAGTTCGCCCTATCGAATCCTGAAAACATTTAGTCGAAAAATCTGGTTAATAAGTGCGTCGAAGACATTAATTAGGCGCATCCAAAATTGAAATGAGGCATAAAAAAATTTATGTTTTCGATAACGATTAATTCGAATTAACAAGAATCTTAAACGCACTCTTTTTTAATTTTTTGAATGAAAATTTGTTACACCATGGTGTCGTGAATATTTATTGGCTCCACCCTTACATCTATGTGGGAGGTCGTAGAGGCGTAGCTTCTTGTGTGGTCGTGGGACATGACATGACATAGGCACCTATGCTTCTCTTTCTTGTAGATTAGAATAATCATTGGGAAACATGCATTTCGATTCCCAATAAGCTGTTTTTGTCTTCATCTTTGCTTTTTTTTTTTCTTTTTTTTTTGTTGAAAGTCAATTTCTAGTTCCAGCCCAGTTATCTAACAATGGATAACGCCTGTGTTACCACATTCAATTGTCCAATTTCGTGTCAATATATTAACTTGGATTTTTAACATAAATAACGATTTTCTCACAAAATTTCACTTGATCTCAATAAATTTTTTAGTTTAAATCTTTTTCAGAGTCCTTATCTACCTTTAAGTTATATATTTTTCACAATTTAATCTTACACCAAGTACAACAAATGCTGCAACATTTTAATTTTAAACCACATATTCATTTAATAATTTGATTCTTAATTGGCAATGATCTCATAATGCGATGGTGTGTTATTATTTGATTGCATCTTGTGTAAATTCTTCATTTTTAATATATGCATTCAGATGAAAAATCAAAGAGATCATAATAGCAGTTTGAAAAAATTTATTATTTTACGATGTCACATTCTTTAGTCACACCCTTTACCATACAACCAAAAGCGTGTTCGTCATTCCACTACCCTACTATTCATAGAGAAGACATTTTGTCCATTAGTGTGTCGCACCACTAGGTAAAGACATGTAAAATAGCAAGCCAATCACATGTTAATTATTTTTTTAAGTTTGGATACAAAAGTTGTTTGCGATCGAGAAATACTTGTTGGGTAGTGACATCATTGAATCAAATACATCATGCCTTTACTAATAAAATAAATTCGAGCGAACAATATAAAATGTTATGTTCAACATGCAATCGAGATTTAAATTTCTAGAAAAAAGTGTAATCTAAACCAAGGTGTTTCAAGCCAAGCACAATTAAAGCCTCTCGGCTATCTCTTGATTAATTATGTCCGATGTAACTTGTCGAGTAAAAAAAGAAATATGCATACCATCCTAATCTTCGCACAAACGGCTATCTCTTGATTAATTATTTTGACTGTTTTGTTATGTTTGTTAATTACTTTTCACTTTTTTTCCCAAGCAATATCATATCAGCTCAAAAATTAAAAAATATTGCAAAATGTCTCGTGGAATATCTAGGGTGCCAATTCAGGAAAATCGGCCGATTGGCTCGTTGGGATGATTTGATTGCACATAGGACAAAATGCTTAGGTCCATCGGTACAACTTTTCCCGAAATAGTTACTTGATCTAAGTTTTTTTAGCCAAGTATAGTGCATTAAATTAGGTTTGTACGATAACCAATCAAGCGTCGAAGACTAAAAATTCAGCACCCGATAATTAAATTTGTTTGATAACCTCAATTTAAATCAACTACATAGGCTCCACTAAGTCAAAATTCCACTTAACGTGGTAAGCAAGAGTTGGATTACTTAATTAATTCAACAATAAAAACAATCTATGGCAACTTGAATATCACGAAATACATCGCTAAAACCTACCATTGACAAACATTGCCCTACCATTGACGAACATTGCACTTGAAATTCGATATTTCAAATTTCCAACAGTCGATGTCTTAATTTCATCGTGGAAAATTCAAATAAAATAAATGACAAGATGCTCCTATAGACTTCTAGCTAGCCCACGCAGCATTCAATAGATTGAATGTCGTGGTGTGGAACCACGAGCATTGAACGGTCAAAATTAATCCCCGTGCAACGGAATGCATCGGTCGGATGGTGCGCCATCGCTGTCCATCGGATCATCC
Source organism: Eucalyptus pauciflora (assembly GCA_007663325.1). Taxonomy (NCBI): domain Eukaryota; kingdom Viridiplantae; phylum Streptophyta; class Magnoliopsida; order Myrtales; family Myrtaceae; genus Eucalyptus; species Eucalyptus pauciflora. The sequence goes on along the minus strand of VMYD01000006.1, from coordinate 2,557,132 downwards.
CTTCCCGAATCGATGTGGTGACCCGCCCCACTTAATTGTGCAATTCCGACTAACGGGCCACTTCATTTTGGAGTTGCCATCGCTCCGGTCGACGACCCATGTCGACGGTGTCATCGCATTAGCAACGAGGCAAATATCTCAAATCCAATTTTGTTTCAAGGTATGCGCGAGTTCGTACAATAATTAAGGGAGTTGGTAGATGTCGATTTTGATCGGTAAATTCGTCCAAAATCTCCAAGTCGAACGTCGTTATCAAAATAACTCCAGTCGATAAAAGATGAGACCAAAAAGCTTGATTGAAAATGAAAGTAAATTAATCGAGCGACGCATGTTTTGTCTGAAGATTAGATGTGATCGTCCTTTTAAGCATTTTTTTTTCCTACCATGCATTATTGCATGACGTTGTCGTCGATGAAGACAAAATTCTCGAAATCGCCCGTTTCTATCACGACATTAAAGAAATCATATTAATCTAGCGACGACAATTCAATTGCTGCCGGCACTATATTGACATTTAAAAAGAAAACGAGAGGGCAGAAAATGTAAATTAATAAATAAAATAAACAAAAAAATAGAAGGGCGGTCAACAGAAAAGGTCAATGGCGGGGCAGAGCGTATTAGGCCCGGCTTAAATTGAAATCGCGACTTTCTAAATTGACTAATTGAATGCGTCGATTCCGTTGTCGCTAATCAACCCGACTAACCCGTTGCCACCGACCGTGGGAACCGGGTCGTCGGGTCATCCAATTGCAACTCCCCCTTTTCACTGCACGTGATCCGTCCTATCTTCATACCAAATGATTAATTAACCCCTTAATCAATACGGCCGTACACATCGTAGATAAATTGACCACGCGCACGCCAATATTTGTACACAGCTAGGCCGTCGGATGAGTGCGGGTCGGGTCGGGGTTAGCTTAATGATTTGATTTAATGTAGATATAGTGGCTCATATCCGATTCGACCAAATTCATATTATTAAAGCATTTAAATATTTAACCCAATTCCCAAATCGACTTGAGAGAACAAAGTGGACGACCATAAAATCGAGTGAGAACGAAAGAGAGTTATAGGAGTTAGTTGGGTTAAAGTAAATTGTACACCCATTTAACAATTATATTATTTTGGATTTTACTATTTTAAACCTATTTATGACTAAGTTACTGAATATAATCAACTTATATAATAATCCGGTCCATTAAATATGCATTAAAAACTAACTCTATATAAATCCATACACAACCACGAAATGTCTAGTTAGCTAAGAACATGATAGTAACAAGTAGAGATCAACAAAGTACTACGAGTTTGGCAACAGTTTAGAAATATTGAAAATATTTTTCTTGCTTTGATCTCGAGTTTTGAATTTTGTTTTTATGCCTGAATTTGCTTCCGAAGTTTTTGGGCGTGGATTTAGTACTTTTGGAAACACCTTTTTCATTATACTTAGTAATGATCAAGTTGGAGTCCTAATCTATTTTCATATACAAATTAGGAAAAAAAATTCAAATAAAGATTTGGAGAGGGACTATTTAATTTTTTTTTTTAAAGTGGATGTTATTTTTTTTATTTTTTTTATTTTTTTGTCAGTTATATTCTATTCATACTCTAATTCCTCACTCTTAAACTGTTGACATGCCTCATTGCAAGGCGTGGGAGTCGAAACCCACTCCTGAAACTAATTCGTCCTCATCTTAATCCCCTAAGAAGGTGAGGATTCGAACCCCCAACCTCTCCCTTTCAAGTGGATGTTATTTCAAATGATAGCGTAAAATGGTCATATTAATTTCAAATAGGGGTTTAAGTGCTTGAATTTTGACGGCGAAAATAGGGTATTTTTGTCTAGAGCAAAATCTGAATAAAGATTAAATAAAACTAGAAAAAAAATAAAATCTCTTGAACCACCTCAGTTCTCATTTGGTTTGATGGGATGTGATTGAACAGCTTATCTTCAAGAAGGTCGGGGTGTGCGAGGCTGCTGTTCCAGCATTATCCAAGTGTCATCGACCTTTGTCGAGGTTGGCCGACGCTCAGCGACGCGATTCAATTCGATTGTCGTTTTGGTTCGGTGGAGCTCGATGCGGAGCCTTTACGTGCCATCGTCCTCCCTACTCTACTCCTTGGCATCACCCACTAGATAGGTGTCACCTCTTAGCATCACAAACGCCACCAAATGACAGCAATCAAGACGAGAACAAAACATCTAAAGATTGCGAGGAAGGGCGTAAGCGAAGGATCCGAGGTATATTGGAGACGTGACACAAGGTGTAGAGATGGGAGTGAGGCTAAGAGTGAAGACATAGATTCGACCGCAACAATGATTAACGGAGGTGATTGAGAAGCAAATGATTGACAAGGGAGCGAAAATGTCACGGCGGAGAATAATTGGAGTGAATTGAAGCTATTGGATTTTCAATGTGATAGTTGGGATCCTATGTTCAATTTCTAAAATTGGTATTTCAGGCTATAGATTCTTTTTAGCTTTTCTATTTTTTAAATCTTTATTTATATTTTGTTTTGGATAAGATACTTTCTTCCGACCGCTAGAAAACTCAAGCATTTGTGGACCAGCAGGTTCGAGCCCTTATTTTCGGTTAATTTAGCCATTTCAAATCCCTATTTAAATTAAAATTTGCTTTTCGGCCTTCTTTTTATGAGAAAATGAGCATGCTTTCAAGCCCTTTTCGCTAAGAATTAATTACACGTCATGCTTTGGCGGAGCGAGTCGACTCCACGCGCGATCCCACCCGCCGTCCACCATTTCTTCGTCTCTTGTCGTCAACTGTCTCTCTCCGCCGTATAAAACTCAACACTCCCACTCTCTCTCTCTAAGTGCAAAACTGCAAATGCAACTCCATAGCCAAAGCTCGAGTCTCCATCACTCCCGCACCCACCACCACCGACACACCGCTCCCCTCTCGCTCACCTGAACCGCCGCCGGCCGCCGCCATGGGCAAAGCCTCCAAGTGGTTCCGCAACCTCCTCGGCCTCAAGAAGGCCGACTCGCCTTCCCCCCAGCCGGCGCCGCCGCCTTCCAACAGGGAGAAGCGGCGGTGGAGCTTCGTCAGGTCGCACCGGGACAGGGACGGCGGCGGCGGCGGCCGCCACCGGCGCTGCAGCAGCTCGTGCCCCACCCCCGCCGCCGCGCGCTCGGGGGACCTCGCCGCGGACTCGAGCAAGCACGCCATCGCCGTCGCGGCGGCCAGCGCGGCGGCCGCGGAGAAGGCGGTCATGGCCGCGCACGCCGCGGCGGAGGTGGTGCGGCTGACGAGCAGCGGTCGGTGCGCCGGCGCCGGCAGCGCCGCGGCGTACGGCGGCGGGGGCTGCGCGTCGGCCAGGGAAGTGGAAGCGGCGCTCAAGATTCAGTCGGCATTCCGAGGCTATCTGGTGAGTTCTCCGATCGTATCTGACGCCGTTTATTCTTTTTTGCACGACGTTTCGGGATCGATTTTGGTGAGATGGTTACGGGGATTAGCCTGCTTCGAGATGGAGCGAGCGAGCGGCCGGCTGGGCGACGCCACGTGTCCGCATTTGTCTTCGTCTTCCTCGATCCGTCGTCTTGAAAACTACCTGCAATTAGATTCCTCCATGAGCTGTCGCTACCATTGCTCTGCATTTCTCTGCAATCGCGAGCTTAGAGATTGATTCTAATGGCTGCTTCAACCTCGTGAATCGTTTCTCAGCAGGAACTTGTCTTTCCATCTGTCAAATCGAAGATTCCTCCCGCCTCTTTTTTTTTTTTTTTTGTGCATGTGTTCCTTCGCTGCTGTTCTTGTTCTGCAGATTCTAAGCTAAATCAGGCCCTTCGTGTTCCCTCGTTTCTCTCGTGCGGCGAACTTATGAATCAACCATTCGCAGAATCCATCACGAGATGAGAAAAATCGAATTCCAGCGAAAGTTCATGGAGGCAAATGCATTGAACGAATCTCCGACGAAGGAGGCGCGTTCCTTCGTCCATCTACAGTTTGGGCGATTCGTGATGTTCCTTTCTCCATCTCCCTTTCCTTGGGAGAACCATCCGTTATCAGGACGCTGTCGTTTTGTCCCTCTCTCTCTCTCTCTCTCGCCCATCGATTTCGTACGAGTTGTTCTCTCCCGTTGTTTCACTCGGAAAAAGCTCGCTAGGCAACAGTAATGCCGAAACTCTTTACTGCTGTTTCCATATCTTCAATTCCGAGATTCGACGGAAATAGAATATGATGTGTATGTACAATTAAGATAAAGGAGAAGAAGGAGAAGCCGTGTGGGCCTGGACAAAATTCCTGTCACCTCCTACACGTTCTGGGAACGAGCTCCTATCAACGTCCATTTGCCATCGCCGAGGCGAGATGGCGTTTATGCTATTTTAATCGTAGAATAGGATTAGGTGCTCTGCGTTTCTCCACTGGTCATACCACATTCTCCCTCCCCACTCTACTCTAATCTGCTCTGCTCTTGTCCGCTTGCGGTGGCGTCCTCTGCCCCCTTCGCCCCTTCTGGGGTTCATCTGTATCGTGTTCCCATTATGAGAATTTGTCTACTTCTGCTGGGTGGGTTGGGTGGGGGGGCGGGGGACGCTCGTTGCTTGACCTTTCCACATTCATTTGGTGAGAGGTTTGGTTTTACACTCCGGTCCGTGCGGTTGCCAACTGTACGTGGGAGATGGGTAATTGGTCCTTGCGATTTCTGTGCTGAATTACTTGTTGAGTAATTGATTGAATCTGGACGGTGAATGGCTCGCGCAATTTCTTTTCGTGTCATTGACAACATGAGTTAAAGTGGGGACTACGATTTTCAAATCGAGGTAGATGGCTGGTCGGATAGACTTGGGAAGTTAGGTCAACACTTGGTCTGGTGTGCTTTGATCCTTTTTCCAGGATTATATGGGAGTGGGTGGTGGTCCTCGACCCCACAGATTCTTGGAGGTGGCGGTGGTGGGTCTTTGGGGCTAGTTTCCTTAAGTGGGTTTTAGGCTTCTTTTTGGTGATGAAAGTGGGATTAGCTGGTTTTTACTTTTGAGGCCTTTTTTGTTGTTGTTGTTGTGGAATTCATGGTCACGGACTCGTGAAACCGAGCAGTCTCTTTTTTCCCTTTTGTAGGGCGGCTAGCGAAACGTCTTTGTCTTCTCGATGCAATGTCAGGCTTCCCCCTTTTTCTTTTCGAGCAGGTGCGGGTGTGGAGTGGGTGAAAACTCGTCTCTTTATGGCGCCTGTTCCCCTTTCATTTTCGCGTGTCAATGTGTGCTCTGGCTTCCCCCTTGGCGCCATTTTCGAAAGCCCATCTAATCTAGGAAAATGGTAAATGCAGTTCTCGTGCATGGTGGAAAAGTAGCCATCATGTGACGTATTTATATGTTTTTATCGGACTGTTGACTGGTTTGTGTTTCCTCGGTATCACGTCATGTATTGCTCTTTCAAATGTTGAATCCACATGACGATTCCACGAGAAAAAAAATTAGTGCATTGAAAATTATAAGATCCCTTTCGCTTGGTTATGTCATGAGGCAACAAATCCATTTAATTGTTTTACAATAACCGGAAAATCACTATAAATTTACCTCTCGTGAGTGAATAATCACCTGGCGTATGCTTTATCCCTGGTCCATGTACTTAGACACTATTCTGTATGACCCACTTCTGGCCGGTGGCCGTGTCTATTTTGTCCCCATTTGTCATAAGACACCGATTTGTGCACGGATTATTGTACTTAGGAAGTTAAAACGCTAGTCTGTGCTGGTACTACGCTCCCGTCAAAGACTGATTTTTGTCTCAGGGGCGGTGCCGCTTCGGCCCCTCATTGGAAACCGACCTTGCTTCTCTTGTCCAAATCCTTCGTACATGTCGTCCAACGAGGCGCTCAGCTCGTTTTAGTGGTCATTATTTAGTCCCAAATATGTAGTACCATGTCACTAAATCTTTCCGTAAGGACCAAATCTTATCTACTTACTGCACGCGTAATTGCAGTTTCGAATCATCTTTTGACGGTGCTTTCCCTTGTCGTAGTCATGTGAACTTTTGAAGCAAGCTGGACGAATTATTGCCTTTGTTATCTACATTTGTTTGGCTTTGCCTATAGCTGTGAAAACTCACGATTCTCTTTCCTAATTGAGATGGGGCTCTCTGTAATTTACTAAAGATCGTACCTTGAATCTTTGCTTCTGCTGCTTCTTGGGTCCGGCAGGCAAGGCGAGCGCTGCGGGCACTAAAGGGATTGGTCAAGATTCAAGCGCTGGTGAGAGGGCATATCGAGAGGAAGCGAACTGCTGAACTGGTGCGCAAAATGCAAGCCCTGTTGCGTGCCCAGGCTCGGGCACGTGCGGAGAGGGCCCAGGTCTCTGAATCTTCGCAATCAAGCAGCAAGTCCTCTCACTTTCACCACCCGGTAATGCCTCCAAGTCTCCCTTTTTCTCGTACGTTTTCTTTTTTGTGTCCTCCTGTGGACCAGCGATTTTTTATATGCTCGCATCGCTTGTGTTGATGATCTTACGCACATAGCTTTTGACAAATTCTTTACGTACGAGAACAAGTGGACCTTCGAGAGCTGCATTTTAAACTATTCATGACAACAACATCGTTACAGGGCCCCGCTACTCCCGAAAAATCAGAATATGTGGTTCGAAGCAAGAGCTCTAGACAGGATCAGTCGCCGGTTCTCAAGGTACGCTTCGACCCTTGACTTGGTGTACGTTGCATTACGTTTATCATGTTCCTTAGGTAAATGGATTACTCGAAATCCCAGGATAGCTTGAGGACTGGTTTGTCCAGAAGGAACCTTTAATTGCGGAACCCCCATTATTAATCTGAAATACTCTTTTAGTGCTTGCTTATCTTTGACGCCTTAATCAATTCAAATCCCAATGAATGCAGAGGAATGCTTCCAGATCAAGTGGCAGGATCGTTGGATTTCAAGAAAGAGCACCCTTGGGCCGCAATTGGTCGGAGCGTCGCGTCGATGACAGACTGGGGGATCAACGTGGACCTTTGGTGAACAGTGGGCATGTGGATGACGAGAGAAGTGATAAGATCCTAGAAATCGATCCAGGGAAGCCCTCCTTTACACCCAAGCGCCGAACTCTTGTACAGTCGTCGCGGCACTCGTTGCCTTCAGACCAAGCGAGTCATAGCTACACCACTTCGAAAGACTCGACAGCGCACCAAACAGTTCCTAGCCTCTCTTCATGTGAGGTGCAATCTCTAAGCCCGCTGGATTTCTCTCACGATGTGGAGGAAGCTGTGTTCCTCACTGCCGACAACAGCCCCCAATTCTATTCCGCGTCTTCCAGGGGCGCTAGTTCTAGGAGAAGCCCATTCACCCCCACCAAGAGCGATGGCTCGAGAAGCTACTTAAGCGGCTACTCGGACCATCCCAACTACATGGCTTATACCGAATCTTCAAAGGCCAAGGCCAGGTCGATGAGCGCCCCTAAACAGCGGCCTCACTTTGAGAAATCTAGTTCCACGAAGAGGTACTCTATACACGGGTTCGGCGAATCGAGGTCCATCTCACAGAAGGTCTTGTCCTTGCATGCCAATTTCTCAAGCAAAGCATATCCGGGGTCGGGTTGCTTGGACAAGCTCGGGATGCCTGTTAGAGGTGATGGGTACGGGTATACATACTAGAGGAAGGTACAGGAGCATACAATCGGTCTCTTCTGATTAATAATCGATTGCCTAACTGATGCTTCGGCCAACCGTCTTCTCTGTCTTCTCTTCGTGACCGGTATGTATCAACTATATTAGAATTTAAGTAGTCACCATTAGGGTAGGCCTTCATATCTAACAGAGAAGCCTTCTTATAGCCATCATCCGACGGGGTCATCATGGCTCTAGAGAGCTTCATGTTTTAGTTTGCACCTTATTTCAATCCAACTTCCGCGACTCTGCTACTTTTGTTCTCCCTAGTATTGAGAGTCCACTAAGATTGTCAAGGAAGGTATCAATTTTATAGGATTTACGCAACTTTATTTCGCTGGACAAGAGTGCATTCCTTAAACAGTGCCCTCCCCATTTGTTCAATGAATCTCTACTACGACAGATTCACGAACAAACCAACCGTCGTAGAAATGCTGTTTTCTTCATGTTTCATTCATCGTCTTCTTGCAAAATCCGAGTGAAACGCAATTCATTCAATCTGTTTTTGAGAGAGAGAGAGAGAGAGACGGAGCTAATTCGGTATACTGTATTTCTATAAGTCGACGGACAAAATAACAGGGGGGTGTCTGAAGCTACATATTTTTACACAAGCAACAAGGGACGTCACACAATAACAAATGAAAGAACGAGTAATGACGGGAAAAAAAAATGTATCCTGAACACAGCATATGAGACACAGAAACACTCGGGAGTTTTTTTCTCAGTTATTACACTTCCATCTCGAAGTCGGGACGCAGCTGAGGTGGCTAACATTGAACTTGGTAAAATGAAATGGTTGAATAATTGAAAAATGAGATTATTCAGGAATACACATTTGAATGCTAAGATTACGCATTGAATTTCTGGTAGTAGATCCATAATCAAAAAAAGTGTTTGTGATTGTTCCAGAAGAAATGAAACAAAAGATACGGTAGAGCTAGGACAGTTATTGTATGAGGTCTACCCAATGCTAGATGCAGAGGCGCATAATAGATCGATATGAACATCATGAGCTGTCCTGCAAGCACCTTCCGTTCTCTCTGAAAAGCATGATCATCAACCCCACCACAAATCTGCAGCATTTAGGAAAAGCTCGAGTAAATCTTTCCGGCTCACTGAGAGTCCATAGGTACTCATAAATCCATCAGCAAGCAAAGCATTTGAGATACCGTTCTAGGCAACGTCAAGGGTTAAAGAGAGAAACAAAAGGAGAAATCAAACTAGCGAGATAAGGCAAAATGTCCAATTCGTGCAATTAACAACAGAAAGATCTTGGACCATTGATGCATGCATTGGCATTACCATTGCCCAAGTTAAAGAGCTTACCCGACTATCAACAAGACTAAGGCAATCAACAAGAGGACATATTGGTAGCCCATGTGCTTGGAATTGACACGTCCCTCTGCCCAGCCAAACTGGGGCTGGATGAGCAAAATAAAACCGAGGAGGAATCCCGTCAAGAATCCTCCGAATTGGGCAAAGTTGTCCACACTAGGGAGAATCCCAACTGCTAGATTAATGGCTATGATGAACAACAATGTGAAAAGAGCTGCAGCCTGCACGACATAAAGAAGTTTTTGAGCACAATATAAGCACCATGGTCAAAGAATCAAAATAAAGATCTTAATATGAGGCGCTTTAACCTACATTAGCAGGCCAGAATCATGATGCATGAAATGTGAACGTCTATTTTGTTCTTCTTTATCTCTAACTGGGTTAAGGTATTTGGTTCGAGGGAATAAACAGTGACATGGAGGGCATCAGACCTTATTGGTATAGATGGTCCAGTTAGTGAGAAGCTCTGACAACATTGCTCCCAAAAGCCCAAAGACAGCACCAGAGGTACCAACAGAGATATTGTTCCGAATAAAAAGGGAGGACAGAACGCAACCACCAAATCCTGATATTAGATAGATTGCTCCAACTCTCACTGCAAGAGTAACCACAGAAGAGCAATGTCAATTAGAGTCCACAGGGATGAAACTCATCTAGTAGAAGACTTCCCAAATCAACAGGCAATGGAATGAAGTTATACAGAACATTGCTATAAAGCAGCTTTAAGACATTATTATGTGATACGGACAGTAGACATACCGAAGCCAAATTGCTGTCCAAGGCGAATTCCAATGAAGACCAAGCTCAACATGTTTGCAAGCAGATGAATGACACCAGCATGCAACCACATACATGTGATGAGTCTCCAACCTTGGTTTCCACGTACAACATTGGACCACACTAAAGCTCCCCTGTTCCGGGATCTATATAAAAACAAAGCATGAAGTTCAACAACCATGATTCCAAATCGCCACGAAGATTCTCCAGTAAATTACAAAGATGTCTATATCTGTTAGCTTAGTTTATGATGGACAGTTATGATGCTAAGTTTCTGATCAGGATGTCACTCAATTACTTCTAGCTATTTAAACTGAAGTCGTAAAATACTCTGGGTCTTGTCGTCCTCCATCAGCTCAGTAAAGCCTAAGTGAATGTACAGAAAAATTTTAACAAGCAATAGCGGTACTCCATCTGAGATTTCGTGAATGGAACTTCTCATATTTAACAGTTTTTCGACAGATGACAGGGTCAAACATAAAATTAGATGTTAACCTGGAAAATTTTTCGGCACAATGATAGACGTAAAAAAGAAAAGAAACCAGTACATCTTATGTTCGGACAAAACTCCATATGAACATTTTGTGAATGGAAGAAACCAAAAGAAAAGACCTTAGGAAAAGTCAAGGGGCCAACTTTGTGATATCAGAGCATAAAAAGAACAGAGAACATAAACATTATATATGCAAATAGACATTTATGATCAAACAAGGAACAAGTCATATCACATGAAAACTACAAGATAATGACGCCTCACAACATTACAAAACCTCCCAGCTCAAACACAAGATATAGGACAAACAGGGAGACAACACCTTGCATAAGGCACTTCGAAATTTGCCTCGACAAATCGCAATATGAGAAACTTTGCAGAACTCAAAGCTAAAATTGTAGAATACGCAAACAAAAAAGCTGGAGGAATCAAAAAGCCAATGCAGATCAAGATGCAGCTGCATCCATCTCTTTTTCGTCGGCCAATATCTGCATTCGTCTATTTATTTATTCACATATACAGACGATAGTGATATCCAATAGTATAATTTACCGTGTTCACCGAGATCGAACCCCAAATTCTCCATGATTAAGATATGTCAACTCTTTCAAAGGGGGAAGCAAGCAAGTTTTCATATGAGCAAGCTTCAAGACACTCAAAACCAAAAAAATTCCTGATCTGGAACTCAAATTCAACAAGCACAAGAGGACTTAGCCAAACTTAATGATCCCTCAATGGCTAATCAAACCGAAACCAACAAATCAAAAAAAGAAGAAGAAGAAGCCATAATTATCAATAGATAACCTTGTTCTCAGTTCCATTGGACCAGCTTGTCGAATTTCACAAATCAAGTGCAATACACACCGGAGCACACATTACGGCATCGGAGGACAGGCTGTTCATCAAGCGACAGGTGCAATGCGAGGATTTTTCTAAACTTCGAGCTAAATACGAGCCGCCAAACCGCTAGAAGTTGCACAACAGGTGACAGGCATCATCAAATCACACGAAGAAAACGCAGCGGAATCACTCACGTGCTGAAAGAAGGGCCGAAGAGCGGGTTCTCCCAGAGCGGCTGGAACGAGAGCCTCCCGAGGAACCTGGGGACGCATTCGTCTTCGAATCCGAGGCTGTTCTCCGGGCAGTTGTTCACGTACATCGCCGCGATGAACACCGCCACGTTGGCGACGACGATCGCCGGGACCACCCACGACGTCCACTGGCTCTCGGAGTCGCCGCCGCGGCGCTCGAGATCCCGGCCCGACATGCCTCGAATCCGGAAACAAACAAAAAACCGACCCGAACCCGAACCCGAACCCGGCTCAACGCGGACGGCTGCAGCGGGGATCGATCGGCGAGCGCAGACCACCGCCGCTTACTCCGCCACGAGGAGAGGATCGAGGAACGAGGGAGCGATCGGACGGCGGAGGTTGCGAGAATGCGAAGGGAGGAGGAGGAGGATCTGCGGCCGGCTGGCTTTTCTGTCCCTTCGGTTTCTTCTTCACGGTTTTTTTAGCCGTTAAAACTCTCCGCTTTTTAATTGCTTGCTGCTAAGAGTCGGAGGAGAGGCGGCGGAGATGGAGGGTTTGCTAGAATCGCCGTCGGTGACGCGGGGGATCTTTATACGCAGCCGCGGTACGGCAACGGACGCGGACGCGGTCGCGGTCGGGGTAATTTACCGTGACGCCCCTCGCTCGGCCACGATCGCGAGCACGCGGCATTCTCGTCCTTATCGCTTTCTTTTTTCTTGCGCGTTTCCGACGGGACGGGACAGCGTCGGTCGGAGATGGTCCAGCTGGCACGATTATTTTCTTGTAAATTAAAGATTGAACGTGGGAGTTGCTTCCATTTGGAAGGAGGGGATTTGATGCGGGGGGGATTCTCACGCGGTGTTTCGCAAGAATCGTCGGATTCCTACCGAATTTTCAGTTCACGTAAGTTTCACGCCGTGACGAGAATAAGAGACAAAAAAAAAAAAAGAATTAATACAGGTCGACATATACATAAAATATTCTTAGATATGACCTCCATGATGCCTCTACCTCAATTTCTTTTCGAGTGTATAATTAAGGCCGCCAAGCTTGTAACGATACGACAAAAATACTCTCTATCTATCACAAAAAAGAAAATTGATCCTGAATTTTGATCGTCGGGACATCATTACCAATCTTTTTTTTTTGGTGTCACCGATATCTAAAATTTGTACAAATGTGATGAAATTTTGAGGTACTACCGTCATAATAAGTGTAATTTATGAACTTTTTTGTGATATTAGCGCTATAATTAGGGAACGTCATAATTTGGAACAATTATAGTGGGATCCAGGAGTATTCTCTCTTAAATCCCCCGTGACGGATGAGGTCGAAAAGGGTAAGTTTAACAAATTAAAATAGTATTTTTATTCCTATCCAACGGATCTCTCCTTTCTCTACTCATTATTGTTATCATTATTATCGTCATCTTCTTTTCTCTGCTTCTTTACTTTTGCTCCTTTAATGATGACATCCTGTTACCAGCAGCTTGGACCAGTCACCAGTGCGTGCCCACATGGACCACCTTATGAAATCACTGCTCTGTTAAGGTTCACAAACTTTAAGACGCATAATTACGGTGCGTAATGCTGGTCATAATTTCGTACTTAAAAGTATGTCATTGGAGCATTAGGGATGGTGCATTCAACGTTGACCGGTTTGAATTTGAAACAAGATGGGTCCATAAATCATGGCATGGAATGAGGATGTTCCGCATTCTGTGATCACATAATTAATAAGCTTGAGGTCAATCATTTCAATTTCCATTTAAGAGAAGTTCCAAAACTTTTGCCAAAAACATTACTTATCAACTAACATATCTAGAGTTAATAAGATATCTAAAAAAGAAGAAGAAGACTTGTGGCATTTTTCACGGAAATAGTATCCTCGTTTTTATAAACACCTGTCATTGCCACCGATAAATTAATTATCTAGCAAAGGTTTCTAATGCATTTTAGTATCTCTCTAAACCATTATGAGGTCCTGATTTACATACTTTTCTCTTAATTAGAGCGCTTTGAATTTAACGAGTAAAGATCTACAAACATTAGAACAAATTCCACCACCAGCAGCGGTGGCTCCGCTGGTAAGTCTTCCCCATCGTGGGAGGATCCGTTGACCTCTTCTTGGAGGGCAATGGTTCGACTCACCGCGGAAACGCTTGGTGTCTTACCCGTTCCATAGGGGTGGTGGGTCCTCCCGTGGGGCCCCAGGGTTTACTCCAGCCGCCTGTGGCGTATGGAACTTCCCTGGGTCATAAAAAAAAAAATTATTAGGACAAATTCCAAATATCAACCTTAATTTTCTGAAAAAGGAGGATTAGTTAGCATCTTTGCTTGTTCCTATGTACTTTGAAAGCTGAGATTGAGAATATCCTTCAAACAACTTTAGTTGACAGTTGTTGTCCTCCCATTGGAGAGAGGCAGGACAGCTAAGCATTAGCAAGGACTTGTTCCTTTGGACACATGGGTTTTGGACACAAACGGTTTTCACGCTAAACCAAGTCAAGCCACTCTTTCTTAATCGTGTCTTAATTAGGAACCGAGTCAACTTAATTGTCATGCCTTTTCATTGAAGTTATTGCCAAACGAGCTGAAGAGTTGTCCGTAATCCTTGTCTTTACTTGCCCCGTTGAAAACATAGACGAACAAGGACTCTTCCGGTGGATTTTTTAGGCATTTTCTTAGGTGTTATCAATCACGACAGTTTCTTACTAGTGGGTCCTCCTCTAGCGTTTCGTTGATCATTTCTCAAATGTGAAGGGTTCGAAATCCAATGGAGGTGCTTGGTATCTTAAGTGTGACGTCGGAGTAGCAGGTCTTCCTCTAACGTCACCCCATGTTTACCTCGCCGGTTGCCGGTTGTACGGGAGGTTCCTGGGTCATCAAAAGAAAAAAAAAAAAACCTTGCTGGCAAAGGGCCCAAGAGAAGTTACAGATGGCCTGTCGTGCCTGTGCCGCTAGACGGGTAGAGAGGTTGATCCGTATGGTGTAGACATTCATCATTTAATTTCTTCCTTGTCGTCTCGTCCTTCCCGGCTTATCGCGTCTCAGTTAATTTATGTCTTCCGCCCGTCGCTGCGCGGTATGGCTGGATTGTCATCCGACGTAACTTCCCTCTCATCAGGAGTCAACGTCACAAGGAGGTGGTGGATTTGCTTTTGCTGGCATGATTGGTTGCAACGGTCGCTTCCAAGTCAATCCAATATAATTTTCTTGTCCACGTGTTGTATCGGCACGCGGTAAAATTCATGATAATGTCTAGCGGGGCCCAACTTAGGTGTCCCGTCGGATGAGGCGAGTTCCCACATGAAATCGATACGATTCAATGGCACGCGTGCATTGCACCCCAACAGAGTATGAACGCCTCATCTCTTGATGCGCGTTGCCATCTGAATAAGTGTGAACGCCCGAGCTCCGACCCACAAAAGATGCTGTCGGAGCACACTTGTCATTGGGATGGTAGGTCCTGAGTCATACTTTCTCCAAGCAATTTGATCACGATCGCAGTCTGAATTCAATCAAAAGCTACTTTCGGTACTTCTCATTTTCAGAGCCATTGTCTATCGGTATCAGTTGGCATCCAACACTGGATTTGATGCCACATGGACTACATGTCTACATTGTGCTGATCATGTGAAGTTTGATTACTTGATCAATAACTTGAAGAGTCATTAGACTATGACCCCGTTTGGTTCAACTTTGGAGAAATGGCTTTGCATTTCCCCAAGTATCCTTGATTGAATGGGCATTTTGTGAATGCTAGTGTGGTTGGACACTCAAAAATGTATATATTTGCAAAGTAGCTTTAGGTTGAAAAGAAAAAGGAAAAAAAGAGAAGAAAAGAAAAAAGGGAGGAGATCAGCTGGGTGGAGAGGGGAAGCCGGAGGCCGCGCAACCTCGGGCGGCATCATCGGAGGCCATACGGCCTCGGGCGACGCCACCGCGACATCAAGTGAGGTGGCTTGAGGTCGGGTGACCTCGGGCGACGTTGCTGGAGGCCGCGCGACCCCCCCCCCCTCCAATTGCTATCGTTGCCTCCCTATCGCCACCGCCACGAGCCGCCTCCTTGCCATCGCCCACCGCGCCCACCGGCTGAGCTTCGCAAGGCCGAAGAAGACGATGAACAGCGTCGTATGATGGCAAAAGAGGAAAACACAATTATAATGAGGGCAATATTGGAAAAAAAAACTCATTAAACCTTGTATTAGCATTTTACAACATTCCAGATGCTAACACTTAGCCAAGGACACCTCCAAATGCTAAACCAAACGCTTAAAATTTTTCCCAATGGGCTTTCGAGGCTGAAAACCCCTTGGGAATGCAGAACCAAACGGGGCCTATGTAAAATTTGCACATATAGAGTGGATAAAGAAAAAAAAGAGAAATATTAAATTAAGGATATCAACTTGTGGTAGTTATGCAGGCATATAAAATCATGATATATATATTTTAAATTTTATTAGTGTCCTAAATAAATTTTATGTCTAAAACATAAATCAAACGGTATTTTTGAAAATAAAGATGAAAGCTATGTACCGTGAAAAATAAGAATACTAATTCTCTTCATATGATAGTATATCTATATCAATCGATTTTCAACCTTGGGGTATGCATGCAAATTCTTGTTTATTTTTCTCTTTTATTAGCATGAGACGTTCTTCTACTGGGAACACAACCGGACACCGACAACATGCAATTCTATGCATTGTCCATCTTCACTCGTTGTTCTACTCAAATTCTATTTATTTCATGAAAAAAGTTTTTCTTGAAAAACATTTTTCAAAGTTTCTAGTCTAGGATGAAGTTTAAGTTATTAGAAGTATATTTTCTATAATTCATACACAATCTCTCATTTTTCACTAGACTTCTTTTTAATATTTAAAAAACAAAAAATGAAGAAACCGAACCGATTCTTCGATTAGGGTTATATTACATTTGAGGTGCAGTTTGGTTCAACGTTAATACACACTTAAACAGTTTGAGATTTCGGAAAATTTGAAACAAACCGTTTATAAACCCACCCGGCGACGGCCCGACAGTGACTATAAATGGCCCATCGTGCCTGTGCCGGGTGGAGAGGTTGATCAATATAATGTAGGTATCCTTTATTTAATATTTTCCTTTTTTGGTCTGATCCTTTTCAACTAATCTTGTCTCCGTTAATTTATGTCTTGCGTCCGTCGGTTGTGTGGCGTGGCTGGATTATGATCCAACGCACCTTTCCTCTCATCATGAGTCAACGTCACGAGGAGGTGGCGGATCTGCCTTTGCTGGCATGATTGATTGCACCCGTCCCTTGGAAGTCAATCCAATTTAATCTTCTGTCCACGTGTTGCACCGACACGCGGTAAATTCTCGATAATGTCTAGCGGGCCCAGCACAAGTGTGCCGCCATGAGTTTCCACAAGAAATTTCATACCATCCGATGGTGCACGTCCATCGAATCTCGACAGAGTATGAACACCTCAGCTCTCGATGCATGTTGCAATCTGGCGAAGTGTGAACACCTTAGCTTGGAGCCATAGAAAATACTGTTGGAGCCATAGTTTCTAAAAGCAATCTGAAAAGCAATCTGACCATGATAGGAAATTTTCTTTACTGTCATAGTCTTTGAACTCCAATGAATTTAATGAATAGCTACTAATCGTTTCGGTACTTCTCATTTTCAGAACCATTACCTATAGCTATAAGTTTCATCCGACACTGGACTCGATGCCATGTGGACTACATGTCTACATTGTGTAGACCACGCGAAGTTTGATTACTTGTTCACTAACTAGGAGAATCATTTAGATGGTAAAATTTGCACATATAAATGAGAAAATAGATTGGATAAAAGGAAAAAAAGAAATGTTAAATTAAGGATATTAAGTTGTGATAGCTATGCAGACATATAAAATCATGATTTTTTTTTAAAATTTCATTAGTGTCCATAAATAAATTTTATGTCTAAAACATAAATTGAATGGTATTTTGAAAGGGCGGCCCTATTTTTCACCCTCTAAATAACTATATCCACACCTTTTTCCTAAAAAGACAAAATTGCTCCCAATCTTTCAATTGCTATTTAAAATTATGGACGGACTCTTTTTTTTCCCTTATTTTTCCCTATTTATTTAGGATAATTACCATAATTAAGAATTTCATATATCCTTTTTTTTAGCATATTAAAGAAAAGTGCACTCTTAGGTATTTCTATAACATTTTACATGATTCATGTCACTAATAGTAAGGAAAAAAGACATTTTTTTGATATGGTATAAGAATGAAAAATCTCTTCTTCATCAATGATCTTATAACAAATTATCTACCATTCTGTTCCTTTAATCTCAAGAGCTCATTTTCTTGGTGAAATTTTTATTAATTTAATTAGTCTTAAATATATATAGCAAGTCTCTTTATTTATTTTTATCAAAAAAATTATCTTTTTTTCCTTATTATATTGGCAAGATACTTTAAATAGAGCATCAAAAAAATTAGAGGAATATCTAGGAATACACTAAAAATATTGTGCACAATGAGGTATCTTCATATATTTTTTGTAAGTTGTTCATAGATGATATTAATTTTTGTCAATCCAAAATAATAAATTTTCACTAAAATTTTCAAAAAAAATTCTTACTTATGCAATGTTGGATTTAATTAAATTTTCCATAATTTTGATCCCCAACATAGAAAAGAATTAGATTTCTTGGAAATTTCTCTTTTTGACGAACAAATTCTTATTGAAATTATATCAAACAATTAAAAAAAAAAAGTTCCTTTAAGATACAAGGAAAATTTCCAATAAAAAAAAATAAAATTTTGACGTCCGTCCAGTATATCTATAATTATTTTGATTATCTCAAATAAGATGAGGTGTTTGTGCAGCAATCACCGTAATTTCAAAAAATAGCATTTTTCGAATATTCGTTAGTACTTATAATTTCTAACTCTTATGCAGTCACAGATACCTCAAGTCCTATAACATATGAGGGATTCGGTTTGTATAGGAAATTTACTTGGAGATACCATCTAGGAATCTCATCACCTTTGAGTATTACTTTTGTAGAAATTCGATATCATTGTCTACGGCCCTTGTCCTTCGAGCTTAATGACAAAACAATGGTGGTTGACAAAACAATGGTGGTTTGGCATGGCCCTTTTCTCTTAATGGCAAACATTTTAATTTCAATGTCCTTATTAGTTTAAGTTTATGGGCTGTGACAACTTTTTGAGCTCGTCTCAATCTGAACGACGTTTCTTTGAAGATGATTTTTTTTTTTCTTTTTACACATCATGCACAACTTTTCTTTGTTTTTTTATCTCATGTGCATGCTTCACTATTGGCATGAGTAGTTAGTTAGCTATGTTAAAAAAGAAACTACCATATTAAGGAGTGATCGATATAGGGTGCAGAAAAAACAAATTTCTCATCCACCCAGTGAAGTCAAAATCATTCCTTCCCTTTTGGCCATTGAATATAAGGAGATGAATTTAGTTTGACATAAGTGAGGGGTAATTCATCATTCACCATCTGTTTTCCATCATTTAAAAATGAAAACTTTTTGATTTTACCTTTGGTGTCCGAGTCCCTTCACTGTGCATGTGTAACAATCTAGTCTTGCGAACGATGGGAGTATGGCTCTGCCTAGAGGATAATGAAAGGGGTAAGAATGAACCGAATTCCACATCACCTAAGGACGGTGAAGTAATGTGCTATATAAGGGGAAACCCAAATGACAAAACTATGAGGGCACGTCCTACGCATCGTCCGTTTGCACTTGTTTTTCCCATTAAAGTTCCGTTTATTTTTTTTCAAATTTTTTGGTGTTTTGAGGAGTGGAAAATAAGTGGTTAAAAAAAATAGTTTCCGGTCGATAGGCTAGGACTCGCGTCCTCTTGCCCTTGTGTCGCTTCTCATCCTCACGTCCTCGCACCCTCTCGTCGCCCTCGCATCCTCTCTTTGTTATCCCCTCTTTCCTACACGTTCTCTTCTCTTCCCTCTAGAGCTGCTCCTTTTTCCCATCTTTGTCATGCAATTTAGGGCTTCTTTGTCTCGTCCCTCATCTCCAGAGCTACTCCTCCTCTGGTGCTGCTTCGCGCTTCTCTTACAACTCACAAATAGCAGAGTAGAGAGGGTGCCCCGTTATTGTTTTCGCTTTCATTTTCTAATCCATGAAGACGCGATTCCCCAGGTAATTATTGTAATTAGCTCTCATTTCTATAAATCAACCTCTTTGCTTAGTGGCCTATTCAAGAAAAAAAAATGCAAAAACCAACTCTGAGTTTAGTCTAATAGCAATATCTATCCATTTGGCGCCATTAGCGGTTTTGGGTCTTCATACAATTGTTTGTTTGGATGATTCGTCCTGACAAATATCGTGCAAATTTTTTTTTGTTTTTTGAACATGGATCGTGGTCTCTTCGTTTATTTTGTGTTTCTGGAGCAACTTGTGTTGTCCCACGGTATCAATATATCTGCATTATTGATTACTCAGCTTTAAATCAGAGTGGAAGGATTACAATAGTTGGATGGGAAACTTAGCATATGCTGGTCAACATATATGTAGGAACTTGTCGAGATGTTTGACATTTTTTGGCCTTCATCGCCTAGAGAAAACCATCTGGAGTACCCTGTTAGTGATTATCAATGGGCTTCATAATATTTATTGTATTTACTATAGTGAGGACTTGATTTTAGGATAACATCATTCTAACCTAGGATGTAGTTTGATTTATTTGAAGTATATTGTCTACAACAGGTTTGAATGAAGAAGACACCTACTTATTTTGTTCACGTAGAAAGAAAATTGAGTGGATGCATGAGCATTTGCATACCTAATGTATGTTTTCTTGAATAGCAGCTTGTGCTGTGTTATGTGGTTCTGGGTCTCTAGTATTGCCCTTCTAGGATTGCACACATTTTGTGTTTCATGATCAATGTCCTCCAATATAGATGGATCATGACAAAATCCAAGTGGCGGTAATGGTTGTGGCGGTAGCATTTATGATAGTTATCACATTAGTTACGGATGATTATAATCATTTTGAGAACCACATATTGAGAGAGGCTCATGTGAATCAAGATTATGAGAGAGAGTTGTATATGAATTGTGTGTTATACAGTGACGATACTTATTGTATAAATCAAATATGGATGCCATTGAATGCTTTTTAGAGCTTTGCAAGGTGTCAGTGCAAGTAACTTGTGTTCCACAGCCATATCATTGGACGTAATGTTAGGTTTGGAATCATTGGGGGGAGATTCCATAGGTTAATAGAACTGGTGCATAGATATTTCAAAATTGTCTTTCAAGTGATTTTGAAATCATGCAAACATGTGGTAAAATAATCGACTGATTCCATTTCTCTTGAGATAAGTAATGATCGAAGGTTTCAATGGTTGAAGGTTTTATCCATATTTTAAGATATGGAATGTGGAAAAAAAAAAGTCTTCATACGTTGCTTGTGAAGTTTCATTAGTATTTGGTTGATAACTATATTTCGGAGCAATAGATGGAACTCATGTGCATGCATCAATTCCTCTTGAAATTCAAGGAAGATTTTTCTGGTTGAAAGGAACACAAAATGTATTGGTTGCTATTACATTTGACTTGAGATTTTCTTATGTGTTAGTTGGTTGAGAGGGTACTCCACATGATTCACGTATTTTTTTTTTGTATGTAATTTCAAAGCCGGATGGATTGAATACTCCTAGAGGTAAGAAAATAAAATTTATACTCAATTTTTGGATTGAGCTTAGTATCTTAAGAATAAACTTTTTTTATAACTTGTTGGAAAATATTATCTTGCTGATGTTAGTGGAATGCAAAATGGCATCATCTCTCTCTATTGTGGTGTTAGATACTATTTGAAGGAGTTCAGTGATCGCCCACCTGAAAATAAGAAGGAACTATTCAATCTGCACCATTAATCTCTGAGAACTACTATCGAAAGAGCATTTGGCTTCTTAAAGAAGCATTTTCGATTGAATATTTTTGGTCATTTAGTACACAAGTCAATGTTGTCTTAGCTTGTTGTATCATTCAAAATTTTATTACAACCCAATAACTCTATCATGGAAGAGATGAATAGACAAATGAAATGTTAAAGAAAAAAAAAATCCAAGAATCCAACTTTATCAAAGAGAGGAAAAGGAGGAAAATAAGATATGAATATAAAAAAGGGCTAGGATTGTGCACACGATGGATTAGTTAATAAGAGGTCAGAAGAAGCCAATATTTTTTCTTTTTGTTTCTTTTGAGTGTTTCATTTAGAACATGTGGTTTTTATTCCTTTAGTAATAATCATCTTTGAAAATTAGTACTAGTCCTATTTATTATATGTTTTCTTACGCAGCTGTTTAAGTTCTTGCTTAATTATAGTGATGGGTGAGATGGTCAACCAATCTCGGTGATCTAAACCTATGTAACGTATTCTATTTGAAATTATTGCTAATGAATTAACCAAAGGTATCAAGCCCTCGAAACATTCAAACTCGTTTCAATTGCTCGAATTGTCGATACGATAAACAAGAGATTTGGCATTCATTTTAGGAAAAAGAAAAGACTCGGAAAAATATTTTTCGAATGATGATTGGTTATGTCGCTTAGAAAAATTAGTCAACGGAAAATAGTTTCATCATTGATGATAATTTATACCGAACTATTTTGGTAGTTGATAATTTTTTTTTATTTGTTAATTCTTGTAGGCAATACAAACAATTATTTTTAGAAAAATATTTTCCAAACCTTTAGTTTTGTGTACAAAAAAATGCACCTTAAAATATGTTGATTTTTCTTAATTTTGACAAATGTACACATCCCATCGATTAGTCGAGTAAAAATACTATAGTGTCAAAGATTCATCACACTAGGAGGGTTTAGGTGGTTATATATAAACCTTTTTATTTTATTTTAAATTTTGATATAAATACTATCAATTAGCCGTGGAAAGTTTCTGTTTCATGATTATTTGTGTAAAAAATATGTTATATCGGCGGAGTACCTTACATACATTCTCTTATGAACTAATGTTGCATGAAACTAGCTGTCAACTTTTTTGTTTTTTAGTTTTTTATTTTGGCCAAGCAGGAGAGTTATCGACTGGACTTCTCGAATATACTCGCTTTTGACTGGGGCATATTATTTTTAAAAAGTCTTTCGTCCTGAGCTGTATAAAAAATTTTATTTGAAAAAAAAAAACCTCATTTATATAAAAAAATCTCATTTATATATATAACAAAAGCAGCAACAATATTTACATGGTTTGAATGAGCCTAAAAAAAGAGCACACGTATGGTTCAAGTCTTTTAAAAACTAGAATTGCAAAAAATGCTAAACAAGCAAAAACTGATCAGCCCATGCTAATGTGGCTGGAACATTTTGCTCGTGTATCAGCAACACTCCTTTGTTGATGGAGAGAAGTCGGACCCCACGTCTGGTTGTCCGGCGTGCCGAGTGTGGATGCGAGCATCGCATTTGTATTGTCTTCTAATGGATCAGCAAAAGGATTTGAACCAAAGAGGTAATCGGCGTCGACCACCGGATCTATATCCATATCCTTCAAGCGATCCATCATTCATCGTCATTGTTGACTTGCTCTGCTGTCGTAGGATGTAAATCTCCATATGCACCGTCGTCAAAAGCTGGATAAGTGGTGTGGCCAGTATCTACTAGGGCGGATGTTGCAATCTTGGGAAGGACATTGGCATCTCGGTTGCACCCAAAACTCGGGGAATAACTGGCATAGCGAGCTTCAGTCCCGTCGGTCGTAAGAAGCCAGTTGAGGGTTATGTTGCTGCCAAAGGCTGGAGATGTGGGGTCGCAGATATCTAGTCCTGAGGTCGTTGTCATCATCGTTGAGGATGCACGTACTAATAGATTTGTAAAATAATCTTCTTCCAATGGAGCAAGATATCTTGACTTGGAGTTGAAACTAGAATGGACCACCGAGTCTAGTTCTGTGGTCATCCACCCCTCCATCCAATCATCACTGCTTCCTTGCACCGTCATCGTCGCCATAGGAGCAAGTGAATCGGCAATTGCGTCATCGCTGAGACCAGAGAAAGCGGGGTCATCGTTATCTAACTGCAAGGTGGGCGCTGCCCTTGCTGACATCTGAAGTTGTTCGGCATATGTGACGCTGCTGCTAACGGCTTGGGAAGTGGCGGGTTGAGCTCCATCCACCGTGGATGATG
The DNA here is from genome assembly GCA_007663325.1 of Eucalyptus pauciflora. Lineage (NCBI taxonomy): Eukaryota > Viridiplantae > Streptophyta > Magnoliopsida > Myrtales > Myrtaceae > Eucalyptus > Eucalyptus pauciflora. Next base: position 2,533,703 of record VMYD01000006.1, on the reverse strand, counting down.
ACGCGATGGCAAAGTCAGAGATGACGCTTGTGCGATCACCGGAGTCGTTGAGTAGGCACGTCCTCTTCGCTCGTTGATTCTCATCTTCAAATTGTACTGGTACGTCGGCCGGAATTACAATTTCCTTGCCTTTTGATTTCTTCTTGTCTCTATGAAATTTGATTTTGCATAGGACGTACTTGCACTGCTGCACAGAGTTAAGCCAAGCGGTTAACAATTTGCAGCCCATAGAGTGTCAAAAGAAAAGGGACCATACGGGAGAGTTAGATTGTGGAAGGAGGACCAAGAAGCTTTCATTACTGCCCTACGCACAAGAACCATTCTTCCTCGAAACAAACGGATCGTTGCTAATAGGGATGAAGCATCATTACATGAAAAATCGATGCCAATAATCTACCATCAACGCGAGTCAAAGAATTATCAATAGACACGGAATTAAAACCTTACCCTCTCGTCGCACATCGAGAACTCGTACATGATCCAGCGTTCGCTCGTTGCACTCGAGCCACGTCCACCTTGAAAGTTGAAGGACTTCTTGTAGCCAACCGACTCACCAAGACTGAGTTTCATCGAATGCTGCTCTTTCCATGTCCCGGATCCGGCGGTCCTTAAAACCCTCGACTTGTTCTTTCTCAACGTGGTGAAAACGTAGAACGTGTGCTCCAAGGTGGTGTCGAAGATCCTCCAAGGCTCTTGGCTGTAGAGGTCGCACTCTTCGATAAGACCGGGAGGCAACGGCGCGCCCGTTGCTTTCTGCCGGAGGTAGTGAGCGAAAATGTGCTCATCGGTTGGGCGAAACTTAACTAGCGGATTCATGCTGGCCATGATCTCTCTTCTTCTTCTTCTTCTTCTTCTTCTCTGGCTTTTGTTGCTTTCGAAGGAGAGGGTTTCGTTTCTTGTGCTTTTGTAAACGTTGGAATGAACACTTTGAAGTGAAGGCCACAAAATAATCTGCGTTGGAGATCAAATTTCATTAGCAATAACCATCAACAGATTTAATCTGCTTAAATAATGAATTGCGGGACGTGGGAGATATAGCCAGCCGAGACAAAATTCAATCAAAGATTTTATCAGGGTAGCTAAGACGAAGTTATGAAAAACCAGACGATATACGAACTTCTCATTGGCTAAACTATAGATAAAACAAACCGTCTTTCCTTTTTTAGCAAAAATCCTGGCACGGCTGAATACATTATCCGGTAGATACGAAAGTTAGCATTGCTGATAAGTTAAAAGCTAAATTTCTTGAAGACGAGCCAGTCCCACAAATTGGTTCGAAATGACGAGAAGTGGCAAGCGGACAGATACAAAGTAATCCCTCACTGATCGGACTCCAACCGCAGTCAATGGAATATTATTCAGCAGCAAAACCAAGACTTAACTTTTAGCAGCCCCAATTATACCCAGAAGTATCATACAGAGGTGGCATTAGTCCCAAAACCCTCTACAAGGACCATCAAAACACGACCTTCCCCCGACCAAACATATGCGAACCCAAACAAGCACCAACCTTTGCGACCAAAACCATATGGAAATCGCAATCAAAAGAGTAAAAACAAAAGCGAAAATAAATCAATCACACGAGCCAAAGGCAGCAATTCGATGCGACATAAGAGCAACGAATGGATCACATAATCCTCTATCCCCTGGCAAAAGAAGCGACGGAGACAAAGAGGAATCCGACCACGCACCACGTTGTTGAGCGAGATCGAGAAGATGTTGGAGAACTTGACGGTGAGGTGAGCCCCGAACCTCCTGATCAGTTGGACCAGCTCGTCCTTTGAAAAAATTCTTTATATATTTTTTGTAAATTGTTCATAGATGATATTAATTTTTGTGAATCGAAAATAATAATTTTTCACTAAAATTTTCAAAAAAAATTCTTACTTATGCAATGTTGGATGTAATTAAATTTTCCATAATTTTGATCCCCGACATAGAAAAGAATTAGATTTCTTGGAAATTTCTCTTTTTGACGAAAAAATTCTTATTGAAATTATATCAAACAATAAAAATAATAATAATAGTTCCTTTGAGATACAAGGAAAATTTACAATAAATAAAAGATAAATTTATGAAATTCTTAATTATGATAAGTAGATCCTATATAGATATCAAAATACCAAAAAAAAAAAAAAGGTAAGTAAATAAATTTGGAACCACAAAGACAAATTGCAATTGGAAGATTGACAGTAGTTTTGTCTCTTTAGTGTAAATGAGGGTGAACATAATTATTTAGGGGGTGGAAATAGCGCCCAAAATTAAAGACGGAAGCTATATTACGTAAAAAATAAGAATACTACTTCTCTTCATATTATCATATATTTATATCAATCAATTTTCATCCTTAGGGTATGCATGCAAATTCTTGTTTCTATTTCTGTTTTATTAGCCTCGGACGTTCTCCTTCTGGATACACACTCGGACACCGAACACATGCAATCCTACGCATCGTCCGTCTGCACTTGTTTTTTCCACTAAAGTTCCGTTTATTTTTTTCAATTTTTTTTGTGTTTGAGGAGTGGAAAATAAGTGGTTAAAAAAAATAGTTTCCGGTCGATAGGCTAGGACTCGCGTCGTCTAGCCCTTGTGTCGCTTCTCATCCTCACGTCCTCGCACCCTCTCGTCGCCCTCGCATCCTCTCTCTGTTATTCCCTCTTTCTTACACGTTTTCTCCTCTTTCCTCTAGAGCTGCTCCTTTTTCCCGTCTTTGTCATGCAATTTAGGGCTTCTTTGTCTTTGAAGAAAACTGAATACAGAAGCAAGTAGACGAAGCTGAATGAGAAGAGAGCTTTCCGTTGAGCTCATTTCCTTCTTTCTTTTCACGGTCTTTTTCATCTGGGAGCTCGATTACCATCTGTTATGTTTTTACAAGCTTTTATATAACAAAAGAGGAAAAACTTCTAGATCTAAACCAACCACTCCTTGAATGATAGCTCAGCACACACACATAACAGAAAAATAGAGCTCAAGCATATGTGTACAAGAAATAACTCTGCTGAAGCAAACAACGCAGCTTTACACTACTCCTTCTTCGCGCCAATCCTCTGTTTCCTCTGTTCCAGTTGACTTTTGTTGCTGAGTTTCTTCTTGCTGTTTCCTTCTAAGCATTTGCAGCGCCTGCATTCTCAACATCCCCCCGCAAACTGGGTGTGGGTTTGAATCCTAGAGCCAGTTTGGTGCGTATGATGCAATGGTCCTGTCTGGATAGTGCTTTAGTACAAATATCAGCAATTTGGTAGTTGTTGGGAACATATCGTACACTCAGAGAACCAAGAGATACTTTCTCGCGAACAAAATGGAAATCAATTTCGATATGTTTTGTCCTGGCATGTAGTACAGGATTAGTCGTAAGAGATATTGCTGATTGGTTATCACAGAAGATTACCGTAGGTGAAGCTAACGAGATGCCAATGTCCCGAAGAACAAAACTTATCCATGTGAGCTCAGCAGTAGTAGAAGCCAGCGCTCTATACTCTGCTTCTGTGGATGATCGAGATACTGTAGGTTGTTTCTTTGCTGACCATGAGAGTATGTTGGATCCAAGATAAGTACATAATCTAGTTGTAGAACGCCTTGTTTCAACACAACCAGCCCAATCAGCATCCTAAAACCCATAAAGCTTCAAGGAACTGTTGGAGTGAAGGAAAAGTCCCAAGTTTACAGTTCCTTTAACATAGCGAAGAACTCGTTTCAATCTGTTAAAGTCACCAACTGTAGGGTTCTGCATTTTCTGACAAAGCATATTGGTAGCATAGGCAATATCTGGTCTTGTTATTGTCAAATACTGGAGACCCCCAACTAAGCTGCGGTACTCAAGTGGTCGATCAAGATAGACTTCCTCATAAGAGGAATATGATAGTTTCGGAGGCAGTGGTGTTGATATGGGTTTACATTCCTTCATGTTTGCTCTCTCAAGAAGATCAACAACATACTTTGTCTGACAAAGAAAGAGTTCTTCAGGTGTGTGTTTTGCCTCAATACCCAAGAAGTAATGAATACATCCTAAGTCCTTCATGTGAAACGTTGAACTTAGAGATGTAATCAATTGTGTAAGTAAAATATTAGAATTACCTGTTGTCGCGACCCAATTTTCCGGGTTTGCCATCTAAAACTAGGTTGATGGACTACTAAGCCTTTAAGCTTAGCTCGGGCTCTCCCAAGCCCATACCAAATCGCGACTTAGGGTTTTAACATGCAAAAGATTATTATCTAGGAGTCGCCATTAATCGGTTTAGGGTAGGTCGATTAGACACCTAAGTAAAATAACGGGAGCATTATCTTACTCCTACGAACTAGAGATTTTGGGTACGAGGACTTGGTTACACTAGACTATCCTAGTGCCCTTTCGGTACCATTTTCTTTTTAATTTTAAAAATGTTTTGCAGGCAGCTTGATTTGATTTTAATTTAGTTTCCTAACGTGTGAGGTGATCATACATATGCGCATACCACCAATTTAACACATCAAGAAAGCAATTAAATAATGCAAAAACATACCTTAAAGCAACGAAATCATATGCAATGTTAAATCAGAATTCATATAGATAATCTTAGATATGATTTCTAATTAACACGCAATTTCAATTTTTTTGTTTTCACTTTATTTAATGAAAATCATGACTTATGCAAATTATCTAAAATGACATGACGACATGACCTAAACTATATGACATGAAGAAATGCAATAGTTAAATGCAATCTAAATAATCTAATTATAATGACATGCAATGCGATGCAATGACATACCAAATTATTTAAACTAAAATGACATGCCTCATGCAATTTAATATGCAAGCTATATGTCACGTGACATTTATTAAATGACTTAGTCTAATGACAAGAAAGTTCTAATTAAATGAACTTAATAAAACTAAATGACGTGCATTTGACGTTTCTATTTTTTTAAAAATGCAATCTATTCTAGATAATGATATTAACTTATGCAAAGACAAATTTTGTATTTTTCTTTCATGAAATTCGAATGCATAAATGATCTAGCTAGATTAAAATTCTATCTAATTTAAACGAAGGATTTAAGTCATATTAAATCTTAATTTAAACTAAGACATTATCTTAATCTAAGATGCAATTTATCTAAAAAGATGATTTAAATTTAAAATGACACATATATTTCTACCTTAACATGCACAATGATTTTTTGTGTGTTTTTCTTTATGCAATTCAAAATTAAAGCTAATACATAATTAAACGTGCAATTTTATCTAATATGCAATGACGTGCAGAGCATGCCCTAATTCTATATTACATATGCATGATATTTTTTATTTTTAACAATGTTCGAAATTTAAAATTGCGACGTAATTAAACATGCAACTTAAATTAAACAAAAACTAAAATCCTAAATGAATCCATTTCTTGTTTTTTATATTTTTCAAACTGAAATCCCTATCCTAGATATGCAAGATAACAAGAAATATTCTAAAACAAACTAAATCCTAATTCAAATATCTTTTTTTGATTTTTTCTTAGTGATTTTCTAAAACAAACATTAAATCTAAACAAACAAGATATTCAATAAATAAAGGATTAAAATAAACGAAAAAATAACCCGTTATCTCACGGGTCAAATTAACAATTATTTTTAACCCTGAACATTACGACAATAAATCAAAATAATTAAAAATCTGATCCGAAATCTTACGGATCAAATTAATAAATATATAGATTCAACAGTTAATATATCATAAGCAAACCCCGAGAATTATCATAATTAAAAAAATGACCCGACGTCTTACGGGTCAAATTAAATAACTACAATAAATCTTAGGGACAAATCTTATGGATAATGCCTAGGACAATCAATTACCAATATTCCAATTGGTACAATAATAGCAAAGCTTAAAAAAGTAAATAAAATAAATAACAGTTAAAAATAAAAATAAATAAATAGTAAAAAATAACAAATAAACAACCTAAGGAAAAGAGGGCCTTGGATCGTCGGTCCGGCAAGGGGTTGCCGTCGGTCGGAGCTCCGGCAAGGGAACTGGCGGAGGTGGTCGCGAACTAGCGGGTCCAGGCGGGGGCACAGGTGCGGTTCAGTAGTCGCGTCTGGCTTCGGGATTTCAGGGGGCTTCGGTTCGTCATTCGGGCGGATCTACGAGCGGCTTCGGCATTGCTGGGTCCTGCGGGTCGGAGCGGTGATTCGGCGGTGGTGCGGAGAGTCGTAGGCTCGGCAGGTCGTGGCTTCGTGCGGAGTGAAGCAGCGGCGCTAGGTGGCTGCTCGGGTTCTGGGCGGTGGTGCTGGCGTTTGGCGCGAGCGGCTGCGAGTTGTGGTGTGCTCGTGTGGCGGCCGGCGCAGGGACGTGGGTCGCGGCTCGTGTGGCGAGCGGCTTCGCGGCTGAGGCATCGGGCTTCGTGCCGGAGCGATGGGTCAGGCGGAGGACTCTGGCGCGGCGTCGGGTTGTTCGGAGCGGCGTGGGTCGGAGCGGCACGTCAGGGGGGGGGGGGATCGCGGAGATCTCTGGCGCGGTGGCGAGGCGCGGCGGCTTCGACGTTGCAGTGGTGCGACGGTGGTCAGCGCGGCTCGGGCTGGAGTGGCCGATCTCTCGGATGCAGCAGGCGGTCCTCGGGTCTCGGCTTGGGGCTTCGCCGGAGTGGGTCTCCGCTCGGGCGTGATGCGGGAATCGTCGGGGGTGGTTGCCACGGCGCAGAGGGAGGCGAGGAGTGGCGGTGGACGATGGGCTCGCTGCTTCGGCTTCTGGGCGGCGCGGCGTGGTGAGTTGGCGGTGGGCGTTTCGGCGTTGGTGAGCTGCGGGGTTGGTGCTCAACGAAGGAGAAGCACAGTGCTTCCCTCTCCCTTTTTACTATTTCACTTGCCCTTTTTTACTTTTGCTTTTTGTTGCTCCTTCTCCACGCACGGATGGCTTCCATCTCCTCTCCTGATTTTTGACTTTTTGTTCTCTTTCTTTTATCCAAGAAAACTAAAAGAAGCCCCTTTATAAGCAAATAAAAATCTGATCTTTGTGAAATATTTTCTCCACTTTTCAAAATGCACGAAGATTTTCCTCTAACCTCTTGATCATAAAAATCATCTCATTTTCCTTATCTCCTAAATATTTTCTACTGATTTTTAAAGATAGGATTACAACCCGATTTTCTAAAATTCCAAAAATCTTCATTTCAAATCTCAATTTCAGAAAACGGGCTCGGGGCAATTTTCACTTTTCATGGACTTAGTCCGACCAATTAATTTAAAACTCAAAACCATTAATTCGACCCATTCGCCGTCCTAAAAATAAAAATGCAAAACATGCAAAATAAAAACAAATGCACCTAACACTATATGCTATGCAATTGAATTATAACAAAAAATAAAATTAACTTCTAATGACTAAATGGGCCGCCAAAATTTAGGTGTCAACACTTGTCAACAGGATATCATCTACATAGAGGAGGAGTAAAATTGTGTCTTGCCCCTTATGAAACACAAAGAGTGATGGATCTGTAGTGCTACAAAAGAAACCGAATTCAAGTAGGAAATTACTAAACTTCTCAAACCATGCGCGTGGCGCTTGTCGTAGACCGTAAAGAGACTTTTGGAGTAGGCAGACATGATCAGAAAGAGTAGGATGAGCAAACCCAGGGGGTTGCTCCATATAGATAGTCTCTTTCAATGTGCCGTGCAATAAGGCATTTTTGACGTTGAGTTGATGTATCGACCACCTCTTTACCATTGCAACTGAGAGAATGATCCGAATTGTTGCTTGTTTGATGACTAGACTAAATGTCTCGAGGAAATCAATTCCTTCCTCCTGGTGGAATCCCTTTGCTACCAATCTTGCTTTCAACTTGTCAAGATTTCCATCCAGTGCTAGTTTAGTTTTAAAAACCCACTTGCACCCTATCACATGCATATGATTAGTTCTTGGAACCAATGTCCAGGTTTGGTTTTCATGAAGTGCATTCATCTCTTCGATCATTGCTCTATGCCACCCTTCATGAGCTAATGCAGATTTGATTGTCTTTGGTTCTGCAGGTACATGATATTCAGCCAGACAAGCATACTTAGGATTCGGTTTCACAATACCTGACTTGGACCGGGTTTGCATGGAGTGTGTTGATGTTCCAGTTGATATAGTGGGCTGTAAAGCCTGTCTGTCTTGATTCTGGTAGTTGTCAATTGGTATTGCAGTTGGTTGACTAGGTGCACCATCTCCACTTGTCTCTAAGATAGATGATACATCTGTTATAGTTGGTGAATGTGGATCTGATGGTGTTTGTGACTTCTCAGTGGTGGTGTTTGGGGGCACCCATTTGTTTGTGTTCAAGCAACTCATGTTCTTGTAAAAATCCTGCATTAGTCTGTGGAATCTTCCTCACTCGTTCTGCTTTGGTTGAATCTAGAAATTCAACTTCTTCAACCCATTTATTGTACAAATCAGTATAATGTGGAAACACCTCATTTAGCTTCTTAGCAAAGGGGAAGAAGCTCTCATCGAATGCGACATTTCGGCTAATATAAACTCTGCCATCCGAAGGTACAAGACACCTATACCCGTTATGTTTATCACTGTAGCCAAGAAACACACAAGTGAGTGAGCGAGGATCAAACTTGTGTTGTGTATATGATCTAAGACAAGGATAGCAAGCACTTCCAAAGACACGTAAATGTTCATAGCTTGGTTTATGCTTGAAGAGTTTACTGTATGGAGACTCCATCTGTAAATTTTGAGCAGGAAGCAGATTTATAATATAAGTTGCAGTCAAGAAGGCATCCACCTAGTAAATCAATGGGACTCTTGCATGAAACAACATTGATAATCCAAGTTCCACCACATGTCTATGCTTCCGTTCTGAAATCCCATTTTGTTATGGAGTATGTGGACATGACATGTAGTTTTTGATTCCACAGGCTTTTAAATGATTCTGAAACTTATGGCTGGAAAATTCGCCCCCACCATCACATTGAAACACTTTAATTTTTCGATCAAACTGGTTTTCCACGTACTTCTGAAACAGGTGAAGATATCATAGAAATCTAACTTCAATCTCATTGGATAAACCCAACTATAACGAGAAAAGTTATCTATAAAGAGAACATAGTATCTGAACCCTTGAACTGAACTCATTGGAGAAGGTCCCCAAACATCACAATGTATCCTTTCCAAAGGAAAATTTGTTTCAGATTCAGATAATGGAAAAGCTAGCTTAATACTTTTTACTATTTAACAACTCCTACACACTGCTTGAGTCGTCTTATTGCAGTGGATCAGCTTCTGATTCTGAAGTAACTTTAAGGTCTGAAAATTAGTGTGACCTGGCCGCTGGTGCCACACTTCTTCTGCAACTGGTTTATGTCTTTGAGTGAAAAGGACCTTGGTGGTTTGCTGGTCCACTTTGTAGAGACCCCCAACTTTCCTTCCAAGCAGCATCGTTGTGTTGGTTTGATGGTCCTTAACATAAACACCATATTTGTCAAAAACAAAGGAGCAAGGATAGTCATCGGTTAGCTTAGAAACTGAAAGCAGATTTTTCTTTATTTCTGGAACCACTAACACATCATTAAGGGGTAACACATCACATTCAGTGTGTAAGAAAGCATTTCCAGTGAAGGTAATAGGAAGACAGGACCCATCGCCTATCATTACTGTATCCGAGCCAATATACTTTGATGAGTTGTAAACAATACTCGGATTAGCAGTTATATGAGCCGAAGCACCCGTATTTTGATACCATGCACTCCCTTTCGGATCTTCGAGATGTACTGCTGCAAGAGCTGTTGGAATGTCTTGGTCTTGGAAGGAATTATCAAAGCGATACCAACACCGAAATGCATCGTGTCCTGGTCGCTTGCAGATTTGACATGTCACTCTTGCTCCTCCTGTTGCTTTCTCCTCTTGACTATTTTTAAGTGAAGAGTTAAGGGGAGGATATGACTTAACTTCCTGATATCTTTGTGGAGCACCTGCATAAGGCCGAAATCCTTGGCCAGAATTACTCAGTTGTGGTTTATAAGTCTGAACCTCTTGTTCGTGGTTTGAATCATAGGCTCTATAACTTTGATTTCTTCCATAACCACGACCTCGAATACTAAAACTTCGACCACCCCTGCCATAACTAAATCCACCTATATTTCCAGAAAACTTGTTGTTTCCTCTCTATCATACGAAGGCAAGACTTGATTGAACTATCTCACTATCCACATTCTGATTCCCTTCAACATTCCTTTGTCCATAATAGGTGAAGTTTGGATTATATTGGTTTGAGGAGTAATTTTGCAACCTTGTTTCAAATCTCTCCAGTTGCGAAATAACTTCATCATATTCCGGTTGAGGTTTCAAACAATACATTGTTGTTCGAAAATTCTCATACTCCGATCCTAACCCTTCCAAGACTCCGAACACCTGTGTTATCTCATCCAAAGGCTTACCTATTGCGTTCAGCTGGTCGCAAATCAGTTTATACTCTCTCAAGTATTCAGATAATGGCCTACTTTGTTTTTGACATGCTTGGAGTTTCCCTCTTAGCTTGAATTCTCTAGCTACAGATTTATGTGTAAAACAGTTCAACAAAGTTTGCCATAACTCACAAGATGTTTCCAATCCAATGATTAGCCCCAGGATATTCTCAGATACCGCTCCATTGATCCACGAGGAAATTAGCTGATCGGTTCTGATCCAATCTGCATAATCAAGGTTTGGTTCTTCAACCATCTTACCGTTGATATGTACTTGTATCTTCTGTGGTGGTGGAGAAATCTCACCATTGACAAACCCAAACAACTCTTGACTCCGAAGAAATATGAGAAACTGAGCTTGCAAAGAAGAAAATTATCTTCAGTGAGCTTAATCGTGACAAAATTGCTCAAGTTTACGTGAATAGGAAAAGGAAATTTGGGAGTTCTTGTAGCCATGAATCAATGTGTATTTCGAGTGCTTAGAGATACACAGCCGAGATCAGAGGCCCCGGGACGAAGAAGCTCGTGCGGCTCTACACTTTCAGCACGCCGGAGGAAGCGGTGCGTGCTTTCTGCTTCCTCTGTCCGCCTCTTCTACCGTAAACGATGTCCTTTGGAGAGCTTGCCTGCAGCTATGCCATCTTGATCCTCCACGATGACGACATCTCTGTCACCACGGATACGATCGTTACTCTGATGAAGGCCGCCTCTACAGACGAATTTCCCTCCGGCTGCTTGTCGCGATCATCGAGCTCTCAGAGAATCGCTCTGATACCATGAAGAAAACTAAATACAGAAGCAAGTAGACGAAGCTGAATGAGAAGAGAGCTTTCTGTTGAGCTCATTTCCTTCTTTCTTTTTACGGTCTTTTTCATCTGGGAGCTCGATTACCATCTGTTCTGTTTTTACAAGCTTTTATATAACAAAAGAGGAAAAACTTCTAGATCTAAACCAACCACTCCTTGAATGACAGCTCAACACACACACATAACAGAAAAATAGAGCTCAAGCATATGTGTACAAGAAATAACTCCGCTGAAGCAAACGACCCAGCTTTACACTACTCCTTCTTCGCGCCAATCCTCTGTTTCCTCTGTTCCAATTGACTTTTGTTGTTGATTTTCTTCTTGCTGTTTCCTTCTAAGCATTTGCAGCGCTGCATTCTCAACAGTCTCATCCCTCATCTCCAGAGCTACTCCTCCTCTGGTGCTGCCTCACGCTTCTCTTACAACTCACAAATAGTAGAGTAGAGAGGGTGCCCCGTTACTGTTTTCGCTTTCATTTTCTAATCCATGGAGACGCGATTCCCGAGGTAATTATTGTAATTAGCTCTCATTTCTATAAATCAACCTCTTTGCTTAGTGGCCTATTCAAATAAAAAAAATGCAAAAACCAACTCTCAGTTTAGTCTAATAGCAATATCTATCCATTTGGCGCCATTAGCGGTTTTGGGTCTTCATACAATTGTTTGTTCGGATGATTCGTCTTGACAAATATCGTGCGATTTTTTTGTTTTATGAACATGGATCATGGTCTCTTCGTTTATTTTGTGTTTCTGGAGCAGCTTGTGTTGTCCTACGGTATCAATATATCTACATTATTGATTACTCAGCTTTAAATCAGAGTGGAAGGATTATTATAGTCGAATGGGAAACTTAGCATCTGCCGGTCAACATATATGTAGGAACTTGTCGAGATGTTTGACATTTTTTGGCCTTCATTGCCTAGAGAAGACCATCCGGAGTACCCTGTTAGTGATTATCAATGAGCTTCATAATATGTACTATATTTACTACAATGGGGACTTGATTTTAGGATAACATCATCCTAACCTAGGATGTAGTTTGATTTATTTGAAGTATATTATCTACAACAGGTTTGAATGAAGAAGACACCTCCTTATTTTGTTTGCGTAGAAATAAAATTGAGTGGATGCATGAGCATTTGCATACCTAATGTATGTTTTCTTGAATAGCAGCTTGTGCTGTGTCATGTGGTTTTGGGTCTCTAGTATTGCCCTTCTAGGATTGCACACATTTTGTGTTTCATGATCAATGTGCTCCAATATAGATGGATCATGACAAAATCCAAGTGGCGGTAATGGTTGTGGTGGTAGCATTTATGATAGTTATCACACTAGTTATGGATGATCATAATCATTTTGAGAACCACATATTGAGAGAGGCTCATGTGAATCGAGATTACGAGAGAGAGTTGTATATGAATCGTGTGTTATACAGTGACGATACTTATTGTATAAATCAAATATGGATGCTGTTGAATGCTTTTTTAGAGCTTTGCAAGGTGCTCAGTGCAAGTAACTTGTGTTCCGCAGCCATATCATTGGACGTAATGTTAGGTTCAGAATCATTGGGGGAGATTCCATAGGTTAATAGAACTGGTGCATAGATATTTCAAAATTGTCTTCCAAGTGATTTTGAAATCATACAAACACGTGGTAAAAGAATCAACCGATTCCATTTCTCTTGAGATAAGTAATGATCGAAGGTTTCAATGGTTGAAGGTTTTATCCATATTTTAAGAAATGGAATTTGGGAAAAAAAAAAGTCTTCATACGTTGCTTGTGAAGTTTCATTAGTATTTGGTTGATAACTATATTTCGGAGGAATAGATGGAAGTCATGTGCATGCATCAATTCATCTTGAAATTCAAGGAAGATTTTGTGGTCGGAAGGAACACAAAATGTATTGGTTGCTATTACATTTGACTTAGAGATTTTCTTATGTGTTAGCTGGTTAAGAGGATACTCCACATGATTCACGTATTTTTTTTTTTTGTATGTAATTTCAAAGCCGGATGGATTGAATACTCCTAGAGGTAAGAAAATAAAATTTATACTAAATTTTTGGATTGAGCTTAGGACGCGCATGACAACCATTCTGGAACAGAAATAGATTTTTCTATTTCTATTTCTAGAAGTGTTTCTAAGAAAAAATAACCGTTTGATAACGACACAAAATTTCTACTCTAAAAATAGAAATTTGTTTGATAACGATACAAAATTTCTTTCTTTCGGACGGCGGTGGCGATGACCAGTGACCTTTAATATAAAAAATAAAAATAAAAATGATTTATTAACAAAAAAATAAAGAAAAAAATAAAAATAGATAAAATAAATCATAAAAAATAAAATAAAAATATGATTGTTTTTTAAATAAAAATATCCTTAAAAATAAATTTTGATATTTTAAAATAAAAATATCCATAAAAATAAATTTATTTTATTTAATCTATTTTATTTTATTTTACGAATAAATTTATTTTAAAATGAATAAAAAAAAATAAAAAAAAAATTTATTTGGCAAAAGACTCAAGACAAATAAAAATAATTTATTTTTATTTATCATAAATAATTTATTTTTAATAAACTAAAAATAAAATGATAAAAAAATAATTTATTTATTTTTAATAAATTTATTTTAAATGAATAAAATGAATATATTTATTTTTATTTTTAATAAAATGATATTTAATTAAATTTATTTTTAGTAAATACATTTATTTTGATTAAATTTATTTAACTAATTAATTCATTAAAAATAAAATTAATTTTTATAATAAAAATAAAAAATAAAAAATAAAAAAAATGAATAAATGATATTATTATACTAAATTTTACTTTTCAAATGATATTTATTTATTTTTTAAAAATAAAAATTTATTCATTTTATTTTTATAAGTATTTATTCATAAAAATAAAAATAAATATCATTTTATTTATTCGAATAAATTTCATTTTAAAATGATCTTCAAAAAAATAATTTATTTGGCGACCGGCGACAGCGGCATGGGTGCCGGTGACTGACAGATGGTGGTCAGCGGTAACGGATGAAGGATTGGTTAACGAACGATAAGAAATTTTTTTATTTCTCATTTCTGTTTCAGAAATAGAGAAGTAGAAAATTTCTACTTCTGATTTCTATTCCAAACCTATTTCTTGAATAGAAATCTATTCCAGAAATAGAAAAACGAAATAAATTTATCAAACGGATTTCTATTCCAGAAACAAGTCTGGAATAGAAAAATTGTTTCTGGAATAAAAATTACTAGTTGTCATGCACCCCCTTAGTATCTTAAGTATAAACTTTTTTATAACTTGTTGGAAAATATTATCTTGCCGATGTTAGTGGAATGCAAAATGGCATCATCTCTCTCTATTGTGGTGTTATATACCATTTGAAGGAGTCACCCACCTGAAAGTAAAAAGGAACTATTCAATCGGTGCCATTAATCTCTGAGAACTACTATCGAAAGAGCATTTGGCGTCTTAAAAAAGCATTTTTGATTGAATGTTTTTGGTCATTTAGAACACAAGTCAATGTTGTCTTAGCTTGTTGTATCATTCAAAATTTTATTACAGCCCAATAACTCTATCATGGAAGAGATGAATAGACAAATGAAATCTTAAAGAAAAAAAATCCAAGAATCCAACTTTATCAAATAGAAGAAAAGGAGGTAAATAAGATATGGATATAAAAAAAGGGGTAGGATTGTGCACACGATGGATTAGTTATAAGAGGTCAGAAGAAGTCAAATTTTTTTCTTTTGAGTGTTTCATTTAGAACATGTGGTTTTTATTCCTTTAGTAATAATCATCTTTGAAAATTAGTACCAATCCTATTTATTATATGTTTTCTTACTCAGCTGTTTAAGTTCTTGCTTAATTATAGTGATGGGTGATATTGTCAACCAATCTCGGTGATCTAAACCTATGTAACGTATTCTATTTGAAATTATTGCTAATGAATTAACCAAAGGTATCAAGCCCTCGAAACATTCAAACTATTTTCAATTACTCGAGTTGTCGATATGATAAACAAGAGATTTGGCATTCATTTTAGGAAAAAGAAAAGACTCGGAAAAATATTTTTGGAATAATGATTGGTTATGTCGCATAGAAAAATTAGTCAACGGAAAATAGTTTCATCATTGATGATAATTTATACTGAACTGTTTTGGTAGTTGATAATTTTTTTTATTTGTTAATTCTTGTAGGCAATACAAACAATTATTTTTAGAAAAATATTTTCCAAACCTTTAGTTTTGCGTACAAAAAAATGCACCTTAAAATATGTTGATTTTTCTTAATTTTGACAAATGTACACATCCCATCGATTAGTCGAGTAAAAATACTATAGTGTCAAAGATTCATCACACTAGGAGGGTTTAGGTGGTTATATATAAACCTTTTATTTATTTATTTTAAATTTTGATATAAATACTATCAATTAGCCGTGGAAAGTTTCTGTTTCATGATTATATGTATGAAAAATATGTTACATCGGCGGAATACCTTACATACATTCTCTTATGAACTAATGTTGCATGAAACTAGCTGTCAACTTTTTTGTTTTTTGGCCAAGCAGGAGAGTTATCGACTGGACTTCTCGAATAAACTCGCTTTTGATCTGGGGCATATTATTTTTGAAAAGTATTTCGTCCTGCGCTGTATAAAAAATTTTATTTGAAAAAAAAAACCTCATTTATATAAAAAATCTCATATATATATATATATATAACAAAAAGCAGCAACAGTATTTACATGGTTTGAATGAGCCTAAAAAAAGAGCACACGTATGGTTCAAGTCTTTTAAAAACTAGAACTGCAAAAAATGCTAAACAAGCAAAAACTGATCAGCCCATGCTAATGTGGCTGGAACATTTTGCTCGTGTATCAACAACGCTCCTTTGTTGATGGAGAGAAGTCGGACCCCACGTCTGGTTGTCCGGTGTGCCGAGTGTGGATGTGAGCATCGCATTTGTATCGTCTTCTAATGGATTAGCCAAAGGATTTGAACCAAAGAGATAATCGGCGTCGACCACCGGATCTATATCCATATCCATCAAGCGATCGATCCATTCATCATCATCATTGACTTGCTCTGCTATCGTAGGAAGTAAATCTGCATATGCATCATCATCAAAAGCTGGGTAAGTGGTGTCGCCAGTATCTACTAGGGCGGATGTTGCAATCTTGGGAAGGACATTGGCATCTCGGTTGCACCCAAAACTCAGGAAATAACTGGCATAGCGAGCTTCAGTCCCGCCGGTCGTAAGAAGCCAATTGAGGGTTGTGTTGCTGTCAAAGGCTGGAGACATGGGGTCGCAGATATCTGGTCCCGGGGTCGTTGTCATCGTCGTTGAGGATGCACGTATTGATAGATTTGTAAAAGAATCTTCTTCCAATGAAGCAAGATATCTTGACTTAGAGTTGAAACCGGAATGGACCACCGAGTCTAGTTCTGTGGTCATCCACCCCTCCATCCAATCATCACTGCTTCCTTGCACCGTCACCGTCGACATAGGAGCAAGTGAATCGGCAATTGCGTCATCGTTGAAACCAGGGAAAGCCGGGTCACCGTTATCTAAATGCAAGGTGGGCGCCGCCCCTGCTGACATCTGAAGTTGTTCGGCATATGCGACGCTGCTGCTAACGGCTTGGAAAGTGGCGGGTTGAGCTCCATCCACTGTGGATGATGACGCAATGGCGAAGTCACAGATGATGCTTGTGTGATCGCCGGAGTCGTTGAGTAGGCACGTCCTCTTCGCTCGTTGATTCTCATCTTCAAATTGCACCGGTACGTCGGCCGAAATTACAATTTCCTTGCCTTTTGATTTCTTCTCATCTCTATGAAATTTGATTTTGCATAGGACGTACTTGCACTACTGCACAGAGTTAAGCCAGGCGGTTAACAATTTCCAGCCCATAAAGTGTCAAAAGAAAAGGGACCATACGGGAGAGTTAGATTGTGGAAGGAGGACCAAGAAGCTTTCATTACTGCCCTACGCACAAGAACCATTCTTCCTCGAAACAAACGGATCGTTGCTAATAGGCATGAAGCATCATTACATGAAAAATCGATGCCAACAATCTACCATGAACGCGAGTCAAAGAATTATCAATAGACACGGAATTAAAACCTTACCCTCTTGTCGCACATTGAGAACTCGTACATGATCCAGCGCCCGCTCGTTGCACTCGAGCCACGTCCACCTTGAAACTTGAAGGACTTCTTGTAGCCAACCGACTCACCAAGACTGAGTTTCATCGAATGCTGCTCTTTCCATGTCCCGGATCCGGCGGTCCTTAAAACCCTCGACTTGTTCTTTCTCAACGTGGTGAAAACGTAGAACGTGTGCTCCAAGGTGGTGTCGAAGATCCTCCAAGGCTCTTGGCTGTAGAGGTCGCACTCTTCGATAAGACCGGGAGGCAACGGCGCGCCCGTTGCTTTTTGCTGGAGGTAGTGAGCGAAAAGGTGCTCATCGGTTGGGCGAAACTTAACTAGCGGATTCATGCTGGCCATGATCTCTCTTCTTCTTCTTCTCTAGCTTTTGTTGCTTTCGAAGGAGAGGGTTTCGTTTCTTGTGCTTTTGTAAACGTTGGAATGAACACTTTGAAGTGAAGGCCACAAAATAATCTGCGTTGGAGATCAAATTCCATTAGCAATAACCATCAACAGATTTAATCTGCTTAAATAATGAATTGCGGGGCGTGGGAGACATAGCCAGCCAAGACAAAATTCAATCAAAGATTTTATCAGGGTAGCTAAGACGAAGTTATGAAAAACCAGACGATATACGAACTTCTCATTGGCTAAACTATAGATAAAACAAACCGTCTTTCCTTTTTTAGCAAAAATCCTGGCACGGTTGAATACATTATCCGGTAGATACGAAAGTTAGCATCGCTGAGTAGTTAAAAGCTAAATTTCTTGAAGACAAGCCAGTCCCACAAATTGGTTCAAGTTCGTAGATTCACACACGATTGGTTCTTTAGTGATATGCTGCATATATAACAGTATCCGAATCTTAACAAAGTAAACTTTTGAGAAAAATAATGTGCCCAACATTGTATTACAGTCAAACATCGATTATTTTTATCCATCTCATTTCCAGTTCATCAAATAGACGTGTTGTTCTACATGCAGGATGGGGCATAAGACCAATCTCTCATTGCTAATCTGCATGGTTTGTTCGAGTCTCATGTTGATGTAATCTCTCTCCATTCGATAGTCAAAACTTTTCAAGTTGAATTTTTTACCGTGCTATCGAAGCATGGGTAATAAGTTCAAATGTCGACACAATTTATAATACCAATAATATCTTCTATTGTATTAAAGGAGAAAATGATTATTGCTCCATAAAGATTTTCACAATTAAATCTTGCACCAAATACTATAGTTATAATGATTTATGTAAAAATCCAGGTTTGTTTGTTCATGAATCACTCGTGTCAGGATGAAATCCTTTTTGGTAACACTCTCGGCATTTGGTCCTCTAGGAAAAAAATCGAAGAACATGAGCCACGTTAGGAATCTCTTTTTACAAGTGCTTTTAGATGGATTTTGAGCTAGAATTACAGAGATTACTATCAATTCATCACAAGAATACACCCATCAATAACAATACCTGTAGAGAAAAAATAATTACTTCATTCATTCCTTAGTGAAGCATTGTATTATAAAACAAGTTCTTCATGTGTACATTCGAACCTAATCCAACAAAGAAACTAACATCAAGTCCTAGACAATGAAACTACTGAATGACTGAATCGGGTGCATATCCGCGTGTATGATCCCATCATTCTTCATCGCAAGATTACGGTCGGTCTCTTCTACTTCGGGCTTGGCCAGTGCAAGAACCCAATCGAGCAACCTGAGCGAGCAACACAAGTGGAGGCCTATGCGCTCGTCCGATTTGTCTAGACATTGATTAAACAATGCTTGCAACATTATAGAATTTAAGTTCTTCACCGGGATCTCACGGTGCTCCCTCCCTTCACTGACGTACACCGCGAAGCATCCTCGTCTCGCTAGCTTCTTGCCGGTTTGTAACTTCCTGGCGAGGCAACGCAACTTTCTTCCAATGACAGCCATCGGAACTGCCCAATGGAGAACGGTGACTCTGTGAATTCAATCTCTAACCAATTGCAGAGATGTTGAGATCGGAATCAAATGTACAAATTGTTTACAAAGGGATCAGGAAGAGAGAGAATAAACCTTGTGGAATTAGAGTAGGATTCGGTTTCCTTTTCTGATTATATTTGGGATGACGAAGCCTAGTTTAAATTTAAGGATTTAGAGGAGATCTTAAGTTCGGAACTCTAGTGGGATTTTAAAACCGGTTTTACAAAAGTATCTAACGATTAACAGAAAAACTACCCAGTTGAATGCTTCGCTTTTTTGTTGCTGTAAGAATCGTATAAAACCTAGGGTGTATTTTAGTAAATTTGGGGTTGGACACCAGATTTAAAAGTCCTTTTTGGAATAGCATAAACTAGCTTCTTAGATTTTATTTAGATCTTTATTTTTGAAAATTCCACAGTCTTACTGGGTATTGAGACTATGTATATGTTATATACTCTAGTTAGAAAGATTGCCTCTTTAAACATTGATATGAAAAATTGAGTTTGGTTTCCTTTTTTGCGCTTTAATGTAATTCTATATTTTTGTTATGTAGCTTAGCTTTTCTTCATTTCCACTTCATCGCTTTCGCATATCTGTTTTTCTAATTAACTTAGTAGAACAAATTTCGCCTTTTTATTTTTTCATCGAAAAAAGTTAAATAGACTTCCACAAATTTGCTTTAACTTTTTGAGTTTATAGCATAAACCACAAAATTACATGAGACCATAATTCGCATTATCTTTAATAAAGCAATTAGCTTTCCTTAGTGAGATGAATGTTTAAATGATTTCATGTTATTAGTTACGCTTGATATTCCGCACATAAATTAACTTCATTTTCATTAAGTACCGTATATAACCCGAATTAATGAATTAGTGTGTATCAATCTAATTTTCCCTTTTCTAAAATAAAGGAAAATGAATTCGAGTGAATACAAAAGAACTTGAAAGGGAAGTTGACTCCTACATTGATCTCGAAGATGGTATAGACTCTCTCTCTCTATTGTTATTTTCTGAAAGTTTGTAGCTATCACCGAGTGGTCATTCTTTAGTGATTCGCTATAACATATATTATCATGATCTAAATCTTAACAAATTAAACCCCTGAGAAAAACAATGTGTCAAACTATATATTCTAGTCAAACATCAATTCTTCATGTTGATCCATTTGACCTTTTGTCTAAGATATGATTTTCATCTTTCTTATTTCCCATTTTGTCTAATTCACCTAATGTTTCGCATGTGAGATGGAGCATCAAACTGATCGCTCTTCATTCGAGACTCATATGCATATTATCTTTCTACCTGAGTCAAATATTCTAACATGCTCACCGAAATACAAGTCATAAGTTTGAACATTGACACTAATTGTGATGCAAAGAGTACTTCTATTAGATTAAATTGGGCAATGGTTACCGCTTGAATAGTGACAATGATTTAGGCAAAAATTGAGGGATTGTATGTACGCTCGAAATAGTTGGACTAACAATAGTAGCTTATCACATATATGTAGAGACTCTATTTGACCATGACAATATCTTTTTGGGTTTAGAAACCATTCGTGTCAAGATGAAACCTTTTTGTTTGGAAATCTTTCTTGGAATGCGATCCTTAGAAAAAAGAAATCAAATAACATGAGCCATATTAGAAATCTCTTTAATTAGTGCTTTTAAATGGATTTGACCTAGGATAAACATCTGGACTAATATACAAGCAATTCATCACAAAACTAAACCCATCAATGACAACACAGAGAAACTTCATTCATTCATTCAAATTAAAAAACAAGTTCTTCGTATATTGATTACAACCTAATCCAACGGAAAAAACTAAGATCAAGTCCTATAACGCTACAATGAAATAGCTATATGACCAAATCGGGCTCATATCGGCATGTACGATCTTGTCATTCTTGATTGCAAGATTATGGTTGGTCTCTTCTACCTCGGCCTTGGCCAGTTCAAGAATCCAATTGAGCAATTCGGGCGAGCAACACAAATAGAGCCCCGTGCCCTCGTACGATTGGTCTCGGCACTGATTAAACAACGCTTGCAACATTATAGAACGCAAATACTTTACCGGGATCTCGAGACGCTCTCCCTCTTCACCGACGTATGCTGCGAAACATCCTCTCCTCGCTAGCTTCTTGCTGATTTCTAACTTCTCAACCAGCCGACGCAGCTTTCTTCCAAGGACGGCCATTAGAACTCTCCGATGAAGAATGTGACTCCTTGGTGAATTTGATCACTCACCGGTGGGAGAGATACTGAGACCGTTGATGTACAAATTGCTGGAGGTTTAGCGAAGGGACTATTTATAGAGGGATAAACATTGTGAAATTAGAGTAGGATTAGGTTTCTTTTTCCGATTAGATTTGGGATGAAGAAGCTTACTTTAATTTCAAGGGTTTAAAAGAGATTCCAAGTTTGGAATTCTAGTGGAATTTTTTAAAACCAGATAGAGAATATAAATACTTTAATTCATCTAATTTTCGCCATCTAAGTTATTCAAATTGTTAATGTTGCGATCTATTATCAAATTAGAAAATAGAGACTATCGTGTTAAATTATCTTGAATTAATTTGCGGCCTTCCTGCATCTCCTTTGACCAAAACAATAGAGGAATAAAAGTATCTTTAAATAGATAAAAAAAGAACCATTTTAATTGAAGAAAAAGGATAAGAAAATTATGTAATTAGAGGATTAGATTGCATCAAGAAAATTTGAGCATCCGACACAAGAGCTAAGCAATGTCCGTTTTTTTGGGTATCACCTTATTATACACCGTCTTCTTCTTTACTTTTTCTTTTTCTTTTTTTGTTCTCTTTTCCCCTCGACAAGATAATTAGTACGATTGTTACATCATGATATATCATTATCTTTAGGATTTTAGAAATAGTTTTCAAAGTTTAATGTGATTTTGTTTGATTTCGTCATAATTAAAGATCAAGATAATGCAAGAGTGGTTTAATGAAAGTATCTAACAACTAACAGAAAAACTAACCAGTTGAATGAATAAAATTACCATCTTCTATTTGTTGTTGTTGTAAGAATCATATAATCCTCATGTATAATTTAGTAAATTTGGGGTTGGACACCAAATTTAAAAGTTCTTTTTGTAATAGCATAAATTAACTTGTTAGATTTTATTGAAACCTTTACTTTTTAAAATTTGCTCGGCATAAAAATAAAAATTTGCTATTAGACTAAACTCAGAGTTGGTTTTTGCATTTGTTAATTCTTGTAGGCAATACAAACAATTATTTTTAGAAAAATATTTTCCAAACCTTTAGTTTTGTGTACAAAAAAATGCACCTTAAAATATGTTGATTTTTCTTAATTTTGACAAATGTACACGTCCCATCGATTAGTTGAATAAAAATACTTTACTGTCAAAGATTCATCACACTAGGAGGGTTTAGGTGGTTATATATAAACCTTTTTTATTTATTTTAAATTTTGATATAAATACTATCAATTAGCCTTGGAAAGTTTCTGTTTCATGATTATTTGTATGAAAAATATGTTACATTGGCGGAATACCTTATATACATTCTCTAATGAACTAATGTTGCATGAAACTAGCTGTCAACTCTTTTGTTTTTTTTTGGTTTTTTTTTGGCCAAGCAGGAGAGTTATCGACTGGACTTCTCGAATATGCTCGCTTTTGATCTGGGGCATATTATTTTTAAAAAGTCTTTCGTCCTGAGCTGTATAAAAAATTTTATTTGAAAAAAAAAACCTCATTTATATTAAAAAAATCTCATATATATTATAACAAAGGCAGCAACAATATTTACATCGTTTGAATGAGCCTAAAAAAGGAGCACGCGTATGGTTCAAGTCTTTTAAAAACAAGAATTGCAAAAAATGCTAAACAGGCAAAAACTGACCAGCTCATGCCAATGTGGCTGGAACATCTTGCTCTTGTGATTCAGCAACACTCCTTTGTTGATGGAGAGAAGTCGGGCCCCACGTCTGGTTGTCCGGCGTGCCGAGTGTGGATGCGAGCATCGCATCTGTATCGTCTTTTGATGGATTAGCAAAAGGATTTGAACCAAAGAGGTAATTGGCGTTGACCACCGGATCTATATCCATATCCATCAGGCAATTCATCCATTCATCGTCATCGTTGACTTGCTCTGCTGTCGTAGGAAGTAAAAGTGCATATGCACCGTCGTCAAAAGTTGGATAAGTGGTGTCGCCAGTATCTACTAGGGTGGATGTTGCAATCTTGGGAAGGACATTGGCATCTCGGTTGCACCCAAAACTCGGGGAATAATTGGCATAGCGAACTTCAGTCCCGCCGGTCGTAAGAAGCCAGTTGAGGGTTGTGTTGCTGCCAAAGGTTGGAGATGTGGGGTCGCAGATATTTGGTCCCAGGGTCGTTGTCATCGTCGTTGAGGATGCATGTACTGATAGATTTATAAAAGAATCTTCTTCCAATGGAGCAAGATATCTTGACTTGGAATTGAAACCAGAATGGACCACCGAGTCTAGTTTTGTGGTCATCCACCCCTCCATCCAATCATCACTGCTTCCTTGCACCGTCACCGTCGCCATAGGAGCAAGTGAATCAGCAATTGCGTCATCGCTGAAACCAAAGAAAGCCGGGTCATCGTTATCTAAATGCAAGGTGGGCGCTGCCCCTGCTGACATCTGAAGTTGTTCGGCATATGCGACGCTGCTGCTAACGGCTTGGAAAGTGGCGGGTTGAGCTCCATCCACTGTGGATGATGACGCAATGGCGAAGTCACAAATGACGCTTGTGTGATCGCCGGAGTCGTTGAGTAGGTACGTCCTCTTCGCTCGTTGATTCTCATCTTCAAATTGCACCGGTACATCGGCCGAAATTACAATTTCCTTGCCTTTTGATTTCTTCTCGTCTCTATGAAATTTGATTTTGCATAGGACGTACTTGCACTGCTGCACAGAGTTAAGCCAAGCGGTTAACAATTTGCAGCCCATAGAGTGTCAAAAGAAAAGGGACGATACGGGAGATTTAGATTGTGGAAGGAGGACCAAGAAGCTTTCATTACTACCCTACGCACAAGAACCATTCTTCCTCGAAACAAACGGATCGTTACCAATAATCTACCATGAACGGGAGTCAAAGAATTATCAATAGACACGGAATTAATACCTTACCCTCTCGTCGCACATCGAGAACTCGTACATGATCCAGCGCCCGCTCGTTGCACTCGAGCCACGTCCACCTTGAAACTTGAAGGACTTCTTGTAGCCAACCGACTCACCAAGACTGAGTTTCATCGAATGCTGCTCTTTCCATGTCCCGGATCCGGCGGTCCTTAAAACCCTCGACTTGTTCTTTCTCAACGTGGTGAAAACGTAGAACGTGTGCTCTAAGGTGGTGTCGAAGATCCTCCAAGGCTCTTGGCTGTAGAGGTCGCACTCTTCGATAAGACCGGGAGGCAACGGCGCGCCCGTTGCTTTCTGCCGGAGGTAGTGAGCGAAAAGGTGCTCATCGGTTGGGCGAAACTTAACTAGCGGATTCATGCTGGCCATGATCTCTCTTCTTCTTCTTCTTCTTCTTCTCTGGCTTTTGTTGCTTTCGAAGGAGAGGGTTTCGTTTCTTGTGCTTTTGTAAACGTTGGAATGAACACTTTGAAGTGAAGGCCACAAAATAATCTGCGTTGGAGATCAAATTCCATTAGCAATAACCGTCAACAGATTTAATCTGCTTAAATAATGAATTGCGGGACGTGGGAGATATAGCCAGCCGAGACAAAATTCAATCAAAGATTTTATCAGGGTAGCTAAGACGAAGTTATGAAAAACCAGACGATATACGAACTTCTCATTGGCTAAACTATAGATAAAACAAACCGTCTTTCCTTTTTTAGCAAAAATCCTGGCACGGTTGAATACATTATCCGGTAGATACGAAAGTTAGCATCGCTGAGTAGTTAAAAGCTAAATTTCTTGAAGACAAGCCAGTCCCACAAATTGGTTCGAAATGACGAGAAGTGGCAAGCGGACAGATACAAAGTAATCCCTCACTGATCGGACTCCAACCGCAGTCAATGGAATATTATTCAGCAGCAAAACCAAGCCTTAACTTTTAGCAGCCCCAATTATACCCAGTGGGTGGTGGTCCTCGACCCCACAGATTCTTGGAGGTGGCGGTGGTGGGTCTTTGGGGGCTAGTTTCCTTAAGTGGGTTTAGGCTTCTTTTTGGTGATGAAAGTGGGATTAGCTGGTTTTTACTTTTGAGACCTTTTTTGTTGTTGTTGTTGTTGTGGAATTCATGGTCACGGACTCGTGAAACCGAGCAGTCTCTTTTTTCCCTTTTGTAGGGCGGCTAGCGAAACGTCTTTGTCTTCTCGATGCAATGTCAGGCTTCCCCCTTTTTCTTTTCGAGCAGGTGCGGGTGTGGAGTGGGTGAAAACTCGTCTCTTTATGGCGCCTGTTCCCCTTTCATTTTCGCGTGTCAATGTGTGCTCTGGCTTCCCCCTTGGCGCCATTTTCGAAAGCCCATCTAATCTAGGAAAATGGTAAATGCAGTTCTCGTGCATGGTGGAAAAGTAGCCATCATGTGACGTATTTATATGTTTTTATCGGACTGTTGACTGGTTTGTGTTTCCTCGGTATCACGTCATGTATTGCTCTTTCAAATGTTGAATCCACATGACGATTCCACGAGAAAAAAAATTAGTGCATTGAAAATTATAAGATCCCTTTCGCTTGGTTATGTCATGAGTCAACAAATCCATTTAATTGTTTTACAATAACCGGAAAATCACTATAAATTTACCTCTCGTGAGTGAATAATCACCTGGCGTATGCTTTATCCCTGGTCCATGTACTTAGACACTATTCTGTATGACCCACTTCTGGCCGGTGGCCGTGTCTATTTTGTCCCCATTTGTCATAAGACACCGATTTGTGCACGGATTATTGTACTTAGGAAGTTAAAACGCTAGTCTGTGCTGGTACTACGCTCCCGTCAAAGACTGATTTTTGTCTCAGGGGCGGTGCCGCTTCGGCCCCTCATTGGAAACCCCCCTTGCTTCTCTTGTCCAAATCCTTCGTACATGTCGTCCAACGAGGCGCTCAGCTCGTTTTAGTGGTCATTATTTAGTCCCAAATATGTAGTACCATGTCACTAAATCTTTCCGTAAGGACCAAATCTTATCTACTTACTGCACGCGTAATTGCAGTTTCGAATCATCTTTTGACGGTGCTTTCCCTTGTCGTAGTCATGTGAACTTTTGAAGCAAGCTGGACGAATTATTGCCTTTGTTATCTACATTTGTTTGGCTTTGCCTATAGCTGTGAAAACTCACGATTCTCTTTCCTAATTGAGATGGGGCTCTCTGTAATTTACTAAAGATCGTACCTTGAATCTTTGCTTCTGCTGCTTCTTGGGTCCGGCAGGCAAGGCGAGCGCTGCGGGCACTGAAGGGATTGGTCAAGATTCAAGCGCTGGTGAGAGGGCATATCGAGAGGAAGCGAACTGCTGAACTGGTGCGCAAAATGCAAGCCCTGTTGCGTGCCCAGGCTCGGGCACGTGCGGAGAGGGCCCAGGTCTCTGAATCTTCGCAATCAAGCAGCAAGTCCTCTCACTTTCACCACCCGGTAATGCCTCCAATTCTCCCTTTTTCTCGTACGTTTTCTTTTTTGTGTCCTCCTGTGGACCAGCGATTTTTTATATGCTCGCATCGCTTGTGTTGATGATCTTACGCACATAGCTTTTGACAAATTCTTTACGTACGAGAACAAGTGGACCTTCGAGAGCTGCATTTTAAACTATTCATGACAACAACATCGTTACAGGGCCCCGCTACTCCCGAAAAATCAGAATATGTGGTTCGAAGCAAGAGTTCTAGACAGGATCAGTCGCCGGTTCTCAAGGTACGCTTCGACCCTTCACTTGGTGTTACGTTGCATTACGTTTATCATGTTCCTTAGGTAAATGGATTACTCGAAATCCCAGGATAGCTTGAGGACTGGTTTGTCCAGAAGGAACCTTTAATTGCGGAACCCCCATTATTAATCTGAAATACTCTTTTAGTGCTTGCTTATCTTTGACGCCTTTATCAATTCAAATCCCAATGAATGCAGAGGAATGCTTCCAGATCAAGTGGCAGGATCGTTGGATTTCAAGAAAGAGCACCTTTGGGCCGCAATTGGTCGGAGCGTCGCGTCGATGACAGACTGGGGGATCAACGTGGACCTTTGGTGAACAGTGGGCATGTGGATGACGAGAGAAGTGATAAGATCCTAGAAATCGATCCAGGGAAGCCCTCCTTTACACCCAAGCGCCGAACTCTTGTACAGTCGTCGCGGCACTCGTTGCCTTCAGACCAAGCGAGTCATAGCTACACCACTTCGAAAGACTCGACAGCGCACCAAACAGTTCCTAGCCTCTCTTCATGTGAGGTGCAATCTCTAAGCCCGCTGGATTTCTCTCACGATGTGGAGGAAGGTGTGTTCCTCACTGCCGACAACAGCCCCCAATTCTATTCCGCGTCTTCCAGGGGCGCTAGTTCTAGGAGAAGCCCATTCACCCCCACCAAGAGCGATGGCTCGAGAAGCTACTTAAGCGGCTACTCGGACCACCCCAACTACATGGCTTATACCGAATCTTCAAAGGCCAAGGCCAGGTCGATGAGCGCCCCTAAACAGCGGCCTCACTTTGAGAAATCTAGTTCCACGAAGAGGTACTCTATACACGGGTTCGGCGAATCGAGGTCCATCTCACAGAAGGTCTTCTCCTTGCATGCCAATTTCTCAAGCAAAGCATATCCGGGGTCGGGTCGCTTGGACAAGCTCGGGATGCCTGTTAGAGGTGATGGGTACGGGTATACATACTAGAGGAAGGTACAGGAGCATACTATCGGTCTCTTCTGATTAATAATCGATTGCCTAACTGATGCTTCGGCCAACCGTCTTCTCTGTCTTCTCTTCGTGACCGGTATGTATCAACTATATTAGAATTTAAGTAGTCACCATTAGGGTAGGCCTTCATATCTAACAGAGAAGCCTTCTTATAGCCATCATCCGACGGGTCATCATGGCTCTAGAGAGCTTCATGTTTTAGTTTGCACCTTATTTCAATCCAACTTCCGCGACTCTGCTACTTTTGTTCTCCCTAGTATTGAGAGTCCACTAAGATTGTCAAGGAAGGTATCGATTTTATAGGATTTACGCAACTTTATTTCGCTGGACAAGAGTGCATTCCTTAAACAGTGCCCTCCCCATTTGTTCAATGAATCTCTACGACAGATTCACGAACAAACCAACCGTCGTAGAAATGCTGTTTTCTGCATGTTTCATTCATCGTCTTCTTGCAAAATCCGAGTGAAACGCAATTCATTCAATCTGGTTTTGAGAGAGAGAGAGAGAGACGGAGCTAATTCGGTATACTGTATTTCTATAAGTCGACGGACAAAATAACAGGGGGGTGTCTGAAGCTACATATTTTTACACAAGCAGCAAGGGACGTCACACAATAATAAATGAAAGAACGAGTAATGACGGGAAAAAAAAATGTATCCTGAACACAGCATATGAGACACAGAAACACTCGGGAGTTTTTTTCTCAGTTATTACACTTCCATCTCGAAGTCGGGACGCAGCTGAGGTAGTGGCACCAGCTGCAGTGATCATTTGCGTTCTCTCCTCTGAAAAGCATGATCAACCCCACCACAAATCTGCAGCATTTAGGAAAAGCTCGAGTAAATCTTTCCGGCTCACTGAGAGTCCATAGGTACTCATAAATCCATCAGCAGGCAAAGCATTTGAGATACCGTTCTAGGCAACGTCAAGGGTTAAAGAGAGAAACAAAAGGAGAAATCAAACTAGCGAGATAAAGCAAAATGTCCAATTCGTGCAATTGACAACAGAAAGATCTTGGACCATTGATGCATGCATTGGCATCACCATTGCCCAAGTTAAAGAGCTTACCCGACTATCAACAAGACTAAGGCAATCAACAAGAGGACATATTGGTAGCCCATGTGCTTGGACTTGACACGTCGCTCTGCCCAGCCAAACTGGGGCCGGATGAGCAAAATAAAACCGAGGAGGAATCCCGTCAAGAATCCTCCGATATGGGCAAAGTTGTCCACATGAGGGAGAATCCCAACTGCTAGATTAATGGCTACGATGAACAACAATGTGAAAAGAGCTGCAGCCTGCACAACATAAAGAAGTTTTTGAGCACAATATAAGCACCATGGTCAAAGAATCAAAATAAAGATCTTAATATGAGGCGCTTTAACCTACAATAGCAGGCCAGAATCATGATGCATGAAATGTGAACGTCTATTTTGTTCTTCTTTATCTCTAATTGGGTTGAGGTATTTGGTTCGAGGGAATAAACAGTGACATGGAGGGCATCAGACCTTATTGGTATAGATGGTCCAGTTAGTGAGAAGCTCTGACAACATCGCTCCCAAAAGCCCAAAGACAGCACCAGAGGCACCAACAGAGATATTGTTCCGAATAAAAAGGGAGGACAGAACGCTACCACCGAATCCTGATATTAGATAGATTGCTCCAACTCTCACTGCAAGAGTAACCACAGAAGAGCAATGTCAATTAGAGTCCACAGGGATGAAACTCATCTAGTAGAAGACTTCCCAAATCAACAGGCAATGGAATGAAGTTATACAGAACATTGCTATAAAGCAGCTTTAAGACATTATTATGTGATATGGACAGTAGACATACCGAATCCAAATTGCTGTTCAAGGCGAATTCCAATGAAGACCAAGCTCAACATGTTTGCAAGCAGATGAATGACACCAGCATGCAACCACATACATGTGATGAGTCTCCAACCTTGGTCTCCATGTACAACATTGTACCACACTAAACCTCCCATCTTCTGCAATCTATATAAAAACAAAGCATGAAGTTCAACAACCATGATTCCAAATCGCCATGAAGATTCTCCAGTAAATTACAAAGATGTCTATATCCGTTAGCTTAGTTTATGATGGACAGTTATGATGCTAAGTTTCTGATCAGGATGTCACTCAATTACTTCTAGCTATTTAAACTGAAGTCGTAAAATACTCTGGGACTTGTCGTCCTCCATCAGCTCAGTAAAGCCTAAGTGAATGTACAGAAAAATTTCAACAAGCAATAGCGGTACTCCATCTGAGATTTTGTGAATGGAACTTCTCATATTTAACCACGCATTAAGTCAAAGTTTTTCGACAGATGACAGGGTCAAACATAAAATTGGATGTTAACCTGGAAAATTTTTCAGCACGATGATAGACGTAAAAAGAAAAGAAACCAGTACATCTTATGTCCGGACAAAACTTTGTGAAATATCAGAGCATAAAAAGAACAGAGAACATAAACATTATATATGCAAATAGACATTTATGATCAAACAAGGAACAAGTCATATCACATGAAAACTACAAGATAATGACACCTCACAACATTACAAAACCTCCCAGCTCAAACACAAGATATAGGACAAACATGGAGACAACACCTTGCATAAGGCATGCTTTGAAATGTGCCTCGACAAATTGCAATATGAGAAACTTTGCAGAACTCAAAGCTAAAATTATAGAATATGCAAACAAAAAAGCTGAAGGAATGAAAACGCCAATGCAGATCAAGATGCAGCTGCATCCATCTCCTTTTCGTTGGCCAATATCTGCATTCGTCTATTTATTTATTTACATATAGAGACGATAGTAATATCCAATAGTATAATTTACCGTGTTCACCGAGATCGAACCCCAAATTCTCCATGATTAAGATATGTCAACTCTTTCAAAGGGGGAAGCAAGCAAGTTTTCATATGAGCAAGCTTCAAGACAGTCAAAACCAAAAAAATTCCTGATCTGGAACTCAAATTCAACAAGCACAAGAGGACTTAGCCAAACTTAATGATCCCTCAATGGCTAATCAAACCGAAACCAACAAATCAAAAAAAGAAGAAGAAGAAGCCATAATCATCAATAGATAACCTTGTTCTCAGTTCCATTGGACCAGCTTGTCGAATTTCACAAATCAAGTGCAATACAAACCGGAGCACACATTACTGCATCGGAGGACAGGCTGTTCATCAAGCGACAAGTGCAATGCGAGGATTTTTCTAAACTTCGAGCTAAATACGAGCCGCCAAACCGCTAGAAGTTGCACAACAGGTGACAGGCATCATCAAATCACACGAAGAAAACGCAGCGGAATCACTCACGTGCTGGAAGAAGGGCCGAAGAGCGGGTTCTCCTTGAGCGGCTGGAACGAGAGCCTCCCGAGGAACCTGGCGACGCAGCCGCCTTCGAATCCGAGGTTGTTCCTCGGGCAGTTGTTCACGTACATCGCCGCGATGAACACCGCCACGTTGGCGACGACGATCGCCGGGACCAGCCACGACGTCCACTGGCTCTCGGAGTCACCGCCGCGGCGGTAGTACGCCGCCGATGGGTCGTATCCCCCGCCGCCGCGGCCCTTCGCGGCGCCGCGCTCGAGATCCCGGCCCGACATGCCTCGAATCCGAAAACAAACAAAAAACCGACCCGAACCCGAACCCGAACCCGGCTCAACGCGGACGGCTGCAGCGGGGATCGATCGGCGAGCGCAGACCACCGCCGCTTACTCCGCCACGAGGAGAGGATCGAGGAACGAGGGAGCGATCGGACGGCGGAGGTTGCGAGAATGCGAAGGGAGGAGGAGGAGGATCTTCTTCACGGTTTTTTTAGCCGTTATAACTCCTCCGCTTTTTAATTGCTTGCTGCTAAGGGTCGGAGGAGAGGCGGCGGAGATGGAGGGTTTTGCTAGAATCACCGTCGGTGACGCGGGGGATCTTTATACGCAGCCGCGGTACGGTAACGGACGCGGACGCGGACGCGGTCGCGGTCGCGGTCGGGGTGAATTTACCGTGACGCCCCTCGCTCGGCCACGATCGCGAGCACGCGGCATTCTCGTCCTTATCGCTTTCTTTTTTCTTGCGCGTTTCCGACGGGACAGCGTCGGTCGGAGATAGTCCAGCTGGCACGATTATTTTCTTGTAAATTAAAAGATTGAACGTGGGAGTTGCTTCCATTTGGAAGGAGGGGATTTGATGCGGGGGGGGGGGGATTCTCAAGCGGTGTTTCGTAAGAATCGTCGGATTCCGACCGAATTTTTAGTTCACGTAAGTTTCACGCCGTGACGAGAATAAGAGACAAAAAAGAAAGAACTAATGCAGGTCGGCATATACACAAAATATTCTCAGATATGACCTCCATGACGCCTCCACCTCAATTTCTTTTTGTGTGTATTATTAAGATCGCCGAACTAGTAATGATACGACAAAAATACTACTCTCCATCCATCACAATAAACAAAATCGATCCTGAATTTTGATCGTCGGGACACCATTACCAATCTTTTTTTTTGTGGCACCGATATCTAAAATTTGTACAAATGTGATGAAATTTTGAGGTACTGGTGTCATAATGAGCGTAATTTATGAACTTTTTTGTGATGTTAGCGCTATAATTAGGGAACGTCATAATTTGGAACAATTATAGTGGGATCCACGAGTATTCTCTCTTATGGCAATTCATTTAAATCCCCCGTAGCGGATGAGGTCGGAAAGGGTAAATTTAACAAATTAAATTAGTATTTTTATTCCTATCCAACGGATCTCTCCTTTCTCTACTCATTATTGTTATCATTATTATCATCATCTTCTTTTCTCTGCTTCTTTACTTTTGCTCCTTTAATGATGACATCCCGTTCCCAGCAGCTTGGACCAGTCACCAGTGCGTGCCCACATGGACCACCTTATGAAATCACTGCTCTGTTAAGGTTCACAAACTTTAAGACGCATAATTACGGTGCGTAATGCTGGTCATAATTTCGTACTTAAAAGTATGTCATTGGAGCATTAGGGATGGTGCATTCAACGTTGACCGGTTTGAATTTGAAACAAGATGGGTCCATAAATCATGGCATGGAATGAGGATGTTCCGCATTCTGTGATCACATAATTAATAAGCTTGAGGTCAATCATTTCAATTTCCATTTAAGAGAAGTTCCAAAACTTTTGCCAAAAACAGTACTTATCAACTAACATATCTAGAGTTAATAAGATATCTAAAAAAGAAGAAGAAGACTTGTGGCATTTTTCACGGAAATAGTATCCTCGTTTTTATAAGCACCTGTCATTGCCACCGATAAATTAATTATCTAGCAAAGGTTTCTAATGCATTTTAGTATCTCTCTAAACCATTATGAGGTTCCGATTTACATACTTTTCTCTTAATTAGAGCGCTTTGAATTTAACGAGTAAAAGATCTACAAACATTAGAACAAATTCCACCACCAGCAGCGGTGGCTCCGCTGGTAAGTCTTCCCCATCGTGGGAGGACCCACTGACCTCTTCTTGGAGGGCAATGGTTCGACTCACCGCGGAAACGCTTGGTGTCTTACTCGTTCCACGGGGGTGGTGGGTCCTCCCGTGGGGCCCCAAGGTTTACTCCAGCCGCCTGCGGTGTACGGGACTGGACTTCCTTGAGTCATAAAAAAAAAAACATTAGAACAAATTCCAAATATCAACTTTAA
Source organism: Eucalyptus pauciflora (assembly GCA_007663325.1). Classification (NCBI taxonomy): domain Eukaryota; kingdom Viridiplantae; phylum Streptophyta; class Magnoliopsida; order Myrtales; family Myrtaceae; genus Eucalyptus; species Eucalyptus pauciflora. Next base: position 2,499,812 of record VMYD01000006.1, on the reverse strand, counting down.
TTTTCTGAAAAAGGAGGATTAGTTAGCATCTTTGCTTGTTCCCATGTACTTTGAAAGCTGAGATTGAGAATATCCTTCAAACAACTTTAGTTGACAGTTGTTGTCCTCCCATCGGAGAGAGGCAGGACAGCTAAGCATTAGCAAGGACTTGTTCCTTTGGACACATGGGTTTTGGACACAACGGTTTTTTTCACGCTAAACCAAGTCAAGCCACTCTTTCTTAATCGTGTCTTAATTAGGAACCGAGTCAACTTAATTGTCATGCCTTTTCATTGAAGTTATTGCCAAACGAGCTGAAGAGTTGTCCGTAATCCTCGTCTTTACTTGCCCCGTTGAAAACATGGACAAATAAGGACTCTTCCGGTGGATCTTTTAGGCATTTTCTTAGGTGTCATCAATCACGACAGTTTCTCACTAATCGACTAGTTGTCACTTTCATTGACCCGCTTTGCAATGATTAATTGTTTTGTTTTTGTTACACTTTTATTAGAATTTAGATGCGTCGGATACTTCCAAGACCAGGAACTTTTATAATTTACGATTCATGCGAACTTCTTCCATCCAAACATCGAAGGAAATTTCGTGTGCCTCATATGCTTTTGTAGAAGACGAGCGAACCTTCATGGTCGACGAGTCGATCAAGCTTGTGCTCGAAATTGGATTCATTGGTGGGTGGCCACCGGCTACCCTACCAACCATTTAATCGAAGATCCAATTATAAAATTCCATGAGCACATATAGTACGGGAAAGAAAAATGGTGAAAATCATGATCAGAAAGTGTCTTCGGAAGTGGGTAAGGGGTGAGGGCGGAACGGTCACGGGCAGGTGACGGTAGAATGCGGGTGGGTGAGAGACGTGGTTGGGGTTAGTTGGGATTGAAGGGAAGGGAGCAGGAGGCGCAGAGCTTTCGCGTGCGCGACTCCACGAAAACGAACGCGAACCAACTCTTGCGTCTTCGTTTTCCAATTTTGCGTGCCCGGGCGTCATCGCAACCGTACCTTGATCACAATTCACACAATCTGTCATTTTTCACTAAACTTTTTTCGTAATATTAAAAAAAGAAAAAGAAAATCAAGAAATTGGACCGGGTCTTCAATTCGGGTTATACTAGATTTGAGGTGCGGTTTGATTCAAAGTTAACGTACACTTGAATGATTTGGGATTTAAAAAATTCAAACCAAATCGTTTACAAACCTTGAACCATCGGCCGTGGTGGCTTCGCTGAATAAGGGTTCCGTTGATTCTTCTCCAAAGGTGAGGAGTTCGAAACTCAGTGAAGACGCTTGGTGTTTTAAGTGTGACGTCGGGGTGATAGGTCATTTTCTAGCGTCATTTCAAGTTTACTTCGTCGGCTGCTGGTTGTACGGGGATTCCCGGGTCATAAAAAAAAAAAAAAAACCTTGCTGGCAAAGGGCCCAAGAGAAGCTACAGATGGCTCGTCGTGCCTGTGCCGCTAGACGGGTAGAGAGGTTGATCCGTATGGTGTAGACATTCATAATTTAATTTCTTCCTTGTCGTCTCGTCCTTCCCGGCTTATCGCGTCTCAGTTAATTTATGTCTTCCGCCCGTCGCTGCGCGGTATGGCTGGATTGTCGTCCGACGTAACTTCCCTCTCATCAGGAGTCAACGTCACAAGGAGGTGGTGGATCTGCTTTAGCTGGCATGATTGGTTGCAACGGTCGCTTCCAAGTCAATCCAATATAATTTTCTTGTCCACGTGTTGTGTCGACACGCGGTAAATTCATGATAATGTCTAGCGGGGGCCAGCTCAGGTGTCCCGTCGGATGAGGCGAGTTCCCACATGAAATCGATACGATTCAATGGCACGCGTGCATTGCACCCCAACAGAGTATGAACGCCTCATCTCTTGATGCGCGTTCCCATCTGAATAAGTGTGAACACCCGAGCTCCGACCCACAAAAGATGCTGTCGGAGCACACTTGTCATTGGGATAGTAGGTCCTGAATCATACTTTCATCAAGCAATTTGACCACGATCGCAGTCTGAATTCAATCAAAAGCTACTTTCGGTACTTCTCATTTTCAGAGCCATTGTCTATCGCTATCGGTTGGCATCCAACGCCGGATTTGATGCCACATGGACTACATGTCTACATTGTGCTGATCACGTGAAGTTTGATTACTTGATCAATAACTTGAAGAGTCATTAGATTATGACCCCGTTTGGTTCAACTTTGAAGAAATAGTTTTGCATTTTCCTAAGTATCCTTGATTGAATGGGCATTTTGTGAATGCTAGTGTGGTTGGACACTCAAAAATGTATATATTTGCAAAGTAGGTTTAGGTTGAAAAGAAAAAGGAAAAAAAGAGAAGAAAAGAAAAAAGGGAGGAGATCAGCTGGGTGGAGAGGGGAAGCCAGAGGCCGCACAACCTCGGGTGACGCCACCACGACATCAAGCGAGGTGGCTTGAGGTCAGGCAACCTCGGGCGACGCCACCGGAGGCTGCGCGACCCCCCCCCCTCCCCCTCCCCCTAAAATCGCTGTCGTCACTGCCGCCACGAGCCGCCTCCTTGCCGCCGCCCACCACGCCCACCGGCTGAGCTTCGCAAGGCTGAAGAAGACAATGAACAGTGTCGTATGAGGGCAAAAGAGGAAAACACAATTATAATGATGGCAATATTGGAAAAAAAAACTCATTAAACCTTGTCTTAGCATTCCACAGCATTCCAAATGCTAGCATTTGGCCAATGATACCTCCAAATGTTGAACCAAACGCCTGAAATTTTTTTCAAGGGGCTTTCGAGGCTGAAAAAAAAAGAGAAATGTTAAATTAAGGATATTAACTTGTGGTAGTTATGCAGGTATATAAAATCATGATATATATATTTTAAATTTTATTAGTGTCCTAAATAAATTTTATGTCTAAGACATAAATCAAACGGTATTTTTGAAATTAAAGACGAAAGCTATGTACCGTGAAAAATAAGAATACTAATTCTCTTCTGATAGACATAAATCAAACGGTATTTTTGAAATTAAAGACGAAAGCTATGTACCGTGAAAAATAAGAATACTAATTCTCTTCATATGATAGTATATTTATATCAATCGATTTTCAACCTTGGGGTATGCATGCAAATTCTTGTTTATTTTTTCTCTTTTATTAGCATGAGACGTTCTTATACTGGGAACACAACCGGACACCGACAACATGCAATTCTATGCATTGTCCATCTTCACTCGTTATTCTACTCAAACTCTATTTATTTCATGAAAAAAGTTTTTCTTGAAAAACATTTTTCAAAGTTTCTAGTCTAGGATGAAGTTTAAGTTATTAGAAGTATATTGTCTATAATTCATACACAATCTCTCATTTTTCACTAGACTTCTTTTTAATATTTAAAAAACAAAAAATCAAGAAACCGAACCGAGTCTTCGATTAGGGTTATATTACATTTGAGGTGCAGTTTGGTTCAACGTTAATACACACTTAAACAGTTTGAGATTTCGGAAAATTTGAAACAAACCGTTTATAAAACCCACCCGGCGACGGCCCGACAGAGGCTATAAATGGCCCATCGTGCTTGTGCCGGGTGGAGAGGTTGATCAATATAATGTAGGTATCCTTTATTTAGTATTTTCTTTTTTTGGTCTGGTCCTTTTCAACTTATCTTGTCTCCGTTAATTTATGTCTTGCGTCCGTCGGTTGTGTGGCGTGGCTGGATTATGATCCAACGCACCTTTCCTCTCATCAGGAGTCAACGTCACGAGGAGGTGGCGGATCTGCCTTTTGCTGGCATGATTGATTGCACCTGTCCCTTGGAAGTCAATCCAATTTAATCTTCTGTCCAGGTGTTGCACGGACACGCGGTAAATTCTCGATAATGTCTAGCGGGCCCAGCACAAGTGTGCCGCCATGAGTTCCCACGAGAAATTCATACCATCCGATGGTGCACGTCCATTGAATCTCGACAGAGTATGAACACCTCAGCTCTCGATGCATGTTGCAATCTGGCGAAGTGTGAACACCTTAGCTTGGAGCCATAGAAAATACTGTTGGAGCCATAGTTTCTAAAAGCAATCTGAAAAGCAATCTGACCATGATAGGAAATTTTCTTTACTGTCATAGTCTTTGAACTCCAATGAATTTAATGAATAGCTACTAATCGTTTTGGTACTTCTCATTTTCAGAACCATTACCTATAGCTATAAGTTTCATCCAACACTGGACTCGATGCCACGTGGACTACATGTCTATGTTGTGTAGACCATGTGAAGTTTGATTACTTGTTCACTAACTAGGAGAATCGTTTAGATGGTAAAATTTGCACATATAAATGAGAAAATAGATTGGATAAAAGGAAAAAAAGAAATGTTAAATTAAGGATATTAAGTTGTGATAGCTATGCAGACATATAAAATCATGATTTTTTTTTTTAAAATTTCATTAGTGTCCATAAATAAATTTTATGTCTAAAACATAAATTGAATGGTATTTTGAAAGGGCGGCCCTATTTTTCACCCTCTAAATAACTATATCCACACCTTTTTCCTAAAAAGACAAAATTGCTCCCAATCTTTCAATTGCTATTTAAAATTATGGACGGACTCTTTTTTTTCCCTTATTTTTCCCTATTTATTTAGGATAATTACCATAATTAAGAATTTCATATATCCTTTTTTTAGCATATTAAAGAAAAGTGCACTCTTAGGTATTTCTATAACATTTTACATGATTCATGTCACTAATAGTAAGGAAAAAAGACATTTTTTTGATATAGTATAAGAATGAAAAATCTCTTCTTCATCAATGATCTTATAACAAATTATCTACCATTCTGTTCCTTTAATCTCAAGAGCTCATTTTCTTGGTGAAATTTTTATTAATTTAATTAGTCTTAAATATATATAGCAAGTCTCTTTATTTATTTTTATCAAAAAAATTATCTTTTTTTCCTTATTATATTGGCAAGATACTTTAAATAGAGCATCGAAAAAATTAGAGGAATATCTAGGAATACACTAAAAATATTGTGCACAATGAGGTATCTTCATATATTTTTTGTAAGTTGTTCATAGATGATATTAATTTTTGTCAATCCAAAATAATAATTTTTCACTAAAATTTTCAAAAAAAATTCTTACTTATGCAATGTTGGATTTAATTAAAGTTTCCATAATTTTGATCCCCAACATAGAAAAGAATTATATTTCTTGGAAATTTCTCTTTTTGACGAACAAATTCTTATTGAAATTATATCAAACAATTTAAAAAAAAAGTTCCTTTAAGATACAAGGAAAATTTCCAATAATTTTTTTTTTGGACGTCCGTCCAGTATATCTATAATTATTTTGATTATCTCAAATAAGATGAGGTGTTTGTGCAGCAATCACCGTAATTTCAAAAAATAGCATTTTTCGAATATTCGTTAGTACTTATAATTTCTAACTCTTATGCAGTCACAGATACCTCAAGTCCTATAACAAATGAGGGATTCGGTTTGTATAGGAAATTTACTTGGAGATACCATCTAGGAATCTCATCACCTTTGAGTATTACTTTTGTAGAAATTCGATATCATTGTCTACGGCCCTTGTCCTTCGAGCTTAACGACAAAACAATGGTGGTTGACAAAACAATGGTGGTTTGGCATGGCCCTTTTCTCTTAATGGCAAACATATTAATTTCAATGTCCTTATTAGTTTAAGTTTATGGGCTGTGACAACTTTTTGAGCTCGTCTCAACCTGAACGACGTTTCTTTGAAGATGATTTTTTTTTTCTTTTTACACATCATGCACAACTTTTCTTTGTTTCTTATCTCATGTGCATGCTTCACTATTGGCATGAGTAGTTAGTTAGCTATGTTAAAAAAGAAACTACCATATTAAGGAGTGATCGATATAGGGTGCAGAAAAAACAAATTTCTCATCCACCCAGTGAAGTCAAAATCATTCCTTCCCTTTTCGCCATTGAATATAAGGAGATGAATTTAGTTTGACATAAGTGAGGGGTAATTCATCATTCACCATCTGTTTTCCATCATTTAAAAATGAAAACTTTTTGATTTTACCTTTGGTGTCCGAGTCCCTTCACTGTGCATGTGTAACGATCTAGTCTTGCGAACGATGGGAGTATGGCTCTGCCTAGAGGATAATGAAAGGGGTAAGAATGAACCGAATTCCACATCACCTAAGGACGGTGAAGTAATGTGCTATATAAGGGGAAACCCAAATGACAAAACTATGAGGGCACGTCCTACGCATCGTCCGTTTGCACTTGTTTTTCCCATTAAAGTTCCGTTTATTTTTTTTCAAATTTTTTGGTGTTTTGAGGAGTGGAAAATAAGTGGTTAAAAAAAAATAGTTTCCGGTCGATAGGCTAGGACTCGCGTCCTCTTGCCCTTGTGTCGCTTCTCATCCTCACGTCCTCGCACCCTCTCGTCGCCCTCGCATCCTCTCTTTGTTATCCCCTCTTTCCTACACGTTCTCTTCTCTTCCCTCTAGAGCTGCTCCTTTTTCCCATCTTTCTCATGCAATTTAGGGCTTCTTTGTCTCGTCCCTCATCTCCAGAGCTACTCCTCCTCTGGTACAACTCACAAATAGCAGAGTAGAGAGGGTGCCCCGTTATTGTTTTCGCTTTCATTTTCTAACCCATGGAGACGCGATTCCGGAGGTCTTTATTGTAATTAGCTCTCATTTCTATAAATCAATCTCTTTGCTTAGTGGCCTATTCAAGGGAAAATGCAAAAACCAACTCTTTGAGTTTAGTTTGATAGCAATATCTTGCCATTTGGCGCCATTAGCGGTTTTGGGTCTTCATACAATTGCTTATTCAGATGATTTGTCCTGACAAATATTGCGCGATTCTTTTGTTTTCTGAATATGGATCGTGGTCTCTTCGTTTATTTTGTGTTTCTGGAGCAGCTTGTGTTGTCCCACGGTATCAATATATCTGCATTATTGATTACTCAGCTTTAAATCAGAGAGGAAGGATTACTATAGTCGAATGGGAAACTTCGCATCTGCCGATCAACATATATGTAGGAACTTGTCAAGACGTTTGACATTTTTTGGCCTTCATCGCCTAGAGAAAACCATCTGGAATACCCTGTTAGTGATTATCAATGAGCTTCATAATATTTACTATATTTACTACAGTGAGGACTTGATTTTAGGATAACATTATTCTAACCTAGGATGAAGTTTGATTTATTTGAAGCATATTGTCTACAACAGGTTTGAATGAAGAAGACACCTACTTATTTTGTTCACGTAGAAATAAAATTGAGTGGATGCATGAGCATTTGCATACCTAATGTATGTTTTCTTGAATAGCAGCTTGTGCTGTGTCATGTGGTTCTGGGTCTCTAGTATTGCCCTTCTAGGATTGCGCAGTTTTTGTGTTTCATGATCAATGTGCTCCAATATAGATGGATCATGACAAAATCCAAGTGGCGGTAGCATTTATGATAGTTATACACTAGTTACGGATGATTATAATCATTTTGAGAAAGGCTCATGTGAATTGAGATTACGAGAGAGAGTTATATATGAATCGTGTGTTATATAGTGACGATACTTATTGTATAAATCAAATATGGATGCCATTGAATGCTTTTTAGAGCTTTGCAAGGTGCTCAGTGCAAGTAACTTGTGTTCCGTAGCCATATCATTGGATGTAATGTTAGGTTCAGAATCATTGGGGGAGATTCCATAGGTTAATAGAACCGGTGCATAGATATTTCAAAATTGCCTTTCAAGTGATTTTGAAATCATACAAACATGTGGTAAAAGAATCAACCGATTCCATTTCTCTTGAGATAAGTAATGATCAAAGGTTTCAATGGTTGAAGGTTTTATCCATATTTTAAGATAAGGAATTTGGAAAAAAAAAGTCTTTATACGTTGCTTGTGAAGTTTCATTAGTATTTGGTTGATAACTATATTTCGGAGCAATAGATGAAACTCATGTGCATGCATCAATTCCTCTTGAAATTCAAGGAAGATTTTGTGGTTGGAAGGAACACAAAATGTATTGGTTGCTATTACATTTGACTTGAGATTTTCTTATGTGTTAGCTGATTGAGAGGGTACTCCACATGATTCACGTATTTTTTTTTTTTTTTTTGTATGTAATTTCAAAGCCGGATGGATTGAATACTCCTAGAGGTAAGACAATAAAATTTATACTCAATTTTTGGATTGAGCTTAGTATCTTAAGAATACATTTTTTTATAACTTGTTGGAAAATATTATCCTGCCGATGTTAGTGGAATGCAAAATGGCATCATCTCTCTCTATTGTGGTGTTAGATACTATTTGAAGGAGTTCAGTGATCGCCCACCTGAAAATAAGAAGGAATTATTCATTCTACGCCATTAATCTCTGAGAACTACTATCGAAAGAGCATTTGGCGTCTTAAAGAAGCATTTTCGATTGAATATTTTTGGTCATTTAGAACACAAGTCAATGTTGTCTTAGCTTGTTGTATCATTCAAAATTTTATTACAACCCAATAACTCTATCATGGAAGAGATGAATAGACAAATGAAATCTTAAAGAAAAAAAAAATCCAAGAATCCAACTTTATCAAAGAGAGGAAAAGAAGGAAAATAATATATGGATATAAAAAAGGGGTAGGATTGTGCACACTATGGATTAGTTAATAAGAGGTTAGAAGAAGCCAATATTTGTTCTTTTTGTTTCTTTTGAGTGTTTCATTTAGAACATGTGGTTTTTATTCCTTTAGTAATAATCATCTTTGAAAATTAGTACCAGTACTATTTATTATATGTTTTTTTACTCAGCTGTTTAAGTTCTTGCTTAATTATAGTGATGGGTGAGATGGTCAACCAATCTCGGTGATCTAAACCTATGTAACGTATTCTATTTGAAATTCTTGCTAATGAATTAACCAAAGGTATCAAGCCCTCAAAACATTCAAACTTTTTTCAATTGCTCGAATTGTCGATACGATAAACAAGAGATTTGGCATTCATTTTACGAAAAAGAAAAGACTCGGAAAAATATTTTTCGAATAATGATTGGTTATGTCGCTTAGAAAAATTAGTCAACGGAAAATAGTTTCATCATTGATGATAATTTATACTGAACAATTTTGGTAGTTGATAATTTTTATTTATTTATTAATTCTTGTAGGCAATACAAACAATTATTTTTAGAAAAATATTTTCCAAACCTTTAGTTTTGCGTAAAAAAAAATGCACCTTAAAATATGTTGATTTTTCTTAATTTTGAAAAATGTACACATCCCATCGATCAGTCGAGTAAAAATACTATAGTGTCAAAGATTCATCACGCTAGGAGCGTTTAGGTGGTTATATATAAACCTTTTTTTATTTATTTTAAATTTTGATATAAATACTATCAATTAGCCGTGGAAAGTTTCTGTTTCATGATTATTTGTATGAAAAATATGTTACATCGGCGGAGTACTTTACATACATTCTCTTATGAACTAATGTTGCATGAAACTAGCTGTCAACTCTTTCGTTTTTTTGGTTTTTTTTTGGCCAAGCAGGAGAGTTATCGACTCAACTTCTCGAATATACTCGCTTTTGATCTGTGGCACATTATTTTTAAAAAGTCTTTCGTCCCGAACTATATAAAAAATTTTATTTGAAAAAAAAAACATCTCATTTATATAAAAAAAATCTCATATATATATAAAGCAGCAACAGTTCTACATCGTTTGAATGAGCCTAAAAAAAGAGCACGCGTATGGTTTTAAAAACTAGAACTTGCAAAAAATGCTAAACAGGCAAAAACTGATCAGCCCATGCCAATGTGGCTGGAACATCTTGCTCTTGTGATTCAGCAACGCTCCTTTGTTGATGAAGAGAAGTCGGACCCCACGTCTGGTTGTCCGGCATGCCGAGTGTGGATGCGAGCATCGCATTTGTATCGTCTTCTGATGGATTAGCAAAAGGATTTGAACCAAAGAGGTAATTGGCGTTGACCACCGGATCTATATCCATACCCATCAAGCGATCCATCCATTCATCGTCATCGTTGACTTGCTCTGCTGTCGTAGGAAGTAAATCTGCATATGCACCGTCGTCAAAAGCTGGATAAGTGGTGTCGCTAGTATCTACTAGGGCGGATGTTGCAATCTTGGGAAGGAAATTGGCATCTCGGTTGCACCCAAAACTCGGGGAATAACTCGCATAGCGAGCTTCAGTCCCGCCGGTCGTAAGAAGCCAGTTGAGGGTTATGTTGCTGCCAAAGGCTGGAGATGTGGGGTCGCAGATATCTGGTCCCGGGGTCGTTGTCATCGTCGTTGAGGATGCACGTACTGATAGATTTGTAAAAGAATCTTCTTCCAATGGAGCAAGATATCTTGACTTGGAGTTGAAACCAGAATGGACCACCGAGTCTAGTTCTGTGGTCATCCACCCCTCCATCCAATCATCACTGCTTCCTTGCACCGTCACCATCGCCATAGGAGCAAGTGAATCGGCAATTGCGTCATCGCTGAAACCAAAGAAAGCCGGGTCATCGTTATCTAAATGCAAGGTGGGCGCTGCCCCCGCTGACATCTGAAGTTGTTCGGCATATGCGACGCTGCTGCTAACGACTTGGGAAGTGGCGGGTTGGGCTCCATCCACTGTGGATGATGACGCGATGGCAAAGTCACATATGACGCTTGTGCGATCGCCAGAGTCGTTGAGTAGGCATGTCCTCTTCCCTCGTTGATTCTCATCTTCAAATTGCACCGGTACGTCGGCCGAAATTACAATTTCCTTGCCTTTTGATTTATTCTCGTCTCTATGAAATTTGATTTTGCATAGGACGTACTTGCACTGCTGCACAGAGTTAAGCGAAGCGGTTAACAATTTGCAGCCCATAGAGTGTCAAAAGAAAAGGGACGATACGGGAGAGTTAGATTGTGGAAGGAGGACCAAGAAGCTTTCATTACTGCCCTATGCACAAGAACCATTCTTCCTCGAAACAAACGGATCGTTGCTAATAGGCATGAAGCATCATTACATGAAAAAACGATGCCAAAAATCTACCATCAACGCGAGTCAAAGAATTATCAATAGACACGGAATTAAAACCTTACCCTCTCGTCGCACATTGAGAACTCGTACATGATCCAGCGCCCGCTCGTTGCACTCGAGCCATGTCCACCTTGAAACTTGAAGGACTTCTTGTAGCCAACCGACTCACCAAGACTGAGTTGCATCGAGTGTTGCTCTTTCCATGTCCCGGATCCGGCGGTCCTTAAAACCCTCGACTTGTTCTTTCTCAACGTGGTGAAAACGTAGAAGGTCTGCTCCAAGGTGGTGTCGAAGATCCTCCAAGGCTCTTGGCTGTAGAGGTCGCACTCTTCGATAAGACCGGGAGGCAACGGCGCGCCCGTTGCTTTCTGCCGGAGGTAGTGAGCGAAAAGGTGCTCATCGGTTGGGCGAAACTTAACTAGCGGATTCATGATCTCTCTCGTTCTTGATCTCTCTCCTTCTTCTTCTTGTTCTTCTTCTCTGGCTTTTGTTGCTTTCGAAAGAGAGGGTTTCGTTTCTTGTGCTTTTGTAAACGTTGGAATGAACACTTCGAAGTGAAGGCCACAAAAGCGGGGCGTGGGAGACATAGCCAGCCAAGACAAAATTCAATCAAAATTTTTATCAGGGTAGCTAAGACGAAATTATGAAAAACCAGACGATATACGAACTTCTCATTGGCTAAACTATAGATAAAACAAACCGTCTTTCCTTTTTTAGCAAAAATCCTGGCACGGCTGAATACATTATCCGGTAGATACGAAAGTTAGCATTGCTGAGTAGTTAAAAGCTAAATTTCTTGAAGACAAGCCAGTCCCACAGATTGGTTCAAAATGATGAGAAGTGGCAAGCGGACAGATACAAAGTAATCCCTCACTGATCGGACTCCAAGCGCAGTCAATGGAATATTATTCAGCAGCAAAACCAAGCCTTTAACTTTTAGCAGCCAAAATTATACCCAGAAGTATCATACAGAGGTGGCATTAGTCCCAAAACCCTCTACAAGGACCATCAAAACACGACCTTCTCCCGACCAAACATATGCGGACCCAAACAAGAACCAACCTTTGCGACCAAACCATATGGAAATCGCAATCAAAAGAATAAAAACAAAAGCAAAAATAAATCAATCACACGAGCCAAAGGCAGCAATTCGATGCGACATAAGAGCAACGAATGGATCACAAAGAGGAATCCGACCACACACCACGTTGTTGAGCGAGATCGAGAAGATGTTGGAGAACTTGACGGTGAGGTAAGCCCCGAACTGCCTGATCAGCTGGACCAGCTCGTTCTTCGAAAAAATTATTTATATTTTTTTTTTGTAAATTATTCATAGATGATATTAATTTTCGTCAATCCAAAATAATAATTTTTCACTAAAATTTTCAAAAAAAATTCTTACTTATGCAATGTTGGATTTAATTAAATTTTCCATAATTGTGATCGCCAAAGAATTAGATTTCTTGGAAATTTCTCTTTTTGACGAACAAATTCTTATTGAAATTATATCAAACAATTAAAAAAAAAATAGTTCCTTTAAGATACAAGGAAAATTTACAATAAACAAAAGATAAATTTATGAAATTCTTAATTATGATAAGTAGATCCTATATCGATATCGAAATACCGAAAAAAAAGGGTAAGTAAATAAATTTGGAATCACCCAGACAAATTGCAATTGAAAGATTGACGGTAGTTTTGTCTCTTTAGTGTAAATGAGGGTGAATATAATTATTTAGGGGTGGAAATAGCGCCTGAAATTAAAGACGAAAGCTATATTACGTAAAAAATAAGAATACTACTTGTTGACACCTAAATTTTGGCGGCCCATTTAGAAAATTAGGGGTTAATTTTATTAATTGCATATCGTATAGATTTAGGTTGCATTTATTTTTTATTTGCATTTTTTGCTTTTTATTGAATCGGTGGCGGATAAATTCAAATTAGTTGGCCAAGCCTATTTTTAAATGATAAGAAATTATCTTGTGAGAAAATAAAAATTTGAAATTTTTCGGGATAGGCCAAGTGAAAAAAAATGAATATTACGAATGCGATTTGGCTTTTTAGGATTTGGAATTAAAGAGTAATCTTATCGAAATCTTGGATCATTATCAATAGGGATTAATTTTGTGAAAAAAGATTTGCGGATGTTGAATTCGAAAAAATTAAAATCCTAAAATTTCCCCTATAAAAGACCAATGCGCACAAGAGTTGAGGGGGGCTGGTTTCTTTTAGGGGGGTTTCGCTAGGTTTTCTTTTGGGAATCAAAGAGAAAGGAACAAAAAAAGTGAAAGAGGAAGAAGGGTTTTGAAGCTGCACGTGCGTGGAGGGAAAAAAAAAGCCAAAAAGTGAAAAGTAAAAAGGTGAAACGGAAAAAGGGGAGGAAGCACTGTGCTTCTTCTCCGGTGGAGTCCCCCACCCTCGCTGCTCTGCACGCCGGAGTCTACAGCCGCACCGCCGCTGCCTCGAAGCCACGCCCAGAAGTCCTCTCGGCTCCGTCGCGCCTCCGCCCGCGAACCGCCGCGCAGCCCCGATCCGGCCACCCGCAACCCGCGCCCACGTCGCTCGCGCCCCCGTCTCCTCCACGGCGACCCAGGCGCCGATCGCTCCCGAGCCGCACCTGCAGCCGAGCCCGAGCTCGCGCCTCCGAGACCCAAGCCGGATCTGCAGCCCCGAGCAACCCGACGCCGCCTGTTGAACCCCTCTCGCCGGTCCGCTCCGCTTGAGATCCGCCCCGACGCCATCAAATCCGACGGCCTGCACGACCCAGCCCGAGCAACCCGACGTCCGAGCAATCCGCCTGCTGCCGCCCACCGCCTGCCGCCGCCGGTCCACCGATTTGCCCTTTCCGGAGTTCCCCTCGCCGGACATCTGATCTGCTGCCCTTGGAGATCCACCAACGTGCGTGGAAAGGGAAGCAAGAAAGAAAAAAAAGAAAAAAAGAAAAAAGAAAGCGTGAATTAGGTAGTTTTCTTTTTATTTTTTTTACTTTTACTTACTTTCTTTATAGTTTAGTTTTTTTTTATTCTTTCTATTTGTTAGGTTATGTTATTTGATAGTTTTTTTAGTTTAGGAGTTTAAATTGTGATAATGGGTGCGATATTCGCAAAATCTTTAGGCATTATCTTTAAGGTATTGCCCAAAATTATGTAATTATTAATTTGGTCCGTAAGATGTCGGATCATTTTTTTGATTATATTAATTTTTGGGCATTTTGATGATATTTAAATTGCTAAATCATTATAATTATTAATTTGATCCGTAAGATTTCGGATTAGATTTTTAATTATTTTGATTTCTTGTCTGATATCTAGGGTTAAAAATAATCGTTAATTTGACCCGTGAGACAACGGGTTATTTTTTCGTTTATTTTAATCCTTTATCTGTTTGAATATCTTGCTTGTTAGATTTAATATTTGTTTTTTTTAGAAAATCACTAAGAAAAATCAAAAAGACATTTGGATTAGGATTTCAATTGATTCTAGAATATTTCTAGTTATTTTGCATATCTAGAATATGGATTTTATTTCGAATTTAGAAAAAAACAAAAAAAAATGCATTCATTTAGGTTGTTATTTTTTTTATTATTCGAATTGCACGTTTAATTATGTGTTAGTTTTAATTTCGAATTTCATAAAGAAAAGCAAAAAAAATCATTGTGCATATTAGGTTAGAATTGCATGTTTCATCTTTAATTTAGATCATCTTTTTAGATAGATTGCATGTTAGGTTAAGATAATGTCTTAATTTAAATTAGGATTTAATGTGACTTAATTCTTAGTTTAAATTAGATAGAATTTTAATCTAGCTAGATCATTTTTGCATTTGAATTCCATGAAAAAAAATACAAAATTTGTCGTTGCATAAGTTAATTTCAATTTTTTAGAATAGATTGCATTTTTAAAAGTAGAAACATCAAATACACATCATTTAGTTTATTTAAGTTCATTTAATTAGAACTTTTATGTCATTAGATTAAGCCATTTAATAAATGTCACGTGACATATAGCTTGCATATTAAATTGCATGAAGCATGTCATTTTAGTTTAAATAATTTAGTATGTCATTGCATCACATTGCATGTCATTATAATTAGATCATTTAGATTGCATTTAATTATCGCATTTCTTCATGTCATATAGTTTAGGTCATGTCGTCATTTCATATTAGAATAGCAACATGCATTGCATAAGTCATGATTTTTAAAGCGGAAACAAAAAAATTGATTGCTTGTTAATTAGGAATCATATCTAGGATCATCTATATGAATTCTGATTTAACATTGCAGATGCTTTCGTTGCTTTAAGGTATGTTTTTTGCATTATTTAATTGCTTTCTTGATGTGTTAAATTGGTGGTATGCGCACATGTATGATCACCTCACATGTTAGGAAGCTCAATTAAAATCAAATCAAGCTGCCTGCAAAACATTTTTTTAGAAATGGTACCGAAAGGGCACTAGGATAGTCTAGTGTAACCAAGTCCTCGTACCCAAAATCTCTGGTTCGTAGAAGTAAGATAATCCTCCCGTTATTTTACTTAGGTGTCTAATCGATCTACCCTAAACTGATTAGTGGCGACTCCTAGATAATGATCTTTTGCATGTTAAATCCTTAAGTCGCGATTTGATATGGGCTTGGGAGAGCCCGAGCTAAGCTTAAAGGCTTAGTAGTCCATTAGCCTAATTTTAGGCGGCAAAACTCGAAAAATTGGGTCGCGACAGCTTGGCGACTCCGCTGGGGACATGAGTTTGAAATTCTTAGTGGACTTAGGCCAATTTTTCTTTTAAAAATGTTTTTGTTTGGCAGCAAGGATCCCAGGTACGTCCCTAACATTTAAGGTGTTAAATGTTTTTGCAGATTGGGAGGTATAAGGGGAGTTGTCTTTGCTAACCTTTGTCATGTAGGTTGGAGTGTGGGATGAATGATTTATTTTTCCCAATTAGAAGTGTTGTTTGCATTTAAATTGTTGTGCATGCTTTATTGCTTTAGCACTACACTATTTGCACACACAACCTGCGGTCCGACCTAGGCTGCGATAGGATTTCTAGGATGGTGTTGAGAAGTATTCTTCCTCCAAAGCGAGACTGCTATGTAGAGGTTGACATTCTCTTCCCCGAAAGTTTTTCATGGTGTTGAAATGTGTTTTGTCCATATCCGCGAGACTGCGTGACTATTGGACATTCCATTCGATTGAGCCCGGAGTTAAGGGGACCTGAAGTTAATGCGAGACTGCAACGATCAGATCACCCTCTTAGCTCCACTTTGCGAAGCCTTTTAGATAGAAATCGAGCATCACGTTTCATGCGCATGTCTATGTGATTGCCATTGATTTTCTTTGGTAAAGTAAGTCTTCCATCCCTATACTAATGCAATTTACTTACTTTGTCCTACTCTTGGTTCGTCCATGACAATCTAGGTCAATCATTGATTTAATTCATTTGTCAATTAGAAATGAAATGAGGAAATTGCCATGCAATAAATCATTTGGAAAATAACAAAAAAACTTTGGAGAATTTGTCTGCAATTCATGCCTAGGACATTTGATCTCACTAGGGTGTCTATTTTTCCAACTCTCTTTAGGAAATGCCCTTCTTGTACGAACTTTTCATGAATAGATGAAAAAAATTGAAAAATCAATTAGATCATTGTCATGGATTGACTTTCTATTTACCCTCATGCTTACATGTTCCCATTCATTTGAATTAGGTGATTATGGGGCGATCTCGCTCACCCATCCGTTCATGATCAAGAGCTAAAATGACGGATCAAAAAGAGCTAATCCCATCAAGCAAAAGTGCTGCGATCTATATTCGATGAGAAATTGCACCTCCAAGGAGAGAGCCAATAAGACTTTTTGAATCGTCTCATTTTCCCAAGATAGCTGAATTTAATGTCATCATGAAGAGACTAATGACATATCTAGAGGGGAAAATATCTCACCTGAAGGGTTCACATTACAAGATCAATGAGGGTGAAAAATCCAAGTACACATGATTCATGGTCGTAAGTAGTTCGATCTCCTCATTTAATTAGGGGCATGTACTTTCCCTTACGTGAGAATTTTTATCGTTCTTTAGGGATTGGTTTCAATTTCTTCTGTGCTTGAACATCACATTTTTCATTCCAATAAATGTAATTTGATTGATAAATATCAATAAAATTACAAATTTTGTTTTAAGGACATGATGGGGTACACCAAACCAGCCCGATGACGATATCCAACAATGAAAAGAAAATATCATCCATGGAGAAAATCTGAGGACCGGGCTTCTTCATGCTTCCTCATCCAAAATATTCCTTAAAAAAGAAAATCATTTTCGAAGCAATTTCCAAAAGCATGCATTAGGTTACTCTTGTTTGTTTTTCTAACTCATTTACTTCATATCTCAGAGCATAACAGAGAGGCATTTGAAAATAATGCATCAATTTCCAGAGATAGTTCGCCCGTTGATTTGGGAACATACATCCGAAGGAAAATAGACATGAGGGCAAATGATCATTTCCTAGCCAATTGTAATGACATCTCCCAAGAGTGAAGAAAATCATCTTGATTCCAAAGTGTGATATGTGGCACATCTCATAACAATTTGTGTGAGATGTCATTCTCGAAGGCCAAATGAAGTTTCTCATTTCCATGAGAAAAATAATGGAACAAATCAAAAGTGGATCATCCGTCTTGGATGAAATGGATACATTACGTTCATGAATATAATTAATTTCGGAATTAACACTTTTGTTCTTTTTCTTGCAGATGAAGAATTGGGGCACTACAAATTCTAGTAATGACATGACTGAGACAAAATCTTGATCTGAGCCAAAATGGTTGTGCAATTTGAATTTACTCTAATGTTGCATAGTATCTTATTCATGCACGTTCTCTTGTGCAGGGGCAAAAGCGGGTCTCCACTTTTGATGGATAGAGACGATCCAAGGACATCCATTGCTGAGGCAATTCTCTTATGGAGCAATTCCCCTAAATGAGTGCTTAAAACCATGTTTTGAGTGCAATAAATTGTTTGTTTTGAAGTAACAAACTCTTTTCATGCTTAAAGTTGCTAGACTCTTTTGAAAAGTGAATTTTTATATTGATTTAGCTCACCAATTTCATGTGGAGATTTGTCAAGATAGACAATTCAATAGAGTGACATCAATGCTTAAGAATGCGAAATGAGATGTGTCAGGATGATGAAAGGCAAGCCCTATTCTATACACAGTCCCATACTTATACACTTGTGAGATGAGGAAGTTCCATATTTACAAGGTAAAGAGTTCTCTCGCAAAAGGTACGATGATCGGAATGATGAGAGGCAATTCATTTCTCTATCCCAAACACTACAAGTAATCCATTGCTTAACCATTTTGAGCCCATACACTTATGGATGTTCTTTTCAAATTACCCCTGTCAAGAATCACCCCACATCGGGGCAACTAAGAGATCAAATGGCATCATGAGGTAAGGAAAATGAATTGAAATTTTCTTGCTCTCACTTGCATCAATCTTCAAGTTATGCTATTACATTGAATTCATGTGTTAATTTAAGTGTCTTAGGATGACGAAGAGCATCTTTTTCTCTATCCTATACACTTATATCCTTTGCATAGCCCACTTGTGCCCGCAGTTTCTTTTCTTTTAAACCTAGTTGATGATCAACCCCCACACTGGGGCAAAGCAAAACCAATTGATGATCAATCCCCCACACTAGGGCAAGGCAAAAGGCAGATGAAGGCTCTTGAAAGGTTATAGTGTCATTTAAAGTGTAATTGCTTGACGCATACATTATGCGCAAGAATTGAATTCAAAATAGAACTAAGGGGCATGAAAAAGCAGTGTGCTTGATAAAAGCAAGGCCGATGCCCATGAAAAAAGAAGTGAAGAAAAAATGCATGAGAACTAGGGGCATAAAAAGCAGTGTGCCTGGTAAAAGTAAGGCCAATGCCCATAGATGAAAAAAGAGAGTCAAAATAGGTGACTGTCAATTGCAAGAATTGAATCCTAATGGAGCAATACTCAAAGAACTCAAATGCTGAGTTTTTACAATCAATGGGGCACTTCATGAAGACAATCCCTGATGGTGAAAAAGAAAACTGATGGTAATGTCAAGATGATCATCAACTCTAACCATTTACACACTTTTTGAGCCTAATGATCCTTTCATTTTTCAACCCATGAACCCACCTACGTTACGTCCCTTACAAAGTCTCTTCAGATTAGGGCACTTGAATTAACGTAGGAGTTCATATGTTTATAAGCATCGCTCGAAGAAGTGCGAGCAAGATTATTTCTTTCTCATTTTTGCAGGGTTCTTGACTTATAAACCCGGAAATGATTACAAGACTGTTCATTCGATATCCTTGACTCAAAAAGTCCATTTGTTAAGCCATTGGCTAAGCCCACATTATGGTCCCTCTTAAAGACCTCTCAGATTGGTAAGATCGTACCGCTTGCGAGAATACTCGGACCCATGTCGATATGATGAAATTGGGTGATTCTCATAAAATAGCCATTCTAAATGAGAGTGAGTGAAAGTCCTTTCTAACCGAAAGTCTCTCATTTAGTATTCTTAAGAAATCCATGTCATGAGTGAAAATTGTCTTGAATGATAATTCTCTCTAGTGGAAATTCGGATGATGCAAAAGTCATTATGCATGAATCTTGATTGAATTGATAAAAGCTTCAGTAGATTTTAAAGTTTGCATTCCAAAATAGCTTTAATTGCTTATTTCTTTGGTGAATGCATTTTTTCTCTAATCATGTCTGACATATAATGTTTTCTTAAAGACCCAAGAGCTCCTAACATTCAGGTTCTTTTCAAGATGCCTCATGATATGAGGAGATGAGAAACCATCATGAGCATTCAAGGTGCATCCTTAATGTTCCAAAATTTATTTCTATCAGGAGGTGAAAGGCCTCCACAGGATATCTAAGTTCCAAAAGACATATTCCAATCAGAGATATCATCAGGTAAGTATATCTCTGCCCATTCTCGACACTTGACTCGGTCAAGCTGTTCCTTTAAAATTGACCTGGCGTGTTTTCGTAGCCCGGTGTCCTTTAAAATTGACCTAGCATGCTTTCGTAGCCCAGAGTCCCTCCTTTTAAATTGACCCGGCGTGCCTTCGTAACCCAGAGTCCTTTTATATTATCTTGGCATGCTTTCGTAGCCCAAGGCCCAAGAGACATATCCCTAATGAGCAGAGATGTCACCAGGTAAGTATATCTCTATCTATACCTTAAATACTTGTCATTGTACAGGTATTTTCACTTTAAGTAATTTGACACTCGATGAAGTTGTCCCTAAAGATTTTTCTCCAGATTGCGACGCCGGGCGACCGAAGAATGGTTCGGGTCCTAGCCAAGCAAAACCCCGTTTAGGCGACCGTAGAATGGTACGGGTCCTAGACAAAACTTTATTTCCCTATTCAGGCGACCGTAGAGTAATGGTACGGGTCCTGGAAGGTAAATCCCCGTTTAGGCGACCGTAGAATGGTACGGGTCCTAGACTAAACTTTATTTCCCTATTTAGGCGACCGTAGAGTAATGGTATGGGTCCTGGAAGGTAAATCCCCGTTTAGGCGACCGTAGAATGGTACGGGTCCTAGACAAAACTTTATTTCCCTATTCAGGCGACCGTAGAGTAATGGTACGGGTCCTGGAAGGTAAATCCCCGTTTAGGCAACCGTAGAATGGTACGGCTCCTAGACACAACCAAATTATGTTATACAAGGCGACCGTAGAATGGTACGGGTCCTAGGAAAGCAGTTTTCTTTATAAAGTCATGTTACTATTCTAGGCGACCGTAAAATGGTACGGGTCCTAGGAAAGCAGTTTTCTTTATAAAGTCATGTTATTATTCTGGGCGACCGTAGAATGGTATGGGTCCTGGACGTATAACATCAATCTATCTTGAATCATTTTTACCCTCCTTGAAGGTAGGATATTTCGAGTAGGTTCTTTTGACATCTTAGTCTGGATCTAGATGTCTTAATTCTTGTCGTTGAACATTTCACTTTGGATGTGAATGTTCTTCTCGATCTCAATGTTTCGATTTATTACCTGTTTGACTCTTCAAGGAACCTGAGTGAGAGTTGGGTATCTGTGAAGTAAATATGAATTTATCATGTACCTCAAGATGCTTTACCACATTGACTGGTAGGTAATTGCAGGTATGTTCTTTCCTTTCGCATCATGCATTTGCATTAGCATTTCCATGCATCATATAAATTGCATTTTAAAATGGGATTTATTTTCCGACAAAAAAATAATAATCAAAAATCAAAAATCAAATCATTCAGTGCATGTGCATGATCAAAATTTAGGTTTCAATTTGTCTTTGAAAGTAACCTCTTCGAGCTCACCTTCAAAGAGGGGCAGCTGTTGACACCTAAATTTTGGCGGCCCATTTAGAAAATTAGGGGTTAATTTTATTAATTGCATATCGTATAGATTTAGGTTGCATTTATTTTTTATTTGCATTTTTTGCTTTTTATTGAATCGGTGGCGGATAAATTCAAATTAGTTGGCCAAGCCTATTTTTAAATGATAAGAAATTATCTTGTGAGAAAATAAAAATTTGAAATTTTTCGGGATAGGCCAAGTGAAAAAAAATGAATATTACGAATGCGATTTGGCTTTTTAGGATTTGGAATTAAAGAGTAATCTTATCGAAATCTTGGATCATTATCAATAGGGATTAATTTTGTGAAAAAAGATTTGCGGATGTTGAATTCGAAAAAATTAAAATCCTAAAATTTCCCCTATAAAAGACCAATGCGCACAAGAGTTGAGGGGGGCTGGTTTCTTTTAGGGGGGTTTCGCTAGGTTTTCTTTTGGGAATCAAAGAGAAAGGAACAAAAAAAGTGAAAGAGGAAGAAGGGTTTTGAAGCTGCACGTGCGTGGAGGGAAAAAAAAAAGCCAAAAAGTGAAAAGTAAAAAGGTGAAATAGAAAAAGGGGAGGAAACACTGTGCTTCTTCTCCGGTGGAGTCCCCCTCCCTCGCTGCTCTGCACGCCGGAGTCTACAGCCGCACCGCCGCTGCCTCGAAGCCACGCCCAGAAGTCCTCTCGGCTCCGTCGCGCCTCCGCCCGCGAACCGCCGCGCAGCCCCGATCCGGCCACCCGCAACCCGCGCCCACGTTGCTCGCGCCCCCGTCTCCTCCACGGCGACCCAGGCGCCGATCGCTCCCGAGCCGCACCTGCAACCGAGCCCGAGCTCGCGCCTCCGAGACCCAAGCCGGATCTGCAGCCCCGAGCAACCCGACGCCGCCTGTTGAACCCCTCTCGCCGGTCCGCTCCGCTTGAGATCCGCCCCGACGCCATCAAATCCGACGGCTTGCACGACCCAGCCCGAGCAACCCGACGTTCGAGCAATCCGCCTGCTGCCGCCCACCGCCTGCCGCCGCCGGTCCACCGATTTGCCCTTTCCGGAGTTCCCCTCGCCGAACATCTGATCTGCTGCCCTTGGAGATCCACCAACGTGAGTGGAAAGGGAAGCAAGAAAGAAAAAAAAAGAAAAAAAGAAAAAAGAAAGGGTGAATTAGGTAGTTTTCTTTTTATTTTTTTTACTTTTACTTACTTTCTTTATAGTTTAGTTTTTTTTTTTTTATTCTTTCTATTTGTTAGGTTATGTTTTTGGTTATGTTATTTGATAGTTTTTTTAGTCTAGGAGTTTAAATTGTGATAATGGGTGCGATATTCGCAAAATCTTTAGGCATTATCTTTAAGGTATTGCCCAAAATTATGTAATTATTAATTTGGTCCGTAAGATGTCGGATCATTTTTTTGATTATATTAATTTTTGGGCATTTTGATGATATTTAAATTGCTAAATCATTATAATTATTAATTTGATTCGTAAGATTTCGGATTAGATTTTTAATTATTTTGATTTCTTGTCCGATGTCTAGGGTTAAAAATAATCGTTAATTTGACCCGTGAGACAACGGGTTATTTTTTCGTTTATTTTAATCCTTTATCTGTTTGAATATCTTGCTTGTTAGATTTAATATTTGTTTTTTAGAAAAATCACTAAGAAAAATCAAAAAGACATTTGGATTAGGATTTCAATTGATTCTAGAATATTTCTAGTTATTTTGCATATCTAGAATAGGGATTTTATTTCGAATTTAGAAAACACAAAAAAAAAAATGCATTCATTTAGGTTGTTAGTTTTTATTCGAATTGCACGTTTAATTATGTGTTAATTTCGAATTTCATAAAGAAAAGCAAAAAAAATCAATCATTGTGCATATTAGGTTAGAATTGCATGTTTCATCTTTAATTTAAATCATCTTTTTTAGATAATTTGCATTTTAGATTAGGATAATGTCTCAATTTCAATTAGGATTTAATATGATCTAATCCTTAGTTTAAATTGGATAGAATTTTAATCTAGTTAAATCATCTTTGCATTCGAATTTCATGAAATACAAAAATTGTCTTAGCATAAGTTAATTTCAATTTTTAGGACAGATTGCATTTTTAAAAATAGGAACATCAAATGCACATCATTTAGTTTATTTAAGTTCATTCAATTAGAACTTTCATGTCATTAGATTAAGCCATTTAATAAATGTCACGTGACATATAGCTTGCATATTAAATTGCATGAAGCATGTCATTTTAGTTTAAATAATTTAGTATGTCATTGCATCACGTTGCATGTCATTATAATTAGATCATTTAGATTGCATTTAATTATTGCATTTCTTCATGTCATATAGTTTTAGGTCATGTCGTCATTTCATGTTTGAATAGTGATAATGCATTGCATAAGTCATGATTTTTAAAGCGGAAACAAAAAAATTGATTGCTTGTTAATTAGGAATCATATCTAGGATCATCTATATGAATTCTGATTTAACATTGCAGATGCTTTCGTTGCTTTAAGGTATGTTTTTTGCATTATTTAATTGCTTTCTTGATGTGTTAAATTGGTGGTATGCGCACATGTATGATCACCTCACATGTTAGGAAGCTCAATTAAAATCAAATCAAGCTGCCTGCAAAACATTTTTTTAGAAATGGTACCGAAAGGGCACTAGGATAGTCTAGTGTAACCAAGTCCTCGTACCCAAAATCTCTGGTTCGTAGAAGTAAGATAATCCTCCCGTTATTTTACTTAGGTGTCTAATCGATCTACCCTAAACTGATTAGTGGCGACTCCTAGATAATGATCTTTTGCATGTTAAATCCTTAAGTCGCGATTTGATATGGGCTTGGGAGAGCCCGAGCTAAGCTTAAAGGCTTAGTAGTCCATTAGCCTAATTTTAGGCGGCAAAACTCGGAAAATTGGGTCGCGACACTACTTCTCTTCATATTATGGTATATTTATATGAATCAATTTTCGACCTTGGGGTATGCATGCAAATTCTTGTTTCTTTTTCTGTTTTATTAGCCTCGGACGTTCTCCTTCTGGATACACACCCGGACACCGAACACATGCAATCCTACGCATCGTCCGTCTGCACTTGTTTTTTCCATTAAAGTTCCGTTTATTTTTTTCAAATTTTTTGGTGTTTGAGGAGTGGAAAATAAGTGGTTAAAAAAAACAGTTTCCGGTCGATAGGTTAGGACTCGCGTCCTCTTGCCCTTGTGTCGCTTCTCATCGTCACGTCCTCGCACCCTCTCGTCGCCCTCGCATCCTCTCTTTGTTATCCCCTCTTCCTTACACGTTCTCTCCTCTTCCCTCTAGAGCTGCTCCTTTTTCCCATCTTTCTCATGCAATTTAGGGCTTCTTTGTCTCGTCCCTCATCTCCAGAGCTACTCCTCGGGTGCTGCCTCGCGCTTCTCTTACAAATAGCAGAGTAGAGAGGGTGCCCCGTTATTGTTTTCGCTTTCATTTTCTAACCCATGGAGACGCGGGTCCCGAGGTAATTATTGTAATTAGCTCTCATTTCTATAAATCAATCTCTTTGCTTAGTGGCCTATTCAAGGGAAAATGCAAAAACCAACTCTTTGAGTTTAGTCTGATAGCAAAATATCTTGCCATTTGGCGCCATTAGCGGTTTTGGGTCTTCATACAATTGTTTGTTCGGATGATTTGTCCTGACAAATATTGTGCGATTCTTTTGTTTTCAGAACGTGGATCGTGGTCTCTTCGTTTATTTTGTGATTCTGGAGCAGCTTGTGTTGTCCCACGGTATCAATATATCTGCATTATTGATTACTCAGCTTTAAATCAGAGTGGCAGGATTACTATAATCGGATGGGAAATTTATCATCTGCCGGTCAACATATATGTAGGAACTTGTCGAGATGTTTGACATTTTTTGGCCTTCATCGCCTAGAGAAAACCATATGGAGTACCCTGTTAGTGATTATCAATGAGCTTCGTAATATTTACTATATTTACTACAGTGTGGACTTGATTTTAGGATAACATCGTTCTAAACCTAGGATGAAGTTTGATTTATTTGAAGTATATTGTCTACAACAGGTTTGAATGAAGAAGACACCTACTTATTTTGTTTACGTAGAAATAAAATTGAGTGGATGCATGAGCATTTGCATACCTAATGTATGTATTCTTGAATAGCAGCTTGTGCTGTATCTTGTGGTTCTGGGTCTCTAGTATTGCCCTTCTAGGATTGCACGCATTTTGTGTTCCATGATCAATGTGCTCCAATATAGATGGATCATGACAAAATCCAAGTGGCGGTAATGGTTGTGGCGGCAGCATTTATGATAGTTATCACACTAGTTACGGATGATTATAATCATTTTGAGAACCACATATTGAGAGAGGCTCATGTGAATCGAGATTACGAGAGAGAGCTGTATATGAATCATGTGTTATACAGTGACGATACTTATTGTATAAATCAAATATGGATGCCGTTGAATGCTTTTTTAGAGCTTTGCAAGGTGCTTAGTGCAAGTAACTTGTGCTCCACAACCATATCATTGACATAATGTCAGGTTCAGAATCATTGGGGGGAGATTCCATAGGTCAATAGAACCCATGCACGGATATTTCAAAATTGTCTTTCCAGTGATTTTGAAATCATACAAACATGTGGTAAAAGAATCGACCGATTCCATTTCTCTTGAGATAAGTAATGCTCGAAGGTTTTAATGGTCGAAGGTTTTATTTATATTGTAAGATATGGAATTTGGAAAAAAAAAAGTCATTATACATTACTCGAGAAGTTTCATTAGTATTTGGTTGATAACTATATTTCGGAGCAATGGATGGAACTCATGTGCATGCATCAATTCCTCTTAAAATTCAAGGAAGATTTTGTGGTCGGAAGGAACGCAAAATGTATCGGTTGCTGTTACATTTGACTTGAGATTTTCTTATGTGTTAGCTCGTTGAGAGGGCACTTCACATGATTCACGTAATTTTTTTTTTAATGTAATTTCAAAGCCGGATGGATTGAATACTCCTAGAGGTAAGAAAATGAAATTTGTACTCAATTTTTGGATTGAGCTTAGTATCTTAAGAATAAACTTTTTTATAACTTGTTGGAATATATTATTTTGCCGATGCTAGTGGAATGCAAAATGGCATCATCTCTCTATTGTGGTGTTAGATACCATTTGAAGGAATTCAGTGATCGCCCACCTGAAAATAGGAAGGAACTATTCAATTTGCACCATTCATCTTTGAGAACTACTATCGAAAGAGCATTTGGAGTCTTAAAGAAGCATTTTCGATTGAATATTTTTGGTCATTTAGAACACAAGTCAATGTTGTCTTAGCTTGTTGTATCATTCAAAATTTATTACCGCCCAATGTCTTTATCATGGAAGAGATGAATAGACAAATGAATTCTTAAAGAAAAGAAATCCAAGAATCCAACTTTCTCAAAGAGAGGAAAAGGAGGAAAATAATGGATATAAAAAGGGGTAGGATTGTGCACACGATGTGGATTAGTTACTAAGAGGTTAGAAGAAGCCAATATTTTTTCTTTTTGTTTCTTTTGAGTGTTTCATTTAGAACATGTGGTTTTTATTCCTTTAGTAATAATCATCTTTCAAAATTAGTACTTGTCCTATTTATTATATGTTTTCTTACTCAGCTGTTTAAGTTCTTGCTTAATTATAGTGATGGGTGAGATGGTCAACCAATCTAGGAGATCTAAACCTATGTAACGTATTCTATTTGAAATTCTTGCTAATGCTTAACCAAAGGTATCAAGCCCTCAAAACATTCAAACTCTTTTCAATTGCTCGAGTTGTCGATACAATAAAAGAGAGATTTGGCATTAATTTTACGAAAAAGTAAAGACTCGGAAAAATATTTTTCGAATAATGATTGGTTATG
Organism: Eucalyptus pauciflora; assembly: GCA_007663325.1. Classification (NCBI taxonomy): domain Eukaryota; kingdom Viridiplantae; phylum Streptophyta; class Magnoliopsida; order Myrtales; family Myrtaceae; genus Eucalyptus; species Eucalyptus pauciflora. The sequence continues at coordinate 2,472,558 of VMYD01000006.1, read as the reverse complement.
TCGCTTAGAAAAATTAGTCGACGGAAAATAGTTTCATCATTGATGATAATTTATACCTAACTATTTTGGTAGTTGATAATTTTTTTTTTTATTTGTTAATTCTTTTAGGCAATACAAACAATTATTTTTAGAAAAAATATTTTCCAAAACTTTAGTTTTGCATAAAAAAAAAGCACTTTAAAATATGTTGATTTTTCTTAATTTTGACAAATGTACACATCCCATTGATTAGTCGAGTAAAAATACTATAGTGTCAAAGATTCATCACGCTAGGAGCGTTTAGGTGGTTCTATAAACCATTTTTTGTTTTTAAATTTTGATATGAATACTATCAATTAGCCATGGAAAGTTTCTGTTTCATGATTATTTATGTGAAAAATATGTTATATCGGCGGAGTAACTTACATACATCCTCTTATCATGAAACTAGCTGTCAACTTTTTTGTTTTTATGTTTTTTTATTTTATTTTGGCCAAGCAGGAGAGTTATCGACTCGACTTCTCGAATATACTCGCTTTTGATCCGTGGCATATTATTTTTAAAAAGTCTTTCGTCCCGAGCTGTATAAAATATTTTATTTGAAAAAAAAAATCTCATTCTTATAATAAAAATCTCATTTATATATAAAACAAAAGCAGCAACAGTATTTACATCGTTTGAATGAGCCTAAAAAAGGAGCACGCGTATGGTTCAAGTCTTTTAAAAACTAGAACCGGAAAAAATACTAAATAAGCAAAAACTGATCAGCCCATGCCAATGTCGCTGGAACATTTTGCTCGTGTATCAGCAACGCTCCTTTGTGGATGGAGAGAAGTCGGACCCCACGTCTGGTTGTCCGGTATGCCTGAGTGTGGATGCGAGCATCGCATTTGTCTCGTCTTCTAATGGATTAGCAAAAGGATTGGAACCAAAGAGATAATCGGCGTCGACCACCGGATCTATATCCATATCCATCAAGCGATCAATCCATTCATTGTCATCATTGACTTGCTCTGCTGTCGTAGGAAGTAAATCTGCATATGCACCGTCGTCAAAAGCTGGGTAAGTGGTGTCGCCGGTATCTACTAGGGCAGGAAGGATATTGGCATCTCGGTTGCACCCAAAACTCGGGGAATAACTGGCATAGCGAGCTTCAGTCCCGCTAGTAGTAAAAAGCCAGTTGAGGGTTGTGTTGCTGCCAAAGGCTAGAGACGTGGGGTCGCAGATATCCGGTCCCGGGGTCGTTGTCATCGTCGTTGAGGATGCACGTACTGATAGATTTGTAAAAGAATCTTCTTCCAATGGAGCAAGATATCTTGACTTGGAGTTGAAACCAGAATGGACCACCGAGTCTAGTTCTGTGGTCATCCATCCCTCCATCCAATCATCACTGCTTCCTTGCACCGTCACCGTCGCCATAGGAGCAAGTGAATCGGCAATTGCGTCATCGCTGAAACCAAAGAAAGCCGGGTCATCGTTATCTAAATGCAAGGTGGGCGCTGCCCCTGCTGACATCTGAAGTTGTTCGGCATATGCGATGCTGCTGCTAACGGCTTGGGAAGTGGCGGGTTGAGCTCCATCTACTGTGGATGATGACGCGATGGCAAAGTCACAGATGACGCTTGTGCGATCGCCGGAGTCGTTGAGTAGGCACATCCTCTTCGCTCGTTGATTCTCATCTTCAAATTGCACCGGTACGTCGGCCGAAATTACAATTTCCTTGCCTTTTGATTTCTTCTCGTTTCTATGAAATTTGATTTTGCATAGGACGTACTTGCACTTCTGCACAGAGTTAAGCCAAGCGGTTAACAATTTCCAGCCCATAGAATGTCGAAAGAAAAGGGATGATACGGGAGAGTTAGATTATACCAAGAAGCTTTCATTACTGCCCTACGCACAAGAACCATTCTTCCTCGAAACAAACGGATCGTTGCTAATAGGCATGAAGCATCATTACATGAAAAATCGATGCCAACAATCTACCATCAACGCGAGTCAAAGAATTATCAATAGACACGGAATTAAAACCTTACCCTCTCATCGCACATTGAGAACTCGTACATGATCCAGCGCCCGCTCGTTGCACTCGAGCCACGTCCACCTTGAAACTTGAAGGACTTCTTGTAGCCAACCGACTCACCAAGACTGAGTTGCATCGCGTGCTGCTCTTTCCATGTCCCGGATCCGGCGGTCCTTAAAACCCTCGACTTGTTCTTTCTCAACGTGGTGAAAACGTAGAACGTCTGCTCCAAGGCGGTGTCGAAGATCCTCCAAGGCTCTTGGCTGTAGAGGTCGCACTCTTCGATAAGACCGGGAGGCAAGGGCGCGCCCATTGCTTTCTGCTGGAGGTAGTGAGCGAAAAGGTGCTCATCGGTTGGGCGAAACTTAACTAGCGGATTCATGATCTCTCTCCTTCTTGATCTCTCTCCTTCTTCTTCTTGTTATTCTTCTCTGGCTTTTGTTGCTTTCGAAAGAGAGGGTTTCGTTTCTTGTGCTTTTGTAAACGTTGGAATGAACACTTCAAAGTGAAGGCCACAAAATAATTTGCGTTGGAGATCAAATTCCATTAGCAATAACCGTCAACAGATTTAATCTGCTTAAATAATGTCTTTCCTTTTTTAGCAAAAATCCTGGTACGGCTGAATACATTATCCGGTAGATACGAAAGTTAGCACTGCTGAGTAGTTAAAAGCTAAATTTCACGAAAGTTAGCATTGCTGAGTAGTTAAAAGCTAAATTTCTTGAAGACAAGCCAGTCCCACAAATTGGTTCAAAATGATGAGAAGTGGCAAGCGGACAGATACAAAGTAATCCCTCACTGATCGGACTCCAACCGCAGTCAATGGAATATTATTCAGCAGCAAAACCAAGCCTTAACTTTTAGCAGCCCCAATTATTCCCAGAAGTATCATACAGAGGTGGCATTAGTCCCAAAACCAAGCCTTAAGTTAACTAGCGGATTCATAACTAGCGGATTCATGCTGGCGATGATCTCTCTCGTCTTCTTCTTCTCTGGCTTTTGTTGCTTTCGAAGGAGACTTGTGCTTTTGTAAGCGTTGGAATGAACACTTTGAAGTGAAGGCCACAAAATAATCTGAGATAAATTTCATATTATCCAATGACACGAGTCATTAGGAATCTCTGTGTAAGTGCTTTAGATGGATTTAACCTAGGACATTGCAAAAAATTGTGAAAGTGCTGGCTTAGACTAGTTTTTATTGGCAATTCATCACAAAAACATACCCATGGCATTCCTAATCCGACGGAGAAAATAAGAGCAAGTCCTATACCACAACGATGTAATTACGGAACGACCGCATTGGACGCTCGTCGGCGTGTATGATCCCGTCCCCCTTGATAGCAAGATTGGGGTCAGTCTCTTCTACTTCGGCCTTAGCCAGTTCGAGAACCCAGTAGAGCAACCAAGGCGAGCAACGCAAGTTGAGACTCTTGCACTCATCCGGTCGGTCTTGGAATTGATCAAACAACGCTTGCAATATTCTGGAATTCAAGTACTTCACCGGGATCTCACAACGTTATCTTTCTTCGCCGACATACAATGCAAAGCATCCTTTTCTCGCCAGCTTCTTGACGTTCCTAACTTCTCAACAAGCCAACACGTTTTTCTTCCAAGAACGGCCATCAGAACTTTCACGAAGGATGGGGGCTCCTGAGTGAATTTGTGATCTTGAGACCGGAATTACTGTACGATTGTTGGATGCTTATCGAATGGATTATTTATAGAGGGATCGGAAGAGAGTATAATTATTGTGGAATTAGAGTATGGAGTCGTTTTTTTTTTTTTTAATTAGAATAGGAAAGAACAAGCTTGATTTAATTTTGAAGCGTTTAAAAGAGATTTTAGGTTTGGAACTCTAGTGGGATTTTAAATCCGGATAGAGATGTCCAAAAAACTAACCATGGCCAGGATATAACAGAATGTAGAGCTGATTTTCGCAAGGCAGTTGCAACGCACGTGACTATAGTTGGGTGAGTTAGGCATGAAAAGAAAATGAGTAGTTATTTTGGGGAAGTTGATGGATACATGAGGTACAGTAATGCAAGAGAGGTTCAATGAAAATAACTACACATTAACCAAAAAGCTACCCAATGCATAAAATTGATATTTTCGTACTTTTTAGATGTAAGAATCATATAAACCTCAGGAATATTTTAGTAAATATGGTTTGGACACCAATTTTTCTCTTTATAATATTATAGATTTTCCTCATAATATTAAACAATGCTTGCAACATTATAGAATTTAAGTTCTTCACCGGGATCTCACGGTGCTCCCTCCCTTCACCGACGTACACCGCGAAGCATCCTCGTCTCGCTAGCTTCTTGCCGGTTTGTAACTTCCCGGCGAGGCAACGCAACTTTCTTCCAATGACAGCCATCAGAACTGCCCAATGGAGAACGGTGACTCCTTTGTGAATTCAATCTCTAACCAGTTGCAGAGATGTTGAGATCGGAATCAAATGTACAAAATGTTTATAAAGGGATCAGGAAGATAGAGAATAAACCTTGTGGAATTAGAGTAGGATTCGGTTTCCTTTTCTGATTATATTTGGGATGACGAGGCCTAGTTTAAATTTAAGGATTTAGAGGAGATCTTAAGTTCGGAACTCTAGTGGGATTTTAAAACCGGTTTTACAAAAGTATCTAACAATTAACAGAAAAACTACCCAGTTTTTTTGGTCGAAAACTACCCAGTTGAATGCTTCGCTTTTTTGTTGCTGTAAGAATCGTATAAAACCTAGGGTGTATTTTAGTAAATTTGGGGTTGGACACCAGATTTAAAAGTCCTTTTAGGAATAGCATAAACTAGCTTCTTAGATTTTATTTAAATCTTTATTTTTGAAAATTCCGCAGTCTTACTGGGTATTGAGACTATGTATATGTTATATACTCTAGTTAGAAAGATTGCCTCTTTAAACATTGATATGGAAAATTGAGTTTGGTTTCCTTTTTTGCGCTTTAATGTAAATCTATATTTTTGTAATGTAGCTTAGCTTTTCTTCATTTCCACTTCATCGCTTTCGCATATCTGTTTTTCTAATTAACTTAGTAGAACAAATTTCGCCTTTTTATTTTTTCGTCGAAAAAAGTTAAATAGACTTCCACAAATTTGCTTTAACTTTTTGAGTTCATAGCATAAACCACATAATTACATGAGACCGTAATTCACATTATCTTTAATAATGCAATTAGTTTTCCTAAGTGAGATGAATGTTTAAAGGATTTCATGTTATTAGTTACGTTTGATATTCCGCACATAAATTAACTTCATTTTCATAAAGTACCGTATATAACCCGTATTAATGAATTAGTGTGTATCAATCTAATTTTCCCTTTTCTAAAATAAAGGAAAATGAATTCGAGTGAATACAAAAGAACTTAAAAGGGAAGTTGACTCCTACATTGATCTCGAAGATGGTATAGACTCTCTCTCTCTATTGCTATTTTCAGAAAGTTTGTAGCTACCACGAGTGGTCATTCTTTAATGATTCGCTACAACATATATTATCGTGATTTGAATCTTAACAAATTAAACCCCTGAGAAAAACAATGTGTCAAACTATATATTCTAGTCAAACATCAATTCTTCATGTTGATCCATTTGACCTTTTGTCTAAGATATGATTTTCATCTTTCTTATTTCCCATTTTGTCTAATTCACCTAATGTTTCGCATGTGAGATGGAGCATCAAACTGATCGCTCTTCATTCGAGACTCATATACATGTAATCTATCTACCTGAGTCGAATATTCTAACATGCTTACCAAAATACAAGTCATAAGTTTGAACATTGACACTAATTGTGATGCAAAGAGTACTTCTATTAGATTAAATTGGGCAATGGTTACCGCTTGAATAGCGACAGCGATTTAGGCAAAAATTGAAGGATTGTATGTACGCTCGAAATAGTTGGACTAACAATAGTAGCTTATCACATGTATGTAGAGACTCTATTTGAACATGACAATATCTTTTTGGGTTCAGAAACCATTCGTGTCAAGATGAAACCCTTTTGTTCGGAGATCTTTCTTGGAATGCGATCCTTAGAAAAAAGAAATCAAATAACATGAGCCATATTAGAAATCTCTTTAATTAGTGCTTTTAAAAGGATTTGACCTAGGATGAACATCTGGACTAATATACAAGCAATTCATCACAAAAATAAACCCATCAATGACAACACGGAGAAACTTCATTCATTCATTCAAATTAAAAAACAAGTTCTTCGTATATTGATTACAACCTAATCCAACGGAAAAAACTAAGATCAAGTCCTATAACGCTACAATGAAATAGCTATACGACCAAATCAGGCTCATATCGGCATGTACGATCTTGTCATTCTTGATTGCAAGATTATGGTTGGTCTCTTCTACCTCGGCCTTGGCCAGTTCAAGAACCCAGTTGAGCAATTCGGGCGAGCAACACAAGTAGAGCCCCGTGCCCTCGTTTGATAGGTCTCGGCACTGATTAAACAACGCTTGCAACATTATAGAACGCAAATACTTTACCGGGATCTCGAGACGCTCTCCCTCTTCACCAACGTACGCTGCGAAACATCCTCTCCTCGCTAGCTTCTTGCTGATTTCTAACTTCTCAACCAGCCGACGCAGCTTTCTTCCAAGGACGGCCATTAGAACTCTCCGATGAAGAATGTGACTCCTTGGTGAATTTGATCACTCACCGGTGGGAGAGATACTGAGACCGTTGATGTACATATTGCTGGAGGCTTAGCGAAGGGACTATTTATAGAGGGATAAACATTGTGAAATTAGAGTAGGATTAGGTTTCTTTTTCCGAGTAGATTTGGGATGAAGAAGCTTACTTTAATTTCAAGGGTTTAAAAGAGATTCCAAGTTTGGAATTCTAGTGGAATTTTTTAAAACCAGATGGAGAATATAAATACTTTAATTCATCTGATTTTCGCCATCTAAGTTATTCAAATTGTTAATGTTGCGATCTATTATCAAATTAGAAAATAGAGACTATCGTGTTAAATTATCTTGAATTAATTTGCGGCCTTCCTGCATCTCCTTTGACCAAAACAATAGAGGAATAAAAGTATCTTCAAATAGATAAAAAAAAAAGAACCATTTTAATTGAAGAAAAAGGAAAAGAAAAATACATAATTAGAGGATTAGATTGCATCAAGAAAATTTGAGCATCCGAGACAAGAGCTAAGCAATCTCCGTTTTTTTGGGTATCACCTTATTATACACCGTCTTCTTCTTTTCTTTTTCTTTTTCCTTTTTTGCTCTCTTTGCCCCCTCGACAAGATAATTAGTACGACTGTTACATCATGCTATATCATTATTTTTAGGATTTTAGAAATAGTTTTCAAAGTTTAATGTGATTTTGTTTGATTTCGTCATAATTAAAGATCAAGATAATGCAAGAGTGGTTTAATGAAAGTATCTAACAACTAACAGAAAAACTAACCCGTTGAATGAATAAAATTACCATCTTCTATTTGTTGTTGTTGTAAGAATCATATAATCCTCAGGTATAATTTAGTAAATTTGGGGTTGGACACAAAATTTAAAAGTTCTTTTTGTAATAGCATAAATTAACTTGTTAGATTTTATTGAAACCTTTAATTTTTAAAATTTGCTCGGCATAAAAATTAAAATTTGCTATTAGACTAAACTCAGAGTTGGTTTTTGCATTTTTTTATTTGTTAATTCTTGTAGGCAATACAAACAATTATTTTTAGAAAAATATTTTCCAAACCTTTAGTTTTGTGTACAAAAAAAATGCACCTTAAAATATGTTGATTTTTCTTAATTTTGACAAATGTACACATCCCATCGATTAGTCGAGTAAAAATACTATAGTGTCAAAGATTCATCACACTAGGAGGGTTTAGGTGGTTATATATAAACCTTTTTTATTTATTTTAAATTTTGATATAAATACTATCAATTAGCCGTGGAAAGTTTCTGTTTCATGATTATTTGTATGAAAAATATGTTACATGGGCGGAATACCTTACATACATTCTCTTATGAACTAATGTTGCATGAAACTAGCTGTCAACTTTTTTTTGTTTTTTTGATTTTTTTTTGGCCAAGCAGGAGAGTTATCGACTTGACTTCTCGAATATACTCGCTTTTGATCTGGGGCATATTATTTTTAAAAAGTCTTTCGTCCCGAGCTGTATAAAAAATTTTATTTGAAAAAAAAAACCTCATTTATATAAAAAAATCTCATATATATAACAAAAGCAGCAATAGTATTTACATCATTTGAATGAACCTTAAAAAAGAGCATGCGTATGGTTCAAGTCTTTTAAAAACTAGAACTGCAAAAAATGCTAAACAAGCAAAAACTGATCAGCCCATGCTAACGTGGCTGGAACATTTTGCTCGTGTATCAGCAACGCTCCTTTGTTGATGGAGAGAAGTCAGACCCCACGTCTGGTTGTCCGGCGTGCCGAGTGTGGATGCGAGCATCGCATTTGTATTGTCTTCTAATGGATTAGCAAAAGGATTTGAACCAAAGAGGTAATCGGCGTCGACCACCGGATCTATATCCATATCCTTCAAGCGATCCATCCATTCATCGTCATCGTTGACTTGCTCTGCTGTCGTAGGATGTAAATCTCCATATGCACCGTCGTCAAAAGCTGGATAAGTGGCGTGGCCAGTATCTACTAGGGCGGATGTTGCAATCTTGGGAAGGACATTGGCATCTCGGTTGCACCCAAAACTCGGGGAATAGCTGGCATAGCGAGCTTCAGTCCCGTTGGTTGTAAGAAGCCAGTTGAGGGTTATGTTGCTACCAAAGGCTGGAGATGTGGGGTCGCAGATATCTAGTCCTGAGGTCGTTGTCATTGTCGTTGAGGATGCACGTACTGATAGATTTGTAAAAGAATCTTCTTCCAATGGAGCAAGATATCTTGACTTGGAGTTGAAACCAGAATGGACCACCGAGTCTAGTTCTGTGGTCATCCACCCCTCCATCCAATCATCACTGCTTCCTTGCACCGTCATCGTCGCCATAGGAGCAAGTGAATCGGCAATTGCGTCATCGCTGAAACCAGAGAAAGCGGGGTCATCGTTATCTAACTGCAAGGTGGGCGCTGCCCTTGCTGACATCTGAAGTTGTTCGGCATATGTGACGCTAATGCTAACGGCTTGGGAAGTGGCGGGTTGAGCTCCATCCACTGTGGATGATGACGCGATGGCAAAGTCAGAGATGACGCTTGTGCGATCGCTGGAGTCGTTGAGTAGGCACGTCCTCTTCGCTCGTTGATTCTCATCTTCAAATTGCATGGGTACTTCGGCCGAAATTACAATTTCCTTGCCTTTTGATTTCTTCTCGTCTCTATGAAATTTGATTTTGCATAGGACGTACTTGCACTGCTGCACAGAGTTAAGCCAAGTGGTTAACAATTTGCAGCCCATAGAGTGTCAAAAGAAAAGGGACCATACGGGAGAGTTAGATTGTGGAAGGAGGACCAAGAAGCTTTCATTACTGCCCTACGCACAAGAACCATTCTTCCTTGAAACAAACGGATCGTTGCTAATAGGCATGAAGCATCATTACATGAAAAATCGATGCCAACAATCTACCATCAACGCGAGTCAAAGAATTATCAATAGACACGGAATTAAAACCTTACCCTCTCGTCGCACATTGAGAACTCGTACATGATCCAGCGCCCGCTCGTTGCACTCGAGCCACGTCCACCTTGAAACTTGAAGGACTTCTTGTAGCCAACCGACTCACCAAGACTGAGTTTCATCGAGTGTTGCTCTTTCCATGTCCCGGATCCGGCGGTCCTTAAAACCCTTGACTTGTTCTTTCTCAACGTGGTGAAAACGTAGAACGTCTGCTCCAAGGTGGTGTCGAAGATCCTCCAAGGCTCTTGGCTGTAGAGGTCGCACTCTTCGATAAGACCGGGAGGCAACGGCGCGCCCGTTGCTTTCTGTTGGAGGTAGTGAGCGAAAAGGTGCTCATCGGTTGGGCGAAACTTAACTAGCGGATTCATGCTGGCGATGATCTCTCTTCTTCTTCTTCTCTGGCTTTTGTTGCTTTCGAAGGAGAGGGTTTCGTTTCTTGTGCTTTTGTAAACGTTGGAATGAACACTTTGAAGTGAAGGCCACAAAATAATCTGTGTTGGAGATCAAATTCCATTAGCAATAATCGTCGACAGATTTAATCTGCTTAAATAATGAATTGCGGGGCGTGGGAGACATAGCCAGCCAAGACAAAATTCAATCAGAGATTTTATCAGGGTAGCTAAGACGAAGTTATGAAAAATCAGACGATATACGAACTTCTCATTGGCTAAACTATAGATAAAACAAACCGTCTTTCCTTTTTTAGCAAAAATCCTGGCACGGCTGAATACATTATCCGGTAGATACGAAAGTTAGCATTGCTGAGTAGTTAAAAACTAAATTTCTTGATGGCAAGCCAGTCCCACAAATTGGTTCAAAATGACGAGAAGTGGCAAGCGGACAGATACAAAGTAATCCCTCACTGATCGGACTCCAACCGCAGTCAATGGAATATTATTCAGCAGCAAAACCAAGCCTTTAACTTTTAGCAGCCCCAATTATACCCAGAAGTATCATACAGAGGTGGCATTAGTCCCAAAACCCTCTACAAGGACCATCAAAACACGACCTTCCCCCTGAGAAAATGAAGAAGAAGAACTGAAACAAGATACACAGAAATCAGCAAATGAAATACTTCGAATCACTCCATTTCAACATGATTGTAATACAAAGACTCTGTATAGTGAAACAAGACTTTTTGAATACAGATCCTTTGACTTCTATTTCTCTTTACAGTCTCATATCACTATTCTGTCGCAGAGCATCCATTGATGATAGCTCTATATGCTCTTTCTCTCTCTCTCTATCTTCTCTACGTACTCAAGGAAGAAGAAGACTACTTATATCAGAATAGAAAAAGACTCTAACAGAATACAACTAATTGTTTCTTAATTTGTTTCACCATTCTAAACCGAATAGTTGCACATGTGTCAATTGAGATCTACATGACTTGGCGATCCACATCTTCTTTACTTTGGGCTTTCTTAATCATTGATGACAATCCATGTCTGCCTTCAACACGAGCTCTTCACCGTTGATCATCAGCTCATTGTTACTTTTCTGTCTTTGTTTTTCCCACGTGTTCTTTGTTTTACTTTGCTGCTCTGTATAACTCTTTTTCTTAAGAATACTTTCTCTTCCAGCATCAGTGTTATTTGCTGGATTTATAGTGGCTGGGTGAGACTTTGGGTGAGACTTTCTTGTATACTTAACATCCCCCCTCAAATTGGGAATGGGTAAAGATCCCAGTCCCAATTTGGTTCGAAGAGTAAAGTGAGCAAACTGTGAGAGGGACTTGGTAAAGATGTCAGCAAGCTGAAGATGACTGGGAATATAGCGAACCTGAATAGAGCCAGAAGAGACCTTCTCGCGAACGAAGTGAAAATCAACTTCGATATGCTTAGTTCGAGCATGGAGTATAGGATTGGCTGTAAGAGAAATGGCTGATCGGTTATCACAGAATAAGAGAGTGGATGATGGAAGAGAGATGCCAATGTCACGTAGAACAAAACTAATCCAAGTGAGTTCAGCAGTTGTGGAAGCAAGTGCACGATACTCAGCTTCTGTAGAAGAACGTGAGACAGTGGGCTGTTTCTTAGCTGACCAAGAAAGAAGATTAGATCTGAGATAAGTGCAAAATCCAGTAGTAGAACGTCGAGTAGCAGTACATCCTGCCCAGTCAGCATCTGAGTAGCCATAAAGGTGTATGGAACTGTTAGAGTGGAGATAAATTCCAAGATGTATTGTACCTTTAACATATCAAAGAACTCGCTTTAGTTGATGAAAATCTGCCACTGTTGGATGGTGCATCTTTTGACAGAGTAGATTTGTGGCAAAGGCAAGATATGGTCGAGTGATGGTCAAATACTGAAGACCACCAACTAAGCTTCTGTACTCAAGGGGATCACGTAGTTGACTATCAGTATTTGTCATAGTAACTGATCTAAGTGGCAAAGGAGTGGAAATAGGTTTGCACTCTGCCATATGAGCACGGTTAAGTAAATCAACAGCATACTTTGTTTGGCATAGAAACAGAGCCTGAGTAGTACGTTTGGCTTCAATTCCTAAAAAATAGTGAAGATATCCGAGATCTTTCATATGGAATTGAAGACTAAGGTTCTGAATCAAAGTAGCCAAGAGTTGTGGTGAGCTGCCAGTCAAGATGATGTCATCTACATAAAGAAGTAATAAGATTGTATGTGAACCAGTATGAAGAACAAACAGAGATGGATCAGCTATGCTGCAGAAGAACCCATTTTCGAGAAGAAAGTTACTGAATTTATCAAACCAAGCTCTTGGTGCTTGTCGAAGACCATATAAGGACTTTTTGAGAAGACAAACATAATGAGAGTCTTGAGGATGTATGAATCCAGGTGGCTGCTCCATATATACAGTCTCATGCAAGTCACCATGGAGGAATGCATTTTTGACATCAAGTTGATGTATTGGCCACTGTCTTATTAGAGCCACATATAGTATTATACGGATTGTTGCATGTTTCACAACAGGACTAAATGTTTCAGTAAAGTCTAGTCCTGCTTCTTGATGAAAACCTTTGGCAACCAGTCGAGCTTTTAGCCTATCAAGACTGCCATCAGGTGCTAGTTTGGTCTTAAAGACCCACTTGCAGCCTATCACATTCATTTGGTCAGTTCTGGGAACCAATTACCAGGTTTGATTGTCATATAGAGTAGTCATTTCTTCTTGCATTGCTCTAGACCATCCTTTATCAGCTAATGCTGATTTAACATATCTTGGTTCCATAGGGACTTGCTATTCAGCTAAACATGCATACTTGGGATTTGATTTGATAATTCCAGATTTCAGTCGAGTCTTCATAGGATGAACAACAGTATTACCTTGAGAAGAAGAAGAGCTAGGATTGTTTTGCACTTGATCTGGAATGATGTCAGTAGGCAGAACATCTGTTGAGATGAGTGCTGGTTGTGCTGTTGTAGATGAGACAGTCTGCAGTTGTGTGAGAGAAGTAGTTTGTGGCATATTTCTACTATATGTATCATGAGTGTATGGATCTTCCATAGCAGGATGGTACTGAAATTTAGCTGTTTGGTCACTGTCTGTAAGATCTGCCATAGCAGGACTTGGAGACTCGAAAAGTTTAACTTCTTCAATCCATTGTTTGTATAGAGTTGTATACTGTCCATACTCCTTGAGCAGCTTCTTTGTGAATGGGAAAAAAGTTTCATCAAAGACAACATGTCTACTGATATATATATATACGGTTATCAGTGGGGACAAGGCAGCGATACCCTTTATGTAGTGCACTATATCCCAGAAATACACAGGTAAGTGATCTGGGATCAAACTTATGTTGTGTATATGATCTCAAGCATGGATAACAAGCACATCCAAATACCCATAGATGTTCATAACTTGGCTGCTTATGATGAAGTTTGTTATAAGGTGTATCCATCTTTAGTTTTGGTGTAGGTAGTATGTTCACAATATAGTTGGCTGTCATAAAAGCATCTACCCAAAATTTCAATGGGACTTTAGAGTGGTATAACATAGCTAATCCAAGCTCAACTATATGTCGATGTTTCCTTTCTGAAACTCCATTCTGTGCTGGTGTGTGTGGACAAGACATAAGCTGTTTTATGCCACAGTTCTTTAAATGATGTTGAAATCTATTACTTATAAACTCTCCTCCTCCATCACTCTGGAAAATTTTGATTCGATGATTAAATTGTCTTTCAACTAGTGTCTGGAATTTGACAAAGATATCATAGAACTCAGATTTCAACTTCATTGGATATAACCAGCTATATCGTGAAAAATTGTCAACAAAGATCACATAATACTTGAAGTTTTGAAAGGAGCTTACTAGTGATGGCCCCCATATGTCACAGTGTATCTTTTCTAAAGGAATATTTGAGATAGAGTCTGACAAGGGAAAAGATAATGCTGTACTTTTTGCTATTTGACAGCTGCTGCATATATGCTTGGTTGTTGTAGTATAGTGAATTAGTTTCTGATGCTGCAGATATTTCACTATCTGTGAATTTGTGTGAGCCAATCTCTGGTGCCATGTATCTTCATCTACAGCTCTTTGTCTCTGAGTGAAAAAGGCTTCTGTGGTTTGTGTATCCACTTGATAGAGTCCTCTAATTTTCCTTCCGAGCTTCACTGTTACTTTGGTATAATTGTCCTTTACATAAACATCAGTTTTGTCAAAAATAAAGGAACAAGGATAGTCATCTGTGAGTTTAGATACTGAAAGGAGGTTCTTCTTTATTTCTGGCACTATCAGCACATCATTAAGAGGTAAAGTATTATCTTTTGTATTCAGCCAGGTATTACCAATGTGAGTAATAGGCAAGCAAGATCCATTTCCAATCATGACAGTATCAGTTCCTTTATACTTAGAAAGAGTATGAATAATACCAGGATTAGCACTGATGTGAGCTGTAGCACCAGTATCTGGGTACCATTCACTTCCTTTAGGATCCTCAATATGCATTGCTGCTAATGCTGTTGGAATGTCTTCTGCTTGATAGGAGTTGTCAAAACGATACCAGCAACGAAGAGCATCATGTCTTGGACGTTTACATGTTTGACATTCCAGTCGAACATTGCCTGTTTCTTTCTCATCCTGTAGATTTTTATTTGAGGTTAATGTCACAGAAGGATAAGTTTTGGAGGATTGGTACCTCTGAGAATGACTAGCATAGGGTCGAAACCCTTGATTAGTTCCAGAGAAAGTATTTCTCTGTCTATATTGCTGATCTCCTTGGCCTTGCATCAGGGTATTTGTTCTGTAATTCTGATTCCTTTCAGAATATCCAAAGCCTCGACCTCTACTAGTAGCAGTTCTACCTCGACCATAGTTATAGCCTCCTCTATAACTTCCTCTTTGAGCTACAAAGCCAGAGGTTTGATGAATATAATCTCCATCAGTATTTTCTTTAAGCTGTATATGAGATTGTTTTTGCCCAATGTAAGCTAAATTGGGATTAAACTGATTCCTGGAGTAATTCTGCAGTCTTGATTTGAACCTTTCTAATTGTGCAATCACTTCATCATATTCAGGTTGAGGCTTTAGACAGTATATAGTAGTTCGAAAATTTTCATATTCAGGACCCAAGCCTTCCAACACACCAAACATTTTGGTTATTTCATCCACTGGTTTTCCTATAGCATTCAACTGATCACATATGGACTTATATTCTCTGAGATAGACAGGAAGAGATCGATCATGCTTCTGACAAACTTGTAATTTCCCTCTTAATTCGAACTCCCTAGCAATTGACTTCTATGTAAATCGATTTAGAAGTGTTTGCCATACCTCATGAGATGTTTCTAGGCCAATTATCAGGCTCAAAATATTTTCAGTGACAGCTCCACTTATCCATGATGATACCAGCTGATCAGTTTTTGTCCAGTCAATATAATCTGGATTTACAACTTCAGATTCATCTCCTTCGACTTCATTTTGCAGCATTCGAGGAGGTGATGAAAAATCACCATTAATAAAGCCAAAAAGTTCTTGACTTTTCAAGAACCTGTGAATCTGAGCTTGCCATAAGAGAAAGTTGTCTTCGGCAAGTTTGATTGTGACAAAGTTAGAGATATTCACATGTATTGGAAAGGGATATTTCGGTGCTCTTATTGCCATTGTTGTAATCTCTCAGCTTGAGGAAGAAGAAAACAGAGATGCTATGAATACAGACACGATTACCGTGATACTGGAATCAACTGCTCCTTCAGTTTCTTCACTCTTCACTTGAAGAGTAGCTGCTGAATGAATTTCTTCAGCAAGAATGATCTCCTGCTCTGATACCATGAGAAAATGAAGAAGAAGAACTGAAACAAGATACACAGAAATCAGCAAATGAAATACTTCGAATCACTCCATTTCAACATGATTGTAATACAAAGACTCTGTATAGTGAAACAAGACTTTTTGAATACAGATCCTCTGACTTCTATTTCTCTTTACAGTCTCATATCACTATTCTGTCGCAGAGCATCCATTGATGATAGCTCTATATGCTCTTTCTCTCTCTCTATCTTCTCTACGTACTCAAGGAAGAAGAAGACTACTTATATCAGAATAGAAAAAAGACTCTAACAAAATACAACTAACTGTATCTTAATTTGTTTCACCATTCTAAATCGAATAGTTGCACATGTGTCAATTGAGATCTACATGACTTGGCGATCCACATCTTCTTTACTTCAGGCTTTCTTAATCATTGATGACAATCCATGTCTGCCTTCAACACGAGCTCTTCACCGTTGATCATCAGCTCATTGTTACTTTTCTGTCTTTGTTTTTCCCACGTGTTCTTTGTTTTACTTTGCTGCTCTGTATAACTCTTTTTCTTAAGAATACTTTCTCTTCCAGCATCAGTGTTATTTGCTGGATTTATAGTGGCTGGGTGAGACTTTGGGTGAGACTTTCTTGTATACTTAACACCCCGACCAAACATATGTGAACCCAAACAAGCACCAACCTTTGCGACCAAACCATATGGAAATCGCAATCAAAAGAGTAAAAACAAAAGCCAAAATAAATCAATCACACGAGCCAAAGGCAGCAATTCGATGCGACATAAGAGCAACGAATGGATCACAAAATCCTCTATCCCCTGGCAAAAGAAGGGACGGAGACAAAGAGGACTTTGACCACGCACCACGTTGTTGAGCGAGATCGAGAAGATGTTGGAGAACTTGACGGTGAGGTGAGCCCCGAACCTCCTGATCAGCTGGACCAGCTCGTCCTTCGAAAAAATTCTTTATATATTTTTTGTAAATTGTTAAAAAAATTTTGTCAATCCAAAATAATAATTTTTCACTAAAATTTTCAAAAAAAAAATTCTTGCTTACGAGGTTTAATACATGAATCTGATCAATTTTTTTAACGAAGCTTTGAAATCCTTTCTAAGTAACCAATGAAGAAAATATCACAATTTACAATGTGTTAATTGTTTTATTGAAGTATGTAATTAGTGTCCTAACAGTTGTTATCGATTAAAATTAATTAGCGCTTTAGTGACACTTGTTAATAAGACTCAATTTATTTAAAAATGTATTTATGACCCTTATTAATTAATTAATTTGAAATGTTTTTAATTTCCAATATATTGACATTTATCATGATATATGCAATAAGGATTCATAATTTTAATATTTGAATGGATTTATTCTGGGATGAAGATGCCGGCTTATACTAGTTTTTAGTAGCAATTCATCACCAAAATAAAACTCATCAATGACAATACATGAAGAGAAAAATATATATACTTCCTCCATTCATTCCTTAGTCAAACCTTAAATTTTAAAATAAGGTCTCCACATGTTCACTAGAACCTAATCCAACGCCAATGTGAACAATTTATATATTTTTTCTCCTTTTTCTTGTCACATACCCGGCCAATGTGTAAGGGCCATGAGACAGGGTCGCGGCCCTCACCAGATGAGGGACAAGGATTGCCAACCATTACCAAAATTGGTAGAAAAAAAAAAAGGAAAAGAAAGAAAGAAAAAGAATAAAAATTATTAAAAAATTCATTTTTAAAATAAAATTATAAAAAAATTTCCCACGAAGTAATGTCAATCATACATGGCACTACTGATGTCCAAGTGGTCAATTTCTAATTAAAATTGATTAGATGGAATTAATTGGTAAAACTCTAATAAATTTAAGATTTTTTAGAAAAAATTTCCGAAAAAAAGAGTGCCTTTTTGTTTTGAGATTAAACATGTCAAGATGAAACCTATTTGGTAATGCTTTCGTCATTCGATCCTTAAGAATATTATCCAATGACACGAGTCATTAGGAATCTCTGTGTAAGAGCTTTTAGATGGATTTAACCTAGGACATTGCAAAAAAATTGTGAAAGTGCTGGCTTAGACTAGTTTTTATTGGCAATTCATCACAAAAACATACCCATGGCATTCCTAATCCGACGGAGAAAATAAGAGCAAGTCCTATACCACAACGATGTAATTACGGAACGACCGCATTGGATGCTCGTCGGCGTGTATGATCCCGTCCCCCTTGATAGCAAGATTGGGGTCAGTCTCTTCTACTTCGGCCTTAGCCAGTTCGAGAACCCAGTAGAGCAACCAAGGCGAGCAACACAAGTAGAGACTCTTGCACTCATCCGGTCGGTCTTGGAATTGATCAAACAACGCTTGCAATACTCTGGAATCCAAGTACTTCACCGGGATCTCACAACGTTATCTTTCTTCGCCGACATACACTGCAAAACGTCCTTTTCTCGCCAGCTTCTTGACGTTCCTAACTTCTCAACAAGCCAACACGTTTTTCTTCCAAGAACGGCCATCAGAACTTTCATGAAGGATGGGGGCTCCTGAGTGAATTTGTGATCTTGAGACCGGAATTACTGTACGATTGTTGGAGGCTTATCGAATGGGTTATTTATAGAGGGATCGGAAGAGAGTATAATTATTGTGGAATTAGAGTAGGAGTCGTTTTTTTTTTATTATTGTCACGACCTCTTTTTTCCGTTCGGGAGAAAAGAAAGAATGGTTTAAGGGTATTTGCCTAAAGAGGCGGACCAATGGCCCTAAATTAGGCGCGGGCTCTCCCAAGCCCATACCTCGCGCGACGTTGGATTTTGTTTTTTAGTTCTTAACAACCTAAATTTTTCTAGGAGTCGCCACTAGCCTATTGGGGTCGGCTAGAAACCAATCGAGGCACGGGAGTGTTGTCTCGATTCCTACGCAACCAGAGATTTCTAGGAACGGGGACTTGTTTACGCTAATGTTTCTATTAGCGCCCTTGCGGTACCACTAACTTGAAAGGTTATTAATCTAAATGGCCACACAATCTTGATTACCAATTATAATCCTTACAAAACCTCTAAGCGTCCATGCAAATGTTTTTGTAGGTTTTTTTTAATGTCTAGACTAATCCTAACATAATTTAGAAGAGAAATTTACACTCAAATTAATGAAAAGCGGTGCATAAGTAAACATCCAAGAAATTGAAATAACTTGAAAATAAATGCGGAAAATGAAAACCCGATACAAGTCGGGCAAATAATATTACATGGCCCTGTTATCACACCCCGGGACAGGACCCCCGTGAGCAAAATGAGAATTTAAATATGCATGAAATTACCCTAGATGCATGAAATTACTCTAAATAATTTTAATCTAAGCAAAATAGATTATTTACAAAAATGGTTATAAAATACCAAAATATCATTTAATTAGGAAAAATGACTTTATAAAATTAGGAAAATCTCCTAGATGTCATTTTTGGCTTAATTTGATAACATCCAACATTTTTTGATATTTTTGAAATTTTCATATTTTTCTTTTTTTTATATATATTTTTAAAATATTAATAATAATTCCTTAAACCGATCTATGCTAACATGGAGTAGCACAGCACATGAATATCACAATAATCAAGCTCAAATCGACCGTTTCAAGATCGAAACTTAGTTTTCGCATTTCATCGAACACTTGGCGTGCATTAAATCACCCCAAAACAGCTTCGCGGGCCATGTTTGCGGCCTTCAATCTTCACCCGTGAGCAATATTATGTGGGACTAAAGCATCAAGATTATACTACCACATGCAAGGAGCAATATTACATAGAAATCATAGTCTACAACACACAAGAACCCAACTAAAATCGTCCTCAAATACACGGGTTTGAGCTGATTTTGCAAATCTGGGTTTGAACCCAAGTCAAGCAAACAGGTTATATGCCCATATTCAAGCCCCGACACTCATCACATGCAAGATCTACGGGAAACACTACTTGATCCGAGTGAAAGTAGGTAACATGAGCTTTCAAAGGCAACAAAAATCATAGAGAATGGCCCACCGAAAGACATCAAAACGACCTCTCCAAGAAGCACACTTGCAAAATTCTTGAAGAAATTCCAAACACTTAGAAACATTTCAGCCTCAGAAATCAGTTTTCTGGGCTAGTTTTCCTCTTGATTTTCATGATCAAAACGTACTCAAACTCGAAAGAAAATACATCTAGGATGCTTACCTTGCTTCTTAGTTTCCCTTTCAAGTGGTTCTTCGCTCAAGAAACCAAGAAATTATCCTCGGGGGCCCGTGGAAGTTGGCTTCTTCAACTGGAAAACAAGATCTGCAAAGAAAGAACTGATAACGAAGGTTTTCATTAACCTCCAAAATCAAGCTTCAGAACCTCTTTTGTTGGCCAAATTAAAACAAACCCAAACTATATGTATTCTAGTTTGGCTTGTAGGTTATGGCTTTCCTCATTTGTCTCTCAATTTTCTCAAAACCACTCGTTTTCTCTCACTCGTGACTAACCGGGCTCAACACTTAGAAAAATTCAGACTTTCTTTGGCCCGCCAGGAGGGTAGTTTTTCGGGGGGCTTTAGGAGGCCTTCCCGATCTCCATTTGGGACGTGCGACCTATGGTTGGAAATATCTTTGAGTGAAGTTTAACTCTCTAGTTGAAGGTTTTGGCTAATTGTTGCCTCAGGTGTATGAAAAGCTCACTTTTCTCTCTCTAGGTCGGTCTGGAATTTCTGGGTTTGCTTTTCTGGAGTTGCTTCTGAAGGCTTGTTTGGGGGACGACCGTGTGCTCTCTCTTCTCCTTCTCGTCTTCTCTCTCTCCTCCTCTGAAAAGAGCCTGCTTCGTAGATGTTATCCACCGAATTAGAAGAGTTTTGGTCGGTCTTTTGTCCACCTACCAAGCCTGTCAACAGGGCTACTTCAACAACTTTCTGACTTAGCCAAATTTCCACTCTTGCAGCTATTGAGTGTCCGGACTTTGCTGCGACTTTCCCGTGCTTTCAGCAGCTTATCCCTGGCCGATTTTCGTCCACTAGCACTACTCATTATGGTCTTCAATCACGTGCAAAGATCAGGCTTGATGGGCGGCTGAGTGGGATATGGTGGGGCCACCAAGTTGCTTACTCAGCAACTCCGGATTGAGGCTAAACCGTGGGCTGGGTTTTGGTAGCTCGTTTGAGTGCTTTAATCCATCAATTTGGCTGCGATTTTTGATCAATTAGCAAGCTCATGCATAGTAGTTTAAGATCTCTACCAGATTTCGCAATTTTGCCCAACCAATTTTGCAAGAAAGTCCCTCAAAATTGGCCATTTCTTATCCGAAAATATCCAATTCAATACCAACTTGGTCTTTTTGGCCCGATTTGATTGATTAGAGTTGGCCCAAATTCAATTTCAACTTAATTGGTGACCAAGGTGATGATTTACGGGCTTGGGCGCAAATTTTGCAAAATTTGCGAATTGGTCCCTCAACTTTTGAAAATTGCATTTTGGCCCCAATTTGCCATTTTAATTCCAATCTGACCTCCCGGGCTTGGCTAGTCACATTTAGATCATTGGCCCCAACTTTTTCCATTTTTTTAATTTTTTTTTAATCTTTTCTATATATTTAATTTAATTTTTTTTTAATTTTTTTTAAGGAAAAACATACTCTATTTAAAACACTATACTAAATGCCTAGATAATCTATATGCAAGAATTTAACTTGAAATATTTTTGTGGAAAAACAAGTTCCCATTTTTTTGGAAATGATTTTTGGGCAAAAATTTAAGTGTCAACAGCTGCCCCTCTTTGGAAGGAAGCTCAAAGAGATTTCTTTCAAAGATAAGGTGACACCTAATTTTTTGTTTTTTTGTTTTTTTGTTTTTGTTTTTTTGTTTTTTTGTTTTTTTTTGTTTTTAATAGTAAAATGAAAATGCAAGTAAGCTTAATGTAAAAAGCGTAGTTTAGGGATGTACCTATGAATACTTTGAAAAGTGTGGTTTAAGGATATACCCACGAACCTTGTGGTTTAAGGCAGTCCCACGAACCGTGTGGTTTAAGGCAGTCCCACTAACCTTGTGGTTTAAGGCAGTCCCACGAACCGTGTGGTTTAAGGCAATCCCACTAACCGTGTGGTGTGGATTTAAAGCGTCTACTTATGCTTGTGGTTTTAAAGAAGCGGAGTCCAGCTAACATGGTTTAAAAGCGTCCCGAGCCGTGTGGTTTAAGGCGATCCATAGGTGGTTTAAAAATGGAGTGCAAGTGTATGGTTTGAGGATGACCAAGAACCTCGCGAAATACATGGTTTAAGGTGACCCATGAACCCTTGAATTGCATGGTTTAAAAGGATGACGCCATGAACCTTTTGAAAATGCATGGTTTAAGGCTAACCCATGGACCCTTTGAAATTACGGAGTTTAAGGATAACCAGAACTTTTTGAAATGCATGGTTTAAAGACTAACCCATGAACCCTTGCAATTGCAAGGTTTAAAGGATAACCAAGAACCTTTTGAAAATATATGGTTTAAAGGCTAACTCATAAACCCTTTAGAGAATTGCAAGGTTTAAGGGATAGCAAAGGCTTTGAAAATGCATGGTTTAAAGGCTAACCCATGGAGCCTTTGCAATTGCAAGGTTTAAAAGGTTTCAAAAGAACCTTTTGAAAATATATGGTTTTAAGAGCTAACTCATGAAACCACTTTGAAATTGCAAAGGTTTAAGGATGACCAGAACCTCTTGAAAATGCATGGTTTAAGGCTAACTTTCATGAAGATACGCTTTGAAATGCATGGTTTAAAGTAATCCATGAACCCTTTGAAATTACAAGGTTTAAGGATAACCAAGAACATTTTGAAAATGCATGGTTTAAAAGACAATCCGCGAACCCTTTGAAATTGCAAGGTTTAAGGATAACCAAGAACATTTTGAAAATGCACATGGTTTAAAGGCCCAATCCATGAACCCTTTGAAATTGCAAGGTTTAAGGATAACCAAGAACCTTTTTAGCAGAAAATGCATGGTTTAAGGCTAATCAATGAACCCTTTGAAATTGCAAGGTTTAAGGATAACCAGAAGGCTTTTGAGAAAAAATGGCATTTGAGGCTTACAAACTTGGGCTTCCCTTTGAAGTAGGGTTTAAGGATAACCAAGAACCTTTTGAAAATGCATGGTTTAAGGCTAACCCATGAACCCTTTGAAATTACAAGGTTTAAGGATAACCAAGAACCTTTTGAAAATGCATGGTTTAAGGCTAACCCATGAACCCTTTGGAATTGCAAGGTTTAAGGATGACCAAGGACCTTTTGAAAATGCATGGTTTAAGGCTAACCCATGAACCCTTTGAAATTGCAAGGTTTAAGGATTACCAAGAACCTTTTGAAAATGCATGGTTTAAGGCTAATCCATGAACCCTTTGAAAATGCATGGTTTAAGGATAACCAAGAACCTTTTGAAAATGCATGGTTTAAGGCTAATCCATGAACCCTTTGAAAATGCATGGTTTAAGGATAACCAAGAACCTTTTGAAAATGCATGGTTTAAGGCTAACCCATGAACCCTTTGACATTGTGTGGTTTCACTGGAGGAACCTGTCATTCGAGAATATTCTGAAATGGATAATGCACATCAAATAGAATTCATTATGACAAGTATTCTAGTATCGAAAGCGTACTAGATGAGATCGATTTCAGCACGTGTCATCAGAAACAAATATCAAAAGTGTATCGATAATGAGAATGCAATGATTGCATAAACAAATCAAACTAATCTCGACCACTTGACAAACTCATACAATTGCCATCACGCTCGGATGATATCATTAATCGTCAAATTCTCTTGGGAGAAAAATCCTTGTTGAAATGACCTTGACTTATGAGAAAGGTCTGTTAAGTATGCCGAGCAAAGACACCTAGTCAGAAAGGGCTTCTCGCATATTCTCAAGAAAATGGCTATTTGATCCCATCTATTCATGTGGGAAATAAACTGATCACTCAATCTCACTCTTCCAGTGTGCAAGGCTTTGAATCATTCGCAATAAGTACACATTGACCAATCTAAGAGGTCTTTTAGAAGGACCGTAGTGCAGGTTTGGTCATGGTTTTAGCAATGGATAAGCATCATTGGCTATGAAATGAATTAATCACCGATCAACATCTTCGTCGGGTTTACAAGTCAAGAAACCTTAAGATGAGATAAGACAACCTGGCTCTCACTTCTTCGAGCAGCATCTTCTTTAGGAAGTCCTTATTTCCACTCGAATCATCCCAATCTGAAGAGACTTCGGGAATAGGTTGTAATGTTGGTTCGGGGAAAGGTTCAAAAGGCTTAGCTCAAAAGGCTTAGATCTTTTTGTTGATGGGGAATTTGAGAGTTGGTGATTATCACGACATCATTGCCATATCATCCCCTTTTTTTTTTTTCTTTTAAAGCACTTAGCTTTTAAAATTCAAATTGTCTCGAAAGTCCTTTGACTAATCATCTTAACATAATGGCTTTTGCATTTGCAATGATTTTCCTTTCAATGCAGGCATTTTTTTTTTGGCCATTTTTGCTTTCATAGAGATATTCTTCTTGATACAATTGTTTTTTTTTTTTTACACTTTTTTTTTTCGGGCATTGGCCTTGCTTTTACCAGGCACACTGCTTTTTTTCATGCCCCTTAATTTTCACTTGACTTTTGCTCTTTTGAACTTTTTGAGCTTTTAGGACTTTCGAGATGCTTTTCATATTCTCATGTAAACACCAATTGCATTGGTAAATCATGTGCCCTGCCCCCAATGTGGGAAGATAATCACCACTCAGGTGTTAGAAATGAATAGTTAGGCTCAACTTGGTTTAAGCAAAAGGTATCGGTGTTTGGGTAGAGAAAAGAATGCTTTTCTTCACCTTGGGATGCTTCGAGCTTCCATAAGAATTCACCTGAAGTTACCACAAAAAGATTTATGCAAGTGAGAGCAAAGAAACCTTTCTCATCTTTCCTCTCCAAATAATATCAACCCAAACCTCCAAAATTGCCCCATCGTGGGGTGGTTCTTGACAGGGGTATTTTGTAGAAAATCTTCACATCAAAAGGCTCAAATGGGCTAACTATTGTCACCTGTGGTGTGCATGATAGATGAAAGAAATGCCTCTCATCATCTTGATCTATGTACCGCTTGCGAATGAATTCATTAACCCTAAACAACACGGGTTTTCTTTTTCACTCGAATCTTAGAGTGCTTAAAGGACATGTTTGGAAATGGGTTGCCTTTCCTCATCCTAAGTGTTTCTCGCTTGGCATAAGCAACATTGCCTTTCATTTTTGTTGAGATCATCTGAGTGGATTAATCTCCATAGAGAATTTTGACTCGAAATGAGTGATCCATCGAGTGGATGGACAATTTAAAGATAAAGAAGATTTTTGTCAAACCTTGTGGAAAACTTGTTTATTCAATTTCCATTTTTTTGCACTTGTTTCTAGAAAAACAAAACATGTTCTTTTTTTGCGATGGAAATTCTCCATTTATTTTCCATTTGATTTTGAGAAGAAGGGTATTTACCTGTGCCTTAGTAGTCAGGCGACCCTACGAAGAACAAAAGGGAATGTGTTAGTACATGAATCCTCAAGGATCATAAAACTGGAGACGATACAACATTACCCTTAGTCAGTTTCACCATTTGGCGGCAAACAGCAGCATGAACCTATTGTTTTAAGACTTGAAGAGATTCTCAGGTCTTTGGTCTCATTAGTTCAAGCACTTTCCTCATTTTGCAAAAGTAAGAGATGCAAAAAGTTTTTTTATATTTTTATTTTTTTACATGGCAACCTTGTTGCCGTTTTTGGGGATCGAACCCCGAACCTCTCGGACCCGTTCATTCATTCCCTATACCACCAGGCCGAAGCGCCGGTAGTGTCCATGGGGCGCTTCCTTTTTTATTTAATTGAACTGGCTCTTGAACTCCACCAAGTTAGGTGAATTTGACATGTGTTACCTCCATATGCTTGCTTGTTCCATATAAATTATGCTTCAATCAATTTCTCGAGTTTGTTCCTCGAATACCGACGCTTCCTGTCAAACAAGGGAACTACGTCAAAAATGAAGTTTAGATGAGGCATTTTGGAAACGATATCGAATTACCCTTCTCCAACATCTGACTTTAAATGTCTTGTGTTTCATCTTCATGTGCCTTTGCTCCTCAGGTGTTAACATTTCCTTGAAGATATGTGAGGGCATTGCTCCTTGTATGTTTTACTCCATTTATTCCATCAAAATGGATGGTTGGGCCTTAGCATGCCTTCTTGGTATAAGGTGTTGCTTCAGTGGTCAATGTACACATTTTCTGTGTTTCATCTTGCTCATGGGTGAGAGTTGCTCTACTTTGAGTGACTTACCCCATTTATCAACTGCAAGGAAAAAAGACGTAATATGTTATTTTCATACTCGACATGATTCATTTTAGGAACAATATACTCCCTTTTACAGCACATATGATGACTGTGTTCCATCCCGTTTTCTTGGCTATGGAGACAGATTCGCTCTCATGATTGACAGCAATTCACTTGACAAATGTCTATTCCATTTGAATCTTTCCCTTTTTAGAAGTCGGGTGACTCAGGCATTGCGTGCTCCCGATCCATTTAGTGGCCATCTGCCCCAATTAAAATTTCCCTTTTTAGGCTAGGTGATTTTTCGCCATTTTTGCTGTGTCAATGCATTTCCCACTTCACAATCTGTAAGCATGGGTGCTATGTCAGTTTATAAATGAGTTGTTTTGACTTTTGGAACGAACACACCCTTTTCTTTTAGAGATCGTATGATTCTGAACCAGGTTGTTCTCCCCCTGTAGTCTTATTGCTTGCCAGTAATTTGCCTTACTAAAATCTTTTATTTGAAGGCAACATTTGATGACTGATTCTTGTTTGTGTACATCTACATCTTGAAGTGTTGTCTTGCACACCCCCAATAATCATCTCCATACAGGATTGGATGCCAAGAAACCATTGGAAGTGTAGGGATTGCAGTTGCTTCTTGTTTTTTGTCTTTCTAGAGGAAGTAAATGTTAATCTTGAACAAAACCGTCAGTTTGCCCCCTTAAAGCATCGTTCTGCGGATCAACCATTCTCGTCCTAGCTTTAAAGTCCACTTTTGGCATGGTCAAGCAAAAAGAGTTCAAGGAATAGTTGTCACGCATGACCTGCGAAAGGAAGATAATGTCAGTACATGAACGAAAAATTGATCTTTCAATAAAGCCGCCTCTTACAATGAAATCAAGGCGACGATACCTTCTTCGTACTATCCACTTAGAAGAACTTGGTATTTCATCAAGATTTTATTAGTAAGAGGAGATTTCATTAAAAGATCGATCCACGGCTATCAATTGAATGCCCATTTTCTTCCAAAAGTTTCATACACAAATGGGGCATTGATTTTGAAAGATTAATTTGTAATTTCACTCATGCAAAGGTGAGGTGATTTTGAGAAATCAATACACAAAATGTGATTTGAATTTTAATTTCGAAATGTGACCAATAAAGAATTTTATTGGAAATTTGATTTTAATTCTATGTCCCCAAAATGTGATCTTGACTTGGAAGAATTTCTCTACAAAATGTGACTTTGGGTTTGTAATTGAAAATTTAAACAAAAACATATGTTCTAATCTAGGCCAGATCAGATGCATTTGAAATCAAGAGTGAGTGGCAAGCCTATATTTTCAAGGGCATTCCATTGATTTCCGTGAATCTCAAAAAATGAAAATTTCAATCCGAAGTGAGCAAGTAGATGGAGAAGTCGTACTTACAGTGGGTGAAGAGACATTTTTTTTTCAATCACATAGACATGCGGATGTAAACTTGTGAGGTTTGACGCATAAAGGTGGAATTCTAAAGGCTTAAGGTCCCCATTTTGATTAGATCAAAAGAGTTTTCCCCACTCCGCACTTGCGTCGGACAGTTCTCTTTATCATTAATCATAATGAGCGGGACCAAAAGTGGATAACCATGGGTCATTCCCCGCACGGGTTCCATCTTTTGGCACCTCCTATGGGCTTCCTAGTGCGATCGGGGTTTTAGATTGTGGGTTGTGTGTGTAAATGTGTAGTGCAAGCATGAAGGCACGCACACCAATTGATATCCAAACAACACTTCAATTTCATCCATATAGACATACATTCCTACACCTCTCTGCAAAAGAAATGGGTCAACAGACACTCCACCCCTTATTACTCCAAACCTACAAAAACATTTAACACATTGTTAGCGGACTAACCTTATTTTCCACGCGACTTTGACACGCGCTATCAAATGAAGACCATGTTAGTGAACAACTAATCAAGTTATTACGGCCTAAGTCCTCTAAGGTTTGCAACCAAGTCCCCAGCGGAGTCGCCAAGCTGTCACGACCTCTTTTTTCCGTTCGGGGGAAAAGAAAGAATGGTTTAAGGGTATTTGCCTAAAGAGGCGGACCAATGGCCCTAAATTAGGCGCGGGCTCTCCCAAGCCCATACCTCGCGCGACGTTGGATTTTGTTTTTTAGTTCTTAACAACCTAAATTTTTCTAGGAGTCGCCACTAGCCTATTGGGGTCGGCTAGAAACCAATCGAGGCACGGGAGTGTTGTCTCGATTCCTACGCAACCAGAGATTTCTAGGAACGGGGACTTGTTTACGCTAATGTTTCTATTAGCGCCCTTGCGGTACCACTAACTTGAAAGGTTATTCATCTAAATGGCCACACAATCTTGATTACCAATTATAATCTTTATGAAACCACTAAGTGTCCATGCAAATGTTTTTGTAGGTTTTTTTTTTTTATATCTAGACTAATCCTAACATAATCTAGAAAAAGAAATTTACACTCAAATTAATGAAAAGCGGTGCATAAGTAAACATCCAAGAAATTGAAATAACTTGAAAATAAATGCGGAAAAGGAAAACCCGATACAAGTCGGGCAAATAATATTACATGGCCTTGTTATCACGCCCCGGGACAGGACCCCCGTGAGCAAAAATGGAAATTTAAATATGCATGAAATTACTCTAGATGCATGCAATTACTCTAATTAATTCTAATCTATGCATAATAGATTATTTACAAAAATGGTTCTAAAAATACCAAAATATCATTTAATTAGGAAAAATGACTTTATAAAATTAGGAAAATCTCCTAGATGTCATTTTTGGCTTAATTTGATAACATCCAACATTTTTACAATTTTTTTGAAATTTTCATTTTTTTTCATTTTTTTTAATTTTTATTAAAAAATAATTCCTTAAACCGATCTATGCTAACATGGAGTAACACAGCACATGAATGTCACAATAACCGAGCTCAAATCGACCGTTTCAAGATCGAAACTTGGTTTGCGCATTTCATCGAACACTTGGCGTGCATTAAATCACCCAAAAACAGCTTCGCGGGCCATGTTTGCGGCCTTCAATCTTCACCCATGAGCAATATTATGTGGAACTAAAGCATCAAGATACATGCAAGGAGCAAGATTAGATAGAAATCATAGCTTAAAACACAAAATAACTAAGCTAAAATCATCCTCAAATATGCGGGTTTGATCTGATTTCACAAATCTGGGTTTGAACCCAAGTCAAACAAACAGGTTGCATGCCCATGTTCAAGCCCCGACACTTATCACATGAAAGATCTACGGGAAACACTACTTAATCCGAGTGAAAGTAGGTAACATGAGCTTTCAAATGCAACAAAAATCATAGAGAATGGCCCACCGAAAGACATCAAAACGACCTCTCCAAGAAGCACACTTGCAAAGTTCTTGAAGAATTTCAAACACTTAGAAAAACTTCAGCCTCAGAAATCAGTTTTCCGGGCTAGTTTTCCTCTTGATTTTCATGATGAAAACGTACTCAAAATCGAAAGAAAATACATCTAGGATGCTTACCTTGCTTCTGAGTTTCCCTTTCAAGTGGTTCTTCGCTCAAGAAACCAAGAAATTATCCTCGGGGGCCCGTGGAAGTTGGCTTCTTCAACTGGAAAACAAGATCTGCAAAGAAAGAACTGATAACGAAGGTTTTCATTAACCTCCAAAATTAGACTTCATGACCTTTTTTGTTGGAAAAATAAACACCAAACAAAGCTATATGTATTCTACTTTGGTTTTGAACTCATTGTTTTCCTCATTTGTCTATCAACTTTCTCAAAAACACTCGCTTTCTCTCACTCGTGACCAACCGGGCTCAACACTTAGAAAAATTCAGACTTTCTTTGGCCCGCCAGGAGGGTAGTTTTTCGGGGGGCTTTAGGAGGCCTTCCCGATCTCCATTTGGAACGTGCGACCTATGGTTGGAAAGATCTTTGAGTGAAGTTTAACTCTCTAGTTGAATGTTTTGGCTAATTGTTGCCTCAGGTGTGTGAAAATCTCACTTTTCTCTCTCTAGGTCGGTCTGGAATTTCTGGGTTTGCTTTTCTGGAGTTGCTTCTGAAGGCTTGTTTGGGGGACGACCGTGTGCTCTCTCTTCTCCTTCTCGTCTTTTCTCTCTCGTGTTCTCAAAGAGCTTGCTTCGTAGATGTTCTCCACCGAAGTCATCAATCCATTGGTCGGCTTTTTGTCCACCTGCCAAGCCCACCAACTGAGCAGTCTACCCACTCTCTGACTTAGCCAAAATTCTGAAATTTTGCAGCTGTTGAGTGTGCGGGTTTTGCTGCGACTTTCCCGTGCATTCAGCAGCTTATCCCTGGCCGTTTTCCGTCCACTGGCACTACTCATTATGGTCTTCAATCACGTGCAAAGATCAGGCTGGATGGGCGGCTGAGTGGGATATGGTGGGGCCACCAAGTTGCTTACTCAGCAACTCCGGATTGAGGCCAAACCGTGGGCTGGGTTTTGGTAGCTCGTTTGAGTGCTTTAATCCATCAATTTGGCTGCGATTTTTTATCAATTAGCAAGCTCATGCATAGTAGTTTAAGATCTCTACCAGATTTCGCAATTTTGCCCAACCAATTTTGCAAGAAAGTCCCTCAAAATTGGCCATTTCTTATCCGAAAATATCCAATTCAATACCAACTTGGTCTTTTTGGCCCGATTTGATTGATTCGAGTTGGCCCAAATTCAATTTCAACTTAATTGGTGACCAAGGTGATGATTTACGGGCTTGCGCGCAAATTTTGCAAATTTGCGAATTGGTCCCTCAACTTTTGAAAATTGCATTTTGGCCCCAATTTGCCATTTTAATTCCAATCTGACCTCCCGGACTTGGCTAGTCATATTTAGATCATTGGCCCCAACTTTTTTTCCATTTTTTTTTAAAATTTTTTTTTATTCTTTTTTATATATTTAATTTAATTTTTTTTTTAATTTTTTTTTTTTAAGGAAAAACATATTCTATTTAAAACACTATACTAAATGCCTAGATAATCTATATGCAAGAATTTAACTTGAAATATTTTTGTGGAAAAACAAGTTCCAATTTTTTTGGAAATGATTTTTAGGCAAAAATTTAGGTGTCAACAGGTTGTAAATGCTTTATTCTGAAGAATGCAAATGATCGAGTTGGTAAGTTTGAAGAAAAATCAGATGAATGATTATTTCTTGGTTACTCAACTACAAGTAAAGCCTACAGAGTATTCAATAAGAAGACTCAGACTGTGGAAGAATCAATGAACGTCAAATTTCAAGACTCTCCACAAATTCAGTCAATTCAGACTGAAGAATCAGAATCTGCTCCAGACTCAACTAGATGTACCTCCCTTGAAGTAGTTCAAAATTCAGAAGTAGTACAACAAATCACTGATGAAGAATCAACTCAAGAAAAAGATCAACAACCTATCAGACTGTCCAGTAACTGGAAGCACAAGTCTAGTCATCCCGAAGAACTCATTATTGGAAACGTTAATGAGGGAATTCGAACAAGATCCAAAAGGCGAGAAGAGTCTAGTGCTGTTGTACTTATTTCTAAAGTAGAACCCAAAATTATTGAAGAAGCTTTAGCTGATGAAAGCTAGATTGAAGCAATGCAAGAAGAGCTCAGACAATTCAGTATCAACGATGTTTGGGGATTAACTCCTAAACCAAAAGGTAAATATGTTATTGGAGCTAAATGGGTTTTCAGGAACAAAGTCGATGAAAAAGGCAAAGTAACAAGAAACAAAGCAAGACTCGTGGCTAAAGGATACACTTAAGAAGAAGGGATAGACTATGATGAGAGTTACGCTCCTGTAGCAAGGTTAGAAGTAATCAGATTATTACTTGGTTTTGCATGCTATAAGAATTTTAGGTTATTCTAACTGGACGTCAAAAGTGCATTCCTGAATGAATTTATCTAAGAAGAAGTTTATGTGGAACAACCTCCTGGATTTGAAGACTCAAAGAAACCAGACTCAGTGTTCAGACTGAAGAAAGCTTTATATGGATTAAAACAAGCTCCTCGAGCTTGGTATGAAAGGCTAAGTAACTTTTTAATTCAAAGTGGTTTCACTAAAGGAAAGGTAGATACTACTTTGTTTATTAAAAAGGAAGGATGAATTCGAGATGAGCATGATGGATGAACTATCCTTCTTCCTTGGTCTACAAGTGAAACAATTGAAAGAATGAATCTTTATTCATCAAGAAAAATATGCAAAAGAACTTGTTAAAAAGTTCGGTCTGGAGAATTGCAAAAAGACTGACGTACCTATATCAAGTTCTTTGAAGATAGACAAAGATGAAGCAGGGAAGAAAGTCGACCAAAAATTATACAGGTGTATCATTAGTTCACTTTTTTATCTTACTACATCTAGACGAGACATATTATTTAGTGTTTGCATATGTGCTAGGTTTCAATCGGATCCTAAGGAATCTCATCTAAGTGCAGCTAAACGTATTATTAAATATGTTGCAACTACTGCTAAGATTGGTTTATGGTATCCCAAAGAATGAGACTTTACACTTCTTGGTTATTCAGACGCAGATCTTGCAGGTTGTAGAGTTGAAAGAAAAGCACTTCTGGCACTTGTCAACTACTTGGTAACAAGGCAGTATCTTGGTTTTCAAGGAAGCAAAGCACAATAGCTCTTTCAACAGCTGGAGCAAAATACGTTGCCCTTGGGAGTTGCTGTTCTCAAATATTTTGGATAAAACAACAACTACAAGACTTTGGAATCAAAGACTCTTGTACCGAGATCAAATGTGACAATACCAATGCAATCAATCTTACAAAGAATCCTATTCTACACTCAAGAGCAAAGCACATTGAGATTCGACATCATTTTATAAGAGATCATGTTCAGAATAAAGAAGTCTTGATACAGTTTATCGATTCAAAGAATCAACCGGCAGACATCTTCACAAAGCCGCTTGAGAAGAGTTTATTTGAGTCTATTCGTTCAAGACTCAACATTTTATCTCTTGAAGATTGTTGAAGTTCAGACTCAAAATCTAAGTCTAAAAAGTATCAACCTCGAAAATTCAGACTTAGAAGACCAAACGTCACGACTGTAAGTTATTTCAATTACAGTTCATTTACTCGTTTAAACTGATATCTCGAAAATGTAAGATCGCTTGTTAATCTCTAATCGCTATTATTAAGGCAGTTATTTTTAAACAATGGTGATTATCGATTTGTTTAAAAAGACAGTTATTTTTTTGAAAATGTATTTTTATTTTTTCCTTTTTGTGACAATTCACATACCCCGTATCGATTGCCTTTTATACTCTTTCTCGTCCTGTTTTTCACTTTATCTAGAAACCCTAGAAATTTTCACTCTCTGAGATTTTCATTTGCAAGTATTCACAATTTTTTCCTTCGCAAGATCATCTTTCTCGCGATATAAGTGTGAAAGTTCTCTCAAAGACAGTGACAATGTCTTCCAGAATAACAAGCAGGGGACCACAAGGCTCGAGTGAGGGGCCTACGCACTTTGATCTTACTGAAGAAGGAGACTCTTTAAGTGGACAGATGCACCAACATTCTCAACAGTGCCCTTCTTCCACTAGATCTCATGATCGTAACCCTCAACGTGCAGAGGAAGACATCATTAAGGATGTTGAACCAGTAAAATCTCTTTAGTCAGCATTTGTTTATAGGCTTTACTCTGCTTTGAAGGAAGGGGCTTCAGCGATGACGTTTATTGACAAATTCTTGAAAGAGAAGGGCTATAGAAATGAGACTCATTTTCTGACTGTGATGGAACGATTGGGTGTTGTGCCTGCTGGAACAACGGCAAAGACTTTTGCTAACTTTCCAAGTGATCCACGTTTTGGTGGTGTCACTCAGCCTGAGATGAAGGATGATGATGAGAAAATGTTTATGCATTTTAAGCCAAGGATGGGTGTGGCTGCACATCTTCGGTGACAGCGAGAAGAATTGGTTCGATCAAAGGAACATAAGCAGTTGTATGTTAAATTGCTGAAGCGTGGGGTGATGAACCCACAAACTGTGGATTTTGAATTTCTGGATCTGTTGAGCATTAATTTAAGGGAGAAGTTTGAGAAGCTTCAACTTTATCAATTCTGTACTGAGAGCGAGGTTGCTTTTTCTGAACTGACGGCTTATTTTTATTCTAACCTCAGTTTTCTTGATGCAAACAGTTTTTCGTTTAGTGTGAGAGATAAAGAGTATGTGGTTAACACATATACTCTGGCTGATGTTATTGAGGTGGAAAGAGGAGCTTTCCAATCAATTTATGTGTCTGTTAGCCATGCAACTATAGAGCTTGCGAGAGATAGAATCGCAGAGGGTCGTCTCTCCTATTCAAGGATGAATGCTTCAAACATTCTACTTCACAAAATTGTGATCAACTGTCTCAGACGGAAGTCAACATCAAAGACAGATGTATCCAATTCTGAAGCTAAGATGATGTGTGCCATCAAGATCGGCTTCAAATTTTCCTTGCCCTATACCATCATGTTCCACATGTATCAATCTATGGCGAAGGACAAGGGAAAACTCCCTTATGCTGCTCTCATCACTCGTTTATTTAGACACCTGAACATTCAGCCTCCCAACACTCTGTGTGTAAAGACTATTGATCGAATGGTCATCGGGCTGAGGATGATTACGGAAAATGCGTCTGAAAGAACTCAGCAAAAAGCTTGAGCAGTTCAAGGAGAAGACCCCTGTCAAGACCAGACAAGACTCATCTGCTGGAAAGAGGAAAGGAAAATATCCTATGCCTGGTCCTACCAAGACAAGGAGGGCAATCATCTTGTAGGACGAAGAAGATGATGAGGATGATATTCCTATCTCTGCCTTTGTTTCCCAACATTCTGCTCCTGTGTCAGCAGAACCAGAACAACAAGTTGGAGAGGAAACTGAGAAAGGAAACCGGGAGAAGGAATCATTGTAGACTGAAGAAGAGACAGCCAGAACAGACTCACAACAACAGCCAGAAGAACATCATGACGAAGAAGACCATGCATATTCTCCAGCAGAAAAAGAGGATAAAAAACAGCTTGACACTAAAGAGGTTTCTCCGCAAGAGGAATTATTTTCTCCTCTCAAAGGCATTGAAACAGGGGGAGTTGTTCCAAGAGAAAGTGCTTCTCTTCTTTTGATTTTTACGAGTGCAAGTGTTAGTCGATCACCTGCTGGTGCAGAGGATGTCCATGCCTCTCTTTTTCCTGAGGGAGAAGCAACATCTCCACATGATGATCTTCCTGCTAATATTCGCTCCACTGGCTTAACTCCACAATCAGACAATGTTGATGCAAGCACGCAAATTGACAATTCAGGCGATTTTGGAAGGCTGCTTGAAATAATTTTGGAGCTCAAAGGCTAGATATATGCCTTAGGATGCGAATTCCAGACTCTACAGAATGAGAATCATGCCATGTTCATTACCTTGCATGATCAAATTAAAGATGTTCAACTTCAGGTTTAGACCACTGCTAAAGGAACAGCTCTCACTCAACTGCAGGATGATCTGACGAAATTAGAAGAATCTGTCAAGTCAACGGAAGACTTTCAACTTGTTCGCATTCCTCTCGCACCTTGACTTTCTCACCTTTTTATCCTAACAAAAAGGGGGAGAAGTTGCAGATTTCCATTCCATTCCAAACTTTCAATTTTTTAAAACACACTCTTTGGATTTATTATTTTGTTTGGTTGTGATTGACTTTATGACTTTATCTTGAGCTTTTGATTGCTGGATTGCTTGTTGCTTTTTATTGCATTACTTTAAGCTATTAAAGATAGTTGTTTATTGTCTGTATAGGACTAATTTGTTTTCTGTGGATGCAGATCTGTGTACAGGACAACTTTTAAATTTTTATGAGATATCTTTGTTAGCTAAAATGTTGTATTGCAGGGCAATAGTATTCAAATCTGCATGAAAGTTTTGTCACCATCAAAAAGGGGGAGATTGTTGGAAAAATTCTCTTAAGGTATTTTGAAGTCGACAAAACATTTCCATCAGTCTAGTCTGAAGACTTGCAAACTCTACTGACAAAGTCTGAAGATATCAAGACTCAAGTTTCAAAGTCTATTCTCATGGACAGTTTCCAGACCAACAAAGTTAAAACTTCTATTCCAATTCTATCTATTATGGTTTTGACTCCAACGGTTAAGGAATATCTCTCAACTGGAATTAGCACTACAAGATCTTATATTCGTATTCGAATATTCTAGATTCTCTAGATTCGCAACTTATATTTGGAAGATTCTACTTATGGAAACCAAGATCTTGATTGTATGGGCGAGTAGGATTTATGGGCTATCAACACTTGCCTTAAAGAGCTCGAGAGCTCTCTAAATTGATTCTATCCAACGGGTTGATTGGAAGAACTTCTTTGGAATGTGCCAACGGTAATGAAGCCATGAAGAAGTATTTAAACGAGATGCTCAAGTTGTTTAAGCGAGCCAGAAAGAAGAATTCCAAAGTCTGAATCTCCTTATTATTTTGTGATCTCATTCTTCGAGCTTTACTTGTAATCAAAAGAGAGACTATATTGTGGTGAGACCTTGAGGAAGTGTAGTAGAGACTCTACATTGTGGAAGTAAGGGCGTGAAATTGTAAAATCTCTTTTTGATTCTTAGTGAAATCCAGCCAGAGGGCTGTCTGTGCGGGAGAGTGGACGTAGGCTTGGTCTAAGTCGAACAGCTATAAATTTGGAGTCTTGATTCTCTATCCCTAATCCTTTTACTTTTCATTGCTCTCACTTACAGCGTTATTGTTTTTCAAATTCTTAATCCCTCATCAAAGAAATTGTCTATACGTTCTGTTATTTTTATAAAATCGTCTTAATCACCTATTCACTCCCCTTTAGGTGCTCGTACTAGTTCTAACAAAGTGAAGAAAGATGACGAGCCATTTGTCAATTCTCTCGTCGAGCTTTATACTTGCAAGAACATTCACCGTGAACCTCTCTTCATCGTTGTTGCACACATGTCCGAGTCAAGAGCCAGCTCGCCGCTGCCGTCGCCACCCACTAAACCCTCGCTGAAGCCCTCGCTCTCAGTCACTCTCCTATCACTATCGGTCTTGGCTTCAATTCTAGCGATCACGATCCTGTACCAACACAAGCCCTTCGACCACTCTACTACTTTGCTCATGAGGAGAGGGCAACCGTCGAGGTTGAAGTTAGAGGGAGAATAGCAAATGATGATTATGGGGTTATGGGTAGGAGATACGGCAGGTGAGAACCTATGCTCAAAATCTTGGATTGCGAGAAGGCAAGGTGCTCTGATGGAGAGAGAGAGAGAGAGGGAGGGCTCTTGGGGATACGGTAGCCTTGCTCAATGATTCCATACTTGCTCAATATCTCGTATTTTGTCTCTTCCGGTTGTCAATTGCATCTCCATTTAGTGTGTGGTCAAAATGGCACCGTTATTCCCAAGAAATAATGGTACCGTCACCTCAGTAGCATCCTTTTTTTTTTTTTTTATCTTGTACTAGATTTAGTTCATCAATGATGAAATTAAGTTTTGTTTGCTCCATTACTGCCATCCAGTGGAATCTTTTGATTTTAAGGAGTATAAAATCCAGACGAGAATTTCGCTTGAATTATTTTTGGCAAGAACGGAATTGTCAATCAAAGCAAAATCAAATTTTTGTTTTTGGCTTTGATTAAAAAAAAAAATTTGCAACTGTTAATTATTATTAGGAATTGGTAAAAAGGAGCAAAAAATGCGAAACCAAAACATGGAGCTCTAAAAGCAAAGGCAAAGCCAATTGGAACAAGCAAAACAAGGACGCGATTCTCTTGCAGTTTCAATCCCGACCAAAAAAACATCCCTAAAGCAATCAAACAAGACTTGAAAGTCCTAGAAAATAAAGTAAGACACTTTCCAAATCAACCTCAGCCCACAAGATCTGCCTTGTTAAAATTGCAAAACCCAACCTGCAATTCATGATAATGGAACATTCTTCGAGTTAGCATAGAAAATTTCTAAAATCTGAATTTCTGATGAGAAGAAATTCAGAGAGCGAGCGAGCACCAAAGCAAAGAGCGAGCGAGCTGAGCAAGCACCAGAGTAGAAAGCGAAAAAGAGAGATCCGTTGAGCGCCAAGGGAGCTCCGAAGCAAAACGAGCCAAGCAAACGTTGGAGTAGAGAGCGAAGAAGTGATGCCCAATGAGCACTGAGAGAGAGCCGGAGTAGAGAGGGAGCGAGCATTGAAGAGAATGAAGACGAGGGAACTAAAATTTTGAATTCACGAGAGGAAGGGAGAGAAAAAAAAAAAACATCATTCTTCCTCCTTCAAAATGAGAAAAAGGACGAGAGAGAAAGTGAAATAAGAGTCTATTTGGTAACATTCCTATTTTGAGAAATAATTTATTTTCTATTTTTATTTCCTTCAATAATTTCTAAATAAAAGAATATGTTTGATAACTATATACAATTTATATTCTCAGAATTGAAAAAGAACATAAATGTGTTTATTACACCCAATGGCGACTGGCGGGAGGTCATGGTCGGAAGCCGAGGGTCGGCCAGCGATAGAGCAAGTAGCAAGGAAGAAGGAAGGAAAAGGAAAAAAAAAGAAAAAAAAAAAGACTTAAATTTAGAAATTGTTTAGGGGAATAAAAATCTACTTTTTTCTATTTCTTATTGTATTCTAAATCTATTCTCTAGACAATTTTCTATTCCGTGGAATAAAAAAATTAATTAACGTTATCTAACGGATTTCTACTTTTTCTATTCCGTGGAGTAAAGAACATAAAAACAAAGAAATAGAAGTGTTGTCAAACAGAGCCTAACTCTCCACGACAGGTCTAGTGTAGCCATTAATGTAAGGAGGAAATTACTATTTTCTATGAGCAAAGAGCGGTGGGGACCACTAGCTGACGTGGAGCCACGTGGAGCCTCCTGATTGGCTGGGGCATACATGTTGTGGCCGACCAACCTAATATTTCTCCCCTCCAATAGTGTTAAAGCAGGCTTCCTTACTTTGGGTGTGGAAAAGAACAAACAACAATCCAGACCGCTCAAAATCAGACCGAACTGGACTACAACCTGCAGTTCCCAAGGGAACGAGTCCAATTTTTAGTTCCAATTAATTAGAATCGGTGGGTACCAGTCCGGTTCTTAGTTATAGGTGTGGGCCCCCTCAGTCGACTGAACTGGTAATATATAAATATATATTTAATTTTAATAAAAAATTATGACAAAAAATTTAAGAAAAATGAAAACCCTATAATTCCTATTCTAAAGTTCAATACCCATTAACTGAGTGCTTGTATTGTCTCACTCTCATCTTGTACGAGTTGTTTCTCTCTCTCTCACTCACGGCATTGATTCTCAACTCAACGGCCATTGACTTATGGCGTCAACTCTCAATTTGAGTCCGAGTCCAATCTTTCTACGAATCTTGCAATTAAGAATAGGAATTTTTATTTTGTTTGCATTACTTTGATTTGTCGAAAAATGTTGCAATGATTGAATGAAGTTTCATGGACCCACGCCAGTCCAATTCTTGGGTGGATCGATAGAACCAATGAGCGGTTCCCGATTCCAATTTTCCGAAACCAGTCCTTAATGGATTGTTCTTGATTCCAATGTGGGAACCGCCCACCCGGACCATGCTCAACCCCCTTTCTGACACACACTCTCTCTCCCTTTGCCTCTTTGCTTCCTCATCTCTTTTTCTTCGCTTCCTCGACTACTAAGCAAATCATCTCTATCCAACAATGGTTATTACGCCTCTTTTCTTTGCACTTAACCTCTCTTCTTCAACCCTCACTTCGGCCATAACCGAATCCCTCGCTCTTCTTGTTCTCTCCCAAGACCCCTCTTCTCTTGCAGCCCACCCACCATGGCCCTAGCTTCCATGCCTCCGGTTCCAAAACCGCAAGCCCGACAACCTCTGACTCGGCCAGGATCGTCCCGAAAGTTTTCTTCTTCCTACACCGGTTTTGATCCAGCCGAGGGTCACACCCAGATTAAGGAAGTGGAGTTCATGAAGAGCAGTGGGAGGGCCAAGAATTGTCCCAAAATGTGAGGCCCGATTTTGCGATTTTGGGTCCGTCTAATTTGGGCGAGTCTTCCCATATCAATGCTCTGGTTCGGAAGAAGGAAGTTGCAGTTACATCCAAGAAACCAGGTCCTTTTTCTTTCTTATGGTTTTACTTTGGTCGCCAGGGATGAGCTGATTGATTGATGTATTTTGTAGGCAAGACTCGGCTTATAAATCACTTGGCGGTGAACAGGAGTTGGTATA
Source organism: Eucalyptus pauciflora (assembly GCA_007663325.1). NCBI lineage: Eukaryota > Viridiplantae > Streptophyta > Magnoliopsida > Myrtales > Myrtaceae > Eucalyptus > Eucalyptus pauciflora. The sequence continues at coordinate 2,432,147 of VMYD01000006.1, read as the reverse complement.
TTGTGGATCTGTTGGGTTATGAAGGAGCTTTTGGCTTGCTTAAATATCTCATGTTGTGTGACAACTCATAAATGCAGAAAAAGAAAAATCGCAGGATGTGAGGTAATATGTAAGTTTTGTTTCTTGGAATGCTGCAACTAATTGAGTGAGGTAAGTCGATTCGAAGTTGTTAAGAGTGGAAAACTGGATAATCGTTGGATCACTACTTGTTAACAAGGTTGCAAAACTTGATTAATTGCACTTAAATGGTTTAAGCATTTTTTACCAATCACTTTGGATATGCCCAAGGTAGTAATTCTTCTGGCTAAGATGTAGAGATTGGATATGTCATAATATCCATATTCCAAACATTTTGATGATTTATCAATTTAGTCCTAAACCTTTAGAAAAATTCCAAAAAATGGCTCAAAATGCTCTCAATTTCTCAAATAATTGCATAAAGTAAATCATATCTCAAATAAGAACTTGAAGTGCTCTCATTTTTTCAAATAAGGGCTTTCAGTGGCCATGCTAATCTAAAAGAAGGACCTAACCTCATCGGCCGATCAAGGGCATTCCATCCTTTTGCTTTCTTTATTTTCTTTCTTTTTTCCTTTTTTTTTTCTCTTTTTTGGCATAAAAAAGACAAACTAAGAAAATAAAAAATAAAGACTAAAAGTTAAAAAAAAAAAAAAAGCTTAAGAGGAGGTCCAACCACTTGTGGCCGCAACCCTATCATTAGTGGGGCATTGGCCATGGCTAGCGACATCGCCAGCGACTGGGCAAGGTGGACAACTCTTGCCCAAACCTGGGGAAGGGTGGCAACCCTCTCCTGAATCTGGTGAGGACCAAGCTCTTAGCTTTGGTCAGCGATCCTGTCAGCCATGTCCAATGCCCCAATGGTGACAGGGCAGTAGCCACAAGTGAGGGAGGGCTGGCTGCCAACCCTCCGCCTAAGTTTTTTTGTTTTTTAATAAGTTTTATCCTGTTTTTAGTTTGTCTTTTTATGAACAAAAAGAGAAAAGGAAAGAAAAAGAAAGAAAATTATAAAAAAGAAGAAGGACGGAATTGCCCTTGACCGGCCGAAAAGGTCAAGTCCTTCTTTGATATTGACATGACCACTTTAGGCCATTATTTAAAATTATTTCCATTTTAGGCCCTTATTTAATAAAATGAGAGCACTTTATGTCTTTATTTGAGATGAGGTTCATTTCAAACCCTTATTTGAAAAATCAATGATATTTAATGCCTTTATTTGGAATTTTTTATAAAACTTTTGACAATATTTCAACTAAGCTATAGATATTAGATATATAACATTCACATCATAATATCCATGTCCTATATGTCCTAAACCTGTTGAGGATTTGAAATTGTAGACATTTCGGCTAAATATCCAAATAATAGTTTTAGAATTAAATTGACAAATCTTTAAAATGTTTGATTAAACTGACACAATTGAAATGTTTATAACTAAATTGATACAATTGAAAAATTTATGATTGAATTGACCAATGTAAAATATGTTTAGGATTTTTTGGACAATTAAACCAAAAACAAAATTAAAGACAAAAGATGTAATGAGTCAAGACACTTTTCAGGAAACTTTCTACAAGATAGGATGTCTTCCATGAGAATGCAATAACGTACTTCCTTTTCTATCTGTACAATGATGCACTCCAAAGTGTTCTTTGTTTATGAATTCAAACGCAACGAACTATTGAGAAAGATAGTATAATCGTTAGAGAAGAAGATAATACTCGGTCCAATCTAATTCATCGACATTCGAACCTTCCGAAATCGCCTCGCACTGTTCTGGACGTTGGAGAATCTTTGGGAAACCGTTTCAATGAAACTCGATGGTAGAAAAAAAAAAACTTTTTGCACAGCCACCGTTTAAAATTCCATTGAACCAGCGTTGGTCGAAGTCAAATGATTTTTTATTTTCTTCTATATAGTCCTTTTCTTTTCAATTTTTCTCCAATACAAAAAGCTAAATATTCAACATAAAATAAAATTCGATCATCACGAATATTGTTTATTGTTTGTGATTACATAATCAGCCACCACACAAAGCACGGAATGGCATGTGCTTCTCTGCCGAAGCCCAACACTAAACTTTACGTAAAACAGTTTCGACAACTTAGATCTCACAGAGCCACCCGAAAAAACTAAGAAAGACACGTAAGATCAAAGGGTCTCTCCACACGCAAGACGGTTGGCAATAATGCATGCCTAATCGAGGGGCACGGGTTCGTACATAGCCGACGCAAGAGATTCCTTGAAATCATTACTGGGTTGGCCGAATCCATCTCCACATCCGTAAAAAGTATGACAAATTCGTGCCATGTTTAAACAGGCACCAAGAAAATGCCTTAATCCGGGAATTCGGTAGTCTTCAAACATGGCTCTATTCATCCACTTCCAGGCCTCACGCACCATATGCATGATGTGTTCACGTGCAGCCTCTTCCGACGCGCCGGTTTCATTCATGTAGCATTCCAACGCCTTCAAGTTGTCTCCTCGTGCCAATTCATGCTAAGCATGGACAATTATTGTTGGGTTATAACCATAGGTCCAAATACTCTTCTCACTTTCATATCAAAAAAAAAAAAAAAAGATGTACTCTTTTTTTCTTATGAGTCACTATTTGTAAGGAGAAGAACAATATAAAAGTAAGTTACCGATGATGTACTGAGATCATTGATGAGTCGAGTCATCTTGCATGAACAACGCATGATGCTCGGGATTTTCGACACGTAATCAAGTCCCTCTTCCGTCGATTTATCCGTGGTTAGGAAGTAACTGGGCAACAACAAAACCAGCCCTCCGGATGAATTACTCGCAACGTCAATGTATTCCTTCAGGGTCGGTTTAATGCCCTTGCTGCGCCAATGGACCTCCTTCAGGTATGCCTTGCATTGATCGGCCCACTATAGGATTGAAATTCGGAAAAGTGTGTCAATGACCAAGTCAAGGGACGTTCTTTTCTCATACTTTTTCGAACTCTCAAACATTCAAAGAGAAGTCATAACGAAAGTTAGAAGTAGAAAAATGAATCAACTGACATGGACTGGAAATTATCAGGTGAAAGATTTAGCAAGTCAAAATTACCACTTTCCGCAGGTAAGGGATGGGGTTGATTCCTCGCTCTTTCATCGTCCAATACCCAATTTCGTTGGTCGTGTTGTACATGGCCAGGAAACTATCCCTTATTATTGGAGGAAGCCTATCGATGTCTGTGATGTCCCACCTTGATAAGTTATCACAATTTCAGCAATTTTACGAAATTTACCGCCATTCGATACACTTCTTAGTAACAATAACGAAGATTAATGCCAACCATTACTTTATTAGGCCAAACCACCAACATAAACCATGATATGTCCAAAACCCATTGAAGAATTTATTTCATAATATATAATTTTTAGTATTTTTTTTCCATCGCATTCATAGACTAATTAATTATGTCTTTTTTCTTGATAGTCATAGTTACAAGGGAAAATGATGACGGTGGTGATACTAGGCAAACCTGACAATGAAATCTGTTAAGAGCTCAAGTTCTTCTGGCGTCCCATATATATCGTAAACATCATCAATAAGTACCACCATACTAGCACTCTTCCCATTCATTTCTCTAAAAGCTGTATGTTGAGGTTCGAAAACCATACTATTGCTCCAAAAATAGCTTTCCATTATCCTGTCCCTACAGAAGGTCATCTTGTTCACCCCAAGTTCAACCCACCACCTGAAAAAATGGTCATATGATGATTAAGTCAATCAAAATGCGCTCCCACTCTGCCAGATTGACTGCGTACCTTGCCAGATTGCTGATTTCCTTCTTGTAGACTGACTGCACTAAATTGAAGTCTAATTTAGCCAATCGTAGCAAAGAGGGGATCATGTCTGGCTGTTTATTGTACATGTCAATGAACCACCGAGCCTCCATCCTGTTTAGCCTCCAGTGGATTGGCATATCTAATGCATGACTCACGTGGCTCGCTAAATTTGTGGGAATTTCGTTGAGGTTTAGATCCTTCAGATGCTTAGAAGCAAAGGTCCATGCTTCATCAATTATGGTTTCACCTTCCAATCCATGAAAAGAAGCTTCATAAAGACCAAGTAGCCCCTTCACATCTTCATTGAGAGATTCATTGAATGTGCCCGTCTTGCTCATAAATCTTTGAAACACATCTATATGTCCAACAAAAGGAATGGAAGGGTAAATGTTGATGCATCGACATGATTTACAAAAGTTTTATAGTTGACGAGTACCTTGCGGTATGTTGTATCCATGTTGTCTGAGTAGCCGGAATCGAAGGGAAACGACATCAAGATTGTCCCAAAGTTGAGCATCTTCGGTGTTGTTATAGATGGAACTTATAGCGTTCTTGATCTCGGTCTCGAATTGGTATCCTAGTCCTAGTCTTTGAACCGTGTCAATGAGCTTGAGCTTGGCCACCTGATTCATCTCCCCGTCAAATAGACCCTTGACTTCTTTCTTCAACGTTTGGACTTCCTCCGAACATTTATCCTCCTAGCACATGAAAAACTCTGAAAAATGAGATCTTAATCGAAGTCAATGCACAAGCACTGTTGAGCTCTTGCCTTTTTGTTGAGAATATGCCATTTTGACCAGGTTTATTGATGTCTCCTATAGAATATTGTTAAGCTTGGCCGTAGATTTGATACTTTGGCAATGGATGAAGGTGCAAATTGATTTTACATATCTCGAATGTCATATATAAATCGTATACAGAAGTACACAAGATGTATACATCCATAAACCAGATTCAAAGTACAGTTTGTCCTTTGTTTCCATGTCGTTTCGGGATTTATGGACTCGTCCAACCAAAATAAATAGAAAATAGGGAAACAGTGCACCTCGGCCACTAAACTTATTTTTTTATTTTTTATTTTTCTGCCGTCGGCGTGGTAACTTAAATTTGAGCACGGCAAAGTGAAGCCGAGGTATTAATCGATGCCAAAAAAAAGTATAATACTCAAATAATCAGTGCCATCAGGGAATAAATTGTTACCGAAATTGTCAGAACCATAGACCAGAAAATTTGTTGGGAAATTTTTCCAAGTTTGAGGACCAAATGTGAATATTTCCCATAGTACTTAAGCTAGGCTGGGTTTTGTGCCGAAGAAAACAAAAGAAAATTCGTTACCGTGTAATTAACGCTGAGTGACTGCAAATAGTCATAGTCCCAAACACTAGGTTGCCAATTCGCCGAATGTCTCCCAACCTCTGGAACTTCAATCTTCGAAGCACATGTCACGAATTGAGCACCGGAGGCGGTGGAGGAGGTGGCGGCGGAGGAGGAGGAGCGGAGGTGCCTAAAGAATAAGAGAGAGGGCTGGTTATGGTGAATTGAGGAGGGGAGGAAGCTTGTTGACAATGCCGGAAGAGCCATTGCGAATTTTGTTGCCAGTCACTTAGTATGCCAACTATCCTTTATATAGGGGTTGGTCTGAAGCCGCCCTCACGGAGACAATTTGTAGCTCCTTTTAGAGCAGATTTTTTCCTATTTACTTGAGCCATTTTCTAAGCATTGTAATTTATGCACTTTTTTTTTCTCTGAACCAGCTCTCCTTGACACACCATGATTAATTTGGATGAATAAGAATGAGGTGCTTCAGAATTAGAGGTGTCAGAATGAATCATAGACCCATTTTTTGACTCATATTATTACAATCAAGTTGTACATGGCTGGCTAGAGGAAGGAGGGAGAAAGAAGAAGGAGAAAAAGGAAAAAGAAAAGGAAAAAAAAAGAATAAAGAATAAAAAATTCAAATTATAAAATATTATTAAAAAAATTGTCCATGTCAATGTTAACAGGACGGTTGGCGCTTGCCAGCCAAAATTGGTCGAATAGACTAAATTAGCACAATTGCAAAAGGCTTATGGCTAAATTGGCCAAAAAAAATGTTTAGAATTAAATTGGAAAATTTGTAATAGGTTTAGGTCTGTTTTGATAATTTTCCCTTCTCTAGTGCTTTGTCTAGACTTTGGTTTCTTTTTAAAATGCCATGCCAGACTGAAAATATAATTTAAAAAACAACATAAGACAAATAGCTGGAATATCTCACGAGAAGCATTGTAGTAATCAATATTTGACCAACATGGCAATATAGCACCAAACTGATCGAAAAAGTCAGGGATTAAACATCATAAAATGTCTTTCGGATGTCAGGTCAAGAATAAATACAATCCCATACTTTCAAATCTACGCTATTGAAGCCGGAGGTTGTTTACTACTAAATAGCACCGACACCAACACCGACACGCAACATGCGACACGACAAGACACGACACGATACAACACATTGACAGGTCGTTTCTTAAAAAAAGAGAATTCTGACACGTTGTATATTAAATGCATATTTGTATATATACATGACAAATTATTACTTTTATGATTATTTCAATCAAATTAATTTGATTCAAATTCACAAATAAATGAATAAATAATAATAAAAGCCTAGAATGAATTTAAACCAAAAACATTAATCCAAAATTTGTTTCAATTTGATAAATTCAATTTCATTCCAATAACTCATAAAACTTAGAGGAAAAAACAAGCAATTCACATTTCGAATTCGCGTGTCAGAAGAGAAGAGAAAACAAAACTTGGGAGATGAATTTTGTTTCACAGGAAGTGTGAGTTGGAATAGAAGAGAATACTAACTTTTCTTCTTTCCCATTAATTATTTTTATTATTATTATTTATTTTTAACATATATATTTTGACCCCTCATCTTTTGAAAAATTTTAAAATCAACCTCGTGTGTCGGAATCACATGTTGGAAACTCGCAAGTTGAAACTTTGACTCGAATGTCGAAAAAGTTGTCCATGTATTGGATTTTCTAACACGTGTTGATAGAGTGTCGCAGACTGCATGAGATTGTTGGAGTATGAGACACGATACAAAAACTTTTGAAGAGTGTGGCTGCTTTTTAGGTTTGCTGCCAATTGCAAATGTCACAAAATCCCTCGAAGAACCAAAACTAATGCCTCCAAAATCCAGCTGCTCCTAATCAATGGGGGTGTCACTGGTACAAAATCGATGTGAGTTTGGTTGGGGTGGGTTTGAATAATAGGACATGTGTCCCATTCAAATTAGGACTCCACCAAACTTCCTTTCCATCATACGTACTGTCTTACAACGCCAACAAATAGAAAAATCTGCTTTTCACATGTAAATTTTGATGGTTGTGATTGATTGAGACTAAGAAATCATAATCAAAATGCAAGGTTGTTGTCCATGGATGAGCTACGAATGAAGCATAACGAAGGAGTCTAATACCTAAGTCACGATCTTAATTGCGCGGATCCAGGAGCAAATTACTAGAATTTAGGTGACATGCATTGAGGATAAACTAAGAGATGTTGTGTCACTCTCAAATTATTTAATAAATGTGAGAAACTATTAAATAGTTTTGGCTTTCTGCGCAAGCTCCACTCGCTAATTACCACATGTTTGAAATGAGTCATACTCATTAGAGTTTTCAAAATTTCCTCTCTTCCTTCTCCTTACTCTCTCCCTCCATTATTAATTCCTTGAACGAGACTCCTATACCTAAGTCACAATTTAATGGCACAGATCTACAACCATTTTTTCTTATCAAATTAGTGAAATTACATCTACTAATGTCAAAGTTGGATTCTATCCAAACTTTCAAACATTTCACAAAAGAACACAAATTTTTTATTTATTTGTTTATTTTTCTTTCTTCACTTCCTTCTCCTTCCTCTAACCGGTCGCTGCCAAAGGCAGGGTTGGCAAGGGACCTCACTGGCCTCGGGGAAGCCTGGCCATGGCCAGACGACCTTGCCTAGGCTGATTAATATCATTCATTATTTCAATTTGATGAAGTCAACTTCATTCCAATAATCAATCAAACTTAGAGAAAAAAACAATCAAATCATATTCTAGATTCGCGTGTCAGACGTGTCAAAAGAGAAAAGAAAAGAAAAACTTGGGGGACGAATTGTGTATCACGGGAAGTGTGAGTTGAACCAAAAGAGAATACTAACTTTTCTTCTTTCCCATTTATTATTTTTATCATTATTTATTATTTTTCACATATATATTTTGACCCCTCATTTTTTGAAAATTTTTAAAATTGACTTCGCGTGTTTGAATCACATGTCGGAAACTTCCAAGTTGGAATTTTGACTCGAGTGTTAGAGAGTATTGAAAAAATTGACCAGATGTTGAATTTTTCGACACGTGTTGACAGAGTGTCAAAAAGTGCACGAGATTGTCGAAGTGTCAGACACGACACGAAAGGTCCCAAAGAGTGTCGGTACTTTTTAAGTTTGCTGTCGATTGCAAATGTCACAAAATCCCCCCAAAGAACCAAAACTAATGCCTCCAAAATCCAGCTGCTCCTAATCAATGGGGTGTCACTAATACAAAATCGATGTGAGTTTGGTTGGGGTGGGTTTGAATAATAGGACATGTGTCACATTCAAACTAGGACTCCACCAAACTCCCTTTCCATCATACGTACTGTCTTACAACGCCAACAAATAGAAAAATCTGATTTTCACATGTAAATTTTGATGGTTGTGATTGATTGAGACTAAGAAATCATAATTGAAATGCAAGGTCGTTATCCATGGATGATGAGCTACGATGGAAGCATAACGAAGGATTCTAATACCTGTTAACACCTAAATTTTGGCGATCAAGTTATTTATCTATTGCATAAAAATTAGGGATTAATTTTTTTAAAAATTAATTAATTTATTGCATAGCATATAATTTTAGGTGCATTTATTTATTATTATTGCATTTGCATTGGGCTGGTGATAGATGGGTTTGAATTGGTAGTTTTGAACTTTAATTTGGCAAGTCGGACTAAGCCCACGAAGAGAGGAAATTGGCCCAACTCCGTATCCTCGAGGAGATATTATGAACTCATCTTCGCAAGATTTCAAATTTGAGAAAAATCCTATTGCAATTTTGAATATTTGGCAATATGTGATAAAATCGGTGGAGAATATTCATTTTTGCAAAGGAAATCTAGAAGAGATGTGGAAAGTAAAACGAAATATTGCGTTCGGAAAAAATCTTCGTGGATGTTGATTTGAAGAAGAAATTAAAAACCTAATTCCTTCCCTTATAAAAGGGCCGTACGCGTATGAAAATTGGGTTTTTTTTTTCGATTTTCTTTGAGTGAAAAGTCAACAAAGAAAAGTGAAAGAGGGAGAGAGAAGTGACGAAAAGCAAGGGAACAAGAGGCAGAAGGGACGTGTAGCAGTAGGAAGGAAAAAAAAGAAGAAGGGAAAAGCAGAGCACAAAAGGATGAACCACTGTTCATCTTCTTCGTGAGGTCCCTGCCGGCATTCGTTGCTGCCTACCACCCTCACACCGCCTTGCGCCGGCGACCATGCCTTGGCCACTGTTGCTCCATTAGCCCGCCCGAGTCTGCAGTCATCCCGCCCGCCACCGGAGATCCCACGAACTTGCGCCACAACCTCACCTGCGAGCTCGCGTCACGCCTCTGCCCCCTAGCCATGACGCAGCCTTTGCTGCCTCCGTCACTGATGCCAGCAGTCACAACCCAGCACCAACACCCCGCCACCATTGTTGCCGACCCGCGACACTAGGATCGGACTCCGAGCCACCACACGCCCGAGTGACTCTACTGCTGCTTTTGCTCCGCCCGTAACCTGCAATAGTCGAGCCCCCATTCGTTCTCTTCGAGCACGACCGCTGCTGCGACCTGACGCCAGAAGCTGCCGCCCCTATCGCGACTCCGCCCTCAACTCGTCTGCGACTGCTTGGTGCCCGTCCCCCGTAGCCCTTGCGACGCCGGCCTCCCCTGCTCGCTACTGGTCCACCTTCGCCAGTCCCCTTGCTGGAGCTCCGACCGATGGTGACCCTCCGAACAGCGGCCGCCCACTACCCACAACTGGTCACCACAATGACCCCTTCGTTGAGCCACACCGGGCCTTTGTCGTGATTCTCGAGCCGCCGTCATCTAAGCTAAATTAGAAAGCCAAAATTCAAATTAGGTAGTTTTTTTTTTGTTTTTGTTTTTGTTTTTTTTTTTTGTTTCTACTTTGAAATATCTTTTGATGCATGATTGAAATCCCCAATGTAGCACCTAATTTGCAACCGCACACAATTTTTTTATTCCATCTATAAGGCTTTAGATGGAATAATTAATCATGCAAGAATGAAATTGATATCTTGATCTTTAAGGCTTAAGATCAATTTATCGATTTTGTTGGTGAAATAATCAAGTTTTGTTAGATATCATTTCCAAATTTGAACGGTGGATAATATCTTTCATGCGTATAAGTGATTTGGTGCTTATCTTTAACTGCTTTATTTATCCCAAAAATACAAAAAAGATTGCATTTGAATATCATGTAGATTAGAATTGATTTCCTAGATAGAATTACATGATAGAATAGTTAGATTCTTGTCTAATTATATTAGAATGCATGTTTAGATGGTTTCTAGGTTAGATAATATCTTTGAATTAAATTGCATGTTGAGATAAATTTCTAAGTTAAGATAAGATTCAAATTATTCTATTTCCTAACTTAAAATGGATAATATCTCACTTTAATTAGATTTTTATTTTGAGCAATTTTAAATTACGAATTTTTATAAAAAATACAAAAATATCATGCCCATGCCATATAGAATTAGGTTCATGAAATTCATGTTATTTAGTGATTGTTGCTAGGTCAATTTAATTTGAAATTGCCCATCTTTAAAATTAAGCCATTTACTTAAATTGCATGACATATAGCTTAGGTTTCACTAAACAAGAGAAAATCCTAAAAGAAGATTGAGTGATTGCGAATCATATTTAGGGCTTCTGATGTGAACTTTGAGCTACGAGGTAAGTCTCATAATTTATTCATTGCTTTCTTGGATGTCAAATTGGTGGTTTGTGTACCCGCATGATCGCCTCACGTGTTAGGAAAGTAAATTATAAACAATTCAAGCTGCCTGCAAAATATCTTTTCAAAATAAAAGAGAAATGTACCGAAAGGGCGTTAGAGAAATCTAGCATAACTAAGTCCCCAAACTCACAATCTCTAGTTTGCAAGAGTAAAGTAAATCTCCCATTACTTTACTTGGGTTTCTAATCAATCCACCAAAAATAGATTAGTGGCGACTCCTAATTAAAAATTATTTGCACGTTAAGAACTTGAACCTAAGTCGTGAATTGGTATGGGCTTGGGAGAGCCCAAGCTAAGTTTAGACTTAGTAGTCCATCAGCGTAATCCTAGGTGGTACACTCGAAATTTAGGTCACGGCAGCTTGGCGATTCCGCTGGGGACTTGAGTTTAAACTCTTAGTGGACTTAGGCCAATTTTCTCTTCTTTTGAAAAAATATTTTTGTTTGGTAGCGAGGATCCCAGTTACGTCCCTAACATTTAAGGTGTTAAATTTTCTTATGGGATGTGAGGTATAAGAGGAAGTGTTTGCTAACCCTTGTTTTGTAAGGAGGTGTAGGAATGTATGGTTTACTTTCACATATGAAGTGTTGCTTGATATAAACTGTTGTGCATGCCTTGCATTTAGCACTACACTTTTGCACACACAACCTGCCGCTGGACCTGGGCCACAATAGGATACTTAGGATGTTATTGAGTTGGATATGACTTTGACCGCGAGGCCGCATAGTAGAGGTTGCCCAACTCAATCTCGAAAGCTTCTTCTTGGTGTCAAGAATGCTTACCTCTGCCCGCGAGACTATGTTGCATTGAGGTATCATTTTTTATAAGCCGGAGTTAGAAGGGCTTGACTTAGTATATGAGTCTACAACTAGTCATCCCACCCTTTTATCTCTACCTTGCTTAGCCTTCTTAGTTAGAAATTGAACCCCACATTTAATGTGCTTGTCTATGTGGTTGCTTTAATCGTCCGGTAAAGTAAATTTTATGCTCTTTGCTCTCGCAATTTACTTACCTTATTATATCTTTGGTCGGTCCATGACATTAGGTTAGTCAAATCCTGGTCTATAAACAATGGGAAGATACAACATCCGATTTGTGCCTGCACCAAAGGTTGAACTTAAATCTATTAGGACTAGAATTAGCACCTATAGGGGGGTGAATAGGTGATTAAAGCAATTTTAACAATTTAATCCGAATGAGAGATTTATGAATTAAAACCAACAATCGATGCAAATGAAAGTAATGAAAGATAAAAGGATTAGCGATAGAGAATCAAGACTCCATATTTATAGTGGTTCGGCTTAGACCAAGCCTACGTCTACTCTCCCACGCTAACAGCCTTCTTGGCTGGATTCCACTGTGCAATCAACAAGAGATTACAACTTTGAGTGCAAACACTTAGTAGTAGATCAAACTATCTCACTAAGTCACTCTTTTGGTATTTCTCTCAAGATCACAAATGTTTAAGCTCACGAGAGACAAGTGTATGATAGAAGATCGCTCAGACTTTGGAATTATAAATTCTACACTCTATCTCTTACTTGCTCATCAGTCCTTCATCTCCTTAAATACTCATCCACTTCCAAAACTATCCGTTGGACAGCATCCTAAGGATCGTCTTCCAATATACCCATTGAACAGCTCTGTATCAAGAAGATTTGGTAGCCGTTGAGTGACAAAGGTAGAATCCCAAATTGATTCCGATCGCCCATACAAACAAAATCTTGGTTTCCATAAGTAAAGCTTCTTCGTATAGAAAGTTCTTGTCTTCAAGATCCAATTGTCAATCAATTAGATTGAGTCAATCAAATCAATGTTGATGTAGAATCCAAACCAGATCACTAGCCGTTATATGATTGGGCTTGAGTTACGTTCTGTCGAGTTCTGGATGTAAAGTCTGAGAGCAATAGACTTTACAATCTGAGTCTGACTGCGATAGACTTTGCAATCTGGGTCTGAACAGATTTAGCTTTAAGGTCTGAACATAGTCTGTTATGTTCTCCTTCAGCATAGAGTCTGTCTTCTGGTTCTTCATTCACGTTCAGTCTGGAATTTGTTAGAGTTGACAGACTTCTGATGTAGAACAGACTTTGACACTAAAGTCTGGGAGTCTTCAGACTTTGACACAGAAATCTGGAAATCTTCAGAATATACTTTGGACAAGTGTTCCGTTCAGTTTTTTGGCCGTCTTCAGACTTTGACAATATCCTTTACATGTTCAATCATTTGCATAGTCTATTACTCAATCATCAAACATGTTAGTAGCCTTTGATTTATTTTGTCATCTTCAAAACATCACAAGGGATTTCCCTAACAATCTCCCCCTTTTTGATGATGACAAAACAATCTTTGAATATGCAGATTTGTAAACATATTTTTTTAAGAATATTAATTTAAATCAAAGGATATCAGAAGATAGCAAATAGATTGAGCATAACAATATATAGAAAAAATAATCGCAGCTCAATATTATGCAATAAATAAAATCAAACAATCAACACATATGCATATTCATATTCTCTCCCCCTTTTTGTCATAATCAAAAAGCGATAACAAAGAGTCATGTAGAGAATATAAAGCGATAACAAATGATTTCCAAAAATCAGCTTTTATAAATCGAATATTAAAAATATCAATATAGCTCACTTCGATCATATATATCAACAAATATCCAATAAAAATCACGGATGCATTATAAAATTCACTTAACCCATTTTGTCATAATAAAAAGATAATACCAATAAAAGATTTGTTATGACAAAAGGTAAAAAAAATGCACTAACCGGATTTTTTAGAACTTGGTAAGTTCTAACACATTTACCTTTTCCGATATTCCATAATAAACAAGATCATGATCAATTCAAAAAGATTTTTCCATAATTGATCAAAGCTCCCCCTCAATTTGTTGCCTTTTTGAGATGATCACGATTCTTTCCTTTTTCTTTTGGATTCGCTTTCTCCCCCTATCATCACGACAATATTTGCGAATAGAAACAATTGTTGCTTGTGCACGTTGAGCAGAATATTTTTTTTTTCAATTATTCCCTTTGTAGCAACAACATCCGCAACTATCACTTGCATTTTGAAATTCGAGCCAAAAATTTATTTTCTTCAATCAAGCTCTTCTCGAATTCAACCTGCATGAACTTAACAAACTTTTGTATGACACATTAGGGATTTCCTTAACAATTTGCAAAAACTTTGCACAAGGAAGGAATTTTTTAGCCTCCAAAAGATAGTATAGAATCTTCATAATTTTCTGATCAAGCTTTCCAAATTCCATATGGAAGACTCTATTGCCACCTGCAAAATCTTGTATAATGGATAACAATCCTTGCAAAAATATCATGTAATACCTTCCTACGATTTGCGGATCAAAACTTGCTAGATATAAGATATCTTCTAAGAATATAGCAAGTATATCCATGAATATGCAATAATATATTTCGAGATCAAATGGATTTTCTTAAACATAAATCTCAAAAATATATTATAAATGCATTTCACAAAAATAAAGATGATATTGCTATCACGTGCCAAATCAAGTAAAAAATATTGCAATGCCTTATATTTATGAGAAGAAATATTTGCAATATAAACGATAAGCAATCGTCCGAAATCAGGATAAATGCACGTAGAAATTTGTATGGTGGGATGATAAAAAAATCTCTTACCCAAGGTATATGTTCGAAATATACCATTGATTAAAAAGATCATTACCAATCTTCGTAGGAGATACTTTTCTGATTGCACCAAAATTTGTGTAGATTCGCAATCATTCTTCCCTTATTGAATTTCCTGCAATCAACTCATTTCCTTTTTGGTATCCATCAATTTGGATCCTTCCATGACGTTAAAGCAAAATATAAAATCTCCATAGATAAACAAATATTCTTTCTTAATTCATCATAATAAAGTATTCAAAGAAAAAATATTATGCACAATGATATTTTGAAAGATAAATTCTCACTTAGTCATAGTACCATAAAAATAGAGAGAATAAAATTCTTGAATATCTAAGCATATCTTGCATCAACACGTAAACCAGATTTTCACTTTGCAAAATATGACTATATTTGAGAGTATAAAATTAGACAAAATAATTTGAATTATCTCAAATAATCACACGTATTAAATCAAATCTCAACGCACGAATCACAAAAATAAATCACACGAATCTTTCTTCAATAAAACAAAAAAAATGATCATTATAAAATCTCAATCAACCAAGGATATATCAAATATCAAGTATAATGAGAAATTTTAAATTGTGTACTCAAACCAAATTGAGAATAAAAAATATACATTCCTTACCAATTTCTCTTTCTTATTTTCCTTTATATCCTGAAAAAAATAACTCATCTTTTCTTTGGTACCCATTTTTTCTTGGGTCCATGAGAGTTAGTAGAGTATGCTGTATTTACCCAATCTCTCTTAATAGGTCTCCAGACTTTAGGACATTCTTTCTCAAAGTGTTCCAAATCTCTACAATTTGAACACTTGAGGGCATTTCCACCAACAGGTTTTACAAACACTTTTTGAAAATGATTTTTATAAAATACCTTTGAAGATCTTTGTCTAAGTCTCTCCTTGACTTTAGGAAAATCAATTAGAGAATCACTTTCCTTATTGAAACCAAGTCCCGACTTATTATAGTAAGGAACTTGTATGGAAAGAATATGCTCTAAAGTTTTTGAACCATTTGAAAATTTTGTCGAAATATTTGAAAGTTCTTTCTTTAAAGAATCATTTTCCTTGACAAGTAAATCTCGACTTTCTTTTGTTTGTAGAAAATCTTTTTGCAAAATTTCAAACTTTTCTTTTTGAGGAAGATCCTGTTGCCTAAGCCGAGAATTCTCCTTTTTAAGTTCGGAGATCCTTATAAGAGAAGATTTGAGATTTAAGCATAGCTCATTTATATACTTAAGAACTTTACTAGGAATTCTTGAATGGCCTACCTCGATTTCTTCATCGGATTCTGAGTCTATGTCTGAGTCAGACATCGGATTCTGAATGTGCCATCAAGCATAGGTTTCCTTGCTCATCATCTTCTTTCATGGTTCTTTTCAGCCCATTTTGCTTGTATTGTTTTCTTTCACTGAATTTCCTTCCTTTTCTACTTTGCTTTTTGAATCTCTTGATCATAAAAGCAAGTTCTTCGTCGTCCATATCATTTTGTGAATTGTATCATCAGAATCAGTGTTAGATATTAAAAAAATGGACTTCTTACCTTCGGGATCTTCATCATTGATTTGTTCCACTTCAAAGGATTGAAGAGTGCCAATCAATTCATCAACGGAGAGTGGCATAATCCTTTGAGTTTCCCGGATTGAGGTCTTGATATGGTTCCAATCTTTTGAGAGACCTCGCAAGAGTTTGTTGACCTTCATTGGGGAAGAAATTGGCTGACCTTGATATGCTAAACCATTTACAATTTCTGTAAAATGGCTGAACATATCTCCAATCGACTCTCCTTGCTTCATCTCGAATGATTCATATTTGCCGAGCAGGAAGTTTACTTTTGTCTCTTTTACACGATCGGTTCCTTCATATGTAACATGAAGTCTATCCCAAACTTCTTTTGTTGTTTTACATGAAGAGATTCTGTTATATTCAGTAGGAGATAAAGCACAATATAAGGAATTAATGGCTTTTGCATCAAGCGCTTCTCTTTTGGACATCTCCGTCCGAGACATAGGAGCAAGGGGTTTGGTTTCTTTGTCTTTGCCATTCTTATTTGATGTAGACACGGCTATGGGATTGATTCCTCTTTCCACAACATCCCATTGCAAGGGATCTCTGGATCTTAGGAATGCTTTCATTTTGTTCTTCCACACGTTGTATTCATTTCCATCAAAATATGGTGGCCTTGTGTTGCTTTGTCCCTCCATAAGTCCTGGTGCCAAGATACTAGCCATAAAAGATCTTTAGCTCAAAAGTAAAAACACTTTTATAAACCGAGCACTTAGCTCTAATACCAATTGTTATGACTAGAATTAGCACCTAGAGGGGGGTGAATAGGTGATTAAAGCAATTTTAACAATTTAATTCGAATGAGAGATTTATGAATTAAAACCAACAATCGATGCAAATAAAAGTAATGAAAGAAAAAAGGATTAGGGATAGAGAATCAAGACTCCATATTTATAGTGGTTCGGCTTAGACCAAGCCTACGTCCACTCTCCCACGCTAACAGCCTTCTTGGCTGGATTCCACTATGCAATCAACAAGAGATTACAACTTTGAGTGCAAACACTTAGTAGTAGATCACACTATCTCACTAAGTCACTTTTTTGGTATTTCTCTCAAGATCACAAACGTTTAAGCTCACGAGAGACAGGTGTATGATAGAAGATCGCTCAGACTTTGGAATTATAAATTCTACACTCTATCTCTTACTTGCTCATCGGTCCTTCATCTCCTTAAATACTCCTCCACTTCCAAAACTAGCCGCTGAACAGCATCCTGAGGATCGTCTTCCAATATACCCATTGGACAGCTTTGTATCAAGAAGATTTGGTAGCTGTTGAGTGACAAAGGTAGAATCCCAAATTGATTCCGATTGCCCATACAAACAAAATCTTGGTTTCCATAAGTAAAGCTTCTTTGTATAGAAAGTTCTTGTCTTCAAGATCCAATTGTCAATCAATTAGATTGAGTCAATCAAATCAATCTTGATGTAGAATCCAAACCAGATCACTAGCCGTTATATGATTGGGCTTGAGTTACGTTTTGTCGAGTTCTGGATGTAAAGTGTGGCACCCTAGGAATCAAGGGCAAGTCTTAAGGTGCCCTAGAGCTTTTAAATAGGTAATGAATTTACCTATTGGTTTGTGTTTTAGCCTTAGTTCTTTCTTAAGGCTTTGTGCTTTGTGCCTTGTGTTTTTAATTTAAACCTAAGGTATTTAATAAGTATAAATTATGTTTTGCTATGTTTGTTATAAGTAAAATGTTATAGGATTTTAATTAGGGGTAATTAATAATTTTATTGCGATTAAATTGGAAAAAGGAGGTTGGATTGGGCCTTAGGCCCAAGGGTGGACCCTAATGGGCCAAGTGGCCGGCCCATTAAGGCCCACAAGTTGGCTGTCGCCGGCCCAAGGGAGAGGAGGAAGTGGCCGGCCCACTTCTTCCAAGTAGGCCCAAGAGGGCCCAAGCCCAAGCCCATTGCATGGGGCTTTGCCAAGTGGCAAAGGGCCTTCCATGCATTGGCTCTTGGTGAGGCAAGGCAATCATTGCCTTTGGGGAAATCAAAAGGGAAGAGTGGCCGGATGGGGGAGGGGGTGTCGTGCGAGAGAGGAGAGAGAGAGAGAGAGAAAGAGAGAAAGGGAGAAAGAGAGAAAGGGAAGAGGAGAGGAGGCTCGCGCGAGGAAGAGGGGAGCCATCCGTCCGCCGCACGCCGCCGTCCATCCGCCGCCTTGTCGCCGTTTCTCCTTGCGTTTGAGGCAAGTTTAGGGTCCATCATCCCTTTGCATGTGTGTTTTGTATGTTGGTTAGGCTTTTTTGTTGTCTTGAATGCACGAAAATGGAGTGAGGATGGTTTGTTCTTGGAGGTGCATGATGTTTTCGCACGGATCACTGAAGTCAGAAACTTATGAGGGCTTGCATGTATGTTTGAAGTTCGATTTTGGCTTGGATCTATTCATAAAAGTTGTATCTAACACCTTGAACTATAACATACTGAAACTTCGTGAAAAATGATGGAGATTTGAGGGGTCAAAACCTCATATTTCGGAGACCCTAGATCTGGAACTGTTTTTCTGACCTTGTGGTGGATTTGTGCTTGCATGTTGATTTTTACTATGAATATCTCTTCGACTTCTGCATAATACTTGTAGAGAACATCTTAAGGATGAACATACTCAAATTTGAAGTAAAATGAACAAGTATAGCTTAGGAAACCAACCTGACCTTGAGGATAATGAATCTGGTGTCGCGATGTGGGATACCCGAGACTTCGTGGAACCATTTGGAGGTCTTACTTTGGTAGTTTGGGCTAAGTTTCTTCCTGAAAGTTGTAGGGGATCCTTAGAAGTATAACATATCCAAATTTCAGAGAAAACGAAGAAGTGTAGGTGGGTCAAATCTCCATATTTCTGACTAAGTATCCTAGGCGTTTCGGTAACCTGACCAGAAGCTTCGTGGATCTATAAAAACTTATCTATAATGAATTTGGCCTAGGTTCCTTCATGAAAAGTCTATTTTAATGTATTAGCTATAATCTGTTAAAATGTCATAATTTTCTGAGGTCGTATGGGTATTTTAATTGATTTACTTAGAAAACTGTGCGTTCTGCCCTTATCCGAAATTCTATACGGAAATTGTGGAAATGTTGTTTATTGTGTAGAAATTGATTGGCCATGCATTTTCTGTGGAAAAATCACTATTTTATGGCATTAAAATATTATGTGTTTGGATTTCATGAAATTGTGATTTTTGTGATTAATTAATTAATTAATTGCAAAGTAGAATTAAATTGGGATTTAAATAAATTCTAAATGCAATTGGCAAGTACATTGTTTTGAGTGGCATGTGGACCTAATTGCTATGGGGGATGCATCTATTGCATGTATGTGTAATTGCTTGATGATACATGTATAAGATCAAAGATGATCTTGTCTTGCCATTACATCTATGGCATGATGAATTGAGACATAATTGGCAACGTGATTCATGGAAATTGTTGGGGGAGGATGTTAATGGCTGGAATGTATAGAGATACATGGCCGGATGACCTTGGGAGTATCAGGATGCCCGGAATGAGATGGGTGCCGGAAGCCTCGGAGGTCTTTGCCCGAGGGGATGCCTCGTGATACCAGTTGGGATGCGAGATGCCCGGGATGCGGGGGTGCCGGATGCCCGGTGCCATGATTGGCATAATTCCGGAGGTTCTTCGCAAGGCCCGAATATGGTGCGAGTGTAAAGTATGGGATGGATGATCCTGAGGAAGGGTGATGTGATGATCAATTGAGAAGTCCAAGTGGGAATTTAATCATGCATGTGTACTATGGTATGATGATGACATGCATGTGTACTATGGCATGATGATGACATCCATGTGTACTATGGTATGATGATGACATGCATGTGTACTATGGTATGATGATGACATGCATGTGTACTATGGTATGATGATGACATGCATGTGTACTATGGCATGATGATGGCATGTATGGATCATATGGTATGATGATGACATGCATGTGTACTATGGTATGATGATGACATGCATGTGTACTATGGCATGATGATGGCATGTATGGATCATATGGTATGATGTTGATCATCATTTGTAATTGATGCTATGTACGTATTATGATTTTGATGATGAGGTATGATGGCATATACATGGCTTCGAGGTAAGTACGTTGGAATGCATGAATGACGTGTATTATGCAATTGTTTGTATGGTTTAAATGCATTGAGTGGTGATTGGATTCCTTTATCTGCTGAGTGGTTGTACTCACCCCTTCGGGGACCAACATTTCAGATTAGTACGATGTCTCTCCCTGCTGTTACGCGGGGAGTGCTTTACGGCCTTCCATCTGACGTGGAGGTCGAGTTGACCGAGATAGATTGTCCCACCCTGCCGGGACTGACTTTCATACATGTGCGTGCGATCGTATCTTATGACGTGGGTCTATCTGGAGGCCCAGTCATCCAGGAGTACATCTCCGTTCACATCCGCCACGATGGTGTCATGATGGGGATGCTGCCACCCCCACCGCCTGACGCACCGGGATGGGTGTGACGGTCTGCGCACGTGGAGTTGAGGTTAGCAACTTTTTGGATGGCCGACACGAGTAGTCCGAAGGGAGATCGTTACACGTCGTATTTTTTAGGGTCGTGTGTCTCTTTTTGAGGTTGAAGGCCGAGCATAGATGAGTCTTGGCCTACCTTTTGTACCGACCCGTGTTACCCTTCGTAAATATATATGTAAATAAAAGTGGTTCGGCCTCGTGCTTTTGTTCAATCAAAAATAGTTGGTGTGCATTGTGCTGTCGTGAGGGAAGCGAAGTGTTGGTGAGACTCGCCTCTTATTTCCGCTATGAGCTGCGCTAATCCTTAAAGCCTTTTTAAAAGGAAAAGAAAAGAAAAAAAATTTACGCCTAAGCATCGGCCTGAATCTTTCTTCTATCGCTGTATAATTTGTTTTTGTCTTGGTTTCTTTCGCTTGCTATCTGTGGCGACCCTATCGGGTTTTGGGGGTGCCACATAAAGTCTTAGAGCAATAGACTTTACAATTTGAGTCTGACTGCGATAGACTTTGCAATCTGGGTCTAAACATATTTAGCTTTAAGGTCTAAACACAGTCTGTTATGTTCTACTTCAGCATAGAGTCTGTCTTCTGGTTCTTCATTCACGTTCAGTCTAGAATTTGTCAGAGTTGACAGACTTTGACACTAAAGTCTGGCAGTCTTCAGACTTTGACACAGAAATCTGGAAATCTTCAGAATATACTTTGGACAAGTGTTCCGTTGAGTTTTCTGGCCGTCTTCAAACTTTGACAATATCCTTTACATGTTCAATCATTTGCATAGTCTATTACTCAACCATCAAACATGTTAGTAGCCTTTGATTTATTTGGTCATCTTCAAAACATCATAAGGGATTTCCCTAACAAAATCATGATGGGATCATCTAGGCCACGATGACCAAAGCTATGTGGAAAGCAAACTTGGTCGCCTTGTTCCCCTCCTCGACATCGATGTCCAAAGCGGCGATATGCAAGCACTCGCTCATTTTTGGTGCCCCCAAACATCAACGTTCATATTTGGTAAGCACGAGTTGACCCCAACTGTGGAAGAATACAACATCGCCATAGGAAAACCTTTGGAATTGGAATTAATAAACCCACCCTATGGATTAGAACCTAAATCAATTATGTCTGACTTTCTTAGTATTGATAAGAATCATATTAAAATAGTGTTGAAAGATAATTGTCAAGCATGCCCTTTTTCCCTCTTTGATCAGAGCTTTGCTAATTGCTAACATTCTTATAAAAAGTAAGATCTTCCTTCTAGTCTTCTTCGGTTTTATTGTTTTTACTCTTCGTAAAGGCGCCATTAATCCTGCTGTCGTATGAGTAGTCAAGCAAGTATGTGCAAGGATTAGTTTTGTCAACACCATTATAGCGGAAACATTTTTGTCACTTACCCGATTTAAGGAAGATGAAGATAAAACCTTTCGTTCACCAATCGAGCTTTTACAAATCTGGTTCTTTTCTCATATGAGTAGGATCGATATTCACATGAATATTATTAATGTCACTGATTCCCATCATCCTATCGAGGTATTCAAAAACCATCAAGATTGAACTCCAAATCTTTCTTTCTCAAAATGGGTCAAATTGTTGAAATATCCAAATACCAAGATTTTCTTATGGCATGCTAAATGGTTCCAAGTCTTCAAGGCACGTCTCTCTCATGGCGATAATGAGTCAATCCCGCTATTGGGGATCACTGGTGCCACTTCGTATTACCCACTCCGAGTGGCCCGTCAATATTGAGTTGTGTAGGATCTACCGCCTCCTCTTAAGCTGGGTTTGTTCCAAGTCCGATTCACTGCCAAGGATGGTGACCACAAAAAGGAGCTTCGTTGTATCAAACAAGCTTGGCTCGCATCTAACGAACAAAAGTTGTGCTTGCTTGAAGATGAACTTGAGGGGAAAAAAAGACTTACTACGCCACGGCTCGGTACATCCGTCAACATAAGATCCCGATTGAGTTTCTCCCAAAAGTGCCAGATGTGATTGAAAAGCCCACTCAGCAGGCGAAGCTCAATCGTCACAGGAGGAAGATTGGAGAACTTAAGAAGCAAGTCAAGAAGGACGCTAAGGAGAAGAGGCAACTACGTCGAGCGTTGGCTTCCCATTTGTTTATAGATCGAGCCAAATAAAGTGGCTTGAATCTATTTAGTTTTTTACTTTAGCTTAATGTTTAGGAAGTTCAGTCATTTGCTTGATTAGTTTATTTGTTTAGGGCTTTTCAAGTTTTTTTACATTGTCAATGTCAAACAATCTCATTAATGAATAAAATCAGTTAGACTTTCATCATGGATTGGCATGTTTTATATGAGATGCTTATTTTGTTCATTTCTTCAAATTAGGTGATAACGGATCCCTCACGTTCGCCCATTATTACACAATCAAAAGCTAGAATGGCCGATCAAATTGAAATGCGTGATCATATCTCCACTATGGAAGACCAACTCCAATAGTTAGTCCCATCTATGCAGCTTCTAACAACTCAAATCCAATCCCTCCGAGTGGATTCGACTCCTGCGCCTACTCTCCCTGAGATAGTAGTTTCGAAGCAGGCAAACAAGGCTCAAATGGGTGATGACGACATGCCTAAGTTGGAAGATGACCCACTGTTAGTCACTGCCGAAAGGACTAAGCTTGACAATGTCCCTAAGATAGAGCAAGATGAACACTTTGCAAAACTTGAGGAGAAAGTGAAGCAATTGCAAGAGTCGCAGAGTTTACTTCCATTCGACTTGTTTGTGTATGAGAAGGTTAAGGTGCCAAAAAAGTTTAAAATGCCGGAGTTTGAGAAATACGATGGTACTTCCTGCCCGAAAGCTCATTTGCAGATGTACCACGTACACATGGCCCAATATGTCAAGAATGAGCCCCTTATGATCCAATCATTTCATGCGAGTTTGATCGGGCCCACATTGAGCTGGTATGTGATGAAGAATGTAAACCTTCTCGACACCTGAAATGAAGTGGCTGACGCGTTCCTCAAGCAATATAAGTTCAATATGGACATTGCACCTTCTTGAGAAGATCTTGAGAGGATGGAGAAAAAAAAGAGCGAGTTGTTCAAAGATTATGCCGTGAGATGGCAAAATCTGGCAGCTCAAATCACTCATAAGCCTACTAACAAGGAGTTGATGAAGTTGTTCATCAAGACTCTCCCGTCTGAGTTTCGTAACCGAATGGCCAGCACGTACGTCGAGAACTTCAATTAACTTATTCTTGTGGGAGAACAAATCAAGATGGGGATAAGGGAAGGATGGTTTATTGAGCCATCGAGTAAAATGTTTTCTACCAAGAAAGAAAAGGAAGCTACTATAGATGTGAATGTGGCCTACAGCCAAGAAAATGCCAATTGCAATCCGGCTATCCAAATGAATGCAATGCAACAACAAATTGCTGGCCGTCAATCGTTTGTTCAACCAAATAATAGAAGGCAGTTCACTCCTCTCTCTAGATCTCCATCTCAAGTGTTGGCAATCCTTCGAAAGAAAAGCTTACTTACTAGCGAGCCGAAGTGGCCTAATCACGAACACATTCGTGGTTATGACTCGACAAAGAAGTGTGACTACCACAGTGGGGAATTGGGACATTTGACAGATGAATGTTTCATCCTCAAGCACCGGATCCAAAACCTCCTGGACACGAAGGCCTTTCGTTTCAAACTGCTCAGCCAAATGTCCAAAAAAAATCCATTATTGGAGCATGAGGGTAAGGTGAATGCTATTTTCGAACATGACGCTAGTTGAATCAACAACTCGAAGGTGCATGTGGCGGATGCCTACAATGGACTGGTGAGAGCAGGATATTATCCAAATCATGAGGATATTCCCCTATTATTAATGAAAGAAAGAGTTACCAAAATGGTGGATGATGGCATCATCGTGTATGCTGACCATAACTTCATAGTTTCTATTATTTCCCATATCATTATCGATTAGGAGGAGCAGGCTACGCTCGATGCTGATAAGGAAGAAATAGATCCTTCACTCAAGGACATGCCCCCATTAGAAGATGCATCCAATGAGGAGATAGTGATTGAGATGCCTCAGCCATATGAGAATATGTTGACAATAAGGCGATGCCTTGGTCTTATGACCTAGACATTGACCTCGTTACAAGGTCTGATTGGACTTATGCTCAAGCTAATGCTCAACCTGCAAAGCCTAACACTGATGAAGAAGCTAAGAAATTTCTGGCTGTGATCAAGGCAAGTGAGTATGACGCGGTTGACCAATTGTGAAGGATGCCCGTTCAGATCTCTTTGCTCGAACTCTTGCTAACATCTCTCATGCATCAAAAGTCGTTGATGAATGTGCTGAATGAAATTCGTGTACCAGAAACAATTGAGGCAGACAAGTTGGAGGAATTTGTGGGATCAGTTATTCTCAAGGACTTGATTGCTTTTTCTGATAAGGAATTCCCTCTTGAGAGTGGGGGCATAACAAAGCACTCTATATATTTGTTAAACACAAGTCTTCTCATGTGTCCCAAGTGCTCATTGATAATGGGTTCGCCCTAAACATATGTCCGTTGGCCACTCTTCACCACCTCAACATAGACCCATCCAAGATACATGTTGCGAAGACTTTTGTGCGAGCTTTTGATGGCACAAAGAAGGAGGTGATCAGAGAGATCCATGTTGATGTGCAAATAGGGCTGGTCGTTTTCAACATCCTCTTTCAAGTAATGGATATCCCTACCATATTTAATTTTCTATTGGGTCGTCCCTAAATACATACTACTGGAGCAGTGCCTTCGAGTCTACATCAAAGTGTGAACTTCATGATCAAAGGTAAGCTTGTCACTGTATATGGCGAAGAAGATCACTGAATTTATCATGAGACGGCTATCCGTTATGTGGAGCCAGACTCTGAGTTCGAATCAAGTTAACACTCATTTGAATTGGTGTCCACCATACACGCTTCCCGATATTCATCACCACTAAATCCTGAAGTTTCAAATGCTGCCCTTATGGTGGGAAATGTGATGGTTGTGAATGGTTTTGTTCATGGCCGTAGTCTTGGAAGAAGGGGTCAAGGTATTCAGAACCCCATTGAAGCCCCTCAGGGGTCTCGTTCTGCTATATTAGGGTACCAGGGAAGAGGTGGAGAAAGTTCTGAAAGGCAAAGACAGGGAAGACAGAACTCGCCACCTAAGCAAGGGCGAGGGAGGCAAAGCCTACTACCTCCAAATATTCACGAGATGTTCCCTAGTCCTCCAAGAATGATGAAAGATGAAGCAGAAGTGATGGACACTCTAGGACAGCTAAGTGGCAAATTCGATTATTTAGTGAAGTATTTGGCTCCTCCCTACTCTTCCATTGATCCCCATGACATAGTTGTAGATGGATGGGATGGCATGGACTATCCGACGCTTCCAAAGACAAAGAACTCTGATGACGCCTTGGAATGAGTCACAAGTCTATTCGATGACCTCTTCATAGGAGCCATTGACGAAGGACCTTCGGAAGACGTGGGCATTGGCCCACAAGAGTAACTTATTGCTTTTGTACATTCCCCTGCGTGGGAATTTTTATCGCTTTCTAGGAATGGTTTTCACTTGCTGGGAATTGTTTCGATTCCTTTTCACTTTCTTTTTAGGGCTTAGTAATCGCATTTTACATTCAATAAATGTAATTGATTGATGAATTTCAATGAAATTATAAGTTTTATTTTGAGGGCATGATGAGGTACACCAAACCAGCCTGGTGATGATATCCAACTGATGAAAGAAAATAAAATTCCAAGGAGAATTCTAAGGCTTGGGCTTCATCATGCTTTCTCATGTCAAAATGTTTCAAAAAAAATGCTTTTGTAAAAGAATTTCAAAAGAATTTCAAAATATATATATGATTTACCCTATTTGTCTTTTTTATCCTTCTACTTCCTGTTTCAGGCACGATCTTATGACATGCAAAGATGTGGAAATAGTCCAATCCAATGCAACAAGTGCTAATAATGATGATCCCAAAGACTTGGTTGAAGATTCAATTGAAGTGCAGCATAGCTGGGAACAACATGAAAAAGTTAAGGCTCTTACATCCGAACAGACCGTCACTATTAATTTAGGTGACATTGAAGAAGCCAAGGAGATGAAAGTTGGGGGCGAATCTCCCCAAAGACGAGGCCGAGTGCCTAATGCAGTTACTGAAGGAATTTCAAGACATCTTTAAATGGACCTATGCTGACATGCTCGGTTTAGACTCCTCCATCATGGAGCACTGTTTGCCTACTAATCCAGACGTGCCACCTAAGAAGTAGAGGCTACAGAGGACTAAACCCAAGCTCTCAAAGAAGATAGAGGAAGAAGTGATGAAGCTTCTGAAAGTGGGATTCATTGAAGTCTCACAATACCCTGAATGGGCGGCTAAACTTGATTGATGAGAAATGACTTAAGGCTCTTTGCCATGGCAAAACTTATCAACAGAGAGTGGCCAAATCCTTCAACCAAAAGGTACGACATGTTGGAAAAAACTTCTATGATGTTTTGAAGCTAACAAAACTTATCTAAGTTCTATTTTGAAGATTACCAGACTTCTGTGTCAAAGTCTATCTTATATCATAAGTCTGCCCACTCTGACAAGTCCAGACTGAACGCAAGAATGAAGACTTAATCAGACTCAAGATTATTTTCTTCAAGGTTTCAGTATGTACAAGATATATCAGACTTTCTGGTTGGAAATATCACTTACCATGTTGGTTATCTTAATTTGAATCAATTTCGAGGGAGAAGTACACTATTAGTGCCATAAGTTGTGTACGACGCTCACTTTGGTGCCAAAAGTTTCCATCAAATCACTTAAGTGCCAAATCGGAGGAAAAACGATCATTTTGGTGCCACCAGTGACAAATTCCGGCCAAAATGATTACGTGGCTTTTATATTTTTAAAAAAAATCGATAAACCCTTTAAACGACATCGTTTTCCATCCTCCTTAAGAAAACGACATCGTTTTGCCGTCACACGTGGGTGGCCTTGGAAAAACGACACCGCATAGCTCATGGGATTGAAATTAGGGTTTTCTTTTGTTCATCCTCACCGACCAAGCTTGCTTGGCCACCGTCACTTGGCCACCATGCTCGGCCATCGTGCTCGGCCACCGTCGCTCGGCCATCGTCACTCGGCCACCGTGCTCCGCCACCATCGCTTGGGCAAGAAGTGATGGGAAAATAGGAGGCGAGGGCGGAGGAGGAGGAGGAAGAAGGGGGGTCAAAGGTGCAGAGAGAGAGAAGACGAGGAGTGCGAGGGGAACAAGGAGGGCACAAATGGAGATGGTGGATTGGGGAAGAAGACGACGCCACCATGGCTGGTGCTGGTGCTGGTGTTGTTCTTCGGGGAAGAAACAATGCCGCCATGGCTTCTCTCTCTCTCTCTCTCTCTCTCTCTCTCTCTCTCTCTCGATTTGGGGATTTAGGGTTTCGACCAATGCCAAATGACGTCGTTTTGTGGTTTACATGCTGACTGTACTCTCCGGCGAGCCATATTAGTGTAAAAAATTAATAAAAAAGTGCAACGTCGGATTTCCGACCAACCGGATCAGAGTTGGCACCAAAGTGAGCGTTTTTCAAACTTTTTGGCACTTAAGTGATCCGACAGAAACTTTTGGCACCAAAGTGAGTATCGTACACGACTTATAACACTGATAGTGTACTTCTCCCCAATTTCGAAGAAGCAAATCAGTTTGGAAGGCAAGCTTATTTGTAAAGAATCTACTTATGGAAACCAAGATCTTGATTGTATGGGCAAACAGGATTGACGAGCTTTCATCCCAATCTTGAAACAGCTTGAGATCTCCTTGATTGATTCTGTCCAACTGGTAGATTGAAAGAATTCATTTGGAAAGTGCCAACGATTGAAAAGGCATAGAGGAGTATTTAAGGAGGTTTTTCAACTCATTCGAAGAAGTGCGTGAAAGAAGAATTCCAAAGTCTAAAGCTTCTGAATCACTTGTCCTTCATCATTTTGTGCTTAAACTTGTATTTGAAAGTGAAAAACTCTAGAGAGTGATCTTGTGAGAACAATAGAGATTCCTCACTAAGAAGTTAAGATCACAAGGTTGTAACTTTCTCTTTCGATTCATAGTGGAAACCAGCCAAAAAGCTGTCAGCGTGAGAGAGTGGACGTTGACTTGATCTAAGCCGAACCACTAGAAATCTTACATTTATTTTTCTCTTCCCTGAACTCTTTTACTTTATTTGCTGCGGTATACTTCTGTGTTTTGAAACAGTTGTTAAAGTCTATATCCTTCTGCAAAGTTTGTAGTTAATCAGACTCAATTTAAAAGTAAAGCATTTTTACTGCATTTGACAAAAATATGCTTTCACACCTATTCACCCCTTTCTAAGTATTCTACTAGCCATTTCAATTGGTATCAGAGCTTGTGTGCTTACTTTGTTGATGTGTTTTTACTTCTAAAGCTAAAGATCTTTTATGGCTAGTATTATGGCTCCAGGTTTGATTGAGGGATAGAGCAACACCAGACCTCCTTATTTCGATGGAAAGGAGTACAATGTGTGGAAAAACAAGATGAAGCCATTTCTCCGATCTAAAGATCCCCTGGAGTGGGATGTTGTTGAAAAAGGAATCAATCCTAAAGCAACATCAGCTTCAGACAAAAGGAAATAAGTGATTGATGCTGATGAATCAACACAAGCTGAATTTACCATGAGACAAGCTCTTGACACAAAAGCAATTTATTCTTTATATCATGCTTTGTCTCCCACATAATATAATCGAATTTCTTCTTGTGAAATGGCAAAAGAAGTTTGGGACAGACTTCATGTTACCTATGAGGGGACTAACCATGTAAAGAAAACAAAAATAAACATTCTGCTTGGACAATATGAAGCATTCAGAATGAAGCTTGGAGAATCTATCTCTGATATGTTTAGTTGCTTTACAGAGATTGTGAATGGCCTAGCTTATCAAGGTCAACCAATTTATGGACCAATGAAAGTCAACAAACTACCGTGTGGACTTTCAAAGGACTGGAATCATGTGATGACCTCAGTTAGAGAGACTCAAATGATTATGCCTCTATGAGTAGATGAACTAATAGGCACACTTCAGTCATACGAAGTGGAGTAGATCAATGATGAGGAAGATCCAAAAGGTAAGAAATCAATTGCTTTAAAATCTAACATTGATTCTGATGATACAGATTCGGAAGATGATACGGATGATGAACTTTAGAATACTGAACATAAAAGGCAAAAGGTTCAATAGGAAGAAACAGGGCTCATAGAATTTCCAAAAGAAACCTACAGAAGAAGTTGAAACTAACAGAGACGTAATATGCTTCGAGTGTAAGAAAAAATGGGCATATCAGACCAAACTATCCCTTATTGAAAAAAGAAGAAAGGGAAGACTGATAAATACAAAAAGGCTCTCAAAGAAGAAATTTGGAGTGACACCGAATGTGAAAAAAGCAAAGAAGAATTTACAAACATATGTCTGATGGCTCACTCAGAGTCAAACTCAGAATCAGAGACAGACACCGATTCAGATTCTGATAAAGAAATTGAGGTTAGTAACTCTGAAATTCCTATTAAAGTCTCTCTGTATATAGAAGAACTTTGCCTCAATCTTAAATCTTCTTTTAAAAGGACGCCACCATGGCTGGATTCCACTAGATGTCAAAAGAGTTGTTACAGTTTTAGATCAAGCCTACGTCCACTCTTCTCGCTAACAGCCTATTGGCTGGATTCCACTAGATGTCAAAAGAGTTGTTACAGTTTGAGATCTTGACTATCACAGTGATGAGTCTTGTATAACTCTCACACAGTCACACTAAGTGTTTCTCTCTTTTGTATACAATATTTAGCTCGATGAATGAAGAAGCAAGAGACTAAAAGAGATTCAGACTTTGGAATTATCTCTCAAACATCGTACCGAACAATCAAAGAGTCAACCCTTAAATACTTCTTCATGCCTTCTCAACCGTTGGCACTTTCCAAATGAATTCTTCCAATCTACCCATTGGACATAATCAATTAAGGTGATCTCGTGTCGTTGGATAATTTGTGTTGAAAGCCCGTCAATCCTGCTCGCCTATACAAATCAGGATCTTGAGTTTCCATAAGTAGAACCTTCCAAGTTTATCTTGCCTTTCAAAGATCTTCATATCGGAGTAGTTTCCAATAGGAACAATCAGTCAAATATTTGTGAATTCCAGCTATAAGATCTTCCTAATAACCATATAAAACGAAGCTTTGAAGATAATCTTCATCTGGATAAAAGTCCTGTGTATGGATAAATCTTCATACTTCAGTCTAGAACTGCCAGTGAGGATAGACTTTAAGATTAGCGTCCGGTGAACAATCGGTCTTCAAACTTTGACGATAAAGTCTTCAGATCTTCAAATATAGACTTTGGAAAGGTTTTGTCAATTTCAAAACAATAAAGGAGTTTTCTCTAACAATCTCTCCATTTTTTATGGTGACAAAACTTTCCTGCAGATTTTGGAAAACCTTTTGACTTGCAAAATAGTGCTTATGCAATATATAATATCTTATAAATGTAATTAGTACTTCAATAACTTTGATTCTGCAACCACAAAACATATGTTAGTACAAACCATTTATAAGTAACATTGCAAATTAAACCATTGCACTAACAAGCAACAAAAGATTAACCAATATCTAAAAATATCCAAAATCAAACATCACCCACACCATTAAACAAAAAGTCATAGTCAAGTCAAAAACAAATATGCATTCTCCCCCTTTTTGTCATCAGCAAAAAGTGGAGATGAAACAATTAAAAAGAAGTTTGTTGAAATTAGGGCTGCTTAGGGATACGAATTAGCTGGAAATCCCCCATGGACTTGACAATGTCTTTAAGCTTCTATAAAGACTCCTTAATCTATTGAATATCCACACCCTTTGCCTATTCTTGCTTGAGGGCTTGAATATGATCTTGAAGAGAGTCGGTAGATGCTTTAAAGACAGTCATCATGTTCTTCATTTCAAACTCAAAGGCAAATCGTTGTCCTTTAATTCTAAAAGAAGTTCCATCACTCGCTGAAAGTCTGCAGAGTGATCTTTAGCAAAGCTAGGTACAGCCGAAGTAGATGTAGGAGTTTGAAAATGAGGAGGAACATCAGTTGTTCTATCACCATGAGTAGGAGTGAATGCCTCGAAGTCTGATTCAGGAAATTGAGAGGCATAGACCGCTTCTGGGTCTGGAGGAGATCTACTAACATCACTAGTAAAAATGGGTGAAGAAGTACCTCGATTTTCAGCATCTCCCCCTGTTTTCATGATATTGGGAGGAGAAACATGTTCTTCTTCAATCTTTGCTTAAGCATTGTAGTGACGTTCTCTAGTCTTCTCACTGCTAGTCTTTTCTGAATCATCGGATGTAGCCAGTGTTGGTTCAAAAGAGTCATTGCGACTCCTTCTTTCTTCACTTCTTCTTCCTTCTTGTTCATCTTTTTCTCTTGTTCTCTCTTGTTCTATGATCTTAGAAGGGTTGACATAACTCTGTAGATTCCGCAGGGCAAGAGCTGAGATAGTGAGATCATCATCATCTTCTTCTTCGTCTTCCAAGATGAGAGATCTTCTTTTCTTCACATGTTCTATCAGAGGCTCTTTTCCTTCCCTCTTCTTAGCAACAGAGTCTTGCTTTGCCTTCACAGGAGACTTTTCCTTAAAGCGCTCCAACTCCTTGCTCAGTTCCTTCAGTCTCATTTTAGAAACCATTTTGAGACCAATAGCCATTGGAGGAATGGTTTTAGCACAAAGAAGAGCATGAAGTTTTATCTTGAAATGCCTGAAAAATTGAGAGATAAGAGCAGAGTAAGGGAGCTGCCCCTTGTCTTTCACCACAGTTCTATACATATGCATGAGAATTGTGTGAGGTAGAGAGAACTTGCAACCAGTGTTGATTGCATACATAAGTTTTGCTTCAGAACGAGAGACATCAGTCTTTGAAGTAGACTTTGGCTTGATGCAGTTAATGACTACCTTGTGAAGAAGGATGTTAGTGGCATCCATCCTTGAATAGGAAATTTTACCTTTGACCATCCTGTCATTCACTATGGACAAGGTGTCATGGGCATAAGATACTCCAATTGGTTAGAATTTCCCTCTTTCCACACCAATTAAATAAGCCAGAGTGTCTACATCAACTTCAAATTCTTTATCCCTTATAGAAAAGATGATTTTATTCACATCTATAAATGAAAGATTTGAATAAAAATAGGCAGTTAGTTCAGGATATGCAACGATTGTCTCACTGAAAAACTGGTCAAGCTGAAGCAAACCAAGCTTTTCCCTTAGATTAATCTGTAAAGAATCAAAGAAATCGAAATCCACACTTCTGGGGTTC
The DNA here is from genome assembly GCA_007663325.1 of Eucalyptus pauciflora. NCBI lineage: Eukaryota > Viridiplantae > Streptophyta > Magnoliopsida > Myrtales > Myrtaceae > Eucalyptus > Eucalyptus pauciflora. The sequence goes on along the minus strand of VMYD01000006.1, from coordinate 2,399,137 downwards.
ATAACCCCTCTTTTCACCATATTCAAATAACACCTTTTGTGGTCCTTGGTATGAAATAGGTTCGTCCCTTCACCACCAACCTTTGCAACAACACCCATCCTGAGCTGAAAATGGGCAAAAAACTTTTCATCGTCATCTTTCTCCTCTGGCTGTCCAACACTCGGATCACTAGGAAAATTCTCGAATGACCATTTTGCCAACCCCTGAGGCACGATGCCTAGTCTCTCCATGGTGTTCAAGAAAAAGGTCTCATTTTTATAACCATGCGCTTTTAAGAACTCATCAATCAAGTTCATAGCAGAACCGCCCTTCTTCAAGTTTAAATACATTTCATAAATAAACTGGGGTTTTTGAGTCCTTACAGGTTCAGCCTCTTCAATAATTTCTTCTTGCTAAGGAGGAGTATCTTGTGTTGCTTGTTGGCACGATTGAGAATGTTGACTTGGCTGTTGGTCTTGTTGAGGAGAAACTTCTTCTTCGGTTAGGTTGAAATGCGTATGTCCCTCACGCATACGCTGTGGTCTCTGATTCCCGATTCTCGAAGACTTTCTTTGGAAAGACATTGTAAAAGTCTTGGAGAATTTCTCGAACTTGTTCTCTCGAAAAAGGTTAAAACTTTTTGAATGGAACTCAAGTAGATGAAAAACAGTAAGATCACAGTGTTCAAGGGTTTCAAGAAATGAATGTAAATGAAGAAGATGAGGTTCGACAGTATTTATAGTAGGTATACGAAGCATCGCAATTAAAAAGTAAAAAAACTGTGTTTTTGAAAATAATAAGCTTCCTTAAAAATAACTGTAATTTTTTTTTAAATAATAACTTCCTTTTTATTTTTTTATTTTTTTAAAAAAATAAAAAGCCATCAATTAAGATAAATTCTAAAAATAAAAAGATAACATACATTTAAAAAAAAAATCAAGAATAACTTCATATTAACATAGAGATAATTTACTTACAGTCTTAACATCTGGAGATTTTGAGTCTGAACACCATCAGACTTTACCCGGCAAACGATAAAATGTTCAGTCTTGCACGAATAGACTCAAATAAGCTTTTATTTAGTGGTTTTGTAAAGATGTCCGCCAGTTGATTCTTCGAGTCAATGAACTGAATCAAGATTTCTCCATTCTAAACATGATCTCTAATAAAATGATGACATATTTCTATATACTTTGCTCTTGAGTGAATGATTGGATTCTTCATGAGATTGATGGCGCTTGTATTATCGCATTTGATTTCAGTGCATGAATCTTCAATTCCAAAGTCTTTTAGCTGTTGTTTCATCCAAAGGATTTGAGAACAACAACTCCCAAGTGCTACATATTCCGCTTCAGCTGTTGAAAGAGTTACAGTACTCTGTTTTCTCAAAAACCATGATACCAGCTTGTTGCCAAGTAATTGACAGGTTCCAAAAGTACTCTTTCTGTCCACTTTGCATCCTCCAAGATTTGAGTCTGTAAATCCAAAGAGAGTGAAGTCTCCTTTGGGATACCACAGATCTAGTTTTGTAGTAGTTGCAACATATTTGATAATTCGCTTTGCTGCATTAAGATGAGATTCTTTGGGATTTGATTGGAATCTAGCACAAATACAAACACTAAACAAGATGTCAGGTCTAGAAGCCTTAAGGTAAAGAAGTGATCCAATTATACTCCTGTATAGCTTTTGATCCACAGTCTTTCCTTCTTCATCTTTATCCAGCTTTGAAGAGCTTGACATAGGAGTCTCTATCTTTTTGCAATTTTCCAATCCAAACTTCTTGATGAGATCTTTTGCATACTTTTCTTGTTGGCCGAAGTGCTCATTTTGAATTCATCCTGCATGCATCTAGAGAATTTCTTGCATAGATTTTCATTATGTGAACCAAAAATAATGTCATCAACATAAATTTGAACAAGTAGAAAATCTTTACCTTCCCTTTTAATGAATAAAGTAGTATCTACTTTTCCTTTATCAAAACCATTTTGAATTAGAAAATTACTTAACCTTTCATACTAGGCTCGAGATACTTGCTTCAGTCCATACAGAGCCTTTTTCAGTCTGTAGACTGAATTTGGCTTTATTGGATCTTCAAAACCAGGTGGTTGTTCCACATAGACTTCTTCTCGAATAAATCCATTTAGGAATGCGCTCTTTACATCCATTTGGTATAACCTGAAATTTTTAAAACAAGCAAAAAAAAGTAGTAATCTAATTGCTTCCAACCTTGCTACTGGTGCATAGGTCTCGTCATAGTCTATCCCTTCTTCTTGAATATAACCTTTAGCCACGAGTCTTGCTTTATTCCCGATCACTTTTCCTTTTCTCATACACTTTGTTCTTGAAAACCCATTTAGCATCGATAATAGATTTACTTTTTGCTTTAGGTATTAATTCCCAAACATCGTTGATGCTTAACTATCTGAGTTCTTCTTGCATGGCTTCAATCCAGCTTTCATCAGCTAAAGCTTCTTCTATGCTTTTGGGTTCAATTTCAGAAATAAGTGCTAAAGCACTAGACTCTTCTTGCCTTTTGGATTTGGTACGAATCCCTTCATCAATATTGCCAATGATGAGTTCTTTAGGATGACTAGACTTATGCTTCCAGTTGCTAGTTGGTTTTTAAGTCTGCTCATCCTTTGCTTCATTTGAGTCTTTTGGTTCTTCTTGTGATTGAACTTCAAGAGTTTGACCTTCTGTGGGAGAAGTAGGCTTTGTAACATCTCGTACGGGTTCAGTTTCTTCAAGTTCAGTCTCTACAACTTGATTTAGTGCAGATTCTTGAAATTTGACATTCATAGATTCTTCAACAGATTGGGTCTTTTTGTTGAATACTATGTATGCTTTGCTTGAAGTTGAGTAGCCAAGAAAGATACCTTCATCTGACTTTTAGTCAAACTTACCAGTTCGATCATTTGCATTTTTCAAAATAAAACATTTGCAACCAAATACATGAAGATAAAAAAACAATTTGTTTCTTTTCTTTAAATATCTCATAAGGAGTTTTCTTTAAAATTTGCCTTAAAAATACTATATTAATGATGTAACAGGCTGTAGAAAGTGCTTCAGCTCAAAAATGAGAAGAAATGTTACTTTCAATTAAAAGAGTTCTTGCCATTTATTGCAAAGATCTATTCTTTCTTTCCACAACTTCATTTTGCTCTTGAGTATATGGCGAAGAGGAAACATGCTTTAAACCACATTCATCATAGAAATTTGCAAAGTCTTGATTCTCAAACTCACTTCCATGGTCTGTCCGGATGCTTGTTATAGCATATCCTTTCTCATTTTGAATTTTCTTAGCAAACTTCGAGAAATGAGAAAAAACTTCAAACTTACTTGACAAGAAGAATATCCATGTAAAATGAGAATAATCATCCACGATTACTAAGCAATATTTCTTCCCACCAATACTTTGTGTTCTGGTTGGTCCAAAAAGATCCATATGCAGAAGCTCCAGAGCACGATTAGTAGAAACTTGATTTATAGGTTTAAAGGATCTTCTTACCTGTTTTCCCAAAACACATTGTGTGCATAACTCTGACTTTTGATAACTTAAGTTGGGCAGTCCACGAACAAGCTTTTTGGAGGAAATTTTGGCTATCTGCTTCATATTGACATGGCCAAGTTTTCTATGCCAAAGATTTTATACATCTTGAATGGAAATTAGACACTGAGAGCTTTATGATTTGATATCCAGCAGATAGATGTTTCCATGTCTTCATCCAGTAAAGGATTGAGACAAATCCTTACTAGTTCCTGAACAAATGCCTTCTTGAAAATTGATTTTGAATCCAGTGTCACACAGTTGGCTTATATTGAGTAGATTATAGTTCAAGCCTTCCACCAAGGAAACATTATTGATTGTGAGACTTCAAATCTTGATAGTTCCACATCCAATAATTTTTCATTTGTCATTTCCACCAAAAAAAACTTTTCCACCATTTGTTTGAGTAAGCTTTATGAAGCAATTTGAATCTCTTGTCATGTGTCTCGAACAGTCACTATCCAAATACCATTTGATCTTCTTCTTGTTAGTGACCCGTAGTTATGAAAAGACTTCAAGTTCTCTTTGGTACCCATACTTTCTTGGGTCTAGGGGAGTTAGTTCCAAAAATAGTCTTTGCCCAGTTTCTCTTAGCAGGTTTCCAAACTTTAGGACAATCCTTCTCAAAATGTTCCGAGCTGTTACACTTTGAACATTTAAGAGCACTTTGACCAACAGGTTTTACAAAAACTTTTTGAAAATGATTTTTGTAATAAGTTTTAGTAGGTCTCTGTTTGATTCTTTCTTTTACTTTTGGAAAGTCAATTAAAGTAATAGTTTCTGATGTCATTCCTAAATTTGATTTATAAAAATAAGGTCTTTGAATTGAAAGAATTTTATCAAGCTTTTCAGATCCATTTAAAAACTTATTTGAGATATTTGAAATTTCTTCTTTCAATATATTGTTTTCATTTGAAAGAAAATCTACATTTTCTTTTGAAGTTTTAAAGTTGTTGTTTAGACTTTCAAATCTTTCTTTCCAAGAAATTTCCTGTTGCCTCAGTATAGAATTTTCCTTCTTTAGTTCGGAAATTCTTTTAAGAGATACCTTGAGACTAAGATAGAGTTCATCAATATACTTTGAAACTTTAATAGGAATTTAAAAGTTACTAACCTCAATTTCCTTGTCTAAATTTGAGTCTGAGTCTGATTCTGAATTTCCCATCAGACAAATGTTGGCATATTCTTCATCACTCTCTTCACATTTTGTGTCGCTCCAAGTCTCTGCTTTGAGAGCTTTCTTGAATTTCTCTGTATTTTCCTTCTTTTTCTTCAATAGAGGATAGTTGGGTCTGATGTGTCCTTTCTTATTACATTCGAAGCAAATCACATCTTTGTTGAACTCATTCTCTTCATATGATTTATTCTGAGATCTTTGAGTATTTTGCTTCATCCAGTTGTACTTTCTTCCTTTTCTGTTTAACTTTCTGAACTTCCTTATCATGAGTGCTAGTTCTTCATCATCTAGGTCATCTTCTAAATTCGTAACATCATAATCATCATTAGACTTTAAAGCAATTGACTTATTACCTTTAAGACCTTCTTCCACATCGATTTGCTCCACTTCGTAAGATTCAAATGTGCCCACTAATTCGTCTACTGATAAAGGCGCGATCCTTTGTGTTTCTCTTATGGAAGTCTTGATGTGATTCTGGTCTTTAGAGAGTCCTCGCAGCAACTTGTTGACTTTCATTTGCCCTGACATTGGTTGTCCATGATATGCAAGACCATTTACAATCTCTGTAAAACGGCTAAACATATCAGTGATGGTTTATCCTGGCTTCATTTTGAAAGCTTCATATTGCCTAAGAAGAATGTTGATCTTTGTTTCTTTAACTCGATCGGTTCCTTCATAGGTAACATGCAACCGATCCCAGACTTCTTTTGCTGTTTCACAAGATGAAATTATGTAATACTCAGTAGGAGATAAGGCATAATATAACAAATAAATAGCTTTTGCGTCAAGAGCTTGTCTCTTGGTTATATCTTCTTATGTCATCTCTCTAGCATCTGTCACTTCCTTCCCTCTTTCTGAAGTTGATGTTTTTGTAGGAATAACTCATTTTTTTACCACATCCCATCCAAGGGGATCTTTCGATCTTAGGAAAGCTTTCATCTTGTTCTTCCATACGTTGTATTCCTTCCCATCAAAGTAAGGAGGTTTGGTGTTGCTTTGACCTTCAACCAGTCCTGGAGCCAAAATACTAGCCACAGATCTTTAGCTTGAGAAGTAAAACACTTCAATAAATAATCGCACATGCTTTGATTCCAATTGAAAGAGGCTAGTGAATACACCTAGAGGGGGGTGAATAGGTAAAAGTAAGAATTTTCGCAGGACTTAAAGAAGATATCTTGATTTTAGAAAATATTGGTCATAAAATAGATTTCAACTCTAAATAATAAACACCAATAAGCATGAATAAGAAGTTCAGGGATAAAAGAAAGTAAACACAGAGTTTATAGTGGTTCGGCTTAGATCAAGCCTATGTCCATTCTCCTCGCTGACAGCCTATTGGCTGGATTCCACTAGATGTCAAAAGAGTTGTTACAGCTTGAGATCTTGACTATCACGGTGATGAGTCTTGTCTAACTCTCACACAGTCACACTAAGTGTTTCTCTCTTTTGTATACAATATTTATTTTGATGAATGAAGAAGCAAGAGACTAGAAGAGATTCAGACTTTGGAATTCTCTCTCAAATACCGTACTAAACAACCAAAGAGTCAACCTTTAAATACTCCTTCATGCCTTCTCGACCATTGGCACTTTCCAAAGGAATTCTTCCAATCTACCCGTTGGACAAAATCAATTAAGGTGATCTCGTGTCGTTGGATAATTTGTGTTGAAAGCCCATCAATCCTGCTCACCCATATAGATCAGGATCTTGAGTTTCCATAAGTAGAACCTTCGAAGTTTATCTTGCCTTTCAATGATCTTCATATCAGAGTAGTTTCCAGTAGGAACAATCAGTCAAATATTTGTGAATTCCAACTATAAGATCTTCCTAATAACCATATAAAACGAAGCTTTGAAGATAATCTTCATTTGGATAAAAGTCCTGTGTATGGATAAATCTTCATACTTTAGTCTGGAACTGCTAGTGAGGATAGACTTTAAGATTAGCCTCTGGTGAATTGTCAGTCTTCAGACTTTGACGATAAAGTCTTAAGGTCTTCAGATATAGACTTTGGAAAGGTTTTGTTAACTTCAACACAATAAAGGAGTTTTCTCTAACAATAATCGTGGATGATTATTCTCGTTTCACTTGGGTGTTCTTCTTAGCAAACAAGTCTGAGACTTTTACATACTTCTCAAACTTTGCCAAGAAAGTGCAGAACGAGAAAGGTTATGCAATTTCAAGCATAAAGACAGATCATGGAGGTGAATTTGAAAATCAAGACTTTGCAGACTTCTATAATGAATCAAGTTTTCAGCATGTTTTCTCTTCTCCATATACTCAAGAACAAAATGGGGTCATGGAAAGGAAAAACAAATCTCTACAAGAGATGGTCAGAACTCTTTTGATAGAAAGCAAATTACCCTCTCGCTTTTGGGCATAAGCAATTTCTACTGCATGTTATATTATCAACAGGGTGTTTTTAAGGTCTATTATAGATAAGACTCCCTATGAGATATATAAGGGAAAGAAGCCAAATGTTTCCTACTTTCATGTCTTTGGCTGTAAGTGCTTTATTTTGAAGAATGCAAATGATCGATTTGGAAAGTTTGAAGAAAAATCAGATGGAGGAATCTTTCTTGGGTACTCTATGATAAGCAAAGCTTACAGAGTCTTTAACAAGAAGACTCAATCTGTTGAAGAATCTATGAACCTCAGGTTTCAGATTTATGTGCAGATTCAATCAAATCAAGTTCAACTTGAAGAGTCTGAACTAGTTCAAGACTTAACAAAGTCTGTCTCCCCTAGCAAAGTTCAGACTTCTGGAGTACAACAACAAGTAGAAAAAGAAGATTCAAACGGAACAGGGGATCAACATACTCTTAGGCCAAATAGCAACTGGAAGCACAAGTCAAGTCATCCCAAAGAACTCATCATTGGCAACATTGATGAAGGAATTCGCACCAGATCCAAAGGAAGAGAAGACTCCAGTGCTTTAGCACTTGTTTCCGAGATAGAACTAAAAGGGGCAGAAGAAGCTCTGTCTAATGAAAGTTGGATAGAAGCTATGTAGGAAGAACTCAGACAATTCAGCATAAATGACGTGTGGGAGCTGGTTCGAAAACCCAAAGGCAGATCTATTATTGGAATGAAGTGGGTTTTCAGAAACAAGATGAATGGGAAAGGAAAAGTGATAAGAAACAAAGCAAGACTTGTGGTGAAAGGATACATGCAGGAAGAAGGGATAGACTATGACAAGACCTATACATTAGTAGCAAGGTTAGAGTCAATTAAATTATTGCTTGCTCTTGCTTGTTTCCAAAATTTCAGGTTATTCCAAATGGATGGTAAAAGTGTTTTCCTTAATGGATTCATTCAAGAAGAAGTTTATGTAGAACAACCACCAGGATTTGAAGATCCAAGAAAACTAGACTTTGTCTACAGATTGAAAAAGGCATTGTATGGTCTAAAGCAGGCTCCACGAGCTTGCTATGAAAGGTTGAGTAAGTTTCTAACTCATAATGGCTTTGAAAAAGGAAAGGTTGATACTACTCTATTTATAAAAAGGGAAGGAAAATATTTTCTACTTGTACAAATTTATGTAGATAATATAATCTTTGGTTCTTCTAACGAAAGTCTCTACAAGAAATTTTCAAGATCCATGTAGGATGAATTCGAAATGAGCATGATGGGTGAATTGACCTTCTTTCTAGATTGCAAGTCAAACAATCAAAGAAAGGTATATTTATTCACCAAGAGAAATATGCCAAAGATCTCATCAAGAAATTTGGATTGGAGAATTGCAAGAGGATAGAAACTCCTATGTCGAGTTCATCAAAACTGGACAAGGATGAAGGAGGAAAGAAAGTAGATCAAAAACTATACAGAAGCATGATCGGTTCTCTTTTTTACCTCATTGCCTCTAGACCTGATATTTTGTTCAGTGTGTGCATCTGTGATAGATTTCAGTCTGATCCAAAGGAATCTCATCTTAGTGCTGTTAAACGCATCATAAAATATATTATGACTTTTCCAAAGCTGAGTCTATGGTATCTAAAAGAATGAGACTTTACACTTCTTGGTTATTCTGACGTTGATTTAGTCGGTTGTAGAATCGACATAAAGAGCATATCTAGCACTTGTTAACTGTTGGGACAAATGTTGGTATCTTGGTTCTCAAGGAAAGAAAGTATGGTGGCTTTATCAATAGCAGAAGTAGAATATGTTGCTCTTGGGAGTTGTTGCTCTCAAATTCTTTGGATAAGACAATAACTAAGAGACTTTGGAATAATAGAATCCTACACAGAGATCAAATACGATAACACAAGTGCTATCAATGTCACCAGAAACCCCATTCTTCATTCAAGGGTGAAGCATATAGAGATACAACATCATTTTATAAGAGATATGTTTTGTTAGAATGACCGGATCAGGCTATTGAGTAATAGGATTAGGCTGTGTTTCCCGATTGCCTAAATCCTTTAAGAAAGATTCTAGTGGATTCAACAGCATCATTTGATCTGGCTTTTCCCTTATAACAAGTGAGGATTCTTCAGACTTCTTCTCTTTTCCCTTTTCTTTCCTTATTTGATCCAATTCTTTGAGCCGATTACGCATTTCAGCCACATATGTCCTATCTTGTCTGATAGGAACTTTTGTGATAGTAGCAAAGATAGACGTCTGAGGTGGAAGAAGAGGTGGATTCTCTGTCCGCAAAGTAGTCAAAAATGGATTGAGACTTCCTTCTTCAAGGATCTGGATTTGCCTCTTGAGCTTCTCTATTTCCGCTTTAGGGCTTTTGAGATAATGATACCCTAAATGATGTCCGAATTCTAAGGCATGAAGCCTTTTTTGAAAGTCGGAAAGCATCTTCTTGGTATTTTCATCATACCTTCGAAGATCTTGTTGCACGTTCACAATCTTGGAATTGATTGCTTTAAAAGCATTGTTATGTGCTAAAAGGGTTTTTGATTGCCAATTTAGAATAGCTTCAGTGACAGGAGTTCTTTTTTGTCTTCCATGTTCATCCACATCAGTGGGGGCAGGTATCTTATGAACATGCCGATATCTGCCTTGTGGATCAATGAATTCTTCTGGAGCAGGAAATGAAAGTTTGGAGCCTTCTCGGACAAGAGGGGGAAAGTATGTTTCCTGAAACATGGCAATGGAAGACTAGGGAGAGTGCTGGTTTTTTCTGAGGAGGAGATGGAGGAGGTGATGGTGGTGGAGTTAGGAAATTGTGGGTGTAGCAGTGAACTCTGGTGGTGGAGTTGGGGCATAAGAGACCATGAACTGGAATTTATTACACTCACCAAGAGTATCAACGGAGGGATCTCCATTTAGGTACTTCCGGTACATGGGGTCCTTTGGCCTTTTGTGCTTCCGTCGGGGTTTGGCAGTTAGGTCTACTTCATCAGGAGAGTTTGTACAATAGGAACATAGACACAAAGGATCCTAAAAACAATGACCATACTGGCCCTTGTAGTAATGGACAGGGTGTCCATCACTATTGAAATGTTGGACAAGCTTTTTTGGATCTGGCTTAGAAATTAACTCAGGAACACATGGTTCAATCACGAAGAGGGTTTGGAAGATAGAGGGACTTTCTTCCTTTTCCTTGCCAAACTTGATGGAAACAGTTCCATTTTTTTTCGGACGAACTCAAAGTTCGATGACTAGAAAGGCTTGTTATTCCGATGCAACTTTTTATAATTGGTAATCCAAATCTCTGGAAGGAGCTTGGCCAACTTCTCCTTCGAGATTCGTCTGGGAACATGGATGCGGGATGCTTGACCATCCTACATGGAGATGAATAAAGCATCTTCATTTCCATTGTAGAAATTTACGAGAGCATGGTTCTGCACTCGATAAACCATCTGGTAGTGCAGGGTTGCAGCGATAGAGTCGGCAGTCTGAGGTGCTCCCGTGAGCTGAATTTGAACCTTTAGAAAAGAAAGTAACTAGGGGTCTGAAAGAGTGATGTTAAAGTTTGGATACAAAGTCACAAAGACTGTTCCATCATTTAAAGTGGTTTGGATAGTACCAATGCAAGCATGCTAGTATTCTAAAAACCTGGTATCCAATTATGCTATCCTTGCCACAACTGGGAAACCTTTACGACCATGAAAGGTAAGAGCAAGACGAACAGCTCCATAATGGATATAAGAATATCCTTGCTGAATCCACTGTCGGAGGAACTCTGGAGGAATCTGGAGACTAACAAAGTACTCATTTTCAGTGGCAGGAATGGGATGATGATCAAACTTGGAGGATTGGACGTATTCCTTTTCTTCCTTCGAGGTTTGGTGAATGAGTTGGCGAATAGAGCGGATGGGAGAATATAATGAGGTAGGTTTTGCAAAAGCAGAGTAAGGGTTCATGAGGGGAAGTTGGGTTTCAGAAAACTTGGTTTCATCACTAAGAGAGACTTCATAAAGATAGTCTATCTTAGAAGTATTAGAAACACGAAAATCTGAAGGGGTTGAGGAAGATGGAGATGGTGTGAGAGAAACTGGTGCTTCTAGAATTTCTGGATCTGTCATGTTGTGAAGAGATCTTCTCAATACTGGATTCACCTATTGAGCGCATGGAACAGATATCATTAGAAACGAAACCATGGCTCTAATACCATTGAATGGACCTAGACTTAGAACCAAGGAGGACAAAGTCAGTTTTCTGTAGGTATGCCTTCCCACATTGGGCGAACAACTCCCGTTCAAGCCCTTTAGGGACAGCCTTTTAGTAGAAAACTACTTGGACCTTTAGTTCAGAGCCTAGAGACACCCAAATAGAACCGGAATGGTAACATTTCTAACTATCCGAGCTACATTTCTTAAAGGATCCTACCAGGCAAGAGAAGAAGGAGAAATTTAGAAAGCCATACAGAGTATTCACAAAACACTCACTTTACTTCAAGGGACTCTTTTTCTGCCTGGGGACAATTTTTGGCAAAATGTCCTTTCTGATTGCAGATGAAGCATCGATTTGACTTCTTGTGGTCTGAGCGATCTTTCCTTTTGCATAGGTATCGCCATTTTGTCTTTCTTCGGAAGTGCTTGGAGCGATGTCTGGATTTCTTTATCCAGAGCTTCTTGAAGTGCTTCTTCTTTCTAGAAGATTTCCAACAAGAACCATCACAAGCTCGTTTGGAGCATTTGATCTTTAGCTTTTAGTGAGAACAAGTTGCATCAAGTTCTCTGTTGTCATCAACATAAGTCTGAATCATTTGGCGTTTGATGCACAATTCTTCAAGACACAAGTGGATTTCCTGTTGGATTTCTCCTAAAGGAATATCCTGAATCCTTCTTTGTTTGCTGAGAAATGTTCTTTCAACCATTTGGGATAATTCTTTAGGGATGGAGGTCAAAAAAACATGTTTCATATTTGGGTCAGCTCCAATCTGATAGAAAAACTTGAGCATTTCTCGGCAGTGTTTATCAAGATGTCTTTTCTGGAGAGAACAACATTTTCTTTCGAAAAATTCTCTCCCTTAGAGCTCTTGGAGATCAGCAGGTTTTCCGACAAAGAAATGATACAAAAGAGTAACGACATGGCCAAAATTAGCTGAAAGTAAGAATTGCAGCCGGTCTTGTTCTGTCACAGATTGCCACCAATGTTTAAGACTGCATGTAAACCTTGTGACAAAACTTAGAAGAAAATCATATTTATCATGGTTGGTAAGTGCCTGAGCATATATTCATGGTTGGGGATTTTTGACTCGTTTGAGTTCCTAGACAACCCTGATTGCATTTATCTTTTCATTTGTTGACACCTAATATTTAAAAAAAAATTAAATTTGGTTTTGAAAATCTTTGTTGTTGACAATATATTTTCATTTCAAAATTCAAAAAATTCAGCTTTTATTTTATTTTATTTTTATTTTTTCTTTTCCACTTGTTGACACCTACTTTAAAATTAGTTTTTAGAAATAAAAGATAATCTTTGATTATAGAGGGAAATTTTGAAAAATAAAATTGAATTAAAAAACAAATGCAACAACCGTGTGATTTTGGAGCCATTTGTTTGTTGAGAAGTTGAGGGAAAATCTCTACCGGCAGAAACAAATTTGAGTCCTCCCTTTATAAATAGAGGAGTGTTAGACGTGAGAAGGTGGGGGGCTTCGTTTCGTCTTCCATCAACCAAAAGAATAGAAAAGAGCTTTCTTTTTGCTAGTTCCAAGGTCAGGAAAATGGTGCATTTTTTCCTCTGCTGAAATGTGCAACAAAGAGTGTACAAAGACAGAGTGAGAGAAAGGTGAAAATGAAGAAAAAGTCAAAAAGAGCTAGGCTTCTGAAAAGTAAAGAAAAGCTGCAGAAGAGGAAGAAAGCACAGTAAAAGCAAATTTACTGTGCTTCTTCTCCGGTGAATCTTCCTCACCAGCGCTCTACCGCTCGACGCCCGCGCCACCACCGCCTCAGCCCACCGCGCGGCGCCTGCATCACCCCCCCGAGTGCCACCCGACGCTGTCTCTCCAGCTCCGCTCCACCTCCCGAGTGACGCCCGAGCCGCCGGTTCTCCGCCTTCGACGTCCCCGCCGTGCCATCGCACCAGCACGCCTCGCGCCAGCCTCCGGCCACTCTAGCCCAAGCCGCGCCGACCACCGTCGCACCACCGCCTCGGACACTGTCGTGCGTCTGCCAACCCGACGCCCCTGCGAAGCCTCGGTCCAGTGACTGCACCTTGGAAACGCCCGCAGCTCGTCTCCATTGCCCTTGCTATCATCCACCTGTTCATCCGATGCAGTAACACCAATGACGCCCTGCTATGTCTCTGTTTCGTTTCTGCATCACCTCTGCCCTGTTGCTGCCCGACTCGGCTGCTGTTACCTGACGCCAGCACCCAAGTTTTCCTACTACCGAGAGTCCCGACGACAGCAGATTTGAGCCAGTTGTCGCCACAATCGAGCTGTTGCTGCAACATCTCGCCGAAGCCCGACATCGGTGGATCCTGAGCCTTCGTTTCTGCACCGGAGTGATCGCTTGCCATTGTCGTTCATCACTCCACCTTCGCACCCTTACGCCTTGTCCGACGCCGTCACCGCCCAATAGTCCCTACGCCGCGCGTCCCTCTCTGCTGCCGCCCGGCCCTCGCCGAAGATTTGACGCCGGTTGCCACCCTCTTTTGGGTTACCTCATCCACGTTGCTGTACACGCTCTTTAGGTAGTTTGTTTGTTTTTTTTTTTTACTTTTACTTTTCATTTCTTTGTAGTTTAGCCTATTTCATTATTTGTTTCATCTTTTAGATTAATTTTACTGTTTATTTCATTTGATAGCATGTTTAGTTTAATTATTTAAATGTTGGGTGTTAATTATTTGCAATTTCTATATGCATTATCCGTAGATTTTACCTCAAATTACTATAGTTATTAATTTGATCCAAGAGACATCGGGTCATTTTTTTAATTATACTAATTTTGGGTTTGTTTTGGTAGAATCACAATAATTATTTAATTTGGTCCGTAAGACTTTGGACTAAATTTTTAATTATTTTGATTTTCTTGTTGTGATTGTAGAGTTAAAATAATTATTAATTTAATCCGTGAGACAACGGATTATCGTTTTGATTATTTTAACTCTTATCTTAGTTTTTATGTAAAAATAATTACTTGTTCAAAAAAATGAAAAAAAAAACATTATAAAAAAGGGAATAGTGAAAAATTAAAAATTTCATGAGCATGTGGGTCATATAAGTTTATTAAATTAATACACGTAGGTTTAATAAATTAACCTTTAGGATTATTTTTAGGATTTCATCTTTAGTTGTTTGCATGTTTTCATAATATAAAAAGATAATAAAAAATGGTTAAAAAGAACAATGGTTTTCTAAGACAAATTGGGTTTAAATCAAATTAATCCCGAAATTGAATTAGGAAATTATTCCATTATGAATAGCTTAATTAGTTTGTTTAATTTCAATAAAGAATATACAAAATACTAGATGCATTTTAGCTAGTTTGCATATTAGGCTCATTTAATTAAAGTTTGCATATTAATATATTAGGATGGCATTGTATTTTACTATTCCCATCATTTAATTTTAAATAAATAAAAAATAAAAAAAGTAAAAGCACAAAAGTTATTTCCTTGGTTAATTAATAAATTAGTTCATAATTAATCCCATTTCATATCATCATTATTTATTGTAGGTTGAATACATTAACAAAGAATCATTAAAAAATCACAAAAAGAATATGCATATAGAATTGTTATGTCATGCATCTCATGTCATGTAGTATATGCACATTTAGGATTGTATAAATTAGATTGCATACATATAGTTCAAATTAGGCCATATGAATTGCATTTCGTTAAAGAAAAATTCATGCATATTAAGTTTAGATTAAGATTGCATCTAATTAGATATCACACATTTAATTAGATATCATGTCATTTAGAAAATCATGTTTAGGGCATGCATTTTTATTAATAGTTTTTGTAAATGTTATTTTTTAGAGTTAAACCTTAATAAAGTTATAGTTTTATAATTTCTTATGAATCTAGCATTTCGGTTTATTGAATGTTATTTCATTGATTGTGTACCCGCATGACCACCATTTGCATGTTAGTAACTTAGGTTAAAATTAATCAAGACTGCCTGCAAAAAGTTTTTTTTTTAAAAGGTACCGAAAGGGCGTTAGATTAATCTAGCGTAACCATGTCCCCGAATCCATTAAATCTCTGGTTCGTAAAAGGTAAAGTATTCTCTCATACTTTACCTGGGTTTCTAATCAGCCCTAATTGGTTAGTGGCGGCTCCAATTTGAAATATAATTGCATGTTTAAAGGGGAATTAGTATCAAGTCGCGATTGGTAGGACTTGGGAGAGTCCGCGCCAAGTCTTCGTACTTAGTAATCCATTAACCTAGTTTTAGGTGATTCACCCTCGAAAAAAAAACAGGCTGCGATAGCTTGGCGACTCCGCTGGGGACTTAGAGTTAAAACTCATAGTGGACATAGGCCTGTTTCTTTTAAGAATATATATATATATATATATATATATTTGTTTGGCAGCAAGGACACCGGGTATGTCACTAACATTTCTAAGGTGTTAAATGTTCTTGCAGATGGGAGGTATACGAGGAGTAGTCTTTACTAATCCTTGTCTTGCAGGAGGGTGTAAGGATAAATGATTTATTTTTCCCTAATCAGAAGTGTTGTTTGTATTTAAATTGTTGTGCATGTTTTATTGTTTTTAGCACTACACTATGGCACACATAACCTGTAGCCGCCCTGGGCTGCGATAGGATTTCTAGGATGGTGTTGAGAAGGATACTTCCTCTAAAGCGAGACTGCTATATAGAGGTTGACCTTCTCTTCCCCGAAATTTCTTTCATGGTGTCAAATGTGTTTGTCCATATCTGCGAGATTGCGTGATTATTGGACATTCCATTCGACTAAGCCAGAGTTAAGGGGACCTGACACGTTAATGCGAGACTGCAACGGTCAGATCATCCCCTTAGCTCCACTTTGTTAAGCCATCTAGATAGAAATCGAGCCGCACATTTCATGCGTGTGTCTATGTGATTGTCACCCCTTTTCTGGTAAAAGTAAGTTGTCTAAACTCCTACTTTGCAATTTACTTACTTTATTGTAATTTTATCGGTCCATGACAATAGGTTTCATCGTCAGTCTTGTCTTATATGCAATGGGGAAAACCAAGGTACAATTCATTTCCACTCCCAAAAAAGAGCTCAAAATGTGGTTGGATCAGTTAGATCAAGACGGCCAGAGATATGTGAAAGCTAGGATCACTCGACTTCTTCCACTGTTAGATATCAACATCCACTCCAGGCGCTGCCCCATTTCTGGTGTCCACAAACTTCAACCTTTGTGTTTGGCGAGTATGAGCTAACTCCAACACAAGAGGAGTATAGTATTGCCATGGGAATGCCTCTGGAGAAAGAGCTTATTAGGCCACCCTTCGGTATTGATTTCATTTATGAATTATCACAATTTTTGAAAATCGAGGCCAAAGTGGTAAGAAAGGTTGTTAAAGCCAATTGTTTTGCATGCCCATTTTCATTTCTGAAAGAGTGTTTTGCAAACCAACCAATGATTTCAAAAGCTAGGATTTTCATATTGGCATTTTTTGGACTAATCGTTTTTCCTTATCGAAAAAATGCCATTAATCTCTCAATTTCGTGGGTGGTCAATCGAGTTTGTGATGGGTTGAATTATGTCAATATGATTTTAGCTGAAACATTTTTGTCATTAACCCGTTTCAAACAAAATGAGGAAAAGACCATGCGTGCCTTACCTGAGCTTTTGCAAATATGGTTTTCTCTCACATAAGAGGGTTTGGGCACCAGATGAAACAATTCAAGATTGATGATTTTAGGCACCCCATACAAAAATTTATGGTCCTAGAACGTTTTTCTCCACACAAGCAGTACGCTCGTTGGATAAATTTTTTGAAAGATCCTGATCCTAAGGCATTCCTATCGCATACTAAATGGTTCCGAATTGAGGAGGCTCGTTTCTCACACAAGCATGATGGGCCAGTTCCATTGCCGGGCCTTTCCGGTGCGACTTCTTATTACCCACATAAGGTGGCCCGTCAGTACAGAGCCCTTCAAGAAATTCCTCCGCCCCTCAAGATGGAATTATTTCAGTTTGTTTTGATCATAAGAGCTATGATTACTTCAACAAGGTCCAGATGATCATTGCTGCATGGAATGAATGCCATATAGAGAAGATTTTGGAGCCCAAGAGACTGAAAGGTGAGGAGGAGATTCACCATGCATCGGCGTTCTACATCCAGCAACACCGGATTCCTGCTGCCTTGTGTCCAGTGGTCCCTGATGTGACCGAGAAGTCCACCCAACGAGCACAAATTGAGCATCTTAAGCGGAAAGTGGAAATGATTGAAGCTGAAAATAAGAAGCTTCGCAAGGTGTTGGGTTCCCGAAAGCATATAAAATGAGATGTTCAATGTTTAGAGATCTTGATTTCAATTCAGTCTTTTCAATTTTAGTTCAATGTTTAGGGATTTGATCAATTCTTAGTTCATTGTTAGGAAGTTTGGTTCATTGTTAGGGAGTTTGGTTCAAACATTTAAAATAAATAAAATGAGATGATTAGACCATTGTAATGGGCCATTTTCCTATCTTGTCGTTGTTTCTTATATTATCTCTTTCTCTCTTTAGGTAACAACATGGCTCACCCAAGATCACCAATCCATACTCGTTCTAGAGTAACAATCGCCAATGACGCCGGACAAATGCGTGGTGCTAAACAAGCTCGTGCCGTTGCCCTCGAAACAGAAATGAAGCAAGTTTTGAATGTCCTTGAGCAGCTCTCTAAACAAATCGATTCTCTCCAAGCAAACACTACCCCTCCACCTCCACAAGTTGAAGTGGTGTTACCACAACATGCTCCTATGGTTGATTCGAGAGATAAAGGCAAGAATATATCCACAAGTGGCCCATTAAGCTCTAATGATGTCTCTAGGGAGAAAACTACTAACACGCCTCAAATCATTGTCGATGAGGAGATACAAGTCATACAGACGGCTGTACCGAAGACTAAGTAGGAAAAACGCTTGGCGAAAATCGAGGAGAAACTTAAGCAGCTGCAGGGTGCATTTAGCCAAGACCCAACTTATCTGTCCCATTATGCAAATACCAAGATACCAAAGAAGTTCAAAATGCCAGACTTTGAAAAGTATAATGGCACTTCTTGCCCAAAGATCCATTTGCAGACTTATGTGGTTAGGATGACCCCAGATATTGATAACATACCCCTGATGATTCAGCAATTTCAAGCAAGCCTGACAGGACCGGCACTCCAGTGGTATATTATGAAGAAGATTAATCTCCTAGAGACTAGGGAGGATTTGACTGATGCCTTCTTCAAGCAGTACAAGTATAATATTGATGTCACTCCATTTCGAGAGGATTTACTTCGCACTGAGAAGAAGAAGCCATAATCTTTCAAGGCTTATGTCACGAGATGGAGGATTGTAGCTGCTCAAATTACTCCGGAGTCGACTAAAAAGGAGCTGATGGATTTGTTCATGAAGACGCTCCCGCCTGAATATCGAAATCGGATGTTAGGATCGACTGCCGAGTCATTCAATCAGCTAGTCCCTATTGGCGAGCGAATTGAAATAGCTCTACGTGATGGATGGGTGTTTGATCAAACTAGCTCATAGAAGAAATTTTCAGCCAAGAAGGATAAAGAGCCCATAACGGAAGTCAATACAGCTTATGTTCAACCCCCTCGCCCTGTCTCGAACACTCAACAGGGAGGAGCACGTCCTTTCTTTGGCCAGCAGAGGAACTCTTCCAGGCATCAATTTATGCCTCTTCCTAAGACATTGTCTAAGATCTTGCCGACCCTTCAAAAGAAAGGATTACTCTCTAAGGAGCCTAAGCGACCTAATCCCGAGCGTTTCCCCAACTATAATCCTTCTAAGACATGTGCTTACCATATGGGGGAGGTAGGCCATTCTGTTGATGATTGTTATACGCTGCGACACAAAATCCAAAATCTGTTGGATGCTAAAGAGGTCTAATTCCGCGAAGCACAGCCGAACATCCAGAATAATCCACTCTCTGACCATCCAGAAACTGTGAATGCCATTTTCAGTTTTGATGCTGGTCGAAAGAAGAGCTTGAGAGTACATCTGGACGATATTTATAATGGTTTAGTTCGAGCTGGATACTACTCAGATGTAGAAGAACCTACCATGTCTCAAAAGGTACAGAGAGTTAAGGTAATGTCCAAGAAGGGGATGATTGTTTGCGTAGATCCTGCTGACACAGTTTCAACTATCACTCCAATCATTATTGATTTGGAGGAGGAGCTTTCTGATTTTGAGAATGAATTTATCGGCTTGAACATTGGAGCTAGCGATCCCTTAGTTTTTGACATGCCACCGTTGGAGGATGCTTCGGATGAAGATGGATTAATCATCAATGATGTGCCGCCATCAGATGATGAAGAATTGATTCTGGATGTTATGCAACCCTATGCATACGCGAATGATAAAGCAGACCATGGTGTTATGATGCGGAGATAGATGTGGTCACTCGATCGGGACGCACTTACGCTCAGGCCAACTCACAGCCTGTCAAGCCAGCCACTGATGAAGAGGCTAAATAATTTTTAGCTGTGATTAAGGCAAGTGAGTATAGCGTAGTGGACCAACTTTGAAAACTGCTGGCACAAGTCTCCATATTAGAGTTGCTTTTGACATCAGAGAAACATCAAAAGGCTTTGATGAAAGTCCTTAATGAAGTACATGTCCCAGAGTCCATTGAGCTTGAGAAGTTGGGGGAATTCGTGGGGGTCATTTTGTTAAACGACCAGATCACTTTCTCAAATGATGAAATCTCGGATGAAGGAAGGGGACATGGCAAAGCCCTTTATATCTCAGCCAAGTGTCAAAATACCTTGGTATCTCGTGTCCTCATTGATAATGGATCAGCTTTAGACATATGCCCCCTTGCGACTCTAAAGTGTCTTGGGTATGATTTAGGGAAAATTCGTACGGCTAAAACCTCTATTCGAGCATTTGACGGAACAAAGAAAGAAGTAATTGGGGAAGTTGATTTAGATTTGCAGATAGGGCCAGTGTTATTTAATGCGGTTTTTCGTGTCTTGGACATACCTACAGCCTTCAACTTTTTGTTAGGTTGTCCATGGCTTCAAGGACGAACTGGCGTCATTAGACCCTACATGAGGTCCACATTCCCTGGGCATGCGAGGATGATGCATGAGGAAGAAGGGGCGATCGATACCTGTGTTCAGTACTCCGAGCCTCCAGTTGCTGACATTGATGTTATTCCTACCGAATGGGTAGTGGTAGACAAGCCGGTTGCAAACACCACTCGATCTACTGGAAAAGACGACGCACTCGGAGGAATGGCCGAATTATTCGAAGAGAATTTCGTATTGGTCATCGACGAAGTTCGAGAGTAGAAGAATTTTAATTATTTTCACACTCCTCTGCGCATGAGTTTTTATTGCTTTCCGCATTTGCATTTCCATTCCTAGGATTTCTATCATTCCAATAATGTAATTTGCTTTTCATCCAATAAAATACATGAAAATTTTCATGTTTTGAGGGCATGATGAAGTACACCAAACTAGCTCGGTGATGATATCTAGCCGATAAAAGAAAAGAAAAATCCAAGGAGAATTCTGAGGCCTGGGCTTCATCATGCTTCCTCGTGTCGAAATGTTTAAAAAGTGATTTTTGCAAAAAAAAAAATTTCAAAAAATCTAGGTTACCCTGTTTATCTTTCTGATTCATCTACTTCCTGTTTCAGGAACGATATTGTGACTTGCAAATGTGTGAGAATGGTCCAATCTAATACAGCATGTGCTAATAATGATGATCCCGAAGAAGACTCCCACATTTGAGCAGACCGTCACTATTAATTCAAGTGACACTGAAGAAGCCAAAGAAGTGAAAATGGGGATGATTTGTTCTTTAAGATGAGGAAGCATGAGGAAACCCGGGCCTCAGATTTCTTCTTTCATTTTGCGGCCGGATATCATCAACGGGCCGGTTTGGTGTATCTCCTCATGCCCTCAAAATGTTTTCAACTTTATTTATTAGTAGACGGATTTACAGAGTGGTTTCAAAAAAAGGTTCCCTAGTTGGAATTGAGGTTGAAAACAAAACAAGCCAAACTTTTAAAAAAATATGTACAGGCTCCCGCGTAGGGGAGTATGCAGAGGAAAATAAAAGGATTCTACTCGAGCGGGTCTGCACCCATTTCCCCTGACGGTCCTTCATTGATAGCGCCCACGAAGAAGTCTTCATACCAATCGCCAGTTTCGTCTCCCTGTGCTCGTGGCTTTGCAGACTTCAAATCATCCATGCCTTCCCACCCATCAGGGACGATGTGGTGATGATGATCATAGAAACTTTTGGGGATTGAATAGTTGACATAGTAGTCAAATTTACCACTTGGTTGGCCCAAAGTGTCCATGCTCACCTCTCCTCTACGTGCTTCCTTAACATGCTCAGGGAACATGGTACGGGTGCTGGGTACTACGAGGAGGCGATCTTCACCAAAACACAGCCATGGGGAGCGAAACGTGAATACCCTAGCGTCCAAAAGATCCTGAACCTTGTCTCTCAGGATGGTGCAGTCATCTAGCGAGTGTCCTAATTCCCCCGAATGATAATCACATTGCTTGGACGGATCATAACCAAGGAAGTACTCGGGAGTAGGATGACTCAATTCCCTGGTGATCATCCCTTGCTCTAGGAGAATGGGAAAAATAATGGCCATCGATTTAGGAAGAGGCGAATACGGCCGCGTGCTTCTTGAGGACTGGGGTAGCGGAGTCCCATGCCAGCTTGTGTTAATAAGGTCCTCTTCATTTACTTTGGCTACCAACTCTTCATTGTGACGAGAGAGGAATGTATGGGAAATTTGGGCGAAACTTTTTGTCAAGTGGTGTACTGTCTCGTGTAGCTCATCGACTTGACGTTGAAGCTGGGTGAACGAGAAGTTATCGCATGTTTCTTCTAATTGTTCCTCATCAATGGCACCTACGAAAAATGTCTCCAAACATGGTGGTCACGCCATCTGGTCCTTCTTCCTTTGTAAGTATTGTTGACACCTAAAATTTTGGGATTTGATTTTGCTAAATTAAAAAAAAAAAAAAACAATCACATGGCATATAGGTTTAGGAAAATTTTATTTTTGTTATATTTTGTTAAGATTTTTCATAGATTTAGGTAATATACATCGAAGGATGCATTTTTTGTGCAAAATGGAATTTTTTCTATCAAATATGCAAAAAAATATTACACGGGGTGAAACGATATATTCAATAGAATTTTACGTGAGCAAAATTGGCAATGAAATATATCACAAGGATGCATTTTTTTTGGTGTATAAAAGAGTCACGTACAATCAATTGGTGAGGGGGGCTCTTCTCGGTTTTCTAAAGGTGAAAAAAAAAAATCAGCACAAGAGTGAGAAGAAAAAGCAAGGAAGTCATCGTGCGTTTGAGAAGAGGAAAAGGTGAAAAGTACAAGAAAGAAGGAAAAAGTGCAAGCGAAACAGTGAAAAGAGGGGAAAGTGACGTGAGGGGAGGAGAGGAGAGAGAAACACAAAAAAAAAGGGGAAAAACACTGTAGATCTTCTTCCTCGCGCATCTTGGCCCGTGCCCTTCCATCCGAGCGCCAGTCGGCCTCCTCCCAGCCCGCTCCGCCGCGCCGCCCCAAGAAACAGCCGCCCATCGTCCTCCACCGGCAGCCGCGACCGCCGCGCCACCCCGAGCGTCGCCCAGCATCTACCCGACGCCACCGGAGCACTTGAGCCTCTGATCGCCGCCCCGAAGCCAGCCGCACCACCGCCTGAAGCGCGCCTCCCACACGAAGCCAGTCGCCGGAGATCCCCTCACCCGCGAGCCCGTGCCGGTCCGCGACGCCGTTGCTGCTCTCGTTCCCAAGAGCCCCGAAGCCGCCGACCGCCGCCGACCTACTCTGTCCGCGATTCGCTCAGCCCGGCGCCGCGCCCCCGTCACGTCTCCGTCTCGATTCTGCACCGTCCGAGCCTCCTCGCGACGCTTGGCCCGCCGGACGCCTCGCCTGCTGCCTCCGAGAGAACACCCCAGCCGCGCCACTGCACCTTGCTCCGCTCGCAAAATCGCCGCCGTCGCCGAGCGCCCGAAGCCCCTGCTCCACTCGCCAGCCGACGTCGCAACCCGAGTACCCGAAGCCCCTTGCCGCGCGTTGTTACCCCTCGCCGGAGTGCCTGCGCCGGAGCCCAAACGCCGGCGACCCAACTCCCCTTGCCAGACCGACGAATTGGCTACCCCTATTTTCCTTAGGTTGTTTTTTCTTTTATTTTTATTTTTTATTTTATGTAATTTTATTTTACTTTTAGTTAATTTTATTATTAGTGTTTAAGTTGAATTTGGTGAGGTGAGTTTTAGGTTATAGTTCTTCTAGGCATTACCTATAGGATTTGTCCCTAAGGTTTAATTTAATTATTAATTTGACCCGTAAGATTTCGGGTCATTTTTTTTTAATTGTATTAACTCTAGGGTTTGTTTATGATATATTAATTGTTAAATTAATTTAATTATTAATTTGATCCGTAAGATTTCGGATTAGATTTTTAATTATTTTGATTTCTTGTCGTGATGTTCAGGGTTAAAAATATTCGTTAATTTGACTCGTGAGACAACGGGTTATTTTTTCGTTTATTTTAATCCTTTATTTGTTTGAATATCTTGCTTGTTGGATTTAATGCTTGTTTTAGAAAATCACTAAGAAAAATCAAAAAGATGTTTGGATTAGGATTTCAATTGATTCTAGAATATTTCTGGTTATTTTGCATATCTAGAATAGGGATTTTATTTCGAATTTAGAAAACACAAAAAATGCATTCATTTAGGTTGTTAGTTTTTCTTTGAATTGCACGTTTAGTTATGTGTTAGTTTTAATTTCGAATTTCATAAAGAAAAACAAAAAAAAAAATCATTGTGCATATTAGGTCGGAATTGCATGTTTCATCTTTAATTTAGATCATCTTTAGGATAGATTGCATTTTAAAAATAGGAACATCAAATGCACGTCATTTAGTTTATTTAAGTTCATTTAATTAGAACTTTCATGTCATTAGATTAAGTCATTCAATAAATGTCACGTGACGTATAGCTCGCATATTAAATTGCATTTTGCATGTCATTTTAGTTGAGATAATTTTGTATGTCATTGCATCGCATTGCATATTATTATAATTAGATCATTTAGATTGTATTTAATTATTGCATTCCTTCATGTCATATAGTTTAGGTCATGCCGTCATGTCATATTAGGTTATTAGCATGCATCGCATGATTTTCATTAAAAAAAAGTGAAAACAAAAAAATTGAAATTGCTTGTTAATTAGAAATTATAACTAGGATTGTCTATATGATTTTTTATCTAACAACGCAAATGCTTTCGTTGCTTTAAGGTATGTCCTGCATTATTTTATTCATTTTCTCGAATGTTAAATTGGTTGTTTGTGCACTCGCATGATCGCCTCACACGTTAGGAAAATGAATTAAAATCAGATCAAGCTGCTTGCAAAACATTTTTTTTGAAAATTAAAAAGAAATGGTACCGAAAGGGCAATAGGATAGTCTAGTGCAATCAAGTCCCCGTACCCTTAGTCTCTGTTTCGTAGGAATAAGATAATCCTCCCGTTATTTTACTTAGGTGTCTAATCGACCTACCCCAAATTGATTAGTGGCGACTCCTAGATAATAATCTTTTGCATGTTAAAATCCTAAGTGGCGATTTGGTATGGGCTTGGGAGAGCCCGAGCTAAGCTTAAAGGCTTAGTAGTCCATCAACCTAGTTTTAGGTGACAAACCCGAAAAATTGGGTCGTGACAGCTTGGCGACTCCGCTGGGGACATAAGTTTGAAATTCTTAGTGGACTTAGGCCAATTTTCTTTTTTGAAAAATGTTTTTGTTTGGCAGCAAGGATCCCAGGTACGTCCCTAACATTTTTAAGGTGTTAAATGTTTTTGCAGATGGGAGGTATAAGGGGAGTAGTCTTTGCTAACCTTTGTCTTGCAGGTTGGAGTGTGGAATGAATGATTTATTTTTTCCAATTAGAAGTGTTGTTTGCATTTAAATTGTTGTGCATGCTTTATTGCTTTAACACCACACTATTTGCACACACAACCTGCGGTCCGACCTGGGCTGCGATAGGATTTCTAGGATGGTGTTGAGAAGTATTCTTCCTCCAAAGCGAGACTGCTATGTAGAGGTTGACCTTTTCTTCCCCGAAAGTTTTTCATGGTGTCGAAATGTGTTTTGTCCATATCCGCGAGACCGCGTGACTATTGGACATTCCATTCGACTAAGCCCGGAGGTAAGGGGACCTGAAGTTAATGTGAGACTGCAACGATCAGATCACCCTCTTAGCTCCACTTTGTTAAGCCTTTTAGATAGAAATCGAGCCTCACGTTTCATGCGATGTGTCTATGTGATTGCCATTGATTTTCCTTGGTAAAGTAAGTCTTCTATCCCTATACCATGCAATTTATTTTATTGTATTTTTGGGTCGGTTCATGACAATTTAGGTCAATCATTAATTTAATTTCTTTGTCAATTAGAAATGAAATTGCTAGGAAATGAGGCATAAAAAAAAAATTTAGCGAGTTTGTTTTCATATCATGTTTAGCAAATTTGGATGTCCATTTCTTAGGAAATTCCCTTTTAATACAAACTTCCCATGAATAAATAAATAAGAAGTGAAAAATATCGATTAGACCATTGTCATGGGCCATTTTCCTATATTGTCACTAGTTCTTACACTATCTATTTTCCTTAGGTGACAACGGATCCTCCACGTTCGCCCATTATTACGCGATTAAGAGCTAGAATGGCCGACCAATCAGAAATGCGTGATCGTATGTCTGCTGTGGAAACTCAACTCCAACAAGTGCTCGCCTCTCTACAGCTTGTGACGGATCAACTCCAGTTCCTCCAAGTAAATCCTACAACTGCACCTGCTCTTCCTCAAATAACTATCCCGAAGCAAACAAACAAGGTTGACGATGACATGCTTGAGTTGGAAGATGACTCGATCCTTGTTAGAAAGACCAAGCTCGAGAGCATTCCAAAGACTGATCATGATGAACGCTTCTCAAAGCTAGAGGAAAAATTGAAACAACTACAAGAGTCGCAGAATTCACTCCCGTTCGACCTATCGGTGTATGAGAAGGTCAACATGCCAAAGAAATTCAAGATGCCGGATTTTGAGAAGTATGATGGTACTTCCTGCCCAAAAGCTCATTTGCAGATGTATCACGTGTGTATGGCCCAATATGTCAAGAACGAGCCCCTCATGATCCAATCATTCCATGCGAGTTTGACTGGACCTGCACTAAACTGGTATGTCATGAAAAATGTGAACCTTCTCGACACCTGGAATGAAGCGACCGACGCATTTCTCAAGCAATACAAGTTCAACATGGATATTGCACCTTCTCGAGAGGATCTTGAGAGGATGGAGAAAAAGAGGAACGAGTCGTTCAAAGAGTATGCCGTGAGATGGCGAAATCTGGCAGCTCAAATTACTCCCGAGCCTACTGATAAGGAGTTGATGAAGTTGTTTGTCAAAACTCTCCCGTCTGAGTTCCGTAACCCAATGGCCAGCACGTATGTGGAAAACTTCAATCAGCTTATTCCCGTGGGAGAACAACTCGAAGTAGGGATAAGGGAAGGATGGTTTACTAAGCCATCTAGTAAAAGGTTCACTCCCAAGAAGGAGAAGGAAGCGGCTGAGGATGTGAACATGACTTATAGTCAAGAAAGTGCCAAACAGGCCCCGGTTATCCAGATGAATCCAAGACAGCCACAAACTGCTGGCCGTCAACCATTTGCCCAAGCAAATAATACAAGGCAATTCTCTCCTCTCCCTGGGTCTCCATCCCAAGTGCTGACAATCCTCCGAAAGAATGGTTTGCTAACTAGTGAACCAAAGCGTCCTAACCGTGAAAGTAATCGCAGTTACGACCCGACGAAGAAGTGTGACTACCATAGCGGTGAATTGGGGCATTCAACTTATGAGTGTTTCACCCTCAAGCACAAGATCCAAAATCTCTTGGACACGAAAGCCTTCTCATTTCAAATTGCTCGGCTGAACATCCAGAAAGATCCGCCACTGAAGCATGAGGATACGGTCAATGCTATCCTGGAACCAGACATTGAATCCGAATCAAGTTACCACTCATTTGAGTTGGTGTCCACCATACATGCATCTCAAGGCTCACCACCACCCACTTCTCAAGCTTCAAATGCTGCCTTTATGATGGAAAGGATGATGGATGTGAATGGTTTTGTTCCTGGTAGTCACCATGGAAGAAATAGTCAGAGTATTCAAAGTCTAAATGAAGTCCCTCAGAGGCCCCATGCTGCTGGAAGAGGAGGGGAAAGTTCTGAAGGACGAAGACAGGGAGAGCGGAACCCGCCACCTGACCAAAGGTGAGGGAGGCAAAACCCACTACCCCCGAGCATTCACGAAATATTCCCCGGTCCTCCAAGAATGATGCAGGATGAAGCTGAAGTCATAGACACTCTGGGGCAGCCTAGTGGCAAGTTTGATTACTTGGTGAAGTATTCGGCCCCTCCCAGTTACTACATTGATCCTCGTGAGATAATCCCATATGGATGGGGTGGCATGGATGATCCGATACCCCCGAAGGCAGAAAACCCTGATAATGATCTGGAAGGAGTTGCAAGCTTGTTCAACGATCTCATCATAGGAGCTATCAATGAAAGACCTCAGAAGAGATGGGCTTTGGCCCACAATAGTAACTCTTTTACTATTTTTGCATATTCCCCTGCGTGGGAATTTTTCTTGTTTTTAGAGAGATGTTTCCACTTTCCTTTTAATTCTTAAGTGTTGCATTTTTTATTTAATAAATGTAATTTATTGATGAATTTCAATAAAATTACAAATTTTATTTTGAGGGCATGATGAGGTATACCAAACCAGTCCAATGACGATATCCAGCCATGAAAAGAAAATATTATCCACGGAGAAATCCTGAGGGCTGGACTTTCTCATGCTTCCTCCCAAAAACTTTTTCGAAAACAAAAAGCATTTCATCGAAAAAAAAATCATTTTTCAAGCCATTTCCAAAAGCATGGATTAGGTCAGCCCCATTTAATTTTCTGACTCATTTACTTCATGTTTCAGAGCATTACTTTTTCGGTCTGATGAGAAGGCATTTGAAAAAGTACAACAGGTTACAATTGGCTCAACTATCAATGACACATTTCTAAGGAGTTGATATGACAAGATTGTGGGCATGCCAGATCTTAGTAGTGATCCGACTGAGATAAAGTCTCGATCCAAGCCAAAATAGATGTGCAATTTGAATTACTTTGATGTTGCATAATATCATAATGATGCACATTCTTTTGTGCAGGGGCAAAAGTGGATTTTCAATCTTAAATGATAGGGACAATCCAAAGACATCAAATGCTAAGGCAATTCCCATTGTAGAGGAATCCTTGAATGAATGTTTAAAACCATTTTGCAGTATAGAAAACTGTTTGAAGTTGACATGCTTAAAGCTGTTGAGCAGTTGAATTTTTTTTTAAAAAAAAGATTTTGCATGATGACTCTTACATGTTTTATCCACTAATTCCACTAAAGAGCATCAAGATGGATTGATTTAATGAATGATGTGAAACTGATTGAGCCTATTAAATGAGACGACTCGGGATGATGAAAGGCAAACCTTGTCCTATACACAGTCCCATATTCATACACTTGTGAGATGAGTGTAGGAAGGTTCATATCCATAAGGTAAAGAGTTCTCTCGCAAAAGGTACGGCAACTGAAATGATGAGAGGCAATTCATTTCTCTATCCTCAAACACTACAAGTGATCCATTGCTTAAACCTTTTGAGCTTATACACTTATGGATATTCTTTTCAAATCACTCCTATCAAGAATCACCCCACATCGGGGCAATTAAGAGATCAAATGGCATCATGAGGTAAGGAAAATGAATTGAAATTTTCTTGCTCTCACTTGCATCAATCTTCAAGTTATGCTATTACATTGAATTCATGCGTTAATTTAAATGCCTTAGGATGACGAAGAGCATTTCTTTCTCTATCCTATACACTTATATCCTTTGCATAGCCCACTTGAGCCTGCAATTTCATTTCTTTAAACCCAGTTGATGATCATCCCCCACACTGGGGCAAGGCAAAACCAGTTGATGATCAACCCCCACACTGGGGCAAGGCAAAAGGCAGATGAAGACTTTTGAAAAGTTATAGTGTCATTTAAAGTGTAATTGCTTGACGCATGCATTATGCGCAAGCATTGAATTCAAAATAGAACTAATGGGCATGAAAAAGCAGTGTGCCTGGTAAAAGCAAGGCCGATGCCCATGAAAAAAGAAGTGAAGAAAAAAATGCATGAGAACTAGGGGCATAAAAAGTAGTGTGCCTAGTAAAAGCAAGGCCAATGCCCATAGATGAAAAAAGAAAGTCAAGATATGTGACTATCAATTGCAAGAATTGAATCCTAATGAAGTAATACTCAAAGAACTCAAATGCTGAGTTTTTACAATCGATGGAGCACTTCATGAAGACAATCCCCGATGGTGAAAAAGAAAACTGGTGGCAATGCCAAGATGATCATCAACTCTCACCCTTCACACACTTTTTGAGCCTAATGATCCTTTCATTTCTCAACTCATGAACCCAACCTACGTTACGTCCCTTACAAAGTCTCTTCAGATTAGGGCACTTAAATTAACGTAAGAGTTCATATGTTTATAAGCATCGCTCGAAAAAGTGCGAGCACGATTATTTCTTTCTCATTTTTGCAGGGTTCTTGACTTATAAACCCAGAAATGATTACAAGACTGTTCATTCAATATTCTTGACTCAAAGAGTCCCTTTGTTAAGCCGTCGGCCGAGCCCACATTACGGTCCCTATTAAAGACCTCTCAGATTGGTAAGGTCGTACCGCTTGCGAGAATACTTGGACCCTTGTCGATATGATGGTGTTGAGATTGAGTGATTCTCACGAAATAGCCATTCTAAATGAGAATGAGTGGAAGTCCTTTCTAACCGAAAGTCTCTCATTTAGTATCCTTAAGAAGTCCATGTCATGAGTGAAAATTGTCTTGAACGATAATTCTCTCTAGTGGAAATTTGGATGATGCAAAAGTCATTATGCATGAATCTTGGTTGAATTGATAAAAGCTTCAATAGATTTTGAAGTATGCATTCCAGAATAGCCTTAATTGCTTATTTCTTTGGTGAATGCATTTTTGCTCAAATCATGTCCGACAGATAATTTTTTCTCAAAGACCCAAGAGCTCTTAACATTCAGGTTCCTTTCAAAATGCCTCATGATAGGAGGAGATGAGAAACCATCATGAATATTCGAGATGCATCATTGATGTTCCAAAAGTTGAGAGGCCTCCACAGGATATCTATGTTCCAGAAGACATATTCCAAAGAATCAGAGATATCATCAGGTAAGTAAATCTCTACCCATTCTCAACACTTGACTCGGTCAAGCTGTCCTTTTATATTATCCTGGCGTACTTTCGTAGCCCAAAGCCCACCTTTACAGGAGACATATCCCCAATG
Source organism: Eucalyptus pauciflora (assembly GCA_007663325.1). Lineage (NCBI taxonomy): Eukaryota > Viridiplantae > Streptophyta > Magnoliopsida > Myrtales > Myrtaceae > Eucalyptus > Eucalyptus pauciflora. Next base: position 2,368,392 of record VMYD01000006.1, on the reverse strand, counting down.
AACAGAGATGTCATCAGGTAAGTATATCTCTATCTACACCTTAAATACTTGTCGTTGTACAGGTATTTCTCCTTTTGAATACACTGACACTCGTTGGAGTCGTCCCCAAAACTTATTTCCCCATTCAGGCGACCGAAGAATGGTTCGGGTCCTGAAAAATCAATTTTTCGTCAAGGCGACCGTAGAATGGTACGGGTCCTAGACAAAACTTATTTCCCTATTCAGGCGACCGTAGAATGGTACGAGTCTTGGAAGGTAAACCCCTGTTTAGGCGACCGTAGAATGGTACGGGTCCTAAACAACATTTATTGCTCTAACAGGCGACCGTAGAATGGTACGGGTCCTGAAAAAGCAATTTCCTCATTCAGGCGACCGAAGAATGGTTCGGGTCCTGAAAAATCAATTTTTCGTCAAGGCGACCGTAGAATGGTACGGGTCCTCGACAACACCTATTCTTTATTCAGGCGACCGTAGAATGGTACGGGTCCTGGAAAATGAATCCCCGTTTAGGCGACCGTAGTATGGTACGGATCCTAAACAAAACTTTTATGCCGTACTGGGCGACCGTAGAATGGTACGGGTCCTAGGAAAGCAGTTCCTTACAAAAATTTTCTGCTGTATTGGGCGACCGTAGAATGGTACGGGTCCTGAGAAAGCAACCCATTCCTGCCGTATTGGGCGACCGTAGAATGGTACGGGTCCTGAGAAAGCAGCTCCTTTCTGCCATACTGGGCGACCGTAGAATGGTACGGGTCCTGGGAAAGCAGTATTGTCACAAAGTCGTGTTACTATTCTAGGCGACCGTAGAATGGTACGGGTCCTGGACGGGTAATACCTACTACCTCGAATTACTCTATCATCCTCGAAGGTAAGTTATTCCAGGTAGGTTCATCTATCATTTGCATTAGCATTTCCATGCATCATATAAATTGCATTAAAAAATGGAATTCATACTCCAACAAAAAATCATTCATTGCATGAGCATGACCAAAATTTAGGTCTCAATTTGTCTTTAAAGGCAACCTCTGCGAGCTCACCTTCAAAGAGGGGCAGCTGTTGACACCTAAAATTTTGGGATTTGATTTTGCTAAATTAAAAAAAAAAAAAAACAATCACATGGCATATAGGTTTAGGAGAATTTTATTTTTGTTATATTTTGTTAAGATTTTTCATAGATTTAGGTAATATACATCGAAGGATGCATTTTTTGTGCAAAAGGGAATTTTTTCTATCAAATATGCAAAAAAATATTACACGGGGTGAAACGATATATTCAATAGAATTTTACGTGAGCAAAATTGGCAATGAAATATATCACAAGGATGCATTTTTTTTGGTGTATAAAAGAGTCACGTACAATCAATTGGTGAGGGGGGCTCTTCTCGGTTTTCTAAAGGTGAAAAAAAAAAATCAGCACAAGAGTGAGAAGAAAAAGCAAGGAAGCCATCGTGCGTTTGAGAAGAGGAAAAGGTGAAAAGTACAAGAAAGAAGGAAAAAGTGCAAGCGAAACAGTGAAAAGAGGGGAAAGTGACGTGAGGGGAGGAGAGGAGAGAGAAACACAAAAAAAAAGGGAAAAACACTGTAGATCTTCTTCCTCGCGCATCTTGGCCCGTGCCCTTCCATCCGAGCGCCAGTCAGCCTCCTCCCAGCCCGCTCCGCCGCGCCGCCCCAAGAAACAGCCGCCCATCGTCCTCCACCGGCAGCCGCGACCGCCGCGCCGCCCTGAGCGTCGCCCAGCATCTACCCGACGCCACCGGAGCACTTGAGCCTCTGATCGCCGCCCCTAAGCCAGCCGCACCACCGCTTGAAGCCCGCCTCCCACACGAAGCCAGTCGCCGGAGATCCCCTCACCCGCGAGCCCGTGCCGGTCCGCGACGCCGTTGCTGCTCTCGTTCCCAGGAGCCCCGAAGCCGCCGACCGCCGCCGACCTACTCTGTCCGCGATTCGCTCAGCCCGGCGCCGCGCCCCCGTCACGTCTCCGTCTCGATTCCGCACCGTCCGAGCCTCCTCGCGACGCTTGGCCCGCCGGACGCCTCGCCTGCTGCCTCCGAGAGAACACCCCAGCCGCGCCACTGCACCTTGCTCCGCTCGCAAAATCGCCGCCGTCGCTGAGCGCCCGAAGCCCCTGCTCCACTCGCCAGCCGACGTCGCGACCCGAGTACCCGAAGCCCCTTGCCGCGCGTTGTTACCCCTCGCCGGAGTGCCCGCGCCGGAGCCCGAATGCCGGCGACCCAACTCCCCTTGCCGGACCGACGAATTGGCTACCCCTATTTTCCTTAGGTTGTTTTTCTTTTATTTTTATTTTTTATTTTATGTCATTTTATTTTACTTTTAGTTAATTTTATTATTAGTGTTTAAGTTGAATTTGGTGAGGTGAGTTTTAGGTTATAGTTCTTCTAGGCATTACCTATAGGATTTGTCCCTAAGGTTTAATTTAATTATTAATTTGACCCGTAAGATTTCGGGTCATTTTTTTTTAATTGTATTAACTCTAGGGTTTGTTTATGATATATTAATTGTTAAATTAATTTAATTATTAATTTGATCCGTTAGTTTTCGGATTAGATTTTTAATTATTTTGATTTCTTGTCGTGATGTTCAGGGTTAAAAATATTCGTTAATTTGACTCGTGAGACAACGGGTTATTTTTTCGTTTATTTTAATCCTTTATTTGTTTGAATATCTTGCTTGTTGGATTTAATGCTTGTTTTAGAAAATCACTAAGAAAAATCAAAAAGATGTTTGGATTAGGATTTCAATTGATTCTAGAATATTTCTGGTTATTTTGCATATCTAGAATAGGGATTTTATTTCGAATTTAGAAAACACAAAAAATGCATTCATTTAGGTTGTTAGTTTTTCTTTGAATTGCACGTTTAGTTATGTGTTAGTTTTAATTTCGAATTTCATAAAGAAAAACAAAAAAAAAAATCATTGTGCATATTAGGTCGGAATTGCATGTTTCATCTTTAATTTAGATCATCTTTAGGATAGATTGCATTTTAAAAATAGGAACATCAAATGCACGTCATTTAGTTTATTTAAGTTCATTTAATTAGAACTTTCATGTCATTAGATTAAGTCATTCAATAAATGTCACGTGACGTATAGCTCGCATATTAAATTGCATTTTGCATGTCATTTTAGTTGAGATAATTTTGTATGTCATTGCATCGCATTGCATATTATTATAATTAGATCATTTAGATTGTATTTAATTATTGCATTCCTTCATGTCATATAGTTTAGGTCATGCCGTCATGTCATATTAGGTTATTAGCATGCATCGCATGATTTTCATTAAAAAAAAGTGAAAACAAAAAAATTGAAATTGCGTGTTAATTAGAAATCATATCTAGGATTGTCTATATGATTTTTTATCTAACAATGCAGATGCTTTCGTTGCTTTAAGGTATGTCCTGCATTATTTTATTCGTTTTCTCGGATGTTAAATTGGTTGTTTGTGCACTCGCATGATCGCCTCACACGTTAGGAAAATGAATTAAAATCAGATCAAGCTGCTTGCAAAACATTTTTTTTGAAAATTAAAAAGAAATGGTACCGAAAGGGCACTAGGATAGTCTAGTGTAATCAAGTCCCCGTACCCTTAGTCTCTGGTTCGTAGGAGTAAGATAATCCTCCCGTTATTTTACTTAGGTGTCTAATCAACCTACCCCAAATTGATTAGTGGCGACTCCTAGATAATAATCTTTTGCATGTTAAAATCCTAAGTCGCGATTTGGTATGGGCTTGGGAGAGCCCGAGCTAAGCTTAAAGGCTTAGTAGTCCATCAACCTAGTTTTAGGTGATAAACCCGAAAAATTGGGTCGCGACAAGTATGGGCTGAACTGCGTTTTCCTGGATTATGGGCGATTTTGTGCTTCCGTAGTTGAACCATTTTGAAGTATTCACTTCTTCTTCCTCATGCATCATCCTGGCCGGGCCTGGGAAAGTTTCCTCGAGACGGGGATATACAAGGCTGACTTTTTTCTTTACTTTTCTATCTGGGGAAAATCCTAAATCGATAGTATAGGGTCTCCTCAGGGCTTTAATAGATTGCGGATGCCCTGGCTTCTCCTACCAAGCCCTTGTCCTAGAATAAAACCGTGCCCAACCATGATTTTTCCTACCATGATTCCAGCGCTTGATACCTCGGGGACGAGGGGCAAAGTCCCTTGAGTTTCGTGTATAGTAGACACGAGCTCGAACGATTGATAGCTGGCTTCTCTTTTGTCACTAGGTTCAACATAAGGGATGGCCGTCTCGTGGTAGATGCGGTGATCTTCTTCTCCTTGGACCGTGATAAGTTTTCCTCCAACCACGAACTTCACACTTTGGTGGAGGCTTGACGGTACTGCTCTTGCGATGTGAATCCATGGGCATCCTAAGAGGAAATTGAACGCAGTGGGGATATCCATCACCTGGAACAAAATTTTGAATATAGTTGGGCCTATTTGAACATCGAGTTCAATTTCTCCCACTGTTTCCTTCTTCGTTCCATCGAATGCTCGAACGGAAGTCTTGGGTACCTGGATCCATGATCTCTCTATTTTAAGGCGACAGAGTGTCGCTAGTGGACATATGTTCAGAGCAGATCCATTGTCAATCAACACTCGAGTGATGTGAGATGCGTTGCACTTCACTGATATGTAGAGGCCCTTGGTGTGTCCTCTACCCTCCTCAGGAATTTCTTCATCAAAGAATGCCATTTGATCTTTTAAAAGGATAGTACTGACAAATTCATCGAGTTTGTCATGCTCAATTGTTTCAGGGACATATACCTCACTTAGTACTTTCATGAGGGATTTCTGGTGCTTGACAGATGTCTGAAGCAATTCCAGCAGAGAGATTTGTGCTGGTGATTTTCGTAACTATTCTACCACATTATATTCGCTGGCCTTAACTACGGCCAAAAACTCCTTGGCTTCTTCATCAGTGACGGGCTTAACAGACTGAGCGTTTGCTTGTGCATAGGTTCGCCCAGATCTTGTGACTAAACCAACCTCAAGGTCATAAGACCATGGTACTGCATTGTTGTATTCGTATTTGTAAGGTTGGGGAATCTCGATCACTATAGCTGTTTTTGCTGCTGATGCTTGAACAATAGCTTCCTTCCTTTCAAAGACGCTCTCAGGTGAGGTGGAATCTTTCTTCTCCTTTTCCGCATTCAGCGCGGTAAATTCTTCCTCCCAGTTGATGAGGACTTGCGATATGGTAGAAACTATACTGGCGTGGCTGGCGTATACAATTATTCCAGCCTCTATCATTCTTAATACCCTTTCCTCCATTATTGCAAGGGGTGGTATCCCACTTGAATAATACCCAGCTTCTACCAGCCCTCGATAGATGTCAACAGTAGGTACTTTGGCATTTCTGATTTGACCGGCCTCTGAACTGAATATTGCATTTACCTTGTTGGCGTGATCAGGGAGCGGATTGCTTTGGACATTTGGTTTTGTAGTTTGGAACGAGAATGCCTTAGTATCCAGCAAGTTCTAGATCCAATGCTTAAGGATGAAACACTCGTCAGTTGAGTGGCCTATTTCTCCCATGTGATAGTCCCATTTTTTGGATGGGTCATAGCTGGAGAAGCTTTCAGCATTGGGTCGCTTTGGTTCAGTTGAGAGGAGGTTCTTGTTTCGGAGGATTGCCATAACTTGTGATGGAGATCTGGGAAGCGGAGTGAACTGTCTCCTATTGTTGTAGCGTTGAGGAGGTTGACGATTGGCGGTCTGTCGTTGTCCTGTGCTTGTCTGAACAGTCATGAGGTGACTGGTGTTTGTAGTATAGGTTGCATTAACATCAACCAGGGGTTCTTTGTCTTTTTTCACGTTGAGTCTTCTGCCGATGGGTGCAGGCTTAGTGAACCAGCCATCCCTTAACCCTATCTCAATTTGTTCTCCCACTAGGATGAGTTGATTGAATGATTCAGCGATCGTAGTTACCATTCGATTGCGGTATTCATAGGGGAGGGTTTTGATAAATATTTTTCTTAGTTCGAAATCAGTTGGTTCATGACTGATCTGGGCGGCCATATTCCTCCATGTAATGGCATATTCTTTGAAAGATTCATGCTTTTTCTTTTCCGTGCGCTCTAGATCCTCACGAGAAGGGGTAATGTCCATTATAAACTTGTACTGCTTGAGAAATGCCTCACTTACTTCACTCCATGCTTCGAGGAGGTTTATATTTTTCGTGATATACCATCTCAGGGCAGGGCCTATTAGACTTGACTGGAACAACTGAATCATCAATGGCGCATTATTAACGTATTAGGTCACTCGAACCAAGTACATTTGCAAATGAGCTCTCGGGCAAGTCGTGCCATCGTACTTTTAAAACTCGGGTATTTTGAATTTTTCTAGCATTTTGACTTTGGAATAAATGGAGAGATCTGTCAAAGTAGGATCCTGGAGGCCTTGCAATTGCTTCAGTCTTTCCTCAAGCTTTTCGAGGCGTTTGTCATGCTCGATTTTAGACAAGCTGCCTGACTTAGCTTTCTCAATCACGGTTTGGTGCGGATCATCCTCCAATTCAGGCATGTTATCGTCAGTATCTCTTCCTTGATCACCTCGAATGGATGATTGTGGTAACAGTACTTCGATTGAGGCTGGGGCAGGAGCCAGTTTGCCCTGAATGGAATCTATCTGCTTTGAGAGTTGCTGGAGCACATTGAAAACCTGCTTCATTTCATTTTCCATGATCTCGACACGGCTTGGTACGTTTTCTTCAGCCATTCTAGCTTTTGAATGCAGCTGTGTCGTAATTACCTGTGTTTGCGCAAAATGGAAAGAACATAAGTGAGGGAAACAAATGGAACATTGGCCCATGGCGAGGGTCGAGTCATTTTTATTTATTAACAGGGGAAATATACAACGCCGAAAGAGCTCTTCAAACAAGACATAAAAGCTAGAGCGATCCTAACTATTTACATTTAGACATATTCACATCAAAAAACCGAACTGCCTATTTTCATATGTGATGGGAAGCTCTAGTTTTGCGAATCCACTTGCTCTTTCGTGCTGGCTTTGATATGTGTTTTCTGCTTGTCTTCAAACTTTTTTCAAGCGATTCAATTCGTCCTCGGAGAGTAAGTTTATCAGCTACATCGGGGATTACTAGTTGCAATTCTTCAGGAATCATGTGGTTGAGGATGTAGAACGTGGATGCGTGATGAGCTTTTTCTTGCCCCTTCAATCTTCTGGGTACGACAATATTTTCTGTGTGACATCTACTCCATGCATCTTAGATTATATGAATCTCCTCTGAGTAGTCATAACTGGTATGGGTGAAAAAGATTCGGAACAATCCCGGTTTGAGTGGTGGCGGGATTTCCTGGAGGACCCTGTACTGACGAGCCACCCTATGTGGATAATACAAGGTAGCTCCGGAGAGGCCTAGTAGTGGGATGGGGTCGTAATAATCAAGTGCAAAACGTGTCTCTCCTGCAATGAACCATTTAGCTCGCCATAGGAATGCCTCGGGGACAGGGTTTTTTAATAAGTTAATCCATCGAGAATAATCTTCGCCGGGAGAGTATTTTTCCAAGTTTTGAAATTTTTGAAGTGGATGTTTGAATTTGTTGATTTCAAATATTTGCATGAGGTGCCCAAATCCTTTGATATGGGAAAAGAACCACATTTGTAAAATTTCTAGGGCGGCCCTCGTGATTTTTTCTTTGTTTTCCTTAAAACGATTAAGGGATAAAAATGTTTCGGCTAAAACCATGTTCACGTATCCTGCTCCAAAAGTGACTTGATTTACCACCCCCGCTATTGAAGGATTTATGGCATTCTTCCTATAGGGGAAGATAATAAATCCAAAGAACGCTAAGAGGAAGATCTTGCTTTTTTGGTTCATTGTTTGTTTTTCAAAACATTCAGTTAAAGATGATAGTGGAAATGCATTGTTGTTGGCTTTAACTATTTCTCTTACCGAATGATTTTTTAAAAATCGTGATAGACTAACCACAGGGTCAATGCTGGTCAGTGGCTTGGCAAGCTCCTTCTCCGGGGGCATTCCTATGGCGAGACTGTATTCCTCCAAGGTTAGAGTCAGTTCAAATTTGTCGAACATGAAGGTGGATGCTTCAGGGCACCAGAAATGTGGTAGTCCTTGCATGACTCTAGAGTGGATATTGATTTTGAGCAACGGAAGGAGATGACCGATGATTGCTTTGAAATGCTCCTGGCCGAGCTGATCTAATTGATTCCACCATCTGAGGAGCTCTTTCTTGGGAGCCGGAATGAACTGGAAATCGATTCTTCCCATAACATATGAGAAATGGAGTTACACGACCTGACCCTATGCCATGAGCCAATAAAAAGGATAAGTAAAATAAATTACTTTGCTTTTAAAGAAAATGCCAAGCACAAAAGACACGCACATGAGACACGTGGCTCGATTTCTAACTGAGAAGGCTCGTTGAAATTAAAAGGGTATTCGCCCATCGCAGTCTCGCGTTAGCAGCATACTCTCCTAACCTCGGCTAGAGAAATTCGGGGAAAAGAAATGCAACCTCTACATCGCAGTCTCGCGTTCGAGGTCGTATCTTTCTTGACACCATCCTAAATATCCTATGGCAGCCCAGGTCTGGCGGCTGGGTTGTCTGTGCCATGTGTAGTGTTAAAACAATAAAACATACACAACAGTTTATAATCACAAGATAATCTATTTTAAGAAAAATTAAAATAAATTTCTAAGTCAGTAAAGAAATTAAACAAGACAAAAAAGGCCTAAGTTCTCAAAGTCCTCAGTGGAGTCGCCAAGCTGTCGCGACCTCATTTTTTTGGCGCTTGATCGGGGCGGGCGCCTCGCGGAGGCTGATGGCTCGGCTAGATTAATTAAGCCTGGACTCTCCCAAGTCCACCAATTCACGACTTTAATGGTCAAAGTTTTTAACCTGTAAGTTAATTTTAAAACGGAGTCGCCACTAATCAATTTGTGGTGAGTTGATTAGACACCCATGCGAAGTATTGGGAGAAATACTCGCTCCTGCGCAACTAGAGAAATTAGGATCAGGGACTTGATTACAGTAGTTAATCATTAATGCCCTTTTAGTACCTAATCTTGTTTAAACCCTGAGGCTTTTTGGATGTTTTAGGGATTTTCCACGCATTTTTTGGACAAAACAAAAACATTTTTTGAACATTTTTCCAATTATTTGAACATAAAAGGGATTTTTTTTTTTGGATTTTTGGTATTTTTGGAAAAATACAAGTCTTTTTGGCTTTTTCTGAATTTTTGGCATTTTTGGAAAATATGGAATATTTTTTATTTTTTATTTTTGGAAAATAATATTTTTTAATATTTGTTTTGGAAAATAAAGTATTGTTGATTTTTTCTGGAAAATAAAATATTTTTATATATTTTTTAATATTTTCTGTTTTTTGGAAATTAAAATATTTTTTAATATTTTTTGAAAATATATATTTTTGATTTTGATTTTTTGGAAAATAAAATATTTATTTATTTAAAATATTATTTAAAATAAATAAAAAAAGCCGATCGCAGACGGGCCCAACTCAGATTTTTTGCCTTCTTTTCTTTTTTTTCTTTTTTTTTTGTTTACAAAACGGTGCCGCTTTGGGGGTGGGGGGGGGAACCGGTGAAAACCCTACCTGGTTCCCCCGACCCGGGTCCGACCCAACGACCCGAAAAAAATCGGGAACCCCAGGGTTCCCGATTCGCGGCGCTGAGGAGGAGGAGGGGTGGATCGACGCGGCGACGGCAGCGGCGACGGTGGTGATAACGAGGGCGGGAGTGATGGTTACGGCGGTTGCAACTACCTGGCCGTGGACAGCAGCTTGAGCGGCGGACGGCGGTGCAGCGGCGGCAGAGGGTGCGATGCCCCTTTCCCTTCAACTTCCCTCTCTCTCTCTCTCTACCCTCTCCTTCGACGAGGCTTGGATCCGCGGCCGCTCGTCCTCGGACCCCTCTGAAGCCTCTCAATGGGGAACCCGAAGTGTGCAGCCCTCGATCGGCCTCTCTCTCTCTCTATCCGTGCCCCCTTTGGCCTTCGTCGGGGGGCCTATTTATAGGCCGAGGGGCGGCCGGCCGATGGAGCTTGGATCGTCGGTCTCCACGACCCTCGCCGCCCGAACCGGCGTCCCATCCGACGCCAACTGCCTCTGCGTCCCATCCAATGCCAGTTGCTCCACGTGCGCGTCGCCGTCCGCTCGTCCATCCGGCACTGCGCCCTCTGCGCGTGTGTTGCAGAGGCGGATGGAGGAGGAAGAAGGGTTGAGTCGCACGGGCCGGGCCGTGAGTGCCCGCGCGAGGGAGAGAGGAGGGGCTGGGTTCGAAGGCCCAGCTCGATGGCTTGCTTTGTTTTGTTTCTTTGTTGTTTTGTTTGTTTATTTATTATCCGAAAAAGATGAAATAAAATAAAATGAACTAAAATAAAGTCAAACCTAATTAAAAAAGAGGAAATTTTAGTCGTCAACATGCTTAAAAAAAATCGTAGGATGTGAGAATTGCACTTAAATGGTTTAAGCATTTTTTACCAATCACTTTGGATATGCCTAAGGTAGTAATTCTTCTAGCTAAGATGTAGAGATTGGATATGTCATAATATCCATATTCCAAACATTTTGATGATTTATGAATTTAATCCTAAACCTTTAGAGAAATTCCAAAAAATGGCTCAAAATGCTCTCAATTTCTCAAATAATTGCATAAAGTAAATCATATCTCAAATAAGAACTTGAAGTGCTCTCATTTTCTCAAATAAGGGCTTTAAGTGCCATGCTAATCTAAAAGAATGACCTAACCTCATCGGCTGATCAAGGGCATTCCATCCTTTTGCTTTCTTTATTTTTTTTTATTTTTTCCTTTTTTGGCATAAAAAAGACAAACTAAGAAAAAAATAAAGACTAAAAAAAAAACTTAGGGGGAGGTCCAGTCACTTGTGGCCACCACCCCGTCATCAATGGGGCCAACCCTCCGCCTAAGTTTTTTTGTTTTTTAATAAGTTTTAGCCCTTTTTTTAGTTTGTCTTTTTATGAACAAAAAGAGAAAAGGATAAAAAAAAGAAAGAAAATTATAAAAAGAAAAAGGACAAAAATGCCCTTGACCGGCCGAAAAGGTCAAGTCCTTCTTTGATATTGACATGACCACTTTAGGCCATTATTTAAAACAATGTCCATTTTAGGCCCTTATTTAATAAAATGAGAGCACTTTATGTCTTTATTTGAGATGAGGTTCATTTCAAACCCTTATTTGAAAAATCAATGATATTTAGGGCCATTATTTGGAATTTTTTATAAAAAAATTTGACAATATTTCAACTGAGCTGTAGAGATTAGATATATAACATTCACATCATAATATCCATGTCCTATATGTCCTAAACCTGTTGACGATTTGAAATTGTAGACATTCCGGCTAAATATCCAAATAATAGTTTTAGAATTAAATTGACAAATCTTCAAAATGTTTGATTAAACTGACACAATTGAAATGTTTATAACTAAATTGATACAATTGAAAATTTTACGATTGAATTGACCACCGTAGAATAAATTTAGGATTTTTTGGAGAATTAAACTGAAAAAAAAAAAGACATAAGATGTAATGAGTCAATACACTTTTCGGGAAACTTTCTAGAAGATATGATGTCCTCCATAAGAATAAAATAACGTACTTCCTTTTTTATCTGTACAATGATGCACTCCAAAGTGTTCTTTGTTTATGAATTCAAACGCAACGAACGACAGAGAAAGATAGTATAATCGTTAGAGAAGAAGAAAATACTCGGTCCAATCTAATTCATCGACATTTCAACCTTCCAAAATAGCCTCGCACTGTTCTGGACGTTGGAGCATCTTTGGGACACCGTTTCAATGAAACTCGATGGTAGAAATAAAAACTTTCTGCATAGCCACCGTTTAAAATTCCACTGAACCAGCGTTGGTCGAAGTCAAACGATTTTTATCTTCTTCTATATAGTCCTTTTCTTTTCAATTTTTCTCCAATACAAAAAGCTAAATATTCAACATAAAATAAAATTCGATCATCAGGAATATTGTTTATTGTTTGTGATTACATAATCAGCCACCACACAAAGCACGGAATGGCATGTGCTTCTCTGCTGAAGCCCAACAATAAACTTTACGTAAACCAGTTTCGACAACTTAGATCTCACAGAGCCACCCAAAAAAACTAAGAAAGACACATGAGATCAAAGGGTCTCTCCACAAGCAAGACCGTTGGTCAATAATGCATGCCTAATCGAGGGGCACGGGTTCGTACAAAGCCGACGCAAGAGAGTCCTTGAAATCATTACTGGGTTGGCCGAATCTGTCTCCACATCCGTAAAAAGTATGACAAATTCGTGCCATGTTTAAACAGGCACCAAGAAAAGGCCTTAATCCGGGAATTCGGTAGTCTTCAAACATGGCTCTATTCATCCACTTCTAGGCCTCACGCACCATATGCATGATGTGTTCACGTGCAGCCTCTTCCGACGCGCCGGTTTCATTCATGTAGCATTCCAATGCCTTCAAGTTGTCTCCTCGTGCCAATTCATGCTAAGCATGGACAATTATTGTTGGGTTATAACCATAAGTCCAAATACTCTTCTCACTTTCGTATCAAAGAAATAAAAAAGAAGATGTACTCTTTTTTTCTTATGAGTCACTATTTGTAAGGAGAAGAACAATATAAAAGTAAGTTACCGATGATGTACTGAGATCATTGATGAGTCGAGTCATCTTGCATGAACAACGCATGATGCTCGGGATTTTCGACACGTAATCAAGTCCCTCTTCCGTCGATTTATCTGTGGTTAGGAAGTAACTGGGCAACAACAAAACCAGCCCTCCGGATGAATTGCTCGCAACGTCAATGTATTCCTTCAAGGTCGGTTTAATGCCCTTGCTGCGCCAATGGACCTCCTTCAGGTATGCCTTGCATTGATCGGCCCACTATAGGATTGAAATTCGGAAAAGTGTGTCAATGACCAAGTCAAGGGACGTTCTTTTCTCATACTTTTTCGAACTCTCAAACATTCAAAGAGAAGTCATAACGAAAGTTAGAAGTAGAAAAATGAATCAATTGACATGGACTGGAAATTATCAGGTGAAAGATTTAGCAAGTCAAAATTACCACTTTCCGCAGGTAAGGGATGGGGTTGATTCCTCGCTCTTTCATCGTCCAATACCCAATTTCGTTGGTCGTGTTGTACATGGCCAGGAAACTATCCCTTATTATTGGAGGAAGCCTATCGATGTCTGTGATGTCCCACCTTGATAAGTTATCACAATTTCAGCAATTTTATGAAATTTACCCCCATTCGATACACTTCTTAGTAACAATAACGAAGATTAATGCCAGCCATTACTTTATTAGGCCAAACCACCAACATAAACCATGATATGTCCAAAACCCATTGAAGAATTTATTTCATAATATATAATTTTTAGTATTTTTTTTCCATCGCATTCATAGACTAATTAATTATGTCTTTTTTCTTGGTAGTCATAATTACAAGGGAAAATGATGACGGTGGTGATACTAGGCAAACCTGACAATGAAATCTGTTAAGAGCTCAAGTTCTTCTAGCGTCCCATATATATCGTAAACATCATCAATAAGTACCACCATACTAGCACTCCAAGTTCAACCCACCACCTGAAAAATAGCTCCAAAAATAGCTTTCCATTATCCTGTCCCTACATAAGGTCATCTTGTTCAGCCCAAGTTCAACCCACCACCTGAAAAAATGTCATATGATGATTAAGTCAATCAAAATGCGCTCCCACTCTGCCAGATTGACTGTGTACCTTGCCAGACTGCTGATTTCCTTCTTGTAGACTGACTGCACTAAATTGAAGTCTAATTTAGCCAATCGTAGCAAAGAGGGGATCATGTCTGGCTGTTTATTGTACATGTCAATGAACCACCGAGCCTCCATCCTGTTTAGCCTCCAGTGGATTGGCATAACAAATGCATGACTCACGTGGCTCGCTAAATTTGTGGGAATTTCGTTGAGGTTTAGATCCTTCAGATGCTTGGAAGCAAAGGTCCAAGCTTCATCGATTATGGTTTCACCTTCCAATCCATGAAAAGAAGCTTCATAAAGACCAAGTAGCCCCTTCACATCTTCATTGAGAGATTCATTAAATGTGCCCGTCCTACTCATAAATCTTTGAAACACATCTATATGTCCAACAAAAGGAATGGAAGGGTAAATGTTGATGCATCGACATGATTTACAAAAGTTTTATAGTTGACGAGTACCTTGCGGTATGTTGTATCCATGTTGTCTGAGTAGCCGGAATCGAAGGGAAACGACATCAAGATTGTCCGAAAGTTGAGCATCTTCGGTGTTGTTATAGATGGAACTTATAGCGTTCTTGATCTCCGTCTCGAATTGGTATCCTAGTCCTAGTCTTTGAACCGCGTCAATGAGCTTGAGCTTGGCCACCTGATTCATCTCCCCGTCAAATAGACCCTTGACTTCTTTCTTCAACCTTTGGACTTCCTCCGAACATTTATCCTCCTAGCACATGAAAAACTCTGAAAAATGAGATCTTAATCGAAGTCAATGCACAAGCACCGTTGAGCTCTTGCCTTTTTTGTTGAGAATATGCCATTTTGACTAGGTTTATCGATGTCTCCTATAGAATATTGTTAAGGTTGGCCGTAGATTTGATACTTTGGCAATGGATGAAGGTGCAAATTGATTTTACATATCTCGAATGTCATTTATAAATCGTAAACAGAATTACACAAGATGTATACATCCATAAACCAGATTCAAAGTACAGTTTGTCCTTTGTTTCCATGTCATTTCGGGATTTATGGACTCGTCCAACCAAAGTAAATAGAAAATAGGGAAACAGTGCACCTCGGCCACTAAACTTATTTTTTTATTTTTTATTTTTCTGCCGTCGGCATGGTAACTTAAATTTGAGCACGGCAAAGTGAAGCCGAGGTATTAATCGATGCCAAACAAAAGTATAATACTCAAATAATCAGTGCCATCATGGAATAAATTGTTACCGAAATTGTCAGAACCATAGACCAGAAAAATTGTTGGGGAATTTTTCCAAGTTTGAGGACCAAATGTGAATATTTCCCATAGTACTTAAGCTAGGCTGGGTTTTGTGCCGAAGAAAACAAAAGAAAATTCGTACCGTGTAATTAACGCTAAGTGACTGCAAATAGTCATAGTCCCGAACACTAGGTTGCCAATTCGCCGAATGTCTCCCAACCTCTTGAACTTCAATCTTCGAAGCACATGTCACGAATTGAGCACCGAAGGCGGTGGAGGAGGTGGCGCCGGAGGAGGAGGAGCGGAGGTGCCTAAAGAATAAGAGAGAGGGCTGGTTATGGTGAATTGAGGAGGGGAGGAAGCTTGTTGACAATGCCGGAAGAGCCATTGCGAATTCTGTTGCCAGTCACTTGGGATGCCAACTATCCTTTATATAGGGGTTGGTCTGGAGCCACCCTCACGGAGACAATTTGTAGCTCCTTTTAGAGCAGATTTTTTCCTATTTACTCGAGGATATGTACAGTTAAAGAAGACATATATATTATCCTAGAAATATGGACATTTAAGGAAATATACTGATAATCCCCAAGGATGCATCTCCCGACTTTTTTTTTTTTTTTCTAAAAGAAAAGTCAATAAATATGTTGTTTCCTTGAAGATAAACTAATAAAAGTATTTTTACCAAAAAAAAAATAATAAAAGTATTAGCAACAGTAGACACAATAGAAATAATTTGAAGGCCAAATATCATGAAAAGCCTCTAACTTTTTATTTTCCTTTTAATAAATATCAGTATCTCAAATTATAAAACGTTCTCTCGGAGACCGTCGAATATAAACAAAAAAATAAAGCAAAAATATGAAAGGAAATGAGTGAGAACTTGCCAAATTTTAAGAAGAAACAATAAGAAAAACGTCATAAAATGTCTTTGCAATGTCAGGTTAGGAATAAATACGATCCCATGCTTTCAGATCTTCGTTATTGAAGCCGAAGGTCGTTTACTACTAAACAGCACCGACACCGACACATATACGTGACGTGCGACACGACATGACACGATACGTCATTTCTCTAAAAAAGAGAATTTATATCACGTTGGGACACGTGTTATATTAAATGTATATTTTTATATATACGTAACAAATTATTATTTTTATGCTTATTTCAATCAAATTAATTTGATTCAAATTCACAAATAAATAAATAATAAAAACCTCGAATGAATCTACACTAAAAGCAATAATCCAAAATTTATTAATATCATTCATTGTTTCAATCTGATAAATTCAACTTCATCCCAATAATCCATAAAACTTAATAGAAAAAAACAAAAAAAACAAGCAATTCACATTCGTGGGTGCTTCCAAAGTTTGTTGTCGATTGTAAATGTTACAAAATCCGCCCAAAGAAGCCAAAACTACTGCCCCCAAAATCCAGCCACTCCTATGTCACCCGCAAATCTTGATCCTATGGAGCTTTCTAAAAAGATCACCAAACAAAATGAGATGAAAAGTTAAAAAGAAAAGGTAAGCTTTGTGCTTGAAATTGTGCATGTAAGAAAACTACTTAAGAAGTGACGCATGTCATTTCCTCTAAATAACGAAAACTTGGCTAGCGGCTATAGCACAAAAGGGCATTGTTCTGGCAAATATAAATCGATTTGAAAAGGACGAATGTCTATTAGAAAAACAGGAAAAAAAGAATGAAAGAAACAAAGTAAAGAGCATAATAAAATTAAACTTTTACTGTGGCTAATCCAATTCATTAGGTAACAAGTGTCGACACCATACATTTGTAAAACCCTTCACTAGCAGGTGCATCGTACCTTAAGAATTTATCAAATAAAAAAGGCCGTGGAAGATAAATTCTTTAATTTGTAGCGGATCCAACGAAGATTGAGAAAAACTTCATTTGCGTAGTCTGACATACGAGTGTTATACCTTTTAAAATAAGGCCAGCATGATTCGACTAAGTGCATATGCATTTTCAACTTAATTGACAAAATTTTAAAAATTTAAGACTAAATAGGTAAAAATATAATAGATTTTTGAATTTTTGAATTATTTTTTTTGCACAAAGTGGATAGTGTTTACTTCTATGCCCGCCACGTCTGCATCTTGCTTCACATCTATGCTTGGTAGAGGCAACCTGACAGGGCTTTGCCATGTGCCTCATGTTCATCAATAATTATTGTTTTGTTGACTATCGAAAAGAAGATGTAACATCTCAATATACCTTTACGAAAAAGCTTTAGAAAAGTGTTAAACTTATTGCACTTGTACCAATTTGGTCATAAGCCCTGTGACCTAGAGTCAATTTACTCATTCAAGTTAATTTGGATGTTGGTGGCCTATGTGGTACGAACGGTACTAAAAAGCTTTAGAAAAGTGTTAAACTTATTGCACT
The DNA here is from genome assembly GCA_007663325.1 of Eucalyptus pauciflora. Taxonomy (NCBI): domain Eukaryota; kingdom Viridiplantae; phylum Streptophyta; class Magnoliopsida; order Myrtales; family Myrtaceae; genus Eucalyptus; species Eucalyptus pauciflora. The sequence continues at coordinate 2,350,988 of VMYD01000006.1, read as the reverse complement.
TGTACCAATTTGGTCATAAGCCCTGTGACCTAGAGTCAATTTGGTCATTAACGTGGATGTTGGTGGCCTATGTGGTACGAATGATACTAACATGGATAACTTTTAATTCTAATTTAACTTTCAATCGGTTATTTAACTGCAAAAATCCTAACACAATATGGGAAAAAACCCATATGGGAAATCAAAATTCATATGTCTAGAGAAGAAGATTGAATTTTCACAGTGAACTTATTTTTCTACTATGGAATCTTGATGTGAGTCTCTGTTTGATCCGCAAATGGAAATGAAGCAAAAGGAAGAAGATAAGCCCCAAGCCCATAGAAGAGTGCCTGTGCTTGGTCCTTGTAACAAGCTCCAATTCCAGTCACAGGCGTCTCAAAATGGTTTGTGCGGCTTCTTCTACACAAGCTATTTGCTTTGCACATATGCCTCGTGATAATCATTTTAGTTCTAGCTTCAAAATGTTTAGGAGGTTGAGTCCATTTCCATGTGCAGATGCTGCTGGAAGATTGGCCTAACTAAATTCTTTCTCAGGAAATGCAATATCTCTATATTGCACTTCAAATACATGAGGTTATATTGAATGATTCATAAATACAAACATGCTCCTTAAATGACCACAATCTTGTTTTATTACTCAAGAGTGCTTAAGCATGACCCCATTCGGTAAACACAGGGTTCGTGAATGGATTAGGCCTGGTGAACATTTGGGTATCAAGTGTGAGAGTTAGGACGTGCTTGGAGGGCAATTTAGTCACTTTATCCACAAGGTTTTATCTCTGATACATAGTGCCATTTTTAGAACTGAAGGAGGGAAAGTAGCGATGAACTAAAAAGGGGAGGATTATATATAGTGTTTTCTCTATTAAAAACCTATAGTTCAGGCCTTGAAGTTTAAAACGATCAAAGTAAAATGTCCAAAACAATTAGAAAACCAGAACAATTATGCCTTTAAATATCACATCGTGCAAAATATACAGTTCTTATTTTTTTTTGTAGCTAGAAGGTGCATATATATATATATAAGATATATTTAGCGTGACTTTGCATTGTTGACGCCTAAAATTTCCTTTTAATTAATTAGGTTTTACTTTCTTTTCTTTTATTTTAGTTTATTTTATTTTATTTTATCTTTTTCGGATAATAAATAAACAAATAACGAAAAAATAGAAAAAAAAACAGAAAAGAAGAGAAGCAGCCTTCGCATGGGCCCTAGGCCCATTTCCGCCTCAGCTCAGCCCAACCGAGTCTTCTTCTTCCTCGCGCCATTGCAGCACATGTGCAGGGGGCGCGACGCCGAAGGGAGATGGACGGACGGTGACGCATGTGGAGCAGAGGAGAACCTGGCGTCGGATGGGACACCGGTCCGACCGTCAGGGACCGCTCGGCGTGCGAGGGGGCCCAGCGGTCGAAGTTCCGTCGACCAGCCACCCCATCGCCTATAAATATCGAGGCACCACCTCCGTCGAACGAGAGGCACCAGCAGCGAGCTCCGAGAGCTTCCCCTTGAGAGACTTCAGGGGAGGAATCGAAGGGTGAGCACGAAGGGTCGGGTCACAAGCTCGACGACCTCCCACCGAGAGACATCGGGGGAGGCCGGCGGCAAGCAAAACCCAGATCTGCGAGCTCACGGCCAGAGAGAGAGAGAGAGAGAGAAATCGAAGGGGAAGGGGGTGCACCCTCTGCCGTCGCCGTCTCCGCCGCTCACCGCCCACCACCTCGCCACAAGTAGCTGCTGCCGTCACCATCGCACCCCCCCCCTTCACTGCCGTCGCCGCCGTCGCCGCCATATCTGCTCAGCCCTCCCCTCCTTGGCCGAGGGTTCCCGATTTTTCGGGTCGCGACCCGAGTCGTTGGGTCGGACCCAGGTTGAGGAACCAAGTAGGGTTTCGCCGGTTCCCTCCCAAAACGACGTGCTGTTTTTATAAAATTAAATTAAATTAAATTTAAAAAAAAATGAGTCGGGCCCGCGTAGTGGGCCTGTCTGCATTTCGGGTCGGTTTTTTTTTTTTAATAATGTTTTAATAAATAAATAAAAATAAATAATTTCAAAAATAAATCAAAAATGGTTTATTTTCAAAAAAATATTTAAAACAGTAAAAATTATTTTATTTTCCAAAAAAATCAAAAAATTAAAAAAACTTTATTTTCCAAAAAAAAATATTAAAAAAAAATTATTTTCCAAAAAAAGAAAATATATTTCATATTTTCCAAAAAATGCCAAAAATAAAAAAAAGGCCAAAATTCATAAAAAGCTAAAAGGACTTGTATTTTTCCAAAAAAAAATCCCTTTTATGTCCAAAAAAATAGGAAAAGACCCAAAAAAATGTTTTTTTCTCCCCAAAAATGCATGGAAAATCCCTAAAGCATCCAAAAAGCCTCAAGGTTTAAACAAGATTAGGTACCAAAAGAGTATTAGTGATTAACTGGTGTAATCAAGTCCTCGACCCTAATTTCTCTAGTTGCGCAGGAGCGAGTATTTCTCCAAATACTTCGCATGGGTTTCTAATCAACCCACCCCAAATTGATTAGTGGCGACTCCGTTATAAAAATTAACTTACAAGTTAAATACTTAGACTATTAAAGTCGTGAATTGGTGGACTTGGGAGAGTCTAGGCCTAATAAATTTAGCCGAACCATTAGCCTCCGCTAACTCCCGTACCTAATCGCGGGCGCCAAAAGAAGAGGTCGCGACATGTATTTCCTTTGATTAAAAGTAAGAAATGAAATATAGTAGAATTATTATAACTAGAAAACGGTACATCAATCATTGAAATATCTCTCTTAATCAATTCATATGTGTTGCATACTATGTGTTCGGTCCATCTAGTTTTTTAGAGAGTTTTGTGCGTTTGGAGCCCATCTTAGTTTCCAAAAAATGATTGGTTGGCTGGATATTCCATTGTTTTGGGTCTATGTAAATATGCGCCATCAATCACAGAAGTTGAGCAAGAGAGAAAGGTAATATCATCTAGCATATCCATCTAAATGAAGTAATATATGTCAAGCATAAGAAACTTTTTTTTTGGTTAATAACAATCTCTAATCACTGGAAATTCTCTCATCGTTCAATATCATCCTCCATTTTGTTTGAAACTTTAAGAAAATGGCTCGGTGTGTTCTTAGATGTTAAGTGCAGCATCATGTCACATGCCTTTTTCTTTTTCTTTTTCTTTTTACATGGATTGCGGGGTGAGTGTTGGCTGAGGAAAAAAAATGTTATGCTAATGGTAGGGGTGAGCACCAAGTCCGGTACAAGAACTGGATTCAGTCGATCTAGACCAATTGGTTTAAGGTCGATTTTAAGAAGAACACGTTCGATTCTTGGTTTTGTGAACCTAGAACTGGCCTAGGACCATTTTTACTAGTTCCAACACTAAAATCATTTCAACTAATCCCGTTCCCAAATTGAACCGGTTCTTAAGCCTTTTCAAAATATATATATATATATATTGCCCTTATAGAGAATCGAAATCATGGTCTTCAACATGAACAAATGCCAACATAACCGTTCGACAAACATATTTTTTCGTAGTGAGATTATACAACTTTTATATTTTAATTAGAATTTGCTGTTTTACCTAAGAATAAAATTTTCCAAACTCGACCGGTTTGATTCACTATTTCAATCTTTTGAAACTGATACACCTTAAAATCAATCTTCAAAGCTGGTAGAGTTTTTATTTTTTTTTATTTTTTTTATTTTTTTTTCAAGTTAGTGAAATCAACTTTTTTCTCCTTTTTTTTTTCTTTTTTTTTCCTTTTTATTTCTCGTCCTTTTTCCTCATTCCTCGGCTGCTAGTGCACTCCGTCGATCATCACCGTCAATACCCGCACTACAGTGATCACCTCCCTCCACTCTTCCACCCTCTCCGTTTGTAATGTACTCTATTTTTTTTCCTCCCCAAGAGGATCAAAGACAATCGAATATTGACAATGAGGGACCCAAAGTTATTGCTTCAAAGCAGATAAGTATATAAATATCGATACGTACCAAAAGATGAAAAGATCTCTAAGAACCAAATACATGTATTTTTTTTTTAAATTAATAAAATAGCAAAAATCATTGGAATATCAGCAATAGCTTTCAAAAATGAATATGTATAGAAGAGTTCAGCTAGAATGCTCTAATGTAGATAAGATCTTAAACAATATAAATCGTAAAAGATGCAATGTAATAATTAAAAACAAGTCGATAAATAAAGATGATCTAATATGCATCTACTATACCCAACTCCACGAATTGTTGAAACTCATGATATATGCAATTAGGATTGGATTTGGGTGAAAATGGAAGGACCATCACTAGTGTTTTTCTCTAGTGATTGCCGCACCTATCATTTGGTGGCCAAAAAAGAAGGTAGTTAATGTCCTTTTAGGAAAAGAAATATAGAATTTCGGGTAACGTACATATGTCCTAAATCAAAAGCCTATAAGGAATATGGCTAAAAGAACTAAAGAATTAAAAGATTCAAAAAAGCCGAAGCTGAAAAATCGTGTCAGAAGAGAAGGTACGTTATTGCCATTTTTTATGATAACGATATCGAAGAAATATCGAATTTCGGGTATCGTACATATGCCCGGTGCCACGGCGGTTGCATTCCGGCTTACACGTTGGAGGCTGGAAGCCGTTGCGATCTTGCAACTCCTAGAAAAAGAAGATCTGACGGTCCCCCCACTTCGTATGGAGGAACTCAACGTGCCGACGTGGAAGTTTCTTGACCCCTGACGTGGGCCCCACTAGAAGAGACGTGAACTCGTGGAAGTCTCAAAATCCAATGGTAGTGCCTGCATTTTCCCATAATCCATTTTAGCTAGTCATATGTGTGTGGGGGGATTGGCAATTTGGCATGTCATATTTACCAACGTATTATTTTATCATCTATGAATATCACATATTTGGTTTAATGGTGAAATATGAGCTACTTGCTACTGTTGAGAATATTTATTGCTTCCAAAAGTAAAATGAATTGCACAATTTAGTTGTTCAAAAGTGACCATTACACACTAGTTCTTCTAGTTAGATTCTTATACTGTTGATATTATAGTGGACCAAGGAGAATACTCGTGTTGGTAGTGTGAACGAGATCATGGCTCTTTCTTTTTATTTTCAAGAATATTTGTTAGGCACTTACTCACATTTGATTCAAGTAAAGCCAATCGAGTCATTACATATAATGCTTGAGCATGATCCCATTAAGTAAACATGGGGTTCAAGAATGGATTATGCGTACTGAATGTTTGGGTACAAGGGCAATTTGGTCCCTTTATCCATGAGGTTTTATATTGAGCACAAAATGGCATTATTAGAAATAAAGGAGGAAAAGTGGCGATGAAGTAAAAAGAGAGGATGGTATATAGTATTTTCTCTTTTAAAAATCTACAGTTAGGACCTCGAAGTCTAACATGAGCAAGGATTATGTCTTAAATATCGCATCGTGCAAAATATACAGTCATCATATTTTGAAGCTAGACGGTGGAAATATATGCACAAAGATATATTTAGCATGATTTTATATTTCCTTTGATTAAAAGTAAGAAAATGAAATATAGCAGAATTATCTAGAGGTATTTTCTTAGAAAGCTACCAATATTGACTTACACTTACTATCTGGTTGGGAATTGTTAATGATGATTCATCAAAGGAAAAAGCCACATATAAGAAAGATGATTGAGCTGAGCTGATTGTACCCTCCTTCTAGAATAAAAGTTTCCACAACGACGTATATTTTTGTCCTCCTATCAAATAGATACTATTACTAGAAAACGGGTATATCAATCATTGAAATATTTCTCTCTCAATCGATTTATATGTGTTGCATACTACGTGTTCGGTCCATCAACTTTTTTAGAGTGTTTCATACGTTTAGAGCCCATCTTAGTTTCCAAAAAATGATTGGTTGGCTAGTTATTTCATTGTTTTGTGTCTATGCAAATACACCCCATCAATCGTCGGAGAAGAAAAGCTCGTTTCCATTTGTCTTGGGGCTTTCTTAACATAACAATTTTTGGGCTACAGCTAAAATAACGGTTTATTGTGAGTCGCCAAATACTTAAAGAAATGGATCCCATAATGATTTTTAATTAATTATTATTTATTTTTTGTAGTCTAACCTAGGCTGTTATTATCCTAGTAGATGAAAGACTGTCCTATGAGGTGGGGTCATATGCCATATTTTGTGTTGTCCCAACTACTGCATTTTGACCCCCAAAGAAATCGATAAAAGCAAATGGATTTCTCTTACGTTATTTGTCTGGAATTGGAATGTTATTCTATTTCTGAAGTTGGAAGATTGGGTTTTGTAAATTTTAAATGTTTGGCTCGTGCATAAGAAAGGATTGAAAAGGTCAGACAGGTGTTCCAAAGACAACTTCTTGTTACTTATTTTTCTGGGCATGTAATTAACATATCATGTATGACCTTAGGATATAGAATTTGGCTCATGTTTACTCAGCTCAGCTCTAGCAAAGAACGAGCAACAATTTTGCTGTATTATTTTTTGGACAAAGACAAAAAAAAATTCAACTGAAAGAAAATACTATGCCGTAAGCCTAGATGATTATCCAAAAGATTAACCAAAAAATGAAACGTTAATTTATTGGCAGTTGATTTGGGCTTCGTAATTGCAGTCATAGCAATTATTTTCAGTCATTCAATTAAACAATGTCAATGTTTCAATCCTAGGATTACTTAATATATCATTTTCTTCCAGCGAGCATGTGCAAATGAGCAAGAAGACTATACATACTCCTTTCCAAAAAGAAGCATTGCTTCATCCCAATTTGTGGCGATCTTTGGCAGGGTTTAGTGTGCAATAAAATAAAATGAGGAGGAAGAGGAGGAGGTGGAGGCCTTATTACAAAAATTCAGATCCTTAGTAAATCTTCTTTAGATGTAATTGTCACTTTCTTTTTTCTTAATATCACTATAAGATGTATGTTGGTGCTAACCAAATTGGACCGCTCAAATCGAGTGTAAGCAAATATTATAAATAATTGTTCAAATTGGAATTTTTCTAAATTTCAGAGAGTAGATTTGCATAGTAAGTTAATTAATTGTAAACAATAGACCAATCAACAATCGAATTGTGGACTCACGTTCAGCAACATAGCCGAGTATACTTTGCATCTTTGTTTTTCTTTTTCAATGCCTTCTGAAAGATTAACCATCCCGCCCAAAATACCAATCGAGATCCTTTCTCTATCTCTCTCTTCTCCCCTCTCTCTCTCTCTCTCTCTCTCTCTGTTTCCGAATATAGCTACTGGAGACTTGGAGTTGCAGTTGTCACTATTTTTCTTGTCGAAGAGTTTGTGTCATCGTTTTAGATAGTTTTAATTGCCTTTCCAACGTCCTTAGTTATTGCCACAACCATTTCTCGATTTTCCAAAGCCACGCCTTCCAAGCTCTCTTCTCTCCTATTTCACGACTAAGAGATTCGTAGAGACTATGACCTGAGTGATATTGATTTGGAAATTTACTATCATTAAACTGAGCTGATAATTTAAGTTCACTTTATCATCGTTGTGATAGTTTGAAAGGAATTTTTGCTTCAAAACTTGCTTGTAGAGTCAATGACCGAACCACACACAAGATGTTTGATGAAATGTATGTTGGATATTTCAGTAGTTTTGAAATATTTGTTAGAAATTATGATCGTCATGAAAGTCATCATTTTTGTAATGGTTTTTTAACGGTCATATAACGGCTTTATAATGGTTGTGTAACGGTAGTCTAACGGCTTTATAACTTTTGATTTATTACTTCATAAATCTTCATTATTTTATAACGGTCATCTTTTTAATTACCAATTGATTTATGATGTCTCCTAACGGCTCTCTCTTTTCCTTGTATAAATATAAATTAAACTGCGAACCACAATCAGAGTAGATACAATGTGTTCTCACATCTTTCCTTTTCTTTTTGTTGGGTTATACACAAAAGTTGTTTTGTTTCCTTCTAATATTCAGTGCGGAGTATAGAAGAATCTCTGTTGTATCTTGGGAGGATAGCCGCCAAAGCCTTTCGCACCGAGTTTTGTACTCCGAGGGGCGGAATTATCCTTAAAGACAGTGCTTGCACGCCTCAAACATTTCCTTTTATTTTCTAATCTTTTGTAATGCATTTCCAATAATTATTATTATTTTATGTATTCTAATACTTTTTCCAACAATGTAAAAGTCAGATTTGTATCAACTTGTCTCCAATTTTTTATTACCTTGAGAGTGTTTCCGCATGTATTATCTCAGTTGTTCCTTTTTGCTTTGTGTCCTTATATTTTCTGCGTGATTATCTCTGGTAATGTCATTAAGTACCTGAATTTGCCTTGTTAGTTCTTTGCATCCTACCTATCTTTTGCAATATTGAGGCATCATTGTTGGAAAGGCCAGTGAACGAAGATGGTTGTCTTGTGGAGGTTGAAGATGGATGGTGGCTGGATAAGAGGCACTTAATTTCGTATTTTCCAAGGAAGCCGGTGGTTAGCTAAATGTTAATTTTTCTAGCTTTTGCGTAGAATTTATAAATGAATTTGATATGTTAGATTCTAGGAACAATGAAACATTGAAGAAGACAAACACAAGGCGTCCAGAGGAAAGAAATGAAATTAAGAAAAATATGTAAAATGAATAATAAAAGAGAGGGGAAACTGATAAAGATGTGTTTAGTAAAGATAATAGAAAATGGGCTTAGAGTAGGCTTGAGCCCATTTATATTTGTTTCTTGGGCTTGTTAAGTTCACATCTTATTCCACACGTGGATTAGGCCTTGTGAGTTCCATGTTTGACCACACCCGTGGACAGGGCCCAAGGGCCCAGCCTGTGTCCCCTTTTATCATAATAAATAAAATAAATTAACAAAATAGTAAAAACAGAAATAAGGAGAAATTATAATTTGATCATATCGACAGCATCTAGGCATAGAAGGAGAAATAATAACAAATAAAAAATAAGAAATAAAAGGATAAAAATAAATGGAAAAATAGTTCCTCTTTATTCATTTTAAATTCAACAAGAGGATGAATATTCATGTAGTTCCTCTTTATTCATTTGCAGAAATTTAGATCCAGTAAGAATAAGAACCCGATATGCAACAAATCATTAAGCTAAAAGCGAAAGCATTGTAGCTATCGTTCTCTCAATTTCGGCTTTAACCATTATATAGATTAGAGTGCTCTTTCTCATAAAGATTTTAAATAATAATAAAAACCCTTAATTTCAAATTTTCCATGGGGTGAAAATTTGTGGTTGAACTAATGTGCTTATCTCTCTTTAGATCGGCTCCCACACCTACCGCCCACTTTAGATCGGCTTCCACACCTATCGCCCCCCAAATGAAAAAGAAAAAGAAGGATCGCATCGAAAAGTCTATCGTCAACATTCCCCCATTGCACCAACTAGCTTATGTTAGATAGCGCTAATTGACCCAAGCCAACATATTTGATTGGGTTTGATAAACTTTTCTACAAAATAATTGCAAATATCCAATAATCGGGTCCCATAACGTGAATCACGACACTTCATTGCTGCAAATTCTAATCATAAACGTTGGCGTGAGAGAGTAGATCATATTGGAAGATATCCATATTACTATACAATGCCATTGATTGCGATATCACTTTATATTTGCGAAAGACAGGACTATTGCATGATATTAGACAACGCATGACAACTCAAGTACAACTGCATAATCGAATAATAGAAATGTGTTAGGACAGTGTACAATAAGCATGACGTCCTAACCGTAATCAGTGATGGATGGGCTCTGTAGAAGTGATTATACACAAATGGCTAAGTGTGATCTAGGTAAAAGGGAGATTGGAGAGAAAGACCTAAGTAAAGAGGCTCGATTAAAATCCAAAAGTAAAGTGGCTCGATTATAACCAAATCTGTAGATTAGGCAAGTGTTAATAATTTGAATAATCTTTCAAGTGTACCGAATAAATATATCATATATAGGTGATCTTGGGTTTGAACGTTTTGTTTACATTGGATAAGCGATTTTCTTACGGAGCATTCATGTTAAATACGTCTTCGATTTTGAAGAAATGTAACATACTAATAATACTTTCTCTACATTCAAATTTTCGATAAAATCAAGTGAAATGAAATTACTGTGCATTCACCTACCCTGCATATGCAGAGCTCATATGCCTTTTTCTAACACGTTCTTTCGTGCAAAGCATGCCCTTAAACAGTTAACTTCTGATTAAAAAGAAATGATTCGTGTCGATTTGCAAATCAAAAACCGCAAGGAAGATGCAAAGTCGGTACTTATGCGTGATTTACTCGGTGGTCCCTCGTGAATCTTTTGGTTTTTAAAAATTATTTTGGCCCTATGATCGATTAAGACCTATCCTCACGTCTGTCCATATATGTTGTACTCGCGTTTATAACATAGACAACATGATGAAGCCTGTCCCTAGTGAAAAAGCACGACCAGTTAAGTGATTGATCTCGATCACTCTTTTTGTTGCATCTTTCTCTGCAGGTGTCTTCTTTTTAAGGCTCCTTTCTGGGTTCATTTCCGCCTATAAATTCCTTCCAATAGTATCCACTTTCCCAGCGATTTCAGATCGAGAGACAGAGATGGCGAAGCCAGGTTTAACGGCAATGGTGGTGGCAGCTCTTGCTCTGGTGGTGGCCACGGTGGCGACACTCGCCCGTGCTGAGGCGGATGACCCCGAGAAGGTGGACGCCTGGTTCACTAGGCTTAGCCATGCCGATCGCAAGACCACACACCTCCAATTCTACTTCCACGACACGCTCTCTGGCAGGAACCCCACGGCAGTGCGCGTTGCCGAGGCCACGATGACCGAGAAGTCCCCGACGCTTTTCGGGGTGGTCAACATGATTGACGACCCACTGACCGAGGGCCCTGAGCCAGAGTCCCCCCTTGTTGGCCGGGCACAGGGGTTCTATGGCTCAGTTGGGCTCGAGTCGGTGGCCCTGCACATGAACATGAACCTCGTATTCACGACCCCGGAGTACAACGGCAGCACCCTGAGCGTATTGGGCCGCAACCCAGCACTCGAGACCTATCGGGAGATGCCTATCGTCGGGGGAACCGGCGTTTTCCGGCTGGCAAGTGGGGTCGTGACGGCGAAGACGTCCTTTCTCAACCTCACCACCGGCGATGCTGTAGTTGAATATAAGGTCATAGCTTTGCATTACTAGACACTTTGTAGATATATCGTGGCTTGTGTTGTAGTCCAGTCCAGAGGTTATGGAGGAAATTACGTCGTTCTAGTTGTGTGCGGATGCTCTATCGTTTCCAATTTGGTTATGCTCTACGTGCTTCGTGATTTTTCATTGATTTTGGTGGTTCGGAATCTTCTTGTGTGGGCTCTAGATGAACTATAAATTGGACTCGGTTAAACTGAGTAGGTAATGTTACAATGTTCGCCGCCCTGTGAAATCAAGCTTGCTGAAAACGTCAGTGATTTTTCCCACCTAATAATTATCAAAGTTGATGCAGTCGACGTGAATTTTTTTACTATATTTTGGAGTTCTCATTTTAAAGTTACTGAAACCTAAGATTATGTCTTGATTTGGTTTCGATTCGAAAATTGTCACGCGGCAAGCTCAGTCAACCACCAACTAACAATAATATTCAGGGCTTTTACAATATATTAGGCAATGCATGAAAACTTAAGTAAAATTATATTACTGAATTATATTTGGCTTTACACATCTTGGTCTAGTAAAGATGTGGTAGGAGGGCTTACTATAAGCATAGCGTTCTAGTAGTGACCAGTGATAAATGAGTTCATTAGACATGCCTATATAGATATGGCTAAGGTCTTCTCTCTATTTTCTAATGTACATACTTTATCATTCTATCCATCAAGAGCCGTCAAGGTAAGAGGGAGATTGGAGACGAAGACTTAAGTAAAGAAGTTCGGCTACAATCAAATTCGTTGATTCTGTTGTTCATTTGATTAATTAGGGGTCGATTTTTTGGGAATCTATGTAATGCATAGTGATCTTGAGTTGAATGTTTTATTTATATTGGCTTGACTTGCTTACGGAGCATTCTTCATTAATAATCCTTCTATTTTGACAAAAAAAATGTAATACGTTAAATATAAATCATCCTCTACATTCAAAATTTCCATTAAATAAAGTGAAATGAAATTCATATACCTTTATGTACCCTATACAAGTAGAACTTGTAGAAATTATGTCATAAGTGCTATAACTTTCATACGGCACTCACTTTGGTACCCATAATATTTCAATCGATCACTTAAATGACATAACTTATAAAAGAGAAAAAAATCACACTTGGGTCATGGTAGTGATTTTCTTTGCTAAAAAAATCCTACATGGTATTAAAACTTGTCACACTTGTGGTGATTATTTTAAATTATGAAAATCAATTGGTCAAAAGTCATGACACTTGTGATAAATATTTTTCTTATAATAATGGCACTCTAGATATCAATTGAAAAGTTATGACAACAAAGTAAGCGATGTAGACAATTTTTAGCACTTTTGATGTCTTTTTTTTTTTTTTCTTGAAACAATGTGCCTTTTCGGTTGAAATATTTAATTATCATGAAAAGAAGTGGTTGTGGACATGAAAAAAGGTGACTGTTAGATATGAAAAGAAATTATTGTTGATAGGAAGAAAATTGGTGGTTGATCATGAAACGTGAGGATAAGTTACTTATTTCCAAGTGATATCTTGGTTGGTTATCTGTAAATATAACCAAATAATATATTGTTTAACACAACTGTTAAAAAACAATAACTTTCTCTTCTTCACAATATCCTTTCTTCTTCTTTTTTCACACACAAGTTTCAATACATATTCAAAATGAAAATCCAAATGAGAAATTGAGTAATTACAGAACTCGTTTCTCTATAACTTTAGTATATATTCTGATATATATTTGTTATTAACTCGACATCAATAATAATAGGGGTAAATAGTACCATTAATTGTCATCAAGCATCAAAATTGAAGAACTATAAACTAATGTTCTATCTTCATCAGCAAACAAATCTCTCCAATATTTTTAATATGTCTTCTCGTACAAAGCATGGCACTTTTATTAGCTACAACGTGCAAAGACATGCCATGTATATCCGCTAAAAAATTGATTTCATTAATGTCAATTTCCAAATTGCTAGCTGCAAAGTCAATGACTTAATAAGATCAGCAAAATAATGGACTCGGTCGCTAATTAAAAAGCACAACTAGTGAATGATTACCCCAACATCTGTTGCTTCTGTCTCTAAACATGTATTCTTTTCGCCTATAAATTCTTTCCAGTAGGATTGTTTCTCCCAACAATTTCAGATTGAAAGCGAGATTTTAACGGCAGCGGTGGCGGTGGCTCTTGCTTTGGTAGCTACCGCCACGATCCATGCCCGTGCCAAGGCAAATGATCCCAGGAAGGTGGATGCATGGTTCACTAGGCTTAGCCACGCAAATTGCAAGACGACACGCCACCACTTCTACCTCCACGACACGCTCTCGGGCAAGAACCCCACCGTGGTGCGCGTCGTTGAGCTGTGATGACCAAGAAGTCCCAGATGCCGTTCGGGGTGATCAACATCATTGACGACCCATTGACCGAGGGACCTGAGCCAGAGTCCCCCTTGTGGGCCGGGATCAGGGGTTCTGTGGCTCGGTTAGGCTCGAGTCGGTGGCCCTGCTCATGGACATCAACCTCGTATTCACGAGTCCAAAGTACAATGGTAGCACTCTGAGCATATAGAGCCGCAACCCAGCGCTCGAGACCTATCGGGAGTTGCCCATCGCCAGCGGGACCAGCATTTTCCGGTTGGTGAGCGGAACAGCGACAACGAAGACCTACTTTCTCAACCTCACCACTGGCGATGGGTGGTTGAATATAATGTAATAGCTACGCATTACTAGACACTTTGGGCATTGTTATAGTCCACTTCTTTCATTTTGACCTTCGGTTCTTTGCGGGCCAAAGGCTATGGCGTAATTATATGGTTGTAGCTTGTGTGTGGATGAGGTGATGTCCTTTATTTCGTAATGCTCTCTACGTGTTTTCCATTTTAATTGATTTATGGCGGAGATTGAAATTGGACGTTATGGTATCTTTGTGTGAGGCTTTAGGTGATCTAAATTGGACTCGGTTTGTCACCAGGATAAAGTAGATGATCTGCATGTTTTGCCATCTTGAAAAATAGAACTTGCTGAGTATGTCAATGATATTACCCACCTAATAATTCTGAAATTTGAAGTAATCGACATGAAAATTAACTTTTTGTTTTGGGAATTTCCTATTACAGGAAACCCAAGATTACTCACGGATTTGGTTTCTTCATCGAATAAAATGCGGAGGAGGCACGTGGGAACGTAATTAAAAAACAATTGTGACGATAAGATTTAATAGATTTTGCCCTCTTTGTTCAGTTGGGGAGAGTGACAGATATCTCCTCTTCCGCTCTCCTCGGCCGCCAACATCCTCCGCCACCTCTCTCTCTCTCTCTCTCTCTCTCTCTCTCTGTGGCGGCATCAAGGCGGCGAAGAAGAAGGTGGCGACGTTCGTGATCGACTGCACCAAGCGGGTGGAGGACAAGATCATAGACATCGCTTCCCTCGAGAAGTTCCTTCAGGAGCGCATCAAGGTCAAGGCCGGCGCCCACAACGACTCCGTCACCACCTCTCGTGACAGGTCAAAGATCACCGTCACCTTCACCTCCGGACTTCTCCAAGCGTTATAACCAGAATCATGCTCCCTCCCTCCTTCCCTCCCTCTCTGTCTCTCTGTCTCTGTCTCTCTGTCTCTCTGTCTCTCTGTCTCTCTCTCTCTCTCTCATCTTTCCCCCTAGGGCAGTCAAGCTTATCGAGCTAGTTCTTGTGCTTGTGGTGACGCTGCTGCTGCTTCATGTGCACAATGTTGCGGTTTTAGAGTATCCCTAGGATGCCTGTTGAATCGCTGTGCTTTTCTTCGAAATGAAAATAACTGTAGGTTTATAATATGCTCGATCACGTCGTTATATGTGCAGATGCTGCATGTTTTCGCTTTCCTTAGCTGCGATTTTGGCAGAAGATTGCCTTTTGAGTTGATTTGTAGATAGGACTAGCCTCCTAGGCGGCGCACTCATGCCGTCCATCTGCGAGTGGGTGGTTAATTATGTCGTGTGCTTTGCGGCGAGTCTGGTGTTGTGGTGGGATTTCTGCACCTCATGTTGATAAACTTTCGCATATTTGCACTGCGAATCTTTGTGCAAAATGGTCTAGTTTACAGCATGTGTTTAGATTCAAGATTGATTCATGTCCACTTCATTAATTCTCGGAACTAAATCTGACTCCGTGTTTTTACTCTTTGTTTTATGCCACGCTTTTGCAAATCTTCGGCGCGGGCTGTCCATGGACCCACATGTTTGGAGTCGATGTTCTCAACCTCCGTCGCTGTCAATGGCCGTGGCTTGATGCCGCCAAGTCAGTTCATTCTCCATTGTTTTAGTATACCTTTGTGCGTTTTCTATGCTGCTTTGTGAAATTTTCAAGCTGGAAATTTATTTATCGGAATAGCTCGGTCATGGCCGGAGTAGTGGCTGAGGGAGAATATTTAGTGACGATCAGCGACTTCAGGTATCGATGTCAGACTGATAAGGATTGCAGTGTGAATCTGTGTAGTGGGGTCTTCGTCAAGCTCGTCATTGATGGTTCTGTAGAGAAGGACTTCGTTCGGAGGGGAAGACGTCTTTCGGTGAAGACGCTCTCCAAAAAGTCCCCAAGAAGAAGATGCAGGGAAGAGAAAGAAATAAAATTCTGAAATTTGAAAAGGAAAATGAAAAAAAATTAGGAAAGAAATCAAAATCCGATTATAATGAGTCAGGTCTAGTTTCCGTAGCCCTTTTACTTCTAGCATTTATTTTTCAAATTTTGCAGTTAGTCATGATTTATAAACCTAAAAGTTTTATATATATTTTTTTAATTTTTTTTTAGGAAAAGCAACACGCAGAAAACGGTACCTGAAATGAGATTCACGTCTTCACGTCCTCAAATCTTTATCGAATCCCTTTCTCTTCGGTAACCACCTCGCAACACGTACTTGAAATGGGCGACACCCACGTCAGGAGCCTGAGCAACCTTGCGAGGAGCCACGTAAAGACGAAAAAGAGGAACCGCCTTTAGGAGATCGTGGCTGAGAGCGAGGAGGGAGTCTAGGGTTCCCACGTGGAGATTGGGTATATTGAATTGTGGAGTCGGGCGGGATCATCAGCTTCGGAGTTGGATCTCGAAGAAAGAAGAAGAAGGATATACCCGGTAGAGATCTGATCCTGGAGGCGGTTCCACAGAGAAGTGGTGGACATGGAGGCCGGCACCGGAAGTGACACCACCCAGTATCGACTCGCCATTGTCTCTCGAGCTTGCTGATGATAGAGAGAGAGAGGGAGGCGATCGGAGGTGGTAGTGCGCCTTTGAATGGAACGATGCGGTGGTGAAGCTCCTTGTTTCCTTCCTTTGCCTGATGTCGATCCAAAATCTCACGCATGCTTCGGGAGCAGTCGAATAGCTTCTGCATAGATAATATTGGAATACGTAGTCGAATAGCTTCTGCACAGAAAATATTGACATTTCTTTTTAAATGGTCGATTGACAGGTTGACGACAAGGAGCATAACCGGGACGATGGTGATGATTGGAATACGTGGAAGAAGAAGGTCCTGCAGAGATCATCTGGCAAGGGAACAAAGTAAAGAAAACCATCAGGTTTTCCGAAGAAGGGATCGGACGTGCAAATGTTGAAAGAGGGTAACTCAGAAGATACTACCTGTTTATGTGTTGAAAACTTGGCATACATTACTTCCTATTTTTTCTTTCTCCTTGTGTTGGTTTTGGTTTGAATTTTAAATTTGAGTTTCGTAATTCACTGCCAGGATGCTGAAAAGCCGACCTTGAATCCTCTCCCTCCTCTGTCCGAAGAATATTCAGAATGATGGACAACCGGTAAGAATAATTAGTGCAATTAAATTTCTATCATAAGATGGCTTTCATTTGCAAACATCTTTCACTAGTTTCATATAAACTACGGATGCAATTTTTTGATCACTACCAAGACTTAGGGCTTTTTACTGGAGAAGCAAAAGAAAAACATGAAGTTATATTAATATGAAGGAAATTACATCCATATTTATAACACATTAGATATCGGTTAATATTGCAAAAAAAGCAAACATAATTGATCAGAATGAAGGCAAAACTGAATAAGTGATCCTTATGGCTCACTAGTTGCGTTGTTTGTTTCCAAAGGCTGATTACCCTAATTGCAGAATGTAACTTAAAGGAGGAGGGATGGAAGTTTGATGGGAAACAGAAATCCATCATTACTGTTTTTTACCATCCCTTGGGAGTTTTAGTTATAAAATTAGATACGGTTGCCTTAGCCCCATCCATGGCATTAGTTTCAAGGAAAGTCGATACATGAGTAAGGCGTTTCGCGGTGGCTAAGGACCATCTCTCCCCCTAGCCAGAGATAGGGTGATATAACGGAGGTGTGCCAAAAGTTTTTGAAGGATAAAATGTGCTGGACAAAGCTGGAGCTGTTCTTTTTTGATGCATTGGTTTGGGAAGCCAGTTATATTACTGAAGATGGAATGATGCAAATTGGGAGTGCTGTGAGTGGAATAATGATTGAAATTTGGTCTTTTAGGATGGGGTTTGGAAGTCTTTGCGCTAAGAAGAGTGCATATTCTTGCCATTGACACTACTAGCGGTGGAGAAATTGAAGATCTATACCCCTTTCTAGGGTCGTTAGTGTTGGGTCAAATTTGGATTAAGATGAAAATGATTCGACTCATATTGATCTATTTAACCCGTTTTGGCACATTTCCATATGATGTAAATTTGAAAACCTATACCGAATCCAACTCAACACACATCCGACTCATATTATTAGAACATATTAATATTTAACCTAACTTAGAAAAACCCTTACTTACCCTTTTAACCCACTTTAAGCTCAATAAAAACTTCACATCAAATTAAAAAAATATAAAAATTAGTAAATAAAACAAAGAACGTAAAAACCTATAAATGAGGGTCTTGTCTTCTAAATCTTCCACATGCGGAACACCAAATAACCAATCTCTAGTGCACAATTTCACAGGAAAGAGAACTATGATATTTATTTAAAATGTGCCCTTCAATGCTAAAGGCTGACTTACAAGCAATAGAAGTGAGAAGACAACTCAAGATACCGATGTGAATTAGCTTTCAAATAATCAAGAACATTACGATAATTTTTTTTTTTTTTTAAATATCAAGCCTATTTTCCTTCAAATACAAATCCAATTGTGACATTGTAGATTGCAAGCCATAGTGTTTACTTTTGAACGCATTATACTCATCAAGATTGTCCCCAATGTTCTCAAAAATGTCCTCATTTAAAATGTTACCTCAATTGGTTGAAGATGTAAAGCGATAATTTCTCGACATAGAGGTCACATGTTCATCAAAAGCATATAGAGACTTTCTTGAATAATCTGTACAAATTTCACATGATCATCTATGTCCAACTTCAAATAGCAAAGCTCTAACAAGCGTAGCAAGACAACACTATAACCCTTCTAATATTTACCAAACTTCTTTTGCATTGCCATAGGCATAGAATTAATAGCTATGTCCTCACTATCTCTCTCCTTTATCAAACGAAACCGAATTAGCCATACTCAATAGAGATATAAATTCTCCATGGGATATCTAACTCCAATGAAGAGAGTAAAAATATCATAAAAATGTTGTAACAAGAATGCAATTTCCTTAGCTATGACTCAATCTTAGGGTAACATCAAATGCACAAAGAATGGAAGTTCCATATTTTCTTTCTTAGGAGCAACTAGGATGCTATACTTGTATTCAACGAATTGTCAATAATAATTCACATTCCTGTGATATGAATAGCAATTTACATAAACAACATAAAAGCAATCTAGACCACTTCTACCCTTCCTAGTTTTAGCTTTCTATAGGAGAGCTCTTTATAGAATTTTAACCTTTCAATAGCAGTTGTACACAAATTGAGCAAGAACATAAGCCTTTCTTTATCTATCTTTGTGGTGTTCAAGCAACTTCGGTACAAATGGCACTTTGCCAGGAACTGGTTAAGAAGGGTATAAATGCGTGGTTGTATATCTCTAGCGGATTGCAAAACTTTTCCTAAAATCACCAAAAAATCCTAGGAGGAGGAGGGGCAGGGGGTTAAAACAAAGAAGCAACCAAATAAAGTTTTTAGATCTGATATTGCCTCTCTAATCCCAACTTAATCAGTTGAAACAAAATTTTGTCTATTAATAGGCTTTAAGATTATATGGGGATATAAGATAAAGTTAAACTGGGTAAACAAATGAATAAGCTTATGCAAAAGGAAACTATAAATTCAAGATCGAGTCCAACACTAACATCCTCCAACTATACCATGAATGCTAGCTTTACAACTTCTCTCAACTTGATTTACCAATTGTATGCCTAACATGAACATCTATCTCAATTAATTAAATGAATAGATTCATTTGAACAGAAAAATCATGAGAAAATCAACTTACGATGAACTTCTCACATTGGAACAGATTGTATAATGTCTCTAGTGGCTACACGATGTGTAGAGCTTTTTAATCTAATTTTATGGTTACCATCAACTTTCTAATAGGACAAAAAAATTAGATTGTTAAGTTCTCTACATCATCACTATTAGATACTATTTCGATGTTAACACAATAGAAAGTCTAACTTAAATGACAGAAAACAATCCATTTGTGTAAATTATGCACCTCCAACTCAAACTATCAGAATTGAGACCCTCACTAATGCATCCATGGTTTCTTGTTGAACGGTGAGAACTCCATCCTAAACAAGGAGGGAAAATTACTATTAGCTGCATAAAGAAACATAAAAAAGCTAAGAAAGATTGAATGCTTTTTTCTACTTTACATTATTATGAGCAAAACATAGAATTTGCTATTTATAAGAAAGTGATTGGCCTAGAATTTGAGCAACCCTATGGATCACAAGATCATAGAAAGTGGATCCTACTAGGGGAACATTGTGCTAAGAACCATATCCCAATGAGATATGTGCTAAACTCTATAAATAGTATTATGTTATTTTCTTGACATTACTTTATGCGTGAAAGAGTTTGAGGCTATTGACATATGTTAGCAATAGAAAGATTGATTATTAGTAATGAAACCATGTGAAATTAGATTTAAATCATGTGGATCTCCCCTTTACATCGGATTGTATGCTTAGAAGTACGTTAATTAGATCGAAGGTATCTATTTTTAAAATCGGATCAAATTGGCCGGTTCAACTAGTTGGACTAGTAATGGGATTGCAAACCAATCCACTTAATGAGATAGGGAAAGGTGGAAGTTCACTCTTTTCGAAAACCATTCTTTGGCTGGCTATATTATGGTTGAAAATGTTTCATTTGTTTCCTACCACTCAATATTAAGAAGGTGCCGCATTCATAAATTAGATTTAATTATCACACAACACGGCATAAATCATGTTGTGACCCCAAAATTGAGTCGGCTAAAATAAATGGGTATAGATCCTGAATATTATCTATCTCAACTTTTCTAGGGTTTTTGAAATGGGTATATTCATTTTGTCTATATTTCCTTTAAACAAGAACAGAGAATTACATATTTTTCTGTGCATATTATCTTCAAGAATCCAAACTCAGGATTATCAATTTGGATTATAGACAACAAGGGATTGACTTGTTGTTCCTTATCCTTAACATAATGTTGTTCCTTGTACATCACTAGGAAGGGTAAATGATTAGACGATCACCTACAATTTTTATACATGTATAGAAAGTTAAAAATTGACCTATTAGGTGATTGACTATATATATCATATTGTCATTGAAAACTTATTTACATCTTACCCACTCCACCAAAGACTGTTGGTCCTCAGGCTGATCAGCATCCGATGCTTTTCTTCTCATGAGTAGCTCCGCCAAGACTACGTTCAATGAGTAGACATCGACCTTTTCCATTAGCTTGTCACTTGAGTAATACCAAGGATCCATGTACCTATATTTGACAAACCATCAGTGATACTAGACAAAAACCATCAGTGGTACGACAAACCGAAAATGAACTTACCAGAAAGTCTCCATTATGTGCGTGGAGTCATGCGTATCTATACGCAAAGTAAACTTGGCAAGTCCAAAGTCTGTGACCTGAAATCAAAATGTTAGCTTTCATAACAATTACTTGAATTCAATAAAACTGATTGATATTATCATGTCATCGTACCTTAGCGTCAAAATCGAAGTCCAAAAGAATATTGGAGGACTTTATGTCGCGATGAATAACTCTAGGATTGTTTGAAAGGTCAAATCAACAAAAATGAAACCCGAAAAATATTATGGTAATGATATTGATAGGTTTTTTTTTTTTTGGAAAAAAATACTCACACTCTTCATATAAGTAAGCCAAGCCTCGTGCAGAACCTAAAGCCACCTTCATCCTCTTAGGCCAAGGTTTGATTGGGCAATTAGTACTTGCAATGACATATGGGGCAGTTAGAATCAATCAGATTTTGAGCTCTGAAATAACTAAGCATGCAGGATAAATACTGATCGTGCAAATGAAAGTCCATTGTGCTGTTTGGGACGAACTCATATACTAGAATTCTGAGAGTGTCAAAAATGCAGTATCCAACCAAAGAGAAGGTGACGATGGTGGGTATAGCTGATGATATTGACCTCCGCTAGAATCTCCCTCTCACATTGTTGACTTTTAGCTTTTAGTTGCTTGATAGTAACTAATTCTCTACTCGAGAGTGCTCCGTTATGAACAAGGCTGAAACTGCCTTTGCCAAGTAGATTAGAATTAGAGAAATCATCCATTGCCATTTTTTAGCTCTTTGTACGTAAAGTTCTTATGCGGGACACCAAAGGCTATGCCTGGAGATAGAAGAGGTCAGACATTAGAACTCGATTCTACTAGCTTAATAATAATGACAAAGCATAGTTGGAAGAATTGATGTTACAAATCTTGGTATCATGAACATGTTACTATTGTGATCCAAATGCAGAGCAAATTTTGATTGAGGAGTCAACATCAATTGTCCTCAAGCTTGTCATTTTTATCGTATGTGATTTTAATCCTCAATCAAAATTTGCTCTACATTTGAATCACAACAGTCACATGTTCATATTATTAAGATCTCTAACATCAATTCTTCTAACTATGCTTTTCATTATCATTAAGCTGGTAAAATGGGGTCCCAACGTATGAACTCTAAGACATTTATGTACGAGGAGATGAAAGTGACAACGGATGATTTTTTAGATTCTGGTCTACTCAATGAAGGCGATTTTGGGCTTATTCATAAGAGAGTACTCCCAAGCAAGGAATTAGTTGCCATCAAGCAACTAAAAGCTAGAAGTCAGCAAGGGAAGAGGGTGTTTTGAGCGGAACTCAATATCATGGACCATATCCACCACCCTCGCCTCATCTTTTTGGTTGGATATTGCAGTTCTAACACTCTTAGAATCATAGTTTATGAATTCTTCCCAAACAACACATTAGACTCTCATTTGCACAGTTAGTATCTATCATGTATCCTTAGTTATTTCAAAGCTCAAAATCCGATTGATTATAACTACCCCAAATGTTATTGCAAGTATTGATCGCCTTATTATGCCTTGGCCTAAGAGGATGAAGGTGGCTTTAGGTTTCGCACAAGGTTTGGCTTACTTACATGAAGAGTGTGAGTATTTTAAAAAAAAAAAAAAAAAATTATCATTACTTTAATAATTTTTGGGTTTCATTTTTATTGATTTGTCCTTTCTGGTAATCCTATTGTTATTAATCGCGACATCAAGTCCTCCAATTCTTTTGGACTTTGATTTTGACGCTAAGGTGCGAAGACATGATAATATCAATAAGTTGTTTATTGAATTCAAGTTATTGTTATGTAAGTCAACATTTTGATTTCAGGTCGCAAAGTTTGGACTTGCCAAGTTCACTTTTGGTATGAATACGCATGTATCCGTGTGCATAATGGGAAATTTCGGGTAAGTTCATTTTTGGTTTATTGTACCACTAATAGTTTTTGTCTAATACCACTGATTGTTTGTCTAATATAGGTATATTGATCATTAATATTACTTGAGTGGCAAGCTAATGGAAAAAGCCAATGTCTACTCATAGTATGCTGGTCGCACGAATTATTTACTAGTATGAATATTGCAGAGAAGAGAGGGTTATATTTAGCCCATCATGGCCGAGTGGGAGATAATGAGTTTTATTGTTATTAGGCTGCCCATGTTGGGCAAACCTAGCCCATAACTCAAAAGAGCCCATAGCCCACAATTTAAAGAAAATAACCACCAATGCGTTATTTTGAGGGTTACTTCTTAAAAAGAAAAAAGACATGTTTTTTTTTCTTAGTGTGTAGAAGTATAGGATTGTGTATCCTAAAGAAAAATTATTTCCACTCAATCTCTCTCATGACGATGCAATAAGTGCATTTAATTCGTAGAAAATAAGATATATTCCATTGCATGATGTACTTTTCAATCAGTGATACAAAGTATTTATGGCCCTTTTTTGTATGCAGTTTGATGTTACTCGATAGTTCGAGTTTAGAATTTTGAAATTAGTTTCCTTCAAAAACAAACAACCCATTGTCCAACTTCTCGAAGAACAGAGTGTGGCCTTTAACTTGGCAGTAGATGTCGCTTGTCTCCTCATTTAAGGGTCTGAGATGAGGCTGGAATATGAGATCTCCAAATATAGTCCTTGTAGTCATACAAAACCCATAAATTTATCTCCATAGTTCATCATTCACCCCACCACTGAAATAAAGCATGCAAAACAAGGAATATAAAGTAAGGGAAAGACCTCAATAGCAATTTTAACCATGGGGAGCTTCAGGCGAAAAAACCGACTTCTCCAAAAAATTAATGGCAATTATATTTGCCTACGTAGATACTAGGAGCAGACTATTACGAAACTTTATATTGAAACATAGGATTCATACGAATCAATAGCTCCCTCAGAAGCTCATTACTACTTTTTTGAACCAAACGACCTTTTCCAACCAAAAAAACAAAAGAACCAAACGAACTTTTTAGATTAAAAAAAAAACAAAACAAAAGTTTGGAGCACCATTAAACAGAACCACCTCATCCATTGCCACCACCACCACTAGATCGTTTTACCCCCGCCATTCCTACTCAACAGGGGACCAATACTAGGGTAGCCGCCATTTGGGGGGCCGATTGGGACTCACGTTTCCCCCGAACAAGGGATTGATGTGGGGATAGCGGTCATTGACCTAGTTTTGCAGCCATCTCCATATATGCAACTGTTGCCACTGAGGGACAAGAAGCCAAAGTTTTAAAGGTAACAATGTGAAATTCCATGAGTGTTATGTTTAAGCAATAACTCATTTTAGTACTTATTCAGAATCTAATAATCACAATAAAAATTTTACAAGATAAATCGTCCTATGTCTAGAATTGTTCTTTAGTATTCATCTTCTCTTGAGGACTCAATTTTAGAAATCCCATGCGCATTTTATTCTTTATAGCAAAGGTCAAGAATCTCATTAGAATTGTTATTATATTAAAGGAGAAAACTGGGAGAAAACTGCTAATATAAATAGTGAGACAAATAGGTTTCAAGTTAATTAAAACCCTAGATTTGCTACTTAGATTTTTGTATGTCTAATTGGACAGTGATTGATTCTTTAAAATGCTTTCAGCTTCTGAAATCCTACTCACTTGATACCTCAAAAACGTTCCCTCCATAGGCATATAAATAATTAAAACACATTACATCTTTTTGGATCCTAACAGCTATTTTTATTGAGTAAGTAATATATTGTTGAAAATTTTAGGAGACTGTCATTTAGAATGGATGTGTAGTTCAAGCACTATTACATATTAGTGTCAGTAGTAGTCATCTTGATATAATTATTGTAAAATATAATTTTGAGCTCATATTCTTGAAATTTGTCATCCTAAGTTGGTATATCTTAAGATGTATATTTAGAAATCAACATAAGTTGTCCTCAAGTTTGCCATTTTCATCGTATGTGAAAAGGACATGTATATTTGAAAGATAAACCACTTGTATTCATGCGGTTTGGCAATTGAATTGGCAAGAAGAGAGGAGAAAATTGTTGATATAAATAGAGCCCGATTCATCATCTAACTTCAGATCTAAATTTTCCATATCCATAATGATTTTATTAAATTCTTCTAGATATTCTAGGATATGAGTACCTTTTTGCATCTTTAGCATGTAAAGACGTTGCTTCACGAATAATCTTGTCATAAGATATTTCTTCATATAGAAGCTCTCAAGCTTATTCCACAATCCTGAAATTGTTCCTTCACCCGCAACTTCACAAAGCACCTTATTGGTTAACAACAATTGGATGGTGCTATGCGCCTTTTCCTCCATCTTTTTTATCTCAATCATAGTCAAGAAAATCAGCAAATTGCGACTCTCAAGGACTCGGACACATTGTGGCAGGTGACCATTAGGACCATCAACGCTACGATGTAGCGAACTTTTGTGTTGGTGGGTTCGAGGTTGTTGTCGAAACTTGTCTTGAGTGAAGGGGATGTCTGCATGTTTGAGTTCACTGATAGGGATGATGTTTAGGTTGAACTAGGATGAAACATTGGAAGTCACTTGAGGCCATATACTAGTTGAAAGCAATTTGTGCCACCATTATGTTGTGATGAAGCCGGATAAAAGTGCATTTATATTTGTAATCGTTCTCTTTTCTGAGCTAGTTATGATTTTAGCATTTATGGGCCTGGCCACTCCCATACAATGGATGTTTGTGAAAGTGTTACCATTAGAGTTAAAAAATAGTGTGCAATATCATAGAGTCTATGAGCACTGTGCTGTGACATTTTGACTACAAATTGCAAGTTGGGGTTGAACACTTCTTTTACCCAGTGAAGACTATTGAATGAAACTCCTGAAACTAGTAGATATAAGCATATATTTACATTTTGTTTGCCTTTTCTCTTTATTGTTTGTTTGTATTCATTCTTTCCTCATCATATATTGGTTAGCAAATATCTACATGGGCGAGAGTGTTCCTTGTGAATTCATATAGAGATACAATCAGAAAAACCAGCAAACTGTGACTTAGGTATCTAGACAATTCATGGCCGGTGCAGCTCTTGACATTTGTTATCCAGCAAACATCTCTGGTGGTTGGCCCACGTTTATGAGAGAAGCTTGTCTGAACGAAGGTGTTGCCGCGTGTTTGAGCTCATTGACAGGGACAATTTTATGGTCAAAGTCTCCATCTAGATACTGCTAGTAAGAACCTCGCTTAGGTCGATTGATATGAGCATCAGACACGTCATTTGAGGCCATATATTACTAAAGCAATTCATGCCTCCTTTAATCAATGCAGGTGAATCAATTGAAGGTGCACTTACTTTTGGATTTGCTTGTCCTTTCTAACCTAGTTACAGTCTTATGAGAATTCTTCTTTTCTTTAGTGTAGGTTAGGAAAAATAGTCTAAATGTCCAAGAGCCCTCTTGAGCAGCTTTTTAATGGTTCCACGTGCCCGAGGCCTCTCACTGCCCTTGACAAGCTAGAGAATTCAGATTGGAGGCATCCCTTATTCCAAACGGTGACTAACTTGGTACTTTCTCTAGCTGCTTAGGCTGGGGAAGAAGAGGCGACACAAAATGTCCAGCTTAAGTACTACAACAGGCCTAGGCTTGGGATTACTGAGCTCGCTACAACAGCACAGCAACACTAGTTGGATATTGCTCCCCTGCAACAATTGGCTCACGAGAGCTATTGCAAGCAGGTTCAAACTTGTGATTGGAAATGAAGAAAATGTGGTTCGACTCTAGGCCTTAAAAATTAGTCCAACAACCTCAGTGGTATGAAAAGAAGAAAAGAAGAAAAGAAGATTTCCTTTTTGCCAGGGAAAAGAATATTACTTGCTTGATTTGTATATGTATCCATCTAGGACCCTTAGTGCAGCTTTTCATGTTTGTTCGATGCATATTGCAATGTAAGATTGGTGACTCGAATATTCACCAGATTCGTGCATGTCTCTATATTGATTACATGTGCTTATTAGTCTAGGAGACAGGATTGTGGTATTCTGTTTCAGATTGCAAGTTGTGATTAAAGACTTTCTCATTAAGCCATTTAGACAGCTAATATAGACTCTGGAAACTAGCAAATACTAGCATAAATGTACATCTTGTTTGCCTTCTCTTTAGTTTATGCTTGCATTCCTATGTCTTATCACATATCGGCAGTTCAAATGTCTTCATGGACAGAGCGTTCCTTGTGAATTCATAAAAACATACAGTCAAGAAATCCAGCAAGATTCTAAAGACCTCATGGACCTTGAAGATTCAGAGGGTTCTCGCCAGAAACTAAGGGCTAAATTTGCATTTACCTTGTTATCAGCCTTCCAAGATGTTGAATTCCTTTTCAATTTGTGAGTTTCGTCTTACTGAGATAGCACGCTCACTGATGCGACTTTTCAATTAAGTATGCTTGGAACCAAAAAGTTCGAACATCAGAGAGTAATAGAAATTCTGAATTGGTCCTCAAGATAATTTGGAGGTGTGACTTATCCTTTTATACGTTATGTACGTGCGGATGACATGATTCTCCTAGTCACTTTTCAAATTCTTAAGACTTTGATAGATGAGCTTTTGGTACGTTGGTCGATGGCATTGACATGGGTGGCTTGATATGAAGAGCGTGTGAAATTCGGTTTCCACGTTTACACATTGATTCGCAAATCATTTTGTGGTAACTCGAAAAAATTCACGTGTGCCCATGAGAATCCCCTTCTCCTTACTGCATGTGAGGCCAAACAGCCTAGATGTAAAGTGAGCCCTGCTGGGCCAGTTTTCGTTATTGTACCAACAGAAGCCTCTCACTACCCTTGAAAAAGCTAGAGAATTTGAATCGGAGTGTCCATTTTTCAAAATGGTGATTTGGCAATATCTTGTTATGAAAGGAAAAAAGATGTACTGGCCTTATCTCCATTCATCGCCGGTATATCCCAAATATGAAATGACAAGACACGTTACTTTCGTTGAAGTGCCTTATCTCCATTCATCCCAATGACCGAGTAATGGAAGGCAAGAACGGCAACTGTAATATAACCTTTATGTCTACAGATATCGATTTAAATTGTTGATGAGTGCATCTACGTCAAAAAATCTACTTCTCTAGTGGGGTCGTCAATTTGTCTTTTAACTACCTTTTTTAAAGTGGAAATCATGATGGCGCTTCTTGAAAACGTTCAGCCTGGAACGCATAAGACTAAAATGTCATTTGAAGTAGCCACCGTTTAAATTGTCTTCGATCTTTTCTTATTTAATGTAAACACTTCGATATCTGATAAGAGATTCTGATTTGAAGCTTCTCATCCACTCTTCCCATTTAGAAAATCAGTCCATATAATTTATTTTTTTTATCTAAAAAGCATCTTCGCCTTATGAAACACACCAAAAAGAAAACTAATATGTTTATAAGACTGGAGCATATGTATGTTCCACAATATCAAATTATATTTATGCTTTCATTCTGTAATTTTTCCAAAATATCATATCCGAATCTCCAGTTCTCAGATTCTTTTTATTTGAACTCTCATTACTCCGTAGAAGAGACTGTTTCCCCAAGTTAATTTGGTATGAGATTTACTGTAGATGAGTTCATATGTCCGTGAACTTAAAATTTTCTTTATTCAAACAGTAATAGACAATGGTTTTGAGACATTAAGGGCATGTTTGGTAACGTTTATGTTCTAGGAAATAAATTTTCAACAGAAATAGTTTTTTTTTTTTTTTTTTCAGTTCTAGGGAACGATTTCTGAGTATAAGAACGCACTTGGTAATTACAAAAAATTTCTACTCCAGAAACAGAAATACGTTTAGTAAACTTGTATAACTTTTTTGTTTCTTTTAATTTTTCAATTTTTTTCTTTTTTTTCTTTTTTTTTCTTTGTTTCTTCTTTCTTCCTTTTGGCTGGTCGCCGGCTGGCACAAGGCTCAGCCTCACTAGGCTAGGGCGAGGCCAACCTTGTGTTGCTTGCACGAGGTCAAGCCTCGCTGATGACCTCGCCTGACCACCAAGGCCATCGATGAGGCTCGGCCTCACCAGGCCACTGTTGGGCAACACCGACTTGGTGGTGGCTCGGCGAGGCGAAGTCTTGCTAGTGGCTAGGCAAGCTCGGCCTCGCCTGATCTAGGTGAGCTTGAGCTCACTCAACCAAGGCAAGGCTGAGCCTCGCCGAGGGCCAACGGCGCTCTAGCGAGGTCGTTGGCCCTCAACGGCCGGTCGCTGGCCATGGCCGAGGCCAATGACGGGCCAAAAAGAAGAAGGAAAAAAAAAAGAAGAAAAAGGAGAAGAAAAAAGAAGTGTTTCTCGGAATTGTTCCCAATCCTCACAATTCAGATCAAGCCATATTACACACAGGATCAGCTGATTTGGAAGGGGTGTTTAAATGGCATTTATATTGTGAAAAGTGGCTACAATCAAATCAGATTAGGCGAGAACAGCAGCAAACAAAATCAGGCTTCATCCTCTTTTCAACCTCCCCGACGACTTTGGACAAACATTTGGAAGGTACTGACTACTCCCAAACTGCGCATATTTTTATGGTCTTTATGCCAAAATGCACTAGCAGCCGTTGAAAATCTATATAATCGACATGTCATATCAGATCCTATATGTCGTTTATGTAGAGGCAACTGCAGTTCTCCAGTCCCATAATCTATTGAACATCTACTTTTACATTGCCCCTGGACTACTAATGTCTGGTCCAACCCGCAGCTACCTTTCACAGTTTAGCAATTTCATGCACATCGGTTTGATGCCTGGCTACTACAAATATTAGATGAGGTAAACAACTTACAGGTTCTTGCGATTACGGTCTCTGTTTTGTGGCACATCTGGAAAGCCTGAAACCATTTTGTCTTCCACCACCAAACCCCCAACTCTGATAAGGTGGTAGCTGCTGCCCTCGCCTATGCCCGATCTTATTGGAACTGTCATGAGACCTACTTGCATCAGGGTTTACAGAAACAGGGCCCAGTTAGCACCCACAGACGAGATCACAATCAAGCTGGCCAAGGAATCCTTATCGCCGAACACTATGCTAGACCAAGTTCCCAATCGCCACTAAATCGACACTTTCGCTGTCAACCTTTGGAACAATGCTGGCGTCCCCCCGATCCAGGCATACTGAAGGTCAATATTGATGCTTCCTTTACCACGGCCTTAAACGAAGGTTCTGTTGTCTGTGTGTGTCGAGATTCCTCTGGTAAGCTGATTGATGGTTTTGCCCGTCGCACCTCCTCTATTTTGCCCCTGCAAATAGAAATCCAAGCCCTCAGTTTAACGCTTCAGTATTTACTTGACAAAGGATGGAATCAACATCATCTCCTTCTCGAATCCGACTGTCTGGCTATGGCAGAAGCAATTCAAGATCCCAGTCGCATTCCATGGATGCACAAAGCTTCTTCGCTGAGGCGGTGGCGCTGCTTCTTCGCTTTCCTAACTTGCAAATACAACACTACCACAGAGAGACGAACTTTGTAGCCGACTGGGCCACAAAGGCCCACGGCCATCATCTTCTCCCTTCCAACTGGGCCGAGTCCCCCCCTCCCGCTCTTTTCGATCTTATTTTTACTGAAGCGGTAAACTCCTTTTTTTTTTTTTGCTGATCGTGTATGAAAGTTAATTACCTTTTCTGACCAAAAAAAAGTCGGAAGGTTGGGTTTTGCAAAATTTGAATGTTTGGCTCATGCATGAATAAGAAAGAATTGAAAATGTCAGACAGGTGTTCCAAAGATAACTTCTTGTTACTTATGCTTATGGGCATGTAATTAACATATCATGTATGACCTTAGGACATAGAATTTGCCGCATGTTTACTCAACTCAGCTCTAGCAAAGAACGAGCAACAATTTTGCTGTATTATTTTTTGGACAAAGACAAAAAAATTCAACGAAAAGAAAATATTATGCCGTAAGCCCAGATGATTACCCAAAAGATTAACCAAAAAAATGAAATGTTAGTTATATTGGCAATTGATTTGGGCTTCATAATTGCAGTCATAGCTATTATTTTCAGTCATTCAATTAAATAATGTCCATGTTTCAATCATAGGATCACTTAATATTTCATTTTATTACAGTGCGCATGTGCAAATAAGTAGAGTAACAAGAAAGAAAATGGACTACTCATACTCCTTTCCGAAAAGAAGCATTGCTCCCATCCCAATTTGTGGCGATCTTTGGCAGGGTTTAGTGTATAATAAAATCAAATGAGGAGGAGGAAGAGGAGGACAAGGAGGAGGCATTATTACAAAAATTGAGATCCTTAGTAAATCTTCTTTAGATGAAATTGTCACTTTCTTTTTTGTAATATCACTATAAGATGTATGTCAGTGCTAAACAAATTGGACCAATCAAATCGATTATAAGCAAATATTATAAATAGTTGTTCGAAGTGGGATTTTTCTAAATATTAGAGACTAGATTTACATCGTAAGTTAATTAATTATAAATGATAGGCCAATCAACAATTGAATTGTGGATTCACATTAAGCAGTGCAGCCGAGTATACTTTGAACTTTTGTTTTTCTTTTTCAATGCCTTCTGAAAAATTAATAATCCCTCCCAACGCCCAAAGTACCAATCAAGATCCTCTCTCTATCTCCCTCTCTCTCCCTCCCTCCTTCTCCACGTTGAATATCTTATCTCTACAATGTGTCAACCTTCAACCTTGGGGAACACATCATTTAATCTTAATCTCGTATCACAACCACAAATTGACGTCAAAGGTATTAGATCTACAATCGTTTGACTCATTTGCCATGGTCGCCAGCCTCAACTTTGGAAGGTGGAAGGCCTCAATAAGAGATGATAACCTCACATCGATGGCAGAGGGAGAGAAGGATTCCGTATCGCTGGTGGCGAGGCAGACACTTTGAGTGGCCTTGCTGCTCTATTGCAGAGCAATGTGAAAAGAAGAAAAGGCCACACGAAAAAGAAAAAGAAAAAGGAAAAGGAATAATCACCTAAAATAGATCTCAGCCTTTCAAAATTACCGAAACACGATCAGTATTTGCAGACGTGGCAAAAACCGTCCCATGCCAATAGAAAATTTGCCTGACCTGATTAAAAATCGAACGCCCTAAGACTTCTTTTCGACGAAATCCAAATATAATTGTACAAATCATTGGAAAAAAGTGACTACATTTCAATAAATTCATTAATTTTATTTCCTCAGACACTTCGCTTTTCCAAAATCTTAAGTAAAAGCCCGATTCTTCATTTTACTCCAATTTGAATTGGTTTTTGGCTGGATTGTTTTTTGATCCAATTCAATAATGGGGTTCCAACCGAACCGTACATGCAAAACATTTAGCTAACCGAGACGATCGAGGGGTTGGTGGCTGATGGCATGATGACTTGATCCCATGGGCTTTGGTGATCATTTTTGCAAAGCCCGGTCTGGAGGCAATGGCGACGGCAGGGATGAGCTGGTGGCTGGATCTCAATAGTGAGAAAGAGTTGACAGGGAAAATAAATGTAGGGCTAAAGTTCTTGGTGAGGACTAATCGGATATGTTGAGGTTCAAAACAAATTAGACATGTCAATATTTGATGAAAGAGATAGCAAATGGGTACATAAATGGGTATAGTAGATTTGTGCCCATCTGATCCAGCTTTCAAAATAATTAAGATAGACTTCAATGAATTGGCTTGCACGTGATATAGCATAGGATAGTACAAGCCATATCATTGTCTTCATAAGAATCACAAATGACATCAATCCTATATCATAAATGAATACAACAAGTACACATATATATAGGTCAAGGGTGATTTAGCAAAGTCACACTATTTCAAGAGCAGTGTAAACATACTAATGACAACCTCTAACGGACGTTGCCACAATCTCCGCCTCCACTGGCCGCACTAGCAAATATGGTACCTGCCGTTGTTGCACCAGAAGATCCCACATCGCGACCGTCGCCCAAAAGACCACTCTAGAATTATATGTTTACTAATATTGTTTTTTTTTTTCCTTTCATATTCAAGGAATCTTACTTTGTGGGAGTATGAGACGAGTATATCCCACTAAGTAAAACTTTTCAATTTCAAAATTTTCAAGAAAGCCGGTTGATTTCTTGAAATCAAGTGTGGTGAAGGAGCCACGTTTGTTTTCTAAAGACTAACAGTTTGCTAGCTCATCATTTTCCTAATAAAGAGGATTGATACCTATATATTATTGGAAAATACCATTTGTAGGAGTACCAAAAGAAATATTGACGAAATATGGCGTGTAGTTAGGCAATCTGAACTTTTGATAAATGGACTGCATTGACATTGCTTGGTGGTACTTTACTTGCATAAAAAGTGTGTGGAATGGGGTCTAGATGGCGGTGAATTTTAGAAATTTGAGTGCAGTGGAAAGTAATTGCTTTAAAAAAAAAAATTGGCTAGAAATGTGTGGAATTGAATTACATGATAAGGAAAGTACAGAGAAATGTAAATGGGCAAGGAATTGAAAAATGTAAGGAAAATATAACATAGAAAGCTCTTACAAAGTGTGTTCCCACGTGTGTTTCTCTACTTCAAGTCTTGGGTTTTTTCTATGCTATTCTCACCTAATTCTCTAAAAAAGATCTCTAACTACAGAATTGAAATTTTTTTTATCTAAAAAAAAATTTAAAATTTTACTATAGTCCCAAATATGGCCACAAATTTTAAAAAAAATCTCCACTAATTTCTTTGAAATTATCGGTATAAGGACCAATTAGAGGTTCATTATTAGAGTAGGCATCTTCATCAATACCCCTACATTCATATAGAACAACAATAGCCTCTTAATATTAGTAATCTTGAAGAAACTAGTGAAGGCATGAGCAAATTTGAGAGTAGTATAAAAGTTGAGGATTTTATTATAAGAAAACTTCAAATCTTAATTGGAATTAAATCTAAAGTTGAGGGAGAAAGGATTGCACTAGCATGACCACATTGTTGCTTCCTATGAGTAATTGTGCAATTTGGGCCATCCATTTCGTTTTTGTATAATGGGCAACTGGACAAAAATTTACTGTGGGAAACCATTAGGAGCTCACACTAAGATTTCTTGATAAAAAATTCTCTCTTATTTCTGCCCAATTTCTCTTCACTTTCTCTCTAGATTAATTGACGCTGAAAATCATCTCCATCATTTGGAGTTGTTGCTCTGTTTCCGAATACAACTACCGGAGATTTGGAGTTGCAATTGTCCCTATTTTTCTTGCTGAAGAGTTTGTGTCTGCGTTTTAGATAGTTTTAATTGCCTTTCCAACGTCCTTAGTTATTGCCACCACCATTTCTCATTTTTCCAAAGCTGCGCCTTCAAAGCTCTCTTCTCCCCTATCTCACGACTAAGAGAATAGTAGAGAGTCGAGACTATGATGTTCTGAGTGATATTGATTAGGAAATTTGCTATCATTAAACTAAGCTGATACTTTAAGTTCACTTTAACATCGTTGTGATAGTTTGAAATGAATTCTTGTGTCAAAACTTGCTTGTAGACTCAAGGATTGAACCACACACAAGATGTTTGATGAAATGTAAAAATCAGATCTGTATCAACTTGCCTCCAATTTTTTATTACCTTGAGAGTCTTTCTGCATGTATTATCTCTGTTGTTCCTTTTTGCTCTGTGTCCTTATATTTTATGCGTGATTATCTCTAGTAATGTCATTAAGTACCTGAATTTGCCTTGTTAGTTCTTTGCATCCTACCTATCTTCTGCAATATTGGGGCATCATTGTCGGAATGGCCAGTGAACGAAGATGGTTGTCTTGTGGAGGTTGAAGATGGATGGTCGTTGGATAAGAGGCACTTAATCTCGTATTTTCCAAGGAAGCCTATGGTTAATCGAATGTTAATTTTTCTAGCTTTTGCTTAGAATTTATGAATGAATTTGGTATGTTAGATTATGTGAACAATGAAAAGTTGAAGAAGACAAACACAAGGCGTCCAGAGGAAAGAAATGAAAATAAGAAAGATATGTAAAACGAATAATAAAAGAGAGGGAAACTAATAAAGACGTGTTCAGTAAAGATAATAGAAAATGGGCTTAATGTAGGCTTGAGCCCATTTATATTTGTTTCTTGGGCTTGTTAAGTTCACATCTTATTCTACACGTAGATCAGGCCCAAAAGCCTTACCTACGTCCTTGTGAGTTCCATGTTTGACCACACCCGTGGACGGGGCCCAAGGGCCTAGCCCGTGTCCCCTTTTATCAGAAATAAAATAAAATAATAAAATAGCAAAAAAAAAATAAGGATAAATTATAATTGATCATATCGACAGCGCCTGGGCATAGAAGGAGAAATAATAACAAATAATAAATAATAATAAAAGGATAAAAAAATGGAAAATTAGTTAGAAAAATAGGTCTTGATTAGATTATTTGATCTAGTATCAGATTTAGTTTATATTCATTTAATTCGTACACATATGGCTTAGGGAAGTTCATGTTTTTTTTTCCTCTAGGTTTTAGTTTAGGTTTATGAAATTCATAAAAATAGAGAGTGGGTTTAGTGATGATGACAAAGCTGGACCGACGGTTCCCACATGAATTGGGTTCTCCAAACCTTATCTTGCACAATGTTAGAGTGTACATATGAAATTCAATTAATCCTAAAATATTTTTATGTGAAGGAGCCAACTAAGAGCCAAATGAGATACTAGAAAATATCCCACTTCCTATGCAATCAAAGATCTAAAGACAGGACTTGATTATGCTAATTGCCTAAATAGTGCTAGTCCAATACCCTAACTTGATTTATTTATTTATCTAATATATTTAGGCAATCTTTAACTATGTTAGTTTTCCTATGCCTCAAACGATGTCCATGCATGAGTGCGTAATCAAAGAAAAACAAATAATCACAATCACTACCATAAAAGAAAGTGTAAGAATGGCTAAAAAGAGAGAGTAAAGTGTAAGATAGCAAAATTAATGAAGCAAAATTAATAAAGTGTCAGACAAATTATAAGCTAAATTCAAAGTGAATCAAATTTTTCATCCAAAAGATCAATTTACTAAAACAAAATTATATCAAAAGTACTCACTAATATCTCTTATTTATACGTATGCTTTGAAACTAAGCTAAATTTAGCACTAAAAGTTAACAGCTTAATCAAGGTCTCTATTTCAAGCTATCTTTCCATTTTTTTTAATTTTTAATATTTTTTAATAAAAGGGGACACAACACGTGCTAGAAGTCTTCTAGCCCAAAATTCTGAGTGGAAAATTCTCATTAATCTTTTGCTGGAAGTCTTCTAGAAAATGTATTTGGAATGCAAACAGCACGTGCATGAGGCATGCATAGGGCGTACAAGGATGGCGTTGATGACGAAAACGATGGAGATGGAGCAGGCAACGAAGACGATGGAGGCGGTGATTGACCTAGACGCGTCATCGATGATTCGCTGGTGAAGATAGCCAAGAGAAGTGTGGAGCTTGGGGCAGGGCGGTGGCTGGATGAAGGAGGAAGAGATATAGAAAAGAGGATAGGCGTGGTAAGTATTAATTTTTTAATAAATTTACTAAAAATTACACACCGTGTTAGGTAGTGACATAGCCCTTATAAGCAGTCGAATATTTTCTATATTATTCACCTCTAATTCTTAAAAGCTTGGTAGAGATTCATTACCTATTTTCTTGACAAATCGATCCTTTCCTCCAGCACTCATGGACAGAGATATTCATTACCTATTTTCTATACTGGGAGTTGCTTCACGGCTAAAGGGCAAAAATATTCACTACGTGCTAGTCCTTATTCCTCGTACCAGTCCATGAAATCTAGAAGTAACTCTATAATAAAGCTATTTGTTAGACTAGAAAGTCTATCATAATTGTTAAGTCAGGCGTAACTCCCAATTATAGTTTCTAAACTAGAACTTTTAAAGAAATTAAACGTTTGCCCTTCTTAATTAACATTTTAAATTAGTTTACTACAAAATTAATATGGAAATTAATTGCAAGCGCCAACTAACATTGCTACATAATTTCTCATTGTTGAAATACTAACGTGAAAATGACATGATCTTGCAAAGAAGTCAATGCAAGAGAATCTAAAAATAAATGAAGAATAATAAAGGACATTAAATATTTATGTGGCTGGCTATCTACATCCATGGAAGAGATAATAGCAAATAATCCATTAATAATTGGAGAATTAGAGTTATAATTGCTCACATGCTTGAATATTTTTCACTCCTAAAAACTTAAGCCCTAACAAAAAAAAAAATTCCAAATTAATAACTCGGTTTAGTGTAAACTCATGGCACAGAAAATTTATAGTTGCTCATAGTTTTTGCCGAAGAAACCCTGTTATATGTGTGCCATTTCAAAGATCAACAATTTTACATGTCCATCAATGGATAATGCCACTATAACAATTTTAAAAGAGGATTCAGTTAATAATCCTAATTTACATTATCCAATTAAGATGATTTGATATATAAGCTCAAATTCGAAATATAATTTAACACTCATTCTGACCGTAATTGAACCCCGCCAACCCGCCCCCCCCCCCTTTTTTTTTGTTCCAAATGCTTGGGTTGGTCCGTAGCCCTTTTAATTCTAGCATTTATTTTTCAAATTTTACAGTTAGTGATAATTTATAAACCTAAACCTTTTATATTTAAAAAAAAAAAATTTAGGAAAAGCAACACGCAGAAAACGGTACTTGATATAACATTCACGTCTTCACGTCTTCACGTCCTCAAATCTTTATCGAATCCCTTTCTCTTCGGTAACCACCTCGCAACGCCGTGGGCGACACCCACGTCAGGAGCCTGAGTAACCTTGCGAGGAGCCACGTAAAGACGAAAAAGAGGAACCGCCTTTAGGAGATCGTGGCTGAGAACGAGGAGGGAGTCTAGGGTTCCCACGTCGAGACTGGGTATATTGAATTGTGGAGTCGGGCGGGATCATCAGCTTCGAAGGATTTCGACCAAGTTGGGACGGGGAGGGGAGGCGAAATGAGAGCACGGTCTCGGAGTTGGATCTTGAAGAAAGAAGACGAAGGATATACCCGGTAGAGATCTGCTCCTGGAGGCGGTTCCACAGAGAAGTGGTGGACATGGAGGCCTGCATCGGAAGTGACACCACCCAGTATCGACTCGCCATTGTCTCTCGAGCTTGGTCATGATAGAGAGAGAGAGAGAGGGAGGCGATCGGAGGTGGTAGTGCGCCTTTGAATGGAGCGACGCGGTGGTGAAGCTCCTTGCTTCCTTCCTTTGCCTGATGTCGCTCCAAAATCTCACGCAGGCTTCGGGGGCAGTCGAATAGCTTCTGCATAGATAATATTGGAATGCGTAGTCGAATTTCTGCACAGAAAATATTGGCATTCCTTTTTAAATGGTCGATTGACAGGTTGACGACAAGGAGCATAACTGGGACGATGGTGATGATTGGGAATATGTGGAAGAAGAAGGGCCTGCAGAGATCATCTGGCAAGGGAACAAAAGAACAGTAAAGAAAACCATCAGGTTTTCCGAAGAAGGGATCCGGCGTGCAAATGTTGAAAGAGGGTAAGTCAGAAGATACTATGTGTTGAAAACTTGGCATACATTACTTCCTATTTTTTCTTTCTCCTTGTGTTGGTTTTGGTTTGAATTTTAAATTTGAGGTTCCTAATTCACTGCCAGGATGCTGAAAAGCCGACCTTGAATCCTCTCCCTCCACTGTCCGAAGAATATTCAGAATGATGGACAACTGGTAAGAATAATTAGTGCAATTAAATTTCTATCTTAAGATGGCTTTCATTTGCAAACATCTTTCACTAGTTTCATATAAACTACAGATGCAATTTTTTGATCACTGCCGAGACTTAGGGCTTTTTACTAGAGAAGCAAAAGAAAAACATGAAGTTATATTAATACGAAGGAAATTACATCCATATTTATACCACATTAGATATCGGTTAATATTGCAAAAAAGGAAACATAATTGATCAGAATCAAGGCAAAACTGAATAAGTGATCCTTATGGCTCACTAGTTGCGTTGTTTGTTTCCAAAGGCTGATTAGCCTAATTGCATAATGTAACTTAAAGGAGGAGGGATGGAAGTTTGGTGGGAAACAGAAATCCATCATTACTGTTTTTTTACCATCCCTTGGGAGTTTTAGTTATAAAATTAGATACGGTTGCCTTAGCCCCATCCATGCATTAGTTTCAAGGAAAGTCGATACGCGTTTCGCGGTGGCTAAGGACCATCTCTCCCCCTAGCCAGAGATAGGGTGATATAACGGAGGCCTTTGTGCCAAAAGTTGTTGAAGGAGAAAATGTGTCAAAGCTGAAGCTGTTCTTTTTTGATGCATTGGTTTGGGAAGCCATTTATATTACTGAAGATGGAATGATGTAAATTGGGAGGGTTGTTAGTGGAATAATGATTGAAATTTGGTCTTTTCAGGATGGGGTTTGGAAGTCTTTGCACTAAGAAGAGTGCATATTCTTGCCATTGACACTACTAGCTGTGGAGAAATTGAAGATCTATACCCCTTTTCCAGGGTCATTAGTGTTGGGTCAAGTTTGGATTAGAACGAAAATGGTTCGACTCATATTGATATATTTAACCCATTTTGGCACATTTCCATACGATGTAAATTTGAAAACCTATACCTAATCCAACTCAACACACATCCGACTCATATTATTAGAACATATTAATATTTAACCTAACTTAGAAAAACCCTTACTTAACCTTTTAACCCACTTTAAGCTCAATAAAAAATTCACATCAAATTAAAAAAATATATAAAAATTAGTAAATAAAACAAATAACGTAAAAAACCTATAAATGAGGGTCTTGTCTTCTAAATCTTCGTTATGGGGAACTCCAAATAACCAATCTCTAGTGCACAATTTCATGGAAAAGAGAACTATGATATTTATTTAAAATGTACCCTTCAATGGTAAAGGCTGACTTACGGGCAATAAAAGTGATAGAAGACAACTCAAGATATCGATGTGAATTAGCTTTCAAATAATCAACAAAATTACGATAAGTTTTTTTTTTGTTTTTTTCATATCAAGCCTATTTTCTTTCAAATACAAATCCAATTGTGACATTGTAGATTGCAAGCCATGGTGTTTACTTTCGAACACATTATACTCATCAAGATTGTCCCCAATGTTCTAAAAAATGTCCTCAATTAAAATGTTACCTCGATTGGTTGAAGATGTAAAGCGGGTGGTTAATTATGTCGTGTGTTTCGTGGCGAGTCTGGTGTTGTGGTGGGATTTCTGCACCTCATGTTGATAAACTTTTGCATATTTGCACTGCTGCGAATCTTTGTGCAAAATGGTCTAGCTTACAGCATGTGCTTAGATTCAAGATTGATTCAAGTCCACTTCATTAATTGTTGGAACTAAATCTGACTCTGTTTTTACTCTTTGTTTTATGCCACGCTTTTGCCAATCCTCGGCGCGGGCTGTCCATGGACCCACATGTTTGGAGTCGATGTTCTCAACCTCCGTTGCTGGCAATGGCCGTGGCTTGATGTCGTCAAGTCAGTTCATTCTCCACTGTTTTAGTATACCTTTGTGCGTTTTCTATGCTGCTTTGTGCAATTTTCAAGCTGGAAATTTTTTTATCGGAATAGCTCGGTCATGGCCGGAGTAGTGGCTGAGGGAGAATATTTAGTGACGGTCAGCGACTTCAGGTATCGACGTCAAACTGATAAAGATTGCGGTGTGAATCTGTGTAGTGGAGTCTTCGTCGAGCTCATCATTGATGGTTCTGTAGAGAAGGACTTCGTTCTGAGGGGAAGACGTCTTTCGTTGAAGACGCTCTCCAAAAAGTCCCGAAGAAGAAGATGCAGGGAAGAGAATGAAATAAAAAACTGAAAATTGAAAAGGAAATGAAAAAAATTAGGAAATAAATCAAAATCCGATTATAATGAGTCAGGTCTAGTTTTAAGTTGGGTTGAAGTAGAGGTGTCAAAATTGGTCTTAAGCTTATATATGACTCATTTATGGTTAAAATGGGTCATGTATAGGTCACTTACATTTTGAAAAAACTAATTAAATGGGTCTTAAATGGGTTTGATTTAAAAATTTATTTTTAACCCAAGCCTCACATTTTTTCTTACCCTTTTTTTTGTAAAAATCAAAATTAAAGTTAGTTTTTATATTTCACTTCCTCCTTCCTTAGTCGATGGCTGGCATGACAATGGCAAGCAACTAGCCAATCAAGGCTGAAGCTCGCTAGATCTAGTGAGGCTCGAGCTCACTAGATCTAGCGAGGCTAAGGCCTCGTCGACAATCAGCGAGGATCGAGCCTTGCCAATTGGCAAGACTAGAGCTCATTGGTGTCGAGCAAGCTTGATCTTGCCCGACGTTGATGAGCTCGATCTTGCCGATCTGGCGTGGCCAAGGCATCGTCCATAATTGGTGAGGCTCGAGCTCACCTGCGATCGGTCGCCAATCATTTTTGTGGCCGGTGGCCAGTTGAAGAAGGAAACATAAAAAGAAGGAAAAAAAATTAAAAATTATTAAAAAATAAATAAAATAAAGACAATTTTAAAATAGATTATTTAAAAATAAAAAATAGAAAAAATTAGATTTTTTAACAATAAATTTTTATAAAAATTATAAAAATTGTCCATTAAATTTGTATTGCACTAAAGTGTTTTAGTGATACCATTTTTCTATAAAAAATATTATAAGAAATACGCTTTAAAGGTTTTTCACATTTTTTATTTTATTTACTAGTTTTTTATTCTTTAGTTTACTTTTTAAATTTAATCTGAATTTTTTATTCAAGTAACATATATGTGAAGAGCTTAAAGTGAATTAAATGGGTGAAAGTTGATTAACTTAAATTGAGTTAAATAGTAATGTGTTTCAATAATATGGATTGAGTCAGGTATAAGTCGAATATGGATCAGATCAGGTATGGGTCATCAAATTTACATTACATGAAAATGGGTCAAAATGAGTTAAATGGGTCAATATGGGTCGAACCATTTTCGACTTAACCCAAACCCGATCCGATCCACCCATTTGATGGTCCTATCCTGAAGCAAGGGTGTTGTGGGCTAGAGACTGATCCGAGTTAAAAATTAATAGATTTAAATGTTTGGGCCATACTTAAGCCGAGCTCTAAGTCTGACTTGAGAAGGGAACTCGGTCTAAAGTCCACTTTTGTAATTAATTTTTTAAAAATAATAATGATAAGGAGGAGAAAAATATCAGTAATCATATCCTAAATCTTGTCAAGACAATAACATTTTTACAAAGAAAAAATGCAGCTTTGCTCTTCACTTCTCATTCAACCCTTGTTTCAAAAGACAGTGCAATTGCCTTATTATCACATCAATAGCATGATACGCACCAAGCGCCGTTGAAGTCAAAGGAACCAAGCCTTCAAATGGGAACAAAATTGAAGACGTTGCAATAGAAGTTGATAGACTCTTAGACGGACTAGCACCACGTCGATATGTGATTCAAGCACTTCAAATGCAGAGGGTTCTTAGGGTTCTTCTTGTTGATCCTTTCTTTAAACATCTCTCTCTTCCCCCTCTCTATGATAGCGACAATGCAAATTAAAAAACTGCAAGAAATCAAAAACTTGAAATGCGAAAAAGCTTTAATAGCTTAATTTCGTGATGAATTTAGGAATGCAAAGAGAAATTGTAAGCTAGAGAGAACATATCAGCATTCAGGCCATGGTTGGAGGGTATAAATATGGGCATGGAGATGCAAAACGGAGGAGAGGAAAAGTTCATGTGTGCAATTCAAACACCCATGTGAGAACTAGATATCTCCATTGAGTATGGCAGATTCGATTTCATTTGATAAAATAGAGGAATAATGAGGACATAGCTATTAGTTCTATGCCTATGACAATGTGAAAGAAGTTTGAAAAATATTAGAAGTGTTATAGTGTTGTCATGTCTATATTAGATCCTCATTATTAGCCACACCTATTAGAGCTTTGTTATATGATTGAGTGGAATTTGTACAGAACATTCTAAAAGTGCTAGTACCAACACCGAGAGAGGGGTGAATAGGTGTTTAAACAAAACCTTGGCAAATATATGCAAAATAAAATAAATGAGTTGAGGGAAGAGAATAAGAACACAATATTTATAGTGGTTCAGCTTAATCCAAGCCTACGTTCACTCTCCCACGCTAACAGCCTTCTTGGCTTGATTCCACTATGTAATCAACAAGAGATTACAACTTTGAGTGCAAACACTTAGTAGTAGATCACACTATCTCACTAAGTCACTCTTTTGGTATTTCTCTCAAGATCACAAACGTTTAAGCTCACAGAGACAAGTGTATGATCGAAGGTCGCTCAGACTTTGGAATTATAAATTCTACGCTCCGTCTCTTACTTGCTCATCGATCCTTCATCTCCTTAAATACTCCTCCACTTCCAAACTAGCCATTGGACAGCATCTCGAGGATCATCTTCCAATATACCCATTGGACAGATCTGTATCAACAAGATTTGGTAGTTGTTGAGTGACAAAGGTAGAATCCCAAATTGATTTCGATCGCCCATACAAACATAATCTTGGTTTCCATAAGTAAAGCTTCTTTGTATAGAAAGTTCTTGTCTTCAAGATCTAATTGTTAATCAATTAAGTCAATCAAATCAATCTTGATGTAGAATCCAAACCAGATCACTAGCTGTTATATCTTCAGGGCTTGTGTTACGTTCTGTCGAATCTGGATGTAAAGTCTGAGAGCAATAGACTTTACAATCTGAGTCTGAGTGCGATAGACTTTGCAATCTGAGTCTGAACATATTTTGCTTTTGAACATATTTAGCTTTAAGTTCAACTTCAGCATGGAGTCCGTCTTTTGGTTCTTCCAAGCATAGACTTCGATAATATCATGTTACATGTTCTATCATCTACATAGTCTATTACTTCAACCATTAAATGCATTAGTAGCCTTTGATGGCCACAACTCCTTTGTCTTCCCTCTCCAAGAAGTTAAGCAAGTCGTATGTTCTTCTTGTGATCTTTAGCTATTTGTTCCAGCTATCTGAGGCTACGAACATTCTCGTGCCTAGTCAAAACTTGAGGGACAACAATACTTTAGTCTCATCGAATGAAGTGTTTGAGCTAGGGATCTTCAAGACTGGTGAGTCTTTCCTCAAGCAACTACTACTTGGGCATTTGCTTTAGGGATGATCCTTACAAGAAACCAGTTTGGGTCGCAAATCGAGATTACTTGCTTCTTGATTCTTCTTTTGTACTCTCCATTAGGTACGATGGAAACTTGGTGATATCCGATAGATAGCAGATTTTATATTTAGTCAATGCTGAGATGTTATTATATGTAATATCACAAGTGCGATATTGCTTGCTTCTAGCAATTTTGTTCTAATACAAGGCAATAACACGGTTTGGGAAAGCTTTTTTTATCCATCAGACACATTCTCACCTAGCATGCAACTTGGGTATTTTGATTTATGCACGGGTATGGTGAGGGACTAGTTTCTTGTTTCATGAAATACCCAAGTTTCATGCCTTACCTTACCAATGCCTAAATCGAAATACCCAAGTTTCATGCTAGGTGAGAACGTGTCTGATGGATTGAAAAGCTTTCCCAAACCGTGCTATTGCCTTCTATTAGAACAAAATTGCTAGAATCAAGCAATTTCGCACTTGTGCTATTACTAGTAGATAACATCTCAACATTGACTAAATATGAAATCTTCCTTCTATCGGATATCACCAAGTTTCCATCATACCTGATGGAGAGTACAAAAGAAGAATCAAGAAGTGGGTAATCTCGATTTGCGACCCAGACTGATTTCCTGTAAGGATCATCCCTTAACCAAATGCGCAAGTAGTAGTTGCTTGAGGAAGACCCACCAGTCTTGAAGATTTCTAGCTCAAACACTTCATTCGATGAGACTAAAGTATTGTTGTCCCTCAAGTTTTGACCAGGAACG
The DNA here is from genome assembly GCA_007663325.1 of Eucalyptus pauciflora. Classification (NCBI taxonomy): domain Eukaryota; kingdom Viridiplantae; phylum Streptophyta; class Magnoliopsida; order Myrtales; family Myrtaceae; genus Eucalyptus; species Eucalyptus pauciflora. The sequence goes on along the minus strand of VMYD01000006.1, from coordinate 2,306,009 downwards.
AGAATGTTCGTAGCCTCGGATTAGCTAGAACAAACAGTTAAAGATCATGAGAAGAACATACAACTTGCTTAACTTCTTGGAGAGGGAAGACAAAGGAGTTGTGGCCATTGAAGACATCTTTGAGAACATTTGCTCAATCTTGACGAGTATTGTCGCAACCTATCCCTAGAGAGGTGTAGAGGTACTTGCTTATAAGACGAGTCAAATTGTGTGCGGAAATGATGATCTTGAATGGACCATCATTTGCTAACACCACATACGACTCATCAATCACAAATGTGAACTCTCCCAAGTCTGTACCTTAGGCGATATTGGTTTTCGTAATCTATTTGTTCAGAAGGAATCACCACTAGCCATAATCGAGGGATGGCTAGAGCCCTAATCAAGACATGGAGTGTTGTCTTGATGCATACGTAATGAGGGATTTTAGGTTTGAGAACTTGATTATACTAGTTCTGCAACTTATGCCCTTTCGGCACCTAAGCTTGATTAAGAGCTAGCCAAAGTGTCAAGCAGCCTATCAAAGAAATTGAGGTTCCTCTTAACCATTCTAAAACTGAAAGTAACAATCATTGTACAAAGGAGACGCAATCAAGCATAATACAAATAAATAGTGCAAACAAGAAACTAGCATCGTCTCTAAAAAGAAAAAAATGGCATCTAAAAAATCCTATGATAAAACTTTAAAGGCTTATTCAATTTTGGGTACAATATTTCTAAATCTAAAAATTTTATCAAAAGACCTCAACTAAGTGAATTCTAATTTTTTAGCTTTTTTGAAAGATTTCTAGTATTTCTTAATTTGCTCAATTTTTTTTACCTCTTATTATTATTATTTTTAAAAAAATTTAATTACCAAAAGTAGACTTCAGATCGGGTTCCCTTCTCGGGTCAGACTTAGAGCTCGGCTCGGGTATGGCCCAAACATTGAAATCACATGGGTTGAAGACCATGATTCATTTTGTCAATTAAATCGCCTCAGGAGTGATTCTGAAGCAACATATTTTGTGTCTGCGCCTCTACCATCATACTACAAAGTTGTCTCCCCCTAAGCCCATCAATAGAAATCTGCCAGTGTGTAACCTACGTGTTATGGATAATATTCCCACGTGGGTGTTTGAATTGCACAAGTGAACTTTTTCTCTTCTCCATTTTGCATCTTCGTGCCCATATTTATACTCTCCAATTTGGCCTGAATGCTGATATGTTCTCTCTAGCTTACAATCTCTCTCCGAACTCCTAAATTCATCACGAAATTAAGCTATTGGAGCTTTCTCGCATTTTGGATTTTTCATTTGTTGCAGTTTTTAGTTTGCATTGTCACTGTTGCAGAGAGGGGGAAGGGAGAGACATTTAAGGAAAAGATTGGCGAGAAGAGCCCTCTACATTTGAAGTGCTTGAATCACATATCGATGTAGTGCTAGTCCATCGAAGAGTTTGTCAACTTCTATTGCAACATCCTCAGTTTGTTCCCATTCGAAGGCTTGGTTCCTTTGACTTCAACAACGCTTAGTGCTTATTATGCTATTGATGCGATAAGAATGTAGTTGCATTGTCTTTTGAAACAAGAGAATGAGAAGTGAAGAGCAAGCGCTGCATTTTCTTTGTAAAAATGTTGTTGTTTTGACAAAATTTAGGATATGATAACTGATATTTTTCTTCTCCTTTTCACTTTGTAAATGTAGGTTATTCAATTCTCCAACATGGGAGTTCTTTAGTACAATTCACCCACACGTGCATTATTGTTGGGGCGCATGTATAAGTGAGCTATGTGAGAGAAGTCCCATATTGAAGACTTCATGTGGTACGGAGTAGCTACAATATTATAGTTAGCATATAACTTATTGACTTAAACTTTTAAGTGAATGTGGGTTTAACTGAATATGTTGATGGGCTTGGACTTTGGCTCCCTCTTAGCAATCTTGGTAGTAGAGCCTATAGTTGAGATTTCTGGGCAAGTGGGCATTGTGGTGTAACAACGCGAACTTGTTGAAAAATTGATATAGAAGGATACCTAAATTAAGGGGAAGTAGCCCTAACATTATGCTCACACGTGTAGGGGGGATTGTTTAGATGCACGTGTGGGTGTGTTATGTTAGAGAAATCCCACATTAGAGAATTGATATGATGTATAGCATTTAGTATATCCTAATTAGCCGATAACTCATTAGTTTAATCTTTTGAGTAAAGATAGGTCCAACCGCATATATTAACGAGCTCGGACTTAGGCTCTTTTTTGGCAATCTCTTAAATGAAGATATTGGACTTCTGCTATTGGCTCCCAACAAGGCATAAGGGATGCTTCGAGACCACAAAGAGCTCATTACAAGGCCCAAAGCTTGGCTGAAGGCCTGCTATATGACATTCAAATGATCTAGACTATGGGGTTTAGCCTATTTTTGAGCGCGAATTCAACTCCTAAATGGCTAGACCAACCGAGGTTGGCCTAAAGAGATTGAATGCTCACTATTCGAGACATCTAAGACACGATTACCCTGATGAGGCATAGGCTAATCCACCATGGATTCAAGACGACAGGCAGGTGATATAACAATATTATGACCAAAACTGTTACTTGAATTATGAGGACAATGCTACGGACTAAAAATGAGTCATGAGCATCCCAATTCGAGCTGATGTATGTGCACTTTCGGGAGACATAAGCTCATCCAAACGGTAATGCAACATAGTGTCGACACTAAACATAAATCTTAAACAAGGATGGACTGCTCTCATTACCTTGGAAACGCCGGACTTTGAGCGTCATTTAACTCAAACTCAAGCCAAGCACGTGGCCATTCATCTTTGTCTCATGCGCCCATTTTTTTTCTTTTAAATTTTTCATAATGATTTTCTTTTAAATGGGAGACAGACTTTGGAAAAAAAATTAGGTTCACTATCCGTAAGCTATTTCTAATTTCTATATGTGAAAGCGATACCATTTGTTTTTTTTTTTTTATCAATCGTCAAATGATAATTTAATCTTTGAGGCCTTTCCTTTTTATTTTTGAAATGCATGATGGTTGGTGCTAAAATTTAGATGTTGGCATGAATATTTGGTGCGTGCCTTTTGTAATTTTTCTATAATTGTGTAATAGATTATGCGGCCAAATTTTGATATTTTAGAGAGTTAAATTTTTTTCTGATTTTTTTTAATGTAGCAACTAATTTCTTTTAATTCCGGCTTTCCAAGGTGATAATACCTCTTAAACTTTGTATCTCTCTCCAACTATACTAACCAAAAGGCACATTATAAGATGCCTCGAGACCTTAGAATCACATGACAACTTAGGCTGCGTTTGGTAGTCAGGATAAAATTCAGGATTACATTTGGTGCTTGCTCAGGATAGGATAAAGTTGGATATAAGGGGAATATAGGCCGGATAAAATTATCCCATAGGGGAGGTAGGATAAAGGTGGATAAGATTTATATTGTCCATAAAAGTAAAGTTATTTTTCTTGAATAACAAGCTTATTAAATTAACAAAAATGAAATTATCTTTCAATATAAATAATATTTGAATTCTAATTTAAGAAATTAAAAATTAAAAATTAAAAATTATTTTTTTAATTTAATCTTTTTTTTTAATTTATATATTCAACTTTAATTATATCTTATATTAAACCTTCAATCTATAAATTATATATTTATATTTATTATATATTTTAGGTATTTTTGTATTTTAGGTATGTTAGTACAGTTTACTATTTGATAAAATTTTATTAAAGAATGATGAAAGGTAAAAAAAGAAATAATAAAGAAAAAAAATTTAAAAGAGGAAAAATAAAATAAAAATAAATTAAGGATTAGTGTCACGAGAGATTTTCAACACCTCCATTTATGAACCTTTAGATTCATTTACAATGATATGACATTTATATTTAAAAAAATATATACATGATATAATGTGAATATATCCGATTTTAATATTGTGATTTACCAAACAATGAATAAGATATAGAAAAATCCCAGGATTTCATATCCTATTCTATCTAGTCCTATCCTGATTAGAAATCTGGATGACCAAACGTAACCTTAGGGTTTTATCTGTGGAGCGAGTAGGCTTTTTGTCTGCACAGTTTCTTTTCATGCCAAATTCACTCTCTCTTGCTCCCTTTTTGGTTGTTGTACGAAATAGATTGGATATGAATTCAATTGCGTTCACTCAAAATTTAAATAATAGATTCAGGGACCGATGAGCACTTGTCACATGGCAATCGCGGAGAAGCCTCGCCAGAATGTAGAGTAATAATCTTGTAGAATCGTGTCCCCTATCAATACAATATAATTGGTTGAAATTGAAAACTCATGTTCTGACGTGAGTATGGTTTTCATGTTAAAGTTTTTAGGAGACTCACTAAATCTTGTCATAATGATCAACTCAACGCATTCTTTCATAAACTTTTCTAACATTCTATCCTCTGTTTCCGATTAAATCAAGTTTTTTTTTTCCCTTTATTGTATCTTGTATTAGGTGCTCTGGGTCGTGAGGATTGATCTGTCACCCGCAAACCTTGATCCTATGGAGCTTTCTAAAAAGATCACCAAACAAAATGAGATGAAAAGTTAAAAAGAAAAGGTAAGCTTTGTGCTTGAAATTGTGCATGTAAGAAAACTACTGAAGAAGTAACGCATGTCATTTCCTTTAAATAACGAAAACTTGGCTAGCGGCTATAGCACAAAAGGGCATTGTTCTCGCAAATATAAATCGATTGGAAAAGGACGAATGTCTATTATAAAAACAGGAAAAAAAGAATGAAAGAAACAAAGTAAAGAGCATAAGAAAATTAAACTTTTACTGTGGCTAATCCAATTCATTAGGTGCCAAGTGTCGACACCATACATTTGTAAAACCCTTCACTAGCAAGTGCATCGTACCTTAAGAATTTATCAAATAAAAAAGGCCTTGGAAGATAAATTCTTTAATTTGTAGCGGATCCAACGAAGATTGAGAAAAAGTTCATTTGCGTAGTCTGACATACGAGTGTTATACCTTTTAAAATAAAGCCAGCATGATTCGACTAAGTGCATATGCATTTTCCATCAATTAGAACTTAATTGACAAAATTTAAAAAATTTAAGACTAAATTGGTAAAAATATAATAGATTTTTGAATTTTAGAATTATTTTTTTGCACAAAATGGATAGTGTTTACTTCTATGCCCGCCACGTCTGCATCTTGCTTCACATCTATGCTTGGTAGAGGCAACCTGACAGGGCTTTGCCATGTGCCTCATGTTCATCAATAATTATTGTTTCGTTGACTATCAAAAAGAAGATGTAACATCTCAATATACCTGTATGAAAAAGCTTTAGAAAAGTGTTAAACTTATTGCACTTATACCAATTTGGTCATAAGCCCTGTGACCTAGAGTCAATTTAGTCATTCAAGTTAATTTTGGCCAAATATTATTAACGTGGATGTTGGTGGCCTATGTGGTACGAACGGTACTAACATGGATAACTTTTATTGTAATTTAACTTTTAATCGGTTATTTAACTGCAAAAATCCTAACACAATATGGGAAAAATCCATATGGCAAATCAAAATTCATATGTCTAGAGAAGAAGATTGAATTTTCACAGTAAACTTATTTTTCTACTGAGTATGGAATCTTGATGTGAGTCTCTGTTTGATCCGCAAATGGAAATGAAGCAAAAGGAAGAAGATAAGCCCCAAGCCCATAGAAGAGTGCCTGTGCTCGGTCTTTGTAACAAGCTCCAATTCCAGTCACAGGTGTCTCAAAATGGTTTGTGGGGCTTCTTCTACACAAGCTAGTTGCTTTGCACATATGCCTCGTGATAATCATTTTAGTTCTAGCTTCAAAATGTTTAGGAGGTTTGAGTCCATTTCCATGTGCAGATGTTGTTGGAAGATTGGCCTAACTAAATTCTTTCTCAGGACATGCGATATCTCTATATTGCACTTCAAATACATGAGGTTATATTGAATGATTCATAAATGCACACATGCTCCTAAAATGACCACAATCTTGTTTGGTTACTCAAGAGTGCTACTTTCGAAAGTCTGATCCAAGTGAGGCCGATCAAGTCCTCACATGTAGTGCTTAAGCATGACCCCATTAGGTAAACACAGGGTTCGTGAATGGATTAGGCCTAGTGAACATTTGGGTATCAAGTGTGGTTGGTTTTGAGAGTTAGGACGTGCTTGGAGGGCAATTTAGTCACTTTATCCACAAGGTTTTATCTCTGATACATAGTGCCATTTTTAGAACTGAAGGAGGGAAAGTAGCGATGAACTAAAAAGGGGAGGATTATATATAGTGTTTTCTCTATTAAGAACCTATAGTTCAGGCCTTGAAGTTTAAAACGATCAAAGTAAAATGTCCAAAACAATTAGAAAACCAGAACAATTATGCCTTTAAATATCACATCGTGCAAAATATACAATTCTTATTTTTGTGTAGCTAGAAGGTGCATATATATGTATAAAGATATATTTAGCGTGACTTTGCATTTCCTTTGATTAAAAGTAAGAAATGAAATATAGTAGAATTATTATAACTAGAAAACGGTACATCAATCATTGAAATATATCTCTTAATCAAATTATATGTGTTGCATACTATGTGTTCAGTCCATCTAGTTTTTTAGAGAGTTTTGTACGTTTGGAGTCCATCTTAGTTTTCAAAAATGATTGGTTGGCTGGATATTCCATTGTTTTGGGTCTATGTAAATATGCCCCATCAATCACAGAAGTTGAGCAAGAGAGAAAGGTGATATCATCTAGCATATCCATCTAAATGAAGTAATATATGTCGAACATACGAAACTTTTTTTTGGTTAATAACAATCTCTAATCACTGGAAATTCTCTCATCGTTTGTTGACGCCTAAAATTTCATTAATTAGGTTTTACTTTATTTTAGTTTATTTTATTTTATTTTATCTTTTTCGGATAATAAATAAACAAATAACAAAAAAATAGAAGAAAAACAAAACAAAAGCAAAAAAACAGCTGATCAGGCTGGGCCTTCGAGCCCAGCCCCTCCTCTATCCCTTGCGCGGGCCCTCGCGGCCCAGCCCGTGCGACTCAACCCTTCCCCCCTCCTTCTTCCTCCCCCATCCGCCTTTGCAATGCACGCGTACAGGGCGCGACGCCGGGTGGACGGACGGACGGCGACGCGCAGGGGGAGCAGCTGGTGGACAGGTGGCGGATGGGACGCCGGTTCAGCCGTGGTGGTCTGGTCGGCAAGCCAAAGACCAGCGGCCAAGTCCCTCCGTTGACCGACACCCCTCCGCCTATAAATAGGCCCCTCCCGACGAGAATACGGAGGCACCGACGGAGGGAGAGAGATTGAAAGCTAGCGAGCGTCGCGAGCTTCCCCCGAGAGACTTCAGGGGAGGCCCGAGCGCTCGCAAGCCTAGATCTGAGGAAGAGGGAGCAGTCGAGGCTAGAGAGAGAGAGAGAGAAGGGAGATCGAAGGGGAAGAGGAGAGGAGAGCACCCCCGCTGTTGTCGACGCACCGTCACTGTTCAAGTTGCCGCCCACGGCTAGGTACCGCCACTGTCGCCATCACCCCCCCTCGTTGTCACCACCGTCGCCGCCACCGTCGTCGTTGCCGCCGCGTCAATCCGCACCATCACCATCACCCCCCCCTGTTGTCACCACCGTCGCCGCCATTGTCGTCGTCATAGCCGCGTCGATCCGCCCCTCCTCCTTAGCACCACGAAACGGGAACCCTAGGGTTCCCGATTTTTTTCAAGTTTCGACCCGGGTCGTTGGGTCGGACCTAGGTCGGGGGGAACCAGGTAGGGTTTCACCGGTTACCCCCCCCCCCAAAAAAAACGACGCAGCGTCGTTTTTTTTTTAAAAAAAAAAAATCCGGCCTGCGTACGTTTTGGGTCTTTTTTTAATGTTTTAATAAATATATAATAAATAAATAATTATTTTCCAAAAAAATCAAAAAATATAATTTATTTTCAAAAAATATTTTAATTTCCAAAAAAGCCAAAAAATATTTTAAAAATATTTTATTTTTCCAAAAAATCAAAAAAATCAAAAATATTCCATATTTTCCAAAAAATGCCAAAAATCCAGAAAAAAGCCAAAAAGACTTGTATTTTTTTCAAAAAAATACCAAAAATCCAAAAAATCCCTTTTATGTCGAAAAAAATTAGAATAAGACTTAAAAATGTTTTTCCTCCCAAAAATGCATGGAAAATCCCTAAAACATCCAAAAAACCTCAGGGTTTAAACAAGATTAGGTACCCACTCCAAATTGATTAGTGGCGACTCTGTTTTAAAAATTAACTTACAGGTTAAGAACTTAGACAATTAAAGTCATGAATTGGTGGACTGGGGAGAGTTCGGGCTTAATTAATTTAGCCGAGCCATTAGCCTCCGCTAGGCACCCGCCTCGGTCGGGCACCCAAAAAAAAGAGGTCGCGACAGCTTGGCGACTCCGCTGGGGAAAATTTGAGGACTTCGGCCTTTTTGTCTTGTTTAATTCCTTTACTGCCTTAGGTTTTTCTTTATGCAGGTCAATAACTTTGAAATTTATTTTAATTTTGCTTAAAATAGATTATCTTGTGATTATAAACTGTTGTGCATGTTTTACTGCTTTAACACTACACATGGCACACACAACCCGGCCACCGGACCTAGGCCGCCATAGGATATTTAGGATGGTGTCAAGAAAGATACGACCTTGAACGCGAGACAGCGATGTAGAGGTTGTCTTTCTTTTCCACGAATTTCTCTAGCCGAGGTTAGGAGGGTATGCTGCTAACACGAGACTGCGACAGGTGGATACCCTCTTAATTTCAACAAGCCTTCTCAGTTAGAAATCGAGCCACATATCTCATGTGCATGTCTTTGTGCTTGCCATTTTCTTTAAAAGCAAAGTAATTTATTTACTTTTACTCAGTTTTTTTTTATTGGCCCATGGCAATTTATGGTAAGTTTTTCGAGTCCTAGTTTATATGCGATGGGAGAAGATGACATCCAGCTTATTCCCACTCCCAAGGCAGAGCTCTTCAGGTGGTGGGGTCGATTGGACCAGTATGCCCAAGAGTGCATGAAAGCCAAAGTCGGTCATCTTCTATTGTTGATCCAAGTCCGTGTTCATCCCGAAGTCATACAAGCCATGGCACATTTCTAGTGCCCGAAGACGACTATTTTTATATTTGGTGGGTTCAAGCTAACCCCAACTCTGGAAGAATACAACATCATCATTGGAATGCCTCTCGAGAAAAGGCTTGTTAAGCCATCAACAGGCATTATCCCATTGCGTGGGTTAGCACGACTCTTAGGAACTGAAGTCCATGTTATGAGGCAAATTCTTGAAAACAACCACAGTACTTGCCCCCCTAGAATTTTTGACTACCTGTTTTGAAAATCAACCCATGACTAAAAAAAAAAGAGATTTTCCTCTTGGCCTTTTTCGGGTTCATCATTTTCCCCCATCAAAGAAATGTCATAAGTCCAAAGATGGCATGGATAGTTGATCAGATATTAAAGGGGCAAAATTTTGTCAACATTATTTTAACTAAAACATTCTTGTCCCTCAATCGTTTTAAAGAAAACACAGACAAAGTGATGCGGGTCTCCCCGGAAATTTTACAAGTCTGGTTCTTTTCTCACCTAAGCAAATTTCGATGCTTCATGCGATCATCCGAAACAAATAATTTCGAAAATCCATTGCAAAAATTTATGGTTCTCGGACCATACATTCCCAATCAAAGCTGTTTAAATTGGGTGAACTTCCTAAGAGACCCGACTCCTGAAGTATTCCAATGGTGTGCTGGTTGGTTCCATGAAAAGAGAGCTCGTTTTGCTTATAAACACCGCCGTCCAATTCCGTTGCTCGGTCTCACCGACGCCATTTCCTATTTTCCATATCAGGTGGCACGATAGTATGGAGCCCTCCAGGAGATCCCACCGCCTTTCAAGAGGAAATCTGCTCCACTCTTTTTCAACACAAGCCGTGACTACGCAGTCGAAATTTCTATCCATGAGGAAACATGGAGGAAGTGCCATCGCAAAAGGATCGTGGTACCTGAAGGGCTTGAGGGATAGGAAAAAGCCCACCACGCCTCTGAATCCTATATCCTCAACCATCGTATCCCGACAAAATGGAAGCCATCGATCCCTCACCCAATCAGCGAGATCAGCCAACATGAACAAGCAGAGCTTATGCAAGGGGATTTGGGGATGGGCTAGATACATGTCTCAGAGCCGATCCAAGAAAACAAGCATCTGCGCAAGAACAAGGCTCCTCGTCGCATATAAAATAGCAATCATGTGTCCCTTAGTGTTGATATCATGAAAATTCCTTCCCATTGTTTAGGGACTTTTGTTTAATACATAGTATTTCCTTCTGTCATTTTAATTTCAAGTTTTAAATGTCAAAAGTTTGTGGTCTATAAAGTCCTCTTTTGATAAATAAAGAAGTAGTTAGACCATTGCCATGGGTGAATCCTTGTTTACTTTTGTGCTCATTCATGATTTTTACGCCACGGGTAATTATGAATCGTCAACTATCAGCTACCCCCGAATGGCCTCACGTGATAGGACTCAATCAGAATGATGTACAAAATCGCCTCACCAACATTGAAGATGGCGTAGGACAGATGTCCATTGTCCTTCGACAACTCTCAAGGCAAATGGAATCCACTCAAGCTAAACCCAACTCCATAACTGCTTTAAGCACACTCCTAGCACCTGCAAATCTGCTAGATAATGACCAACAAGATAAACAGCTTGAAAAGATCATGAAAAAGTTGAGACAGCTGCGGGAGCAGAATCCCATCGACTCGTCTAATTATACCGGTTTTGAGATCCCTGAAGAGCTTAGAACGCCTGAATGCGAAAGGTATGCTGATACCTTCCGCCCAGAGACCTACTTACAAGCCTACCTGGTCCAAATGATGATTCAATCATACCAATTAAACCTGACCGGCCCTGCCTTGCGATGGTACATTGTCAGGAAGATTACTTCCCTTAAAACCTGGAAGAAACTAATCCATGTTTTCCACCAAGAATATAATATTGACATTAGCCCTGACATCGCCTTGCCCTACGAAGAACCGATGATCCCAGAGCACGAGGAGCCGTCAGTTGCTGAGATAGGAGAAGAAGATATCGATGAAGCCTTGCATGATAAATGGGTAACTGAGCAACATCATATTATTGAAAAGTTTCCCACTCGGAAAGGCAAGGAACCTATGTACGAGATCACCGACATGGAGCCTGTTCAAGACCAGGGCACGACAGGACAGTTCCCTAAGCTTACCGCAAGAGCTAGGTTTCAAAGAATACCGACCCCTATCAACATAGAAAGTGAAGCAGAGAGTGAAGCCTTAATATCTCTCGTTCCCCTTGACAAAATCGAACTGGCAAAACGAAGGGCCTTACTCAAAAGGTCTGGATCAGGAGCCAAGAAAAGAAAGCCTAAACAAATCAATTCGACATCTACCACTGAGTACATGCGAAATTTGATAACTGGTGAGCCACTGCACAAAAACTTCGAGCATTCTCTAGAATACAACTCCGAAGGCTACCGCCCTCTAGAGTACGACCCCGATGACTTCCAGTCCCTAGAATACAATCCCAAGGACTTCCAGCGTTATTTTAATGAAACTGACGACTCATCGTATAACTGTTTTCTACTCTCACCCGGGGATGAAGGCCCGTTAGAAGAAGAAACATACGTCTTTATCCGCTACGATCCTAATGAGCTACTAAACTCGTCTTATGACCATGAGGATAGCTTCAATACTTCATCCTCATTCGGAAATTTTGACGCAGAAGAAAGCAATGGGGTAATCTCAGTAGAGTCCAGCTTCCTTGAAACAGAAAAATTTACCACTACAACGAATATGCAGTGGGAAAACCAGTGGCCTAACCAAGACATATCAGGCCCGTCTTGCCCTTATATGATCATGACCCCCACCGAAGTGTGGATACCTAATCTCTGCAAATATAACGGCACGACTTGTTTCGTGGCTCATTTGCAATATCTCCACACTGAAATGAGTCAGTACTATAGCCCGATGTCATTCACAACTCAGGCGTTCCAAGAAACTCTTACGGGGTATGCATTGCAATAGTTCGTCACCGCAAGTATTTACCTCATAAATGATTGGAATGAGCTGTCTTTCACATTCTTGCATCAGTACCAAAACCAGATTGGAACTGAGCTGCCTTGCGAGAGTTTGGCCCACTTCGGAAGAAGACCAATGGAGGATTTCCGAGCATATGCAGGAAGGTGGAAGGCTTTTATGATGCAAACCTACCCTCAACTGGTCGAAGAAGAATTGATAAAGCAGTTCATAGAAGCTTTACCCCACGAACATCGCTGTTGGCTGCATGGGTTACACTTCCGTAACTTCAACGAAATAGTCATCGCATGCGAATACTTCGAGTCTACTAGAGGCGAGGAATTCAAAGACGCTTGACTTCAGGACCAGCATTATCAAAGCACTCCTTTTCATAGGAGTTTTCATTAGTTTTGCTTGTTTTTATGTTTCTTATCTAGTGTGCTACTGTTGTATTTTTCATTCCGGTACTTTAATGTATAGTTATAATATTTTGTTTTGAAAAGCATGAGGTGGTATTCCAAACCAACCCAGTGATGCTATCCAACCATGAAAAGAAAATATCATCCAAGGAGAATACTGAGGGCTGGGCTTCCTTATGTTTTTTCTCCCCCAAAGACATATTCTGAAAATAAAAAATATTTCATCACCAAAATCTTTCGTCAAAACAAGATGATAAATTTAATCATGTTTGTCTTTTTGACTCACTTTATGTCTCAGAATATCATCCCCTTTGACTTAGTGTAACAGAAAGCATTTAAAATTGACACATCATGTGAACAGATTGAGTTCAAAGACACCCTTTCAAGGAAACAAGGGCAAATGAAAAGGATCATCCTGCTTCAAAGAACGTAAATCTTATTCCCTGAACATAATTTTGAAAATGATGTCTCCTATCTTTTGTGTACAGGAAACGAAAGAAGGTAATAGGCATAGGCATATGGTTAAACTCAAAGCATGCACATCATAGTAGCTCGAGACAGGATAACCTCCCCCATGCTGCTTTCGACCTTCCCATTTTTGCAAGCCCTCCTCACGAGCTTTGTGCACTCCACCTCACTCCTATCCAACTCCGCAAGACGGAGCAATATCTTCTCCCCCCCGACATGCCCGAACAACTAGACGTTCTGGTTTCTAGCTTCGACAAGCCCAGAAGCATAAGGAATAAATTTCTTCTCTTCTTTTGAATTGATTACCGTCAATAGGGAGAAAATCCAGACAATCAAGGCAATTTGTAGCCCCCACTCCAGACAATGACTATAGAGTCTGGAAGCTTCACTTCGTGTTCCAGACATGTATTCTTCCAAAAAATAATTGCCATCATAAAACTGGAGGTTTTTTATTGTCCATCTCAGATTCCATAGAAGCTTGAGGTACATGACTTTTTCCACAATGCAGCTATAGTCAAAGACAAAAGAAAAATTTCAGAGAAGGAAGGCGTTGAAGATGAATCAACGACTAGCAATCATGCATACAATGCCACAAATGAGGAGGGCCAATCAAAAGAGACGTTGAACTGTGTCAAAGACAAAAGGCCGTCATTGACACTCAAATATCCCTAGGAGTCAACAAATATAAACTCTGGGGAAAAGTAATTTGATATCAATACTCCCAGTATCTGAACTCATTTTTGACACATTTTCTCATGTTGACAGGAAGCCTAGGATTCAAGAAATAAGCTTAATGGTTAATTTGGGCAAATCAAGTGACCCACATCAACTTACCTAGCTTAGTATGAAGGGCGCATCGTCCAAGAGCTAGCTCGGTTAAATGGAAAAGGAAACTCCCCCCACGGACATTGTCGGTGCCTCTATCAAAGTGGTAGCTAGGAAGGAGCAAAATGATCCAAAGTCGAGGGTTTGAATCCCCGACACGACCGTTAGCCGCTTAAATAATAATTTACTTCTTTTGCACCTGCAAATTCCAAGAGCGCAAAGGACCTAACGGAGTAAAAATTACAAGAATTCATATCCTGCTCGTACTTCAGGTATATTCAAACATCTGTAAACCAGTGAAGGGTAATGTTGTATCACTTCCAAGTTATTCGACTCTTGAAGGAGCTTCTGACTAACATGATCCCTCTCATCTGTTGCACGATCACCTGAACATCAAAGATGCAGAAAACAAATCAATGAGAGGCATGTCAGACCATGATAAGCTCTCCCAAGCCAAATGGCATCTCAAGTATCGCCAAAGCAAATGACAGAAACCTTTTAGGCCTCAAATCACGTGTGATATTGACCCTACTAATTGATCTATTTCCACATCTTCTCTTCTGCAGGGGCAAAAGCAGAAAGGCCGTTAAATCAATGATCAGATCCCCAATCCCAGCTGATCCTTCTTGTGTCATTTCCCTACTTAATAAGGACAATCCATTGACTTTCATTTGTGAATAACTCTTTTGATATTCAAAATTCAACACATTTGTAAATACAATTTCACCAAGTAAACACCCCTAAAGTTGTCAATAGGGTTTCTTGAGTAAAAATCATTCATTTGTTTTGAGAGTAAAAACTCTCTCATACTTAAAAAATGCTGCATGCCTTTCTCCAAATGGGTTTTTGCATGATGATTTTGTTTGTCTAAATCACTAATTCTATTGAGGATTACTAGAATAGACAGCTAAGTGGAGAATACAAGATTAGTTGAGCATGCTGGATGAGGCACGTTAGAATGATGACAGGCAAGCCATATCCTACACACAGTCCCCCATCTATACACTTGTGAGATGAGTGCAGAAAATTCCATGACTGCAGGGTAAAGAGTTCTCTCGCGAATGGTGCGATAACCAAAATAGTGAGAGGCATTTCATTGCTCACTCCCCTTTGAGTCCCATACACTGGTGAAGCTTCTCTCATCATGAATCACCCTCACACTGGAGCATGTCAAAGACAAGGCAAATAAGCATTACAAGGTGAGAAGAGTGATAGAAATTCTCTTGCTCGCACTTGCATCAATCTTCGAGTGTCTTTATTGCATATGAACACTCGCGTTAATTTAAGTGCCTTAGAATGACGAAAAGCAATTCATTTTCTATGCATTTGTATACATTGTACAACCCAAGTGAGTATTTAATTTTACCCTCACATTGAGACAAAGCAGAAGTTATTGTCATAGCCTAGAGCGCTGGTTGAAGATGAAGACTCAAAGTCTAAATAATGGTGCTTCGATTGAACTCGCCTAGATTAGTTCCTCAAGCAACAAAAAAGAAAAAGCAGGGGCATAAAGAAGCAGTGTACCTGGTAAAAGCAAGGTCAGATGCCCATAAATGAAAAGTTGGGATAAAAAAGAAGGGCATAAAAAAGCAGTGTACCTGGTAAAAGCAATGTCAAATGCCCATAAATGAAAAGTTGGGATAAAAAAAAAATAGGGGCATGAAAAAGCAATGTGCCTAGTAAAAGCAAGGCCGATGCCCCAAACAGAAAATACAGCCATTTGTATTCCCAAGAGAAGTTGCTGTTGTGGTTCAATTAATAGAACCTTCATTTGATCATGAGAAGAAAGACCAGTGACGAATGCCGAGACTGTCACCAACTCTCACCCTTCTACATGTGAGCTGGTCTACGTTATATTCCCATTGTAAAAAGTCTTTTCAGACTAGGGGCACTTCAATTAACGTAAGATTTCATATGTGCATAAATATCGCTCGAAGAAGTACGAGCAAGATTACTCTATCTCTTTTCACAAGGTTCCTGACTTGTAAACCCAGAGAGGATCGTGCAACATTTTCGTCCATCAACTTCAACCTTGATGGTCCCCTTTGATGAGCTGCTAACCAAGTCTTCATCACAATTTCAACAAAGACCTCTCACATTGGTAAAGTCGTACCACTTGTGAGAATACTCGGACCCCTGCTGACATGATGACAGTGAGAAGTGTGATCCTTATAAATCCTGCATCAATGGTCAGGATAAAGCAGCCTTTCTATGAGAGTGAGTGAAAAGTCCTTTAAGACTAAAAGTCCCTCATCTGGCATGCTCAAGACATCTACATTCTAAATAAGGGTTGTCTTTCAAAATCTTCCCCAGTGGAATTCGGATGATACAAAACTAACAAATTTTTCATGCATAAATCACATTTGAATTTATGAATTTACAGCATATACAATCATTGTGTACATGTCTGCATATTGTGTAAAAAGTGAACATACTCTCAGTAATCAGAGATATTGCCAAGTAAGCATATCCCTGTCCCCATTTGTCTTAAAATACCTACCACTGTCCTGGTACTCTCATTCGACCTATTCGAGTCGTCTCATGAGTTTGGGTGCTTGCAGCGGTCTAAGTATCCCATTGTCTTTGAATACCCACCATTTGCCGGGTACTCCCTCTTATCGACACTCGACCTATTCGAGTTGTCCCCAGGGTATTAATATTTGCAACTGTCCAGATATCCCCCTGTTTTTGAGTGCCTGCCATTACTCAGGTACTCCCTCTGTTGACACTCGACCTGTTTGAGTTGTCCTTAAAGTTTGGATGCTCGTGACTGTTCAAGTATTCTCTTGTCTTTGCGTACCGATCATCGTTCGATACTCCCTTTCTCGACTTGTCCGAGTTGTCCTCAAAATTGTATCTTTGAATACTAGCAGCTACTCAAGTATTCCACCACATTATGCGCCTGCAATCACCCAGGTATGTTTTCTTACACTCATACCAGTTGAGTGGTCCCTGATCATATCATTAAATGTCCGTGTTCATCCAAATATTCCTCTGCTTTGTACACCTGTGTGCCTGCGGCCATCCAGGTAAGCCTTGTGCTACATTCAAATTCTCAATTACCAGGAGGTGAGAGACCTTCATGAATATCTCAGGTACGTCCTCGATATTCCCAATCACCAGGAGGTGAGAGACCTTCGCGAATATGCGAGATACGTCCTCGATATTCTCAATTTCCGGAAGGTGAGAAACATTCACGAATATCCAAGATACGTCCTCGATATTCCCCATACCAGGAGGTGATAGACCTTCATGAATATCCAAGGTATGTCCTCGATATTCTTAACTACCGGGAAGTGAGACACTTTCACGAATATCCAAGGTACGTCCTCGATATTCCCCATACCAGGAGGTGAGAGACCTTCACGAATATCCAAGGTATGTCCTCGATATTCTCAACTACCATGAGGTGAGAGACCTTCATGAATATCCCAGGTACGTCCTCGATATTCCCTAATTGTCAGGAGGTGGGAGACCTTCACGAATATGCGAGGTACGTCCTCAATATTCCCAATTTCCAGAAGGTGGGAGACCTTCTTGAATATGCGAGGTACGTCCTCGATATTCCCCACACCAGGAGGTGGGAGAACTTCACGAATATCCAAGGTACGTCCTCGATATTCCCCATACCAGAAGGTGAGAGACCTACGTCCTCGATATTCCCCATACCAGAAGGTGAGAGACCTTCACGAATATCCCAGGTACGTCCTCGATATTCCCTAATTGCCAAGAGGTGAGAGACCTTCACGAATATCCAAGGTACGTCCTCGATATTCCCCAACTACCGGGAGGTGAGAGACATTCACAAATATCCTAGGTACGTCATCGATGTTCTCTAATTGCCAGGAGGTGGGAGACCTTCACGAATATGCGAGGTACGTCCTCGATATTCCCATTTTCCAGAAGGTGAGAGACCTTCGCGAATATGCGAGGTACGTCCTCGATATTCCCCATAACTAGGAGGTGAGAAACCTTCACGAATATGCGAGGCACGTCCTCGATATTCCCCAATTATCAAAAGGTGAGAGAACTCCACGAATATGCGAGACCCATCCTCGATATTCCATTTACTAGGTATTTTTAGAAATTCATACTTGTGATCATCCAAGTACCTCTTCAATGCCTGCGAATGTTTAGGCATCCTTCAAAGTTCGTACTTGTTAACATCCAAGTACTCTTTTGACACTTGCAATCAAACAGGTATTTTCCAGCATCTAGTACTTGTGAGCATACAGGTACCCCTTCGATATCTGCGAACATCCAGGTATCCTCCAAGAGTTTGTACTTGTGATCATCAAAGTACCCCTTCGACGCCTGCAAAGGCCCAAATATCCTCCAGGTTAGTACTTGTGATTATCCAGGTACTCTTTCAATACCTGTGAATGTCCAGGTATCTTCAACAAATCGATGCCCTGAGAAAGATCGATGCATCCCCCGAGAAAGGTCGGGTTCCAATAGGTGTCCTCAACAAAGATCAGGCACCTCACAAACCAATGCCCTGAAAAAGGTCGGTGCATCCTCCCGAGAAAGGTCGGGTTCCAGCAGGTGTCCTTGACAAAGATCAGGCACCTCACAAATCGATGCCCTGAGAAAGGTCGGTGCATCCTCCCGAGAAAGGTCGGGTTCCAACAGGTGTCTTTGATAGAGGTCAGGCATCCCCAACAAATCGATACCCTGAGAAAGATCGGTGCATCCCCCGAGAAAGGTCGAGTTCCAACAGGTTTCCTCGACAAAGATCAGGTACCTCACAAACCAATGCCCTGAGAAAGGTCGGTGCATCCTCCTGAGAAAGGTCGGGTTCCAGCAGGTGTCCTTGACAAAGATCAGGCACCTCACAAAATCGATGCCCTGAGAAAGGTTGGTGCATCCTCCCAAAAAAGGTCGAGTTCCAACTGGTGTCTTTGACAGAGGTCAGACACCCCCCACAAAATAGATGCCCTGAGAAAGGTTGACGCATCTCCCGAAAGAGGTCAGGTACCAACTGGTGTCATCGATACAAATCAGGCACCCACAAATAGATGCCCTGAGAAAAGTCGGCGCATCTCTCGTCACGACAACTAAATAAAGGTCCGGGTCCGAGACAAACCACATACTGCTCTGATAGGCGACCAAAGAAAGGTTCGGATCCTAGAAAAGCAATTTCCCATCCAGGCGACCGAAGAATAGTTCGGGTCCTAGGGAAGCAACCTTCTCATATCACCAGGTAAGATGACACCTTGATACTTGCCAAAACTCGGGGTTCACACCCTATCTCACTCACTCTTGGTAAGTAACTCCAGGTATCTT
This sequence comes from Eucalyptus pauciflora, assembly GCA_007663325.1. Lineage (NCBI taxonomy): Eukaryota > Viridiplantae > Streptophyta > Magnoliopsida > Myrtales > Myrtaceae > Eucalyptus > Eucalyptus pauciflora. The sequence goes on along the minus strand of VMYD01000006.1, from coordinate 2,286,945 downwards.
CTTATCTGTCTTAGTATATGTAATGTTATATTGCTCTTTTTGCATATGATAATAGGTCCAAACAACATATAATCTGCTATGCATGTATGGATAAATTTTAGGCATCAGTTTGTCGTTGAATGCAACCTCTACGAGCTCACTTTCAAAGAGGGGCAGCTGTTAACACCTAAAATTTCATTAATTAGGTTTTACTTTATTTTATTTTATTTTATCTTTTTCGGATAATAAATAAACAAATAACAAAAAACAGAAGAAAAACAAAACAAAAGCAAAAAAACAGCTCATCGGGCTAGGCCTTCGAGCCCAGCCCCTCCTCTATCCCTCGTGCGGGCCCTCACGGCCCGGCCCACGCGACTCAACCCTTCCCCCCTCCTTCTTCCTCCTCCATCCGCCTCTGCAACGCACGCACAGAGGGCGCGACGCCGGGTGGATGGACGGATGACGACGCGCAGGGGGAGCAGCTGGCGGACAGGTGGCGGATGGGACGCCGGTTCAGTCGCGATGGTCCGGTCGGCAAGCCAAAGACCAGCGACCAAGCCCCTTCGTCGACCGGCACCCCTCCGTCTATAAATAGGTCCCTCCCGACGAGAATACGGAGGCACCGACGAAGGGAGAGAGATCGAAAGCTAGCGAGCGTCGTGAGCTTCCCCCGAGAGACTTCAGGGGAGACCCGAGCGCTTGCAAGCCTAGATTTGAGGAAGAGAGAGCAGTCGAGGCCACAGAGAGAGAGAGAGAGAGAGAGAGAGAGAGAGAAGGGAGATCGAAGGGGAAGAGGAGAAGAGAGGACCCCCGCCGTTGTCGCCGCACCGCCGTCCGCTGTTCAAGCTGCCACCCACGGCTAGGTACCGCTGCCATCGCCATCACCCACCCCCCTCGTTGCCACCACCGTCGCCGCCACCGTCGTCGTTGCCGCCACGTCGATCCGCCCCTCCTCCTCCTCAAGGCCGCGAATCGGGAACCTTAGGGTTCCCGATTTTTTTTCGGGTCGCAACCCGGGTTGTTGGGTCAGACATGGGTTGGGGTTTCACCGGTCCCCCCCCCCTAAAACGACGCAGCGTCGTTTTTTTAATAACATAATTTAATGTTTTGGATCTTTTTTTTTAATGTTTTAATAAATAAATAATATTTATTTATTTATTTTCCAAAAAAATCAAAAAATATAATTTATTTTCAAAAAAAATATTTTAAATTCCAAAAAGACCATAAAATATTAAAAAATATTTTTTTTTCGAAATAATCAAAAAAATCAAAAATATTCCATATTTTCCAAAAAATGCCAAAAATCCAGAAAAAAGCCAAAATGACTTGTATTTTTTCAAAAAAATACCAAAAAATCCCTTTTATTTCCAAAAAATTAGAAAAAGAGTCAAAAATGTTTTTACTCCCAAGAATGCATGGAAAATCCCTAAAACATCCAAAAAACCTCAAGGTTTAAACAAGATTAGGTACTGAAAGGGCATTAGTGATTAACTAGTGTAATCAAGTCACCGATCCTAATTTCTCTGGTTGCGCAGGAGCGAGTATTTCTCCCAATATTTCACATGGATTTCTAATCAACCCATCCCAAAATTGATTAGTGGCGACTCCGTTTTAAAAATTAACTTATAGGTTAAGAACTTAGACTATTAAAGTCATGAATTGGTGGACTGGGGAGAGTCCGGGCTTAATTAATTTAGCCGAGCCATTCCGCTAGGCGCCCGCCCCGGTCGGGCGCCGAAAAAAAAGAGGTCGCGACATCGTTCAATAGCATCCTCCATTTTGTTAGAAACTTTAAGAAAATGGCTCGGTGTGTTCTTAGATGTTAAGTGCAGCATCATGTCACATGCCCTTTTTTTTATTTTTCTTTTTACATGGATTGTGGGGTGAGTGTTGGCTGAGGAAAAAAAATGTTATGCTGATGGTAGGGGTGAGCACCAAGTCTGGTACAAGAACTGGATTCAGTCGATCTAGACCAATCGGTTTAAGGTCGATTTTAAGAAGAACACGTTCGATTCTTGGTGGGGACTAACCGGATATGTTGAGGTCCAAAACAAATTAGACGTCTCAATATTTGATTAAAGAGATAGCAAATGGGTACCTAAATGGGTATAGTAGATTTGTGCCCATCTGATCCAGCTTTCAAAATAATTAAGATAGACTTCAATGAATCGGCTTGCACATGATATAGCATAGGATAGTACAAGCCATATCATTGTCTTCGGAAGAATCACAAATGACATCAATCATATATCATGAACGAATACAACAAGTATACATATATATAGGTCAAGAGTGATTTACAAAGTCACACTATTTCATGAGCAGTATAAACACACTAATGACAACCTCTAACGGACATTGCCACAATCTCTGCCTCCACTGGCCGCACTAGCAAATATGGTACCTGCCGTTGTTGCACCAGAAGATCCCACATCGCGACCGTCGCCCAAAAGGCCACTCTAGAATTATACGTTTACTAATATTGTCTTTTTCCTTTCATATTTAAGGAATCTTACTTTGTGGGAGTACGAGACGAGTATATCCCACCAAGTAAAACTTTTCAATTCAAAGTGATAATTTAATCTTTGAGGCCTTTCCTTTTTATTTTTGAAATGCATGATGGTTGGTGCTAAAATTTAGATGTTGGCATGAATATTTGGTGCGTGTCTTTTGTAATTTTTTTGTAATTGCGTAATAGATTATGCGGCCGAATTTTGATATTTTAGAGAGTTAAATTTTTTTCTGATTTTTTTTAATGTAGCATCTAATTTCTTTGAATTCCCACTTTCCAAGGTGATAATACCTCTTAAACTTTGTATCTCTCTCCAACTATACTAACCAAAAGGCACGTTATAAGATGCCTTGAGACCTTAGAATCACATGACAACTTAGGCTGCGTTTGACAGTCTAGATAAAATTCAGGATTACATTTGGGGCTTGCTCAGGATAGGATAAAGTCAGATATAAGGGGAATATAGGCCGGATAAAATTATCCCATAGGGGAGGTAGGATAAAGGTGGATAAGATTTATATCGTCCATAAAAGGAAAGTTATTTTTCTTGAATAACAAACTTATTAAATTAAAAAAATTGAAATTATATTTCAATATAAATAATATTTGAATTCTAATTTAAGAATTTTTTTTTTTAATTTATTTATTTTTTTAATTTATATATTCAACTTTAATTCTATCTTATATTAAACCTTCAATCTATAAATTATATATTTATATTTATTATATATTTTAGATATTTTTGTATTTTAGGTATGTTAGTATAGTTTACTATTTGATAAAATTTTATTAAAGAACGATGAAAGGTAAAAAAAGAAATAACAAAGAAAAAAAATTTAAAAGAGGAAAAATAAAATAAAAATAAATTAAGGATTAGTGTCACGAGAGATTTTCAACACCTCCATTTATGAACTTTTAGAGTCATTTACAATGATATGACATTTATATTAAAAAAAATGTACATGATATGATGTGAATATATTCGACTTTAATACTGTAATTTACCAAACAATGAATAGGATATAGAAAAATCCCAGGATTTCATTTCCTTTCCTATCCAGTCCTATCCTGATTAGAAATCTGGATGACCAAACGTAACCTTAGGGTTTTATCTGTGGAGCGAGTATGCTTTTTGTTTGCACAGTTTCTTTTCATGCCAAACATTCACTCTCTCTTGCTCCCTTTTTGGTTGTTCTACGAAATAGATTGGATATGAATTCAATTGCGTTCACTCAAAATTTAAATAATAGATTCAGGGACCGATGAGCACTCGTCACATGGCAATCGCGGAGAAGCCTCGCTAGAATGTAGAGTAATAATCTTGTAGAATCGTGTCCCTTATCAATACAATATAATTGGTTGAAATTGAAAACTCATGTTCTGATGCGAGTATGGTTTTCATGTTAAATGTTTTAGGATACTCACTAAATCTTGTCATAATGATCAACTCAACGCATTCTTTCATAAACTTTTCTAACATTCTATCATTTGTTTCCGATTAAATCAAGTTTTTTTTTCCTTTATTGTATCTTGTATTAAGTGCTCTGGGTCGTGATGATTGATCTGTCACCAGCAAATCTTGATCCTATGGAGCTTTCTAAAAAGATCACCAAACAAAATGAGATGAAAAGTTAAAAAGAAAAGGTAAGCTTTGTGCTTGAAATTGTGCATGTAAGAAAACTACTTAAGAAGTAACGCATGTCATTTCCTCTAAATAACGAAAACTTGGCTAGCGGCTATAGCACAAAAGGGCATTGTTCTGGCAAATATAAATCGATTTGAAAAGGACGAATGTCTATTATAAAAACAGGAAAAAAAGAATGAAAGAAACAAAGTAAAGAGCATAATAAAATTAAACTTTTACTGTGGCTAATCCAATTCATTAGTTAACAAGTGTCGACACCATACATTTGTAAAACCCTTCACTAGCAGGTGCATCGTACCTTAAGAATTTATCAAATAAAAAGGGCCGAGGAAGATAAATTCTTTAATTTGTAGCGGATCCAACGAAGATTGAGAAAAACTTCATTTGCGTAGTCTGACATACGAGTGTTATACCTTTTAAAATAAGGCCAGCATGATTCGACTAAGTGAATATGCATTTTCAACTTAATTGACAAAATTTTGAAAATTAAAGACTAAATTGGTAAAAATATAATAATTTTTTGAATTTTTGAATTATTTTTTTGCACAAAATGGATAGGGTTTACTTCTATGCCCGCCGCGTCTGCATCTTGCTTCACATCTATGCTTGGTAGAGGCAACCTGACAGGGCTTTGCCATGTGCCTCATGTTCATCAATAATTATTGTTTTGTTGACTATCGAAAAGAAGATGTAACATCTCAATATACCTTTACGAAAAAGCTTTAGAAAAGTGTTAAACTTATTGCACTTGTACCAATTTGGTCATAAGCCCTGTGACCTAGAGTCAATTTAGTCATTCAAGTTAATTTTGGCCAAATATTATTAACGTGGATGTTGGTGGCCTATGTGGTACGAACGGTACTAACATGGATAACTTTTAATTGTAATTTAACTTTCAGTCGGTTATTTAACTGCAAAAATCCTAACACAATATGGGAAAAACCCATATGGCAAATCAAAATTCATATGTCTAGAGAAGAAGATTGAATTTTCACAGTAAACTTATTTTTCTACTATGGAATCTTGATGTGAGTCTCTGTTTGATCCGCAAATGGAAATGAAGCAAAAGGAAGAAGATAAGCCCCAAGCCCATAGAAGAGTGCATGTGCTCGGTCCTTGTAACAAGCTCCAATTCCAGTCACAGGTGTCTCAAAATGGTTTGTGCGGCTTCTTCTACACAAGCTATTTGCTTTGCACATATGTCTCGTGATAATCATTTTAGTTCTAGCTTCAAAATGTTTAGGAGGTTGAGTCCATTTCCTTGTGCAGGGCCCCTCTCCCATATCTGTATAAACATGCTCCTAAAATGACCACAATCTTGTTTGGTTACTCAAGAGTGCTACTTTCGAAAGTCTGATCCAAGTGAGGCCGATCAAGTCCTCACATGTAGTGCTTGAGCATGACCCCATTCGGTAAACGCAGGGTTCGTGAATGGATTAGGCCTAGTGAACATTTGGGTATCAAGTGTGGTTGGTTTTGAGAGTTAGGACGTGCTTGGAGGGCAATTTAGTCACTTTATCCACAAGGTTTTATCTCTTATACATAGTGCCATTTTTAGAACTGAAGGAGGGAAAGTAACGATGAACTAAAAAGGGGAGGATTATATATAGTGTTTCCTCGATTAAAAACCTATAGTTTGGGCCTTGAAGTTTAAAACGATCAAAGTAAAATGTCCAAAACAATTAGAAAACCAGAACAATTATGCCTTTAAATATCACATCGTGCAAAATATACAATTCTTATTTTTGTGTAGCTAGAAGGTGCATATATATGTATAAAGATATATTTAGCGTGACTTTGTATTTCCTTTGATTAAAAGTAAGAAATGAAATATAGTAGAATTATTATAACTAGAAAACGGTACATCAATCATTGAAATATCTCTCTTAAGCAATTTATATGTGTTGCATACTATGTGTTCGGTCCATCTAGTTTTTTAGAGAGTTTTGTACGTTTGGAGTCCATCTTAGTTTCCAAAAAAATGATTGGTTGGCTGGATATTCCATTGTTTTGTGTCTATGTAAATTTTCCCCATCAATCACAGAAGTTGAGCAAGAGAGAAAGGTGATATTATCTAGCATATCCATCTAAATGAAGTAATATATGTCGAACATAAGAAACTTTTTTTTGGTTAATAACAATCTCTAATCACTGGAAATTCTCTCATCGTTCAATATCATCCTCCATTTTGTTTGAAACTTTAAGAAAATGGCTTGGTGTGTTCTTAGATGTTAAATGCAGCATCATGTCACATGCCCTTTTTTTTTCTTTTTACATGGATTGTGGGGTGAGTGTTGGCTGATGAAAAAAAAAATGTTATGCTGATGGTAGGGGTGAGCACCAAGTCTGGTACAAGAACTGGATTCAGCCGATCTAGACCAATCGGTTTAAGGTCGATTTTAAGAAGAACATGTTCGACTCTTGGTTTTGTGAACCTAGAACTAGCCTAGGACCATTTAGTTACTAGTTCCAACACTGAAATCATTTCAATTAATCCCGTTCCCAAATTGAACCAGTTCTTAAGCCTTTTAAAAATATATATATATATTTGTTGCCCTTATAGAGAATCGATATCATGGTCTTCAACATGAACAAATGTCAACATGACTGTTCGACAAACATGTTTTTTCATAATGAGATTATACAACTTTTATTTTTTATTGGAATTTGCTGTTTTATCTAAGAATAAAATTTTCCAAACTTGACCGGTTTGATTCACTATTTCAATCTTTTGAAACCGACACACCTTAAAATGAATCTTCAGAGCTGGTAGAATTTTTATTTTTATTTTTTCAAGTTAGTGAAATCAACTTTTTTTCTCTCTTTTTTTTTTTGCTTTTTTGTTTTCCTCTTTATTCCTCGGCTGCTAGTGCACTCCGTCGATCATCATCGTCAATACCCGCACTACAGCGATCACCTCCCTCCACTCTTCCAACTAGGGGTGAGCATGGTCCGGGTTGGGCTAGCCCACCCCCTAACCCTAGGACCAACCCGCACAGTGTCGGTCCTCAATTTTTGGGACTGAGGATCAACCCTATTGAGCTTGGGACTGAGGACTGGACCCACCCAATGGGTTCGGTCCGGTTTCAGGGTCAACCCGGGACCAAACGATAATTTTTATTTCATTTTTTGTACTCCTTAAAAAAGCAATTGAGGACCGGATTGACCCAATGGGTTTGGTCCGATTTCAGGTCAACCTAGGACCAACCAATAATTTTTTATTTCATTTTTTGTACTCCTTGAAAGGGCAACCGAGGACCGTACCGACCCAAGGATTCGATGATGAGTGAGGTCAGCTAAGAAAGGCAAGCAGTGAGGGTCAAGTGGGGTGAGCATCAAACAAAATGAGCATCGAATGTCAAGCAGGAAAAAACAAGCCAAGCAAGCATTGAGTGGCGAGTGACATGAATGACCCAAAGCGAGCAAGACGAGTGTCAAGTGGCGAGCGAAGAAATTGTTTCTTTCGATTTTAGCAAATTGAAGACTAAAATGACAAATAAGACAGAAGAGAATGAATCTAGAGGAGGATTCCATAATGAGCTATTTATGCCTTTTTAGATGCCGTGAAGACTCCTCACAAAAACATTTTCCTCCTTTGTAAATTATGACTATTAATACTGTAAAAGACATTAAAAATCTAAGTTATTAAAGAATAATGTAAAATTACTTGAAATCCTCACTAATGAGCTATTTAATATTGTTGACGATATATATTTTAAGTTTTTCCCTATATAAAAAATTTATAAATGATATTATATATATATATATATATATATATGTATGTATATATATATATATATATATAATTAGGGTTGGTCCAAGTTGGACCGACCCGGAACTCTTAGGACCGAGGACCGACCTGCACAGTGCTAGTCCAAGAATTCTAGGACCAAGGACCTACCCGGTCACCCTGGGAACCGGACCAAGACCAGCAGGGTTGGGCCGGTCCAAGGTCGGTCCAGGGTTGACCATGGACCGATGCTCACCCCTACTTCCACCCTCTTCGTTTGTAATGTACTCTATTTTTTTTTCTCCCCAAGAGAATCAAAGACAATCGAATATTGACAATGAGGGACCCAAACTTATTGCTTCAAAGAAGATAAGTATATAAATATCAATACGTACCAAAAGATGAAAAGATCTCTAAGAACCAAATACATGTATTAGCAATAGCTTTCAAAAATGAATATGTGTAGAAGAGTTCGGCTAGAATGCTCTAATGTAGATAATATCTTAAATAATATAAATCGTAAAAGATGCAATGTAATAATTAAAAACAAGTCGATAAATAAAGATGATGTAATCTGCATCTACTATACCCAACTCCACAAATTGTTGAAACTCATAATATACGCAATTAGGATTGAAGATAAATTTGGATTTGGGTGAAAATGGAAGGACCACCACTAGTGTTTTTCTCTAGTGATTGCCGCACCTATTATTTGGTGCTTGTGTTGCGAGCCAAAAAAGAAGGCAGTTAATGTCATTTTAGGAAAAAAAATATAGAATTTAGGGTAACGTAGATATGTCCTAAATCAAAAGCCTATAAATAATATGGCTAAAAGAACTAAAGAATTCAAAAATTCAAAAAAGCCAAAGCTGAAAAATCGTGTCAGAAGAGAAGGTAACTTATTGCCATTTTTTATGATAACGATATCGAAGAAATATCGAATTTCGGGTAACGTACATATGCCCGGTGCCACGGCGGTTGCATTCCGGCTTACACGTTGGAGGCTGGAAGCCGTTGCGATCTTGCAACTCCTATAAGAGACGTGAACTCGTGAAAGTCTCAAAATCGAATGGTAGTGCCTGCATTTTCCCATAATCCATTTTACCAACGTATTGTTTTATTATCTATGGATATCACATCTTTTGTTTAATGGTGAAATATGAGCTACTTGCTACTATTGAGAATATTTATTGCTTCCAAAAGTAAATGGAATTGCATAATTTAGTTGTCGAGAAGTGACCATTGCACGCTAGTTCTTCTAGTTAGATTCTAATACTGTTAATAGTGCAGTGGACCAAGAAGAATACTCGTCTTGGTAGTGTGAACGAGGTCGTGGCTCTTTCTTTTTATCTTCAAGAATATTTGTTAGGCACTTACTAACATTTGATTCGACGGCTTTTGAGATTAAAACATAGTGATACATCCAATCAATTAACTAAGGGTCCGTTCGTTTCGCGGAAAATAATTTCTGAGAAAACGTTTTTCGGATTTTCCGGCGTTCGTTTCTTGGAAAATGAATTCCTTGAAGAAAATGTTTTTCATCAAAGGAAAAAAGTCTTCTAAAGTAGGGGAAAATGTTTTTCACTTTTGAAAAGTAGAAAATATTTTTCTCTCTTGATCTCTCTTATCTCACACCTCTACAAATCCCGGCTTCCTCCTCCCCTTTCTTTTTATTCTTTTCTTTTTTCATTCGAATTATTTTTAATTTCCTTTTTTTTTTCCTTTTTTTTTCTTCTTTTTTTTTTCCTTTTTTTTTGTTTGTTTTTGTTTCCCGTCTTCCTCTTTCTTGGCTAGTCGTTAGACCAAGTGAACCTGAAGCTCGTCGATCTCAAACTCACGCTCGTCGATCTGGCAAGCCTCGAGCTTGACGCTCGCGCTCACCAATCTAGTGAGCGGAAAATATTTTCCTTACCGAACATTGGAAAATATTTTCTGAAATATTTTGAAATATTTTTCAGGTTTTAGCAGAACACCATAAAATATTGTCATTTTCCTAGAAAATGACTTCTGGGAAAATATTTTCCCGAAATGGCTCATTTTCCGCGAAAAGAATGGATCCTAAGAATGACGTAGACTACTTCCTATGGCCAAAGTAATAGTTACATATTTACCAAGGGGATGAGATGGGTGTTTTCCAAAACCCTAAATATTGCTACATAAACTTCTGTTCCTAAGTATCGTTTCATGGGTCATGGTCAGCTAAACTAACGTGAGATTTCCAAATTGTTAGAAAATCATGTCACCCATGCATGTGCTATTAGAGCACTCACTTGAGTTTCTTAATATACCGTGGTATTGTGAGTGCTATTACTAGAAGGACAAATTTAAGTTGTGCCCAGTTTTGTTTACTTTCGGAATTTTGATCCAAGTAAAGCCGATCAAGTCATTACATATAATGCTTGAGCATGATCCCATTAAGTAAACATGGGGTTCATGAATGGATTAGGCTTACTGAATGTTTGGGTACAAGGGCAATTTGGTCCCTTTATCCACGAGGTTTTATATTGAGCACAAAATGGCATTATTAGGAATAAAGGAGGAAAAGTGGCGATGAAAAAAGGGAGGATGGTATATAGTATTTTCTCTTTTAAAACTCTACAGTTCGGACCTCGAAGTCTAACATGAGCAAGGAAAAGTCCAAAAAAGAAAATTAGACGACCAAAACGATTATGTCTGAATATCGCATTGTGCAAAATATACAGTCATCATATTTTGAAGCTAGAAGGTGGAAATATATGTACAAAGATATATTTAGCATGATTTTGTATTTCCTTTGATCAAAAGTAAGAAAATGTAATATAGCAGAATTATCTATAGGTATTTTCTTAGAAAGATACCAATATTGACTTAGACTTACTATCTGGTTGGGAATTGTTAATGATGATTCATCAAAGGAAAAAGCCACATATAAGAAAGATGATTGGGCTGAGCTGATTGTCCCCTCCTTCTATAATAAAAGTTTCCACAATGACGTATATTTTTGTCCTCCTATCAAATCGATACTATTACTAGAAAACAGGTGTATCAATCATTGAAATATTTCTCTCTCAATCGATTTACATGTGTTGCATACTACGTGTTCGGTCAAAAAAATGATTGGTTGGCTGTTATTCCATTGTTTCGTGTCTATGTAAATATGCCCCATCAAACGCAGGAGAAGGAAAGCTCATTTCCATTTGCCTTGGGGCTTTATTAACGTAACAATTTTTGGGTGACTGTTAAAATAATAGTTTTTTGTGAGTCGCAAATTCTTAAAGAATGGACTTCATAACGATTTTAAATTATTTGTTATTTATTTTTTGTAGTCCGAACTAGGCTGTTATTATCATAGTAGATGAAGGACAGTCCTCTAATGTTGGGTCATATGCCATATTTTGATTTGTCCCAACTACTGCATTTTGACCCCCAAAGAAATCGATAAAAGCAAACGGATTTCTTTTATGTATGTGTCTGGAATTTCAATGTTATTATCTTACTGAAGTCGGAAGGTTGGGTTTTGCAAATTTTAAATGTTTGGCTCATGCATGAATAAGAAAGAATTGAAAATGTCAGACAGGTGTTCCAAAGACAACTTCTTGTTACTTATGCTTCTGGGCATGTAACTAACATATCATGTATGACCTTAGGACATAGAATCTGCCCCATGTTTACTCAACTCAGCTCTGGCAAAGAACGAGCAACAATTTTGCTGTATTATTTTTTGGACAAAGACAAAAAAATTCAACGAAAAGAAAATATTATGCCGTAAGCCCAGATGATTACCCAAAAGATTAACCAAAAAAATGAAATGTTAGTTAAATTGGCAATTGATTTGGGCTTTGTAATTGCAGTTATAGCTATTATTTTCAGTCATTCAATTAAATAATGTCCATGTTTCAATCATAGGATTACTAATTATTTCATTTTATTACAGCGCGCATGTGCAAATAAGTAGAGTAACAAGAAAGAAAATGGACTACTCATACTTCTTTCCGAAAAGAAGCATTGCTCCCATCCCAATTTGTGGCGATCTTTGGCAGGGTTTAATGTACAATAAAATCAAATGAGGAGGAGGAAGAGGAGGACGAGGAGGAGGCATTATTACAAAAATTGAGATCCTTAGTAAATCTTCTTTAGATGAAATTGTCACTTTCTTTTTTCGTAATATCACTATAAGATGTATGTCAGTGCTAAACAAATTGGACCACTCAGATCGAGCGTAAGCAAATATTATAAATAGTTGTTCGAAGTGGGATTTTTCTAGATTTTAGAGAGTAGATTTACATCGTAAGTTAATTAATTATAAACGATAGACCAATCAACAATTGAATTGTGGACTCACATTAAGCAGCGCAGCCGAGTATACTTTGAATTTTTGCTTTTCTTTTTCAATGCCTTGTGAAAAATTAATAATCCCTCCCAACGCCCAAAATACCTATCTCTCTCTCTCCCTCCCTCCCTCTCCCCTCAAAGCCTCTCTCTCTCTCTCTCTCTCTCTCCCTCTCTCTCCACGTTGAATATCTTATCTCTACAATGTGTCAACCTTCAACCTTAGGGAACACATCATTTAATCTTAATCTCGTATCACAACCACAAATTGACGTCAAAGATATTAGATCTACAATCGTTTGATTCATTTGCCATGGTCGCCAGCCTCAACTTTGGAAGGTGGAAGGCCGCAATAAGAGATGATAACCTCACATCGATGGCGGAGGGAGAGAAGGATGCCGTATCGCTGGTGGCGAGGCAGACACTTTGAGTGGCCTTACTGCTCTATTGCAGAGCAATGTGAAAAGAAGAAATGGCCACAAGAAAAATAAAAAGAAAAAGGAATAATCACCTAAAATAGATCTCAGCCTTTCAAAATTACCGAAACACGATCAGTATTTGCAGACGTGGCAAAAACCGTCCCATCCCAATAGAAAATTTGCCCGACCTGATTAAAAATCGAACGCCCTAAGAATTCTTTTCGACGAAATCCAAATAAAAAATGTACAAATCATTGGAAAAAAGTGACTACATTTCAATAAATTCATTAATTTTATTTCCTCAGACAGTTTGCTTTTTTTTAAAAAATCTTTAATAAAGTAAAAGCCCGATTCTTCATTTTACTCCAATTTGATTTGGTTTTTGGCTCGATTGTTTTTTGATCCAATTCGATAATGGGGTTCCAACCGAAGCGTACATGCAAAACATTTAGCTAACTGAGCCGATCGAGGGGTTGGTGGCCAATGGCACGATGACTTGATCCCACGGGCTTTGGTGATCATTTTCACAAAGCGTGGTCTGGAGGAGGTGGCGATGGCAGGGGCGAGCTGGTGGCTGGATCTCAATAGTGAGAGAGAGTTGATAGGGAAAAAAAAATGTAAGGCTAAAGTTCTTGGTGGGGACTAATCAGATATGTTGAGGTCCAAAACAAATTAGACGTCTCAATATTTGATGAAAGAGATAGCAAATGGGTACCTAAATGGGTATAGTAGATTTGTGCCCATCTGACCCAGCTTTCAAAATAATTAAGATAGACTTCAATGAATCAGCTTGCACATGATATAGCATAGGATAGTACAAGCCATATCATTGTCTTCATAAGAATCACAAATGACATCAATTATATATCATAAACGAATACAACAAGTACACATATATGGTCAAGAGTGATTTAGCAAAATCACACTATTTCATGAGCAGTATAAACATACTAATGACAACCTCTAACGGACGTTGCCACAGTCTTTGCCTCCATTGGCCGCACTAGCAAATATGGTACCTACCGTTGTTGCACCAGAAGATCCCACATCGCGACTGTCGCCCAAAAGACCACTCTAGAATTATATGTTTACTAATATTGTTTTTTTCCTTTCATATTTAAGGAATCTTACTTTGTGGGAGTACGAGACAAGTATATCCCACCAAGTAAAACTTTTCAATTTCAAAATTTTCAAGAAAGCCGGTTGATTTCTTGAAATCAAGTGTGGTGAAGGAGCCAAATTTGTTTTTTGACTATTGTTTGCTAGCTCATCATTTTCCTAATAAAGAGGATTCATACCTATATATTATTGAAAAATACCATTTGTAGGAGTACCAAAAGAAATATTGAGGAAATATGGCGCGTGGTCAGGCAATTTGAACTTTTGATAAATGGACTGCATTGACATTGCTTGGTGGTACTTTACTTGCATAAAAAGTGTGTGGAACGGGGTCTAGATGGCGGTGAATTTTAGAAATTTGAGTGCGGTGGAAAGTAATAGCTTTAAAAAAAATTAAATTGGCTAGAAATGTGTGGAATTGAATTACCCGATAAGGAAAGTATAGAGAAATGTAAATGGGCAAGGAATTGAAAAATGTAAGGAAAATATAAAATAGAAAGCTCTTACAAAGTGTGTTCCCACGTGTGTTTCACTACTTCAAGCATGGGTTTTTTCTATGCTATTCTCACCTAATTCTCTAAAAAAGATCTCTAACTTTAGGCATAATTTCAATTCTGTCTTGAATTGAAATTTTTTTATCTCAATTTTTTTTTTAAAAAATTTTACTATAGTCCCACATATGCCCACAAATTTAAAAAATCTCCACTAATTTCTTCAAAATTATCAGTATCAAGACCAATTAGAGGTTCATTATTAGAGTAGGCATCTTCATCAATACCCCCACATTCATATAGAACAACAATAGCCTCTTAATTTTAGTAATCTTGAAGAAACTAGTGAAGGCATGAGCAAATTTGAGACTATTATAAAAGTTAAGGATTTTTTATAAGAAAACTTTAAATCTTAATTGGAATTAAATCTAAAGTTGAGGGAGAAAGGATTGCACTAGCATGACCACATTGTTGCTTCCTATGAGTAATTGTGCAATTTGGGCCATCCATTTCGTTATTGTATAGTGGGCAACTGGACAAAAATTTGCTGTGGGAAACCATTTGGTGCTCACACCGAGATTTCTTGATAAAAAAATTCTCTCTTATTGCTTCCCAATTTCTCTTCACTTTCTCTCTAGATTAATTGACGCTGAAAATCATCTCCATCTTTTGGAGTTGTACCTCTGTTTCCGAATATAACTACTGGAGATTTGGAGTTGCAATTGTCACTGTTTTTTTTGCTGAAGAGTTTGTATCGGCATTTTAGATAGTTTTAATTGCCTTTCCAACGTCCTTAGTTATTGCAACCACCATTTCTTAATTTTCCAATGCTGCGCCTTCAAAGCTCTCTTCTCCCCTATTTCACGACTAATAGATTCGCAAAGATTATGACGTTTTGATTGATTTGGAAATTTGCTATCATTAAACTAAGCTGATAATTTAAATTCACTTTAACATTGTTGTGATAGTTTGAAATGAATTTTTGCTTCAAAATTTGCTTGTAGACTCAACGATCGAACTACACACAAGATGTTTGATGAAATGTAAAAATCAGATCTGTATCAACTTATCTCCAATTTTTAATTACCTTGAGAGTGTTTCCGCATGTATTATCTCTGTTGTTCCTTTTTGCTCTGTGTCCTTATATTTTCTGCATGATTATCTCTAGTAATGTCATTAAGTACCTGAATTTGCCTTGTTAGTTCTTTGCATCCTACCTATCTTCTGCAATATTGAGGCATCATTGTAGGAATGGCCAGTGAACGAAGATGGTTGTCTTGTGGAGGTTGAAGATGAATGGTGGCTGGATAAGAGTCACTTAATCTCGTATTTTCCAATGAAGCGATAGAAGAAAGATTCAGGTCGACGCTTAGGCGTAATTTTTTTTCTTTTCTTTTCCTTTTAAAAAGGGCTTTAAGGATTTGCGCAGCTCATAGCGGAAATAAGAGGCGAGTCTCACCAACACTTCGCTTCCCTCACGACAGCACAATGCACACCAACTATTTTTGATTAAACGAAAGCACAAGGCCGAACCACTTTTATTTACATATATATTTACGAAGGGTAACACGGGTCGATACAAAAGGTAGGCCAAGACTCATCTATGCTCGGCCTTCAACCTCAAAAAGAGACACACGACCCTAAAAAATATGACGTGTAACGATCTCCCTTCGGACTACTCGTGTCGGCCATCCAAAAAGTTGCTAACCCCAACTCCACGTGCGCAGGCCGTCACACCCATCCCGGTGCGTCAGGCACTGGGGGTGGCAGCATCCCCATCATGACACCGTCGCGGCGGATGTGAACGGAGATGTACTCCTGGATGACTAGGCCTCTAGATAGACCCACGTCATAGGATACGATCGCACGCACACGTATGAAAGTCAGTCCCGGTAAGGTGGGACAATCAATCTCAGTCAGCTCGATCTCCACGTCAGATGGAAGGCCGTAAAACACTCCCCGCGTAACGGCAGGGAGAGGCATCGTACTAATCTGAAATGTTGGTCCCCGAAGGGGTGAGTACAACCACTCAGCAGATAAAGGAATCCAATCACCACTCAATGCATTTTAACAATACAGACAATTACATAATACACGTCATTCATGCATTCCAACATACTTACCTCGAGGCCATGATACCTCATCATAACAGTCATAATACGTACGTAGCATCAATTACGAATGATCATCATCATCATACCATATATGCATGTCATCATCATGCCATAGGTGCTTATCATCTTATCATACCACATATGCATGTCATCATCATGCCATATTACACATGCATGTCATCATCATGCCATAGGTGCTTATCATCATATCATACCACATATGCATGTCATCATCATGCCATATTACACATGCATGTCATCATCGTGCCATAGGTGCTTATCATCATATCATACCACATATGCATGTCATCATCATGCCATATTACACATGCATGTCATCATCACATCATCCTTTCTCAGGATCATCCATCCCATACTTTACACTCGCACCATATTCGGGCCTTGTGAAGAACCTCCGGAATTATGCCAATCATGGCCACTGGGCATCCGGCACCCCCGCATTCCGAGCATCTCGCATCCCAACTGGCATCACGAGGCATCCCCTCGGACAAAGACCTCCGAGGCTTCCGGCACCCATCTCATCCCGGGCATCCTAATACTCCTAGGGCCATCCGGTCCATGTATCTCTATACATTTCCGGGCATCCGGCACCCATCTCATCCCAGGCATCCTGATACTTCCAGGGCATTATCATCCGCCATAAACAACTTTCCCATTTACCATTTCTCATGTTTGCCAAGTTAGGTCTCAATATTCCATACACATGATGCAATGACAAAACAAGCTCACCTTTGTTCTTGCACATGCATCATCAAACAATTTTATACATACAGTAATTGCAAACAGCCATAGTAATTAAGTTCTTATGGAATTATATGCAACTAATAACAATGCACTTACCAAATGCATTTAGAATTTATTTAAATTCCAATTTATTCTACTTTGCAATTAATTAAGTTAATTAATCACAGAAATCCCAAATTCATGAAATCAAAGCATACAATAATTTAATGCCATAAAATAGAAATTTCTGCAGAAAACACATAGCCAAACAATTTCTACACCATAACCAATATTTCCACAATTTCCGTATATAATTTCAGATAAGGGCAGAACGCACAGTTTTCTAAGTAAATCAATTAAAATACCCATACGACTTTAGAAAATTATGAAATTTTACCAGGTTATATTTAAGACATTAAACTAGATTTTTTTACGAAGGAATCTAGACCAAATTCATTTTCGATAAACTTTTATAGGTCCACGAAGCTTCTGGTCAGGTTACCGAAACGCTCAGGGTTCTATGTCCGAAATATGGCTATTTGACCCACCTAAACTTCTTCGTTTTCTCTGTAATTTGGATATGTTTTACTGCTAAGGATCCCCTACAACTTTTATGAAGGAACTTAGGCCAAAATAACAAAGAAAGACCTCCAAATGGTTCCACGAAGTCTCGGGTATCCCACACCGCGACTCCAGATTCATTGTCTTCAAGATCAGGTTGGTTTCCTAAGCTATACTTGCTCATTTTACTTCAAATTCGAGTATGTTCATCCTTAAGAAGTTCTCTACAAGTTTCATAAAGAAGTCGAAGAGATATTCTTAGTAAAAATCAGCATGCAAGGACAAATCCACCACAATGTCAGAAAAACAGTTCCAGATCTAGGGTTTCCGAAAAATGAGGTTTTGACCCTTCAAATATCCATCATTTTTTACGAAATTTTAGTATGTCATAGTTCAAGGTGTTAGCTACAACTGTAGTGAAGATATCCAAGCCAAAATCGAACTCCAAACATGCATGCAAACTCCCACAAGTTTCTGACTCCAGTGATCCGTGCGAATACAGCATGCACCTCCAAGAACAAACCATCCTCACTCCATTTTCGTGCATTCAAGAGAACAAAATAACCTAACCAACATACAAAACACACATGAAAAGGGATGATGGACCCTAAACTTGCCTCCAACCAAGAAGAAACGGCAACAAGGCGGCAGATGGATAGGCGGCATGCGGCGGCTCCTCCTCCTCTTTCGGCCTCCTCCTCTCTCTCTCGCGGCCTCCTCCTCTCTCGCAAGCTTTTCTCTCTCTCTCTCTCTCACCGTGCGACAACCTCCGGCCACCCTCTCTCTCCCTTTTCTCTTTTCTTTCCCCCCCCCCCTAATCATTACAAAGAGGACTCTAATGCATGGGTGCCAAATGGCCCATGCATTAGGACACTTGGGGAGGGCCATGCAATCCGAATCCCTCCCCCTCTTCGTGCGGTCACAAAGGCCCAATGGGCCTCATGGGCTTGGCCCATATGGCCCACTTTAGGCCCTCCATTCATGGGCCTAAAGTCCAAGCTATTGGGCCTAAGGCCCAATCCAATTCCCTTTTCTTATTTAATTAAAAATAACAATTAATTTTACCTAAAAAAGATCCTATAACATTTTATGAAAATTAAATTTATAACAAGCATGGCAAAACATAAATCTATCCTTAATAAATACCTTAGGTTTAAATTAAAAACACAAGGCACAAAGCACAAAGCCTTAAGAAAGAACTAAGGCTAAAACACAAACCAATAGGTAAGTTCATTACCTATTTAAAAGCTCTAGGGCACCTTAGGACTTGCCCTTGATTCCTAGGATGCCACACATATAGCTCATGGTTTATCAATTTTCACTTCTATGTAATGTCTGCAAACCATGTTTTATTTTCACGCCTTTAGATCTCTTATTTCTACTCGATGACTTCTTGAACATGATGATACCTTTCACAATCTTACAGTAAGTTTAGCAAAGCCTGACCAGAATTCACAGTGGATCAATTTACCAAAACAGAACAAGATGAACAACAAGATAAATGAGAAAAGGTAAGAGTAATACAATATGACAGAATCTATCAGCCTATCACAACGACCTACAGGTTGTTCCCTCACAAAGTCGATATAATCAACTCCACTAAGTACTTCTGGTTTCATCCAAAAGCTTCTTCAAGAAATAGCTGAATTGAAGCAAAGCAATTACTGAAAATTCAAGCATCATTGCTGCCGGCCACAATTTGCTAGGAGTATCTTAGTAATGTTTACAAAGACAGCTCAAAGCAATGACCGATTTTCTATAGCATTCTCGGATCTTGTTGGAACATGCTTGAGGAGGACATCATCACTTTTTTTAGGAGCCCCGGTACTCTTTTGCAATGCCAATGAAAGTATTCTATCCTAACGGGGTTTTCCAATCAATTTAAAAATTGACAATTATCAGTCAATAATGTGTAAGTTTATTGCACTCGAGTAGAATATTGCTCATCCAGAAAGATCCGAAACCTAAATTTCATAATTCCAAATTAGATTCAAACAAGCTTCTACTCATGTAAACCTAATGCAAGGTTACGACTTTCTTTCTAGAAAATTTACTTCTACTGTCATTTTGCATATTTCATATGAGTTTTCAAGTGCTGATAGCTTCATATTTGCTTTCCCAGGTAGGTTTATACCGGTGAGGGACTCTATTCCTGCATATTAGCACTTTAAATCAGTGATTAGCTCTCCATACTAGCATAAATTTATCTCCCACATATCCATACTTGTTTTCCTTGATCTTGAGGTTCAAGAGACACCCTTTTGTTTGTGTTTCACACTCGAATTCTCCGTGCTACTTTCTTCAACCTAATCTTGGCAGCCGAATTTCTCACTAGGGTTCTCTCCCCGTGTCAATGTTCCTATCCAAGTGAGACACCTTTCAAGTAGGTAATGAAGCCAAGTGGCAGCTAAATTTCTCACTAGGGTTCTCTCCATGTGTCAATGTTCCTATCCAAGTGAGACATCTTTCAAGTGGGTACTGAAGCCAAGCAGCAGAGAGGCAACGAAAAAGCATAGAACCTCTCGTACAGCAATTGTAGAATGGATAATTCACGTTATAGCCTAAGTCCAATCTTTCTTAGCGAAACATCGAACACAAAACAAGCATATAATCAAACCGTACGACTGGCCTATCTTGTTCTAACCACATAATGTCCGGAGTTTAGGGCCTAATGGTTCGGCTACAATGTCCAAGCAACTGATTCCGAGCGTCGAGCGAAAGATGAATGCATACGTATCGAATAACAGTTCCGCCCCAGACCTAATCAAACTGAGCAGAAAAACAGCAAATTGAGGCTAGAATTGCAAACGAGGAACGAAGAACCCTAGCACTACGAACCACAAACACGACCTACTTGGTACGATCAAGCACGGGAATCAAAACCACGATCAAGCACAGGAATCAAAACCCATCATCAGAGCCCTGGAACCCCAAATCTTGCCTCGTTCTAGAATGAATTCTAGAGACAATCATCAACAAAACCGAGCAATACCCTCGACAGAACAGAAGAGAGAGAGAAGTGCCTGCAAAATGGAAGAGGAAGGACAGGAGAGTACCTGGCCGGAGGGAGCAGCGAGCGAAGTGGAGTGTAGAGAAAGCAAAGCAGGCTGAAGAAGAGGAAGAGAGCTCCGTCGAGGTAACGAGAGTTTACAAGGATCCAAAACTGAGAACGACCACTGTCGACGAGTTGCAGGGAGAGAGAGAGATGGAGAAGAAAGCCGTCAAGTTGCAGGGAGAGAGAGCGACGAGGAAGAGAGGTGAGAGAGCGTCGCGTGAGAAACGCCTCGAAAGAGTTAGGGTTTGTTTTGGATAGGATAAAATTGGACTTTTAATAAAGTTTTGAGGGTAAAATGGGTAATAAGCAAAACTTCATTAATTCTCTCACCAGCATCCCGAAAATGCTGAAATGCCCAAAGCAGGTACTGCTTTGGGCTTTCAGCATTCCAAATGCAAACATTTTGCCAAAGAGCCTTCAAAAGCCGAACCAAACACCCCCTTAGTATCCGATGGAGGCAGTGGTTGGCCTAGACACGTGATCGATGATTTACTGGTGAGAGAAATGCGGACCTTGGGCCAGGGTGGTGGCTGGATGAAGGTGGAAGAGATATAGAAAAGAGGATAGACGTGATAAGTATTAAATTTTTAATAAATTTACTAAAAAATACACACCATGTTAGTTAGTGACATGGCCCTTATAAATAGTCGAATATTTTCTATATTATTCACCTCTAATTCTTAAAAGCTTTGTAGAGATTCATTACCTATTTTCTTGACAAATCGATCATTTCCTCCAGCACTCATGGATAGAGACATTCATTAGGAATCCATCCATGCTTCACGGCTAAAGGCCAAAAATATTCATTACGTGCTAGTCGTTATTCCTCGTACCAGTCCATGAAATCTAGAAGTAACTCTATAATAAAGCTATTTGTTAGACTAGAAAGTCTATCATAACTGTTAAGTCAGGCGTAACTCCCAATTATAGTTTCTAAATTAGAACTTTTAAAGAAATTAAACGTTTGCCGTTCTTTATTAACATTTTAAATTAGTTTACTACAAAATTAATATGGAAAATAATTGCAAGTGCCAACATTGCTACATAATTTATCATTGTTGAAATACTAACGTGAAAACGACATGATCTTGCAAAGAAGCCAATGCAAGAGAATCTGAAACTAAATAAAGATTAATAAAGGACATTAAATATTTATGTGGTTGGCTATCTACGTCCATGGAAGAGATAATAGCAAATAATCCATTAATAATTGGAGAATTAGAGTTATAATTGCTCACATGCTTGAATATTTTTCACTCCTAAAAATTTAAGCCCTAACCAAAAAAAAAAATCCAAATTAATAACTCGATTTGGTATAAACTCATGGCGCAAAAAAATTATAGTGGCTCACAATTGTTGCCGAAGAAACCCTGTTATATGTGTGCCATTTCAAAGATCAACAATTTTACATGTCCATCAATGGATAATGCCACAATAACAATTAAAAGAGGATTCAGTTAATAATCCTAATTTACATTATCCAATTCAAATTCGAAATATAATTTAACACTCATTCTCACAGCAATTCCCACGATCCCCCCCCCCCTCCCTTTTTTTTTCTTCCAAATGCTTGGGTTGGTCCGTAGCCCTTTTACTTCTAGCATATATTTTAAAAATTTTGCAGTTAGTCATAATTTATAAACCTAAAGATTTTACATTTAAAAAAAAAAAAAGCAACACGCAGAAAAGAAAACGGTACTTGATATGAGATTTCTGACAAACATGATATCACCATAGAGCACTAATCTAATCGTATCCTCGTACTTTATATTATCTTTAGCCTAATTTAATAAGTTTATTCTTTGAATTATTCGTAGCCTATTCGATTGATCAACGCTACATGACAAATTTCAGGATTAAAGAATTTTGAGGCGGAGATGCACGTGAGAAGCTTTTCCTCATGGCAGGAGACGCCTCCGTGAACGCCCGTATCTTTGACATATTCTCCGTATCTGCCAACCACAAAAATAGATTAAAGAAATCAGTGAAATCTATCGGGTAATCCGATGTACCTTTCGAACAACAAATTTTCCCGAGAAGGATGAAGAAGTGGGGGGAGAGAGAGAAAGAGAGAGAGATCGATGTCGCGACCTCTTTTTTTGCGGCACCCGATCGGGGCGGGCTCCTAAGGAGGCTAATGGCTCGGCTGGATTAATTAAGCCCGGACTCTCCCAAGTCCACCAATTCACGACTTTAATGGTCAAAGTTTTTAACCTGTAAGTTAATTTTTAAAATGGAGTCGCCACTAATCAATTTGGGGTGGGTTGATTAGAAACCCATGCGAAATATTGGGAGAAATATTCGCTCCTGCGCAACCAGAGAAATTAGGATCGGGGACTTGATTACACTAGTTAATCACTAATGTCCTCTCGGTACCTAACCTTGTTTGAACCCTGAGGTTTTTTTTGGATGTTTTAGGGATTTTCCCCACATTTTTGGGAAAAACATATTTTTTGAGGTTCTTTTCTATTTTTTGGATATAAAAGGGATTCTTTTTGGATTTTTGGTATTTTTTGGAAAAATACAAGTTTTTTTTTTTGGCTTTTTCTGGATTTTTGGCATTTTTTTGGAAAATATAAGTTTTTTGGCTTTTTCTGGATTTTTGGCATTTTTTTGGAAAATACAAGTTTTTTGGCTTTTTCTGGATTTTTGGCATTTTTTTGGAAAATATGGAATTTTTTCATTTTTTCATTTTTTTGGAAAATAAAATATTTTTTAATATATTTTGGAAAATAAAGTATTTTTTTTTATTTTTCTTGATTTTCTCGAAAATAAAATATTTTTTTTATATTTTTAAATAATTTCTTTTTTTGGAAATTAAAATATATTTTTAATATTTTTCGAAAATAATATATTTTTGGATTTTTTTTTTTTAGAAAATAAAATAAAAACCGATCGCACTCGAATTTTTCAACATTTTTCTTTTTAAAAAAAAAAAGAAACGGCGCCGTTTGGGAAAAGGGGGGGAACCGGTGAAACCCTACCCGGGTCCGACCCAACGACCCGTGTCGCGATTTTTTTTTTTTTTTTTAAAAACAAACGGAGCTGCGTCGTTTTGAGAAAGGGGGGGGAAACCCTACCCGGTTCCCCCCCGACCCGGGTCCGACCCAACGACCCGGGTCGTGACCCGAAAAAAAATTGGGAACCTTAGGGTTCCCGATTCGCGGCGCTGAGGAGGAGGACGCGGCGACGGCGACGACGGCGGCGGCGACCGCAACAACGGAAGGAGGGGGTGGCGACGGCGGCGGCTACCTGGCGGGGTGGTGGCTGCGAGCGGCGGCGACGGCGGTGCGGTGGCGGCAACGCGATCTCTCCCTCCCTCTTTCTCTCTCTCTCTCTGTGCGAGCCTGCGGGTTCGGGTTTCGCTCGCCCCCGACCTCCTCCGAAGTCTCTCGGAGGGGGATCGACGGGCTTGCGACCCGACTCGCCTTGCCCTTGCTCTGCTCTGAGTTCCCCGAAGTCTCTCAGGGGGGCTCGGAGCTTCGCTGGCGGCTGCTCGTGCTTCAACTGCGGCGGGGACGGGGGGTATTTATAGGCGAGGGGCGGCCGGTCGACGGAGCTCGACCGAGGGCTGCCACGCTCTTCGCCGGCCGAACCGGCGTCCCATCCGACGTCTGCTCCTCTATGCTCCTCCCTGCTCCACGTGCGTTGTCGTCCGGCCATCCTTCCGGCGTTGCGCCCTCTGCGCGTGAGTTGCAGAGGCGCGAGGAAGGGGACGACTGGAAGGAGGCCGGGCCTCGCGCTTGGGCCGTGGAGGCCCATGGGGGGGGGGAGCTGATGTTGCTCTTCTTTTCTTTTTCTTTTGCTTTTGTTTTGTTTGTTTTTGTTTTCATTTATTATCCGAAAATGATGAAATAAAAAGAATAAAATAAAACCTAATTAATTAAAATGAAATTTAGGCGTCAACAGCTGCCCCTCTTTGAAGGTGAGTTCGCAGAGGTTGCGTTCAAAGACAAACTGATGCCTAAATTTCATCCATGCGAAAAGAGCAATATAACATTACATATACTAAGACAGATAAGAAGATACCTGGAATTACTTACCGAGAGTGAGTGAGATAGGGTGTGAACCCTGAGTTTTGGCAAGTATCAAGGTGTCATCTTACCTGGTGATATGAGAGGGTTGCTTCTCTAGGACCCGAACCATTCTTCGGTCGCCTTTCTTCGGTTGCCTTGACGATAAACTGTTTCTCCAGGACTCGAACCATTCTTCAGTCGCCTGTTAAAATAATTAATGATTTGTCTAGGACTCGAACCTTTCTTCGGTTGCCTTGACAGTAAACTGTTTCTCCAGGACTCGAACCATTCTTCAGTCGCCTGTTAAAACAATTAATGATTTGTCTAGGACTCGAACCTTTCTTCGGTCGCCTTGACAGTAAACTGTTTCTCCAGGACTCGAACTATTCTTCGGTCGCCTGTTTAAACAATCAATGATTTGTCTAGGACTCGAACCTTTCTTCGGTCGCCTTGACGAGAAATTGCTCCTCTAGGACCCGAACCATTCTTCGGTCGCCTGTTATAGCAATTAGTAGTTTGTCTCGAACCCGAATCGTTCTTCGGTTGTCGTGACGGGAGATGCACCGACCTTTCTCAGGGCATCTCATTTGTGGGTGCCTGATTTGTATCAAGGACACCAGTTGGTATCCGACCTTTCTCGGAGGATGCGCCGACCTTTCTCAGGGCATCATATTTGTTGGGGTGTCTGATCTTTGTCAAAGACACCGGTAGGAACCCGACTTTTCTCGGGGGATGCGCCGACCTCTCTCAGGGCATCAATTTGTGAGGTGCCTGATCTTCGTCAAAGACACCTGTTGGAACCCGACCTTTCTCGGGGGATGCGCCGACCTTTCTCAGGGCATCTATTTGTTGGGGTGTCTGATCTTTGTCAAAGACACCGGTAGGAACCCGACCTTTCTCGGGGGATGCACTGACCTTTCTCAGGGCATCGGTTTGTGAGGTGCCTGATCTTCGTCAAAGACACTTGTTGGAACCCGACCTTTCTCGGGGGATGCATTGTCCTTTCGCAGAGCATTAATTTGTTGAAGATACATGGACATTCACAGGCATTGAAAGAGTACCTGGATATTCACAAGTACAAACCTAGAGGATACTTGGGCCTTTGCAGGCGTTAAAGGGGTACTCGGATGATCACAAGTACAAACTCTTGGAGGATACCTGAATGTTTGCAGATATCGAAGGGGTATCTGTATGATCACAAATACTAGATGCTGGAAAATACCTGATTGATTGCAAGTGTCAAAAGAGTACTTGGATGTTAACAAGTACAGACTTTGAAGGATGCCTAAACGTTCGCAGGCGTTGAAGAGATACTTGGATGATCACAAGTACGAATTTCTAAAAATACCTGGCAAACGGGATATCAAGGATGTGTCTCGCGTATTCGCGGAGGTCTCTCACCTATTGATAATTGGGGAATATCGAGGACGTGCCTTGCATATTCATGAAGGTCTCTCACCTTCTGGTATTTGGGAATATCGAGGACGTACCTGAGATATTCATGAAGGTCTCTTACCTTCTGGTAGTTGAGAATATCAAGGACGTACCTGAGATATTCGTGAAGGTCTCTCACCTCCTGGTAATTGGGAATATCGAGGGCGTACCTGAGATATTCGTGAAGGTACCTCACCTCCTGGTAGTTGAGAATATCGAGGGCATGCCCCGCATATTTGTGAAGGTCTCTCACCTCCTGGTAATTGGGAATATCGAGGACGTACCTGAGATATCCGTGAAGGTATCTCACCTCCTGGTAATTGGGAATATCGAGGGCGTACCTGAGATATTCGTGAAGGTATCTCACCTCCTGGTAGTTGAGAATATCGAGGACATACCTTGGATATTCGTGAAGGTATCTCACCTCCTGGTAATTGGGAATATCGAGGGCGTTCCTGAGATATTCGTGAAGGTCTCTCACCTCCCGGTAGTTTGGGAATATCGAGGATGTACCTGGATATTCATGAAGGTCTCTCACCTCCTGGTAGTTTGGGAATATCAAGGACGTACCTCGCATATTCATGAAGGTCTCCCACCTCCTAGCAGTTAGGGAATATCGAGGATGTACCTGGATATTCATGAAGGTCTCTCACCTCCTGGTAGTTTGGGAATATCAAGGACGTACCTCGCATATTCATGAAGGTCTCCCACCTCCTAGCAGTTAGGGAATATCGAGGACGTACCTGAGATATTCGTGAAGGTCTCTCACCTCCTGGTTATTTGGGAATATCGAGGATGTACCTGGATATTCATGAAGGTTTTACACCTCCTGGTACGGGGAATATCGAGGACGTACCTCGCATATTCATGAAGGTCTCTTACCTTCTGGAAATTGGGAATATCAAGGACGTACCTTGGATATTCATGAAGGTTTCCCACCTCCTGGCATGGGGAATTTGAATGTAACACAAGGCTTACCTAGATGGCGGCAGGCACACAAGTGTACAAAGTAGAGAAATATTTGGATGAACACAAATATTTAATGATATAATCAGGGACCACTCAACTGGTCCGAGTGTAAGAAAGCATACCTGGGTGATTGCAGGCGCATAATGTGGTGGAATACTTGAGTAGCTGCTAGTATTCAAAGATACAATTTTTAGGACAACTCGGACAAGTCGAGTGTCATGGCAAGGGAGTATCCGAACGATGATCGGTACTCAAAGACAAGAGGATACTTGGACAGTTACGAGCATCCAAACTTTAAGGACAACCTGAACAGGTCGAGTGTCAACAGAGGGAGTACCTGAGTAGTGGCAGGCACTCAAAACAATGGGATAACTGGACAGTTGCAAATATTAATATTCTGGGGACAACTCGAACAGGTCGAGTGTCGATAGGAGGGAGTACCAGGCAAATGGCAGGTACTCGAAGACAAGGGGATACTCAGACCGCTGCAAGCACCCAAACTCAGGGGATGACTCGAGTAGGTCGAGTGACAAGAAGAGAGTACCAGGACAGTGGTAGGTACTTTAAGATGGATAGGGATATGCTTATTTGGCAATACCTCTGATTACTAAGGATATGTTCATTAAAACATGTAGACATGTACACAATGATTGTATATGCTGTAAACTCATAAGTTCAAATGCGATTTATGCATGACAACTTTGTCAGTTTTGTATCATCCGAATTCCACTGGGGAAGATTTTGAAAGACAACCCTCATTTAGAATGTAGATGTCTTGAGCATGCCAGATGAGGGACTTTCAGTCTGAAAGGACTTTTCACTCACTCTCATGGAAAGGCTGTTTTATCCTGACCATTGATGCAGGATTTATAAGGATCACACTTCTCACTGTGATCATGTCAGCAGGGGTCCGAGTATTCTCGCAAGTGGTACGACTTTCCCAATGTGAGAGGTCTTTTTTTGAAATTGTGATGAAGACTTGTTTAGCAGCTCATCAAAGGGGACCATCAAGGTTGAAGTCGATGGACGAAAATGTTGCACGATTCTCTCCAGGTTTACAAGTCAGGAACCCTGCGAAAAGAGATAGAGTAATCTTGCTCGTACTTCTTTGAGCGATATTTATGCACATATGAAATCTTACGTTAATTGAAGTGCCCCTAGTCTGAAGAGACTTTTTACAATTGGAATATGACGTAGACTCGACTCACATGTAGAAGGGTGAGAGTCGGTGACTGTCTTAGCATTCGTCACTAGTCTTTCTTCTTATTATCAAATGGAGATTTTACAACCACAACTTTTTCTTGGCTGCATTTTTTTGACTGGGGGGGCATTGGCCTTGCTTTTACCAGGCACACTGCTTTTTTATGCCCCTGCTTTTATTCCAGTTCCTCATTTATGGGCATTGACCTTGCTTTTACCAGGTACACTGCTTTTTTATGCCCCTGCTTTTTCATTTTTGTTGCTTGAGGAACTGATCTAGGCGAGTTCAATCGAAGCACCATTATTTAGACTTTGAGTCTTCATCTTTGGCCAACGCTCTAGGCTATGGCAATAACTTCTGCTTTGTCTCAATGTGAGGGTAAAATTACAGACTCACTTGGGTTGTACAATGTATACAAATGCATAGAAAAGGAATTGCTCTTCGTCATTCTAAGGCACTTAAATTAACGCGAGTGTTCATATGCAATAAAGACACTCAAAGATTGATGCAAGTGCAAGCAAGAGAATTTCTATCCCTCTTCTCACCTTGTGATGCTGATTTGTCTTGTCTTTGACATGCTCCAATGTGGGGTGATTCTTGATGAGAGAAGCTTCACCAGTGTATGGGGCTCAATAGGGGGTGAGCAATGAAATGCCTCTCACTATTTTGGTTATCGTACCATTCGCGAGAGAACTCTTTACCCTGTAGTCATGGAATTTTCTGCACTCATCTCACAAGTGTATAGATGGGGGACTGTGTGTAGGATATGGCTTGCCTGTCATCATTCTGACGTGCCTCATCCAGCATGCTCAACTAATCTTGCATTCTTCACTTAGCTGTCTATTCTAGTAATCCTCAATAGAATTAGTGATTTAGACAGACAAAATCATCATGCAGAAATCCATTTTGAATAGACATGCATCATTTTTTGAAGTATGAGAGAGTTCGTACTCTCAAAACAAATGAATGATTTTTTACTCAAGAGACCCTATTGACAACTTTAGTGGTGTTTACTTGGTGAAATTGTATTTACAAATGTGTTGAATTTTGAACATCAAAAGAGTTATTCACAAATGGGGTGTCAATGGATTATCCTAATTAAGTAGGGAAATGACACAAGAAGGATCAGCTGGGATTGGGGATCTGATCATTGATTTGACGGTCTTTCTGCTTTTGCCCCTGCAAAAGAGAAGATGTGGAAATAGATCAATTAGTAGGATCAATATCACACGTGATTTGAGGCCTGAAAGGTTTCTGTCATATGTTTTGGCGATACTTGAGACGCCATTTGGCTTGGGAAAGTTTATCATAGTCTGACATGCCTCTGATTTGTTTGCTGTATTTTTTACGATCAGGTGATCCTGCAACAGATGAGAGGGATCATGCTAGTCAGAAGCTCTTTCAAGAGTTGATTAACTTGGAAACGATACAACATTACTCTTCACTGGTTTACAGCTGTTTGAATAGACTTGAAGTACAAAGAGGATATAAATTCCTATAATTTTTACACCGTTAGGTCATTTGCTCTCTTGTAATTTGCAGGTGCAAGAGAAGCAAAATTTTATTTATTATTTTTTTTAAGCGGCTAACTGTCATGTTGGGGATTCGAACCCTCGGCTTTGGACCATTTTGCTTCTTCCTGAGTAGCACTTGGCTAGAGGCGCCGACAATGTCTGCAGGGGGCGCTTCTTTTTCATTTGACCGAATCGGCTTCTGGACGACACGTCCTTTCATACCAAGCCAGGTAAATCGATATGGGCTACTTGGTTTGCCCAAAGTAACCATTAAGCTTGTACTCTTGAATCTTAGGCTTCCTGTCAATAAGAGAAAATGTGTTAACAAATGAGTTCAGATATTGGGAGTATTGGAAACGATACCAAATTACTTTTCCCCAGAGTTCATATTTGTTGACTTCTAGGGATGTTTGAGTGTCAATGACGGCCTTTTGTCTTTGGCACATTTCAATGTCTCTTTTGATCAGCCCTCCTCATTTGTGACCCTGTATACATGATTGCTGGTCGTTGATTCATCTTCAACGCCTTCCTTCTGTGGAAGTTTTCTTCTGTCTTTGACTATAGCTGCATTGAGCAAAAAGTCACATACCTCAAGCTTCTATGGAATTTGAGATGGACAATCAAAAACCTCCAGCTTTCTGATAGCAATTATTTTTTTCAAGAATACGTATCTAGAACACGGAGTGAAGCTTCCAGACTCTGGAGTCATTGTCTAGAGTGGGGCTATGTCGCGACCCAATTTTTCAGGTTTGTCACCTAAAACTAGGTTGATGAACTACTAAACCTTTAAGCTTAGCTCGGGCTCTCCCAAGCCCATATCAAATCGCGACTTAAGGATTTAACATGCAAAATATCATTATCTAGGAGTCGCCACTAATCAGTTTTGGGTAGGTCGATTAGACACCTAAGTAAAATAATGAGAGAATTATCTTACTTCTACGAACCAGAGATTTTGGGTACGGGGACTTGATTACACTAGACTATCCTAGTGCCCTTTCGGTACCATTTCTAAAAAATGTTTTGCAGGCAGCTTGATTTAATTTTAATTAAGCTTCCTAACATGTGAGGTGATTATACATGTGTGCATACCACCAATTTAACACATCAAGAAAGCAATTTAAATAATGCAAAAAGCATACCTTAAAGCAACGAAAGCATCTGCAATGTTAAATCAGAATTCATATAGATAATCCTAGATATGATTTCTAATTAACACGCAATTTCAATTTTTTTGTTTTCTCTTTGTTTAATGAAAATCATGACTTATGCAAATAATCTAAAATGACATGACGACATGACCTAAACTATATGACATGAGGAAATGCAATAATTAAATGCAATCTAAATGATCTAATTATAATAACATTCAATGCGATGCAATGACATACCAAATTATTTAAAATAAAATGACATGCTTCATGCAATTTAATATGCAAGCTATATGTTACGTGACATTTATTAAATGGCTTAATCTAATGACATGAAAGTTCTAATTAGATGAACTTAAATAAAATAAATGACATGCATTTGATGTTCCTATTTTTAAAAATGCAATCTATCCTAAAAATTGAATGAATCTATCCTAAGACAATTTTTATATTTTTCATGAAATTCGAAATTAAGAAAAATTTAGCCAGATTAAAATTCTATCTAATTTAAACTAAGGATTAGATCATATTAAATCCTAATTTAAATTGAGACATTATCTTAATCTAAAATGCAACTTATCTAAAAATGATTTAAATTAAAGATGAAACATGCAATTCTAACCTAATATGCACAATGATTGATTTTTTTTTTTTTGCTTTTCTTTATGAAATTCGAAATTAACACATAATTAAACGTGCAATTCGAATAAAAACTAACAACCTAAATGAATGCATTTTTTTTTGTGTTTTCTAAATTCGAAATAAAATCCCTATTCTAGATATGCAAAATAACTAGAAATATTCTAGAATCAATTGAAATCCTAATCCAAATGTCTTTTTGATTTTTCTTAGTGATTTTTCTAAAAACAAATATTAAATCTAACAAGCAAGATATTCAAACAGATAAAGGATTAAAATAAACGAAAAAATAACCCGTTGTCTCACGGGTCAAATTAACGATTATTTTTAACCCTAAACATCAGACAATAAATTAAAATAATTAAAAATCTAATCCGAAATCTTACGGATCAAATTAATAACTATAATGATTTAGCAATTTAAATATCATCAAAATGCCCAAAAATTAGTATAATAAAAAAATGATCCGACGTCTTACGGACCAAATTAATAATTACATAATTTTGGGCAATTCCTTAAAGATAATGCCTACAAGATTTTGCAAATATCGCACCCATTATCACAATTTAAATTCCTAGACTAAAGAAAACTATCAAATAATATAACTAAAAAAAACGTAACCTAACAAATAAAAAGAATAAAATAGACCAAAACGATAAAGAAAGTAAAAAATAAAAGTAAAAGTAAAAGGAAAAGAGATAATTAGATAAACTACCTAATTCCCTTTTTTTTTCCTTTTTTGTTTTTTTCTTCTTTCCTGTTTTTTCTTCTTTTCCAGGCACGGCTCGTGGGTCTCCAAGGCAGGGCGTCAATCAGTCCGGCGGGTCACCCGGACGTCGGGTGCTGGGCTGAGTCGCGGCGGAGGCTGGCGCGAGCGGCTGTGGGGCGCGGCGGAGCTTTCGGATCTGGCGTGCAGACGAGACAGCGATCTGCTGTGGTGCTGTGGTGTGCGCCGGTCCAGCCGCGGAAGCTCGTCGCTCGGGCGGCGTCGCAGGTGGATCGGGATGCGGAAGCGCGGCGCTGCGAAGGGATCGGCGTGGGCGCTGGACGCGGGCGTCGGACGGGCGGATCGCATGGCGGGGCTGCGACGTGGTGCGGTGTCCGGCAGGGAGTCTGGCGTCGCTGGGTCCTGCGGGTCGGCGCGGCAGCTGCAAGCGGAGGTGTCGCGGGCTAAGGCGGTGTGGGCTCGAGGACTCCGGCGTGGGTGAGCAGCGGGGAGGCGCGATCACGGCTGGAAGGCTCGCGAAGGAGGAGCCCCGTGGAGAAGAAGCACAGTAATTTTTTACTGTCTTCTCTCTCTTCTGCTGCCTTTTACTTTTTCTTTGTACTTTACCTTTGTTCCTCTCTACGCACAGACCTTTCTCTCTTTTTGTTTTTTTCTCTTTTGATCCCCCCAGAAAAGCCAACCCCAAAACCAACGAACCACGCCAAAACTAGTGTGCGCATTGGTCTTTTATAGGGAAATTTTAGGATTTTAATTTTTTCGAATTCAACATCCGCAAATCTTTTTCACAAAATTAATCCCATACTGATAAGAACTCGAGATAATGATAAAATTTTCCTAAAATCAAATCTTTCAAAGCCAACTTGCAATATTCTTTTATATCCACCCAAAAAAAATTCATTATATCTCGGAAAAATTTTGAATTTCTAATTCCTCACAAGATAATCTATGATCATTTAAAAATAGGCTTGGCCAACTAATTTGAATTTATCCGCCACCGATTCAATAAAAAGCAAAAAATGCAAATAAAAAATAAATGCAACCTAAATCTATACGCTATGCAATTAACAAAATTAACCTCCTAATTTCCTATGCAAAAAATAAATTAATTAAATTACCAAAATTTAGGTGTCAACAGCTGCCCCTCTTTGAAGGTGAGCTCGCAGAGGTTACTTTCAAAGACAAATTGAAACCTAAATTTTGATCATGCACATGTACTGAATGATTTGATTTTTATTTTTGATTTTTTGTCGGAAAATGAATCCCATTTTAAAATGTAATTTATATGATGCATGGAAATGCTAATGCAAATGCGTGATGCGAAAAGAAAAAAAACATACCTGCAATTACTTACCAATCAGTGCGGTAAAGCATCTTGAGGTACATGATAAATCCCTATTTACTTCACAAGTACCCAACTCTCACTCAGGTTCCTTGAGGAGTCAAACAGGTAATGAATCGAAACATTGAGCTCGAGAAGAACATTCACATCCAAAGTGAAATGTTCAACGACAATAATTAAGACATCCAGATCTTGACTGAGATGTCTAAAGAACCTACCCGAAATATCTTACCTTCAAGGAGGGTAAAAATGATTCAAGATAGATTGATGTTATACATCCAGGACCCGTACCATTCTACGGTCGTCCGGAATAATAACATGACTTTATAAAGAAAAATGCTTTCCTAGGACCCGTACCATTCTACGGTCGCCTAGAATAGTAATATGACTTTATAAAGAAAACTGCTTTCCTAGGACCCGTACCATTCTACGGTCGCCCAGTATGACAGTGTTTGGTTGTGTTTAGGACCCGTACCATTCTACGGTTGCCTAAACGGGGATTTACCTTCCGGGACCCGTACCATTACTCTACGGTCGCCTGAATAGGGAAATAAAGTTTTGTCTAGGACCCGTACCATTCTACGGTCGCCTAAACGGGGGTTTTGCTTGGCTAGGACCCGAACCATTCTTCGGTCGCCCGGCGTCGCGATCTGGAGAAAAATCTTTAGGGACAACTCTATCGAGTGTCAAATTACTTAAAAGCGAAAATACCTGTATAATGACAAGTATTTAAGGTATAGATAGAGATACACTTACCTGGTGACATCTCTGCTCATTAGGGATATGTCTCCTATAAAACATGATTGTAGGAGATGCAACATGTATTTGTGTTTACAAATAAACACGCATTAATTTAAGCAAAGTTTATGCATAATGATTTCTATCAACCATGCATCACCTAATTCCAATGGAAAGGATTTCAAGAGAAAATTCCAATCCGAACACATAAGTGTCATGGATGTGTCAAATGAGATATCACTTAGTCTGAAAGGACTTTCCACTCATCCTCATTAAAATGGGTTGTTTTATCCTGACCTTTGATGCAGGATTTTGTCAATCACTTTATCTCACTGTCATCACGCCAAACAAGAATCTGGGCAATCTCGCAAGTGGTACGACTTTACCAATCTGAGAGGTCTTTAATAGGGACTGTAATGTGAGCTTGGTCAATGACTTAACAAAGACGACTTTTTGAGTCGAGGCTATTTAAGAATGACATTTCACAATTGTCTTTGGATTTACAAGTCAAGAAACACGTGAAATGAGGCTGAAGTTATCTTACTCGCACTTCCTCAAGCGATGCTTTCGAGCATACGAACTCTTACATTAATTCAAGTGCCCTAATCTGAAGAGACTTTGCAAGGGACGTAACATAGGCTTGGTTCATGGGTTAAGAAATGATTGGATCATTAGGCTCAAAAAAGTGTTTAAAGGATTTAAAGTTGGTGATCATCATGACATTTCCAACATTTTCCTTTCCACTGTCGAAGATTTTTTTCTTCATCAAATCTCCATTGATTGCAACAGCATTTGAGTTTAATACCGCCTTTTGGGATACGACTCATTATATCAAGAGTTTGATTTTTCTTTTTTTCCTATTTTTTTTTTCTGGGCATTGGCCTTGCTTTTACCGGGCACACTGCTTTTTCATGCCCCATTTTTAGCACTTATTTTCTTTTAACAGAAGCTCCATTTGGTCAGCATTCTAATTCATGCTACTTGAATGTTTTTTTGTCTTGCCCCAGCATGGGGGATGATCACCAACTGGGTTTAATATGAAATGAATTTATAAGCTCAAGTGGGCTAAGCAATTGATAAAAGTGTATAGGATAGAGAAATGACTGCTCTTCATCATCTTAGGGCACTTTAAATTATCATACGAGTTACGATGCGAAAGCAATACTCGAAGATTGATGCAAGTGTGAGTAAGAAAATTTCTATCACTCATCTCAAACTTTGTCCCAATGTGGGATGATTCTTGACAGGGATGATTTAAAAACTCTTCACGTGTATGGCTTCAAAGGGCTGAACAATTGGTGTACCTGTAGTGTTTTGGGTAGAGGAAAGAACTGCCTCTCATCACTTTGGTTACCATACCCTTTGCGAGATCACATTTTTCCTTGCAGGCATGGAAATTTTCATACAACTCACTGAAGATCAGTGTGTGGGACAGTGTATGTAGTAAGGTTGCCTTTCATCATTCCAAAGTATCCCATTTGACACATTCAATCTATCTTACGCAATTCATCACGGAATAAAAATGCAAGTTCTGCAGCAAATTTAAACAATTGAAGCAATTTATTCAACATAGAAATGCTTGCAATTCAAAACATGACAGGTCAAATTCTATTACGGGTAATACTTCTTGACAGCATCGGAATTAACTGGATTGGAAAACTCACGACCATCCATTTCTGCCAGGATCAAGGCACCTCCAGGAAGCACTTTCTTCACCACATAAGGGCCACTGTAATTTGGAGCAAACTTGCCTCCAGGATCTGGAAATATTGGTAACAGCTTTCTTAGAACAAGATCATCTACTTCGAAATGTCTCGGCCGCACCTTCCGATTGAAAGATCTAGCTACTCTCTGCTGATATGTTTGGCCATGGCAGAGAGCCTTCAGTCTTCTTTCATCAATCAAATTCAACTGCTCAAATCTTTGTTGGGACCATTTAGCCTCAGACAACTCCACTTGGGATAAAACTCTCAGAGAAGGAATTTCTACTTCGACAGGCAAAACTGCCTCCATACCATACACCAAAGCAAAAGGTGTTGCCCCGGTAGAAGTACGGATCGATGTACGGTATGCCATTAATGCAAAGGGCAACCTATCGTGCCAATCTCGATAATTCTCGGCTGTCTTAGCCAAGATCTTCTTAATGTTCTTATTGGCAGCCTCAACAGCCCCGTTCATTTGAGGGCGATAAGGAGACGAATTTAGATGTTTAATCTTGAACCTGCTGAACAATCCATCAACAAGTTTGTTCCCGTTATCAGTGATAATCGCTTCAGGGATGCCATAACGAGCAATTATGTCACGTTTAACGAATTTCACAACATTGCGAGCAGTGACATTTGCAAAAGATGTAGCTTCGATCCATTTGGAGAAATAGTCTATTGCTACCAAGATGAATCGAT
This sequence comes from Eucalyptus pauciflora, assembly GCA_007663325.1. Classification (NCBI taxonomy): domain Eukaryota; kingdom Viridiplantae; phylum Streptophyta; class Magnoliopsida; order Myrtales; family Myrtaceae; genus Eucalyptus; species Eucalyptus pauciflora. Next base: position 2,250,141 of record VMYD01000006.1, on the reverse strand, counting down.
GCCCATTTGAAGCTTTAGGGTTGATCGGGCCAATCACATCGATACCCCACATCGAGAAAGGCCATGGCTCGGAAAACTGATGCAGCTCAATTGGAGGAACATTTATCTTATTCCCATGAATCTGGCAACGGTGACAACTCCGAACATGCTGAATGCAATCACTTTCCAGTGTGAGCCAGTAGTAGCCTAATCTCATGATCTTTTTGGCTAACATATGTCCGTTCATATGAGGCCCACATACTCCTTCGTGCACTTCTTGCATGATTTGAGTGGCCTCGACTGCATCTATACACCGCAACAAGACCGAATCGTAAGATCTCTTGTATAAATTCTCACCACTGACGAAAAAATTTGAAGCCATCTTCGTGATGTACTTCCTATCAGCCTGAGTGCTTCCCTTGGGGAATTCCTGTTTTTTAATGTAATTCATGATATCGTAATACCATGATTTTCCATCGGGTTCTTCAACCACAATCATACAATAAGCTGGTTTCGGCAAAATCTCTATTTTTAGTGGCTCGACCTCTAAACCATCAGTGACTCTCAGCATAAAAGACAATGTGGCAAGTGCATCTGCAAATTGATTATGAGACCTCGGCAAGTCTTCAAATGAAACTTCCTCGAACTCCTTTATCAGATCTTCTAAATACTTATGATACGGGAGCAATTTGGCATCCTTAGTCTTCCATTCACCTACAGTCTGTAGTATGATCAGCGCCGAATCTCCAAACACTCTTAATTTGGCCACACTCATCTCAATTGCGGCCTGAAGCCCGAGAATGCAAGCTTCATATTCAGCCACATTGTTAGTGCATGGGAATATCAATTTTGCAGCTACCGGATGGTGTTGTCCATCTGGGGATATCAGAACTGCCCCAGTACCGGAACCAGACAAGTTCACGGCTCCATCAAAGAACATAGTCCATGAATCTTCACTTATATTCAAGACACGGTCATCTAGGAAACCATCATCATTATTTGAGACTCTTGGATTCTCAGCTAATAGGTCAGCAATCACTCGACCTTTAACCGACTTTTGTGGCATGAATTGCACATCAAATTCTGAGATTAAAATCTGCCATTTAGCCAACTTACCCACCAAAGCTGGCCGTTCAAGTAAGTACTTGATAGGATTATTCTCAGTCACGAGGAACGTTCGGTAATGCAGCGTATACTGTCGCAATCTATGCAATACCCACACTAATGCAGCGCAAGTCTTTTCCACATCAGGATATTTCAGCTCTGATACTGTGAATTTTTTACTTAGATAATAAATGGCCCGTTCCTTTTTATCAAGAGGACTCTCCTGAGCCAACATTGCACCCAGTGACTCACTATGAATAGTGAGGTAGAGAATCAAAGGATGCCCCGGCGAAGGCGGGACAAGCATTGGTGGATTCATCAGGTAATACTTCAATTTGTCGAACGCGTCTCGACACTCATTATCCCAGTTGACCCGTGCATTCTTCTTTAGAAGTTTGAAGAATGGCTTGGCGGTTTCAGAAAGTTGGGAAATGAATCGAGCAATGTAATTCAACCTCCCCAAAAGGCTCCGGACTTCCTTCACTGTTGACGGAGGTCGTAGCTCACAAATGGCCTTAGCTTTAGCTGGGTCGATTTCAATCCCTTTACTGCTCACAATGAATCCAAGTAATTTACCAGATGTTGCTCCGAACACGCACTTAGCGGGATTTAGCCGAAGCTTGAACTTGCGGAGTCGATCAAACAACTTCTTCAAGGTATCGACGTGGCTTTTTCCAGGTCGAGTCTTTGCAATCATGTCATCAACGTAGACTTCAATCTCTTGATGCATCATGTCATGAAATAGGGCTATCATGGCTTGCTGGTAAGTTGCCCCTGCATTTTTGAGTCCGAAAGGCATAACCTTATAATGAAAGGTCCCCCATGGTGTGATAAATGCCGTCTTCTCTTTATCTTCCTCCTTCATCCTTATCTGATTGTACCCAGAAAAACCATCCATAAATGAGAATAGTTCAAATCCGGCAGTACTATCGACAAGAACATCTATGTGTGGTAACGGGAAATCATCCTTCGGGCTAGCCTTGTTTAGATCCCGATAATCAACACAAACTCGGACTCGACCGTCTTTCTTCATCACCGGTACAATGTTAGCTACCCATTCTGGGTATTGTGAGACTTCAATGAATCCCACCTTCAGAAGTTTCATCACTTCCTCCTCTATTTTCTTTGAGAGTTCGGGCTTAGTTCTCCGAAGCCTCTGCTTCTTAGGTGGCACATCTGGATTAGTAGGTAGGCAATGCTCCACAATTGACGGGTCTAAACCGGGCATGTCAGCGTAGGTCCATGCAAAGATATCCCGATACTCCTTCAATAGCTGAATCAAGCGTTTGGCCTCATCTTTGGGGAGACTTGCCCCAATTTTCACCTCTTTGGCTTCTTCAGCGTCACTTAAGTTAATAGTGACGGTTTGCTCGGATGTGGGAGCTCTAACCCTTTCATGTTGTTCCCAGCTACGTTGAACCTCACTGGAGTCTTCGATTGGATCTTCGGAATCATCATTATTTGCACTTGCTATATTATATTGGATCATTCTCACGTCCTTGCAAGTCAGAATATCATCCCTGAAACAAAAAGTAAATGAATTAGAAAGACAAACAGGGTAACCTAGATTTCCTTTGTTTGTTGTTTTTGTTTTGTTGTTTTTAAAATAAAAAAATAAAAAAATAAAAAAAAATAAAAAAATAAAATAAATAATAATAATAATAAAAAGCAATAAAATAACATAAAATAAAAATAAAAATAAAATCCTTTGATAAAAAATCATTTTTTTAAAAAAAAAAACTTTTGTCACGAGGAAACATGATGAAACCCAGGTCTCAGAATTCTCCTTGGATTTTTCTTTTCTTTTATCGGCTGGATATCATCACCGAGCTGGTTTGGTATGCCTCATCATGCTCTCAAAATAAATGTTGTAATTTCATTGAAATTCATCAAGCAATTACAATTTATTGAAGGGAAAATGCAATTCAAGTCCTAAGAAAAAATGAAAAAGAAGAAATTGAAAACAATCCCTAGAAAGCAATAAAAATTCCCACGCAGGGGAATGTGTGAAAGCAGTAAAAAGTTACTCTTGTGGGCCAAGGCCCATCTCTTCAGGGCATTCTTCATCAATAGCTCCTATGATGAGATTGTCGAATAAGTCAACAACTCCTTCCAGCTCATCATCAAGGTTTTCGGTCTTCAGGGGTGTTGGATCATCCATGCTATTCCATCCATCTGGGATTATCTCGCAAGGATCAACGCAATAGCTGGGAGGGGCCGAATAATTCACTGGGTAATCAAATTTGCCACTAGGCTGCCCCAGGGTATCTGCTTCATCCTGCATCATTATGGGAGGACCGGGGAATGTCTCATGAATACTCGGAGGTAGCGGGTTTTGCCTACCTCGCCCCCGCGTCTGTCCCCTTGAACTTCCCCCACCTCTTCCATGGTACCCTAAACCAGCAGCACGGGACCTCTGAGGGGCTTCAATGGGGTTTCGAATGCCCCGACCATTTCTACCGAGACCATTACCAGGAACAAAACCGTTTCCGACCATTACTCTTCCCACCATAAGAGCAGCATCTGAAACTTCAGGAGTGGACGGTGATGAACCTCGAGAAGCATGTATGGTGGATACCAACTCAAATGAGTGGTAACTTGATTCGATCTCAGAATCCGGCTCTATATAGGGGATAGATGTCTCATGATGGATCCGGTGGTCTTCCTCACCATACACGGTGACTAGCTTCATTTTGATTACAAATTTCACAGCTTGATGTAGACTTGAAGGCACTGCTCCAGCAGAGTGTATCCAGGGACGACCCAACAGGAAATTGAATGCGGTAAGGATGTCCATCACTTGAAAGGGAATGTTGAAGAAAACTGGCCCTATCTGTATGTCGAGATAGATTTCTCCGAGTACTTCCTTCTTTGTGCCATCAAAAGCTCGTACCGAGGTCATCGCAGCATGTATCTTAGACAGATCTACTTTGAGGCGGCGCAGAGTGGCTAATGGACATATGTTGAGAGCGGACCCATTATCAAGGAGCACTCGAGACACATGAGAAGATTTGTGTTTAACGGATATGTAGAGTGCTTTGTTATGTCCCCGGCCTTCGAGAGGGAATTCTTCATCAGAAAAGGCAATTAAATCCTAGAGAAGGATCGATCCCACAAATTCTTCCAGCTTGTCCACCTCAACTGTTTCTGGCACATGAATTTCACTCAACACCTTCATTAGTGACTTTTGATGCACAGAGGATGTTTGGAGAAGCTCGAGTAGAGAAATCTGAGCTGGCATCTTTCGCAATTGATCAACCACATTATACTCACTTGCTTTAATCACAGCCAGAAATTCCTTAGCTTCTTCATCGGTGACTGGCTTTGCAGGTTGAGCATTGGCTTGACCATAGGTGCGACCAGATCTTGTAACAAGGTCAACATTTAAATCATAAGACCAAGGCACCGCCTTATCATTAACATACTCGTACGGCTGAGGTATTTCAATCACTATCTCTTCATCAGATGCATCCTCTAACGGAGGCATGTCCGCGAGCGAAGGATCAACTTCTTCCTTACTAGCATTAAGCGCAGCTTTTTCTTGCTCCCAATCAATGATGATATGGGAAATAGTGGAAACTATGCAGTTACGGTCAGCATATACAAGAATGCCGTCATCCACCATTTGGGCAATTCTTTCTTTCATCAATGACAGGGAAACATTTTCTTGACCCGGATAATATCCAGCTCTCACCAATCCATTATAAGCATCTGCCACGTGCACCTTCGAGTCTTTGATTCGGCCAACTTCATATTCCAAGATGGCATTCACCGTGCTTTCATGCTCGGGTAGCGGATTCTTTTGGACATTTGGCCGAGCAGTTTGAAATGAAAAGACTTTCGTGTCTAAGAGGTTTTGGATCTTGTGCTTGAGGGTGAAACATTCATCAGTTGAATGCCCCAATTCACCGCTATGGTAGTCGCACTTCTTTGCCGGGTCGTAACTGCGATTTCTTTCAACATTAGGACGCTTTGGTTCGCTAGTAAGCAAACCGTTCTTTCGGAGGATAATCAGCACTTGGGATGGAGACCCAGGGAGAGGAGAGAATTCCCTTCTATTATTTGCTCGGACAAATGGTTGACGGCCAGCGGTTTGTGGCTGTCTCGGATTCATTTGGATAACCGGAGCATGTTTGACATTTTCTTGGCCATAAGCCAAATTCACATCTACAGCTGCTTCCTTCTCCTTCTTAGCAGTGAATCTCTTGTTAGATGATTCAGCAAACCATCCTTCCCTTATCCCTACCTCGATTTGTTCTCCTACAGGAATAAGCTGATTGAAATTTTCGACGTACGTACTAGCTATTCGGTTACGGAACTCAGAAGGGAGAGTCCTAACGAACAATTTCATCAGCTCCTTGCTAGCAGGCTCCGGAGTGACTTGAGCGGCTAGATTTCGCCACCTCACAGCATACTCCTTGAATGACTCACTCCTCTTCTTCTCCATCCGCTCCAGATCCTCTCGGGAAGGTGCAATGTCCATGTTGAACTTATATTGCTTGAGGAATGCGTCAGTCACCTCGTTCCAGGTGTCAAGGAGGTTTACATTCTTCATTATGTACCAGCTCAGTGCAGGCCCAGTCAAACTCGCATGGAATGATTGAATCATAAGGGGCTCATTCTTGACATATTGGGCCATGCGTACGTGGTACATCTGCAAATGGGCTTTTGGGCAGGAAGTACCATCGTACTTTTCGAACTCCGGCATCTTGAACTTCTTCGGCATCTTGACCTTTTCATACACGGACAAGTCGAATGGCAGTGAATTTTGTAACTCTTGCAATTGCTTCACTTTCTCCTCGAGTTTTGCAACACGTTCATCTTGCTCCACCTTAGGCACATTGTCAATCTTAGCCTTTTCAGTGGTGATCAACGGTGGGTCATCTTCCAGCTCAGGCATGTCATCATCAATCATTTGGCCCTTGTTTGTTGACTTCGAAATTATTATCTCAGGGAGAGCAGGTGGAGGAGTCGGATTCGCTTGGAGGGATTTGAATTGATCCGTCATAAGCTGTATAGAAGTAAGCACTTGTTGGAGTTGAGTCTCCACAGCAGATATACGATCACGCATTTCAGTTTGGTCGGCCATTCTAGCTCTCAATCGCGTGATTATGGGCGAACGTGAGGGATCCGTTGTCCTAATTAAGAAATGAACAAAAGTAAGTAACCCATATGAAATATGCCGGTCCATGACAAAGGTCTAACACTTTTATTCATTAATGAGATTTTTCTGAAATTGACAATGTAAAAACTTTAAAGTATCCTAAACAAATGAACTAGGAAAATAAATGACTCAACTTCCTAAACATAGAACTAAACATTGAAAGCATTGAATTGAAAATTGAAATCAAAACCCCTAAACATCGAAAAAATGAGAACATTTTATTTTATATGCTTTCGGGATCCCAACGTCTTGCGAAACTTCTTATTTTCAGCTTCAAGCATTTCCACTTTCCGCTTAAGATGCTCAATTTGTGCTCGTTGAGTAGGCTTCTCGGTCACATCTGGGACCATCGGGCGTAAGGCATCGGGAATCCGGTGTTGTTGGATGTAGAATGCCGACGCATGGTGGATTTCCTCCTTGCCTTTCAGTCTCTTGGGCACCAGAATCTTTTCTAGATGGCATTCATTCCATGCAGCAATGATCATCTGGACCTCTTTGAAATAACCATAGTCCGTACGAACAAAACGGACTTGGAATAACTCTGTCTTGAGGGGTGGAGGAACTTCTTGAAGAGCTCTGTACTGACGGGCCACCCGATATGGGTAATAGGAGGTAGCACCAGAAAGGCCCAGCAACGGAATTGGACCATCATACTTGTGAGAGAAACGGGCCTCCTCAACATGAAGCCATTTAGTATACCATAAGAATGCCTTGGGCCTAGGATTTCTCAAAAAATTAACCCAACGGGCATATTGTTTATTCGGAGAAAAACGTTCCAAAACCGCAAATTTTTGTATGGGGTGCCTTAAATCATCAATTCTAAATTGTTTCATAAGGTGCCCAAAACCTTTTATATGTGAGAAAAACCATATTTGCAAAAGTTCAGGAAGGGCACGCATGGTCTTTTCTTCATTTTGCTTGAAACGGTTCAATGACAAGAATGTTTCAGCTAAAACCATATTAACATAATTTAAACCATTGCAAACACGATTAACCACATATGAAATTGAAGGATTAATAGCATTTTTTCGATAAGGAAAGACGATTAGTCCGAAAAATGCTAATATGAAGATCCTAGCTTTCGAAATCATTGATTGATTTGCAAAACACTCTTCCAAAAATGAAAATGGGCATGCAAAACAATTAGCTTTAACAACCTTCCTTACTCTTTCGGTTTCGATTTCTAAAAACTGTGATAATTCAGAAATAGAATCTATACCGATAGGCGGTCTAACAAGTTCTTTTTCCAAAGGTATTCCAATGGCAACACTATATTCTTCAAGTGTTGGAGTCAGCTCGAACTCACCAAATATGAAAGTGGAAGTTTGTGGACACCAGAAGTGAGGGAGTGCTTGGATCACACCAGAGTGAACGTTGATATCTAACAGTGGGAGAAGTCAGGGGATCCTAGCCTTCACATATCTTTGGCCATCTTGATCTAACTGATCCAACCACATCTTGAGCTCTTTTTTGGGAGTGGAAATGAATTGTACGTCGGATTTCCCCATTGCATATAAAACAAAACTGACGACGAAACCTAATGTCATGGACCAACAAAAATTACAATAAAGTAAATAAATTGCAATAATTTAGACAACTTACTTTCACCGGAAATAAATGACAATCACATAGACACATCGCATGAGACGTGAGGCTCAAATTCTATCTAGAAAGCTTAACAAAGTGGAGCTAAGAGGGTGATCTGAGCGTTGCAGTCTCGCATTAACTTCAGGTCCCCTTAACTCCGGGCCCAGTCGAATGGAATGTCCAATAGTCACGCAGTCTCGCGGATATGGACAAAACACATTTCGACACCATGAAAAACTTTCGGGGAAGAGAAGGTCAACCTCTACATAGCAGTCTCGCTTTAGAGGAAGAATACTTCTCAACACCATCCTAGAGATCCTATCGCAGCCCAGGTCGGACCGCAGGTTGTGTGTGCAAATAGTGTAGTGCTAAAGCAATAAAGCATGCACAACAGTTTAAATGCAAACAACACTTCTAATTGGGAAAAATAAAGCATTCATCCCACACTCCAACCTACATGACAAAGGTTAGCAGAGACTACTCCCCTTATACCTCCCAATCTGCAAAAACATTTAACACCTTAAATGTTAGGGACGTACCTGGGATCCTTGCTGCCAAACAAAAACATTTTTAAAAGAAAAATTGGCCTAAGTCCACTAAGAATTTCAACTCATGTCCCCAGCAGAGTCGCCAAGCTGTCGCGACCCAATTTTTCAGGTTTGTCACCTAAAACTAGGTTGATGAACTACTAAACCTTTAAGCTTAGCTCGGGCTCTCCCAAGCCCATATCAAATCGCGACTTAAGGATTTAACATGCAAAATATCATTATCTAGGAGTCGCCACTAATCAGTTTTGGGTAGGTCGATTAGACACCTAAGTAAAATAATGAGAGAATTATCTTACTTCTACGAACCAGAGATTTTGGGTACGGGGACTTGATTACACTAGACTATCCTAGTGCCCTTTCGGTACCATTTCTAAAAAATGTTTTGCAGGCAGCTTGATTTAATTTTAATTAAGCTTCCTAACATGTGAGGTGATTATACATGTGTGCATACCACCAATTTAACACATCAAGAAATCAATTTAAATAATGCAAAAAGCATACCTTAAAGCAACGAAAGCATCTGCAATGTTAAATCAGAATTCATATAGATAATCCTAGATATGATTTCTAATTAACACGCAATTTCAATTTTTTTGTTTTCTCTTTGTTTAATGAAAATCATGACTTATGCAAATAATCTAAAATGACATGACGACATGACCTAAACTATATGACATGAGGAAATGCAATAATTAAATGCAATCTAAATGATCTAATTATAATGACATTCAATGCGATGCAATGACATACCAAATTATTTAAAATAAAATGACATGCTTCATGCAATTTAATATGCAAGCTATATGTTACGTGACATTTATTAAATGGCTTAATCTAATGACATGAAAGTTCTAATTAGATGAACTTAAATAAAATAAATGACATGCATTTGATGTTCCTATTTTTAAAAATGCAATCTATCCTAAAAATTGAATGAATCTATCCTAAGACAATTTTTTATATTTTTCATGAAATTCGAAATTAAGAAAAATTTAGCCAGATTAAAATTCTATCTAATTTAAACTAAGGATTAGATCATATTAAATCCTAATTTAAATTGAGACATTATCTTAATCTAAAATGCAACTTATCTAAAAATGATTTAAATTAAAGATGAAACATGCAATTCTAACCTAATATGCACAATGATTGATTTTTTTTTGCTTTTCTTTATGAAATTCGAAATTAACACATAATTAAACGTGCAATTCGAATAAAAACTAACAACCTAAATGAATGCATTTTTTTTTGTGTTTTCTAAATTCGAAATAAAATCCCTATTCTAGATATGCAAAATAACTAGAAATATTCTAGAATCAATTGAAATCCTAATCCAAATGTCTTTTTGATTTTTCTTAGTGATTTTTCTAAAAACAAATATTAAATCTAACAAGCAAGATATTCAAACAGATAAAGGATTAAAATAAACGAAAAAATAACCCGTTGTCTCACGGGTCAAATTAACGATTATTTTTAACCCTAAACATCAGACAAGAAATCAAAATAATTAAAAATCTAATCCGAAATCTTACGGATCAAATTAATAACTATAATGATTTAGCAATTTAAATATCATCAAAATGCCCAAAAATTAGTATAATCAAAAAAATGATCCGACGTCTTACGGACCAAATTAATAATTACATAATTTTGGGCAATTCCTTAAAGATAATGCCTACAAGATTTTGCAAATATCGCACCCATTATCACAATTTAAATTCCTAGACTAAAGAAAACTATCAAATAATATAACTAAAAAACGTAACCTAACAAATAAAAAGAATAAAATAGACCAAAACGATAAAGAAAGTAAAAAATAAAAGTAAAAGTAAAAGGAAAAGAGATAATTAGATAAACTACCTAATTCCCTTTTTTTTTCTTTTGTTTTTCTTTTTTCTTCTCCTGTTTTCTTCTTTTCGAGGCACGGCTCGTGGGTCTCCAAGGCAGGGCGTCAATCCGGCGTCGTCGGGTGGGGTCTGATCTTGGAAGGGCTGATGGCTGTGGGGCGCGGCCAGGCTTTCGGATCTGGCGGCGTCTTGAGACAGCGATCTCTGTGGTGTCTTGGTGTGCGCCGGTCCAGCCGCGGAGCTCGTCGCTCGGGCGGCGTCGCAGGTGGATCGGGATCGGAAGCGCGGCTGCTGCGAAGGGATCGGCGTGGGCGCTGAACGCGGGCGTCGGACGGGCGGATCGCGGGCTGCGCGTGGATGCGGTGTCCGGCAGGGAGTCTGGCGTCGCTGGGTCCTGCGGGTCGGCGCGGCAGCTGCAAGCGGAGGTGTCGCGGGCTAAGGCGGTGTGGGCTCGAGGACTCCGGCGTGGGTGAGCAGCGGGGAGGCGCGATCACGGCTGGAAGGCTCGCGAAGGAGGAGCCCCGTGGAGAAGAAGCACAGTAATTTTTTACTGTCTTCTCTCTCTTCTGCTGCCTTTTACTTTTTCTTTGTACTTTACCTTTGTTCCTCTCTACGCACAGACCTTTCTCTCTTTTTGTTTTTTTCTCTTTTGATCCCCCCAGAAAAGCCAACCCCAAAACCAACGAACCACGCCAAAACTAGTGTGCGCATTGGTCTTTTATAGGGAAATTTTAGGATTTTAATTTTTTCGAATTCAACATCCGCAAATCTTTTTCACAAAATTAATCCCATACTGATAAGAACTCGAGATAATGATAAAATTTTCCTAAAATCAAATCTTTCAAAGCCAACTTGCAATATTCTTTTATATCCACCCAAAAAAAATTCATTATATCTCGGAAAAATTTTGAATTTCTAATTCCTCACAAGATAATCTATGATCATTTAAAAATAGGCTTGGCCAACTAATTTGAATTTATCCGCCACCGATTCAATAAAAAAGCAAAAAATGCAAATAAAAAATAAATGCAACCTAAATCTATACGCTATGCAATTAACAAAATTAACCTCCTAATTTCCTATGCAAAAAATAAATTAATTAAATTACCAAAATTTAGGTGTCAACAGGCTATAGATCGCCTTGACTGTCTGGATTTTCTCCCTATTGACAGTAATGAATTCAAAGGAAGAGAATAAATTTCTTCCTTGTACTTCTTGGCTTGTCGAAGCTGGAAATCCCTTTAAAGAAACTATGACGTCTAATTGCTCGCGCATGTCAGGGGGAGGAGATATTTGCTCCGTCTTGAAAAGGAATTGGACAGGAGTGAGGTGGAATGCACAGAGCTCCCGAGGACGGCCTGTAAACATGGGAAGGTTGAAAGCAGCCTGGAGGAGGTTATCCTGCCTCGAGCTACCATGGTGTGCGTGTGTCGGGTTTAACTGCATGCTTATGCCTATTATGTCCGATCTTTTGTTTCCTGTACACAGAAGAGAGGAGACATCATTTTCAAAATTATGTTCGGGGAATAAGACTTACCTTCTTTGAAACAGGATGATCCTTTTTGTTTGCCCCTGCTTCCTTGAAAGGGTGTCTTTGAATTTGGTCTGTTCACATGATGTGCCAGTTTTAAATGCTTTCTGTTACACTAAGTCAAAGGGAATGATATTCTGAGACATGAAGTGAGAGAGTCAGAAAGACAAACACGGTTAAGTTTATCATCTTGTTTTGACGAAAGCTTTTGGTGATGAAATATTTTTTATTTTCAGAACATGTCTTTGGGGGAGAAAAAGCATGAGGAAGCCCAGCCCTCAGTATTCTCCTTGGATGATATTTTCTTTTCATGGTTGGATAGCATCACTGGGCTGGTTTGGAATACCGCCTCATGCTTTCAAAACAAAATATTATAACCATACATTAAAGTACTGGAAATACAACAGTAGCACACTAGATAATAAACATAAAGACAAGCAAAACTAACGAAAACTCCTATGAAAAGGAGTGATTTGAAAGTGTTGGTCCTGAAGTCAAGCGTCTTTGAATTCCTCGTCTCCAGTAGACTCGAAGTATTCGCATGCGATGACTATTTCGTTGAAGCTACGGAAGTGTAACCCATGCAGCCAACAGCGATGTTCGTGGGGCAAAGTTTCCGTGAACTGCTTTATCAATTCTTCTTCAGTTAGTTGAGGATAGGTTTGCATCATAAAAGCCCTCCACCTTCCTGCATATGCTCGGCAATCCTCCATTGGTCTTCTTCCGAAATGGGCCAAACTCTTGCAAGGCAGCTCAGTTCCAATCTGGTTTTGGTACTGATGCAAGAATGTGGAAGACAGCTCATTCCAATCCTTTATGAGGTAAATACTTGCTATGACGAACCATTGTAATGCAGACCCCGTAAGAGTTTCTTGGAACGCCTGAGTTGTGAATGTCATCGGGCCATGGTACTGACTCATCTCAGTATGGAGATATTGCAAATGAGCCACGGGGCAAGTCGTGCCGTTGTACTTGCGGAAATTAGGTATCCATACTTCATTAGGGGTCAAGATCATATGAGGGCAAGGCGGGCTTGACATGTCTTGGTTAGGCCACTGGTTTTCCCACTGCATATTCGTTGAAGTGGTGAGTTTTTCTATTTCAGAGATGTTGGACTCTACCGAGATCACTCCGTTGCCTTCTTCTGGGTCAAAATTTCCGAATGAGGATGAAGTATTGAAGCTATCCTCATGGTCGGAGGACGAGTTTAGTAGCTCGTTAGGATCGTAGCGGATAAGGACGTACGTTTCTTCTCCTGACGGGACTTCATCCCCGGGTGATGGTAGGAAACAGTTATATGATGAGTGATCACTTCCATTGAAATAACGCTGGAAATCCTTGGGTTTGTATTCTAGGGACTGGAAGTCATCAGGGTCATATTCTAGAGGAAGGTAGCCTTCAGAGTTGTATTCCAGAGAATGCTCGAAGTTTTGATGCAGTGGTTCGCCAGTTATCAAATCTTGCCTATACTCAGTGGTAGATGTTGAATTGATTGGCTTAGACTTTCTTTTCTTGGCTCCTGGTCCAGACCTTTTGAGTAAGGCCCTTCGTCTTGCCAGTTCGATTTTGTCAACGGGAACGAGAGATATTAAGGCTTCACTCTCTGTTTCACTTTCTATGTCGATAGGGGTCGGTATTCTGTGAACCCTAGCTCTTGCAGTAAGCTTGGGGAGTCGTCTTGTCGTGCCCCGGTCTTGAACAGGCTCCGTGCCTGTGATCTCGTACATAGGTTCCTTACCTTTCCGAGTGGGAAACTTTTCAATAATATGATGTTGCTCAGCTGCCCATTTATCATGCAAGGCTTCATTGACATTTGACGGTTCCTCGTGCTCTGGGATCATCGGCTCTTCGTAGGGCAAGGCAATGTCAGGGCTGATGTTAATATCATATTCTTGGTGGAAAACATGAATTAATTCCTTCCAGGTTTTAAGGGAACTAATCTTCCTGACAATGTACCATCGCAAGGCAGGGCCGGTCAGGTTTGATTGGTATGATTGAATCATCCTTTGGACCAGGTAGGCTTGAAAGTAGGTCTCTGGGCGGGAGGTATCAGCATACCTTTCGCATTCAGGCGTTCTGAGTTCTTCAGGGATCTCAAAACTGACATAATTAGACAAGTCAATGGGATTTGGCTCTTGCAGCTGTCTCAACCTTTTCATGATTTTTTCAAGCTATTCATCTTGTTGGTCATTATCTGGCAAATTTGTGGGTTCCAGGAGTGTGCTTAAAGTAGTTATGGAGTTGGGTTTAGCTTGAGTGGATTCCATTTGCCTTGAGAGTTGTCGAAGGACAATGGACATCTGTCCTACGCCATCTTCAATGTTGGTGAGGCGATTTTGTACCTCATTCTGATCGGGTCCTATCACATGAGGCCATTCGCGGGTGGTTGATAGTTGACGATCCATAATTACCTAGGGCGGGAAAATCATAAATGAGCACGAAAGTAAACAAGGATTGACCCATGGCAATGGTCTAACTGCTTCTCTATTTATCAAAAGAGGACTTTAGAGACCACAGACTTCTGACATTTAAAACTTGAAATTAAAATGACAGAAGGAAATACTATGTATTAAACAAAAGTCCCCAAACAATGGGACGAAATTTTCATGATATCAACACTAGGAAACACATGACTGCTAATCTATATGCGACGGGGAGCCTTGTTCTTGCGCCGATGCTTGCTTCCTGGACCGGCTCTGAGACATGCATCCAGCCTATCCCCAAATCCCCTTGCATAAGCTCTGCTTGTTCGTGTTGACTAATTTCGCTGATTGGGTGAGGAATTGATGGCTTCCACTTTGTCGGGATACGATGGTTGAGGATGTAGGATTCAGAGGCGTGATGGGCCTTTTCTTGTCCCTTCAAGCCCTTCAGGTATCACAATTCTCTTGCGATGGCACCTGCTCCACGTTTCCTCGATGATGTCAATCTCGAATGTGTATTCACGACTTGGATGGGTGAAAAGGAGTGGAGGGGCCTTCCTCTTGAAAGGCGGTGGGATCTCCTGAAGGGCTCCATACTGTCGCGCCACCCGATATGGGAAATAAGAGATGCCGCCGGTGAAACCAAGCAACGGAATTGGATGGCGGCGTCTGTAAGCAAAGTAGGCTCTCTTTTCATGGAACCAACCAGCACACCATTGGAATGCCTCAGGAGCTGGGTTTCTTAGAAAGTTTATCCAATTTAAACAGCTTTGGTTAGGAATGTATGGTCCTAAAACCATAAATTTCTGAAATGGATTTTCGAAATCATTTATTTCAGGCGATCGCATGAAGTCTCGAAATTCGCTTAGGTGAGAAAAGAACCAGACTTGTAAAATTTCCGGGGAGACTCGCATGACTTTTTCCGTGTTTTCTTTAAAACGTTTGAGGGACAAGAATGTTTCGGCTAAAATCATGTTGACATAATTTTGCCCCCTTGAGATATGGTCAACTATCCATGCCATCTTTGGACTTATGACATTTCTTTGATGGGGGAAAATGATGATCCCGAAAAAGGCCAAGTGGAAAATCTCGCTTTTCTGAGTCATGGGTTGATTTTTGAAACAGGCAGTCAAAAATGTTAGGGGGCAGGTATTATGATTGTTTTCAAGAATTTGCCTCATAACATGGACTTCAGTTCCTAAGAGTCGTGCTAACCCACGCAACGGGATAACGCCTGTTGATGGCCTAACAAGCCTTTTCTCGAGAGGCATTCCAGTGATGATGCTGTATTCTTCCAGAGTTGGGGTTAGCTCGAACCTCCCAAATATAAAAGTAGTCGTCTTCGGGCACCAGAAATGTGCCATGGCCTGCATGACTTCGGGATGAACACGGATTCGAATCAACGATAGAAGATGACCGACTTTGGCTTTCACTCGTTCTTGGGCATACTGGTCCAATTGACCCCACCATCTGAAGAGCTCTGCTTTGGGAGTGGGAATAAACTGGATGTCATCTTCTCCCATCGCATATAAACTGTGACTAAAAAAAAACTTTCCTAAATTGCCATGGGTCAATAAAAGGACTGAGTAAAAGTAAATAAATTACTTTGCTTTTAAAGAAAATGGCAAGTACAAAGACATGCACATGAGATGTGCGGCTCGATTTCTAACTGAGAAGGCTTGTTGAAATTAAAAGGGTATTCGCCCGTCGCAATCTCGCGTTAGCAGCATACCCTCCTAACCTCGACTAAAGAAATTCGGGGAAAAGAAAGGCAACCTCTACATCGCAGTCTCGCGTTCGAGGTCGTATCTTTCTTGACACCATCCTAAATATCCTATGGCGGCCCAGGTCCGGCGGCCGGGTTGTGTGTGCCATGTGTAGTGCTGAAACAGTAAAGCATGCACCACAATTCATAATCACAAGACAATCTATTTTAAGCAAAGTTAAAATAAATTTCTAAGCTATTGACCTGCATAAAGAAAAACCTAAGTCGGTAAAGGAATTAAACAAGATAAAAAAGGCCTAAGTCCTCAGAAGTCCCCAGCGGAGTCGCCAAGCTGTCGCGACCTCTTTTTTTGCGGCGCCCGATCGGGGCGGGCGCCTAAGGAGGCTAATGGCTCGGCTGGATTAATTAAGCCCGGACTCTCCCAAGTCCACCAATTCACGACTTTAATGGTCAAAGTTTTTAACCTGTAAGTTAATTTTTAAAATGGAGTCGCCACTAATCAATTTGGGGTGGGTTGATTAGAAACCCATGCGAAATATTGAGAGAAATATTCGCTCCTACGCAACCAGAGAAATTAGGATCGGGGACTTGATTACACTAGTTAATCACTAATGTCCTTTCGGTACCTAACCTTGTTTAAACCCTGAGGTTTTTTTTGGATGTTTTAGGGATTTTCCCCACATTTTTGGGAAAAACATATTTTTTGAGGTTCTTTTCTATTTTTTGGATATAAAAGGGATTCTTTTTGGATTTTTGGTATTTTTTGGAAAAATACAAGTTTTTTTTTTGGCTTTTTCTGGATTTTTGGCATTTTTTTTGGAAAATATCAGTTTTTTGGCTTTTTCTGGATTTTTGGCATTTTTTTGGAAAATACAAGTTTTTTGGCTTTTTCTGGATTTTTGGCATTTTTTTGGAAAATATGGAATTTTTTGATTTTTTGATTTTTTTGGAAAATAAAATATTTTTTAATATATTTTGGAAAATAAAGTATTTTTTTTATTTTTCTTGATTTTCTCGAAAATAAAATATTTTTTTATATTTTTAAATAATTTTTTTTTTGGAAATTAAAATATATTTTTAATATTTTTCGAAAATAATATATTTTTGGATTTTTTTTTTTAGAAAATAAAATAAA
This sequence comes from Eucalyptus pauciflora, assembly GCA_007663325.1. Classification (NCBI taxonomy): domain Eukaryota; kingdom Viridiplantae; phylum Streptophyta; class Magnoliopsida; order Myrtales; family Myrtaceae; genus Eucalyptus; species Eucalyptus pauciflora. The sequence continues at coordinate 2,233,097 of VMYD01000006.1, read as the reverse complement.
AACCGATCGCACTCGAATTTTTCAACATTTTTCTTTTTTTAAAAAAAAAAAGAAACGGCGCCGTTTGGGAAAAGGGGGGGAACCGGTGAAACCCTACCCGGGTCCGACCCAACGACCCGGGTCGCGATTTTTTTTTTTTTTTTTAAAAACAAACGGAGCTGCGTCGTTTTGAGAAAGGGGGGGGAAACCCTACCCGGTTCCCCCCCGACCCGGGTCCGACCCAACGACCCGGGTCGTGACCCGAAAAAAATCGGGAACCCTAGGGTTCCCGATTCGCGGCGCTGAGGAGGAGGACGCGGCGACGGCGACGACGGCGGCGGCGACCGCAACAACGGACCTGGCGGGGTGGTGGCTGCGAGCGGCGGGACGGCGGGCGGTGGCGGCAACGCGATCTCTCCCTCCCTCTTTCTCTCTCTCTCTCTGTGCGAGCCCGCGGGTTCGGGTTTCGCTCTCCCCCGACCTCCTCCGAAGTCTCTCGGAGGGGGATCGACGGGCTTGCGACCCGACTCGCCTTGCCCTTGCTCTGCTCTGAGTTCCCCGAAGTCTCTCAGGGGGGCTCGGAGCTTCGCTGGCGGCTGCTCGTGCTTCAACTGCGGCGGGGACGGGGGGTATTTATAGGCGAGGGGCGGCCGGTCGACGGAGCTCAACCGAGGGCTGCCACGCTCTTCGCCGGCCGAACCGGCGTCCCATCCGACGTCTGCTCCTCTCTGCTCCTCCCCGCTCCACGTGCGTCGTCGTCCGGCCATCCTTCCGGCGTCGCGCCCTCTGCGCGTGAGTTGCAGAGGCGCGAGGAAGGGGACGACTGGAAGGAGGCCGGGCCTCGCGCTTGGGCCGTGGAGGCCCATGGGGGGGAGCTGATGTTGCTCTTCTTTTCTTTTTCTTTTGCTTTTGTTTTGTTTGTTTTTGTTTTCATTTATTATCCGAAAATGATGAAATAAAAAGAATAAAATAAAACCTAATTAATTAAAATGAAATGTAGGCGTCAACAACCGAGAACGTCTGCGTCCGCATCCGATCTCAAGGACGTCTTCACGTCCTCAAATCTTTATCGAAGCCCTAACAAAAAAGTTTTTCCAAATTAATAACTCGGTTTAGTGTAAACTCATGGCACATAAAATTTACAGCGGCTCACAATTTTTGCCGAAGAAACCCTGTTATGTGTGCCATTTCAAAGATCAATTTTACATTTCTATCAATGGATAATGCCACAAGAACAATTTTAAAAGAAGATTCAGTTAATAATCTCAATTTTCATTATCCAATTCAAATCCAATCTAGTACGCGAGCTCAAATTCAAAATGTAATTTAATACTCCTTCTGACCGTAATTTCCCCTCTCTCTTTTTTTTTTCTCCAAATGCTTGGGTTGGTTCGAAGCCCTTTTACTTCTAGCATATATTTTTCAAATTTTGCAGTTAGTCATAATTTATAAACCTAAAGATTTAAAAATTTTAAAAGAAAATAAGAAAAGCAACACGCAGAAAACGGTACTTGAAATGAGATTCACGTCTTCACGTCCTCAAATCTTTATTGAATCCCTTTCTCTTCGGTAACCACCTCGCAACACGTACTTGCAATGGGCGACACCCACGTCAGGAGCCTGAGCAACCTTGCGAGGAGCCACGTAAAGACGAAAAAGAGGAACCGCCTTTAGGAGATCGTGGCTGAGAGCGAGGAGGGAGTCTAGGGTTCCCACGTGGAGATTGGGTATATTGAATTGTGGAGTCGGGCGGGATCATCAGCTTCGGAGTTGGATCTCGAAGAAAGAAGAAGAAGGATATACCCGGTCGAGATCTGATCCTGGAGGCGGTTCCACAGAGAAGTGGTGGACATGGAGGCCGGCACCGGAAGTGACACCACCCAGTATCGACTCGCCATTGTCTCTCGAGCTTGCTGATGATAGAGAGAGAGAGGGAGGCGATCGGAGGTGGTAGTGCGCCTTTGAATGGAACGATGCGGTGGTGAAGCTCCTTGTTTCCTTCCTTTGCCTGATGTCGATCCAAAATCTCACGCATGCTTCGGGAGCAGTCGAATAGCTTCTGCATAGACAATATTGGAATGCGTAGTCGAATAGCTTCTGCACATAAAATATTGACATTTCTTTTTAAATGGTCGATTGACAGGTTGACGACGGGGGGCATAACCAGGATAAATGATGATGAATATGTGGAAGAAGAAGGGCCTGCAGAGATCATCTGGCAAGGGAACAAAAGAACAGTAAAGAAAACCATCAGGTTTTCCGAAGAAGGGATCGGACGTGTAAATGTTGAAAGAGGGTAACTCAGAAGATACTACCTGTTTATGTGTTGAAAACTTGGCATACATTACTTCTTAGTTTTTCTTTCTCCTTGTGTTGGTTTTGGTTTGAATTTTAAATTTGAGGTTCCTAATTCACTGCCAGGATGCTGAAAAGCCGACCTTGAATCCTCTCCCTCCACTGTTCAAAGAATATTCAGAATGATGGACAACTGGTAAGAATAATTAGTGCAATTAAATTTCTATCATATGATGGCTTTCATTTGCAAACATCTTTCAATAGTTTCATATAAACTACGGATGCAATTTTTTGATCACTGCCGAGACTTAGGGCTTTTTACTGGAGAAGCAAAAGAAAAACATGAAGTTATATTATTACGAAGGAAATTACATCCATATTTATACCACATTAGATATCGATTAATATTGCAAAAAGTGAAACATAATTGATCAGAATCAAGGCAAAACTGAATAAGTGATCCTTATGGCTCACTAGTTGGGATGTTTGTTTCCAAAGGTTGATTAGGCTAATTGCATAATGTAACTTAAAGGAGGAGGGAGGAGGAGGGATGGAAGTTTGGTGGGAAACAGAAATCCATCATTACTGTTCTTTTACCATCCCTTGGGGGTTTTAGTTATAAAATTAGATACGGTTGCCCTAGTCCCATCCATGGCATTAGTTTCAAGGAAAGTCGATACATGAGTAAGGCGTTTCACGGTGGCTAAGAACCATCTCTCCCACTAGCCAGAGATAGGGTGATATAAAGGAGGCCTTTGTGCCAAAAGTTGTTGAAGGATCAAATGTGCTGGACAAAGCTGGAGCTGTTTTTTTTTATGCATTGGTTTGGGAAGCCAGTTATATTACCGAAGATGAAATAATGCAAATTGGTTGTTCTGTTTGTGGAATAATGATTGAAATTTGGTCTTTTTAGGATGGGGTTTGGAAGTCTTTGCGCTTAGAAGAGTGCATATTCTAGGGTCGTTAAATGGGTGTGGTGGGTCACATTTGGATTAGAACGAAAATGTTATCTAACCCGTTTTGGCACATTTTCATATAATGTAATTTTGAAAACCTATACCTAATCCAACTCGACACACATCCGACTCGTATTATTAGAATATATTACTATTTCACCTAACTTAGAAAAACCCTTACTTACGCTTTTAACCCACTTTAAGCTCTTTGCGTGAATTTATTATATGAATAAAAACTTCACCTCAGATTAAAAAATAAGTAAATAAAACAAAGAATGTAAAAACCTATAAACGAGAGTCTTGTATTCTAAATCTTCCTTGTGCGGAACTCCAAATAACCAATCTCTAGTGCACAATTTCATGGGAAAGAGAACTATGATATTTCTTTCAAATGTGCCCTTCAATGGTAAAGGCTGACTCACGGGCAATAAGAGTGATAGAAGACAACTCAAGATATCGATGTGAATTAGCTTTCAAATAATCAACAAAATTACGATAAGGCTTTTTTTTTTTCATATCAAGCCTATTTTCCTTCAAATACAAATCCAATTGTGACATTGTAGATTGCAAGCCATAGTGTTTACTTTCGAACGAATTATACTCATCAAGATTGTCCCCAATGTTTTCAAAAATATCCTCAATTAAAATGTTACCTTGATTGGTTGAAGATGTAAAGCGATAATCTCTCGACATAGAGGTCACATATTAATCAAAAGCATATAGAGACTTTCTTGAATAATCCCTACAAATTTCACATGATCATCTATGTCCAACTTCAAATAGCAAAGCTCTAACAAGCGTAGCAAGACAACACTATAGCCCTTCTAATATTTATCAAACTTCTTTCGCATTGCCATAGGTATGTCCTCACTATCTCTCTCCTTTATCAAACGAAACCGGATTAGCCATACTCAATAGAGATATAAATTCTTCATGGGATATCTAACTCCAAAGAAGAGAGTAAAAAACTATCATAAAATTGTTGTAACAAGAATGCAATTTCCTTAGCTATGACTCAATCTTAGGGTAACATTAAATGCATGAAGAATGGAAGTTCCATAGTTTCTTTCTTAGGAGCAAGTAGGATGCTATACTTGTATTCAACGAATTGTCAATCATAATTCACATTATTGTGATATGATTAGCAATTTACATAAAAAAAATATAAAAATAAAAAATAAAAAAAATAAAGGCAATTTAGACCAATTCTACCCTTCCTAGTTTTAGCTTTCTATAGGAGAGCTCTTTATAGAATTTTAACCCTTCAATAGTAGTTGTACACAAATTGAGCATGAACATAGGCTTTCTTTATCTATCTTTGTGGTGTTCGAGCAACTTCGGTACAAATGGCACTTCGTCAGGAATTGCTTAAGAAGGGTATAAATGCGTGGTTGTATATCTCTAGCTCGCATGTAGACTAGCAATTGTCTAGGAAGCTCCTTTGAAAGAGCTTGAACGACTGATACACTCCCACCTGCCATGAGTAGTTTAATTTTGTGCAAGTTATTACCAATAAAAGACAAATGGAAGAATTATCAAGATCTTTTGTACTATTTTGATAAACTTTCACCTGATTGCAAAACCTTTCCTAAAATCACCAAAAAAGCTTGGGAGGAGGAGGGGCAGCGGGTTAAAACAAAGAAGCAACCAAATAAAGTTTTCAGATCAGATATTGCCTCTTTAATTCAATTTAATCAGTTGGAACAAAATGTTGTCTATTAATTGGCTTTAAGATTATATGGCGATATAAGATAAAGTCAAACTAGGTAAACAAATGAATAAGCTTATGCAAAAGGAAACTATAAATTCAAGATCGAGTCCAACACTAACATCCTCCAACTATACCATGACAATATTACCATAAATGCTAGGTTTACAACTTCTCTCAACTTGATTTACCAATTGTATGCCTAACATGAACATCTATCTCAATTATTTAAAATGAATGGATTCATTCGAATGGAAAAATGATTAGAAAACAACTTACGATGAACTTCTCTCATTGGAACAGATTGTATAATGTCTCTAGTGGCTACACAATGTGTTAAGCTTTTTAATGTAATTTTATGGTTACCATAACTTTCTAATAGGACAAAAAAATTTGATTGTTAAGTTCTCTACATCCTCACTATTAGATATTATTTCGATGTTAACACAATAGAAAGTCTAACTTAAATGACAAAAAACAATCCATTTCTGTAAATTCTACACCTCCAACTCAAACTATCAGAATTGAGACCCTCACTAATGCATCAATGGTTTTTTATTGATCAGTGAGAACTCCATCCTAAACAAGGAGGGAAAATTACTATCAGCTACATAAAGAAACATAAAAAAGCTAAAAAATATTGAATGTTTTTTTCTACTTTACATTATTATGAGCAAAACATAGAATTTGCTATTTAATAAGAAAGTGATTGGCCTGCAATTTGAGCAACCCTATTGATCACAAGACCAAATAAAGTGGATCCTACTAGGGAAACATTGTGCTAAGAACCATATCCCAATGAGATATGTGCTAGACTCTATAAATAGTACTATGTTATTTTCTTGACATTACTTTATGCGTGAAAGAGTTTGAGGCTATTAACATCTGTTAGCAATACAAAGATTGATTATTAGTAATGAAACCATGTGAAATTAGATTTAAACCATGTGGATCTCCCATTTACGTCGGATTGTATGCCTAGAAGTACGTTAGTTAGATTGAATGTATCTATTTTTAAAATCGGATCAAATTGGCTGGTTCAACTAGTTGGACTAGTAATGGGATTGCAAACCAATCCACTTGATGCGATAGGGAAAGGTGGAAGTTTCACTCTTTCGAAAACCATTCTTTGGCTGGCTATATTGTGGTTGAAAATGTTTCATTTGTTTCCTACCACTCAATATTTAGAAGGTTTCGCATTCAAAAATTAGATTTAATTATCACACAACACGGCGTAAATCATGTTGTGACCCCAAAATTGAGTCGGCTAAAATAAATGGGTATAGATCCTAAATATTATCTATCTCAACTTTTCTAGGGTCGTTGAAATGGGTATATTCCTTTTGTCTATATTTCCTTTAAACAAGAACAGAGAATTACATATTTTTCTGTGCATATTATCTTCAAGAATCCAAACTCAGGATTATCAATTTGGATTGTAGACAACAAGGGATTGACTAGTTGTTCCTTATTCTTAACATAATGTTGTTCCTTGTACATCACTAGGAAGAGTAAATGATTAGACGATCACCTACAATTTTTATACATGTATAGAAAGTTAAAAATTGACCTATTAGATGATCGACTATATATATCATATTGTCATTGAAATTCTAAACTCATATAAGTTAAATTGAAGACTCATTTACATCTTACCCACTCCACCAAAAACTGCTGGTCCTCAGGCTGATCAACATCCGATGCTTTTCTTCTCATGAGTAGCTCCACCAAGACTACGTTGAATGAGTAGACATCGACCTTTTCCATTAGCTTGCCACTTGAGTAATACCAAGGATCCATGTACCTACATTGGACAAACCATCAGTGGTATTAGACAAAAACGATCAGTGGTACGACAAACCGAAAATGAACTTACCAGAAAGTCTCCATTATGTGCGTGGATTCATGCGTATCTATACCCAAAGTAAACTTGGTTAGTCCAAAGTTTGCGACCTGATATCAAAATGTTAGCTTTCATAATAATTACTTGAATTCAATAAAACCGATTGGTATTATCGTGTCATCATACCTTAGCGTCAAAATCAAAGTAAAAAATTGGAGGACTTTATGTCGTAATGAATAACTCTAGGATTGTCTAAAAGGCCAGATCAACAAAAATGAAACCCGAAAAATATTATGGTAATGATAAGTTTTTTTTTTTGGAAAAAAATACTCACACTCTTCATGTAAGTAAGCCAAGCCTCGTGCAGAACCTAAAGCCACCTTCATCCTCATAGGCCAAGGCTTGATTGGGCAATTAGTACCTATAATGACATTTGGGGGCAGTTAAAATCAATCGGATTTTCAGCTCTCAAATAACTAAGCATTCAGGATAAATACTGACCGTGCAAATGAAAGTCTAGTGTGCTGTTTGAGACGAACTTATATACTAGAATTCTGAGAGTGTCAGAACGTAGTATCCAACCAAAGAGAGGGTGACGATGGTGGATACAGCTAATGATATTGACCTCTGCTCGAAACTCCCTCTCCCCTTGTTGACTTTTAGCTCTTAGTTGCTTGATAGCAACCAATTTTTCTGCTCGAGAATACTCCGTTATGAAAGAGGCTGAAACTGCCTTCACCAAGTAGATTAGAATTAGAGAAATCGTCAGTTGCCATTTTTAGCTCTTTGTACGTAAAGGTCTTATGCGGAACACCAAAAGCTGTGCTTGGAGATAGAAGAGGTCAGACATTACGACTCGATTCTACTAGGTTAATAATAATGACAAAGCATAGTTGGAAGAATTGATGTTACAAATCTTGGTATTATGAACATGTTACTATTGTGATCCAAGTGCGGAGCAAATTTTGATTGAGGAACCAATATCAATTGTCCTCAAGCATGTCCTTTTCATTGTATGTGATTTTAATCCTCAATCAAAATTTGCTCTACATTTAGATCACAATAGTTACATGTTCATACTACCAAGATCTCTAACATTAATTCTTATAACTATACTTTTCATTATCATTAAGATGGTAGAATGGGATCCCAACATCTGACCTCTTCCATCACCTTAGGTGTTCCACGTAAGACCTTTATGTATGAGGAGCTGAAAAATGACAACGGATGATTTTTCTGATTCTGGTCTACTCAATGAATGCGATTTTGGGCTCATTCATAAGAGAATACTCCCGAGCAAGGAATTAGTTGCCATCAAGCAACTAAAAGTTAGAAGTCAACAAGGGAAAAGGGTGTTTTGAGCGGAAGTCAATATCATCGACCATATCCACCACCCTCTTATCATATTTTTGGTTGGATATTGTGTTTCTAACACTCTCAGAATCATAGTTTATGAATTCGTCCCAAACAACATGCTAGACTCTCATTTGCACGGTTAGTATCTATCATGTATCCTTAGTTATTTCAAAGCTCAAAATCCGATTGATTATAACTACCCCAAATGTTATTGCAAGTATTGATCGCCCTATTATGCCTTGGCCTAAGAGGATGAAGGTGGCTTTAGGTTTCGCACAAGGTTTGGCTTACTTACATGAAGAGTGTGAGTATTTTTCTCAAAAAAAAAAAAATCTTATCATTACTATAATAATTTTCGTGTTTCATTTTTATTGATTTGACATTTCTGTAATCTTAGAGTTATTCATCGTGACATCAAGTCCTCCAATATTCTTTTGGACTTCAATTTTGACGCTAAGGTGCAAAGACATGATAATATTAATAAGTTATATATTGAATTCAAATTATTATTATGAAAGCTAACATTTTGATTTCAAGTCACAGACTTTGGACTTGCCAAGTTCACTTTTGGTACGAATACGCATGTATCCATGTGCATAATGGGGAATTTCAGGTAAGTTCATTTTTGGTTTATCGTACCACTAATAGTTTTTGTCTAATACCACTGATTGTTTGTCTAATATAGGTATATTGATCCTTAGTATTACTTGAGTGGCAAGCTAATGGAAAAAGCCAATGTCAACTCATAGTATGCTGGTCGCACGAATTATTTACTAGTATGAATATTGCAGAGAAGAGAGGGTTATATTTAATCCATCATTGCCTAGTGAAAGATGATGAGTTTTATTGTTATTAGGCCACCCATGTTGGGCTAACCTAGCCCATAACTCAAAAGAGCCCATAGCCCACAATTTAAAGAAAATAACCACCAAGGCGTTATTTTGAGGGTTACTTCTTAAAAAGAGAAAAGAACATGTTTTTTTTCTCTTAGTGTGTAGAAGTATAGGATTGTGTATCCTAAAGGAAAAGAAGAAGAATGAAAAGGCTCACTTCTTGTGAAGAAAATTATTTCCACTCGATCTCTCTCATGACGATGCAATAAGTACATTTAATTCGTAGAAAATAAGATACATTCCATTGCATGATGTACTTTTTAATTAGTGATACAAAGTATTTATGGCCCTTTTTTGTATCCAGTTTGATGTTGCTCAATAGTTCAAGTTTAGAATTGGGAAATTAGTTTCCTTCCAAAACAAACAACCCATCATCCAACTTCTTGAAGAATAGAGAGTGGCCTTTAACTTGGCAGTAGATGTCGCTCGTCTCCTCATTTGAGGGTCTGAGATGAGGCTGGAATACGAGATCTTGAAATATAGTCCTTAAAGTAGTACAAAACCCATAGATTAATCTCCATAGTTCATCATTCAGCCCCACCATTGAAATAAAACATGCAAAACAAGGAATAGAAAGTAAGGGAAAGACCACAATAGCAATTTTAACCGTGGGAAACTTTAGGCGAAAAAGCCAACTTCTCCGAAAAATTAATGGCAATTATATTTGCCTACATAGATACTAGAAACAGACTATTTCGAAACTTTATATTGAAACATAGGATTCATATGAATCAACTGCTCCCTCAGAAGCTCATTACTACTTTTTCGAACCAAATGACCTTTTCCAACCAAAAAAAAAAACAAAAGAACCAAATGAACTTTTTTGATTAAAAAAAAAAGTCTAGATAGAAGCACCTCATCCACTACCACCGCCACTAGATCGTTTTATCCCCACCATTCCTACTCAACAGGGGACCAATATCCTCGCCATTTCTACTCAACAAGAGACCAATACTAGGGTTGCCACCATTTGGGGGGCCGATTGGGACTCACATTTCCCCCCGAACAAGGGATTGATGTGGGGATAGCGTTCATTGACCTAGTTTTGCGACTGTATCCATATGCGACTTTTGCCGCTGAAGGACGAGAAGCCGAAGTTTTAAAGGTAACAATGTGGAATTCCATGAGTGTTATGTTTAAGCAGTAACTCATTTTAGTACTAATCCGGAATCTAATAATCACGGTAAAAATTTTACAAAATAAATCTTCCTATGTCTAGAATTGTTTTTTAGTATTCATCTTCTCCTAAGGACTCAATTCTAGAAATCCCATGCGCATTTTATTCTTTACAGCAAAGGTCAAGAATCTCATTAGAATTGTTATTATATTAAAGGAGAAAACTGCTAATATAAATAGTGAGACAAATAGGTTTCAAGTTAATTAAAACCCTAGATTTGCTACTTAGATTTATGTACATCTAATTGGACAGTGACTAATCATTTAAAATGCTTTGGGCTTCTGAAATCCTACTCAATTGATACCTCAAAAGCGTTCCCTTCATAGGCATATAAATAGTTAAAACACATTACATCTTTTCGGATCCTGACAGCTATTTTTTATTGAGTAAGTAATATATTGTTGAAAAATTTAGGAGACTGTCATTTAGAATGGATGTGTAGTTCAAGCACTATTACATATTAATAGTCATCCTGATATAATTCTTGTAAAATATAATTTTGAGCTCATATTCTTGAAATCTGTTGTCCTAAGTTGGTATATCTTAAGATGTATATTTAGAAATCAACATAAGTTGTCCTAAAGTTTGTCCTTTTCATCATATGTGAAAAGGACATGTATATTTGAAAGATAAACCACTTGTATTCATGTGGTTTGGCAATTGAATTGGCAAGAAGAGAGGAGAAAATTGTTGATATAAATAGAGGCCGATTCATCATCTAACTTCAAATATAGATTTTCCATATCCATAATGATTTTATTAAATTCATCTAGATATTATGGGATATGAGTACCTTTTTGCATCTTTAGCATGTAAAGATGCTTCTTCACGAATAATGTTGTCATAAGATATTTCTTCATAAAGAAGCTCTCAAGCTTATTCCACAATCCTGAAATTGTTCCTTCACCCACAACTTCACAAAGCACCTTATTGGATAACAACAATTGGATGGTGCTATGCGCCTTTTCTTCCATCTTTTTTTATCTTAATCATAGTCATATCATCGGGATAATTTCCATCCAAAACTCTAACCGAACCTTCCTGACGCAAGAACGCCTTCATCTTGATCCTCCATTGCCCAAAATTGTTTTGGCCATTGAAAAGTGCGACTTCGAACTTAATAGATGCCATCTCGAACAAAAAGACCTAAATTCCTTTGCTCTAATACCAATTTGTTGCAGAAAAATGTCAATCAAAGATGCACCAATCTAAGAACAAGTAGTAAAGAATCAAAGAATCAAAATTACACGAGAAGCAAGATTTACGTCAAAAATCCAAAACAGGAAGAACCACAAGGAGAGAGAGCAGTTTTACTATCTTCAACAAACGGCACGAGAGTACAATCCAAAAAGCTCTAAAACCACTTGATGAGCCACAAAATCTAAATATCCAACAAGAAGATAAGAAAAAATAAAACAGGAAATGATATAGAGGCTAGGGTTAGAGATATGTATTAAACACATTTCTTTTATAATCTCCCTTTAGAAATCCCTAAAATAGAGGTACATGATCTAAAATACCCTTATCTCTTAATTTGAAAGTCAAATCTCAACAAATTTCAACCTTGACATCAAATCTACAAAAGAACATTATGCCAAATACCACAAGACCTCTCTCCCTCAACACCAAAAGTAACCATATACAAGGTCGCCCCTAAAACAGCAGAATCGATGATGCACATCCTTAAGCCTACATAAGCGTACTTGGTGTAAGAAACGAGGAATGAAATACCACCAACTCCACCTAAGCAAGTCAAACATATTTGTTGGATTATTCGCCAAAGATACTGAAATCCCACCTCTAACCCTAACACACACAATTATCCTCACGAAGGAGCATTTACTAGGCGCTAAGGGTGATGAGTTGTTTTATTGAGTCAGTGATACATAAGGTAATAAAAGAGAAGCATTTGCACTTGGATCATCGATTTTCTTCATCAGCACTAATGGACACCAAAATAACATAAATTTTTTACTCAATTATATGTGTTCTTACTCTAATTATGGAGATCGTGGGATTGCGCTTTCGCACCTAACAATTTTATCTAGAATGGGTGGATGGGTTGGGGTTTCGGGCAAGTGGCTTTTCATCATGGGTGGATTTGGAATGTTAGGAGAGGGTAAAATTGGGAGAATGACCAATTCATAAATAAGACCATAGGTTAGATGCAACTTGGGGCATTAATTGTAGGTCTGAAACTCAATGTGCAAATTGGTATATAGTTAAAATACGAGGATATTGTGTAACATTTTCCCTAAGAGAAAAATCAACTTGAGTTAATAAGACTTGAACATCTCACCACTTACATTTGACATCACATGTTAGATTGATCGTGAAAGAGCATGTACTTGTATTATAGGAACATGACCCTCTCGAACTTATTCCGATGTCATCCTTCTTCAAGGCACTTTCGCCCCCATTAAGTCCTAAATTGAACTTTTCATAATTAAGTTGGCTTTTCATGTTGATGACTCGAAATTCTTAACATGCCATAGACAAGATATCAACTGCATTTGGTTGTGGTTATTATTTGTGTATACATTTTTAACGATGCCATTTATCAAGCAATCTGATACATAAATAATTTCTTGGTAAAAAAAATTAAAATCAGATACCTCAATTTCATATATTCATTTAAATATGCATTTTTTTTTGTGCAGAATTTAAATATGCATTTCATTTAGGAAAGAAAGTTGCATAAATTTCAAGAATGGCATAATGGTATTTACATGGGGTTATACTTTATGGAATGTTAACATGTGAGAACCTCACTTTCCTAAATACAGTTGCCCTTTTAATATTTTTTGTTTTTATTTCATCTATCATGGCATTGTTTGGAATTTAACATGAGCGGAGATTATTGCTTAGCCCATTCATTCAAATACTTGCTAGGTTCTTTGGCTAGCAACTAATAGGACATAACGATATCAACAAGGAATATTGGTAGTTGAATTTTGGGTGTGAGTTGAGATAGTTTGATAAATGTCTAAAGTGACATTTGTTGGTTTAGTTGAGTTACGAGTGTATATAAACTTTTGATGGATTGTGGAAACTCTAATCCTTTAAACAACTTGCTTGTTCATCGTTATATACACACGTGTGTACATCGAATTGCAAGCATATCTTGATTCAATCATCACCAATTCTCATTGCATTGTGGAGGCCCCCAGAGGATGTGTCGGATTGCAATTTGAATGAGGAATGGAAATCTTCTGAATTGAAATAAATCAACTCATAATCAGTTTGTTATATTGACATAATGATGCCTTCTATAATCAGTCTTTTTTCTGTGATTCATATCCATGGAATGATGGAAGAAGGAAAGCAAGTTGTATGTTCATGCGGTCCATACATTTGGGAATTTGTTAACCTATCATTCCCTTGAATTCATTTCTTGTAATCCAACGATGTTTGAGGATGAATATTAAGGAACGCAAAGAATTATTAAAGGGCTAGATCTTATTCCCAATTAAGAGGAAAATAACATTGGATTCTCAAGAAAGAATCAAGGGAACAATCATGGACAACCCTCCTATAATTTTCCTCATAAATGTCATTTCATTTCTCCAGAGTAATTATGAATTCTAGAGGAAGTCCATTACTCACAGTGATTAAAATCAAATTAACCAACTGCTAATTTTTGGAAAAGAGAAATAGAGGAGTCCCCTCATACACATTTGTGTGCCTTGATTCAAATTATCCTACTAATCATCGCTAAAAGTTTGTCCTGCATTAACCACCATCATTAGGTATAATGAATGGATGAAGTTAGATTTTAGTTGCAATGAATAATGCTTCTTGTGTGGGCATGATTTGCTGTTCAACTAGAGACGATAGTCATCAATGCTTTTCTACAAATGCAAGTAATGCTCGAGATTGGCATAATAGATGAAGTTAACTTCCATGCACAAGAGTATCATCATATCTTATTTGATTTTTTAGCCTGTTAATCAATTTTACACCTAATAGTTAATTACCGCAGCAAATATAATATTTAAGTAGAGACTACACCTTGTCCAGAATGAACGCTTCTGTTGAATTTAAAGAAACAAACAAATAATACGCCCAATTTGGCTGTTCTTTACTGTGGATGCTCGCTTTTCTTTAGCAAAACAATGATCGATCTAGTTGTGATGAACGACATGGGACCGATGTGAAACCCAAAAAAAAAAGTTCAAGTAGCTCTACCAGCTGGTGTCAATTATCCGTAACAAAATTGGTTCTTGGGGATTGGTTATCAATGGAGAGAGAACAGAGATCTTGAGGGATCAATTGAGACGGATAGAGTCGAGGAAGATACACACTCGATTGAGGAGAAGAGATATATATGCAGCCGGATGAATTTCTTGTTTCGGTTACCTCAAGCTTTCGGACGATCAATCTCTGATATACACTCTCGGTTTTTGGGGACTATTGAGAAAAAAAAAAGGAAGAAGAAGATTCGTTTTGGGATATGAACGGTCGCGAACCAATCACACAAAGCCAGAGCTATATTTTGATTGTCAACCATTTCTGACATCGCCATCCCCACTGTCACCAATCAAAGCTCTACTTTCCTGGCCAGGTAATTTTTCTCTCCTTCATACCCTGTTTTGCCCCGTTTTTATTGATAATTTGAATTCCGAGCTTAATCGGTAGATCTATGAGTAAAAAAAAGCAAACCGAGATTTTTTTTCATGATAAATCATGTCAAGTAAGATATAATATGCCATGTTTAGGCTGAAAGTTGCATGAAATCCCAATCGGGAGCCTACATTCTAAACTGTATGTCACATGTTCAACAATTTGCTAGAAAGAAATGATAAAGCTAGGTTCATCTAATCGATGTTTAGAGTTAGGTTCACTAATTGTTGAGCCACGTCTGACACCGAGTTTTCTTTCATTCTATGTTCAGATTTCCAGCACCGTTTTGTCCATGAGGCAGAAGCATTAATCTTTTTTGTTTCTCCTCCCTGGCGAGGTCTACAAATAAGGATTCATTGTGTCAGCTCTCTATTCCCCTATTTTGTTATGTATGTGTGTAGTTTACATTTGTGTTTCGAGGAACAAAAACAAAAATAAACAAACAGGCCTAAAAGTTTTTATTTTTATTTTATAGATAATTGGATATTCTACGTTTATAATGCTAGAAAATTTGGGCGATGGTTGCGTGAGTGTTTCGCTAACGTTTTTAATTTTATATGCTTCACTGCATCTCTATAGTCTTTTTATGAGAACGATAGTTGTTGCTAAGCAGAAGGACGGAAGCTCATTGTTTGATTCAACTTGTTAACTATGTAAAATACAATTTCTTGTTAGAGTAAAGAAAAATCAACATCTTACAATGTTGACACCTAAATTTTCATTTTAATTAGGTTTTACTTTATTTTACTTTATTTTATCTTTTCCGGATAATAAATAAATAGGAAAAGCAGCAAAAAAAAAAAACAAAGGAAAAAAGTAGAAAACCCCCCTCCTCTGGGCCTCCTCGGCCCACTTCCACCTCAACCCAGCCCAGCCGAGTCTCCTTCTTCCTCGCGCCGTTGCAACACACGCGCCGGAGCAAACGGAATGAACAGCGACGCACGTGGAGCAGCTGGCACCGGACAGCGATGGGACATGGAGTAGGGGGTAGCTGGCGTCGGATGGGATGCTGGTTCGGCCCGCGAGGGCCGCAGCAGCCGCCGGTCGAGCTCCGTCGACCGGCCGCCCCTCGACCTATAAATAGGCCTCCATTTCCATCATCGGAGACACAGATAGAGGAGCAGAGAAAGAGCTGCAAATCCTCGGGCCGCCTACTGAGAACTTCAGAAGGGGGGGCTGAGGATGAGCAACCAAGCTCTTCGAGCGGCTGAGGCTGGAAGAGAGGGAGAGGTTCTGTCGGAGAGACACACTAGAGAGAGAGAGAGAGAGAAGCTGGAGGAGGTCTGCATGGGTACCACCGCCGTCACCGCCCTCATCGTGCCGTCACCAGGTAGTGGGCTGTCGCCATCGTCCCTTCCCTCTCTGTAGCCCAGCCATCGCTATTGTCCCCGTCGCCACTGCATCTCGGTCCTCTCCTTCCTCGGCGCCGGAATTTGTAGAAACCTTAGGGTTCCCGATTTTTCGGGTCGCGACCCCGAGTTGTCGGGTTGGAGTCGGATCGGGAACCAAGTAGGGATTCCGCAAATTCCGGGGGCGGTGAAGGTCGGGCCGCGAGTCGAAGCCGGGTCGGGTAGGGTTCCGAGGGAACTGGGTCGTGAGCCGAATCTAGGTCGGGGAACCGGGTAGGGTTTCACTGGTTCCCCCCCCCCCCCAAGCGGCGCCGTTTCACAAAGTAAAGAAAAAAAAAGGAAAAAAATCCGAGTCAGTTAGCTTTTTTAATTTAATTTTAATAAATAAATAAAATTTTATTTTCCAAAAAAATCAAAAATCAAAAAAATCAAAAATCAAAAAAATCAAAAATATTTCATATTTTCCAAAAAAAGGCCAAAAATTCGGAAAAAGCCAAAAAGACTTGTATTTTTTCGAAAAAAAAAACCAAAAATACCAAAAATACCAAAAGTTCCTTTTATGTCCAAAAAATAGAAAATGATCCAAAAAATGTTTTTCGTCCCCAAAAATGCATGGAAAATCCCTAAAGCATCCAAAAAGCCGCAGGGTTTAAACAACGTTAGGTACCGAAAGGGCATTAGTGATTAACTAGTGTAATTAAGTCGCTGATCCTAATTTCTCTGGTTGCGCAGGAGCGAGTATTTCTCCCAATACTTCGCATGGGTTTCTAATCAACCCACCCCAAATTGATTAGTGGCGACTCCGTTTTAAAAATTAACTTACAGGTTAAAAATTCAGATTATTAAAGTCGTGAATGGTGGACTGGGGAGAGTCCGGGCCTAATTAAACCTAGCCGAGCCATTAGCCTCCGTGAGGCGCCTGCCCCGACCGGGCGCCGAAAAAAAGAGGTTGCGACATACAAAATATGGATTCTATATCGAAAAAATAGTGGCCATCTAGGCTCCACCTAAGCTAATATTATCCACTCCTGATTAGATAGATTACTCATATAAGATAATATTTTGTTTTCCCCGTATACCTTTCTTTTGGTTGACCATTATATGGTTCGGTTGATTGATTTTTGTTGATATTACACCAATGAAAAGAACACGACCAAAATAACATGTTTTTAATTTTACTGATATGAAAATCATTTACATTACTATAGATAAATTTACCAAGTACAAGAAACATTGTTAAGACTAATGTGCGATCTTATCAATAGGTTAGAAATCGATTGCCACGGTTTGCTTTAAATATTATTCAATGGCAAAAGATTGATTGACAATAGAAGCACATCTTAAATATATATAAAAAATTTAAAAAAAAAAAATCCCGAGAGTGCACTGATCAACCATAAACAAAAGTGTAAGAATGGCTCAGAGAAAAAGTAAAGTGCAAGAAAGCAAAATTAATGAAGCAAAATTAATAAAGTGTCAGACAAATTATAAGCTAAATTCAAAGTGAATCAAATTTCTCATCCAAAAGATCAATTTACTAAAACTAAATTATATCAAAAATATTCATTAATATCTCTTATTTATACGTATGCTTTGAAACTAAGCTAAATCTAGCACTAAAAGTTAACAGCTTAATCAAGGTCTCTGTTTCAAGGCATCTTTCCATTTTTATTTTAATAAAAGGGGACACAACACGTGCTAGAAGTCTTCTAGCCCAAAATTTTGAGGGGAAAATTCTCATTAATCTTTTGCTGGAAGTCTTCTAGAAAATGTATTTGGAATGTAAACAGCACGTGCACGAGGCATGCATAGGGCGTGCATGGATGGCGTTGATGACAAAAACGATGGAGGCGGTTGTTGGCCAAGACGCGTCATCGATGATTCGCTGGTGAAGATAGCCAAGGGAAGTGCGGAGCTTGGGGCAGGGCGGTGGCTGGATGAAGGACGAAGAGATATAGAAAAAAGGATAGGCGTGATAAGTAATAAATTTTTAATAAATTTACTAAAAAATACACACCGTGTTAGTTAGTGACCTGGCCCTTATAAACAGTCGAATATTTTCTATATTATTCACCTCTAATTCTTAAAAGCTTCGTAGAGATTCATTACCTATTTTCTTGACAAATCGATCCTTTCTTCCAGCACTCATGGACAGAGACATTCATTAGGAATCCATCCATGCTTCACGGCTAAAGGGCAAAAATATTCATTACGTGCTAGTCCTTATTCCTCGTACCAGTCCACGAAATATTCTATAATAAAGCTATTTGTTAGACTAGAAAGTCTATCATAATTGTTAAGTCAGGTGTAACTCCCCATTATAGTTTCTAAACTAGAACTTTTAAAGAAATTAAACGTTTGCCGTTCTTACTTAACATTTTAAATTAGTTTACTACAAAATTAATATGGAAAATAATTGCAAGCGCCAACTAACATTGCTACATAATTTCTCATTGTTGAAATACTAACGTGAAAATGACATAATCTTGCAAAGAAGTCAATGCAAGAGAATCTAAAAATAAATGAAGAATAATAAAGGACATTAAATATTTATGTGGCTGGCTATCTAAATCCATGGAAGAGATAATAGCAAATAATCCATTAATAATTGGAGAATTAGAGTTATAATTGCTCACATGCTTGAATATTTTTCACTCCTAAAAATTTAAGCCCTAACCAAAAAAAAAAAAAAATTCCAAATTAATAACTCGATTTGGTGTAAACTCATGGCGCAAAAAATTTATAGTGGCTCACAATTTTTGTCGAGGAAACCCTGTTATATGTGTGCCATTTCAAAGATCAACAATTTTACACTTCCATCAATGGATAATGCCACGATAATAATTTTAAAAGAGGATTAAGTTAATAATCCTAATTTATATTATCCAATTCAAATCTAATTTGGTATGTGAGCTCAAATTCGAAATATAATTTAACACTCATTCTGACCGTAATTTCCCCCCTTTTTTTTTCTCCAAATGCTCGGGTTGGTCCGTAGCCCTTTTACTTCTAGCATATGTTTTTTTTTTTTCAAATTTTGCAGTTAGCCATAATTTATAAACCTAAAAATTTTATATATTTTAGAAAACAAAAAAATAGGAAAAGCAACACGCAGAAAAGAAAACGGTACTTGAAATGAGATTCTCGTCTTCACGTCCTCAAATCTTTCTCGAATCCCTTTCTCTTCGGTAACCACCTCGCAACGCCGTGGCTCACGTCCTCACGAACTTGAAATGGGCGACACCCACGTCAGGAGCCTGAGGAACCTTGCGAGGAGCCACGTAAAGACGAAAAAGAGGAACCGCCATTAGGAGATCGTGGCTGAGAGCGAGGAGGGAGTCTAGGGTTCCCACGTGGAGATTGGGTATATTGAATTGTGGAGTCGGGCGGGATCATCAGCTTCGAAGGATTTCGACCAAGTTGGGACGGGGAGATCTGCTCCTGGAGGCGGTTCCACAGAGAAGTGGTGGACATGGAGCCTGCACCGGAAGTGACACCACCCACTATCGAGGGAGGCGATCGGAGGTGGTAGTGCGCCTTTAGGAGATCGTGGCTGAGAGCGAGGAGGAGATCTCTCTCTCTCTCTCTCTCTCTCTCTCTCTCTCTCTCTGGAGTAGAGTATGATTTAAAACGCATTCTGTAGTTTATCCTTTATTAATTTTAAATTCAATAAGAGGATGAATATTCATGTAGTTCCTCTTTATTCATTTGCAGAAATTTAGATCCAGTAAGAATAAGATTCCGATATGCAACAAATCATTAAGCTAAAAGCGAAAGCATTGTAACTATCGTTCTCTCAATTTCGGCTTTAACCGTTATATAGATTAGAGTGCCCTTTCTCATAAATAAAGATTTTCAATAAATAAAAACCCTTAATTTCAATTTTTCCATGGGGTGAAAATTTGTGGTTGAACTAATGTGCTTATCTCTCTTTAGATCGGCTCCCACACCTACTGCCAACTTTAGATCGGCTTCCACACCTATCGCCCCCCAAACGAAAAAGAAAAAGAAGGATCGCATCGAAAAGTCTATCGTCAACATTCCCCCATTGCACCAACTAGCTTATGTTAGATAGCGCTAATTGACCCAAGCCAACATATTTGATTGGGTTTGATAAACTTTTCTACAAAATAATTGCAAATATCCAATAATCGGGTCCCGTAACGTGAATCATGACACTTCATTGCTGCAAATTCTAATCATAAACGTTGGCTTGAGAGAGTAGAGCATATTGGAAGATATCCATATTAATATACAATGCCATTGATTGCGATATCACTTTATATTTGCGAAAGACAGGACTATTGCACGATATTAGACAACGCATGACAACTCAAGTACAACTGCATAATCGAATAATAGGACAGTGTACAATAAGCATGACGTCCTAACCGTAATCAGTGATGGATGGGCTCTGTAGAAGTGATTATATGCAAATGGCTAAGTGTGATCTAGGCAAAAGGGAGATTGGAGAGAAAGACCTAAGTAAAGAGGCTGGATTAGAATCCAAAAGTAAAGTGGCTCGATTAGAACCATATCTGTAGATTAGGCAAGTGTTAATAATTTGAATAATCTTTCAAGTGTACCGAATAAATATATCATATATATGTGATCTTGGGTTTGAACGTTTTGTTTACATTGGATAAGCAATTTTCTTACGGAGCATTCGTCATTAATACGTCTTTGATTTTGAAGAAATGTAACATGCTAATAACACTTTCTCTACATTCAAATTTTCGATAAAATCAAGTGAAATGAAATTACTGTGCATTCACCTACCCTGCATATGCAGAGCTCATATGCCTTTTTCTAACACGTTCTTTCGTGCAAAGCATGCCCTTAAACAGTTAACTTCTGATTAAAAAGAAATGATTCGTGTCGATTTGCAAATCAAAAACCGCAAGGAAGATGCAAAGTCGGTACTTATGCGTGATTTACTCGGTGGTCCCTCGTGAATCTGTTGGTTTTGAAAAATTATTTTGGCCCTATGACCGATTAAGACCTATCCTCACGTCTGTCCATATATGTTGTACTCGCGTTTATAACCTAGACAACATGATGAAGCCTGTCCCTAGTGAAAAAGCACGACCAGTTAAGTGATTGATCTCGATCACTCTTTTTGTTGCATCTTTCTCTGCAGGTGTCTTCTTTATAAGGCTCCTTTCTGGGTTCATTTCCGCCTACAAATTCCTTCCCATAGTATCCACTTTCCCAGCGATTTCAGATCGAGAGACAGAGATGGCGAAGCCAGGTTTAACGGCAATGGTGGTGGCAGCTCTTGCTCTGGTGGTGGCCACGGTGGCGACACTCGCCCGTGCTGAGGTGGATGACCCCGAGAAGGTGGACGCCTGGTTCACTAGGCTTAGCCATGCCGATCGCAAGACCACACACCTCCACTTCTACTTCCACGACACGCTCTCTGGCAGGAACCCCACGGCAGTGCGCGTTGCCGAGGCCACGATGACCGAGAAGTCCCCGACGCTTTTCGGGGTGGTCAACATGATCGACGACCCACTGACCGAGGGCCCTGAGCCAGAGTCCCCCCTTGTTGGCCGGGCACAGGGGCTCTATGGCTCAGTTGGGCTCGAGTCGGTGGCCCTGCATATGAACATGAACCTCGTATTCACGACCCCGGAGTACAACGGCAGCACCCTGAGCGTATTGGGCCGCAACCCGGCACTCGAGACCTATCGGGAGATGCCTATCGTCGGTGGGACCGGCGTTTTCCGGCTGGCAAGTGGGGTCGTGACGGCGAAGACGTCCTTTCTCAACCTCACCACCGGCGATGCTGTAGTTGAATATAAGGTCATAGCTTTGCATTACTAGACACTTTGTAGATATATCGTGGCTTGTGTTGTAGTCCAGTCCAGAGGTTATGGAGGAAATTACGTCGTTCTAGTTGTGTGCGGATGCTCTATCGTTTCCAATTTGGTTATGCTCTAGGTGCTTCGTGATTTTTCATTGATTTTGGTGGTCTGGAATCTTCTTGTGTGGGCTCTAGATGAACTGAGTTGGACTCGGTTTATCACTGAGTAGGTAATGTTACAATGTTCGCCGCCCTGTGAAATCAAGCTTGCTAAAAACGTCAGTGATTTTTCCCACCTAATAATTATGAAAGTTGATGAAGTCGACGTGAATTTTTTTACTATATTTTGGAGTTCTCATTTTAAAGTTACTGAAACCTAAGATTATGTCTTGATTTGGTTTTGATTTGAAAATTGTCACGCGGCAAGCTCAGTCAACCACCAACTAACAATAATATTCGGGGCTTTTACAATATATTAGGCAATGCATGAAAACTTAAGTAAAATTATATTACTGAATTATATTTGGCTTTACACGTCTTGGTCTAGTAAAGATGTGGTAGGAGGGCTTAGCATAGCATTCTAGTAGTGACCAGTGATAGATGAGTTCATTAGACATGCCTATATAGATATGGCTAAGGTCTTCTCTCTATTTTCTAATGTACATACTTTATCATTCTATCCATCAAGAGACGTCAAGGTAAGAGGGAGATTGGAGACGAAGACTTAAGTAAAGAAGTTTGACTACAATCAAATTCGTTGATTCCGCATATTATTCATTTGATTAATTAGGGGTCGATTTTTTGGGAATCTATGTAATGCATAGTGATCTTGAGTTGAATGTTTTATTTATATTGGCTTGACTTGCTTACGGAGCATTCTTCATTAATAATCCTTCTATTTTGACAAAAAAAAATGTAATACGTTAAATATAAATCATCTCTTCATTCAAAATTTCCATTAAATAAAGTGAAATGAAATTCCTATACCTTTATGTACCCTATACAAGTAGAACTTGTAGAAATTATGTCATAAGTGCTATAACTTTCATACGGCACTCACTTTGGTACCCATAATATTTCAATCGATCACTTAAATGCCATAACTTATAAAAGAGAAAAAAATCTCACTTGGGTCATGGTAGTGATTTTCTTCGCTAAAAAAATCCTACATGGTATTAAAACTTGTCACACTTGTGGTGATTATTTTAAATTATGAAAATCAATTGGTCAAAAGTTATGACACTTGTGATAAATATTTTTCTTATAATAATGGCACTCTAGATATCAATTGAAAAGTTATGACAACAAAGTAAGCGATGTAGAAAATTTTTAGCACTTTTGATGTCTTTTATATATATATATCTTGAAACGATGTGCCTTTTCGGTTGAAATATTTAATTATCATGAAAAGAAGTGGCTGTGGACATGAAAAAAGGTGATTGTTAGATATGAAAAGAAATTATTGTTGATAGGAAGAAAATTGGTGGTTGATCATGAAACGTGATGATAAGTTACTTAGTTCCAAGTGATATCTTGGTTGGTTATCTATAAATATAACCAAATCATATATTGTTTATCACAACTGTTAAAAAACAATAACTTTCTCTTCTTCACAATATCCTTTCTTCTTCTTTTTTCACACAAAAGTTTCACAACATATTCAAAATGAAAGTCCAAATGAGAAATTGAGTAATTACAGAACTCAATTCTCTATAACTTTAGTATATATTCTGATATATATTTGTTATTAACTCAACATCAATAATAATGGGGGTAAATAGTACCTTTAATTGTCATCGAGCATCAAAATCAAAGAACTATAAACTAATGTTCTATCTTCATCAGCAATCAAATCTCTCCGATATTTTTAATATGTCTTCTCGTACAAAGCACGGCACTTTTATTAGCTAGAACGTGCAAAGACATGGCATGTATATCCGCTAAAAATTTGATTTCATTAGTGTCAATTTCCAATCGCCAGCTGCAAAGTCAATGACTTAATAAGATCAGCAAAATAATGGACTCGGTCGCTAATTAAAAAGCACAACTAGTGAATGATTACCCCAACATCTGTTGCTTCTGTCTCTAAACACGTATTCTTTTCGCCTATAAATTCTTTCCAGTAGGATTGTTTCTCCCAACAATTTCAGATTGAAAGCGAGATTTTAACGGCAGCGGTGGCGGTGACTCTTGCTTTGGTAGCTACCGCCACGATCCATGCCCGTGCCAACGCAAATGATCCCAGGAAGGTGGATGCATGGTTCACTAGGCTTAGCCACGCCAATTGCAAGACGACACGCCACCACTTCTATCTCCACGACACGCTCTCGGGCAAGAGCCCCAGATGACCAAGAAGTCCCAGATGCCGTTCGGGGTGATCAACATCATTGACGACCCATTGACCGAGGGACCTGAGCCAGAGTCCCCCTTGTGGGCCGGGATCAGGGGTTCTGTGGCTCGGTTAGGCTCGAGTCGGTGGCCCTGCTCATGGACATGAACCTCGTATTCACGAGTCCAAAGTACAATGGTAGCACTCTGAGCATATAGAGCCGCAACCCAGCGCTCGAGACCTATCGGGAGTTGCCCATCGCCAGCGGGACCACCATTTTCCGGTTGGTGA
The DNA here is from genome assembly GCA_007663325.1 of Eucalyptus pauciflora. Classification (NCBI taxonomy): domain Eukaryota; kingdom Viridiplantae; phylum Streptophyta; class Magnoliopsida; order Myrtales; family Myrtaceae; genus Eucalyptus; species Eucalyptus pauciflora. The sequence continues at coordinate 2,208,492 of VMYD01000006.1, read as the reverse complement.
GCGGAACAGCGACAACGAAGACCTACTTTCTCAACCTCACCACTGGCGATGGGTGGTTGAATATAATGTAATAGCTACGCATTACTAGACACTTTGGGCATTGTTCTAGTCCACTTCTTTCATTTTGACCTTCGGTTCTTTGCGGGCCAAAGGCTATGGCGTAATTATATGGTTGTAGCTTGTGTGTGGATGAGGTGATGTCCTTTATTTCGTAATGCTCTCTACGTGTTTTCCATTTTAATTGATTTATGGCGGAGATTGAAATTGGACGTTATGGTATCTTTGTGTGAGGCTTTAGGTGATCTAAATTGGACTCGGTTTGTCACCAGGATAAAGTAGATGATCTGAATGTTTTGCCATCTTGAAAAATAGAACTTGTTGAGTATGTCAATGATATTACCCACCTAATAATTCTGAAATTTGAAGTAATCGACATGAAAATTAACTTTTTGTTTTGGGAATTTCGTATTACAGGAAACCCAAGATTACTCACGGATTTGGTTTCTTCATCAAATAAAATGCGGAGGAGGCACGTGGGAACGTAATTCAAAAACAATTGTGACGATAAGATTTAATAGATTTTGGCCTCTTTGTTCAGTTGGGGAGAGTGAGAGATATCTCCTCTTCCGCTCTCCTCGGCCGCCAACATCCTCCGCCACCCCTCCCTCCCTCCCTCCCTCCATCCCTCTCTCTCTCTCTCTCTGTCTCTCTGTGGCGGCATCAAGGCGGCGAAAAAGAAGGTGGCGACGTTCGTGATCGACTGCACCGAGCGGGTGGAGGACAAGATCATAGACATCGCTTCCCTCGAGAAGTTCCTCCAGGAGCGCATCAAGGTCAAGGCCGGCGCCCACAACGACTCCGTCACCACCTCTCGCGACAGGTCCAAGATCACTGTCACCTTCACCTCCGGACTTCTCGAAGCGTTATAACCAGAATCATGCTCCCTCCCTCCTTCCCTCTCTCTCTCTCTCTCTCTCTCTCTCTCTCTCTCTCTCTCTCTCTCATCTTTCCCCCTAGGGCAGTCAAGGTTATCGAGCTAGTTCTTGTGCTTGTGGTGATGCTGCTGCTGCTTCATAGCCTAGGATGCCTGTTGAATCGCAGTGCTTTTCTTCGAAATTAAAATAACTGTAGGTTTATAATATGCTCGATTGCGTCGTTATATGTGCAGAAGCTGCATGTTTTCGCTTTCGTTAGCTGCGATTTTGGCAGAAGATTGCCTTTTGAGTTGATTTGTAGATAGGACTAGCCTCCTAGGCGGCACACTCATGCCGTCCATCTGCGAGCGGGTGCTTAATTATGTTGTGTGCTTTGCGGTGGGATTTCTGCACCTTATGTTGATAAACTTTCGCATATTTGCACTGCTGCGAATCTTTGTGCAAAATGGTCTAGTTTACAGCATGTGTTCAGATTCAAGATTGATTCATGTCCACTTCATTAATTGTTGGAACTAAATCTGACTCCGTGTTTTTACTCTTTGTTTTATGCCACGCTTTTGCAAATCTTCGGCGCGGGCTGTCCATGGACCCACATGTTTGGAGTCGATGTTCTCAACCTCCATCACCGTCAATGGCCGTGGCTTGATGCCGCCAAGTCAGTTCATTCTCCATTGTTTTAGTATACCTTTGTGCGTTTTCTATGCTGCTTTGTGAAATTTTCAAGCTGGAAATTTCTTTATCGGAATAGCTCGGTCATGGCCAGGGTAGTGGCTGAGGGAGAATATTTAGTGACGATCAGCGACTTCAGGTATCGATGTCAGACTGATAAGGATTGCGGTGTGAATCTGTGTAGTGGAGTCTTGGTCGAGCTCGTCATTGATGGTTCTGTAGAGAAGGACTTCGTTCGGAGGGGAAGACGTCTTTCGGTGAAGACGCTCTCCAAAAAGTCCCGAAGAAGAAGATGCAGGGAAGAGAAAGAAATAAAAAAACTGAAAATTGAAAAGGAAAATGAAAAAATATTCGGAAAGAAATCAAAATCCGATTATAATGAGTCAGGTCTAGTTTCCGTAGCCCTTTTACTTCTAGCATTTATTTTTCAAATTTTGCAGTTAGTCATAATTTATAATCCTAAAAAATTTATATATTTTTTTAAAAAATATATAAAATGAGATTCACGTCTTCACGTCCTCAAATCTTTATCGAATCCCTTTCTCTTCGGTAACCACCTCGCAACGCCGTGGATCACGTCCTCACGTACTTGAAATGGGCGACACCCACGTCAGGAGCCTGAGCAACCTTGCGAGGAGCCACGTAAAGACGAAAAAGAGGAACCGCCTTTAAGGGAGTCTAGGGTTCCCACGTGGAGATTGGGTATATTGAATTGTGGAGTCGGGCGGGATCATCAGCTTCGGAGTTGGATCTCGAAGAAAGAAGAAGAAGGATATACCCGGTAGAGATCTGATCCTGGAGGCGGTTCCACAGAGAAGTGGTGGACATGGAGGCCGGCGCCGGAAGTGACACCACCCAGTATCGACTCGCCATTGTCTCTCGAGCTTGCTGATGATAGAGAGAGAGAGGGAGGCGATCGGAGGTGGTAGTGCGCCTTTGAATGGAACGACGCGGTGGTGAAGCTCCTTGTTTCCTTCCTTTGCCTGATGTCGATCCAAAATCTCACGTATGCTTCGGGAGCAGTCGAATAGCTTCTGCATAGATAATATTGGAATGCGTAGTCGAATAGCTTCTGCACAGAAAATATTGACATTTCTTTTTAAATGGTCAATTGACAGGTTGACGACGAGGAGCATAACCGGGACGATGGTGATGATTGGGAATATGTGGAAGAAGAAGGGCCTGCAGAGATCATCTGGCAAGGGAACAAAAGAACAGTAAAGAAAACCATCAGGTTTTCCAAAGAAGGGATCCGACGTGCAAATGTTGAAAGAGGGTAACTCAGAAGATACTACCTGTTTATGTGTTGAAAACTTGGCATACATTACTTCCTAGTTTTTCTTTCTCCTTGTCTTGGTTTTGGTTTGAATTTTAAATTTGAGTTCCGTAATTCACTGCCAGGATGCTGAAAAGCCGACCTTGAATCATCTCCCTCCACTGTCCGAAGAATATTTAGACTATAAGAATTGATTGCCAATGTCAGCTCAACTGGTGTTAGAAAATTTGGCTCTCCAAGTGCCTAATTTTGGACTGAGCAGGTAGCTTATTATGATGGTCATACGTCTAGTTATATTTTTCCGGACTGATTTGTTGAACTTTTTTTAAAAATGTTTTATTTTTGCCTGTCGGTTTGCTTAACAGGATGAAGCTCATTGCTCTTTCCTTCTGAAAAATGGAGCTTGTTGGTTTGCTCCACGATGCAGTAGAGTTCACTTCTATCTTGATAAATCATGCGTACTGCTAAGTAAGAACATGCATAATGGTCCTGGCCTTGCATGGGAGCAAGATGAGGGGCTTGAGGTCGGTCAATGATGCCTTCATCCAGTTCATATATCCTGAGCATTTTGGAGCAACAATACTGTTTTCAGAATGATGGGCAACTGGTAAGAATAATTAGTGCAATTAAATTTCTATCATAAGATGGCTTTCATTTGCAAACATCTTTCACTAGTTTCATATAAACTACGGATGCAATTTTTTGATCACTGCCGAGACTTAGGGCTTTTTATTGGAGAAGCAAAAGAAAAACATGAAGTTATATTAATACGAAGGAAATTACATCCACATTTATATACCACATTAGATATCGGTTAATATTGCAAAAAAGGAAACATAATTGATCAGAATCAAAGCAAAACTGAATAAGTGATCCTTATGGCTCACTAGTTGCGTTGTTTGTTTCCAAAGGCTGATTAGCCTAATTGCATAATGTAACTTACAGGAGGAGGGCTAGAAGTTTGGTGGGAAACAGAATTCCATCATTACTGTTTTTTACCATCCCTTGGGAATTTTAGTTATAAAATTAGATACGGTTGCCTTAGCCCCATCCATGGCATTAGTTTCAAGGAAAGTCGATACATGAGTATGGCGTTTCGCGGTGGCTAAGGACCATCTATCCCACTAGCCAGAGATAGGGTGATATAAAGGACGCCTTTGTGCCAAAAGTTGTTGAAGGATCAAATGTGCTGGACAAAGCTGGAGCTGTTCTTTTTTGATGCATTGGTTTGGGAAGCTAGTTATATTACTGAAGATGGAATGATGCAAATTGGGAGTACTGTCAGTGGAATAATGATTGAAATTTGGTCTTTTTAGGATGGGGTTCGGAAGTCTTTGCGCTTAGAAGAGTGCATATTCTTGCCATTGACACTACTAGCTGTGGAGAAATTGAAGATCTATACCCCTTTTCTAGGGTCATTAGTGTTGGGTCAAGTTTGGATTAGAATGAAAATGGTTAGACTCATATTGATCTATTTAACCCGTTTTGGCACATTTCCATACGATGTAAATTTGAAAACCAATACCTAATTCAACTCAACACACATCCAACTCATATTATTAGAACATATTAATATTTAACCTAACTTAGAAAAACCCTTACTTACCCTTTTAACCCACTTTAAGCTCTGTGTATTTATTATATGAATAAAAACGTCACATCAAATTAAAAAATTAAAAAATTAATAAATAAAACAAAGAACGTAAAAAACCTATAAATGAGGTCTTGTCTTCTAAATCTTCCTCATGCGGAACTTCAAATAACCAATCTCTAGTGCACAATGTCACAAGAGAGAGAACTATGATATTTATTTAAAATGTGTCCATCAATGCTAAAGGCTGACTTACGGGCAATAGAAGTGAGAAGACAACTCAAGATACCGATGTGAATTAGCTTCAAATAATTAAGACCATTACGATAAGGTTTTTTTTTTTAATATCAAGCCTATTTTCCTTCAAATACAAATCCAATTGTGACATTGTAGATTGCAAGGCATATTGTTTACTTTTGAACGCATTATACTCATCAAGATTGTCCCCAATGTTCTCAAAAATGTCCTCAATTAAAATGTTACCTCGATTGGTTGAAGATGTAAAGCGATAATCTCTCTCGACATAGAGGTCACATGTTCTCAAAAATGTCCTCAATTAAAATGTTACCTCAATTGGTTGAAGATGTAAAGCGATAATCTCTTGACATAGAGGTCACATGTTCATCGAAAGCATATAGAGACTTTCTTGAATAATCTGTACAAATTTCACATGATCATCTATGTCCAATTTCAAATAGCAAAGCTCTATCAAGCGTAGCAAGACAACACTATAACCCTTCTAATATTTATCAAACTTTTTTTGCATTGCCATAGGCATAGAATTAATAGCTATGTCCTCACTATCTCTCTCCTTTATCAAAAGAAACCGGATTAGCCATCCTCAATAGAGATATAAATTCTCCATGGGATAACTAACTCCAAAGAAGAGAGTAAAAATATCATAAAAATGTTGTAACAAGAATGCAATTTCCTTAGCTATGACTCAATCTTAGGGTAAAATTAAATGCACGAAGAATGGAAGTTCCATATTTTCTTTCTTAGGAGCAACTGGGATGCTATATTTGTATTCAACGAATTGTCAATCATAATTCACATTCTTGCGATATGATTAGCAATTTACATAAACAACATAAAGGCAATTTAGACCACTTCTACCCTTCCTAGTTTTAGCTTTCTATAAGAGAGCTCTTTATAGAATTTTAACCCTTCAATAGCAATTGTACACAAATTGAGCATGAACATAAGCCTTTCTTTGTCTATCTTTGTGGTGTTCAAGCAACTTTGGTACAAATGGCACTTCGCCAGGAACTGCTTAAGAAGGGTATAAATGCATGGTTGTATATCTCTAGCTCACATGTAGACCTACAATTGTCTAGGAAGCTTCTTTAAAAGAGCTTGAACGACAATTACACTCCCACCTGCCATGAGTAGTTTAATTTTGTGCAAGTTATTACCAAGAAAAGACAAATGGATGACTTATCAAGATCTTCTATACTATTTTGATAAACTTTCACCTGATTGCAAAACCTTTCCTAAAATCACCAAAAAAGCCTGGGAGGAGGAGGGGCAGGGGGTTAAAACAAAGAAGCAACCAAATAAAGTTTTCAGATCTGATATTACCTCTCTAATCCCAATTTAATCTGTTGAAATAAAATGTTCCCAATTTAATCAGTTGAAATAAAATGTTGTCTATTAATTGGCTTTAAGATTATATGGCGATATAAGATAAAGTCAAACTGGGTAAACAAATGAAAAAGCTTATGAAAAAGGAAACTATAAATTCAAAGATCGAGTCCAACACTAACATCCTCCAACTATACCATGACAATATTACCATGAATGCTAGGTTTACAACTTCTCTCAACTTGATTTACCAATTGTATGCCTAACATGAACATCTATATCAATTAATTAAAATGAATGGATTCATTCGAATAAAAAAATCATGAGAAAATCCACTTACGATGAACTTCTCACATTGGAACATATTGTATAATGTCTCTAGTGGCTACACGTTGTGTTGATCTTTTTAAGCTAATTTTATGGTTAGCATCAACTTTCTAATAGGACAAAAAAATTGAATTGTTAAGTCCTCTACATCCTCAGTATTAGAAACTATTTTGATGTTAACACAATAGAAAGTCTAACTTAAATGACAGAAAACAAACCTACCTCCATTTGTGTAAATTTTGCACCTCCAACTCAAACTATCAGAATTGAGACCCTCACTACTGCATCTATGGTTTCTTGTTGATTGGTGAGAACTCCATCCTAAACAAGGAGGGAAAATTACTATCAGCAGCATAAAGAAACATAAAAAAGCTAAGAAAGATTGAATGCTTTTTTCTTATAACATAGCAAAACATAGAATTTGCTATGTTATAAGAATTTTGCTATGTTATAAGAAAGTGAATGGCCTGCAATTTGAGCAACCCTATTGATCACAAGACCAAATAAAGTGGATCCTACTAGGGGAACATTGTGCTAAGAACCATATCCCAACGAGATATATGCTAGACTCTATAAATAGCACCATGTTATTTTCTTGACATTACTTTATGCATCAAAGAGTTTGAGGCTATTGACTTCTATTAGCAATGAAACCATGTGAAATTAGATTTAAATCATGTGGATCTCCCCTTTACATCGGATTGTATGCCTAGAAGTACGTTAGTTAGATTGAAGGTAACTATTTTTAAAATCAGATCAAATTGGCTGGTTCAACTAGTTGGACTAGTAATGGGATTGCAAACCAATTCACTTGATGAGATAGGGAAAAGTGGAAGTTCACTCTTTTCGAAAATCATTCTCTGGCTGGCTATATTATGGTTGAAAATGTTTCATTTGTTTCCTACCACTCAATATTAAGAAGGTGTCGCATTCATAAATTAGATTTAATTATCACACAACACGGCATAAATCATGTTGTAACCCCAAAATTGAGTCGGCTAAAATAAATGGGTATAGATCCTAAATATTATCTATCTCAACTTAGGGTCGTTGAAATGGATATATTCCTTTGTCTATATTTTCTTTAAACAAGAACAGAGAATTACATATTTTTCTGTGCATATTATCTTCAAGAATCCAAACTCAGGATTATCAATTTAGATTATATACAACAAGGGATTGACTTCTTGTTCCTTATTCTTAACATAATGTTGTTCCTTGTACATCACTAGGAAGGGTAAATGATTAGACGATCACCTACAATTTTTATACATGTACAAAAAGTTAAAAATTGACCTATTAGGTGATTGACTATATATATCATATTGTCATTGAAAATCTAAATTCATAAAAGTTAAATTGAAAAGTCATTTACATCTTACCCACTCCACCAAAGACTGTTGGTACTCAGGCTAATAAGCATCCGATGCTTTTCTTCCCATGGGTAGCTCCGCCAAGACCACGTTGAATAGTAGACATCGACCTTCTCCATTAGCTTGCCACTTGAGTAATACCAAGGATCCATGTACCTACATTTGACAAACCATCAGTGGTACTAGACAAAAACCATCAATGGTACGACAAACCGAAAATGAACTTACCAGAAAGTCTCCATTATGTGCGTGGATTCATGCATATCTATACCCAAAGTGAACTTTGCCAGTCCAAAGTCTACGACCTGAAATCAAAATGTTAGCTTTCATAACAATAACTTGAATTCAATAAACAACCGATTGATATTATCATGTTATTGTACTTTAACGTCAAAATCGGAGTCCAAAAGAATATTGGAGGACTTGATGTTGCGATGAATAACTCTTGGATTGTCTGAAAGGTCAGATCTACAAAAATGAAACTTGAAAATTATTATGTTAATGATAAGTTTTTTTTTTTTTGGAAAAAAAATACTCACTCTCTTCATGTAAGTAAGCCAAGCCTCATTCAGAACCTAAAGCCACCTTCATCCTCTTAGGCCAAGGCATGATTGGGCAATTAGTACCTACAATGACATATGGGGCAGTTATAATCAATCGGATTTTGAGCTCTAAAATAACTAAGCATACAGGATAAATACCGACCATGCAAATGAAAGTCGAGTGTGATGGTTGAGATGAACTCATATACTAGAATTCTGAGAGTGTCAGAAATGCAGTATCCAACCAAAGAGAATGTGACGATGGTGGATACGGCTGATGATATTGACCTCCGTTCGAAACTCCCTCTCCCCTTGTCGACTTTCAGCTTTTAGTTGCTTGATGGCAATTCCCAACTCGAGAAACTCCGTTATGAACGAGGCTAAAACTGCCTTTGCCAAGTAGATTGGAATTATATAAATCATATGTCGCCATTTTCAGCTCTTTGTACATAAAGGTCTTATGCAGAACACCAAAGGCTACGCCTGGAGATAGAAGAGGTCAGACATTAGGACTCAATTCTACTAGCTTAATAATAATGCCAAAGCATAGTTGGAAGAATTGATGTTACAAATCTTGGTATTATAAACATGTTACTATTGTGATCCAAATGCAAAGCAAATTATGATTGAGGAATCAACATCAATTGTTCTCAAGCTTGTTATTTTCATTGTATGTGATTTTAATCCTCAATCAAAATTTGCTCTAGATTTGGATCACAATAGTTACATGTTCATAATACCAAGATATCTAACATCAATTCTTCTAACTATGCTTTTCATTATCATTAAGCTGGTAGAATGGGGTCCCAATGTCTGACCTCTTCCATCACCTTAGGTGTTTCGCATAAGACCTTTATGTATGAGGAGCTGAAAATGACAACGGATGATTTTTCTTATTCTAGTCTACTCAATGAAGGCGATTTTGGGCTCATTCATAAGAGAGTACTCCCGAGCAAGGAATTAGTTGCCATCAAGCAACTAAAAGCTAGAAGTTGGCAAGGGAAGAGGTGTTTTGAGCGGAAGTCAATATCATCGACCATATCCACCACCCTCGCCTCATCTTTTTGATTCGATATTGCATTTCTATCACTCTCAAAATCATAATTTATGAATTCGTCCCAAACAACACGCTAGACTCTCATTTGCACGGTCAGTATCTATCATCTATCCTTAGTTATTTCAAAACTCAAATTCCGATTTGATTATAACTACCCCAAATGTTATTGCAAGTATTGATCGCCTTATTATGTCTTGGCCTAAGAGGATGAAGGTGGCTTTAGGTTTCACACAAGGTTTGGCTTACTTACATGAAAAGTGTGAGTATTTTTTTCAAAAAAAAAAAAAAAACCTTATCATTACTGTAATAATTTTCGGGTTTCATTTTTATTGATTTGACCTTTTTGGTAATCCTATAGTTATTCATCGCGACATCAAGTCCTCAAATATTCTTTTGGACTCCGATTTTGACGCTAAGGTGCGAAAAAATGATAATATCAATAAGTTGTTTATTGAATTCAAGTTATTGTTATGAAAGCTAACATTTTGATTCCAGGTTGCAGACTTTGGATTTGCGAAGTTCACTTTTGGTACGAATACGCATGTATCTATGTGCATAATGGGGAATTTCAAGTAAGTTCATTTTTGGTTTATCGTACCACTAATAGTTTTTGTCTAATACCACTGATTGTTTGTCTAATATAGGTATATTTATCCTTAGTATTACTTGAGTGGCAAGCCAATGTCTACTCATAGTATGTGGGTCGCACGAATTATTTACTAGTTTGAATATTGCAAAGAAGAGAGGGTTATATTTAGCCCATCATGACGATGCAATAAGTGCATTTAATTCGTGGAAAATAAGATACGTTCCGTTGCATGATATACTTTTCAATCAGTGATACAAAGTATTTATGGCCCTTTTTTGTATGCAATTTGATGTTACTCGATAGTTTGAGTTTAGAATTTTGAAATTAGTTTCCTTCAAAAACAAACAACCCATCGTCCAACTTCTTGAAGAATAGAGTGTGGCCTTTAACTTGGCAGTAGATGTCGCTCGTCTCCTCATTTGATGGTGTGAGATGAGGCTAGAATACGAGATCTTGAAATATAGTCCTCGTAGTCGTACAAAACCCATAGATTAATCTCCAAAGTTCATCATTCACCCCCACCACTAAAATAAAACATGCAAAACAAGGAATAAAAAGTAAGGGAAAGACCTCAATAGCAATTTTAACCGTGGAGAGCTTCAGGCGAAAAAGTCAACTTCTTTGAAAAATTAATGGCAATTATATCTACTTACGTAGATACTAGGAACAGACTATTAAAAACCTTTATATTGAAACATAGGATTCATACGAATCAACAGCTCCCTCAGAAGCTCATTACTACTTTTTCGAACAAAAAAAAACAGAACCAAACAAACTTTTTTGATAAAAAAAAAAAAACAAAAGTTTAGAGCACCATTAAACAGAACCACCTCATCCACTACCACCGCCACTAGATCGTTTTATCCCCACCATTCCTACTCAATAGGGGACCAATACTAGGGTACCCACCATTTGGGGGGCCAATTTGGACTCACATTTCCCCCGAACAAGGGATTGATGTCGGGATAGCGTTCATCGACCTAGTTTTGCGGCCGTCTCCATATATGCGACTTCTGCCGCTGAAGGACGAGAAGCCAAAGTTTTAGAGGTAACAATGTGGAATTCCATGAGTGTTATGTTTAATCAGTAACTCATTTTAGTACTTTCTAGAATTTAATAATCACAGTAAAAAATTTACTAGATAAATCTTCTTATGTCTAGAACTGTTCTTTAGTATTCATCTTCTCCTAAGGACTCAATTCTAGAAATCCCATGCGCATTTTATAAATTACAGCAAAGGTCAAGAATCTCATTAGAATTGTTATTTTATTAAAGGAGAAAACTGCTAATATAAATAGTGAGACAAATAGGTTTCAAGTTAATTAAAACCCTAAATTTGCTACTTAGATTTTTGTACATCTAATTGGACAGTGACTAATCCTTTAAAATGCTTTTGGCTTCTGAAATCCTACTCTCTTGATACCTCAAAAACGTTCCCTCCATAGGCATATAAATAGTTAAAACACATTACATCTTTTTGGATCTTAACAGCTATTTTTTACTGACTAAGTAATTTATTATTGAAAAATTTAGGAGACTGTCATTTAGAATGGATGTGTAGTTCAAGCACTATTACATATTAGTGTCAGTAGTAGTCATCCTGATCTAATTCTTGTAAAATATAATTTTGAGCTCATATTCTTGAAATTTGTCATCCTAAATTGGTATATCTTAAGATATATATTTAGAAATCAACATAAGTTGTCCTCAAGTTTGTCCTTTTCATCGTATGTGAAAAGGACATGTATATTTGGAAGATAAACCACTTGTATTCATGTGGTTTGGCAATTGAATTGGCAAGAAGAGAGGAGAAAATTGTTGATATAAATAGAGCCTGATTCATCATCTAACTTCAGATCTAGATTTTCCATATCCATAATGATTTTATTAAATTCATCTAGATATTCTAGGATATGAGTACCTTTTTGCATCTTTAGCATGTAAAGACGCTGCTTCACGAATAATATTGTTATAAGATATTTCTTCATATAGAAGCTCTCAAGCTTATTCCACAATCCTGAAACTGTTCCTTCACCCGCAACTTCGCAAAGCACCTTATTGGATAACAACAATTGGATGGTGCTATGTGCCTTTTCTTCCATCTTCTTGATCTCAATCGTAGTCATATCATTGGGATAATTTCCATCCAAAACTCTAACTGAACCTTCTTGATGCAGGAACGCCTTCATCTTGATATGCCATAGCCCAAAATTGTTTTGGCCATTGAAAAGTGCCACTTCGAACTTAATACATGCCATCTCAAACAAAAAGACCTAAATTCCTTCGCTCTAATACCAATTTGTTGCATAAAAATGTCAATCAAAGATGCACCAATCTAAGAACAAGTAGCAAAGAATGAAAGAATCAAAATTACACGAGAAGCAAGATTTACGTCAAAAATCCAAAACAGGAAGAACCACAAGGAGAGAGAGCAGTTTTACTATCTTCAACAAATAGCATGAGAGTACAATCCAAAAAGCTCTAAAACCACTTGATGAGCCACAAAATCTAAATATCCAACAAGAAGATAAGAAAAAATAAAACAGGAAATGATATAAAGGTCGGGGTTAGAGATGTGTATTGAACACATTTCTTTTATAATCTCCCTTTAGAAACCCCTAAAATAAAGGTACATGATCTAAAATACCCTTATCTCTTAATTTGAAAGTCAAAACTCAACAAATTTCAATGTTGACATTAAATCTACGAAAGAACATTATGCCAAATACCACAAGACCTCTCTCCCTCAACACCAAAAGTAACCATATACAAGGCCACCCCTAAAACGGTGGAATCGATGATGCACATCCTTAAGCCTACGTAAGTGTACTCAGTGTAAGAAATAATGAATGAAACACCACCAACTCCACCTAAGCAAGTCAAATGGCAAAAATGACAATCAAGTCCCAGCAATGCTTGAACTTGATCAAAGGAATTGGTTTGGTCAACATATTTGTCGGATTATCCGCCATAAATACTCAAATCTCTCCTCTAACCCTAACACACACAATTATCCTCACAAAGGAGCGTTTACTAGGCACTAAGGGTGATGAGCTATTTTATTGAGTCAGTGATACAGAAGGTAATAAAAGATCAGCATTTGCACTTGGATCATCAATTTTCCGCATCAGGAACAATGGACTCCAAAATAACATTAATCTTTTTACTCAATTATGTGTTCTTACTCTAATCATGGAGATCGTGGGATTGCGCTTTTGCACCTAACAAATTTATCTAGAATGGGTGGATGGGTTGGGGTTTTGGGCAAGTGACTTTTCATCATGGGTGGATTTGGAATGGTGGGAGAGGGTAAAATTGGGAGAATGACCAATTCATAAATAGGACCATAGGTCAGATGCAACTTGGGGTATTAATTGTAGGTTTCTAAAACTCAACATACAAATTGGTATATAGTTAAAATGCGAGGATGTTGTATAATATTTTCCCTAAGAGAAAAATTAACTTGAGATAATAAGACTTGAACGTCTCACCGCTTACATTTGACATCACATGTCAGATTGATCACGAAAGAGCATGTACTTGTATTATAGGAACATGACCCTCTCTAACTTATTCCGAAGTCATCCTTCTTCGAGGCACTTTCGCCCCCATTACGTCCCAAATTGAACATTTCATAATTAAGTTGGCTTTTTGTGTTGATGACTCGAAATTCTTAACATGCCATAGACAAGATATCAACTGCATTTGGTGCGGAATTTAAATATGCATTTCATTTAGGAAAGAAAGTTGCATAAATTTCAAGAAGGGCGGTATTTACACGGGGTTATACTATATGGAATGTTAACGTGTGAGAACCTCACTTTTCCAAATACAATTTCCCTTTTAATATGCTTTGTTTTTGTTTCATCTATCATGGCATTGTTTGGAATTTAACAAGAGCGGAGATTATTGCTTAGCTCATTCATTCAAATACTTGCTAGGTTCTTTGGCTAGCAACTAATAGGACATGAACGATATCGACAAGGAATTTTGGTAGTTGAATTTTGGGTATGAGTTGGGATAGTTTGATAAATGTCTAAAGTGATATTTGTTGGTTTAGCTGAGTTACGAGTGTAAGGATCCTGGCCCCACTGTGTAATATTGTCCACTTTGGAGGCCCAACCACCGCTGTCCTCCCTCATGGGTTTCTTTTTAGCACAACGGAAGCGTACGTGAAACGCGTTACTTGGGGTAAAGGCCTCGACCCTCGGCCACCTTCCCCTAGATAACGCATTTCACGTACGCTTCCGCTGCGCTGAAAACAAACCCGTGAGGGAGGACGGCGGTGGCTGGGCCTCCAAAGCAGATAATATTACACAGTGGAGCCCGAGTCCTTACAAATGGTATCAGAGCCAGGTTTCGATCCTGGGACTTGTGGGTTATGGGCCCACAACGTTTCCACTGCACTGAAAACAAACCCGTGAGGGAGGACGGCGATGGCCGGGCCTCCAAAGCAGACAATATTAGCACTGGAAATCCGAACATAAAATGAAACAAAACTTGGTGTCAAACGTGGCTCAACAATCAATGAACCTAACTCTAAACATCGATTAGATGAACCCGGCTTTATCACTTCTTTCCAGTAAATTGTCAAACATGTGATGTACAGTTTAGAATGTAGGCTCCCGATTGGGATTTAGTGCAACTTTCAGCCTAAACATGGCATATTGATATCTTACTTGACATGATTTATCATGAAAAAAAATTATCGGTTTGCTTTGTTTTACTTACAAATCTACCGATTAAGCTCACAATTCATATTATCAACAAAAACAGGGCAAAATAGGGTATGAAGGAGAGAAAATTACTTGGCCAAGAAAGTAGAGATTTGATTGGCGACCGTGGGGATGGCAATGTCAGAAGTGGTTGGTGATCAAAATATAGCTCTAGCTTTGTGTGATTGGTTTGCGACTATTTATATCCCAGACCGAATCTTCTTTTCTTTTCCTTTTTCAATAGCCCCAAAAACCGAGAGTGTACATCAAAGATTGACCGGCCGGAAGCTTGAGGTCACCAAAACAAGAAATTCCTTCGGCTGCGTATATATCTCTTCTTCTCAGTCGAGTGTGTATCTTCCTCGACTCTATCTCTCTCAATCGATCCCTCCTGATCTCTATTCTCTCTCCATTGATAACCAACCCCCAAGAACCGATTATGTTATCGATAATTGACACCAACTGGTAGAGCTACTTGAACATTTTTTTTTTGGTTTCACATCAGTCCCATGTCGTTCATCACAGCTAGCTTGATCATTGTTCTGATGATGAAAAGCGAACATCCACAGTAAAGAACAGCCAAATTGAGCTTATTATTTATTTGTTTCTTTTTCTCAACAGAAGTGTTCATTATGGACAAGGTGTAGTCTCTACTTAAATATTATATTTGCTGCGAGTAATTAACTATTAGGTGTAAAATTGATTAACAAACTAAAAAATCAAATAAGATACGACGATACTCTTGCGCATGGAAGTTAACTTCATTTTTTATGCCAATCTTGAGCATTGCTTGCATTTGAGAAAAGCATTGATGACTAACGTCTCCAATTGAACAGCAAATCATGCCCACACAAGAAGCATTATTTTTTGCAATCAAAATCTGACTTCATCCATTCGTTATACCTGATGATGGTGGTTAATGCAGGGCAAACTTTTAGCGATGATTAGTAGAATAATTTGAATTAAGGCACACAAATGTGTATGAGGGGACTCCTCTATTTCTCTTTTCCAAGAATTAGCAGTAGGTTAATTTGATTTTAATCACTGTGAGTAATGGACTTCCTCTAGAATTCATAATTACTCTGGAGAAATGAAATGACATTTATGAGGAAAATTATAGGAGGGTTGTCCTTGATTGTTCCCTTGATTCTTTCTTGAGAATCCAATGTTATTTTCCTCTGAATTGGGAATAAGATCTAGCCCTTTAATAATTCTTTGCATTCCTTAATCTTCATCCTCAAACATCGTTGGATTACAAGAAAGGAATTTAGGGGAATGATAGGTTAACAAATTCCCAAATGTATGGACCCCATGAACATACAACTGGATTTCCTTTTTCCCTTTCATTCATTCCATGGATATGAATCACAGAAAAAAGACTGATTATAGAAGGCATCATTATGTCAATATAACAAACTGGTTATGAGTTGATTTATTTCGATGCGGAAGACTTCCAATCCTCATTGGAATTGCAATCCGACACATCCTCTGGGGGCCTCCACAATGTAATGAATATTGGTGATGATTGAATCAAGATATGATTGCAATCCGATGTACACATGTGTGTGTGTATAACGATGAACAAGCAAGTTGTTTAAAGGATTAGAATTTCTACAATCCATCAAAAGTTCATATACACTCGTTGTGACGGCCCAAGCAACAATGCGCGGGGAGGAGGGATGGCGGTGCGTCCGCGCCTCAGTCCCCAAACGTGCGCAAGGAAGGGGTAGGGGTCCCTCTCTAGTCCCACATATCTTAGGGGAGGAGTCCTGGCTAGTTTATAAAGGCTTGGGTCCCTCTAATCTGTGTAACGCGTTTCATGTACGCTTCCACTGCGTTGAAAACAAACCCATGAGGTAGGATGGTAGTGGCCGAGCCTCTGCCCACATGCGGTCGAGAGCTGGCTCTATTACAAATGCCATCCCTCCTCCCCGTGCACCGTCGCTTGGGCTGTCACACTCTCCACCCCTTAGGAGCATAGTGTTCTTGCTATGGCCCCACATGCGGTCAGGAGTCGGCTCAGATACCATTTGTAACAACCCGATCACCCTCATCCCAGCCCAATATTTTCCGCTTTGGAGGCCTAGCCACTACCGTCCTCCTTCACGGGTTTCTTTTCAGCGCAGTGGAAGCGTACGTGAAACGCGTTACACAAATTAGAGGGATCCAAGCCTTTATAAACTAGCCCAGGACTCCCCCCTAAGCGATGTGGGACTAGAGAGGGACCCCTCCCTCTTCCTTGCACACGTCCGGGGACCGAGGCACAGACGCACCGCCATCCCTCCTCCCCGCGCACCATCACTTGGGTTGTCACAACGAGTGTATATGAACTTTTGATGGATTGTAGAAATTCTAATCCTTTAAACAATTTGCTTATTCATCGTTATATACACACACGTGTGTACATCAGATTACAATCATATCTTGATTCAATCATCACCAATATTCATTGCATTGTGGAGGCCCCCAGAGGATGTGTCGGATTGCAATTCCAATGAGGAATGGAAGTCTTCCACATTGAAATAAATCAACTCATAATCAATTTGTTATATTGACATAATGATGCCTTCTATAATCAGTCTTTTTTCTGTGATTCATATCCAGGGAATGAATGAAAGGGAAGAAGGAAAGCAAGTTGTATGTTCATGCGGTCCATACATTTGGGAATTTGTTAACCTATCATTCCCCTAAATTCCTTTCTTGTAATCCAATGATGTTTGAGGATGAAGATTAAGGAACGCAAAGAATTATTAAAGGGCTAGATCTTATTCCCAATTCAGAAGAAAATAACATTGGATTCTCAAGAAAGAATCAAGGGAACAATCAAGGACAACCCTCCTATAATTTTTCTCATAAATGTCATTTCATTTCTCCAGAGTAATTATGAATTCTAGAGGAAGTCCATTACTCACAGTGATTAAAATCAAATTAACCTACCGCTAATTCTTGGAAAAGAGAAATAGAGGAGTCCCCTCGTACACATTTGTGTGCCTTAATTCAAATTATCCTACTAATCATCGCTAAAAGTTTTCCCTGCATTAACCACCATCATCAGGTATAACGAATGGATGAAGTCAGATTTTAGTTGCAAAATATAATGCTTCTTGTGTGGGCATGATTTGCTGTTCAACTGGAGACGTTAGTCATCAATGCTTTTCTGCAAATGCAAGCAATGCTCGAGATTGGCATAATAGATGAAGTTAACTTCCATGCGCAAGAGTATCGTCGTATCTTATTTGATTTTTTAGTCTGTTAATCAATTTTACACCTAATAGTTAATTACCCGCAGCAAATATAATATTTAAGTAGAGACTACACCTTGTCCATAATGAACACTTCTGTTGAAAAAAAAGAAACAAACAAATAATAAGCCCAATTTGGCTGTTCTTTACTATGGATGTTCGCTTTTCTTCATGAAAACAATGATCAAGCTAGTTGTGATGAACGACATGGGAGTGATGTGAAACCAAGAAAAAAAAATGTTCAAGTAGCTCTACTAGTTGGTGTCAATTATCGGTAACATAATCGGTTCTTGGGGGTTGGTTATCAATGGATTGAGAACAAAGATCGGGAGGGATCGATTGAGAGAGATAGAATCGAGGAAGATACACACTCAACTAAGAAGATGAGATATATACGCAGCCGGAGGAATTTCTTGTTTCGGTGACCTCAAGCTTCTGACCAGTCAATCTCTGATGTACACTCTCGGTTTTTGGGGGCTATTGAAAAAGAAGAAGAAAGATTCGGTCTGGGATATAAACAGTCACGAACCAATCACACAAAGCCAGAGCTTTATTCTGATTGTCAACCATTTCTGACATCGCCATCCCCACCGTCACCAATCGAAGCTCTACTTTCCTGGCTAGGTAATTTTCTCTCCTTCATACCCTATTATGCCCTGTTTTTGTTGATAATCTGAATTCCGAGCTTAATCGGTAGATCTGTAAGTAAAACAAAGCAAACCGAGATTTTTTTTTCATGATAAATCATGTCAAGTAAGATATCAATATGCCATGTTTAGGCTAAAAGTTGCACTAAATCCCAATCGGGAGCCTACATTCTAAACTGTACGTCACTTGTTCGACAATTTGCTGTAAAGAAGTGATAAAGCCGGGTTCATCTAATCGATGTTTAGAGTTAGGTTCACTGATTGTTGAGCCACGTCTAACACCGAGTTTTGTTTCATTTTATGTTCGGATTTCCAGCGCCGTTACGTATGTCAGCTCTCTATTCCCCTCTCTTTGTTATGTATGTGTGTAGTTTACATTTGCGCTAGTTGTTGATTGAGAAATGTCATGTGATGACAAGTGGCGGTCAGCAATGATTCTCAATGGCTGGCATCAATGATCGGAATAATTACTCGGTGGTCCATAGTGATTGGTGGCCAGAGAAATGTTGACGGCTGGAAATTGTGGCCGGCAGCAGTAGAGAGGGAAGAAAACCGGCAAATTGAGACTCTTAAGGATTGTGATATTTTGATTTCAGATTGCAAGTTGTGATTAAAGACCATCTCATCAAGCCATTTAGACTTCTAATATAGACTCTGGAAGTAGCAAATACTAGCATAAATGCACATCTTATTTGCCTTTTCTCACACGATATGCTTAATCCCATGTCGTATCATATATCGACAATACAAATGTATTCATGGGCAGAGCATTCCTTGTGAATTTATAGACATACGGTCAAGAAAACCAACAAATTGAGACTCTCAAGGACTCGGACACATTGTGGCCGGTGACCATTAGGACCATCAACGCTACGATGTAGAGAACTTTTGTGTTGGTTGGTTCAAGTTTGTCGATGAAACTTGTCTCGAGTGAAGGGGATGTCTGCATGTTTGAGCTCACTGATAGGGATGATGTTTAGGTCGAACTAGGATGAAACATTGGAAGTCACTTTAGGCCATATACTAGTTGAAAGCAATTTGTGCCACTACTCTGTTATGATGAAACCGGATAAAAGTGCATTTATATTTTTAATCGTGCTCTTTTCTGAGCTAGTTACAATCTTAGCATTTCTAGGCCTAGCCACTCCCATACGATGGATGTTTGTGATTAAAAGTCCTGCACACATTTTCTACTTTAGGCATCTCTCTTGAGCTTGTCACGCTTTTATCATTGCCTTTTTTGGAAAGGATCTCTAGTTCAGCACTCACCCTGGTTCCAAGTTACTGAACCTGGTTTTGTATTACAAAAGAATGTCAAAAGTGACGTGTTCTAGTTCTAGAAGGGATGGGGAAATGTATGCAGCATACCATCACTCATGGTCACCTGACAGTTATCAAATATGGGAGAGACTCACTCTATACTCATGTAAATATATTTGATAAAAGTGCTTATCTAGATACATTATCCCTCAAGCAGTGATGAAATTTAAAATCCAGAGAGTGAATTCCATCTTCATCTTGCCCTATAGTCCACTATTTTCCCAAATTGATTTGGTTATTCACTGGAACACATGAGATGCTATTTTCCTTTAAGTGTTAATGGCTAAATGTGTAAAATTATGTTTTAAAATTTCATTGTTTTTAATTCATGGATTCATAAGATTACCAATTCTAAAATAAAAGATTGTATTTTTTTAATACTAATTAGGTGTAAAGAAAATCACTATTATTCATTGACTAAGAGGATGTGATGGAGAGGATCAGTGTTAGCAACTCCTGAAGTATTACCATTAGAGTTCAAAAATAGTGTGCAATATCGTAGAGTTTATGAGCACTATACTATGACATTTTGACTTTAAATTGCAGGTTGGGGTTGAACACTTCTTTTAGCCAGTAAAGACTGTTGAATGAAACTCCTGAAACCAGTAAATACAAGCATATATTTACATTTTATTTGCCTTTTCTCTTTATTGTTTGGTTGTATTTATTCTTTTCCTCATCATATATTGGTTAGCAAATATCTACATCGGCAAGAGTATTCCTTGTGAATTCATAGAGAGATACATTTGAAGAACCAGCAAATTGTGACTTACATATCTAGACAATTCATGGCTGGTGCAGCTCTTGACATTTGTTATCCAGCAAACACCTCTGGTGGTTGGCCCACGTTTATGAGAGAAGCTTGTCTGAACGAAGGTGTTGCCGTGTGTTTGAGCTCATTGATAAGGACAATTTTATGGTCAAAGTCTCCATCTAGATACTGTAGTAAGAACCTCACTTAGGTCGATTGATATGAGCATCCGAAGCGTCATTTGAGGTCATATATTACTAAAGCAATTCATGCCTCCTATAATCAATGCAGATGAATCACTTGAAGGTGCACTCACTTTTGGACTTGCTTCTCCTTTTTAACCCAGTTACAGTCTTATCAGAATTCTTCTTTTCTTTTGTGCAGGTTAGGAAAAATAGTCTAAATGTTCAAGAGCCCTCTTGAGCAGCTTTTTAATGGTTCCACGTGCCCAAGGCCTCTCACTGCACTTGACAAGCTAGAGAATTCAAATCGGAGGTATCCCCTTTTCCAAACGGTGACTAACTTGGTACTTTCTCTGGCTGCCTAGGCTGGGGAAGAAGAGGCGACACAAAATGTCCAGCTTAAGTACTACGACAGGCCTAGGCTTGGGATTACTGAGCTCGCTGCAACAGCACGGCAACACCAGTAAGATATTGCTCCCCTGCAACAACTGGTTCACGAGAGCTATTGCAAGCAGGTTCAAACTTGTGATCGGAAATGAAGGGAAGGTGACTGGACTCTAGGCCTTAAAAGTTAGTCCAACAACCTCAGTGGTATGAAAAGAAGGAAAGAAGATTTCCTTTTTGCCAGGGAAAAGAATATTACTTGCTTGATTTGTATATGTATCCATCTAGGACCCTTAGTGCAGTTTTTCATGTTTGTTCGATGCATATTGCAGTGTAAGATTGGCGACTCGGATATTCACCAGATTCATGCATGTCTCTATATTGATTACATGTGCTTATTAGTCTAAGAGCACAGGATTGTGGTATTTTGTTTTCAGATTGCAAGTTGTGATTAAAGACTTCCTCATTAAGCCATTTAGACTGCTAATATAGACTATGGGAACTAGCAAATACTAGCATAAATGTACATCTTGTTTGCCTTCTCTTTAGTTTATGCTTGCATTCCTATGTCTTATCACATATCGGCAGTTCAAATGTCTTCATGGACAGAGCCTTCCTTGTGAATTCATAAAAACATACAGTCAAGAAAACCAGCAAGATTCTGAAGACCTCATCGACCTTGAAGATTCAGAGGGTTCTCGCCAGAAACTAAGGGCTAAATTTGCATTTACCTTCTTATCAGCCTTCCAAGATGTTGAATTCCTTTTCAATTTGTGAGTTTCGTAGTACTTAAATAGCACGCTCACTGATGCGACTTTTCAATTAAGTATGCTTGGAACCAAAAAGGACTAAGCTTCGAACATCAAAGAGTAATAGAAATTCTGAATTGCTCCTCAAGATAATTTGGAGATGTGACTTATCCTTTTATACGTTATGTACGTGCAGATGACATGATTCTCCTAGTCACTTTTCAAATTCTTAAGACTTCGATAGATGAGCTTTTGGGGCGTTGGTTGATGGCATTGACATGGGTGGCTTGATATGAAGAGCGTGTAAAATTCGGTTTCCACGTTTACACATTGATTCGCCCATGAGAATCCCCTTCTCCTTAATGCATGTGAGACCAAACAGCCTAGATGTAAAGTGAGCCCTGCTGGGCCAGTTTTCGTTATTGTACCAACAGAGGCCTCTCACTGCCCTTGAAAAAGCTAGAGAATTTGAATCGGAGTGTCCATTTTTCAAAATGGTGATTTGGCAATAACTTGTTATGAAAGGAAAAAAGATGTACCAGCCTTATCTCCATTCATACTGGTATATCTCAAATATGGAATGACAGGACATGTTACTTTCGTTTAAGTATTTGTGGCTAACCGATCATCCTAATGACCGAGTAATGGAACTTGATAAAATGGCAAGAACGGCAACCGTAATATAACCTTTATGTCTACAGATGTCGATTTAAATTATTGATGAGTGCATCTACGTCATAAAATCTACTTCTCTAGTGGGGTCGTCAATTTGTCTTTTGACTCCCTTTTTTAAAGTGGAAATCATGATGGGGCTTCTTGAAATTGTTCGGCCTGGAACGCAAAAGACTAAAATGTCATTTGAAGTAGCCACCGTTTAAATTGTCATCCACACATATGCATACACTGAAACACTAATAGAACTGACTTTTATTGCCAAAAAAAATATAAAAAAAAATCTGCCTTTTCCATTTTCTCTCTCTTTCTATTGTCTATTGTCTTCGTTCTTTTCTTATTTAATGTTAACACTTCGATATTTGATAAGAGATTCTGATTTGAAGCTTCTCACCTACTCTTCCCATTTAGAAAATCTGCATGTATAAATTTTTTTTTATCTAAAAAGCATCTTCGCTTTATGAAACACACCAAGAAGAAAACTGATATGTTTAAAAGATTGGAGTATAAGTATGTTCTAGAATATCAAATTATATTTATGCTTTCATTCTGTAATTTTTCCAAAATATCATATCCGAATCTTTAGTCCTCAGATTTTTTTTATTTGAACTTTCATTATTCTGTGACATCCCGAAATTCGACCCCGTTTCGACAAAGTGAAATGGGTCTTTCGTCGACGTGCCTACGGTCCTTTCTCTCTGAGCTGATCACTCACGAGTTAACTAACCCATTGAGTGAAGCCGTTAAGGGATGTATCCACGGTGAAAATCCCTAAAAGCTACTTAATTGGTTGGATTGGACTAAAATCGCGTCTGATTGATTTTAACCACGAAATTGAACTCGATTTCGGAAATCGAATTTTAAGCGTGTCATAATTTTTATTTTTAGCACTTTGTCTCATCGTCCGTCAATTTATTGACGAGCCCGAAATTTCAAGAAAGAAATTATCGGAAGGAAAATCGAAGACCGGAAGAAAATAAAAAATGAAAATGAAAATAATTAGAATAATTGAAATAGTAAAATAATATTTTACTATTTAATTTTTATTATTTTTTTCTTCCCCTTTTTCTTTTTTCTTTTTCTCTCTCTCTCCTCTCCCCTCCCCCATCCGTGCGCACACCCTTACGCCCCTCTGACACTTCCCTTGCAAAATTGAAATTGGTTTCCTCCTCTCTCTCCCTTCTTTTTTCTCTTTGACTAGTCAAAAAGCTCCTCCTTCTTATCTCTTTCTTCTCTCTCCTCTCTCTTCTTCCTCAATTCCCACGTGCACGAGCCTTCTCCCTCCTTCTTCTTCATGCCTTGTCCGAAACCAGAAACTGAAGAAGACAGAAGCAGGAAGCTCGCCGAAAGCAGCAGCCCGCGCGCCCGCACCACCGTCCACGCACCTTGCACCGCCTCCCGTCGACGCCGCTCGCGCGTCCGCCCGCGCGCCCAGCTCCGCCCGTCCCGCCATCCGCCCGTGCCATGCAACTTCCAGCTCGCTGCCCAGCTCGGCCGCCGTCTCCAGCCGCCGCCGCACGCCGCCCAGCCGCCGCCCTACCTCCCGGGCGTCCCTCTCGCCCTCCGCCGGCCCTCCCCTCGCCCTCTTGGCCACCGAAACTCCTTCGGCCAGCCCAACCCAGCAACCCACGAGTGGGTTTCCAGTCGCTTCTGAGGCCGCTTTGGGCCGTTTCCAAGCCCCGGACCCGAGACCCGCTTTGGGGTTTGTTGTTCCCCGCGCTGAGCCCGTCGATTTGGTACCAGTTGCGCGCGATTCCAGCGGGTAACCACTAATGCTTGCTTAGTGGGTTAATTATACTTAATTGGTTGTTTAGTTTATTTAATTAAACTTAGGTGATTTGATTGTGGTTTATTAGTTGATTATGTTGTAAATTAGTCAAATTGAATGCGTAATTAGCAAGTAGAATTTTATTTAGGGTAGCCCTGGAATTTTCCAACCCTTAATTGGGCTTCAATTTGATATTTCGGTCCTAACTAGAATTTTTTTCATTTAAATATTATTTTTCGAAATTAAATTAAATAATTATTTATTTTCCGAAAATTCAACTTGGATGGCCAGCGATCGGAATATTATGCTGATGATAGTGGTGAAGTCCGTTTATTTAATCGCGCTTTATTTTGAGCTAAATTGAATTTCTAATATTTATTATTTAATTTTCGAAATTAATTATTTAATTAATTATTTTTCGGAAATTAAGGACGAGATGGCCGACGACCGAAATCTCGTGCTGATTGTCATGGCGTAGTCCGTTTATTTATTTGAGTTCTACGTTGCTTGGAATTAATTAAATTGTGATATTTTAGGGATTTACCCTAAATTGTTTGGAATTGATTGAGATTGAATTATTGATTGGAAATTGGCCAAGTTTGTTTATTTAGCATTCTTATGCTTTGTTGAGTTGTAAAGTATGTGGAATGGTGAGAATGAATCAGAAGTACCTTGAGGTTGGACTGATCAGGCACGGTGTATGGACCTACGTGGTTCGGTGACTAAGGATGTCACTGGCGAAAACGGCGCCTTAAAGAACACACGTATCGGTCTAGTACTCACATTGTTATAGGCATGCATGGTTCGGTAATGGGGAAGATCACTGGCGAAAACGGCGCCTTAAAAAACGCATGCACTTGTCAATTAAACATATCGTTATAGGCATGTATGGTTCGGTGATTAAGGTATCACTGGCGAAAACGGCACCTTAAAGAACACATACACTTGTCTATTTAACACATTATCATAGGCATGTGTAGTTCGGTGATTAAGGACATCACTGGCGAAAACGGCACCTTAAAGAATGCACACAATTGTCTAATGAGTACATGGTTATAGGCATGCGTGGTTCGGTGATGTGGGATATCACTAGCGAAAACGGCGCTTTAAAGAACGCACGCAATTGTCTAGTGGATAAGTCACCTTGGCGAACCTGATGCCCGAGAGCATTGATGTGGCTCTGTGACCGAGTACCCTATGGGAGGTTTTATGGTGTGGAGTCAATGACCTAAAATGGTCCGTCTGACATGTAATCGATTAGTTCGATTGACTGATGATTTGATTGATTGTCCGTTGTGAATTATGAAACGTAGTATATAACCTTGAATTGCAGGTTGGAATTGAGGCCAAGGTAAGCCATCTAACTCGTGATGTGCTTAGGTAACCGAGTACTGTATTGGCTCCCTAATTGAGTCTTAGTGGGGTAGAACTCGCTGAGATATAGTCTCATCCCGGTTGTGGGATAACATTTCAGGATCCCGATGAGGAGTTGAGGAGGAGGAATCTGAGAAGGAGAAGGATTTTTGGAAGAAGAAGATAGCATCGAGAGGGATCTTGAGTACGATCCGGATGGACTGAGATGCCATCTTCTTTTGTGAACTCTTTTTTATGTGAATAGAGCTAGAGTAAAGGGTTGTGAATAGTTGTGAAGTACTATGGTTTGTATTTTGCATAAAAGTTTGGTTATGAGTTTCAATATGAAAGTATGGCCCTACTTTTATATCCCATTGTTTTATTGTCTAGGGATTTTCTTTACACTTCCGCTTGCGCATATAAAATGAACAGGGTCAGTGATGCGTCCTGAGACGTCGCTATTAATCGACCAGGTGAGGGATGGGCACGTGTTCGAGGATCGGGGCGTGACATCCCGTTTAAGTGGTATCGGAGCGAAGTTCAAGATTGGAGTGATAAGGAGCGATGGTTATTGGGATAGTAGTAGGATGGCCTTTAAATTCATGCTGGTGCATGTCTGTGTTAGCTGAGTGCTAAAATTGTTTGTTGTTTGAATCGCTCTGTTTCTAATTTGATGTTGAATTAGAAGCAGGTGGCAGTAGATTAAAGCGACACCATGAGCAATCGGGAGACGAGGACTCCTAGGCAGAGGACCTTGTCCTCAGTAACTCAGGATAGAATGCTTGTGAGAGGCAATGCCTGAGGCGGTCATGGTAGAGCGCCAGCTATGGCTGGCACTAGTGGTGAAGCACCACCTCCTGTTGGTGCTGGGGTTGCACCCCTTAATGATCCCAGGGTGGATGGGATCTTGCGTGCCCTAGAGTTAATGGGGAATAGAATGGATCAACAAGCTGCTACAATTGAAGCCGCTGTTCAGGCCACCGCTACTGCTGCTGCTGCCACCACCGCTGGAGCCACCCCTGTAGTTCCCCCTGCCGCTGCCGTGAATGTTGAAGGTCCATCGGGGATAGTGGTCGCTGAAAGACCAATTCATAAGTTAGTAGAGCAATTTCTAAAGTTGAAGCCACCTCAGTTCACCGGGACTGGAGACACTGAAGCTGCTTCTTCATGGATCCAGAAATTGGAGAAAACCTTTGCACTGCTAAGGTGCAATGAGGCTGAGAAAGTAGTACTTGCAACTTACCAGCTGGAGGAAGTTGCATATACTTGGTGGAAGACAACCCGAGGAATCATATTTCCAGAGGGCGTTGTTCCAGAGTGGAACGCCTTTCGAGAGGCCTTTAATGTTAAATATTTCTCTGAAACTGCCAAAGAGGTGAAGATGGCAGAGTTTCAACGTCTCCGCTAGGGTTCCCTAACCGTCGATCAGTATGAAGCGAAGTTCGCCGAACTGTCGTAGTATGCTCCTGAGTTAATAGCAAATCCAGCAAACCGAGTAAGAAAATTCAAAGAAGGGTTCAAACCGGACTTGAGGAGTACATTGATTTCCCTGAACTTGAAGACTTATAATGAACTTTATGAGAGGGCTCAGATGATCGAGAAGGATCAGAATGATAGAGAAACCTCATCTGGATCAAGATTCAATTCTCACAGAGACAACATCCGCCAAGGGAAGAGGCCGATGCTTGGGAACATATTCCAGGACCCACCCAACAAGAAGGGTAGATTCAGTAGGCCATTACCCAGCAATGTTGGTGCACGTCGCTTTTGTGGGAGGAGACATGGGACGGCTCCGTGCCCAACTAGGACAGGAGCGTGTTATGAATGTGGCCAACAAGGTCACATCGCAAGATATTGTCCGAAAAAGCAAGGAGGACGACCGCAGCTACCACCGCCACCACCAAGAGGACAGATAAGAGGGTATGCCCCTCAGAACGTGCCACAAGGAGGACAGCAGAGACCCCCAGCTCAAGGCACAATTTATGCAATCACACAAGGTCAGGTAGAGGCTGCGCCTGACGTGATCACAGGTATGGTTTCGCTCAACGACCAACCTGCCTAGGCTTTGTTTGATCCGGGAGCAACTCACTCATTTATTGCTGAGCAGTATGTTAAGTTGATAGGAGTCAGTCCTATATTATTGGAGTCGACAATATGCATATCTACACCCCTAAAAGATAAGGTCATTGCTGCTTTGGGTTGTCCGAGGTGCAAGTTAGAGATTGGTGAGCGAGTGGGGAAGATAGATCTTTTAGTCCTAGTCATGTATGACTTTGATTTGATAATTGGCATGGACTGGCTCACCAATCAACAAGCTAAAATGGACTGCTATCACAAGACGATTCAGTTTGACCCGTTAGAGGGTAAGAGCTTCGAGTTTGTAGGAAGTCAAGGAGGACCCTCGATTGTCCTGATCTCGTCGCAAGAGACATCTCGTCTGTTAGACGAGGATTACCAAGGGTACCTGGCAACTGTCGTGGACACGACAGTTGAGGAACTGAAAGTGGAGGACATTCCAGTTGTGCAAGAATTCCAAGATGTCTTTCCAAAAGAATTGCCAAGATTATTGCCAGAAAGGGATATTGAGTTTGTGATTGAATTAGCACCAGGGACAGAGCCGATCTCGAAGGCACCGTACAGGATGGCATTATCAGAGTTGAAGGAACTGAAATTACAGATGCAGGAATTATTGGACAAATGATTTATTCGTCCTAGTGCATCGCCTTGGGGAGCACCAGTTCTATTTGTTAAGAAGAAAGATGGATCGTTGCGCCTGTGCATCGACTACCTGCAGCTCAACCAGGTAACCATTAAAAACAAGTATCCCCTCCCAAGGATAGATGATTTGTTCGATCAGTTACAAGGAGCGTCAATATTTTCAAAAATTGACTTAAGGACGGGATATCATCAGTTGAGAATTAAGAAAGAGGATATTCCTAAGTCAGCATTTCGTACTCGGTATGGTCACTATGAGTTCACAGTAATGCCATTCGGGTTGATGAATGCTCCAGCTGCTTTCATGGATATGAAGAACCGAATATTCAAGGAATATTTAGATCAGTTTGTTATCGTGTTCATAGATGATATCTTGGTCTATTCGAAAAGTGATGAAGAACATGAGAATCACCTGAGATTAGTGCTCCATACATTAAGGACGCATCAGTCGTATGCTAAGTTTAGCAAATGCGAGTTTTGGTTGACTTGAGTTGCGTTCCTAGGTCATGTGATTTCCGGAGAATGAATCGCCGTCGACCTGAACAAGATAGAAGCCGTGATCAATTGGCAAAGACCGACATCAGTGACAGAAATCAGAAGTTTTCTGGGTTTGGCAGGGTATTACAAACGGTTTGTAGAAGGTTTCTCGACATTGGCCTCGCCTTTAACTAAGCTCACGAAGAAAGATGAGAAGTTTGTATGGTCAGACAAGTGCAAGCGTAGTTTTCAAGAGCTGAAGGAAAAGCTGATTACGGCTCCTGTGCTAACAATTCCATCTGGTCCTGGAGGATTTGAGATATACAGCGATGCGTCTTTCAGAGGACTGGGTTGCGTGTTAATGCAACATGGTAGGGTAGTTGCATACGCTTCTCGCTAGTTGAGATCTCATGAGTAGAACTATCCAACGCATGACTTAGAGCTCGCGGCAATTATTTTTGCCTTGAAGATTTGGAGACATTATTTGTGTGGTGTGATTTCAGATCTTCACGGACCATCAGAGTCTCAAGTACATGTTCTCTCATAAGGAGTTGAACATGAGACAGCGCCGATGGATGGAATTGCTAAAAGATTACGACTGTGATATTTTATACCATCCGGGGAAGGCGAACAAGGTCGCCAATGCTCTAAGTAGGAAGTCTTCAATAGCACAGATCTTGATTAAAGAGTGGAATCTAATTGAGAGAGCTCGGGATTCGGAATTCAAATTTGAGGTAGGTCACCTTTCAAGTTTTATGGCCACCCTCAGAATTGAACCGAATGTCCAAGTCCGAATTAAACAACTCCAACCGGCAGATCCAGATGTACAGAAGATTCTTCAAGAGGACACTGAGAAAAGAAAGGCTGATTTTTAGATTGCTGATGACGGGACATTAAAGTTCCGAGGACGTTTGGTTGTACCTAACGATGTTGAACTTAGAGAAGAAATTTTATCTGAAGCAAATCGTAGTAGTTACAGTGTTCATCCTGGAAGCACTAAGATGTATCAGAATCTGCGTCAACATTATTGGTGGTCAGGTATGAAGACGGATGTTGCCAAGCATGTGGCCAAGTGTCTGACATGTCAACAGGTAAAGGCTCAACATTGCAAACCGAGAGGACTCTTGCAACCTCTTACGATTCCAGAATGGAAATGGGAGCATATCACGATGGATTTCGTGACTGGACTACCAAGAAGTCAGAGAGGAAGTGATTCAATTTGGGTAATAGTGGACAGACTGACAAAGTCGGCTCACTTCATTGCAGTTCGAAAGGACCTCAGTCTTGATAGGCATGCAAACCTGTACATGCGTCAAGTGGTTCGAATGCATGGAGTGCCGGTCACGATAACCTCAGATAGAGACCCGAGATTTACTGCAACTTTTTGGAAGAGCTTGCAGAGTGCTTTAGGTACAAAGCTTCAGTACAGTACGGCATACCATCCTCAGACAGATGGCCAGTCAGAGAGGACGATTCAGACTCTCGAGGATATGCTGAGAGCTTGTGTAATAGACTTCAAGGGAAGTTGGGAGAATCAATTGCACCTGGTAGAGTTTACCTACAACAATAGTTACCAGCAGAGTATCAAGATGGCTCCATTTGAAGCGTTGTATGGCAGAGCATGCAGAACTCCAGTATGTTGGGATGAAGTCGGAGAAAGAAAGATAACAAGCCCAGAGTTAGTTCAGCAATCAGTAGATGACGTGGCAGTGATCAAAAATGGATTGAAGATCGCGCAGAGCAGACAGAAAAGTTACGCAGATAAGCGCCGGAGACCTTTGGAATTCCAAGTTGGTTATCACGTTTTCCTAAAGGTGTCACCATTGAGAGGAACTTCGCGCCTCGGGAAGAAATGCAAGCTGAGTCCGAGGTACGTAGGTCCATTTGAAATTCTCGAGAGAATTGGGACCTTAGCGTATCGTCTTGCATTACCGCCAATGTTGGCGCAAGTGCATGACGTCTTTCACGTGTCGATGTTGAGGAAGTACGAGCCTGATCCGACACACGTGCTCAATTTTGAAGAATTGGACGTGGATGACAGAGTGTCATATGTGGAAAGACCGGTCCAGATTGTAGACAGAAAGGAGTAGGTACTGCGTACAAAGACCATTTCGTTGGTCAAGGTGGGCTGGCAACACCACAGTACTAAAGGAGCGACATGAGAGCCTGAAGAATCGATGAGAGAATTGTACCCCGACCTTTTTGCTTAAGTTTGTAAGGTTTAAATTTCGAGAACGAAATTTTTATAAGAGGGGAAGAGTTGTGACATCCCGAAATTAGACCCCGTTTCGACAAAGTGAAATGGGCCTTTCGTCGACGTGCCTACGATCCTTTCTCTCTGAGCTGATCACTCACAAGTTAATTAACCCATTGAGTGAAGCTGTTAAGGGATGTATCAGCGGTGAAAATCCCTAAAAGCTACTTAATTGGTTGGATTGGACTAAAATCGCGTCTGATTGATTTTAACCACGAAATTGAACTCGATTTCGGGAATCGAATTTTAAGCGTGTCATAATTCTTATTTTTAGGACTTTGTCTCATCGTCCGTCAATTTATTGACGAGCCCGAAATTTCGAGAAAGAAATTATCGGAAGGAAAATAGAAGACCGGAAGAAAATAAAAAGAGAAAATGAAAATAATTAGAATAATTGAAATAGTAAAATTGTTTTACTATTTTATTATTATTATTTTTTCTTCCCCTTTTTCTTTTTCTTTTTCTCTCTCTCTCTCTCCTCTCCCCTCCCCCATCCGTGCGCACACCCCCACCCCCCTCTGACACTTCCCTTACAAAATTGAAATTGGTTTCCTCCTCTCTCTCCCTTCTTTTTTCTCTTTGACTAGTCAAAAAGCTCCTCCTTCTTATCTCTTTCTTATCTCTCCTCTCTCTTCTTCCTCAATTCCCACGTGCACGAGCCTTCTCCCTCCTTCTTCTTCCTGCCTTGTCCGAAACCAGAAACTAAAGAAGACAGAAGCAGGAAGCTCGCCGAAAGTAGCAGCCCGCACGCCCGCACCACCGTCCACGCATCGTGCACCACCTCCCGTCGACGCCGCTCGCGCATCCGCCCGCGCGCCTAGCTCCGCCCGTCCCGCCATCCGCCCGTGCCATGCGACTTCCAACTCGCTGCCCAGCTCAGCCGCTGTCTCCAGCCGCCGCCGCACGCCGCCCAGCCGCCGCCCTACCTCCCGGGCGTCCCTCTCGCCCTCCGTCGGCCCTCCCCTCGCCCTCTTGGCCGCCGAAACTCCTTCGGCCAGCCCAACCCAGCAACCCACGAGTGGATTTCCAACCGTTTCTGAGGCCGCTTTGGGCCGATTCCGAGCCCCGGACCCGAGACCCGCTTTGGGGTTTGTTGTTCCCCGCGCCGAGCCCGTCGATTTGGTACCGGTTGCGCTCGATTCCGGCAGGTAACCACACTAATGCTTGCTTAGTGGGTTAATTATACTTAATTGGTTGTTTAGTTTATTTAATTAA
This sequence comes from Eucalyptus pauciflora, assembly GCA_007663325.1. Taxonomy (NCBI): domain Eukaryota; kingdom Viridiplantae; phylum Streptophyta; class Magnoliopsida; order Myrtales; family Myrtaceae; genus Eucalyptus; species Eucalyptus pauciflora. The sequence continues at coordinate 2,176,105 of VMYD01000006.1, read as the reverse complement.
ACTTATGTTATTTGATTAGGGTTTATTAGTTGATTATGTTGTAAATTAGTCAAATTGAATGCGTAATTAGCAAGTAGACATAGTCTACTATTTGTTGAGGGTAGCCCGGGAATTTTCCGACCCTTAATCGGGCTTCAATTTGATATTTCGGGCCTAAGTGGAATTTTTGGCATTTAAATATTATTCTTTGAAATTAAATTAAATAATTATTTATTTTCCGAAAATTCAACTTGGATGGCCAGCGACCGGAACATTATGCTTATGACAGTGGTGAAGTCCCTTTATTTAATCGGGCTTTATTTTGAGCTAAATTGAATTTCTAATATTTATTATTTAATTTTCGAAATTAATTATTAAATTAATTATTTTTCGGAAATTAAGGCCGAGATGGCCAATGACCGAAATCTCATGCTGATTGTCGTGGCGCAGTCCATTTATTTATTTGAGTTCTACATTACTTGGAATTAATTAAATTGTGATATTTGAGGGATTTACCCTAAATTGTTTGGAATTGATTGAGATTGAATTATTGATTGGAAATTGGCCAAGTTTGTTTATTTAGCATTCTTATGCTTTGTTGAGTTGTAAAGTATGTGGAATGGTAAGAATGAATCAGAAGTACCTTGAGGTTGGACTGATCAGGCACGGTGTTTGGACCTACGTGGTTCGGTGACTAATGATGTCACTGGCGAAAACGGCGCCTTAAAGAACGCACGTATCGGTCTAGTACTCACATTGTTATAGGCATGCATGGTTCGGTGATGGGGAAGATCACTGGCAAAAACGGCACCTTAAAGAACGCATGCACTTGTCTATTAAACATATCATTATAGGCATGTATGGTTCAGTGATTAAGGGTATCACTGGCGAAAACGGCGCCTTAAAAAACACATACACTTGTCTATTTAACACATTATCATATGCATGTTTGGTTCAGTGATTAAGGACATCACTGGCGAAAACGGCGCCTTAAAGAATGCACACAATTGTCTAATGAGTACATGGTTATAGGCATGCGTGGTTCGGTGATGTGGGATATCACTGGCGAAAACGGCGCTTTAAAGAACGCACGCAATTGTCTAGTGGATAAGTCACCTTGGCGAACCTAATGCCCGAGAGCATTGATGTGGCTCTGTGACCGAGTACCCTATGGGAGGTTTTATGGTGTGGAGTCAATGACCTAAAATGGTCCGTCTGACATGTAATCGATTAGTTCGATTGACTGATGATTTGATTGATTGTCCGTTGTGAATTATGAAACGTAGTATATAACCTTGAATTGCAGGTTGGAATTGAGGCCAAGGTAAGTCATCTAACTCGTGCTGTGCTTAGGCAACCGAGTACTGTATTGGCTCCCTAATTGAGTCTTAGTGGGGTAGAACTCGCTGAGATATAGTCTCATCCCGGTTGTGGGATAACATTTCAGGATCCCGATGAGGAGCTGAGGAGGAGGAATCTGAGAAGGAGAAGGATTTTTGGAAGAAGAAGATAGCATCGAGAGGGATCTTGAGTACGATCCGGATGGACTGAGATCCCATCTTCTTTTGTGAACTCTTTTTTATGTGAATAGAGCTAGAGTAAAGGGTTGTGAATAGTTGTGAAGTACTATGGTTTGTATTTTGCATAAAAGTTTGGTTATGAGTTTCAATATGAAAGTATGGCCCTACTTTTATATCACATTGTTTTATTGTCTGGGGATTTTCTTTATACTTCCGCTTGCGCATATAAAATGAACAGGGTCGGCGATGCGTCCTGGGACGTCGCTATTAATCGACCAGGTGAGGGATGGGCATGTGTTCGAGAATCGGGGCATGACATATTCCGTAGAAGAGACTGTTTTGCCAAGTTAATTTGGTATGATATTTAATGTAGATGAGTTCATATGTCAGCGAACTTAAAATTTTCTTTATTCAAACAGTTATAGACAATGGTTTTGAGACATTAAAAGTTCTTTATTTTTTTTTAATAGATAATTGGATATTCTGCGTTTATAATGCTAGAAAATTTGGGAGATGGTTGCGTGAGCGTTTTGCTAGCGTTTTTAATTTTATATGCTTCATTGCATCTCTATAGTCTTTTTATGAGAACGATAGTTGTTGCTAAACAGAAGGATGGAAGCTCATTGTTTGATTCAACTTGTTAACTATGTAAAATACAAATTCTTGTTAGAGTAAAGAGAAATCAAAATCTTACAAAATATGGATTTTATATTGAAAAAATAGTGGCCATCTAGGCTCCACCTAAGCTAATATTATGCACTCCTGATTAGATAGATTACTCATGTAAGATAATATTCTGTTTGCCCCGTATACCTTTCTTTTGGTTGACCATTATTTGGTTCGGTTGATTGATTTTTTTTATATTACACCAATGAAAAAGAACACGACCAAAATAGCATGTTTTAAATTTTAATGATATGAAAATCATTTACATTACTATAGATAAATTTACCAAGTACAAGTAACATTGTTAAGACTAATGTGCGATCTTATCAATAGGTTAGAAATCGATTGCCACGGTTTGCTTTAAATATTATTCAATGGCAAAAGATTGAATTTTACGTTTGCGTTGGTTGACAATAGAAGCACATCTTAAATATAAAAATAAAAAATCCCGAGAGTGCACTGATCAATCAAAAAGGGGTCTTGCCTCTTCGGATGCTATAAGAAATTAAATTCAAATGTGATACTTTGCTAGGGTGGTTCCCAAATTTATCCTATGTAACATTTCCTTAAGAGACCAAAAAGATAAAATGCTAAAATTCCCTTTCTAATATAGTTATCTTCCCACATTCCACATTTTTAGCTTGCGGTTACTTTTCTTTTGTATGCTTTATTTTTCCGGTTCCTCCAAAGGTCTGTGTGTAGAAAGGGCTCTTTTGATTTTGCTCATCACTGTGGTTGTGGGTGTAAATTTTCTTTTTGAGAAATTGTACCCTTTGATGCAAAATTATGCACTAACTCGCAAACAAAATCAATGCGAAAATCTATCTCTATATAATTATATAGTAGTCCCTTTCTTTAGGGCTGCCTCTAAAATTCACATAGTACACTAGATTGCTAGAAAGGACTTTTGCTTATCTCAAGAATTGGATTTTATGCAGTCTCCCTAAAAAATGTTGTCATCCGGACTCCATCTAAGCTAGTATTATGCATTGTTGACTAGATAGCTTATTGGGGTAATTGAACAATCCTTCTTAATCCTATTATAAGTAAACTAATTTGAGTTAGAAGTCACTTAATTGAATCAATGTAGCTCTGAACCTTTGAAGGGAGACGCAATCAAGTCATCACCATCAAGTCTCACTTGATTTATCGAATGCGACAATTCAATTATCACCACGTGTAAAAAGGAGATGTGAAGTGGCCTATTTTTCAACAAAATGATGCCATTTTTCTTTGATTTTTTTTTTCACATAGTTACATTGTGGGCTTGAGCTAGTAATCCAAACGGGTTGAACGCAAACCCACAAAGAGTTGGGTTTTGATATTTTAAAATCATCGCTGTCAATCTAAATAATTTTAGGTGACTCCTGTGTAACCTGGCACACCAAAACTAAGTTGAAAAATGAGGTTAGGAGCCATACTGCCTCCTCTAGACAGATCCACGTTTGCACGTGGGTGTGGCCTGTCCTTGTCCGTTTGTTCCCCTGCATTAATTGCATTTTCTTATATTGATGATGACATACCATATAAAGTACTGCATGGGGAATGTGGCATCCCAAAATTTATAATAACCCCTGGATATACCATGAACCATGAATAGGTGATGGAAGCGTTATTGATTTATGTTTTGGCCTTTAGACCAAAGAATTTTAATAGATTAATGCTGAGTATTTTTTTTATGGAGAATTATTTGGGTAGAAATACATCTTATGTTAATGGATGATCAAGGTTGGTGCTATAGGACAATTTGATAAAGGAGACTTTGTTCTTGACTATGTGCTTTATAGATTTGATATTATGGATTAATGTCACAAAGTCTTTTGGCCATTTTATTATGCAATTAGGTATTTATTTAAATGAGGATTAAGATGGATTATCAAAAAAAAAAAAAAATATGGGCCATTTAAGCTTGGACTTTAGGCCCAAGTATGTTGGGCTAAAGTGGGCCAAGAGGCCCGGCCCATGAAGCCCATTGGGCTGTCGACGCATGGAGGGGGAAGGAGGAGCCGCATGGCCTCCTCCAAGTGTCTTCAACAATGGAGACACTTGTCTCCTCCTTGGGGACAAGTGTCCCCCATGCAATATGAGAATGCATGCAAGTATATAAGAAACCCAAAAAGAAAGAGAGAGAGAGGGAGTGGCTGGTTTTGAGAGAGTGAGAGAGGGAGAGAGGGTGTGCGTACGAGAGAGAGAGGAGGAGGCCGAGAGAGGAGGAGCCGTCCGTCGCCGCCGCTCGCCGCCATTCGTCCGCCGTGTGCCGCCATTTCCTTTTGAGTTTAAGGCAAGTTTAGGGTCCATCTCCTCTCTTTGCATGTGTGTTTTGCATGTTGGTTGGATTTTTGGTTGTTTAAAGGTACGAAAATGGAGTTAGGATGGTTTGTTCTTGAGGATGCTTGCTGTTTTTGCACGAACCACTGGAGTCAGAATCTTGTGTGAGCTTGCATGCATGTTTGGAGTTCGATTTTGGCTTGGATATCTTCATGAAAGTTGTAGCTAACACCTTTAACTATAACATAATAAAATTTCGTACAAAATGATGAAGCTTTAAGGGGTCAAAACCTCATTTTTCGGAGACCCTAGATCTGGAACTGTTTTTCTGACCTTGTGGTAGATTTGTGGTTGCATGTTGATTTTTACCATGAATCTCTCTTCGACTTCTTCATGAAACTTTTAGATCACATCTTAAGGATAAACATACTCAAATTTGAAGTAAAAAGAACAAGTATAGGCTAGGAAACCAACCTGATCTTGAAGATGGTGAATCTGGAGTTGCGGTACGGGATACCCGAGACTTCGTGGACCCATATGAAGGTTATACTTTGGCATTATGGCTTAAGTTCCTTCATGAAAGTTGTAGGGGATCCTTAGAAGTAAAACATATCCAAATTTCAGAGAAAACTAAGAAGTGTAGGTAGGTAGAACCTCCATATTTCGGACATAGGACCCTGGACGTTTCGGTAATCTGATCAGTAGCTTCGTGTGACTATAGAAATTTATTAAAACAAATTTGGCCTACATTCCTTCATGAAAAATATGCTTTAGGGTATTGAATATCACCTGGTAAAATTTCATAATTTTTGGAGGCCGTTCGGGTATTTAAATTGAAATATTGCAAGAACTGTGCAATCTGACTTTACCCGAATTTTGCAAGCTGTAATGTGTGAGCTATATCTTTTTGTGTGAAGTTCTTTTGGGCATGTGTTCTTCATGGAGTTGTTACCTTTATGTCTTGCCTATTACATGTTCGGATTTTATAATTTTTGAAGATCATATGGATATTTAATTTATGTGTTTTCCGAAATTGTGCAAGCTGGAATTTGGTAAATTTCAAAAAGACATGATGTATGGAATATTCTAAGTTGTATGGACCCCATGGATTGTGTTGTTATAAGTGATTATATCTTGCAGCATATATGATGATGATTGGAACTACACATAGGAATCAAATGCTGAAAATGATCTTGTTTGCCATCATAACATATGCCATGTTGAAATTGGGCTATAATTGTGAATGTGAACTATGATAAATGAGAAGGCCGTCGGAGGTGTGAGCCGACGATGCCCCGGGAGTGTCGGAATGCCTGGCTAGGGAGTGCCAGATGCCCGGTGGCCTAGTGGCATAATTCCGAAGGGTCCTCAGGAGTTTCGAGATGCCCAGTGGTATACGGTACGTAATTCCAGAGGGGGGGGATCCTGGTGGTATGTCGGTACATAATTCTGGAAGCCTCGGAGGTCTTTGCCCGAGGGGATGCCTCGTGATTCCAGTTGGGATGCGAGATGCCCGGGATGTGGGGGTGCCGGATGCCCGGTGGCCACGAATGGCATAATTCCAGAGGTTCTTCTCGCAATGCCTGGAAAGGGTGCGAGTGTAAAGTATGGGATGGATGATCCCGAGAAAGAGGGTTGTGATGATCAATTGAGAACTAAAGTGGAAATTTAATCATGCATATGTGACATGATGATGATGATGACCTATGGCATGATGACATGATGACATGATGACATGATGGCATGTACATAAGATATGATGATGACATGCATGGGTAATATGGCATGATGACATGCATATGTGATATGATGTGATGATAATCACCTATGATATAGTGACATGATGACATGATGATATGATGACGTGATGACATGATGACATGTATGGATCACATGGTATGATGATGATGATCATTCATGGCATGATGATATGTATGTGTTATGATTGTGATGATGATATGTATGATGGTATATACATGGCTTCGAGGTAAGTATGCTTGAATGCATGACACGACAATGGTGAGTGCATGGATATATGAGCACCTATGGCATAATGGTAAATGTATGACATGATGCTGATGATTACATGAGGATGTATGTACATGTGGTATGATGACACATGCATAGCTTCTAGGTAAGTTACGCATGGGTGCATGAATGACATGTGTTATGCTATGATTGTTATGATTGTATTATGTGATGCATTGAGTGGTTTATTGGATCTTTTACCTGCTGAGTGGTTGTACTCACCCATTTTGGAGAATAACATTTCAGACTAGATAAGATACCTCTGCTACCACTGCTACCACTGCTACCGGTAGGTGGATCAAGTGGTTGGGTATGACCGCGAGGAGGAGGATAGCAAAGGAAGGAACTTTTGGACGCCGACACTGATCGATGGACTTTAAGTATACGACTACTAGAGGAGATGTCGGTCATCTTTTGAAGTATAGCCGAGTATAGAAGACTACGGCATTTCGATGTTAAGACTAAAGATGTCCATCTGCTTTATGTAAATAAAAGTGTCCGGCTTTAACTTATAAATGATGTTTAGTTGGTGTGCATTGTTTTCTGAATATAGGGAAGGGAGTTGTTGGTTATGCTTCCGTTATATGAATTGCGCAAGGGACCGATCTAAAAAAAAAAAAAATGTAAACCCCCAGGTTGTATGGATCCGCTGCAATTGAAATGGTATCAGAGTGACATGTTATTAAGGAAAGTGAAAGGTAAGCGAATTGTGGCGACCCTAACGGATCGGGGGCCGTTTCGGGGGTGCCACAGGGAATGACTTAAGTCAGAATTATCCTGTCGATCTTGATAGGAGGTTACCATCTGTTTTGATTTTTTTAAGCCACTTGATGTGCGGGCCATGTAAATTTTAAGATGCAAAGAAATCAAGCAAAGGGCCTATTAATCAATGCCTGTGAGTTAGCGGTGGAGGATCTGACATTATCGGTAATGATCGGTCAACTAACGGAATAATAAAATCCAGAAAATCATCCGTTTTTGTTGCTCGGCTGTTTACAAGTCTACCATTCTTTTCGCTCTTTCTTCTCCTCCGCACAACCATTCTTCCTCCTCTTTCCTTGTTCAGTATCTGCTTCTCTTTTTCATCGTTCTCTCTCTCTCTCTCTCTGTTTTCTTGCTCTTTGTTTCTCGGGAGGAAGTCAAAGAAAATTTCGATTGATTCTGTTGTTTCTACTGCACGGGATGTCCAGGATCTTCAGGAGGAAGTCAGGAAGCTGGCGTTCGAGGCTCGTAGGATCCACAATGCCGCGGAAAAGGCCAAAAACAGTCTTGAAAATGTCTACCGTGAGGTATCGGAGTGGCAAGCAAATGCAGAAAAGGCCTTGCAGGAGGCGCAAGAGCTGTTGGCCGACTTCGAAGAGACGACCAAGACTTGCTGCTATAGGACTCTTCCTGACCCCAATTGTCGCTACCGACTCAGCAGGAAAGCCAACGACAAGATTAAGGACATTCAGCGACTTGTTTGAGAAGGCAGTGAATTAAAGGACATCATCTTCGGTGATCCTGCTCCGGGGAATGTCGCTGCTTTGACTCGGCCGGGAGAGAAAGAAAAGATATCGCCAGGTTGACCACTGCGATGGCCTCCACTTTCTTCTGCCTCAAGGTCATATAAGCTTCGGAATGATAACGTCTTTGAATCCAGAGATTCGATCGTATGGGAGATCTTGGATGCTCTTGCCGATGGTAGCAATAGTGTGGTCAGGGTTCACGGGATGGATGGGGTTGGCAAGTCCACTCTTTTGGTGGATGCCGAAAGGAGAATAAGGGAAAGAGAAGTTGTTTGATCCGATCGCTAAGGCCGACGTTTCTGAAAATCCAGACATCAAGAGGATTCAAGGAGAGATTGCGTGCGCGTTGGGCCTTAGTGATGTAGAGAAAAAAGAGTATGTTAGTGTGTGAGCGGAGCTTCTGCACAAGAGGTTGGAAGATGAGGAGAGTAAGAAAAAGAAGGTCATCATAATACTCGACAACCTGTGGAAGGGGCTCGACTTGAAATCAGTCGGCATTCCTTGTGGACATGACAACAAAATCATAGGATGCAAGCTGCTTTTGACCTCCAAAGATCAAGATGTCTTGCGAAGTGAAATGGGCTGCGACAAGGACTTCCCCCTCGATGGCCCAGGAGGAAGAGGCGGAAAGATTGTTCGAGAGGTTGGTCGGAGACAAAGTTCATAACGACGAGTTCAAACCCTTCGTAGATGAAGCACTCCACAAATGTTCAGGTTTGCCTTTTCTAATTGTCACATTGGCGAGACTTTTTAAAGATGATGGTTTATTTGAATGGAAGGATGCTTTGAAACAATTCGAGATGTCTAAAAATAATGGAATCAGTGAGGTGATGAATAAAATTTTGCAATTGAGCTATCATCATTTAATAGAAGAGGAGGGAAAGTCATTATTACAACTCTATGTTGTTTATGGTGCCTCAGAGCCCTCTCTTGAAAACTCGTTGAAGTATGATGTGGGTTTGGGTTTATTTGGAGAAGATAGCAGCATGGAAGAAGCTAGATATAGGCTGAGCTCCCTAATCCGTACACTTCAAGCCTCCTCCCTTTTGTTAGAGAATGGAAAAGGTGATGGTTTCAAGATACATGACTTGGTTCGTGAGTTTGTTGCCTTGGTCACATCAAGAGATAACCCTTTTCTTGTGTTGAAAGATAAAAATAAGTCGGTAATAGAGTTGTTGAAGGACAAGCTCAAAAGGTGTAGGGCGATATGCTTTCCTTATGTTGGCATGAAGGAGTTTCGCAAAAAATTAGATTGCCCATCATTTTGCTTTTCACCACTAATGAATCTCTTAAGGTCCCAGATTCATATTTCAACTCTATGCGAAAACTCATGGTCTTAAATCTCACTATAATACATCTCACTCATTTGTTTTCATCGTTTCGATTCTTGAAGAACTTATACACTCTCTAGTTGTTTTTTAGAGGATGTAGCCATTCTTGGTGAGCTAAAAGAGCCGCAAATTATCAGCTTTGTGAAGTCCAAAGTTCAACGATTGCCAAAAGAAATAGGGCAATTGGTAGAGCTGAGATTGTTGGATTTGAGCAATTGTTCACAACTTAAGATAATTGAACTAGGTGTGCTTGGAAACTTAATCAAATTGGAGGAGTTGTATATGGAGAATAGCTTTGATCTATGGAATGTTGCAGGGAAAACTCCACCAACTAATGCTAGTCTTATTGAGTTGAATAGCATGAAGAATCTCTACACTCTGCATGTATCCATTCCCGACCCAAGTGTGCTTCCAGAGGATCTATACATCAAGAAATTAACCAAGTATGGAATTCGAATAGGTCCAGTGCAGTGCTGGTCTAGCCGCAAAGGATTGAAGACACTAGACCTCAAGTTGAATTCAATGAGCGATATTCTTCAAAAAGGATGTATAAGAACTACTTTAGACAGAACTAACAATCTATTTTTGGATGGATTGAAGGGGATAGAACAAAGAATTTGCAAGTTATCCCCATAAGGTTTTCCAAAATTAAAGCATCTACACATCAAGAATAGTCACTCCATCCGGTACATCCTTGAACAGCCTTCCCTTCTGGCTTTTAAGACATTGGAGTCATACATCTCAAGAATCTCTTTAACTTGGAAGAGATATGGCATCTCCTCCAAGGTCTTCAAAACATTAAAAGTAGTACGAGTCGAAAGGTGCCTTAAGATGGAAGTTCTATTCCCTCTTTCATTAGTGAGAGAACTTCCACAACTAGAAGAGATTGGTGTTGTGAGTTGCAACTTAATGCTGGAGCTTGTATAAGCTGATGATTGCAGTAAAGTTGAATTTCGTAATTTTCGTGTATTGGAATTGTGTTACTCGCCAAATATCAAGGACTTTTTCACTGTTGGGATAGCTCCTTCAAGTAGTACGTCAAATGACCAAGTTGGCACTCAAGTTGCGTTCTTCAATGGACAACAGGTAACTTTTCCATTAAAAGAATATATTATTTATTTATCTTTCCTTACTTTGCTAATTAGATGTAACATAAATTAGTTTGCTCATTTTGTTATTTTCAATCCATTATCGTCCTAATTTTCTTATCCATTCATGTCTTCTTTGTAAGTTTTTATCCAATCATGCTTCTCTGTAAAGGGACAAAGCAATCTTCCATTTCTCTTCATCGTGTAGGAATCAACAAATTATATGAAATCCATGTAAACTTAGTTTGTGATAGGTTCCGAGTTATTATCACAAGGGCTTTTGTGCAAAGCACATGCAAACGGTACAACTCTACTCCTAACAAGGAAACTAGCAAAAATTGCTGCAAGCAGGGCGCTTTAGTTGACTAGACGAGATTGTCCTTCCATAATGATGCAACATCAGTAGCTGATGGTGGGGCCCAAGACTCATGTGATGTGCTAGTTTCCCCATTAGTGCAGAAAAAAAACATAGAGAAAACGATGTGCCGTGTTTGACCATTCATGGGAGTCGCAGACAATGGATGTAAGGATCACAGCAAATAATTCATTCTCAGGAAAATTAATGTCAATGATCGGAAATACACCGCCGTAATAAATTACTAATTACAACCATATGTGAGAAAATACAACATTATTACACAATTATTAATGACAACCATCGTTGTGTCACTAAATTAAAACACAGTATTTTATTGGACATTTTTGGATAAAAATATCAAGTTTCATGCATAAATCGATTGGGTCTGGACAAGCCCAAGCAAGCTTAGATGGGTGGGCCAAAGTTCTTTGCTGTATTTGAACTTTTATAATAGCAATTTCCCCTATTGAAGCCGTGAATTACTTTTCGAAATTGCTGAATTTCCTTAGGTAGGTAGGAAATTAATTATACCTCCCATGATTAAGATTGTATAGCACACTAATTTACTTCTCATTATTGCAATCTCGCCATGTTGAAATAGTCAATCGCAGATTGCAATAAGTAATTTTGTCTTGGTCGTAAATGGCCTATGTCTTCCATAATCACTGTCATAAAACAGCTTCTTTATTTTCTTCATGGTAGTAATCTCCACTTGTGAGATAGTAAATTACTTCCTAAAAATTATCCAGTATAACGGGTAATGTATCTTCAAAGTAGTAACATAACTTAAGAGGGAGTATTTTACCTTACATGAAGTAATTTACCTAGATAATACTTCTTTTTTATTTTATTTTTCTTTGTCATTAGTAAATTAAAAGAGTACTAATTCTTCATGACTGTAATTTTCCTTATCGTCACTAAATTGCAAACAAAATCTAATCAGAATAACATCCCTTTTTGCATTGTAATAGAAAAGTAGAGTTCATTAGTTGTCTTTTGGCGTCGTAAGATGCCTTTTTGGTTTGTAATTTATTTTTATCATAGGTTTTTGTAAACCCAAAAAATTATCCTAAATGTCATAAATTACCTTCCTTGTAAATTTTCTTTGGCCATCGTTTATAATAACCTGCTGTAGTGCCTAAATTTCCTGCCACTTGTTTGTAATTGTAAATGCTATTGATGATGGATCTGTCCGTTAGGTTTCAATGCCATCCTTGGAGTCCTTGACAATGGATGAACTTCTCAATCTAAAAGATATATGGAGCAATGAATTTTCATTAGAACTGAGCAATCTTCAATCTCTCAAGGTGGCGCGATGTGAATCTTTGTCAAAGGTCATCAACTCCGAGTCTTTGGTGAAACTACACAAGTTACACACTTTAAGTATATTATGGTGCGGGTCGGTGCAAGAAATTTTTTACCTTGATAGACTAAGCACGAGTGAAAATATTGAGATTCTCTCCAAGCTAACCACCATGGAATTATGTGGATTGTTGAGCTTGAAGCACATATTGAACAAGAATCCTTGTGGAATAGTGAGATTCCACAATCTAAAGGAGTTGAATGTGTTTCGTTGTGACAACATCAAGTTTTTGTTTTTCCCATCCATAGTTAAATCTCTCACACAACTGAGAAAACTACTTTGTATCATAATGCAAGAAGATTGGGGCGATCATTATAGCGGAAGAAAGGTTGGGAATGGAAGCATTAGAAACTCTGGCTTTTCTTACGCTAATTGATTTATGCTTTCACCAATTGGAAAGTTTGACGTGTTTCTCTTGCAAAATTGGTAAGATTGATTTCTTGTTTCCATCATTGACTATCTGCATGTGGATAATTCCATTTTGGCAATACAAATGGCGACATCTTTTTAATCTAACGAAAAACTAATGGTAGGTTAACGAGAAGCTCAAAATCAAGATCGCATCAAATCGCGTGCCACCACCCTATTCAATATATATGTGTGTGTACATGCTATGTGCTGCTAGTTAATTGAGATTACTTATAAATAAGCCTTGCTTGAATCGACATACATACATAGTAGGTGCTCTATAGGAAATTAATCTTAAATAAGGATCCGAACTAGATTATATAATGCACCGTGCACCTGTCATGATAAGTTCATTCTCTGCAGCAACAGCTTCCTCGTGCATAGACAATAATTGCTTCCTTTTCTCCTTGAGCTCTTTTTCCCAATGGATTATCTTTGTTTTCAACTGCTGCAATTCTATATCCACCATTCAAACTGCTATTTTAGCATCACCTAACTGGTCCTCAAGGCACTTTTCCTCATTTCCATTGCTCTTTCCAGCAAAATACCCAATGTCCAATTTTATCGGATGCTCCGTGGGGATTCAAATGTCAATTCGCTATTAAGGTCAGATCGATACTCCTTATGGAATGCCGTCTATAACGGGGATCCAAGACGATGCCATGTCCGATGAGGTGGAATAATACTCAATCGTACCGAAAAGCCGTCAACTCTTGTATTGGCCGTGGTTTTGAGTATTTGGAACAATTGCAACAAACGATAATGCATTGTGCATAGAAAAGTGTGAGGAGAAATGGTACGTGAAAATGTTAGCGAAAAAAAAATCATGAAAAGTCATAAAAGTAAGTGGATCTAAGCTTGTTTATTTGGCAAAAATGTATGTCACGACAAATATATGACATAGTAATAAAGTATACAAAAAGAAAAACTTCTTAAATTTTCAAGTGTGGTCGCATTTTTTTGGTCTCACACGATAAAAGGACACATTGAAAATGGCTTCTTCTCTTCACTCGGGATCTAGCGTGTCGCCCCGACCACATATCACGTTGAAAAGAAAAGACAAAAGGAAGATTTCCCATCTCCTTCCCCCACAATAGAGGTGGCAATATGGGTCATAAACCCATATCATAACCCATTTTTAGTTAAATGGGTCATATATGGGTCAAGTGAAAGTTAAATATGGGTCAAAAATGAGTTTGAAAAAATAAAGCACAAAACTAAATGGGTCTGAATGGGTTATTACTAATAACTCATTAATAACCCATTTAGACCTACTTTCAACTCATGGCCATGGCCATGACTTCTTTAATTTTAGAGAATGTATTTTTATAAAAAAAATCCAACTTATATTATTTTTTATATTTCAATTTTTTTTCTTTTCTTTTTTTCTTTTTCTTTTTTCTTTTTTTTCTTCCTCCCTTAGCCGATCGCCGGCAGGGCGACGACTAGCCGCCGGCCGGCGATAGGCCAGGCGAGATCGAGATCGAGCTCGATCTCGCCCGGCCAGATCCGGAGATTGGCCTCGGAAGCGAGCCTCGGCCTCGCCGGTTCGGCGAGATCGAGCCCTGCCCGACGCCGGCGAGCTCGATCTCGCCTGTGGCCGGTCGCCGGCCATCGTCGTGGCCGGCGGCCGGCCAAAGAAAAAGAAAAAAAAAAAGAGAAAAAATAATAATTATTAAAAATTAAAATTTATATTTAAAATAAAAATATTTTAAAAAATAAAAATTAAAAATTATATTTTAAAAAATAAAATCGAAAATATTTTTTTAAAAATAAAAATTATATTTTAAAAAATAAAAAATCGATTTTTTTAAAAATATTTTAAAAAGAATTATAAAAAAAAATATCATTAAATTTGTATTGCATAAAAATGTTTTAATAATAGTTTTTTATACTCTTTTTTAAAAAAAAAAATCATAGAAATGAGCTTTTTTAGGTTTAGTTAAAAAAATTTCATATTATAGTTTTTAGTTATTCAATAGTATGTTGACTTCAAGTAAGAGAAGTATGTGCATAGTCTAATTATTTATAAATATTTCAATTTATAGGTTTTTTTTAACTTTTTATTTTTATTTTATTTACTATTTTGAATTTAATTTGAAGGTTTAATCCAATTAGCATATAGTAGAAGTGAGTTTTCCTAGAATATTAATAGGTTTTACCAATACGGGTCAGGTCGGGTATGGGTCGGGTCGGGTATGGATCATTAAATTTACACTACAATAATATGGGTCAAAACGGGTTAAATGGGTCAAATATGGGTCGACCCATTTTCGACCTGACCCGTACCCGACCCGACCCACCCATTTTCCACATCTACCCACAAGTGGCGGCGACGCGACCTTTTCTCACCTCCCGATGACGCCTTATTAGATACATGGGACCCACATCCAGTCAGCATCGGAGAGAGATAGACGGGGTGTGATTGTCCAAAGTGAACCGACGGCGGGGGCACCACCACGTGGCTCAGCTCTTCTCTCGAAGCGGGCCCCAAATCTATCCTATCCAATCAAGGTGAAGATTATATCTTTTTCTTTTTATTTGTTGTTTTATTTTAGTATCTTTCTTTCTTTTTCTTTTTTTCATACATCCTTTGTTGGTAAATGCCTAATATTGCCGTGCCCAAAAAATTTTCTTGTCTTCGTGTGTATTAATTTGGTGGGATATGCTTTTGAGCCAAGAAATGCGAGCATTGTCGAGGAAGAAGGTGACCATGCATGAATTCTATGCAAGCCAAGCAATACAATACGTCACGTTAAGGAACCCCAAAAAAGTTCATAGTAATCTTTTGAAAATTCAGTTTATGGACTAATGTTACATTGTAAGTACACGTTAGGAAACTTGAGTCATTTTAATTTAGAATTTGGTACAAGTCAAAATCAACTTTGATGATCATTTATAAGATAAATGAAGGAATAAGTGTATTTGAAGTCCTAAAATTTATCATGAAAGTGTATTAAATCCTAAAACTTTCAAAAGTACATTTAAATTCTAAAAAATTTGTCAATGTAATCAAATCCTTTCATTAACCGACCAAAAAAAAAAATCCTTTCATTAACTCCACTCAACTTATTTGACAAAAAATGTTGACTATTTTAAGAACAATCTTACTTTAAGGAGGGTTAATTTTGACAATTTTGTTGATTATTTATATCTCTCAACACTACACTTATATTGCACGTATATTGCACGTATATTTCCCTTTTATCATGTATATCTTGATAATCATATATATTTACAAAGAATGATCTACCAGTGGATCCATAGTAAAATTATGAGGGTTATGCTTCTAAATTTGTGTTAACCTCCAAAGGTCGAGAAGGAAATGCCAAACATAGAAGAAAAGAAAAAAAAAGAAAAAAAAAGAACTCCAAGTCAAGATACGAGATTGAGTTGAATCACCATACCGTCCAGTTTAGATTACGGCTAGGTGGAGACTCCTTGCTGGTAACTAGAACTAGATCCAGGCCCGTATCTGCAACTTAGGCACCTCGCCGATAACGGGAATCAGAATTGGGTCCAAATGGGGAATTGCAGGCTCCTCGGCAATACTAGCAACTACAGGCTCCTTTGCGGAACGGGGAGGCTTCTTGTCGGGGTTAACGGGGTTTGAATTGGGAGGTGCAGGCTCCTCTGTGAGAGCGCTAGGCATCACCATTAGCAATTCCTTAAGCTTAAACCTTGCAAATCAGACTTACAATGGGGTAGAGAATCCAACATACCTCGACAGCACGACTTGTGGCACACTTAGGGCTGATAGGAGGTTGGACGCTAGAAGGCTTTAATTCACTGGTATTGAGAGCTTTAGATGGGTTAGGCGGCCCACAAACAAGAGGTCGACAATGACAATATGGAGGGAATGGACATGGCCTTTCTGTGCCTCTGACAGAAAGGAAAAAATTCAGTCGCAATGTAAGAGACGGTATGACTGTAATGAATCGAGAAAAGAAAGCTAACATAATGGAGGGACTTGATACCTATAGCACCGATGGAATACAAGACGCTCACTATGAGGATGATCACAAAGTAATGGCTCACCATAGATTATCGAATGACCACATGCAATAGAGATTCACAAAATGCTTGATGTGGTAGGGCTGGAGATTAAGAGCAACTATTGTTACTTTTTTTTTTTGGGTCAGAAAAAAATTATATTCATGGCTCAAAAAGATACATGAGAAATACATAGACTTTCATGGTATAGCAAATCGAAGCAAAACAAAGGCCAGCATACTACAAAACAAAGCCAAATCTAGAAAACAATGAGGATCAATAAAGCACTAGTAAACCACCGGCCGTGGTGGCTCCGCTGGATAGGCTCCTGTGACCCCTTGGGAAGGGGGGGAGGGGTTCGAATCCCGGCGTGAGTAGCTAAGTGTATTAAGCGTGACGCCGTGGTGGTGGGTCCTGCGCTAGCGTCACCAGGGGGTTTACGGCGCGGCTGTCGGCTGCAAGCTGGTTCCTCCTGTCTCCAAAAATAAAAAATAAAAATAAATAAATAAATAAATAAAAATAAAGCACTAGTAAGGTTAAGCACAAACTAGTTCCAAAAGAATAAGTTTATCAAGCAAAATCATTAGCGGTCAATCATTGGATCTTATATCATCTTTAATGATGAATACATGTCGGAAATTTCTTCTCCAATAACTATGACGTTGCTAGTTAGCAGTGCTCGCCTGGGTTCGACTTTCTCTACGTCATTGTTGTATAGAAACAATCAAAATAAGTTGAATAAATACAATTATAACATTTGGAAGAGCAAATCTTCATAGTTTAGCGCGTCAGAGCTCCTACAATCATTATTAAAACTGAAGGCAAATGACCTATACGCGAACAAAGCATGAGGGTATCGAATCCCCAAAAACATTATTAAACTCCAAGATCTAAATCAAGAAAGAAGAACTCATAGGTCTAAAACTAGATTTGGAAATTTCAAACTCTCAAATCTAGAAGTAGATCAGGAGAGCACATCTCCCAAATCTAGATCAGGAGAGAAAAAAAGAGGAAAGGTACAAAAAAAGACCTAAAGAAAATCAAAACAGATGGGGGGAAGGGTGAGACTAGCTCAAATTCTCCTCATGCCTAAAGGATGAAGAAGACAAAGAAGAGAGAGGAAAAGACTTTTCGGCTTCTTCGAGATAGTAAAGCCCGTTTTGTCTACTTAACTATTGCTACATAAATAGAGGATTTCTCATTGCTCTAGTCAGAGGTTTATTTGCTTGCAATTAAAGAGTTCTTTACTAATGTAGTTTGACGAGGAATCACAGAGCCTAACAATTTCATTTAACAGACCAAAAAAAAAAAACAATTTCATTTAGTATGCATTTACATTTCATGTCCATCTAGAATTCAGCAACATTCTGAACTTACATCCTAATTAAGTAAGACAAATTCACATTCAAGTAGTACGCGATCTTCTTTTCTTGTATTCAGGAGCAAACAATGGTTGGTTGAGTTGATCTCAACAGTTTTTATGTCTTGTAAGAAAAAGAAACTAGATAAAGAATAAAATATTTTTACACATAGGCGAGGGTCAACCTCACCCACCATAGGCAAGGCCCGACAGGGGGTAGCACCCGGCAAGGCCACCTTGGCTTGGGCAACGGTTCGCCTTGCCAAATCTGACTTGGGCGAGCTCTCTCCACACTCGACTAGTTGTGCCTCGCCCATGGCAAGCCATGGTAACCCTAGCCTAGGCGAGGCCTAACCCTAGCCTAGGCGAGGCCAGATGACTCAACCACTAGCTTAAGGTAGAAGAAAGGAAGAAAAAATTTAGAAAAAAAATTGAAAAATATTAAAATTTGTCCACATTAGCAAATTTCAATCAAAATTGGCTAGATAAACTCGATTGATAAAATGTGAAAATGTTTAAAATTGAATTGGCAAAATTAAAAAATTTAAAATTGAATTGACAAAAGTGCAATAGATTTGAAACATTTTGAACAATTTTCCCGAAAATCGGCCTGTGACAACTCTTTCTTCTTCGAAACGCAGCGTCTCAGCAACATCCGAAATTCTCCCGTAGTTCATACGAATTAAATGAATTCTTGATTATTTTTGTTATTTCAAGGGTAAAATGCGAAAAATAGGGAGCTTACATGGCCAAAACAAGCAGGATCCGACGTGCTTAGGGCAGCAACGCTTGTTAACAGGAGTTTCGACTGCAGAAAACAAACCCTGCAATATGGTCTTTTATTAAGTAATACCCTCGGCAAATTTTCTTGTCGGGTGCCCCTTTATAATATTAGAATCGGTGAGAAGTGCCCCTCTACTTAAGTTTCCTTAAATTTTGCTAAAACTGACATGTACTATATTGTTAATGCTCACTTTTTTAAACTAAATTTATTTATAGAATTGTCACAAGATTTCAATAAATAAGTAAAATGTGCATTAGTTACTCCACCATAAAATCTGGAGGATTATTGCGTGTATTTTTCAATCAACAAAAGCATGTACCCAATACAAATCTAACGGAAAAAAAAAATCCCTGTAAATACTATTTCGACCATAAGATTGATGGACAACGTTTTATTTAGCAATTTTGAGTACAGATGAAGCGATCAATTGAAAATCAAGGTATAGGCGGGACATTTCACTGGTGATATAAGGTACATATGGTCAACATGCAATTTCACTCTCAATTTATGACAATTCAAACGAGGTAATTTAAGTTAAAAATTTGTATCTCCATGCGAGGGAAATAAGAATTTATCTCTCTTTTGGATATTTAATTAGTCTCCCGCATTATATGAGAATTTTAGAGCAGTGTTATTTCAGAGTCAACATACACCTATGCGAGGCAAAGAGGATCAGAGATTTGTAATTTATGTTATCTTCTGACGACCAATTTAAAATCCTGGCAAAGAAAGTGTGGCCATTAATAATGCTAAGATTTGCTTGATTATGTTGGCCCTCCTAAAATAATCCTATTTTCTTGTTTGAGTGGCTTTCTATTTCGAGTCATCCCATTTTATTTTAGTTAGTACCACATGTGACATCAATATCACATAATGAAGTGCCTATAAGATCATCTGATATTTAAATATTTATCTACTCTTCCAAGTATTTCCGGGGATTATTTATTTTATATCTCTAGAGAAACTTATTGATAAATGACAATAACAATAGGTCCACATTACTCAACTTCCTTACTCATCTTCCAAAGCTATAGCACGAATAATACATATTTTCCTCAATCAATTATTTTCCGCTCTGTGACCAAAAAGGACCAATTCTTCGTCCCTGCACTTCCACGACACGTATAAATTTCCCTTTTAAGTCGCCGTTGGTCCTGCGGATTGAACCGAGATCCGAAAAACTCCATCACTGTAGCAATTGCGGCCTCGTTATTGTTGGCTTATTTGACCAAAATTACATTAGGCGAATATAATTCTAGAAGTGCATCCCACAATACATTATTTTTCCTAGATAAGTTAAAGTGCAATGGCTCTCGATGGTGTAATTTGTCTCCCGTTGCATTTAGTCCATTCACGAGTGGGATTGGATGACGAAATTAGGGTTTAATGCCTCTCATGTATAGTATAGTTTTTAAAGTGAATTCTTGAGATAGTTTCACGTAACTGGCAATATATATATATGTCGGTGAACAATGAAATCAACTGACTGTTTCTATTAAAAAATGAAACTTTCCACCTCTTGATAACATTTGCGATTCATCAAAAAATAAATTTAGACAGTTGAGACATGATGAACTCAGACATCATTTTCACAGACTCCATTTATGTAAGTGAGCTTTTGGGTCATGATAGTAATCCAACTGCAAACGATCGATGCGTAACACGATTTGAGCAAAATTGGAAGAGCTAAAAAATAAAGTATAAATTATAACGAGCTTAAGTGTCACATCCTCTTTAAAAGCACTATCCGAATGAAAAAGAAAAGGTTTTCCTTATAATGTGACCAAATATGGAATTTCTTCCGCTGATTCAAATAACATTTTCTCGATATATGAGTTGTTTGCCTAATTTAGACAAGGATTTTCGAATCTTAAAGAGGGTTAGGCAACCTAGATTTTTTTTATTTTTTATTTTTTTGGTCAGAAGTAATTTCATTCATTAAACCGGACCATTACAAGCAGCTGGTAGAAAGTCAGCAGCTAAAAGTTCAAATAATGAAGAAGGAGGTGAAATGGGCTATTCGTCCGCAAGGGCCCCTCGTTGATGAAGCTTTGCGGCCCAGTCCGCTACCCGGATTTGCCATAGAGTCGATAAGCTAATTCATGTAGATGTCTATTTGCCAGGCTGTTCGCCTAAACCAGAGGCAGTTATAGATGCTATAACAAAACTTCGTAAGAAAATAGCTAGAGAAATCTATGAAGAGCGAATTAGGTCTCAAGAAGAAAATCGATGTTTTACTACCAATCACAAGTTTCATGTTGGACGCGGTATTCATACTGGATATTATGATCAAGGATTACTCTATCAATCACCATCTACTTCAGAGATACCTCTTGAAACATTTTTCAAATACAAAAGTTCAGTATCTTCCCACGAATTAGTGAATTAGGCAGCATTCCTTTGTATAGAATAACAAACAACAAATTAATCTTCTTATACAAATAAAAATACAAACAAAATGCGGGAGATAAAAAAGATGCAGGGTAGATTGAATTGCGATATTTAAGGAAATAGATGGTCCCACTATGATTAGCGTATAGAGAGTATCATGCCATTAAAAACATCATGCTGTCGATTGTATACGGTTCCTTCACCTGCTTCAGATCAAGTTGCAGCATCCGCTAGACTCTGATTTTGACCCCTATTTGAAGGTGTCACAAGAGAACTGCTCTTTATATCCTACCAACAGAAATGACACTTAGGCACGTGTGGCCTTCTTTTTAAAAATAAAATAAAATTGAAGAACAAAAAAATTAAAGGAAATAAAGTAGAACTGTTTTTAGATGAGAATGCTAGTTCAAATATTGGAATTGTGAGAGATCTATGCGAAAACACACGACATTTCATCTTTTCAAATTATTAATTTTGTGATTAAAAAAAAAAAAGTTGTCTTTCATCTTATAGCAAGATGTTTCATGCAATGTTTAACCGGCGGTAGTGGTCTCCATACGATCAAACTTAGGGATAACAATAAGGATGGGCAGGAGAAAAGGTTGCATCCCACATTAATATTCAAATATAGAAATTTTGACACGGGGTCATAAGAATTTACAAAAGCATGAAACTTACTGGTATAACCAATATAAATGGCAATATATAGAAGAATTGTTGGCAATAGTGTATTTTGGAAGGCTTCATCACTTAAAGAGCATTTATTTCATTGAAACTTTCATAGTGATTAATATAAATATTTTACATGAAAATCATTTTCAAAACATTTAGTTTTCATTTTTTTGATAATTTAGGGAAAGTAATTTCTTTCTTATCAGAAATGGAAGTCGTTTCTCCCAATATAAGCTTATGGTTTTTAGTCCATTGAAAACATTTTCCAAATATCAATTAGCTTTCCATCATTCAAATACTGGAAAATTGGAAAAAATAATTTCCTAAAAACAGTTTTCTTTCAAACAAACGGACCTTAAGAGTACAACTAAATAATTTTATGGTAACAATCCGTAAAAATAATAGAAAGGAATTAGGAATTTAGAATTAAGTAATAAAGACGAGGGTGCAGGGAGCGGACTTTGAGCCATCGTCCAGATACTTCCCCGTCGGGACTTGGGCAATCCACATATCATTTCTAATTCTCTATCCTTTTGTTCCCTTTTAATGCAGTCGGAGAGGCTGGTAAAAAAGAAAAATCATATAATGAATATCAGACATTATCCATGATTTTTCAAATCATATGTTCCCTCTATTGTACGGAGAAACGTGAGAAGAATTTTTTGGAAAAATTTATTAGGTAAAAAGGGAGGTAATATTTAAAGAATTTATTTATCTTGAAAAAACTTCACCTAACTTGTAACATAAGAACTTTTCATTTTTAATTCAAATTAGTAACGGACAACTCGTTTCGTTTTATGTGTAAAGATAGAAATAGTGAAGTGAAATTAATAGAGAGTACAATAATATGTAAAGATTTTTATCCATTTTTTAAACATACTTTCCATTGTCCTATAAGTGAAATTAATAGAGAGTTTGATGTTCATGGAATACTCGATGCTTTTTTGAGTTCAAATTTAGAACGGTAAACATTAATAGATTACTTGTCAATCATCTTGAATATTGTAAATTACAATTTGCTATATAGAGTTAAATGTTATTCAGGCACAGTAGATACGTACAAACATTTATAACGAACTTTCTTCTTCTTTTTATTTTTTTGGGTAAAAAGTTGAGATTGAAGTCATGAAGGGATTTGTTTAATTATTAGGGTAGATTTACATCATCAGAAAGGCCGGTGAACGGAGAAATTTTTTTGTGTGGGTTGAAGATGGACGGTGGCTGAATAAGAGGAACTTAATCTCATATTTTTTCGGTGAAGTCGATGGTTGTTTGAATGTTAATCTTGCTGGCTTTTTCTTAGAATTTACAAGTGAATTTGATATGTTAGATTCTGGGAAGATGAAACGTTGAACGAGAGACAAACACAAGGCGTCCAGAGGTAATAAATGAAAAATAAGAAAGAGATGTAAAACGAATAATAAAACCTGATCATAAAAGAAAGGGAAAGTGATGAGGATGTGTTTAGTAAAGATATTAGAAAATGGGCTTAGTGCAAGCTTGAGCCCATTTATGTTTGTTTCCTGGGCTTGCGAAGTTCACATCTTATTCTACACGTGGATCAGGCCCAAAAGCCTTACCTGTCTCGTTCTCCTGTGAAAAGAGGAATAATCTGCGTAATTTGAGGAGAGAGGAGGCGATGACTGATGAGATATGAATTCATGGGTCTTTCCCATGCTTTGACTAGCACCTCATTTTGGACTTCGAAAAAATCTTTGGACACTCGGCATTTGGACATGAACAAATCATAAAAATCAGAGGATTGGATCAGACAGATGCCTTTTATCATCTCCTCCCTCCCAATCTCTCTAATATTTTCGGCAATATTATGAAAATAAACTAGCAATTTGGTATCTGATATGGTTTTCTAGATTTTTTTAATTTTAATTTTAATTTTGAAAAATCAAAATCTTTTTATTATTTTTCCTTTTTTCTCTTTTTCTTTTTTCTTTCCTTCCTCATTCCTCCTCATTTCTTTTGCTGGCTGGTGATGACTAGCCAAGATGTAAGTCAGAAAGCTGAAGGCTTAGCTGAAGATATGAAAATAGGGAGAAGTACAACCCAAGTGTCAAAACTTAGCATGGAGGAACACTTAAGTACAAAAAGTTAGAAAAGTAAAACTTAAGTGCCAAAATCAGAGCAAAATGAATCATTTAAGTACTACTTCAGCGAAAATTCAACCAAAATGCTGATGTGAGGATTTTTCGATAAGATAAATGCAAAACGGTGTCGTTTTGCACACTAAAATTGCTAGACAATACAAAAAAAAACGTCATTTTTGTGCTAACATGGTAAAAAATAATATAAAAATTAATTAAATTTAATTTAAAAATAAATTTATTTAAAACATTTAAAAAAATACAAAAAAAAAAGGGTGGCTAAGGGCTAAGCACTCGCCTCCACCACCGGGAAGGGTCGGCGATGGAGGGGGGAGGGATGGCCGGGGCCACGCGGCCCTTGGCCAGGGCCCGGCGACCATGGCCAACCGACAACGAGGGCCCGCGAGCCCTCACCACCGATTTGGGTGAGGGTCGCGGCCCTCGCCCAAATCCGACGGGGTCGGCAACCCTCGCCTAGCCAGGCCAAGGGCCATCGTCCGTTGGGGGTCGCCTTAGCAAGCGGCTACCTTTGGCCCGGTTGGGCGAGGGCCGCCAACCCCCACCAGATTTGGGCGAGAGCCACGACCCTCGGCGAGATTGAGGGCGAGGGTTTGCGGGCCCTCATCGCTGGTCAATCGAGGTCGCCAGCCCTTCCTGGCAACGGTAGGGAGGCAACGGCGGCAAGGGCTCAGCCCTCAGCCGCCCCTTCCTTTTTAAAAAAGAAAAAAATATATATTTATTTATTTATTTATAATATTTATACTATTTTTATTTTAATTTTTTTAAAATAAATTTAATTTTATTAATTTTTTACCACGTCAGCATCAAAACGACGCCGTTTTGCACTTATTTCGCCAGAAAATTGCTACATTAGCATTTTCACTGAAGTGGCACTTAAGTGATCTATTTTGCTACAATTTTGACATTTAAGAGTCACTTTCCTAACTTTTGGCACTTAAGTGTCCCTCCGTACCAAGTTTTAGTACTCCACGAGTCCGGCACTCTATGAAAATGTTTTCCACTTTCTTTCGTCACTTTTTTGTGAAGGTGTTTTATCTATTGGTCTTTGGCTTGATTAGTTTATTTTCCACAAAAAAGAACTGAAAAGGTCAGGAAAATTGGGAAATTAAGTTATTTTTCTTGAAAATTCGGAAAGCTTTTTGAAAGAAATTATTTTTCTTGAAAATCAGAAAACGTTTTCCAATGAGTTATTTTTCTTGAAAAGAAATCCGAAAAAAATTCTCAAAAAGTAAGTTTCGTTTGTAATCGCCTTCCATTAATTCAATTCAATTCAAGGCTCCAACTGGCTAGATTATGCTGTGATTCTCCAAATGTTTTCTTGAAAATTCGGAAAGCTTTATATGCCGTGATTCTATTGAATTTATTTAGCTAAGGGCCTAAATCATTTGGGTAGAGAAACATATTATTCTACTTTAGCATCATAATTTGATGAAGAATAGATGGTGATTGTCTATGAAGTAGTTATCTTGCATATTTGATGCTGGTGGTTAATTTAATGAAATTAGTGTTTATAGCGGAACTCAATAGAAATGCATTTGTAATTGGATAATAAATGGAGAATAAATCAAAATAAAGTGGATAAATATGCGAGCAACAAGTTTAGGGATAGACTATTTGAAGCCTTTTTTGCTCCATCAAGTTCTTTGAAAAAGTTATTATTCTTCATATGATACAATGTATCACATGATTTTTTTGCCTACTCCTGCTTGTGCCCTCTTCTAGGATCTTTTAGATCTCCTTAATGGCCATTTGCTACTTCTATTCATGCACAACAAATTCATCAGTTCAATTTTTATTTTCTTAAAAAATTGGTGTTCAAATGCCTTTAGGAGATAGTTGACTTAGTAATCCTCTCAAAGTTTCTTCATCTTTCATATGAAGTTCATTTCCCTTCTCTGGAGCGCTTTGTTTGTGTATGTCTAGTCACCAACTAGGGAGACTTATGGCTCTTAGTTATACCTTGACATTTTTTTTTTCATAGTTATGTTACTAAACCCTTATAATCCAACTTAACTATTTCACTTTAACATCATACCTCTAAACTCTTATTAAAAGGACTATTGCATCATGATTTTTGTCCATTCAATGTCTCTACAAAAGAGATGCACCGTGAAATTCCTTTTACATTTGCCTAGTTAGTTTATTCATAAACGAGTGATACTAGGTTAGAGTTGAAGGACTTGGGTTTTTTAATGTAAGGCATTTTGACCAAAGACACAAATGACTGAACCATCATGTATGTCTTTTTGGCAAAAAAAAAAAAAGAATTTACTTATCAACTTTCTTGCTAATAGGGGAAAACCTTAGGTTAAATTTGAAAAATCTGACAAAAACTTGCATGATTTCAAGTGACTTTATATATTGATTTATATATAAGTTTTTAAGAATATGTAGTGCTCTATGAATAAATGTGAAACCCCAAATGATAGAAGGAAAAATGTTTTAAAATAAATGTTACTCTAGTTACACCCTTGTTTATTTTTATTGCTCATTATTCAGGCAAAGATAATGAAGAAGAGAAGGGAAGAAAGAACACTTGAAAATGCTCAGCATTAGGAGGAAATGATATGTTCGCTATAGTCACAAAAATAGGATTTCTCTTGTTGAATTGGCGATGGGCGTGAAACTCTAGAAGTTTAACTGTTATAGAGAGATGATTTCTATATATCTACTTTGAGAGAATTTGCTCGAGCAAAGTTTCAAGATTGGAATAAGAGATAAGGGAAGGTATGCATATTAGTTATTCTATATTCAAGTTACGCATCTCCTGTGGTCTAGTCTTTAAAGGCCTCGTTTTGACAATTGTTTTTCTCAAATTATATTTCATCTTAACATATTTAACAACTTATATTCAATCTTTAACCTATTCAAATATTCAACAGCTTACATTCCATCTTTAACATATTCAAACTATTCAACAACTTATATTATATATTTAACCTATTTAACAACTTATATTTCTTGTTTAACATATTCAACATATTCAACAATTTCCATTCCATCTTCAACATATTCAAACTATTCAATAACTTATATTATATCTTTAACCTATTTAAGAATTTATATTCTCGATTTAACCTATTCAATATATTCCACAATTTACATTCTATCTTTAACCTATTTAAATTATTTGACAACTTATATTCCATATTTAATCTATTTAACAATTTATATTCTATGTTTAACATATTCAATATATTTAACAACTTACATTCCATCTTTAACCTATTCAAACTATTCAATAACCTATATTCAATCTTTAACTTATTTAACAACTTATTCAATCTTTAATCTATTCAATCTATCCAACAGCTTACATTCTATCTTTAACTTATTCAAACTGTTCAACAACTTATATTTCTTCTTTAACCTATTTATTCTTGCATGCCACGGTACGTTACACTGTGTACAAAACAATCTCCGGCAATTCAGACACTCCAATTCCATCATCACCATCGCGCCTTGGTTGCGGATCAATAATGTCGAGCAATACTTATGCGAGCAGTATTGCTATTTTTTTGTTTTGGAGAAAGTTCTCTAGGAGAACCATCTTCTCCGACTCTAAGAGAAGTTTCCATTTTGCTCAACAACTTGTCAATCTCTATCTCTTCACGGGATTTTGGTACTAGTTCTAGTTCCTCATCTTTTTAGAAAAATTTAAGTTGTAGAGGTATTTCCATCCATGGCTCAATTGTGCTTAATGTCTCCCATGCAACTTCCTTCCCAGCAGCATCACCGTCATCTTTGTTACCTTTAGTTTTATGAGTAAGACGACGGCAACGCTTACTTCTAAATTTATGAGCAACACGATGGTAATGCTTACGTTCTTTGTTTCTGTTTCTTTCTTCTTGAATCTCATCATTCTTCTCTTCTTCTTCAAGAATCCGAAAAGTCTCATCGTTGTCCATCATAATAATAAGAATGAGGAAATTGTGAAAAAAAGAAGAGATGAGTCACATATACAAAAGAGGTAAAATAGAGGAAACGGCTTATACTCTGTAAATATTATTTTTTAAGCGTTTATTGTTTTTTTTTATAATTAAAAAAAATTAGTTGGTTGATTTTTTATTTATTTTTTTTATTTTACTGAGGTGGTTAATTAAGAAAAAAAAAATTCGTCTTTGACAGGCAACTACTACTACAAAAGAGAGAGAGGAAATAAAATTTTTGTTTGTAACTATGTAATAATATAACCTAGCAGTATTAGAAATAAAATGGCGCTACTCCGGTTCTCACAAAGTTGTCTCTTTCTTTGCTATTATAATCATATTCAACAATTTATATTCAATTTTTAACATATTCAACATATTCAACAATTTATATTACATTTTTAACATATTCAAACTATTTAACAACTTATATTCCATCTTTAACCTATTTAACAATTTAAATTCTATCTTTAACCTATTCAACATATTCAACAATTTACATTTAATTTTTAACATATTCAAACTATTCAACAACTTATATTACATCTTTAACCTATTTAAGAATTTATATTCTCTCTTTAACATATTTAATATATTCAACAATTTACAATCTATCTTTAACCTATTTAACAAATTAGATTCTATCTTTAACCTATTCAACATATTCAACAATTTACATTTAATTTTTTACATATTCAAACTATTCAACAACTTATATTACATCTTTAACCTATTTAAGAATTTATATTCTCTCTTTAACATATTTAATATATTCAACAATTTACAATATATCTTTAATCTATTTAAACTATTTAATAACTTATATTCCATATTTAATATATTTAACAATTTATATTCCATCTTTAACATATTTGGTATATTTAATAACTTACATTTCATCTTTAACATATTCAATAACTTATATTCCATATTTAACTTATTTAACAACTTATGTTCAATATTTAACCTATTCAACAGCTTACATTCACTGACAAAAAAAAAAAAAAAAAACATCTTACATTCAATTTTTAACTTATTCAAACTGTTCAACAACTTATATTTCATCTTTAACCTATTTATTCTTGCAAGCCACGGCACGTTACACTGTGTACAGAAAAATTTCCGACAATTCAGTCACTCTAATTCCATCATCACAATCGCGCATTGGTTGCGGATTAACAATGTCGAGCAATCCTTATGCGAGTAGTGAAACATCTCTTTCTCTAAAATCCCTACATTGCATAATGTTATGCCCCAGCAATTGAGAGGGAGTATCAACCGACAATACTCCGATTCCAGAATGCCGCCACAGCCTGAGACAGGGCAATCTATAAGTGTTACGTTATTGTCAAGCTTTGAAGCTACGTACTTAGCAACGAAATGGATGCAGTACATGTGACTACAACCCTTAATCCGAAATAGGTTACCACTCGTTCTCGGGTGGAAGCAAATTTCACATATAAATCGGTTAGACTTAGAATTAGAAGCATGACTTACTTCACTGTAAGGTTTTTACGTTCACGACGATGACCAAGCTTCAGTCGAAATTGTTTCGTCGTCGTCATCGTCCTTCTCGTTGAGGCTCTAGGGCATGGTTTGGAGAAGAGAAGCCATTATTGCCTTATGGATATCCCCATCATTGGTAGCATTGGGCTTTGTGTTATCTCCGGCAACATCTCGCATGTCGTCTCAGTAGGATCAGTTACAATTTCAAGAAAGTTATTCTTTTTATCTATAACATAGTAATGTTAATCCAAAATATTTCCAAACTAAGAAAACACAATATCAATGTAGAAGAGCAAAATAATAGCAATAAAATCTATCTTACTCATATTTGATATTTACTTGGGGTTTTGGAGAAAGTTCTTTAAGAAAACTATTTTCTCTTACTCTAAGAAAAGTTTTCATTTTGCTCAACAACTTGTCAATCTCTATCTCTTCACAGGATTGTGGTGTCGGTTCTAGTTCCTCATCTTCCCAGAAAAACTTGAGTTGCAAAGGCATTTCCATCCGTGGCTCAGTCGTGCTTGGTGTCTCCCATGCAATTTCCTTCCCAATAGCATCACCGTCATCTTTGTTATATTTAATTTTATGAGCAAGACGACAGCAACGCTTATTGCTAAATTTCTAAGCAATACGATTGCAATGTTTACGTTCTTTGTTTCTCTTTCTCTCTTCTTAAATTTCATCATTCTTCTCTTCTTCTTCAAGAATCCGAAAAATCTCATCGTTGTCCATCATAATAATAAGAATAGGGAGAGGGTGAAAAATGAAGAGATAAGTCATGTATACAAAAATAGAGAGGTAAAATAGAGAGAACGGCTCATACTCTGTAAATACTATTTTTCTAAGTGTTTGTTGTTTGTTTTTTTATAATTAAAAAATTTCCTTTTTTATAATTAAAAAAATTCAGTTGGTTGATTTTCTTTTTTTTTTTTTTTGGATTTTGCTGAGGTGATTTAATTAAGAAAATAAAAATTTTGTCTCTGGCAGGCAACTATTACTATAAAAGGGAGAGAGGAAATAAAATTTTTGTCTGTAATTGTGTTATAATGAAGCCTAGCAATATTATAAGTAAAAGGACGCTGCTTCGATTCTCATAAAGTTGTCTTTTTTTTTGCCATTATAGTTATATTCAACAATTTACATTTCATGTTTAACATATTCAACATATTTAATAATTTATATTACATATGTGACATATTCAAACTATTCAACAACTTACATTACATCTTTAATCTATTTAACAACTTAGATTCCATCTTTAACCTATTTAACATATTCAACAATTTACATTCCATACCACCCGCCGTGGTGGCGTTGCTGGCTTCGGGCCTTCTCCCCCTCACGAAGGGGAGGGGTTCGAATCCCCAGTGCGTCATTTGGTGATTTACCCGGTGGCACGTGCGTGGTGGTCGTGCGTGTCGCCCCCAGGGTTTACCCGCCGGCTGCCGACTGTACGGGGTTCTCTGGGTACCAAAAAAAAAAACAAAAAAAAAACAATTTACATTCCATTTTTAACATATTCAAATTATTCAACAACTTATATTACATCTTTAACTTATCTAAGAATTTATATTCCCTCTTTAACATATTCAACATATTCAACAATTTACATTGTATCTTTAACCTATTTAACAATTTATATTTCATCTTTAACATATTCAATATATTTAACAACTTACATTTCATCTTTAACATATTCAAACTATTCAATAACTTATATTCCACCTTTAACTTATTTAACAAATTATATTTGATTTTTTAATTTATTCAACAAATTCAACAACTTACATCAATTTTTAACTTATTCAAACTGTTCAACAATTTATATTTCATCTTTAACTTGTTTATTTTTGCATGCCACGGCACAATTCACCTTGCACAGAACAATCTTCGGCAATTCAGACACTCCAATTCCATCACCACCATCGCGCCTTGGTCACGGATCAACAATCAAGCAATTCTTATGCAAGCAATAAAACCTCTGTTCCTCTAAAATCCTTGCCTCGCATAATGTTATGCCCCAGCAATTAAACACTTCTGGAGTGAGTATCAACTGACAATACTCCAGTTCCTAAATACCACCACAGCCCGAGATATGGCAATCTATAAGTTTTACGTTATTGTTAAGCTTTGAAACTACGTACTTAGCAACGCAATGGATGCAGTACACGTGACTACAACTCTTAATCTGAAATAAATTACCACTCGTCCTCGGGTGGAAACAAATTTCACATATAAATCGGTTAAGTTTAGAATTAGAAGCATTACCTGCTTCACTGTAAGGCTTTTGCTTTTGTAAGGATGACTAAGCTTCAGTTGGAATTTGTTCATTGCCGCCGTCGTCCTTTTCGTTAATACTGTAGGGCATGGCTTGGAAAAGAGAAGCCGTTATCACCTTATGGATATCCCTGTCATCGGTAGTGTTGGACTTGGTGTTATCTCCGGCAGCATCTCGCACGTCGTCTTGGTAGGACCAATTACAATTGCAATAAAGTTATTTTTTTTTTATCTATATCCTAGCAATGTTAATCCAAAATATTTACAAACTAAAAAAACACAATATCAATACAGAAGAGCCAAATAATAGTAATAAAATATATCTTACTTATATTTGATATTTATCTAGGATTTTGAATAAAGTTTTCTAGAAGAACCATCTTCTTCGACTCTAAGAGAAGTTTCCATTTTGCTCAACAACTTGTCAATTTCTATCTCTTCACGGATTTTGGTATTGATTCTAGTTCCTCATCTTCCTAGAAAAATTTGAGTTGCAGAGGCACTTCCATCCGTTACTTAGTCTTGCTTGGTGTCTTCCATGCAACTTCCTTCCCTCAGTATCACCATCGTCTTTATTATCTCTAATTTTATGAGCAATATGACAACAACGCTTACTTCTAAATTTATGAGCAACACGACGGCAATCCTTACATTATTTGTTCTCTTTTTCTCTTCTTGAATCTCATCATTCTTCTCTTCTTCTTCAAAAATCCGAAAAGTCTCATCGTTGTCCATCATAATAATAAGTATGGGGAGAGGGTGAAAAATGAATAAAGGAGTAACGTATCAAAAAATAGAGAGATAAAATAGAGGGAATGGCTCATACTATGTAAATATTATCTTTTTAAGTGTTTATCGTTTTTTTATAATTAAAAAATTACCTTTTTATAATTAAAAAAATTCAGTTAGTTGATTTTTTTTTAAAAAAATTATTTTGCTGAGGTGGTTAATTAAAAAAATAAAAATTTTGTCTGTGGCAGGAAACTACTACTACAAAAGAGAGAGAGGGGAAATAAAAATTTTATCTGTAGCTGTGTAATAATTGAGCCTAGCAATATTGGAAGTAAATGGATGCTGCTCTGATTCTCACAAAACTATCTCTTTTTTTGTTGTACTAGTTATATTCAACAATTTACATTACATTTTTAACATATTCAAACTATTTAACAATTTACATTACATTTTTAACATATTCAAACTATTTAACAATTTACATTTCATCTTTAATATATTTAATAACTTAGATTCCATCTTTAACCTATTCAACATACTCAACAATTTACATTACATCTTTAACATATTCAAACTATCCAACAACTTATATTACATCTTTAACTTGCTTAAGAATTTATATTCACTCTTTAACATATTCAACATATTCAACAATTTAATTTTATCTTTAACCTATTTAAACTATTTAACAATTTATATTCCATATTTAACCTATTTAACAAATTATATTTCATTTTTAACATATTCAATATATTTAAGAACTTACATTCCATCTTTAACCTATTCAAACTATTCAATAACTTATATTTCATCTTTAACTTATTTAACAACTTATATTCAATTTTTAACCTATTCTACCTATTCAACAGCTTATATTACATCTTTAACTTATTCAAACTGTTCAATAACTTATATTTCATCTTTAACCTATCTATTTTTGCATGCCACGGCACGTTACACTGTGCATAGAATAATCTCCAGCAATTCAGACATTCTAATTTCATCACCACCATCGCGCCTTGGTCACGACTCAACAATGTTGAGCAATTCTTATGCGGGCAATAAAACTTTTTTTCCTCTAAAATCCCTACCTCGCATAATGTTATGCATCATGGTTAGCAATCATTAGGTTTGCATGCAAGGACACTTGGCTCCAAGAGGATGACAAGTGGAGGAAGTGGTATGGCCTCCATCCGGTTTCCCTCTCCCTCCTTCGGTCGACAGCTTCAAGGGCTTCTTGGGCCAAGCCTTGGTCGGCCGAATGGTGGGGAGTTTGTGGGCTACTTTTGGGTTGTCTTAGGCCTTAATCAAATCAGCCCATAATTGCTCTTAATAATCTACTTTTTTTTTTTTTTTTTGGTACCCAGGGAACCCCGTACAGCCGGTAGCCGGCGGGTAAACCCTGGAGCGATGCTAGCGGGGGACCCACCACCCCGACATCGCACTTCAGATCCCGTGCGGCCAGCGGGATTCGACCCCCTCCACTATCGTTTAGTTTCATTGGAGAGCCTTAACCAACTGGGCCACCGCAGGCGGTGGTCTTAATAATCTACTTTAATCCCCACTTAATTTCATAATCTCAAATACTCACATGGCCATATAAAATTGCAACATTAATCGATGAAAATCCAACTTATAGAGTATATGGCCAAGAATAAAAAATTCCTTGTCAATTTATCCTTTAGTACAATCCTTGATCACACTTAGATATAGGATACATTTCCAAATCAAAACAATAGTCCATTCAATGTTCGGCCTTGTTTAAGTGGAATCCATCGGTCTAATGACTACAATATAGTCCGTTGGTGCTTCTAATACATTTTCAGGGGTCGCAGTGTATCTAGGGATCGTTATGAAACCTTTGAATTTGGGTTTCAGTACACGTTTGCCTCCGATCTTTTTGCCATTACACAATTCTCCCCCTCTATTTTCATTTTTTTTTTTTAGCCATTAACATCAATTATCTTTTCCATTAACATTTGCAATACTCGTGACTTTTGAGGGGTAAAAACATATTCTCATTGTTTGAATGGAATCTCTCTTTTATACTTCATTGTTGTAAAAAAATGAAAAAAGTGAAATGAGCCGTCAAATTACAAAAATTAAATACACTTATGTATTGTAAAATAATTAATCAATGAAAAAATGATTGATCAATAAAAATTATTTATTTTAATTTTTTTAAGTATTCTTGTTAATCAATCGTTTTGTACATTAATTAATCATTTGAAATTACATAATGAGAATCCGGTATTTGTGATTTGATTTTATAGTTATTGAGGCCTTTCTTTTAACCTTTACTTCTACTTAATCGTGTTGCTTTTTTTTTAAAGTATCTTATCAATTCTATCAAAGTATTCATCAAATACTAAAAGATTTATGTTAACATCTGTATTGTTATTTTTTTTATATCGATATTTCAGAGACACATATCGTTCTCTATATTTGTAATGTTTTGGAAAATCAACTATATAAATAGAGATTTCATATCAGTGATTAAAATTCTAGTTTATTCCATTTGCCATTTGCTGTGTGGGACTGGTTTGGAGGACTCTAGGGACTCTTTTTTTTTTTCATTGTTCAGCAGCTTCTGCGAAGAACTATTGTTCGCTTGGTCTTCCCCCTTCTGGACAAGAAGTTTTTACGGATAGGGAGATAAAACCTTGCAATTTGGAGCTCTTTCTACATTTTTATTTCCCCTTTGTATTATTAAGTCAAACGCAGGAGTTTTTCCCTGTGCTCTTCGGATGACGCATCTCGGTTCCGCTGCATATTTTCTAAGCAATATACATCAACTTTACCACGTGGATATAGGCGTCAAGGTGTTGATGGCATCAGCGCATGCATACTAGGGGCATAGAAAGTTTTCACCTCGTAGACGAGTGCATGTCCAAACTCCATGTCAAAAAGCAACGGCTCAGCTCATAGTGATGTGATTTCAAGCATAATCAATTACTATATTTTCAGCCTTTATATCTTGTCATGTAAGTTTATCGGTGGTGGTTCCATGATGGATTGTCTCTCTCTCTTCCCTTCACTCACACAATCTTTCGGACAAATAAAAAAAGAAGAAAAGGGGACCACAAGATCACCCAGCACTAAAGTCGCACGACTGTAAAGTGGATTAACAGTACGCATTTAGATCACAACAACTTACCTAGTACCTACCATATTTATTGTTGCCTAGTGCTCTTCCTTCCTTACCCAAAAAGATATCTAAAACGAATAAAATTATCCAAATTAAAACAAGGTTTCGTGGGTAAGAAATTATAATGAAAGTTTATATTTTATTTATTTTTTTTGTCTTTTGAAGTTACGTTTTAGTCGTCCAGATTCTTAATTAGGATTGGAATTGATAGAATAAGATATGTAAAAGTTGATAACTAAATGATAATATTACTTTTTTATGTAATTAGTGAAAAATCAAACTTGATTTTTTAAGCAAAAGTCACAGACTACTAGGTTCAAACTTAAACTTTATGGTTGTTCTTTAGCCAAATCATATTAAATGGGTCATTCGGACTTGGCTTAAGCATGATTTCGAATATAATAGATCAATTTAGATGGTTGGATTTAATCTTGAGAATAACAAATAAAAAATCAATGTCTTAACGAGGTGTTTTGATCTAGAGAAACCATCTCAAAAATAAAAAGTCTCTATAATAATCATTTTTTTAATGACTATGTCAATATTGAAAGTGTGATTTCTTATGTAAAATTCAAGACAATTCTGAGTAATTAAAATTTTTTTAGGGTATAGAAATGTTAAGAGTGCCCCTTAGACGCCCGTTGATGGTGGTTAATTCTAATCTATAAATATGAAAATTTTTATCAAGAATCTCATTTAGTGTCTTTAGGACACTCATTAACGAGATATCTTAAAATAAAAACTACCCAATGTCACTAATTATAAATGAAATTATGGGCCACAAACTAATTGTCTAATAAAAAACGGACGCCATTATGAATGAAATTATAGCCAGCGATTTGATTGGCGATGGCCATGTTCTGTTGGAAGAGCTGGAGAGTGGGGTTTTGGAAATAAAAGTTAGGGTTTCGAAGGAGAGGGTTCGGCATCGCAGTTGGTTGCTGCGTCGGACGCTGGCCGCCGCCGCCGCCGCCGGAGGGACGCAAGCGCGGTGGCTGCCCGTACATGTGGGAGGGGGAGAGGGCGTCGGAGAAACGGCGGAGAGAGAGCGGGCGTGGGGCTGGGACTGGGAGGGTTCATCGGAGGTCTTGCGGGTATTTATCGGGTTTGGATTAGGTGGTGCTTTGCGCGCCCGAGTTCCTGTAGGTGTTTCCGTTTTTTAAGGTGAAGTAAAAACCAAGTAAAAACTCAAAAAATATAGGGTTAATAGTTAATACCACTCAAAAAAAAAAAATTCCAAACCGTAAGCCTACGACAATTTTACTTTAAGCTAACATTTTTTATTATAAATATATTAAACTGATATGATAAATTTATTTCAAATTAATTTTTGATGATCAAAAAGTAAAAAATTCAAATTAATACATCCATCACAAATTTACACTCCTTTTATTTGGATTACTACTACTAGAAATCAAAAGCCAATATACACACAGAGTACATCCGTCAATTATTACTCGTCTTTCAATTCAGTAATTTAATAATAAATTTTAACGAAAATTAAGGAATTATTGTTCCCCCAAGGATATTATGTGAAATTCACAAGGCGAGATTGCATAATGTTTTTTTCTTTTTGGGTCGGTAAGACAGCACATATAAAACCAATTCACAGGTGCCAATTTCTAGGGTTCAGGAAACGCAATCCCACAAGCCCGCTCGCTCGCTCTCTCTCGCGCTTCCCTCCGCCTTGCCTCCCCCGCCCAGCTGCCGGACTCCCGCCGCGTACGCCAGCGAGCCCCCGCTTCCGCCCGGCTCCGTCGATGGCGACTCTCGAGAAAGCCACGCCTACGGCCAACCGACCCAATCGACCTCAACCGAGATCCTCCCGAGTAAAAACGCCTCTTTTGACTCTTGAGTTATTGTTGTTGTCGCGTGGCTTTTACTGAACACTTGTTACTCAAAACTTTGCCGACGATGAACAGGCTGCTGTGGCTATTTGTCGAAACTAATGGCTGAAAGTTTACCCCAAGCTATTCTCATCGACATACTCTTGAGGGTTCCGGCCGAGTCGTTGGAGCGATTCAAATTCGTCTGCAAACGGTGGCGGTCTCTAATCTCTGACCCAGGCCGTGGTGGTACCACATAAGATCAAAACGATCAAATTCGGCAGCAATTGGCAGATCATGGGTCCTGAGATGGCCTGGTTTGTTTTCTTGTCTCTGGCAATTTTTCTCATATATAACCCGACCACCAGGGAATATAGGGAGTTGCCCTCTTCCGATCTCGAGGAAGATTGTCAGTTTCTTGACAGTCACAACGAGTCATTCTACAAAATAGTAGAGGGCATCCACGAATATGCATATGATTTTTGGGTGGCGGCAATATTTTCGCTTAAGTCCGGTTCTTGGAGAAGGATGTATTTCCCGATCGAAGAAATCAAAGAAAGAATGGAGTTTATTGGAATGGGGCCTTACACTGGCACGTCTATGAGCGGGGCAAGACTGGGATTAAATTCCACCGGGTGCTTTCGGCTCCTGAAGTCGAAAGGGATGGACTTTCCCCAGGACTCGGGATTCATGGGACTAGTCTGTTCATATATAGCAGCATGGATAACGGATGAGTATGGGAGAGGAGGATCATGGACAAAATGTCCATGGTTCAGTGTTGATTGCATACCTGCCTCTAGGCATCCACGAGCAGAAAAATCGTTTTTTTTTTTTTTATAAATGCAGACCAGGTGGTGAGCCATCAAGAATCTGGAGTTGCCATGCAGTGCATTTGGTGAATTGTCAACTTTATATGGCCTTGGAAGAAGAATTGTCTTAGTGAACTGGGTGTTGCCACGCAATGCATTTCCCCATTTAACATAAATGATCAATGCCTTACAAATCTGCTCCTAAGGTCAA
The DNA here is from genome assembly GCA_007663325.1 of Eucalyptus pauciflora. NCBI lineage: Eukaryota > Viridiplantae > Streptophyta > Magnoliopsida > Myrtales > Myrtaceae > Eucalyptus > Eucalyptus pauciflora. The sequence continues at coordinate 2,137,830 of VMYD01000006.1, read as the reverse complement.
CTCAAAGGCAAATGTGCAAGGCAATAGTTTAAATGGTAATGGTAATTAGTTTTCTAGCTATTTTCTACGTTGATATTGACTTTTGGTAGCTCCGGGGAATAAACTCTTTGCTGGCAATAGAGCTAGAAATCTAATTACCATTTAAATTTTACGTTTGAGTTGACCTTAAGAAGCAGATTTGTAAGGTATTGATCATTTATCTTAAATGGGGAAATGCATTGTGTGGCAACACCCAGTTCACTAAAACATTTTTTCTTCCAAGCCCTATAAAGTTGATAATTCACCAAAAAATAAGTAAACCAAAACACAATAACACTCCTACCATAGATATCTCCGCTCTGCCAAGACACAAAATGAGATCAAGTTGATGTGAATCTGAAGACTTCTTTATCTGCTCAAACATCCTGTCTACCCTTCTAAGAGGACTCTCCCTTCGCAATTGTGAATCTTCTTAATAGCTAAGGGTTCTAAATTATATTAGTATACATTGATATGTATAACGCTATGTCAACATGTCGCATGACATAAATTTTTACATATTCAGGAAAATTTTGCATTGATGGATACTCTATTGACTTCTTCACGATTATCATACTTATCTTTAAGATCTATGAGCATGTAGATCCGTTGCTGTGATGTTTGATAATGATGGAATGCTTTTCAAATTTGTTTATCTCAATGTTGCTTCATTAGAGCTAATATTAAAGAATCGTGGAAGCGGATTGAACTATCTAATTATGTTGCTGGCGTCATATAGTTAGTAGGGATCAATTTAAAATAAGTGCAAGTTTTGACCGTGGATGCTGGTGGGATGTTTATTTAGTGTCTGATGATAGTCGTAATAACCCGGAAAATGCTGCATATATCATTAGCAAGTATCAAAAGAAACTGTTTGGAATAAGAAATTCTTTTGCCCTAGATCATCATTGCCCAACTATGTCTTAAAAGATTTTGCTTGAAAAATTCATGGTTGAGAAGATTATTATGGCATAACCCCTATTTGTGGTTAATGTGTGATGTAATTATTCATCTTTTGAGGTACAAGCAATCATAGTTCACGCCACAAATAACTACTTTGCAACAGCACATCTTAATAATACATGGTGCTTTTACGAATTTTCAACTGGTTTATGTCTTACTCAAGTTTTGGAAATCTCTCTCTCTCTCTCTGAGAGGGAGCGAGTGCACGCAATTTTACACGAACATTGATATTAGTCATATATTGGTTGTATTATTTGTTATGGTTTTCCAGGCAAAAAAAAAAAAAAGAATTACATATAATGTTGAGCAAACGAAAGTGCAAGGCTTCTTCAAAAGCTGCATTTGCTTTGCGCTTATAGTGCTTTTTCAACTCATATATACATATCAACACATTATAGTTAAAAAAAAAAGGTTGACGACTTTTGGTTACATCAAGATGTTTCTTGCCTAAATAGTCTAAGAATAAATTCCCTTAATTTCTTCACCAAAAATAAATAAATTCCCTTAACTTTAAAGTTTATTACCCGAGTATATTTGATATTATGAGAATTGCTTGAAGCGTCAGGATAGTTTTACTATTGCTGCAATTTTTATTAGGTCATAATGCTTAATTGCTTTTGATTATGAATGGTTCAATTGAAACTATGCAAATTGCTGATAATCTTGTGTAGTTATTCTGACTTAAAATAGATAAATAAATTTAAAAAAAAAGACTTGTGAAGTTACATGGGTAGCACAGCTTGTTTTAAGCATTCTGGAAAGGAGGAAGGCCGAGTATCTCTTCCTTTGTCTAAGATATTGGTGTTTCATTTGTTGGAAAAGAGAGACTAACCAATTGCAGTATCAGTAAAACATTAATTTAGCAGGCTACCCCTCTGGATGGAGTTTGATTGCCGATGTTTAGTGTACTGTAGACTAGAAGAATTGTATGAGTCATTTGTCTTTCTTCCTGATATCTTGCATGTAGTCACGGCGGCTATACTAGCATGTAATCTATTCACTCACATCTCCAATTCATCATCAATGACCATTGAGTCACTTCTCTCTAAGCAAGGATCTCCTACATGGATCTAGGACATACATCACACCAAAACAAGAAATTTTGATGATTGGAAACTGTATTTGAAAAGTAAATTGTTGATTAAGTATCTTAATCAGTTTTAGCCAGTGTCCTCGGTACAATATTTTTGAAGAAGCCACCACATATTTAAGTTTGGTACAAGGAAGGAGAGAAGGAGGAGGTCTAGAGAGAACCTATCTCGGATAGAGTAGCACAAAATATTTAAGTCGTTTCCCAAGATAGCTGGCACTACTAAACGAAATAGGAGGGGAGTCGGAATCACAACAGGGCCTGATTCTAGACATGCATTTCCATTGGACAGAAGAGTAGAAGGACACGAAGTCCCTCGACCTCGAATGCTTAAGAAATAAAATAATCCTCCTATCGGTGCATAGAGTTATGGTGCTCTCAGAAAAGCTTTAGAAATTTCACGAGTAGAAAGATTTCAAAAAATTCACATTTTTTTTTTAATTTCTCACTTTTTCCGACCACACGTTTGGTGGAATTTTCTTATAACCAAATTATCAAATACACACTACTTTCCAATTTTTCTGATAATAGTTTTCAGCTAATCAGAGAAATTGAAAGCAAGGGATGCTACCAAAAACAATGAAAATGAAGAACTGAGTAAGCATTCTGTAAGCAAACACATCCTATATTACCTTATCATTCTCACAAGTCAAGTACAAAATCTACCACATATAGAAAATCACCTTATGTTGCGCCGGCAAGTGTAGGATAACATCCACTATGATCAAATTCAACTATAAGGGACAGATTCCGGTCATAGTTACTCTTTGCGCTAATAACTTACACTCATTGAGCCAACCCTCCTCTCCCCTCCTCCCTCCCCTCTCTTTTCATATTTTCTTTTTTCCCTTTATAAAATAAGAGAAAATAGAACCAGTATAATGTATAACCTTCTTTGAGGGAGTTCTATAGAAAAAGTTAACTCTTCAGAACAAATCCAAGCAAACAGGAAGGCACCTAACGCTCACTGCCAGCCATCCCAAATCTACTTTCTCCACAACAAGCTGGCCTAAGAGGACGGGGGGTGTTTGGTTGGGCATTCCCAATGGGCTTTGGGCTCCCAAAGCCCCTTGGGGGAAAGTTTTGGTGTTTGGCAATATTTTTGAAAGCACCTTTGCCCAAATATGAGCATTCCAAATGCTCAATGCTGAAAGCTAGGGAGGGGTAGCATTGAGCATTCGGCATTTGAAAAATGCCACGCCTACTGTTCATCTCCTTCTTCGCCTAAGGTCCCCCGTCGTCTTCTTCTTCTTCTTCTTCCCGGCCACCGGGCTTCTCTGGCAGCCGCCGCCGTCGCTTGAGGGTCGCGATGCGCGACCCAGGCGGCGCGAACCTCAGGCGACGCCGAATGGGTCGCGCAGACCTCAGGCGGCGTCGCCTGAGGACATGCGGACCCAGGCGACGTCGCCTAAGGTCTGCGCGACCTCAGGCCACCAGCTCTGGCAGTCTGAAGGCTAGATCTGGCCACCGGACGGCCAGATCTAGCATCTACGACCTCAGGCGCTTGAGGTCGCGCCTCCAGGCAGTGACGGCGTCGCCTGAGGTCGTGTCACCTGAGTCCGCGCGACCTCCGGCCGCTAGATCTGGTGGTTTGGAGGCCAGATTTGGCCTGAGGTCGCGGCAACGGAGTCGCTTGATCTGGCCGCCGGATTTGATTTTCATATTTTTTTTTAAAAAAAAATTAAAAGAAAAGCCCATTTGTAATAAGTTTTGCCAAATGGTATTTTCACACAAGCTACTTTCCAATGCGTAATTTGCCAAATATCTGAGCATTCCCGAAAACCCATTTAGCCTAAAGATATTTGCATTTGGCTAAAGGCATTCTCCAAAAGCCAAACCAAACGAGCCCGACGTCATACCAGAACTTGTCCCCATGTCATGCTGAAAATGTGCAAACGTTCTGCCACTAACTTCCCTCCTTTTTCTAACAGCATGCCAAATTGCCATATAGTAACTAAACTAACCATGAGGAACAAAGGCTGAAAATGGGCCATGGAATACTGTACATGCAAATCGTCAAGGTCGGATGCAAGATTGCGGTATCATATCCTATACTACATGGAATCATGAAGACTAAAAAACAGGTGTGGTGAAAATGCCCATTCTAACTGAGAAACAATTGTGGACCTAGCCAAAGCAATTACACTCCCTTTGTGTTTTTACATCCCATGTTTTAACATCAGCATTCGAGGTGCCAGTACCCAGGAAAATTACTGTCAGGATGAAAAGCTGCAGATGTATTAACGCTCAGATCCTGAAGTGCCTTCAACCTGCAGCATGATGGAGAAAAAGCAAGCAAGGAAGATCTTAAACTATCTTCTGACAAATAACAGCAGACAACCCCAACCATTCATAATCAAAAGCACTTTAGCAATACGACCTAAAAAAAACAATTGCAGCAACAGTAAAACTATCTTAATGCTTCAGGCAATGTTCTCAGAATATCATATTCACTCAGGTAAAGAATTTCAAAAGTCAAGGAAAGTCGTTCCCAGACAATTTAAACAAGGAACATTCTTTCAAAAGGAGAAAAAAAATTGTGCCATAAACTGATGTTACCACCTGTCGTCAGCTTTTTTTGAACTAATATATGTTTCAATATGTATACATGATTGCAAAAGCACCGCAAGTGCAAAGCAATTGCGCTCATGCGCCCTGAGACATAAATCGGTTGAAAACTCATAAAAGCACCGTGTACTATCGATAGATGCTGTTGCGAAGTAATTATTTGTGGCATGAACTGTGATTGCTTGCACCTGGAAAGATGAATAATCACATCACACATCAATCACAAATAGGGGTTACGATGATAATCTCCCAATGAATTTTTCAAGCAAAACCTTTCTAGGACATAGTTGCGTAATCTAGGGTGAAAGAATTCCTATTCCAGATAGTTTCTTTTGATACTTGCTAATGATATCCACAGAATTTTCTCGGTAATTATGACTATCATCAAACACCAAATTAACATCCCACAGGCTTCCACACTCAAAACTTGCAGTAATTTGAAGTTGATTGCTATTTACCACATGATGCCAACAACATATTTAGATAGTTCCATCCCCAGATGATAACGGAAAAATTGTCAGAAAAAATAAGAAAGCCGCTTCTACAATCAATAATTACTTCTTTAATATTAGCTCAAACAAAACAACAATGAGATATGCAAATTTGAAAAGCAAACCAGAAATACACTAAATCAACCATCATGCAATACAGCATCAGACCTACAACCATCTTGATGCTGATACACGATTTTCACCACCAGAATCAGTAGTTTGAAGAAAGAGGATGTTGGAAAAGGACAGGAAAAAGAGCACACATATCATTGCAGAAAAGAGTAAAACATAGTTTGCAGTTCAACTCAAGTTTGAATTAATAAAAGACATATGCATAAAACAAGTTGCTCAAAATGCATCATCAAACGATTTAGTTATTACAGTCTTCACAAGATTTATCATCCAAAGAACACATATGACATTGACAAGGAGATTCATTATTCGGTAAAGATTTTACAGTCCAATTAGGAGTCCTACAACAAAGCTCTAATTCAGAAAGCATGGCACATTTTTGCTCAGTCCCAAATATTTGCAGTTCTCAAGAATTTAGCATAATCCATTCTACGCTACCGATCCAAAGAAGTATCAATCCCATTGGAAGGATAATGGAAAGTAGATTATCTCATGAGTTGTGTTTTGCTTTCCTATGTAGGATGTGAGCATTATCAATTCTTGTGAAGGCAACTTCTCATTAGCAGCCAATGAGGTGCCTCACATCACAATGCGAAAGGGGCCAACTTGTAATAATATATCTCCCCTAGGGTTTGGTTTACTGGTTTAACGGAGAAAGGTTCAGTTATGTGGGTAAGGATGACGTTCCTTGGCTTTGCAATGCTTCGCGAAGAAACCAACATGGACTTATCTCATCAAAGCTCAAACGATTGAGCAAAAGCAAATCAAGAACTTAACTTGAACCACTGGAAATCTTGGTTCAGAATATTTTTTCGAATTTTATACTATCTCTTGAATTGATACAATCGGGAAAAACACTCATAAGAAATATGGACAGATGCATCATATGCTAACTCGTTATAAATTACTAATAAAGGAATAGTTCCGTCCATTCATTTCTTCTTTTACCCCTTCCCATTAACCCAGCATGAAGATCGAAGATCCATTACTAACCCAAACCAATACCTAATGTCAACTATAGACAACCCGAAATCCTCATCACTTTGGTTTTTCACTACTTTTATAATCATTTATTGCCTTGTCCTTGGAATAGGATCATGAAAGTATGAGTGTCCACCATCCTCCAGTTGTTAGAATAAGGAAAAACAGGTGTCGGTTAAAGGAGATCATAATAGTAGCCAAAAAGACCAGAAATTTTTCTTCCCTAAGCCCTCCACAGGCCCTTCATGAGTCTTCCACCGAGTATAACATACTGCGAGTGCTTTTCCCGGGACAAAGCTCCGAGGACATACTTATTGTGAACCATACTTCGAGGTTATTTTTTATGGGCAAACTGTGAGCAGGAGATACGCAATTGAGGTGGTGAGGCATGTACAAGCCTCCACAGAATCCCTTCTTCATATCTTTTGAGAAGCCGCAAGGTGCTCAAGCATTGTAGCACTCGGCAGTGATGTCTGCCAATGACCTCTTATGGCAGAAATTAAATGTATACAGTTGATCAATTCAAATAGTAAGAACTAGTGCGTTTCACTTGGCAGATGCGAAAAGCACTTCTATGCAATACATTGTCAATCCACCTCATGGAATTAAGCTGATGCTCTTATTAATTGATTTTCTTTCCTAAAACCTTTTACCTGTCTTCCCTCTAAACTTCCAAACTGCTGAACTGTCGAGCTTGTTTCTAGGAAACTCCACACACACACACAAATATATATTATAGTAACACTATTATTCAGATGGATGTAGTATACTGGAAACCAATACCAAACTTGCAAATGGACAGAAGACAGCTTCATTATGCCCCAAAAATTGTGGCAAGAAAACCATTCAAAGAGTCTCAAAACCTCTCATTATTATGCCGTGCCTTTTCTTATGTCTTTTTATTGAAATGCACGACCGCCTCAGGAATCACATCATTCTACCACTTGAAAATAACAGTCTTAATGAGGCTCAGAACAATTGAAAATAAAATTTCCCTCCAGAACTCCAGAGCTAGCAGCACGTCCGTAAGTACTAAAATTCACTTCCAACATCAAGATATTCGTAGTCTGCACTTTAATTTAATGATCTATTTTCTGGGGAAATAAATGACAAACCCGTCCGAGAAACACATTTTAGAAGGCAAGATGTGTCAGTGGCTTCATCACCAAAAAAGGTACAAGAATAAGACTGCCCCTAGTCCCATTAAGCCATCACCCTAGATTAAGTTCTACCAGGTAGCTCCATCTCTATAGCACCAAAACGTAAAGCGCAAAACTGAAGCTTTTTTAGGTAATCCTTCATTATCTGCTAAGTTTACTATGGCGTTAAAACACCACATACTGAAAATACCCAACCAAAAAGCCTGAATTCTCACTGGAAATGATAGACCTTAAACAACACAGTTTAAAATCAAATCTACGGGGCGTGACAAGCAATTCAGTTGAACCTTTAATCTACGGATGACAGCAAAGAATCTGAGCCAAGGCTACAGTACAGTTCAACAATTTTCACACCATCATCCTAATAATAGAGACAGAAACATGAGGAGGCATAAGCAGTTAATATTGTAATATTCTTGATAAACCTGACAAATATTCCCAAAAGATATACACTTACATCAAAACACCAAATCAGACGATGCACGCGATAAATCACCATGTTCTTATGCAAGCTGGCAGACAATAATAAGCTTCACAGTTCAACTGCACATGAATGATGAAGAAATTACCATCACTGTGCATCGAAATCATGTCTTTGGTTCCAATAAAAGACTAGATTCTATTACTTCCCTAGACTGCCCGTGCTTTTTAGCCTCGTGACTGTATTTAAAGCTATTTTCACTCAGTACATAACTGAACAATACTAATAGGAGAATGACATCCATGCTTTAGATGACAGGAAAAATCATTGAGAAAGTTGACTAAACCAATGAAGCAAGAAAACAGGCAAAAGGACTTCATACAAGCAAGAGACATAAAGTTTACACCAAGGAAGTATGTTTCAGCTACAAATACAGAATAAACTGTCGAGAAGGCATGTTTATGACTACGACCAAGACAGATGTGACATGGAATGTGCTTTTCCTTTTCATAGATGAAAGGAAGGTATTTAATTAAGAAAAAAAGGTCACTAAGAGTACCTCAGCAGTATGATCTTTCATTATTCCATAGAAGAGACTGTTTCCCCAAGTTAATTTGGTATGATATTAAATGTAGACGAGTTCATATGTCAGCGAACTTAAAATTTTCTTTATTCAAACAGTTATAGACAATGGTTTTGAGACATTAAAAGTTCTTTATTTTTTTTTTATAGATAATTGGATATTCTGCGTTTATAATGCTAGAAAATTTGGGAGATGGTTGCGTGAGCGTTTTGCTAGCGTTTTTAATTTTATATGCTTCATTGCATCTCTATAGTCTTTTTATGAGAACGATAGTTGTTGCTAAACAGAAGGATGGAAGCTCATTGTTTGATTCAACTTGTTAACTATGTAAAATACAAATTCTTGTTAGAGTAAAGAGAAATCAAAATCTTACAAAATATGGATTCTATATTGAAAAAATAGTGGCCATCTAGGCTCCACCTAAGCTAATATTATGCACTCCTGATTAGATAGATTACTCATATAAGATAATATTCTGTTTGCCCCGTATACCTTTCTTTTGGTTGACCATTATTTGGTTCGGTTGATTGATTTTTGTTGATATTACACCAGTGAAAAAGAACACGACCAAAATAGCATGTTTTAAATTTTAATGATATGAAAATCATTTACATTACTATAGATAAATTTACCAAGTACAAGTAACATTGTTAAGACTAATGTGCGATCTTATCAATAGGTTAGAAATCGATTGCCACGGTTTGCTTTAAATATAATTCAATGGCAAAAGATTGAATTTTACGTTTGCGTTGGTTGACAATAGAAGCACATCTTAAAAAAAAAAAAAAAAAAATCCCGAGAGTGCACTGATCAATCAAAAAGGGGTCTTGCCTCTTCGGATGCTGTAAGAAATTAAATTCAAATGTGATACTTTGTTAGGGTGGTTCCCAAATTTATCCTATGTAACATTTCCTTAAGAGACCAAAAAGATAAAATGCTAAAATTCCCTTTCTAATTTAGTTATCTTCCCACATTCCACATTTTTTTAGCTTGCGGTTACTTTTCTTTTGTATGCTTTATTTTTCCGGTTCCTCCTAAGGTCTGTGTGTAGAAAGGGCTCTGAATTTGATTTTGTTCATCACTGTGGTTGTGGGTGTAAACTTTCTTTTTGAGAAATTTTACCCTTTGATGCAAAATTATGCACTAACTCGCAAACAAAATCAATGCGAAAATCTATCTCTATATAATTATATAGTAGTCCCTTTCTTTAGGGCTGCCTCTAAAATTCACATAGTACACTAGATTGCTAGAAAGGACTTTTGCTTATCTCAAGAATTGGATTTTATGCAGTCTCCCTAAAAAATGTGGTCATCCGGGCTCCACCTAAGCTAGTATTATGCATTGTTGACTAGATAGCTTATTGGGGTAATTGAACAATCCTTCTTAATCCTATTATAAGTAAACTAATTTGAGTTAGAAGTCACTTAATTGAATCAATGTAGCTCTGAACCTTTGAAGGGAGACGCAATCAAGTCATCACCATCAAGTCTCACTTGATTTATCGAATGCGACAATTCAATTATCACCACGTGTGAAAAGGAGATGTGAAGTGGCCTATTTTTCAACAAAATGATGCCATTTTTCTTTGATTTTTTTTTCACATAGTTACATTGTGGGCTTGAGCTAGTAATCCAAACGGGTTGAACGCAAACCCACAAAGAGTTGGGTTTTGATATTTTAAAATCATCGCTGTCAATCTAAATAATTTTAGGTGACTCCTGTGTAACCTGGCACACCAAAACTAAGTTGAAAAATGAGGTTAGGAGCCATACTGCCTCCTCTGGACAGATCCACGTTTGCACGTGGGTGTGGCCTGTCTTTGTCCGTTTGTTCCCCTGCATTAATTGCATTTTCTTATATTGATGATGACAGACCATATAAAGTACTTACTGCATGGGCAATGACTTAAGTCAGAATCATCCTGTCGATCTTGACAGGAGGTTACCATCTGTTTTGATTTTTTTAAGCCACTTGATGTGCGGGCCATGTAAATTTTAAGATGCAAAGAAATCAAGCAAAGGGCCTATTAATCAATGCCTGTGAGTTAGCGGTGGAGGATCCGACATTATCGGTAATGATCGGTCAACTAACGGAATAATAAAATCCAGAAAATCATCAGTTTTTGTTGCTCGGTTGTTTACAAGTCTACCATTCTAATCCGGTCTTTTCGCTCTTTCTTCTCCTCCGCACAACCATTCTTCCTCCTCTTTCCTTGTTCAGTATCTGCTTCTCTTTTTCATCGTTCTCTCTCTCTCTCTGTTTTCTTGCTCTTTGTTTCTCGGGAGGAAGTCAAAGAAAATGTCGATTGATTCTGTTGTTTCTACTGCACGGGATGTCCAGGATCTTCAGGAGGAAGTCAGGAAGCTGGCGTTCGAGGCTCGTAGGATCCACAATGCCGCGGAAAAGGCCAAAAACAGTCTTGAAAATGTCTACAGTGAGGTATCGGAGTGGCAAGCAAATGCAGAGAAGGCCTTGCAGGAGGCGCAAGAGCTGTTGGCCGACTTCGAAGAGACGAGCAAGACTTGCTGCTATAGGACTCTTCCTGACCCCAATTGTCGCTACCGGCTCAGCAGGAAAGCCAACGACAAGATTAAGGACATTCAACGACTTGTTTGAGAAGGCAGTGAATTAAAGGACATCATCTTCGGTGATCCTGCTCCGGGGAATGTCGCTGCTTCGACTCGGCCGGGAGAGAAAGAAAAGATATCGCCAGGTTGACCACTGCGATGGCCTCCACTTTCTTCTGCCTCAAGGTCATATAAGCTTCGGAATGATAACGTCTTTGAATCCAGAGATTCGATCGTATGGGAGATCTTGGATGCTCTTGCCGATGGTAGCAATAGTGTGGTCAGGGTTCACGGGATGGATGGGGTTGGCAAGTCCACCCTTTTGGTGGATGCCGAAAGGAGAATAAGGGAAAGAGAAGTTGTTTGATCCGATCGCTAAGGCCGACGTTTCTGAAAATCCAGACATCAAGAGGATTTAAGGAGAGATTGCGTGCGCGTTGGGCCTTAGTGATGTAGAGAAAAAAGAGTATGTTAGTGTGCGAGCGGAGCTTCTGCACAAGAGGTTGGAAGATGAGGAGAGTAAGAAAAAGAAGGTCATCATAATACTCGACAACCTGTGGAAGGGGCTCGACTTGAAATCAGTCGGCATTCCTTGTGGACATGACAACAAAGTCATAGGATGCAAGCTGCTTTTGACCTCCAAAGATCAAGATGTCTTGCGAAGTGAAATGGGCTGCGACAAGGACTTCCCCCTCGATGGCCTACAGGAGGAAGAGGCGGAAAGATTGTTCGAGAGGTTGGTCGGAGACAAAGTTCATAACGACGAGTTCAAACCCTTCGTGGATGAAGCACTCCACAAATGTTCAGGTTTGCCTTTTCTAATTGTCACATTGGCGAGACTTTTTAAAGATGATGGTTTATTTGAATGGAAGGATGCTTTGAAACAATTCGAGATGTCTAAAAGTAATGGAATCAGTGAGGTGATGAATAAAATTTTGCAATTGAGCTATCATCATTTAATAGAAGAGGAGGGAAAGTCATTATTACAACTCTATGTTGTTTATGGCGCCTCTGAGCCCTCTCTTGAAAACTCGGTGAAGTATAATGTGGGTTTCGGTTTATTTGGAGAAGATAGCAGCATGGAAGAAGCTAGATATAGGCTGAGCTCCCTAATCCGTACACTTCAAGCCTCCTCCCTTTTGTTAGAGAATGGAAAAGGTGATGGTTTCAAGATACATGACTTGGTTTGTGAGTTTGTTGCCTTGGTCACATCAAGAGATAACCCTTTTCTTGTGTTGAAAGATAAAAATAAGTCGGTAATAGAGTTGTTGAAGGACAAGCTCAAAAGGTGTAGGGCGATATGCTTTCCTTATGTTGGCATGAAGGAGTTTCGCAAAAAATTAGATTGCCCTGAATTGTGCATCTTTTTGCTTTTCACCACTAATGAATCTCTTAAGGTCCCAGATTCATATTTCAACTCTATGCGAAAACTCATGGTCTTAAATCTCACTGTAATACATCTCACTCATTTGTTTTCATCGTTTCGATTCTTGAAGAACTTATACACTCTCTAGTTGTTTTTTAGAGGATGTAGCCATTCTTGGTGAGCTAAAAGAGCCGCAAATTATCAGCTTTGTGAAGTCCAAAGTTCAACGATTGCCAAAAGAAATAGGGCAATTGGTAGAGCTGAGATTGTTGGATTTGAGCAATTGTTCACAACTTAAGATAATTGAACTAGGTGTGCTTGGAAACTTAATCAAATTGGAGGAGTTGTATATGGAGAATAGCTTTGATCTATGGAATGTTGCAGGGAAAACTCCACCAACTAATGCTAGTCTTATTGAGTTGAATAGCATGAAGAATCTCTACACTCTGCATGTATCCATTCCCGACCCAAGTGTGCTTCCAGAGGATCTATACATCAAGAAATTAACCATGGAATTCGAATAGGTCTAGTGCAGTGCTGGTCTAGCCGCAAAGGATTGAAGACACTAGACCTCAAGTTGAATTCAATGAGCGATATTCTTCAAAAAGGATGTATAAGAACTACTTTAGACAGAACTAACAATCTATTTTTGGATGGATTGAAGGGGATAGAACAAAGAATTTGCAAGTTATCCCCATAAGGTTTTCCAAAATTAAAGCATCTACACATCAAGAATAGTCACTCCATCTGGTACATCCTTGAACAGCCTTCCCTTCTGGCTTTTAAGACATTGGAGTCATACATTTCAAGAATCTCTTTAACTTGGAAGAGATATGGCATCTCCTCCAAGGTCTTCAAAACATTAAAAGTAGTACGAAGTTGGAAGTTCTATTCCCTCTTTCATTAGTGAGAGAACTTCCACAACTAGAAGAGATTGGTGTTGTGAGTTGCAACTTAATGCAGGAGCTTGTATAAGCTGATGATTGCAGTAAAGTTGAGTTTCATAATTTCCGTGTATTGGAATTGTGTTACTCGCCAAATATCAAGGACTTTTTCACTGTTGGGATAGCTCCTTCAAGTAGTACGTCAAATGACCAAGTTGGCACTCAAGTTGCGTTCTTCAATGGACAACAGGTAACTTTTCCATTAAAAGAATATATTATTTATTTATCTTTCCTTACTTTGCTAATTAGATGTAACATAAATTAGTTTGCTCATTTTGTTATTTTCAATCCATTATCGTCCTAATTTTCTTATCCATTCATGTCTTCTTTGTAAGTTTTTATCCAATCATGCTTCTCTGTAAAGAGACAAAGCAATCTTCCATTTCTCTTCATCGTGTAGGAATCAACTAATTATATGAAATCCATGTAAACTTAGTTTGTGATAGGTTCCGAGTTATTATCACAAGGGCTTTTGTGCAAAGCACGTGCAAATGGTACAACTCTACTCCTAACAATGAAACTAGCAAAAATTGCTGCAAGCAGAGCACTTTAGTTGACTAGACGAGATTGTCCTTCCATAATGATGCAACATCACTAGCTAATGGTGGGGCCTAAGACTCATGTGATGTGCTAGTTTCCCCATTAGTGCAGAAAAAAAAACATAGAGAAAACGATGTGCCGTGTTTGACCATTCATGGGAGTCGCGGACAATGGATGTAAGGATCACAGCAAATAATTCATTCTCAGGAAAATTAATGTCAATGATCGGAAATACACCGCCGTAATAAATTACTAATTACAACCATATGTGAGAAAATACAACATTATTACACAATTATTAATGACAACCATCATTGTGTCACTAAATTAAAACACAGTATTTTATTGGACATTTTTGGATAAAAATATCAAGTTTCATGCATAAATTGATTGGGTCTGGACAAGCCCAAGCAAGCTTAGATGGGTGGCCCAAAGTTCTTTGATGTATTTGAACTTTTATAATAGCAATTTCCCCTATTGAAGCCGTGAATTACTCTTCGAAATTGCTGAATTTCCTTAGGTAGGTAAGAAATTAATTATACCTCCCATGATTAAGGTTGTATAGCACACTAATTTACTTCTCATTATTGCAATCTCGCCATGTTGAAATAGTCAATCGCAGATTGCAATAAGTAATTTTGTCTTGGTAGTAAATTGCCTATGTCTTCCATAATCACTGTCATAAAACAGCTTCTTTATTTTCTTCATGGTAGTAATCTCCACTTGTGAGATAGTAAATTACTTCCTAAAAATTATCCAGTAGAACGGGTAATGTATCTTCAAAGTAGTAACATAACTTAAGAGGGAGTATTTTACCTTACATGAAGTAATTTACCTAGATAATACTTCTTTTTTATTTTATTTTTCCGTTGTCATTAGTAAATTAAAAGAGTACTAATTCTTCATGACTGTAATTTTCCTCATCGTCACTAAATTGCAAACAAAATCTAATCAGAATAACATCCCTTTTTGCATTGTAATTGAAAAGTAGAGTTCATTAGTTGTCTTTTGGCGTCGTAAGATGCCTTTTTGGTTTGTAATTTATTTTTATCATAGGTTTTTGTAAACCCAAAAAATTATCCTAAATGTCATAAATTACCTTCCTTGTAAATTTTCTTTGGCCATTGTTTATAATAACCTGCTGTAGTGTCTAAATTTCCTGCCACTTGTTTGTAATTGTAAATGCTATTGATGATGGATCTGTCCGTTAGGTTTCAATGCCATCCTTGGAGTCCTTGACAATGGATGAACTTCTCATTCTAAAAGATATATGGAGCAATGAATCTTCATTAGAACTGAGCAATCTTCAATCTCTCAAGGTGGCACGATGTGAATCTTTGTCAAAGGTCATCAACTCCGAGTCTTTGGTGAAACTACACAAGTTACACACTTTAAGTATATTATGGTGCGGGTCGGTGCAAGAAATTTTTTACCTTGATAGACTAAGCACAAGTGAAAATATTGAGATTCTCTCCAAGCTAACCACCATGGAATTATGTGGATTGTTGAGCTTGAAGCACATATTGAACAAGAATCCTTGTGGAATAGTGAGATTCCACAATCTAAAGGAGTTGAATGTGTTTCGTTGTGACAACATCCAGTTTTTGTTTTTCTCATCCATAGTTAAATCTCTCACACAACTGAGAAAACTACTTTGTATCATAATGCAAGAAGATTGGGGCGATCATTATAGCGGAAGAAAGGTTGGGAATGGAAGCATTAGAAACTCTGGCTTTTCTTATGCTAATTGATTTATGCTTTCACCAATTGGAAAGTTTGACGTGTTTCTCTTGCAAAATTGGTAAGATTGATTTCTTGTTTCCATCACTGACTATCTGCATGTGGATAATTCCATTTTGACAATACAAATGGCGACATCTTTTTAATCTAACGAAAAACTAATGGTAGGTTCACGAGAAGCTCAAAATCAAGATCGCATCAAATCGCGTGCCACCACCCTATTCAATATATGTGTGTGTGTGTGCGCGCGCGCGCGCGTGTACATGCTATGTGCTGCTAGTTAATTGAGATTACTTATAAATAAGCCTTGCTTGAATCGACATACATACATAGTAGGTGCTCTATAGGAAATTAATCTTAAATAAGGATCCGAACTAGATTATATAATGCACCGTGCATCTGTCATGATAAGTTCATTCTCTGCAGCAACAGCTTCCTCGTGCATCGACAATAATTGCTTCCTTTTCTCCTTGAGCTCTTTTTCCCAATGGATTATCTTTGTTTTCAACTGCTGCAGTTCTATATCCACCATTCAAACTGCTATTTTAGCATCACCTAACTGGTCCTCAAGGCACTTTTCCTCATTTCCATTGCTCTTTCCAGCAAAATACCCAATGTCCAATTTTATCGGATGTTCCATGGGGATTCAAATGTCAATTCACTATTAAAGTCAGATCGATACTCCTTATGGAATGCCATCTATAATGGGGATCCAAGACGATGCCATGTCCGATGAGGTGGAATAATACTCAATCGTACCGAAAAGCCGTCAACTCTTGTATTGGCCGTGGTTTTGAGTATTTGGAACAATTGCAACAAACGATAATGCATTGTGCATAGAAAAGTGTGAGGAGAAATGGTACGTGAAAATGTTAGCGAAAAAAAAAATCATGAAAAGTCATAAAAGTAAGTGGATCTAAGCTTGTTTATTTGGCAAAAATGTATGTCATGACAAATATATGACATAGTAATAAAGTATACAAAAAGAAAAACTTCTTAAATTTTCAAGTGTGGTCGCATTTTTTTGGTCTCACGCAATAAAAGGACACATTGAAAATGGCTTCTTCTCTTCACTCGGGATCTAGCGTGTCGCCCCGACCACATATCACGTTGAAAGGAAAAGACAAGGAAGATTTCCCATCTCCTTCCCCCACAAGTGGCGGCGACGCGACCTTTTCTCACGTCCCGATGACGCCTTATTAGATACATGGGACCCACATCCAGTCAGCATCGGAGAGAGATAGACGGGGTGTGATTGTCCAAAGTGAACCGACGGCGGGGGCACCACCACGTGGCTCAGCTCTTCCCTCGAAGCGGGCCCCAAATCTATCCTATCCAATCAAGGTGAAGATTATATCTTTTTCTTTTTATTTGTTGTTTTCTTTTAGTATCTTTCTTTCTTTTTCTTTTTTTCATACATCCTTTGTTGGTAAATGCCTAATATTGCCGTGCCCAAAAATTTTTCTTGTCTTCGTGTGTATTAATTTGGTGGGATATGCTTTTGAGCCAAGAAATGCGAGATTTGTCGAGGAAGAAGGTGACCATGCATGAATTCTATGCAAGCCAAGCAATAAAATACGTCACGTTAAGGAACCCCAAAAAAGTTCATAGTAATCTTTTGAAAATTCAGTTTATGGACTAATGTTAAATTGTAAGTACACGTTAGGAAACTTGAGTCATTTTAATTTAGAATTTGGTACAAGTCAAAATCAACTTTGATGATCATTTATAAGAAAAATGAAGGAATAAGTGTATTTGAAGTCCTAAAATTTATCATGAAAGTGTATTAAATCCTAAAACTTTCAAAAAGTACATTTAATTCTAAAAAATTTGTCAAATTAATGTAATCAAATCCTTTCATTAACCGACCAAAAAAAAAAATCCTTTCATTAACTCCACTCAACTTATTTGACAAAAAATGTTGACTATTTTAAGAACAATCTTACTTTAAGGAGGGTTAGTTTTGACAATTTTGTTGATTATTTATATCTCTCAACACTACACTTATATTGTACGTATATTGCACATATATTTCCCTTTTATCATGTATATCTTGATAATCATATATATTTACAAAGAATGATCTACCAGTGGATCCATAGTAAAATTATGAGGGTTATGCTTCTAAATTTGTGTTAACCTCCAAAGGCCGAGAAGGGAATGCCAAACATAGAAGAAAAGAAAAAAAAGAAAAAAAAGAAAAAAAAGAACTCCAAGTCAAGATACGAGATTGAGTTGAATCACCATACCGTCCAGTTTAGATTACGGCTAGGTGGAGACTCCTTGCTGGTAACTAGAACTAGATCCAGGCCCGTATCTGCAACTTAGGTACCTCGCCGATAACGGGAATCAGAATTGGGTCCAAATGGGGAATTGCGGGCTCCTCGGCAATACTAGCAACTACAGGCTCCTTTGCGGAACGGGGAGGCTTCTTGTCGGGGTTAACGGGGTTTGAATTGGGAGGTGCAGGCTCCTCTGTGAGAGCGCTAGGCATCACCATTAGCAATTCCTTAAGCTTAAACCTTGCAAATCAGACTTACAATGGGGTAGAGAATCCAACATACCTCGACAGCACGACTTGTGGCACACTTAGGGCTGATAGGAGGTTGGACGCTAGAAGGCTTTAATTCACCGTTATTGAGAGCTTTAGATGGGTTAGGCGGCCCACATACAAGAGGTCGACAATGACAATATGGAGGGAATGGACATGGCCTTTCTGTGCCTCTGACAGAAAGGAAAAAATTCAGTCGCAATGTAAGAGACGGTATGACTGTAATGAATCGAGAAAAGAAAGCTAACATAATGGAGGGACATGATACCTATAGCACCGATGGAATACAAGACGCTCACTATGAGGATGATCACAAAGTAATGGCTCACCATAGATTATCGAATGACCACATGCAATAGAGATTCACAAAATGCTTGATGTGGTAGGGCTGGAGATTAAGAGCAACTATCGTTACTTTTTTTTTGGGTCAGAAAAAAATTATATTCATGGCTCAAAAAGATACATGAGAAATACATAGACTTTCATGGTATAGCAAATCGAAGCAAAGCAAACGCCAGCATACTACAAAACAAAGCCAAATCTAGAAAATAATGAGGATCAATAAAGCACTAGTAAGGTTAAGCACAAACTAGTTCCAAAAGAACAAGTTTATCAAGCAAAATCATTAGCGGTCAATCATTGGATCTTATATCATCTTTAATGATGAATACATGCCGGAAATTTCTTCTCCAATAACTACGACGTTGCTAGTTGGCAGTGTTCCCCTGGGTTCGACTTTCTCTACATCATCGCCGTATAGAAACAATAAAAATAAGTTGAATAAATACAATTGTAACATTTGGAAGAGCAAATCTTCATAGTTTAGCGAAATGTCAGAACTCCTACAATCATTATTAAAATTGAAGGCAGATGACCTATACGCGAACAGAGCATGAGGGTATCGAATCCCCAAAAACATTATTAAACTCCAAGATCTAAATTAGGAAAGAAGAACTCATAGGTCTAAAACTAGATTTGGAAAGTTCAAACTCTCAAATCTAGAAGTAGATCAGGAGAGCACATCTCCCAAATCTAGATCAGGAGAGAAAACAGAGGAAATGTACAAAAAAAGACCTAAAGAAAATCAAAACGGATGGAGGGAAGGGTGAGACTAGCTCAAATTCTCCTCATGCCTAAAGGATGAAGAAGACAAAGAAGAGAGAGGAAAAGACTTCTCGGCTTCTTCGAGAGAGTAAAGCCCGTTTTGTCTACTTAACTATTGCTACATAAATAGAGGATTTCTCATTGCTCTAGTTAGAGGTTTATTTGCTTGCAATTGAAGAGTTCTTTACTAATGTAGTTTGACGAGGAATCACAGAGCCTAACAATTTCATTTAACAGACCAAAAAAAAAAAACAATTTCATTTAGTATGCATTTACATTTCATGTCCATCTAGAATTCAGCAACATTCTGAACTTACATCCTAATTAAGTAAGACAAATTCACATTCAAGTAGTACGCGATCTTCTTTTCTTGTATTCAGGAGCAAACAATGGTTGGTTGAGTTGATCTCAACAGTTTTTATGTCTTGTAAGAAAAAGAAACTAGATAAAGAATAAAATATTTTTACACATAGGCGAGGGTCAACCTCACCCACCATAGGCAAGGCCCGACAGGGGGTAGCACCCGGCAAGGCCACCTTGGCTTGGGCAACGGTTCGCCTTGCCAAATCTGACTTGGGCGAGCTCTCTCCACACTCGACTAGTTGTGCCTCGCCCATGGCAAGCCATGGTAACCCTAGCCTAGGCGAGGCCTAACCCTAGCCTAGGCGAGGCCAGATGACTCAACCACTAGCTTAAGGTAGAAGAAAGGAAGAAAAAATTTAGAAAAAAAATTGAAAAATATTAAAATTTGTCCACATTAGCAAATTTCAATCAAAATTGGCTAGATAAACTCGATTGATAAAATGTGAAAATGTTTAAAATTGAATTGGCAAAATTAAAAAATTTAAAATTGAATTGACAAAAGTGCAATAGATTTGAAACATTTTGAACAATTTTCCCGAAAATCGGCCTGTGACAACTCTTTCTTCTTCGAAACGCAGCGTCTCAGCAACATCCGAAATTCTCCCGTAGTTCATACGAATTAAATGAATTCTTGATTATTTTTGTTATTTCAAGGGTAAAATGCGAAAAATAGGGAGCTTACATGGCCAAAACAAGCAGGATCCGACGTGCTTAGGGCAGCAACGCTTGTTAACAGGAGTTTCGACTGCAGAAAACAAACCCTGCAATATGGTCTTTTATTAAGTAATACCCTCGGCAAATTTTCTTGTCGGGTGCCCCTTTATATTATTAGAATCGGTGAGAAGTGCCCCTCTACTTAAGTTTCCTTAAATTTTGCTAAAACTGACATGTACTATATTGTTAATGCTCACTTTTTTAAACTAAATTTATTTATAGAATTGTCACAAGATTTCAATAAATAAGTAAAATGTGCATTAGTTACTCCACCATAAAATCTGGAGGATTATTGCGTGTATTTTTCAATCAACAAAAGCATGTACCCAATACAAATCTAACGGAAAAAAAAAATCCCTGTAAATACTATTTCGACCATAAGATTGATGGACAACGTTTTATTTAGCAATTTTGAGTACAGATGAAGCGATCAATTGAAAATCAAGGTATAGGCGGGACATTTCACTGGTGATATAAGGTACATATGGTCAACATGCAATTTCACTCTCAATTTATGACAATTCAAACGAGGTAATTTAAGTTAAAAATTTGTATCTCCATGCGAGGGAAATAAGAATTTATCTCTCTTTTGGATATTTAATTAGTCTCCCGCATTATATGAGAATTTTAGAGCAGTGTTATTTCAGAGTCAACATACACCTATGCGAGGCAAAGAGGATCAGAGATTTGTAATTTATGTTATCTTCTGACGACCAATTTAAAATCCTGGCAAAGAAAGTGTGGCCATTAATAATGCTAAGATTTGCTTGATTATGTTGGCCCTCCTAAAATAATCCTATTTTCTTGTTTGAGTGGCTTTCTATTTCGAGTCATCCCATTTTATTTTAGTTAGTACCACATGTGACATCAATATCACATAATGAAGTGCCTATAAGATCATCTGATATTTAAATATTTATCTACTCTTCCAAGTATTTCCGGGGATTATTTATTTTATATCTCTAGAGAAACTTATTGATAAATGACAATAACAATAGGTCCACATTACTCAACTTCCTTACTCATCTTCCAAAGCTATAGCACGAATAATACATATTTTCCTCAATCAATTATTTTCCGCTCTGTGACCAAAAAGGACCAATTCTTCGTCCCTGCACTTCCACGACACGTATAAATTTCCCTTTTAAGTCGCCGTTGGTCCTGCGGATTGAACCGAGATCCGAAAAACTCCATCACTGTAGCAATTGCGGCCTCGTTATTGTTGGCTTATTTGACCAAAATTACATTAGGCGAATATAATTCTAGAAGTGCATCCCACAATACATTATTTTTCCTAGATAAGTTAAAGTGCAATGGCTCTCGATGGTGTAATTTGTCTCCCGTTGCATTTAGTCCATTCACGAGTGGGATTGGATGACGAAATTAGGGTTTAATGCCTCTCATGTATAGTATAGTTATTAAAGTGAATCGATGCGTAACACGATTTGAGCAAAATTGGAAGAGCTAAAAAAATAAAGTATAGATTATAACGAGCTTAAGTGTCACATCCTCTTTAAAAGCACTATCCGAATGAAAAAGAAAAAGTTTTCCTTATAATGTGACCAAATATTGAATTTCTTCCGCTGATTCAAATAACATTTTCTCGATATGTGAGTTGTTTGCCTAATTTAGACATGGATTTTCGAATCTTAAAGAGGGTTAGGCAACCTAGATTGAATTGCGATATTTAAGGAAATAGATGGTCCCACTATGATTAGCATATAGCGAGTATCATGCTCTTAAAAACATCATGCTGTCGATTGTATACGGTTCCTTCACCTGCTTCAGATCAAGTTGCAGCATCCGCCAGACTCTGATTTTGACCCCTATTTGAAGGCGTTACAGGAGAACTGCTCTTTATATCCTACCAACAGAAATGACACTTAGGCACGTGTGGCCTTCTTTTTAAAAATAAAATAAAATTGAAGAACAAAAAATTAAAGGAAATAAAGTAGAACTGTTTTTAGATAAGAATGCTAGTTCAAAAAATTGGAATTGTGAGAGATTTATGCGAAAACACACAATATTTCATCTTTTCAAATTATTAATTTTGTGATTAAAAAGAAAAAAGTTGTCTTTCATCTTATAGCAAGATGTTTCATGCAATGTTTAACCGGCGGTAGTGGTCTCCATACAATCAAACTTAGGGATAACAATAAGGATGGGCAGGAGAAAAGGTTGCATCCCACATTAATATTCAAATATAGAAATTTTGACACGTGGTCATAAGAATTTACAAAAGCATGAAACTTACTGGTATAACCAATATAAATGGCAATATATAGAAGAATTGTTGGCAATAGTGTATTTTGGAAGGCTTCATCACTTTTTAAAAGTGTGTTTATTTCACTGAAAATTTCATAGTGATAAATGAAAATATTTTACATGAAAATCATTTTCAAAACAGTTAGTTTTCATTTGTTTGATAATTTAGGGAAAGTAATTTCTTTCTTATCAGAAATGGAAGTCGTTTCTCCCAATATAAGCTTATGCTTTTTAGTCCACTGAAAACATTTTTCAAATATCAATTAGCTTTCCATCATTCAAATACTAGAAAATTGGAAGAAATAATTTCCTAAAAACAGTTTTCTTTCAGACAAACGGAGTACAACTAAATAATTTTATGGTAACAATCCGTAAAAATAATAGAAGGGAATTAGGAATTTAGAATTAAGTAATAAAGACGAGGGTGCAGGGAGCGGACTTTGAGCCATCGTCCAGATACTTCCCCGTCGGGACTTGGGCAATCCACATATCATTTCTAATTCTCTATCCTTTTGTTCCCTTTTAATGCAGTCGGAGAGGCTGGTAAAAAAGAAAAATCATATAATGAATATCAGACATTATCCATGATTTTTCAAATCATATGTTCCCTCTATTGTACGGAGAAACGTGAGAAGAAAGAATTTGATTTTTTGGAAAAATTTATTAGGTAAAAAGGAAGGTAATATTTAAAGAATTTATTTATCTTGAAAAAACTTCACCTAACTTGTAACATAAGAACTTTTCATTTTTAATTCAAATTAGTAACGGACAACTCGTTTCGTTTTATGTGTAAAGATAGAAATAGTTAAGTGAAATTAATAGAGAGTACAATAAGATGTAAAGATTTTTATCCATTTTTTAAACATACTTTCCATTGTCCTATAAGTGAAATTAATAGAGAGTTTGATGTTCATGGAATACTCGATGCTTTTTTTAGTCCAAATTTAGAACGGTAAACATTAATAGATTACTTGTCAATCATCTTGAATATTGTAAATTACAATTTGCTATATAGAGTTAAATGTTATTCAGGCACAGTAGATACGTACAAACATTTATAACGAACTTTCTTCTTCTTTTTATTTTTTTGGGTAAAAAGTTGAGATTGAAGTCATGAAGGGATTTGTTTAATTATTAGGGTAGATTTACATCATCAGAAAGGCCGGTGAACGGAGAAATTTTTTTGTGTGGGTTGAAGATGGACGGTGGCTGAATAAGAGGAACTTAATCTCATATTTTTTCGGTGAAGTCGATGGTTGTTTGAATGTTAATCTTGCTGGCTTTTTCTTAGAATTTACAAGTGAATTTGATATGTTAGATTCTGGGAAGATGAAACGTTGAAGGAGAGACAAACACAAGGCGTCCAGAGGTAATAAATGAAAAATAAGAAAGAGATGTAAAACGAATAATAAAACCTGATTATAAAAGAAAGGGAAAGTGATGAGGATGTGTTTAGTAAAGATATTAGAAAATGGGCTTAGTGCAAGCTTGAGCCCATTTATGTTTGTTTCATGGGCTTGCGAAGTTCACATCTTATTCTACACGTGGATCAGGCCCAAAAGCCTTACCTGTCTCGTTCTCCTGTGAAAAGAGGAATAATCTGCGTAATTTGAGGAGAGAGGAGGCGATGACTGATGAGATATGAATTCATGGGTCTTTCCCATGCTTTGACTAGCACCTCATTTTGGACTTCGGAAATCTTTGGACACTCGGCATTTGGACATGAACAAATCATAAAAATCAGAGGATTGGATCAGACAGATGCCTTTTATCATCTCCTCCCTCTCAATCTCTCTAATATTTTCGGCAATATTATGAAAATAAACTAGCGATTTGGTATCTGATATGGTTTTCTAGATTTTTTTAATTTTAATTTTAATTTTGAAAAATCAAAATCTTTTTATTGTTTTTCCTTTTTTTCTCTTTTTCTTTTTTCTTTCCTTCCTCCTTCCTCCTCATTTCTTTTGCTGGCTGGCGATGACCAGCTAAGACGTAAGTCAGAAAGCTGAAGGCTTAGCTGAAGATATGAAAATAGAGAGAAGTACAACCCAAGTGTCAAAACTTAGCACGGAGGAACACTTAAGTACAAAAAGTTAGAAAAGTAAAACTTAAGTGCCAAAATCAAAGCAAAATGAATCATTTAAGTACTACTTCAGCGAAAATTCAACCAAAATGCTGATGTGACGATTTTTCGATAAGATAAATGCAAAAAACGGTGTCGTTTTGCACGCTAACATTGCTAGACAATACCAAAAAAAAACGTCGTTTTCGTGCTAACATGGTAAAAAATAATATAAAAATTAATTAAATTTAATTTAAAAATAAATTTATTTAAAACATTTAAAAAAATACAAAAAAAAAGGGTGGCTAAGGGCTAAGCCCTTGCCTCCACCACCGGGAAGGGTCGGCGATGGAGGGGGGAGGGATGGCCGGGGCCACGCGGCACTTGGCCAGGGCCCGGCGACCATGGCCAACCGACAACGAGGGCCCGCGAGCCCTCACCACCGATTTGGGTGAGGGTCGCGGCCCTCGCCTAAATCCGACGGGGTTGGCAACCCTCGCCTAGCCAGGCCAAGGGCCATCGTCCGTTGGGGGTCGCCTTAGCAAGCGGCTACCTTTGGCCCGATTGGGCGAGGGCCGCCAACCCCCGCCAGATTTGGGCGAGAGCCACGACCCTCGGTGAGATCGAGGGCGAGGGTTCGCGGGCCCTCATCGCTGGTCAATCGAGGTCGCCAGCCCTTCCTGGCAACGGCAGGGAGGCAACAGCGGCAAGGGCTCAGCCCTCAGCTGCCCCTTCCTTTTTAAAAAAGAAAAAATATATATATATATTTATAATATTTATACTATTTTTATTTTAAATTTTTTTAAATAAATTTAATTTTATTAATTTTTTACCACGTCAGCATCAAAACGACGCCGTTTTGCACTTATTTCGCCAGAAAATTGCTACATCAGCATTTTCACCGAAGTGGCACTTAAGTGATCTATTTTGTTACAATTTTGACATTTAAGAGTCACTTTCCTAACTTTTGGCACTTAAGTGTCCCTCCGTACCAAGTTTTAGTACTCCACTAGTCCGGCACTCTATGAAAATGTTTTCCACTTTCTTTCGTCACTTTTTTGTGAAGGTGTTTTATCTATTGGTCTTTGGCTTGATTAGTTTATTTTCCACAAAAAAGAACTGAAAAGGTCAGGAAAATTGCGAAATTAAGTTATTTTTCTTGAAAATTCGGAAAGCTTTTTGAAAGAAATTATTTTTCTTGAAAATCAGAAAACGTTTTCCAATGAGTTATTTTTCTTGAAAAGAAATCCGAAAAATATTCTCAAAAAGTAAGTTTCGTTTGTAATCGCCTTCCATTAATTCAATTCAATTCAAGGCTCCAACTGGCTAGATTATGCTGTGATTCTCCAAATGTTTTCTTGAAAATTCGGAAAGCTTTATATGCCGTGATTCTATTGAATTTATTTAGCTAAGGGCCTAAATCATTTGGGTAGAGAAACATATTATTCTACTTTAGCATCATAATTTGATGAAGAATAGATGGTGATTGTCTATGAAGTACTTATCTTGGATATTTGATGCTGGTGGTTAATTTAATGAAATTAGTGTTTATAGCGGAACTCAATAGAAATGCATTTGTAATTGGATAATAAATGGAGAATAAATCAAAATAAAGTGGATAAATATGCGAGCAACAAGTTTAGGGATAGACTATTTGAAGCTTTTTTTGCTCCATCAAGTTCTTTGAAAAAGTTATTATTCTTCATATGATACAATGTATCACATGATTTTTTTGCCTACTCCTACTTGTGCCCTCTTCTAGGATCTTTTAGATCTCCTTAATGGCTATTTGCTACTTCTATTCATGCACAACAGATTCATCAGTTCAATTTTTATTTTCTTAAAAAATTGGTGTTCAAATGCCTTTAGGAGATAGTTGACTTAATAGTCCTCTCAAAGTTTCTTCATCTTTCATATGAAGTTCATTTCCCTTCTCTGGAGCGCTTTGTTTTTGTATGTCTAGTCACCAACTAGGGAGACTTATGGCTCTTAGTTATACCTTGGCATTTTTTTTTTCATAGTTATGTTACTAAACCCTTATAATCCAACTTAACTATTTCACTTTAACATCATACCTCTAAACTCTTATTAAAAGGACTATTGCATCATGATTTTCGTCCATTCAATGTCTCTACAAAAGAGATGCACCGTGAAATTCCTTTTACATTTGCCTAGTTAGTTTATTCATAAACGAGTGATACTAGGTTAGAGCTGAAGGACTTGGGTTTTTTAATGTAAGGCATTTTGACCAAAGACACAAATGACTGAACCATCATGTATGTCTTTTTGGCAAAAAAAAAAAAGAATTTACTTATCAACTTTCTTGCTAATAGGGGAAAACCTTAGGTTAAATTTGAAAAATCTGACAAAAACTTGCATGATTTCAAGTGACTTTATATATTGATTTATATATAAGTTTTTAAGAATATGAGTGCTCTATGAATAAATGTGAAACCCCAAATGCTAGAAGGAAAAATGTTTTAAAATAAATGTTACTCTAGTTACACCCTTGTTTATTTTTATTGCTCATTATTCAGGCAAAGATAATGAAGAAGAGAATGTAAGAAAGAACACTTAAAAATGCTCAGCATTAGGAGGAAATGATATGTTCGCTATAGTCACAAAAACAGGATTTCTCTTGTTGAATTGGCGATGGGCGTGAAACTCTAGAAGTTTAACTGTTATAGAGAGATGATTTCTATATATCTATTTTGAGAGAATTTGCTCGAGCAAAGTTTCAAGATTGGAATAAGAGATAAGGGAAGGTATGCATACTAGTTATTCTATATTCAAGTTCCGCATCTCCTGTGGTCTAGTCTTTAAAGGCCTCGTTTTGACAATTGTTTTTCTCAAATTATATTTCATCTTAACATATTTAACAACTTATATTCAATCTTTAACCTATTCAAATATTCAACAGCTTACATTCCATCTTTAACATATTCAACAACTTATATTATATATTTAACCTATTTAACAACTTATATTCCATGTTTAACATATTCAACATATTCAACAATTTCCATTCCATCTTTAACATATTCAAACTATTCAATAACTTATATTATATCTTTAACCTATTTAAGAATTTATATTCTCGATTTAACCTATTCAATATATTCAACAATTTACATTCTATCTTTAACATATTTAAATTATTTGACAACTTATATTCCATATTTAACCTATTTAACAATTTATATTCTATCTTTAACATATTCAATATATTTAACAACTTACATTCCATCTTTAATCTATTCAAACTATTCAATAACCTATATTCAATTTTTAACTTATTTAACAACTTATTCAATCTTTCATCTATTCAATCTATTCAACAGTTTACATTCTATCTTTAACTTATTCAAACTGTTCAACAACTTATATTTCTTCTTTAACCTATTTATTCTTGCATGACACAGTACGTTACACCGTGTACAAAACCATCTCCGGCAATTCAGACACTTCAATTCCATCATCACCATCGCACCTTGGTCGCGCATCAATAATGCCGAGCAATACTTATACGAGCAGTATTGCTATTTTTTGATTTTGGAGAAAGTTCTCTAGGAGAACCATCTTCTCCGACTCTAAGAGAAGTTTCCATTTTGCTTAATAATTGTCAATCTCTATCTCTTCACGGGATTTTGGTGCTAGTTCTAGTTCCTCATCTTTTTAGAAAAATTTGAGTTGTAGAGGTATTTCCATCCGTGACTCAATTGTGCTTGATGTCTCCCATGCAACTTCCTTCCCAGCAGCATCACCGTCATCTTTGTTATCTTTAATTTTATAAGTAAGACGACGACAACGCTTACTTCTAAATTTATGAGCAACACGATGGTAATGCTTATGTTCTTTGTTTTTGTTTTTTTCTTCTTGAATCTCATCATTCTTCTCTTCTTCTTCAAGAATCCGAAAAGTCTCATCGTTGTCCATCATAATAATAAGAATGAGGAAATTGTGAAAAAAGAAGAGATGAGTCACATATACAAAAGAGGTAAAATAGAGGAAACGGCTTATACTCTGTAAATATTATTTTTTTAAGCATTTATTGTTTTTTTATAATTAAAAGAAATTAGTTGGTTGATTTTTTTTTATTTTTTTTGGATTTTACTAAGGTGGTTAATTAAGAAAAAAAAAATTCCGTCTTTGACAGGCAACTACTACTACGAAAGGGAGAGAGGAAATAAAAAATTTGTTTGTAACTATGTAATAATAGAACCTAGCGGTATTAGAAGTAAAATGGCGCTACTCCGGTTCTCACAAAGTTGTCTCTTTCTTTGCTATTATAATCATATTCAACAATTTATATTCCATTTTTAACATATTCAACATATTCAACAATTTATATTACATTTTTAACATATTCAAACTATTTAACAACTTATATTCCATCTTTAACCTATTTAACAATTTAGATTGTATCTTTAACCTATTCAACATATTCAACAATTTACATTCAATTTTTAACATATTCAAACTATTCAACAACTTATATTACATCTTCAACCTATTTAAGAATTTATATTCTATCTTTAACAAATTCAATATATTCAACAATTTACAATCTAACTTTAATCTATTTAAACTATTTAATAACTTATATTCCATATTTAATATATTTAACAATTTATATTCCATTTTTAACATATTCGGTATATTTAATAACTTACATTTCATCTTTAACCTATTCAATAACTTATATTCCATCTTTAACTTATTTAACAACTTATGTTCAATATTTAACCTATTCAACAGCTTACATTCACTGACCGGAAAAAAAAAAAAAAAAAAAAAAAACAGCTTACATTCAATTTTTAACTTATTCAAACTGTTCAACAACTTATATTTCATCTTTAACCTATTTATTCTTGCAAGCCACGGCACGTTACACTGTGTATAGAAAAATTTCCGACAATTCAGACACTCTAATTCCATCATCACAATCGCGCATTGGTTGCAGATTAACAATGTCGAGCAATCCTTATGCGAATAGTGAAACATCTCTTTCTCCAAAATCCCTACATTGCATAATGTTATGCCCAAGCAATTGAGAGAGAGTATCAACCGACAATACTCCGATTCCAGAATGCCGCCACAGCCTGAGACAGAGCAATTTATAAGTGTTACGTTATTGTCAAGCTTTGAAGCTACGTACTTAGCAACGAAATGGATACAGTACATGTGACTACAACCCTTAATCTGAAATAGGTTACCACTCGTTCTTGGGTGGAAGCAAATTTCACATATAAATCGGTTAGGCTTAAAATTAGAAGCATGACCTACTTCACTGTAGGGTTTTTACTTTCACGACGATGACCAAACTTCAATCGAAATTGTTTCGTCGTCGTCATCGTCCTTCTCGTTGAGGCTCTAGGGCATGGTTTGGAGAAGAGAAGCCATTATTACCTTATGGATATCCCCATCCTTGGTAGCATTGGACTTTGTGTTATCTCCGGCAACATCTCGCATGTCGTCTCAGTAGGATCAGTTACAATTTCAAGAAAGTTATTCTTTTTATCTATAACATAGTAATGTTAATCCAAAATATTTCCAAACTAAGAAAACACAATATCAATGTAAAAGAGCAAAATAATAGCAATAAAATCTATCTTACTCATATTTGATATTTACTTGGGGTTTTGAAAAAAGTTCTTTAAGAAAACTATATATTCTGACTCTAAGAAAAGTTTTCATTTTGCTCAACAACTTATCAATTTCTATCTCTTCACAGGATTGTGGTGTCGGTTCTAGTTCCTCATCTTTCCAGAAAAACTTGAGTTGCAGAGGCATTTCCATCCGTGGCTCAGTCGTGCTTGGTGTCTCCTATGCAACTTCCTTCCCAATAGCATCACCGTCATCTTTGTTATATTTAATTTTATGAGCAAGACGACGGCAATGCTTATTGCTAAATTTATAAGCAATACGATTGCAATGTTTACGTTCTTTGTTTATCTTTCTTTCTTCTTAAATATCATCATTCTTCTCTTCTTCTTCAAGAATCCGAAAAATCTCATCGTTGTCCATCATAATAATAAGAATGGGGAGAGGGTGAAAAATGAAGAGATGAGTCACGTATACAAAAATAGAGAGGTAAAATAGAGAGAACGGCTCATACTCTGTAAATACTATTTTTCTAAGCGTTTATTGTTTTTTTTTATAATAAAAAAATTACCTTTTTTATAATTAAAAAAATTCAGTTGGTTGATTTTTTTTTTTTGGACTTTGCTGAGGTGATTTAATTAAGAAAATAAAAATTTTTGTCTCTGGCAGGCAACTATTACTATAAAAGGGAGAGAGAAAATAAAAATTTTTCTGTAATTGTGTTATAATGGAGCCTAGCAATATTATAAGTAAAAGGACGCTGCTTCGATTCTCATAAAGTTGTCTTTTTTTTGCCATTATAATTATATTCAACAATTTACATTTCATTTTTAACATATTCAACATATTTAACAATTTACATTACATATGTGACATATTCAAACTATTCAACAACTTACATTCCATCTTTAACCTATTTAACAACTTAGATTCCATTTTTAACCTATTTAACATATTCAACAATTTACATTCCATTTTTAACATATTCAAATTATTCAACAACTTATATTACATCTTTAGCTTATCTAAGAATTTATATTCCCTCTTTAACATATTCAACAATTTACATTGTATCTTTAACCTATTTAACAATTTATATTTCATCTTTAACCTATTCAAACTATTCAATAACTTATATTCCACCTTTAACTTATTTAACAAATTATATTTGATTTTTTAATTTATTCAACAAATTCAACAACTTACATCCATTTTTAACTTATTCAAACTGTTCAATAATTTATATTTCATCTTTAACTTGTTTATTTTTGCATGCCACGGCACAATTCACCTTGCACAGAACAATCTTCGGCAATTCAGACACTCCAATTCCATCACCACCATCGCGCCTTGGTCGCGGATCAACAATGCCAAGCAATTCTTATGCAAGCAATAAAACCTCTCTTCCTCTAAAATCCTTGCCTCGCATAATGTTATGCCCCAACAATTAAACACTTCTGGAGGGAGTATCAACTGACAATACTCCAGTTCCAAAATACCACCACAGTCCGAGATATGACAATCTATAAGTTTTACGTTATTGTTAAGCTTTAAAACTACGTACTTAGCAACGCAATGGATGCAGTACACGTGACTACAACTCTTAATCTGAAATAGGTTACCACTCGTCCTCGGGTGGAAACAAATTTCACATATAAATCGGTTAAGTTTAGAATTAGAAGCATTACCTGCTTCACTGTAAGGCTTTTGCTTTTGCAAGGATGACCAAGCTTCAGTTGGAATTGGTTCATTGCCGCCGTCGTCCTTTTCGTTAATACTGTAGGGCATGGTTTGGAAAAGAGAAGCCGTTATCACCTTATGGATATCCCTGTCATCGGTAGTGTTGGACTTGGTGTTATCTCCGGCAGCATCTCGCACGTCGTCCTAGTAGGACCAATTACAATTGCAAGAAAGTTATTTTTTTTTTATCTATACCCTAGCAATGTTAATCCAAAATATTTACAAATTAAAAAACACAATATCAATACAGAAGAGCCAAATAATAGTAATAAAATATATCTTAATTATATTTGATATTTATCTAGGATTTTGAATAAAGTTTTCTAGAAGAACCATCTTCTCCGACTCTAAGAGAAGTTTCCATTTTGCTCAACAACTTGTCAATTTCTATCTCTTCACGGATTTTGGTATTGATTCTAGTTCCTCATCTTCCTAGAAAAATTCGAGTTGCAGAGGCACTTCCATCCGTTACTTAGTCTTGCTTGGTGTCTTCCATGCAACTTCTTTCCCTCAGTATCACCATCATCTTTATTATCTCTAATTTTATGAGCAATATGACAACAACGCTTACTTATAAATTTATGAGCAACACGACGGCAATTCTTACATTATTTGTTTCTCTTTTTCTCTTCTTGAATCTCATCATTCTTCTCTTCTTCTTCAAAAATCTGAAAAGTCTCATCGTTGTTCATCATAATAATAAGTATGGAGAGATGGTGAAAAATGAATAAAGGAGTAACGTATCAAAAAATAGAAAGATAAAATAGAGGGAATGGCTCATTCTATGTAAATATTATCTTTTTAAGTGTTTATCGTTTTTTTATAATTAAAAAATTACCTTTTTATAATTAAAAAAATTCAGTTAGTTGATTTTTTTTTAAAATTTATTTTGTTGAGGTGGTTAATTAAAAAAATAAAAATTTTGTCTGTGGCAGGAAACTACTACTACAAAAGAGAGAGAGAGAGAGGAAATAAAAATTTTATCTGTAGCTGTGTAATAATTGAGCCTAGCAATATTAGAAGTAAATGGATGCTGCTCCGATTCTCACAAAACTATCTTTTTTTTTTGTACTAGTTATATTCAACAATTTACATTACATTTTTAACATATTCAAACTATTTAACAATTTACATTCCATCTTTAACATATTTAATAACTTAGATTCCATCTTTAACCTATTCAACATATTCAACAATTTACATTCCATCTTTAACATATTCAAACTATCCAACAACTTATATTACATCTTTAACTTGCTTAAGAATTTATATTCACTCTTTAACATATTCAACAATTTACATTTTATCTTTAACCTATTTAAACTATTTAACAATTTATATTCCATATTTAACCTATTTAACAAATTATATTTCATCTTTAACATATTCAATATATTTAAGAATTTACATTCCATCTTTAACCTATTCAAACTATTCAATAACTTATATTTTATCTTTAACTTATTTAACAACTTATATTCAATCTTTAACCTATTCTACCTATTCAACAGCTTATATTACATCTTTAACTTATTCAAACTGTTCAATAACTTATATTTCATCTTTAACCTATTTATTTTTGCATGCCATGGCACGTTACACTGTGCATAGAATAATCTCCAGCAATTCAGACATTCTAATTTCATCACCATCATCGCGCCTTGGTCACGACTCAACAATGTTGAGCAATTCTTATGCGGGCAATAAAACTTTTTTTCCTCTAAAATCCCTACCTCGCATAATGTTATGCATTATGGTTAGCAATCATTAGGTTTGCATGCAAGGACACGTGGCTCCAAAAGGATGACAAGTGGAGGAAGTGGTATGGCCTCCATCCGGTTTCCCTCTCCCTCCTTCGGTCGACGGCTTCAAGGGCTTCTTGGGCCGAGCCTTGGTCGGCCGAATGGTGGGGAGTTTGTGGGCTACTTTTGGGCTGTCTTAGGCCTTAATCAAATCAGCCCATAATTGCTCTTAATAATCTACTTTAATCCCCACTTAATTTCATAATCTCAAATACTCACATGGCCATATAAAATTGCAACATTAATCGATGAAAATCCAACTTATAGAGTATATGGCCAAGAATAAAAAATTCCTTGTCAATTTATCCTTTAGTACAATCCTTGATCACACTTAGATATAGGATACATTTCCAAATCAAAACAATAGTCCATTCAATGTTCGGCCTTGTTTAAGTGGAATCCATCGGTCTAATGACTACAATATAGTCCGTTGGTGCTTCTAATATGTTTTCAGGGGTCGCAGTGTATCTAGAGATCGTTATGAAACCTTTGAATTTGGGTTTCAGTACACGTTTACCTCCGATCTTTTTGCCATTACACAATTCTCCCCCTCTATTTTCATTTTTTTTTTTTTAGCCATTAACATCAATTATCTTTTCCATTAACATTTGCAATACTCGTGACTTTTGAGGGGTAAAAACATATTCTCATTGTTTGAATGGAATCTCTCTTTTATACTTCATTGTTGTAAAAAAATGAAAAAAGTGAAATGAGCCGTCAAATTACAAAAATTAAATACACTTATGTATTGTAAAATAATTAATCAATGAAAAAATGATTGATCAATAAAAATTATTTATTTTAATTTTTTTTAAGTATTCTTGTTAATCAATCGTTTTGTACATTAATTAATCATTTGAAATTACATAATGAGAATCCGGTATTTGTGATTTGATTTTATAGTTATTGAGGCCTTTCTTTTAACCTTTACTTCTACTTAATCGTGTTGCTTTTTTTTAAAAGTATCTTATCAATTCTATCAAAGTATTCATCAAATACTAAAAGATTTATGTTAACATCTGTATTGTTATTTTTTTTTATATCGATATTTCAGAGACACATATCGTTCTCTATATTTGTAATGTTTTGGAAAATCAACTGTATAAATAGAGATTTCATATCAGTGATTAAAATTCTAGTTTATTCCATTTGCCATTTGCTGTGTGGGACTGGTTTGGAGGACTCTAGGGATTCTTTTTTTTTTTCATTGTTCAGCAGCTTCTGCGAAGAACTATTGTTCGCTTGGTCTTCCCCCTTCTGGACAAGAAGTTTTTACGGATAGAGAGATAAAACCTTGCAATTTGGAGCTCTGTCTACATTTTTATTTCCCCTTTGTATTATTAAGTCAAACGCAGGAGTTTTTCCCTGTGCTCTTCGGATGACGCATCTCGGTTCCGCTGCATATTTTCTAAGCAATATACATCAACTCTACCACGTGGATATAGGCGTCAAGGTGTTGATGGCATCAGCGCATGCATACTAGGGGCATAGAAAGTTTTCACCTCGTAGACGAGTGCATGTCCAAACTCCATGTCAAAAAGCAACGGCTCAGCTCATAGTGATGTGATTTCAAGCATAATCAATTACTATATTTTCAGCCTTTATATCTTGTCATGTAAGTTTATCGGTGGTGGTTCCATGATGGAATGTCTCTCTCTCTTCCCTTCACTCACACAATCTTTCGGACAAATAAAAAAAGAAGAAAAGGGGACCACAAGATCACCCAGCACTAAAGTCGCACGACTGTAAAGTGGATTAACAATACGCATTTAGATCACAACAACTTACCTAGTACCTACCATATTTATTGTTGCCTACTGGTCTTCCTTCCTTACCCAAAAAGATATCTAAAACGAATAAAATTATCCAAATTAAAACAAGGTTTCGTGGGTAAGAAATTATAATGAAAGTTTATATATATATATATATATATATTTTTTTTTGTCTTTTGAAGTTACGTTTTAGTCGTCCAGATTCTTAATTAGGATTGGAATTGATAGAATAAGATATGTAAAAGTTGATAACTAAATGATAATATTACTTTTTTATGTAATTAGTGAAAAATCAAACTTGATTTTTTAAGCAAAAGTCACATACTACTAGGTTCAAACTTAGACTTTATGGTTGTTCTTTAGCCAAATCATATTAAATGGGTCATTCGGACTTGGCTTAAGCATGATTTCGAATATAATAGATCAATTTAGATGGTTGGATTTAATCTTGAGAATAACAAATAAAAAATCAATGTCTTAACGAGGTGTTTTGATCTAGAGAAACCATCTCAAAAATAAAAAGTCTCCATAATAATCATTTTTTTAATGACTATGTCAATATTGAAAGTGTGATTTCTTATGTAAAATTCAAGACAATTCTGAGTAATTAAAATTTTTTTAGGGTATAGAAAATGTTAAGAGTGCCCCTTAGACGCCCGTTGATGGTGGTTAATTCTAATCTATAAATATGAAAATTTTTATCAAGAATCTCATTTAGTGTCTTTAGGACACTCATTAACGAGATATCTTAAAATAAAAACTACCCAATGTCACTAATTATAAATGAAATTATGGGCCACAAACTAATTGTCTAATAAAAAACGGACGCCATTATGAATGAAATTATAGCCAGCGATTTGATTGGCGATGGCCATGTTCTGGTGGAAGAGCTGGAGAGTGGGGTTTTGGAAATAAAAGTTAGGGTTTCGAAGGAGAGGGTTCGGCATCGCAGTTGGTTGCTGCGTCGGAGGCTGGCCGCCGCCGCCGCCGCCGGAGGGACGCAAGCGCGCCCTAAATAGAGGATTCATCGGAGGTCTTGCGGGTATTTATCGGGTTTGGATTAGGTGGTGCTTTGCGCGCCCGAGTTCCTGTAGGCGTTTCCGTTTTTTAAGGTGAAGTAAAAACCAAGTAAAAACCAAGTAAAAACTCAAAAATATAGGGTTAATAGTTAATACCACTAAAAAAAAAAAAAATTCCAAACCGTAAGCCTACGACAATTTTACTTTAAGCTAACTTTTTTTATCATAAATATTTCAAATTGATATGATAAATTTATATTTCAAACTGATATGATAAATTTATTTCAAATTAATTTTTTATCATCAAAAAGTAAAAAAATCAAATTAATACATCCATCACAAATTTACACTCCTTTAATTTGGATTACTACTACCAGAAATCAAAAGCCAATATACACACACAGTATATCCGTCAATTATTACTCGTCTTTCAATTCAGCAATTTAATAATAAATTTTAACGAAAATTAAGGATTATTGTTCCCCCAAGGATATTATGCGAAATTCACAAGGCGAGATAGCATAATGTTTTTTTCCTTTTGGGTCGGTAAGACAGCACATATAAAACCAATTCACAGGTGCCAATTTCTAGGGTTCAGGAAACGCAATCCCACAAGCCCTCTCGCTCGCTCTCTCTCGCGCTTCCCTCCGCCTTGCCTCCCCCGCCCAGCTGCCGGACTCCCGCCGCGTACGCCAGCGAGCCCCCGCTTCCGCCCGGCTCCGTCGATGGCGACTCTCGAGAAAGCCACGCCTACGGCCAATAGCCGACCCAATCGACCTCAACCGAGATCCTCCCGAGTAAAAACGCCTCTTTTGACTCTTGAATTATTGTTGTTGTTGCGTGGCTTTTACTGAACACTTGTTACTCAAAACTTTGCCGACGATGAACAGGCTGCTGTGGCTATTTGCCGAAACTAATGGCTGAAAGTTTACCCCAAGCTATTTTCATCGACATACTCTTGAGGGTTCCGGCCGAGTCGTTGGAGCGATTCAAATTCGTCTGCAAACGGTGGCGGTCTCTAATCTCTGACCCAGGCCGTGGTGGTACCACATAAGATCAAAACGATCAAATTCGGCAGCAATTGGCAGATCATGGGTCCTGAGATGGCCTGGTTTGTTTTCTTGTCTCTGGCAATTTTTCTCATATATAACCCGACCACCAGGGAATATAGGGAGTTGCCCTCTTCCGATCTCGAGGAAGATTGTCAGTTTCTTGACAGTCACAACGAGTCATTCTACAAAATAGTAGAGGGCATCCACGAATATGCATATGATTTTTGGGTGGCGGCAATATTTTCGCTTAAGTCCGGTTCTTGGAGAAGGATGTATTTCCCGATCGAAGAAATCAAAGAAAGAATGGAGTTTATTGGAATGGGGCCTTACACTGGCACGTCTATGAGCGGGGCAAGACTGGGATTAAATTCCACCGGGTGCTTTCGGCTCCTGAAGTCGAAAGGGATGGACTTTCCCCAGGACTCGGGATTCATGGGACTAGTCTGTTCATATATAGCAGCATGGATAACGGATGAGTATGGGAGAGGAGGATCATGGACAAAATGTCCATGGTTCAGTGTTGATTGCATACCTGCCTCTAGGCATCCACGAGCAGAAAAATCGTTTTTTTTTTTTATAAATGCGGACCAGGTGGTGAGCCATCAAGAATCTGGAGTTGCCATGCAATGCATTTGGTGAATTATCAACTTTGGCCTTGGAAGAAGAATTGTCTTAGTGAACTGGGTGTTGCCACGCAATGCATTTCCCCATTTAACATAAATGATCAATGCCTTACAAATCTGCTCCTAAGGTCAACTCAAAGGTAAATGTGCAAGGCAATAGTTTAAATGGTAATGGTAATTAGATTTCTAGCTCTTTTCTACGTTGATATTGACTTTTGGTAGCTCCGGGGAATAAACTCTTTGCTGGCAATAGAGCTAGAAATCTAATTACCATTTAAATTTTACGTTTGAGTTAGACCTTAAGAAGCATATTTGTAAGGTATTGATCATTTATCTTAAATGGGGAAATGCATTGTGTGGCAACACCCAGTTCACTAAAACATTTTTTCTTCCAAGCCCTATAAAGTTGATAATTCACCAAAAAATAAGTAAACCAAAACACCATAACACTCCTACCATAGATATCTCCGCTCTGCCAAGACACAAAATGAGATCAAGTTGATGTGAATCTGAAGACTTCTTTATCTGCTCAAACATCCTGTCTACCCTTCTAAGAGGACTCTCCCTTCGCAATTGTGAATCTTCTTAATAGCTAAGGGTTCTAAATTATATTAGTATACATTGATATGTATAACGCTATGTCAACATGTCGCTTGACATAAATTTTTACATATTCAGGAAAATTTTGCATTGATGGATACTCTATTGACTTCTTCACGATTATCATACTTATCTTTAAGATCTATGAGCATGTAGATCCGTTGCTGTGATGTTTGATAATGATGGAATGCTTTTCAAATTTGTTTATCTCAATGTTGCTTCATTAGAGCTAATATTAAAGAATCGTGGAAGCGGATTGAACTATCTAATTATGTTGCTGGCGTCATATAGTTAGTAGGGATCAATTTAAAATAAGTGCAAGTTTTGACCGTGGATGCTGGTGGGATGTTTATTTAGTGTCTGATGATAGTCGTAATAACCTGGAAAATGCTGCATATATCATTAGCAAGTATCAAAAGAAACTGTTTGGAATAAGAAATTCTTTTGCCCTAGATCATCATTGCCCAACTATGTCTTAAAAGAATTTGCTTGAAAAATTCATGGTTGAGAAGATTATTATGGCATAACCCCTATTTGTGGTTAATGTGTGATGTAATTATTCATCTTTTGAGGTACAAGCAATCATAGTTCACGCCACAAATAACTACTTTGCAACAGCACATCTTAATAATACATGGTGCTTTTACGAATTTTCAACTGGTTTATGTCTTACTCAAGTTTTGGAAATCTCTCTCTCTCTCTCTCTGAGAGGGCGCGAGTGCACGCAATTTTACACGAACATTGATATTAGTCATATATTGGTTGTATTATTTGTTATGGTTTTCCAGGCAAAAAAAAAAAAAAGAATTACATATAATGTTGAGCAAACGAAAGTGCAAGGCTCCTTCAAAAGCTGCATTTGCTTTGCGCTTATAGTGCTTTTTCAACTCATATATACATATCAACACATTATAGTTCAAAAAAAAGGTTGACGACTTTTGGTTACATCAAGATGTTTCTTGCCTAAATAGTCTAAGAATAAATTCCCTTAATTTCTTCACCAAAAATAAATAAATTCCCTTAACTTTAAAGTTTATTACCCGAGTATATTTGATATTATGAGAATTGCTTGAAGCGTCAGGATAGTTTTACTATTGCTGCAATTTTTATTAGGTCATAATGCTTAACTGCTTTTGATTATGAATGGTTCAATTGAAACTATGCAAATTGCTGATAATCTTGTGTAGTTATTCTGACTTAAAATAGATAAATAAATTTTTTTAAAAAAAACTTGTGAAGTTACATGGGTAGCACAGCTTGTTTTAAGCATTCTGGAAAGGAGGAAGGCCGAGTATCTCTTCCTTTGTCTAAGATATTGGTGTTTCATTTGTTGGAAAAGAGAGACTAACCAATTGCAGTATCAGTAAAACATTAATTTAGCAGGCTACCCCTCTGGATGGAGTTTGATTGCCGATGTTTAGTGTACTGTAGACAAGAAGAATTGTATGAGTCATTTGTCTTTCTTCCTGATATCTTGCATGTAGTCACGGCGGCTATACTAGCATGTAATCTATTCACTCACATCTCCACTTCATCATCAATGACCATCGAGTCACTTCTCTCTAAGCAAGGATCTCCTACATGGATCTAGGACATACATCACACCGAAACAAGAAATTTTGATGATTGGAAACTGTATTTGAAAAGTAAATTGTTGATTAAGTATCTTAATCAGTTTTAGCCAGTGTCCTCGGTACAATATTTTTGAAGAAGCCACCGCATATTTAAGTTTGGTACAAGGAAGGAGAGAAGGAGGAGGTCTAGAGAGAACCTATCTCGGATAGAGTAGCACAAAATATTTAAGTCGTTTCCCAAGATAGCTGGCACTACTAAACGAAATAGGAGGGGAGTCGGAATCACAACAGGGCCTGATTCTAGATATGCATTTCCATTGGACAGAAGAGTAGAAGAACACGAAGTCCCTCGACCTCGAATGCTTAAGAAATAAAATAATCCTCCTATCGGTGCATAGAGTTATGGTGCTCTCAGAAAGAACTTTTGAAATTTCACGAGTAGAAAGATTTCAAAAAATTCACATTTTTTTTTAATTTCTCACTTTTTCCGATCACGCGTTTGGTGGAATTTTCTTATAACCAAATTATCAAAAACACACTACTTTCCAATTTTTCTGATAATAGTTTTCAGCTAATCAGACAAATTGAAAGCAAGGGATGCTACCAAAAACAATGAAAATGAAGAACTGAGTAAGCATTCTGTAGGCAAACACATCCTATATTACCTTATAATTCTCACAAGTCAAGTACAAAATCTACCACATATAGAAAATCACCTTATGTTGCGCCGGCAAGTGCAGGTTAACATCCACTATGATCAAATTCAACTATAAGGGACAGACTCCGGTCATAGTTACTCTTTGCGCTAATAACTTACACTCATTGAGCCAACCCTCCTCTCCCCTCCTCCCTCCCCTCTCTTTTCATATTTTCTTTTTTCCCTTTATAAAATAAGAGAAAATAGAACCAGTATAATGTATAACCTTCTTTGAGGGAGTTCTATAGAAAAAGTTAACTCTTCAGAACAAATCCAAGCAAACAGGAAGGCACCTAACGCTCACTGCCAGCCATCCCAAATCTACTTTCTCCACAACAAGCTGGCCTAAGATGACAGGCGTGTTTGGTTGGGCATTCCCAATGGGCTTTGGGCCCCCAAAGTCCATTGGGGAAATTTTTTGGTGTTTGACAATATTTTTGAAAGCACATTTGCCCAAATATGAGCATTCCAAATGCTCAATGCTGAAAGCTGGGGAGGGGCAGCATTGAGCATTCGGCATTTGAAAAATGCCGCGCCTACTGTTCATCTCCTTCTTCGCCTGAGGTCCCCCGTCGTCTTCTTCTTCTTCTTCCCGGCCACCGGGCTTCTCTGGCAGCCGCCGCCGCCGCCGCTGCCTGAGGGTCGCGATGCGCGACCCAGGCGGTGCGGACCTCAGGCGACGCCGCCTAAGGTCGCGCGGATCTCAGGCGGCGTCGCCTAAGGTTCGCGCGACCTCAGGCCACCAGATCTGGCGTCTACGACCTCAGGCACTTGAGGTCGCGCCTCCAGGCAGTGAAGGCGTCGCCTGAGGTCGTGTCGCCTGGGTTCGCGCGACCTTCGGCCGCTAGATCTGGTGGTTTGGAGGCCAGATCTGGCCGTCGGACGGCGAGATCTGGTGGTAACGGCCAGATCTGGCCTCTACGCCTCCAGGCGCCTGAGGTCACGGCAACGACGTCGCTTGATCTGGCCGCCGGATTTGATTTTCATATTTTTTTTAAAAAAAAAATATTAAAAGCAAAAGCCCATTTGTAATAAGTTTTGCCAAATGGTATTTTCACACAAGCTACTTTTCAATGCGTAATTTGCCAAACATCCGAGCATTCCGAAAACCCATTTAACCTAAAGATATTTGCATTTGGCTAAAGGCATTCTCCAAAAGCCGAACCAAACGGGCCCGACGTCATACCAGAACTTGTCCCCATGTCATGCTGAAAATGTGCAAACGTTCTGCCACTAACTTCCCTCCTTTTTCTAACAGCATGCCAAATTGCCATATAGTGACTAAACTAACCATGAGGAACAAAGGCTGAAAATGGGCCATGGAATAATACTGCACATGCAAATCGTCAAGGTCGGATGCAAGATTGCGGTATCATATCCTATACTACATGGAAGCATGAAGACTAAAAAACAGGTGTGGTGAAAATGCCCATTCAACTGAGAAACAATTGTGGACCTAGCCAAAGCAATTACACTCCCTTTGTGTTTTTACATCCCATGTTTTAACATCAGCATCGAGGTGCCAGTACCCAGGAAAATTACTGTCAGGATGAAAAGCTGCAGATGTATTAACGCTCAGATCCTGAAGTTGCTTCAACCTGCAGAATGATGGAGAAAAAGCAGGCAAGGAAGATCTTAAACTATCTTCTGACAAATAACAGCAGACAACCCCAACCATTCATAATCAAAAGCACTTTAGCAATACGACCTAAAAAAAACAATTGCAGCAACAGTAAAACTATCTTAATGCTTCAGGCAATGTTCTCAGAATATCATATTCACTCAGGTAAAGAATTTCAAAAGTCAAGGAAAGTCGTTCCCAGACAATTTAAACAAGGAACATTCTTTCAAAAGGAGAAAAAAAATTGTGCCATAAACTGATGTTACCACTTGTCGTCAGCTTTTTTTGAACTAATATATGTTTCAATATGTATACATGATTGCAAAAGCACCGCAAGTGCAAAGCAAATGAAGTTTTTGGAGGAGCCTGGCACTTTTTCTGCTCAATCATTATATATAATTGTTTTTTTGCATGAACATCCATTACACATAGTACAACTAACACTAGTTTTCTGCCGATCTACAAGTAAAATTGCACGCATGCGCCCTCACTCATAGAGAGA
This sequence comes from Eucalyptus pauciflora, assembly GCA_007663325.1. Lineage (NCBI taxonomy): Eukaryota > Viridiplantae > Streptophyta > Magnoliopsida > Myrtales > Myrtaceae > Eucalyptus > Eucalyptus pauciflora. The sequence continues at coordinate 2,094,601 of VMYD01000006.1, read as the reverse complement.
GAGAGAGAGATAGAGTTCTGAAACCTGAGTGAGACATAAATCGGTTGAAAACTCATAAAAGCACCGTGTACTATCGATAGATGCTGTTGCGAAGTAATTATTTGTGGCATGAACTGTGATTGCTTGCACCTGGAAAGATGAATAATCACATCACACATCAATCACAAATAGGGGTTACGATGATAATCTCCCAATGAATTTTTCAAGCAAAACCTTTCTAGGACATAGTTGCGTAATCTAGGGTGAAAGAATTCCTATTCCAGATAGTTTCTTTTGATACTTGCTAATGATATCCCCAGAATTTTCTCGGTAATTCTGACTATCATCAAACACCAAATTAACATCCCACAGGCTTCCACACTCAAAACTTGCAGTAATTTGAAGTTGATTGCTATTTACTACGTGATGCCAACAACATATTTAGATAGTTCCATCCCTAGATGATAACGGAAAAATTGTCGGAAAAAATAAGAAAGCCGCTTCTACAATCAAGAATTACTTCTTTAATATTAGCTCAAACGAAACAACAATGAGATATGCAAATTTGAAAAGCAAACCAGAAATACACTAAATCAACCATCATGCAATACAGCATCAGACCTACAACCATCCTGATGCTGATACACGATTTTCACCACCAGAATCAGTAGTTTGAAGAAAGAGGATGTTGGAAAAGGACAGGAAAAAGAGCACACATATCATTGCAGAAAAGAGTAAAACATAGTTTGCAGTTCAACTCAAATTTGAATTAATAAAAGACATATGCATAAAACAAGTTGCTCAAAATGCATCATCATGCGATTTAGTTATTACAGTCTTCACAAGATTTATCATCCAAAGAACACATATGACATTGACAAGGAGATTCATTATTCAGTAAAGATTTTACAGTCCAATTAGGAGTCCTACAACAAAGCTCTAATTCAGAAAGCATGGCACATTTTTGCTCAATCCCAAATATTTGCAGTTCTCAAGAATTTAGCATAATCCATTCCATGCTACCGATCCAAAGAAGTATCAATCCCATTGGAAGGATAATGGAAAGTAGATTATCTCATGAGTTGTGTTTTGTTTTCCTATGTAGGATGTGAGCATTATCAATTCTTGTGAAGGCAACTTCTCATTAGCAGCCAATGAGGTGCCTCACATCACAATGCGAAAGGGGCCAACTTGTAATAATATATCTCCCCTAGGGTTTGGTTTACTGGTTTAACGGAGAAAGGTTCAGTTATGTGCGTAAGGATGACGTTCCTTGGCTTTGCAATGCTTCGCGAAGAAACCAACATGGACTTATCTCATCAAAGCTCAAACTATTGAGCAAAAGCAAATCAAGAACTTAACTTGAACCACTGGAAATCTTGGTTCAGAATATTTTTTCGAATTTTATACTATCTCTTGAATTGATACAATCGGGCAAAACACTCATAAGAAATATGGACAGATGCATCATATGCTAACTAAATTACTAATAAAGAAATAGTTCCGTCCATTCATTTCTTCTTTTACCCCTTCCCATTAACCCAGCATGAAGATCGAAGATCCATTACTAACCCAAACCAATACCTAATGTCAACTATAGACAACCCGAAATCCTCATCACTTTGGTTTTTCACTACTTTTATAATCATTTATTGCCTTGTCCTTGGAATAGGATCATGAAAGTATGAGTGTCCACTGTCACGCCCCGAACCTCGAGCACGCGCACATCCCTCGGTGGTCGATAGAATTTTGCGACGTTCCCAGGACTTGTCGCCGACCCTTTTCATTTTATTGCACATGCGGAAGCGAATTCACTAATCCCCTGACAACAACATAAATGGGATAGAAAAGCAGGACAACCAATTTCAAATCAAATACACTTTTATAAACACTTCAAGCTTATACAGAAGGTCTATGTCATAAAGAACTACTGAGCTACCTATGCTCCTGACCCTTCCGCTTCAAGCTCCGGGTTCTTCACACAAGGGACCTGAAAATGGTTATTCAATAACCAGTGAGATATAAATCTCAGCGAGTTCCACCCCTAAGCCCCGGTTAGTACACCAATTCAACCCAGGGTATCTATCCAGAATTACCCCACCACAAGCAATAACCAACAGCCAGCAACCAACAAACAATAGTCGATTCGCATACAACCTCACCTAGTATGCCATACCCTGGACGGTATCACTCAGCATGATACACACAAAGCACATGACCATTAGATGATGCGGTCCATCAATCACACACGAGTCGCATCATAAGCGATCTCACCTGGCCATTGCCACACCTTGCACATTATCGAATCATGTGGGCATACCATAAACAATGTGATTCACTCATGCATATAATTAATGCATATAACAATTTCACACATCAATGCATCAATTCAGATCGAGTCATCGATCAATCGACTCAGTCGATTCCATGTCAATCCGACCATTCCTCGGTCGTCTCCCTTATTCAGTCTCAAATCTTACTCACGGCTCCACGAGCACGGTCTACCAAATTTCTTGGCAACAATTTACGATCTAAATGACACAACCTATCTTTAGGTGGCAAATTACGGCCTCAAAGGCGCGACCTTTAATAGGTGGCAGGTTACGGCCTTATCAGGCGCGACCCTTATCAGGTGGCAATTTATGGCCTCAAAGGCGCGACCTTTAATAGGTGGCAAATTACGGCCCAGTGGGCGCGACCTTTAATAGGTGGCAGGTTACGGCCTTATCAGGCGCGACCTTTAATAGGTGGCAGGTTACGGCCTTATCAGGCGCGACCCTTATCAGGTGGCAATTTACGGCCCTTCGGACGCGACCTCTATCAGGTGGCAAATTACGGCCCAACGGGCGCGACCGATTCCAAATTCGGTGGCAGAACTCGGCCCCACTAACTTTAATAGCCCACAAATCCATTTTGGCGTTGTAAACCGACGCTCGGTATTTTCTAATTAAAAATACCTATATATCACAATCATCACACAATTACACAAATCATCACTCAATTCATGCGGATGCCCATACATTTACACATCCATTCACTTCATAAAATCAACACACATGAAACAAGGCAATTTTTCACTCTCGGGTGAACAGTGCTCGTGAACAGTAACCGTGAATAGTGTCGAGTGAACAGTAAATTTCCAGAATTCAATAAATAATAAATTATATCCAGAAATTAACCAAAACATTAATTAAAGCAACACAATCCATCAATTAAAGCTAAACATGCTTAATTAATCACATAAGTCACATTAAACAAATAAAGCAAGATTAAGCTAAATTAATCTAATCCATCCATCTAACCACATATCTTAGGGCTAATACAACTTAATTAAATCACATAAACTAGAATTAAATCTAACTAAACCAACCCTAAGCAAGTTTAGGCACTAATCGAAGGATTAGGAGCTAAACTCACCAGTTAAGCGGGCCGGACACACCGACGCGGCGGCGGCGACGGTGGCTACGCACCGGGACCTCGACAACGATGATCCAAGACAATCCCAAGCTCAACACAGCAACCACAGCCTCTGTCTCCCTCTGAAATTCTGAAAAACAGCCCTGCCGGAGGAGAAAACAAGTTGAACGGCTTGGCCGGAGCTCCGGCGAGGGGGTGGCCGACAACCGGCGGCACCAGGAGGTCTTGGGGGTCTGGCTGGAGGTTGGGATGGGCGGAGGAACGGCTGGAATGGAAGAAAAATGGCCGAAAACTCGAAACAGTGCAGGCTGCAGGCGGACCGACGGACCGGCGACCGGCGGCTTGCGACGGCCGTACAGGACTAACGGCTGCTCCGTTCGGGACGAAATCAGATTCGTTGGAACGGTATGTCTCTCCTGGTCACGGAGATAGGTGGCTAGTTCTGTGATTCAACCGGGAAGACCACTTTTGACTCGATTCTTCATCGAAGGGTCAGCTGGAGCAGAAACTGGGAGAGAGGGAGAACGAGGGAGAGAGAGCTCCGTTCGAGAGAGGCCGAATGGGGGAGAGAGAGAGTGATGGGAGGCTGTCAAGACCCCATAAATGCTCGCTTCAAGTCCCCATGCATGACATCATCTTCTCTCTCTTCTCTTTTGCCCTTATCCACAAGCTCTAGGGGCATTTTGGTCATTTCACCTCGCACAAATTACAAATATGACCTTGGGCTGAGATTGGTGGATGGGCCTAAGGATTGGGCTTGGCCATGAATAGGAGTGGGCTTGGGAATTTATTGGGCTTTGAAATGGTTAAGGCTTGGCCCATGGGCTTAGAAGATGAATAGTTGATTTAGGCCCAATGTGTTCATTTGATTTTCTTAGGCCCACCATGGTGGCTTTCCCACCTTGGGCCTACGCCCACACTAGCTTGGCCCGGCCCACGTCCTCACGGACTCACTTCCTCTGTCCGAAAATCCCTTTTTCAACTGCTCGGCTTAACTGGCGCTGTCGACTGTTTGAAGAAGCTTCATTCAAAGTCCGTCCCGGACATTCCCGATAATTCGAAGTCCAATCCTAAGTTCTCTTGCCCTTTCAATTTCGCCCTAATGCTATTTTGGTTGTAACTCAGACTGATGGGCGGCTCAGAGGATTCATGCGTAACCGACTCGTGCCAAACCACGTTCAAGACATCTCGACGCATGGACTTCCTTGACTGCATGAAATTACGGAGGATAGATTCTTATTTCAAAGTACACGATCACTAAGGATCGACATAGGGTCGTTCGCGGGCTCGATAACGATAAACGGAATCACCCGTCGTTCCATTATGTTCAGTCCGCAAATCAACTTCTAGTCGTCCTTTGAATCGGCCTGCCTATCTACAGGATCATCCTCACGCAAGTCTCATGGTCAAGTCGTTTTCCCAGGTCGAGTCCTTTAGCCATACGAGTTCTGTCCTCATTAGCCCTTCCCCTTAAGGTCAGTATCTCAGAAGTGATCAATTCCGAGTGAGATCAACCAACAATGCATTGACGAAATTCACATTCATCCATCCTTCAGAGGACTCGAATTTCAGGATGTCACATCCACCATCCTCCAGTTGTTAGAATAAGGAAAAACAGGTGTCGATCAAAGGAGATCATAATAGTAGCCAAAAAGACCAGAAATTTTTCTTCCCTAAGCCCTCCACAGGCCCTTCATGAGTCTTCCACCGAGTATAACATACTGCGAGTGCTTTTCCCGGGACAAAGCTCCGAGGACATACTTATTGTGAACCATACTTCGAGGTTATTTTTTATGGGCAAACTGTGAGCAGGAGATACGCAATTGAGGTGGTGAGGCATGTACAAGCCTCCACAGAATCCCTTCTTCATATCTTTTGAGAAGCCGCAAGGTGCTCAAGCATTGTAGCACTCGGCAGTGATGTCTGCCAATGACCTCTTATGGCAGAAATTAAATGTATACAGTTGATCAATTCAAATAGTAAGAACTAGTGCGTTTCACTTGGCAGATGCGAAAAGCACTTCTATGCAATACATTGTCAATCCACCTCATGGAATTAAGCTGATGCTCTTATTAATTGATTTTCTTTCCTAAAACCTTTTACCTGTCTTCCCTCTAAACTTCCAAACTGCTGAACTGTCGAGCTTGTTTCTAGGAAACTCCATACACACACACAAATATATATATTATAGTAACACTATTATTCAGATGGATGTAGTATACTGGAAACCAATACCAAACTTGCAAATGGACAGAAGACAGCTTCATTATGCCCCGAAAATTGTGGCAAGAAAACCATTCAAAGAGTCTCAAAACCTCTCATTATTATGCTGTGCCTTTTCTTATGTCTTTTTATTGAAATGCACGACCGCCTCAGGAATAACATCATTCTACCACTTGAAAATAACAGTCTTAATGAGGCTCAGAACAATTCAAAATAAAATTTCCCTCCAGAACTCCAGAGCTAGCAGCACGTCCATAAGTACTAAAATTCACTTCCAACATCAAGATATTCGTAGTCTGCACCTTACTTTAATGATCTATTTTATGGGGAAAAAATGACAAACCCGTCCGAGAAACACATTTTATAAAGTAAGATGTGTCAGTGGCTTCATCACCAAAAAAGGTACAAGAATAAGATTGCCCCTAGTCCCATTAAGCCATCACCTTAGATTAAGTTCTACTAGGTAGCTCCATCTCTATAGCACCATAACGTAAAGCGCAAAACTGAAGCTTTCTTAGGTAATCCTTCATTATCTGCTAAGTTTACTATGGCGTTAAAACACCACATACTGAAAATACCCAACCAAAAAGCCTGAATTCTCACTGGAAATGATAGACCTTAAACAACACAGTTTAAAATCAAATCTACGGGGCGTGACAAGCAATTCAGTTGAACCTTTAATCTACGGATGACTGCAGCAAAGAATCTGAGCCAAGGCTACAGTACAGTTCAACAATTTTCACACCATCATCCTAATAATAGAGACAGAAACATGAGGAGGCATAAGCAGTTAATATTGTAATATTCTTGATAAACCTGACAAATATTCCCAAAAGATATACACTTACATCAAAACACCAAATCAGACGATGCACGCGATAAATCACCATGTTCTTATGCAAGCTGGCAGACAATAATAAGCTTCACAGTTCAACTGCACATGAATGATGAAGAAATTACCATCACTGTGCATCGAAATCATGTCTTTGGTTCCAATAAAAGACTAGATTCTATTACTTCCCTAGACTGCCCGTGCTTTTTAGCCTCGTGACTGTATTTAAAGCTATTTTCACTCAGTACATAACTGAACAATACTAATAGGAGAATGACATCCATGCTTTAGATGACAGGAAAAATCATTGAGAAAGTTGACTAAACCAATGAAGCAAGAAAACAGGCAAAAGGACTTCATACAAGCAAGAGACATAAAGTTTACACCAAGGAAGCATGTTTCAGCTACGAATACAGAATAAACTGTTGAGAAGGCATGTTTATGACTACGACCAAGACAGATGTGACATGGAATGTGCTTTTCCTTTTCATAGATGAAAGGAAGGTATTTAATTAAGAAAAAAAGGTCACTAAGAGTACCTCAGCAGTATGATCTTTCAATAAATCCCGACAGTTATAGCTCCCATGTCCAGAACCTTGCCACACCCGCATAGTCTGCAGATCAAACACATAATCATCTGGAGGAAGTACCACAAAATTACAGCAGTAACTACTTCAACAAACTATTGCAATCATTATGGATAGAATGAAGAGCACAATGTATTCAGAGCCGACCACATGCAAAATGGAAGATATTCACCAGAATTATTTATTTTCTCCTCTTTTCCCCTTCCTTGTCATAAGTGTGACTAGAGTAAAGAAATGTGGAGTTCTATATGCAGAAGATTCACATGTTCACAAGGTTAGTATGTCAGATGAATAGTACATGCAACTAAAAGTTCATGTTATATTAGGGACGAAAGAAAAAGATTCTTCAAGAAAAGAGTTCCAAAAAATCCAGCTGCCATACATTTTTAACATCTCCTGACACCCTTGAGGGTGAAAACATACATTCTGGCCTGGAGGACGATAAATCCAATAGTAGGATGCATAATGCCCAATCGATTCAAACCATCCAGAGAACAAGGAAAAACCATTTCTATCAAGCCTATCCAAAGAATCGGCCAAGAGGATAATTCATGGGCATGTAATAAGTGATATCGGGCTCCTAATTATTGTATTGTACAGTTGACTCAACATTTCACAATAACCACAGCATTTTAGGGAAGAAAATCGTCGAGTCATTCCCAAACAAAAATACATTTGCACCTTTTCTTTGCTCTGCATATTCAATGCTCCTATTACCAAAAAAGGCCACTGCTCAACCTACGTGTCTCCGAACCAAAAAATAAAAATGCACGTGTCCTCCACGAGCAAGATACAGCAGTATTTTGACGAAACAATTAAGAGGCAAATAAGGTATTGGCTTCCCAAAGCATTGATATAATCTATTATCTCCGAGACTCTGATCAAAGAGAGCTTTGTATCACCATCCATTTTCTCCTCTAGCACACTCGCCATTGATAGCCCATATTCCTACCTGTATTATTGCTGACCAAACAGCAAATGTCACAATTACCGTAGCACTTCTCAATCGATGCCCAAGCGCAAGCCCTTAAACTCAAGCATGTCTTCATTTATTTTATCTCCTTCCTCATCCACCACTACCAACCATATACACTCGCTCTTTATTTTAGCACGTAAACATAGCTTTGTGGATATTATATGCACGAAGGATGGAAAATCTTAAATGATGGTTCTGAAAGCAGCTTACCTTATCTGCAGAACCAGTTAAAACCATATCACCTTGGGCATCGAACTACACACTGCTAACCTAGAATAAGATTATCTGCAGAACCAGTTAAAACCATATCACCTTGGGCATCGAACTACACACTGCTAACCTAGAATAAGATGCCCAAACAAGGTAAGAGTCATTTGATGACACACCCCCGAATAAATAAAAACCACTCACCCTCAGCCCCAAAAAAAAAAAAAAAAATCATCAGAGGAAAACTTTCTTCGAGTGCCCTGATAGTGTAGACATGATCTGTCCAAATGATCGATCAAAAAGTACAGCGTGTCGATCCCACCAGTTGCAATGATATCCTGTTCATAGGAAGAAATGCTTAATTAAAGGAACGCGTATAACTTTGTGGAAGAGTGTCATTAGCAAGGGGATATGTATAATGATTAAATTGCTTAAGCACCATGAGAGGAATAATCAGCATTGCCAACATAAGAGACGTTTCCAGTGGCCCTTAATAGCATACCATATACAGTCCAAAACATTTTCAAGTCACACAATTCCCAAATCACACCCGATTTCCCATTTTGTAACTACAAAAAAAGCTTTCAAGTTAGGCTTAGAGAAATATATCCAATTGGATATCAACAACTCCACCACAAACTCTTCGTCATCCAGAAAAGACATGAATTCATTATGGAGCACTACTGATGATACAAGACCAATAATGCATCTCAAAGAAACAAGAAAAGAACAGATTCGGCCCTCAAAGTTTTAAGTTAACAAGCCAGAGTATAGAAAACGCAGACCAAACTAAATCAAAAAAATTCTGTTTGTGTCCGGATTGGTTATCAGAACCATATAGTTTAACATTTTTGGATTCTGCTCAAATGTCAAGAACTTTACACCTGTTACAACCAAAAGAATTATTGTTGCAGCACAATAACACGATTTCTTTCACTTTTCCATTGACAGCTCAGGTTTAAGGATAAGCCGCCCTGATGGTGGTGGTTTCTCATCCTTCAAAGCAAAGGTCAATTTTCTGGCCAAGTATTATTTCTTACACTGCATCTCTCTTTCTATCTCTCACACCCAAATCGAAGCTGCATTCATACCATAGCTTCAGCTTTACTCTGTGCCCTCTCAGCATATTGATTGGATTAAACAACAATAAGAAATAGAGAGAAGATCTGCCAGGGAGTTGAAACGCTAAACTACAATGAAATCATATTATATACTTTGAACCCATGATGGGGCTATTTTTGTAACAAATTCAATGACTCCAGGAAGAAATTTTCCAAGAAGAGAGATAAACCAGAATCACCAAAACTAAGTGTAAGGTCTCTATCCATTGATCTACATATGAACAAAATCCTAAAGGATCTGAGGATACAAATTGCTTGAAACAAAAGTTTTTCCAAAATGTTCTATCTTTGGTTCTACATTGTTGGCTGCTTCATTAATCTATTTTGTAATTCATTTTCCACATTCATCTATCAAACCAGAAAACAAGATGTCATATTCATTCTTCCTAGCCGAAAGGTTGAAATCAAAAGCCATACAGGACAAAAACATGGTTCTAGTTCAATTTCACTTTGATTCATCATCTATTTGGTTTGATTTTAATTTATAAGATCACTACCCAATGCATCACCTCATTATAAATTCAAACTGAAACCTGGATTGAACCGTTTGCTTGTATACCCGTATCTATAAATAATCGAGCATTTTTATAAGCTTTGACTTGCACTGCACAATGAATGCAACTAAGGTGTTGATAAAGCTATAAAAGCAACTCTGAGTTCCTGAAGTGCCTTGGCTCAAAGTTCTAATTCTCGGTAAATACATCTTTTGAAATTCTTTAAGCCTAAAGCTGCCTCAGCAAAGTCTGAAGGCCAAGGCAGTGTCCCTTTATTATCTTTTTTTCATTTTAAAGTTGCTTTGTAATGTGTTATGCATAGGAATACCAAACGGTATTTGCTTTCACTGAAAACACCTTTTGTCAATGCAGATTCTCAAAGATAAGGCATTCCCAAACTAACCCCAATCAAGCATTATTCACCAGTCCATCCATTATAACTTGCTCACATGACTAGCCTAACTTTGGTACTAAATCTACAAGAAGACAGATGAAAGGTTGATGACCATGCGTTAAATTATCAGCACATGAAGCACACAAACAACGGAAGCATTTTCAGCCACAACATCAGCTACATATAACAAATTGTGGATGAAAGAGGAATATTTAGTATCGCACCTTGGAATGACAAATATCAAGAGTTGTAATGCCTGGTTTGCCTGTTTTGTGTAGCGGATAACTAGAAAGTTGGGTGTACCTCTCCACATCCTCAACAGGTGCTAATGTAGAGGGAATCTGACAACATTTAAGGTCGGTTATAGATTAGAACATATAACCATGAATGAGAAGCGAAAATAAAAACAAAAAGCTGTGGCCGAAAGGACAAGGGCAAAATTATGGCATAAAAAGTAAAACCAGAAGGCCAAAAAACTGATCCTAATGTACCCGCCGCTTTTTATGCTGTTGAGAAAGTGCTAGGTCACAATCTATTATCACAGCAATGATGCTTGCAGAATCGCATTTTCTTCCCAGCATAGCCCAACTCTTCATCTAGAGAAGCTATGACATAAAAAGAAAGCTAAAGCAACTACTTGATCACTGATCAAATGTCAAAAAGCTAAGCAAGACATAAAAAGGAAGAACCTTTTCTCCCATTGCTCAAGGCAGGAGCATTCACTGCAATATCAGAAGATGCTGTCATGGGTATCTGTCTTTCAGCCCGTGCAAGTAATGACCGGACTTCTTCCCTTTCGGTTTTAAGTCTTGCAATAACATGGCAAGCAGCATCATGCTGCAAAAAGTGAGAAAGCAAGAACAATCCAATGAAATTAGTTCCATAAGGGTCTTGACCTAGACAAAGTTTAAAGTAGAGAGAAGGGATCGCGATCACAGTCTATCCAATAGAATATACATGAGCCCGAAACGAGAAGAAATTTTGATGATTGGAAACTGTACTTGAATGAGTAAATTGTCAATTAAGTCTCTTAATCAGTTTTAATGAGTGTCCTCGGTACAACATTATTGGAGAAGCCACAACATTTCGCAGGTGAAAACATCAAACAGAAAATGTCAAGCGAGATAAAATAGTCAATTGTGGTAAGGCACTCACCATCTTTCTGATACTTCTATAATTTCTATCATAAATAGTCAATTGTGGTTTCGGATTGCTTTTAATTATCATCATCATCGTATATTCATTGATTTTGTGGCGATTGCAAATGTGACCGGAGACTGTAGTTGAGAAGTTTATGTTTGTCATTTAGCGGGGATTTTGCTGCTATGCCATTGAACTTTGATTATGATAGTGAACTTCGAGTGATAGAGCCTCATAGAAAAGCCTTCAGCGAGAAAGAATTTCATTTAATTTCTAGTAATAAAGTTTGAAATTAGTGGGTCTTTACCCTCGATGATATAAATCTTTCGAAACAACCAGCTTGATGTTTTTTTTTTTTAAAGTTATGTTCCCTTCACCGTATAAAACTTCACCGATTTCCTTCGTTCACTTAAACCCCTCAAATTTTTTTTTTTTTTTATAATACATCTAACCAATTCAATTATAAAAAAAAAAAAAGTATTCCCTTTGCTTTATCATCATATGATTCTTTTGTGCCAACCTCCACCGCAAGAACAACTTAAGAGAGAAAAGGAGGAAACCAAACTACTTTTTATCAAAATCTGTCGGAACAAACAATATGCTAACTTGGTGAAATTTCTTTTTATTATATTTATTAAATATATTGCAAACAGATTGAAGATGATAATAATCTGTAAGTACAAATAAACATAACAATATTATTGTAAATTACGAATAAACTCAATGACAATAATCTAATGAATCAAGAAGGCCTGTGGATAGGGCTACACATCATTGCGTAATGGAAGAATGCCGGTGCGCTTCGGAAGACCAATGGAGGTGACATTTCAAAGGTCATGACATCTCCAATGGCTTCCGGTTCAGCAGCGGAGCATCGCTATACTCGTACTTTACCTGCCCAGACATTGACTACCAGGGCCATCCTTAAATCCGGGTGTTTGTCCCGTACTGAGATTGCCGGGCATTCTTCCATTACGCAATGATGTGTAGCCTATCCGGCATTCCATCACGCCGTCAAGTGGCCAGGAAGCACCAGAAACACCACAATGCAGAGATGCCCCGACTGTGGATAGGCCTCTCCCTGCATCGTGGCGAAGCAAGGCGGCGCCGCTGTGGCCTGTTAGTGTCTCCGCCATGTCCGCCGTGGCTGTGGTGTTGAGCAGGGCGCAACTTGCTCGCTCTCTCTCTCTACTTCATGCGCTCTCTCCCTCTCCCTCTCCACTTTTTCTCTCTGCTTGTGTGTTATTCACTGCCTTCCCTTGTCCTCCATTTGTAGATAGAGCAAGGGAGGTTATGTCAGCGAAGATCTCCCCGAGAAAGCAGGAAATTCTTACTCAACCGACCAATATCGCCCTTAGGAATCGCTCAATCCGCCGGAGTGGCTTCACGTTCAATCTGAAAATCCGGTTCAACGGGATATTCATCCGCAGTTATCGAATTCAAAGAAGACAAATATCTAAACCTCTGATCCTACTTTAGTGCAAAACCCCTTTCTAACCTTTGACTTTGTGTCCCCCTTCCAAATGTTTCGACCCGATATTATTTCTGAATGCTATTTGCCATGATGGGTAGGTCGAGTATGCCTTTGAATCTCAAGATGATTAGACCATACTTATCATAGCTTGATCAAATATGCAGTTTAAAGAATGTGATGGGGTTGAAAGTATGTAAATACATTATGAAAATCATAGGTATTAATAGAATTTTCCGAAATTTTATGGAAAGAAAAAATAAGATGGCTGAATGCATGACTTATCTCAACTAGCGAGACCTCTTGTATGGGTGCAATGAGACCGTGCTCAAATCAAACCACCAATTTTCAAGCCAAAATACCCCACTAAAAATATCGAATTTTTAAATTGCTATTTTTTTTACTAAGAACGAATTTAAACTGGATATTATTGTTACATGAATGCAATGTTATAAAATACATAATGCCTAACGTAAATTGATATTTTTATGTGACGAATAAATGAATGGGATAGTCAAATTTTGTGTCAATAACTTATACTAAATATATGAAGATTGGGGTCAGAGTTGTGACTCGTGAGCCTTTTATAGTGGAAGAACACAAATATTTCCTTGCAAACTAAGTTATGATGATAGGTTATTAATCTAACAATAAGATATTAGGAAGAAGATGAAATTTCCAAATCATGGCTTAGGAAGAACATGAAACGGGTCCGACTGCCTTGCATTCTCTTAGTTCCCTCTATTTCCTCCCAAGTCTAAGAGGTGTATCTCACGCGCGGATGGGAATTTTTTATATTTTTTCTACATTCTCTTAAGTGGATCAATCAAATTGGACAGTTCAATCAATGCATAGCTTTCTCATATGCTAGTCGAGCGTAGCATAATCCTTTCGTAGGTAGATTGCTCAAGCATAGTTCATCATTTACTAAAACCATAGTTAAAAAAATACGAGTAATTTCTTCTAAGGGAGAGTTGAAATGAGGTAAAAATCCACAGAATTTTTTTTACATATATTCTTTCAGAAGTAACAAAACAATTTGTGGATAAACATCTTTGCATGCAACCGCAAAATATACCGTGTAATTATCCCCCTACTAATTATAATTAGACCTGACAGAGAAATCAAGTACAACAACAGTCCTAAATCAATAAGCATCTCCTCATTAGTGGTTTGCAATTTTGCATCCTTCCCTTAAAAGAAGGGAAGCTCAGCCCCTCCCCACCCTACGCCGGAATTAGCATGTTCACGTTGAGATTACTTACAGTATCGCTGAGAAGATGCCCTTGGATCACCGGTCGGTACATTGTGATCCTCGAACAAGGTAAAATCACTAGATCCTTCATCAATATTGTACCGAAAAGATTGTAGGTGAAATCAAATTCGGCCCCAGCTCGAAACTCCGGGCCGTAACCGAAAGTGCACGAACCAAAGCCAGAAATGAGAGATGTCATTGTGAATGTGGGGCACACTGATTTAGATTTCTATGGAGCTTTAAGCGGGAAGACATTGGAATGAGTCGAGCCTTAAGGCCACTTGTCGATCCTGAACTCCAGGCCGAAGGGATTCCAGAAGGAATTTTCTAGATTACCACTCATTGCCTCTTTTTAAATCAGATTAAAAGGCACGTATTTATTGTCTTTCTAATGCCAAATGATATATGCAAATATAAATTAACGATATTATCGGGATCCTGCGTAATCCTTGTAGCCATAATTGGGAACAAGAAAAGACGAAAAATTGCAAGTGCTTTCCATCAATTTCAATTGATATGTGCAATTCACAAGCCCTAATAAATAAAATGAGCAAAATTGCAGCTCACGTAAAGACCATCACAAAGTGGTTTGCTCCTCTCAAGGAAAGAACAGTATATTAGAGCTACAAGTAGCTCCCGTAAGCACAACTAATCACTTCAATAATGAATTGTGGTAGATTCTTATCTCCTAGTTTTCCGCGCTAAATTTGTAGGAAGATTTTGAGCTTCTAAGGCCGCAAATGGGGCAAACCACAACAATTAAACAAAACATCACATAGAAGATTGGACATTAAGGGCAATGGTTCCATAAAATTGAAACCATTGGAGATCGGTTCTATTTCCAATTCTAGTTGTGGCTCACCCACCTAGACCTTATGGACCGAACCAATTTTTTATTTTTAAATTTATTATCAAAGGGCTTAAAAATCAAATTTCTCCAAGGAAAATTTAAATGAACATGTACGTCAGAACTCGAAGTGAAATTCGCTAATTAATTTGCACAAGAATTTGTTTTCTTCAAAGACGGGAGAAAGCCTCTTATCAAACACTTGGGTATATCGTAAGCACAAAAAATCATGGAATACATTAATTTTTAAAAAAAAAAAAAAACACACACACACACACAACAAAATACATGCAATTATTTGAAGCCCTTTAAAATTTATTCATAATTCTTAAATCCCTAATTATTTTTTAATCATTCAGAAAATATTTAAATATATATTGTTATTAAGAGTAAAATTATTTCTTATTAGTTAATTATTTTAAGTTATATTAATAATTAATTAAAAGAATTTAAATCATTTATTTTCTAGCAAGACAAAAGTCTGTCATCCCCATGAGATGAAGCGGAGCTATTTTCACCCCCTATATAATTATTTCAACTCCCATTTATACCAAAAAGAAAAAAACGGCCATCAATCTTTTTTTATATTTTTCCTTATATTTTTATATCAACTCCCATTTTCACCCCCTAAATAATTATATCAACTCCTATTAAGAGTAAAATTATTTCTTAAAATGATGGTCCCACTCCTTTTTTTATATTTTTCCTTTTCTATTTGGAATAGTTACCATAATTAGGTATTTCACATATTTTGTGCCTATTAAAAAAAGTGCATTATCAAATATTCTTATAATGTTTTACATACTCCATGTAAAATTATCGATAGTAATGAAAAAAGACATTTCTGATATATTATAAAGTTGAAAATTCTCTTCCTCATCATTGATCTTGTAGCCACTTGTTTATTTTTCTTGTTCCCCTTATCTCGAAGCTCACCTTCTTGGCGAAATATTTATTAATTTCATTAGTCTAAAATATATACATTTATATATATATAAAGTCTCATTATTTACTAAATGAAGGAATTTATTTTTTTCCTTATTATATTGACAATATACTTTTAAACATGTAATATGTCACATGGATATTTAGGAATATAGTAAAAACATTGCGCACAATGACGTATCTTTATATTTTTTTCGTAAATAGTTCATAAATAATATTAATTTCTATCAATCCAAAATAATGATATTTCACTTAAATTTTCAAAAAAGAAACCTTACTTTATGCAATGTTTTGATTTATTTAAATTATACGTACTTAATAGTCTATCTATAAATTTAACTGGCAACACATGAAAGAACTACTACATTTCTTGAAATTTTCTCTTTTTGACAAAAAAAATTCTTATGGAGAAAAAGTTATAAAAAAAGACGTAGTGTCTTTAATATACATGGAAAATTTACAATAAACAAAAACTAAACATATGAAATTATTTATTATGGTAAATAAATCATAGATAATATAGAAATAAAAAAAAACTGCAATTAAATAAGAGAGGGTAATTTTGTATTTTTGGTGAAAATTGTGTGTGGATTTAATCATATATGGAGTGAAAATAGCACCGCCCAATATTTATTATTGCACCAAAATAGCGCTGCCCAATATTTAAATTACTTACAGTTGAAGGCCGAATATATCTCTCTTGGACCATTCTCACCATCCAGATGTCACAATCTCATTGGGGAGAGCACTAATAAGCACCGACTTACATGACACCTTGACCTCCATCTAGTTTGAAGTCTGAACCGACCTTCCTAAGAAAGAAGCCTCAAGTAACTTTCTCCTTTTGAGTGTTGATGCTTTGTGGATTCTTATTTACGATATTAGTAGATGTTCACATGGACGTAGACGTGCGGCTACTTAGAGACTCAGAAAAGACCTTGTGATTTCTACAAATCAATTAAGTCGGATGTTTAGTCTATGTAGGTGACCCAAATTAATATTGCTTATATGAAATTGATAGGGTTCAAGTAAACAGCTTCCAATTCTTAAGTTAGAAATTTCTCGACACCTGATCATTTGTGAACATCGAGTTGACTCTCTCTCCCATATCAATGAATCCCAAGTTGACCCGAGTGAGGCCTAGGTCCCCGACAGTGGGCATGGGGACCTAGTGCCCTTACTCAGGACCCCTATGAACATGCCTCGATCCCTGGCGATCGAGCTCAGGTCACCTAAGGTCAAGATCAGGTCCATTGAGGCAAGTCCCATGATCTTGACAACTAGGCTCACATCCCCAATAGTTGGGCTCAATGACATGCACCCGAGCCCCAATGCCAACACTCGAACCTGAGACATAAGATTGTACTAAAAATGTTTTCTCAAATGTGTGTTTCATAATTTCCCTAAAACAGACATCAGAAAATTATTTTGATATTATTCACAAAATACAACCATATATAAAAGAATTCTTGAAAAAAAAAATTGTTTTGGCGGACACTATTTCTATCCCCTAAATGACTAAATACACTTCATTTACACTAAAGACATAATTTTTGTCCTTAATAATTTAAAGCAATAGTCGCATTCCTTTTTTTTTTTCATTCTTTATTTTTCTATTTAGAACATAGTCACCATATCTCACCATCTCCCCTATTACTGCACCGCTTTGAAAAGGTCAACTCTCACGCGGTCAAATCTTGGATAAAAGATTTGGACTTTCTTGACCGACTAACGGAGATTTTCCTGGGAAAAAAAAAACAACAAAACAAGACTTATCACATTTTTATTCCCTTCGAGATAAACTCTAATTCAAACAAGAAAGTAGATTTTTGAGATTCTTTACATAGATTTTTAGACACAAGACATAGCTTAAGACGTAGTCAATATTTAATACTTAGCAAAAGATAAGAAAATGCATATGTGATATTCAAGTGACTCCCATCGCTCTTAAGAAAATATTGGATGAGTAAATGATGAAGCTCAAGCTTTATGTACGGAATCAAATCAGGTTTTAAATTTTTTTGACTGATTTGGCACTTTTATCCATCAAAAGATAAAGGTTATTTAAATTTAAATAAATAGGAGATATTCGATGCTTAAGAATGCCATGTCATGTTACATAGATTATAAATAGAGTGGACCAATATTTGTAACGTTTTAATCATACGATAAAAATTAATGTTTAATTAATCACCAAAGGGGCTTTGCAAATGTGTTTTCTATCAAACAACATTTCTTTCAAAGTTACTTTTCAAAGCAAAATTTATCAAACAGTCTTTGCATTTCATCCAAAGCCCTTTAGGCTAAACTAATTTGCATTTTCCCAATAAACTATCCAAATGCCGAACCAAACGCACCCTAAATACTATTCAACAAGTCCTTGACTTTCCTCATAAACCTTAGCACTCTCTAACCCGCTCTCCTTAAAAGCCACAAAAGTCCGAATTCAACATCAATCCAGCGACCCGACCCGAACCCAATTCCCCCGCAAGGGCAAGGCCATGTCGATCAACAATCGGGTTTGTCACCGCCTCGACTCCTGGGCCCCACCAAACTTGAACGTTGAGTAGGGCGCCATGTGTAAGCGGCGAGCCACATATCGCCTTCTCTCTGTTTTTTTTTTTGCCCTTTCCTTCTAAACCATCTTTTTTTTTTTTGGTCGATCCTACTCTATTCCTATTCTAACACTCACTCTCAGACTTTTGTCTTGCCTCCTTGCAGGGCGTGGAAGTTGAAACTCACTCCTGAAACTACAGCGTCCCCACCCCAACCCCCTCTGAGAAGGTGGGGATTCGAATCCCCCACTTCCCCCTTTCAAGGTGAAAGGGTGGCCACTGGAGCAAACCCCAGTAGTTTCTAAACCATCTTAGAAGCCATCATTAATTCTGTTTTCATTTGAATTTCGTATGAGCAAGATTGTCGGACACTGGAACCGGGGAATGACAAGGGATGACCCGTTCGACAAAATTGTTGGAATCGTTAGAACACTTTGTGAAGAAGTTGAGTACATTCCATTCAAGATGGTGGCTCTTCGTCATGTACTTGCTCAACATGGTGGCAAAAAATGGTAGTTTAGCTTTGAAATTGCTATACGAAGTGTTGGGATTTGAATAATGATCTTGGAGATATTTTGTCAACGATACATTTTTCTTGTGGAAGATTGGTATCATCTTTCGAGAGCTCGGTGTTTTCATTAGGGTAATTAAGCCGATAAGACGGCAATCATAAGTATGATATGGAAGGAGACTTACGTCCGAGGGTCGAACCACTTCACATACATCTTCATATCGGTTATGAATCTTTAGGTGACTACTCCAATAATAGCAGTCCCTCCTAGCAATGAACTTACCAAGAAAGGCTACGCACACCAAACCCTTTAAATCGATAAAACAAGAGAAAGTGAAGTTGAAGAAAAGGAATCAAATTACGATAGCCATAGCCAATTAGCCACACATCACCAAACTAAGAACTTGTCACAATTGGCTTGATATCGATCAAAAAGTTTGTTTGAGCATCACAAAAATCATTTCCTTTGTTTTTAGTTCCTTTCTATTTTCATTATGGAGGCATAATTTTTGTGTGGGACGTGCATGGGAGGGTGAATTCCTTCCTCTCTTTCGCTGATGTAGGTATTTAAGGCAGTTCAAGAATTCATTGGAGTACTAAAATCCCACAAACCCATTGATTAGAATTGCATTAACTGAATTATAATTCTTAAGAGGAAATTGTAATTTTTGGTATTTTACTAATTCATAATCATAAATCGCTTGAAATATTGAGTCCATTGGAAATATTTCCTATATGATGATGTGATTAACTTGTACATATTCCTGTTGAGTGCTGTCTGCCTTTTATTGATTATGTTTCTTTTTAATTTTTTTTCCTTTTCTAGTTGCTCTCTATGGTTGATGTCAGAAGCTTACATCAAAGTTCCTTCGGACGTGATTTGTGCTTGGTTGAAGCTGCAACTGCTCAACATTCTCCCTCTATAAAACCGAGAAAATTATCCCAAAAAAAAATATTAAATTCATTACATTTTTTATCAATCCAACCCTCAATTTTTCAATCGTTTCAATTAAGTCATCAACATTTTCAATTTTTGTCAATTGATTTCATTTGATCAATTTGGATTAGAAATCGATGTAGACACCGACTGTCTCACATAACACGATCGACACCGATGCTTGTAGTTTATTTAATATTCTTCCACATTTAATTTTTTTTAAAAAAATGAACAGCGAGCATCGCATTAACGTGGAGGAAACTGAATCTTGTGCATAAATTCTTGGAAAATACAAACCTCTCTCGATTGTTTTTGAATAACGAAGGGTAGAATGTCGAGAGCAGTGAAAAGCCGAAACCCAGAGGCGCACGAACTCCCGCGCGAGGGGCGACGCCACGTCGGTCAACATTTGGGTTGCCAGCACAGCACCCTCTCCGCCTCGACTCCTAGGCCCCAACTCTGAAGGGCCTACGTTGGTTAAACCATCACATTAGCAATTTTTGAGCCAAAATTAACTATAATGATCAAATTAACAAATCATAAAAAATAAAAATAAAAAGTTTAGGATTTCACCGACAAATGATTAAAAAAAATTATGATCGAGTATGAATAATTGAAAGATTGGAAATTAAATTGTTTGGACAAGTATCCCGATTTTATCCAATCAACTTTCATATTTAAACTCAAGTCAGATCCCACAACCACGGGCAACATTATTCAAATTTTCATTCGTGCCAATGATTGTATGTGTGTATCTACATAATTTAATGGGTGATCTTGTAGAATTTATCAAAAAATTTGAAGGTACTGGACTGGAAAATGAAAGAGAACGCCCCGTCGTTAATTAAATTGAGTTCAATTTGATATTAACAATAAATTTATTATTTTTTGAACAATTATTCATTTAATATATTTCTCTGTAATGTATTAAAGTTTATGTGCTATTTTTTTTTTTTGTTAATTCCTCTTTAAAAATAAATTTATCTTAATTCTCATTTTCTCATCTTAATAATTACGATTACATTTTACCTTGGAAAAGTTAAAGCTTCAATCTTGTACGTAAGCTTATCGAACTATGATGAGATAATGTCATTTCTTTTCTTAATTTTCATATTATACCTTGAAAGTTAGACGCTAGGGAACGAGTTAATGTGCATCGGGCTGATCAATCAACCGAGTATTAAGACAAGTTCTTAATTTTTATTTTTTTTTACCCAAGAAATTGTCCCCATGTAAGCCAGTTTGAAACCGATCGGGCTGGTTTTTAGGTTGAACCGGGTCACTTGCTTGCCCCAAGATTTGATTAGAAAAATTAAAATTCGAGAGTCTTCATCATAAAACCGGTGAGAGTAAGGGGATAGAAAGTAGAATTTTTCCTCCCTTTTTATGAGGTGATTATACTGTGATTTTTATTTTCGTGTTTTAGTAGAACCGGGCTTCTAGCTTATTGCCCGATAGAACTTCATAGTTTGTCTCTGCCAAGCTTGCAATTTCTCCAGGCAACGTTTCCACAAAATGAGTAATCCCAACATTTCCATTTCCAAGGCCAACAAAAAGCATAACTTTAAAAGATCAGAAGTATTTTTTTTTTTTTTGGGGTCGAACAAGATTGAAAGTATAAATACGTAGATTAAAAGTATAAATACATAGGTTTGTCCGGTCAAAACGAGATCATCCATCTATGAGATGATTTTAGCTAGGCCATTAAAAACCAAGCCAGAAAGACCATGAAAGTTCTCCACAGAAAGTTGAATATACATCAGTTTGGAAGTCCAGTACATCTTATAATTCAGTGTAAATACAGAAGAGTGAAAATCTAGGGTTTCTGCTGTACATGTGCAGTATAATCGATCATACCGTCTGCTGCGAATAAGGCAGTCCGGATCGCCGGGTCGTCATCAATTCGGCAGGTCTGCCTTGTAGTAGGATCCATCCCAATAGGCCCTTCTCGGGCTCGCCGGCAGACTATCCGCCCGCTCGTACCTTGTGCCTGCATAACCCGCGCACTCGTCGTAGTAGCCGCAGTAGTTGTAACCTCCCCCGCCGGCCCCGTGATGCCTTTGCGACCCGTAGTAGGGGTTCAATCCCTGACCCAGGTAGCTCCTACCGATCTCGGCCCTCCCCGACGACAGAGCCGGGTGGAGCCGCTCGCCGCCGCCTATCCCTTTGTGGGGGTCCTGAGGCAGCCTCGCGGTGTGGTAGCTGCCGGGGTGGTGTTGCTGCCTCTGGTAGTTCGGGTAGTGATAATGGTGGTGCTGGTGAACGCACTGCCGGTTGCCGAGGCCGTTGTTCGGCGGCGTGGCATTGTTGCCGAGGCTGCACAGGCTAGGCGAGCTATGGACCTTGCTCATCGGGAGCCGCCTCCCGTTGAACGTGAAGGTCTCCTGTGCCATGGCGTCGGTCGAGCGGCCGCTGTCCGGGGACGGCGATTTCGGCGAGGAGCAGGCGGAGGATATGCTGAACGCGCCACGGCTCACGCGGAGAGGGGCCATCCTCAGGTTGGGCATGGTCCGGACGATGCCGTTGATGGCGTCGACGTAGCGCTGCTCCAGCGCCTGCGGCTCCAGGGCGGCCGTCTGGTTCTCGATCACGGTCGGATTGGCGGGGAACAGGAAGGCCCGGAGCCTCGGGTTCCTGCCGCTCTCGTGGCGGTCGTACTCGTCGAACATGTGCCTGAGATCCTCGTCCGATCGCACCGTCACCAGCGCGTCGAGATCCTCCGGCGCCACCTGATACTTGAGGACCATGTCCGCATCGATCTGGGCATTCAGCTTCTTCATCAAATCTGTAGCAGCAAAACAATGACTCAGAATTTTCCATATCAACACGACCAACGAATCCAACATTCCAATCGTCACGGAGAAAAGCCAGCACCGGAGAAAGACGCGTCGCGAGAGATGGAGATGACCCGGGTCTCGCCGCCCACGTACTTGAGGTGCCCGTCGCCGGGCCGCGGCATGATCTTCCCGCCGTGGCTGCACAGGAACTTGACCTTGTTGTTCGGCGACGTCACCTCCCCGCCTCCGCCACCGCCTCCGCCGCTGTCCCCGCCACCGCCGCCTTCATCTCCCATTATCCTTCGATGTTAATCGATTCAGAAGTTTGTTCAGTTTTGACAAGATGAAAAGGAATTAGAAAACGAGGCTATTCAAACCCTTTTTTTTTTTGTGTTTTTATTAATTTCTTTTTTATGGGAGAAATGCTGAAAATAGGAGAGTCAAGGGCGATTATCGGATAACCACAGGTTGTTATTAGCTAATTCAATTTCTCCTAATCCGCGAATTCTACGCTGAAAAGGATTTCGGTTTTTTTTGTTCTTTTGGAATATCCATTCCGTCCCGAACCGATCCTCTATAAATCCGAAATCTAGACCAAACAACGGCCCTGAATAATCGGCTTTTCCTCTTTTCTTTCTAGAGCTTGGAAAAACAATATGGCGAAATTGGTTTGTAAACTTTAGATCTTGGTATTCCATAGATAAATTAGATAGCGACCCAACTCGTGCAAATTCCCCCATTTTATGTCACGCTCATTGACGAGCCACGCCGGCGGTCTCGGTTCGCAAGGTTCCGAGACTGCTGTCACGCTTCCGGTGAGACCTCCACTACGCAATGAGGTTCTTCGGGTGGCGGAGAGGGAGAGGAGAGGCACAAGCCCGCAGAGGCACTCGACCACGATGATATAGGCAACCAATCTTACTTCTCATCTCATGAGTCTTACTTCTCATCTCAATACCATTCATCATCGGTCCTTTGACATCAATTATGAATTCTCGGATTGAATTCTATACAACGTTGATGTCCTACTTAATGTATTTTTATTATACAAGTTCATGCGTCTATGAATTATTTAAGAAGTGAAGAATTGAGTTTTAAATATGGAAAACTTCATTGCTTTCTAGACCCTGTAAAAATGTGTTTGCTAATGCAACTTTCATGGTATTTTTTATATATTAAAATATTATCACAGATATATTGTAAAAGAATTGATTTTACATTTAATTATTATTATTATTATTATTATTATTATTGGTTGGAAACATTAATTAAGTAGGTTCCGGTTGCCTGTAAATAGTCAATGGCAGGTTGTGGTGAAAAAGGCCCCGTTATTCCCAAGGAATAACGGCGCTGTTTACTTAGCGGCACTCAATTAGTCAATTCTATATAGGCCCATCTCTCTTGAATGAACCATTGAGCCGAGCCGAGCCGAGCCGGGTAGAAATTATTAGGTGGGCCTGTCCCTCCACGTCACCACGGGTCAGCCCCAATCGACAGTCGACGTGGCTATGGGACCCACCTCCCCCGGGGCACCGTCCTATCTTTCTGCATCCCTAATACTGATAGATAGTGTGACCCTTCTCTTCTGCTTTTCTTTTTCCCTTTTATCATGGATTTAAAAAAGTTAGTAATGCAAGGAAAAAGAAATTAGTAAGGACTAAGCTATCACCAGCTCCCGTGTCCTTTCTTTGTTTTGCTTTAATTTGAGAAGTGCCCTGAAAATCCTCAAAAGTGCATTTGAATCTTGATTTTCTTTTTTAAATATGATTAAATTTTAAAATTTATCAAATTATTGCAATCAAGTCTTTCCATCGAGTTTGTCTAAGTTGACTAATGGAAAATTTTGACCTAGCTTTCTTATCACTTTCATATCCCACGTGGTGCCGACATGGCTAGACCAGCATCGTTTTGGTCAAAATCCGGGTTTTTAATACACATTTAATTAAATTACATTAAAAATAAGCAAAGTTTAAATATATATATATATAGCCGTCATCGCCCACCATTTCTAGGAAGGTCAAGGGCTAGCAATGGTGATAAATGGCTTGCGGCGGTTTGGGGCCTCGGTGACCCTTGTCAACCACAAGGGAAGGTTGCTAACCCTTGTTTAGGTCTAGCTGAGGGCCACCCTTAGCGGCCATCACCACTAGCGGCCCTCCGACAAGCCTGGGTTGGCCAAGAGCTTATGACCCTCATCTCATCGAGTAAGTGCCAAAACCCTTGCTTGTGACCCTTGCTAACCCTTGCTTGTGACCCTTGCTAACCCTCGCTCATTTCTTCCTCTTTTTTTTTTTTTTGGTTTGTTAATATAATTTAGATGAAATTTGTATTACAAAAATCAGATTTTGACTAAAACGACATCGTTTTAGCCTTATATTTTAATCACGTCATCGCCACATAAAAAAGAGAATAAAATTTTTAAAAGAAAAATAAGCCACATTAGCATTTTCCATCAATCAAGTTGGACAAAATTAATGAAAAAAAATTAATTACACTAATTTAATAAATTGTAGGATTTAATTACATATTTTGAAAGTTTTGAGACCATACTTATCTTTTAATTTATCTTATAAATGATTATTGAAGTCGACTCTGCCTTCTACCGACCCCAAATGCCCTTAGTTTCCTAACGTGCATTCATAATGTGACATCGGTCGATAAAACAAACTTGGAAAAGACCACCATTAATGTTCTAGGGAGGATTGCTTCTTGATGCGACATATTGTCCCTCTTTTGCTTCCGGAGTACATCATTACTCACCCCTAAATTGGTATAGCTCCAGCTATGAACAGTGTCAAAATGGAGTGGATTAGGCCAGCCGAGCAGTCATTGTCCTAGGTAAATGGAAACCCTTCTCTCAATTTGTTCGACAGAAACGTCAAAGATGGCCCCGGTGCTCGAATCTCCGCGAGTTGACGTCGGACTTTGCTTGGTTAATTCTAAACTACGACGACGTTAATGCAAGCCGTTTCGTCGTTACCGATTGCTAATCAGAAATCATGCAGCGATCAACCTAATTAGAACAAGGGAACTAGTAGCATGCATATATACCAAAGTAAAGAGTTGACTCGACTCGACTCGACTCGGTCCGCAACAATGGCGGCTTAGGGAAAGTCTTACATGTTAAAAAAAAAAAACAAAAAAAAACTGAACAAACGCCAACGCGAGGCCGAGACTCCTAATGAATTGAACGGCGACAGGAGATCATACTCCATGGTGCGGCCGGCCGATGATACCTTCCCTCGGACACGGCAGGGGAGGAGGCTGGGAAGTCTGAAGAAGAAGAATCGATCAGGAGGAGAGGAGACTTTGGAAAGCGAGCGCGACGAGGATTCACAAGACAGAGATGGGATTCTTACCTCGCGGCGGCCGGACGGCGGAGAGGGAGCTGCATTTACTCTCCTATGGCGGGGAGGCAAGATGCAAAACCTCTTGACGAGCTCTAGGACCGCCCAGATCAGAGATACAGCTGCTACAATGGCGATGATCTCCCCGGCCCAGGCGCACTCCATCTTCAACCAAGTGGATTCGTCCGGGACGAACCCGTCCATCGTCACCGCCGGCGCGTTTTCTTCCATTGGAGCGAAGGAAGATTCGGAACCAACGACCCAAGTGGAAGCTAACCTCTCTGCCGGCCGGTGAACAGAGCTCCGGCGGACCCTGAAGAGATCGAGGAAGAAGAAAGGAGCCGGACGCGAAGAGATCTCGTACCACGCGAAATGACAATGGACGCGCAATAGCTGTTAATACTCAATTTATTTCCTAATTTGGGAACTTTTTGCTAAAGAATTCCTTTCTTTTCTTTGGACTTTAGTCAACAGTTATCACATGACCTTTGAATATCCATTCAATTCTAAATCCAAATTTAATTATAATATTTCACGAATAACTCAATGATATACTAGTTTGTAGGATTATGATTAGTTTTGCATTTTTTTGTTTTGCATTTTTTCGTGATATATGATCGAAAATATTTTTTTGACGTTTGGATTTTTTAAAAATAATTTCGACCTCATCACTTTATTTAAGACAATAAAAAAAAATTAATTTGAAAAAATCAAAATTTTTAGTTATTTTATTTTTGAAATCAAAATTTTTAGTTATTTTTTTTTTCTTTTTACAAAAATTGGGCCAAAATCCGAGCCGTTCGATGTTCGAAGATCGAGAGGCCATTCCTTCGTGTTTTGCGGTACGTGTGGGGTTTCGCTCATTGCGCGCGTGTTTGTCTTTTTCACGCGTGCGAGCGCGTGTCTCAAGCCTTGTCACTGGGGCTTCGAAAATTTTAATTTAATTGAAATTTCGTGTAATCACCTAGGCGTCCGATTTAGGCGATTGGTTCAATCAGACGGCCCACAGTTGAAGAATCCCATCGGATATGCCTCCTCGCCCCATCGATTCTCCCCCCCCCTCCCCCAGGGCGCGATCCATTTGATATTAGGTGATTCTAACATGCCATCATTAAAAAAGAAAAAAAAAATTAGCAATTGGGAAAAAAATGTCCAAATTTTTAATTCTTTTATTTTTCTCTTTTTATTTTTGTTTTATTTTTTTCAAAAAAAATCAATTTCCTTTTTAATTTTTTCTTTTCCTTTCTTTTTTCCCCCTCCTCTGCTGCTATCGGAAGGTGAGAGCCACATATAAGCTCTGCCTTGTCGAGATCGGGTGAGCCACGAGCTCACCGATCTTGGTGGAGCCTAAGCTCGCCAATCTCGATGGAGCTCAGGTTGGCAAGCTCGAGCTTGCTTGGGTTGGCCAAGCCTCAAGCTCGCTAGCCTGTAATCTTGGCCAGTCGTCGGGCTGCTCGCAATCACCAAAGCACACAGCTGGCGGAGGAAGAAGGGGGATGAAGGGGGAAGAAAAATAAAGAAAAGAGAAAAAAAAGAAAAGAAAAGAAAAAATAAAATATTCAATTTTAAAAAATAATTAAAAATTTCATTGTTTTAAAATTATTTTTATAATAATGAACATTCATTAACCAAGGAGCTTAAAACTAGGAAAAAAATTTTCCGATTTTTTCAAAGGGGAAATTATCTTCTTGAATTTAAGCTTTGATAGGAAAATATTTTTCATTAACTAGGAAAATAATTTTCGTTGACTCATTTTATTAAGTGAATCAAATGCCCAAAAATGAGGAAAACCTTTTCTCGGAAAAGGTTTTTTGTGAAACAAATGCACCCTAGACAAACATTGGCCCACAATAATCGTTTTTTTTTTTTTGGGAAAAACAATATGGAACAATAGCTTGGTAAACTTTAATTAGGTATTTGGATAATAATACACATCCATAAGATATATCCACAATAATCCTTTGTTTCATGGAAAATAAATAGTTCAAAAACATTTTCTTAAAAATGATTGCTTGTATCACTTAAAAAAATGAATGAACTAAAGTTATTTTCATCACCAATGAATATGTCTAGACACGAGTTTTTCTCAATAATGATACTTTTTTTATCGACTAATTATTTTAAGCAATCATATAAAAGAAAAAAAGAGAAAATGTAATAAAATTATATAAAAGATCAATCGAAATTTTAAGTTACAAAATTTTTTTGGGGGTCATACCAAACACATTTTTTTTCCGGAAATAGAAATTGTGCAGTTATTAAACGCTTTTGAATGCTCATAAACTTGTCCAAAGAACAAAATCCAAAAATAATTATTTTTTAGCAGAAATTGTTATTGGGAATGGAACCGTTTGTCGGTTACCAAACACACCATTAACCCGTTTTTAGCCTATTTCCATAATATACAAATCTAGCGATCCATATTTAACCCAACTCACACCCAACTCATGTTGCTAAAATGCATATATTGAACCCAATTTAGGAAAACTCTTACTCAAGTTGAGGTAAGAGGATAGAGCGAGCGATTAAAAGATTAAGTGCGAACAAGAAAGGGTGAAAAGAAACTTACGGAGATGAATTTTGTCTAATGAGTTATTTCATTTATGGCTTATTTATTGAATATAATTAACTCACTTAATAACTCAACTCATAAGATACACACGCGTCGAGAAATGAGTGTGTGATTCGTTTTGATAGGTGTAATACATGGGGGTGTGATCCATTAATCAAATCTATTATCCCATCACGAAACAAAAGGCTCCCGCGGATCATGGTAGGCACACCCAAAAATAGGCAACCGAAAAGAAAACAGAAAGCTCGATACGCACAACGCCACCGCGGAACTGTCGCGAAAGTGGGCAGTATGTATATGGGAATGCGCGTCCCCCCCATGCAATGCCATGTCAAAAAACCGCGTGAACACGACTGACTGACTTAACTGATTTTCGAAAGTTCTGTCCATCTCCTTTCTCCCTCTCTAGATGCCCCGGAATCCGCGACATTACACAACGAATCATTGTACGGGGCCGCCAATCATTTGACATTCCGGAACCGATTCGGAGAGCTCGGAAAGGGATAAGAGATGAGAGAAATTCATGCCCATGCTAGAAGTCGGGATGTGCCCTTTACGTGAACGGGCCCCTTTTAACGACGTCCCCGTCCCACCACCATCATCATCATCCGACCCCAACGCAACCTCCCCAGTCGCTCTAGGGACAGAACCGTTCGTCTTCCCCGGAAAAGCGACCGGCCTCGAGGTACCCTTCTGGGGAATAGTCCCGCCCGGTGGGTGATCATGGAGGGAGAAGCGGGAGAGAGCTCCTCCGTCTCGTGCGGCGGCACGGACGGTAATGGAGGCGGTGGCGTTGTTGAGTACTTGATCGGAGTTATCGAGAAGGCTGGGTC
Organism: Eucalyptus pauciflora; assembly: GCA_007663325.1. NCBI lineage: Eukaryota > Viridiplantae > Streptophyta > Magnoliopsida > Myrtales > Myrtaceae > Eucalyptus > Eucalyptus pauciflora. The sequence goes on along the minus strand of VMYD01000006.1, from coordinate 2,065,181 downwards.
TTACGGCGGTTACAGGAAGACGCAGAGGAAAGAGTGCCTGAATCTGGCGAGGAGGTTGAAGCTGCTGGTCCCGCTTTTGGAAGAGATCGGAGAGGCCCGCCGCGCCGCAGATTCCCCTGCCGGTGATGGTTTGGACGCTACCCTGGTTCGCCTGAGGCAAGCGGTGGTTGCGGCTAACAAGCTGTTGAAGCAATGTCACCGCGGAAGCAAGATTTATCTGGTTCGCTTACTGTTTACCCAGTCGTGTGATCATCTGGGCTCCTCGTTTTCGATCTTCTGAACGGGGTTTCGATAAAAAAAAAATGCAGGTGTTGGAGAGCGAGGCGGTCATGAGTAGATTCCATGCTGTTTACGATAACCTAAAGGAGGCCTTGGATGATATGCCTTACGATGAGCTCGGGGTCTCGGTTGAAGTCCAGGAACAAGTAAGTTTGCAGCAGACTCTTTAGTTTAATGACATTGTCGTTTCCTTCAGAGCAAGTTCTCGGATTCGGTTACGCAGAATCAAGAGGAATTCAACTGGCTGAGCGAATTCATGAGCTCAAATTAGTAAATTTAGATAAATTTTGTGTATTGTTCCATACTGATGGGTCTCATGAATATGAAGGTCGAGCTAATGCGGATGCAACTCAAAAGGGCTCAAAAGAGGAGGGACACGCAGGACATTGAGTTGGCGATGGATCTGATGGTGGTACTATGCGAGAAGGATGACCGGAATGTGGACAATGCCATCCTACAGCGCCTTGCCAACAGATTGGAACTACGGACCTTCTGCGATCTGAAAGCAGAAACAGTTGCCATCAGTAAACTCGTGAAGCAGTTCGGAAAAGATGCGCAGAACATCCGGCAAATAATGGGCTTATTTGGTAAGTTCAAACGATCATCGGGTTCGAGGAGCCAAGCGCGCAGAATTTTTCTGTTTCCTCGAGGACTCTGGAAAAGTTGCCGTCTCTCTCCATTCCTCATGAATTCTTATGCCCGATCACGCTCGAGATAATGACGGATCCTGTTATTGTCGCCACCGGACAGGTAATTCCATTAATCACCACCATAACACATTGCATTCTTGCAGAAACTAAAACACGTGTAGTTTAACTGAGAAACCGTGTGTAAAGGACAGATTTCAAGTGAAGCATCACGCTTCATCTTCTCGTCACAGCACGCATTGCGAGATAGTTGAATTCAATCTTCTGTAAATTTTTCTAGTCATTGATGTTCATACAACAGTTGCAGTTCAGAGCATCGATATAAGTAGTGCATAAGATTGATTTGTAAGCTGAGATATCCTTTTCTATCTTATATAAGACCTATGAAAGAGAGAGCATACAGAAGTGGCTGGATTCGAATCATCCGACGTGCCCGAAGACCGGACAAATCTTGCATCACTTGTTGGTGGTGCCCAATTACGCTCTCCGCAACCTTATTTTGCAATGGTGCGAGAAGAATGACTTTGATCTCCCAAGAAATGGCTCTTCGAGCGAACTCGTGAAGCAGATATCTTGCCTTGTACAAGATCTATCCTCTTCTCAGCAGAATGCTCGAAGGCACGCGATTCTGGAGCTCCGGACTCTCTCCAAGGATAAACCTGATAACAGAATCCTGATAGCCAACATGGGAGGAGTCACGCCTCTAGTTCAGCTCCTGTCGTTTCCAGACTCTAAAATCCAAGAACACGCTGTGACTGCACTCCTAAACTTGTCGCTCAACGATGCGAACAAGAGAGTAATTGCCCGAGAAGGTGCGATTCCAGCTATAATCAATATACTGCAGAACGGAACGGATGAGGCGCGGGAGAACTCTGCAGCAGCCTTGTTTAGCATATCGATGCTCAACGAGAACAAGGTGCTTGTGGGCTCCGCGAATGGGATTCCTCCATTAGTGGATCTTCTGAAAAACGGAACAGTTCGAGGTAAGAAGGACGCGGCTACCGCGCTTTTCAACTTGTCCTTGCACCAAGCGAACAAGTGCAGGGCCATCAAGGCGGGCGCCATACCGCCGTTGCTCGATTTGCTCGAGGACAAGAATTTGGGAATGATCGATGAGGTGCTCTCGATCTTGTCGCTTCTCGCCTCGCACCCCGAGGGGCGAGGCGAGTTGGGGCGGCTATCTTTCATCAAGACACTGGTGGAGATCATCAAGAACGGGACACCCAAGAACAAGGAGTGCGCGACATCAGTGTTGCTAGAACTGGGCCTGCACAACTCGTCCTTCGTGCTGGCCTCGCTTCAGTATGGAGTATACGAACATCTGGTAAAGATGGCCCGAAATGGGACTAATAGAGGACAGAGGAAAGCCAATTCTCTACTGCACCACATGAAGTTTCAGCTCGAGTTGAATGCGCAGCGAGAGACCTTTTTCTGTCAGCAGAGAATGCGAGCTTGATGGATCTAAAGAGGCGCCATCTTCATATGTCTCTCGAGCAGATAAAGATGAGGCATGCAATATTTCTAGTCAGCCTACTGCAAAAGTTGCATGTGTAGTTGCTTAGGGAGGGAGCAACAAGATGCAATCTTACAAAGATAATCGAACTAGACACTTTGTTGCTTCAGCCGAATTGATTTTATCCCGTTTATATGAGTCATGATGTAGTTTGCATAGCCAAATTAGTCTTATTAGGCATATATGAATTATGGCATAAGTGGATGTTCTATAATATTTGTTCCTACCTCATAACTATTATAAATAGTCAACTTTATTGCTTAATAAAAATAATAAGAAAACTAAACATTTTTTTGTAAGTTTAGAAGATTTTCCTTCAAATTTCACTTCATTGGCGAAATTCATAATTTGTTATTATAAAAGAAAGGGAAAAATTCAAATAATAGTTCAAAGTGCTTTTATTTTCTTAAATAAGGACTTAAAGTGACTAAATCATCTCAAATAAAGATTTTTAATCGGCTGGTGACTATTTTTGTTATCGAAAAGGGGTCTTTTAGTAAAAAAAACTGTAGGCATATTTTTAAAAGTTTTTTATTCTTTTCTTTCCTTTCCTTTCTTTTTTCTTTTCTTTTTTTCTTTTTCCTCTTTCCTCCATCGGCCATTGCTACGGGCCATCACTACACCTTGTCAATGGCCAACGGAGGGAAGAGGGAAAAAGGAAAAGGAAAAAGAAAAAAGAAAAAGAATGGAAAAAGGAAAAAAAAAGTTTTAAAAAGTATAAGGTGATAATGCCCTTCAACTAGCAAGGTTAGACTCTCTCTAAGATTGATATGGTCACTTCAGACTCTTATTTGAAATAAGTTACACTTCAGGCCCTTATTTGAGAAAATGATAGGACTTTATGCCCTTATTTATAATAATATCTAATTTATGTCCTTATTTGAGAAAATCATAGTATCTCATTCCCTTATTCGAATTTTCCATAAAAGAAATGATTTGCTTCTTTAAATTTGATGTCCGTAGAGTCACTCTCCACTATCCAAACTTTTACTTGAATGGAAATGCTACAATCTCTTTTCGACCCAAAAAAAAAAAGTCACTCTCCACTATACTATATTAGATTAGATTTCTTTCGTAAAAATTCTCGATAAATGAAGAGTAATTGATTAGAATGACTCAAAGGCATGACTACTACCTTATCATTTTCATCATGGAAGCAAACCTGATGAACAAATCAATTGTCGTGAATCGTTGAAGGGACTAGGTGAGGCAACATTGATGTCACGTAACCCTTGATGACCCACTCAATAACTCAAGCCCATGTTTGCCGACAATCACCTAAAAGCCTTGCATAACCCTTAGCGGAGTATTAAATCGATGACCTAAATTTAGAATTCAATTTTAGCGAAGGAGACAATGAACAGTGATTGTGAGGGTAAAATTGTAATACAAAAATATCGGGTGAGACAATGAACAATGAATGCAAAGTTAAAAAGAAAAAATGATTTGCTAACTCTGAAAAGCGGCATTTTGAAAAATGCCAAAGGTAATATCGGGTAAGATTTACATGGAATTAAAGAAACTCTAAAGACGCTAATTTTGGTTTGAAAGGCTTCTGAAATACTAAACCAAACACCTCAATTTTGTTTCGATCGCCTTCGAGAGTGTATCGAATAAACAGCAAAGAAGAAAAAAACTCATATTCTTCTCCTTGTTCTTTTTTTTTTCCTACAGAAAAAGGAACCATACAGGAATGAAAAACATCCTCAAATTTTCATTTTGCTCCACACGCTATGACACTCCCTGTGTGCTATACTGTCGGGGGGCGCAATTGCATGGATCCGCCGGGGAAAACCTTGACGCCCCCGGGAGGGCATTCTAGGGAACGAGGCCCCTTTCCAGCCACGTGACAAGATTCCGTTGGCGGTCCTCCCGGCTAGTACGATACCAAACCCCCGGCATTGGTTGGAATATGCAAACCAAACTACAGACAATCCCAACCCTCCCTCCCCTTCCCATCGTCTCTCTCTCTCTCTCTCTCCCGGCAAAAAAGGCTCTCCTTCACATTGGACGCACCCGACCCAAAATTCCACACCTCTCTCCTCCTTTTTAAAAATAATTTAAAAATTGGATTGTTTAAAATTATTTTTATAATAATAAACTTTTCATTAACCAAGGAGCTTAAAACTAGGATAAAAATTTTCCGATTTTTTCAAAAGGGAAATTATCTTCTTGAATTGAAGCTTTGATAGGAAAATATTTTTCATTAATTAGGAAAATATTTTTCGTTGACTCATTTTATTAAGTGAATCAAATGCCGAAAATTGAGGAAAACGTTTTCTTAGAAAAGGTTTTTTGTGAAACAAATGCACCCTAGACAAACATTGGCCCACGATAATCATTTTATTTTTGGGAAAACAACATGGAACAGTAGCATGGTAAACTTTAATTAGGTATTTGGATAATAATACTATCCATAAGATATATCCACAATAATCCTTTGTTTCATGGAAAATAAATAGTTCAAAAACATTTTCTTAAAAATGATTGCTTGCATCACTTAAAAAAATGAATGAATTAAAATAATTTTCATATCAAATGAATATGTCTAGACATGAGTTTTTCTTGATAACGAAATTTTTTTTACCAACTAATTATTTTAAGCAATCATTTTTTTTTGGGACATTGTACCATGGCATAAACACCACGTGATGGCTATATCATTAGTAATAAGCATAAATAGCTTACAATTTTTTCTTTTGATAATATATATTTCGTCGGAACAATTCAGATTCAAATTATACAAGTATTTCAAAATTTATTGTTCTATTTTCCTTTTGAGTGAATGCCACTTTAGTATGACGGAGGAATTTTGTTTCATGTTTTTATGCTTTTACTCTTGTTCGACCAAAAAGAAAATACTTTTAATCTTGTGAAGTTATTATGCTTTTAGTTGGCCTTTTAAATGGAGTGTTGAACCACTGGGAGTTCGCCCCAGTGGTCACCCTTCCATCTTGGAATGGAGAGGTTGGGGGTTCAAATCCCCACCTTCTCAGGGGGGATTGGGGTGGGGAAGATTTCATTTCAGGAGTGGGTTTCGACTCCCACATCCTGCAAGGAGGCGGGGCAAAAGTCTGAGAGTGAGTGTTAGAGTAGGATTAACGTAGGACTGACCGAAAATAAAATAAAAGGAGTGTTGGAATTACTCCTTTCGCGGAAACATTGTATTAGGAAATTGAAAGCTCGGTAGAGACAAACTATGAAGTCCTACAAGGAAATAAGCTAGAACCCAGGTTCTCCTCAAAAAGGAAAAGAAAAATCACAATGTAATCACCCCATAAAAGGGTAAGAAAAATTCTACCTTCTGTCCCCTTCCACTCACCACTTATATGATCAAGACTCTAATTTAATTTTTATAGTCAAGTCTCGAGGTGAGCAAATGACCTGATCGGACCTAAAAACCAGCCCGGATAATTTTAGGCTGATTTAAATGGGGACCGGTCTTCGAGTTTAAAAAAAAAAAATTAGAAACTTGTCTTAACCTATTTGACAGCTCGATGCGCGTTCAATCATTCTCTATCGTTTAACTTTTATGATATAATATGAAAATGAAGATAAGAAATGACATTATCTTATCATAGTTTGATAAGCGTATAGACAAGATTGATGCTTATTTTTTTCAATGTAGGATGTGATCCTAATTATTAAGACGAGAAAATGGGAATCAAGACAAAAAAAAGAGAGAGGAGAATTTTCAAAGTGGAAACAATAAAACAAATAGCACATAAACTTTATTGCATTGCAAAGAAATATATTATGCAGGAAAATTGTTCAAAAAATCATAAACTTATTATTAGTGTCCAATTGAACCCAATTTAATCAATGACGAGGCATTCTCTTTCATTTTCCAGCCTAGTACCTTTGAACTTTTGATAAATTCTACACGCTTTTATTTTTAATAAACTTCTAATAATGAGGAAAAATCACCCATTAAATTATATAGATACACACAACATGAGCTTTACTCATTATAAAGAAAAACACATACACCAGCTTGTGCAAATAATAATTGCACGTTGAAATTGTCGTGTCAGATTATATTCCCTAGGATTCCACTGATCGGCAACTTTATTCGATTCCTGGGAAGCCGTAATCGAGCCCACCTCGCATGTCTAAATATAGACCATTCGAGGACTGCCAGGTTGACTTGCCCTCTTGCACGAACGGGGATGACATCCACTTCTATGCCACCCGATTCAACCAGACTCACGGAAGATTCAATCAATCCAATCCTAGACTTTTCACATTAAAAAAGACGCATATAAAAATTCGAATAACATTGACTGTGGTCGTGCGGTCTAGCTTGAGTGAAAGGTGAAAGTTGGTAAGATAATAATCGGGATAATTATCTATAAATCCAGAATTTATTGTACAGTGACTTGTCTAATTTAAAACCTTCTTATAATTTATCATTTTAATTTTAGCTAAAAATCACTGATATAATTTAATCAACATTGGCCATCCTATGTATCATAGTTAACGTTGGATGTAAACAATTTTTTTAATTTTTTTTTTCAAATTTTTCAAAGTTTATCTCTTTTTCTTCTTTTATTTTTAAACCAAAAACACAACTTAGATTTATGGTTAGAGTCAATCCCTTGGTTGCACACATATATTGTTTGATAAAATGCCTCGAAGTCTCAACTAAAAAGTAGTCAATGATATCGCAAGATTTGATATTGATATGAAATTGCTTGATGTCACTTAATTTTTTTAAAGTGCATAGTGTTTCCATATTTTTTGTTTCCTAGTGCATTTGCTTTATTTTCTGTATCGGACCGTCTTCTCGCGGTGGTCCTCCATGAGGATGGAATTCACACATTTAGGCCCTGTCTGGAAAGGGTGCGCATGATAACTATTATATTTCTGTTCAAAAACTATTTTTCTATCCCATACTTGTTTTTGGAATAGAAATCTGTTTGATAAAATTATTTCATTTTTCTATTCTGGAATAGATTTATATTCTAGAAATAGATTTGGAGCATAAATTAGAAGTAATTTTTTTTTTCTATTTCTGAAATAGAAATAAGAAATAAAAACTCTTCTCAATATTTATCCTCTCTATTAGTCAATCGCTCATCCATCGTCATTCATCGTTCGTTGTTGCCACTCTCAGCCGTCAGCCATCGCCGCCCGTCGCTGGCCACCATCGCCACCGGCCACCACCGCCCATCATCAACCATCGGCGGTGGCAGTCGCCATTCACCATTCATTGTCACCACTCCCAACCGTCGACCATTGGCTACCGTTCATCGTTTGTTGTCACCACTTCTAGCCACTAGCTACCGCCACCGATTGCCACTGCCGTTGCCGATTGCAACCGACCAAACAGTGATTATTTCCATTCTTTTGTTTTCAGAATAAAAAAAATAGAAATTCGTTTGATAACGTATTTGTTCTTGAGAATAAATTTGAAATAGAATCAATAAGAAGAAAAAAGTTACTTTATTACTCCCAAAAACAACTTAAGAATCAAGTAATTTTCTTTTCTCTTTTTTTCTTTTCTTCTTCTTATTCCTCTAGTCGGTTGCTAGTGGCTAGGCGAGCTTTGGCTACGTGAGGCTCGACCTCTCCCATATTTGCAAGGACAAGCCTTGCCTCAAGAGGCCGTGTGAGAAGTGGTTGAGGCCGATGACTGGCTAGAGGAAGAAGAAGAAGAAGAAAAAAAAGAGAAAATGTAATAAAATTATATAAAAAATCAATAGAAATTTTGAAGTTACAAAAAAATTTTGGGGGTCATACCAAACACATTTTTATTCCGGAAATAGAAATTGTGCAGTTATTAAACGCTTTTGAATGCTCATAAACTTGTCCAAAGAACAAAATCCAAAAATAATTCATTTTTAGCAGAAATTGTTATTGGGAATGGAACCGTTCGTCGGTTACCAAACACACCATTAACCCGTTTTTAGCCTATTTCCATAATATACAAATCTAGCGATCCATATTTAACACAGCTCACACCCAACCCATGTTGCTAAAATGCATATATTGAACCCATTTTAGGAAAACTCTTACTCAAGTTGAGGTAAGAGGATAGAGCGAGCGATTAAAAGATTAAGTGCGAACAAGAAAGGGTGAAAAGAAACTTACGGAGATGAATTTTGTCTAATGAGTTATTTCATTTATGGCTTATTTATTGAATATAATTAACTCACTTAATAACTCAACTCATAAGATACACACGCGTCGAGAAATGAGTGTGTGATTCGTTTTGATAGGTGTAATACATGGGGGTGTGATCCATTAATCAAATCTATTATCCCATCACGAAACAAAAGGCTCCCGCGGATCATGGTAGGCACACCCAAAAATAGGCAACCGAAAAGAAAACAGAAAGCTCGATACGCACAACGCCACCGCGGAACTGTCGCGAAAGTGGGCAGTATGTATATGGGAATGCGCGTCCCCCCCATGCAATGCCATGTCAAAAAACCGCGTGAACACGACTGACTGACTTAACTGATTTTCGAAAGTTCTGTCCATCTCCTTTCTCCCTCTCTAGATGCCCCGGAATCCGCGACATTACACAACGAATCATTGTACGGGGCCGCCAATCATTTGACATTCCGGAACCGATTCGGAGAGCTCGGAAAGGGATAAGAGATGAGAGAAATTCATGCCCATGCTAGAAGTCGGGATGTGCCCTTTACGTGAACGGGCCCCTTTTAACGACGTCCCCGTCCCACCACCATCATCATCATCCGACCCCAACGCAACCTCCCCAGTCGCTCTAGGGACAGAACCGTTCGTCTTCCCCGGAAAAGCGACCGGCCTCGAGGTACCCTTCTGGGGAATAGTCCCGCCCGGTGGGTGATCATGGGGGGAGAAGCGGGAGAGAGCTCCTCCGTCTCGTGCGGCGGCACGGACGGTAATGGAGGCGGTGGCGTTGTTGAGTACTTGATCGGAGTGATCGAGAAGGCTGGGTCTTACGGCGGTTACAGGAAGACGCAGAGGAAAGAGTGCCTGAATCTGGCGAGGAGGTTGAAGCTGCTGGTCCCGCTTTTGGAAGAGATCGGAGAGGCCCACCGCGCCGCAGATTCCCCTGCCGGTGATGGTTTGGACGCTACCCTGGTTCGCCTGAGGCAAGCGGTGGTTGCGGCTAACAAGCTGTTGAAGCAATGTCACCGCGGAAGCAAGATTTATCTGGTTCGCTTACTGTTTACCCAGTCGTGTGATCATCTGGGCTCCTCGTTTTCGATCTTCTGAACGGGGTTTCGATAAAAAAAAAATGCAGGTGTTGGAGAGCGAGGCGGTCATGAGTAGATTCCATGCTGTTTACGATAACCTAAAGGAGGCCTTGGATGATATGCCTTACGATGAGCTCGGGGTCTCGGTTGAAGTCCAGGAACAAGTAAGTTTGCAGCAGACTCTTTAGTTTAATGACATTGTCGTTTCCTTCAGAGCAAGTTCTCGGATTCGGTTACGCAGAATCAAGAGGAATTCAACTGGCTGAGCGAATTCATGAGCTCAAATTAGTAAATTTAGATAAATTTTGTGTATTGTTCCATACTGATGGGTCTCATGAATATGAAGGTCGAGCTAATGCGGATGCAACTCAAAAGGGCTCAAAAGAGGAGGGACACGAAGGACATTGAGTTGGCGATGGATCTGATGGTGGTACTATGCGAGAAGGATGACCGGAATGTGGACAATGCCATCCTACAGCGCCTTGCCAACAGATTGGAACTACGGACCTTCTGCGATCTGAAAGCAGAAACAGTTGCCATCAGTAAACTCGTGAAGCAGTTCGGAAAAGATGCGCAGAACATCCGGCAAATAATGGGCTTATTTGGTAAGTTCAAACGGATCATCGGGTTCGAGGAGCCAAGCGCGCAGAATTTTTCTGTTTCCTCGAGGACTCTGGAAAAGTTGCCGTCTCTCTCCATTCCTCATGAATTCTTATGCCCGATCACGCTCGAGATAATGACGGATCCTGTTATTGTCGCCACCGGACAGGTAATTCCATTAATCACCACCATAACACATTGCATTCTTGCAGAAACTAAAACACGTGTAGTTTAACTGAGAAACCGTGTGTAAAGGACAGATTTCAAGTGAAGCATCACGCTTCATCTTCTCGTCACAGCACGCATTGCGAGATAGTTGAATTCAATCTTCTGTAAATTTTTCTAGTCATTGATGTTCATACAACAGTTGCAGTTCAGAGCATCGATATAAGTAGTGCATAAGATTGATTTGTAAGCTGAGATATCCTTTTCTATCTTATATAAGACCTATGAAAGAGAGAGCATACAGAAGTGGCTGGATTCGAATCATCCGACGTGCCCGAAGACCGGACAAATCTTGCATCACTTGTTGGTGGTGCCCAATTACGCTCTCCGCAACCTTATTTTGCAATGGTGCGAGAAGAATGACTTTGATCTCCCAAGAAATGGCTCTTCGAGCGAACTCGTGAAGCAGATATCTTGCCTTGTACAAGATCTATCCTCTTCTCAGCAGAATGCTCGAAGGCACGCGATTCTGGAGCTCCGGACTCTCTCCAAGGATAAACCTGATAACAGAATCCTGATAGCCAACATGGGAGGAGTCACGCCTCTAGTTCAGCTCCTGTCGTTTCCAGACTCTAAAATCCAAGAACACGCTGTGACTGCACTCCTAAACTTGTCGCTCAACGATGCGAACAAGAGAGTAATTGCCCGAGAAGGTGCGATTCCAGCTATAATCAATATACTGCAGAACGGAACGGATGAGGCACGGGAGAACTCTGCAGCAGCCTTGTTTAGCATATCGATGCTCAACGAGAACAAGGTGCTTGTGGGCTCCGCGAATGCGATTCCTCCATTAGTGGATCTTCTGAAAAACGGAACAGTTCGAGGTAAGAAGGACGCGGCTACCGCGCTTTTCAACTTGTCCTTGCACCAAGCGAACAAGTGCAGGGCCATCAAGGTGGGCGCCATACCGCCGTTGCTCGATTTGCTCGAGGACAAGAATTTGGGAATGATCGATGAGGTGCTCTCGATCTTGTCGCTTCTCGCCTCGCACCCCGAGGGGCGAGGCGAGTTGGGGCGGCTATCTTTCATCAAGACACTGGTGGAGATCATCAAGAACGGGACACCCAAGAACAAGGAGTGCGCGACGTCAGTGCTGCTGGAACTGGGCCTGCACAACTCGTCCTTCGTGCTGGCCTCGCTTCAGTATGGAGTATACGAACATCTGGTAAAGATGGCCCGAAATGGGACTAACAGAGGACAGAGGAAAGCCAATTCTCTACTGCACCACATGAAGTTTCAGCTCGAGTTGAATGCGCAGCGAGAGACCTTTTTCTGTCAGCAGAGAATGCGAGCTTGATGGATCTAAAGAGGCGCCATCTTCATATGTCTCTCGAGCAGATAAAGATGAGGCATGCAATATTTCTAGTCAGCCTACTGCAAAAGTTGCATGTGTAGTTGCTTAGGGAGGGAGCAACAAGATGCAATCTTACAAAGATAATCGAACTAGACACTTTGTTGCTTCAGCCGAATTGATTTTATCCCGTTTATATGAGTCATGATGTAGTTTGCATGGCCAAATTAGGCATATATGAATTATGGCATAAGTGGATGTTCTATAATATTTCTTCCTACCTCATAACTATTATAAATAGTCAACTTTATTGCTTAATAAAAATAATAACAAAACTAAACATTTTTTTGTAAGTTTAGAAGATTTTCTTTCAAATTTCACTTCATTGGCAAAATTCATAATTTGTTATTGTAAAAAAAAGGGAAAAATTCAAATAATAGTTCGAAGTGCTTTTATTTTCTTAAATAAGGACTTAAAGTGGCTAAATCATCTCAAATAAAATTTTTTGATCGGCTGGTGACTATTTTAGTCATCGAAAAAGGGGTCTTTTAGTAAAAAAAAACTGTAGGCGTATTTTTAAAAGTTTTTTATTTTTTTTTATTTTTTTTCCTTTCTTTTTTCTTTTCTTTTTTCTTTTTCCTCTTTCCTCCATCAGCCATTGCTACGGGCCATCACTACACCTTGTCAATGGCCAACGGAGGGAAGAGGGAAAAAGGAAAAAGAAAAAAGAAAAAGAATGGAAAAAGGAAAAAAAAAGTTTTAAAAAGTATAAGGTGATAATGCCCTTCAACTAGCAAGGTTAGGCTCTCTCTAAGATTGATATGGTCACTTCTGACTCTTATTTGAAATAAGTTACACATCAGGCCCTTATTTGAGAAAATGATAGGACTTTATGCCCTTATTTATAATAATATCTAATTTATGTCCTTATTTGAGAAAATCAAAGTATCTCATTCCCCTATTCGAATTTTCCATAAAAGAAATGATTTGCTTCTTTAAATTTGATGTCCCTAGAGTCACTCTCCACTATCCAAACTTTTACTTGAATGGAAATGCTACAATCTCTTTTCGACCAAAAAAAAAAGTCACTCTCCACTATACTATATTAGATTAGATTTCTTTCGTAAAATTTCTCGATAAATGAAGAGTAATTGATTAGAATGACTCAAAGGCATGACTACTATTCATCATTTTCATCATGGAAGCAAACATGATGAACAAATCAATTGTCGTGAATCATCGAAGGGACTAGGTGAGGCAACATTGATGTCACGTAACCGTTGATGACCCACTCAATAACTCAAGCCCATGTTTGCCGACAATCACCTATAAGCCTTGCATAACCCTTAGCGGAGTATTAAATCGATGACCTAAATTTAGAATTCAATTTTAGCGAAGGAGACAATGAACAATGATACCAGTTATCAACGGTCCTTTGACATCGATTATGAATTCTCGGATTGAATTCTATACAACGTCGATATATTACTTAATGTATCTTTATTATAAAAGTTCGTGCATCTATGAATTATTTAAGAAGTGAAGAATTGAGTTTAAAATATGGAAAACTTCATTGCCTCTTAAACCGTATAAAAATATGTGTGTTTATCATCATCATCAACATCATGATGATGATGATGTTGATCATCAACAGCATCATCCTCATCATCGCATTATCATCATCATCATCATCATCATTTTTGGTCGAGCGGCGGCCACTGTCCAGAGACGGCGATTTCGGCGAGGAGCAGGCGGAGGATATGCTGAACGCGGCACGGTTCACGCGGAGAGGGGCCATCTTCAGGTCGGGCATGGTCCGGACGATGCCGTTGATGGCGTCGACGTAGCGCTGCTCCAGCTTCTGCGGCTCCAGGGCGGCCGTCTGGTTCTCGACCACGGTCGGATTGGCGGGGAACAGGAAGGCCCGGAGCCTCGGGATCCCGCCGCTCTCGTGGCGGTCGTACTCGTCAAGCATGTGCCTGAGATCCTCGTCCGACCGCACCGACACCAGCGCGTCGAGATCCTCCGGCGCCACCTGATACTTGAGGACCACGTCCGCATCGATCTGGGCACTCAGATTCTTCATCAGATCTGTAGCAGCAAAACAATGACTCAGAATTTTCCATATCAACACGACCAACGAATCCGACGTGCCAATTGTCACAGAGAGAAGCCGGCACCGGAGAAAGACGCGTCGCAAGAGGTTGAGATGACCCGGGTCTCGCCGCCGATGTACTTGAGGTGCCCGTCGCCTGGCCGCGGCAAGATCTTCCCGCCGTGGCTGCACAGGAACTTGACCTTGTTGCTCGGCGATGTCGCCTCCCCGCCTCCGCCACCGCCTCCGCCGTCCCCGTCGCCGCCTTCGTCTCCCATTATCCTTCGATGTGAATCGATTGAGAAGTTCGTTCAGTTTTGACAAGACGAAAAGGAATTAGAAAACGAGTTTATGCAAAACGAAGTTCCTAATTTAACGGTCTTCGATCGCGAGAAAAGTGGCGCTTTGCTGAGCGTAGTGCAAGTCCGGTGGCTCCCCGCTTACACGTGGAAGGGAAAACAAAATTAAGAGAGAGAGAGAGAGAGAGAGAAGAATTCCATTCCCAGCCGAATTAGAAGGGAGGGAAGGAGGAGGAGACGCGTGGCTCCCCGCTTACACGTGGCGCTTGCTATTTATTTCTTTAAAAAAAGCATTTTAAAAAATATACGTGTCGGTATCGACCATGTCACATAAGACGAAATTGATCCAATGAAATCAATTAGCAATTTTTTTTATAACTTAATTAATATAATTGAAAGATTTAAGACGAAATTATCAAAAATTTAGTAAGTTTAGTATTTTTTTAGATAATTTTCTCGCTTGTATAGAGGGAGAAGGTTGAGCAATTGCTGCTAGGACCAAGCACAAATCGGAGCGGGGGCAAAATTTAACAAGACCATCAAAAGACATCAAATTCTCGAATTCAGGTCCGCTAACACTGTTCACAGCTCCTATATCTCCGGCCAACGCCAGCTCATCTTGGCTCCTTATTAAGATAGACATGGCATTATCTTAGTGTTGATTGCCATCAGTGAAAGCATGTTCTTGCTCCGGTGCTGGGAGTCCCCGGTGTTATTAACATGGGATCGAATGCTTTTAAAGGGTCGTTGCCATCAGCGAAAGCATCTCCGTTTGAAAGCAACATAGTCTTTGAGAATTGTACTTCTGTGAGCTATAATTCCTGGTTCATCGACTTCGGTTAGTGACGTTGATGACCTACTCTTGCTGAAGCTAGGATTCGAGTCCCCAAAACCGGCTTTAACCACTTGGAGTTCTTCGAACTCGAGCTCGGTTGTTGGCAGACAGCGGAGGGTCGGAGTGCACGTCCGCGGTCGTGGGCGACATGGACGGGGTGAAGCTCTCCGGGCTCCAACTGGTCTTGGTTCGGACGAGCTTCGGATGGCGAAGAGGGAGACGCTGCCGCTTGCCTCAAATGACGAGGGAAGAGGAGCACGTAGAGGGTCAGCAAGAAGAAGGAGATCAGAAAAAGAAGGACCACGGCCAGCGCGACATAATAGATCACGTAAGCGTACGGCTCGAATCTCTTCCACCCAGCTTCGGCCTCCCGCTGAGTTCTGACGAGTTCCTTCGCGTACATCTCCACTGAAGTAGCATCATCCGGCTCGAAGCCGTTCATCGTCGCCGGCGGCAGCGGGTTTTCTTCGAAAGCAAGTTTTGGAGGGGTCGCCGGCTCAGTCCGCGTTTTAGGAAGTAGAGAAACCACGTAGAGAAATATAAACAAAACAAAAGAGGAGAGGAAGACAACTTAAGAAACAGAGCATTTAATCCGTGAATTTCTTAAGTTGGCATTTAGGGTCCATTATTTTGCAGAAAATGACTTCTGGAATGTTTTCTGAATTTTTCAATATTCGTTTTATGAAAAATAAACTAATCAAGGAAAAGAATTTCCAATATTGGAAAAAATAACCTTTAAAAGTGAGGAAAATGTTTTCCACTTTTGTCTTACTTCTTTTTATCAATACATTTTTGTTTTATTTTTATGCTTTCTTTTTCTTTTGTTTTAAAAAAATCGAGTTTTTAAATTTTTTTTCCTTTTCTTTTTTTCTTTTCCTTCTTTCCTTTTCATCTTCTTTTTTGGCCTTGGCCAACCGCGGCCGGCAACCAGCTGCAAGTCGGCTCGAGACTCGCCCCAGGCCAGTGAGTTTCCACCTAGCCCGATCTGGCGAAGTCGAGCTAGGGCCTCGCTAGATCGGGCGAGGCGGAGCTCTCACTGACCTGGAGCGGAGCTCGCGACTTGGTCCTCGCCCAAGCTCGCCAGAAGTTCACTGGGCTCAAGCGAGCCGCGAGCTCGCTAGATCTAGCGGTGGAGCTCAGGATCCCGATCCAGGCGAGCCCGAGCTCCGCTGCCAGATCCGATGAGCTCGCGGCTTGCTAGACCCCGACAAAACTCTGGCGAGCTTGGGCGAGATTAGCCAAGCCTCGAGCTCTCCGGATCTGACGACCGGGCCTTGGTCGGCTGCCGAGCAGCCGGCCATCGTCAAGCATGCGGCGGCGGAGGAAGGAGGAGGAAGGAAAAGAAAAAGGAAACAAAAAAAAGAAAATAATAATAATAATAATAAAATAGTAAAATAATAAAAATTTCGATTTTTTAAATTACAAATAATTAAAAATTCATTTTTTTAATATATATAATAAAACTAATTTTTTGGTCAATTAAAAATATTAAAATTCAATTTTTGATAATTTTTCCCAAACAATTAAATTAGCTAATGAACGGTGGAAAATATTTTCTATTCAAAGTTTAGGTTTCGGCCGAACACCGGAAAATAGAGTCATTTTCTTTGAGACACTTTAGAGGATGCAGCAAAGGCCTACGCAATGTGGGGGTCCAAGGCCAAGCTCAACTTCCCCCACCTCATCGGATTAGGACTTCAAATCAGCGAAGGAGCCAAGCCAAGCAGGATATCAATGCAACATTTCCGATTTTGGATGAAGGCACATTGACGGTGGATGGACGGGTCTCTGTATGCTTAATTGCTTATAGGTGGATTGATGATCATTCCATTCCAGCTTCCACAATGTAGCCTTATTTTACCTTTTCGGACACAATAATTAAGCAGGTTTTCTATTTTTATTTTTCAGGGAAAGCAGACTGTTCTATGTTTTTTTTCTTTTTCTTTTTTTTAAACAAGTATCCCACATGTAATCACTACCGTGGACTATCTTCTTCTATTTAATGAGGAGAACATCTCTAACTTCCAAACGACAGTGAGAATGCATCAGTTCCCTCTTGACGAAAAGAATATAATGGCACGGTGTGAGAAACGGCTTTGAGGAGAGAACTTAAATCAGTGTTCAGTTTTTGTTGGAAGCACTTCAAGTAAAACCACCAGCTTTATTACAACAGATTAAATTCAAGTCACAAAACAGTCGGTAACATTATACATGACTGAGTTAATTAGTAATTACTCTTCCCATGTGATCACATGTGACAGTTACAATATGCTGCTCTTTGAAAATTGACGTCATAATTTAAGTGAGGCAGTTTACACATCCATAGAAAATCGTGTTTAGTGCATGCTGCCCCTGTTATTGGCTGCGAAAGCTCTAGCTCTCCCTCTCCATTTCATGTCTTGCGAGCTAGACACCCCCGTCCAGACTCAGATGGCTGTGGCTTTTTTCAAGAGCTCTCTTAGCAGGGAGGATGGCGAGCCAAGCAGAAATGAGGGGAAGCAACCTACTGGGAGGAGACGGGTTTTCGTACAGACTGAAACGGGCTGTGTGTTGGGTGTGGAGCTGCATCGCAGCGATAATGCCCACACTCTGAAAAGGCGGTTGCAGATCGCTCTTAATTTCCCTATAGAACAGTGCTCCTTGACTTTTGGGGACAAGATACTGAAAAATGATCTCAGTGCTATCCTAAACAATTCCCCACTTCTCCTGACACGGAATTTTCTTTCTAGGAGCTCATCGACACCTTGTCTTTCACAAACCGGGAGGGATATTCAGCAAAGAGATGAGAGTGGTCCGATAGAAATACTTGGCTGGTCAAATCGATTTGATAGAATCAAGCAATTGGTGAAGGACGTTGTCAAGGCAATTGACATGGGGGTTGATCCAATTCCTATTCACGGTGGTCTTGGAGGTGTATACTGCTTCCGAAATAGCAGAGGTGATGGTGTTGCTATTATAAAGCCGACTGATGAAGAACTATATGCCCCCAATAATCCTAAAGGCTTTGTCGGCAAAGCTCTAGGACAACCGCGAGTGAACAGATCCGTGCGAGTTGGAGAATCAGGGATCAGAGAGGTTGCGGCTTATCTTCTAGACTCTGAACATTTTGCTAATGTTCCTCCAACTGCTCTGGTAAAGATCACTCACTTTATCTTCAATATTAATGATGGAGTGAATCCTGACAAGCCAAATGAAAAGAAAATGGTTAGCAAGATAGCATCTTTTCAGCAATTCATACCTCATGATTTTGATGCCGGCAATCATGGCACCTCAAACTTTCCTATTTCTGCTGTGCATCGAATTGGAATATTAGACATTAGAATTTTTAACACAGACAGGAATGCGGGGAACCTTTTAGTAAGGAAACTCGACAGCATAGGAAGGTTTGGTCAAGTGGAACTAATTCCTATTGATCATGGCCTTTGCTTGCCAGAAACTTTGGAGAACCCATACTTTGAGTGGATTCATTGGCCCCAGGCTTCAATTCCTTTTTCTGAGGGTGAATTGAAGTATATAGAAAAACTAGACTATAGAGATGATTGCAAAATGCTACGGAAGGAGCTTCCCATGATCCGAGAAGCTTGTCTCCGCGTGCTGACCCTCTGCACCATTTTCTTGAAGAGAGCTGCTGCATATGGCCTTTGTCTTGCTGAAATTGGTGAAATGATGAGCAGAGAATTTCGCATCAGTGAGGAAGAACCAAGTAAACTGGAGGTCGTGTGCATTGAGGCAAGAAGGTCTATAGCTAATAAGGATCTTTTGAATCTCGCGGACATGAGGGAGGATGAATGGCTTTTGTTCCTGGAGATATTCCAAGAGCTGCTGCATCCAGCATTCGACAACAGGAAGTCTGCTACCTTAGGGCAGAGGCAATGGCTTGGGACTTCTTGCCAGTTTTGAGACTCACAAGTTAGCCGATGGAAGAGAATCTTTTCCAGGACGCAGGTTTGCAGAAGCGGAGGTTGTCAATAGGATTAATTTGATCCGTGATGTCCATGAGGGTGTTTAGTTTGAGCATCAGTAGGATGAGCTCCTGTAAATATTCTTGGCATCGGCTAATATGCAAGGTGGGGAGAATTGGTTGTATTTTGTTTTCCTTTTTATATAAGTTTGTTTCTCAAGTATTGATCTTGTTTCATTAGAGATGTCGAATGTAATAGTACATTGAATGTGGCTAATACAAGGTCATCTTTCAATTGTCTTCGAGCTTAATTAAGTTTTAGGTCAATTGGTAAATTTCACACTATAAAAATGGTGGTATCGAGGTTGGATTTCAATTGTCGCACGCGTGCGATTTCCATTGTTCGAATACCGTCACAGTGCAAAACATCAAATGGTTTCTATATGATTGTTTCCAAAGTGGGTTGATCTGATGGATTTCTTGCTCATCCTTCTTGTTATAGAGCACTGCCCAGGCTCTTTCTTTTCCTCTCATGGTTTCTGCACATTTTTCACTCACCTGTGTCTCAATTTGCCATGTTTTTGTTTATAGGATTGGTTCTTTTGAAGAGGCTTCCTTCCTGAAATGCACTCTTGCCTTATATAAACAAAATGAAAACAAAAAACAAGGGCAGGAATCTTGTCCTCTCAGCCTCCCTGTGGGACAGTCCAACAGAAGCCAGAGCAGAAGCCGAAATCAGCTACTTACGGGTCCTATTGATGTTTATCTCCTTTCCGTTGCACCTTTTATCCAGCTGGACATTGTATCGTTTGTCTACTTATGGCAACACTGGTCTATTGCTAACGGAGAGTTGGAGCAATGACCTCCCTCTAAGGGTCAACGACTCCGAGGACATGATCATGTACGGTGTGTTGACACCTAATTTATATTTTCAAGTACATATAAAAAAAATTATTAATTAAATAAATAATAAAAACCAAAAAAAAAGGGCTTTAGTGGTCGGGTTGGGCCAAATCCAGCTTTGGCCCGGGCCACCACTCTTTCCTTTTTCTTTCCCGACGCTAGGCCTAGCTCGACCTTTTTCTCCCTCGTGCGGCCCACCAGCCCAGCCCACCACGGCTGGTCTTCCTCCTCTGGCCATCCTCGCGCGCGCAGGAGACCTGCAGAAAGCAAAAAAAAAAAAAAAAAAGCAGCAACAGCTTGCAAACCAGGACCAGCCCCGACACGTGGTAAGTTCTCAGTGTTTTATCAACAGGAACATTTGGCTGGTTGGTAGCCTCTTGTATGAGTCCTTCCTGGTCTTCTTCTTCTGCAAATTCATTTCTCGACTTCCGACTCGCAGGTGATGGTCCTCCAGCTGGAGCTCGGGGAGCTTTACCCCACCCAAGTCGCCCGGCCCCCGCCTCTTCTGCCCTGCTCAAGAGAAGGTGTCCTTCGACCTCCCCGCGAAATCTAAACTTGGTGGCCCTTTAGTTTGTGCTCCGGGTGGTCTCTCTCTCGTATCTGTCTATCTATCGCTAGCGACTTCTTTATAGCGTGTAAGGTCACAAATGGAACCAAGATATTTATTATTACGTAATTTTTAGAGAATTTATTATTTACGGCCGAGAAGAAGGAAGGACGCCATTTTTGAATAGGCCCATCAAACTAGGGGTGAGCGTGGTTCCCGGGTAGAACCGGGAACCGGAGAACCGAACCGCAGGTTCCGGTTCGGTTCCCGGTTCTAAAGGGACCGGTTCCGGTTCCCCTTTTCTGGGAACCGGCACTTGGAACCGGAACCGGTCCGGTTAGGGCTCAAAAAATCCCCAAATCAAAAATTCAGTCACTTCTCCCACATAATCACGATGCTTTTTTTCACTCACAGACTCACAGTTCTCTCTTCGCTCGTCCGTTCTCCACCTCTGCTCAACGCCACCGGTGCTCGCCCTCAACGCCACCGCCGGTCGCCCTTGACGCCACCGCCGTTGATCTCTGCTCGAGGGTCAAGGCCACCTCTGCTCGCCCTCGACGTCACCGCGGTCGACCTCTGGGTCGCCGTTTGCCCTCGACGGCACCGTCGCTCGCGCTCGACGCCACCGCTCGCTGATCCTTGCTCGAGGCCACCTCCTCTCGCCCTCGACGGCACCGTCGCTCGCCCTTGACGCCGCCGCCGGTCCACCGCTCACCCTTGACGCCACCGTCGCTCACCCTCGACATTTGCAGGTGGCCGTATCCTTTCCTCGATGTATCATCGCCT
Organism: Eucalyptus pauciflora; assembly: GCA_007663325.1. Taxonomy (NCBI): domain Eukaryota; kingdom Viridiplantae; phylum Streptophyta; class Magnoliopsida; order Myrtales; family Myrtaceae; genus Eucalyptus; species Eucalyptus pauciflora. Next base: position 2,044,070 of record VMYD01000006.1, on the reverse strand, counting down.
TGGTCTGCTGCCTGGTACATCGTCTTTCTCGAATTTGCCTATCATGTTTAAATGATAACTTTGTTTATCCGTCAGGTATTTTGCCATTGCCATGGTTCACAACTTCACATCCCATCCTACGGCCTGTACGCGCTGATCAAGAGGTCGAAAAACTCAATTCTTCCAGATTGTTTCCTCATTCTTTCACAAAGTCATTCTAGGTTCTTCTTCTTGTGACCCGATAGGGATTTTCCTTTTCGGGCCTTTCTGTTTGGCTGTGTTTGTTGTATAGAAAAAGGAGAGATTACACAAAACGCAATTCATCCTTTCTAAATGCTGTGAATTCAACACCCTGTGGGACCCTTTTTTGAAAAGATTGGACTGGTGCTTTTGAGCGTCAATCAATGTATAGACTTCCTAATATCATAGCCATGTTCCTGTTGTCCAAACAGCAAAAGAGGAAGCCATCCTCTTGGTGTCTTTGTTATGTGCGATCAGTTTTTAATATGATTTCCACTTACATGTCTAGGTCCCAATAGTGAGGAGAACGGGTGGTCTGGCTGACACGGTCTTTGACATTGATGATCACTCAAACAGCCATATGGCAAATGGGTATTCTGTTTAGACTCATTGAACTTAAGTTTTTTTCGAAAGAGGTGGAATTTGCACCACCATCCTTTGGTTAAATGAAAAATTATTGTGCATTTATAAATTATTTGGAAAAACTCAGTAGTAAGATGGATTTAATTTTCTCCTAATACTTTGATAGACATTCTTTGTATTAACTGTTGGTCAATCAGCATGTAGTGCTCTCCCAATTCTTATTTGCATAAGGAAAATTACATGCCATTATCATTGAGAATTGGTGTTAGTGTGGGAGTTTGATTCTGCAACTGATTTTGATGTCTCTTGTTTGCTGCTTTACATGACACGATGTCACTGAAGGTTTTCTCGTGTTTCCTAGGTTTGTCTTTGAAGGAATTGATTAAGGGTCCTTGAATTGGGCTTTAGAGTTTAGATCGTGCCTTTTCTCTTTATAAAAACAGTAAGTTCTGCTTTTTTCTCTCCCTCCTCTCATTAATTACTTATATGTAGCTTCTAGGCTTGAGCTTGAATCTTTGCAACTTGTTGCGACACTTTTCTTGTAACCTCATAACATATTAAGTCTGAAACTGATCGCTGTTGTGTAGACAGTAATGACAGTAATGACAGTAATGCTGGTAACCACATGCCTCACATCCTTGGTCATAATTCTCTGTTGGCACAAACCCCCTATTATGTCTCTCTGCTTTCTACTCTTTTTCGGCTCAATCGAGCTGCTCTACTTCTCAGCATCACTGACCAAGTTTGCCGAGGGCGCATGGCTTCCCATCCTATTTTAATTTTTTTTTTCCTAAGGCCCCTCTACATGTCAACCTCTCCCCAGTAATTGATGCTTTACATCTTCTGTTAATTCCTCCAGCTGTTGGACTGAGATCTAAACTCTTGCTAATCGGTGCGGCCATTTCACCTTTCTGTACAGAAAGCATTGGCTCAAGAAATTTGTCTCAAGAACTTGATTATGCAATGACGGCTTCATTTTCCTTCAATGAAATTCCTAAAGGACTATTCCTTTTATAGTTTATTTATAGTTCACTTTTGAACCTTTCATTTGGGTCCAGACTTTCGACGTTGAATTGATATATCTATGACCGATCCTGAATTGAATAGGCGGAGAGCGGAGACAAAAATTCACGTAATGACGCACATTTTGTTAAACCGACGTTCATGCACTCGGACCATGCACCTCTTGTCAATGAGTTCTAAGTTATAATCAAATCAAACCATGTTTTCACTCACAATCCTTTTGCTCTTGTAATAAAAGAGAGAGGAGTAGATTCTGCTGCTCTTTCTTTGAGGTTTGTATTAAATCCTTGTCCATGCTTTCTCTTTTCTTTAGTCCTCTCAATGTTTGTCATCATATTTGTATAGGTTGTGAATCCTACGTCTTTTGGTCTTTAGCAGAATTTGCTGTAAAAACTCATTACCGTTTAGTGATATCTCTCTCCTATTATGAAGATGAAGTGAAAATTTTTCATTTGGGAACTTTTCTACTGCTGACACTTGTCAAAAGAGGTGAAAAAATAATTAGCCTAGTTAAATGAGTCCTTGGAACTTCTCTGTCAAGGCATATCTAGCTTGGTACACATTTGACAAAGTTTTTCTAGGTTGTTACATCAAGTGCAAGACCAATTATTTCTTACCTGAAAATAAGCATGTTGTTTACCTAAGAGATTAGAAAATAAATAACCTAGTTAAATGAGTCCTTTTAACTTTTCTGTCAAGGCATATCTAACTTTTCTGTGAGACCAATTGTTACTTTATAAAAAGGAGTGTGAACGGTACCTCCATGATCAATTGAAAGAGAAATAGGCATGTGTACATGTAAGTGAGAATGTGCTGATATTCTAATTTGCCAAATTTCAGTCCTTGTGCTGATATTCTCATTTGCCAAGTTTCAGTCCTTGGTTCTATCTTCTTTTAATCGACTAATCTGTGTTTTCTTTTTTCAAATTTCCTTGTATCTGACACCAAATTACAGTACTTTCTTTAACTTTTGGTGATTCCATACCATTTTGCTTCTCTTTGAACTAGGAAATGACTTTTTTTAGGTCATATGCTGCTGTCTTCATTCAATATCCAAATATAACCAAGTATTACCTACGAGCAAAAATTGTCAATAGACCATGTGGAGCTCTTTTTGACCCATCTTGTTTTGTGGTTGATTGTATTGGTGTTATTCAGTAGATTCACTTTACTAAAAGATTATTACAATACCGTAAGCTTCTTGTTGCTATATGTTATAGCTTCTGTATAGTCCAGTGATTTCTTTTGGTTGCTTCTGTTTTGCAGGGAGCTAGCTAAAGATTTTGTTGTTGCTGGCATTGCCCCTTCGTAGGCCTGTGCTTACAGCCAAACCAAATTTCAACATCAGTCCCAGAGCAGTCAGTTAGAGGCTTTCTCGACACTGTTTGACCATCAAATTTCAACATCACTTGTAGATTTTAGTGAGACAGCTTTGCAATCTTTCTGGTTCAAAGGTAGGTGATGAAATGAACAGATTGAAATTGGTCTACTTTCCCATGGTTCGTGCTGTATTATGTTTCTATACAGCATTGGTATGTTGTATTTCAACATAATAGACTTAACTTATGTATAAAAGTGATGTATTATGTTTCTATACAACATTGGGTATGTTGTATTTCAACATAATAGACTTAATTTATGTATAAAAGTGATGTATTATGTTTCTATACAGCATTGGTATGCTGTATTATACTGTGTTAACATTATTATCAACTAAATTAATTATATTCTGTTATTGTTGTGTAGTGTGAAGTTAATGTATCAAGATAACACATCAATGGAGGTGGAGGGACGTGAGGAGATGACTCCGATCACGGAATTAGAGTTTTCTAGCCATGAAAATGAAGAAGAGGCACCCCCTATTATGAGTGCCACGAGTAACGTACCTAGTTCTCATCTTCCTCAAGATAAGAAATATACACCAGAATGCTGGAATCATTATACAAGAATTAATGATAAGGATGGAAAACCAAGTCAAGTGAAGTGCATTCATTGTGGGACAATGCTTAAGTATCGTGTTGCTAATGGTACTTCTGCGATGAGGAAGCACTTGACCACACGTAGGAGGTTTCCCCGTAATGTAGATAAGAGACAGAAATTCTTTGCACCACGTAATGTAGACATGGCTAGCAAGTCAGGAGGTGATTCTAATATTGGTAATATCTTATCGACATGGTCGTTTAATCAGGAACGTTGTAGGAGAATGCTTGCTCGATTCATCATCATTGATGAACAACCTTTTTCCTTGGTTGAGCGTGTTGGATTTCGTGAATTTGTCAGTGAGTTACAACCTCTCTTCAAACATATATCACGTTTCACAATGGCAAAAGATTGCATGAAATTGTATTTAGATGAAAGAACTTCTTTGAAGAATTATTTTCGACAGATTCAATCTAGGATCGCACTCACGACCGATACATGGAGTTCTATTCAAAATCTGAATTATTTATGTCTCACTGCACATTTTATTGATGAAAATTGGAAGTTGCATAAAAGAATCATCAACTTTGTGGTGATGCATAGTCACAGGGGTAGAGAGATTGGGAAAATGGTGGAGAAATGCATTCAAGAGTGGGGAATTGAAAAAAAGGTGTCCACAATCACTGTGGATAATGCTAGCTCGAATGATGTTGCAATTAACTATTTGAGGGATAAATTTTCCAAAGAAAAGTCATTGATATTGGATGGTAGTGTTTTGCATATGAGGTGCACAGCTCATATATTGAATTTGATTGTGAGAGATGGCTTGACTACGGTACGTGACTCCATTGCACGTATCCGGAATGTGGTTAGGTATGTAAAGAGTTCTCCCGCGAGAGCCAATACATTTCAGTCTTGCATTAAGAGTGAAGATATCACTTATAAGGGTTCGGTAGTTCTTGACGTTGCCACTAGATGGAATTCCACTTATCTCATGTTAGACACCGCCATCAAGTTCAGAAAAGCTTTCCAAAGAATGGAAGACGACAATTTATCTTTTGCAAGTGAGCTGAATCATGAAACTCCTAATGATGATGATTGGGAAAATGCTATTATTCTTTCAGATTTTCTAAAAGTATTCTATGATGCCACCAATCGGATGTCGGGGAGTTCATATGTTACTTCAAATGATTATTTTGAAGGAATTGCTCTTTTGTATAGATATTTGAAAGATGCGGTCAATGCTTCGGATCCTAGGCTTCAAGATATAGGTGTGAAAATGAAAGAAAAATTTGATAAATATTATGGAAGCTTGGATAAAGTGAATATGATGGTGTTGATTGCAGTTGTGTTAGATCCTAGAGCCAAGTTGAATTATGTGATTTTCTTGTATGGACAAATTTATGATGATGAAGTGAAAGTTAAAGAGATGCATTACAAGGTGAAGGATGCATTGGAGCGTTTATATGAATTTTATGAGCAATATTCTCTTATTTCAAGTGATCAAAATTTTGGTGGCCATAGTTCGGGTGCAAGTAGTAGTGCTTCCAATGTCGATTCGGGTGGTAGTGAAGGAATAAAGAAGTATGACACCCAAGCTTGGAAGAAAATGTTTTTATACTCGAATGAACAAGGGTGTGATGACAACAAGTCCGAGCTTGATCAATATCTTCAAGAAAAAAATGAAAATGATCTTAATCTTGACCTTTTGATGTGGTGGAAGACTAATGGCTCAAAATATAAGATCCTTTCTTTGATGGCTCGAGATATTTTGTCAATTCCCGTAACTACCATTGCTTCCGAGTCAACTTTTAGTACATCCGGTCGTGTGCTTGATGGCTTTCGAAGTTCTTTAACTCCCAAAGTAGTGGAAGCTTTGATTTGCACTCAAGATTGGTTGAGAGCCATTCGTGTACCGATTGATGTTGAGGAATGCATTGAGAATGCAGAAAAATTTGAGTTGGGTAAGTGACATTGTTTATATCTTTATATATTGTAATTCTTTTTGTATATCTATAAGTGAATATTTTATTTAATCTATTCTTCTTCTTTTTTATAGATATGGATGGTCTTAATGCGGAGATTATCGCCGGTAAATAGAGTTTATCATTGGGAGGATGCCTTGCATTGAAAAGTAAAGTATAGCTTTTATTTCAGCTTTCAAGAGATAGTATGAACCAAATATAACTGTGTTGTATATCTTTTTTATGTTTCAAGAGCAGTAGGTCTTATGCGGGCCAAGTGAAGGTGCTGATGGAGAAGTTAGAAATCATGATAAAGCTTGGTGAGTTCCTGAAATATTGACCAGGCATGGAAACTAAAGAGCATTTAACCTGTTGAATTTGCTTGTTTACTCAAAATGGTTAATTTTATGTTGTCTTATTAACTAAATGTTGCAAGTTTTGCTGGAATTCAAGGAGTATCTACAGAAGTAGATGTCGATTTTGTTAGAAAGGCAGTCCGTGCTATTGGTCGCTGTGCAATCAAGTTGGAGAGAGCAGCACAGTGATGCATCAGTGTTTTGCTGGAGCTGATTAAGATTAAAGTCAATTTTGTGGTTCAAGAAGCCATTATAGCTATTAAAGACATATTCAGAAGATATCCTAACACGTTAGTCTCGATATCTATAATTTTTGGAGTTCGTGAACTGAAAAGTAGTTCCATTCATCTCTTAATTCAGTGGTGCTCTCATCATGCAGGCTAAGAAGATCAAGATGGAAGAGAAGATTGAAGAGAAGAGGAAGCTTGAAGAGGAAGACTTAGCTAGATTGACTAAAGAGAAGGAAAGCCATGACTTAGAAATTTCAGCACTGAAGCAAGAGCTGGAAGTGGCAAAGAAGACATATGAGCTCCGTCACCTGCAAATGGAAATAGAAGCTAAGGCAAAGGGGACAAGAAAACTGGAACAGGACTTGGCAGGATACAGAAACAAGGTTCAGGAGCTGGAAGTGGCTAACAAGACGTACCAGCTCTGTCACTTGCAAATTGAAACAGAAGCTAATGCGGCTAAAATGATGCTTGAAGAGAGGATAAGAAAACTCGAGCAGGACTTGGCAGGCTCAAGAAATAAGGTCAAACAACTTGAGGCATGTTCGGAATCCAAAAACCAGAAGTGGAACAAGAAAGAGCACAGTTTCCATAGCTTTTTGGATTTTCAATTTGGGGCTCTACGTGTAAGCTGCATCTTCTCTATATCTGGAATTAATTTTATGCTGTTATGGAGGAAACACTGAAGTTGGCATATGGTGAGGACTCTGAGTTCATCAAAGACAACAGAATAGCAGCAGTGCAAGCTCTTTCTGGGACAGGTGCATGCCGCCTTTTTGCTGACTTCCAGAAGCGCTTTAGTCCTGATTCCCAGGTTTAGATTTTGCGGCACTAATGGATGACGTCAAGGTGAGTTTGGGCACATTTTGACTCTCGAAGTGTATTCTTCCAATGATGATGACTCCTTTGTCTCTTGTTGATGATTTTGTCTAATTTTCTTGTTGCTGACGCTTGGTACCTGTTCTCTGGGTTTGTAATGGACGATCATCAGAATGCACCGAATGGTTCCTTCTTTCTACTTCATGCATGTGCTCATAATCCTACTGAGGTGGATCCCTCAGAGGACCAGTGGAGAGAGATTTCTTATCAAATTAAGGTATAGTTTCAGGAAATGCTGACTACAAACATTCACCAATTAGTTCTGTGACTGAAATATGATACAATTTTCAGGTGAAAGGTCATTTTCCTTTCTTTGACATGGCATATCAAGGATTTGCTAGTGGTGATCCAGAAAGAGATGCAAAGGCCATCAGGATCTTTCTTGAGGATGGTCATGCAATTGGAATTGCTCAATCTTATGCAAAGAACATGGGACTGTATGGTCAGAGAGTGGATTGCCTCAGGTAATTATTCTGTCTAATACTGTAGCTGTTCCACTATTCGTTTGGGGTATTTTGACTATATTGGGTATTGGGATGGAAATTTTGTGCTTGCCTTGCCGTAAGTTTTAGGGCCAATTATTTAGTATTGCCTTTCCTACTTGGTAAAAGGAACTCTTCTCGAAACTCTTAACCGAAGCATATTTTCACTGGGACCTTTGCAGATCCCTCTGAAGCAGAGGGAGGAAATGTTTTCAAATGAGATGATGCTTTTGTGCTAGATGAAAACGTGGACATGCATTCTCTTTCCTATCATATCTTCCTCAACATTATCATGGACATGAAGCAAATGGAGTTTCCTTCAGTTTCTTTATCAAAATTTTGAGCAAAATGTGATTATAGTCAAAAAGATCTTCCCACAGAAATTGTACAAGTAAGCATCCTCAAGACAATTGATAAGCCAAAATTCAGTTGTCATTCATTCTGGAGTGAATAGAAACTCATGCTTTATCTGCTTATTTATGGCTGTCCAGTGTTCTTTGTGAAGATGAAAAACAAGCGATAGCTGTGAAAAGTCAGTTGCAGCAGCTTGCCCGACCCATGTACAGCAATCCACCTATGCATGGTGCCCTGATAGTGTCAACTATTCTTGGCGATCCAGAATTGAAGAGTTTGTGGCTCAAGGAAGTTAAGGCAGTTTTTTTTTTATTCATATGTGGTAACTCATTCCTTGATAATCCAACAAAGAAGCAATCATTTGTATTGTATCTACTTAAACTGGTTCGGAGTTTCGGCTGATTGGGAGAAGAACTACTCTACTGGATCATGTATTTGATGATAAAGTAATTATCACAGTGTTGATGCTGATTAAAAGACACTGGTTTTAGTGATCGAAGCAAAAGGCTATAGAAAAAGTGGACATGTCTAATTATCTTTTTTCTTGCAAAAGTTGTGGCCAATGCTGTTCTAGTGGGTAACTGATGGTGATGAAATATTTTTGAAGTAAATTTTTTGCTTTTCCTTGTTTAACTTTTTGAAATATATTTGTCTTTTTTAGCTGGACCATTGTCAAATAGATTGCTTTCCATAATTAAAATCCTACTGATGCTCATAGTTCCACAAGCTACATGTAGAGTTCATTTGGCAAAGTGTCAGGATTCAGTTTCTGTTCGTAATGTCTAAACATATAGCTCTAATTTGATAAAAAATATTCTTTAGTCAGTGCTAGCAATAATATTTTGAATAAAAGTGAAAAGAAGATTCAAGTTTAAATAAATAAGTGGTGCTTGCCTCTCATTGGTCGAGTTGAACCTGTCACATTGTGAAAAACGGCAGCTTGTTGTGTTAGTTTCAATGGATATGATGTCTATGTGATATTCAATTAATTAATCTATGGAGACAAGAATGTTTGAAGGTGGTTGTTTGCTGAGAGCGTATATTCTCTTAGTCTTAGACCATTTTCTCTCTGTTTTTCAATTAGAAGCAAGTTTTAACTGAATTTCAGTCAGAACTCCTGAGTCTGCTTAAATTTTCAATTTTCCTCAACGAATTGTCCTTGTTACTATTGAGTAATTGCACGTTGACTGCACAAACCTACTTGTAGGATTCTTCATTGATTAGATAAAATGAACTCGAGGAGTGGCTGGTTGATTTTTCTGGACAGGGAATACCTTCCAATGGGTGGCAGTGTGAAGATGGTGGAGGAAACACTGAAGTTGGCATATGGTGAGGACTCTGAGTTCATCAAAGACAAAAGAATAGCAGCAGTGCAAGCTCTTTCTGGGACAGGTGCATGCCGCCTTTTTGCTGACTTCCAGAAGCGCTTTAGTCTTGATTCCCAGATTTATATACCTATCCCAACCTGGGCTAAGTGAGTGAGCTCCCTCCCCTCCCTCCCTATCTATCTCCCCCCCTCCCCCCCCTCTCTCTCTCTCTCTCACACACATCCAGGCACGCATGTTTTTGCATTTTAAGTTGTGCATTACACTATGACTAATGTGAGCCTTGGTTATTATTGTAATCAGCCACCATAACATCTGGAGAGATGCCCATGTTCCTCAGAGGACTTATCAATGTTATCATTACTACCACCCTGAATCTAAGGGTTTAGATTTTGCGGCACTAATGGATGACGTCAAGGTGAGTTTGGGCACATTTTGACTCTCGAAGTGTATTCTGCTAGTGATGATGACTCCTTCGTCTCTTGTTGATAATTTTGTCTAATTTTCTTGTTGCTGACGCTTGGTACCTGTTCTCTGGGTTTGCTATGGACGATCATCAGAATGCACCGAATGGTTCCTTCTTTCTCTATATCACGAGTTGAGAAGCATGATAAAGTTTCATCTGTTGACATTGTTATACTTGAAGTGAATGCGAACAGTTGCTAAAGTTGCAATATAGGGATCTAAAGTGACTTTTCTGAAAACTGAATTGATTTGATAACTCCAAAGGGGCTTAATTACCTTTGCTCTGAACTGTAACATGTAATTGGTTTCCTGCACATCAATCCCTTGGAAGGTATTCTGGTTGAATGCTTTTGCCTTTAAGAAACACTCTTTTGACTGTCCATTGTTGAGATGACATTGTAAGACTAATTTGAGAATTTCCTTCTTCCAACAGATTCTCCAGGAAAAAGGCATTCATATATGGGATGGCAATGCATCTAGATACTACCTTGACGGGTTCGCATCTGATTCATGAGATCAAAATACATATGGTTATTTTTTTCTTAACCTTTATGACATTTGTCCTATCTATTTAGACTTGGTCTGAAAGATCGAGAAGAAGGTGACTTGGGACCTGTTTATGGTTTTCAGTGGCGGCATTTTGGTGCTAGGTAGGGTTTTTTTTTTAATATTATTTTACCACTTTTTGTTGCTGTGATATATGCTTGATGACATTGTATATATTGTACATCACATGTATAGTAATATGCATGCTGACTATACTGGCCAAGGATTTGATCAGTTGTTGGATGTTATTTACAAGATTAAGAATAATCTAGATGAGCGTCGAATTATACTCTCTGCTTGGAATCCTTCTGATTTGAAATTGATGGCACTTCCACCTTGCCACATGTTTGTACAGGTTAGATGTGTCTGGCTTCATTTTCCTGAATTCTCTGTTTTTTCTTCCTTTGTTTCATTAATCTAACTTTTACCTCTGCAATTCTATGTTGCAAACAGGGAATTGTCATATCAAATGTATCAGCGCTCTGCTGACATGGGATTGGCAGTGCCATTCAACGTTGCTTCTTATGCTCTCCTTACATGCATGATTGCTCATGTTTGTGGTATGTATGTACTGTGTATGCTTTAGAGAAAACATGACAATATTTGTGGTATGTGATTTTCTGTGTCATTCGTAATGGTTGTTGACCTATAATGTTAATGGAGTTTTGGAATACTGTAACTGCTGGTGTGAGAGGAAAAGTGAGTTACATATGCCTTTCTAATGTCCTTGTAGGATACTGGTTGGAAAAGAATTATGTTTCTGTGGAAGTTGCATTATAAGGATTACTGCTATAATAGTTTAAGTCTACTGGTTGTTAGATGATTACTAACTTGACTTCCCAGCCTTAAGGGTGAAAAGTATCCTCTTGTCAGGAGGATATAAACATGGAAACTAGTACTTATTATAAGTTTTTCTTCTGCAGATCTTTCTCCTGGTGATTTTGTCCATGTTTTCAAGGATGCTCACGTTTATCGTACACATGTTAGACCTCTGTAGGAACAACTTCAGAAAGCACCCAAGCCCTTTCCAGTGAGTAATATGTAGTAAAAATGCAGGATGGTGACTTCATTTTCATTCCATTGTTCTAACCCAACTTATCTTCTGCTGTACTCACTAAAAGTCTTGTCCACATGTACAGATTTTGAAGATAAACCCAGAGAGGAAGGATATAGACTCTTTTGTAGCAGCTGATTTCAAACTTATTGGATATGATCCTCATGATAAAATAGAAATGAAAATACAACTTGGTTACTGAGCTCAAGTCAGTTTAACTTTCAGAAGCACTTCGAAGTTTCTACATGCATCCGTATATCCAAAAGAGTTTCCTCATGTGCTTTACTGTAATAGCAAGCTCACTCAATTTGTTTATTATTGCTTCTAAAATGCTGTTTGTGTTATATTTTCTTCGATGAATGACAAGTTTGTTTATTATTGCTGCATTCATTTCCATTTTTTTAAAACTAAAAATGAAAAAGAAAAAAGAAAAAAGAACCTATTGGAACCTGTTGGAACCTGGAACCGACCCCGGAACCTGTGACAGGGTAGGTTCCAGGTTCTTGGTTATGACGGGTAGGTTCCAGGTTCCAAAAAACGAGGAACCTGTACCCGAGGGTAGGTTCCAGGTTCCAAGCGGAACCTGTAAGAAACCGGGAACCGCTCACCCCTACATCAAACTATTGTTCACTGCAATCACAGAGCCTTGTCTTCGTCTTTCCTTGTTTTTTGGCTGGCTATTCCGTGCGATTCATATGCTCTCTATTCTCTCCGGGACTATGGGTGTTTGATTTAATTTTTCTATCTATGCAAAGGCTAAAGCTTGAGAAAACAACATGGAAAGATGGGTTAGTAAACTTTAATCTTGGTATTTATGGATAAATTAGATAAACTCCCATCCATGAGATGATGATCCAGCTCGTGTAAATTCTCCCCATCTAAGCTGTAGAATTTCCTTCTATGTCACGCTGAACAAGTAGCTAACAATTGACAGATACAAGAGAGAGAGAGACACCACCCGGAGTACAAATTAGAAAGGCCACCAAGTTCAGATTTCGCGGGGAGGCCGACGGACGCCTTCTCTCGAACAGGGCAGAGGCGTAGGCCAAGCGACGTGGGTGGGGTAAGGCTCTCCGGGCTCCAACCTGTGGATGATCACCTGCAAGTTGGAAGCCGAGAAATGAATTCACAGAAGAAGAAGATCAGGAGGGACTCATAAAAGAGGCTACCAACTAGCCAAATGGTCATGTGGATATAAGACTGAGAACTTACCTCGTGCCGGGTCTGGTCTCGGTTCGCAAGTTGGTTCCAATGCTGCCGTCGTGCTTCCACCTCGACCGCATGTTGACGTGCTAGAGATCCGTAAGCAAGCCAGAGGACGCCCGTGATGAGTAACACCACAAGCAGAAAAATGGCCACGATCACACAAAAATACACAACCTCCTCATTAATCATGTGCTCCTGCAGAGCCACCTCGCTGGCGTACGCGTTCCCGGTCGCCGAACTTTCCGGGGCCAACTGGCTCATCTCTCTCCCGGCAAGTTTTCTTGGTTTTTCCTTCTTCTTCTTCTTGAAAAATTTAGGGTTTTGCAGACTCGGCCCGTGTTTAAGGACGAAGACAACAACGTAAATAAAACAAAAAGAAGGGCTAGACCAGCCTAGGATTGTTGCATTTACTAGGGGATTGCATAAGTATCAGCAGTCCATGTTAGCCTAACCAGCTCCACACCATCGCAGCAAAACGTAAAGACAACAGGTCATTATACTGCGCAGAGAGGCCGTTTCACTCTATAGATATTTTTTATGTCAATTGTTAATTTTCAAAAATTAACAATGCTGTTCACTATACTTATAGAAGAAATTATTACCGACTAATGCCACTTATGTTTTATTTGTCAAATTACCAATCGAATTCTTGCATGCATGCATGCATGTTGTTTATGGTTTTGAGCGCGGCCTAAACATCATCATAAGTTGTATTTGAGTACGCCGTCCAATTATGTAAATCTCACACGGATGCTCATGTGTGCCTTTGATGGTGCCATCGCAATAGATGTGGAAGCGGTCCGACGGCGGGGAGAATGTTGGCGGAATGGGTGTTGTCATGGTAAGGCCGGGCTGCAATCGAGTTGTGACGTATGTGGGTGTATGCCATGCCCGAGCCTTTGATCAGCCTACTCACTTTCTTCTTTTTCATGTACATGGCCAACCCTGGTTCCACTAGGTCTATTCAATTTATATTATGCCCGAATTCAGATGGCACAAGTCTTTGCTCAATAATAAACCACTCATTAGAACTCATCACCGAATAATTTTCTAGGGCATTTTGATGTTTAATCTATTGAATAGGATTTATAGCATGATAAGATTTCTTGTGAATTGATTAATTTCATGTGAAAAATGGTATGCGAAAATGTTGCAAAAAAAAAAAAAATCACGAAAAGTCACAAAAGTAAGTGGATCCTAAGCTTCTATATTTGGCCAGAAAAGTATTGAAGCTTTTATACATATGCTGCATGGCCTGCGTGTAAAGCCTTGACTTCACCAGCCATGTGATCTTCTAACCGTACCAAAACAACAAGCAAAGCAGGCAAAGGTCAACTATGGAAAGATCTAATCCGCACGCAATACAGCAAATTCTTCAATATCATTTCATTTTTATTCGTGACCAAAAAGGTCGTGCCAAGCGTGAATCATATGGTCCTGATCAATATTCGTACTCGTATCCCAATAATTACCGATTCGAGCAATCATGGCATATAGGGAATGTCAAAAAATTACATCTTAATTGCCCTTCTAATATCGACTCGATTATGATTTAGTTCATGATGATTTTATGAAAAATTATGTTTGTTTTTAAAATTGACAAGCTTTTTCAGTAGTCGGACTTTGACCATATATTATATCCATCACTCTTACCAAATTCCCGAAAGTACGATGTGTTGCGCAAAGAGTTTCAACTCTGCAAGTGCAAGCCTTATCGCTTTCCATGGCATTAATTAAACAGCAGACAGATCACATTGTAGGTGGTCCAAGAAAATGGAAGGTAAATAAAAGAGAACGAAAACCGAGGAAAATCCTTTAAAAGTAGGGCAAGCGACATGTATCCTCTCAAAATATTTCAATAAAAAGGACACGTTCCCAAAGTGGAAAGATCAAAAGATGAAATTAAAAAAGGAAAATTGCGAGACAGCAATAAGAATTAAGTACCTCAAGAGTCGTAAAACTTATCGAAAAAGTGCAATTAGATCGAGCTGTAAAGCTTTCAAATTGAAATTATATCCTAAATGATTTCACTGACTGATCAAATTTAGGGCTTGATTGCGCTATTTGAAAATTTTAGAATTTGATTTTACTTTTAGATTAAGTTTTTAGGAATTTCGGTGTACTGATTCCATAAAGATGCAATGAGGAAAACACCTCAATTGTGTCGCTTGACTTCATGGCCTCAACAAGAATAATCCTCCATATTGCATTCTACGAAGAGTTGGGCCTCCGGCCCATATTTCTATTTTGCTATGTGATAAACAATAAATTAAAATGCAACACTTTTCTCTTATGGCCGAAAAAGAATCTAACATCTTGGACTTGAAATTTTTTCACTGGACTTTAAGAAATTTACATAAAATGCGAAACAGCTTTTGTGCTTCTTAGGGTCGATTTAGTTCAACTTTGCAAATGAGTTTCGGATATGATGCAAATTAGGGGTGAGCGGTTCCTGGTTCCTTACAGGTTCCGCTTGGAACCTGGAACCTACCCTCGGGTACAGGTTCCTCATTTTTTGGAACCTGGAACCTACCCGTCAGAACCAAGAACTTGGAACCTACCCTGTCACAGGTTCCGGGGTCGGTTCCCGGTTCCAACAAGTTCCTTTTTCTTTTTCTTTTTTCATTTTTTAGTTAAAAAAATGGAAATGAATGCAACAATAATAATCAAACTTGTCAATGACTTTCAGGAGAGGTCTCTTAGACTGGTTTTCTTGACTGGTCCAATAATCCATGATAATCCGCTTACTCCTACTTGCTCTATCGTTGATATTATCATCTGAAATCAGCTCACTTGCACATCTCGTTCTTTTTCTATCCCATGCACAAAAAAAATCAACTTTTGCTCTAGCAAAGATAGTACACAGACGTTCTACTTTTGCATTAGCAAAGATAAAACAATTACAACGATCTGAATCTCCAGAATGTACATGATACTCCAAGTGTGCTCTCTACGTGTGCTCTCTACTATATGATACATACAGCAAAACAATCAAACAGAAAGTGCTCTGTTATGTCTTTTACAGCTCAACAAATGCAGATAAAGCAAGAAAGGGCCATTTCCAGTAACTTACTTGGGTCCTGCAGTCATAGTAGGACAATTTTCAGGAGTACAAAACTTTGTCAGGGTACCATAGAGCAGATTCACCTAGTTGAAGAAATCCACAGCTGAAATTGAAACACACAACCAGCTCATTTAGCTCAGATACTTAGAAAAAAATTAATTGTTGGAGTAAGTTTAACTGCATGAATGTAATAATCTTAGTGCAAATGCAAAGTACGCGTGCTCCCACATGGACGTAGGCACATGCGCATGTGAAGAGAGAGCAAAATTAGGTTAGAAAAGAAACATACTGTTTACAGCAAGCCACTCATTCAGATCTTCTCCAGGAGGAAGTCTCATTGCCTCCCTCAGGTTTCCACTCCCAAGAATAGCATTGATATGCTTCCTGAGTTGCGCCCCCTGCATTGTGCCAAAAAAAAAAAAAAATAGATGAGAGACTGTAGAGCAATCATGGCTGTTTATATATAAACACCAGGGAAGCCAGAAAGAGAAGGTATCAATGGTCACTCTGTACCATATGTGTCACACATCAGTTCTGGTCCAGAATGCCTGGTCCACCAACTAAACTAGGAAACCAACAACTGACCTTCGATGGAAAACATATAAGCTGCTATAGCAAAGAGCTATACAGAGATTCAACCATTTCTGCATGGAACTGAGTGTCTGCAAGAATTCTGATAAGGGAAGATATGCGATAAAAACGTCCAAGCATTTTATTCCTTAGGTTTTGCCGGAAGGGAGCAAATTTATCAAATTCTCCCTCACGTTCAAGTGAGAAGACATCCTCCAATTCTAGAAGACATCCTGCAGTTTGAGTCCATGTTGCAAAACCAAAACAGAAACCAAAATGTTCCATTGATTCTGGCCGCATCAAGAAAAATTTACGTGGGTTCATGCAAGGAGCCAGCAAGTCATGAGTGGACATTTTCTACCTGAGAATGGTGTATGTCTCTTGAGTCATATAAGAGAAGACTTCTTTCATCCTTACCTCACATGTAAACATATGAGATGACATAGATGAGTACTATAAAAACCAGGTAGTAATCAATCAGCCACAATCTCATTGGCTTCACAAGAAACACATAAAATTAGGTGATGAAACATGCAATGCATTTCGCAGTGCATTCACTACCTTGGACTGAAAATCGTCTTCATCCTTGATAACATGCGGATGAATAGAGAGGATGACTCTGAAAAATCGGTTGCTAGCATCAATGAGCAAACTTTCTTTGACAGATTGATTGTGAGTTCCACTATTCAATAGATTATGTATGTCTGTTAATGCTAGATTCTGTATGTCTGTTAATGCTTCAAAACCTGTGATAAAAGAAGTATAATATCTATAATGGACTCGTTATTTAACCCATAAAAAGGATCTGGAAATGCCTTGTTCTTTACCAGGGTTGCTAAAACAGTGCAAGTTATATCACCATTAGCAATCAAGGCAAATATCTTAGAGAGTGAAAAAGGAACTCATACTCTGACCAGGACATGCTAGCACTCTTCAGTCAGTCAGTCAGGTGTAAACCACATTTCAGATACTTGAATAAGAACATAGATGAACATGAGGAAATCAACTTTAATTTAGGACAGAACATCGATATCAGAGCATCTTCCAAAGCTAAGAAAGTTCTATATTCTCTCTGAACAACTTCATTGACGCTTTTGCCTCGAAACTCTAACTGGACCATGTAATTCACCAAAACCACTCGAGACGATCGTTCATCGAAACACACGAAGGTGAGGCGGCACAAACATTGGCAGCGTCAACCTCGATTTGCTTCGACTTAGCGAGACGCAAAACCGAAACCGAAAAAAAAAAGAAAGAGAGTAAATCTTCACCTGGAGAGAATCGCCGATCAGCGAGCTGCACGATGCCGAGAACGAAAGCCGAGAGCGGAAGCTACGCCAAGAGAACCGTGACGCTTCGACGAGCAACCGCGATTGGAGAAGCGTGTGAGCTTGCACTGAAGCTCAAGCGTGTGGGCTTCGGGGCACGACAAAGGCAGAGCAGCGGCGTCGCCGGATCACAGCGGCGGGGGTGAGCAACGGCGTCGGGCAGTAGCAGTGGAAGGAGCAGGAGGGTCGTCGCGGGTCGGTGCGGGCTGCAGGCGAGGTGCGGTGGGGCTTGGTATCTGCTGCAGAGGGCTTCTGGTGTCGGCGCGAACGAGCAAGGGCCACTCGGAGACGCTGCGGCCGGCAGAAGTGCAGAGCAGGGATGCGCCGATGGAATCTCAGGTGGCGTCGAGCAGACTCAGCAGAGGGCGAAGAGAGAACACAGGTATCTGAAGAGTGAAGACTGAGACTGAAAGTGTCGGGGATTTTTTTGAGCCCTAATTGGACCGGTTCCGGTTCCGGTTCCGAATCCAATAGGAACCGGAACTGGAACTGGAACCGCCGGTTCCTAGAAAAAGGGAACCGGGAACCGGAACCGGTCCCTTAAGAACCGGGAACCGAACCGAATTCCCCGGTTCCTGGTTCTACTCGGGAACCACGCTCACCCCTAATGCAAATGCTAAAAGTCAAAATTCTTTGAGGAATTCTATCAAACTCAAATGGGCTTTTTGACCCAAAAAGCATAAATGGCCCAGCCCACTAAAACATGGCCCGATTGGCCCAACGTGTGGAATGCCTATCGTGATTGGCGATCTCCTCCCTGCAAAAAGCACAATTGTCTATCCAAGAGGCCAAGAATTCCCAGGTTTTCACTTCGTAGTTCCACGCACGTGTTCTAATTGAGGTGCCATACCTCAGTCATTTTACCTCGACTAGTCCTTCGAGTTACCATGTGTATTTTTTACTATCTATTAATCTCGAAAGCAATTTCAATTTCAAAATTTTATCAGAGAATTCCTTCAGATTTCATGAGTCCTAGCTTGGCGGCTCATTTAGAGGGGTCGGTTGCAAGTGTTGTCCGAGACAACCGAGGTATATTGATTCCTGGGTTTGCGAAGTCAGTTGCGGCTTCCTCTATACTGCGAACAAAAACCCTTGCCATGAAAGAAGCCTTATTGCACTTGACCGTGGAGAAAGAACAAAAGAAGACTTGCAAGTCTTTAAGTGATCTGTTGAGGGCTATAATTGATCTACAATTGTGGTCGTCGACCGATAGCTTATCGGTTATCCAGTGTTGTTCAAACCCATCTCAAAGCCCATGGGCCCTCATATGCCTATTTGAAGAGTGCAATAGTTTAATAGCTTAAATAAAATGAGTTTTGATGGTCCATTGCTCACATAATGCTATCAAGTTGTAAATTGAATAGCGGAACCCTAATGTGGAGGAAGTCTACCCTCTAATTGGCTATCTAAGCCCTCCAACCCTGAAGGCTGCATTTGGCAGTCGGAATAAAATTCATAATAGGATATGATAAATCATATCCAATGTTTGGTGCTCACTCAGGACAGGAATAAAGTCGGATATAAGAATGATATAGATAGGACAAAATTATCCCATGGAGGAGGTGGGATAAATGTAGATAGAATTTCTAACATCCATAATAGGAAAGTTATTTTTCTTGAATAACAAATTTATTAAATTAAGAAGATTGAAATTATATTTCAATATAAATAATATTTGAATTCTAATTTAAGAAATTAAAAATAAAAAAAATTTAGTTAATCTTATTTTAATTTATATATTCAACTTTAATTCTATCTTATAATAAACATTCAATCTATAAATTAAATATTTATATTTATTATATATTTTAGGTATCTTTGTATTTTAGGTATGTTAGTACAGATTACTATTTGATAAAATTTTATTAAAAAATGATGAAACGGGAAAAAAGAAATAATAATGAAAATAATATAAAAATGAGGAAAAATAAAATAAAAAATAAAATAAATTAAATTAAGGAATAGTGTTACGAGAAAAAAAATCCCAGGATTTCATATTATATCCTATCCAATCTTATCCCGATTAGAAATCCGAACGACCAAACGTAACCTTAGGGATTTATTGTGTTTTAATTCTAGCTTTCCTGGTTTTTCTAAACCAAAACATTGAATGAATGAAGTTAAAATTTCGAGGGAAAAAAAAAGAGCCAAACCCAATTCAAAAGTTGTCGGGACAGCAATAAGTTGCTTACTTAACTCTTTATTACTTTCTAAATTTGATGTGTTAAAGAAGTTAAGTTCATTTTGCAGAATAAACACAATGTTCAACCATTTAGGCTTTTCCTTTAAAGCATTATCTTTGTCCCCTTTCTTGTTTCGGACGGCAGGTGTACTCTTCTGCTAGTATTATTAACTAAGCTTCTAGGAATTCTAGGACCTAAACATGCCTAATCAAATCTAATGAATTCACTCGGAAAATTTAAGTAAATGAATTTTAGGTCCACTAATATTCGCGTAAATTGATTCCGATGAACCCCTTTCTCATTTCAATGTTCTCGAGTCCATTCGCTATCATCTTCTTGACGAGCACATGTACTGTTCGTGCTCGAGCTACACCGGTCTTTTGCTTATGGAGAGCTGGAGCGAAGACCTCCCGCTAAGGCTCGGCGACTCTGAGCGCATGAATGTGTACGGTGCGCTGCATGATGCACTCGACATGGGGTGGATCCCTTTCAATCAACAGCTTCATTTCGAAGCAAGTTGCCAGTTGATCATTGCGTCATTGATGATATATAAGAGGAGAAGGGGCAGGCGAAGAAGGCGGAAGAAATGCGCTATAGAGAGGGAAGGCTGAGGCTGTAAATATGCAGCAGAGATAAGAGACCCCAAGAAGAGTGGAGTCCAGATTTGGCTCGGGACCTGCGAGATGCCTGAGGAGGCAGCAAAGGCCTACGCAATGCGGGGGTCCAAGGCCAAGCTCAACTTCCCTCACCGGTTGGCGGACTCTTGGCCGCCGTCTGCCACATTGAGCGATCGTGGCTTGCTTAGGACTTCAAATCACCGAAGGAGCCAAGCCAAGCCGGATTTCAATGCAACATTTCCGATTTTGGATGAAGGCACATTGACGGTGGATGGACGGGTCTCTGTATGCTTATAGGTGGATTGATGATCATTCCATTCCAGCTTCCACAATGTAGCCTTATTTTACGTTTTCGGACACAATAATTAAGCAGGTTTTCTATTTTTATTTTTCAGGGAAAGCAGACTGTTCTATGTTCTTTTTTTTCTTTTTCTTTTTTTAAACAAGTATCCCACATGTAATCACTACCGTGGACTATCTTCTTCTATTTAATGAGGAGAACATCTCTAACTTCCAAACGACAGTGAGAATGCATCAGTTCCCTCTTGACGAAAAGAATATAATGGCACGGTGTGAGAAACGGCTTTGAGGAGAGAACTTAAATCAGTGTTCAGTTTTTGTTGGAAGCACTTCAAGTAAAACCACCAGCTTTATTACAACAGATCAAATTCAAGTCACAAAACAGTCGGTAACATTATACATGACTGAGTTAATTAGTAATTACTCTTCCCATGTGATCACATGTGACAGTTACAGTATACTGCTCTTTGAAAATTGACGTCATAATTTAAGTGAGGCATTTTGCACATCCATAGAAAATCGTGTTTAGTGCATCCACTGGTCGCTCGTGTTGCGGTTTGGTGCAATCTCGCGAGGGAGTTGCTCTTCAGCTGCTGCCCCTGTTATTGGCTGCGAAAGCTCTAGCTCTCCCTCTCCATTTCATGTCTTGCGAGCTAGACACCCCCGTCCAGACTCAGATGGCTGTGGCTTTTTCCAAGAGCTCTCTTAGCAGGGAGGATGGCGGGCCAAGCAGAAATGAGGGGAAGCAACCTACTGGGAGGAGACGGGTTTTCGTACAGACTGAAACGGGCTGTGTGTTGGGTGTGGAGCTGGATCGCAGCGATAATGCCCACACTCTGAAAAGGCGGTTGCAGATCGCTCTTAATTTCCCTATAGAACAGTGCTCCTTGACTTTTGGGGACAAGATACTGAAAAATGATCTCAGTGCTGTCCTAAACAATTCCCCACTTCTCCTTACACGGAATTTTCTTTCTAGGAGCTCATCGACACCTTGTCTTTCACCAATCGGGAGGGATATCCAGCAAAGAGATGAGAGTGGTCCGATAGAAATACTTGGCTGGTCAAATCGATTTGATAGAATCAAGCAATTGGTGAAGGACGTTGTCAAGGCAATTGACATGGGGGTTGATCCAATTCCTGTTCACGGTGGTCTTGGAGGTGTATACTACTTCCGAAATAGCAGAGGTGATGGTGTTGCTATTATAAAGCCGACTGACGAAGAACTATCTGCCCCCAATAATCCTAAAGGCTTTGTCGGCAAAGCTCTAGGACAACCGAGAGTGAAGAGATCCGTGCGAGTTGGAGAATCAGGGATCAGAGAGGTTGCGGCTTATCTTCTAGACTCTGAACATTTTGCTAATGTCCCTCCAACTGCTCTGGTAAAGATCACTCACTTTATCTTCAATATTAATGATGGAGTGAATCCGGACAAGCCAAATGAAAAGAAAGTGGTTAGCAAGATAGCATCTTTTCAGCAGTTCATACCTCATGATTTTGATGCTGGCAATCATAGCACCTCAAACTTTCCTGTTTCTGCTGTGCATCGAATTGGAATATTAGACATTAGAATTTTTAACATGGACAGGAATGCAGGGAACCTTTTAGTAAGGAAACTCGACAGCATAGGAAGGTTTGGTGAAGTGGAACTAATTCCTATTGGTCATGGCCTTTGCTTGCCAGAAACTTTGGAGGACCCATACTTTAAGTGGATTCATTGGCCCCAGGCTTCAATTCCTTTTTCTGAGGGTGAATTGAAGTATATAGAAAAGCTGGACTATAGAGATGATTGCAAAATGCTACGGAAGGAGCTTCCCATGATCCGAGAAGCTTGTCTCCGCGTGCTGACCCTCTGCACCATTTTCTTGAAGAGAGCTGCTGCATACGGCCTCTGTCTTGCTGAAATTGGTGAAATGATGAGCAGAGAATTTCGTAGTGGTGAGGAAGAACCAAGTAAACTGGAGGTTGTGTGCATTGAGGCAAGAAGGTCTATAGTTGATAAGGATCTTTTGTTCCCCAAGGCAGACTTGGGAGATCATGAGTTTCAATTTGATATTGGCTGTGAGGATGCTGCTCAGTCAGGCTTCATGCCAAAGATGGGCATGGATGATTGTATGTACAGAGCATATTTCGATCTTGGAATAGGTAGCAATGGCAAGAATCCTCTGTCTAGACTGGAGAAGGGAAGCAAGGAGGAAGAAGAGAGTGAAGATGAAGAAGAGAAGAAGAGGGAGGATGTTGCCGGGGTTGAGGCATTTGAGAGGATTCCCTCAGTGTCAAAACTTCCCCTGCCCTTGATAAAGACCGTCTTGGGTAAAAAGTGTCCAAAGCAAGCGAAATATTCTGGTATGATGCAGGAAAAACACTTCATGACTAACACGTCATCAAGGCACAGAAGTGCAAATAAGCAGCTTCTTGCAAGTGGGAGCTTTGTGAATCTCGCGGACATGAGGGAGGATGAATGGCTTTTGTTCCTGGAGATATTCCAGGAGCTGCTGCATCCAGCATTCGACAACAGGAAGTCTGCTACCTTAGGGCAGAGGCAATGGCTTGGGACTTCTTGCCAGTTTTGAGACTCACAAGTTGGCCGATGGAAGAGAATCTTTTCCAGGACGCAGGTTTGCAGAAGCGGAGGTTGTCAATAGGATTAAATTGATCCGTGATGTCCATGAGGGTGTTTAGTTTGAGCATCAGTAGGATGAGCTCCGGTAAATATTCTTGGCGTCGGCTAATATGCAAGGTGGGTAGAATTGGTTGTATTTTGTTTTCCTTTTTATATAAGTTTGTTTCTCAAGTATTGATGTTGTTTCATTAGAGATGTCGAATGTAATAGTACACTGAATGTGGCTAATACAGGGTCATCTTTCGATTTTCTTCGAGCTTAATTAAGTTTTAAGTCAATTGGTAAATTTCACACTATAAAAATGGTGGTGTCGGGGTTGGATTTCAATTGTTGCGCGCGTCCGATTTCCATTGTTCGAATACCGTCACAATGCGAAACATCAAATGGTTTATGTATGATCGTTTCCAAAGTGGGTTAATCTGATGGATTTCTTGCTCATCCTTCTTGTTATAGAGCACTGCCCAGGCTCTTTCTTTTCCTCTCATGGTTTCTACACGTTTTTCACTCACCTGTGTCTCAATTTGCCATGTTTTTGTTTCTAGGATTGGTTCTTCTGAAGAGGCTTCCTTCTTGAAATGCACTCTAGCCTTATATAAACAAAATGAAAACAAAAAACAAGGGTAGGAATCTTGTCCTCTCAGCCTCCTTGTGGGACAGTCCAACAGAAGCCAGAGCAGAAGCCGAAATCAGCTACTTATGGGTCCTATTGATGTTTATCTCCTTTCCATTGCACCTTTTATCCGGCTGGACATTGTATCGTTTGTCTACTTATGGCAACACTGGTCTATTGCTAACGGAGAGTTGGAGCAAAGACCTCCCGCTAAGGGTCAACGACTCCAAGGACATGATCGTGTACGGTGTGTTGACCCCTAATTTATATTTTCAAGTACATATAAAAAAATTATTAATTAATTAAAAAAAAAGGGCTTTAATGGTCGGGTTGGGCCGAATCCGGCTTTGGCCCGGGCCACCCCTCTTTCCTTTTTCTTTCCCCCACACTAGGCCTAGCCCGGCCTTTTTCTCCCTCGTGCGGCCCACTAGCCCGGCCCACCACAGCTGGTCTTCCTCCTCTGGCCATCCTCACGCGCAGGGGGACCTGTAGAAAGCCAAAAAAAAAAAAAAAACAGCAACAGCACGGCAGCAGCATCGGAATCAGCTTGCGAACCGGGACCAGCCCCAGCACGTGGTAAGTTCTGAGTTTTATATCCACAAGAACATTTGGCTGGTTGGTAGCCTCTTTTATGAGTCCCTCCTGGTCTTCATCTTCTACGAATTCATTTCTCGACTTCCGACTCGCAGGTGATGGTCCTCCAGCTGGAGCCCGGGGAGCTTTACCCCACCCAAGTCGCCCGACCCGCGCCTCTTTTGCCCTGCTCAAGAGAAGGTGTCCTTCGGCCTCCCCGCGAAATCTAAACTCGGTGGCCCTATAGTTAGTGTTGTGGGTGGTCTCTCTCTCGGATTTGTCTATTCACTAGCGACTTCTTTATAGCGTGTAAGGTCACGAATGGAACCAAGAAAATATCCATTGTTACGTAATTTTCAGAGAATTTAGTTGAGGATGCGCATAATATCTGTTTGCTTTCACTTTTGTCAATGCTCTGTTTACCCTTGAAGATGAATCAGGTACCTAAGTTGACCCACTTAGATTCCACTTTACAAGAATTTGACTGGACTGTGTTCTTGCGTCACATTTTCAATTTCCTTTTCTTCTTAGGTAAAACACACCGGAAATGTTACATAGATTTCAAAACTTAAGAATTGTACTACGTAGAGAGTTAGGATCATAGAAATGTTCTGATAGCATCAATGTGATTAATGGAAAGATGGGTTGGTAAACTTTAATGTGAGCAACAAGATGCAATCTTACAAAGATAATCGAACTAGACACTTTGTTGCTTCAGCCGAATTGATTTTATCATGCTTATATGAGTCATGATGTAGTTTGCATAGCCAAATTAGTCTTTTTAGGCATATATGAATTATGGCATAAGTGGATGTTCTATAATATTTCTTCCTACCTCATAACTATTATAAATAGTCAACTTTATTTCTTAATAAAAATAATAACAAAACTAAACATTTTTTTGTAAGTTTAGAAGATTTTCCTTCAAATTTCACTTCATTGGCAAAATTCATAATTTGTTATTGTAAAAAAAAGGGAAAAATTCAAATAATAGTTCAAAGTACTTTTATTTTCTTAAATAAGGACTTAAAGTGGCTAAATCATCTCAAATAAAGATTTTTGATCGGCTGATGACTGTTTTAGTCATCGAAAAAGGGGTCTTTTAGTAAAAAAAAATTGTAGGCATATTTTTAAAAGTTTTTTATTTTTATTTTTTCCTTTCCTTTCCTTTCTTTTTTCTTTTCTTTTCTTTTCTTTTTTCTTTTTCCTCTTTCCTCCATCGGCCATTGCTATGGGCCATCACTACACCTTATTAATGGCCAACGGAGGGAAGAGAGAAAAAGGAAAAAGAAAAAGGAAAAAGAACGGAAAAAGGAAAAAAGAAAAAAGTTTTGTACAAAGTGATAATGCTCTTCAACTAGCAAGGTTAGGCTCTCTCTAAGATTGATATGGTCACTTCAGACTCTTATTTGAAATAAGTTTCACTTCAAGCCCTTATTTGAGAAAATGATAGGACTTTATGCCCTTATTTATAATTATATCTAATTTATGTCCTTATTTGAGAAAATTAGAGCATCTCATTCCCTTATTCGAATTTTCCATCAAAGAAATATTTGCTTCTTTAAATTTGATGTCCCTCAAGTCACTCTCCACTATACTATATTAGATTAGATTTCTTTCGTAAAATTCTCGATAAATGAAGAGTAATTGATTAGAATGACTCAAGGGTATGCAACTGCACCGGTTCTATCGATTCCTGATTCTAAATTTTTGGAACTGGTAAGAATTTATCTAATTCTTAGTTCCGAGTGAAAACTCACCTGAGATCTAGAATGATCAGACTGATTTACAGACCAGATTTGAAACTAGTTTCCTAGTTTCTCTATTGTTGATGGTCTCTTTTGGAGTCCAGTGCAACTTAATTGACCATGCATTGCACTGATTAACAATGTCAATCAATACTTCATTTAGGAGACTTGGAAATATGGGGTAATGAAAATTAGAATGGAAAATTTTGAAATAATAATTTTTTGGCAAAGGAAAAAAAAAAGGAGGAAGAATTTAAAATTGTGAGTATTTTTCTCCCCTTTTCTTCGGCTAGGGGCTCTCCCAAATTTAAATTTTGTGCATTTTCTACCCCTTTTCATTCGTCATCCCTTCGGCCAAAAAAAAAAAATCCTCACCCATTCTCAAAAACAACATAAATGTCCATCACAAATGTCTACTATTCATCATTTTTGGAATATGGCTTTGAAATAAAATAAAAAGGAGAAAAAATAAAGGCCGCTCAGCCCTAGCCCGCTAGTGTATTATGTTACTTAATTTCAGTTGATTACGTGAACTGGAATCCTCCCCCAAGTGAGAAGTTTTTCAGTGAAAAAGAGCATTCTCAAAACAACCGGAAATCCAATAAAGGGCATGACTACTATTCATCATTTTCATCATGGAAGCAAACCTAATGAACAAATCAATTGTCTGAATCGTCGAAGGGACTAGGTGAGGCAACATTGATGTCACGTAACCCTTAATGACCCACTCAATAACTCAAGCCCATGCTTGCCGACAATCACCTAAAAGCCTTGCGCAACCCTTAGTGGAGCATTAAATCGATGACCTAAATTTAGAATTCAATTTTAGCGAAGGAGACAATGAACAGTGATTGTGAGGGTAAAATTGTAATACAAAAATATCGGGTGAGACAATGAACAATGAATGCAAAGTTAAAAAGAAAAAATGATTTACTAACTCTAAAAAGCGGCATTCTGGAAAATGCGGCATTCTGGAAAATGCGGAAAGTTAATATCGGGTGAGATTTACATGGAATTAAAGAAACTCTAAAGACGCTAATTTTGGTTTGAAAGGCTTCTGAAATGCTAAACCAAACACCTCAATTTTGTTTCGATCGCCTTCGAGAGTATATCGAATAAACATCAAAGAAGATAAAAAGAAAAAAACTCATAATCTTCTCCTTGTTTTTTTTTTTTTCCCTACATAAAAAGGAACCCTACAGAAAGGAAAAACATCCTCAAATTTTCATTTTGCTCCACAGGCTATGACACTCTCGTGTGCTGTACTGTCGGGGGGCGCAATTGCATGGATCCGCCAGGGAAAACCTCGACGCCCCCGGGAGGGCATTCCGGGGAACGAGGCCCCTTTCCAGCCACGTGGCGAGATTTCGTTGGCGGTCCTCCCTGCTCGTACGATACCAAACCCCTAGCGTTGGTTGGAATATGCGAACCAAACTACAGAGAATCCCAACCCTCCCTCCCCTTCCCATCGTCTCTCTCTCTCTCTCCCTGCAAAAAAGGCTCTCCTTCAGATTGGACGCAGTCGACCCAAAATTCCACACCTCTCTCTAGGGGTGTCAATAAAACCCGACCCGACCCCGCCCGAACACGACCCGAATACAAAACATGTATGGTACATGTTTTGTGTTCGGGTTGTGTTCGAGTAACAAATATAAAACAAACAAAAAAATGTGTTTCGGGTTGGGACAGGTTTGAACATTGTTCGACCCAAGAAATACGTTAATTCTAAATTCCAAACACGCCAAAAACACAAACACTTTTGCCCCAAACACAAACACATACCTTGTGGCTCTGCCTTCTTCTCCAACGAGTGCGCCTTCTCGTGGAGTCCGATGCCGCCCTCCGATCGACGCGCCTCCACCCCGCCGTCGCCGTCGCCACCCCTCGCCGTGTGGCATCCTAGAATTTCATGAAAATCCCTATGTATGCCATGGGCCATGGATAGGCGATGGAAGTACTGTTATTGTATTTTATAGCCTTTTCGATCCATGGTTTGTAATGAGATTTATGGCCAAGTTTTTAATGGATATTTTTTTAGGAAAGAAAATTCTATCTTTGCCCATATGTGTTATAAATTGGACCATATGGGTTTATGACTGCAAGTGTTATAGCCATTTAATTTGCAATTTAGTACATTGATTTAATAGGGATTTTTTTTTTGGCCTGTCCTACTCTATTCCTATTCTACACTCACTCTCAAACTTTTGCCCTGCCTTTTGTAGGGCGTGGGAGTCGAAACCCACTCTTGATTTAATAGGGATTTAGTTGGTTTTAAAAGGATCGATTTTGGATTTATTTAAGTTTGGGTCTTAGGCCCAAGATGGGCCATAATGGCCGGCCCATAAGCCCATGAAGGGCTGTTGGTCGCATGAAGGAGGGGGGGGGAGTCCGGTTTGCATGCCTCCCCCCATTTGTCCCATGGTGATGGCCAAGTGTCACCCTATGCAAAAGGTTATGATGGCTAATGATGTAGGGAAGGAAATTAGGGGGGAAATGGTGGCCGGTTTAAGCGAGAGAGAGAGAGAGAGAGAGAGAGAGAGAGAGGGAGAGAAGAGAGAGAGAGAGAGAGAGAGAGAGAGAGAGAGAGGAGAGAAAGAGAGGAAGAAAAGAGAAAGGAAGAAAGGAAGAAGGGAAGAAGGACTCACCTTTTTTGTTCGGTTTGGAGGCAAGTGGGATCCTTGATCTACTCTTGCATGCTGTGTTTAGTGTGTGTGATTGATTGGTGATGATTTTCGGAGGTATAGGATGTGAAATATTGAAGTTATAAGTGTAGTATTCTAGTCTACTGTGCTGTTCTTGAGAAAAACAACTTGACCTAGGATGTTTTAGTGACTTGCATGTGATATTCTAGTTAAAATTTGGCTTCGACCTCTAAATGAAAGTTGTAGAAGACTTCTTGGAGTATAACATACTCAAATTTGGGACAAAAAAAAAAACAAGTATAAGTAGGTGAAACCATTGTTCTTTGAAGAAGACTAGATCTGGAAATTTTGACACCGACCCTTGATGAATGCATGGATGGTAAGGCAATCTTTTTGTTAAAATTTCACTTTGGTTTCTTAAAAAAAAAGTTTTAAAGGACGTCCTTAGGTTTAACATATAAAAAATTTAGAGAAAACAAACAAGAATAGGTAGGTGAAATCGTGGTCTTTCGGAGATGGTTAGATCTGGAAATTTCGGTACTAGGAACAGGAGTTTTAACCGCCTATATTTAATTACCTAGGACGAATATGATTTCGATGTCTTCATGAAGTATTTACCTTATGGTCTTGGCTATCACATAGTTAAATTTCATAATTTTTGAATGTCATTTGGGTATTTAATCAAGAATGTTTCTAAAACTGTGCAATCTGATGTGTTCAGACTTGGTAATGTTGCAATGCGTGGTCTATACCGCTCTGTATGAGATTATTTTGGAAAAGTGTTCTGCATGAAATATATTTCTTTATGTCTTGCCTACATCATATTATAATTTCGTAATTTTTGAAGCTCATTTGTCTATTTAATCAAAAATGTTTCAAAAACTGTGCAAGTTAAACGGATAGAATTAGTAGTGCTGTGATGCGTGGTCTATATTGAATTATATGGGGATATTTTGGTGTAGTGTTCTTCATGAAGTATCTGCCTCTCTGTCTTTTCTATCGCATGTTCAAATTTCATAATTTTTTAATATGATTTGGGTATTTAATCAAAATTGTTTCTAAAACTGTGCTAGCTGGATTGTGCAAATTTCAAAAGCTGTAATGTATGGAATATTCTGGTTTGCATGAAATTCTAGTGGTGTTGTGTTCTTCATGAGATAAATGCCTCTAGAGCTTGTCTATGATGTACTAAATTCTTAGAAATTATTAGAGCCAATCAATAAATTTTAACAAGTGTAAACTATAAAGAATGCATTATGTTTTCTAAAATACTAGTAATTGATCTTGCTGCATATGTGATGATGTATGGCATTACATATAAAAAAATAAAATAAAAAGTTGAAATTGACCTTGTTGCCATCACATCATATGCCATGTTGATATTGAGACACAATTGTGAACATGAATTATGATAAATGAGGATACCGTTTGAGGTGTGAGCCAACGATGCCCCGGGAGTGTCGGGATGCCCGAAGGTGAGTGCCAGATGCTCGGAGGTGTGTGCCGGATGTCCTCGGGAGTTTCGAGATGCCCGGAGTGTGTGTGCCGGATGCCCGGAGATGTGTGCCGGAGGTTCCTCGTGATGCCAGGTTGGGTGCGAGCGATAGAAATGTAAGATGCAATTATTGGTCTCGGGAAAGAAAAATGTGGTGATCCAATTGAAAAATAAGAGCTGAAATTGAATCATGCATGGTATGGTGACATGT
This sequence comes from Eucalyptus pauciflora, assembly GCA_007663325.1. Classification (NCBI taxonomy): domain Eukaryota; kingdom Viridiplantae; phylum Streptophyta; class Magnoliopsida; order Myrtales; family Myrtaceae; genus Eucalyptus; species Eucalyptus pauciflora. The sequence goes on along the minus strand of VMYD01000006.1, from coordinate 2,013,726 downwards.
ATGCATGGATGTATGATGTAATATGTATAAGTGCATGGTGGTATGTGCACATGACATGGTGATATATATATGGCTGTTTTGATGTAATATACATGACTGAAAGGTGAGATATGTTTAACATGTATGAACTATATGTACTCTATGATGCCCTGACTGTTCTGCTTGATGCATTGAGTAGTTTAATAGATCTTTTACTTGCTGAGTGGTTGTACTCACCCCTTTGGGGACTAACATTTTAGATTAGAAAGACGCATCTTCCTCTAGTTACGTGCAATACCTTTTACAGCCTTCTATCTGACGTGGAGGTCGAGTGCATGGAGCACGTATGCATCACCATCCCTAGTTTGGTGTTCATACATGTTTGAGTGCTGGTGATGTATGACGTGGGCCTGGCTGGGGGCCCAGTCATCCAGGAGTTCTTATCCGTCCACGTCCGTCGTGACGGAGTGATGTTGGGAATGTTGCCGCCGCCATCGCTCGATGCACCGGGATGGGTGTGATGGTCTGCGTGAGGAGAGGGAGTTGACACTTTTTGGAGATAGCCAACACTTGTAGATGGAGGGTTATACACGATCGATATAGGGGGTCGAGATCTCTCTTTTGAGTTGTAGCCAAGTTTAGTGAAAAGTCTTGGCTTTTTGGTTATACCGACCTAAGATGTACATCTTAAAAATGTAAATAAAAGTGTCTCGGCTTTATGTTTTCCTTCGATGTGTTGTTGGTGTGCATAATATCATCGTTAAGAGAGTAGAGGGATGGTGAGACTCGTCTTCAATTTCGTTATGAGCTGCGCTAAACTCCTTTAAAAAAAATGCCTATGAACCTCAGTCTTTCTTTAAACCCCTTTTTATCAAAGACAAATAACTGGTATTCAATAGGTAGAACAATAGGTATCTGTGGCGACCTAAGTTGTTTTTGGGGGTGCCACATGCCGACGCTGGAACCCTAGCTGCCGCGTGTGGCCGACCATCGTCGACGGCTCGAGGACTGGGTTCGCTCGGGCGTTTGCTTCTCGCCTCATTTCCAAGTCCCGGCAGGTGAGGAGCCCCCCCTCCAGATCCACTCGCCTTCCCCCCTCGATTGGAAACATTTTAAGGGGAATTTATTACTTCTTGCTGTGCGTTTTTGTTGTCTGCTGATTTTCCTGTTTCGCATGCATCACCAAGCGTCGGTCATCATCGCTCGTCCTGCCATCGAAGCGGCCCTTTGTTGGTGGAATCCAGGTTTGTGCTGGAGTCAATTCGAGCACTTTGAATGCCTCGCGTGCACTGAATTGATGTTCGCGGCATTGGGAAGTGGATTTGTTACATAAACTTTGCAACCGACATGAGCGGGTGGTTAAGATGCGCGATTGAAAACTTCGAACTTGGCCCATATCCACCTACTGTTGTTGTATTTCTTTTGTAGCAAAGTCCCCGCTTTCCGTTCGGGTGATTGTTGATGATTGTCTATTGCTCTTCGTTGCAGGGCGATTTGATTCGGCGATTGTGTTTCTATGCTCTTGAATTTTTAGATTCTTGTATTAAGGAAATTGCTTGTCTGATGCATTTAGTTGTCTATGAAATTCTTTGGGTTCAGGTTAAAAGTTAAGTTGAAGCATCTAGCTGAGCAGTATGTGCTTTCTGAACAACATCATGAACAGGAGGTAAAGTTCTTTAAAATTGATTGATGGGTATTTCTTGTTCGAGCTTATCTTGTTAAAATGAATGGTTGGTTGGAGTGTGAATGGGGAATTCTGTGGATAGGCTTCGGCGAAGCGGTTCAGGGTGACAGGGAGAAAGAAGATTGTGCGGAGGAGAGCTGGGAAGTAGCATCTACTGGCAGTTGTGATTAATCTGCTTATCTGGGACAAGCATTCCAAACTGCTAGGAACAGTGGGGCTTTTGATTTGCATGATTGGAGGGATCATGTATCGGCAATCTACAAGCAAACCTAAGCCTGAGAAACAAGTAGAAGCCGAAGAGACTGAGGAGGAACAGCAACAGCTAATTGAGATGCAATCTAGCAAGCAAAGCTAGATAGATGATGCATTCCTTTTGCTACCATTATTTTCCCATTCATTCCAGTGATCTAGGGAATACGAAGAATTATAGATTGTTCTCTGTGTACTCTTACATTTTATATGTAGGAATTAGATATGGTACAATGATGGCTTAAGCGGCCATTTCAATTGTTGCAGGATATTGCATGCTTTTGACATTGGATTGAATTGATCTTGGTCAGACTTCAGAGTTCCTTTACTGATATTTTTGCTGCCATGAAGCTTTGATGACACCACATGCACAACCCATTGTTATTAGTGTTCTTTCTGGCACCTTTTCTTTTTACCGTCGTATGTATGGTCTGGCCGAGGTTTTTCATCCCAGCGATTTCTGGGTTGGCAGGGAAGAGGTTCCTTTTGGGGCTCGTTCTATTTCAACTCAAGTGGGTAAGAGTCATGTTATCTTAATTTCTCACGAATTCATCTTTTGATGCTTTCTTATTCAAGTTTCCTTCCAGTGAACTGAGAATTGACCATTTGTATTTGTGGAAATACCCGATCCTGTGTTTTTGCTCTGTGCAGTAAGATACGGATGAAGAGTGAAGAATATTCAGATGATCACTAAGGCTATGAAGATGGTTGCAGCCTCAAAGCTACGAGCAATTCAAACTAGAGCAATTCAAAGTTAGACAGCTTTTTTAATTGAAAATTAGAAAGTTCGTAAATTTTGTTAAGGCGTAGGTAGATGCATCAGTTTTTTATGATGTTGTCGACTCTTGGCTTACATTAGTACTACGGGTAGGGATCTCTGTAAATTGACATTGAGTAATGTAACTCTACGTAAAAGAGGCGAGTGAGGAGAGTGGCAAGTACTTGAAGTGCATGATAAAGTCGTAGGTTATTGAAATTATTTTGGCCCAAGATTTTTGCCACAATGAAAGTAAGAGAGAGGAATGCTGGTGTATAAAGTTCAAAGTTTTTGTTATCCAAAGTATTTATGTAATTTTTTTGTGCTGGCCTGTGTCGTCTGGCTTTGACTTCCTCTTCCTGTCTGTTATATGAAAGACTGTGGAACTAGGATGCTGCATAAACAAGTGATTGTAGAGTAATAAATTGTTGCACTGGCGTCAGTTGTTGGTAAAGGCAATCTTTCTTCAGGACAAGCAATTATTTGATGCAGCTGAGAGTTCTACTATGTTTGTATGCCTAAAATTTAATAATCACACTCCTAAAGCAATCCAATCAAGAACAAAATGATATATAGAGAGCTTGTGCAAACACAGAAAAGTCAAAAACTAAAGCAATGAGACATTTGAGCTTGAAAGAAAAGAAAATATTCACATGGAAAGGTTGATAGTGACATTTGGAATGGGCTGGAGATGAAACGAAAGGATTTTATGTTTTCATGAAGTTAAAATAACAGGACATGACAATATTTTGGAACAAATAGAAAAAAAGGGAGGTGAAAAAAAGAGAGTAAAAACCCATAACCCGATCCGACCCGACCCGACCCGAATTTCCGATGCAAGTCTAATGTGTTTCGTGTTGGGGTCGGGTCGGGTCACACTATGTGACCCTTCATGTTTCAGGTTGGGTCGGGTAACATCAAAACCCGACCCGACCAGACCCATTTACACCCCTAACTCTCTCCTCCTTTTTAAAAATAATTAAAAAATTGGATTGTTTAAAATTATTTTTATAATAATAATCTTTTCATTAACTAAGGAGCTGAAAACTAGGAAAAAAATTTCCGATTTTTTGAAAAGGGAAATTATCTTCTTGAATTTAAGCTTTGATAGGAAAATAATTTTCATTAACTGGGAAAATATTTTTCGTTAACTCATTTTATTAAGTGAATCAAATGCCGAAAATTGAGGAAAACGTTTTCTTAGAAAAGGTTTTTTGTGAAACAAACGCACCCTAGAGTAACATTGGCCCACAATAATCATTTTATTTTCGGGAAAAACAACTTGGAACAGTAGCTTGGTAAACTTTAATTAGGTATTTGGATAATAATACATATCCACAATAATCCTTTGTTTCATGGAAATTAAATAGTTCAAAAACATTTTCTTAAAAATGATTGCTTGAATCACATAAAAAAATGAATGAACTAAAATTATTTTTATATCATCAATGAATATGTCTAGACACAAGTTTTTCTTGATAACGAAATTTTTTTTATTGACTAATTATTTTAAGCAATCATTTTTTTTGGGACATTGTACCGTGGCATAAACACCACATGATGGCTATGTCATTAGTAATAAGCAGAAATAGCTTACAATTTTTTTCTTTTGATAATATCTATATTGTCGGAACAATTCAAATTTAAATTATACAAGTATTTCAAAATTTATTGTTCTATTTTCCTTTTGAGTGAATGCCACTTTAGTATGACGGAAGAATTTTGTTTCATGTATTTATGCTTTTACTCTTGTTCGACCAAAACGAAAATACTTTTGATCTTGTGAAGTTATTATGCTTTTAGTTGGCCTTTTAAATGGAATGTTGGAAGTACTCCTTTCGCGGAAACATTGTCTTAAGAAATTGAAAGCTTGGTAGAGACAAATTATGAAGTCCTACAAGGCAATAAGCTAAAACCCGGGTTCTCCTCAAAAAGAAAAAGAAAAATCACAATGTAATCACCCCATAAAAGGGTAGGAAAAATTCTACCTTCTGTCCCCTTGCTGTAACCACTTCTATGATCAAGACTCTAATTTTAATTTTTATAGTCAAGTCTCGGGGTGAGCAAATGACCCGATTGCACCTAAAAACCAGCCTGGATAATTTTAGGCTGATTTAAATGGGGACCAGTCTCCAGGTTAAAAAAAATAAAATTAAGAACTTATCTTAACCTATTTGACAGCTCGATGCGCATTCAATCATTCTCTAGCGTCGAACTTTTATGGTATAATATGAAAATTAAGAAAAGAAATGACATTATCTCATCACAGTTCGATAAGCATATAGACAAGATTGATGCTTATTTTTTTTAATGTAGGATGCGATCCTAATTATTAAGACGAGAAAATGGAAATCAAGACAAAAAAAAAAGTGGAAACAATAAAACAAATAGCACATAAACTTTACTTCATTGCAAAGAAATACATTATACAGAAAAATTATTCAAAAACCCTAAACTTATTATTAGTGTCAGATTGAACCCAATTTAATCAATGACAATGCGTTTTCTTTCATTTTCCAGCCTAGAACCTTCGAACTTTTAATAAATTCTACACGCTTTTATTTTTCAATAAAAATTCTAATAATGAGGAAAGATCACCCATTCAATTATATAGATACACACACAACGTGGGTTTTACTCGTTATAAAGAAAAACACATACGCCAGCTTGTGCAAATAATAATTGCATGTTGAAATTGTTGTGTCAGATTATATTCCCTAGGATTCCACTGATCGGCAGTTTTATCCGATTCCTAGGAAGCTGTAATCAAGCCACCTCGCATGTCTAAATATTGACCATTCAAGGACCACCAGGTTGACTTGCCCTCTTGCCCGAATGGGGATGACATCCAATTCCACGCCACCCAATTCAACCGGACTCACGGAGGATTCAATCAATCCAATCCCAGACTTTTCACGTTAAAAAAGGCACATATAAAAATTCGAATAACATTGACTGTGGTCGTGCGGTCTAGCTTGAGTTAAAGGTGAAAGTTGGTAAGATAATAATCGGGATAATTATCCATAAATCCAAAATTTATTGTAGTGACTTATCCAATTTAAAACATTCTTATGACTTGTCATTTTAGTCGTAAATATTTCAATTTCAGCTATAAATCATTAACGTGACTGTTTAATCAATATCGGCCATTTTACATATCATAGTTAGTGTTAGATGTCTACAATTTTTTTTTTTTTAAGAGGGATGGTGCCGTAAGCCTAGCAATTCTCTTTTTTTTTTTTTCGAAAATTCATAATTGACATCAAAACTTCTATAGGAGGAAACGGCCTCGCTGGGCAGGATAATGACCTTTCGTCTTTATGTTTTGTTGTGATAATGTAGACCTGGTTAGGCTAACATGGGCTGCTGAGTCTTCTGCAATCCCCTAGTAAATGCAACAATCCTAGTCTGGTCTAGCCCTCCTTTTTGTTATTAGCTAATTCAATTTCTCCTAATCCGCAAGTTCTACGCTGAAAAGAATTTCGGTTTTTTTTTTTTTTCCTTTTGAAATATCCATTCCGTCCCGAACCGATCCTCTATAAATCCGAAATCTAGACCAAATAACGGCCCTGAATAATCGGCTTTTCCTCTTTTCTTTTTAGAGCTTGGAAAAACGATATGGGGAAATGGGTTTGTAAACTTTAGATCTTGGTATTCCATAGATAAATTAGATAGCGACCCAACTACGCAACGAGGTTCTTTGGGTGGCGGAGAGGGAGAGGAGAGGCACAAGCCCTCAAAGACACTCGACCACGATGATATAGGCAACCAGTCTTACTTCTCATCTCATGAGTCTTACTTCTCATCCCGATACCATTCATCAACGGTCCTCTGACATCAATTATGAATTCTCGGATTGAATTCTTTACAACGTTGATGTCCTACTTAATGTATTTTTATTATACAAGTTCATGCGTCTATGAATTATTTAAGAAGTGAAGAATTGAGTTTTAAATATGGAAAACTTCATTGCTTTCTAGACCCTGTAAAAATGTGTTTGCTAATGCAACTTTCATAGTATTTTTTATATATTAAAATATTATCACAGATATATTGTAAAAGAATTGATTTTACATTTAATTATTATTATTATTTTTTTTTGGTCGGAAACATTAATTAAGTAGGTTCCGGTTGCCTGTAAATAGTCAATGGCAGGTTGTGGTGAAAAAGGCCCCGTTATTCCCAAGGAATAACGGCTTCGTTTGCTTAGCGGCACTCAATTAGTCAATTCTATATAGGCCCCATCTCTCTTGAATGAGCCATTGAGCCGAGCTGAGCCGGGTAGAAATTATTAGGTGGGCCCATCCCTCCACGTCACCATGGGTCGGGCCCCAATCGATAGTCGACGTGGCTCTGGGACCCACCTCCCCGGGGCATCGTCCTATCTTTCTACATCCCTAATACTGATAGATAGTGTGACCCTTCTCTTCTGCTTTTCTTTTTCCCTTTTATCATGGATTTAAAAAAGTTAGTAATGCGAGGAAAAAGAAATTAGTAAGGACTAACGTATCACCAGCTCCCGTGTCCTTTCTTTGTTTTGCTTTAATTTGCGAAGTGCCTTGAAAATCCTCAAAAGTGCATCCGAATCTTGACTTTTTAAAAAAAAATACAATTGAATTTTAAAATTTATCAAATTATTGCAATCAAGTCCTTCCATCGAGTTTGTCTAATTTGACTAATGGAAAATTTTGACCTAGCTTTCTTATCACTTTCATATCCCACGTGGTGCTGACGTGGCTAGACCGGCATCGTTTTGGTCAAAATCCGGGTTTTTAATACAAATTTAATTAAATTACATTAAAAATAAACAAAGTTTAAAATATTAAATGGCTAGCAATGGTGATAAATGGCTTGCGGAGGTTTGGGGCCTCGGTGACCCTCGTCAACCACAAAGGAGGGTTGCTAACCCTTGCTTAGGTCTAGCCGAGGGCCACCCTTAGCGGCCGTCACCACTAGCGGCCCTCCGACAAGCCTGGGTTGGCCAAGAGCTTATGACCCTCATCTCATCGAGTAAGTGCCATAACCCTTGCTTGCAACCCTCGTTGACCCTCACTCATTTCTTGGTTTTTTTTTTTTTTTTTTTTGCTTTGTTAATATAATTTAGATGAAATTTGTATTAAAAAAAATCAGATTTTGACTAAAACAACATCATTTTAGCCTTATATTTTAGTCACGTCATTACCCCATAAAAAAAGAAAATAATTTTTTAAAAGGAAATATAAGCCACATTAGCATTTTCCATCAATCAAGTTGGACAAAATTAATGAAAAAAATCAATTACATTAATTTAATAAATTTTAGGATTTAATTACACATTTTGAAAGTTTTGAGACTATACTTATCTTTTAATTTATCTTATAAATGATCATTGAAGTCGACTCTGCCTTCTACCAACCCTAAATAAAATGCCCTTAGTTTCCTAACGTTCATTCATAATGTGACATGGGCCGAGACTCCTAATGAATTGAACGGCGACAGGAGATCATACTCCATGGTGCAGCCGGCCGACGATACCTTCCCTTGGACACGGCAGGGGAGGAGGCTGGGAAGTCTGAAGAAGAAGAATCGATCAGGAGGAGGGGAGACTTTGGAAAGCGAGCGCGACGAGGATTCACAAGACAGAGATGGGATTCTTACCTCGCGGCGGCCAGACGGCGGAGAGGGAGCTGCATTTACTCTCCTGTGGTGGGGAGGCAAGATGCAAAACCTCTTGACGAGCTCCAGGACCGCCCAGATCAGAGATACAACTGCTACAATGGCGATGATCTCCCCGGCCCAGGCGCACTCCATCTTCAACCAAGTGGATTCGTCCGGGACGAACCCGTCCATCGTCACTGTCGGCGCGTTTTCTTCCATTGGAGCGAAGGAAGATTCGGAACCAACGACCCAAGTGGAAGCTAACCTCTCTGCCGGCCGGTGAACAGAGCTCCGGCGGACCCTGAAGAGATCGAGGAAGAAGAAAGGAGCCGGACGCGAAGAGATCTCGTACCACGCGAAATGACAATGGACGCGCAATAGCTGTTAATACTCAATTTATTTCCTAATTTGGGAACTTTTTGCTAAAGAATTCCTTTCTTTTCTTTGGACTTTAGTCAACAGTTATCACATGACCTTTGAATATCCATTCAATTCTAAATCCAAATTTAATTATAATATTTCACGAATAACTCAATGATATACTATTTTGTAGGATTATGATTAGTTTTGCATCTTTTTGTTTTGCATTTTTTCGTGATATATGATCAAAAATATTTTTTTGACGTTTTGATTATTTAAAAATAATTTCGACCTCATCACTTGATTTAAGACAAACAAAATTTCAATTTTTTTTTTATTTGAAAAAATCAAAATTTTTAGTTATTTTATTTTTGAAATCAAAATTTTTAGTTATTTTTTTTTCTTTTTACAAAAATTGGGCCAAAATCCAAGCCGTTTGATGTTCGAAGATCGAGAGGCCATCTTTCCCCATGCTATACTAAAATCCAGAATCAATATTTCACGAGGTAAGTCTCAAACTTTTTTTTACCGCCGCGATCAATTTGATATTATGTCATTCTAACATGCCATCATTAAAAAAGAAAAAAAGAATTAGCAATTGGGAAAAAAATGTCCAAATTTTTAATTATTTTATTTTTCTCTTTTTATTTTTGTTTTATTTTTTTCAAAAAAATCAAATTATAATTTTTTTAATGTTTTTCTCTTTACTTTTTATTTTTTTCTTTTCCTTTATTTTTTTCCCCTCCTATGCTCCATCGGAAGGTGAGAGCCACATATAAGGTCCGCCTTCTTGAGATCGGGTGAGCCACGAGCTCACCGATCTTGGTGGAGCCTAAGCTCGCCAACCTCGATGGAGCTCAAGTTGGCAAGCTCGAGCTTGCTTGGGTTGGCCAAGCCTCAAGCTCGCTAGCCTTGAATCTTGGCTGGTTGTCGGGCTGCTCGCAATCACCAAAGCACACGGCTAGCGGAGGAAGAAGGGGGATGAAGCGGGCAAGAAAAAGAAAGAAAAGAAACTAAAAAATAAAATATTCAATTTAAAAAAATAATTAAAAATTGCATTTTTTAAAATTGTTTTTATAATAATGAACTTTCATTAACCAAGGAGCTTAAAACTAGGAAAACTTTTTCCGATTTTTTCAAAGGGGAAATTATCTTCTTGAATTTAAGCTTTGGTAGGAAAATATTTTTCATTAACTAGGAAAATATTTTTTATTAACTAGGAAAATATTTTTCGTTGACTCATTTTCATAAGTGAATCAAATGCCAAAAAATGAGGAAAACCTTTTCTCGTAAAAGGTTTTTTGTGAAACAAACATTGGCCCACAATAATCATTTTTTTTTGAATTTTTTTTGGGAAAAAAAATATGGAACAATAGCTTGGTAAACCACCCCATGTGGTGGCCGCGTTGGCTTGGGCTTTCATCCCCCTCACGAAGGAGACGGGTTCAAATCTTAGCGTGGTCGCTAGTGGTATTAAGCGTGACACCGTCGTGGTGGGTCATGCGCTAGCGTCACCAGGGGGTTTACGGTGCGGCTGTCGGCTGCAAGCTGGTTCCTCCTGTCTCCAAAAAAAAAAAAAAATAATAATAGCTTGGTAAACTTTAATTAGGTATTTGGATAATAATACATATCCATAAAATATATCCACAATAATCATTTATTTCATGGAAAATAAATAGTTCAAAAACATTTTCTTAAGAATGATTGCTTGTATCACTTAAAAAAAATGAATGAACTAAAATTATTTTCATCACCAATGAATATGTCTAGACACAAGTTTTTCTCGATAATGATACTTTTTTTTATCGACTAATTATTTTAAGCAATCATTTTTTTTTTGGGACATTGTACCATGGCATAAACACCACTTGATGGCTATATCATTAGTAATAAGCAGAAATAGCTTACAATTTTTTCTTTTGATAATATATATTTCGTCGGAACAATTTAGATTCAAATTATACAAGTATTTCAAAATTTATTGTTCTATTTTCCTGTTGAGTGAATGCCACTTTAGTATGACGGAAGAATTTTGTTTCATGTATTCTTGCTTTTACTCTTTTTCGACCAAAAAGAAAAGACTTTTAATCTTGTGAAGTTATTATGCTTTTAGTTGGCCTTTTAAATGGAGTGTTGAACCACTGGGGGTTCGCCCCAGTGGCCACCCTTCCATCTTGGAATGGAGAGGTTGGGGGTTCAAATCCCCACCTTCTCAGGGGGGATTGGGGTGGGGAATATTTCATTTCAGGAGTGGGTTTCGACTCCCACGCCCTGCAAGGAGGCGGGGCAAAAGTCTACGAGTGAGTGTTAGAGTAGGATTAACGTAGGACTGACCGAAAAAAAAATGGAGTGTTGGAATTACTCCTTTCGCGGAAACATTGTATTAGGAAATTGAAAGCTCGGTAGAGACAAACTATGAAGTCCTACAAGGAAATAAGCTAGAACCCAGGTTCTCCTCAAAAAGGAAAAGAAAAATCACAATGTAATCACCCCATAAAAGGGTAAGAAAAATTCTACCTTCTGTCCCCTTGCTCTCACCACTTCTATGATCAAGACTCTAATTTAATTTTTATAGTCAAGTCTCGAGGTGAGCAAATAACCTGATCGGACCTAAAAACCAGCCCGGATAATTTTAGGCTGATTTAAATGGGGACCAGTCTTCGAGTTTAAAAAAAAAAAAAAAATTAGAAACTTGTCTTAACCTATTTGACAGCTCGATGCGCGTTCAATCATTCTCTATCGTTTAACTTTTATGATATAATATGAAAATGAAGATAAGAAATGACATTATCTTATCATAGTTTGATAAGCGTATAGACAAGATTAATGCTTATTTTTTTCAATGTAGGATGTGATCCTAATTATTAAGACGAGAAAATGGGAATCAAGACAAAAAGAAAAAAAAGGAGAATTTTCAAAGTGGAAACAATAAAACAAATAGCACATAAACTTTATTGCATTGCAAAGAAATATATTATGCAGAAAAATTGTTCAAAAAATCATAAACTTATTATTAGTGTCCAATTGAACCCAATTTAATCAATGACGAGGCATTCTCTTTCATTTTCCAGCCTAGTACCTTTGAACTTTTGATAAATTCTACACGCTTTTATTTTTAATAAACTTCTAATAATGAGGAAAAATCACCCATTAAATTATATAGATACACACAACATGAGCTTTACTCATTATAAAGAAAAACACATACACCAGCTTGTGCAAATAATAATTGCACGTTGAAATTGTCGTGTCATATTATATTCCCTAGGATTCCACTGATCGGCAACTTTATTCGATTCCTGGGAAGCCGTAATCGAGCCCACCTCGCATGTCTAAATATAGACCATTCGAGGACTGCCAGGTTGACTTGCCCTCTTGCCCGAACGGGGATGACATCCACTTCTATGCCAACCGATTCAACCAGACTCACGGAAGATTCAATCAATCCAATCCTAGACTTTTCACATTAAAAAAGACACATATAAAAATTCGAATAACATTGACTGTGGTCGTGCGGTCTAGCTTGAGTGAAAGGTGAAAGTTGGTAAGATAATAATCGGGATAATTATCTATAAATCCAGAATTTATTGTACAGTGACTTGTCCAATTTAAAACCTTCTTATAATTTATCATTTTAATTTTAGCTAAAAATCACTGATGTAATAATTTAATCAACATTGACCATCCTATGTATCATAGTTAGCATTGGATGTAAACAATTTTTTAATTTTTTTTTCAAATTTTTCAAAGTTTATCTCTTTTTCTTCTTTTATTTTTAAACCAAAAACACAACTTAGATTTATGGTTAGAGTCAATCCCTTGGTTGCACACATATATTGTTTGATAAAATGCCTCGAAGTCTCAACTAAAAAGTAGTCAATGATATCGCAAGATTTGATATTGATATGAAATTGCTTGATGTCACTTAATTTTTTTAAAGTGCATAGTGTTTCCATTTTTTTTGTTTCCTAGTGCATTTGCTTTATTTTCTGTAACGGACCGTCTTCTCGCGGTGGTCCTCCATGAGGACGAAATTCACACATTTAGGCCCTGTCTGGAAAGGGCGCACATGATAACTATTATATTTCTGTTCAAAAACTATTTTTCTATCCCATACTTGTTTTTGGAATAAAAATCTGTTTGATAAAATTATTTCATTTTTCTATTCTGGAATAGATTTATATTCTAGAAATAGATTTGGAGCATAAATTAGAAGTAATTTTTTATTTCTATTTCTGAAATAGAAATAAAAAATAAAAACTCTTCTCAATATTTATCCTCTCTATTAGTCAATCGCTCATCCGTCGTCACCAATCGCCATTCATCGTTCGTTGTTGCCACTCTCAGCCGTCAGCCATCGCCGCCCGTCGCTAGCCACCATCGCCACCGGCCACCACCGCCCATCGTCAACCATTGGCAGTGGTAGCCGCCGTTCACCATCTGTTGTCACCACTCCCAACCGCCGGCCATTGGCTACCGTTCACCGTTTGTATTCACCACTTCTAGCCACTAGCCACCGCCACCGATTGCCACTACCGCCACCGATTGCAACCGGCCAAACAATGATTATTTCCATTCTTTTGTTTTCGGAATAAAAAATAGAAATTCGTTTGATAACGTATTTGTTCCTAAGAATAAATTTGAAATAGAATCAATAAGAAGAAAAAAGTTACTTTATTACTCCCAAAAACAACTTAAGAATCAAGTAATTTTCTTTTCTCTTTTTTTCTTTTCTTCTTCTTATTCCTCTAGTCGGTTGCTAGTGGCTAGGCGAGCTTTGGCTACGTGAGGCTCGACCTCTCCCATATTTGCAAGGACAAGCCTTGCCTCGAGAGGCTGTGTGAGAAGTGGTCGAGGCCGATGACTGGCTAGAGGAAGAAGAGGAAGAAGAAGAAGAAAAGAAAAAAAAAAAGAAAATGTAATAAAATTATATAAAAGATCAATAGAAATTTTAAGTTAGAAAAAAATTTTGGGGGTCATACCAAACACATTTTTATTCCGGAAATAGAAATTGTGCAGTTATTAAACGCTTTTGAATGCTCATAAACTTGTCCAAAGAACAAAATCCAAAAATAATTATTTTTTAGCAGAAATTGTTATTGGGAATGGAACCGTTCGTCGGTTACCAAACACACCATTAACCCATTTTTAGCCTATTTCCATAATATACAAATCTAGCGATCCATATTTAACCCAACTCACACCCAACCCATGTTGCTAAAATGCATATATTGAACCCAATTTAGGAAAACTCTTACTCAAGTTGAGGTAAGACGATAGAGCGAGCTGAGTAAAAGATTAAGTGCGAACAAGAAAGGGTGAAAAGAAACTTACAGAGATAAATTTTGTCTAATGAGTTCTTTCATTTATGGCTTATTTATTGAATATAATTAACTCACTTAATAACTCAACTCATAAGATACACATGCGTCGAGAAATGAGTGTGTGATTCGTTTTGATAGGTGTAATACATGGGGGTGTGATCCATTAATCAAATCTATTATCCCATCACGAAACAAAAGGCTCCCGCGGATCATGGTAGGCACACCCAAAAATAGGCAACCGAAAAGAAAACAGAAAGCTCGATACGCACAACGCCACCGCGGAACTGTCGCGAAAGTGGGCAGTATGTATATGGGAATGCGCGTCCCCCCCATGCAATGCCATGTCAAAAAACCGCGTGAACACGACTGACTGACTTAACTGATTTTCGAAAGTTCTGTCCATCTCCTTTCTCCCTCTCTAGATGCCCCGGAATCCGCGACATTACACAACGAATCATTGTACGGGGCCGCCAATCATTTGACATTCGGGAACCGATTCGGAGAGCTCGGAAAGGGATACGAGATGAGAGAAATTCATGCCCATGCTAGAAGTCGGGATGTGCCCTTTACGTGAACGGGCCCCTTTTAACGACGTCCCCGTCCCACCACCACCATCATCATCATCCGACCCCAACGCAACCTCCCCAGTCGCTCTAGGGACAGAACCGTTCGTCTTCCCCGGAAAAGCGACCGGCCTCGAGGTACCCTTCTGGGGAATAGTCCCGCCCGGTGGGTGATCATGGGGGGAGAAGCGGGAGAGAGCTCCTCCGTCTCGTGCGGCGGCACGGACGGTAATGGAGGCGGTGGCGTTGTTGAGTACTTGATCGGAGTTATCGAGAAGGCTGGGTCTTACGGCGGTTACAGGAAGACGCAGAGGAAAGAGTGCCTGAATCTGGCGAGGAGGTTGAAGCTGCTGGTCCCGCTTTTGGAAGAGATCGGAGAGGCCCGCCGCGCCGCAGATTCCCCTGCCGGTGATGGTTTGGACGCTACCCTGGTTCGCCTGAGGCAAGCGGTGGTTGCGGCTAACAAGCTGTTGAAGCAATGTCACCGCGGAAGCAAGATTTATCTGGTTCGCTTACTGTTTACCCAGTCGTGTGATCATCTGGGCTCCTCGTTTTCGATCTTCTGAACGGGGTTTCGATAAAAAAAAAATGCAGGTGTTGGAGAGCGAGGCGGTCATGAGTAGATTCCATGCTGTTTACGATAACCTAAAGGAGGCCTTGGATGATATGCCTTACGATGAGCTCGGGGTCTCGGTTGAAGTCCAGGAACAAGTAAGTTTGCAGCAGACTCTTTAGTTTAATGACATTGTCGTTTCCTTCAGAGCAAGTTCTCGGATTCGGTTACGCAGAATCAAGAGGAATTCAACTGGCTGAGCGAATTCATGAGCTCAAATTAGTAAATTTAGATAAATTTTGTGTATTGTTCCATACTGATGGGTCTCATGAATATGAAGGTCGAGCTAATGCGGATGCAACTCAAAAGGGCTCAAAAGAGGAGGGACACGCAGGACATTGAGTTGGCGATGGATCTGATGGTGGTACTATGCGAGAAGGATGACCGGAATGTGGACAATGCCATCCTACAACGCCTTGCCAACAGATTGGAACTCCGGACCTTCTGCGATCTGAAAGCAGAAACAGTTGCCATCAGTAAACTCGTGAAGCAGTTCGGAAAAGATGCGCAGAACATCCGGCAAATAATGGGCTTATTTGGTAAGTTCAAACGGATCATCGGGTTCGAGGAGCCAAGCGCGCAGAATTTTTCTGTTTCCTCGAGGACTCTGGAAAAGTTGCCGTCTCTCTCCATTCCTCATGAATTCTTATGCCCGATCACGCTCGAGATAATGACGGATCCTGTTATTGTCGCCACCGGACAGGTAATTCCATTAATCACCACCGGAACACATTGCATTCTTGCAGAAACTAAAACACGTGTAGTTTAACTGAGAAACCGTGTGTAAAGGACAGATTTCAAGTGAAGCATCACGCTTCATCTTCTCGTCTCAGCACGCATTGCGAGATAGTTGAATTCAATCTTCTGTAAATTTTTCTAGTCATTGATGTTCATACAACAGTTGCAGTTCAGAGCATCGATATAAGTAGTGCATAAGATTGATTTGTAAGCTGAGATATCCTTTTCTATCTTATATAAGACCTATGAAAGAGAGAGCATACAGAAGTGGCTGGATTCGAATCATCCGACGTGCCCGAAGACCGGACAAATCTTGCATCACTTGTTGGTGGTGCCCAATTACGCTCTCCGCAACCTTATTTTGCAATGGTGCGAGAAGAATGACTTTGAGCTCCCAAGAAATGGCTCTTCGAGCGAACTCGTGAAGCAGATATCTTGCCTTGTACAAGATCTATCCTCTTCTCAGCAGAATGCTCGAAGGCACGCGATTCTGGAGCTCCGGACTCTCTCCAAGGATAAACCTGATAACAGAATCTTGATAGCCAACATGGGAGGAGTCACGCCTCTAGTTCAGCTCCTGTCGTTTCCAGACTCTAAAATCCAAGAACACGCTGTGACTGCACTCCTAAACTTGTCGCTCAACGATGCGAACAAGAGAGTAATTGCCCGAGAAGGTGCGATTCCAGCTATAATCAATATACTGCAGAACGGAACGGATGAGGCACGGGAGAACTCTGCAGCAGCCTTGTTTAGCATATTGATGCTCAACGAGAACAAGGTGCTTGTGGGCTCCGCGAATGCGATTCCTCCATTAGTGGATCTTCTGAAAAACGGAACAGTTCGAGGTAAGAAGGACGCGGCTACCGCGCTTTTCAACTTGTCCTTGCACCAAGCGAACAAGTGCAGGGCCATCAAGGCGGGCGCCATACCGCCGTTGCTCGATTTGCTCGAGGACAAGAATTTGGGAATGATCGATGAGGTGCTCTCGATCTTGTCGCTTCTCGCCTCGCACCCCGAGGGGCGAGGCGAGTTGGGGCGGCTATCTTTCATCAAGACACTGGTGGAGATCATCAAGAACGGGACACCCAAGAACAAGGAGTGCGCGACATCAGTGTTGCTAGAACTGGGCTTGCACAACTCGTCCTTCGTGCTGGCCTCGCTTCACTATGGAGTATACGAACATCTGGTAAAGATGGCCCGAAATGGGACTAACAGAGGATAGAGGAAAGCCAATTCTCTGCTGCACCACATGAAGTTTCAGCTCGAGTTGAATGCGCAGCGAGAGACCTTTTTCTGTCAGCAGAGAATTCGAGCTTGATGGATCTAAAGATGCGCCATCTTCATATGACTCTCGAGCAGATGAAGATGAGGCATGCAATATTTCTAGTCAGCCTACTGCAAAAGTTGCATGTGGAGTTGCTTAGGGAGGGAGCAACAAGATGCAATCTTACAAAGATAATCGAACTAGACACTTTGTTGCTTCAGCCGAATTGATTTTATCGCGTTTATATGAGTCATGATGTAGTTTGCATAGCCAAATTAGGCATATATGAATTATGGCATAAGTGGATGTTCTATAATATTTCTTCCTACCTCATAACTATTATAAATAGTCAACTTTATTGCTTAATAAAAATAATAACAAAACTAAACATTTTTTTGTAAGTTTAGAAGATTTTCTTTCAAATTTCACTTCATTGGCAAAATTCATAATTTGTTATTGTAAAAAAAAGGGAAAAATTCAAATAATAGTTCGAAGTGCTTTTATTTTCTTAAATAAGGACTTAAAGTGGCTAAATCATCTCAAATAAAGATTTTTGATCGGCTGGTGACTATTTTAGTCATCGAAAAAGGGGTCTTTTAGTAAAAAAAAATTGTAGGCGTATTTTTAAAAGTTTTTTATTTTTTTTCTTTTCTTTCCTTTCTTTTTTCTTTTCTTTTTTCTTTTTCCTCTTTCCTCCATCAGCCATTGCTACGGGCCATCACTACACCTTGTCAATGGCCAACGGAGGGAAGAGGGAAAAAGGAAAAAGAAAAAAGAAAAAGAATGGAAAAAGGAAAAAAAAAGTTTTAAAAAGTATAAGGTGATAATGCCCTTCAACTAGCAAGGTTAGGCTCTCTCTAAGATTGATATGGTCACTTCAGACTCTTATTTGAAATAAGTTACACATCAGGCCCTTATTTGAGAAAATGATAGGACTTTATGCCCTTATTTATAATAATATCTAATTTATGTCCTTATTTGAGAAAATCAAAGTATCTCATTCCCCTATTCGAATTTTCCATAAAAGAAATGATTTGCTTCTTTAAATTTGATGTCCCTAGAGTCACTCTCCACTATCCAAACTTTTACTTGAATGGAAATGCTACAATCTCTTTTCGACCAAAAAAAAAAGTCACTCTCCACTATACTATATTAGATTAGATTTCTTTCGTAAAAATTCTCGATAAATGAAGAGTAATTGATTAGAATGACTCAAAGGCATGACTACTATTCATCATTTTCATCATGGAAGCAAACATGATGAACAAATCAATTGTCGTGAATCATCGAAGGGACTAGGTGAGGCAACATTGATGTCACGTAACCGTTCATGACCCACTCAATAACTCAAGCCCATGTTTGCCGACAATCACCTAAAAGCCTTGCATAACCCTTAGCGGAGTATTAAATCGATGACCTAAATTTAGAATTCAATTTTAGCGAAGGAGACAATGAACAATGATTGTGAGGGTAAAATTGTAATACAAAAATATCGGGTGAGACAATGAACAATGAATGCAAAGTTAAAAAGAAAAAATGATTTGCTAACTCTGAAAAGCGGCATTTTGAAAAATGCCAAAGGTTAATATCGGGAAAGATTTACATGGAATTAAAGAAACTCTAAAGACGCTAATTTTGGTTTGAAAGGCTTCTGAAATACTAAACCAAACACCTCAATTTTGTTTCGATCGCCTTCGAGAGTGTATCGAATAAACAGCAAAGAAGGAAGCGCCCATGAGAGGGGAAGGAAAGGAGTTGGCTCTTGGCTGGTTCGTCATCTGCGCAGCTTTACAATAAACTACAATTTTCATGAAATCTCATGACTCAATTACTCGGCCATCCTTCCAACATGGAAAGAGGAGGTGGGGGGTTCAAATCCCCACTTTTTCAGGGGATAGGGTGAGGACGCGTAAATTTCAAGAGTGAGTTTCGACTCTCACGCCCTGCAAGAGGCATGGAAAAAGTCTGAAAGTGAGTGTAGAATAGGAATAGAGTAGGACTGACAAAAAAAAAAAAAAAACTCAAGAATAGCACTTTACGACTTGAATTTTATAAAACTTTGAAGTTAAGCCATAATCCCGAAAATTGCATTATCTTAGTGTTGATTGCCATCAGTGAAAGCATGTTCTTGCTCCGGTGCTGGGAGTCCCCGGTGTTATCAACTTCAAATCAGCGAAGGAGCCAAGCCAAGCAGGATATCAATGCAACATTTCCGATTTTGGATGAAGGCACATTGACGGTGGATGGACGGGTCTCTGTATGCTTATAGGTGGATTGATGATCATTCCATTCCAGCTTCCACAATGTAGCCTTATTTTACCTTTTCGGACACAATAATTAAGCAGGTTTTCTATTTTTATTTTTCAGGGAAAGCAGACTGTTCTATGTTCTTTTTTTTCTTTTTCTTTTTTTTAAACAAGTATCCCACATGTAATCACTACCGTGGACTATCTTCTTCTATTTAATGAGGAGAACATCTCTAACTTCCAAACGACAGTGAGAATGCATCAGTTCCCTCTTGACGAAAAGAATATAATGGCATGGTGTGAGAAACGGCTTTGAGGAGAGAACTTAAATCAGTGTTCAGTTTTTGTTGGAAGCACTTCAAGTAAAACCACCAGCTTTATTACAACAGATCAAATTCAAGTCACAAAACAGTCGGTAACATTATACATGACTGAGTTAATTAGTAATTACTCTTCCCATGTGATCACATGTGACAGTTACAATATGCTGCTCTTTGAAAATTGACGTCATAATTTAAGTGAGGCATTTTACACATCCATAGAAAATCGTGTTTAGTGCATCCACTGGTCGCTCGCGTTGCGGTTTGGTGCAATCTCGCGAGGGAGTTGCTCTTCAGCTGCTGCCCCTGTTATTGGCTGCGAAAGCTCTAGCTCTCCCTCTCCATTTCACGTCTTGCGAGCTAGACAGCCCCGTCCAAAGTCAGATGGCTGTGGCTTTTTTCAAGAGCTCTCTTAGCAGGGAGGATGGCGAGCCAAGCAGAAATGAGGGGAAGCAACCTACTGGGAGGAGACGGGTTTTCGTACAGACTGAAACGGGCTGTGTGTTGGGTGTGGAGCTGGATCGCAGCGATAATGCCCACACTCTGAAAAGGCGGTTGCAGATCGCTCTTAATTTCCCTATAGAACAGTGCTCCTTGACTTTTGGGGACAAGATACTGAAAAATGATCTCAGTGCTATCCTAAACAATTCCCCACTTCTCCTTACACGGAATTTTCTTTCTAGGAGCTCATCGACACCTTGTCTTTCACAAACCGGGAGGGATATTCAGCAAAGAGATGAGAGTGGTCCGATAGAAATACTTGGCTGGTCAAATCGATTTGATAGAATCAAGCAATTGGTGAAGGACGTTGTCAAGGCAATTGACATGGGGGTTGATCCAATTCCTATTCACGGTGGTCTTGGAGGTGTATACTGCTTCCGAAATAGCAGAGGTGATGGTGTTGCTATTATAAAGCCGACTGATGAAGAACTATATACCCCCAATAATCCTAAAGGCTTTGTCGGCAAAGCTCTAGGACAACCGCGAGTGAACAGATCCGTGCGAGTTGGAGAATCAGGGATCAGAGAGGTTGCGGCTTATCTTCTAGACTCTGAACATTTTGCTAATGTTCCTCCAACTGCTCTGGTAAAGATCACTCACTTTATCTTCAATATTAATGATGGAGTGAATCCTGACAAGCCAAATGAAAAGAAAATGGTTAGCAAGATAGCATCTTTTCAGCAATTCATACCTCATGATTTTGATGCCGGCAATCATGGCACCTCAAACTTTCCTATTTCTGCTGTGCATCGAATTGGAATATTAGACATTAGAATTTTTAACACAGACAGAAATGCGGGGAACCTTTTAGTAAGGAAACTCGACAGCATAGGAAGGTTTGGTCAAGTGGAACTAATTCCTATTGATCATGGCCTTTGCTTGCCAGAAACTTTGGAGAACCCATACTTTGAGTGGATTCATTGGCCCCAGGCTTCAATTCCTTTTTCTGAGGGTGAATTGAAGTATATAGAAAAGCTAGACTATAGAGATGATTGCAAAATGCTACGGAAGGAGCTTCCCATGATCCGAGAAGCTTGTCTCCGCGTGCTGACCCTCTGCACCATTTTCTTGAAGAGAGCTGCTGCATATGGCCTTTGTCTTGCTGAAATTGGTGAAATGATGAAAAGAGAATTTCGCATCAGTGAGGAAGAACCAAGTAAACTGGAGGTCGTGTGCATTGAGGCAAGAAGGTCTATAGCTAATAAGGATCTTTTGAATCTCGCGGACATGAGGGAGGATGAATGGCTTTTGTTCCTTGAGATATTCCAAGAGCTGCTGCATCCAGCATTCGACAACAGGAAGTCTGCTACCTTAGGGCAGAGGCAATGGCTTGGGACTTCTTGCCAGTTTTGAGACTCACAAGTTAGCCGATGGAAGAGAATCTTTTCCAGGACGCAGGTTTGCAGAAGCGGAGGTTGTCAATAGGATTAATTTGATCCGTGATGTCCATGAGGGTGTTTAGTTTGAGCATCAGTAGGATGAGCTCCTGTAAATATTCTTGGCATCGGCTAATATGCAAGGTGGGGAGAATTGGTTGTATTTTGTTTTCCTTTTTATATAAGTTTGTTTCTCAAGTATTGATCTTGTTTCATTAGAGATGTCGAATGTAATAGTACATTGAATGTGGCTAATACAAGGTCATCTTTCAATTGTCTTCGAGCTTAATTAAGTTTTAGGTCAATTGGTAAATTTCACACTATAAAAATGGTGGTATCGAGGTTGGATTTCAATTGTCGCACGCGTGCGATTTCCATTGTTCGAATACCGTCACAGTGCAAAACATCAAATGGTTTCTATATGATTGTTTCCAAAGTGGGTTGATCTGATGGATTTCTTGCTCATCCTTCTTGTTATAGAGCACTGCCCAGGCTCTTTCTTTTCCTCTCATGGTTTCTGCACATTTTTCACTCACCTGTGTCTCAATTTGCCATGTTTTTGTTTATAGGATTGGTTCTTTTGAAGAGGCTTCCTTCCTGAAATGCACTCTTGCCTTATATAAACAAAATGAAAACAAAAAACAAGGGCAGGAATCTTGTCCTCTCAGCCTCCCTGTGGGACAGTCCAACAGAAGCCAGAGCAGAAGCCGAAATCAGCTACTTACGGGTCCTATTGATGTTTATCTCCTTTCCGTTGCACCTTTTATCCAGCTGGACATTGTATCGTTTGTCTACTTATGGCAACACTGGTCTATTGCTAACGGAGAGTTGGAGCAATGACCTCCCTCTAAGGGTCAACGACTCCGAGGACATGATCATGTACGGTGTGTTGACACCTAATTTATATTTTCAAGTACATATAAAAAAATTATTAATTAAATAAATAATAAAAACAAAAAAAAGGGGCTTTAGTGGTCGGGTTGGGCCAAATCCAGCTTTGGCCCGGGCCACCACTCTTTCCTTTTTCTTTCCCGACGCTAGGCCTAGCTCGACCTTTTTCTCCCTTGTGCGGCCCACCAGCCCGGCCCACCACGGCTGGTCTTCCTCCTCTGGCCATCCTCGCGCGCGCAGGAGACCTGCAGAAAGCAAAAAAAAAAAAAAAAAGCAGCAACAGCTTGCAAACCAGGACCAGCCCCGGCACGTGGTAAGTTCTCAGTGTTTTATCCACAGGAACATTTGGCTGGTTGGTAGCCTCTTGTATGAGTCCTTCCTGGTCTTCTTCTTCTGCAAATTCATTTCTCGACTTCCGACTCGCAGGTGATGGTCCTCCAGCTGGAGCTCGGGGAGCTTTACCCCACCCAAGTCGCCCGGCCCCCGCCTCTTCTGCCCTGCTCAAGAGAAGGTGTCCTTCGACCTCCCCGCGAAATCTAAACTTGGTGGCCCTTTAGTTTGTGCTCCGGGTGGTCTCTCTCTCGTATCTGTCTATCTATCGCTAGCGACTTCTTTATAGCGTGTAAGGTCACAAATGGAACCAAGATATTTATTATTACGTAATTTTTAGAGAATTTATTATTTACGGCCGAGAAGAAGGAAGGACGCCATTGTTGAATAGGCCCATCAAACTAGGGGTGAGCGTGGTTCCCGGTTCTAAAAGGACCAGTTCCGGTTCCCGGTTCCCCTTTTCTGGGAACCGGCACTTGGAACCGGAACCGGTCTGGTTAGGGCTCAAAAAATCCCCAAATAAAAAATTCAGTCACTTCTCCCACACAATCACGACGCTTTTTTTCACTCACAGACTCACAGTTCTCTCTTCGCTCGTCCGTTCTCCACCTCTGCTCAACGCCACCGGTGCTCGCCCTCGACGCCACCGCCGGTCGCCCTTGACGCCACCGCCGTTGATCTCTGCTCGAGGGTCAAGGCCACCTCTGCTCGCCCTCGACGTCACCGCGGTCGACCTCTGGGTCGCCGTTTGCCCTCGACGGCACCGTCGCTCGCGCTCGACGCCACTGCTCGCTGATCCTTGCTCGAGGCCACCTCCTCTCGCCCTCGACGGCACCGTCGCTCGCCCTTGACGCCGCCGCCGGTCCACCGCTCACCCTTGACGCCACCGTCGCTCACCCTCGACATTTGCAGGTGGTCGTATCCTTTCCTCGATGTATCATCGCCTTGGTCTGCTGCCTGGTACATCGTCTTTCTCGAATTTGCCTATCATGTTTAAATGATAACTGGTTTGTTTATCCGTCAGGTATTTTGCCATTGCTGTGGTTCACAACTTCACATCCCATCCTACGGCCTGTACTCGCTGATCAAGAGGTCGAAAAACTCAATTCTTCCAGATTGTTTCCTCATTCTTTCACAAGGTCATTCTAGGTTCTTCTTCTTGTGACCCGATAGGGATTTTCCTTTTCGGGCCTTTCTGTTTGGTTGTGTTTGTTGTATAGAAAAAGGAGAGATTACACGAAACGCAATTCATGCTTTCTAAATGCTGTGAATTCAACACCCTGTCGGACCCTTTTTTGAAAAGATTGGACTGGTGCTTTTGAGCGTCAATCAATGTATAGACTTCCTAATATCATAGCCATGTTCCTGTTGTCCAAACAGCAAAAGAGGAAGCCATCCTCTTGGTGTCTTTGTTATGTGCGATCAGTTTTTAATATGATTTCCACTTACATGTCTAGGTCCCAATAGTGAGGAGAACGGGTGGTCTGGCTGACACGGCCTTTGACATTGATGATCACTCAAACAGCCATATGGCAAATGGGTATTCTGTTTAGACTCATTGAACTTAAGTTTTTTTCGAAAGAGGTGGAATTTGCACCACCATCCTTTGGTTAAATGAAAAATTATTGTGCATTTATAAATTATTTGGAAAAACTCAGTAGTAAGATGGATTTAATTTTCTCCTAATACTTTGATAGACATTCTTTGTATTAACTGTTGGTCAATCAGCATGTAGTGCTCTCCCAATTCTTATTTGCATAAGGAAAATTACATGCCATTATCATTGAGAATTGGTGTTAGTGTGGGAGTTTGATTCTGCAACTGATTTTGATGTCTCTTGTTTGCTGCTTTACATGACACGATGTCACTGAAGGTTTTCTCGTGTTTCCTAGGTTTGTCTTTGAAGGAATTGATGAAGGGTCCTTGAATTGGGCTTTAGAGTTTAGATCTTGCCTTTTCTCTTTATAAAAACAATAAGTTCTGCTTTTTTCTCTCCCTCCTCTCATTAATTACTTATAAGTAGCTTCTAGGCTTGAGCTTGAATCTTTGCAACTTGTTGCGACACTTTTCTTGTAACCTCATAACATATTAAGTCTGAAACTGATCGCTGTTGTGTAGACAGTAATGACAGTAATGACAGTAATGCTGGTAACCACATGCCTCACATCCTTGGTCATAATTCTCTGTTGGCACAAACCCCCTATTCTGTCTCTATGCTTTCTACTCTTTTTCGGCTCAATCGAGCTGCTCTACTTCTCAGCATCACTGACCAAGTTTGCCGAGGGCGCATGGCTTCCCATCCTATTTTAATTTTTTTTTTCCTAAGGCCCCTCTACATGTCAACCTCTCCCCAGTAATTGATGCTTTACATCTTCTGTTAATTCCTCCAGCTGTTGGACTGAGATCTAAACTCTTGCTAATCGGTGCGGCCATTTCACCTTTCTGTACAGAAAGCATTGGCTCAAGAAATTTGTCTCAAGAACTTGATTATGCAATGACGGCTTCATTTTCCTTCAATGAAATTCCTAAAGGACTATTCCTTTTATAGTTTATTTATAGTTCACTTTTGAACCTTTCATTTGGGTCCAGACTTTCGACGTTGAATTGATATATCTATGACCGATCGTGAATTGAATAGGCAGAGAGCGGAGACAAAAATTCATGTAATGACGCACATTTTGTTAAACCGACGTTCATGCACTCGGACCATGCACCTCTTGTCAATGAGTTCTAAGTTATAATCAAATCAAACCATGTTTTCACTCACAATCCTTTTGCTCTTGTAATAAAAGAGAGAGGAGTAGATTCTGCTGCTCTTTCTTTGAGGTTTGTATCAAATCCTTATCCATGCTTTCTCTTTTCTTTAGTCCTCTCAATGTTTGTCACCATATTTGTATAGGTTGTGAATCCTACGTCTTTTGGTCTTTAGCAGAATTTGCTGTAAAAACTCATTACCGTTTAGTGATATCTCTCTCCTATTATGAAGATGAAGTGAAAATTTTTCATTTGGGAACTTTTCTACTGCTGACACTTGTCAAAAGAGGTGAAAAAATAATTAGCCTAGTTAAATGAGTCCTTGGAACTTCTCTGTCAAGGCATATCTAGCTTGGTACACATTTGACAAAGTTTTTCTAGGTTGTTACATCAAGTGCAAGACCAATTATTTCTTACCTGAAAATAAGCATGTTGTTTACCTAAGAGATTAGAAAATAAATAACCTAGTTAAATGAGTCCTTTTAACTTTTCTGTCAAGACATATCTAACTTTTCTGTGAGACCAATTGTTACTTTATAAAAAGGAGTGTGAACGGTACCTCCATGATCAATTGAAAGAGAAATAGGCATGTGTACATGTAAGTGAGAATGTGCTGATATTCTAATTTGCCAAATTTCAGTCCTTGTGCTGATATTCTCATTTGCCAAGTTTCAGTCCTTGGTTCTATCTTCTTTTAATCGACTAATCTGTGTTTTCTTTTTTCAAATTTCCTTGTATCTGACACCAAATTACGGTACTTTCTTTAACTTTTGGTGATTCCATACCATTTTGCTTCTCTTTGAACTAGGAAATGACTTTTTTTAGGTCATATGCTGCTGTCTTCATTCAATATCCAAATATAACCAAGTATTACCTACGAGCAAAAATTGTCAATAGACCATGTGGAGCTCTTTTTGACCCATCTTGTTTTGTGGTTGATTGTATTGGTGTTATTCAGTAGATTCACTTTACTAAAAGATTATTACAATACCGTAAGCTTCTTGTTGCTATATGTTATAGCTTCTGTATAGTCCAGTGATTTCTTTTGGTTGCTTCTGTTTTGCAGGGAGCTAGCTAAAGATTTTGTTGTTGCTGGCATTGCCCCTTCGTAGGCCTGTGCTTACAGCCAAACCAAATTTCAACATCAGTCCCAGAGCTGTCAGTTAGAGGCTTTCTCGACACTGTTTGACCATCAAATTTCAACATCACTTGTAGATTTTAGTGAGACAGCTTTGCAATCTTTCTGGTTCAAAGGTAGGTGATGAAATGAACAGATTGAAATTGGTCTACTTTCCCATGGTTCGTGCTGTATTATGTTTCTATACAGCATTGGTATGTTGTATTTCAACATAATAGACTTAACTTATGTATAAAAGTGATGTATTATGTTTCTATACAACATTGGGTATGTTGTATTTCAACATAATAGACTTAATTTATGTATAAAAGTGATGTATTATGTTTCTATACAGCATTGGTATGCTGTATTATACTGTGTTAACATTATTATCAACTAAATTAATTATATTCTGTTATTGTTGTGTAGTGTGAAGTTAATGTATCAAGATAACACATCAATGGAGGTGGAGGGACGTGAGGAGATGACTCCGATCACGGAATTAGAGTTTTCTAGCCATGAAAATGAAGAAGAGGCACCCCCTATTATGAGTGCCACGAGTAACGTACCTAGTTCTCATCTTCCTCAAGATAAGAAATATACATCAGAATGCTGGAATCATTATACAAGAATTAATGATAAGGATGGAAAACCAAGTCAAGTGAAGTGCATTCATTGTGGGACAATGCTTAAGTATCGTGTTGCTAATGGTACTTCTGCGATGAGGAAGCACTTGACCACACGTAGGAGGTTTCCCCGTAATGTAGATAAGAGACAGAAATTCTTTGCACCACGTAATGTAGACATGGCTAGCAAGTCAGGAGGTGATTCTAATATTGGTAATATCTTATCGACATGGTCGTTTAATCAGGAACGTTGTAGGAGAATGCTTGCTCGATTCATCATCATTGATGAACAACCTTTTTCCTTGGTTGAGCGTGTTGGATTTCGTGAATTTGTCAGTGAGTTACAACCTCTCTTCAAACATATATCACGTTTCACAATGGCAAAAGATTGCATGAAATTGTATTTAGATGAAAGAACTTCTTTGAAGAATTATTTTCGACAGATTCAATCTAGGATCGCACTCACGACCGATACATGGAGTTCTATTCAAAATCTGAATTATTTATGTCTCACTGCACATTTTATTGATGAAAATTGGAAGTTGCATAAAAGAATCATCAACTTTGTGGTGATGCATAGTCACAAGGGTAGAGAGATTGGGAAAATGGTGGAGAAATGCATTCAAGAGTGGGGAATTGAAAAAAAAGGTGTCCACAATCACTGTGGATAATGCTAGCTCGAATGATGTTGCAATTAACTATTTGAGGGATAAATTTTCCAAAGAAAAGTCATTGATATTGGATGGTAGTGTTTTGCATATGAGGTGCACAGCTCATATATTGAATTTGATTGTGAGAGATGGCTTGACTACGGTACGTGACTCCATTGCACGTATCCGGAATGTGGTTAGGTATGTAAAGAGTTCTCCCGCGAGAGCCAATACATTTCAGTCTTGCATTAAGAGTGAAGATATCACTTATAAGGGTTCGGTAGTTCTTGACGTTGCCACTAGATGGAATTCCACTTATCTCATGTTAGACACCGCCATCAAGTTCAGAAAAGCTTTCCAAAGAATGGAAGACGACAATTTATCTTTTGCAAGTGAGCTGAATCATGAAACTCCTAATGATGATGATTGGGAAAATGCTATTATTCTTTCAAATTTTCTAAAAGTATTCTATGATGCCACCAATCGGATGTCGGGGAGTTCATATGTTACTTCAAATGATTATTTTGAAGGAATTGCTCTTTTGTATAGATATTTGAAAGATGCGGTCAATGCTTCGGATCCTAGGCTTCAAGATATGGGTGTGAAAATGAAAGAAAAATTTGATAAATATTATGGAAGCTTGGATAAAGTGAATATGATGGTGTTGATTGCAGTTGTGTTAGATCCTAGAGCCAAGTTGAATTATGTGATTTTCTTGTATGGACAAATTTATGATGATGAAGTGAAAGTTAAAGAGATGCATTACAAGGTGAAGGATGCATTGGAGCGTTTATATGAATTTTATGAGCAATATTCTCTTATTTCAAGTGATCAAAATTTTGGTGGCCATAGTTCGGGTGCAAGTAGTAGTGCTTCCAATGTCGATTCGGGTGGTAGTGAAGGAATAAAGAAGTATGACGCCCAAGCTTGGAAGAAAATGTTTTTATACTCGAATGAACAAGGGTGTGATGACAACAAGTCCGAGCTTGATCAATATCTTCAAGAAAAAAATGAAAATGATCTTAATCTTGACCTTTTGATGTGGTGGAAGACTAATGGCTCAAAATATAAGATCCTTTCTTTGATGGCTCGAGATATTTTGTCAATTCCCGTAACTACCGTTGCTTCCGAGTCAACTTTTAGTACATCCGGTTGTGTGCTTGATGGCTTTCGAAGTTCTTTAACTCCCAAAGTAGTGGAAGCTTTGATTTGCACTCAAGATTGGTTGAGAGCCATTCGTGTACCGATTGATGTTGAGGAATGCATTGAGAATGCAGAAAAATTTGAGTTGGGTAAGTGACATTGTTTATATCTTTATATATTGTAATTCTTTTTGTATATCTATAAGTGAATATTTTATTTAATCTATTCTTCTTCTTTTTTATAGATATGGATGGTCTTAATGCGGAGATTATCGCCGGTAAATAGAGTTTATCATTGGGAGGATGCCTTGCATTGAAAAGTAAAGTATAGCTTTTATTTCAGCTTTCAAGAGATAGTATGAACCAAATATAACTGTGTTGTATATCTTTTTTATGTTTCAAGAGCAGTAGGTCTTATGCGGGCCAAGTGAAGGTGCTGATGGAGAAGTTAGAAATCATGATAAAGCTTGGTGAGTTCCTGAAATATTGACCAGGCATGGAAACTAAAGAGCATTTAACCTGTTGAATTTGCTTGTTTACTCAAAATGGTTAATTTTATGTTGTCTTATTAACTAAATGTTGCAAGTTTTGCTGGAATTCAAGGAGTATCTACAGAAGTAGATGTCGATTTTGTTAGAAAGGCAGTCCGTGCTATTGGTCGCTGTGCAATCAAGTTGGAGAGAGCAGCACAGTGATGCATCAGTGTTTTGCTGGAGCTGATTAAGATTAAAGTCAATTTTGTGGTTCAAGAAGCCATTATAGCTATTAAAGACATATTCAGAAGATATCCTAACACGTTAGTCTCGATATCTATAATTTTTGGAGTACGTGAACTGAAAAGTAGTTCCATTCATCTCTTAATTCAGTGGTGCTCTCATCATGCAGGCTAAGAAGATCAAGATAGAAATTTCAGCACTGAAGCAAGAGCTGGAAGTGGCAAAGAAGACATATGAGCTCCGTCACCTGCAAATGGAAATAGAAGCTAAGGCAAAGGGGACAAGAAAACTGGAACAGGACTTGGCAGGATACAGAAACAAGGTTCAGGAGCTGGAAGTGGCTAACAAGACGTACCAGCTCTGTCACTTGCAAATTGAAACAGAAGCTAATGCGGCTAAAATGATGCTTGAAGGGAGGATAAGAAAACTCGAGCAGGACTTGGCAGGCTCAAGAAATAAGGTCAAACAACTTGAGGCATGTTCGGAATCCAAAAACCAGAAGTGGAACAAGAAAGAGCACAGTTTCCATAGCTTTATGGATTTTCAATTTGGGGCTCTACGTGTAAGCTGCATCTTCTCTATATCTGGAATTAATTTTATGCTGTTATGGAGGAAACACTGAAGTTGGCATATGGTGAGGACTCTGAGTTCATCAAAGACAACAGAATAGCAGCAGTGCAAGCTCTTTCTGGGACAGGTGCATGCCGCCTTTTTGCTGACTTCCAGAAGCGCTTTAGTCCTGATTCCCAGGTTTAGATTTTGCGGCACTAATGGATGACGTCAAGGTGAGTTTGGGCACATTTTGACTCTCGAAGTGTATTCTTCCAATGATGATGACTCCTTTGTCTCTTGTTGATGATTTTGTCTAATTTTCTTGTTGCTGACGCTTGGTACCTGTTCTCTGGGTTTGTAATGGACGATCATCAGAATGCACCGAATGGTTCCTTCTTTCTACTTCATGCATGTGCTCATAATCCTACTGAGGTGGATCCCTCAGAGGACCAGTGGAGAGAGATTTCTTATCAAATTAAGGTATAGTTTCAGGAAATGCTGACTACAAACATTCACCAATTAGTTCTGTGACTGAAATATGATACAATTTTCAGGTGAAAGGTCATTTTCCTTTCTTTGACATGGCATATCAAGGATTTGCTAGTGGTGATCCAGAAAGAGATGCAAAGGCCATCAGGATCTTTCTTGAGGATGGTCATGCAATTGGAATTGCTCAATCTTATGCAAAGAACATGGGACTGTATGGTCAGAGAGTGGATTGCCTCAGGTAATTATTCTGTCTAATACTGTAGCTGTTCCACTATTCGTTTGGGGTATTTTGACTATATTGGGTATTGGGATGGAAATTTTGTGCTTGCCTTGCCGTAAGTTTTAGGGCCAATTATTTAGTATTGCCTTTCCTACTTGGTAAAAGGAACTCTTCTCGAAACTCTTAACCGAAGCATATTTTCACTGGGACCTTTGCAGATCCCTCTGAAGCAGAGGGAGGAAATGTTTTCAAATGAGATGATGCTTTTGTGCTAGATGAAAACGTGGACATGCATTCTCTTTCCTATCATATCTTCCTCAACATTATCATGGGCATGAAGCAAATGGAGTTTCCTTCAGTTTCTTTATCAAAATTTTGAGCAAAATGTGATTATAGTCAAAAAGATCTTCCCACAGAAATTGTACAAGCAAGCATCCTCAAGACAATTGATAAGCCAAAATTCAGTTGTCATTCATTCTGGAGTGAATAGAAACTCATGCTTTATCTGCTTATTTATGGCTGTCCAGTGTTCTTTGTGAAGATGAAAAACAAGCGATAGCTGTGAAAAGTCAGTTGCAGCAGCTTGCCCGACCCATGTACAGCAATCCACCTATGCATGGTGCCCTGATAGTGTCAACTATTCTTGGCGATCCAGAATTGAAGAGTTTGTGGCTCAAGGAAGTTAAGGCAGTTTTTTTTTTATTCATATGTGGTAACTCATTCCTTGATAATCCAACAAAGAAGCAATCATTTGTATTGTATCTACTTAAACTGGTTCGGAGTTTCGGCTGATTGGGAGAAGAACTACTCTACTGGATCATGTATTTGATGATAAAGTAATTATCACAGTGTTGATGCTGATTAAAAGACACTGGTTTAAGTGATCGAAGCAAAAGGCTATAGAAAAAGTGGACATGTCTAATTATCTTTTTTCTTGCAAAAGTTGTGGCCAATGCTGTTCTAGTGGGTAACTGATGGTGATGAAATATTTTTGAAGTAAATTTTTTGCTTTTCCTTGTTTAACTTTTTGAAATATATTTGTCTTTTTTAGCTGGACCATTGTCAAATAGATTGCTTTCCATAATTAAAATCCTACTGATGCTCATAGTTCCACAAGCTACATGTAGAGTTCATTTGGCAAAGTGTCAGGATTCAGTTTCTGTTCGTAATGTCTAAACATATAGCTCTAATTTGATAAAAAATATTCTTTAGTCAGTGCTAGCAATAATATTTTGAATAAAAGTGAAAAGAAGATTCAAGTTTAAATAAATAAGTGGTGCTTGCCTCTCATTGGTCGAGTTGAACCTGTCACATTGTGAAAAACGGCAGCTTGTTGTGTTAGTTTCAATGGATATGATGTCTATGTGATATTCAATTAATTAATCTATGGAGACAAGAATGTTTGAAGGTGGTTGTTTGCTGAGAGCGTATATTCTCTTAGTCTTAGACCATTTTCTCTCTGTTTTTCAATTAGAAGCAAGTTTTAACTGAATTTCAGTCAGAACTCCTGAGTCTGCTTAAATTTTCAATTTTCCTCAACGAATTGTCCTTGTTACTATTGAGTAATTGCACGTTGACTGCACAAACCTACTTGTAGGATTCTTCATTGATTAGATAAAATGAACTCGAGGAGTGGCTGGTTGATTTTTCTGGACAGGGAATACCTTCCAATGGGTGGCAGTGTGAAGATGGTGGAGGAAACACTGAAGTTGGCATATGGTGAGGACTCTGAGTTCATCAAAGACAAAAGAATAGCAGCAGTGCAAGCTCTTTCTGGGACAGGTGCATGCCGCCTTTTTGCTGACTTCCAGAAGCGCTTTAGTCTTGATTCCCAGATTTATATACCTATCCCAACCTGGGCTAAGTGAGTGAGCTCCCTCCCCTCCCTCCCTATCTATCTCCCCCCCTCCCCCCCCTCTCTCTCTCTCTCTCACACACATCCAGGCACGCATGTTTTTGCATTTTAAGTTGTGCATTACACTATGACTAATGTGAGCCTTGGTTATTATTGTAATCAGCCACCATAACATCTGGAGAGATGCCCATGTTCCTCAGAGGACTTATCAATGTTATCATTACTACCACCCTGAATCTAAGGGTTTAGATTTTGCGGCACTAATGGATGACGTCAAGGTGAGTTTGGGCACATTTTGACTCTCGAAGTGTATTCTGCTAGTGATGATGACTCCTTCGTCTCTTGTTGATAATTTTGTCTAATTTTCTTGTTGCTGACGCTTGGTACCTGTTCTCTGGGTTTGCTATGGACGATCATCAGAATGCACCGAATGGTTCCTTCTTTCTCTATATCACGAGTTGAGAAGCATGATAAAGTTTCATCTGTTGACATTGTTATACTTGAAGTGAATGCGAACAGTTGCTAAAGTTGCAATATAGGGATCTAAAGTGACTTTTCTGAAAACTGAATTGATTTGATAACTCCAAAGGGGCTTAATTACCTTTGCTCTGAACTGTAACATGTAATTGGTTTCCTGCACATCAATCCCTTGGAAGGTATTCTGGTTGAATGCTTTTGCCTTTAAGAAACACTCTTTTGACTGTCCATTGTTGAGATGACATTGTAAGACTAATTTGAGAATTTCCTTCTTCCAACAGATTCTCCAGGAAAAAGGCACTCATATATGGGATGGCAATGCATCTAGATACTACCTTGACGGGTTTGCATCTGATTCATGAGATCAAAATACATATGGTTATTTTTTTCTTAACCTTTATGACATTTGTCCTATCTATTTAGACTTGGTCTGAAAGATCGAGAAGAAGGTGACTTGGGACCTGTTTATGGTTTTCAGTGGCGGCATTTTGGTGCTAGGTAGGGTTTTTTTTTTAATATTATTTTACCACTTTTTGTTGCTGTGATATATGCTTGATGACATTGTATATATTGTACATCACATGTATAGTAATATGCATGCTGACTATACTGGCCAAGGATTTGATCAGTTGTTGGATGTTATTTACAAGATTAAGAATAATCTAGATGAGCGTCGAATTATACTCTCTGCTTGGAATCCTTCTGATTTGAAATTGATGGCACTTCCACCTTGCCACATGTTTGTACAGGTTAGATGTGTCTGGCTTCATTTTCCTGAATTCTCTGTTTTTTCTTCCTTTGTTTCATTAATCTAACTTTTACCTCTGCAGTTCTATGTTGCAAACAGGGAATTGTCATATCAAATGTATCAGCGCTCTGCTGACATGGGATTGGCAGTGCCATTCAACGTTGCTTCTTATGCTCTCCTTACATGCATGATTGCTCATGTTTGTGGTATGTATGTACTGTGTATGCTTTAGAGAAAACATGACAATATTTGTGGTATGTGATTTTCTGTGTCATTCGTAATGGTTGTTGACCTATAATGTTAATGGAGTTTTGGAATACTGTAACTGCTGGTGTGAGAGGAAAAGTGAGTTACATATGCCTTTCTAATGTCCTTGTAGGATACTGGTTGGAAAAGAATTATGTTTCTGTGGAAGTTGCATTATAAGGATTACTGCTATAATAGTTTAAGTCTACTGGTTGTTAGATGATTACTAACTTGACTTCCCAGCCTTAAGGGTGAAAAGTATCCTCTTGTCAGGAGGATATAAACATGGAAACTAGTACTTATTATAAGTTTTTCTTCTGCAGATCTTTCTCCTGGTGATTTTGTCCATGTTTTCAAGGATGCTCACGTTTATCGTACACATGTTAGACCTCTGTAGGAACAACTTCAGAAAGCACCCAAGCCCTTTCCAGTGAGTAATATGTAGTAAAAATGCAGGATGGTGACTTCATTTTCATTCCATTGTTCTAACCCAACTTATCTTCTGCTGTACTCACTAAAAGTCTTGTCCACATGTACAGATTTTGAAGATAAACCCAGAGAGGAAGGATATAGACTCTTTTGTAGCAGCTGATTTCAAACTTATTGGATATGATCCTCATGATAAAATAGAAATGAAAATACAACTTGGTTACTGAGCTCAAGTCAGTTTAACTTTCAGAAGCACTTCGAAGTTTCTACATGCATCCGTATATCCAAAAGAGTTTCCTCATGTGCTTTACTGTAATAGCAAGCTCACTCAATTTGTTTATTATTGCTTCTAAAATGCTGTTTGTGTTATATTTTCTTCGATGAATGACAAGTTTGTTTATTATTGCTTCATTCATTTCCATTTTTTTAAAACTAAAAATGAAAAAGAAAAAAGAAAAAAGAACCTATTGGAACCTGTTGGAACCTGGAACCGACCCCGGAACCTGTGACGGGGTAGGTTCCAGGTTCTTGGTTATGACGGGTAGGTTCCAGGTTCCAAAAAACGAGGAACCTGTACCCGAGGGTAGGTTCCAGGTTCCAAGCGGAACCTGTAAGAAACCGGGAACCGCTCACCCCTACATCAAACTATTGTTCACTGCAATCACAGAGCCTTGTCTTCGTCTTTCCTTGTTTTTTGGCTGGCTATTCCGTGCGATTCATATGCTCTCTATTCTCTCCGGGACTATGGGTGTTTGATTTAATTTTTCTATCTATGCAAAGGCTAAAGCTTGAGAAAACAACATGGAAAGATGGGTTAGTAAACTTTAATCTTGGTATTTATGGATAAATTAGATAAACTCCCATCCATGAGATGATGATCCAGCTCGTGTAAATTCTCCCCATCTAAGCTGTAGAATTTCCTTCTATGTCACGCTGAACAAGTAGCTAACAATTGACAGATACAAGAGAGAGAGAGACACCACCCGGAGTACAAATTAGAAAGGCCACCAAGTTCAGATTTCGCGGGGAGGCCGACGGACGCCTTCTCTCGAACAGGGCAGAGGAGTAGGCCAAGCGACGTGGGTGGGGTAAGGCTCTCCGGGCTCCAACCTGTGGATGATCACCTGCAAGTTGGAAGCCGAGAAATGAATTCACAGAAGAAGAAGATCAGGAGGGACTCATAAAAGAGGCTACCAACTAGCCAAATGGTCATGTGGATATAAGACTGAGAACTTACCTCGTGCCGGGTCTGGTCTCGGTTCGCAAGTTGGTTCCAATGCTGCCGTCGTGCTTCCACCTCGACCGCATGTTGACGTGCTAGAGATCCGTAAGCAAGCCAGAGGACGCCCGTGATGAGTAACACCACAAGCAGAAAAATGGCCACGATCACACAAAAATACACAACCTCCTCATTAATCATGTGCTCCTGCAGAGCCACCTCGCTGGCGTACGCGTTCCCGGTCGCCGAACTTTCCGGGGCCAACTGGCTCATCTCTCTCCCGGCAAGTTTTCTTGGTTTTTCCTTCTTCTTCTTCTTCTTCTTGAAAAATTTAGGGTTTTGCAGACTCGGCCCGTGTTTAAGGACGAAGACAACAACGTAAATAAAACAAAAAGAAGGGCTAGACCAGCCTAGGATTGTTGCATTTACTAGGGGATTGCATAAGTATCAGCAGTCCATGTTAGCCTAACCAGCTCCACACCATCGCAGCAAAACGTAAAGACAACAGGTCATTATACTGCGCAGAGAGGCCGTTTCACTCTATAGATATTTTTTATGTCAATTGTTAATTTTCAAAAATTAACAATGCTGTTCACTATACTTATAGAAGAAATTATTACCGACTAATGCCACTTATGTTTTATTTGTCAAATTACCAATCGAATTCTTGCATGCATGCATGCATGTTGTTTATGGTTTTGAGCGCGGCCTAAACATCATCATAAGTTGTATTTGAGTACGCCGTCCAATTATGTAAATCTCACACGGATGCTCATGTGTGCCTTTGATGGTGCCATCGCAATAGATGTGGAAGCGGTCCGACGGCGGGGAGAATGTTGGCGGAATGGGTGTTGTCATGGTAAGGCCGGGCTGCAATCGAGTTGTGACGTATGTGGGTGTATGCCATGCCCGAGCCTTTGATCAGCCTACTCACTTTCTTCTTTTTCATGTACATGGCCAACCCTGGTTCCACTAGGTCTATTCAATTTATATTATGCCCGAATTCAGATGGCACAAGTCTTTGCTCAATAATAAACCACTCATTAGAACTCATCACCGAATAATTTTCTAGGGCATTTTGATGTTTAATCTATTGAATAGGATTTATAGCATGATAAGATTTCTTCTGAATTGATTAATTTCATGTGAAAAATGGTATGCGAAAATGTTGCAAAAAAAAAAAAATCACGAAAAGTCACAAAAGTAAGTGGATCCTAAGCTTCTATATTTGGCCAGAAAAGTATTGAAGCTTTTATACATATGCTGCATGGCCTGCGTGTAAAGCCTTGACTTCACCAGCCATGTGATCTTCTAACCGTACCAAAACAACAAGCAAAGCAGGCAAAGGTCAACTATGGAAAGATCTAATCCGCACGCAATACAGCAAATTCTTCAATATCATTTCATTTTTATTCGTGACCAAAAAGGTCGTGCCAAGCGTGAATCATATGGTCCTGATCAATATTCGTACTCGTATCCCAATAATTACCGATTCGAGCAATCATGGCATATAGGGAATGTCAAAAAATTACATCTTAATTGCCCTTCTAATATCGACTCGATTATGATTTAGTTCATGATGATTTTATGAAAAATTATGTTTGTTTTTAAAATTGACAAGCTTTTTCAGTAGTCGGACTTTGACCATATATTATATCCATCACTCTTACCAAATTCCCGAAAGTACGATGTGTTGCGCAAAGAGTTTCAACTCTGCAAGTGCAAGCCTTATCGCTTTCCATGGCATTAATTAAACAGCAGACAGATCACATTGTAGGTGGTCCAAGAAAATGGAAGGTAAATAAAAGAGAACGAAAACCGAGGAAAATCCTTTAAAAGTAGGGCAAGCGACATGTATCCTCTCAAAATATTTCAATAAAAAGGACACGTTCCCAAAGTGGAAAGATCAAAAGATGAAATTAAAAAAGGAAAATTGCGAGACAGCAATAAGAATTAAGTACCTCAAGAGTCGTAAAACTTATCGAAAAAGTGCAATTAGATCGAGCTGTAAAGCTTTCAAATTGAAATTATATCCTAAATGATTTCACTGACTGATCAAATTTAGGGCTTGATTGCGCTATTTGAAAATTTTAGAATTTGATTTTACTTTTAGATTAAGTTTTTAGGAATTTCGGTGTACTGATTCCATAAAGATGCAATGAGGAAAACACCTCAATTGTGTCGCTTGACTTCATGGCCTCAACAAGAATAATCCTCCATATTGCATTCTACGAAGAGTTGGGCCTCCGGCCCATATTTCTATTTTGCTATGTGATAAACAATAAATTAAAATGCAACACTTTTCTCTTATGGCCGAAAAAGAATCTAACATCTTGGACTTGAAATTTTTTCACTGGACTTTAAGAAATTTACATAAAATGCGAAACAGCTTTTGTGCTTCTTAGGGTCGATTTAGTTCAACTTTGCAAATGAGTTTCGGATATGATGCAAATTAGGGGTGAGCGGTTCCTGGTTCCTTACAGGTTCCGCTTGGAACCTGGAACCTACCCTCGGGTACAGGTTCCTCATTTTTTGGAACCTGGAACCTACCCGTCAGAACCAAGAACTTGGAACCTACCCTGTCACAGGTTCCGGGGTCGGTTCCCGGTTCCAACAAGTTCCTTTTTCTTTTTCTTTTTTCATTTTTTAGTTAAAAAAATGGAAATGAATGCAACAATAATAATCAAACTTGTCAATGACTTTCAGGAGAGGTCTCTTAGACTGGTTTTCTTGACTGGTCCAATAATCCATGATAATCCGCTTACTCCTACTTGCTCTATCGTTGATATTATCATCTGAAATCAGCTCACTTGCACATCTCGTTCTTTTTCTATCCCATGCACAAAAAAAATCAACTTTTGCTCTAGCAAAGATAGTACACAGACGTTCTACTTTTGCATTAGCAAAGATAAAACAATTACAACGATCTGAATCTCCAAAATGTACATGATACTCCAAGTGTGCTCTCTACGTGTGCTCTCTACTATATGATACATACAGCAAAACAATCAAACAGAAAGTGCTATGTTATGTCTTTTACAGCTCAACAAATGCAGATAAAGCAAGAAAGGGCCATTTCCAGTAACTTACTTGGGTCCTGCAGTCATAGTAGGACAATTTTCAGGAGTACAAAACTTTGTCAGGGTACCATAGAGCAGATTCACCTATTTGAAGAAATCCACAGCTGAAATTGAAACACACAACCAGCTCATTTAGCTCAGATACTTAGAAAAAAATTAATTGTTGGAGTAAGTTTAACTGCATGAATGTAATAATCTTAGTGCAAATGCAAAGTACGCGTGCTCCCACATGGACGTAGGCACATGCGCATGTGAAGAGAGAGCAAAATTAGGTTAGAAAAGAAACATACTGTTTACAGCAAGCCACTCATTCAGATCTTCTCCAGGAGGAAGTCTCACTGCCTCCCTCAGGTTTCCACTCCCAAGAATAGCATTGATATGCTTCCTGAGTTGCGCCCCCTGCATTGTGCCAAAAAAAAAAAAATTAGATGAGAGACTGTAGAGCAATCATGGCTGTTTATATATAAACACCAGGGAAGCCAGAAAGAGAAGGTATCAATGGTCACTCTGTACCATATGTGTCACACATCAGTTCTGGTCCAGAATGCCTGGTCCACCAACTAAACTAGGAAACCAACAACTGACCTTCGATGGAAAACATATAAGCTGCTATAGCAAAGAGCTATACAGAGATTCAACCATTTCTGCATGGAACTGAGTGTCTGCAAGAATTCTGATAAGGGAAGATATGCGATAAAAACGTCCAAGCATTTTATTCCTTAGGTTTTGCCAGAAGGGAGCAAATTTATCAAATTCTCCCTCACGTTCAAGTGAGAAGACATCCTCCAATTCTAGAAGACATCCTGCAGTTTGAGTCCATGTTGCAAAACCAAAACAGAAACCAAAATGTTCCATTGATTCTGGCCGCATCAAGAAAAATTTACGTGGGTTCATGCAAGGAGCCAGCAAGTCATGAGTGGACATTTTCTACCTGAGAATGGTGTATGTCTCTTGAGTCATATAAGAGAAGACTTCTTTCATCCTTACCTCACATGTAAACATATGAGATGACATAGATGAGTACTATAAAAACCAGGTAGTAATCAATCAGCCACAATCTCATTGGCTTCACAAGAAACACATAAAATTAGGTGATGAAACATGCAATGCATTTCGCAGTGCATTCACTACCTTGGACTGAAAATCGTCTTCATCCTTGATAACATGCGGATGAATAGAGAGGATGACTCTGAAAAATCGGTTGCTAGCATCAATGAGCAAACTTTCTTTGACAGATTGATTGTGAGTTCCACTATTCAATAGATTATGTATGTCTGTTAATGCTAGATTCTGTATGTCTGTTAATGCTTCAAAACCTGTGATAAAAGAAGTATAATATCTATAATGGACTCGTTATTTAACCCATAAAAAGGATATGGAAATGCCTTGTTCTTTACCAGGGTTGCTAAAACAGTGCAAGTTATATCACCATTAGCAATCAAGGCAAATATCTTAGAGAGTGAAAAAGGAACTCATACTCTGACCAGGACATGCTAGCACTCTTCAATCAGTCAGTCAGGTGTAAACCACATTTCAAATACTTGAATAAGAACATAGATGAACATGAGGAAATCAACTTTAATTTAGGACAGAACATCGATATCAGAGCATCTTCCAAAGCTAAGAAAGTTCTATATTCTCTCTGAACAACTTCATTGACGCTTTTGCCTCGAAACTCTAACTGGACCATGTAATTCACCAAAACCACTCGAGACGATCGTTCATCGAAACACACGAAGGTGAGGCGGCACAAACATTGGCAGCGTCAACCTCGATTTGCTTCGACTTAGCGAGACGCAAAACCGAAACCGAAAAAAAAAAGAAAGAGAGTAAATCTTCACCTGGAGAGAATCGCCGATCAGCGAGCTGCACGATGCCGAGAACGAAAGCCGAGAGCGGAAGCTACGCCAAGAGATCCGTGACGCTTCGACGAGCAACCGCGATTGGAGAAGCATGTGAGCTTGCACTGAAGCTCAAGCGTGTGGGCTTCGGGGCACGACAAAGGCAAAGCAGCGGCGTCGCCGGATCACAGCGGCAGGGGTGAGCAACGGCGTCGGGCAGCAGCAGTGGAAGGAGCAGGAGGGTCGTCGCGGGTCGGTGCGGGCTGCAGGCGAGGCGCGGTGGGGCTTGGTATCTGCTGCAGAGGGCTTATGGTGTCGGCGCGAACGAGCAAGGGCCACTCGGAGACGCTGCGGCCGGCAGAAGTGCAGAGCAGGGATGCGCCGATGGAATCTCAGGTGGCGTCGAGCAGACTCAGCAGAGGGCGAAGAGAGAACACAGGTATCTGAAGAGTGAAGACTCAGACTGAAAGTGTCGGGGATTTTTTTGAGCCCTAATTGGACCGGTTCCGGTTCCGGTTCCGAATCCAATAGGAACCGGAACTGGAACTGGAACCGCCGGTTCCTAGAAAAAGGGAACCGGGAACCGGAACCGGTCCCTTAAGAACCGGGAACCGGAACCGGTCCCTTAAGAACCGGGAACCGAACCGAATTCCCCGGTTCCTGGTTCTACTCGGGAACCACGCTCACCCCTAATGCAAATGCTAAAAGTCAAAATTCTTTGAGGAATTCTATCAAACTCAAATGGGCTTTTTGACCCAAAAACCATAAATGGCCCAGCCCACTAAAACATGGCCCGATTGGCCCAACGTGTGGAATGCCTATCGTGATTGGCGATCTCCTCCCTGCAAAAAGCACAATTGTCTATCCAAGAGGCCAAGAATTCCCAGGTTTTCACTTCGTAGTTCCACGCACGTGTTCTAATTGAGGTGCCATACCTCAGTCATTTTACCTCGACTAGTCCTTCGAGTTACCATGTGTATTTTTTACTATCTATTAATCTCGAAAGCAATTTCAATTTCAAAATTTTATCAGAGAATTCCTTCAGATTTCATGAGTCCTAGCTTGGCGGCTCATTTAGAGGGGTCGGTTGCAAGTGTTGTCCGAGACAACCGAGGTATATTGATTCCTGGGTTTGCGAAGTCAGTTGCGGCTTCCTCTATACTGCGAACAAAAACCCTTGCCATGAAAGAAGCCTTATTGCACTTGACCGTGGAGAAAGAACAAAAGAAGACTTGCAAGTCTTTAAGTGATCTGTTGAGGGCTATAATTGATCTACAATTGTGGTCGTCGACCGATAGCTTATCGGTTATCCAGTGTTGTTCAAACCCATCTCAAAGCCCATGGGCCCTCATATGCCTATTTGAAGAGTGCAATAGTTTAATAGCTTAAATAAAATGAGTTTTGATGGTCCATTGCTCACATAATGCTATCAAGTTGTAAATTGAATAGCGGAACCCTAATGTGGAGGAAGTCTACCCTCTAATTGGCTATCTAAGCCCTCCAACCCTGAAGGCTGCATTTGGCAGTCGGAATAAAATTCATAATAGGATATGATAAATCATATCCAATGTTTGGTGCTCACTCAGGATAGGAATAAAGTCGGATATAAGAATGATATAGATAGGACAAAATTATCCCATGGAGGAGGTGGGATAAATGTAGATAGAATTTCTAACATCCATAATAGGAAAGTTATTTTTCTTGAATAACAAATTTATTAAATTAACAAGATTGAAATTATATTTCAATATAAATAATATTTGAATTCTAATTTAAGAAATTAAAAATAAAATTTTTTTTTAGTTAATCTTATTTTAATTTATATATTCAACTTTAATTCTATCTTATAATAAACATTCAATCTATAAATTAAATATTTATATTTATTATATATTTTAGGTATCTTTGTATTTTAGGTATGTTAGTACAGATTACTATTTGATAAAATTTTATTAAAAAATGATGAAACGGGAAAAAAGAAATAATAATGAAAATAATATAAAAATGAGGAAAAATAAAATAAAAAATAAATTAAATTAAATTAAGGAATAGTGTTACGAGAAAAAAATCCCAGGATTTCATATTATATCCTATCCAATCTTATCCCGATTAGAAATCCGAACGACCAAACGTAACCTTAGGGATTTATTGTGTTTTAATTCTAGCTTTCCTGGTTTTTCTAAACCAAAACATTGAATGAATGAAGTTAAAATTTCGAGGGAAAAAAAAAGAGCCAAACCCAATTCAAAAGTTGTCGGGACAGCAATAAGTTGCTTACTTAACTCTTTATTACTTTCTAAATTTGATGTGTTAAAGAAGTTAAGTTCATTTTGCAGAATAAACACAATGTTCAACCATTTAGGCTTTTCCTTTAAAGCATTATCTTTGTCCCCTTTCTTGTTTCGGACGGCAGGTGTACTCTTCTGCTAGTATTATTAACTAAGCTTCTAGGAATTCTAGGACCTAAACATGCCTAATCAAATCTAATGAATTCACTCGGAAAATTTAAGTAAATGAATTTTAGGTCCACTAATATTCGCGTAAATTGATTCCGAGGAACCCCTTTCTCATTTCAATGTTCTCGAGTCCATTCGCTATCATCTTCTTGACGAGCACATGTACTGTTCGTGCTCGAGCTACACCGGTCTTTTGCTTATGGAGAGCTGGAGCGAAGACCTCCCGCTAAGGCTCGGCGACTCTGAGCGCATGAATGTGTACGGTGCGCTGCATGATGCACTCGACATGGGGTGGATCCCTTTCAATCAACAGCTTCATTTCGAAGCAAGTTGCCAGTTGATCATTGCGTCATTGATGATATATAAGAGGAGAAGGGGCTGGCGAAGAAGGCGGAAGAAATGCGCTATAGAGAGGGAAGGCTGAGGCTGTAAATATGCAGCAGAGATAAGAGACCCCAAGAAGAGTGGAGTCCAGATTTGGCTCGGGACCTGCGAGATGCCTGAGGAGGCAGCAAAGGCCTACGCAATGCGGGGGTCCAAGGCCAAGCTCAACTTCCCTCACCGGTTGGCGGACTCTTGGCCGCCGTCTGCCATATTGAGCGATCGTGGCTTG
This sequence comes from Eucalyptus pauciflora, assembly GCA_007663325.1. Taxonomy (NCBI): domain Eukaryota; kingdom Viridiplantae; phylum Streptophyta; class Magnoliopsida; order Myrtales; family Myrtaceae; genus Eucalyptus; species Eucalyptus pauciflora. The sequence goes on along the minus strand of VMYD01000006.1, from coordinate 1,969,664 downwards.
CTTAGGACTTCAAATCACCGAAGGAGCCAAGCCAAGCCGGATTTCAATGCAACATTTCCGATTTTGGATGAAGGCACATTGACGGTGGATGGACGGGTCTCTGTATGCTTAATTGCTTATAGGTGGATTGATGATCATTCCATTCCAGCTTCCACAATGTAGCCTTATTTTACCTTTTCGGACACAATAATTAAGCAGGTTTTCTATTTTTATTTTTCAGGGAAAGCAGACTGTTCTATGTTCTTTTTTTTCTTTTTCTTTTTTTAAACAAGTATCCCACATGTAATCACTACCGTGGACTATCTTCTTCTATTTAATGAGGAGAACATCTCTAACTTCCAAACGACAGTGAGAATGCATCAGTTCCCTCTTGACGAAAAGAATATAATGGCACGGTGTGAGAAACGGCTTTGAGGAGAGAACTTAAATCAGTGTTCAGTTTTTGTTGGAAGCACTTCAAGTAAAACCACCAGCTTTATTACAACAGATCAAATTCAAGTCACAAAACAGTCGGTAACATTATACATGACTGAGTTAATTAGTAATTACTCTTCCCATGTGATCACATGTGACAGTTACAGTATACTGCTCTTTGAAAATTGACGTCATAATTTAAGTGAGGCATTTTGCACATCCATAGAAAATCGTGTTTAGTGCATCCACTGGTCGCTCGTGTTGCGGTTTGGTGCAATCTCGCGAGGGAGTTGCTCTTCAGCTGCTGCCCCTGTTATTGGCTGTGAAAGCTCTAGCTCTCCCTCTCCATTTCATGTCTTGCGAGCTAGACACCCCCGTCCAGACTCAGATGGCTGTGGCTTTTTCCAAGAGCTCTCTTAGCAGGGAGGATGGCGGGCCAAGCAGAAATGAGGGGAAGCAACCTACTGGGAGGAGACGGGTTTTCGTACAGACTGAAACGGGCTGTGTGTTGGGTGTGGAGCTGGATCGCAGCGATAATGCCCACACTCTGAAAAGGCGGTTGCAGATCGCTCTTAATTTCCCTATAGAACAGTGCTCCTTGATTTTGGGGACAAGATACTGAAAAATGATCTCAGTGCTGTCCTAAACAATTCCCCACTTCTCCTTACACGGAATTTTCTTTCTAGGAGCTCATCGACACCTTGTCTTTCACCAACCGGGAGGGATATCCAGCAAAGAGATGAGAGTGGTCCGATAGAAATACTTGGCTGGTCAAATCGATTTGATAGAATCAAGCAATTGGTGAAGGACGTTGTCAAGGCAATTGACATGGGGGTTGATCCAATTCCTGTTCACGGTGGTCTTGGAGGTGTATACTACTTCCGAAATAGCAGAGGTGATGGTGTTGCTATTATAAAGCCGACTGATGAAGAACTATCTGCCCCCAATAATCCTAAAGGCTTTGTCGGCAAAGCTCTAGGACAACCGAGAGTGAAGAGATCCGTGCGAGTTGGAGAATCAGGGATCAGAGAGGTTGCGGCTTATCTTCTAGACTCTGAACATTTTGCTAATGTCCCTCCAACTGCTCTGGTAAAGATCACTCACTTTATCTTCAATATTAATGATGGAGTGAATCCGGACAAGCCAAATGAAAAGAAAGTGGTTAGCAAGATAGCATCTTTTCAGCAGTTCATACCTCATGATTTTGATGCTGGCAATCATAGCACCTCAAACTTTCCTGTTTCTGCTGTGCATCGAATTGGAATATTAGACATTAGAATTTTTAACATGGACAGGAATGCAGGGAACCTTTTAGTAAGGAAACTCGACAGCATAGGAAGGTTTGGTGAAGTGGAACTAATTCCTATTGGTCATGGCCTTTGCTTGCTAGAAACTTTGGAGGACCCATACTTTAAGTGGATTCATTGGCCCCAGGCTTCAATTCCTTTTTCTGAGGGTGAATTGAAGTATATAGAAAAGCTGGACTATAGAGATGATTGCAAAATGCTACGGAAGGAGCTTCCCATGATCCGAGAAGCTTGTCTCCACGTGCTGACCCTCTGCACCATTTTCTTGAAGAGAGCTGCTGCATACGGCCTCTGTCTTGCTGAAATTGGTGAAATGATGAGCAGAGAATTTCGTAGTGGTGAGGAAGAACCAAGTAAACTGGAGGTTGTGTGCATTGAGGCAAGAAGGTCTATAGTTGATAAGGATCTTTTGTTCCCCAAGGCAGACTTGGGAGATCATGAGTTTCAATTTGATATTGGCTGTGAGGATGCTGCTCAGTCAGGCTTCATGCCAAAGATGGGCATGGATGATTGTATGTACAGAGCATATTTCGATCTTGGAATAGGTAGCAATGGCAAGAATCCTCTGTCTAGACTGGAGAAGGGAAGCAAGGAGGAAGAAGAGAGTGAAGATGAAGAAGAGAAGAAGAGGGAGGATGTTGCCGGGGTTGAGGCATTTGAGAGGATTCCCTCAGTGTCAAAACTTCCCCTGCCCTTGATAAAGACCGTCTTGGGTAAAAAGTGTCCAAAGCAAGCGAAATATTCTGGTATGATGCAGGAAAAACACTTCATGACTAACACGTCATCAAGGCACAGAAGTGCAAATAAGCAGCTTCTTGCAAGTGGGAGCTTTGTGAATCTCGCGGACATGAGGGAGGATGAATGGCTTTTGTTCCTGGAGATATTCCAGGAGCTGCTGCATCCAGCATTCGACAACAGGAAGTCTGCTACCTTAGGGCAGAGGCAATGGCTTGGGACTTCTTGCCAGTTTTGAGACTCACAAGTTAGCCGATGGAAGAGAATCTTTTCCAGGACGCAGGTTTGCAGAAGCGGAGGTTGTCAATAGGATTAAATTGATCCGTGATGTCCATGAGGGTGTTTAGTTTGAGCATCAGTAGGATGAGCTCCGGTAAATATTCTTGGCGTCGGCTAATATGCAAGGTGGGTAGAATTGGTTGTATTTTGTTTTCCTTTTTATATAAGTTTGTTTCTCAAGTATTGATGTTGTTTCATTAGAGATGTCGAATGTAATAGTACACTGAATGTGGCTAATACAGGGTCATCTTTCGATTGTCTTCGAGCTTAATTAAGTTTTAAGTCAATTGGTAAATTTCACACTATAAAAATGGTGGTGTCGGGGTTGGATTTCAATTGTTGCGCGCGTCCGATTTCCATTGTTCGAATACCGTCACAATGCGAAACATCAAATGGTTTATGTATGATCGTTTCCAAAGTGGGTTAATCTGATGGATTTCTTGCTCATCCTTCTTGTTATAGAGCACTGCCCAGGCTCTTTCTTTTCCTCTCATGGTTTCTACACGTTTTTCACTCACCTGTGTCTCAATTTGCCATGTTTTTGTTTCTAGGATTGGTTCTTCTGAAGAGGCTTCCTTCTTGAAATGCACTCTAGCCTTATATAAACAAAATGAAAACAAAAAACAAGGGTAGGAATCTTGTCCTCTCAGCCTCCCTGTGGGACAGTCCAACAGAAGCCAGAGCAGAAGCCGAAATCAGCTACTTATGGGTCCTATTGATGTTTATCTCCTTTCCATTGCACCTTTTATCCGGCTGGACATTGTATCGTTTGTCTACTTATGGCAACACTGGTCTATTGCTAACGGAGAGTTGGAGCAAAGACCTCCCGCTAAGGGTCAACGACTCCAAGGACATGATCGTGTACGGTGTGTTGACCCCTAATTTATATTTTCAAGTACATATAAAAAAATTATTAATTAATTAAAAAAAAAGGGCTTTAATGGTCGGGTTGGGCCGAATCCGGCTTTGGCCCAGGCCACCCCTCTTTCCTTTTTCTTTCCCCCACACTAGGCCTAGCCCGGCCTTTTTCTCCCTCGTGCGGCCCACCAGCCCGGCCCACCACAGCTGGTCTTCCTCCTCTGGCCATCCTCACGCGCAGGGGGACCTGTAGAAAGCCAAAAAAAAAAAAAAAACAGCAACAGCACGGCAGCAGCATTGGAATCAGCTTGCGAACCGGGACCAGCCCCAGCACGTGGTAAGTTATGAGTTTTATATCCACAAGAACATTTGGCTGGTTGGTAGCCTCTTTTATGAGTCCCTCCTGGTCTTCATCTTCTACGAATTCATTTCTCGACTTCCGACTCGCAGGTGATGGTCCTCCAGCTGGAGCCCGGGGAGCTTTACCCCACCCAAGTCGCCCGACCCGCGCCTCTTTTGCCGTGCTCAAGAGAAGGTGTCCTTCGGCCTCCCCGCGAAATCTAAACTCGGTGGCCCTATAGTTAGTGTTGTGGGTGGTCTCTCTCTCGGATTTGTCTATTCACTAGCGACTTCTTTATAGCGTGTAAGGTCACGAATGGAACCAAGAAAATATCCATTGTTACGTAATTTTCAAAGAATTTAGTTGAGGATGCGCATAATATCTGTTTGCTTTCACTTTTGTCAATGCTCTGTTTACCCTTGAAGATGAATCAGGTACCTAAGTTGACCCACTTAGATTCCACTTTACAAGAATTTGACTGGACTGTGTTCTTGCGTCACATTTTCAATTTCCTTTTCTTCTTAGGTAAAACACACCGGAAATGTTACATAGATTTCAAAACTTAAGAATTGTACTACGTAGAGAGTTAGGATCATAGAAATGTTCTGATAGCATCAATGTGATTAATGGAAAGATGGGTTGGTAAACTTTAATGTGAGCAACAAGATGCAATCTTACAAAGATAATCGAACTAGACACTTTGTTGCTTCAGCCGAATTGATTTTATCATGCTTATATGAGTCATGATGTAGTTTGCATAGCCAAATTAGTCTTTTTAGGCATATATGAATTATGGCATAAGTGGATGTTCTATAATATTTCTTCCTACCTCATAACTATTATAAATAGTCAACTTTATTGCTTAATAAAAATAATAACAAAACTAAACATTTTTTTGTAAGTTTAGAAGATTTTCCTTCAAATTTCACTTCATTGGCAAAATTCATAATTTGTTATTGTAAAAAAAAGGGAAAAATTCAAATAATAGTTCAAAGTACTTTTATTTTCTTAAATAAGGACTTAAAGTGGCTAAATCATCTCAAATAAAGATTTTTGATCGGCTGATGACTGTTTTAGTCATCGAAAAAGGGGTCTTTTAGTAAAAAAAAATTGTAGGCATATTTTTAAAAGTTTTTTTTTATTTTTTCCTTTCCTTTCCTTTCTTTTTTCTTTTCTTTTCTTTTCTTTTTTCTTTTTCCTCTTTCCTCCATCGGCCATTGCTATGGGCCATCACTACACCTTATTAATGGCCAACGGAGGGAAGAGAGAAAAAGGAAAAAGAAAAAGGAAAAAAGAACGGAAAAAGGAAAAAAGAAAAAAGTTTTGTACAAAGTGATAATGCTCTTCAACTAGCAAGGTTAGGCTCTCTCTAAGATTGATATGGTCACTTCAGACTCTTATTTGAAATAAGTTTCACTTCAAGCCCTTATTTGAGAAAATGATAGGACTTTATGCCCTTATTTATAATTATATCTAATTTATGTCCTTATTTGAGAAAATTAGAGCATCTCATTCCCTTATTCGAATTTTCCATAAAAGAAATATTTGCTTCTTTAAATTTGATGTCCCTCAAGTCACTCTCCACTATACTATATTAGATTAGATTTCTTTCGTAAAATTCTCGATAAATGAAGAGTAATTGATTAGAATGACTCAAGGGTATGCAACTGCACCGGTTCTATCGATTCCTGATTCTAAATTTTTGGAACTGGTAAGAATTTATCTAATTCTTAGTTCCGAGTGAAAACTCGCCTGAGATCTAGAATGATCAGACTGATTTACAGACCGGATTTGAAACTAGTTTCCTAGTTTCTCTATTGTTGATGGTCTCTTTTGGAGTCCAGTGCAACTTAATTGACCATGCATTGCACTGATTAACAATGTCAATCAATACTTCATTTAGGAGACTTGGAAATATGGGGTAATGAAAATTAGAATGGAAAATTTTGAAATAATAATTTTTTGGCAAAGGAAAAAAAAAAGGAGGAAGAATTTAAAATTGTGAGTATTTTTCTCCCCTTTTCTTCGGCTAGGGGCTCTCCCAAATTTAAATTTTGTGCATTTTCTATCCCTTTTCATTCGTCATCCCTTCGGCCAAAAAAAAAAAATCCTCACCCATTCTCAAAAACAACATAAATGTCCATCACAAATGTCTACTATTCATCATTTTTGGAATATGGCTTTGAAATAAAATAAAAAGGAGAAAAAATAAAGGCCGCTCAGCCCTAGCCCGCTAGTGTATTATGTTACTTAATTTCAGTTGATTACGTGAACTGGAATCCTCCCCCAAGTGAGAAGTTTTTCAGTGAAAAAGAGCATTCTCAAAACAACCGGAAATCCAATAAAGGGCATGACTACTATTCATCATTTTCATCATGGAAGCAAACCTAATGAACAAATCAATTGTCGTGAATCGTCGAAGGGACTAGGTGAGGCAACATTGATGTCACGTAACCCTTAATGACCCACTCAATAACTCAAGCCCATGCTTGCCGACAATCACCTAAAAGCCTTGCGCAACCCTTAGTGGAGCATTAAATCGATGACCTAAATTTAGAATTCAATTTTAGCGAAGGAGACAATGAACAGTGATTGTGAGGGTAAAATTGTAATACAAAAATATCGGGTGAGACAATGAACAATGAATGCAAAGTTAAAAAGAAAAAATGATTTACTAACTCTAAAAAGCGGCATTCTGGAAAATGCGGAAAGTTAATATCGGGTGAGATTTACATGGAATTAAAGAAACTCTAAAGACGCTAATTTTGGTTTGAAAGGCTTCTGAAATGCTAAACCAAACACCTCAATTTTGTTTCGATCGCCTTCGAGAGTATATCGAATAAACATCAAAGAAGATAAAAAGAAAAAAACTCATAATCTTCTCCTTGTTCTTTTTTTTTTCCCTACATAAAAAGGAACCCTACAGAAAGGAAAAACATCCTCAAATTTTCATTTTGCTCCACAGGCTATGACACTCTCGTGTGCTGTACTGTCGGGGGGCGCAATTGCATGGATCCGCCAGGGAAAACCTCGACGCCCCCGGGAGGGCATTCCGGGGAACGAGGCCCCTTTCCAGCCACGTGGCGAGATTTCGTTGGCGGTCCTCCCTGCTCGTACGATACCAAACCCCTGGCGTTGGTTGGAATATGCGAACCAAACTACAGAGAATCCCAACCCTCCCTCCCCTTCCCATCGTCTCTCTCTCTCTCTCCCTGCAAAAAAGGCTCTCCTTCACATTGGACGCAGTCGACCCAAAATTCCACACCTCTCTCTAGGGGTGTCAATAAAACCCGACCCGACCCCGCCCGAACACGACCCGAATACAAAACATGTATGGTACATGTTTTGTGTTCGGGTTGTGTTCGAGTAACAAATATAAAACAAACAAAAAAATGTGTTTCGGGTTGGGACAGGTTTGAACATTGTTCGACCCGAGAAATACGTTAATTCTAAATTCCAAACACGCCAAAAACACAAACACTTTTGCCCCAAACACAAACACATACCTTGTGGCTCCGCCTTCTTCTCCAACGAGTGCGCCTTCTCGTGGAGTCCGATGCCGCCCTCCGATCGACGCGCCTCCACCCCGCCGTCGCCGTCGCCACCCCTCGCCGTGTGGCATCCTAGAATTTCATGAAAATCCCTATGTATGCCATGGGCCATGGATAGGCGATGGAAGTACTGTTATTGTATTTTATAGCCTTTTCGATCCATGGTTTGTAATGAGATTTATGGCCAAGTTTTTAATGGATATTTTTTTAGGAAAGAAAATTCTATCTTTGCCCATATGTGTTATAAATTGGACCATATGGGTTTATGACTGCAAGTGTTATAGCCATTTAATTTGCAATTTAGTACATTGATTTAATAGGGATTTTTTTTTTTGGCCTGTCCTACTCTATTCCTATTCTACACTCACTCTCAGACTTTTGCCCTGCCTTTTGTAGGGCGTGGGAGTCGAAACCCACTCTTGATTTAATAGGGATTTAGTTGGTTTTAAAAGGATCGATTTTGGATTTATTTAAGTTTGGGTCTTAGGCCCAAGATGGGCCATAATGGCCGGCCCATAAGCCCATGAAGGGCTGTTGGTCACACGAAGGAGGGGGGGGGAGTCCGGTTTGCATGCCTCCCCCCATTTGTCCCATGGTGATGGCCAAGTGTCACCCTATGTAAAAGGTTATGATGGCTAATGATGTAGGGAAGGAAATTAGGGGGGAAATGGTGGCCGGTTTAAGCGAGAGAGAGAGAGAGAGAGAGAGAGAGAGAGAGAGAGAGAGAGAGAGAGAGGAAGAAAAGAGAAAGGAAGAAAGGAAGAAGGGAAGAAGGACTCACCTTTTTGTTCGGTTTGGAGGCAAGTGGGATCCTTGATCTACTCTTGCATGCTGTGTTTAGTGTGTGTGATTGATTGGTGATGATTTTCGGAGGTATAGGATGTGAAATATTGAAGTTATAAGTGTAGTATTCTAGTCTACTGTGCTGTTCTTGAGAAAAACAACTTGACCTAGGATGTTTTAGTGACTTGCATGTGATATTCTAGTTAAAATTTGGCTTCGACCTCTAAATGAAAGTTGTAGAAGACTTCTTGGAGTATAACATACTCAAATTTGGGACAAAAAAAAAAACAAGTATAAGTAGGTGAAACCATTGTTCTTTGAAGAAGACTAGATCTGGAAATTTTGACACCGACCCTTGATGAATGCATGGATGGTAAGGCAATCTTTTTGTTAAAATTTCACTTTGGTTTCTTAAAAAAAAAGTTTTAAAGGACGTCCTTAGGTTTAACATATAAAAAATTTAGAGAAAACAAACAAGAATAGGTAGGTGAAATCGTGGTCTTTCGGAGATGGTTAGATCTGGAAATTTCGGTACTAGGAACAGGAGTTTTAACCGCCTATATTTAATTACCTAGGACGAATATGATTTCGATGTCTTCATGAAGTATTTACCTTATGGTCTTGTCTATCACATAGTTAAATTTCATAATTTTTGAATGTCATTTGGGTATTTAATCAAGAATGTTTCTAAAACTGTGCAATCTGATGTGTTCAGACTTGGTAATGTTGCAATGCGTGGTCTATACCGCTCTGTATGAGATTATTTTGGAAAAGTGTTCTGCATGAAATATATTTCTTTATGTCTTGCCTACATCATATTCTAATTTCGTAAGTTTTGAAGCTCATTTGTCTATTTAATCAAAAATGTTTCAAAAACTGTGCAAGTTAAACGGATAGAATTAGTAGTGCTGTGATGCGTGGTCTATATTGAATTATATGGGGATCTTTTGGTGTAGTGTTCTTCATGAAGTATCTGCCTCTCTGTCTTTTCTATCACATGTTCAAATTTCATAATTGTTTAATATGATTTGGGTATTTAATCAAAATTGTTTCTAAAACTGTGCTAGCTGGATTGTGCAAATTTCAAAAGCTGTAATGTATGGAATATTCTGGTTTGCATGAAATTCTAGTGGTGTTGTGTTCTTCATGAGATAAATGCCTCTAGAGCTTGTCTATGATGTACTAAATTCTTAGAAATTATTAGAGCCAATCAATAAATTTTAAGAAGTGTAAACTATAAAGAATGCATTATGTTTTCTAAAATACTAGTAATTGATCTTGCAGCATATGTGATGATGTATGGCATTACATATAAAAAAATAAAATAAAAAGTTGAAATTGACCTTGTTGCCATCACATCATATGCCATGTTGATATTGAGACACAATTGTGAACATGAATTATGATAAATGAGGATACCGTTTGAGGTGTGAGCCAACGATGCCCCGGGAGTGTCGGGATGCCCGAAGGTGAGTGCCAGATGCTCGGAGGTGTGTGACGGATGTCCTCAGGAGTTTCGAGATGCCCGGAGTGTGTGTGCCGGATGCCCGGAGATGTGTGCCGGAGGTTCCTCGTGATGCCAGGTTGGGTGCGAGCGATAGAAATGTAAGATGCAATTATTGGTCTCGGGAAAGAAAAATGTGGTGATCCAATTGAAAAATAAGAGCTGAAATTGAATCATGCATGGTATGGTGACATGTATGCATGGCTGTATGATGTAATATGTATAAGTGCATGGTGGTATGTACACATGGTATGGTAACATGTATGCATGGATGTATGATGTAATATGTATAAGTGCATGGTGGTATGTGCACATGACATGGTGATATATATATGGCTGTTTTGATGTAATATACATGACTGAAAGGTGAGATATGTTTAACATGTATGAACTATATGTACTCTATGATGCCCTGACTGTTCTGCTTGATGCATTGAGTAGTTTAATAGATCTTTTACTTGCTGAGTGGTTGTACTCACCCCTTTGGGGACTAACATTTTAGATTAGAAAGACGCATCTTCCTCTAGTTACGTGCAATACCTTTTACAGCCTTCTATCTGACGTGGAGGTCGAGTGCATGGAGCACGTATGCATCACCATCCCTAGTTTGGTGTTCATACATGTTTGAGTGCTGGTGATGTATGACGTGGGCCTGGCTGGGGGCCCAGTCATCCAGGAGTTCTTATCCGTCCACGTCCGTCGTGACGGAGTGATGTTGGGAATGTTGCCGCCGCCATCGCTCGATGCACCGGGATGGGTGTGATGGTCTGCGTGAGGAGAGGGAGTTGACACTTTTTGGAGATAGCCAACACTTGTAGATGGAGGGTTATACACGATCGATATAGGGGGTCGAGATCTCTCTTTTGAGTTGTAGCCAAGTTTAGTGAAAAGTCTTGGCTTTTTGGTTATACCGACCTAAGATGTACATCTTAAAAATGTAAATAAAAGTGTCTCGGCTTTATGTTTTCCTTCGATGTGTTGTTGGTGTGCATAATATCATCGTTAAGAGAGTAGAGGGATGGTGAGACTCGTCTTCAATTTCGTTATGAGCTGCGCTAAACTCCTTTAAAAAAAATGCCTATGAACCTCAGTCTTTCTTTAAACCCCTTTTTATCAAAGACAAATAACTGGTATTCAATAGGTAGAACAATAGGTATCTGTGGCGACCTAAGTTGTTTTTGGGGGTGCCACATGCCGACGCTGGAACCCTAGCTGCCGCGTGTGGCCGACCATCGTCGACGGCTCGAGGACTGGGTTCGCTCGGGCGTTTGCTTCTCGCCTCATTTCCAAGTCCCGGCAGGTGAGGAGCCCCCCCTCCAGATCCACTCGCCTTCCCCCCTCGATTGGAAACATTTTAAGGGGAATTTATTACTTCTTGCTGTGCGTTTTTGTTGTCTGCTGATTTTCCTGTTTCGCATGCATCACCAAGCGTCGGTCATCATCGCTCGTCCTGCCATCGAAGCGGCCCTTGGTTGGTGGAATCCAGGTTTGTGCTGGAGTCAATTCGAGCACTTTGAATGCCTCGCGTGCACTGAATTGATGTTCGCGGCATTGGGAAGTGGATTTGTTACATAAACTTTGCAACCGACATGAGCGGGTGGTTAAGATGCGCGATTGAAAACTTCGAACTTGGCCCATATCCACCTACTGCTGTTGTATTTCTTTTGTAGCAAAGTCCCCGCTTTCCGTTCGGGTGATTGTTGATGATTGTCTGTTGCTCTTCGTTGCAGGGCGATTTGATTCGGCGATTGTGTTTCTATGCTCTTGAATTTTTAGATTCTTGTATTAAGGAAATTGCTTGTCTGATGCATTTAGTTGTCTATGAAATTCTTTGGGTTCAGGTTAAAAGTTAAGTTGAAGCAGCTAGCTGAGCAGTATGTGCTTTCTGAACAACATCATGAACAGGAGGTAAAGTTCTTTAAAATTGATTGATGGGTATTTCTTGTTCGAGCTTATCTTGTTAAAATGAATGGTTGGTTGGAGTGTGAATGGGGAATTCTGTGGATAGGCTTCGGCGAAGCGGTTCAGGGTGACAGGGAGAAAGAAGATTGTGCGGAGGAGAGCTGGGAAGTAGCATCTACTGGCAGTTGTGATTAATCTGCTTATCTGGGACAAGCATTCCAAACTGCTAGGAACAGTGGGGCTTTTGATTTGCATGATTGGAGGGATCATGTATCGGCAATCTACAAGCAAACCTAAGCCTGAGAAACAAGTAGAAGCCGAAGAGACTGAGGAGGAACAGCAACAGCTAATTGAGATGCAATCTAGCAAGCAAAGCTAGATAGATGATGCATTCCTTTTGCTACCATTATTTTCCCATTCATTCCAGTGATCTAGGGAATACGAAGAATTATAGATTGTTCTCTGTGTACTCTTACATTTTATATGTAGGAATTAGATATGGTACAATGATGGCTTAAGCGGCCATTTCAATTGTTGCAGGATATTGCATGCTTTTGACATTGGATTGAATTGATCTTGGTCAGACTTCAGAGTTCCTTTACTGATATTTTTGCTGCCATGAAGCTTTGATGACACCACATGCACAACCCATTGTTATTAGTGTTCTTTCTGGCACCTTTTCTTTTTACCGTCGTATGTATGGTCTGGCCGAGGTTTTTCATCCCAGCGATTTCTGGGTTGGCAGGGAAGAGGTTCCTTTTGGGGCTCGTTCTATTTCAACTCAAGTGGGTAAGAGTCATGTTATCTTAATTTCTCACGAATTCATCTTTTGATGCTTTCTTATTCAAGTTTCCTTCCAGTGAACTGAGAATTGACCATTTGTATTTGTGGAAATACCCGATCCTGTGTTTTTTCTCTGTGCAGTAAGATACGGATGAAGAGTGTGAAGAATATTCAGATGATCACTAAGGCTATGAAGATGGTTGCAGCCTCAAAGCTACGAGCAATTCAAACTAGAGCAATTCAAAGTTAGACAGCTTTTTTAATTGAAAATTAGAAAGTTCGTAAATTTTGTTAAGGCGTAGGTAGATGCATCAGTTTTTTATGATGTTGTCGACTCTTGGCTTACATTAGTACTACGGGTAGGGATCTCTGTAAATTGACATTGAGTAATGTAACTCTACGTAAAAGAGGAGAGTGAGGAGAGTGGCAAGTACTTGAAGTGCATGATAAAGTCGTAGGTTATTGAAATTATTTTGGCCCAAGATTTTTGCCACAATGAAAGTAAGAGAGAGGAATGCTGGTGTATAAAGTTCAAAGTTTTTGTTATCCAAAGTATTTATGTAATTTTTTTGTGCTGGCCTGTGTCGTCTGGCTTTGACTTCCTCTTCCTGTCTGTTATATGAAAGACTGTGGAACTAGGATGCTGCATAAACAAGTGATTGTAGAGTAATAAATTGTTGCACTGGCGTCAGTTGTTGGTAAAGGCAATCTTTCTTCAGGACAAGCAATTATTTGATGCAGCTGAGAGTTCTACTATGTTTGTATGCCTAAAATTTAATAATCACACTCCTAAAGCAATCCAATCAAGAACAAAATGATATATAGAGAGCTTGTGCAAACACAGAAAAGTCAAAAACTAAAGCAATGAGACATTTGAGCTTGAAAGAAAAGAAAATATTCACATGGAAAGGTTGATAGTGACATTTGGAATGGGCTGGAGATGAAACCAAAGGATTTTATGTTTTCATGAAGTTAAAATAACAGGACATGACAATATTTTGGAACAAATAGAAAAAAAGGGAGGTGAAAAAAAGAGAGTAAAAACCCATAACCCGATCCGACCCGACCCGACCCGAATTTCCGATGCAAGTCTAATGTGTTTCGTGTTGGGGTCGGGTCGGGTCACACTATGTGACCCTTCATGTTTCAGGTTGGGTCGGGTAACATCAAAACCCGACCCGACCAGACCCATTTACACCCCTAACTCTCTCCTCCTTTTTAAAAATAATTAAAAAATTGGATTGTTTAAAATTATTTTTATAATAATAATCTTTTCATTAACTAAGGAGCTGAAAACTAGGAAAAAAATTTCCGATTTTTTGAAAAGGGAAATTATCTTCTTGAATTTAAGCTTTGATAGGAATATAATTTTCATTAACTTGGAAAATATTTTTCGTTAACTCATTTTATTAAGTGAATCAAATGCCGAAAATTGAGGAAAACGTTTTCTTAGAAAAGGTTTTTTGTGAAACAAATGCACCCTAGAGTAACATTGGCCCACAATAATCATTTTATTTTCGGGAAAAACAACATGGAACAGTAGCTTGGTAAACTTTAATTAGGTATTTGGATAATAATACATATCCACAATAATCCTTTGTTTCATGGAAATTAAATAGTTCAAAAACATTTTCTTAAAAATGATTGCTTGCATCACATAAAAAAATGAATGAACTAAAATTATTTTTATATCATCAATGAATATGTCTAGACACAAGTTTTTCTTGATAACGAAATTTTTTTTATCGACTAATTATTTTAAGCAATCATTTTTTTTGGGACATTGTACCGTGGCATAAACACCACATGATGGCTATGTCATTAGTAATAAGCAGAAATAGCTTACAATTTTTTCTTTTGATAATATCTATATTGTCGGAACAATTCAAATTTAAATTATACAAGTATTTCAAAATTTATTGTTCTATTTTCCTTTTGAGTGAATGCCACTTTAGTATGACGGAAGAATTTTGTTTCATGTATTTATGCTTTTACTCTTGTTCGACCAAAACGAAAATACTTTTGATCTTGTGAAGTTATTATGCTTTTAGTTGGCCTTTTAAATGGAATGTTGGAAGTACTCCTTTCGGGGAAACATTGTCTTAAGAAATTGAAAGCTTGGTAGAGACAAATTATGAAGTCCTACAAGGCAATAAGCTAAAACCCGGGTTCTCCTCAAAAAGAAAAAGAAAAATCACAATGTAATCACCCCATAAAAGGGTAGGAAAAATTCTACCTTCTGTCCCCTTGCTCTAACCACTTCTATGATCAAGACTCTAATTTTAATTTTTATAGTCAAGTCTCGGGGTGAGCAAATGACCCGATTGCACCTAAAAACCAGCCTGGATAATTTTAGGCTGATTTAAATGGGGACCAGTCTCCAGGTTAAAAAAAAAAAAATTAAGAACTTATCTTAACCTATTTGACAGCTCGATGCGCATTCAATCATTCTCTAGCGTCGAACTTTTATGGTATAATATGAAAATTAAGAAAAGAAATGACATTATCTCATCACAGTTCGATAAGCATATAGACAAGATTGATGCTTATTTTTTTTAATGTAGGATGCGATCCTAATTATTAAGACGAGAAAATGGAAATCAAGACAAAAAAAAAAGTGGAAACAATAAAACAAATAGCACATAAACTTTACTTCATTGCAAAGAAATTCATTATACAGAAAAATTATTCAAAAACCCTAAACTTATTATTAGTGTCAGATTGAACCCAATTTAATCAATGACAATGCGTTTTCTTTCATTTTCCAGCCTAGAACCTTCGAACTTTTAATAAATTCTACACGCTTTTATTTTTCAATAAAAATTCTAATAATGAGGAAAGATCACCCATTCAATTATATAGATACACACACAACGTGGGTTTTACTCGTTATAAAGAAAAACACATACGCCAGCTTGTGCAAATAATAATTGAATGTTGAAATTGTTGTGTCAGATTATATTCCCTAGGATTCCACTGATCGGCAGTTTTATCCGATTCCTAGGAAGCTGTAATCGGGCCACCTCGCATGTCTAAATATAGACCATTCAAGGACCACCAGGTTGACTTGCCCTCTTGCCCGAACGGGGATGACATCCAATTCCACGCCACCCAATTCAACCGGACTCACGGAGGATTCAATCAATCCAATCCCAGACTTTTCACGTTAAAAAAGGCACATATAAAAATTCGAATAACATTGACTGTGGTCGTGCGGTCTAGCTTGAGTTAAAGGTGAAAATTGGTAAGATAATAATCGGGATAATTATCCATAAATCCAAAATTTATTGTAGTGACTTATCCAATTTAAAACATTCTTATGACTTGTCATTTTAGTCGTAAATATTTCAATTTCAGCTATAAATCATTAACGTGACTGTTTAATCAATATCGGCCATTTTACATATCATAGTTAGTGTTAGATGTCTACAAATTTTTTTTTTTTTAAGAGGGATGGTGCCGTAAGCCTAGCAATTCTCTTTTTTTTTTTTTTCGAAAATTCATAATTGACATCAAAACTTCTATAGGAGGAAACGGCCTCGCTGGGCAGGATAATGACCTTTCGTCTTTATGTTTTGTTGTGATAATGTAGACCTGGTTAGGCTAACATGGGCTGCTGAGTCTTCTGCAATCCCCTAGTAAATGCAACAATCCTAGTCTGGTCTAGCCCTCCTTTTTGTTATTAGCTAATTCAATTTCTCCTAATCCGCAAGTTCTACGCTGAAAAGAATTTCGGTTTTTTTTTTTTTTTCCTTTTGAAATATCCATTCCGTCCCGAACCGATCCTCTATAAATCCGAAATCTAGACCAAATAACGGCCCTGAATAATCGGCTTTTCCTCTTTTCTTTTTAGAGCTTGGAAAAACGATATGGGGAAATGGGTTTGTAAACTTTAGATCTTGGTATTCCATAGATAAATTAGATAGCGACCCAACTCGTGCAAATTCCCCCATTTTATGTCACGCTCACTGACGAGCCACGCCGGCGGTCTCGGTTCGCAAGGTTCCGAGACTGCTGTCACGCTTCCGGTGAGACCTCCACTACGCAACGAGGTTCTTTGGGTGGCGGAGAGGGAGAGGAGAGGCACAAGCCCTCAAAGACACTCGACCACGATGATATAGGCAACCAGTCTTACTTCTCATCTCATGAGTCTTACTTCTCATCCCGATACCATTCATCAACGGTCCTCTGACATCAATTATGAATTCTCGGATTGAATTCTTTACAACGTTGATGTCCTACTTAATGTATTTTTATTATACAAGTTCATGCGTCTATGAATTATTTAAGAAGTGAAGAATTGAGTTTTAAATATGGAAAACTTCATTGCTTTCTAGACCCTGTAAAAATGTGTTTGCTAATGCAACTTTCATAGTATTTTTTATATATTAAAATATTATCACAGATATATTGTAAAAGAATTGATTTTACATTTAATTATTATTATTATTATTTTTTGGTCGGAAACATTAATTAAGTAGGTTCCGGTTGCCTGTAAATAGTCAATGGCAGGTTGTGGTGAAAAAGGCCCCGTTATTCCTTGGGAATAACGGCTTCGTTTGCTTAGCGGCACTCAATTAGTCAATTCTATATAGGCCCCATCTCTCTTGAATGAGCCATTGAGCCGAGCTGAGCCGAGCTGAGCCGGGTAGAAATTATTAGGTGGGCCCGTCCCTCCACGTCACCATGGGTCGGGCCCCAATCGATAGTCGACGTGGCTCTGGGACCCACCTCCCCGGGGCATCGTCCTATCTTTCTACATCCCTAATACTGATAGATAGTGTGACCCTTCTCTTCTGCTTTTCTTTTTCCCTTTTATCATGGATTTAAAAAAGTTAGTAATGCGAGGAAAAAGAAATTAGTAAGGACTAACGTATCACCAGCTCCCGTGTCCTTTCTTTGTTTTGCTTTAATTTGCGAAGTGCCTTGAAAATCCTCAAAAGTGCATCCGAATCTTGACTTTTTAAAAAAAAATACAATTGAATTTTAAAATTTATCAAATTATTGCAATCAAGTCCTTCCATCGAGTTTGTCTAATTTGACTAATGGAAAATTTTGACCTAGCTTTCTTATCACTTTCATATCCCACGTGGTGCTGACGTGGCTAGACCGGCATCGTTTTGGTCAAAATCCGGGTTTTTAATACAAATTTAAAATATTAAATGGCTAGCAATGGTGATAAATGGCTTGCGGAGGTTTGGGGCCTCGGTGACCCTCGTCAACCACAAAGGAGGGTTGCTAACCCTTGCTTAGGTCTAGCCGAGGGCCACCCTTAGCGGCCGTCACCACTAGCGGCCCTCCGACAAGCCTGGGTTGGCCAAGAGCTTATGACCCTCATCTCATCGAGTAAGTGCCATAACCCTTGCTTGCAACCCTCGTTGACCCTCACTCATTTCTTCGTTTTTTTTTTTTTTTTTTTTGCTTTGTTAATATAATTTAGATGAAATTTGTATTAAAAAAAATCAGATTTTGACTAAAACAACATCATTTTAGCCTTATATTTTAGTCACGTCATTACCCCATAAAAAAAGAAAATAATTTTTTAAAAGGAAATATAAGCCACATTAGCATTTTCCATCAATCAAGTTGGACAAAATTAATGAAAAAAATCAATTACATTAATTTAATAAATTTTAGGATTTAATTACACATTTTGAAAGTTTTGAGACTATACTTATCTTTTAATTTATCTTATAAATGATCATTGAAGTCGACTCTGCCTTCTACCAACCCTAAATAAAATGCCCTTAGTTTCCTAACGTTCATTCATAATGTGACATGGGCCGAGACTCCTAATGAATTGAACGGCGACAGGAGATCATACTCCATGGTGCAGCCGGCCGACGATACCTTCCCTCGGACACGGCAGGGGAGGAGGCTGGGAAGTCTGAAGAAGAAGAATCGATCAGGAGGAGGGGAGACTTTGGAAAGCGAGCGCGACGAGGATTCACAAGACAGAGATGGGATTCTTACCTCGCGGCGGCCAGACGGCGGAGAGGGAGCTGCATTTACTCTCCTGTGGTGGGGAGGCAAGATGCAAAACCTCTTGACGAGCTCCAGGACCGCCCAGATCAGAGATACAACTGCTACAATGGCGATGATCTCCCCGGCCCAGGCGCACTCCATCTTCAACCAAGTGGATTCGTCCGGGACGAACCCGTCCATCGTCACTGTCGGCGCATTTTCTTCCATTGGAGCGAAGGAAGATTCGGAACCAACGACCCAAGTGGAAGCTAACCTCTCTGCCGGCCGGTGAACAGAGCTCCGGCGGACCCTGAAGAGATCGAGGAAGAAGAAAGGAGCCGGACGCGAAGAGATCTCGTACCACGCGAAATGACAATGGACGCGCAATAGCTGTTAATACTCAATTTATTTCCTAATTTGGGAACTTTTTGCTAAAGAATTCCTTTCTTTTCTTTGGACTTTAGTCAACAGTTATCACATGACCTTTGAATATCCATTCAATTCTAAATCCAAATTTAATTATAATATTTCACGAATAACTCAATGATATACTATTTTGTAGGATTATGATTAGTTTTGCATTTTTTTGTTTTGCATTTTTTTCGTGATATATGATCAAAAATATTTTTTTGACGTTTTGATTATTTAAAAATAATTTCGACCTCATCACTTGATTTAAGACAAACAAAATTTCAATTTTTTTTTATTTGAAAAAATCAAAATTTTTAGTTATTTTATTTTTGAAATCAAAATTTTTAGTTATTTTTTTTTCTTTTTACAAAAATTGGGCCAAAATCCAAGCCGTTTGATGTTCGAAGATCGAGAGGCCATCTTTCCCCATGCTATACTAAAATCCAGAATCAATATTTCACGAGGTAAGTCTCAAACTTTTTTTTACCGCCGCGATCAATTTGATATTATGTCATTCTAACATGCCATCATTAAAAAAGAAAAAAAGAATTAGCAATTGGGAAAAAAATGTCCAAATTTTTAATTATTTTATTTTTCTCTTTTTATTTTTGTTTTATTTTTTTCAAAAAAATCAAATTATAATTTTTTTAATGTTTTTCTCTTTACTTTTTATTTTTTTTCTTTTCCTTTATTTTTTTCCCCTCCTCTGCTCCATCGGAAGGTGAGAGCCACATATAAGGTCCGCCTTCTTGAGATCGGGTGAGCCACGAGCTCACCGATCTTGGTGGAGCCTAAGCTCGCCAACCTCGATGGAGCTCAAGTTGGCAAGCTCGAGCTTGCTTGGGTTGGCCAAGCCTCAAGCTCGCTAGCCTGTAATCTTGGCTGGTTGTCGGGCTGCTCGCAATCACCAAAGCACACGGCTAGCGGAGGAAGAAGGGGGATGAAGCGGGCAAGAAAAAGAAAGAAAAGAAACTAAAAAATAAAATATTCAATTTAAAAAAATAATTAAAAATTGCATTTTTTAAAATTGTTTTTATAATAATGAACTTTCATTAACCAAGGAGCTTAAAACTAGGAAAACTTTTTCCGATTTTTTCAAAGGGGAAATTATCTTCTTGAATTTAAGCTTTGATAGGAAAATATTTTTCATTAACTAGGAAAATATTTTTTATTAACTAGGAAAATATTTTTCGTTGACTCATTTTCATAAGTGAATCAAATGCCAAAAAATGAGGAAAACCTTTTCTCGTAAAAGGTTTTTTGTGAAACAAACATTGGCCCACAATAATCATTTTTTTTTTGAATTTTTTTTGGGAAAAAAAATACGGAACAATAGCTTGGTAAACCACCCCATGTGGTGGCCGCGTTGGCTTGGGCTTTCATCCCCCTCACGAAGGAGACGGGTTCAAATCTTAGCGTGGTCGCTAGTGGTATTAAGCGTGACACCGTCGTGGTGGGTCATGCGCTAGCGTCACCAGGGGGTTTACGGTGCGGCTGTCGGCTGCAAGCTGGTTCCTCCTGTCTCCAAAAAAAAAGAAAAACAATAGCTTGGTAAACTTTAATTAGGTATTTGGATAATAATACATATCCATAAAAATATCCACAATAATCCTTTATTTCATGGAAAATAAATAGTTCAAAAACATTTTCTTAAGAATGATTGCTTGTATCACTTAAAAAAAATGAATGAACTAAAATTATTTTCATCACCAATGAATATGTCTAGACACAAGTTTTTCTCGATAATGATACTTTTTTTTATCGACTAATTATTTTAAGCAATCATTTTTTTTTTGGGACATTGTACCATGGCATAAACACCACTTGATGGCTATATCATTAGTAATAAGCAGAAATAGCTTACAATTTTTTCTTTTTTCTTTTCTTTTTTCTTTTTCCTCTTTCCTCCATCAGCCATTGCTACGGGCCATCACTACACCTTGTCAATGGCCAACGGAGGGAAGAGGGAAAAAGGAAAAAGAAAAAAGAAAAAGAATGGAAAAAGGAAAAAAAAAGTTTTAAAAAGTATAAGGTGATAATGCCCTTCAACTAGCAAGGTTAGGCTCTCTCTAAGATTGATATGGTCACTTCAGACTTTTATTTGAAATAAGTTACACATCAGGCCCTTATTTGAGAAAATGATAGGACTTTATGCCCTTATTTATAATAATATCTAATTTATGTCCTTATTTGAGAAAATCAGAGTATCGCATTCCCCTATTCGAATTTTCCATAAAAGAAATGATTTGCTTCTTTAAATTTGATGTCCCTAGAGTCACTCTCCACTATCCAAACTTTTACTTGAATGGAAATGCTACAATCTCTTTTCGACCAAAAAAAAAAGTCACTCTCCACTATACTATATTAGATTAGATTTCTTTCGTAAAAATTCTCGATAAATGAAGAGTAATTGATTAGAATGACTCAAAGGCATGACTACTATTCATCATTTTCATCATGGAAGCAAACATGATGAACAAATCAATTGTCGTGAATCATCGAAGGGACTAGGTGAGGCAACATTGATGTCACGTAACCGTTCATGACCCACTCAATAACTCAAGCCCATGTTTGCCGACAATCACCTAAAAGCCTTGCATAACCCTTAGCGGAGTATTAAATCGATGACCTAAATTTAGAATTCAATTTTAGCGAAGGAGACAATGAACAATGATTGTGAGGGTAAAATTGTAATACAAAAATATCGGGTGAGACAATGAACAATGAATGCAAAGTTAAAAAGAAAAAATGATTTGCTAACTCTGAAAAGCGGCATTTTGAAAAATGCCAAAGGTTAATATCGGGTAAGATTTACATGGAATTAAAGAAACTCTAAAGACGCTAATTTTGGTTTGAAAGGCTTCTGAAATACTAAACCAAACACCTCAATTTTGTTTCGATCGCCTTCGAGAGTGTATCGAATAAACAGCAGAGAAGATAAAAAGAAAAAAAGAAGAAAAAAACTCATAATCTTCTCCTTGTTCTTTTTTTTTCCTACAGAAAAAGGAACCATACAGGAAGGAAAAACACCCTCAAATTTTCATTTTGCTCCACACGCTATGACACTCCTGTGTGCTATACTGTCTAGACATGAGTTTTTCTTGATAACGAAATTTTTTTTATCGACTAATTATTTTAAGCAATCATTTTTTTTTTGGGGACATTGTACCATGGCATAAACACCACGTGATGGCTATGTCATTAGTAATAAGCATAAATAGCTTACAATTTTTTCTTTTGATAATATCTATATTGTCGGAACAATTCAAATTTAATTTATACAAGTATTTCAAAATTTATTGTTCTATTTTCCTTTTGAGTGAATGCCACTTTAGTATGACGGAGGAATTTTGTTTCATGTTTTTATGCTTTTACTCTTGTTCGACCAAAAAGAAAATACTTTTAATCTTGTGAAGTTATTATGCTTTTAGTTGGCCTTTTAAATGGAGTGTTGGAATTACTCCTTTCGCGGAAACATTGTATTAGGAAATTGAAAGCTCGGTAGAGACAAACTACGAAGTCCTACAAGGAAATAAACTAGAACCCAGGTTCTCCTCAAAATGAAAAAATAAAAAATAAAAAAAATCACAATGTAATCACCCCATAAAAGGGTAAGAAAAATTCTACCTTCTGTCCCCTTGCTCTCACCACTTCTATGATCAAGACTCTAATTTTAATTTTTATAGCCAAGTCTCGGGGTGAGCAAATGACCCGATTGGACCTAAAAACCATCCTGGATAATTTTAGGCTGATTTAAATGAGGACCAGTCTCCAGGTTAAAAAAAAAAAATTAGGAACTTATCTTAACCTATTTGACAGCTTGATGCGCATTCAATCATTCTCAAGCGTCGAACTTTTATGGTATAATATGAAAATTAAGAAAAGAAATGACATTATATCATCACAGTTCGATAAGTGTACAGACAAGATTGATGCTTATTTTTTTCAATGCAAGATGTGGTCCTAATTATTAAGACGAGAAAATGGGAATCAAGACAAAAAAAAAAAAAAGTGGAAACAATAAAACAAATAGCACATAAACTTTACTGCATTGCAAAGAAATATATTATACAGGAAAATTGTTCAAAAACCCTAAACTTATTATTAGTGTCAGATTGAACCCAATTTAATCAATGACAAGGCGTTTTCTTTCATTTTCCAGCCTAGTACCTTCGAACTTTTAATAAATTCTACACGCTTTTATTTTTTAATAAAATTCTAATAATGAGGAAAGATCACCCATTAAATTATATAGATACACACACAACGTGGGTTTTACTCGTTATAAAGAAAAACACATACGCCAGCTTGTGCAAATAATAATTGCATGTTGAAATTGTTGTGTCAGATTATATTCCCTAGGATTCCACTGATCGGCAGCTTTATCCAATTCCCAAGAAGCTGTAATCGGGCCACCTCGCATGTCTAAATATAGACCATTCAAGGACCACCAGGTTGACTTGCCCTCTTGCCCGAATGGGGATGACATTCAATTCCACGCCACCCGATTCAACCGGACTCGCGGAGAATTCAATCAATCCAATCCCAGACTTTTCACGTTAAAAAAGGCACATATAAAAATTTGAATAACATTGACTGTGGTCGTGCGGTCTAGCTTGAGTTAAAGGTGAAAGTTGGTAAGATAATAATCGGGATAATTATCCATAAATTCAAAATTTATTGTAGTGACTTATCCAATTTAAAACATTCTTATGACTTGTCATTTTAGTCGTAAATATTTCAATTTCAGCTATAAATCATTGACGTGACAGTTTAATCAATATCGGCCATTTTACATATCATAGTTAGTGTTAGATGTCTACAAATTTTTATTTTTTATTTCAAAATTTTGAAACTGTAGCGCATGATGCTGGGGAAAAGGGTTTGTAAACTTTAAATCTTGGTATTCCATAGATAAATTAGATAGCGATCCAACTCGTGTAAATTCCCCCATTTTATGTCACGCTAATCAAGTCACTGACGAGCCACGCTGGCGGTCTCGGTTCGCAAGGTTCCGAGGCTGCCGTCGCGCTTCCGGTGAGACCTCCACTGCGCAATGAGGTTCTTCGGGTGGCGGAGAGGGAGAGGAGAGGCACAAGCCCGCAGAGGCCGAATACTCCGCGAATGAGAAAATTCGCAATATCTACAATCCACCAAGCTTCGGCAGTGGATGGCGGCTCAGGGTGGACTTGGCTTTTTCCTTCTCGCCGATCTTACTTCTTATTTCTCGTGAACTTACATCCCGACACCAGTTATCAACTGTCCTTTGACATCGATTATGAATTCTCGGATTGAATTCTATACCACGTCGATATATTACTTAATGTATCTTTATTATAAAAGTTCGTGCATCTATGAATTATTTAAGAAGTGAAGAATTGAGTTTAAAATATGGAAAACTTCATTGCCTCTTAAACCGTATAAAAATATGTGTGTTTATCATCATCATCAACATCATGATGATGATGATGTTGATCATCAACAGCATCATCCTCATCATCGCATTATCATCATCATCATCATCATCATTTTTGGTAGAGCGGCGGCCACTGTCCAGAGACGGCGATTTCGGCGAGGAGCAGGCGGAGGATATGCTGAACGCGGCACGGTTCACGCGGAGAGGGGCCATCTTCAGGTCGGGCATGGTCCAGACGATGCCGTTGATGGCGTCGACGTAGCGCTGCTCCAGCTTCTGCGGCTCCAGGGCGGCCGTCTGGTTCTCGACCACGGTCGGATTGGCGGGGAACAGGAAGGCCCGGAGCCTCGGGATCCCGCCGCTCTCGTGGCGGTCGTACTCGTCAAGCATGTGCCTGAGATCCTCGTCCGATCGCACCGACACCAGCGCATCGAGATCCTCTGGCGCCACCTGATACTTGAGGACCACGTCCGCATCGATCTGGGCACTCAGATTCTTCATCAGATCTGTAGCAGCAAAACAATGACTCAGAATTTTCCATATCAACACGACCAACGAATCCGACGTGCCAATTGTCACGGAGAGAAGCCGGCACCGGAGAAAGACGCGTCGCAAGAGGTTGAGATGACCCGGGTCTCGCCGCCGATGTACTTGAGGTGCCCGTCGCCTGGCTGCGGCAAGATCTTCCCGCCGTGGCTGCACAGGAACTTGACCTTGTTGCTCGGCGATGTCGCCTCCCCGCCTCTGCCACCGCCTCCGCCGTCCCCGTCGCCGCCTTCGTCTCCCATTATCCTTCGATGTGAATCGATTGAGAAGTTCGTTCAGTTTTGACAAGACGAAAAGGAATTAGAAAACGAGTTTATGCAAAACGAAGTTCCTAATTTAACGGTCTTCGATCGCGAGAAAAGTGGCGCTTTGCTGAGCGTAGTGCAAGTCCGGTGGCTCCCCGCTTACACGTGGAAGGGAAAACAAAATTAAGAGAGAGAGAGAGAAGAATTCCATTCCCAGCCGAATTAGAAGGGTGGGAAGGAGGAGGAGACGAAATTTTTTTATAACTTAATTAATATAATTGAAAGATTTAAGACGAAATTATCAAAAATTTAGTAAGTTTAGTATTTTTTTAGATAATTTTCTCGCTTGTATAGAGGGAGAAGGTTGAGCAATTGCTGCTAGGACCAAGCACAAATCGGAGCGGGGGCAAAATTTAACAAGACCATCAAAAGACATCAAATTCTCGAATTCAGGTCCGCTAACACTGTTCACAGCTCCTATATCTCCGGCCAACGCCAGCTCATCTTGGCTCCTTATTAAGATAGACATGGCATTATCTTAGTGTTGATTGCCATCAGTGAAAGCATGTTCTTGCTCCGGTGCTGGGAGTCCCCGGTGTTATCAACTTCAAATCAGCGAAGGAGCCAAGCCAAGCAGGATATCAATGCAACATTTCCGATTTTGGATGAAGGCACATTGACGGTGGATGGACGGGTCTCTGTATGCTTATAGGTGGATTGATGATCATTCCATTCCAGCTTCCACAATGTAGCCTTATTTTACCTTTTCGGACACAATAATTAAGCAGGTTTTCTATTTTTATTTTTCAGGGAAAGCAGACTGTTCTATGTTCTTTTTTTTTTTTTTTTTAAACAAGTATCCCACATGTAATCACTACCGTGGACTATCTTCTTCTATTTAATGAGGAGAACATCTCTAACTTCCAAACGACAGTGAGAATGCATCAGTTCCCTCTTGACGAAAAGAATATAATGGCATGGTGTGAGAAACGGCTTTGAGGAGAGAACTTAAATCAGTGTTCAGTTTTTGTTGGAAGCACTTCAAGTAAAACCACCAGCTTTATTACAACAGATCAAATTCAAGTCACAAAACAGTCGGTAACATTATACATGACTGAGTTAATTAGTAATTACTCTTCCCATGTGATCACATGTGACAGTTACAATATGCTGCTCTTTGAAAATTGACGTCATAATTTAAGTGAGGCATTTTACACATCCATAGAAAATCGTGTTTAGTGCATCCACTGGTCGCTCGCGTTGCGGTTTGGTGCAATCTCGCGAGGGAGTTGCTCTTCAGCTGCTGCCCCTGTTATTGGCTGCGAAAGCTCTAGCTCTCCCTCTCCATTTCACGTCTTGCGAGCTAGACAGCCCCGTCCAAAGTCAGATGGCTGTGGCTTTTTTCAAGAGCTCTCTTAGCAGGGAGGATGGCGAGCCAAGCAGAAATGAGGGGAAGCAACCTACTGGGAGGAGACGGGTTTTCGTACAGACTGAAACGGGCTGTGTGTTGGGTGTGGAGCTGCATCGCAGCGATAATGCCCACACTCTGAAAAGGCGGTTGCAGATCGCTCTTAATTTCCCTATAGAACAGTGCTCCTTGACTTTTGGGGACAAGATACTGAAAAATGATCTTAGTGCTGTCCTAAACAATTCCCCACTTCTCCTTACACGGAATTTTCTTTCTAGGAGCTCATCGACACCTTGTCTTTCACCAACCGGGAGGGATATTCAGCAAAGAGATGAGAGTGGTCCGATAGAAATACTTGGCTGGTCAAATCGATTTGATAGAATCAAGCAATTGGTGAAGGACGTTGTCAAGGCAATTGACATGGGGGTTGATCCAATTCCTATTCACGGTGGTCTTGGAGGTGTATACTACTTCCGAAATAGCAGAGGTGATGGTGTTGCTATTATAAAGCCGACTGATGAAGAACTATATGCCCCCAATAATCCTAAGGGCTTTGTCGGCAAAGCTCTAGGACAACCGCGAGTGAAGAGATCCGTGCGAGTTGGAGAATCAGGGATAAGAGAGGTTGCGGCTTATCTTCTAGACTCTGAACATTTTGCTAATGTTCCTCCAACTGCTCTGGTAAAGATTACTCACTTTATCTTCAATATTAATGATGGAGTGAATCCTGACAAGCCAAATGAAAAGAAAGTGGTTAGCAAGATAGCATCTTTTCAGCAGTTCATACCTCATGATTTTGATGCCGGCGATCATGGCACCTCAAACTTTCCTATTTCTGCTGTGCATCGAATTGGAATATTAGACATTAGAATTTTTAACACGGACAGGAATGCGGGGAACCTTTTAGTAAGGAAACTCGACAGCATAGGAAGGTTTGGTCAACTGGAAATAATTCCTATTGATCATGGCCTTTGCTTGCCAGAAACTTTGGAGGACCCATACTTTGAGTGGATTCATTGGCCCCAGGCTTCAATTCCTTTTTCTGAGGGTGAATTGAAGTATATAGAAAAGCTAGACTATAGAGATGATTGCAAAATGCTACGGAAGGAGCTTCCCATGATCCGAGAAGCTTGTCTCCGCGTGCTGACCCTCTGCACCATTTTCTTGAAGAGAGCTGCTGCATATGGCCTTTGTCTTGCTGAAATTGGTGAAATGATGAGTAGAGAATTTCGCAGCAGTGAGGAAGAACCAAGTAAACTGGAGGTCGTGTGCATTGAGGCAAGAAGGTCTATAGCTAATAAGGATCTTTTGAATCTTGCGGACATGAAGGAGGATGAATGGCTTTTGTTCCTGGAGATATTCCAGGAGCTGCTGCATCCAGCATTCGACAACAGGAAGTCTGCTACCTTAGGGCAGAGGCAATGGCTTGGGACTTCTTGCCAGTTTTGAGACTCACAAGTTAGCCGATGGAAGAGAATCTTTTCCAGGACGCAGGTTTGCAGAAGCGGAGGTTGTCAATAGGATTAAATTGATCCGTGATGTCCATGAGGGTGTTCAGTTTGAGCATCAGTAGGATGAGCTCCTGTAAATATTCTTGGCATCGGCTAATATGCAAGGTGGGTAGAATTGGTTGTATTTTGTTTTCCTTTTTATATAAGTTTGTTTCTCAAGTATTGATCTTGTTTCATTAGAGATGTCGAATGTAATAGTACATTGAATGTGGCTAATACAGGGTCATCTTTCAATTGTCTTCGAGCTTAATTAAGTTTTAAGTCAATTGGTAAATTTCACACTATAAAAATGGTGGTATCGAGGTTGGATTTCAATTGTCGCATGCGTCCGATTTCCATTGTTCAAATACCGTCACAGTGCGAAACATCAAATGGTTTCTATATGATTGTTTCCAAAGTTGGTTGATCTGATGGATTTCTTGCTCATCCTTCTTGCTATAGAGCACTGCCCAGGCTCTTTCTTTTCCTCTCATGGTTTCTGCACATTTTTCACTCACCTGTGTCTCAATTTGCCATGTTTTCGTTTATAGGATTGGTTATTTTGAAGAGGCTTCCTTCCTGAAATGCACTCTTGCCTTATATAAACAAAATGAAAACAAAAAACAAGGGCAGGAATCTTGTCCTCTCAGCCTCCCTGTGGGACAGTCCAACAGAAGCCAGAGCAGAAGCCGAATTCAGCTACTTACGGGTCCTATTGATGTTTATCTCCTTTCCGTTGCACCTTTTATCCGGCTGGACATTGTATCGTTTGTCTACTTATGGCAACACTAGTCTATTGCTAACGGAGAGTTGGAGCAAAGACCTCCCGCTAAGGGTCAACGACTCCGAGGATATGATCATGTACGATGTGTTGACACCTAATTTATATTTTCAAGTACATATAAAAAAATTAGTAATTAAATAAATAAATAAACCAAAAAAAAGGGGCTTTAGTGGTCGGGTTGGGCCAAATCCAGCTTTGGCCCGGGCCACCACTCTTTCCTTTTTCTTTCCCGACGCTAGGCCCAGCTCGACCTTTTTCTCCCTCGCGCGGGCCACCAGCCCGGCCCACCACGGCTGGTCTTCCTCCTCTGGCCATCCTCGCGCACGCAGGAAAGCAAAAAAAAAAAAGACCTGCAGAATCAGCTTGCAAACCAGGACCAGCCCCGGCACGTGGTAAGTTCTCAGTGTTTTATCCACAGGAACATTTGGCTGGTTGGTAGCCTCTTTTATGAGTCCTTCCTGGTCTTCTTCTTCTGCAAATTCATTTCTCGACTTCCGACTCGCAGGTGATGGTCCTCCAGCTGGAGCTCGGGGAGCTTTACCCCACCCAAGTCGCCCGGCCCCCGCCTCTTCTGCCCTGCTCAAGAGAAGGTGTGCTTCAACCTCCCAGCGAAATCTAAACTTGGTGGCCCTTTAGTTTGTGCTCCGGGTGGTCTCTCTCTCGTATCTGTCTATCTATCGCTAGCGACTTCTTTATAGCATGTAAGGTCACAAATGGAACCAAGATATTTATTATTACGTAATTTTTAGAGAATTTATTATTTACGGCCGAGAAGAAGGTAGGACGCCATTGTTGAATAGGCCCATCAAACTATTGTTCACTGCAATCACAGAGCCTTGTCTTCGTCTTTCCTTGTTTTTTGGCTGGCTATTCCGTGCGATTCATCTGCTCTCTATTCTCTCCGGGACTATGGGTGTTTGATTTAATTTTTCTATCTACGCAAAGGCTAAAGCTTGAGAAAACAACATGGAAAGATGGGTTAGTAAACTTTAATCTTGGTATTTATGGATAAATTAGATATACTCCCATCCATGAGATGATGATCCAGCTCGTGTAAATTCTCCCCATCTAAGCTGTAGAATTTCCTTCTATGTCACGCTGAACAAGTAGCTAACAATTGACAGATACAAGAGAGAGAGAGACACCACCCGGAGTACAAATTAGAAAGGCCACCAACTTCAGATTTCGCGGGGAGGCCGACGGACGCCTTCTCTCGAACAGGGCAGAGGCGTAGGCCAAGTGACGTGGGTGGGGTAAGGCTCTCCGAGCTCCAACCTGTGGATGATCACCTGCAAGTTGGAAGCCGAGAAATGAATTCACAGAAGAAGAAGATCAGGAGGGACTCATAAAAGAGGCTACCAACTAGCCAAATGGTCATGTGGATATAAGACTGAGAACTTACCTCGTGCTGGGGCTGGTCTCGGTTCGCAAGTTGGTTCCAATGCTGCCGTCGTGCTTCCACCTCGACCGCATGTTGACGTGCTAGAGATCCGTAAGCAAGCCAGAGGACGCCCGTGATGAGTAACACCACAAGCAGAAAAATGGCCACGATCACACAAAAATACACAACCTCCTCATTAATCACCACAAGCAGAAAAATGGCCACGATCACACAAAAATACACAACCTCCTCATTAATCATGTGCTCTTGCAGAGCCACCTCGCTGGCGTACGCGTTCCCGGTCGCCGAACTTTCCGGGGCCAATTGGCTCTTCTCTCTCCCGGCAAGTTTTCTTGGTTTTCCCTTCTTCTTCTTCTTCTTGAAAAATTTAGGGTTTTGCAGACTCGGCCCCTGTTTAAGGACAAAGACTGTTGGAAGATATGCGGATCACGCAAATCAACCAAAGATCTGTTTTTTTATTATTGATTTATTTAGAAGATTAGAATCATTTACATAATCAATTAAGATTAGATCTAGGCATAGATTGATTTATAGAATCATTTATTTCCTTTGTTCATACATAATCTGTATTATATTTACAAGCAAATTGTACAGATTATTCATTGAAGTGAATAGAGAAAAAGCTGTTCCTTCTTCATGCTTCAATATCCGCAGATCTTCATCTCCTTTCAAAGACAACAACGTAAATAAAACAAAAAGAAGGGCTAGACCAGCCTAGGATTGTTGCATTTACTAGGGGATTGCATAAGTATCAGCAGTCCATGTTAGCCTAACCAGCTCCACACCATCGCAGCAAAACGTAAAGACAACAGGTCATTATACTGCGCAGAGAGGCCGTTTCACTCTATAGATATTTTTTATGTCAATTATTAATTTTCAAAAATTAACAATGCTGTTCACTATAATTATAGAAGAAAATATTACCGACTAATGCCACTTATGTTTTATTTGTCAAATTACCAATCGAATTCTTGCATGCATGCATGTTGTTTATGGTTTTGAACGCGGCCTAAACATCATCATAAGTTGTATTTGAGTACGCCGTCCCATTATGTAAATCTCACGCGGATGCTCATATGTGCCTTTGATGGTGCCATCGCAATAGATGTGGAAGCGGTCCGACGGCGGGGAGAATGTTGGCGGAATGGGTGTTGTCATGGTAAGGCCGGGCTGCAATCGAGTTGTGACGTATGTGGGTGTATGCCATGCCCGAGCCTTTGATCAGCCTACTCACTTTCTTCTTTTTCATGTACATGGCCAACCCTGGTTCCACTAGGTCTATTCAATTTATATTATGCCCGAATTCAGATGGCACAAATCTTTGCTCAACAATAAACCACTCGTTAGAATTCATCACCGAATAATTTTCTAGGGCATTTTGATGTTTAATCTATTGAATAGGATTTATAACATTATAAGATTTCTTGTGAATTGATTAATTTCATGTGAAAAATGGTATGCGAAAATGTTGCAAAAAAAAATCACGAAAAGTCACAAAAGTAAGTGGATCCTAAGCTTCTATATTTGGCCAGAAAAGTATTGAAGCTTTTATACATATCCTGCATGGCCTGCGTGTAAAGCCTTGACTTCACCAGCCATGTGATCTTCTAACCGTACCAAAACAATAAGCAAAGCAGGCAAAGGTCAACTATGGAAAGATCTAATCCGCACGCAATACAGCAAATTCTTCAATATCATTTCATTTTTATTCGTGACCAAAAAGGTCGTGCCGAGCGTGAATCATATGGTCCTCATCATTATTCGTACTCGTATCCCAATAATTACCGATTCGAGCGATCATGGCGTGTAGGGGGTGTCAAAAAATTACATCTTAATTGCCCTTCTAATATCGACTCGATTATGATTTAGTTCATGATGATTTTATGAAAAATTATGTTTGTTTTTAAAATTGACAGGCTTTTTCAGTAGTCGGACTTTGACCATATATTATATCCATCACTCTTACCAAATTCCCGAAAGTACGATGTGTTGCGCAAAGAGTTTCAACTCTGCAAGTGCAAGCCTTAGTCGCTTTCCATGGCATTAATTAAACAGCAGACAGATCACATTGTAGGTGGTCCAATAAAATGGAAGGTAAATAAAAGAGAAAGAAAACCGAGGAATGTCCTTAAAAAGTAGGGCAAGCGACATGTATCCTCTCAAAATATTTCAATAAAAAGGACACGTTCCCAAAGTGGAAAGATCAAAAGATGAAATTAAAAAAGGAAAATTGCGAGACAACAGTAAGAATTAAGTACCTCAAAAGTCGTAAAACTTATC
This sequence comes from Eucalyptus pauciflora, assembly GCA_007663325.1. NCBI lineage: Eukaryota > Viridiplantae > Streptophyta > Magnoliopsida > Myrtales > Myrtaceae > Eucalyptus > Eucalyptus pauciflora. Next base: position 1,937,262 of record VMYD01000006.1, on the reverse strand, counting down.
GAAAAAGTACAATTAGATCGAGTTGTAAAGCTTTCAAATTGAAATTATATCCTAAATGATTTCACTGACTGATCAAATTTAGGGTTTGATTGATGTTCATAAAATTCTAAACGCAAGTGAACGTGTCGAACAAATAATATAATGATGAGAAAGAATATCGTCCCACTGAGATCGATGATTAATAAACTAATTAACTACTAAAATAGATTAATTCTAAAATTTATCTAATAGATCAAAATATAATTGTGAATAAATTAAAAACAAAATTTGTAAACTAAATGCAGTAAATCAATCAAATAAATATGTTAGAGCATCCGATTTCACCATAACCACTAGATATGAATTTCAGATTGTTGTGAATACAAGAACGATATCAAACATGTGATAGCGGAATTTCCTAACCTATTTACTATCCTATCTCTAGGTATAACAAACCTACTCAGTTTATTAATCCACTATATCTCTATGTGAATTAAAATAAACATGAGTGCATTAAGAACTATGAATATTCCCGGCTTACAATGAGTCTTTTGGATCACATTATCACCGAAAGCTACACAAATAACGCGGTATATCTCTATCCACGTTTAATTCATGGTTATATATTATAATCAGCAATTGCATATTATCACTTCTCAGTCTCAAACACTCACATGAATGAAATTAATTGTAAAACATAAAAATCATGAAATTCACATTATCATGGTTAGGCTACATCGTAGCCCTAACAAAAGAAAATTAGAACATAGTAGATTAAGAAATATAAATATAAATTAAACTCAGCATCTTGAATCAAAGAACATGAATTATGTCACCACTTTTGTCTTCTCTTCAAAATACTTGAAAATCTCTCAAAACAATGAAAAAACGATCTAAACAGAAAAACTAAAAATAAAACCTAGCTACTCTTCTCTCTCTTTATTCTCATCTTCATAAGATATATCCAAGATTCTTATCTCAAAGCAATTGCGCACAAAATCAGGGAGTAAATCAGAAGATTTTGATTTGATATCTATCTCCTGCTGCTGCTTGATTTAAATTCCTCGATTTTGCCATCTTTTTCCTTATCTTCTCCATATATCATTATTCTGCATAAATAAGGAAAATTCAAATAATCAGAAGGAAATCCAAATATTTTCTCATAGATATTGCATTAATTGTTGCCTAAAATAGGTAAATAACTCTATTTTTATAGAGTTATCAATTGCGCTATTTGAAAATTTTAGAATTTGATTTTACTTTTACATTAATTTTTTAGGAATTTCGGTGTACTGATTCCATAAAGATGCAATGAGGAAAACACCTCAATTGTGTCGCTTGACTTCATGGCCTCAACAAGAATAATCCTCCATATTGCATTCTACGAAGAGTTGGGCCTCTGGCCCATATTTCTATTTTGCTATTTGATAAACAATAAATTAAAATGCAACACTTTTCTCTTATGGCCGAAAAAGAATCTAACATCTTGGACTTGAAATTTTTTCACTGGACTTTAAGAAATTTACATAAAATGCGAAATAGCTTTTGTGCTTCTTAGGGTCGATTTAGTTCAACTTTGCAAATGAGTTTCGGATATGATGCAAATGCTAAAAGTCAAAATTCTTTGAAGAATTCTATCAAACTCAAATGGGCTTTTTGACCCAAAAAGCATAAATGGCCCAGCCCACTAAAACATGGCCCGATTGGCCCAACGTGTGGAATGCCTATCGTGATTGGCGATCTCCTCCCTGCCAAAAGCACAATCGTCTATCCAAGAGGCCAAGAATTCCCAGGTTTTCACTTCGTAGCTCCACGCACGTGTTCTAATTGAGGTGCCATACCTCAGTCATTTTACCTCGACTAGTCCTTCGAGTTACCATGTGTATTTTTTACTATCTATTAATCTCAAAAGCAATTTCAATTTCAAAATTTTATCAGAGAATTCCTTCAGATTTCATGAGTCCTAGCTTGGCGGCTCATTTAGAGGGATCGATTGCAGGTGTTGTCCGAGACGACCAAGGTATATTGATTCCTGGGTTTGCGAAGTCAGTTGCGGCTTCCTCTATACTGCGAACAAAAACCCTTGCCATGAAAGAAGCCTTGTTGCACTTGACCGTGGAGAAAGAACAAAAGAAGACTTGCAAGTCTTTAAGTGATCTGTTGAGGGCTATAATTGATCTACAATTGTGGTCGTCGACCGATAGCTTATCGGTTATCCAGTGCTGTTCAAACCCATCTCAAAGCCCATGGGCCCTCATATGCCTATTTGAAGAGTGCAATAGTTTAATAGCTTAAATAAAAGGAGTTTTGATGGTCCATTGCTCACATAATGCTATCAAGTTGTAAATTGAATCGCGGAACCCTAATGTGGAGGAAGTCTACCCTCTAATTGGCTATCTAAGCCCTCCAACCCTGAAGGCTGCATTTGGCAGTCGGAATAAAATTCATAATAGGATATGATAAATCATATCCTATGTTTGGTGCTCGCTTAGGACATGAATAAAGTCGGATATAAGAATGATATAGACAGGACAAAATTATCCCATGGAGGAGGTGGGATAAATGTGGATAGAATTTCTAACATCCATAATAGGAAAGTTATTTTTCTTGAATAAAAAATTTATTAAATTAACAAGATTGAAATTATATTTCAATATAAATAATATTTGAATTCTAATTTAAGAAATTAAAAAAAAAATATTTTTAATTAATCTTATTTTAATTTATATATTCAACTTTAATTCTATCTTATAATAAACATTCAATCTATAAATTAAATATTTATATTTATTATATATTTTAGGTATCTTTGTATTTTAGGTATGTTAGTACAGTTTACTATTTGATAAAATTTTATTAAAAAATGATGAAACGAGAAAAAAGAAATAATAATGAAAATAATATAAAAAGGAGAAAATAAAATAAAAAATAAATTAAATTAAATTAAGGAATAGTGTTACGAGAAAAAAAATCATAGGATTTCATATTATATTCTATCCAATCTTATCCCGATTAGAAATCTGGACGACCAAATGTAACCTTAGGGATTTATTGTGTTTTAATTCTAGCTTTCCTGGTTTTTCTAAACCAAAACATTGAATGAATGAAGTTAAAATTTCGAGGGAAAAAAAAAGAGCCAAACCCAATTCAAATATTTATCGGGACAGCAATAAGTTGATTACTTAACTCTTTATTACTTTCTAAATTTGATGTGTTAAAGAAGTTAAGTTCATTTTGCAGAATAAACACAATGTTCAACCATTTAGGCTTTTCCTTTAAAGCATTATCTTTGTCCCCTTTCTTGTTTCGGACGGCAGGTGTACTCTTCTGCTAGTATTATTAACTAAGCTTCTAGGAATTCTAGGACCTAAACATGCCTAATGAAATCTAATGAATTCACTCGGAAAATTTAAATAAATGAATTTTAGGTCCACTAATATTCGCGTAAATTGATTCCGATGAACCCCTTTCTCATTTCAATGTTCTCCGAGTCCATTCGCTATCATCTTCTTGACGAGCACATGTACTGTTCGTGCTCGAGCTACACCGGTCTTTTGCTTATGGAGAGCTGGAGCGAAGACCTCCCGCTAAGGCTCGGCGACTCTGAGCGCATGAATGTGTACGGTGCGCTGCATGATGCACTCGACATGGGGTGGATCCCTTTCAATCAACAGCTTCATTTCGAAGCAAGTTGCCAGTTGATCATTGCGTCATTGATGATAAATAAGAGGAGAAGGGGCTGGCGAAGAAGGCGGAAGAAATGCGCTATAGAGAGGGAAGGCTGAGGCTGTAAATATGCAGCAGAGATAAGAGACCCCAAGAAGAGTGGAGTCCAGATTTGGCTCGGGACCTGCGAGACGCCTGAGGAGGCAGCAAAGGCCTACGCAATGCGGGGGTCCAAGGCCAAGCTCAACTTCCCTCACCGGTTGGCGGACTCTTGGCCGCCGTCTGCCACATTGAGCGATCGTGGCTTGCTTAGGACTTCAAATCAGCGAAGGAGCCAAGCCAAGCCGGATTTCAATGCAACATTTCCGATTTTGGATGAAGGCACATTGACGGTGGATGGACGGGTCTCTGTATGCTTATAGGTGGATTGATGATCATTCCATTCCAGCTTCCACAATGTAGCCTTATTTTACCTTTTCGGACACAATAATTAAGCAGGTTTTCTATTTTTATTTTTCAGGGAAAGCAGACTGTTCTATGTTCTGTTTTTTCTTTTTCTTTTTTTAAACAAGTATCCCACATGTAATCACTACCGTGGACTATCTTCTTCTATTTAATGAGGAGAACATCTCTAACTTCCAAACGACAGTGAGAATGCATCAGTTCCCTCTTGACGAAAAGAATATAATGGCACGGTGTGAGAAACGGCTTTGAGGAGAGAACTTAAATCAGTGTTCAGTTTTTGTTGGAAGCACTTCAAGTAAAACCACCAGCTTTATTACAACAGATCAAATTCAAGTCACAAAACAGTCGGTAACATTATACATGACTGAGTTAATTAGTAATTACTCTTCCCATGTGATCACATGTGACAGTTACAATATGCTGCTCTTTGAAAATTGACGTCATAATTTAAGTGAGGCATTTTACACATCCATAGAAAATCGTGTTTAGTGCATCCACTGGTCGCTCGCGTTGCGGTTTGGTGCAATCTCGCGAGGGAGTTGCTCTTCAGCTGCTGCCCCTGTTATTGGCTGCGAAAGCTCTAGCTCTCCCTCTCCATTTCACGTCTTGCGAGCTAGACAGCCCCGTCCAAAGTCAGATGGCTGTGGCTTTTTTCAAGAGCTCTCTTAGCAGGGAGGATGGCGAGCCAAGCAGAAATGAGGGGAAGCAACCTACTGGGAGGAGACGGGTTTTCGTACAGACTGAAACGGGCTGTGTGTTGGGTGTGGAGCTGGATCGCAGTGATAATGCCCACACTCTGAAAAGGCGGTTGCAGATCGCTCTTAATTTCCCTATAGAACAGTGCTCCTTGACTTTTGGGGACAAGATACTGAAAAATGATCTCAGTGCTGTCCTAAACAATTCCCCACTTCTCCTTACACGGAATTTTCTTTCTAGGAGCTCATCGACACCTTGTCTTTCACCAACCGGGAGGGATATTCAGCAAAGAGATGAGAGTGGTCCGATAGAAATACTTGGCTGGTCAAATCGATTTGATAGAATCAAGCAATTGGTGAAGGACGTTGTCAAGGCAATTGACATGGGGGTTGATCCAATTCCTATTCACGGTGGTCTTGGAGGTGTATACTACTTCCGAAATAGCAGAGGTGATGGTGTTGCTATTATAAAGCCGACTGATGAAGAACTATCTGCCCCCAATAATCCTAAAGGCTTTGTCGGCAAAGCTCTAGGACAACCGCGAGTGAAGAGATCCGTGCGAGTTGGAGAATCAGGGATCAGAGAGGTTGCGGCTTATCTTCTAGACTCTGAACATTTTGCTAATGTTCCTCCAACTGCTCTGGTAAAGATTACTCACTTTATCTTCAATATTAATGATGGAGTGAATCCTGACAAGCCAAATGAAAAGAAAGTGGTTAGCAAGATAGCATCTTTTCAGCAGTTCATACCTCATGATTTTGATGCCGGCGATCATGGCACCTCAAACTTTCCTATTTCTGCTGTGCATCGAATTGGAATATTAGACATTAGAATTTTTAACACGGACAGGAATGCGGGGAACCTTTTAGTAAGGAAACTCGACAGCATAGGAAGGTTTGGTCAACTGGAAATAATTCCTATTGATCATGGCCTTTGCTTGCCAGAAACTTTGGAGGACCCATACTTTGAGTGGATTCATTGGCCCCAGGCTTCAATTCCTTTTTCTGAGGGTGAATTGAAGTATATAGAAAAGCTAGACTATAGAGATGATTGTAAAATGCTACGGAAGGAGCTTCCCATGATCCGAGAAGCTTGTCTCCGCGTGCTGACCCTCTGCACCATTTTCTTGAAGAGAGCTGCTGCATATGGCCTTTGTCTTGCTGAAATTGGTGAAATGATGAGCAGAGAATTTCGCAGCAGTGAGGAAGAACCAAGTAAACTGGAGGTCGTGTGCATTGAGGCAAGAAGGTCTATAGCTAATAAGGATCTTTTGAATCTTGCGGACATGAAGGAGGATGAATGGCTTTTGTTCCTGGAGATATTCCAGGAGCTGCTGCATCCAGCATTCGACAACAGGAAGTCTGCTACCTTAGGGCAGAGGCAATGGCTTGGGACTTCTTGCCAGTTTTGAGACTCACAAGTTAGCCGATGGAAGAGAATCTTTTCCAGGACGCAGGTTTGCAGAAGCGGAGGTTGTCAATAGGATTAAATTGATCCGTGATGTCCATGAGGGTGTTTAGTTTGAGCATCAGTAGGATGAGCTCCGGTAAATATTCTTGGCGTCGGCTAATATGCAAGGTGGGCAGAATTGGTTGTATTTTGTTTTCCTTTTTATATAAGTTTGGTTCTCAAGTATTGATATTGTTTCATTAGAGATGTCGAATGTAATAGTACATTGAATGTGGCTAATACAGGGTCATCTTTCAATTGTCTTCGAGCTTAATTAAGTTTTAAGTCAATTGGTAAATTTCACACTATAAAAATGGTGGTATCGAGGTTGGATTTCAATTGTCGCACGCGTCCGATTTCTATTGTTCTTATACCGCTACAGTGCGAAACATCAAATGGTTTCTATATGATTGTTTCCAAAGTGGGTTGATCTGATGGATTTCTTGCTCATCCTTCTTGTTATAGAGCACTGCCCAGGCTCTTTCTTTTCCTCTCATGGTTTCTGCACATTTTTCACTCACCTGTGTCTCAATTTGCCATGTTTTTGTTTATAGGATTGGTTCTTTTGAAGAGGCTTCCTTCCTGAAATGCACTCTTGCCTTATATAAACAAAATGAAAACAAAAAACAAGGGCAGGAATCTTGTCCTCTCAGCCTCCCTGTGGGACAGTCCAACAGAAGCCAGAGCAGAAGCCGAAATCAGCTACTTACGGGTCCTATTGATGTTTATCTCCTTTCCATTGCACCTTTTATCTAGCTGGACATTGTATCGTTTGTCTACTTATGGCAACACTGGTCTATTGCTAACGGAGAGTTGGAGCAATGACCTCCCGCTAAGGGTCAACGACTCCGAGGACATGATCAAGTACGGTGTGTTGACACCTAATTTATATTTTCAAGTACATATAAAAAAGAAAATTATTAATTAATTAAAAAAATCCAAAACAAAGGGGCTTTAGTGGTCGGGTTGGGCCAAATCCAGCTTTGGCCCGGGCCACCACTCTTTCCTTTTTCTTTCCCGACGCTAGGCCCAGCTCGACCTTTTTCTCCCTCGCGCGGCCCACCAGCCCGGCCCACCACGGCTGGTCTTCCTCCTCTGGCCATCCTCGCGCGCGCAGGGGACCTGCAGAAAGCAAAAAAAAAAAAGCAGCAACATTATGGTGGCAGCGTCAGAATCAGCTTGCAAACCAGGACCAGCCCCGGCACGTGGTAAGTTCTCAGTGTTTTATCCACAGGAACATTTGGCTGGTTGGTAGCCTCTTTTATGAGTCCTTCCTAGTCTTCTTCTTCTGCAAATTCATTTCTCGACTTCCGAAATAGCAGAGGTGATGGTGTTGCTATTATAAAGCCGACTGATGAAGAACTATCTGCCCCCAATAATCCTAAAGGCTTTGTCGGCAAAGCTCTAGGACAACCGGGAGTGAAGAGATCCGTGCGAGTTGGAGAATTAGGGATCAGAGAGGTTGCGGCTTATCTTCTAGACTCTGAACATTTTGCTAATGTTCCTCCAACTGCTCTGGTAAAGATCACTCACTTTATCTTCAATATTAATGATGGAGTGAATCCTAACAAGCCAAATGAAAAGAAAGTGGTTAGCAAGATAGCATCTTTTCAGCAGTTCATACCTAATGATTTCGATGCTGGCAATCATGGCACCTCAAACTTTCCTGTTTCTGCTGTGCATCGAATTGGAATATTAGACATTAGAATTTTTAACATGGACAGGAATGCGGGGAACCTTTTAGTAAGGAAACTTGACAGCATAGGAAGGTTTGGTCAAGTGGAACTAATTCCTATTGATCATGGCCTTTGCTTGCCAGAAACTTTGGAGGACCCATACTTTAAGTGGATTCATTGGCCCCAGGCTTCAATTCCTTTTTCTGAGGGTGAATGGAAGTATATAGAAAAGCTGGACTATAGACATGATTGGAAAATGCTACGGAAGGAGCTTCCCATGATCCGAGAAGCTTGTCTCCGCGTGCTGACCCTCTGCACCATTTTCTTGAAGAGAGCTGCTGCATACGGCCTCTGTCTTGCTGAAATTGGTGAAATGATGAGCAGAGAATTTCGTAGCGGTGAGGAAGAACCAAGTAAACTGGAGGTTGTGTGCATTGAGGCAAGAAGGTCTATAGTTGATAAGGATCTTTTGTTCCCCAAGGCAGACCTGGGAGATCATGAGTTTCAATTTGATATTGGCTGTGAGGATGCTGCTCAGTCAGGCTTCATGCCAAAGATGGCCATGGATGATTGTATGTACAGAGCATATTTCGATCTTGGAATAGGTAGCAATGGCAAGAATCCTCTGTCTAGACTGGAGAAGGGAAGCAAGGAGGAAGAAGAGAGTGAAGATGAAGAAGAGAATAAGAGGGAGGATGTTGCCGGGGTTGAGGCATTTGAGAAAATTCCCTCAGTGTCAAAACTTCCCCTGCCCTTGATAAAGACCGTCTTGGGTAAAAAGTGTCCAAAGCAAGCGAAATATTCTGGTATGATGCAGGAAAAACACTTCATGACTAACACGTCATCAAGGCACAGAAGTGCAAATAAGCAGCTTCTTGCAAGTGGGAGCTTTGTGAATCTCGCGGACATGAGGGAGGATGAATGGTAGCAGCAACAACACGGTAGCAGGATCGGAATCAGCTTGCGAACCGGGACCAGCCCCAGCACGTGGTAAGTTCTGAGTTTTATATCCACAGGAACATTTGGCTGGTTGGTAGCCTATTTTATGAGTCCCTCCTGGTCTTCATCTTCTATGAATTCATTTCTCGACTTCCGACTCGCAGGTGATGGTCCTCCAGCTGGAGCCCGGGGAGCTTTACCCCACCCAAGTCGCCCGACCCGCGCCTCTTTTGCCCTGCTCAAGAGAAGGTGTCCTTCGGCCTCCCCGCGAAATCTAAACTCGGTGGCCCTATAGTTAGTGTTGTGGGTGGTCTCTCTCTCGGATTTGTCTATTCGCTAGCGACTTCTTTATAGCGTGTAAGGTCACGAATGGAACCAAGAAAATATCCATTGTTACGTAATTTTCAGAGAATTTAGTTGAGGATGCGCATAATATCTGTTTGCTTTCACTTTGGTCAATGCTCTGTTTACCCTTGAAGATGAATCAGGTACCTAAGTTGACCCACTTAGATTCCACTTTACAAGAATTTGACTGGACTGTGTTCTTGCGTCACATTTTCAATTTCCTTTTCTTCTTAGGTAAAACACACCGGAAATGTTACATAGATTTCAAAACTTAAGAATTGTACTATGTAGAGAGTTAGGATCATAGAAATGTTCTGATAGCATCAATGTGATTAATGGAAAGATGGGTTGGTAAACTTTAATGTGAGCAACAAGATGCAATCTTACAAAGATAATCGAACTAGACACTTTGTTGCTTCAGCCGAATTGATTTTATCACGCTTATATGAGTCATGATGTAGTTTGCATAGCCAAATTAGTCTTTTTAGGCATATATGAATTATGGCATAAGTGGATATTCTATAATATTTCTTCCTACCTCATAACTATTATAAATAGTCAACTTTATTGCTTAATAAAAATAATAACAAAACTAAACATTTTTTTGTAAGTTTAGAAGATTTTCCTTCAAATTTCACTTCATTGGCAAAATTCATAATTTGTTATTGTAAAAAAAAGGGAAAAATTCAAATAATAGTTCAAAGTACTTTTATTTTCTTAGATAAGGACTTAAAGTGGCTAAATCATCTCAAATAAAGATTTTTGATCGGCTGATGACTGTTTTAGTCATCGAAAAAGGGGTCTTTTAGTAAAAAAAAATTGTAGGCTTATTTTTAAAAGTTTTATTTTTTATTTTTTCCTTTCCTTTCCTTTCTTTTTTCTTTTTTTCTTTTCTTTTTTCTTTTTCCTCTTTCCTCCATCGGCGATTGCTATGGGCCATCACTACACCATATTAATGGCCAACGGAGGGAAGAGAGAAAAAGGAAAAAGAACGGAAAAAGGAAAAAAGAAAAAAGTTTTGTACAAAGTGATAATGCTCTTCAACTAGCAAGGTTAGGCTCTCTCTAAGATTGATATGGTCACTTCAGACTCTTATTTGAAATAAGTTTCACTTCAAGCCCTTATTTGAGAAAATGATAGGACTTTATGCCCTTATTTATAATTATATCTAATTTATGTCCTTATTTGAGAAAATTAGAGCATCTCATTCCCTTATTCGAATTTTCCATAAAAGAAATTATTTGCTTCTTTAAATTTGATGTCCCTCAAGTCACTCTCCACTATACTATATTAGATTAGATTTCTTTCGTAAAATTCTCGATAAATGAAGAGTAATTGATTAGAATGACTCAAGGGTATGCAACTGCACCGGTTCTATCGATTCCTGATTCTAAATTTTTGGAACTGGTAAGAATTTATCTAATTCTTAGTTCCGAGTGAAAACTCACCGGAGATCTAGAATGATCAGACTGATTTACAGACCGGATTTGAAACTAGTTTCCTAGTTTCTCTATTGTTGATGGTCTCTTTTGGAGTCCAGTGCAACTTAATTGACCATGCATTGCACTGATTAACAATGTCAATCAATACTTCATTTAGGAGACTTGGAAATATGGGGTAATGAAAATTAGAATGGAAAATTTTGAAATAATAATTTTTTGGCAAAGGAAAAAAAAAGGAGGAAGAATTTAAAATTGTGAGTATTTTTCTCCCCTTTTCTTCGGCTAGGGGCTCTCCCAAATTTAAATTTTGTGCATTTTCTACCCCTTTTCATTCCTCATCCCTTCGGCCAAAAAAAAAAAATCCTCACCCATTCCCAAAAACAACATAAATGTCCATCACAAATGTCTACTATTCATCATTTTTGGAATATGGCTTTGAAATAAAATAAAAAAGAGAAAAAATAAAGGCCGCTCAGCCCTAGCCCACTAGTGTATTATGTTACTCAATTTCAGTTGATTACGTGAACTGGAGTCCTCCCCCAAGTGAGAAGTTTTTCAGTGAAAAAGAGCATTCTCAAAACAACCGGAAATCCAATAAAGGGCATGACTACTATTCATCATTTTCATCATGGAAGCAAACCTAATGAACAAATCAATTGTCGTGAATCGTCGAAGGGACTAGGTGAGGCAACATTGATGTCACGTAACCCTTAATGACCCACTCAATAACTCAAGCCCATGCTTGCCGACAATCACCTAAAAGCCTTGCGCAACCCTTAGTGGAGCATTAAATCGATGACCTAAATTTAGAATTCAATTTTAGCGAAGGAGACAATGAACAGTGATTGTGAGGGTAAAATTGTAATACAAAAATATCGGGTGAGACAATGAACAATGAATGCAAAGTTAAAAAGAAAAAATGATTTACTAACTCTAAAAAGCGGCATTCTGGAAAATGCAGAAAGTTAATATCGGGTGAGATTTACATGGAATTAAAGAAACTCTAAAGACGCTAATTTTGGTTTGAAAGGCTTCTGAAATGCTAAACCAAACACCTCAATTTTGTTTCGATCGCCTTCGAGAGTATATCGAATAAACATCAAAGAAGATAAAAAGAAAAAAACTCATAATCTTCTCCTTGTTCTTTTTTTTTTCCCTACATAAAAAGGAACCCTACAGAAAGGAAAAACATCCTCAAATTTTCATTTTGCTCCACAGGCTATGACACTCTCGTGTGCTGTACTGTCGGGGGGCGCAATTGCATGGATCCGCCAGGGAAAACCTCGACGCCCCCGGGAGGGCATTCCGGGGAACGAGGCCCCTTTCCAGCCACGTGGCGAGATTTCGTTGGCGGTCCTCCCTGCTCGTACGATACCAAACCCCTGGCGTTGGTTGGAATATGCGAACCAAACTACAGAGAATCCCAACCCTCCCTCCCCTTCCCATCGTCTCTCTCTCTCTCTCCCTGCAAAAAAGGCTCTCCTTCACATTGGACGCAGTCGACCCAAAATTCCACACCTCTCTCTAGGGGTGTCAATAAAACCCGACCCGACCCCGCCCGAACACGACCCGAACACGACCCGAATACGAAACATGTATGGTACATGTTTTGTGTTCGGGTTGTGTTCGAGTAACTAATATAAAACAAACAAAAAAATGTGTTTCGGGTTGGGACAGGTTTGAACATTGTTCGACCCGAGAAATACGTTAATTCTAAATTCCAAACACGCCAAAAACACAAACACTTTTGCCCCAAACACAAACACATACCTTGTGGCTCCGCCTTCTTCTCCAACGAGTGCGCCTTCTCGTGGAGTCCGATGCCGCCCTCCGATCGACGCGCCTCCACCCCGCCGTCGCCGTCGCCACCCCTCGCCGTGTGGCATCCTAGAATTTCATGAAAATCCCTATGTATGCCATGGGCCATGGATAGGCGATGGAAGTACTGTTATTGTATTTTGTAGCCTTTTCGATCCATGGTTTGTAATGAGATTTATGGCCAAGTTTTTAATGGATATTTTTTTAGGAAAGAAAATTCTATCTTTGCCCATATGTGTTATAAATTGGACCATATGGGTTTATGACTGCAAGTGTTATAGCCATTTAATTTGCAATTTAGTACATTGATTTAATAGGGATTTTTTTTTTTGGCCTGTCCTACTCTATTTCTATTCTACACTCACTCTCAGACTTTTGCCCTGCCTTTTGTAGGGCGTGGGAGTCGAAACCCACTCTTGATTTAATAGGGATTTAGTTGGTTTTAAAAGGATCGATTTTGGATTTATTTAAGTTTGGGTCTTAGGCCCAAGATGGGCCATAATGGCCGGCCCATAAGCCCATGAAGGGCTGTTGGTCACACGAAGGAGGGGGGGGGAGTCCGGTTTGCATGCCTCCCCCCATTTGTCCCATGGTGATGGCCAAGTGTCACCCTATGTAAAAGGTTATGATGGCTAATGATGTAGGGAAGGAAATTAGGGGGAAATGGTGGCCGGTTTAAGCGAGAGAGAGAGACAGAGAGAGAGAGAGAGAGAGAGAGAGACAGAGAGAGAGAGAGAGAGGGAGAGGAGAGAGAGAGAGAGAGAAAGAGAGAGAGAGAGAGAGGAGAGAAAGAGAGGAAGAAAAGAGAAAGGAAGAAAGGAAGAAGGGAAGAAGGACTCACCTTTTTTGTTCGGTTTGGAGGCAAGTGGGATCCTTGATCTACTCTTGCATGCTGTGTTTAGTGTGTGTGATTGATTGGTGATGATTTTCGGAGGTATAGGATGTGAAATATTGAAGTTATAAGTGTAGTATTCTAGTCTAGTGTGCTGTTCTTGAGAAAAACAACTTGACCTAGGATGTTTTAGTGACTTGCATGTGATATTCTAGTTAAAATTTGGCTTCGACCTCTAAATGAAAGTTGTAGAGGACTTCTTGGAGTATAACATACTAAAATTTGGGACAAAAAAAACAAGTATAAGTAGGTGAAACCATTGTTCTTTGAAGAAGACTAGATCTGGAAATTTTGACACCGACCCTTGATGAATGCATGGATGGTAAGGCAATCTTTTTGTTAAAATTTCACTTTGGTTTCTTAAAAAAAAAGTTTTAAAGGACGTCCTTAGGTTTAACATATAAAAAATTTAGAGAAAACAAACAAGAATAGGTAGGTGAAATCGTGGTCTTTCGGAGATGGTTAGATCTGGAAATTTCGGTACTAGGAACAGGAGGTTTAACCGCCTATATTTAATTACCTAGGACGAATATGATTTCGATGTCTTCATGAAGTATTTACCTTATGGTCTTGGCTATCACATAGTTAAATTTCATAATTTTTGAATGTCATTTGGGTATTTAATCGAGAATGTTTCTAAAACTGTGCAATCTGATGTGTTCAGACTTGGTAATGTTGCAATGCGTGGTCTATACCGCTCTGTATGAGATTATTTTGGAAACGTGTTCTGCATGAAATATCTTTCTTTATGTATTTCCTACATCATATTCGAATTTAGTAATTTTTGAAGCTCATTTGTCTATTTAATCAAAAATGTTTCAAAAACTGTGCAAGTTAAACGGATAGAATTAGTAGTGCTGTGATGCGTGGTCTATATTGAATTATATGGGGATCTTTTGGTGTAGTGTTCTTCATGAAGTATCTGCCTCTCTGTCTTGACTATCACATGTTCAAATTTCATAATTTTTTAATATGATTTGTGTATTTAATCAAAATTGTTTCTAAAACTGTGCTAGCTGGATTGTGCAAATTTCAAAAGCTGTAATGTATGGAATATTCTGGTTTGCATGAAATTCTAGTGGTGTTGTGTTCTTCATGAGATAAATGCCTCTAGAGCTTGTCTATGATGTACTAAATTCTTAGAAATTATTAGAGCCAATCAATAAATTTTAAGAAGTGTAAACTATAAAGAATGCATTATGTTTTCTAAAATAATAGTAATTGATCTTGCTGCATATGTGATGATGTATGGCATTACATATAAAAAAAATAAAATAAAAAGTTGAAATTGACCTTGTTGCCATCACATCATATGCCATGTTGATATTGAGACACAATTGTGAACATGAATTATGATAAATGAGGATACCGTTTGAGGTGTGAGCCAACGATGCCCCAGGAGTGTCAGGATGCCCGAAGGTGAGTGCCAGATGCTCGGAGGTGTGTGCCGGATGTCCTCGGGAGTTTCGAGATGCCCGGAGTGTGTGTGCCGGATGCCCGGAGATGTGTGCCGGAGGTTCCTCGCGATGCCAGGTTGGGTGCGAGCGATAGAAATGTAAGATGCAATTATTGGTCTCGGGAAAGAAAAATGTGGTGATCCAATTGAAAAATAAGAGCTGAAATTGAATCATGCATGGTATGGTGACATGTATGCATGGCTGTATGATGTAATATGTATAAGTGCATGGTGGTATGTACACATGGTATGGTAACATGTATGCATGGCTGTATGATGTAATATGTATAAGTGCATGGTGGTATGTGCACATGACATGGTGATATATATATGGCTGTTTTGATGTAATATACATGACTGAAAGGTGAGATATGTTTAACATGTATGAACTATATGTACTCTATGATGCCATGACTGTTATGCTTGATGCATTGAGTAGTTTAATGGATCTTTTACTTGCTGAGTGGTTGTACTCACCCCTTTGGGGACTAACATTTTAGATTAGAAAGACGCATCTTCCTCTAGTTACGTGCAATACCTTTTACAGCCTTCCATCTGATGTGGAGGTCGAGTGCATGGAGCACGTATGCATCACCATCCCTAGTTTGGTGTTCATACATGTTTGAGTGCTAGTGATGTATGACGTGGGCCTGGCTGGGGCCCAGTCATCCAGGAGTTCTTATCCATCCACGTCCGTCGTGACGGAGTGATGTTGGGAATGTTGCCGCCGCCATCGCTCGATGCACCGGGATGGGTGTGATGGTCTGCGTGAGGAGAGGGAGTTGACACTTTTTGGAGATAGCCAACACTTGTAGATGGAGGGTTATACACGATCGATATAGGGGGTCTAGATCTCTCTTTTGAGTTGTAGCCAAGTTTAGTGAAAAGTCTTGGCTTTTTGGTTATACCGACCTAAGATGTACATCTTAAAAATGTAAATAAAAGTGTCTCGGCTTTATGTTTTCCTTCGATGTGTTGTTGGTGTGCATTATATCATCGTTATGAGAGTAGAGGGATGGTGAGACTCGTCTTTAATTTCGTTGTGAGCTGCGCTAAACTCCTTTAAAAAAAAATGCCTATGAACCTCGGTCTTTCTTTAAACCCCTTTTTTTCAAAGACAAATAACTGGTATTCAATAGGTAGAACAATAGATATCTGTGGCGACCTAAGTTGTTTTTGGGGGTGCCACATGCCAACGCTGGAACCCTAGCTGCCGCGTGTGGCCGACCATCGTCGACGGCTCGAGGACTGGGTTCGCTCGGGCGTTTGCTTCTCGCTTCGTTTCCAAGTCCCGGCAGGTGAGGAGCCCCCCCTCCAGATCCACTCGCCTTCCCCCCTCGATTGGAGCTTGAAAGAAAAGAAAATATTCACATGGAAAGGTTGATAGTGACATTTGGAATGGGCTGGAGATGAAACGAAATGATTTTATGTTTTCATGAAGTTAAAATAACAGGACATGACAATATTTTGGAACAAATAGAAAAAAAGGGAGGTGAAAAAAAGAGAGTAAAAACCCATAACCCGATCCGACCCGACCCGACCCGAATTTCCGATGCAAGTCTAATATGTTTCGTGTTGGGGTCGGGTCGGGTCACACTATGTGACCCTTCATGTTTCAGGTTGGGTCGGGTAACATCAAAACCCGACCCGACCCGACCCATTTACACCCCTAAATCTCTCCTCCTTTTTAAAAATAATTAAAAAAATTGGATTGTTTAAAATTATTTTTATAATAATAATCTTTTCATTAACTAAGGAGCTTAAAACTAGGAAAAAAAATTCCGATTTTTTGAAAAGGGAAATTATCTTCTGAATTTAAGCTTTGATAGGAAAATAATTTTCATTAACTGGGAAAATATTTTTCGTTAACTCATTTTATTAAGTGAATCAAATGCCGAAAATTGAGGAAAACGTTTTCTTAGAAAAGGTTTTTTGTGAGACAAACGCACCCTAGAGTAACATTGGCCCACAATAATCATTTTATTTTCGGGAAAAACAACATGGAACAGTAGCTTGGTAAATTTTAATTAGGTATTTGGATAATAATACATATCCACAATAATCCTTTGTTTCATGGAAATTAAATAGTTCAAAAACATTTTCTTAAAAATGATTGCTTGCATCACTTAAAAAAATGAATGAACTAAAATTATTTTTATATCATCAATGAATATGTCTAGACACGAGTTTTTGTTGATAACGAAATTTTTTTTATTGACTAATTATTTTAAGCAATCATTTTTTTTTGGGACATTGTACCGTGGCATAAACACCACATGATGGCTATGTCATTAGTAATAAGCAGAAATAGCTTACAATTTTTTCTTTTGATAATATCTATATTGTCGGAACAATTCAAATTTAAATTATACAAGTATTTCAAAATTTATTGTTCTATTTTCCTTTTGAGTGAATGCCACTTTAGTATGACGGAAGAATTTTGTTTCATGTATTTATGCTTTTACTCTTGTTCGACCAAAACGAAAATACTTTTGATCTTATGAAGTTATTTTGCTTTTAGTTGGCCTTTCAAATGGAATGTTGGAAGTACTCCTTTCGCGGAAACATTGTCTTAAGAAATTGAAAGCTTGGTAGAGACAAATTATGAAGTCCTACAAGGCAATAAGCTAAAACCCGGGTTCTCCTCAAAAAGAAAAAGAAAAATCACAATGTAATCACCCCATAAAAGGGTAGGAAAAATTCTACCTTCTGTCCCCTTGCTCTAACCACTTCTATGATCAAGACTCTAATTTTAATTTTTATAGTCAAGTCTCGGGGTGAGCAAATGACCCGATTGCACCTAAAAACCAGCCTGGATAATTTTAGGCTGATTTAAATGGGGACCAGTCTCCAGGTTAAAAAAAAAAAAAAATTAAGAACTTATCTTAACCTATTTGACAGCTCGATGCGCATTCAATCATTCTCTAGCGTCGAACTTTTATGGTATAATATGAAAATTAAGAAAAGAAATGACATTATCTCATCACAGTTCGATAAGCATATAGACAAGATTGATGCTTATTTTTTTTAATGTAGGATGCGATCCTAATTATTAAGACGAGAAAATGGAAATCAAGACAAAAAAAAAAGTGGAAACAATAAAACAAATAGCACATAAACTTTACTTCATTGCAAAGAAATACATTATACAGAAAAATTATTCAAAAACCCTAAACTTATTATTAGTGTCAGATTGAACCCAATTTAATCAATGACAAGGCGTTTTCTTTCATTTTCCAGCCTAGAACCTTCGAACTTTTAATAAATTCTACACGCTTTTATTTTTCAATAAAATTCTAATAATGAGGAAAGATCACCCATTCAATTATATAGATACACACACAACGTGGGTTTTACTCGTTATAAAGAAAAACACATACGCCAGCTTGTGCAAATAATAATTGCATGTTGAAATTGTTGTGTCAGATTATATTCCCTAGGATTCCACTGATCGGCAGTTTTATCCGATTCCTAGGAAGCTGTAATCAAGCCACCTCGCATGTCTAAATATTGACCATTCAAGGACCACCAGGTTGACTTGCCCTCTTGCCCGAATGGGGATGACATCCAATTCCACGCCACCCAATTCAACCGGACTCACGGAGGATTCAATCAATCCAATCCCAGACTTTTCACGTTAAAAAAGGCACATATAAAAATTCGAATAACATTGACTGTGGTCGTGCGGTCTAGCTTGAGTTAAAGGTGAAAGTTGGTAAGATAATAATCGGGATAATTATCCATAAATCCAAAATTTATTGTAGTGACTTATCCAATTTAAAACATTCTTATGACTTGTCATTTTAGTCGTAAATATTTCAATTTCAGCTATAAATCATTAACGTGACTGTTTAATCAATATCGGCCATTTTACATATCATAGTTAGTGTTAGATGTCTACAAAATTTTTTTTTTTTTAAGAGGGATGGTGCCGTAAGCCTAGCAATTCTCTTTTTTTTTTTTTTTCGAAAATTCATAATTGACATCAAAACTTCTATAGGAGGAAACGGCCTCGCTGGGCAGGATAATGACCTTTCTTCTTTATGTTTTGTTGTGATAATGTAGACCTGGTTAGGCTAACATGGGCTGCTGAGTCTTCTGCAATCCCCTAGTAAATGCAACAATCCTAGTCTGGTCTAGCCCTCCTTTTTGTTATTAGCTAATTCAATTTCTCCTAATCCGCAAGTTCTACGCTGAAAAGAATTTCGGTTTTTTTTTTTTTTTTTCCTTTTGAAATATCCATTCCGTCCCGAACCGATCCTCTATAAATCCGAAATCTAGACCAAATAACGGCCCTGAATAATCGGCTTTTCCTCTTTTCTTTTTAGAGCTTGGAAAAACGATATGGGGAAATGGGTTTGTAAACTTTAGATCTTGGTATTCCATAGATAAATTAGATAGCGACCCAACTCGTGCAAATTCTCCCATTTTATGTCACGCTCACTGACGAGCCACGCCGGCGGTCTCGGTTCGCAAGGTTCCGAGACTGCTGTCACGCTTCCGGTGAGACCTCCACTACGCAACGAGGTTCTTTGGTTGGCGGAGAGGGAGAGGAGAGGCACAAGCCCTCAAAGACACTCGACCACGATGATATAGGCAACCAGTCTTACTTCTCATCTCATGAGTCTTACTTCTCATCCCGATACCATTCATCAACGGTCCTCTGACATCAATTATGAATTCTCGGATTGAATTCTTTACAACGTTGATGTCCTACTTAATGTATTTTTATTATACAAGTTCACGCGTCTATGAATTATTTAAGAAGTGAAGAATTGAGTTTTAAATATGGAAAACTTCATTGCTTTCTAGACCCTGTAAAAATGTGTTTGCTAATGCAACTTTCATAGTATTTTTTATATATTAAAATATTATCACAGATATATTTTAAAAGAATTGATTTTACATTTAATTATTATTATTATTATTATTTTTTTTTTTGGTCGGAAACATTAATTAAGTAGGTTCCGGTTGCCTGTAAATAGTCAATGGCAGGTTGTGGTGAAAAAGGCCCCGTTATTCCTTGGGAATAACGGCGCCGTTTGCTTAGCGGCACTCAATTAGTCAATTCTATATAGGCCCCATCTCTCTTGAATGAACCATTGAGCCGAGCTGAGCCGAGCTGAGCCGGGTAGAAATTATTAGGTGGGCCCGTCCCTCCACGTCACCATGGGTCGGGCCCCAATCGATAGTCGACGTGGCTCTGGGACCCACCTCCCCGGGGCATCGTCCTATCTTTCTACATCCCTAATACTGATAGATAGTGTGAACCCTTCTCTTCTGCTTTTCTTTTTCCCTTTTATCATGGATTTAAAAAAGTTAGTGATGCGAGGAAAAAGAAATTAGTAAGGACTAACGTATCACCAGCTCCCGTGTCCTTTCTTTGTTTTGCTTTAATTTGCGAAGTGCCTTGAAAATCCTCAAAAGTGCATCCGAATCTTGACTTTTTTAAAAAAAATACAATTGAATTTTAAAATTTATCAAATTATTGCAATCAAGTCCTTCCATCGAGTTTGTCTAATTTGACTAATGGAAAATTTTGACCTAGCTTTCTTATCACTTTCATATCCCACGTGGTGCTGACGTGGCTAGACCGGCATCGTTTTGGTCAAAATCCGGGTTTTTAATACAAATTTAATTAAATTACATTAAAAATAAACAAAGTTTAAAATATTAAATGGCTAGCAATGGTGATAAATGGCTTGCGGAGGTTTGGGGCCTCGGTGACCCTCGTCAACCACAAAGGAGGGTTGCTAAGCCTTGCTTAGGTCTAGCCGAGGGCCACCCTTAGCGGCCGTCACCACTAGCGGCCCTCCGACAAGCCTGGGTTGGCCAAGAGCTTATGACCCTCATCTCATCGAGTAAGTGCCATAACCCTTGCTTGCAACGCTCGTTGACCCTCACTCATTTCTTCATTTTTTTTTTTTTTTGCTTTGTTAATATAATTTAGATGAAATTTGTATTAAAAAAAATCATATTTTGACTAAAACAACATCATTTTAGCCTTATATTTTAGTCATGTCATTACCCCATAAAAAAAGAAAATATTTTTTTAAAAGGAAATATAAGCCACATTAGCATTTTCCATCAATGAAGTTGGACAAAATTAATGAAAAAAATCAATTACATTAATTTAAAAAAATTTAGGATTTAATTACACATTTTGAAAGTTTTGAGACTATACTTATCTTTTAATTTATCTTATAAATGATCATTGAAATCGACTCTGCCTTCTACCGACCCTAAATAAAATGCCCTTAGTTTCCTAACGTGCATTCATAATGTGACATGGGCGGAGACTCCTAATGAATTGAACGGCGACAGGAGATCATACTCCATGGTGCGGCCGGCCGACGATACCTTCCCTCGGACACGGCAGGGGAGGAGGCTAGGAAGTCTGAAGAAGAGGAATCGATCAGGAGGAGAGGAGACTTTGGAAAGCGAGCGCGACGAGGATTCACAAGACAGAGATGGGATTCTTACCTCGCGGCAGCCGGACGGCGGAGAGGGAGCTGCATTTACTCTCCTGTGGTGGGGAGGCAAGATGCAAAACCTCTTGACGAGCTCCATACAGCCCAGATCAGAGATACAGCTGCTACAATGGCGATGATCTCCCTGGCCCAGGCGCATTCCATCTTCAACCAAGTGGATTCGTCCGGGACGAACCCGTCCATCGTCACCGCCGGCGCGTTTTCTTCCATTGGAGCGAAGGAAGATTCGGAACCAACGACCCAAGTGGAAGCTAACCTATCTGCCGGTCGGTGAACAGAGCTCCGGCAGACCCTGAAGAGATCGAGGAAGAAGAAAGGAGCCGGACGCGAAGAGATCTCGTACCACGCGAAATGACAATGGACGCGCAATAGCTGTTAATACTCAATTTATTTCCTAATTTGGGAACTTTTTGCTAAAGAATTCCTTTCTTTTCTTTGGACTTTAGTCAACAGTTATCACATGACCTTTGAATATCCATTCAATTCTAAATCCAAATTTAATTATAATATTTCACGAATAACTCAATGATATACTAGTTTGTAGGATTATGATTAGTTTTGCATTTTTTTTGTTTTGCATTTTTTCGTGATATATGATCAAAAATATTTTTTTGACGTTTGGATTATTGAAAAATAATTTCGACCTCATCACTTGATTTAAGACAAACAAAAATTCAATTTTTTTTTTAATTTGAAAAAATAAATTTTTTTAGTTATTTTATTTTTGAAATCAAAATTTTTAGTTATTTTTTTTCTTTTTACAAAAATTGGGCCAAAATCCGAGCCATTCGATGTTCGAAGATCGAGAGGCCATCTTTCCCCATGCTATACTAAAATCCAAAATCAATATTTCACGAGGTAAGTCTCAAACTTTTTTTACCGCCGCGATCAATTTGATATTAGATCATTCTAACATGCCATCATTAAAAAAGAAAAAAAGAATTAGCAATTGGGAAAAAAATGTCCAAATTTTTAATTAATTTATTTTTCTCTTTTTATTTTTGTTTTATTTTTTTCAAAAAAATCAAATTATAATTTTTTTAATGTTTTTCTCTTTACTTTTTATTTTTTTCTTTTCCTTTCTTTTTTTCCCCTGCTCTGCTCCATCGGAAGGTGAGAGCAACATATAAGCTCCGCCTTCTCGAGATCGAGTGAGCCACGAGCTCACCGATCTTGGTGGAGCCTAAGCTCGCCAACCTCGATGGAGCTCAGGTTGGCAAGCTCGAGCTTGCTTGGGTTGGCCAAGCCTCAAGCTCGCTAGCCTGTAATCTTGGCCGGTCGTCGGGCTGCTCGCAATCACCAAAGCACACGGCTGGCGGAGGAAGAAGGGGGATGAAGGGGGAAGAAAAAGAAAAGAATAAAATATTCAATTTAAAAAAATAATTTTAAGCAATCATTTTTTTTTTGGGACATTGTACCGTGGCATAAACACCACTTGATGGCTATATCATTAGTAATAAGCAGAAATAGCTTACAATTTTTTCTTTTGATAATATCTATTTCGTCGGAACAATTCAGATTCAAATATACAAGTATTTCAAAATTTATTGTTCTATTTTCCTGTTGAGTGAATGCCACTTTAGTATGACGGAAGAATTTTGTTTCATGTATTTATGCTTTTACTCTTGTTCGACCAAAAAGAAAAGACTTTTAATCTTGTGAAGTTATTATGCTTTTAGTTGGCCTTTTAAATGGAGTGTTGGAATTACTCCTTTCGCAGAAACATTGTCTTAGGAAATTGAAAGCTCGGTAGAGAAAAACTATGAAGTCCTACAAGGAAATAAGCTAGAACCCAGGTTCTCCTCAAAAAGAAAAAGAAAAATCACAATGTAATCACCCCATAAAAGGGTAAGAAAAATTCTACCTTCTGTCCCCTTGCTCTCACCACTTCTATGATCAAGACTCTAATTTTAATTTTTATAGTCAAGTCTCGGGGTGAGCAAATAACCCGATCGGACCTAATAACCAGCCCGGATAATTTTAGCTGATTTAAATGGGGACCAGTCTTCAGGTTTAAAAAAAAAAATTAGGAACTTGTCTTAACCTATTTGATAGCTCGATGCACGTTCAATCATTCTCTATCATTTAACTTTTATGGTATAATATGAAAATTAAGAAAAGAAATGACATTATCTTATCATAGTTTGATAAGCGTACAGACAAGATTGATGCTTATTTTTTTCAATGAAGGATGTGATCCTAATTATTAAGACGAGAAAATGGGAATCAAGACAAAAAAAAAAAAAAAAAGAGAATTTTCAAAGTGGAAACAATAAAACAAATAGCACATAAACTTTACTACATTGCAGAGAAATATATTATGCAGGAAAATTGTTCAAAAAATCATAAACTTATTATTAGTGTCCAATTGAACCCAATTTAATCAATGATGAGGCATTCTCTTTCATTTTCCAGCCTAGTACCTTTGAACTTTTGATAAATTCTACACGCTTTTATTTTTAATAAACTTCTAATAATGAGGAAAAATCACCCATTAAATTATATAGATACACACACAACATGAGCTTTACTCGATATCAAGAAAAACACATACACCAGCTTGTGCAAATAATAATTGCAAGTTGAAATTGTCGTGTCATATTATATTCCCTAGGATTCCGCTGATTGGCAGATTTATCCGATTCCTGGGAAGCCATAATCGGGCCCACCTCGCATGTCTAAATATAGACCATTCGAGGACCGCCGGGTTGACTTGCCCTCTTGCTCGAACGGGGATGACATCCACTTCTATGCCACCCGATTCAACTAGACTCACGGAGGATTCAGTCAATCCAATCCCAGACTTTTCACGTTAAAAAAGGCACATATAAAAATTCGAATAACATTGACTGTGGTCGTGCGGTCTAGCTTGAGTGAAAGGTGAAAGTTGGTAAGATAATAATCGGGATAATTATCTATAAATCTAGAATTTATTGTACAGTGACTTGTCCAATTTAAAACCTTCTTATAATTTATCATTTTAATTTTAGCTAAAAATTACTCATGTAATAATTTAATCAACATTGGCCATCCTATGTATCATAGTTAGTGTTGGATGTAAACAATTTTTTAATTTTTTTTCAAAATTTTCAAAGTTTATCTCTTTTTCTTCTTTTATTTTTAAACCAAAAACACAACGTAGATTTATGGTTAGAGTCAATCCCTTGGTTGCACACATATATTGTTTGATAAAATGCCTCGAAGTCTCAACTAAAAAATAGTCAATGATATCGCAAGATTTGATATTGATATGAAATTGCTTGATGTCAGTTATTTTTTTTTAAGTGCATAGTGTTTCCATATTTTTTGTTTCCTAGTGCATTTGCTTTATTCTCTGTATCAGACCGTCTTCTCGCGGTGGTCCTCCATGAGGACCAAATTAACACATTTAGGCCCTGTCTGGTAAGGGCGCGCATGATAACCATTATATTTTTGTTCAAAATCTATTTTTTTTTATCCCAAACTTGTTTTTGGAATAGAAATTCGTTTGGTAAAATTATTTCATTTTTCTATTTTGGAATAGATTTATATTCCAGAAATAGATTTTGAGCATAAATTAGAAGTAATTTTTTTTTCTATTTCTGAAATAGAAATAAGAAATAAAAACTCTTCTCAATATTTATCCTCTCTATTAGTCGATCGCTCAACCATCGTCACCAATCGCCATTCATCGTCCGTTGTTGCCACTCTCAGCCGTCGGCCATCGCCGCCAATCACTGGCCACCGTCGCCGATTGCTGGCCACCGTCACCGGTCATCGGCTGCCACCGCCCATTGTCAACCATTGGCAGTGGCAGCTGCCGTTCACCATCCGTTGTCACCATTCCCAACCGCCGGCCATTGGCTACCGTTCACCGTTTGTTGTCACCACTTCTAGCCACTAGCCACCGCCACCGATTGCCACTGCCGCCGCCGATTGCAACCGGCCAAATAGTGATTATTTCCATTCTTTTGTTTTCGGAATAAAAAAAAATAGAAATTCGTTTGATAACGTATTTGTTCCTGAGAATAAATTTGAAATAGAATCAATAAGAATAAAAAAGTTACTTTATTACTCCCAAAAACAACTTAAGAATCAAGTAATTTTCTTTTCTCTTTTTTCTTTTCTTCTTCTTATTCCTCTAGTCGGTTGCTAGTGGCTAGGCGAGCTTTGGCTACGTGAGGCTCGACCTCTCCCATATTTGCAAGGACAAGCCTTGCCTCGAGAGGCCGTGTGAGAAGTGGTTGAGGCCGATGACTGGCTAGAGGAAGAAGAAGAAGAAGAAGAAAAAAAAGAAGAAAAAAAAGAAGAAGAGAAAATGTAATAAAATTATATAAAAAATCAATAGAAATTTTAAGTTACAAAAAAATTTTGGGGGTCATAGCAAACACATTTTTATTCCAGAAATAGAAATTTTGTGTAGTTATTAAACGCTTTTGAATGCTCATAAACTTGTCCAAAGAACAAAATCCAAAAATAATTATTTTTTAGCATAAATTGTTATTGGGAATGGAACGGTTCGTCGGTTACCAAACACACCATTAACCCGTTTTTAGCCTATTTCCATAATATATAAATCTAGCGATCCATATTTAACCCAACTCACACCCAACCCTTGTTGCTAAAATGCATATATTGAACCCAATATAGGAAAACTCTTACTCAAGTTGAGGTAAGAGGATAGAGCGAGCGAGTAAAAGATTAAGTGCGAACAAGAAAGGGTGAAAAGAAACTTACAGAGATGAATTTTGTCTAATGAGTTATTTCATTTATGGCTTATTTATTGAATATAATTAACTCACTTAATAACTCAACTTATAAGATACACACGCGTCGAGAAATGAGTGTGTGATTCGTTTTGATTGGTGTAATACATGGGGGTGTGATCCATTAATCAAATCTATTATCCCATCACGAAACAAAAGCCTCCCGCGGATCATGGTAGGCACACCCAAAAATAGGCAACCGAAAAGAAAACAGAAAGCTCGATACGCACAACGCCACCGCGGAACTGTCGCGAAAGTGGGCAGTATGTATATGGGAATGCGCGTCCCCCCCATGCAATGCCATGTCAAAAAACCGCGTGAACACGACTGACTGACTTAACTGATTTTCGGAAGTTCTGTCCATCTCCTTTCTCCCTCTCTAGATGCCCCGGAATCCGCGACATTACACAACGAATCGTTGTACGGGGCCGCCAATCATTTGACATTCCGGAACCGATTCGGAGAGCTCGGAAAGGGATAAGAGATGAGAGAAATTCATGCCCATGCTAGAAGTCGGGATGTGCCCTTTACGTGAACGGGCCCCTTTTAACGACGTCCCCGTCCCACCACCATCATCATCATCCGACCCCAACGCAACCTCCCCAGTCGCTCTAGGGACAGAACCGTTCGTCTTCCCCGGAAAAGCGACCGGCCTCGAGGTACCCTTCTGGGGAATAGTCCCGCCCGGTGGGTGATCATGGAGGGAGAAGCGGGAGAGAGCTCCTCCGTCTCGTGCGGTGGCACGGACGGTAATGGAGGCGGTGGCGTTGTTGAGTACTTGATCGGAGTGATCGAGAAGGCTGGGTCTTACGGCGGTTACAGGAAGACGCAGAGGAAGGAGTGCCTGAATCTGGCGAGGAGGTTGAAGCTGCTGGTCCCGCTTTTGGAAGAGATCGGAGAGGCCCGCCGCGCCGCAGATTCCCCTGCCGGTGATGGTTTGGACGCTACCCTGGTTCGCCTGAGGCAAGCGGTGGTTGCGGCTAACAAGCTGTTGAAGCAATGTCACCGCGGAAGCAAGATTTATCTGGTTCGCTTACTGTTTACCCAGTCGTGTGCTCATCTGGGCTCCTCGTTTCTGAACGGGGTTTCGATAAAAAAAAAATGCAGGTGTTGGAGAGCGAGGCGGTCATGAGTAGATTCCATGCTGTTTACGATAACCTAAAGGAGGCCTTGGATGATATGCCTTACGATGAGCTCGGGGTCTCGGTTGAAGTCCAGGAACAAGTAAGTTTGCAGCAGACTCTTTAGTTTAATGACATTGTCGTTTCCTTCAGAGCAAGTTCTCGGATTCGGTTACGCAGAATCAAGAGGAATTCAACTGGCTGAGCGAATTCATGAGCTCAAATTAGTAAATTTAGATAAATTTTGTGTATTGTTCCAGACTGATGGGTCTCATGAATATGAAGGTCGAGCTAATGCGGATGCAACTCAAAAGGGCTCAAAAGAGGAGGGACACGCAGGACATTGAGTTGGCGATGGATCTGATGGTGGTACTATGCGAGAAGGATGACCGGAATGTGGACAATGCCATCCTACAGCGCCTTGCCAACAGATTGGAACTACGGACCTTCAGCGATCTGAAAGCAGAAACAGTTGCCATCAGTAAACTCGTGAAGCAGTTCGGAAAAGATGCGCAGAACATCCGGCAAATAATGGGCTTATTTGGTAAGTTCAAACCGATCATCGGGTTCGAGGAGCCAAGCGCGCAGAATTTTTCTGTTTCCTCGAGGACTCTGGAAAAGTTGCCGTCTCTCTCCATTCCTCATGAATTCTTATGCCCGATCACGCTCGAGATAATGACAGATCCTGTTATTGTCGCCACCGGACAGGTAATTCCATTAATCACCACCAGAACACATTGCATTCTTGCAGAAACTAAAACACATGTAGTTTAACTGGGAAACCGTGAGTGTAAAGGACAGATTTCAAGTGAAGCATCACGCTTCATCTTCTCGTCTCAGCACGCACTGCGAGATAGTTGAATTCAATCTTCTGTAAATTTTTCTAGTCATTGATGTTCATACAACAGTTGCAGTTCAGAGCATCGATATAAGTAGTGCATAAGATTGATTTGTAAGCTGAGATATCCTTTTCTATCTTATATAAGACCTATGAAAGAGAGAGCATACAGAAGTGGCTGGATTCGAATCATCCGACGTGCCCGAAGACCGGACAAATCTTGCATCACTTGTTGGTGGTGCCCAATTACGCTCTCCGCAACCTTATTTTGCAATGGTGCGAGAAGAATGACTTTGGGCTCCCAAGAAATGGCTCTTCGAGCGAACTCGTGAAGCAGATATCTTGCCTTGTACAAGATCTATCCTCTTCTCAGCTGAATGCTCGAAGGCACGCGATTCTGGAGCTCCGGACTCTCTCCAAGGATAAACCTGATAACAGAATCCTGATAGCCAACATGGGAGGAGTCACGCCTTTAGTTCAGCTCCTGTCGTTTCCAGACTCTAAAATCCAAGAACACGCTGTGACTGCACTCCTAAACTTGTCCCTCAACGATGCGAACAAGAGAGTAATTGCCCGAGAAGGTGCGATTCCAGCTATAATCAATATACTGCAGAACGGAACGAATGAGGCGCGGGAGAACTCTGCAGCAGCCTTGTTTAGCATATCGATGCTCAACGAGAACAAGGTGCTTGTGGGCTCCGCGAATGGGATTCCTCCATTAGTGGATCTTCTGAAAAACGGAACAGTTCGAGGTAAGAAGGACGCGGCTACCGCGCTTTTCAACTTGTCCTTGCACCAAGAGAACAAGTCCAGGGCCATCAAGACGGGCGCCATACCGCCGTTGCTCGATTTGCTCGAGGACAAGAATTTGGGAATGATCGATGAGGTGCTCTCGATCTTGTCGCTTCTCGCCTCGCACCCCGAGGGGCGAGGCGAGTTGGGGCGGCTATCTTTCATCAAGACACTGGTGGAGATCATCAAGAACGGGACACCCAAGAACAAGGAGTGCGCGACATCAGTGCTGCTGGAACTGGGCCTGCACAACTCGTCCTTCGTGCCGGCCTCGCTTCAGTATGGAGTATACGAACATCTGGTAAAGATGGCCCGAAATGGGACTAACAGAGGACAGAGGAAAGCCAATTCTCTGCTACACCACATGAAGTTTCAGCTCGAGTTGAATGCGCAGCGAGAGACCTTTTTCTGTCAGCAGAGAATGCGAGCTTGATGGATCTAAAGATGCGCCATCTTCATATGTCTCTCGAGCAGATGAAGATGAGGCATGCAATATTTCTAGTCAGCCTACTGCAAAAGTTGCATGTGGAGTTGCTTAGGGAGGGAGCAGCAAGATGCAATCTTACAAAGATAATCGAACTAGACACTTTGTTGCTTCAGCCGAATTGATTTTATCCCGTTTATATGAGTCATGATGTAGTTTGCATAGCCAAATTAGTCTTATTAGGCATATATGAATTATGGCATAAGTGGATGTTCTATAATATTTCTTCCTACCTCATAACTATTATAAATAGTCAACTTTATTGCTTAATAAAAATAATAAGAAAACTAAACATTTTTTTGTAAGTTTAGAAGATTTTCCTTCAAATTTCACTTCATTGGCAAAATTCATAATTTGTTATTATAAAAGAAAGGGAAAAAATCAAATAATAGTTCAAAGTGCTTTTATTTTCTTAAATAAGGACTTAAAGTGGCTAAATCATCTCAAATAAAGATTTTTGATCGGCTGGTGACTATTTTAGTTATCGAAAAAGGGGTCTTTAAGTAAAAAAAATTGTAGGCATATTTTTAAAAGTTTTTTTATTTTTTTCTTTCCTTTCCTTTTTTTTTTCTTTTTTCTTTTTCCTCTTTCCTCCATCGGCCATTGCTACAGGCCATCACTACACCTTGTCAATGGCCAACGGAGGGAAGAGGGAAAAAGGAAAAAGAAAAAAGAAAAAGAATGGAAAAAGGAAAAAAAAGTTTTAAAAAGTATAAGGTGATAATGCCCTTCAACTAGCAAGGTTAGGCTCTCTCTAAGATTGATATGGTCACTTCAGACTCTTATTTGAAATAAGTTACACTCCAGACCCTTATTTGAGAAAATGATAGGACTTTATGCCCTTATTTATAATAATATCTAATTTATATCCTTATTTGAGAAAATCAGAGTATCTCATTCCCTTATTCGAATTTTCCATAAAAGAAATGATTTGCTTCTTTAAATTTGATGTCCGTAGAGTCACTCTCCACTATCCAAACTTTTACTTGAATGGAAATGCTACAATCTCTTTTCGACCAAAAAAAAAAAAAATCACTCTCCACTATACTATATTAGATTAGATTTCTTTCGTAAAAATTCTCGATAAATGAAGAGTAATTGATTAGAATGACTCAAAGGCATGACTACTACCTTATCATTTTCATCATGGAAGCAAACCTGATGAACAAATCAATTGTCGTGAATCGTCGAAGGGACTAGGTGAGGCAACATTGATGTCACGTAACCCTTGATGACCCACTCAATAACTCAAGCCCATGTTTGCCGACAATCACCTAAAAGCCTTGCATAACCCTTAGCGGAGTATTAAATCGATGACCTAAATTTAGAATTCAATTTTAGCGAAGGAGACAATGAACAGTGATTGTGAGGGTAAAATTGTAATACAAAAATATCGGGTGAGACAATGAACAATGAATGCAAAGTTAAAAAGAAAAAATGATTTGCTAACTCTGAAAAGCGGCATTTTGAAAAATGCCAAAGGTAATATCGGGTAAGATTTACGTGGAATTAAAGAAACTCTAAAGACGCTAATTTTGGTTTGAAAGGCTTCTGAAATACTAAACCAAACACCTCAATTTTGTTTCGATCGCCTTCGAGAGTGTATCGAATAAACAGCAAAGAAGAAAAAAACTCATATTCTTCTTCTTGTTCTTTTTTTTTTCCTACAGAAAAAGGAACCATACAGGAATGAAAAACATCCTCAAATTTTCATTTTGCTCCACACGCTATGACACTCCTGTGTGCTATACTGTCGGGGGGCGCAATTGCATGGATCCGCCGGGGAAAACCTTGACGCCCCCGGGAGGGCATTCTAGGGAACGAGGCCCCTTTCCAGCCACGTGACAAGATTCCGTTGGCGGTCCTCCCGGCTAGTACGATACCAAACCCCCGGCATTGGTTGGAATATGCAAACCAAACTACAGACAATCCCAACCCTCCCTCCCCTTCCCATCGTCTCTCTCTCTCTCTCTCCCGGCAAAAAAGGCTCTCCTTCACATTGGACGCACCCGACCCAAAATTCCACACCTCTCCTCCTTTTTAAAAATAATTAAAAAATTGGATTGTTTAAAATTAGTTTTATAATAATAAACTTTTCATTAACCAAGGAGCTTAAAACTAGGATAAAAATTTTCCGATTTTTTCAAAAGGGAAATTATCTTCTTGAATTGAAGCTTTGATAGGAAAATATTTTTCATTAACTAGGAAAATATTTTTCGTTGACTCATTTTATTAAGTGAATCAAATGCCGAAAATTGAGGAAAACGTTTTCTTAGAAAAGGTTTTTTGTGAAACAAATGCACCCTAGACAAACATTGGCCCACGATAATCATTTTATTTTTGGGAAAACAACATGGAACAGTAGCTTGGTAAACTTTAATTAGGTATTTGGATAATAATACTATCCATAAGATATATCCACAATAATCCTTTGTTTCATGGAAAATAAATAGTTCAAAAACATTTTCTTAAAAATGATTGCTTGCATCACTTAAAAAAATGAATGAATTAAAATAATTTTCATATCAAATGAATATGTCTAGACATGAGTTTTTCTTGATAACGAAATTTTTTTTACCAACTAATTATTTTAAGCAATCATTTTTTTTTGGGACATTGTACCATGGCATAAACACCACGTGATGGCTATGTCATTAGTAATAAGCATAAATAGCTTACAATTTTTCTTTTGATAATATCTATATTGTCGGAACAATTCAAATTTAATTTATACAAGTATTTCAAAATTTATTGTTCTATTTTCCTTTTGAGTGAATGCCACTTTAGTATGACGGAGGAATTTTGTTTCATGTTTTTATGCTTTTACTCTTGTTCGACCAAAAAGAAAATACTTTTAATCTTGTGAAGTTATTATGCTTTTAGTTGGCCTTTTAAATGGAGTGTTGGAATTACTCCTTTCGCGGAAACATTGTATTAGGAAATTGAAAGCTCGGTAGAGACAAACTATGAAGTCCTACAAGGAAATAAACTAGAACCCAGGTTCTCCTCAAAATGAAAAAAAATAAAAAAAATCACAATGTAATCACCACATAAAAGGGTAAGAAAAATTCTACCTTCTGTCCCCTTGCTCTCACCACTTCTATGATCAAGACTCTAATTTTAATTTTTATAGTCATGTCTCGGGGTGAGCAAATGACCCGATTGGACCTAAAAACCAGCCTGGATAAGTTTAGGCTGATTTAAATGAGGACCAGTCTCCAGGTTAAAAAAAAAAAATTAGGAACTTATCTTAACCTATTTGACAGCTTGATGCGCATTCAATCATTCTCTAGCATCGAACTTTTATGGTATAATATGAAAATTAAGAAAAGAAATGACATTATCTCATCATAGTTCGATAAGTGTACAGACAAGATTGATGCTTATTTTTTTCAATGCAAGATGTGATCCTAATTATTAAGACGAGAAAATGGGAATCAAGACAAAAAAAAAAAGTGGAAACAATAAAACAAATGGCACATAAACTTTACTGCATTGCAAAGAAATACATTATAGAGGAAAATTGTTCAAAAACCCTAAACCTATTATTAGTGTCAGATTGAACCCAATTTAATCAATGACAAGGCGTTTTCTTTCATTTTCCAGCCTAACCTTCGAACTTTTAATAAATTCTACACGCTTTTATTTTTTAATAAAATTCTAATAATGAGGAAAGATCACCTATTAAATTATATAGATACACACACAACGTGGGTTTTACTCGTTATAAAGAAAAACACATACGCCAACTTGTGCAAATAATAATTGCATGTTGAAATTGTTGTGTCATATTATATTCCCTAGGATTCCACTGATCGGCAGCTTTATCCAATTTTTAAGAAGCTGTAATCGAGCCACCTCGCATGTCTAAATATAGACCATTCAAGGACCACCAGGTTGACTTGCCCTCTTGCCCGAATGGGGATGACATTCAATTCCACGCCACCCGATTCAACCGGACTCGCGGAGAATTCAATCAATCCAACCCCAGACTTTTCACGTTAAAAAAGGCACATATAAGAATTTGAATAACATTGACTATGGTCGTGCGGTCTAGCTTGAGTTAAAGGTGAAAGTTGGTAAGATAATAATCGGGATAATTATCCATAAATCCAAAATTTATTGTAGTGGCTTATCCAATTTAAAACATTCTTATGACTTGTCATTTTAGTCGTAAATATTTCAATTTCAGCTATAAATCATTAACGTGACAGTTTAATCAATATCGGCCATTTTACATATCATAGTTAGTGTTAGATGTCTACAAATTTTTATTTTCTTTTCAAATGTTTGAAACTGTAGCGCATGATCCTGGGGAAAAGGGTTTGTAAACTTTAAATCTTGGTATTCCATAGATAAATTAGATAGCGATCCAACTCGTGTAAATTCCCCCATTTTATGTCACGCTAATCAAGTCACTGACGAGCCACGCTGGCGGTCTCGGTTCGCAAGGTTCCGAGGCTGCCGTCGCGCTTCCGGTGAGACCTCCACTGCGCAATGAGGTTCTTCGGGTGGCGGAGAGGGAGAGGAGAGGCACAAGCCCGCAGAGGCCGAATACTCCGCGAATGAGAAAATTCGCAATATCTACAATCCACCAAGCTTCGGCAGTGGATGGCGGCTCAGGGTGGACTTGGCTTTTTCCTTCTCGCCGATCTTACTTCTTATTTCTCGTGAACTTACATCCCGATACCAGTTATCAACGGTCCTTTGACATCGATTATGAATTCTCGGATTGAATTCTATACCACGCCGATATATTACTTAATGTATCTTTATTATAAAAGTTCGTGCATCTATGAATTATTTAAGAAGTGAAGAATTGAGTTTAAAATATATGGAAAACTTCATTGCCTCTTAAACCGTATAAAAATATGTGTGTTTAACATCATCATCAACATCATGATGATGATGATGTTGATCATCAACAGCATCATCCTCATCATCGCATTATCATCATCATCATCATCATCATTTTTGGTCGAGCAGCGGCCACTGTCCAGAGACGGCGATTTCGGCGAGGAGCAGGCGGAGGATATGCTGAACGCGGCACGGTTCACGCGGAGAGGGGCCATCTTCAGGTCGGGCATGGTCCGGACGATGCCGTTGATGGCGTCGACATAGCGCTGCTCCAACGCCTGCGGCTCCAGGGCGGCCGTCTGGTTCTCGACCACGGTCGGATTGGCGGGGAACAGGAAGGCCCGGAGCCTCGGGATCCCGCCGCTCTCGTGGCGGTCGTACTCGTCAAGCATGTGCCTGAGATCCTCGTCCGACCGCACCGACACCAGCGCGTCGAGATCCTCTGGCGCCACCTGATATTTGAGGACCACGTCCGCATCGATCTGGGCACTCAGCTTCTTCATCAGATCTGTAGCAGCAAAACAATGACTCAGAATTTTCCATATCAACACGACCAACGAATCCGACGTGCCAATCGTCACGGAGAGAAGCCGGCACCGGAGAAAGACGCGTCACGAGAGGTTGAGATGACCCGGGTCTCGTCGCCGATGTACTTGAGGTGCCCGTCGCCTGGCCGCGGCAAGATCTTCCCGCCGTGGCTGCACAGGAACTTGACCTTGTTGCTCGGCGATGTCGCCTCCCCGCCTCCGCCACCGCCTCCGCCATCCCCGTCGCCTCGAGCTCTCCGGATCTGGCGACCGGGCCTTGGTCGGCTGCCGAGCAGCCGGCCATCGTCAAGCATGCGGCGGCGAGGAAGGACGAGGAAGAAGAAGGAGGAAGGAGGAAGGAAAAGAAAAAGAAAAAAATAAAAGAAAAAAGAAAAAATAATAATAACAAAATAATAAAAATTTCAATTTTTTAAATTACAAATAATTAAAAATTCATTTTTTTAATATATATAACAAAACTAATTTTTTGGTCAACATTTTCGATTTTGGATGAAGGCACATTGACGGTGGATGGACGGGTCTCTGTATGCTTATAGGTGGATTGATGATCATTCCATTCCAGCTTCCACAATGTAGCCTTATTTTACCTTTTCGGACACAATAATTAAGCAGGTTTTCTATTTTTATTTTTCAGGGAAAGCAGACTGTTCTATGTTCTTTTTTTTCTTTTTCTTTTTTTTAAACAAGTATCCCACATGTAATCACTACCGTGGACTATCTTCTTCTATTTAATGAGGAGAACATCTCTAACTTCCAAACGACAGTGAGAATGCATCAGTTCCCTCTTGACGAAAAGAATATAATGGCACGGTGTGAGAAACGGCTTTGAGGAGAGAACTTAAATCAGTGTTCAGTTTTTGTTGGAAGCACTTCAAGTAAAACCACCAGCTTTATTACAACAGATCAAATTCAAGTCACAAAACAGTCGGTAACATTATACATGACTGAGTTAATTAGTAATTACTCTTCCCATGTGATCACATGTGACAGTTACAATATGCTGCTCT
Source organism: Eucalyptus pauciflora (assembly GCA_007663325.1). Lineage (NCBI taxonomy): Eukaryota > Viridiplantae > Streptophyta > Magnoliopsida > Myrtales > Myrtaceae > Eucalyptus > Eucalyptus pauciflora. The sequence goes on along the minus strand of VMYD01000006.1, from coordinate 1,901,556 downwards.
TTGAAAATTGACGTCATAATTTAAGTGAGGCATTTTACACATCCATAGAAAATCGTGTTTAGTGCATCCACTGGTCGCTCGCGTTGCGGTTTGGTGCAATCTCGCGAGGGAGTTGCTCTTCAGCTGCTGCCCCTGTTATTGGCTGCGAAAGATCTAGGTCTCCCTCTCCATTTCACGTCTTGCGAGCTAGACAGCCCCGTCCAAAGTCAGATGGCTGTGGCTTTTTTCAAGAGCTCTCTTAGCAGGGAGGATGGCGAGCCAAGCAGAAATGAGGGGAAGCAACCTACTGGGAGGAGACGGGTTTTCGTACAGACTGAAACGGGCTGTGTGTTGGGTGTGGAGCTGCATCGCAGCGATAATGCCCACACTCTGAAAAGGCGGTTGCAGATCGCTCTTAATTTCCCTATAGAACAGTGCTCCTTGACTTTTGGGGACAAGATACTGAAAAATGATCTCAGTGCTGTCCTAAACAATTCCCCACTTCTCCTTACACGGAATTTTCTTTCTAGGAGCTCATCGACACCTTGTCTTTCACCAACCGGGAGGGATATTCAGCAAAGAGATGAGAGTGGTCCGATAGAAATACTTGGCTGGTCAAATCGATTTGATAGAATCAAGCAATTGGTGAAGGACGTTGTCAAGGCAATTGACATGGGGGTTGATCCAATTCCTATTCGCGGTGGTCTTGGAGGTGTATACTACTTCCGAAATAGCAGAGGTGATGGTGTTGCTATTATAAAGCCGACTGATGAAGAACTATATGCCCCCAATAATCCTAAGGGCTTTGTCGGCAAAGCTCTAGGACAACCGCGAGTGAACAGATCCGTGCGAGTTGGAGAATCAGGGATCAGAGAGGTTGCGGCTTATCTTCTAGACTCTGAACATTTTGCTAATGTTCCTCCAACTGCTCTGGTAAAGATTACTCACTTTATCTTCAATATTAATGATGGAGTGAATCCTGACAAGCCAAATGAAAAGAAAGTGGTTAGCAAGATAGCATCTTTTCAGCAGTTCATACCTCATGATTTTGATGCCGGCGATCATGGTACCTCAAACTTTCCTATTTCTGCTGTGCATCGAATTGGAATATTAGACATTAGAATTTTTAACACGGACAGGAATGCGGGGAACCTTTTAGTAAGGAAACTCGACAGCATAGGAAGGTTTGGTCAACTGGAAATAATTCCTATTGATCATGGCCTTTGCTTGCCAGAAACTTTGGAGGACCCATACTTTGAGTGGATTCATTGGCCCCAGGCTTCAATTCCTTTTTCTGAGGGTGAATTGAAGTATATAGAAAAGCTAGACTATAGAGATGATTGCAAAATGCTACGGAAGGAGCTTCCCATGATCCGAGAAGCTTGTCTCCGCATGCTGACCCTCTGCACCATTTTCTTGAAGAGAGCTGCTGCATATGGCCTTTGTCTTGCTGAAATTGGTGAAATGATGAGCAGAGAATTTCGCAGCAGTAAGGAAGAACCAAGTAAACTGGAGGTCGTGTGCATTGAGGCAAGAAGGTCTATAGCTAATAAGGATCTTTTGAATCTCGCGGACATGAGGGAGGATGAATGGCTTTTGTTCCTGGAGATATTCCAAGAGCTGCTGCATCCAGCATTCGACAACAGGAAGTCTGCTACCTTAGGGCAGAGGCAATGGCTTGGGACTTCTTGCCAGTTTTGAGACTCACAAGTTAGCCGATGGAAGAGAATCTTTTCCAGGACGCAGGTTTGCAGAAGCGGAGGTTGTCAATAGGATTAAATTGATCCGTGATGTCCATGAGGGTGTTTAGTTTGAGCATCAGTAGGATGAGCTCCGGTAAATATTCTTGGCGTCGGCTAATATGCAAGGTGGGCAGAATTGGTTGTATTTTGTTTTCCTTTTTATATAAGTTTGGTTCTCAAGTATTGATATTGTTTCATTAGAGATGTCGAATGTAATAGTACATTGAATGTGGCTAATACAGGGTCATCTTTCAATTGTCTTCGAGCTTAATTAAGTTTTAAGTCAATTGGTAAATTTCACACTATAAAAATGGTGGTATCGAGGTTGGATTTCAATTGTCGCACGCGTCCGATTTCCATTGTTCGAATACCGCTACAGTGCGAAACATCAAATGGTTTCTATATGATTGTTTCCAAAGTGGGTTGATCTGATGGATTTCTTGCTCATCCTTCTTGTTATAGAGCACTGCCCAGGCTCTTTCTTTTCCTCTCATGGTTTCTGCACTTTTTTCACTCACCTGTGTCTCAATTTGCCATGTTTTTGTTTATAGGATTGGTTCTTTTGAAGAGGCTTCCTTCCTAAAATGCACTCTTGCCTTATATAAACAAAATGAAAACAAAAAACAAGGGCAGGAATCTTGTCCTCTCAGCCTCCCTGTGGGACAGTCCAACAGAAGCCAGAGCAGGAGCCGAAATCAGCTACTTACGGGTCCTATTGAGGTTTATCTCCTTTCCGTTGCACCTTTTATCCAGCTGGACATTGTATCGTTTGTCTACTTATGGCAACACTGGTCTATTGCTAACGGAGAGTTGGAGCAATGACCTCCCGCTAAGGGTCAACGACTCCGAGGACATTATCATGTACGGTGTGTTGACACCTAATTTATATTTTCAAGTACATATAAAAAAAATTATTAATTAATTAAAAAAATCCAAAACAAAGGGGCTTTAGTGGTCGGGTTGGGCCAAATCCAGCTTTGGCCCGGGCCACCACTCTTTCCTTTTTCTTTCCCGACGCTAGGCCCAGCTCGACCTTTTTCTCCCTCGCGCGGCCCACCAGCCCGGCCCACCACGGCTGGTCTTCCTCCTCTGGCCATCCTCGCGCGCGCAGGGGACCTGCAGAAAGCAAAAAAAAAAAAAAAAAAGCAGCAACAGCTTGCAAACCAGGACCAGCCCCGACACGTGGTAAGTTCTCAGTGTTTTATCCACAAGAACATTTGGCTGGTTGGTAGCCTCTTTTATGAGTCCTTCCTGATCTTCTTCTTCTGCAAATTCATTTCTCGACTTCCGACTCGCAGGTGATGGTCCTCCAGCTGGAGCTCGGGGAGCTTTACCCCACCCAAGTCGCCCGGCCCCCGCCTCTTCTGACCTGCTCAAGAGAAGGTGTCCTTCGACCTCCCCGCGAAATCTAAACTTGGTGGCCCTTTAGTTTGTGCTCCGGGTGGTCTCTCTCTCGTATCTATCTATCTATCGCTAGCGACTTCTTTATAGCGTGTAAGGTCACAAATGGAACCAAGATATTTATTATTACGTAATTTTTAGAGAATTTATTATTTACGGCCGAGAAGAAGGAAGGACACCATTGTTGAATAGGCCCATCAAACTATTGTTCACTGCAATCACAGAGCCTTGTCTTTGTCTTTCCTTGTTTTTTGGCTGGCTATTCCGTGCGATTCATCTGCTCTCTATTCTCTCCGGGACTACGGGTGTTTGATTTAATTTTTCTATCTACGCAAAGGCTAAAGCTTGAGAAAACAACATGGAAAGATGGGTTAGTAAACTTTAATCTTGGTATTTATGGATAAATTAGATATACTCCCATCCATGAGATGATGATCCAGCTCGTGTAATTTCTCCCCATCTAAGCTGTAGAATTTCCTTCTATGTCACGCTGAACAAGTAGCTAACAATTGACAGATACAAGAGAGAGAGAGACACCACCCGGAGTACAAATTAGAAAGGCCACCAAGTTCAGATTTCGCGGGGAGGCCGACGGACGCCTTCTCTCGAACAGGGCAGAGGCGTAGGCCAAGCGACGTGGGTGGGGTAAGGCTCTCCGGGCTCCAACCTGTGGATGATCACCTGCAAGTTGGAAGCCGAGAAATGAATTCACAGAAGAAGAAGATCAGGAGGGACTCATAAAAGAGGCTACCAACTAGCCAAATGGTCATGTGGATATAAGACTGAGAACTTACCTCGTGCCGGGGCTGGTCTCGGTTCGCAAGTTGGTTCCAATGCTGCCGTCGTGCTTCCACCTCGACCGCATGTTGACGTGCTAGAGATCCGTAAGCAAGCCAGAGGACGCCCGTGATGAGTAACACCACAAGCAGAAAAATGGCCACGATCACACAAAAATACACAACCTCCTCATTAATCATGTGCTCCTGCAGAGCCACCTCGCTGGCGTACGCGTTCCCGGTCGCCGAACTTTCCGGGGCCAACTGGCTCATCTCTCTCCCGGCAAGTTTTCTTGGTTTTTCCTTCTTCTTCTTCTTGAAAAATTTAGGGTTTTGCAGACTCGGCCCGTGTTTAAGGACGAAGACAACAACGTAAATAAAACAAAAAGAAGGGCTAGACCAGCCTAGGATTGTTGCATTTACTAGGGGATTGCATAAGTATCAGCAGTCCATGTTAGCCTAACCAGCTCCACACTCGCAGCAAAACGTAAAGACAACAGGTCATTATACTGCGCAGAGAGGCCGTTTCACTCTATAGATATTTTTTATGTCAATTATTAATTTTCAAAAATTAACAATGCTGTTCACTATACTTATAGAAGAAAATATTACCGACTAATGCCACTTATGTTTTATTTGTCAAATTACCAATCGAATTCTTGCATGCATGCATGTTGTTTATGGTTTTGAGCGCGGCCTAAACATCATCATAAGTTGTATTTGAGTACGCCGTCCAATTATGTAAATCTCACACGGATGCTCATGTGTGCCTTTGATGGTGCCATCGCAATAGATGTGGAAGCAGTCCGACGGCGGGGAGAATGTTGGCGGAATGGGTGTTGTCATGGTAAGGCCGGGCTGCAATCGAGTTGTGACGTATGTGGGTGTATGCCATGCCCGAGCCTTTGATCAGCCTACTCACTTTCTTCTTTTTCATGTACATGGCCAACCCTGGTTCCACTAGGTCTATTCAATTTATATTATGCCCGAATTCAGATGGCACAAATCTTTGCTCAACAATAAACCACTCGTTAGAATTCATCACCGAATAATTTTCTAGGGCATTTTGATGTTTAATCTATTGAATAGGATTTATAACATTATAAGATTTCTTGTGAATTGATTAATTTCATGTGAAAAATGGTATGCGAAAATGTTGCAAAAAAAAATCACGAAAAGTCACTAAAGTAAGTGGATCCTAAGCTTCTATATTTGGCCAGAAAAGTATTGAAGCTTTTATACATATCCTGCATGGCCTGCGTGTAAAGCCTTGACTTCACCAGCCATGTGATCTTCTAACCGTACCAAAACAATAAGCAAAGCAGGCAAAGGTCAACTATGGAAAGATCTAATCCGCACGCAATACAGCAAATTCTTCAATATCATTTCATTTTTATTCGTGACCAAAAAGGTCGTGCCGAGCGTGAATCATATGGTCCTCATCAATATTCGTACTCGTATCCCAATAATTACCGATTCGAGCGATCATGGCGTATAGGGGGTGTCAAAAAATTACATCTTAATTGCCCTTCTAATATCGACTCGATTATGATTTAGTTCATGATGATTTTATGAAAAATTATGTTTGTTTTTAAAATTGACAAGCTTTTTCAGTAGTCGGACTTTGACCATATATTATATCCATCAGTCTTGCCAAATTCCCGAAAGTACGATGTGTTGCGCAAAGAGTTTCAACTCTGAAAGTGCAAGCCTTAGTCGCTTTCCATGGCATTAATTAAACAGCAGACAGATCACATTGTAGGCGGTCCAAGAAAATGGAAGGTAAATAAAAGAGAAAGAAAACCGAGGAATGTCCTTAAAAAGTAGGGCAAGCGACATGTATCCTCTCAAAATATTTCAATAAAAAGGACACGTTCCCAAAGTGGAAAGATCAAAAGATGAAATTAAAAAAGGAAAATTGCGAGACAACAGTAAGAATTAAGTACCTCAAAAGTCGTAAAACTTATCGAAAAAGTACAATTAGATCGAGTTGTAAAGCTTTCAAATTGAAATTATATCCTAAATGATTTCACTAGCCGATCAAATTTAGGGTTTGATTGCTGTTCATAAAATTCTAAACGCAAGTGAACGTGTCGAACAAGTAATATAATGATGAGAAAGAATATCGTCCCACTGAGATCGATGATTAATAAACTAATTAACTACTAAAATAGATTAATTCTAAAATTTATCTAATAGATCAAAATACAATTGAGAATAAATTAAAAACAAAATTTGTAAACTAAATGCAGTAAATCAATCAAATAAATATGTTAGAGCATCCGATTTCACCATAACCACTAGATATGAATTTCAGATTGTTGTGAATACAAGAACGATATCAAACATGTGATAGCAGAATTTCCTAACCTATTTACTATCCTATCTCTAGGTATAGCAAACCTACTCAGTTTATTAATCCACTATATCTCTATGTGAATTAAAATAAACATGAGTGCATTAAGAACTATGAATATTCCCGGCTTACAATGAGTCTTTTGGATCACATTATCACCGAAAGCTACACAAATAACGCGGTATATCTCTATCCACGTTTAATTCATGGTTATATATTATAATGAGCAATTGCATATTATCACTTCTCAGTCTCAAACATGCACATCAGATCATTCAAGTGGTGGCCAGTCACTCAAAAGCATTAAGCACAATAATATATAACTCACATGAATGAAATTAATTGTAAAACATAAAAATCATGAAATTAACATTATCATGGTTAGGCTACATCGTAGCCCTAACAAAAGAAAATTAGAACATAGTAGATTAAGAAATATAAATATAAATTAAACTCAGCATCTTGAATCAAAGAACATGAATTATGTCACCACTTTTGTCTTCTCTTCAAAATACCTGAAAAATCTCTCAGAACAATGAGAAAACGATCTAAACAGAAAAACTAAAAATAAAACCTAGCTACTCTTCTCTCTCTTTATTCTCATCTTCATAAGATATATCCAAGATTCTTATCTCCAAGCAATTGCGCACAAAATCAGGGAGTAAATCAGAAGATTTTGATTTGATATCTATCTCCTGCTGCTGCTTGATTTAAATTCCTCGATTTTGCCATCTTTTTCCTTATCTTCTCCATATATCATTATTCTACATAAATAAGGAAAATTCAAATAATCAGAAGGAAATCCAAATATTTTCTCATAGATATTGCATTAATTGTTGCCTAAAATAGGTAAATAACTCTATTTTTATAGAGTTATCAATTGCGCTATTTGAAAATTTTAGAATTTGATTTTACTTTTACATTAATTTTTTAGGAATTTCGGTGTACTGATTCCATAAAGATGCAATGAGGAAAACACCTCAATTGTGTCGCTTGACTTCATGGCCTCAACAAGAATAATCCTCCATATTGCATTCTACGAAGAGTTGGGCCTCTGGCCCATATTTCTATTTTGCTATTTGATAAACAATAAATTAAAATGCAACACTTTTCTCTTATGGCCGAAAAAGAATCTAACATCTTGGACTTGAAATTTTTTCACTGGACTTTAAGAAATTTACATAAAATGCGAAATAGCTTTTGTGCTTCTTAGGGTCGATTTAGTTCAACTTTGCAAATGAGTTTCGGATATGATGCAAATGCTAAAAGTCAAAATTCTTTGAAGAATTCTATCAAACTCAAATGGGCTTTTTGACCCAAAAAGCATAAATGGCCCAGCCCACTAAAACATGGCCGATTGGCCCAACGTGTGGAATGCCTATCGTGATTGGCGATCTCCTCCCTGCCAAAAGCACAATCGTCTATCCAAGAGGCCAAGAATTCCCAGGTTTTCACTTCGTAGCTCCACGCACGTGTTCTAATTGAGGTGCCATACCTCAGTCATTTTACCTCGACTAGTCCTTCGAGTTACCATGTGTATTTTTTACTATCTATTAATCTCGAAAGCAATTTCAATTTCAAAATTTTATCAGAGAATTCCTTCAGATTTCATGAGTCCTAGCTTGGCGGCTCATTTAGAGGGATCGATTGCAAGTGTTGTCCGAGACGACCGAGGTATATTGATTCCTGGGTTTGCGAAGTCAGTTGCGGCTTCCTCTATACTGCGAACAAAAACCCTTGCCATGAAAGAAGCCTTGTTGCACTTGACCGTGGAGAAAGAACAAAAGAAGACTTGCAAGTCTTTAAGTGATCTGTTGAGGGCTATAATTGATCTACAATTGTGGTCGTCGACCGATAGCTTATCGGTTATCCAGTGCTGTTCAAACCCATCTCAAAGCCCATGGGCCCTCATATGCCTATTTGAAGAGTGCAATAGTTTAATAGCTTAAATAAAAGGAGTTTTGATGGTCCATTGCTCACATAATGCTATCAAGTTGTAAATTGAATCGCGGAACCCTAATGTGGAGGAAGTCTACCCTCTAATTGGCTATCTAAGCCCTCCAACCCTGAAGGCTGCATTTGGCAGTCGGAATAAAATTCATAATAGGATATGATAAATCATATCCTATGTTTGGTGCTCGCTTAGGACAGGAATAAAGTCGGATATAAGAATGATATAGACAGGACAAAATTATCCCATGGAGGAGGTGGGATAAATGTGGATAGAATTTCTAACATCCATAATAGGAAAGTTATTTTTCTTGAATAACAAATTTATTAAAATTTACAAGATTGAAATTATATTTCAATATAAATAATATTTGAAATCTAATTTAAGAAATTAAAAAAAAATTATTTTTAATTAATCTTATTTTAATTTATATATTCAACTTTAATTCTATCTTATAATAAACATTCAATCTATAAATTAAATATTTATATTTATTATATATTTTAGGTATCTTTATATTTTAGGTATGTTAGTACAATTTACTATTTGATAAAATTTTATTAAAAAATGATGAAACGGGAAAAAAGAAATAATAATGAAAATAATATAAAAAGGAGGAAAAATAAAATAAAAAATAAATTAAATTAAATTAAGGAATAGTGTTACGAGAAAAAAAATCCTAGGATTTCATATTATATTCTATCCAATCTTATCCCGATTAGAAATCCGGACGACCAAATGTAACCTTTGGGATTTATTGTGTTTTAATTCTAGCTTTCCTGGTTTTTCTAAACCAAAACATTGAATGAATGAAGTTAAAATTTCGAGGGAAAAAAAAAGAGCCAAACCCAATTCAAATATTTATCGGGACAGCAATAAGTTGATTACTTAACTCTTTATTACTTTCTAAATTTGATGTATTAAAGAAGTTAAGTTCATTTTGCAGAATAAACACAATGTTCAACCATTTAGGCTTTTCCTTTAAAGCATTATCTTTGTCCCCTTTCTTGTTTCGGACGGCAGGTGTACTCTTCTGCTAGTATTATTAACTAAGCTTCTAGGAATTCTAGGACCTAAACATGCCTAATCAAATCTAATGAATTCACTCGGAAAATTTAAATAAATGAATTTTAGGTCCACTAATATTCGCGTAAATTGATTCCGATGAACCCCTTTCTCATTTCAATGTTCTCCGAGTCCATTCGCTATCATCTTCTTGACGAGCACATGTACTGTTCGTGCTCGAGCTACACCAGTCTTTTGCTTACGGAGAGCTGGAGCGAAGACCTCCCGCTAAGGCTCGGCGACTCTGAGCGCATGAATGTGTACGGTGCGCTGCATGATGCACTCGACATGGGGTGGATCCCTTTCAATCAACAGCTTCATTTCGAAGCAAGTTGCCAGTTGAACATTGCGTCATTGATGATATATAAGAGGAGAAGGGGCTGGCGAAGAAGGCGGAAGAAATGCGCTATAGAGAGGGAAGGCTGAGGCTGTAAATATGCAGCAGAGATAAGAGACCCCAAGAAGAGTGGAGTCCAGATTTGGCTCGGGACCTGCGAGACGCCTGAGGAGGCAGCAAAGGCCTACGCAATGCGGGGGTCCAAGGCCAAGCTCAACTTCCCTCACCGGTTGGCGGACTCTTGGTCGCCGTCTGCCACATTGAGCGATCGTGGCTTGCTTAGGACTTCAAATCAGCGAAGGAGCCAAGCCAAGCCGGATTTCAATGCAACATTTCCGATTTTGGATGAAGGCACATTGACGGTGGATGGACGGGTCTCTGTATGCTTATAGGTGGATTGATGATCATTCCATTCCAGCTTCCACAATGTAGCCTTATTTTACCTTTTCGGACACAATAATTAAGCAGGTTTTCTATTTTTATTTTTCAGGGAAAGCAGACTGTTCTATGTTCTTTTTTTTCTTTTTCTTTTTTTAAACAAGTATCCCACATGTAATCACTACCGTGGACTATCTTCTTCTATTTAATGAGGAGAACATCTCTAACTTCCAAACGACAGTGAGAATGCATCAGTTCCCTCTTGACGAAAAGAATATAATGGCACGGTGTGAGAAACGGCTTTGAGGAGAGAACTTAAATCAGTGTTCAGTTTTTGTTGGAAGCACTTCAAGTAAAACCACCAGCTTTATTACAACAGATCAAATTCAAGTCACAAAAACAGTCGGTAACATTATACATGACTGAGTTAATTAGTAATTACTCTTCCCATGTGATCACATGTGACAGTTACAATATGCTGCTCTTTGAAAATTGACGTCATAATTTAAGTGAGGCATTTTGCACATCCATAGAAAATCGTGTTTAGTGCATCCACTGGTCGCTCGCGTTGCGGTTTGGTGCAATCTCGCGAGGGAGTTGCTCTTCAGCTGCTGCCCCTGTTATTGGCTGCGAAAGCTCTAGCTCTCCCTCTCCATTTCACGTCTTGCGAGATAGACAGCCCCGTCCAAAGTCAGATGGCTGTGGCTTTTTTCAAGAGCTCTCTTAGCAGGGAGGATGGCGAGCCAAGCAGAAATGAGGGGAAGCAACCTACTGGGAGGAGACGGGTTTTCGTACAGACTGAAACGGGCTGTGTGTTGGGTGTGGAGCTGGATCGCAGCCATAATGCCCACACTCTGAAAAGGCGATTGCAGATCGCTCTTAATTTCCCTATAGAACAGTGCTCCTTGACTTTTGGGGACAAGATACTGAAAAATGATCTCAGTGCTGTCCTAAACAATTCCCCACTTCTCCTTACACGGAATTTTCTTTCTAGGAGCTCATCGACACCTTGTCTTTCACCAACCGGGATGGATATTCAGCAAAGAGATGAGAGTGGTCCGATAGAAATACTTGGCTGGTCAAATCGATTTGATAGAATCAAGCAATTGGTGAAGGACGTTGTCAAGGCAATTGACATGGGGGTTGATCCAATTCCTATTCACGGTGGTCTTGGAGGTGTATACTGCTTCCGAAATAGCAGAGGTGATGGTGTTGCTATTATAAAGCCGACTGATGAAGAACTATATGCCCCCAATAATCCTAAAGGCTTTGTCGGCAAAGCTCTAGGACAACCGCAAGTGAACAGATCCGTGCGAGTTGGAGAATCAGGGATCAGAGAGGTTGCGGCTTATCTTCTAGACTCTGAACATTTTGCTAATGTTCCTCCAACTGCTCTGGTAAAGATTACTCACTTTATCTTCAATATTAATGATGGAGTGAATCCTGACAAGCCAAATGAAAAGAAAGTGGTTAGCAAGATAGCATCTTTTCAGCAGTTCAAAGCTCATGATTTTGATGCCGGCGATCATGGCACCTCAAACTTTCCTATTTCTGCTGTGCATCGAATTGGAATATTAGACATTAGAATTTTTAACACGGACAGGAATGCGGGGAACCTTTTAGTAAGGAAACTCGACAGCATAGGAAGGTTTGGTCAACTGGAAATAATTCCTATTGATCATGGCCTTTGCTTGCCAGAAACTTTGGAGGACCCATACTTTGTGTGGATTCATTGGCCCCAGGCTTCAATTCCTTTTTCTGAGGGTGAATTGAAGTATATAGAAAAGCTAGACTATAGAGATGATTGCAAAATGCTACGGATGGAGCTTCCCATGATCCGAGAAGCTTGTCTCCGCGTGCTGACCCTCTGCACCATTTTCTTGAAGAGAGCTGCTGCATATGGCCTTTGTCTTGCTGAAATTGGTGAAATGATGAGCAGAGAATTTCGCAGCAGTGAGGAAGAACCAAGTAAACTGGAGGTCGTGTGCATTGAGGCAAGAAGGTCTATAGCTAATAAGGATCTTTTGAATCTCGCGGACATGAGGGAGGATGAATGGCTTTTGTTCCTGGAGATATTCCAAGAGCTGCTGCATCCAGCATTCGACAACAGGAAGTCTGCTACCTTAGGGCAGAGGCAATGGCTTGGGACTTCTTGCCAGTTTTGAGACTCACAAGTTAGCCGATGGAAGAGAATCTTAAAAAGTAGGGCAAGCAAAATGTATCCTCTCAAAATATTTTAATAAAAAGGACACATTCCTAAAGTGGAAAGATCAAAAGATGAAATTAAAAAAGGAAAATTGCAAGACAATAGTAAGAATTAAGTACCTCAAAAGTTGTAAAACTTATCAAAAAAGTGCAATTAGATCGAGTCGTAAAGCTTTCGAATTGAAATTATATCCTAAATGCTTTCACTGACTTGATTAAATTTAGGGCTTGATTGCGTTACGTGGAAATTTTATAATTTGATTTCACTTTTGCATTAAATTTTTTAGGAATTTCGGTTTACTGATTCCATAAAGACGCAAAGAGGAAAACACCTCAATTGTGTAGCTTGACTTCATGGCCTCAACAAGAACAATCCTTCATATTGCATTCTACGAAGAGTTGGGCCTCCGGCCCATATTTCTATTTTGCTATTTGATAAACAATAAATTAAAATGCAACACTTTTCTCTTATGGCCGAAAAAGAATCTAACATCTTCCATCTTGGACTTGAAATTTTTTCACTGGACTTTGAGAAATTTACATAAAATGCAAAATAGCTTTTGTGATTCATAGGATCGATTTAGTTCAACTTTGCAAATGAGTTTCACGTGTGATGTAAATGCTAAAATTCAAAACTCTACGAGGAATTCTATCAAACTCAAATGGGTTTTTTTTTTTATCCAAAAAGCAGAAATGGCCTAGTCCACTAAAACATGGCCCGATTGGCCCAACATGTGGAATGCCTATCGTGATTGGCGATCTCCTCCCTGCGAAAAGCACAATTGTCTATCCAAGAGGCCAAGAATTCCCAGGTTTTCACTTCGTAGCTCCACGCACGTGTTCTAATTGAGGTGCTATACCTCGGTCATTTTACCTCGACTAGTCCTTCGAGTTTACCTCGTGTATTTTTTACTGTTGATTAATCTCGAAAGCAATTTCAATTTCAACATTTTATCAGAGAATTCCTTCAGATTTCATGATTATTGTCAAGAAGAATTGCAACTCAAATAGACATTTTGACTAGCTCGCTTGAGAGCGAATGTTGATGGGTCCTAGCTTTGCGGGCTCATCGAAGGGGTCGATTGCCGGTGTTGTCTGAGACGACCGAGGTGTGACGTCCCAATTTTTCAATTCTATTTTCACTAAATTTAGATGGGCGTTTCATCTTTGCACGTATGGTTCATTTCCTTGAGTTGGCCACTCATGTGAAAACCAGTCTATCAGGTGAAGCCGGTAAGAGATTCTAATGCATCAGACTAGAGAATTTGACCAGAAAGCGATCTTTCGACCGAGCTAATCTGTAAGGGTCATTATGGCACAGTTAAAAATTGATTAGAAGCCAAAGATAGGTCGGCTCAACAGAGGCATGTGATCGAGTGTGGGTGATTCCACCAGATCACACTATTCTTGTTGGTCGGCACTGGACCGACTTTTCTGTCGATTGGGTCTCATATGTCCGTATTTGAAACCTTGAGGTTACCACGACAACCGATGGTCGCCAATGTGTCAAATATGTACATTATGACTTGAGATTGATCAACCACAGGTCGAATGCATAAAAATTTCTAAAAGCTACCCGGTAGGTCAGGACGCGCTAATATCGTGGCAGAGTGAAATTAACCGTGAAATTGTGACTGAATTAAGAAATTGGAAGTCTTGGGGTGTCACATATCTTATGAGGAACATGGGTTAATTTTATGGATTTTAATTGAGCTCAATTGGAAGAGAATTGAATGGAATTGAAGAAATCAATGTACAAGATTTTATGCCCCGGCGGAAAATGAAATTGAACCTATTAGACTAAGGTTGTGGGAGGTTGGAGTTAGTGGATTGTGACATCACAAGTGATGTCATGGGATGGGGCAAGAAGGGCTAGGATTGTGACACTTGGAGGGTGGAGATTGAAGCTCAAATGGACCAATCACACTTCATCTTCTTCATGGCTTCTTGGAACTTTTGAGAGAGGAAGTACAGAAGAAAAACCAGCGTGCGACCACCCCTCCGTCCGCCCCCTTCGCCGCTCGCCGTTCGTTGCCGGGAGCCGCCGCCGCCGTTGCCGTTCGCACGCGGGCTCGCCCGCTCGTTGGTGGCCCCGCTCCGCCTCTGTCCGACGGCCCCTCCTCACGCGACGCCATCCCTCCGCCCGACCAGCCACCTGCCCGACGCCACTCCACCTCACCGGAGGCCCGCCAACCGCCGCCAACCAACCGCCAGCTCGCTGGACTATAGAGATGATTGGAAAATGCTACGGAAGGAGCTTCCCATGATCCGAGAAACTTGTCTCCGCGTGCTGACCCTCTGCACCATTTTCTTGAAGAGAGCTGCTGCATACGGCCTCTGTCTTGCTGAAATTGGTGAAATGATGAGCAGAGAATTTCGTAGCGGTGAGGAAGAACCAAGTAAACTGGAGGTTGTGTGCATTGAGGCAAGAAGGTATATAGTTGATAAGGATCTTTTGTTCCCCAAGGCAGACCTGGGAGATCATGAGCTTCAATTTGATATTGGCTGTGAGGATGCTGCTCAGTAAGGCTTCATGCCAAAGATGGCCATGGATGATTGTATGTACAGAGCATATTTCGATCTTGGAATAGGTAGCAATGGCAAGAATCCTCTGTCTAGACTGGAGAAGGGAAGCAAGGAGGAAGAAGAGAGTGAAGATGAAGAAGAGAATAAGAGGGAGGACGTTGCCGGGGTTGAGGCTTTTGAGAGGATTCCCTCAGTGTCAAAACTTCCCCTGCCCTTGATAAATACCGTCTTGGGTAAAAAGTGTCCAAAGCAACCCAAATATTCTGGTATGATGCAGGAAAAACACTTCATGACTAACACGTCATCAAGGCACAGAAGTGCAAATAAGCAGCTTCTTGCAAGTGGGAGCTTTGTGAATCTCGCGGACATGAGGGAGGATGAATGGCTTCTGTTCCTGGAGATATTCCAAGAGCTGCTGCATCCAGCATTCGACAACAGGAAGTCTGCTACCTTAGGGCAGAGGCAATGGCTTGGGACTTCTTGCCAGTTTTGAGACTCACAAGTTAGCCGATGGAAGAGAATCTTTTCCAGGACGCAGGTTTGCAGAAGCGAAGGTTGTCAATAGGATTAAATTGATCCGTAATGTCCATGAGGGTGTTTAGTTTGAGCATCAGTAGGATGAGCTCCGGTAAATATTCTTGGCGTCGGCTAATATGCAAGCTGGGTAGAATTGGTTGTATTTTGTTTTCCTTTTTATATAAGTTTGTTTCTCAAGTATTGATGTTGTTTCATTAGAGATGTCGAATGTAATAGTACACTGAATGTGGCTAATACAGGGTCATCTTTCGATTGTCTTCGAGCTTAATTAAGTTTTAAGTCAATTGGTAAATTTCACACTATAAAAATGGTGGTGTCGGGGTTAGATTTCAATTGTTGCGCGCGTCCGATTTTCATTGTTTGAATACCGTCACAATGCGAAACATCAAATGGTTTATGTATGATCGTTTCCAAAGTGGGTTAATCTGATGGATTTCTTGCTCATCCTTCTTGTTATAGAGCACTGCCCAGGCTCTTTCTTTTCCTCTCATGGTTTCTACACGTTTTTCACTCACCTGTGTCTCAATTTGCCATGTTTTTGTTTCTAGGATTGGTTCTTCTGAAGAGGCTTCCTTCTTGAAATGCACTCTAGCCTTATATAAACAAAATGAAAACAAAAAACAAGGGTAGGAATCTTGTCCTCTCGGCCTCCCTGTGGGACAGTCCAACAGAAGCCAGAGCAGAAGCCGAAATCAGCTACTTATGGGTCCTATTGATGTTTATCTCCTTTCCATTGCACCTTTTATCCGGCTGGACATTGTATCGTTTGTCTACTTATGGCAACACTGGTCTATTGCTAATGGAGAGTTGGAGCAAAGACCTCCCGCTAAGGGTCAATTACTCCAAGGACATGATCATGTACGGTGTGTCGACCCCTAATTTATATTTTCAAGTATATATAAAAAAATTATTAATTAATTAGAAAAACAAGAAAAAAGGGCTTTAATGGTCGGGTTGGGCCGAATCCGGCTTTGGCCCGGGCCACCCCTCTTTCCTTTTTCTTTCCCCCACACTAGGCCTAGCCCGGCCTTTTTCTCCCTCGCGCGGCCCACCAGCCCGGCCCACCACGGCTGGTCTTCCTCCTCTGGCCATCCTCACGCGCAGGGGGACCTGTAGAAAGCAACAAAAAAAAAAGGCAGCAACAGCACGGTAGCAGCATCGGAATCAGCTTGCGAACCGGGACCAGCCCCAGCACGTGGTAAGTTCTGAGTTTTATATCCACAGGAACATTTGGCTGGTTGGTAGCCTCTTTTATGAGTCCCTCCTGGTCTTCATCTTCTACGAATTCATTTCTCGACTTCCGACTCGCAGGTGATGGTCCTCCAGCTGGAGCCCGGGGAGCTTTACCCCACCCAAGTCGCCCGACCCGCGCCTCTTTTGCCCTGCTCAAGAGAAGGTGTTCTTCGGCCTCCCCGCGAAATCTAAACTCGGTGGCCCTATAGTTAGTGTTGTGGGTGGTCTCTCTCTCGGATTTGTCTATTCGCTAGCGACTTCTTTATAGCGTGTAAGGTCACGAATGGAACCAAGAAAATATCCATTGTTACGTAATTTTCAGAGAATTTAGTTGAGGATGCGCATAATATCTGTTTGCTTTCACTTTTGTCAATGCTCTGTTTACCCTTGAAGATGAATCAGGTACCTAAGTTGACCCACTTAGATTCCAATTTACAAGAATTTGACTGGACTGTGTTCTTGCGTCACATTTTCAATTTCCTTTTCTTCTTAGGTAAAACACACCGGAAATGTTACATAGATTTCAAAACTTAAGAATTGTACTATGTAGAGAGTTAGGATCATAGAAATGTTCTGATAGCATCAATGTGATTAATGGAAAGATGGGTTGGTAAACTTTAATGTGAGCAACAAGATGCAATCTTACAAAGATAATCGAACTAGACACTTTGTTGCTTCAGCCGAATTGATTTTATCACGCTTATATGAGTCATGATGTAGTTTGCATAGCCAAATTAGTCTTTTTAGGCATATATGAATTATGGCATAAGTGGATGTTCTATAATATTTCTTCCTACCTCATAACTATTATAAATAGTCAACTTTATTGCTTAATAAAAATAATAACAAACATTTTTTTGTAAGTTTAGAAGATTTTCCTTCAAATTTCACTTCATTGGCAAAATTCATAATTTGTTATTGTAAAAAAAAGGGAAAAAATCAAATAATAGTTCAAAGTACTTTTATTTTCTTAAATAAGGACTTAAAGTGGCTAAATCATCTCAAATAAAGATTTTTGATCGGCTGATGACTGTTTTAGTCATCGAAAAAGGGGTCTTTTAGTAAAAAAAAATTGTAGGCATATTTTTAAAAGTTTTTTTTTTATTTTTTCCTTTCCTTTCCTTTCTTTTTTCTTTTCTTTTCTTTTCTTTTTTCTTTTGCCTCTTTCCTCCATCGGCCATTGCTATGGGCCATCACTACACCTTATTAATGGCCAACGGAGGGAAGAGAGAAAAAGGAAAAAGAAAAAGGAAAAAGAACGGAAAAAGGAAAAAAGAAAAAAGTTTTGTACAAAGTGATAATGCTCTTCAACTAGCAAGGTTAGGCTCTCTCTAAGATTGATATGGTCACTTCAGACTCTTATTTGAAATAAGTTTCACTTCAAGCCCTTATTTGAGAAAATGATAGGACTTTATGCCCTTATTTATAATTATATCTAATTTATGTCCTTATTTGAGAAAATTAGAGCATCTCATTCCCTTATTCGAATTTTCCATTAAAAGAAATTATTTGCTTCTTTAAATTTGATGTCCCTCAAGTCACTCTCCACTATACTATATTAGATTAGATTTCTTTCGTAAAATTCTCGATAAATGAAGAGTAATTGATTAGAATGACTCAAGGGTATGCAACTGCACCGGTTCTATCGATTCCTGATTCTAAATTTTTGGAACTGGTAAGAATTTATCTAATTCTTAGTTCCGAGTGAAAACTCGCCCGAGATCTAGAATGATCAGACTGATTTACAGACCGGATTTGAAACTAGTTTCCTAGTTTCTCTATTGTTGATGGTCTCTTTTGGAGTCCAGTGCGACTTAATTGACCATGCATTGCACTGATTAACAATGTCAATCAATACTTCATTTAGGAGACTTGGAAATATGGGGTAATGAAAATTAGAATGGAAAATTTTGAAATAATAATTTTTTGGCAAAGGAAAAAAAAGGAGGAAGAATTTAAAATTGTGAGTATTTTTCTCCCCTTTTCTTCGGCTAGGGGCTCTCCCAAATTTAAATTTTGTGCATTTTCTACCCCTTTTCATTCCTCATCCCTTCGGCCAATGTCCATCACAAATGTCTACTATTCATCATTTTTGGAATATGGCTTTGAAATAAAATAAAAAAGAGAAAAAATAAAGGCCGCTCAGCCCTAGCCCGCTAGTGTATTATGTTACTCAATTTCAGTTGATTACGTGAACTGGAGTCCTCCCCCAAGTGAGAAGTTTTTTAGTGAAAAAGAGCATTCTCAAAACAACCGGAAATCCAATAAAGGGCATGACTACTATTCATCATTTTCATCATGGAAGCAAACCTAATGAACAAATCAATTGTCGTGAATCGTCGAAGGGACTAGGTGAGGCAACATTGATGTCACGTAACCCTTAATGACCCACTCAATAACTCAAGCCCATGCTTGCCGACAATCACCTAAAAGCCTTGCGCAACCCTTAGTGGAGCAATAAATCGATGACCTAAATTTAGAATTCAATTTTAGCGAAGGAGACAATGAACAGTGATTGTGAGGGTAAAATTGTAATACAAAAATATCGGGTGAGACAATGAACAATGAATGCAAAGTTAAAAAGAAAAAATGATTTACTAACTCTAAAAAGTGGCATTCTAGAAAATGCGGAAAGTTAATATCGGGTGAGATTTACATGGAATTAAAGAAACTCTAAAGACGCTAATTTTGGTTTGAAAGGCTTCTGAAATGCTAAACCAAACACCTCAATTTTGTTTCGATCGCCTTCGAGAGTATATCGAATAAACATCAAAGAAGATAAAAAGAAAAAAACTCATAATCTTCTCCTTGTTCTTTTTTTTTTTCCCTACATAAAAAGGAACCCTACAGAAAGGAAAAACATCCTCAAATTTTCATTTTGCTCCACAGGCTATGACACTCTCGTGTGTTGTACTGTCGGGGGGCGCAATTGCATGGATCCGCCGGGGAAAACCTCGACGCCCCCGGGAGGGCATTCCGGGGAACGAGGCCCCTTTCCAGCCACGTGGCGAGATTTCGTTGGCGGTCCTCCCTGCTCGTACGATACCAAACCCCTGGCGTTGGTTGGAATATGCGAACCAAACTACAGAGAATCCCAACCCTCCCTCCCCTTCCCATCGTCTCTCTCTCTCTCTCTCCCTGCAAAAAAGGCTCTCCTTCACATTGGACGCACTCGACCCAAAATTCCACACCTCTCTCTAGGGGTGTCAATAAAACCCGACCCGACCCCGCCCGAACACGACCCGAACACGAAACATGTATAATACATGTTTTGTGTTCGGGTTGTGTTCGAGTAACAAATATAAAACAAACAAAAAAACTGTGTTTCGGGTTGGGACAGGTTTGAACATTGTTCGACCCGAGAAATACGTTAATTCTAAATTCCAAACACGCCAAAAACACAAACACTTTTGCCCCAAACACAAACACATACCTTGTGGCTCCGCCTTCTTCTCCAACGAGTGCGCCTTCTCATGGAGTCCGATGCCGCCTTCCGATCGACGCGCCTCCACCCCGCCGTCGCCGTCGCCACCCCTCGCCGTGTGGCATCCTAGAATTTCATGAAAATCCATATGTATGCCATGGGCCATGGATAGGCGATGGAAGTACTGTTATTGTATTTTGTAGCCTTTTCGATCCATGGTTTGTAATGAGATTTATGGCCAAGTTTTTAATGGATATTTTTTTAGGAAAGAAAATTCTATCTTTGCCCATATGTGTTATAAATTGGACCATATGGGTTTATGACTGCAAGTGTTATAGCCATTTAATTTGCAATTTAGTACATTGATTTAATAGGGATTTTTTTTTTTGGTCTGTCCTACTCTATTCCTATTCTACACTCACTCTCAGACTTTTGCCCTACCTTTTGTAGGGCGTGGGAGTCGAAACCCACTCTTGATTTAATAGGGATTTAGTTGGTTTTAAAAGGATCGATTTTGGATTTATTTAAGTTTGGGTCTTAGGCCCAAGATGGGCCATAATGGCCGGCCCATAAGCCCATGAGAGAGAGAGAGAGAGAGAGAGAGAGAGAGAGAGAGGAAGAAAAGAGAAAGGAAGAAAGGAAGAAGGGAAGAAGGACTCACCTTTTTGTTCGGTTTGGAGGCAAGTGGGATCCTTGATCTACTCTTGCATGCTGTGTTTAGTGTGTGTGATTGATTGGTGATGATTTTCGGAGGTATAGGATGTGAAATATTGAAGTTATAAGTGTAGTATTCTAGTCTAGTGTGCTGTTCTTGAGAAAAACAACTTGACCTAGGATGTTTTAGTGACTTGCATGTGATATTCTAGTTAAAATTTGGCTTCGACCTCTAAATGAAAGTTGTAGAGGACTTCTTGGAGTATAACATACTCAAATTTGGGACAAAAAAAACAAGTATAAGTAGGTGAAACCATTGTTCTTTGAAGAAGACTAGATCTGGAAATTTTGACACCGACCCTTGATGAATGCATGGATGGTAAGGCAATCTTTTTGTTAAAATTTCACTTTGGTTTCTTAAAAAAAAAGTTTTAAAGGACGTCCTTAGGTTTAACATATAAAAAATTTAGAGAAAACAAACAAGAATAGGTAGGTGAAATCGTGGTCTTTCGGAGATGGTTAGATCTGGAAATTTCGGTACTAGGAACAGGAGTTTTAACCGCCTATATTTAATTACCTAGGACGAATATGATTTCGATGTCTTCATGAAGTATTTACCTTATGGTCTTGGCTATCACATAGTTAAATTTCATAATTTTTGAATGTCATTTGGGTATTTAATCGAGAATGTTTCTAAAACTGTGCAATCTGATGTGTTCAGACTTGGTAATGTTGCAATGCGTGGTCTATACCGCTCTGTATGAGATTCTTTTGGAAAAGTGTTCTGCATGAAACATCTTTCTTTATTTCTTGCCTACATCATATTCGAATTTAGTAATTGTTGAAGCTCATTTGTCTATTTAATCAAAAATGTTTCAAAAACTGTGCAAGTTAAACGGATAGAATTAGTAGTGCTGTGATGCGTGGTCTATATTGAATTATATGGGGATCTTTTGGTGTAGTGTTCTTCATGAAGTATCTGCCTCTCTGTCTTGACTATCACATGTTCAAATTTCATAATTTTTTAATATCATTTGGGTATTTAATCAAAATTGTTTCTAAAACTGTGCTAGCTGGATTGTGCAAATTTCAAAAGCTGTAATGTATGGAATATTCTGGTTTGCATGAAATTCTAGTGGTGTTGTGTTCTTCATGAGATAAATGCCTCTAGAGCTTGTCTATGATGTACTAAATTCTTAGAAATTATTAGAGCCAATCAATAAATTTTAAGAAGTGTAAACTATAAAGAATGCATTATGTTTTCTAAAATAATAGTAATTGATCTTGCTGCATATGTGATGATGTATGGCATTACATATAAAAAAATAAAATCAAAAGTTGAAATTGACCTTGTTGCCATCACATCATATGCGATGTTGATATTGAGACACAATTGTGAACATGAATTATGATAAATGAGGATACCGTTGGAGGTGTGAGCCAACGATGCCCCGGGAGTGTCGGGATGCCCGAAGGTGAGTGCCAGATGCTCGGAGGTGTGTGCCGGATGTCCTCGGGAGTTTCGAGATGCCCGGAGTGTGTGTGCCGGATGCCCGGAGATGTGTGCCGGAGGTTCCTCGCGATGCCAGGTTGGGTGCGAGCGATAGAAATGTAAGATGCAATTATTGGTCTCGGGAAAGAAAAATGTGGTGATCCAATTGAAAAATAAGAGCTGAAATTGAATCATGCATGGTATGGTGACATGTATGCATGGCTGTATGATGTAATATGTATAAGTGCATGGTGGTATGTACACATGGTATGGTAACATGTATGCATGGCTATATGATGTAATATGTATAAGTGCATGGTGGTATGTGCACATGACATGGTGATATATATATGGCTGTTTTGATGTAATATACATGACTGAAAGGTGAGATATGTTTAACATGTATGAACTATATGTACTCTATGATGCCATGACTGTTCTGCTTGATGCATTGAGTAGTTTAATGGATCTTTTACTTGCTGAGTGGTTGTACTCACCCCTTTGGGGACTAACATTTTAGATTAGAAAGACGCATCTTCCTCTAGTTACGTGCAATACCTTTTACAGCCTTCCATCTGACGTGTAGGTCGAGTGCATGGAGCACGTATGCATCACCATCCCTAGTTTGGTGTTCATACATGTTTGAGTGCTGGTGATGTATGACGTGGGCCTGGCTGGGGGCCCAGTCATCCAGGAGTTCTTATCCGTCCACGTCCGTCGTGACGGAGTGATGTTGGGAATGTTGCCGCCGCCATCGCTCGATGCACCGGGATGGGTGTGATGGCCTACGTGAGGAGAGGGAGTTGACACTTTTTGGAGATAGCCAACACTTGTAGATGGAGGGTTATACACGATCGATATAGGGGGTCGAGATCTCTCTTTTGAGTTGTAGCCAAGTTTAGTGAAAAGTCTTGGCTTTTTGGTTATACCGACCTAAGATGTACATCTTAAAAATGTAAATAAAAGTGTCTCGGCTTTATCTTTTCCTTCGATGTGTTGTTGGTGTGCATTATATCATCGTTAAGAGAGTAGAGGGATGGTGAGACTCGTCTTTAATTTCGTTATGAGCTGCACTAAACTCGTTTAAAAAAAAAGCCTATGAACCTCGGTCTTTCTTTAAACCCCTTTTTATCAAAGACAAATAACTGGTATTCAATAGGTAGAACAATAGGTATCTGTGGCGACCTAAGTTGTTTTTGGGGGTGCCACATGCCAACGCTGGAACCCTAGCTGCCGCGTGTGGCCGACCATCGTCGACGGCTCGAGGACTGGGTTCGCTCGGGCGTTTGCTTCTCGCCTCGTTTCCAAGTCCCGGCAGGTGAGGAGCCCCCCCTCCAGATCCACTCGCCTTCCCCCCTCGATTGGAAACATTTTAAGGGGAATTTATTACTTCTTGCTGTGCGTTTTTGTTGTCTGCTGATTTTCCTGTTTCGCATGCATCACCAAGCGTCGGTCATCATCGCTCGTCCTGCCATCGAAGCGGCCCTTGGTTGGTGGAATCCAGGTTTGTGCTGGAGTCAATTCGAGCACTTTGAATGCCTCGCGTGCACTGAATTGATGTTTGCGGCATTGGGAAGTGGATTTGTTACATAAACTTTGCAACCGACATGAGCGGGTGGTTAAGATGCGCGATTGAAAACTTCGAACTTGGCCCATTTCCACCTACTGCTGTTGTATTTCTTTTGTAGCAAAGTCCCCGCTTTCCGTTCGGGTGATTGTTGATGATTGTATGTTGCTCTTCGTTGCAGGGCGATTTGATTCGGCAATTGTGTTTCTATGCTCTTGAATTTTTAGATTCTTGTATTAAGGAAATTGCTTGTCTGATGCATTTAGTTGTCTATGAAATTCTTTGGGTTCAGGTTAAAAGTTAAGTTGAAGCAGCTAGCTGAGCAGTATGTGCTTTCTGAACAACATCATGAACAGGAGGTAAAGTTCTTTAAAATTGATTGATGGGTATTTCTTGTTCGAGCTTATCTTGTTGAAATGAATGGTTGGTTGGAGTGTGAATGGGGAATTCTGTGGATAGGCTTCGGCGAAGCGGTTCAGGGTGACAGGGAGAAAGAAGATTGTGCGGAGGAGAGCTGGGAAGTAGCATCTACTGGCAGTTGTGATTAATCTGCTTATCTGGGACAAGCATTCCAAACTGCTAGGAACAGTGGGGCTTTTGATTTGCATGATTGGAGGGATCATGTATCGGCAATCTACAAGCAAACCTAAGCCTGAGAAACAAGTAGAAGCCGAAGAGACTGAGGAGGAACAGCAACAGCTAATTGAGATGCAATCTAGCAAGCAAAGCTAGATAGATGATGCATTCCTTTTGCTACCATTATTTTCCCATTCATTCCAGTGATCTAGGGAATACGAAGAATTATAGATTGTTCTCTGTGTACTCTTACATTTTATATGTAGGAATTAGATATGGTACAATGATGGCTTAAGCGGCCATTTCAATTGTTGCAGGATATTGCATGCTTTTGACATTGGATTGAATTGATCTTGGTCAGACTTCAGAGTTCCTTTACTGATATTTTTGCTGCCATGAAGCTTTGATGACACCACATGCACAACCCATTGTTATTAGTGTTCTTTCTGGCACCTTTTCTTTTTACCGTCGTATGTATGGTCTGGCCGAGGTTTTTCATCCCAGCGATTTCTGGGTTGGCAGGGAAGAGGTTCCTTTTGGGGCTCGTTCTATTTCAACTCAAGTGGGTAAGAGTCATGTTATCTTAATTTCTCACGAATTCATCTTTTGATGCTTTCTTATTCAAGTTTCCTTCCAGTGAACTGAGAATTGACCATTTGTATTTGTGGAAATACCCGATCCTGTGTTTTTTCTCTGTGCAGTATGATACGGATGAAGAGTGTGAAGAATATTCAGATGATCACTAAGGCTATGAAGATGGTTGCAGCCTCAAAGCTACGAGCAATTCAAACTAGAGCAATTCAAAGTTAGACAGCTTTTTCAATTGAAAATTAGAAAGTTCGTAAATTTTGTTTTGGCGTAGGTAGATGCATCGGTTTTTTATGATGTTGTCGACTCTTGGCTTACATTAGTACTACGGGTAGGGATCTCTGTAAATTGACATTGAGTAATGTAACTCTACGTAAAAGAGGAGAGTGAGGAGAGTGGCAAGTACTTGAAGTGCATGATAAAGTCGTAGGTTATTGAGATTATTTTGGCCCAAGATTTTTGCCACAATGAAAGTAAGAGAGAGGAATGCTGGTGTATAAAGTTCAAAGTTTTTGTTATCCAAAGTATTTATGTAATTTTTTTGTGCTGGCCTGTGTCGTCTGGCTTTGACTTCCTCTTCCTGTCTGTTATATGAAAGACTGTGGAACTAGGATGCTGCATAAACAAGTGATTGTAGAGTAATAAATTGTTGCACTGGCGTCAGTTGTTGGTAAAGGCAATCTTTCTTCAGGACAAGCAATTATTTGATGCAGCTGAGAGTTCTACTATGTTTGTATGCCTAAAATTTAATAATCACACTCCTAAAGCAATCCAATCAAGAACAAAATGATATATAGAGAGCTTGTGCAAACACAGAAAAGTCAAAAACTAAAGCAATGAGACATTTGAGCTTGAAAGAAAAGAAAATATTCACATGGAAAGGTTGATAGTGACATTTGGAATGGGCTGGAGATGAAACGAAAGGATTTTATGTTTTCATGAAGTTAAAATAACAGGACATGACAATATTTTGGAACAAATAGAAAAAAAGGGAGGTGAAAAAAAGAGAGTAAAAACCCATAACCCGATCCGACCCGACCCGACCCGAATTTCCGATGCAAGTCTAATGTGTTTCGTGTTGGGGTCGGGTCGGGTCACACTATGTGACCCTTCATGTTTCAGGTTGGGTCGGGTAACATCAAAACCCGACCCGACCCGACCCATTTACACCCCTAAATCTCTCCTCCTTTTTAAAAATAATTAAAAAATTGGATTGTTTAAAATTATTTTTATAATAATAATCTTTTCATTAACTAAGGAGCTTAAAACTAGGAAAAAAATTTCCGATTTTTTGAAAAGGGAAATTATCTTCTGAATTTAAGCTTTGATAGGAAAATAATTTTCATTAACTGGGAAAATATTTTTCGTTAACTCATTTTATTAAGTGAATCAAATGCCGAAAATTGAGGAAAACGTTTTCTTAGAAAAGGTTTTTTGTGAGACAAACGCACCCTAGAGTAACATTGGCCCACAATAATCCTTTTATTTTCGGGAAAAACAACATGGAACAGTAGCTTGGTAAACTTTAATTAGGTATTTGGATAATAATACATATCCACAATAATCCTTTGTTTCATGGAAATTAAATAGTTCAAAAACATTTTCTTAAAAATGATTGCTTGCATCACTTAAAAAAATGAATGAACTAAAATTATTTTTATATCATCAATGAATATGTCTAGACACGAGTTTTTCTTGATAACGAAATTTTTTTTATCGACTAATTATTTTAAGCAATCATTTTTTTTTGGGACATTGTACCGTGGCATAAACACCACATGATGGCTATGTCATTAGTAATAAGCAGAAATAGCTTACAATTTTTTCTTTTGATAATATCTATATTGTCGGAACAATTCAAATTTAAATTATACAAGTATTTCAAAATTTATTGTTCTATTTTCCTTTTGAGTGAATGCCACTTTAGTATGACGGAAGAATTTTGTTTCATGTATTTATGCTTTTACTCTTGTTCGACCAAAACGAAAATACTTTTGATCTTGTGAAGTTATTATGCTTTTAGTTGGCCTTTTAAATGGAATGTTGGAAGTACTCCTTTCGCGGAAACATTGTCTTAAGAAATTGAAAGCTTGGTAGAGACAAATTATGAAGTCCTACAAGGCAATAAGCTAAAACCCGGGTTCTCCTCAAAAAGAAAAAGAAAAATCACAATGTAATCACCCCATAAAAGGGTAGGAAAAATTCTACCTTCTGTCCCCTTGCTCTCACCACTTCTATGATCAAGACTCTAATTTTAATTTTTATAGTCAAGTCTCGGGGTGAGCAAATGACCCGATTGCACCTAAAAACCAGCCTGGATAATTTTAGGCTGATTTAAATGGGGACCAGTCTCCGGGTTAAAAAAAAAAAAATTAAGAACTTATCTTAACCTACTTGACAGCTCGATGCGCATTCAATCATTCTCTAGCGTCGAACTTTTATGGTATAATATGAAAATTAAGAAAAGAAATGACATTATCTCATCACAGTTCGATAAGCATATAGACAAGATTGATGCTTATTTTTTTTAATGTAGGATGCGATCCTAATTATTAAGACGAGAAAATGGAAATCAAGACAAAAAAAAAAAAAAAAGAGAATTTTCAAAGTGGAAACAATAAAACAAATAGCACATAAACTTTACTTCATTGCAAAGAAATACATTATACAGAAAAATTATTCAAAAACCCTAAACTTATTATTAGTGTCAGATTGAACCCAATTTAATCAATGACAAGGCGTTTTCTTTCATTTTCCAGCCTAGAACCTTCGAACTTTTAATAAATTCTACACGCTTTTATTTTTCAATAAAATTCTAATAATGAGGAAAGATCACCCATTCAATTATATAGATACACACACAACGTGGGTTTTACTCGTTATAAAGAAAAACACATACGCCAGCTTGTGCAAATAATAATTGCATGTTGAAATTGTTGTGTCAGATTATATTCCCTAGGATTCCACTGATCGGCAGTTTTATCCGATTCCTAGGAAGCTGTAATCGGGCCACCTCGCATGTCTAAATATAGACCATTCAAGGACCACCAGGTTGACTTGCCCTCTTGCCCGAACGGGGATGACATCCAATTCCACGCCACCCAATTCAACCGGACTCACGGAGGATTCAATCAATCCAATCCCAAACTTTTCACGTTAAAAAAGGCACATATAAAAATTCGAATAACATTGACTGTGGTCGTGCGGTCTAGCTTGAGTTAAAGGTGAAAGTTGGTAAGATAATAATCGGGATAATTATCCATAAATCCAAAATTTATTGTAGTGACTTATCCAATTTAAAACATTCTTATGACTTGTCATTTTAGTCGTAAATATTTCAATTTCAGCTATAAATCATTAACGTGACTGTTTAATCAATATCGGCCATTTTACATATCATAGTTAGTGTTAGATGTCTACAAATTTTTATTTTTTTTAAGAGGGATGGTGCCGTAAGCCTAGCAATTCTCTTCTTCTTTTTTTCGAAAATTCATAATTGACATCAAAACTTCTATAGGAGGAAACGGCCTCGCTGGGCAGGATAATGACCTTTCGTCTTTATGTTTTGTTGTGATAATGTAGACCTGGTTAGGCTAACATGGGCTGCTGAGTCTTCTGCAATCCCCTAGTAAATGCAACAATCCTAGTCTGGTCTAGCCCTCCTTTTTGTTATTAGCTAATTCAATTTCTCCTAATCCGCAAGTTCTACGCTGAAAAGAATTTCGGTTTTTTTTTTTTTTCCTTTTGAAATATCCATTCCGTCCCGAACCGATCCTCTATAAATCCGAAATCTAGACCAAATAACGGCCCTGAATAATCGGCTTTTCCTCTTTTCTTTTTAGAGCTTGGAAAAACGATATGGGGAAATGGGTTTGTAAACTTTAGATCTTGGTATTCCATAGATAAATTAGATAGCGACCCAACTCGTGCAAATTCCCCCATTTTATGTCACGCTCACTGACGAGCCACGCCGGCGGTCTCGGTTCGCAAGGTTCCGAGACTGCTGTCACGCTTCCGGTGAGACCTCCACTACGCAACGAGGTTCTTTGGGTGGCGGAGAGGGAGAGGAGAGGCACAAGCCCTCAAAGACACTCGACCACGATGATATAGGCAACCAGTCTTACTTCTCATCTCATGAGTCTTACTTCTCATCCCGATACCATTCATCAACGGTCCTCTGACATCAATTATGAATTCTCGGATTGAATTCTTTACAACGTTGATGTCCTACTTAATGTATTTTTATTATACAAGTTCATGCGTCTATGAATTATTTAAGAAGTGAAGAATTGAGTTTTAAATATGGAAAACTTCATTGCTTTCTAGACCCTGTAAAAATGTGTTTGCTAATGCAACTTTCATAGTATTTTTTATATATTAAAATATTATCACAGATATATTGTAAAAGAATTGATTTTACATTTAATTATTATTATTATTATTTTTTTATATTTTTTTGGTCGGAAACATTAATTAAGTAGGTTCCGGTTGCCTGTAAATAGTCAATGGCAGGTTGTGGTGAAAAAGGCCCCGTTATTCCTTGGGAATAACGGCGCCGTTTGCTTAGCGGCACTCAATTAGTCAATTCTATATAGGCCCCATCTCTCTTGAATGAACCATTGAGCCGAGCTGAGCCGAGCTGAGCCGGGTAGAAATTATTAGGTGGGCCCGTCCCTCCACGTCACCATGGGTCGGGCCCCAATCGATAGTCGACGTGGCTCTGGGACCCACCTCCCCGGGGCATCGTCCTATCTTTCTACATCCCTAATACTGATAGATAGTGTGACCCTTCTCTTCTGCTTTTCTTTTTTCCCTTTTATCATGGATTTAAAAAGGTTAGTAATGCGAGGAAAAAGAAATTAGTAAGGACTAACGTATCACCAGCTCCCGTGTCCTTTCTTTGTTTTGCTTTAATTTGCGAAGTGCCTTGAAAATCCTCAAAAGTGCATCCGAATCTTGACTTTTTTTTAAAAAATACAATTGAATTTTAAAATTTATCAAATTATTGCAATCAAGTCCTTCCATCGAGTTTGTCTAATTTGACTAATGGAAAATTTTGACCTAGCTTTCTTATCACTTTCATATCCCACGTGGTGCTGACGTGGCTAGACCGGCATCGTTTTGGTCAAAATCCGGGTTTTTAATACAAATTTAATTAAATTACATTAAAAATAAACAAAGTTTAAAATATTAAATGGCTAGCAATGGTGATAAATGGCTTGCGGAGGTTTGGGGCCTCGGTGACCCTCGTCAACCACAAAGGAGGGTTGCTAACCCTTGCTTAGGTCTAGCCGAGGGCCACCCTTAGCGGCCGTCACCACTAGCGGCCCTCCGACAAGCCTGGGTTGGCCAAGAGCTTATGACCCTCATCTCATCGAGTAAGTGCCATAACCCTTGCTTGCAACCCTCGTTGACCCTCACTCATTTCTTCGTTTTTTTTTTTTTTTTGCTTTGTTAATATAATTTAGATGAAATTTGTATTAAAAAAAATCAGATTTTGACTAAAACAACATCATTTTAGCCTTATATTTTAGTCATGTCATTACCCCATAAAAAAAGAAAATATTTTTTTAAAAGGAAATATAAGCCACATTAGCATTTTCCATCAATGAAGTTGGACAAAATTAATGAAAAAAATCAATTACATTAATTTAAAAAAATTTAGGATTTAATTACACATTTTGAAAGTTTTGAGACTATACTTATCTTTTAATTTATCTTATAAATGATCATTGAAATCGACTATGCCTTCTACCGACCCTAAATAAAATGCCCTTAGTTTCCTAACGTGCATTCATAATGTGACATGGGCGGAGACTCCTAATGAATTGAACGGCGACAGGAGATCATACTCCATGGTGCGGCCGGCCGACGATACCTTCCCTCGGACACGGCAGGGGAGGAGGCTGGGAAGTCTGAAGAAGAAGAATCGATCAGGAGGAGAGGAGACTTTGGAAAGCGAGCGCGACGAGGATTCACAAGACAGAGATGGGATTCTTACCTCGCGGTAGCCGGACGGTGGAGAGGGAGCTGCATTTACTCTCCTGTGGTGGGGAGGCAAGATGCAAAACCTCTTGACGAGCTCCATACAGCCCAGATCAGAGATACAGCTGCTACAATGGCGATGATCTCCCCGGCCCAGGCGCATTCCATCTTCAACCAAGTGGATTCGTCCGGGACGAACCCGTCCATCGTCACCGCCGGCGCGTTTTCTTCCATTGGAGCGAAGGAAGATTCGGAACCAACGACCCAAGTGGAAGCTAACCTATCTGCCGGTCGGTGAACAGAGCTCCGGCGGACCCTGAAGAGATCGAGGAAGAAGAAAGGAGCCGGACGCGAAGAGATCTCGTACCACGCGAAATGACAATGGACGCGCAATAGCTGTTAATACTCAATTTATTTCCTAATTTGGGAACTTTTTGCTAAAGAATTCCTTTCTTTTCTTTGGACTTTAGTCAACAGTTATCACATGACCTTTGAATATCCATTCAATTCTAAATCCAAATTTAATTATAATATTTCACGAATAACTCAATGATATACTAGTTTGTAGGATTATGATTAGTTTTGCATTTTTTTTGTTTTGCATTTTTTCGTGATATATGATCAAAAATATTTTTTTGACGTTTGGATTATTGAAAAATAATTTCGACCTCATCACTTGATTTAAGACAAACAAAAATTCAATTTTTTTTTAATTTGAAAAAATAAATTTTTTTAGTTATTTTATTTTTGAAATCAAAATTTTTAGTTATTTTTTTTCTTTTTACAAAAATTGGGCCAAAATCCGAGCCATTCGATGTTCAAAGATCGAGAGGCCATCTTTCCCCATGCTATACTAAAATCCAAAATCAATATTTCACGAGGTAAGTCTCAAACTTTTTTTACCGCCGCGATCAATTTGATATTAGATCATTCTAACATGCCATCATTAAAAAAGAAAAAAAGAATTAGCAATTGGGAAAAAAAATGTCCAAATTTTTAATTAATTTATTTTTCTCTTTTTATTTTTGTTTTATTTTTTTCAAAAAAATCAAATTATAATTTTTTTAATGTTTTTCTCTTTACTTTTTATTTTTTTCTTTTCCTTTCTTTTTTTCCCTGCTCTGCTCCATCGGAAGGTGAGAGCAACATATAAGCTCCGCCTTCTCGAGATCGGGTGAGCCACGAGCTCACCGATCTTGGTGGAGCCTAAGCTCGCCAACCTCGATGGAGCTCAGGTTGGCAAGCTCGAGCTTGCTTGGGTTGGCCAAGCCTCAAGCTCGCTAGCCTGTAATCTTGGCCGGTCGTCGGGCTGCTCGCAATCACCAAAGCACACGGCTGGCGGAGGAAGAAGGGGGATGAAGGGGGAAGAAAAAGAAAGAAAAGAAAAGAATAAAATATTCAATTTAAAAAAATAATTTTAAGCAATCATTTTTTTTTTGGGACATTGTACCGTGGCATAAACACCACTTGATGGCTATATCATTAGTAATAAGCAGAAATAGCTTACAATTTTTTCTTTTGATAATATCTATTTCGTCGGAACAATTCAGATTCAAATATACAAGTATTTCAAAATTTATTGTTCTATTTTCCTGTTGAGTGAATGCCACTTTAGTATGACGGAAGAATTTTGTTTCATGTATTTATGCTTTTACTCTTGTTCGACCAAAAAGAAAAGACTTTTAATCTTGTGAAGTTATTATGCTTTTAGTTGGCCTTTTAAATGGAGTGTTGGAATTACTCCTTTCGCAGAAACATTGTCTTAGGAAATTGAAAGCTCGGTAGAGAAAAACTATGAAGTCCTACAAGGAAATAAGCTAGAACCCAGGTTCTCCTCAAAAAGAAAAAGAAAAATCACAATGTAATCACCCCATAAAAGGTAAGAAAAATTCTACCTTCTGTCCCCTTGCTCTCACCACTTCTATGATCAAGACTCTAATTTTAATTTTTATAGTCAAGTCTCGGGGTGAGCAAATAACCCGATCGGACCTAATAACCAGCCCGGATAATTTTAGCTGATTTAAATGGGGACCAGTCTTCAGGTTTAAAAAAAAAAAATTAGTAACTTGTCTTAACCTATTTGATAGCTCGATGCACGTTCAATCATTCTCTATCATTTAACTTTTATGGTATAATATGAAAATTAAGAAAAGAAATGACATTATCTTATCATAGTTTGATAAGCGTACAGACAAGATTGATGCTTATTTTTTTCAATGAAGGATGTGATCCTAATTATTAAGACGAGAAAATGGGAATCAAGACAAAAAAAAAAAAAAAAAGAGAATTTTCAAAGTGGAAACAATAAAACAAATAGCACATAAACTTTACTACATTGCAGAGAAATATATTATGCAGGAAAATTGTTCAAAAAATCATAAACTTATTATTAGTGTCCAATTGAACCCAATTTAATCAATGATGAGGCATTCTCTTTCATTTTCCAGCCTAGTACCTTTGAACTTTTGATAAATTCTACACGCTTTTATTTTTAATAAACTTCTAATAATGAGGAAAAATCACCCATTAAATTATATAGATACACACACAACATGAGCTTTACTCGATATCAAGAAAAACACATACACCAGCTTGTGCAAATAATAATTGCAAGTTGAAATTGTCGTGTCATATTATATTCCCTAGGATTCCGCTGATTGGCAGATTTATCCGATTCCTGGGAAGCCATAATCGGGCCCACCTCGCATGTCTAAATATAGACCATTCGAGGACCGCCGGGTTGACTTGCCCTCTTGCTCGAACGGGGATGACATCCACTTCTATGCCACCCGATTCAACTAGACTCACGGAGGATTCAGTCAATCCAATCCCAGACTTTTCACGTTAAAAAAGGCACATATAAAAATTCGAATAACATTGACTGTGGTCGTGCGGTCTAGCTTGAGTGAAAGGTGAAAGTTGGTAAGATAATAATCGGGATAATTATCTATAAATCTAGAATTTATTGTACAGTGACTTGTCCAATTTAAAACCTTCTTATAATTTATCATTTTAATTTTAGCTAAAAATTACTCATGTAATAATTTAATCAACATTGGCCATCCTATGTATCATAGTTAGTGTTGGATGTAAACAATTTTTTAATTTTTTTTCAAATTTTTCAAAGTTTATCTCTTTTTCTTCTTTTATTTTTAAACCAAAAACACAACGTAGATTTATGGTTAGAGTCAATCCCTTGGTTGCACACATATATTGTTTGATAAAATGCCTCGAAGTCTCAACTAAAAAATAGTCAATGATATCGCAAGATTTGATATTGATATGAAATTGCTTGATGTCAGTTATTTTTTTTTAAGTGCATAGTGTTTCCATATTTTTTGTTTCCTAGTGCATTTGCTTTATTCTCTGTATCGGACCGTCTTCTCGCGGTGGTCCTCCATGAGGACCAAATTAACACATTTAGGCCCTGTCTGGTAAGGGCGCGCATGATAACCATTATATTTTTGTTCAAAATCTATTTTTTTTATCCCAAACTTGTTTTTGGAATAGAAATTCGTTTGGTAAAATTATTTCATTTTTCTATTTTGGAATAGATTTATATTCCAGAAATAGATTTTGAGCATAAATTAGAAGTAATTTTTTTTTCTATTTCTGAAATAGAAATAAGAAATAAAAACTCTTCTCAATATTTATCCTCTCTATTAGTCGATCGCTCAACCATCGTCACCAATCGCCATTCATCGTCCGTTGTTGCCACTCTCAGCCGTCGGCCATCGCCGCCAATCACTGGCCACCGTCGCCGATTGCTGGCCACCGTCACCGGTCATCGGCTGCCACCGCCCATTGTCAACCATTGGCAGTGGCAGCTGCCGTTCACCATCCGTTGTCACCATTCCCAACCGCCGGCCATTGGCTACCGTTCACCGTTTGTTGTCACCACTTCTAGCCACTAGCCACCGCCACCGATTGCCACTGCCGCCGCCGATTGCAACCGGCCAAATAGTGATTATTTCCATTCTTTTGTTTTCGGAATAAAAAAAAATAGAAATTCGTTTGATAACGTATTTGTTCCTGAGAATAAATTTGAAATAGAATCAATAAGAAGAAAAAAGTTACTTTATTACTCCCAAAAACAACTTAAGAATCAAGTAATTTTCTTTTCTCTTTTTTCTTTTCTTCTTCTTATTCCTCTAGTCGGTTGCTAGTGGCTAGGCGAGCTTTGGCTACGTGAGGCTCGACCTCTCCCATATTTGCAAGGACAAGCCTTGCCTCGAGAGGCCGTGTGAGAAGTGGTTGAGGCCGATGACTGGCTAGAGGAAGAAGAAGAAGAAGAAGAAAAGAAAAAAGAAAAAAAAGAAGAAGAGAAAATGTAATAAAATTATATAAAAAATCAATAGAAAGTTTAAGTTACAAAAAAATTTTGGGGGTCATAGCAAACACATTTTTATTCCAGAAATAGAAATTTTGTGTAGTTATTAAACGCTTTTGAATGCTCATAAACTTGTCCAAAGAACAAAATCCAAAAATAATTATTTTTTAGCATAAATTGTTATTGGGAATGGAACGGTTCGTCGGTTACCAAACACACCATTAACCCGTTTTTAGCCTATTTCCATAATATACAAATCTAGCGATCCATATTTAACCCAACTCACACCCAACCCTTGTTGCTAAAATGCATATATTGAACCCAATATAGGAAAACTCTTACTCAAGTTGAGGTAAGAGGATAGAGCGAGCGAGTAAAAGATTAAGTGCGAACAAGAAAGGGTGAAAAGAAACTTACAAAGATGAATTTTGTCTAATGAGTTATTTCATTTATGGCTTATTTATTGAATATAATTAACTCACTTAATAACTCAACTTATAAGATACACACGCGTCGAGAAATGAGTGTGTGATTCGTTTTGATTGGTGTAATACATGGGGGTGTGATCCATTAATCAAATCTATTATCCCATCACGAAACAAAAGCCTCCCGCGGATCATGGTAGGCACACCCAAAAATAGGCAACCGAAAAGAAAACAGAAAGCTCGATACGCACAACGCCACCGCGGAACTGTCGCGAAAGTGGGCAGTATGTATATGGGAATGCGCGTCCCCCCCATGCAATGCCATGTCAAAAAACCGCGTGAACACGACTGACTGACTTAACTGATTTTCGGAAGTTCTGTCCATCTCCTTTCTCCCTCTCTAGATGCCCCGGAATCCGCGACATTACACAACGAATCATTGTACGGGGCCGCCAATCATTTGACATTCCGGAACCGATTCGGAGAGCTCGGAAAGGGATAAGAGATGAGAGAAATTCATGCCCATGCTAGAAGTCGGGATGTGCCCTTTACGTGAACGGGCCCCTTTTAACGACGTCCCCGTCCCACCACCATCATCATCATCCGACCCCAACGCAACCTCCCCAGTCGCTCTAGGGACAGAACCGTTCGTCTTCCCCGGAAAAGCGACCGGCCTCGAGGTACCCTTCTGGGGAATAGTCCCGCCCGGTGGGTGATCATGGAGGGAGAAGCGGGAGAGAGCTCCTCCGTCTCGTGCGGTGGCACGGACGGTAATGGAGGCGGTGGCGTTGTTGAGTACTTGATCGGAGTGATCGAGAAGGCTGGGTCTTACGGCGGTTACAGGAAGACGCAGAGGAAGGAGTGCCTGAATCTGGCGAGGAGGTTGAAGCTGCTGGTCCCGCTTTTGGAAGAGATCGGAGAGGCCCGCCGCGCCGCAGATTCCCCTGCCGGTGATGGTTTGGACGCTACCCTGGTTCGCCTGAGGCAAGCGGTGGTTGCGGCTAACAAGCTGTTGAAGCAATGTCACCGCGGAAGCAAGATTTATCTGGTTCGCTTACTGTTTACCCAGTCGTGTGCTCATCTGGGTTCCTCGTTTTCGATCTTCTCAACGGGGTTTCGATAAAAAAAAAAATGCAGGTGTTGGAGAGCGAGGCGGTCATGAGTAGATTCCATGCTGTTTACGATAACCTAAAGGAGGCCTTGGATGATATGCCTTACGATGAGCTCGGGGTCTCGGTTGAAGTCCAGGAACAAGTAAGTTTGCAGCAGACTCTTTAGTTTAATGACATTGTCGTTTCCTTCAGAGCAAGTTCTCGGATTCGGTTACGCAGAATCAAGAGGAATTCAACTGGCTGAGCGAATTCATGAGCTCAAATTAGTAAATTTAGATAAATTTTGTGTATTGTTCCAGACTGATGGGTCTCATGAATATGAAGGTCGAGCTAATGCGGATGCAACTCAAAAGGGCTCAAAAGAGGAGGGACACGCAGGACATTGAGTTGGCGATGGATCTGATGGTGGTACTATGCGAGAAGGATGACCGGAATGTGGACAATGCCATCCTACAGCGCCTTGCCAACAGATTGGAACTACGGACCTTCAGCGATCTGAAAGCAGAAACAGTTGCCATCAGTAAACTCGTGAAGCAGTTCGGAAAAGATGCGCAGAACATCCGGCAAATAATGGGCTTATTTGGTAAGTTCAAACGGATCATCGGGTTCGAGGAGCCAAGCGCGCAGAATTTTTCTGTTTCCTCGAGGACTCTGGAAAAGTTGCCGTCTCTCTCCATTCCTCATGAATTCTTATGCCCGATCACGCTCGAGATAATGACAGATCCTGTTATTGTCGCCACCGGACAGGTAATTCCATTAATCACCACCAGAACACATTGCATTCTTGCAGAAACTAAAACACATGTAGTTTAACTGGGAAACCGTGAGTGTAAAGGACAGATTTCAAGTGAAGCATCACGCTTCATCTTCTCGTCTCAGCACGCACTGCGAGATAGTTGAATTCAATCCTCTGTAAATTTTTCTAGTCATTGATGTTCATACAACAGTTGCAGTTCAGAGCATCGATATAAGTAGTGCATAAGATTGATTTGTAAGCTGAGATATCCTTTTCTATCTTATATAAGACCTATGAAAGAGAGAGCATACAGAAGTGGCTGGATTCGAATCATCCGACGTGCCCGAAGACCGGACAAATCTTGCATCACTTGTTGGTGGTGCCCAATTACGCTCTCCGCAACCTTATTTTGCAATGGTGCGAGAAGAATGACTTTGGGCTCCCAAGAAATGGCTCTTCGAGCGAACTCGTGAAGCAGATATCTTGCCTTGTACAAGATCTATCCTCTTCTCAGCTGAATGCTCGAAGGCACGCGATTCTGGAGCTCCGGACTCTCTCCAAGGATAAACCTGATAACAGAATCCTGATAGCCAACATGGGAGGAGTCACGCCTTTAGTTCAGCTCCTGTCGTTTCCAGACTCTAAAATCCAAGAACACGCTGTGACTGCACTCCTAAACTTGTCCCTCAACGATGCGAACAAGAGAGTAATTGCCCGAGAAGGTGCGATTCCAGCTATAATCAATATACTGCAGAACGGAACGAATGAGGCGCGGGAGAACTCTGCAGCAGCCTTGTTTAGCATATCGATGCTCAACGAGAACAAGGTGCTTGTGGGCTCCGCGAATGGGATTCCTCCATTAGTGGATCTTCTGAAAAACGGAACAGTTCGAGGTAAGAAGGACGCGGCTACCGCGCTTTTCAACTTGTCCTTGCACCAAGAGAACAAGTCCAGGGCCATCAAGACGGGCGCCATACCGCCGTTGCTCGATTTGCTCGAGGACAAGAATTTGGGAATGATCGATGAGGTGCTCTCGATCTTGTCGCTTCTCGCCTCGCACCCCGAGGGGCGAGGCGAGTTGGGGCGGCTATCTTTCATCAAGACACTGGTGGAGATCATCAAGAACGGGACACCCAAGAACAAGGAGTGCGCGACATCAGTGCTGCTGGAACTGGGCCTGCACAACTCGTCCTTCGTGCTGGCCTCGCTTCAGTATGGAGTATACGAACATCTGGTAAAGATGGCCCGAAATGGGACTAACAGAGGACAGAGGAAAGCCAATTCTCTGCTGCACCACATGAAGTTTCAGCTCGAGTTGAATGCGCAGCGAGAGACCTTTTTCTGTCAGCAGAGAATGCGAGCTTGATGGATCTAAAGATGCGCCATCTTCATATGTCTCTCGAGCAGATGAAGATGAGGCATGCAATATTTCTAGTCAGCCTACTGCAAAAGTTGCATGTGGAGTTGCTTAGGGAGGGAGCAACAAGATGCAATCTTACAAAGATAATCGAACTAGACACTTTGTTGCTTCAGCCGAATTGATTTTATCGCGTTTATATGAGTCATGATGTAGTTTGCATAGCCAAATTAGTCTTATTAGGCATATATGAATTATGGCATAAGTGGATGTTCTATAATATTTCTTCCTACCTCATAACTATTATAAATAGTCAACTTTATTGCTTAATAAAAATAATAAGAAAACTAAACATTTGTTTGTAAGTTTAGAAGATTTTCCTTCAAATTTCACTTCATTGGCAAAATTCATAATTTGTTATTATAAAAGAAAGGGAAAAATTCAAATAATAGTTCAAAGTGCTTTTATTTTCTTAAATAAGGACTTAAAGTGGCTAAATCATCTCAAATAAAGATTTTTGATCGGCTGGTGGCTATTTTAGTTATCGAAAAAGGGGTCTTTTAGTAAAAAAAAATTGTAGGCATATTTTTAAAAGTTTTTTTATTTTTTTCTTTCTTTTCCTTTCTTTTTTCTTTTCTTTTTTCTTTTTCCTCTTTCCTCCATCGGCCATTGCTACAGGCCATCACTACACCTTGTCAATGGTGAACGGAGGGAAGAGGGAAAAAGGAAAAAGAAAAAAGAAAAAGAATAGAAAAAGGAAAAAAAAAGTTTTAAAAAGTATAAGGTGATAATGCCCTTCAACAAGCAAGGTTAGGCTCTCTCTAAGATTGATATGGTCACTTCAGACTCTTATTTGAAATAAGTTACACTCCAGGCCCTTATTTGAGAAAATGATAGGACTTTATGCCCTTATTTATAATAATATCTAATTTATATCCTTATTTGAGAAAATCAGAGTATCTCATTCCCTTATTCGAATTTTCCATAAAAGAAATGATTTGCTTCTTTAAATTTGATGTCCGTAGAGTCACTCTCCACTATCCAAACTTTTACTTGAATGGAAATGCTACAATCTCTTTTCGACCAAAAAAAAAAAAGTCACTCTCCACTATACTATATTAGATTAGATTTCTTTCGTAAAAATTCTCGATAAATGAAGAGTAATTGATTAGAATGACTCAAAGGCATGACTACTACCTTATCATTTTCATCATGGAAGCAAACCTGATGAACAAATCAATTGTCGTGAATCGTCGAAGGGACTAGGTGAGGCAACATTGATGTCACGTAACCCTTGATGACCCACTCAATAACTCAAGCCCATGTTTGCCGACAATCACCTAAAAGCCTTGCATAACCCTTAGCGGAGTATTAAATCGATGACCTAAATTTAGAATTCAATTTTAGCAAAGGAGACAATGAACAGTGATTGTGAGGGTAAAATTGTAATACAAAAATATCGGGTGAGACAATGAACAATGAATGCAAAGTTAAAAAGAAAAAATGATTTGCTAACTCTGAAAAGCGGCATTTTGAAAAATGCCAAAGGTAATATCGGGTAAGATTTACATGGAATTAAAGAAACTCTAAAGACGCTAATTTTGGTTTGAAAGGCTTCTGAAATACTAAACCAAACACCTCAATTTTGTTTCGATCGCCTTCGAGAGTGTATCGAATAAACAGCAAAGAAGAAAAAAACTCATATTCTTCTCCTTGTTCTTTTTTTTTTCCTACAGAAAAAGGAACCATACAGGAATGAAAAACATCCTCAAATTTTCATTTTGCTCCACACGCTATGACACTCCCTGTGTGCTATACTGTCGGGGGGCGCAATTGCATGGATCCGCCGGGGAAAACCTTGACGCCCCCGGGAGGGCATTCTAGGGAACGAGGCCCCTTTCCAGCCACGTGACAAGATTCCGTTGGCGGTCCTCCCGGCTAGTACGATACCAAACCCCCGGCATTGGTTGGAATATGCAAACCAAACTACAGACAATCCCAACCCTCCCTCCCCTTCCCATCGTCTCTCTCTCTCTCTCTCCCGGCAAAAAAGGCTCTCCTTCACATTGGACGCACCCGACCCAAAATTCCACACCTCTCTCCTCCTTTTTAAAAATAATTTAAAAATTGGATTGTTTAAAATTATTTTTATAATAATAAACTTTTCATTAACCAAGGAGCTTAAAACTAGGATAAAAATTTTCCGATTTTTTCAAAAGGGAAATTATCTTCTTGAATTGAAGCTTTGATAGGAAAATATTTTTCATTAATTAGGAAAATATTTTTCGTTGACTCATTTTATTAAGTGAATCAAATGCCGAAAATTGAGGAAAACGTTTTCTTAGAAAAGGTTTTTTGTGAAACAAATGCACCCTAGACAAACATTGGCCCACGATAATCATTTTATTTTTGGGAAAACAACATGGAACAGTAGCATGGTAAACTTTAATTAGGTATTTGGATAATAATACTATCCATAAGATATATCCACAATAATCCTTTGTTTCATGGAAAATAAATAGTTCAAAAACATTTTCTTAAAAATGATTGCTTGCATCACTTAAAAAAATGAATGAATTAAAATAATTTTCATATCAAATGAATATGTCTAGACATGAGTTTTTCTTGATAACTCAATTTTTTTTACCAACTAATTATTTTAAGCAATCATTTTTTTTGGGACATTGTACCATGGCATAAACACCACGTGATGGCTATGTCATTAGTAATAAGCATAAATAGCTTACAATTTTTCTTTTGATAATATCTATATTGTCGGAACAATTCAAATTTAATTTATACAAGTATTTCAAAATTTATTGTTCTATTTTCCTTTTGAGTGAATGCCACTTTAGTATGACGGAGGAATTTTGTTTCATGTTTTTATGCTTTTACTCTTGTT
Source organism: Eucalyptus pauciflora (assembly GCA_007663325.1). Taxonomy (NCBI): domain Eukaryota; kingdom Viridiplantae; phylum Streptophyta; class Magnoliopsida; order Myrtales; family Myrtaceae; genus Eucalyptus; species Eucalyptus pauciflora. Next base: position 1,859,922 of record VMYD01000006.1, on the reverse strand, counting down.
CGACCAAAAAGAAAATACTTTTAATCTTGTGAAGTTATTATGCTTTTAGTTGGCCTTTTAAATGGAGTGTTGGAATTACTCCTTTCGCGGAAACATTGTATTAGGAAATTGAAAGCTCGGTAGAGACAAACTATGAAGTCCTACAAGGAAATAAACTAGAACCCAGGTTCTCCTCAAAATGAAAAAAAAAAAAAAATCACAATGTAATCACCCCATAAAAGGGTAAGAAAAATTCTACCTTCTGTCCCCTTGCTCTCACCACTTCTATGATCAAGACTCTAATTTTAATTTTTATAGTCAAGTCTCGGGGTGAGCAAATGACCCGATTGGACCTAAAAACCAGCCTGGATAATTTTAGGCTGATTTAAATGAGGACCAGTCTCCAGGTTAAAAAAAAAAAAAATTAGGAACTTATCTTAACCTATTTGACAGCTTGATGCGCATTCAATCATTCTCTAGCATCGAACTTTTATGGTATAATATGAAAATTAAGAAAAGAAATGACATTATCTCATCACAGTTCGATAAGTGTACAGACAAGATTGATGCTTATTTTTTTCAATGCAAGATGTGATCCTAATTATTAAGACGAGAAAATGGGAATCAAGACAAAAAAAAAAGTGGAAACAATAAAACAAATGGCACATAAACTTTACTGCATTGCAAAGAAATACATTATACAGGAAAATTGTTCAAAAACCCTAAACTTATTATTAGTGTCAGATTGAACCCAATTTAATCAATGACAAGGCGTTTTCTTTCATTTTCCAGCCTAGTACCTTCGAACTTTTAATAAATTCTACACGCTTTTATTTTTTAATAAAATTCTAATAATGAGGAAAGATCACCTATTAAATTATATAGATACACACACAACGTGGGTTTTACTCGTTATAAAGAAAAACACATACGCCAACTTGTGCAAATAATAATTGCATGTTGAAATTGTCGTGTCAGATTATATTCCCTAGGATTCCACTGATCGGCAGCTTTATCCGATTCCTAGGAAGCTGTAATCAGGCCACCTCGCATGTCTAAATATAGACCATTCAAGGACCACCAGGTTGACTTGCCCTCTTGCCTGAATGGGGATGACATTCAATTCCACCCCACCCGATTCAACCGGACGCGGAGAATTCAATCAATCCAATCCCAGACTTTTCACGTTAAAAAAGGCACATATAAAAATTTGAATAACATTGACTGTGGTCGTGCGGTCTAGCTTGAGTTAAAGGTGAAAGTTGGTAAGATAATAATCGGGATAATTATCCATAAATCCAAAATTTATTGTAGTGACTTATCCAATTTAAAACATTCTTATGACTTGTCATTTTAGTCGTAAATATTTCAATTTCAGCTATAAATCATTAACGTGACAGTTTAATCAATATCGGCCATTTTACATATCATAGTTAGTGTTAGATGTCTACAAATTTTTATTTTTTTTTCAAATTGTTGAAACTGTAGCGCATGATCCTGGGGAAAAGGGTTTGTAAACTTTAAATCTTGGTATTCCATAGATAAATTAGATAGCGATCCAACTCGTGTAAATTCCCCCATTTTATGTCACGCTAATCAAGTCACTGACGAGCCACGCTGGCGGTCTCGGTTCGCAAGGTTCCGAGGCTGCCGTCGCGCTTCCGGTGAGACCTCCACTGCGCAATGAGGTTCTTCGGGTGGCGGAGAGGGAGAGGAGAGGCACAAGCCCGCAGAGGCCGAATACTCCGCGAATGAGAAAATTCGCAATATCTACAATCCACCAAGCTTCGGCAGTGGATGGCGGCTCAGGGTGGACTTGGCTTTTTCCTTCTCGACGATCTTACTTCTTATTTCTCGTGAACTTACATCCCGATACCAGTTATCAACGGTCCTTTGACATCGATTATGAATTCTCGGATTGAATTCTATACAACGTCGATATATTACTTAATGTATCTTTATTATAAAAGTGAAGAATTGAGTTTAAAATATGGAAAACTTCATTGCCTCTTAAACCGTATAAAAATATGTGTGTTTAACATCATCATCAACATCATGATGATGATGATGTTGATCATCAACAGCATCATCCTCATCATCGCATTATCATCATCATCATCATCATCATCATTTTTGGTCGAGCGGCGGCCACTGTCCAGAGATGGCGATTTCGGCGAGGAGCAGGCGGAGGATATGCTGAACGCGGCACGGTTCACGCGGAGAGGGGCCATCTTCAGGTCGGGCATGGTCCGGACGATGCCGTTGATGGCGTCGACGTAGCGCTGCTCCAGCGCCTGCGGCTCCAGGGCGGCCGTCTGGTTCTCGACCACGGTCGGATTGGCGGGGAACAGGAAGGCCCGGAGCCTCGGGATCCCGCCGCTCTCGTGGCGGTCGTACTCGTCAAGCATGTGCCTGAGATCCTCGTCCGACCGCACCGACACCAGCGCGTCGAGATCCTCTGGCGCCACCTGATATTTGAGGACCACGTCCGCATCGATCTGGGCACTCAGCTTCTTCATCAGATCTGTAGCAGCAAAACAATGACTCAGAATTTTCCATATCAACACGACCAACGAATCCGACGTGCCAATCGTCACGGAGAGAAGCCGGCACCGGAGAAAGACGCGTCGCGAGAGGTTGAGATGACCCGGGTCTCGCCGCCGATGTACTTGAGGTGCCCGTCGCCTGGCCGCGGCAAGATCTTCCCGCCGTGGCTGCACAGGAACTTGACCTTGTTGCTCGGCGATGTCGCCTCCCCGCCTCCGCCACCGCCTCCGCCATCCCCGTCACCGCCTTCGTCTCCCATTATCCTTCGACGTGAATCGATTGAGAAGTTCGTTCAGTTCTGACAAGACGAAAAGGAATTAGAAAACGAGTTTATGCAAAATGAAGTTCCTAATTTAACGGTCTTCGATCGCGAGAAAAGTGGCGCTTTGCTGAGCGTAGTGCAAGTCCGGTGGCTCCCCGCTTACACGTGGAAGGGAAAACAAAATTAAAAGAGAGAGAGAGAGAGAGAGAGAAGAATTCCATTCCCAGCCGAATTAGAAGGGAGGGAAGGAGGAGGAGACGCATGGCTCCCCGCTTACGCGTGGCGCTTGCTATTTATTTCTTTAAAAAAAAACCTTTTAAAAAATATACGTGTCGGTATCGACCATGTCACATAAGACAGGCGGTGTCTACGTTCCCAATTTCCGACAAAATTCATCCAATGAAATCAATTAACAAATCGCAAAATTTTTTATAACTTAATTAATATAATTGAAAGATTTAAGACGAAATTATCAAAAATTTAGTAAGCTAGTATTTTTTTAGATAATTTTCTCGCTTGTATAGAGGGAGAAGGTTGAGCAATTGCTGCTAGGACCAAGCACAAATCGGAGCATCAAAAGACATCAAATTCTCGAATTCAGGTCCGCTAACACTGTTCACAGCTCCTATATCTCCGGCCAACGCCAGCTCATCTTGGCTCCTTATTAAGATAGACATGGCATTATCTTAGTGTTGATTTCCATCAGTGAAAGCATGTTCTTGCTCCGGTGCTGGGAGTCCCCGGAGTTATTAACATGGGATCGAATGCTTTTAAAGGGTCGTTGCCATCAGCGAAAGCATCTCCGTTTGAAAGCAACATAGTCTTTGAGAATTGTACTTCTGTGAGCTATAATTCCTGGTTCATCGACTTCGGTTAGTGACGTTGATGACCTACTCTTGCTGAAGCTAGGATTCGAGTCCCCAAAACCGGCTTTAACCACTTGGAGTTCTTCGAACTCGAGCTCGGTTGTTGGCAGACAGCGGAGGGTCGGAGTGCACGTCCGCGGTCGTGGGCGACATGGACAGGGTGAAGCTCTTCGGGCTCCAACTGGTCTTGGTTCGGACGAGCTTCGGATGGCGAAGAGGGAGACGCTGCCGCTTGCCTCAAATGACGAGGGAAGAGGAGCACGTAGAGGGTCAGCAAGAAGAAGAAGATCAGAAAAAGAAGGACCACGGCCAGCGCGACATAATAGATCACGTAAGCGTACGGCTCGAATCTCTTCCACCCAGCTTCGGCCTCCCGCTGAGCTCTGACGAGTTCCTTCGCGTACATCTCCACTGAAGTAGCATCATCCGGCTCGAAGCCGTTCATCGTCGCCGGCGGCAGCGGGTTTTCTTCGAAAGCAAGTTTTGGAGGGGTCGCCGGCTCAGTCCGCGTTTTAGGAAGTAGAGAAACCACGTAGAGAAATATAAACAAAACAAAAGAGGAGAGGAAGACAACTTAAGAAACAGAGCATTTAATCCGTGAATTTCTTAAGTTGGCATTTAGGGTCCGTTATTTCGCAGAAAATGACTTCTGGAAAAATGTTTTCTGAATTTTTCAATATTCGTTTTATGAAAAATAAACTAATCAAGGAAAAGAATTTCCAATATTGGAAAAAAATAACCTTTAAATGTGAGGAAAATGTTTTCCACTTTTGTCTTACTTCTTTTTATCAATACATTTTCGTTTTATTTTTATGCTTTCTTTTTCTTTTGTTTTAAAAAATCGAGTTTTTAATTTTTTTTTCCTTTTCTTTTTTTCTTTTCCTTCTTTCCTTTTCATCTTCTTTTTTGGCCTTGGCCAACCGCGGCCGGCAACCAGCCGCAAGTCGGCTCGAGACTCGCCCCAGGCCAGTGAGTTTCCACCTAGCCCGATCTGGCGAAGTCGAGCTAGGGCCTCGCTAGATCGGGCAAGGCGGAGCTCTCACTGACCTGGAGCGGAGCTCGCGACTTGGTCCTCGCCCAAGCTCGCCAGAGGTTCACTGGGCTCAAGCGAGCTGCGAGCTCGCTAGATCTAGCGGCGGAGCTCAGGATCCCGATCCATGCAAGCCCGAGCTCCGCTGCCAGATCCGATGAGCTCGCGGCTTGCTAGACCCCGACGAAACTCTGGCGAGCTTGGGCGAGATTAGCCAAGCCTCGAGCTCTCCGGATCTGACGACCGGGCCTTGGTCGGCTGCCGAGCAGCCGGCCATCGTCAAGCATGCGGCGGCGGAGGAAGGAGGAGGAAGGAAAAGAAAAAGGAAACAAAAAAAAGAAAAAAATAATAATAATAATAAAATAATAAAAATTTCGATTTTTTAAATTACAAATAATTAAAAATTCATTTTTTTAATATATATAATAAAACTAATTTTTTGGTCAATTAAAAATATTAAAATTCAATTTTTGATAATTTTTCCCAAACAATTAAATTAGCTAATGAACGGTGGAAAATATTTTCTATTCAAAGTTTAGGTTTCGGCCGAACACCGGAATATAGAATCATTTTCTTGGAGACACTTTAGAGGATGCAGCAAAGGCCTACGCAATGTGGGGGTCCAAGGCCAAGCTCAACTTCCCCCACCTCATCGGATTAGCTGAGTTGGCGGACTCTTGGTCGCCGTCTGCCACATTGAGCGATCGTGGCTTGCTTAGGACTTCAAATCAGCGAAGGAGCCAAGCCAAGCCGGATTTCAATGCAACATTTCCGATTTTGGATGAAGGCACATTGACGGTGGATGGACGGGTCTCTGTATGCTTATAGGTGGATTGATGATCATTCCATTCCAGCTTCCACAATGTAGCCTTATTTTACCTTTTCGGACACAATAATTAAGCAGGTTTTCTATTTTTATTTTTCAGGGAAAGCAGACTGTTCTATGTTCTTTTTTTTCTTTTTCTTTTTTTTAAACAAGTATCCCACATGTAATCACTACCGTGGACTATCTTCTTCTATTTAATGAGGAGAACATCTCTAACTTCCAAACGACAGTGAGAATGCATCAGTTCCCTCTTGACGAAAATAATATAATGGCATGGTGTGAGAAACGGCTTTGAGGAGAGAACTTAAATCAGTGTTCAGTTTTTGTTGGAAGCACTTCAAGTAAAACCACCAGCTTTATTACAACAGATCAAATTCAAGTCACAAAACAGTCGGTAACATTATACATGACTGAGTTAATTAGTAATTACTCTTCCCATGTGATCACATGTGACAGTTACAATATGCTGCTCTTTGAAAATTGACGTCATAATTTAAGTGAGGCATTTTACACATCCATAGAAAATCGTGTTTAGTGCATGCTGCCCCTGTTATTGGCTGCGAAAGCTCTAGCTCTCCCTCTCCATTTCATGTCTTGCGAGCTAGACACCCCCGTCCAGACTCAGATGGCTGTGGCTTTTTTCAAGAGCTCTCTTAGCAGGGAGGATGGCGAGCCAAGCAGAAATGAGGGGAAGCAACCTACTGGGAGGAGACGGGTTTTCGTACAGACTGAAACGGGCTGTGTGTTGGGTGTGGAGCTGCATCGCAGCGATAATGCCCACACTCTGAAAAGGCGGTTGCAGATCGCTCTTAATTTCCCTATAGAACAGTGCTCCTTGACTTTTGGGGACAAGATACTGAAAAATGATCTCAGTGCTGTCCTAAACAATTCCCCACTTCTCCTTACACGGAATTTTCTTTCTAGGAGCTCATCGACACCTTGTCTTTCACCAACCGGGAGGGATATTCAGCAAAGAGATGAGAGTGGTCCGATAGAAATACTTGGCTGGTCAAATCGATTTGATAGAATCAAGCAATTGGTGAAGGACGTTGTCAAGGCAATTGACATGGGGGTTGATCCAATTCCTATTCACGGTGGTCTTGGAGGTGTATACTCCTTCCGAAATAGCAGAGGTGATGGTGTTGCTATTATAAAGCCGACTGATGAAGAACTATATGCCCCCAATAATCCTAAGGGCTTTGTCGGCAAAGCTCTAGGACAACCGCGAGTGAACAGATCCGTGCGAGTTGGAGAATCAGGGATCAGAGAGGTTGCGGCTTATCTTCTAGACTCTGAACATTTTGCTAATGTTCCTCCAACTGCTCTGGTAAAGATTACTCACTTTATCTTCAATATTAATGATGGAGTGAATCCTGACAAGCCAAATGAAAAGAAAGTGGTTAGCAAGATAGCATCTTTTCAGCAGTTCATACCTCATGATTTTGATGCCGGCGATCATGGCACCTCAAACTTTCCTATTTCTGCTGTGCATCGAATTGGAATATTAGACATTAGAATTTTTAACACGGACAGGAATGCGGGGAACCTTTTAGTAAGGAAACTCGACAGCATAGGAAGGTTTGGTCAACTGGAAATAATTCCTATTGATCATGGCCTTTGCTTGCCAGAAACTTTGGAGGACCCATACTTTGAGTGGATTCATTGGCCCCAGGCTTCAATTCCTTTTTCTGAGGGTGAATTGAAGTATATAGAAAAGCTAGACTATAGAGATGATTGCAAAATGCTAGGGAAGGAGCTTCCCATGATCCGAGAAGCTTGTCTCCGCGTGCTGACCCTCTGCACCATTTTCTTGAAGAGAGCTGCTGCATATGGCCTTTGTCTTGCTGAAATTGGTGAAATGATGAGCAGAGAATTTTGCAGCAGTGAGGAAGAACCAAGTAAACTGGAGGTCGTGTGCATTGAGGCAAGAAGGTCTATAGCTAATAAGGATCTTTTGAATCTTGCGGACATGAGGGAGGATGAATGGCTTTTGTTCCTGGAGATATTCCAGGAGCTGCTGCATCCAGCATTCGACAACAGGAAGTCTGCTACCTTAGGGCAGAGGCAATGGCTTGGGACTTCTTGCCAGTTTTGAGACTCACAAGTTAGCCGATGGAAGAGAATCTTTTCCAGGACGCAGGTTTGCAGAAGCGGAGGTTGTCAATAGGATTAAATTGATCCGTGATGTCCATGAGGGTGTTCAGTTTGAGCATCAGTAGGATGAGCTCCTGTAAATATTCTTGGCATCGGCTAATATGCAAGGTGGGCAGAATTGGTTGTATTTTGTTTTCCTTTTTATATAAGTTTGTTTCTCAAGTATTGATGTTGTTTCATTAGAGATGTCGAATGTAATAGTACATTGAATGTGGCTAATACATGGTCATCTTTCAATTGTCTTCGAGCTTAATTAAGTTTTAGGTCAATTGGTAAATTTCACACTATAAAAATGGTGGTATCGAGGTTGGATTTCAATTGTCGCACGCGTCCGATTTCCATTGTTCGAATACCGTCACAATGCGAAACATCAAATGGTTTCTATATGATTGTTTCCAAAGTGGGTTGATCTGATGGATTTCTTGCTCATCCTTCTTGTTATAGAGCACTGCCCAGGCTCTTTCTTTTCCTCTGATGGTTTCTGCACGTTTTTCACTCACCTGTGTCTCAATTTGCCATGTTTTTGTTTCTAGGATTGGTTCTTCTGAAGAGGCTTCCTTCCTGAAATGCACTCTTGCCTTATATAAACAAAATGAAAACAAAAAACAAGGGCAGGAATCTTGTCCTCTCAGCCTCCCTGTGGGACAGTCCAACAGAAGCCAGAGCAGAAGCCGAAATCAGCTACTTAGGATGCGTTTGGTAACATTTCTGTTTAAAAATTGTTCCAGGGAACAAAAATAGAAAAAAGTGTTTCTGTTCCGGGGAACAATTTTTAAACAAAAAAATGGGTTTGGTAAACTTGTTCCGGGAATAAAAAATTAACAGAAACAAGTTTGGTAAAATTGTATTTTTTTTTATTTCTTTTAATTATTTAATATTTTTATTTTTATTTTCTTTATTTTTTTCCTTTTTCTTTTTTCTTTTTTCTTTTTCTTCTTTTGGCCGGTCGCCGGCCTCGGCCATGGCCGGCGACCGGCCGACGAGGGCCGGCGGCCTCGCCGGGCCACCGCCAGTCGACGCCGGCCTGGAGGTGGCCCGGCGAGCCCGAGCATCACCGGTGGCTGGGCGAGCCCGGCCCCCGCCTCTTCTGCCCTGCTCAAGAGAAGGTGTCCTTCGACCTCCCCGCGAAATCTAAACTTGGCAGCCCTTTAGTTTGTGCTCCGGGTGGTCTCTCTCTCGTATCTGTCTATCTATCGCTAGCGACTTCTTTATAGCATGTAAGGTCACAAATGGAACCGAGATATTTATTATTACGTAATTTTTAGAGAATTTATTATTTACGGCCGAGAAGAAGGAAGGACGCCATTGTTGAATAGGCCCATCAAACTATTGTTCACTGCAATCACAGAGCCTTGTCTTCGTCTTTCCTTGTTTTTTGGCTGGCTATTCCGTGCGATTCATCTGCTCTCTATTCTCTCCGGGACTATGGGTGTTTGATTTAATTTTTCTATCTACGCAAAGGCTAAAGCTTGAGAAAACAACATGGAAAGATGGGTTAGTAAACTTTAATCTTGGTATTTATGGATAAATTAGATATACTCCCATCCATGAGATGATGATCCAGCTCGTGTAAATTCTCCCCATCTAAGCTGTAGAATTTCCTTCTATGTCACGCTGAACAAGTAGCTAACAATTGACAGATACAAGAGAGAGAGACACCACCCGGAGTACAAATTAGAAAGGCCACCAAGTTCAGATTTCGCGGGGAGGCCGACGGACTCCTTCTCTCGAACAGGGCAGAGGCGTAGGCCAAGCGACGTGGGTGGGGTAAGGCTCTCCGGGCTCCAACCTGTGGATGATCACCTGCAAGTTGGAAGCCGAGAAATGAATTCACAGAAGAAGAAGATCAGGAGGGACTCATAAAAGAGGCTACCAACTAGCCAAATGGTCATGTGGATATAAGACTGAGAACTTACCTCGTGCCGGGGCTGGTCTCGGTTCGCAAGTTGGTTCCAATGCTGCCGTCGTGCTTCCACCTCGACCGCATGTTGACGTGCTAGAGATCCGTAAGCAAGCCAGAGGACGCCCGTGATGAGTAACACCACAAGCAGAAAAATGGCCATGATCACACAAAAATACACAACCTCCTCATTAATCATGTGCTCCTGCAGAGCCACCTCGCTGGCGTACGCGTTCCCGGTTGCCGAACTTTCCGGGGCCAACTGGCTCATCTCTCTCCCGGCAAGTTTTCTTGGTTTTTCCTTCTTCTTCTTCTTCTTCTTCTTGAAAAATTTAGGGTTTTGCAGACTCGGCCCGTGTTTAAGGATGAAGACAACAACGTAAATAAAACAAAAAGAAGGGCAAGACCAGCCTAGGATTGTTGCATTTACTAGGGGATTGCATAAGTATCAGCAGTCCATGTTAGCCTAACCAGCTCCACACCATCGCAGCAAAACATAAAGACAACAGGTCATTATACTGCGCAGAGAGGCCGTTTCACTCTATAGATATTTTTTATGTCAATTATTAATTTTCAAAAATTAACAATGCTGTTCACTATACTTATAGAAGAAAATATTACCGACTAATGCCACTTATGTTTTATTTGTCAAATTACCAATCGAATTCTTGCATGCATGCATGTTGTTTATGGTTTTGAGCGCGGCCTAAACATCATCATAAGTTGTATTTGAGTACGCCGTCCAATTATGTAAATCTCACACAGATGCTCATGTGTGCCTTTGATGTTGCCATCGCAATAGATGTGGAAGCGGTCCGACGGCGGGGAGAATGTTGGCGGAATGGGTGTTGTCATGGTAAGGCCGGGCTGCAATCGAGTTGTGACGTATGTGGGTGTATGCCATGCCCGAGCCTTTGATCAGCCTACTCACTTTCTTCTTTTTCATGTTCATGGCCAACCCTGGTTCCACTAGGTCTATTCAATTTATATTATGCCCGAATTCAAATGGCACAAATCTTTGCTCAACAATAAACCACTCGTTAGAACTCATCACCGAATAATTTTCTAGGGCATTTTGATGTTTAATCTATTGAATAGGATTTATAACATTATAAGATTTCTTGTGAATTGATTAATTTCATGTGAAAAATGGTATGCGAAAACGTTGCAAAAAAAATCACGAAAAGTCACAAAAGTAAGTGGATCCTAAGCTTCTATATTTGGCCAGAAAAGTATCGAAGCTTTTATACATATCCTGCATGGCCTGCGTGTAAAGCCTTGACTTCACCAGCCATGTGATCTTCTAACCGTACCAAAACAACAAGCAAAGCAGGCAAAGGTCAACTATGGAAAGATCTAATCCGCACGCAATACAGCAAATTCTTCAATATCATTTCATTTTTATTCGTGACCAAAAAGGTCGTGCCGAGCGTGAATCATATGGTCCTCATCAATATTCGTACTCGTATCCCAATAATTACTGATTCGAGCGATCATGGCATATAGGGAATGTCAAAAAATTACATCTTAATTGCCCTTCTAATATCGACTCCATTATGATTTAGTTCATGATGATTTTATGAAAAATTATGTTTGTTTTTAAAATTGACAAGCTTTTTCAGTAGTCGGACTTTGACCATATATTATATCCATCACTCTTACCAAATTCCCGAAAGTACGATGTGTTGCGCAAAGAGTTTCAACTCTGAAAGTGCAAGCCTTAGTCGCTTTCCATGGCATTAATTAAACAGCAGACAGATCACATTGTAGGTGGTCCAAGAAAATGGAAGGTAAATAAAAGAGAAAGAAAACCGAGGAATGTCCTTAAAAAGTAGGGCAAGCGACATGTATCCTCTCAAAATATTTCAATAAAAAGGACACGTTCCCAAAGTGGAAAGATCAAAAGATGAAATTAAAAAAAGGAAAATTGCGAGACAACAGTAAGAATTAAGTACCTCAAAAGTTGTAAAACTTATCGAAAAAGTGCAATTAGATCGAGCTGTAAAGCTTTCAAATTGAAATTATATCCTAAATGATTTCACTGACTGATCAAATTTAGGGCTTGATTGCGCTATTTGAAAATTTTAGAATTTGATTTTACTTTTGCATTAATTTTTTAGGAATTTCGGTGTACTGATTCCATAAAGATGCAATGAGGAAAACACCTCAATTGTGTCGCTTGACTTCATGGCCTCAACAATAATAATCCTCCATATTGCATTCTACGAAGAGTTGGGCCTCCGGCCCATATTTCTATTTTACTATTTGATAAACAATAAATTAAAATGCAACACTTTTCTCTTATGGCCGAAAAAGAATCTAACATCTTGGACTTGAAATTTTTTCACTGGACTTTAAGAAATTTACATAAAATGCGAAATAGCTTTTGTGCTTCTTAGGGTCGATTTAGTTCAACTTTGCAAATGAGTTTCGGATATGATGCAAATGCTAAAAGTCAAAATTCTTTGAAGAATTCTATCAAACTCAAATGGGCTTTTTGACCCAAAAAGCATAAATGGCCCAGCCCACTAAAACATGGCCCGATTGGCCCAACGTGTGGAATGCCTATCGTGATTGGCGATCTCCTCCCTGCAAAAAGCACAATTGTCTATCCAAGAGGCCAAGAATTCCCAGGCTTTCACTTCGTAGCTCCACGCACGTGTTCTAATTGAGGTGCCATACCTCAGTCATTTTACCTCGACTAGTCCTTCGAGTTACCATGTGTATTTTTTACTATCTATTAATCTCGAAAGCAATTTCAATTTCAAAATTTTATCAGAGAATTCCTTCAGATTTCATGAGTCCTAGCTTGGCGGCTCATTTAGAGGGGTCGATTGCAGGTGTTGTCCGAGACGACCGAGGTATATTGATTCCTAGGTTTGCGAAGTCAGTTGCGGCTTCCTCTATATTGCGAACAAAAACCCTTGCCATGAAAGAAGCCTTGTTGCACTTGACCGTGGAGAAAGAACAAAAGAAGACTTGCAAGTCTTTAAGTGATCTGTTGAGGGCTATAATTGATCTACAATTGTGGTCGTCGACCGATAGCTTATCGGTTATCCAGTGCTGTTCAAACCCATCTCAAAGCCCATGGGCCCTCATATGCTTATTTGAAGAGTGCAATAGTTTAATAGCTTAAATAAAAGGAGTTTTGATGGTCCATTGCTCACATAATGCTATCAAGTTGTAAATTGAATCGCGGAACCCTAATGCGGAGGAAGTCTACCCTCTAATTGGCTATCTAAGCCCTCTAACCCTGAAGGCTGCATTTGGCGGTCGGAATAAAATTCATAATAGGATATGATAAATCATATCCTATGTTTGGTGCTCGCTCAGGACAGGAATAAAGTCGGATACAAGAATGATATAGACATGACAAAATTATCCCATGGAGGAGGTGGGATAAATGTGGATAGAATTTCTAACATCCATAATAGGAAAGTTATTTTTCTTGAATAACAAATTTATTAAATTAACAAGATTGAAATTATATTTTAATATAAATAATATTTGAATTCTAATTTAAGAAATTTAAAATAATAATTATTTTTTTTTTAATTAATCTTATTTGAATTTATATATTCAACTTTAATTCTATCTTATAATAAACATTCAATCTATAAATTAAATATTTATATTTATTATATATTTTAGGTATCTTTGTATTTTAGGTATGTTAGTACAATTTACTATTTGATAAAATTTTATTAAAAAATGATGAAACGGGAAAAAAGAAATAATAATGAAAATAATATAAAAAGGAGGAAAAATAAAATAAAAAATAAATTAAATTAAATTAAGGAATAGTGTTACGAGAAAAAAAAATCCTAGGTTATATCCTATCCAATCTTATCCCGATTAGAAATCCGGACGACCAAATGTAACCTTAGGGATTATTGTGTTTTAATTCTAGCTTTCCTGGTTTTTCTAAACCAAAACATTGAATGAATGAAGTTAAAATTTCGAGGGAAAAAAAAAGAGGCAAACCCAATTCAAAAGTTTATCGGGACAGCAATAAGTTGATTACTTAACTCTTTATTACTTTCTAAATTTGATGTGTTAAAGAAGTTAAGTTCATTTTGCAGAATAAACACAATGTTCAACCATTTAGGCTTTTCCTTTAAAGCATTATCTTTGTCCCCTTTCTTGTTTCGGACGGCAGGTGTACTCTTCTGCTAGTATTATTAACTAAGCTTCTAGGAATTCTAGGACCTAAACATGCCTAATCAAATCTAATGAATTCACTCGGAAAATTTAAATAAATGAATTTTAGGTCCACTAATATTCGCGTAAATTGATTCCGATGAACCCCTTTCTCATTTCAATGTTCTCCGAGTCCATTCGCTATCATCTTCTTGACGAGCACATGTACTGTTCGTGCTCGAGCTACACCGGTCTTTTGCTTATGGAGAGCTGGAGCGAAGACCTCCCGCTAAGGCTCGGCGACTCTGAGCGCATGAATGTGTACGGTGCGCTGCATGATGCACTCGACATGGGGTGGATACCTTTCAATCAACAGCTTCATTTCGAAGCAAGTTGCCAGTTGATCATTGCGTCATTGATGATAAATAAGAGGAGAAGGGGCTGGCGAAGAAGGCGGAAGAAATGCGCTATAGAGAGGGAAGGCTGAGGCTGTAAATATGCAGCAGAGATAAGAGACCCCAAGAAGAGTGGAGTCCAGATTTGGCTCGGGACCTGCGAGACGCCTGAGGAGGCAGCAAAGGCCTACGCAATGCGGGGGTCCAAGGCCAAGCTCAACTTCCCTCACCGGTTGGCGGACTCTTGGCCGCCGTCTGCCACATTGAGCGATCGTGGCTTGCTTAGGACTTCAAATCAGCGAAGGAGCCAAGCCAAGCCAAGCCGGATTTCAATGCAACATTTCCGATTTTGGATGAAGGCACATTGACGGTGGATGGACGGGTCTCTGTATGCTTAATTGCTTATACGTGGATTGATGATCATTCCATTCCAGCTTCCACAATGTAGCCTTATTTTACCTTTTCGGACACAATAATTAAGCAGGTTTTCTATTTTTATTTTTCAGGGAAAGCAGACTGTTCTATGTTCTGTTTTTTCTTTTTCTTTTTTTAAACAAGTATCCCACATGTAATCACTACCGTGGACTATCTTCTTCTATTTAATGAGGAGAACATCTCTAACTTCCAAACGACAGTGAGAATGCATCAGTTCCCTCTTGACGAAAAGAATATAATGGCACGGTGTGAGAAACGGCTTTGAGGAGAGAACTTAAATCAGTGTTCAGTTTTTGTTGGAAGCACTTCAAGTAAAACCACCAGCTTTATTACAACAGATCAAATTCAAGTCACAAAACAGTCGGTAACATTATACATGACTGAGTTAATTAGTAATTACTCTTCCCATGTGATCACATGTGACAGTTACAATATGCTGCTCTTTGAAAATTGACGTCATAATTTAAGTGAGGCATTTTACACATCCATAGAAAATCGTGTTTAGTGCATCCACTGGTCGCTCGCGTTGCGGTTTGGTGCAATCTCGCGAGGGAGTTGCTCTTCAGCTGCTGCCCCTGTTATTGGCTGCGAAAGCTCTAGCTCTCCCTCTCCATTTCACGTCTTGCGAGCTAGACAGCCCCGTCCAAAGTCAGATGGCTGTGGCTTTTTTCAAGAGCTCTCTTAGCAGGGAGGATGGCGAGCCAAGCAGAAATGAGGGGAAGCAACCTACTGGGAGGAGACGGGTTTTCGTACAGACTGAAACGGGCTGTGTGTTGGGTGTGGAGCTGCATCGCAGCGATAATGCCCACACTCTGAAAAGGCGGTTGCAGATCGCTCTTAATTTCCCTATAGAACAGTGCTCCTTGACTTTTGGGGACAAGATACTGAAAAATGATCTCAGTGCTATCCTAAACAATTCCCCACTTCTCCTTACACGGAATTTTCTTTCTAGGAGCTCATCGACACCTTGTCTTTCACCAACCGGGAGGGATATCCAGCAAAGAGATGAGAGTGGTCCGATAGAAATACTTGGCTGGTCAAATCGATTTGATAGAATCAAGCAATTGGTGAAGGACGTTGTCAAGGCAATTGACATGGGGGTTGATCCAATTCCTATTCACGGTGGTCTTGGAGGTGTATACTGCTTCCGAAATAGCAGAGGTGATGGTGTTGCTATTATAAAGCCGACTGATGAAGAACTATCTGCCCCCAATAATCCTAAAGGCTTTGTCGGCAAAGCTCTAGGACAACCGCGAGTGAAGAGATCCGTGCGAGTTGGAGAATCGGGGATCAGAGAGGTTGCGGCTTATCTTCTAGACTCTGAACATTTTGCTAATGTTCCTCCAACTGCTCTGGTAAAGATCACTCACTTTATCTTCAATATTAATGATGGAGTGAATCCTAACAAGCCAAATGAAAAGAAAGTGGTTAGCAAGATAGCATCTTTTCAGCAGTTCATACCTCATGATTTCGATGCTGGCAATCATGGCACCTCAAACTTTCCTGTTTCTGCTGTGCATCGAATTGGAATATTAGACATTAGAATTTTTAACATGGACAGGAATGCAGGGAACCTTTTAGTAAGGAAACTCGACAGCATAGGAAGGTTTGGTGAAGTGGAACTAATTCCTATTGATCATGGCCTTTGCTTGCCAGAAACTTTGGAGGACCCATACTTTAAGTGGATTCATTGGCCCCAGGCTTCAATTCCTTTTTCTGAGGGTGAATTGAAGTATATAGAAAAGCTGGACTATAGACATGATTGGAAAATGCTACGGAAGGAGCTTCCCATGATCCGAGAAGCTTGTCTCCGCGTGCTGACCCTCTGCACCATTTTCTTGAAGAGAGCTGCTGCATACAGCCTCTGTCTTGCTGAAATTGGTGAAATGATGAGCAGAGAATTTCGTAGCGGTGAGGAAGAACCAAGTAAACTAGAGGTTGTGTGCATTGAGGCAAGAAGGTCTATAGTTGATAAGGATCTTTTGTTCCCCAAGGCAGACCTGGGAGATCATGAGTTTCAATTTGATATTGGCTGTGAGGATGCTGCTCAGTCAGGCTTCATGCCAAAGATGGCCATGGATGATTGTATGTACAGAGCATATTTTGATCTTGGAATAGGTAGCAATGGCAAGAATCCTCTGTCTAGACTGGAGAAGGGAAGCAAGGAGGAAGAAGAGAGTGAAGATGAAGAAGAGAATAAGAGGGAGGATGTTGCCGGGGTTGAGGCATTTGAGAAAATTCCCTCAATGTCAAAACTTCCCCTGCCCTTGATAAAGACCGTCTTGGGTAAAAAGTGTCCAAAGCAACCCAAATATTCTGGTATGATGCAGGAAAAACACTTCATGACTAACACGTCATCAAGGCACAGAAGTGCAAATAAGCAGCTTCTTGCAAGTGGGAGCTTTGTGAATCTCGCGGACATGAGGGAGGATGAATGGCTTTTGTTCCTGGAGATATTCCAGGAGCTGCTGCATCCAGCATTCGACAACAGGAAGTCTGCTACCTTAGGGCAGAGGCAATGGCTTGGGACTTCTTGCTAGTTTTGAGACTCACAAGTTAGCCGATGGAAGAGAATCTTTTCCAGGACGCAGGTTTGCAGAAGCGGAGGTTGTCAATAGGATTAAATTGATCCGTGATGTCCATGAGGGTGTTTAGTTTGAGCATCAGTAGGATGAGCTCCGGTAAATATTCTTGGCGTCGGCTAATATGCAAGGTGGGTAGAATTGGTTGTATTTTGTTTTCCTTTTTATATAAGTTTGTTTCTCAAGTATTGATGTTGTTTCATTAGAGATGTCGAATGTAATAGTACACTGAATGTGGCTAATACAGGGTCATCTTTCGATTGTCTTCGAGCTTAATTAAGTTTTAAGTCAATTGGTAAATTTCACACTATAAAAATGGTGGTGTCGGGGTTGGATTTCAATTGTTGCGCGCGTCCGATTTCCATTGTTCGAATACCGTCACAATGCGAAACATCAAATGGTTTATGTATGATCGTTTCCAAAGTGGGTTAATCTGATGGATTTCTTGCTCATCCTTCTTGTTATAGAGCACTGCCCAGGCTCTTTCTTTTCCTCTCATGGTTTCTACACGTTTTTCACTCACCTGTGTCTCAATTTGCCATGTTTTTGTTTCTAGGATTGGTTCTTCTGAAGAGGCTTCCTTCTTGAAATGCACTTTAGCCTTATATAAACAAAATGAAAACAAAAAACAAGGGTAGGAATCTTGTCCTCTCAGCCTCCCCGTGGGACAGTCCAACAGAAGCTAGTGCAGAAGCCGAAATCAGCTACTTATGGGTCCTATTGATGTTTATCTCCTTTCCATTGCACCTTTTATCCGGCTGGACATTGTATCGTTTGTCTACTTATGGCAACACTGGTCTATTGCTAACGGAGAGTTGGAGCAAAGACCTCCCGCTAAGGGTCAACGACTCCAAGGACATGATCGTGTACGGTGTGTTGACCCCTAATTTATATTTTCAAGTACATATAAAAAAATTATTAATTAATTAAAAAAAAAGGGCTTTAATGGTCGGGTTGGGCCGAATCCGGCTTTGGCCCGGGCCACCCCTCTTTCTTTTTTCTTTCCCCCACACTAGGCCTAGCCCGGCCTTTTTCTCCCTCGTGCGGCCCACCAGCCCGGCCCACCACGGCTGGTCATCCTCCTCTGGCCATCCTCACGCGCAAGGGGACCTGTAGAAAGCAAAAAAAAAAACAGCAACAGCACGGCAGCAGCATCGGAATCAGCTTGCGAACCAGGACCAGCCGCGGCACGTGGTAAGTTCTGAGTTTTATATCCACAGGAACATTTGGCTGGTTGGTAGCCTCTTTTATGAGTCCCTCCTGGTCTTCATCTTCTACGAATTCATTTCTCGACTTCCGACTCGCAGGTGATGGTCCTCCAGCTGGAGCCCGGGGAGCTTTACCCCACCCAAGTCGCCCGACCCGCGCCTCTTTTGCCCTGCTCAAGAGAAGGTGTCCTTCGGCCTCCCCGCGAAATCTAAACTCGGTGGCCCTATAGTTAGTGTTGTGGGTGGTCTCTCTCTCGGATTTGTCTATTCGCTAGCGACTTCTTTATAGCGTAACAAATGGAACCAAGAAAATATCCATTCTTACGTAATTTTCAGAGAATTTAGTTGAGGATGCGCATAATATCTGTTTGCTTTCACTTTTGTCAATGCTCTGTTTACCCTTGAAGATGTATCAGGTACCTAAGTTGACCCACTTAGATTCCAATTTACAAGAATTTGACTGGACTGTGTTCTTGCGTCACATTTTCAATTTCATTTTCTTCTTAGGTAAAACACACCGGAAATGTTACATAGATTTCAAAACTTAAGAATTGTACTATGTAGAGAGTTAGGATCAGAGAA
Organism: Eucalyptus pauciflora; assembly: GCA_007663325.1. Classification (NCBI taxonomy): domain Eukaryota; kingdom Viridiplantae; phylum Streptophyta; class Magnoliopsida; order Myrtales; family Myrtaceae; genus Eucalyptus; species Eucalyptus pauciflora. The sequence continues at coordinate 1,841,016 of VMYD01000006.1, read as the reverse complement.
ATGTTCTGATAGCATCAATGTGATTAATGGAAAGATGAGTTGGTAAACTTTAATCTCGGTATTTATGGATAGTAAATTCTCCCCATATAAGCTGTAGAATTTCCTTCTGAGTCACGCTGAACAAGTCGCTAACAATTGAAAGATACGACGGAAAGAGAGAGAGAGAGAGAGAGAGAGAGAGAGAGAGAGAGAGAGAGAGAGAGAGAGAGAGAGACCACCCGGAGTAAGGTAAACTTTAATCTTGGTATTTATGGATAGTAAATTCTCCCCATATAAGCTGTAGAATTTCCTTCTGAGTCACGCTGAACAAGTCGCTAACAATTGAAAGATACGAGGGAGGGAGGGAGGGAGAGAGAGAGAGAGACACACACACACACACCACCCGGAGTACAAATTAGAAAGGCCACGAAGTTCAGATTTCGCGAGGAGGCCGACGGACGCCTTCTCTCGAACAGGGCAGAGGCGCCGGCCGAGCGACGTGGGTGGGGTAAGTCTCTTCGGGCTCCAACCGGTGGATGATCACCTGTGAGTCAGAAGCCGAGAAATGAATTCACAGAAGATCAGGAGGGACTCATAAAAGAGGCTACCAACCAGCCAAATGTTCCTGTGGATATAAGACTGAGAACTCACCACATGCCGGGGCTGGTCCCGATTCGCAAGCTGATTCCGACGCTGCCGCCGTGCTTCCACCTCGGCCGCATGTTGACGTGCTAGGGATCCGTAAGCAAGCCAGAGGACGCCCGTGATGAGTAACACCGCAAGCAGAAAAATGGCCACGATCACACAAAAATACGCGGCTACCTCGTCAATCATGTGCTCCTGCAGAGCCACCTCGCTGGCGTACGCATTCTCGGTCGCCGGACTTTCCCGGGCCAACTGGCTCATCTCTCTCCCGGCAGGTTTTCTTGGTTTTTCCTTCTTCTTCTTCTTGAAAAACTTAGGGTTTTGCAAACTCGGCCCGTGTTTAAGGACGAAGACAACAACGTAAATAAAACAAAAAGGAGGGCTAGACCAGACTAGGGTTGTTGCATTTACTAGGGGATTGCAGAAGACTCAGCAGCCCATGTTAGCCTAACCAGCTCCACACCATCACAACAAAACGTAAGGACAACATGTCATTATATTGCCCAGCGAGGCAGTTTCACTCTATAGATATTTTTTATGTCAATTATTAATTTTCAAAAATTAACAATGCTGTTCACTATACTTATAGAAGAAAATATTACCGACTAATGCCACTAATGTTTTATTTGTCAAATTACCAATCGAATTATTGCATGCATGCATGTTGTTTATGGTTTTGAGCGCAGCCTAAACATCATCATATGTTGTATTTGAGTACGCCGTCCGATTATGTAAATCTCACACGGATGTTCATGTGTGCCTTTGATGGTGCCATCGCAATAGATGTGGAAGCGGTCCGACGGCGGGGAGAATGTTGGCGGAATGGGTGTTGTCATGGTAAGGCCGGGCTGCAATCGAGTTGTGACGTATGTGGGTGTATGCCATGCCCGAGCCTTTGATCAGCCTACTCACTTTCTTCTTTTTCATGTACATGGCCAACCCTGGTTCCACTAGGTCTATTCAATTTATATTATGCCCGAATTCAGATGGCACAAGTCTTTGCTCAATAATAAACCACTCGTTAGAACTCATCACCGAATAATTTTCTAGGGCATTTTGATGTTTAATCTATTGAATAGGATTTATAACATTATAAGATTTCTTGTGAATTGATTAATTTCATGTGAAAAATGGTATGCGAAAATGTTGCAAAAAAAAATCACGAAAAGTCACAAAAGTAAGTGGATCCTAAGCTTCTATATTTGGCCAGAAAAGTATTGAAGCTTTTATACATATGCTGCATGGCCTGCGTGTAAAGCCTTGACTTCACCAGCCATGTGATCTTCTAACCGTACCAAAACAACAAGCAAAGCAGGCAAAGGTCAACTATGGAAAGATCTAATCCGCACGCAATACAGCAAATTCTTCAATATCATTTCATTTTTATTCGTGACCAAAAAGGTCGTGCCAAGCGTGAATCATATGGTCCTGACTCAATATTCGTACTCGTATCCCAATAATTACCGATTCGAGCCATCATGGCATATAGGGAATGTCAAAATATTACATCTTAATTGCCCTTCTAATATCGACTCGATTATGATTTAGTTCATGATGATTTTTTGAAAAATTATGTTTGTTTTTAAAATTGACAAGCTTTTTCAGTAGTCGGACTTTGACCATATATTATATCCATCACTCTTACCAAATTCCCGAAAGTACGATGTGTTGCGCAAAGAGTTTCAACTCTGAAAGTGCAAGCCTTAGTCGCTTTCCATGGCATTAATTAAACAGCAGACAGATCACATTGTAGGTGGTCCAAGAAAATGGAAGGTAAATAAAAGAGAAAGAAAACCGAGGAATGTCCTTAAAAAGTAGGGCAAGCGACATGTATCCTCTCAAAATATTTCAATAAAAAGGACACGTTCCCAAAGTGGAAAGATCAAAAGATGAAATTAAAAAAGGAAAATTGCGAGACAACAGTAAGAATTAAGTACCTCAAAAGTCGTAAAACTTATCGAAAAAGTGCAATTAGATCGAGCTGTAAAGCTTTCGAATTGAAATTATATCCTAAATGATTTCACTGACTGATCAAATTTAGGGCTTGATTGCGCTATTTGAAAATTTTAGAATTTGATTTTACTTTTACATTAATTTTTTAGGAATTTCGGTGTACTGATTCCATAAAGATGCAATGAGGAAAGCACCTCAATTGTGTCGCTTGACTTCATGGCCTCAACAAGAATAATCCTCCATATTGCATTCTACGAAGAGTTGGGCCTCCGGCCCATATTTCTATTTTGCTATTTGATAAACAATAAATTAAAATGCAACACTTTTCTCTTATGGCCGAAAAAGAATCTAACATCTTGGACTTGAAATTTTTTCACTGGACTTTAAGAAATTTACATAAAATGCGAAATATCTTTTGTGCTTCTTAGGGTCGATTTAGTTCAACTTTGCAAATGAGTTTCGGATATGATGCAAATGCTAAAAGTCAAAATTCTTTGAGGATTTCTATCAAACTCAAATGGGCTTTTTGACCCAAAAAGCATAAATGGCCCAGCCCACTAAAACATGGCCCGATTGGCCCAACGTGTGGAATGCCTATCGTGATTGGCGATCTCCTCCCTGCAAAAAGCACAATTGTCTATCCAAGAGGCCAAGAATTCCCAGGTTTTCACTTCGTAGCTCCACGCACGTGTTCTAATTGAGGTGCCATACCTCAGTCATTTTACCTCGGCTAGTCCTTCGAGTTACCATGTGTATTTTTTACTATCTATTAATCTCGAAAGCAATTTCAATTTCAAAATTTTATCAGAGAATTCCTTCAGATTTCATGAGTCCTAGCTTGGCGGCTCATTTAGAGGGGTCGATTGCAAGTGTTGTCCGAGACGACCGAGGTATATTGATTCCTGGGTTTGCGAAGTCAGTTGCGGCTTCCTCTATATTGCGAACAAAAACCCTTGCCATGAAAGAAGCCTTGTTGCACTTGACCGTGGAGAAAGAACAAAAGAAGACTTGCAAGTCTTTAAGTGATCTGTTGAGGGCTATAATTGATCTACAATTGTGGTCGTCGACCGATAGCTTATCGGTTATCCAGTGTTGTTCAAACCCATCTCAAAGCCCATGGGCCCTCATATGCCTATTTGAAGAGTGCAATAGTTTAATAGCTTAAATAAAAGGAGTTTTGATGGTCCATTGCTCACATAATGCTATCAAGTTGTAAATTGAATCGCGGAACCCTAATGCGGAGGAAGTCTACCCTCTAATTGGCTATCTAAGCCCTCCAACCCTGAAGGCTGCATTTGGCAGTCGGAATAAAATTCATAAATCATATCCTATGTTTGGTGCTCGCTCAGGACAGGAATAAAGTCGGATATAAGAATGATATAGACAGGACAAAATTATCCCATGGAGGAGGTGGGATAAATGTGGATAAAATTTCTAACATCCATAATAGGGAAGTTATTTTTCTTGAATAACAAATTTATTAAATTAACAAGATTGAAATTATATTTCAATATAAATAATATTTGAATTCTAATTTAAGAAATTAAAAATAAAAAAAAAAATTATTTATAATTAATCTTATTTTAATTTATATATTCAACTTTAATTCTATCTTATAATAAACATTCAATCTATAAATTAAATATTTATATTTATTATATATTTTAGGTATCTTTGTATTGTAGGTATGTTAGTACAGTTTACTATTTAATAAAATTTTATTAAAAAATGATGAAACGGGAAAAAAGAAATAATAATGAAAATAATATAAAAATGAGGAAAAATAAAATAAAAAATAAATTAAATTAAATTAAGGAATAGTGTTACGAGAAAAAAATCCCAGGATTTTATATTATATCCTATCCAATGTTATCCCGATTAGAAATCCGGACGACCAAACGTAACCTTAGGGATTTATTGTGTTTTAATTCTAGCTTTCCTGGTTTTTCTAAACCAAAACATTGAATGAATGAAGTTAAAATTTCGAGGGAAAAAAAAAAGAGGCAAACCCAATTCAAAAGTTGTCGGGACAGCAATAAGTTGATTACTTAACTCTTTATTACTTTCTAAATTTGATGTGTTAAAGAAGTTAAGTTCATTTTGCAGAATAAACACAATGTTCAACCATTTAGGCTTTTCCTTTAAAGCATTATCTTTGTCCCCTTTCTTGTTTCGGACGGCAGGTGTACTCTTCTGCTAGTATTATTAACTAAGCTTCTAGGAATTCTAGGACCTAAACATGCCTAATCAAATCTAATGAATTCACTCGGAAAATTTAAGTAAATGAATTTTGGGTCCACTAATATTCGCGTAAATTGATTCCGATGAACCCCTTTCTCATTTCAATGTTCTCCGAGTCCATTCGCTATCATCTTCTTGACGAGCACATGTACTGTTCGTGCTCGAGCTACACCGGTCTTTTGCTTATGGAGAGCTGGAGCGAAGACCTCCCGCTAAGGCTCGGCGACTCTGAGCGCATGAATGTGTACGGTGCGCTGCATGATGCACTCGACATGGGGTGGATCCCTTTCAATCAACAGCTTCATTTCGAAGCAAGTTGCCAGTTGATCATTGCGTCATTGATGATATATAAGAGGAGAAGGGGCTGGCGAAGAAGGCGGAAGAAATGCGCTATAGAGAGGGAAGGCTGAGGCTGTAAATATGCAGCAGAGATAAGAGACCCCAAGAAGAGTGGAGTCCAGATTTGGCTCGGGACCTGCGAGACGCCTGAGGAGGCAGCAAAGGCCTACGCAATGCGGGGGTCCAAGGCCAAGCTCAACTTCCCTCACCGGTTGGCGGACTCTTGGTCGCCGTCTGCCACATTGAGCGATCGTGGCTTGCTTAGGACTTCAAATCAGCGAAGGAGCCAAGCCAAGCCAAGCCGGATTTCAATGCAACATTTCCGATTTTGGATGAAGGCACATTGACGGTGGATGGACGGGTCTCTGTATGCTTAATTGCTTATAGGTGGATTGATGATCATTCCATTCCAGCTTCCACAATGTAGCCTTATTTTACCTTTTCGGACACAATAATTAAGCAGGTTTTCTATTTTTATTTTTCAGGGAAAGCAGACTGTTCTATGTTCTTTTTTTTCTTTTTCTTTTTTTAAACAAGTATCCCACATGTAATCACTACCGTGGACTATCTTCTTCTAATTAATGAGGAGAACATCTCTAACTTCCAAACGACAGTGAGAATGCATCAGTTCCCTCTTGACGAAAAGAATATATTGGCACGGTGTGAGAAACGGCTTTGAGGAGAGAACTTAAATCAGTGTTCAGTTTTTGTTGGAAGCACTTCAAGTAAAACCACCAGCTTTATTACAACAGATCAAATTCAAGTCACAAAACAGTCGGTAACATTATACATGACTGAGTTAATTAGTAATTACTCTTCCCATGTGATCACATGTGACAGTTACAATATGCTGCTCTTTGAAAATTGACGTCATAATTTAAGTGAGGCATTTTACACATCCATAGAAAATCGTGTTTAGTGCATCCACTGGTCGCTCGCGTTGCGGTTTGGTGCAATCTCGCGAGGGAGTTGCTCTTCAGCTGCTGCCCCTGTTATTGGCTGCGAAAGCTCTAGCTCTCCCTCTCCATTTCACGTCTTGCGAGCTAGACAGCCCCGTCCAAAGTCAGATGGCTGTGGCTTTTTTCAAGAGCTCTCTTAGCAGGGAGGATGGCGAGCCAAGCAGAAATGAGGGGAAGCAACCTACTGGGAGGAGACGGGTTTTCGTACAGACTGAAACGGGCTGTGTGTTGGGTGTGGAGCTGGATCGCAGCCATAATGCCCACACTCTGAAAAGGCGATTGCAGATCGCTCTTAATTTCCCTATAGAACAGTGCTCCTTGACTTTTGGGGACAAGATACTGAAAAATGATCTCAGTGCTGTCCTAAACAATTCCCCACTTCTCCTTACACGGAATTTTCTTTCTAGGAGCTCATCGACACCTTGTCTTTCACCAACCGGGATGGATATTCAGCAAAGAGATGAGAGTGGTCCGATAGAAATACTTGGCTGGTCAAATCGATTTGATAGAATCAAGCAATTGGTGAAGGACGTTGTCAAGGCAATTGACATGGGGGTTGATCCAATTCCTATTCACGGTGGTCTTGGAGGTGTATACTGCTTCCGAAATAGCAGAGGTGATGGTGTTGCTATTATAAAGCCGACTGATGAAGAACTATATGCCCCCAATAATCCTAAAGGCTTTGTCGGCAAAGCTCTAGGACAACCGCAAGTGAACAGATCCGTGCGAGTTGGAGAATCGGGGATCAGAGAGGTTGCGGCTTATCTTCTAGACTCTGAACATTTTGCTAATGTTCCTCCAACTGCTCTGGTAAAGATCACTCACTTTATCTTCAATATTAATGATGGAGTGAATCCTGACAAGCCAAATGAAAAGAAAGTGGTTAGCAAGATAGCATCTTTTCAGCAGTTCATACCTCATGATTTTGATGCCGGCAATCATGGCACCTCAAACTTTCCTATTTCTGCTGTGCATCGAATTGGAATATTAGACATTAGAATTTTTAACACGGACAGGAATGCGGGGAACCTTTTGGTAAGGAAACTCGACAGCATAGGAAGGTTTGGTCAACTGGAAATAATTCCTATTGATCATGGCCTTTGCTTGCCAGAAACTTTGAAGGACCCATACTTTGTGTGGATTCATTGGCCCCAGGCTTCAATTCCTTTTTCTGAGGGTGAATTGAAGTATATAGAAAAGCTAGACTATAGAGATGATTGCAAAATGCTACGGATGGAGCTTCCCATGATCCGAGAAGCTTGTCTCCGCGTGCTGACCCTCTGCACCATTTTCTTGAAGAGAGCTGCTGCATATGGCCTTTGTCTTGCTGAAATTGGTGAAATGATGAGCAGAGAATTTCGCAGCAGTGAGGAAGAACCAAGTAAACTGGAGGTCGTGTGCATTGAGGCAAGAAGGTCTATAGCTAATAAGGATCTTTTGAATCTCGCGGACATGAGGGAGGATGAATGGCTTTTGTTCCTGGAGATATTCCAAGAGCTGCTGCATCCAGCATTCGACAACAGGAAGTCTGCTACCTTAGGGCAGAGGCAATGGCTTGGGACTTCTTGCCAGTTTTGAGACTCACAAGTTAGCCGATGGAAGAGAATCTTAAAAAGTAGGGCAAGCAAAATGTATCCTCTCAAAATATTTTAATAAAAAGGACACATTCCTAAAGTGGAAAGATCAAAAGATGAAATTAAAAAAGGAAAATTGCAAGACAATAGTAAGAATTAAGTACCTCAAAAGTTGTAAAACTTATCAAAAAAGTGCAATTAGATCGAGTCGTAAAGCTTTCGAATTGAAATTATATCCTAAATGCTTTCACTGACTTGATTAAATTTAGGTCTTGATTGCGTTACTTGAAAATTTTATAATTTGATTTCACTTTTGCATTAATTTTTTTAGGAATTTCGGTTTACTGATTCCATAAAGACGCAAAGAGGAAAACACCTCAATTGTGTAGCTTGACTTCATGGCCTCAACAAGAACAATCCTTCATATTGCATTCTACGAAGAGTTGGGCCTCCGGCTCATATTTCTATTTTGCTATTTGATAAACAATAAATTAAAATGCAACACTTTTCTCTTATGGCCGAAAAAGAATCTAACATCTTCCATCTTGGACTTGAAATTTTTTCACTGGACTTTGAGAAATTTACATAAAATGCGAAATAGCTTTTGTGATTCATAGGGTCGATTTAGTTCAACTTTGCAAATGAGTTTCAGGTATGATGTAAATGCTAAAATTCAAAACTCTATGAGGAATTCTATCAAACTCAAATGGGTTTTTTTTTTTATCCAAAAAGCAGAAATGGCCTAGTCCACTAAAACATGGCCCGATTGGCCCAACATGTGGAATGCCTATCGTGATTGGCGATCTCCTCCCTACGAAAAGCACAATTGTCTATCCAAGAGGCCAAGAATTCCCAGGTTTTCACTTCGTAGCTCCACGCACGTGTTCTAATTGAGGTGCCATACCTCGGTCATTTTACCTCGACTAGTCCTTCGAGTTTACCTCGTGTATTTTTTACTGTCGATTAATCTCGAAAGCAATTTCAATTTCAACATTTTATCAGAGAATTCCTTCAGATTTCATGATTATTGTCAAGAAGAATTGCAACTCAAATAGACATTTTGACTAGCTCGCTTGAGAGCGAATGTTGATGGGTCCTAGCTTTGCGGGCTCATCGAAGGGGTCGATTGCCGGTGTTGTCTGAGACGACCGAGGTGTGACGTCCCAATTTTTCAATTCTATTTTCACTAAATTTAGATGGGCGTTTCATCTTTGCACGTATGGTTCATTTCCTTGAGTTGGCCACTCATGTGAAAACCAGTCTATCAGGTGAAGCCGGTAAGAGATTCTAATGCATCAGACTCGAGAATTTGACCAGAAAGCGATCTTTCGACCGAGCTAATCTGTAAGGGTCATTATGGCACAGTTAAAAATTGATTAGAAGCCAAAGATAGGTCGGCTCAACAGAGGCATGTGATCGAGTGTGGGTGATTCCACCAGATCACACTATTCTTGTTGGTCGGCACTGGACCGACTTTTCTGTCGATTGGGTCTCATATGTCCGTATTTGAAACCTTGAGGTTACCACGACAACCGAGGGTCGCCAATGTGTCAAAGATGTACATTATGACTTGAGATTGATCAACCACAGGTCGAATGCATAAAAATTTCTAAAAGCTACCCGGTAGGTCAGGACGCGCTAATATCGTGGCAGAGTGAAATTAACCGTGAAATTGTGACTGAATTAAGAAATTGGAAGTCTTGGGGTGTCACATATCTTATGAGGAACATGGGTTAATTTTATGGATTTTAATTGAGCTCAATTGGAAGAGAATTGAATGGAATTGAAGAAATCAATGTTGACACCTAAATTTTTGCCCAAAAATCATTTCCAAAAAAATGGGAACTTGTTTTTCCACAAAAATATTTCAAGATTAAATTCTTGCATATATATTATCTAGGCATTTAATATAGTGTTTTAAATGGAATATTTTTTTCCTTAAAAAATTAAAAAAAAAAAAAAGTTGGGGCCAATGATCTAAATGTGACTAGCCAAGCCCGGGAGGTCAGATTGGAATTAAAATGGCAAATTGGGGCCAAAATGCAATTTCCAAAAGTTGAGGGACCAATTCGCAAATTTTGCAAAATTTTGCTCGAACTCTTAAATCATCATCTTGGTCACTAATTAAGTTGAAATTGAACTTGGGCCAACTCGAATCAATCAAATCGGGCCAAAAAGACCAAGTTTGTATTGAAATGGGTATTTTTGGATAAGAAAATGGCCAACTTTGAGGGACTTTCTTGTAAAATTGAGTGAGTACAATTGTGAAAAATGGCCAAGATCTTGAAATACTATACATGAGCTTGCTAATTGATCAAAAAATGCAGCCAAATTGATGGATTAAAGCACTCAAACGAGCTACCAAAACCCAGCCCACGGTTTAGCCTTAATTCGGAGTTGCTGAGTAAGCAACTTGGTGGCCCCACCATATCCCACTCAGCCGCCCATCAAGCCTGATCTTTGCACGTGATTGAAGACCATAATGAGTAGTGCCAGTGGACGAAAATTGGCCAGGGATAAGCTGCTGAAGGCACGGGAAAATCGCACCAAATCCGGACACTCAACAGCTGCAGAAGTTGGAAAAATTGGCTAAGTCAGAGAGTGGGTAAACTAGCTCAGTTGGCAGGCTTGGTAGGTGGAAAAAGGCCGACCAAGAGAATGATGATTGTGGTGGATAACATCTACGAAGCATGCTCTTTTGAGGGATGGGAGAGAGAAGACGAGAAGGAGAGGAGAGAGCTCGGAGTCGTTCCCCAAAGACACCTTCAGAAGCAACTCCAGAAAACAAAAACCCAGAAATTCCAGACCGACCTAGAGAGAGAAAAGTGAGATTTTCACACACCTGAGGCAACAATTAGCCAAAGCCTTCAACTAGAGAGTTAAACTTCACTCAAATATCTTTTCAACCATAGGTCGCACGTCTCAAATGGAGATCGGGAAGGCCTCCTAAAGCCCTCCGAAAAACTACCCTCCTGGCGGGCCAAAGAAAGTCTGAATTTTTCTAAGTGTTGAGCCCGGTTGGTCACGAGTGAGAGAAAGCGAGTGTTTTTGAGAAAGTTGAGAGACAAATGAGGAAAACCATGAGTTCAAAACCAAAGTAGAATACATATAGCTTTGTTTGGTGTTTATTTTTCCAACAAAAAAAAGTCATGGAGTCTAATTTTGGAGGTTAATGAAAACCTTCATTATCAGTTCTTTCTTTGCAGATCTGGTTTTCCAGTTGAAGAAGCCAACTTCCACGTGCCTCCCGAGGATAAGTTCTCGGTTTCCTCGGCCAAGAACCACTTGAAAGGGAAACTAAGAAGCAAGGTAAGCATCCTAGATGTATTTTCTTTCGAGTTTGAGTATGTTTTGATATGAAAATCAAGAGGAAAAGCAGCCCGGAGGACTGATTTTCGAGGTGGAAATTTTTCTAAGTGTTGAAATCTCTTCAAAAATTTTGCATGTATGCTTCTTGGAGAGGTCGTTTTGATGTTGTTTGGTGGGTCATTCTCTATAATTTTTGTTGCATTTGAAAGCTCATGTTACCTACTTTCACTCGGATTAAGTAGTGTTTCTCTTAGATCTTGCATGTGATAAGTGTCGGGGCTTGAACATGGGCATGCAACCTGTTTGCTTGACTTGGATTCAAACCCAGATTTGCAAAATCAGCTCAAACCCGTGTATTTGAGGACGATTTTAGTTGGGTTCTTGTGTGTTGTAGGCTATGATTTCTATCTAATATTGCTCCTTGCATGTGGTAGTATAATCTTGATGCTTTAGTCCCACATAATATTGCTCATGGGTGAAGATTGAAGGCCGCAAACATGGCCCGCGAAGCTGTTTTGGAGTGATTTAATGCACGCCAAGTGTTCGATGAAATGCGAAAACCAAGTTTCGATCTTGAAACAGTCGATTTGAGCTTGATTATTGTGATATTCATGTGTTGTGCTACTCCATGTTAGCATAGATCGGTTTAAGGAATTATTATTATTATTTAAAAAAATATATATATAAAAAAAAGAAAAATATCAAAATTTCAAAAATATCAAAAAATGTTTGATGTTATCAAATTAAGCCAAAAATGACATCTAGGATATTTTCCTAATTTTATAAAGTCATTTTTCGTAATTAAATGATATTTTGGTATTTTATAACCATTTTTGTAAATAATCTATTTTGCTTAGATTAAAATTATTTAGAGTAATTTCATGCATCTAGGGTAATTTCATGCATATTTAAATTCTCATTTTGCTCACGGGGGTCCTGTCCCGGGGTGTGATAACAAGGCCATGTAATATTATTTGCCCGACTTGTATCGGGTTTTCATTTTCCGCATTTATTTTCAAGTTATTTCAATTTCTTGGATGTTTACTTATGCACCGCTTTTCATTAATTTGAGTGTAAATTTCTTTTCTAGATTATGTTAGGATTAGTCTAGATATTAAAAAAAAACCTACAAAAACATTTGCATGGACGCTTAGCGGTTTTATAAGGATTATAATTGGTAATTAAGATTGTGTGGCCATTTGGATGAACAATCTTTCAAGTTAGTGGTACCGTAAGGGCGTTAATAGAAACATTAGCGTAAACAAGTCCCCGTTCCTAGAAATCTCTGGTTGCGTAGGAATCGAGACAACACTCCCGTGCCTCGATTGGTTTCTAGCCGACCCCAATAGGCTAGTGGCGACTCCTAGAAATATTTAGGTTGTTAAGAACTAAAAAACAAAATCCAACGTCGCGCGAGGTATGGGCTTGGGAGAGCCCGCGCCTAATTTAGGACCATTGGTCCGCCTCTTTAGGCAAATACCCCTAAACTATTCTTTCTTTTCCCCCGAACGGAAAAAAGAGGTCGTGACAATCAATGTACAAGATTTTATGCCCCGGCGGAAAATGAAATTGAACCTATTAGACTAAGGTTGTGGGAGGTTGGAGTTAGTGGATTGTGACATCACAAGTGATGTCATGGGATGGGGCAAGAAGGGCTAGGATTGTGACACTTGGAGGGTGGAGATTGAAGCTCAAATGGACCAATCACACTTCATCTTCTTCATGGCTTCTTGGAACTTTTGAGAGAGGAAGTACAGAAGAAAAACCAGCGTGCGACCACCCCTCCGTCCGCCCCCTTCGCCGCTCGCCGTTGCCGTTCGCACGCGGGCTCGCCCGCTCGTTGGTGGCCCCGCTCCGCCTCTGTCCGACGGCCCCTCCTCGCGCGACGCCATCCCTCCACCCGACCAGCCACCTGCCCGACGCCACTCCACCTCGCCGGAGGCCCGCCAGCCGCCGCCAACCAACCGCCAGCTGGCTGCCGCCCTTCCTGTTGGACCCGCGCCCAAACCGCCGCCGAATCTCCTCCGTTCAGCCTTGGACGATGGTTGAACTTCCAGCCCAGATCTGGAACTTCGAGGCCCGTTTTGGCCGGCTTACCGTCCCCGGGTGCTCGGCCCGCCTTGAGGAAAGTTGATCCTCACATCGACCCCGTCGTTTTGGTTCGCTCCTCGGCTCGCTAATCCGGTGAGTTTAGCTCACTTAATCTTGATTAGAGGGTTAATGATGCCCTAAGTGTGCTTAGTCTAAGTTAATTATGTTTAGGTTGTTAGTTTAATTTATTTAAGTGTGATTTAGATTAAGAGGTTTAATTAGTCTTAAGTGTGTTTAATTTAAAGTTAAGTAGGTTTATTTTAATATAAGCCTTGATGTGACTTAATGGGTTTTATTTTTGATTTATTTTAATGTTTCGAAATTCTGGAAAATTTAATAATATATTATATTCCGAAAATCATTAAAATATTATTATTTAAAAAAAAACTCGAAAAATTATTTTTGACCTCAATTGCTTAGAATTTCGTGCTGATCGTTGCTGTGCATTTAGAATTTGAATTTGATGAATGGATGTGGCAAATTGAGTGTTGATTGTGATAAATAGGGTTTTTAGCCATAAAAACCCACGTGTTGGATTTTGATGCAAAAATTTGATTGTTAAGGATTACTATTGTAATTGGAGTATGTGAATGAAATGCAGAGTGTCCGGAAGTCAATAATGATTTGTCGTGTGCTGGTTGATAGATTCGGTCGCAGTAGTGGCTAGGCCAACTAGACCTGTTCTCCTTGTGAATTGCCGTCAGTGAGTGACGTGGCTCGGGTCGTAGTAGAGGCTAAGCCACTTGGATCCATGCTCCTTCGGGAATGCCATCGACGTAGTGACGAAACCGTGCTCCATGGGGGGGAGGCGATGCCTGGTATGAATGTCAGTAGATAGCTGAATTGCGAGTAGGCTATACCCTTGCATGGAAGTGAATAATTGGAATGTGTGCTGAGTGCGATTGTGATTTATATGAAAGTGATGCCGTTCCAATTATTTAAATTCTTATTACTACCTAAGATGATGTGATATAAATTGTGCTAACCTGCAGGAAATGAATTAAGACGAGGTAAGTCTTCTATGTGAGGTGGCTAGGCCACCCTGGGTGTATTTTCTTTCTAATAGGGGTTTAGGGGGTTGAACTTACTGAGACGATGTCTCATCCCGTTGTGGGCCAAAATTTCAAGACCGTAGATGGATGAATCATTGTCTCCGGAGACTGTCCAGTCTGAAGTGGGATCGAAGAGTAAGTCCGACTAATAGTCTTAGGACCGTTTATTCTTTTTGGTGGACTGATCACTTTTTGTAAGCTGGCCCTTTTTGGTATATATGTAAACCTTGGGAGGTTATTTATTTATGAAAGTACGTTTGTTTATGATTGTATTTATTTCCCGCTTTCCTATCTCATGAGCTTTCGTCAGGGGTCATATAACACGTTCCACGTGCGCATAACGAATTAATTGGGTCGGCGACACTACTTGGGAATGTCGCATTTGTATGACCATGGTGGGTTGTTCACGTGTCTCGGGGTTCGGTGCGTGACATGAGGTATATTGATTCCTGGGTTTGCGAAGTCAGTTGCGGCTTCCTCTATACTACAAACAAAAACCTTGCCATGAAAGAAGCCTTGTTGCACTTGACCGTGGACAAAGAACAAAAGAAGACTTGCAAGTCTTCAAGTGATTTGTTGAGGGCTATAATTGATCTGCAATTGTGGTTGTCAACTGATAGCTTATCGATTATCCAATGCTGTTCAAACCCATCTCGAAGTCCATGGGCCCTCATATGCCTATTTGAAGAGTGCAATAGCTTAATAGCTTAGTAAAAGGAGTTTGCTCACGTCACGCTATCAAGTTGCAAATTGAATCGCGGAAGCCCAATGTAGAGGAAGTCTACCTTTTAATTGGCTATCTGAGCCCTCCAACCCTTAGGCTACATTTGGCAATCGGGATAAAATTTGGGATAGGATATGATTAATTCTATCTTACGTTTGGTGCTCGCTTAGGACAAGATAAAGTTGGATATAAGGGGGATATAGGCAGAATAAAATTATCCCATGGGAGAGGTGGGATAAAGGTGGATAGGATTTTTAATATTCATAATATGAAAGTTATTTTTTCTCAAATTAAAAATTTATTAAATTAACAAAATTTAAATTATTTTTCAATATAAATAATATTTGAATTATAATTTAAGAAATTAAAAAAAAAATTAAATTAATCTTATTTTAATTTATATATTCTAATTTAATTCTATCTTATAATAAACATTCAATCTATAAATTAAATATATATATATATATATATTATATTTTCATTTGCACTAGCCTTCGGTAAGGAAGGTCGTTAGAAGGGCAATCTTCATCGCTCCTCTAGTGCTTCTTTTGATTCTTAAAGAAGTAGCGATTAGGTATTTTTGTATTTTAGGTATGTTAGTGTAGTTTACTATTTGATAAAATTTTATTAAAGAATGATGAAAGAGGAAAAAAGAAATAATAAAGAAAATAATATAAAAAAGAGGAAAAATAAAAATAAAAATAAATTAAGGAATAATGTTACGAGAGATTTTCTTCATCTCCGTTTATGAACATTAAAGTCCATTTATATAAAAGAAATATATATATGCATAATATGATGTGAATATATCCGACTTTAATACTGCGATTCACCAAATAATGGATATGATATAAAAATCTCATAATTTCATATCATATCCTATCCAGTCCTAATCTGATTAGAAATCCGGACAACCAAACGTAGCCTTAGGGATTTATTGTGTTTTAATTCTAGCTTTCCTGGTTTTTCTAAACCAAAACATTGAATGAATGAAGTTAAAATTTTGAGGAAAAAAAAAAGAGCCAAACCCAATTCAAAAGTTGTCGGGACAGCAATAAGTTGATTACTTAACTCTTTATTACTTTCTAAATTTGATGTGTTACAGAAGTTAAGTTCATTTTGCAGAATAAACACAATGTTCAACCCTTTAGGCTTTTCCTTTAAGGCATTATCTTGTCCCCTTTCTTGTTTCGGACGACAGGTGTACTCTTCTGCTAGTATTATTAACTAAGCTTCTAGGAATTCTAGGACCTAAACATGCCTAATCAAATCTAATGAATTCACTCGGAAAATTTAAGTAAATGAATTTTAGGTCCACTAATATTCGCGGAAGAGCCAAATAATCACTTGATAAGCGATGATTTACGTTATATTACCTTGAAAATAGTCAACTCCTTGAGCAATGAGCCTTTACCTAAGTCTCTGACAAGAAC
The DNA here is from genome assembly GCA_007663325.1 of Eucalyptus pauciflora. Taxonomy (NCBI): domain Eukaryota; kingdom Viridiplantae; phylum Streptophyta; class Magnoliopsida; order Myrtales; family Myrtaceae; genus Eucalyptus; species Eucalyptus pauciflora. Next base: position 1,824,717 of record VMYD01000006.1, on the reverse strand, counting down.
AAAATAAAAAATGGGACGATAGTTGTGTGGAAGAGACTAAAAATTAGAAAAGGGTAAATAATTGTGTGACGTACACAAACCTCATCTATCCTCCTTGTATAATGTCTTTTTTCACGTGTCCATTTTCTTTCTTGCAATGAATCATATTATTTCTGATTATTATTTTTTTTTTTTTTGTGTGGTCAAAACCAACCATTTTCATTTAAGTAGCAGAACTAGAAGGGCGACAACGATTAGTGCCTAAACATAAATCTCAAAAGGGTAGTGGTAATCGGTTCTCGATCCAATTCAATCCAATGAAATCAATCACTTTTTATTTTCCCGCAACTAGATACCTTCTATTATGAAGAAATTTAAAAAAAAAAACTAATAAATTTTTATAAGAAATTATAAAATATATATATGCACAATCGGTTTGGTCTGGACCATCCAGACATCGGTTCAACTTTTAGGAATCGGGAATCAAACCAATACTCTTGAGGGTGGTTATCGGTTTGGGTGGTCCATTATGCACACCTCTACAAAAGGGTCAAGGGGATTTAGAAAGGTGATTGGTCCATGGGCTTTGCAATCCGAAAGATCACAGCCAAAAGGCCCAAGTATTCATCAATTAAAACGCGTAGAGCCCCATGGGCTGTGGGTGTGGCCTGATATGAGCCCAGCAATAGACTAAGGCAGATTATCACTTACCCAAAATTGGCCGTCTTCCATCTGAGACCCACTCAAATGGAGGGGAACTTTGACAACGTGGCTATATCATATTTGATATGATTATCATCATTCATGGCGTCGAAAGCTTCGAAGAAAACAAAGCACTGCATTCTGATAACATTAAAATCGTCCTAGCGAAGGGCTTTTTGGTCAAAAGTCCTAACAAAAGTCTCAAGATCACTAATATTTCATAACAAAAAATCCATTCTTATCGCTGAGTATGTCTACATCTTATGGGTGGACGAGAAGAGTGATGTATACAACTTTGGAGTGGTGCTCCTGAAGCTCCGACGGGGCGTCGGCCCATAGGCAATTTTAGGGACGCAGTGGACATCGTCCAATGGATGAAGATTGCCGCAATCAACTAGTAGAGAGAGGAGGCGACCCGTGACTGAGATGAGGCTTGGTAGGTGTTCTTTGTCGCCATGCTGTGTGTTCAAGAGAACAGCATCGAGGTTGTGGTGATTCAAATTCTCTCGAGGTTCCCTTGTCATCTGTCTCCAAATCACTCCACCTCCATAATCTTAAATCTACTGTATTTCTATCAATTCAGTTCTAGATTTTTTAATTTGGTCAATTGAGTTTCAAATCTTTTCACATTTTGCGCGAAAATTACCAAAACAATCCTAAATCTATTGCAATTTTTTTCAATTCAGTCATAAACTTTTGTAATTATGCAAATTTAGTCAATCCCATCAAATTTAGCCAGATGACACTGATGTGGCACTTTTTTAATAAAATTTTATTTTTTAGAAATTTTTAATTAATTTTTTTCTTTCTCTTTCTTCCTTTTTTGGTTGGTTGCCAAATCGGCTAGAGGTTACAGCTGGCGAGGTCGACGTTGCCAGTCACTAGTGAGGCCTCGCCGTGGCATTTAGACAAGGGGGAGCTCATCCTCGCTACATCATGGCGAGGCTCACGGCACTAGGCAAGCTTGACCTCGCCATTATGACGTTGGGCGAGGTCTCGCCCAATCATCGCAAGCTCAACCTCATCGTCACTAGATGAGGGCAAGCTCACCTAGTGCCGTGATGGTGAGGCTCGCCCTTGCCAAAATTGGGCGAGGGCAAGCCTTGCCATGGCTGGGCAAGACCTCATTGTCGTGGGTGAGCGACAGTGAGGGTGAGCTTGCCCAACACCGCGACGCCGAGGCTCGACCTCACCTGCTTGTGACGGCGAGGCTTTAACAACTGTAGCTTGCAGCCCATCCAGCGACCGGCTAGAAGAAGAAGAAGAAAAAAAATAATAATTAATGAAAAATCGAAAAAATAAACTATTATTAAAAATTGCCATGTCGGCATCACCCGACCAAATTTGACTGGATAGATTAAATTGACACAATTGCAAAAATTTTAAGAATTAATTGACAAAAAAAAAAATAGGACTGAATTGGAAAAATTGTCATAGGTTTATGATTGTTTTGGTAATTTTCTCCACATTTTGCCAATGTAGTCTATTCGACTAATTTTAGGGAGAAAATTTCTAACTTTGGACATTGGGCATCCAACATTGCATGGTACAATTTTTTTTTAATATATATTATCTTTTTATTATATTTTTAAAGTCATTCTTCTTCTTTTTCTTCTTATTCTTCTTCTTCTGCTTCTTTTGCTTCTTCTTCTTCTTTTGGTGAGGTCGTCCCTCGCAAGTTGTTGGCTGTCAGTCACCAAGGCCTGATGACTAGCGAGGAAAAAATGAAAAAAAGAAATTGAAAGAAAAGAAAAAGAAAAAATAGAATAAAAATATAAAAAATGAAAAAGTATTCGAAAATTAAAAGGGATTGTCCATGTCAATGCGGACCATAATGTAGAACAACCAGTGTCCACATCAGTGAATTTAGGCCTAAATTAATTGGTTGGAGTACATTGACAAATTATAAAAATGTTTATGATTCAATTAACAAAATTGAAAAGTTAATAACTGAATTAATAAAAGTATGATGGGTTTAAGACTTTTTGAATAATTTTTCCCACCATCTCCTCCTCTTCTTCTTGTACTTCTTCAGCCTTTGCTGAGAACTTCACCAGCTAAAAAGAAAGATATGGTCATCTAATTTAGAGTGTGAACGTGGGATTTTATATAACAAAGTGTGTGAGCTCTCAACACTATGAGTAAAAAAATCAAAGTCCATGTTTCTTTAATGTTTCGAACAGAATCATCACAATCCCAGTCTGCAGGAGTTTTATCAATAGAATATAAGCTTAGCACTCTTTCAGCTGCTGTCAAGAGAAATCTTAGCCAAAGTAAAGGTGTGCTCAAGACTCATCACATTACTTGCAGGCAACCATCTCTAAATCCTGTCAAAAGTGGGAAGTCTATTTTAGAATATGGCCATCCGAGAGATCAGAGCAGATCTAGGAAGAGCTAATCATATCAGTCTGCACCGATCCACCTTAGCGTTGTCATTTCGAAATGAGCCCCGCAACAGCAATGGTCCAGAAACAGAGGCTGTACATAGAACTTTGCCCTCCAGAAGAGCACCATCAAATGGCAGCCTATATAATCATCACATCAGTTATAATCTCTGCAACTTTAGCGGAGATGGAAAGAGCAGAGTGGTGTATAAACTCTTCGAGGATGAGCTTCTAAATAGAACACCATGAGGGATGTCTACTGTCAGTCCAATAATATGTGGACTGACCATCATCAATTTAATAACAAGGGGCCAAAAGCTTAGGGGTTATATTGAAAACTTTCCTCGATCATATGAAACTTTTATCCGCTAGTAAGAAATTTATTTTTCTGATTTACAACCAGGAGTTGCAAGATTGTACCAAATATTACATCATAGGTATGTAAATGGACATCATTTAGTATGCGCATGTCCAGTCATTGCTTTCATGTCATGGTCAATAATCTTGATCTGTCCTTTAAATACTGCTTCGGAGTCGCATTTTTTGAATGTTATTGCTCTGTGGAAACACTGTTGCAGTTGGATTGGGGTTATCAGATCTCCGAAAGGGGAATGCACTACATGAATTGATCCTGAAACTTGTTTGGAGTGCATTTCTGTACCAGTTCTGGGGAGCTAAAATTTGCAAGTAAAAAGCTGTAGATTTCCTTCTCAATCACGCCAAACAAATGCCCATTCCACCTCATTAATATAGCCCACAGGATGCCATGCTCAATCATAGGACGATATATTTGCAAATAATTTGTCGAGAAAGGGGTTAAAGAAAGAGTTCCCAGAAGATAGATACAAGAGAGGATGAGAGTACTAATTAAGGGCAACCAAAATTTATTTCATGGGAAGGCCAACAAATGCTTTCTCTTGGACAGGGTAAAGGAGCAGGTTGGGCAATGTGGGTGGGTTGAAACTCTCCAGGCATCAATACTGTGTAGTCTGATGCATTGGATGTAGTCACCTGCAAGTTGAAGTTGAAAAGAATCACAGAAGAATGTTAGAAGAAGAAAATTGGACATTTTGCAGTTTAATGAAATGTTAAGACAGCAAGAATGCAAGAAAGAATTAAGCTTGACATGACAAAGTCCAAAAGACTAGTCCATTTTTAGATGTCTTGTATGAATCCTAGTAGCAGTCAAATTTATGTATCTAGGAAACAATCAAACTTGCCCTCTCCATCATTTTGACTGCACAAAAATAATTCATCATTCTCGACAAATTATCTGAAGAAATATAGCTGCATTTGAAGAACCCATGCTAACTAGTGACTTGAACCAAACAGAACAACCGAGGAGAATGGAATGTGAGTGAATTAGACAGACTTACCATGTGCTGGTCTTGGTTCACAAGCTTCTGAGATTGTCCTGCTTCCAGTGAAACCTCGGCCACATGATGTTCTTCAGATGATGAAGAGGGAGAGGGAGAGGGAGTTGTTGGTCTGAAAAGATGCTCGAAGATGGCCATGATGAGAAACATCGCAACCAGAATGGCCGTGGCCACAAAGCCGAAAGAGATCGCATTGATGGATGCTCCAAGGCTCTTCCATGGAGCTTCACTGTCAAGTTCCCCCGGCGGTGAAGTGCTAGAGTGAGGGCCGGCGTACACATTCCAGGGTGTTGATCTTTCCGGGACAAACCCATTCATCGCCAGCAGGTTTTCTTTTCCTTTCTCTTCTTATGGGTGTTCTTCAAAAATTTATGTCTTCATGGAACTTAGGCACCTGCTAATACTGATGATTGCGAACCGGAACACGCAGGACAACATCTAATTGACCAATGTGGATACTTGTTAACACTGCAAGGCATAAGGGAATTGATGACCCCAATGACTGAGATTCATGTGAGGTACACTTGTCTAAACATACATGTTACGTAGCAATAAAAATTGCCAGTCTGTCGGGATTCATAAGCTCAACATCAAACTCATTTCGTTTTCAGCAAATGTATAGCATCAAACTCAATTGCTTACTGAAAACTTGATCATCTACCAGGAGTTAACATCTGCTATCTGTCACCTCTAATTCTGAAAAATACTAATCATGAGTCCATGACAACTGATTATGATCTGAGACGAGAGAAATCCGAAAAAAGCAAAAAGGAACAAGCTAATCTGGAATCACAAGACAGGTTCTTGCACGTTGTTCATGCTACAATCTCTAAAACTTCAATTTAAGAACAGAATCAAATTCTGCAACATTTGTCACCTCTGGTTCTGAAAAGATACGGACCATGACATCTAATTACATCTGAGACAAAGCCAATCCCAAAGCAAAACTGAACAAACTAATCTGAATCTATATGACAATTACTGCACATTGCTCCTGATCAGCTGAAAAAGCTCCGAAATCACAACAGAATCAAGCAATAAGAATTGACATGATCAGCTAACCTCATCTCTGTGAAAGCTCTTGGGCCTTGGAGTTTCATTTCTCAGAAGAAGAATAAGAAGAGGAGGAAGAAGAAGAAGGAGAAGAACAGGAAGAAGGAGAAGGAGAAGAAGAAGAATTGTTTGTCATTTCGTGTCAGAGAAAAAGAGAACAACTTAGATAAATAAACGAGGGCCAAACACAACTATGGTTGCATTTATCAGGAAATGCAGACTCAACCCATGTAGCTTTACACCACACACAAAATGTAAAGACAAAGTCTCATTATAATCCCAGCGAGGCACTTTCTTTCTTTTTATGTTTATTATCATGAATTTTCAAATTAATTTAATGCCCCCAACTCATGAACCACTTTACCTTTCCTTCTTCTTTCTTCTTCCTTCTTTTTTTTATTTTTTGGGGCCAAGGACCTTCTTGTCTGAAGATCTTTAAACACGAATGATCCTACGTTTGATATAATATATAGCTTGCTTTATTAAAGACAATACTATTAGTAAATTATTGGGTGAACTAAACTATCACTTCATAGCATTCAGACCACATGATCCCCACCAGTTCTCAACCGAAATGACAATGGAGCAAAAGCTGTGTAATCCCTGTGACTAATCAAGGTCATTAGCTCAGTTAGAGTTCCCCAATATTTTATATACAAATTACTAATTATGTAGCTACAGAAAAATTAAAGTATGATTAATGTATCATTAGGAATTAATGGGTGGTTCGTATGATAGTGAATAAACATAGTTACAGTACGTTGTGAGCTGAAATGAATCATGATCACTATGCTGTGAAACCTATTTAGTATTTATTATGATCTTTTTGGAATGTAGGGCTGGTTAGGGCCATTAATGGCTATCGAATCCAAATCCGGCATAATCACTAGGGTATAATCATAAGATATGTGGCAGAATCAAACACTGCCCAATTAACTACTTGCTCCCTATTGCATCAAAAGGCATAAAAAAGAAATGAGGAAAATAGAAAGGCAAAGCTAATATGGCCAAATAGCATTCCGCTTCAAGCTAAACTAAAGATTTTAAGGGCTCTCTGTTTGTTTAATTAAGGGTGAATTAGTGGCATTAATATATTTCTTATTCAATGGGCCTCTACAAAAGGCCGCGTCATAACTCACAATCTAGTATAGTAAATTATGAATTTACAGATTTATTTATTTATTTATTTATTTTGGTTGCTATTTCGGCCGGGGGAATCAATGTTGGGTACTTTTTATTTCTTTTATTTTTCCAGCTATGCACTATCAGAAATGATATGATTAGTTGCAAGAAAGAAAACGGGCACGTGAAAAAAGACATTATAAAAGAAGGTGGATAGGTTAGGCTTGTGTACGGTCACGTAATTATTTACCTATTGTCTTTAGTTTCTTTCTCACAATTATTGTCCTTTTTTTTTTGGTTCTTGTCTGAGACTCAGGTAAAGTTCATTGCTCAGGGAATTAACAATTTCAAGATGATATCACGTTAATCATCGCTTATCAAGTGATGTTTGTCGTTATGGAATTTGGTCCGGAGAAGGTGGCTAAAAGATTGGGGGTTGTTTTGCCGTACATGCCAGATGGATTATTTGACTTTCGATTACGTAAGGTTGGTCCTAGGTTACGAGATTACTTGACTCTCCTACGAATACTAGTTGACCAATCAATCATTAACTTAAAATTTCAATTGAATTTATTAGATTTAACTAGGAATGCTCAATTCCTAGAATTCCTAGAAGCTTAAGATCTATTTGGTAACATACCCAAGAATAATTGATTCTGTTCTTTTGTTTCCGAAAATAAAATAAAAAAATAGAAATCCGTTTGGTAAATCTTTTATTCCCCGAAATAAAAATCAGTTTTTTTGCTCTTGGGAGTAGATTTGGAACATAAAAAAAAAATAGAAAAAAAGTTGTTGCTTATTCCCGATTTTTTTTAGAATCAAGTATAATTTTTTTTCTTTTGTCTTCAATTTTCTCTTCTTCTTCTTTTTGGCCGGTTGTCAACCTCGGCCATGGCCGGTGACTAGCTAGACGAGGGCTAGCGACCTCATCGGAGTGTTGTCGGATTTGGTGACATCGAGCCATGGCGAGGCTCGTCGGCCCAAGCCTCGCTATGGCTGGGTGAGACTTGGCCTCGTGTCGCTTGGGCGAGGTTGAGCCTCACCGATGGCTTGGCGAGGCTCGCCTGGCCACTAATGAGGCTTCGCCTCGCCCAAATCTGGCGAGGCTAAGGCTCCCCTTAGCTTGGTGAGGCTCCGACGAGCTCATCGGACTTTGCCGAGCGTGGTCGGCAATCGGCTACAAAGAAAAAGGGAAAAAAATAGAAAAAGAAAAAAAGAGAAAAATAAGAAAATATAAAAAAAAAAGTATTAATAAATTAAAAGAAATAAAAAAAAATTAAGAATCCTACCAAGCACATTTCTATCTTGGGAATAGAAATTTTGGACAGTTACTAAACACATTTTTTCGCTAAGAAACTATTCTTAGGAATAGAATCAAGAAAAAGTCATTTCTGATAAAAAATTATTTTTGAGAATAGAATCGTTGTCAAACGAACTCTTTAAGTAATAATACTAGCAAAAGAGTACACCTGTTGTCTGTGACAAGAAACGTGAAAATATAATGCTTCAAAGGAAAAAGATAGAGGGTTGAACATTGTGTTTATTCTGCAAAATGAACTCAGCTTGTGTAACATAATAAGTAACTAATTTCAAATATAGAAAGTGCTGAAGATTTAAAGAATGAACTTCTAGGTATGCCGACAACTTGAAAATAGGGTTTGGTCCCTTGTATCATAGTGTAGGATCATAATTCTTCTTTTAATAATGCTCGTGAATTTCTATGGATTTTTTTTTTAATAATTATTGAAGTTGAAATCGCTTTCGAGGTTAACTGATAGTAAATAATACACATGATAACCCAAACCATCGTTTAGGTAAATTGACAAAGACATGGCACCTCAATAACAGCGAGGTTTCATGTTCCATTCCTACTTGGCCCATGCCTTTTGGGTCATCATGCCAAGGACACAATGAAGTAATTTCTTGAGGATCCCTAAGGAAGTAATTCTTTGTGAGTTCATCAACTTCGGAATAAACGTTTACATTTGACCTGACTGGAGAAGCATACTTTATTTTGGACTGCTTGGAAATTTCTGATAGATTTTCGAGATCAAAATCGCATTTGAATTTCTTTCAATATAATTAGATTTAGACATTTTAAACACGCATCGTGTTTCATTTAATCGTGTTTTTGATTAATGGGTAACAAATATGGACATCACCCCCTTTTAATTATAGTTAAGTTTACATGTAATGATATTTATAACTTGCAATCCTCGAACTGAAGGCATGGATATAGGAAAGTTTTCTGAATATACACCCCGTCAAAAAAATATATATATATATTAGGAAATCCGAATATAAAGTGTGATAGAAAGAACAATCCTCCATAATCCACTCCAATAAGAGATGGGCCTCCGGCCCATATTTCTATTTTATTTTATTTTTTGGTCAGACTATTTTGTTATTTGATAAACAATTAAAATGGGACAATTGTCTCTTATGGTCTAAAAATAATCTAACGTCTTTCTTCTTGGATTGAAATTTTTTCACTGGACTCAAGAAATTAATATAGTGCGAGATGGCTTTTACGCTTTCTAATTTTAACTTAAGCAACTCAAATGGGCTTTTTGACCCAAAAAATCATAAATGGACTGGCCCACTAAAACATGGGTCGATTGACCCAATGTGTGGAATGCCCATGATTGGTGATGTCTTGTCTGCGCAAAGCATACATGTCTACCCAAGAGGCAAGAATTTCTAGATGATCTTCTGGTGAGAGCGAAATTAAGTTGTATAGTCTTATTTCATAGCTAATATGGCGGTACGAACTGATCATGATAAATGAAGTAGTCTTGAAAGAAGTGACTTTCGATAGGGCCGATCATGGTTGATTGATTTGATTAGTTTAATCTAATTACCAAAATGAGTTGAGACAAGATAGCCTTTCATTGTCGCCAAGGCAAGAAAGATTAGTGAACAAATATTGTCTTTGGGGTGGTTTTGCTAGAATAAGCAATCGGGATACCACTTTTTAATTATATGACATAGCAAACTGTAATGACATAATTTACCTACTAAATTTTAGAATCATAATTCCAATTTCATTATAGGGTCCGATCAAGCCACCAAGTATTAGAAATGAGTTATAGTGCTTACTTTAGGTAATTTATATTGAAGCGCAAAATTATCACGAGAATTTGCACAAAATACTGTTTTTGAGAAAAACAATCTTATAAAGAACTTCAATTCCAAGCATTTTTCTCCAAGAACGACAGGCCATGCATGGAGTTGTTTCCGTCAAGCTTCTCTCAGGATTGGAACTGTGAGTGGGAGATCAAAAGCAAAGATACATGCATACCCAGCTTTTTCTTTTCCCGGCACTGCCTTTGAGACCACTTCTTTCTTTTGCTAAAGCTAAAAAGGAAATGTCCACACGGATAAAGATGTATTAATTTTAAAAAGCTAGAAGCTTTGTCTTGTCCTGTTAAGGGAAGGAAAAACCCGTCTTTTTTCAGTGTCCTTCCATGATACAAGGAAAAATAGGTGAGATTCTCCCGTACTAATATGATAATGATCATCTCTTAATTACAGGCAATCGATCTCAAGTCATTCGAGAATTTAGGCGGCCAAAGAAGGCAAGAAGAACATTATATTTCGGGAGATTATTCCATTGTGTAGATACGTCGTTTTGAGGTGTAAGCTTGATGTCAGTTTGACTTCTGTTTCGAGATATTTACAAAGAATAGGGAGATATGAAAGAGTTGATTATTGCCAATTTTAATTGGCCATTGAGAAAAGAATATACGCTATCTCAATATTTAAGCTCGAAAATGAAGTAAAAATTGAGATCATAACACAAGGAAGCATTTCCTATTCATGATGTGAACGACCTCCTTTTGATACGGAGGATGTGGACTAAATTTAGTGGATATCAAACCCGACAAGAAATGTCTATGTGGACCCATTGGCCGCTCGAAAAGTAAAATGTTCCAACCTTCGTCTCCTAACACAAGAAGGCATCTTTGGTCTTAATGTGAATGACCGGCTTTTGATCAAAGAAGGTGGACCAAATCTGGTGGATATCAAGCCTGACCAAAGATGTCAAGTTGACCCATTAATTGCTCGAAAAGTTAAATGTACTCCGTCTCTTGAATACAAGAAAGTATTTCCTAGTCCCAAAATGAATGACCCACTTTTGATCGGAGGAGGTGAACTAAATTTGGTGAACATCAAACCTGACCAAAAAAACAAAAAAAAAAAGTCGAGTCGACCCGTTGACCGCTTGAACAGTAAAATGTTTCACCACCTGGTCTCCTCTATGGGAGGTTTAGAATGTGATATGACTTGCTTAGAGTCAAATTTATCACTTGACAGGCAATGCCAATTCCGTTCACGAGTACATATAATCGATTCCTACTTGCACTTCTCGTACACATTTGTCGCCTACCATGATGCATGGTCCATGAATGATGATGGATGTCCCAATTATACTCCATGTAAAATCATGGTTCTCCATGCACGCTTTTTGCCACATTTCTACCTAACCCAAAATAAAAATAAAAAAAGGTTTGGACTAACAATAATAATTTTATAAAAAATTATCATTATTATTTATATGTTGATTTTCTAATAGGTAGTGTTAATAGTACAACACGTGTGATTTTATTTTTGGTAAAAGCGAAATGATTTTCTGCGTATATATGGGGTCAAAGAGACGTGGATGATATATAAAGTTCTACACTTTTATTATTCATTACTATTGATGAATTTGTCGTTCAAGTCACCAAATTGAAGCACCAGACATTCTCATCAATGATGATTAACTATTGATGATGCAAGAGACTGTAGTTGTGCAACAAATGACTAAATCACAAGCATATGCTCAAAACATCTCCCTTCTCTCATTTTTTTTTTTCAACTTTGTACCAGTTTTAGTCTATGTCTGATCTATAATTATTTTCATTCATAACTAAAATGATTTTCTCGAGTAAAGTAAGTTATATGTTTTTTTTTTTTTTGGGGTAAGTTATATGTTGAGTAACCATTAAGATTGTTGTAATCCTCATACTAGCTAATAGATAGGGATGGAGCTGCATTTAATACTTAACTTGTATAGTTCTTGCAACTGGGTCCTCAAATTTGATCCCTTTGTCCGTTGCCTTCCAATGCAGTTTGATTTACTAATTGAACCTCGGCTTAAGCTTGGACAAATCCTCTTTATAAAAAAAAAAAACCCTTTATCATGTTTCTATTTATTTATTAATTCCAAAATCAACTTCCTTGTGTGAATCACTGAAAATTAAAGGAAAAGGAAAAGGAAAAAGCATGGCATCATGCGGTGTTGGCTGCCATCAGTGAAAGCATCTTCTTGCTCCGGGACTGGGAGTTCCCAGTGTTCTTGACATGGGACTGAATGCTTTTAAAGGGTCGTTGGGAAATAAAAGTGTCAGGTGCATCAAAGTTGCAAAGTGCATTATCCCTTGTCCCATTCAAAGGAATAAAGACACCACCTTTAGCAAAAGCTAAAATGGCAATGCTCTCTCTACTTTAAATTTATGATGTCCAAGCTGCCTTTTTCTTTTTCCATGCCCAATCTATCATCTCACTCTATGTTCTCTCTCGTTTCACCTCCAATTCAGCCAGCAGCTCCATTTTTGCTTCCTTCAACCTCTGTCTAAAGAAGCTTGAGGGATAGACAAGCCAAAGTAAGAGAGATAGAGAGAAGAACCAGTTGATCCAATAAAGGTCAGATTTTTATGCTTTGCTCACACACCCATCTGAAGCTACTTTGTGTCATGTCATTCCCATATCCTTCTCCTCAGACCCAGCAACATACAATTGCTTTGTCTAAACACTAGTGATCTATGTTTGAAAGCAACATTTTGTTTGAGAATCAATGAGGGTCCTATTCATTGTTCTGGGGGTTGTACTTCTGTGCACTGTAATTCCTGGTTCATCTTCTTCTGTCAGTGATGTTGATGTCCTACTTGCGCTGAAGCAAGGATTCCAGTCCCCCGAACCGGCTTTAATCACTTGGAGTTCTTCAAACTCGAGCTCAGTTTGCTTATGGTATGGGATTAGATGCTCAAGGGGACGCGTGGTTTCGCTCGAGCTGACGGATTTGAATCTGGGCGGCTCTGTCTCTCCTCTTGTTTCAAGGCTCCATAGCCTTGTCGAGCTCTCACTCGCTGGGAACAATTTCAGCGGCACAATCGTGATCGCCAACTTGAGTAGTTTGAAGTTCCTGAACATCTCCAACAACCTGTTCAGTGGGAGCTTGGACTGGAACTACTCCAGTATCGCAAATTTGAAAGTGTTCGATGCATATGATAACAACTTCACGGGTTTGTTGCCAACGGGTGTTCTTGACGTGAAGAAGATCAGATACTTGAGCCTTGGAGGCAACTACTTTCAGGGGGAAATCCCAAAAAGTTACGGGGAATTAGCGGCTCTGGAGTACTTGTCGGTTGCGGGGAATGGGCTGAATGGAAAATTACCGAGCGAGTTGGGAAATTTGACAGAGCTCAGAGAGATTTACTTGGGCTACTACAATGTCTTTGAAGGAGGCATTCCTAGAGAATTTGGCAGTCTGATAAATCTTGTTCACATGGATCTTTCCTCGTGTGGATTGGAAGGCGTGATACCGCCTGAGTTGGGGAATTTAAGGAAGCTACACACATTGTATCTACAATTCAATTTTCTCTCGGGTCCAATCCCGAAGCAAGTCGGCAACTTGACGAGCTTGGTGAATCTTGATCTCTCTGTCAATTTGCTCACTGGAGAGATACCATTTGAAGTCGCGAGTCTCCGGAAGCTGAAACTTGTCAACCTCTTCTTAAACAAGCTACACGGGTCGATTCCTCAGTTCCTAGCAGACCTCCCAAGCCTGGAAACTCTAGCCCTATGGACGAACAACTTCACGGGTGTGATTCCTGAGGATCTCGGCAGGAATGGAAAGCTTCAGTCTCTAGATTTGTCCACCAACAAGCTCACTGGAATGATCCCTCAGGATTTGTGCTCACTGAACCAGCTCAGGATCTTGATCCTGTTCAACAATTTCCTCTTTGGGCCGATCCCGGAAGCTCTAGGTTCATGCCATAGCCTGGTTAAGGTGAGGTTGGGGCAGAATTACTTAAATGGAAGCATTCCGAACGGCTTCATTTACTTGCCTCAGCTCAAACTAATGGAATTGCAGAACAACTACCTGTCAGGAGCTTTGCCAGAGAATGGCAACCAGTCGTCGAAGCCTGCGATGTTAAATGAGCTCAACCTATCAAACAATCTCCTTTCGGGTCCTCTTCCGTCTTCGCTCTCAAACTTTTCTAACCTCCAAATCCTGTTCATCAGTGGGAATCAATTTTCAGGTCCGCTCCCGGCATTTACAGGGGACTTGAGGCAGGTGGCTAAGCTCGATTTGAGGCAGAATTTCTTTTCAGGTGAGATTCCACCGGATATCGGGAACTGTTACCATCTCACCTACCTAGACATCAGCCAGAACAACCTCTCCGGTCCGATCCCGCTCACAATTTCCAAGATTCCTATCCTCAGTTACTTGAACATCTCTAGGAACCACTTAAACCAGAGCATACCCGAGAAGATCGGTACAATGCAGAGCCTCACGATTGCAGACTTCTCTTTCAACTATTTCTCGGGTAAAATACCCGAATCTGGGCAATTTGCCTTGTTCAACTCCTCTTCCTTCGTGGGCAATCCAGGGCTCTGTGGTTCTATCCTAGACATCAAATGCAATCTCACCACATTTACGAGCACATCCTCCAGAATTCATTTCACTTTCAAGTTAATGTTCGCAGTCGGCCTACTGATATGCTCCTTAGCTTTCACCACCGTGGCCATAATCAAAGCCAGGTCATTTAAAAGAAAGGCCGGTCCGGGCTCGTGGAAGATGACGACATTTCAGAAACTCGAGTTCTCAGTCCAAGACATCCTGGAATGCGTCAAAGACGGCAATGAGATAGGGAGAGGTGGAGCTGGGATCGTCTACCATGGGAAAATGCCAGACGGCACAGAGATCGGAGTCAAGAAACTCCTAGGATTCGGCACGACTAGCCACGACCGTGGCTTCCGAGCGGAAATCCAAACGCTCGGCAACATCCGGCATAGGAACATCGTTAGGCTCCTGGCATTCTGCTCAAACAAAGAAACCAATCTCCTCGTCTATGAATACATGAAAAACGGGAGCCTAGGTGAGGTGCTGCACGGCAAGAAAGGCGCATTCCTGGGATGGAACTTGAGGTACAAGATCGCGGTCGAAGCTGCCAAAGGCTTGTGCTACCTGCACCACGACTGCTGCCCGCTGATCCTCCACCGAGACGTAAAGTCGAACAACATTCTGCTGAACTCGAGCTACGAGGCGCACGTCGCTGACTTCGGGCTGGCCAAGTTCTTGGTGGACAGCGGAGGGTCGGAGTGCATGTCGGTGATCGCCGGATCCTATGGCTACATCGCCCCTGGTATGCCACGCTCAAAATCTCTCATTATCATTCTTTGGTTGGCAATTCACTAGCGTATTCACTTTCACACATTAACCACATTAAGACCATCAGAACAATTCTCTGACCCGAACTCTCTACATAGTTCAATTCTTGAGTTCCTGAATTCTATGCAACATTTCTGGCATGTTCAAGAGGGAAGGGAATTGGAAATGTCACTCACGACAACATAGTCCCTCAAAATCTTCACTCGGTGGTAGTACTTAGAGTTGGGTCCATGGTCCAGTCAAATTCTCGTAAATTGGAATCTAAGTAGGTCAACTTAGGTACCTGACTTATCTCCAACGTTAAACAGACATGCGCAATCCAACTAAAGAGGGATATTTCCTTGGGTCCATTTCTGACCAGAAGCACTCCCCCCGCTGCCTCCTTTATGCCCTTTTCTCAAATTTTGTTCTTTTGGCTCCTTTTGCTTTATTTATTTATTATTTATTATTTATTATTTTTGCTTTTGTCTTGAATGAATTGACTCCGTTTTGCTTTATTGCTCAGTGGGGGTGCGGCTTCTTTAACTATAATCATGCGGTTCATGACAAAAGATTAAAGCAACATCAATGCGTGCCAATTCATGTTGATTCGCTTTGGCAGGACTAGCAAAAAGCTTATCCAAAACGAGCGCTTTCCATCTTAGACCCACTCAAAAATTGAGTGGGTCTTTGACAACGTGCATATTTGACATGATTATCATCATCATTCATGACGTTGAAAGCTTCGAAGAAGACAAAGCACAACGTCAAACAACATTAAGATCGTGTCCCGACCAATGCTCCAAGGTCACTAGCCGAGCGTATTTCGTAACGGGAATGTCGTTTGTCTTATTGCAGAGTATGCATACACCTTGCGGGTGGATGAGAAGAGCGACGTGTACAGCTTCGGGGTCGTGCTCCTGGAGCTCCTGACCGGGCGGCGGCCCGTGGGCGACTTTGGGGACGGGGTGGACATCGTCCAGTGGACGAAGATAGCCACCACGAACTGGCGGAGGGAGGAGGCGACCCGCGTGGTGGACCCGCGGCTGAGCCTCGTGCCCAAGGACGAGGCCACGCACGTGTTCTTCGTCGCCATGCTGTGCGTTCAGGAGAATAGCACCGAGCGTCCCACAATGAGGGAGGTGGTTCAGATGCTCTCGGAGTTCCCCCGCCACCCGCCGCCGGATCACTACTCCTCCTCCTCCTCCTCCTCTACTTCTTCTTCTTCAGCCTTTGCCAAGAACTTCACCGGCTAAAAAGAAAGATCTGCTCATCTAATTTAGGGTGTGAATGTGGGATCTTTATATATAACAAAGTGTGTGAGCTCTCGACACTATCTATGAGTAACAAAATCAAAGTCTACGTTTGTTTAATTTTTCCAACAGATCCATCACAATCCCAATGTGCAGGAGTCCTATCAATAGAATACAAGCTTAGCAAATGAAAAGATGTGCTCAAGACTCATCACGTTACTAGCAAAAGGAAGCAACCATATCAATCTGCGCCGATCCATCCTAGTCATCTCATTTTGAAATGAGTCCGGCAACAGCAATGGTTAGGGCTGTCAAAAAAAAAACCTGTGCTAGCCCCGCCTGACCTGGCCCGACCCCTTGACACCCCTAGCAATGATCTATGTACCAGAAAGTTGAAACAGGAGTTGT
The DNA here is from genome assembly GCA_007663325.1 of Eucalyptus pauciflora. Lineage (NCBI taxonomy): Eukaryota > Viridiplantae > Streptophyta > Magnoliopsida > Myrtales > Myrtaceae > Eucalyptus > Eucalyptus pauciflora. Next base: position 1,808,021 of record VMYD01000006.1, on the reverse strand, counting down.
ACATAGGACTTTGCCCTCCAGAAAGAGTGGCATCAAATGGCAGCCTATGTAATCCCCAAAATCATCTTATCAAACCCCAGGAAAAGACCATGTAGAATCAGTCATAGGGTGCATTTGGTTCGACATTTGGAAAGCTCAATTTAGCCTAATGGGCTTTGGAGGAAATGTAAAAACTGTTTGGTAAATTCTACTTTAGTAAATATGGGAAGAGCAGGGTCATGTATAAACTGTTTGAGGATAAGCTTCTAAAAGAACACCACAAGGGATGTCAGTGGTCAACTTCAAAAATATGTGGACCATCATCGATTTGATAACTTCTTTAGATCATACTATACTTTTATCCACTTGTTAGAAATTTATTTTTTTGATTTACAGTCAGGAATTGTGAGATGGTAGCAAATATTTCGGCATAGTGCACATATTGCGTCAGCAATAATCATTGATAAAATTAATTTTTTATCTTGTGAAGTTCTAAAACTTATAATTAAAGCGTAATTGACCTCATCAAATTTATAATAAATATAATTGAGTTCTATTTTTTTTTTTATTTCGTGCAATTTGAATATGACGACAAATGTTATATGTGACATCTCTTAGTATTTTTTGAGGCCATGTGCTGGTGGTGTGCTTTTATGCCTTGAAAATATTTTCTTCAAGGATTGCAAATTGGGTCTGACCAAAAAAATAAAAATGAAAGGACTGAATTGGGAAAAAAATTATAATTGGGGTCTAAAAGTTTGAGGAAACCGACTAATCTCGATTCTCAAATCAGCCCCAGAAAACAAGCAAAGATTGGATAAACCGTCCCCCCTCTTCATCTCCTTCCGTTCATCATTCCATCTCCCACCCTGCCGGAGCTCAAGCTGCAGAGCTTCCATGTCGGCCGCAGCAGCGCCAAGCTCTTCGCTCAATCTGGTGTCGAACCTCCGCCCTCAAGAATGGTGGCGACCCACGATCGTCCGGCGGCGAAACTCGCCGTCTTCAGTTCACATTCTTGTTCAAACTCATCGTGACAAGGGCGCTCGCTCTCTTGCTTCGCCTCTGTTTTCTTCGCCGGCCGGCGGCGAAAATGCCGCGAAAGCTGAGAAACCTGAAGAGGGTAGGTCCAGTTTCAAGTGGGCCGAGGTGAGGCGTCGTGCTACCGAGGAGCAGAGGATCGCCATATCCAAGCTTCCTTTTAAGATGGAGAAAAGGTGCAAGGCGTTGATGAGGCAAATCATATGTTTCGATCCTCAGAGGGCGAGCTTGTCGGATGTTTTGGCTGCTTGGGTGAAGATCATGAAGCCCAGTAGAGCCGACTGGCTCGCGGTTCTCAAGGAATTGAGGAAGCTGAATCATCCTGCTCATCTCGAGGTACCTACCCTCGTTTGATTTCATCGGTTGTTTGCTAGCTATTCTATTTAAGCTATGATGCAGCGTATGTGTCTGTTGGAAGAGCATGAGTTGAAAGGTTTTCATGCTGTGTTGATAAGTTCGAATTTTCGCATTTACATCTAGCTTTTGCTGTTGGAAAGAGCTGAAATTTGTCATCTTGCAAAGTTAAGCTTCCACAATTAGATTATAATTTTGTGCACGGTCTCCTGGAAAATGAGCTGTCGAAATCTAGCGAACTAGTGATTGTTAGCTTGTGTGAGGAATGAGAGTTTCTTCTTGACAATATTGAAGAGAGTGCTGGATGGCTGTGAGTTTTTGAGGTGCTCTGATTTGTGGATGTGTTTGAAATTGTTCGCATGACAATTGTTGAATCGTGGGGGTCCTCATGCTTTGTTAATTTGATTTACGCAATCACGAAGAAAATCTTAAATTCAACTCATGAATCCTCAAAACTGTTTCTAGGTGGCGGAACTTGCTCTATTAGAAGAATCTTTCGAAGCTAATGTTCGTGACTATACAAAACTAATCCATTGGTATGGAAAGCAAAACCAAATTCGAGATGCGGAAAATGCTCTTCTAGCAATGAAGCAAAGAGGCTTGATCTGTGATCAGGTTACCTTGACTGCTATGGTTGATATGTACAGCAAGGCTGGGCATTTTGAGCTGGCAAACAAAACATTTGAAGAAATCAAGCTTCTTGGATTGCCATTGGATAAAAGGTCATACGGCTCAATGGTCATGGCCTACATTAGAGCTGGAATGCCTGAACAGGGAGAGATTTTACTGAGAGAAATGGATGAACTAGAGATCTTTGCTGGAAGTGAAGTTTATAAGGCACTGTTGAGAGCGTATTCCATGATTGGCGATGCCGAAGGAGCTCAGAGGATTTTTGATGCTACTCAATTTGCGGGGATTATTCCAGACGCGAGGCTAGGCGGGCTACTTATAAATGCCTATGCAGCTACAGGACAAAGTGACAAGGCCCTCTTTGCCTTTGAGAATATGAGGAAGGCTGGTATTGAACTTAGTGATAAATGTGTGGCCCTTGTTCTGCACTCGTATGAAAGAGAGAACAAAATAAACAAAGCACTGGACTTTCTGATAGATTTGGAGAGAGATGGTATTGTAATTGGAAAAGAAGCATCTGAAAGACTTGCTGGATGGCTCCATAGGCTTGGGGTGGTAGAACAAGTGGAGCTCGTCTTGAGAGAGTATGCAGCTAACGAAACCAATCATGGACTGTGCACTTCCTAGATTAATTGAGGCTTCATCCTGGTTAGTGGCAAAAAACAAAGTCATTTCCTTTGTCGTCAGGAAAGTAATATTTTTTAGAAATGCAAACTTTATTCTGTTTCTACCATCATGATAATTGTTTCTGAAGTTTCTGCAAATTGGGCAGTTGTTTCTTACTGGCAAATAGAGGCTTTGCTTTTTAGTAAGCATCTGCTCTTGGAGACAAGTTGACTATGAACAGACTCTTTTAGAGATGAAATGTCTGTTGTTTAAATATTTGCTTTGGCTTTGGGGTTGTGTAGTTCCTTTCCCAATCAACCTAGTGATAAATGTGTGGCTCTTTTTTTTCTAATTGTCTTGGAGAATTTTTTAATTTTTTTCCTGTGCAAGGTCTATTGTATGTAAACCCTGAATTGCTGTTTGTATTTTTTCATCAGCAAATCGTATTTTACTCCCGCTTTTCAACGAGTTTTTTAACTGATTTCTCATGGATGTCTTGAACTGTCTGGGTTGTAATGGTTTTGACTGGATAAATTCAGCTATCAGTGATTTTATGTCTGGCTCCTGAAAATGGTGATTTCGATGGAATTCCATGTGATGTGAAAGATGTAATTAATTCTTATTAGTTGAGTCCTTTTGTGGCAAAAGTGGGTTATTTTCTTGTTACCATTCCATGTTGATTTCCCATATTTTACATTATCTTCGTTAACTTGTAGAGAGAACCATACAGCTCTGACAAGTTATGATATCCGTGAGTGATGATGTTTACTTATGGAGCATCTTATTCTGCCATGAACCACTAGCGTATTTGACACCTGTTCATGCCTTTTCTCTTCTCATATTTTTTAAGGTCTAGAAATTTTTTATTTCACAAACAATCCATCATTTATCTTTTGATGGTACATTTCATTATAAGAACTATTGCATATCGGCTGATATGTCGGCATCTATTTGTCATTTAGCTGAAAAGTGTTCTTTCGCAATGATCTCCTTTCTGCTGTAGGAGAGTAGAAAATTATAGGCTTTGCTTGGGAATTCCTTTTGGTCTTTGTAGTTCTTTTTCAATGCTTTATAAGTTATTTATGCCAAAGAGGGCTTCTTGGTATTGGTTGTTTTACTCTAGTATTGTTTGCTCTATTATGTCTGCACATCCAGGGAACTGTGCTTTCAAGTGAATGAATTGTTGAAACATCTTTACTGGTTGATCATTATAAGCAATAGTAAATACCAGCATTATCAATGGAATTAGATGCTGTAAATAGCACTCGAGTGTCTGGATAGGATATCACTGTATATGTAGATCAATTTGGCTTTCAGATCCTGGATTTAACGAAATTTCGATCTCTTGAATTTTTTTATCATTTTTCTTTTTAATCATGTGATTTTTTTTTAACTTCATTATGGCATGAAAAGAAGCCATGTTTATAGCCTGGAATAAAGTGGGATAGGATATACCTTATCTTAGCTAACGTTAGGTGGAAGTGTTTATCCTTCTCAAATTTTCGAAATGCACAGATGATTTGATATTAGGAAAGTCTATTAGTTGTCGATGACATTTTAAAGCTTTATCTGTTGCATATCATGCTTATCTGAGTCTGTATATATTTGTACATTCAAATATGATCGTGTCGTTGTAGCTGCACTTCCATGCATTTTTGTTGATCATCATTAGATACATATTTTAACGCAATTTCTGATAAATGATTCCCTCTTTTTCTTGGATTCTGTAAAATCATTTTTTCAGGATTGCTCCACCTGTTGATCATTATCAACCTAGAGTAATCTATATGCCGACATATCAATTAGAGGATTGATCTTGCAGCCTCAATGCCTTCTGACTCATCTTTGGCAATAAGTGAACTGGTTGGGCACAATGAATTAAAATTTGATAGTTGGAACATTTGTTTCAATCGGTGAATACCATGGCTAATCCTGTTTTTCAAACTGAATTTGTTGATTGGTTATTAATCTTCTCATAGTCTTTTGGGTAATGGAGATCAACTTTCAATGTAAGTTTTTCTATTTCATTGCTCCTTAACGCTTCAGTAGTTTTTAGGCGGGTGCAATGGGATGCTGGAATTGTTCTTCTGGTAAGAGCTATTGCTGCTGAGGTGTCAGCTTGCAGACAGCGATACCTTCTAATGCATGGTTTTGCAGCTGACCTGTTCTGTTCTTTGAGATAGGTGTGTTGGAAGAAAGAATCATTGGTTATTTTGATCTTTGAGAAAAATATGGAATCTAAATAATGAATCAACACTATTGTACAGTGTTTTTCTTACTCTTTTCACTTGTAGGGTTTATCTTTAATTCCAGCATGGGTGATTGTTTCTTAGTTTTAAAACATCATGCTAGCTTTTTTCTAGTTCTTCATGTAATTGGTATTAGTTGCCTAGATGATATCGTCTCTATTTAATTTTTGAAGGTGATAAATAAAGTACAGCTGTCTAAAATTCACATTGTGAAGAGCCTCTGTAGAAGTTGTATACAATGTCTGAATACTTCTTCATCACTCTAGGGATTGGCTTTCTCCCAGTGTAAATGCTCATGCATTTTCTGATTCCGGAGATTAATGACTGAAAAGAATACCATCTGATATAAATATGCTGCTAACATGAGTATATTAATTGCATGGAAAAAGCCTGTGTAGTTGAGTCATGTGTAGTTTATTCTGGTGAACAAACTACTTAGCTGCTGCTTGATCCTATATGTGTAAAGCTGTCCTTCATGTCTCTTGGAATACTCTGAGATGGTTCTGACTATAGATTCTTCAAGTAGGAGGCAAGGTGTTAGCTACCAAACACACAATTTACTCCAGCTATTCCAGAGTTTTCCCCTGTTTTTGCATGGTGGAAGTCTTTCAATACATTGAAGAGGAAGTGATATTTGAGCTTCCAATGACCAGAACTATCATTATCACTTCTCTTCCGCGTCTTTTGATGATTATCCACCCCAGGTTCTCATTTTCTGTAATAATGACCGATACCAGCATGATTTTTCCAGAAACGAATCTTTGGATCTGAATCTGCCAGGTTCATTTGAAGCGATTACTCTTGTTTTTGAGACGCTAGCATTAATTTTCCAGATGCCAAGCAGTTAGGGTGTCTCTAGTTGCCAGGCTTTGTTTGAAGTGATTATTCTCGTTACCTATTAGTACCCATAGAATGCTCCTCAATCATTATCCACTAAACATCAAGATGGAGAAATATACAATAGACAGGAATATGGCTCTTAAGGACCACATTTTCCATATCCTACCTCTTTCTGATCCTGCAAATCTTTTTGAAGTATTAGAGAATCGGAAACTGAGGACTTGTAATTTTGCTCAGAAGTGCAAATCGAAGCAGAGTATCTAAAGGGCTCCGCTGTTCCTCAATTATAAGCAATCCACTCTTCCTCCAGTTGACCTTGAGGCTTACAACTTCTGCTATTGTTAACGTATCTCTTAGCATGATCTAACTGATTTATAATTACCCGTTTTTACTCTTTTCAGTACACAGACAGAGGTGGAACGCTCATTTAAGGAGTTTTACGAGGATATTCATACAGAGTTCAAGTCTGGGGAAATTGTGAATTTCAAGGTAATAAAATCAGTTCACAGCTGTTAATTTTCCAATTTGCAGGTCTTGATATTGGTTTTTATCAAGGTGGTTATGAACTTTGAGGGTAGTTAATCCTTTATTTATATTCTCTCTGGCTTTTCAATGGGTTTTTCTGCATTTCTCTTTCAAGCTTTCTGAATTGTAGATTCGTCTTGCGGAAGCCTGGATCCTGGTGTTGTGTATGTTTCTATGCAATCTCAGATTCACAAATCCAATTCTTATCTCAGGTTTGTAAAAATGGTTCATTCCATTTGAGGGGAAATGTTTATGTACATTACAAGTCCATGGATTCAGCTATGCTGGTTTATAACTCTATTGATGGCTGATTCTTTGCTGGCAAACAGGTATTTCATTCCCTAGTTGGATGTGTCTAATATAGTAATCAAACAAGAAGGGAAGGGAAAAAGCATCCAGTTCCGTGCTAAATTCCTTCGAATCTGCAATTAATTGTGATATTAACATTTAGCAAGGATTTCTAGTTTGTGACTATTTTGGATGAAAGCTCTAGTTGTCTTTCCAGTAGGTGTGAATAGTATTTTAGCAGTCTCTATGTGGTGTCGTGTTCCCATAACTATCCTCTTTACCATATCATCTTTTTCTTGATTGGGGGTTAATTGAGTTGGACGTTCTTTTTTAAACAGGTAAAATGTGAATTTGTCAATGTTACAAGGTGGAAAGTAGCCATCTGTAGGAAGTGCATGAAGTCGAGGTTCAAGGTATGGCAATTTTTGCGTTTTTAGTTGCTGTCATGTTTTTCCATATATTGTATTTTCTCTGGGATGTCAATGATTATTATTAATTACCAATTCTGAATTAGGCTCCTACTTTTGATATGTAACAGACATGTTCCCATGAAACTGCTTGCAATTTCATTCACTGTTTCCGCAATCAGGGTGGCGATAATGAGTGGGATAACTGGGATAAATCACCTCCTAAGTACTGGGTCAGTAAGATGGTTGCTTTATATGGTTGTTCTCCGGAAAATCTATCGAGCAAATGTGGGTCGACAGATAAACTCTAGCAAGAACATCAGCTTTGATTCAAAGAGGTTTGTTTTCTCTTGGTTGTATCTGGGGTATACATTGGAAAAGCCCTTACTAAGAAAAGTGATTTTTCAGTAACCCATAAAATCAAAAATTAAAACCTTTAACCATCTCTATTATTTTCATCAGCAAAATTAGACTGTAGACTCTTGAACGCCTCAAATTTCTCTCTCTAAATAAGCCATTTTTAAATACTTAAAAGTCAACAGAATACTAAAACCTCCAGAGGTGTAACTTACTACAAGTAAATTCTTGCAACAAAATGTTTGCGTACACATCTCCAGATCACGTTATCTGTATTGATGTCCGCACTAAATCCCTCATAAGTTTATAACGGATGGAAGAAAATAGGTCCTTAGTTCTTTTGTGGGTTTACGTATATTTCTGACAAATCTTTAGTGTTGATGATTTGCGAGGGTGATGAACCTTTTGGACAAATGCTAGCACACGAGTATGATAGCTGAGATTTCCATGGTTTTGCAGTACTACATGTTATTGACACTATTGGTCATTAAACTTTTAGGACTCAAGAAATTGAGACATGCGTAAGTGCAGGAGGAAGATGGGAATTTGGTAGCCCGGCAAACAAGAGCAATCTCAATGCCTCAGTGGCATAACAGATGTTTATTACAGAATAATATCAATTCAGCTGTCTAGTGAAACAAATATACTAGAGCAACTGGAATCAAATGAAATGGCATTTGTCACTCCTATTAGGAGCCTGGGACGTATGTACTTTTTCTCCGACCAATGCCATGTTGTCTAGTTGTCAGATATCCATCGACATCGTAGGGCTTTTTTTTTCTTTCAACTTACAGCCACTTAAGAAATTAAATTGATTATACATGCTTTTTGAAAAGCTGCCAAAGCTTCAAATGAAGATACTTCTAGGATAAAACAGATAATCATATACGAAGATCTTGGGGAAGAGCTTCAAAACAGATGTGATCTCCACTATTATTATGATTTAAATGAATGGACCCATATTGTTCCTTGTGCTAGCTAGCTTCGGTTTAGTAGTCAATCTGGCTGTGATTTCTTAATTTCACCTTGTGATGAGCAGTTGGTGGTTTTTTCATTTTTTGACTTTACGACATCTATAGTCTGTTAAGTTGCATCTCCATCTGATTTTCCTCACCGTTGGTAGGGGTCGCACAAGGAGATCTAGATCAAGGGAAAAGGATCGCTTGAGTTCTGGACGATCCAAAGTGTTGCAATTTATGCCATAGTTAGTTACCTGATTAGGCCTCTGATCTGTAGTCTCTCGTTAAATTTTACTGACTAGATATCTCTTCGTTTTCTCGCTTAACCTCCATCTTCTTCTCCTCCTTCTCCTTCCGCTGTCAGCCGCCGCCGCCGTCTTCGCCGTCCGCGGAAAGTAGAGGGAGCAGCAGGGTAGAGAGAGAATTTTCCGGAAAGGGGGGCGATGGAATTTGCTCGTGGAAAGCGATTGCGCTTTGAATGGGCAGATCTGCGGATCTGCAGTCTTTTAGATCTCCGTCACTGTCGTTCGGCATAGTTCAGCTGCAAACCTAAACTCTACTATGAGTTACTATCCTTCTCTCTATCCTCCCCCCTTCCCCCTCCTTTCTTTTGGGTTCTCGTTCTGGTCTCATGTCGTCGTGAAATTCGAGCGATCGGTGTCCTTGGAGCGGTCGTTTTCTTGGTCTCTGTCTAGGTGCGGATCTTTCGAGTGGTCTGGTTACTGAATTTTTTTTGGTGTGCACGAGGCAGCAGAACTGAACAGCTATGATGAGGGTCAGGATGTCGATGTTAAGAGAAGCTCCAAAACTGAAGGCGGTAGAAAAAGAATTGTATTTGATTTCTCGGATGAAGAAGATGAGAATGAAGATGGAGTCAATTTGGCATCACCTGATTTTCCAAAAGCCCAGTCTATCCTCGCTTCAAAAGCGAGTGCCGAGGAGTTAGTTTCTGAGAAGAAGTGCAAGGAAGATAAAATGGAAGTTGATGAAGTAAAAGTGAGAGCGGAAGAACACCGCCGGCCGCCAAAGGAAGATGTTTCTGCCATCAGTAGAGGTGTGAACATTGGATGTGCTCTTTGAAGGGCCAAAATCATGGTTCCTCCAAGGATGTAAATAATAAAGTGGCAAATCCTGCACCAACCTTACTAAAGAGGCGAAAAGTTTTGAAGACTAGAATCGATGAACATGGGTCATAAATGGGTTGCTTTGGGCGCGCATGACAACCATTCTGTTCCAGAAATAGTTTCTGGAACAGAAATAATTTTTTCTATTTCTATTTCTAGAAGAGTTTCTAAGCAAAAATAACCGTTTGATAACGACGCAAAATTTCTACTCTAAATATAGAAATTCCTTTGATAACGACACAAAATTTTTTCCTTTCGGACGGCGGCAGCGATGACTGGCGACCTTTAATATAAAAAATAAAAATAAAAAATGATTTATTAACAAAAATAAATAAATAAATCATAAAAAAAAATAAGAATATCATTTTATTTTAAAATAAGAATATCCTTAAAAATAAATTTATTTTATTTATTCTATTTTATTTTATTTTACGAATAAATTTATTTTAAAATGAATAAAAAAATAAAAAAAAATTATTTGGCAAAATACTCAAGACAAATACAAATAATTTTATTTTGATAAAAATAATTTATTTTTATTTATCATAAATAAATTATTTTTAATAAAAATAAAATGATAAATAAAAATAATTTATTTATTTTTAATCTATTTTAATAAATTTATTTTTATTTTTAAATGAATAAAATGAATATTTTTATTTTTATTTTTAATAAAATGATATTTAATTAAATTTATTTTTAATAAATAAATTTAATTCGATTAAATTTATTTATTAAAAATAAAAAATATTTATAATAAAAATAAAAAATAAAAATGATTAAATTATATTTTTATAATAATTTTTATTTATTCATTTTTAAGGATTTTTTAAATTTATTCGTAAAAATAAAAATAAATATCATTTTATTTATTCGGATAAATTTTATTTTAAAATTAGGGTTGGGAGAAATTGATTTCTCAGAAAATTTCTACTTCTGATTTCTCCTCCATTTCTATTTCTGGAATAGAAACCTATTCCAGAAATAGAAAATTTGATAAGCGTTATGATTTCTCCCAGAAATCAATTTTTATTTCTCTCAACCCTAATTTTAAAATGAAATTTATTCGAATAAATAAAATGATATTTATTTTTATTATACGAATAAATTTAAAAAATTCTTAAAAATGAATAAATAAAAATAAAAATTATTATAAAAATATAATTTATTCATTTTTATTTTTATTTTTATTATAAATATTATTTTTATTTTTAATAAATAAATTTAATCGAAATAAATATATTTATTAAAAATAAATTTAATTAAATATCATTTTATTAAAAATACAAATAAATATATTCATTTTATTCATTTAAAAATAAAAATAAAATTATTAAAATAGATTAAAAATAAATAAATTACTTTTATTTATCATTTTATGTTTAGTTTATTAAAAATAAATTATTTATGATAAATAAAAATAAATTATTTTTATTTGTCTTGAGTATTTTGCCAAATATTTTTTTTTATTCATTTTAAAATAAATTTATTTGTAAAATAAAATAAAATAGAATAAATAAAATAAATTTATTTTTAAGGATATTTTAATTTTAAAATAAAATGATATTCTTATTTTATTTTTTATGATTTATTTATTTATTTTTGTTAATAAATCAATTTTATTTTTATTTTTTATATTAAAGGTCGCCGGTCGTCGCTGCCGCCATCCGAAAGGAAGAAATTTTGTGTCATTATCAAACGAATTTCTATTTTTAGAGTAGAAATTTTGCGTTGTTATCAAACGGTTATTTTTGCTTAGAAACTCTTCTAGAAATAGAAATAGAAAAATCTATTTCTATTCCATAAACTATTTTTGGAACAGAATGGTTGTCATGCGCGCCCCAAGTTTCTGTTCCAGAAATTGGTCTGGAATAGAAAAATAATTTCTGGAACAGAAATTTTGGTTATCATGCACCCCCTTAGCATTTTTTTTTTTTGGTTGGTGGATGATTAGCTATTTAATGGGTTTTAAATAGGTTGGCCAGCGAACCTCTCTGGATGCAGAAGAAAAAAAGGAAAAGAAAGAAAAAGAAAAAAATAATATTTTTTTTGAAAAGTTATTGATTGGATTCGTATTGCTAAGAAGTTTTTTAGTAATATAATATTCAAAGAAAAAACATAAGAATAAGTTTTCCTAAATTTGGTTAAATATGAAAATATTTTATTAATATGGGTCAGGTTGGGAATGGGTCGGGTCGGGTATGGGTCGAAAAATTTACATTAAGTATAAATGGGTCATAAATGAGTTAACGGGTCAATTTGGGTCGGACCATTAATGATCCGACCCAAACCCGACTCGACCCACCCGTTTAATAGTTAAACAGGTGCTATCTAAAAGGAAAAAGCCAACGGTGCATAAATTAAAGTACGAATTACTCTGGATACCATATCATAGATCATTAAGTATAAATTAATTTTGTCATTAGCGAATTATGGCACTTATTTTATGTAGTTAATTATTTTATTGGAATATTTTTCGGCCACCATCATTCTTAGGGAAATTAAAAAAAAAAAAAAAAAAGATGCGTACTTCAAGCTGCTAGTCATGTCAGTGCCACTGGTACTCTAGCTCATGATCATGAGTAACTTAACCAACTGATTCACCAACCTTACCAAGTTTTGGCTCATCCATTGACTCAACCAAATCACTGGTTGGTGAGTCAGTTAGTTAATTTACTCATGATCGTGAGCTAGAGTAGCATCACTAGCACTGACATAAGCAGCTGAAGTACGCATCCTTTTTTTCTTTTTTTAATTTCCCTAAGAATGATGGTGGCCGAAAAATATTCCAATAAAATAATTAACTACATAAAATAAGTGCCATAATTCGCTAATGATGGAATTAATTTATACTTAATGATCTATGATATGGCATCCAGAGTAATTTGTACTTTAATTTATGCACCATCGACTTTTTCCTTTTAGATAGCACCCGTTTAACTGTTAAACGGATGGGTTGGGTCGGATTTAGATCAGGTCATTAATGGTCCGACCCAAATTGACCCATTAACTCATTTATGACTCATTTATACCTAATGTAAATTTTTCGACCCATACCCAACCCGACCTGACATATTTAACCAAATTTAGGAAAACTTATTCTTATGTTTTTTATTTAAAGATTATATTACTAAAAAACTTCCAAGCAATACAAATCCAATCAATAATTTAAAAAAAAAAATTAATTTTTCTTTTTCTTTCTTCCAAAAAAATTATGTATCTTTTCAGCAAATAAAATCCATGACAAAATGCACATCCAAAGTTAACAATACAACAAAACTATGGTCAAGGAGCAAGAAGTTGAAAAAAGACATTAATACAAAAACGGTCTTGAGAATAGCGAATGCTAGATGAGCAACTGAACGTGGTACCTCTAAATAGTTAACATATCATAGCAACAGATACTATCGCTCATGTGCTAAGAGGTGCTTTCATCTTACAATGCAAGAGCCATTAGACTGATAAGGACAACAAAGCATACAAATTAAAAAAAGAAAGCCTTCTGCACCTAACAATCTCATTGGTAATACCTAATTTTGCAGACAACAACAAAGGTAGGAATTATACCTTTATGTAAGGATGGAAAACAGAAGGCGAATGTGAAGTCAACACCAATCTTGTAAAGATCAAAGCCTCAGTTTTCAAATTTGATGTAGATGACTTGTCCTGGTACATATAAAAACATGACGGTTAGTAGCTAGAGAAATAACCAGTAGATCATTTACATCATGGAGTCAAAAAACTCTAACAAAACATTTGGAAAATGTCAATGTACATACACTTAGTGCCTTTTCAATTTCAAGAATAAGTGATCAAATGTGGTCAGTACAACCACAAGTTCTTTCGAGATAGCAAAAGCACCAACCTGCAACAATTGCATATATTAAAATTTACTAGGAAGGAAAAATGTCTAAAGAGACTGGAGGACTGCACCACCTTAGTTTTGATTGATTTCTCATGCAGCTGTCCATTAATAGATCTGACAATTTTGGCTACTTCTTGTTTCAACAACCATCTTGGACTGCATTACAAACCCAAACCATTAGCACCATAATTTATTGACCAACAAGATTTTTAAAAGTTCGGAATCTCAAATAAACAAGAAAATGCAACTAGGTAGCCGAATGATAGAACAGTAATTCCTGAATCTCTAGGACATAATTTTTGATCCTGAAACTCTAGGACTTGATAACTCATCATCCAGAAAGTTTCCATCTCAAAAGCACTTCCATCAGGGTAAAGCACCCATTCAAGTTGAATTATTTCTGGTTAAATCTCGATGTAATTGCAACTTAAATGAGAAAGCATATAAAACTACAACAATGCTTCCCTAATTTCTAAATCACCATCACAATCAATTAGATGTCAAGAAAACTGAATCTCCATTGTCCTGATAATGACAGTAATGAGAGAGAAATGGTCCATCCAATACAAATACAAATGATAATCATGTCTAACTCAGCCCAAATCAAAATCAGATGCTGTGTGTAGCATCATCTCTGCAATTTCATGTCAACGTTCTAAGAACATAAAAATGTGCACAATCCCCCCAATTTTATTGTCATGCAGTGTGACAATCAGACTAACTTGTCCTGACACATAAGGCAAGGTAATTGCCCCTCACAGCCCATTTAATACTAAGCATGAGATTCTACAAGAAACTACAAAAAAAATACCTTTTGTTTCTTGTTCGGAGCTGGGTTAACAGCTTTTTTGGTCTCTGGCATAGAAGCTTCAACAACAATTCTCCTGGTAGGTTTAGTTGCCTCTGGTGCCAACTTTGGTTTGGCTGTGTTATTACTTATTGGCTGGTAACTTATTACGCTAGAAAGCTTTTCGCGAAGATCTTGCACACCGAAAAAAGTCCCCTTTGCACCTTGAGATGATGGCTGTAGACCCTTCTTCTGGAGCTTCAAACGCAGATCATGGCCCTCGACCCTGCGATCTTCGCATGCGAGTACCACAAAGTCAAAATCATAAGAGGATCATTTTTTAATAGACTAATAGTAGAAAGACATTTTTCCGGACTGATATGATCTTCTACCATACTTGAAATCTGAGGTTCATCATTCTTGTAAAGATCATGTTCCCACTTATCGTCTTGCCTCTGCCTGCAGAAACAAGGCAGCAATTCAATCCGCACATGTTCCATCCAATAAATTAAGACATTTGAACCAGGCAAAAGCGAATAGTAAAAAAAGTACCCCGAGCAACTATAATTGTGCTCAGAAGTCCTTAATACACTAAAAATCAACTTACAAATGCCTATAACTAGAGGAAAAAAAAGCTAGAAGCAATCGTATATGGGCAATATGCTCCTTTAGCAGTTTACCAAATGGAAATCCAACCGTCCACATTCTAACCCTCGAGCCACAGCAATTCGGCGGTGGCCCACCAAAAAAAATCAGTAACCAGACCACCCGAAAGATCAGCACCTAGACAAAGACCAGGAAAACGACCGCTCCAAGGACACCGATCGCTCGAATTTCGCGACGACACGAGACCAGATCAAATCTAAGTGTAAGGCTCGCGGCCCAAAATTGACAAAACCCAGAGGTACCCGTCGCCGCCGAAAGGCGATGCATCCCCCATTTTCGTCGATTGACGTATTGTTAAACGGTGGCACCATCGCCGGTGCCGGATCTCCACCGGGGCGGGCAAAGGGACCGACGAGGGTTGAATCTCTGGCGCTGTGTACGGCGGAGCCTCCAGCGACGAGTCAGTGAGGGCGTCGAGCTCGGGGAGAAGGAGGCAGGCGGTGCTGGGAGGCTGAGGAGCGTAAGGCGAGCGTTCCACAGAAGAGGATGAGGGCGGTTTTGTCGTGGGCGTAGTTCAGGATTGTAAATCAATTCAACTGCCACCACAACCATTGACTCAGGATCGTGCTTTGTAGATCTCTACGGTTATAAAAAATTCAGCGTCACACAAACATGCGTTGGGGGAAGATTTTAGGATCGAATGATTGTAGATGCCTAATAAAACAATCATAGCATGAGACCACCGGCCGTGGTGGCTCCGCTGGATAGGCTCCTGTGAGATGAGTGCCAATTGAACTCACGAGGTGCTCCTTATACTCTCAACGGGGAGAGAAGATTATTTCACGTAATATTTGTCTTATATAGCAGCTAAGAGATGCCGAGTGATAAATCATACTAAAAGGTATTAAGCTATTTTTCCCTTCATGGAGCCAATCGATTTCAGGATTAATTGATCACGGATCTAAAATTATGAAACTTACCTTGGAACTCCTGATTCCAGAAGATCATAATTAGCAATCTAATTGGTGGGATCTGATCGTTTACGTCTTTGGACAAAAAGAAAATGCTTACATTAAGAAAACTGCACCACTTCACTACAAAAACATCCGCCACTTAGGTGGTTATGTCGTTTGTTGATGTTATAGACCATGAATCAAATCTTGATAGGTCCAAATTTTTTTTCTCACTCCTGAAAAAGAGACTTTAAACTGATTCGGCTAGAGAGCGGAACCGAACTTTCCCCGACTTAATTTCTCCAGACAAAAAGGCAAGAACCTGTCCATTCGATGTTTGGATTAAATAGGACTTGATGGTCGCCTCTACTCCTTCCCACACCCTTGGGTTCCTGCAAAACTCGGGCACGTGAGGGTAGGGGTGTGCATGGTCCGGATGGGCGGTTCCCGACCTAGAACCGGGAATCGCCCGCTAAGGACCGGTTCCAAAAAATTGGAACCAGGATCCACCCGTTTGTTGCATGGATCCACTCGGGAACCGGACCGCTGGTCCGGTCCGATTCCGGGGTGGATTCATGGAACTGATCTTGACGCGAAACAATTTTGGTTTTCAACATAGAACGACGACGTGACATCAAAGCAAGCCAAATAAAGAAAAACCAAATTTAAGTACGCGGAACAAATATTCATTTGTTGCAACTATAAATGTATCTCGGAGAAAAAAAAAAGAAAAAAAAAGAAAGAAGTACTTACAAAGAGCTCTTGATTGCAGGAACAACATTTGAACAGCTTGTGAATGCTCACAAAGAAGTTTTAACCACATGTGGACCTTCAAATGGTGAAATCTCCGGTGAAACTGCAGATTCCTTTTTAGTGAAGCACGAGGAATCTAAAGAGAGTAAGCAAGTTGAGATATCTGAGAAGGCCAAACTGGGAGTGCAATTTACAGAAGAAGAAGAGAAGGAGATTGGTGATGCTGGGTGGAAGCCTGGGATTACATAATGATGTCGAAAGGATTAACCCTTCTGTTTTTTGGCTTATTGACGCAGTTAGCATTTGTGGCACTTCAGGTTGCATCAACCTATTGGCAAGCACTAGCTATTCAATTTCCCGACATTAGTAGTGGCACTTTAATAGATGTCTTCACGGGCATTTCCTCACTTAGTGCGAGAGGAATCGAGGAAGAGAGAGAGGTAGCCGCAGAACCGAAGACGAAGAGAAGTGAGATGAGATCTAGGTTTGTTTTAGTAATTGTTTTTTTAATATTAAAAAGGAACCGGTCCGGTCCGGGTGGACGGGCGGGCGGATCCGCCCATGGAACCAGGAACCGGACTGGTACCCACAGTTTCTCATAAATTGGAACTGGGAATCGGATCGGTTCCCTCAAGAACCGCCGGTGCCGATTCCGAACGGTCTGGGCGGATCTCGATTCTTTTGTGCACTCTTACGTGAGGGCATGCTCCTATCGAAAACGAGGTCGCTTCGCACGGAAGCAACGCACTAAGAGCACACACTTCACCTTTCTTCGCATGAAATGAACAGAGGGCTGCGTGTTAAGACAAATAGCAGCAAGATCTAAACTAGCCCGTAGAGTCAACGTTAGGAGTCAACAACGCACGCTCCTACTTGTCTTATCTGGTTGGCTAACATTTGGTACGACCAATGGCAAAAGCAGAGGTCTCAAAAGTGGCCTCTCACTAAAATGACCCTTTTATCCTTGCATTGATCCCTTGAAATTTTCCCTTTCTTTTCTTGCGTATACTTCGAGCAAATTTTTAGATAGTTTGGTTCTATTGCAGCACCCAGTTAGTTTTCTTGCACGTTTGTACTTTCATGTGCCATCCCTTTTTGGCATTATGCGGTAGAGTGGGCTCTAAGAAAAGGAACATGAATGCCAGGTTCAACTTCAGTAACCTCCTAATGTTTACTTTGAATGTCTTGTCTTTTGCTTTATCGAAGGTATAAATTGATTTACCTACATTGACGCTTGCTTGGGCTTTCAAAGTTTGAACTATCAAACGGAGCTCTTTTTTTTTTTGGTTGTTTACATATATCGTGAATTAATCAAACAAGACCATGCACAATGGAAACAATTTTATTGTTGGAGTTTGGAAGCAAAGGATTTTTCTCCATAGATTTGAAAAATTTCTTAACCATGCTTAGTCCTGGCGAAAATGTTTAGCTCATAATTTGGGCGATGAAGCTTCATCAGCCTGCTTGTATCTTTTAGGCACATCAGGTGGGTGTTGATGCATGTCTAATCAGAAGTTTAGTACTGGCTAGACCTACTTGATATATTTTCACTAGTCTCAAAGATCTTAAGTGATTGATTGGGAATAACAACTGTGAAGAAAAGAAGTATAGCCACCTTTGTTTTTGCTCTAATTCTTCTGCAATAAGCAAGTTGTTGGCGAAAGGCCCACCTTACTCCTGTTTTGTCTCAATAATACTATGCTGGACATTGGGTTTCCCCCGTTTCATTCAAATCATCCTCTTTTGCCACTAAGAAGGTTTGCATTTGATTACTCTAACTTCTGTTGCTAAATTTTGTTCCAAGACCCAAGGGATCCATTTTGAATTTTGGCACTTTTGATTTATGCATATGATCATGATCAACGAGAAGGTTTCTGGAGGATAAATTGTTGATGACTATCTTTCACTCAAGAATCTATGACAATGCTGCTTTTCTTGCATTCATTGAGTGAGAAATTTTAAGAAACTTCAATAGCAAAAACTTGTCAAAACTTTCAATAAAGGAAAATCCTACTTATATAGTTAGCTTCCCAAGTTATCTCAGAAGAACATAGAGTATTCTTCATTTAGCACATAAGATGCACGCATCTAATGATGCTGACGGGTGGCATTGATTTTGTATTCTCGGAAGCTTCAGCTCTCAACTTTTTGTGACGATGTTATGAGGAAGCATAAACATGCTCCTGACATCACGATCCGTTGCTTCCTGCTTTTCTCTGCAGATAGAAAATGTCCTTGCACCTCCAAGAAAGATTAGGTCGCCTAGATAGAGAACAGAAGCACCTTATTTCCTTGGCAGCAAAAGCTAGGTTATTTGTTTGATTGAGCATCAGATGTACTCACCTGCTGCTCGTATCAATGTGGGAATGATGATCTTCCCTATCCTATGATAAGCTCTGTTTGAGCTTCAAATTTCTTTTTACTCTACCCTCATTGTCCATATTTGCATTTTTGAACAATGTCTTGACTTATGGTTCGACAGTCGCATCACTGTGCTGAATGGAAGATACTGACAGCCACTGATGCTTTATTGTTTTCCTTCTTGTGCATCAGCTGGTGACAATGGATAGTTTGCATCTACATCTGGGAATGTGTCTGCTTTGTTCTCCGGTGATGAAAGTCTCTGAATATATAGATTATGTTGGATGCATGTGTGGTTGCCTTTTGTTCTCCTTATGGAGCATTAGTGTTGCTGTCTTTTAGTTGTTTTTGTGGTTCTAGAGGGCCTATAGGCAAACCCTTGCCTGTATTTTGTTTTTTGGCGTAATTAGAACTGGTGTAGTAATTATTGGTCTTCGTAGGAGATAATGTTCTCTGTTGCTTTCTGAAATGACTAGATTCGGCAGCTTGTATTTTCATGGTTCTGACTTTATCAGATTCGACCACCCTCAAGTCATGGTGGCTCCAGACTTACAGTTACTACGACGACGCACCCCAATGCATTTTGTAGGGCCTTAGATATGATTTCTTCACACATCTCAGCAGTTGTCTGGTCTTCAGGTAAGATCAAATACACAATGGCATTGGGTGTTGGAGTGAAATTGAATATCACGTGAATGATAGGTAGTTGATAAATGTCATTAAGTTGGGTATTGGACGGAACACATTATCGCTTGCCATGGTGAATGATGCGAGCTTCACTTGCTAGCGGAGGAATTGCCTAATATTTGTGCTTTCTACTTTTTCCACAATATCCATCCATATTTCTTCAAGGTCATTGAGTCGAGCCAACTTAGGCTCCTTTTCAGATTCTTTCCCTTGGCAATTTTGATTCTCTTCCATTTGTTCCATGGTTGTGCCCTTGTCACTTATGTCTACATTGTTTAGTTTAGAAGTTTCACTGATGGAAGTACAATGCGTCGGGCTTCTATTTTGGGTTTACTTATGATGCCGTGTGTCAATTGACCTTGTATTGAGTTTGCCATTTCCAACTGCACATTTACTTCAATAAGCATGCTTCTTTCAAAGGTAGATTTCCCAAGAGAATAATGTTTTTCACTCAAAGTCATAATACACACTCTTCTTCTACAATACCTAATGCTATTTATATTAAGAAGACACCTAGATTTCCTATTCTATATTCCGAATATCTAATCTTACGGATTGACCGAATCAATTAATCTGCAATTAGAATAATCGGAATCAAATTATATGTCCCACTCTAATCTAATCTTTAGATAGCATAATCAAATCATACTCTAATATAATCTTCCAATGGCAGAACCAAATCATAATCAGATCATACTCTAATCTAATCTTTCGATGGTAGAATCAAATCAAATCTCATACTCTAATCTAATATTTTGATGTTTCACCAATACTATTATCAACCTTATCACTTACCTTCGCTTAATCCATATCTTTCCAAGGAATTTTCCTGATTATAAACCAGTACCTGAGGGTAATACGGCGTCCTCTGATGCGATATTTCTCGGAGAGATTTTGTTGGGGTTGTCTTGTGAAGCAATTTGTGGAAGAGCAGCAAATATATGGGAACTCGGGTCAATGAAGGATCGGGATTGCTTCGCTACTCCAACGAGCACTTTCAAGGTGTAGCACAACCTCTCTAATTGATTATTAACTGCAAAAGTATCAAAAGCTCGGCTGATATGTAGATTTCATGCATGCTATAAGCTCAAGAGTCTTTACAGTATGAGCCAACTTTCGGCACTCGTCATTACATGTGATGGTCGATGACAATGTTCGGGAATTGACGAGAGATGCCAATTGGGACACCAGGGGTTGTGGTTCCCCACCTGTTCGAATGAAGCTCTGTTGTGAGTTGGATGATCTCATGTCATTGAGCTCATCGCGAGGAATTTGGCGTACCTACAGATGCAGGTTTAAGTGAAAGATGCATGAAAAGAGTTGGCTAACAGAGTCCTGTTTAGAAAGGAAAAATGTAAAGCTAGTGATTCTTGACCCCACTGAGGATAACCAATCTTAATATGTTTTCTGCCTCTTTCTCCTCAGGAATAGGTGGCTTCGGCGACAAATTTCCCTCTTTTGCCACTGAAGTGCCAAATACTAATGTCGATTTGAGCACAAAACATGATCGTTTCCAATTGGATCTTTAATCATCTGAAAGGAACCCCAAAATCGAATATTTCTAGGAAACCAGAAGACCCCAAAAAATTAAGAGGAGGAGGAGAAATGGGACCAATTCTTCAATTATAAGACCTTATGGAGTCCTCCAATTGAATCGAATCTTCTTTTGGTTTCGTCTCATTTTGAAACAAGGACAGCAATTTTAAGTACATGAGAATAGCAGAATATAAATTGATCAAGAAGGCTTTTTGACTCGGATTTGTCTTTATCATCTCCTCTCCCTCCACCTTTTTTCACCAAATCGCATATCTCTGCAGCTAATTTGGCGTTGTGTTAATTTCGTGAAAAGCATTTTATTATTAATGAAAATCGATATGTATACTATTCAATTGTCTTTTGTTTTCGATTAATGATTCTTCAAAAGTCAGTGTTTGTTGACATCCGAATTTTTGTCGATGTTTTAAATATCCATTTACTTTGAGAAAATATAAAAAGCTTATTAAAAAAGGTAAATAAAAATTGAAAATGAACGAAATGGTATAAAAATAACATGAAGAGAGCAACGGACAATTGTCGTCCGGAGAGAGGTGGGCAGAGGAGATGTTTTCTTGGAGTTAAAACCAGAATCGTGGAGGGGGACAGAGCTGAGTTTTTTTTTCCTGGGGAGTTGAGGAAGGGGTTCACCGGAGTTCATCTCGAGCCCCGTCTGGTTACCGTCGGCTAACTCCCCTATTTGTGGTTGCACCATCAAGTGCGGCAGTTCGCCGGAGGAAGGGAAGAGTGCCGGCCGTTTTCTTGAGCGTTGCCGATGTACGAGTAGCAGCGGTGATACCGTTTTTGGCTACGCAGGCATCGCACTTCCTTCAAGAGTTCTGTGTTTTCCTCTTGCTATTCGGGAGTCAAGAACATGGAATGCAGCTGATGAACTCATTGTTTGAGCATGTGAAACCGAAATCGGTCAGTGATGGGTGATGAGATTTAGAGCATGACATGTCACGTTTTGGCTGGAAATGGTGTTGGTCCGGAGTCGCAAGATTATAATTCGCATCTGTGCATCACGTGCTTGCTAAAATGCCCAAAAGAAGACCGAAATTCGTTTTGCATGCTGAAGCTTGAAATCGATTAGTATCTACGTTTATATTCGCTGACCCTTCGACATCAATCCATCCGGAATGCATTGACCACATAATATCAAACTATTGTCTCATATCTAATCCTCGTCTTGTCCTTACAATGTGTATACATATCAACACAAGTGTCGGACAATTGTAAGATGAATATAACATGGAGAATGACAGATATGATATAGACAATCCATATGTTTTGACACATTAAGTAATAACTGATTAGAGATTTTTTGTGAGAAGAAAAATGAATTCCTCCCTTCTCTCTCTCTAATTCTCTCTCTAATGATGTCAATCCACCTTATGTTGGAAGGCTTGCAAGATTCACAAAGAATTACAAGATATGCCACTGCTGGACCATATAAATGTGTAGGATATCAATAGTGTTGACACTTTATTAAAAATCTGAGATTAGGGTTCCTGATCGCGACGGGATGTCAAGACCCTTTCCTCGGCCAAAAGCAAAGTCCTTTTAGACATTTGATCTCGACGACCATTTGCAATTTCCAAGATTTTGAGCCCAAATGGGATCTAACAATGTTCAAGTGGAAATTCAGGGGTACGATTGGTCTCTCACAACAAAATCAATCTGGACAACTAAAATCCGATTAAACGAAAATTAGTTCAATTTCAACATCTAGTTTGGCTTAATCAAGTCGATTTGGTGAAATGTAGTGAAAAAAATGACGAATCGGGACCAACCCAGGTCGACCCGATTAGGTCTGGCCTATTGGGCCGAAGATTCCAGCCCTTCAGCCCATCGAAAAATGTCCAAGCCCAAAACATTTCGAAAGTCATCTCAGCCTGGTTCAAAGTTCAATGGGCCTAAATTGGTCACAGCCCATGAAGTGTTCAGATTCTCTTCATCGCTCTGCTCCATTGTTCAGGATTTGTGTCCATCCATCTTCGAACCGAGATACAGGAGAGTGAAGCTGTCCGAAGCAGATCCTTCAGTTTCGTTTCAGTCGTAGGGAGAATCGTTGGGGTTTTATTGATCTCGATTAGTTGAAGTTAAAAAATCAGTCTTGCTGAGGTTATTTTCGCAAAAAATCTATTCTCTGATAATGATGATTTATATCGTCCGTGAAAATAAATTCACAAAAAATATTTTATTATTAATGAAAATAAACATGTATACTGTTCAATTGCCTTTTGTTTTCTATTACGGACGTTTCGGAAAGTCAGCATTCAATTAGGGATATTTGCTTTGATCTTTTTCACTGCACTTGTACAGCTCATTTCATTTTTGGAGTTGCACAGAACTAGCAATGAGAATAAAAAGCCTAGTTATAGCAAAAGCTGTTGAAACTTAATAGGTCATCCATAGTTAGAAAAAAAAAAAAATACTAAAAAAAGATGATTGGCATCTACATTAGTGATTCCAAATCAAAATTAATTGGATGTACTGAATTGGCACAAATGATGTTTAGAACTCAATGACAACAAAAAATTAGGGCTAAATTGATATAATTATAATAGATTTATGATTTTTTTGATAATCATTTCCTATTCGAGATGATGAATGTGTTGTGCGCGCGCACGCCAGCTACACCCCCACATTCGACAGTATCGAATCACAAACCCAAGAGAATTTGAAACAGAAAGGAAAAAAATTCAAGCGCCTTGCACAATTAAGAACAAAAATTCAATTTTCCACCCAAACGGAATATGCCGAGTCAACTCCAGCAAAAATCCGACCAAAAAGGAAAACAAAAAAAAAAAACTCCAGCAAATAGACGCGAAACACCTACGTAGAAGTTGCTATAAGATAAAATTACTATTTTGGTCTTGTACTTTGTTTTATTTTAAAAAACTAGTCCTTTTATTATTTTTCAACGGAAACCAAATTTTTTCTATCACATTTTCATCTGAAACATTATGAAATGTATAATTAAATTAAGTATTAATTCGTGATTCCTACCTTTTACAAGTGTGCTCAATTTGACTGAAGGTCCTATTGAGATTAGTCTCATCGTATGCAATAACCTTACATCTCATTTTGAGCATAGATCTATATAACTAGGACAGCTATTAGATTAAAAGTAGATGATTTTTACTTGTTTTGACTATTGTTTTAACTCGCTATTTTATACTCTAAATATTAAAGACAAAATATGAAGATTCTTTGAATTACAGCATTATTTACAAGTCCACATATAATTGATTGTATTACCCATTAAAAAGTTATTGGGAGGCTGTTAGTATCAAATGCTAATCTCAAATCTCTTTATTAAGTAAATTAAAAAAATCATTTAATATTGTTTTAACTCACTACTTTAGAAGAATTTTTTTCCTTTACGGTAAATATTTTCTCTAAACAATTCATTTTCTGTGAAACGAACGCCGGAAAATTCGGAAATATTTTCTTAGAAATTATTTTTCGCGAAATGAACAAAGCCTTAGCTGAAAATAGTTCTTTCGCAATGATCTCCTTTTTGCTGCTTTAAGGGGTATGGTTGTGTTTACGACCGAAGTGGACTGCTATGGGCTTTGCTTGGGAATTTCTTTTGGTCTTTGTAATTTCTTTTTGGGTTAATATCTTGAAAGTACACGTGATAAATTTACCTTGAACTAATTTTTTTACTATCAAAAACCCAAACTGATACATCTTTGACAAATTTATTCAAAATTGGTACATTTATGACAAATTTATTCTCTATTAATTTCTGTCAAATTTTACTATCAAATTGCTAAATTTGATGACACGTGACAGTTGATTAGTATACAAATTTGGGATTTTACTCTTCGTACGCCACAATTGTACCATTTTGGGGTTTTTGGCTGTCAAACAAATTACTTTGGGGTAAATTTGTCATAAGTGTACAAGTTTGCTAATTTCTATGGTCATTCGGAGTATATTTGTCATATGTGTACTAATTTGGGGTTTTTCATGATCAAAAAATTAGTTTGGGGTAAATTTATCACACGTATATTAGTTTGGGATTTTTCAAAGTATAATCCTAAAACAAATAATATTAAATTGGCACAATTGATATGTATAAGATTGATATGGCATAATTTCTTTCAACATTTTCTTATAAGAGATATTGTTAGATATTAGATGGGATGGATGTAAAGCTAAGCAAATTGCTTCTGCTCCAAGAGGTTCAAAAGAATGTATATAAATTCATATCTAAGGAAAAAAGTATGATAAGCAATCATAAAGCAATCCCTAAGACTAGAATACTTTTTCTTAAGAACCATAGCATTTCGTGATTCATTGGTAAATGCACTTTGATTCTCGATTAACCAATAATGCGGGACCATTAATATGGTTAAACCCCGTAGCTACTTGTACTAAAAAACAAGTAAGCGTAATTCCTCCTAGACAATAAAATATGTTGACATGAGGAGGAACATATTTACTAGTTATATCATCTGCAATCGTCTGAATCTCGAGACGTTCTTCAAACCAATCATAGACTTTATTGAGATAGGTAAACCAATACTGTCCCTTGGCCTGTAGGTCCTGACACAAGGTTAGAATTCTAGCTCTTCCAGAGTGGTATCTCACTGATGGCTCGGGCCCCCCCGGAAGGAGGCCTTCTTCGCCTTCCACCTAAGCTGCGCAGGAAAGGCCCAAAGCCAATCCCAGGGAACAGTAAAGCTTCATAGGGTCTTTCTGTCCACTTCCTCCCTTTCTTTCGTTTCTGAGGTTTCTTTGAATTTTTTAGTAACAATGGGTGACGGTATTCTGCCTAAATAGTAAACACAGGTATGAGGGAACCCTAAGAGAGCCGCCGGCTCCAACTACCGTCCATGTACGATCCATACTAGATCTGACCAACTGTCCATCCTACCTCCTCTACGTTCTTGACAGCCCATCTTTGTCTCAGTAGAGTCTTTCAGTGGCATGAGTGTTCTCTATCGAAGAAAAAATTTCAATTATTCATTTTGAAACCCTTATGTATTAAATTAACATAGTAGTAGAAAGAATACCATGCTACGTTTAAACTTCAAACAATTTAGCTTTAACCATATTAATGGTCCCACATTATTTGAGAAATTAAAAAATGAGATTAGAAAAGCGCCCTACTATGAAAAAAAATTCTGGGCCGGAGCAATGAACCTATTTGAAGTGGCTCATTTTGTACCAGAAAAGCCCATGTATGAACAAGGATTAATTTTACTTCCCCACTTAGCTACTCTAGGTTGGGGGGTAGGTCTGGGTGGGGAAGTTATAGACACCTTTCCATATTTTGTATCTGGAGTACTTCACTTAATTTCGTCTGCAGTATTAGGCTTTGGCGGTATTTATCATGCACTTCAAGTTTCTTCTTTTTTTTGTCTAACTCACTTCCTTTTTTCTTTGTGAGTTTCGGGAATACCCCCATTCATAGGTCCGAGATCCACGTCTATGAATTGAAAGGTCCAAATGGGAAGGCGGAGGTAGTACTTCGAATGGCGAAGAGAGGCGGCTCGGCAGTAACTTTTATCCGTTGAGCGACGGCCCTTCCACTCGGCACCGTCGGATCAATAAGGCCGACAGAGGAAATGGCTGCATTTCTATACTATTAAGTAAGTAAAATAGCTAAAACAAAATCTGTCTTAAGTCACATTACTTATTCTACTGGATCTTACGGAGCCTGTTCATGTACGATATGATCGGCTCTGATCATAGATTAGATCATAGAAAAGATTCTCTTCAAACAAACCAACCTATCATGAAAAGTCAAAAAGGGTAAAGTAACCTTGTACTGGTTGTTCTCTAAATGTAAGTTTTCTTCTTCTGCATGTAGAAAAGCTCCCAAGCAGTGGGAGGAGACTACTAGGACTCTGACCGCGTGCCTGTTGAAGAATGAGCCGGTGACTCATAGGCAGTGGCTTGGTTAAGGGAACCCACTGGAGCCGTAGCGAAAGCGAGACAGATACAAAAGGAATTCAAGTACAAATTGCAGGTCGCCTCGACGGAAAAGAAATTGCACGTGTCGAATGGATGAGAGAAGGTAGGGTTCCGGTCCGTCCGCCCCAACGTCTATATAAAGGATTACGTATGGGCAATATTGAAACCGTCCTTTCCAGTAGTATTGCCGCTGTCTTTTTTGCAGCTTTTGTTGTTGCTGGAACTATGTGGTATGGTTCAGCAACTACCCCTATCGAATTATTTGGTCCCACTCGTTATCAATGGGATCATGGATACTTTCACCCCAGAATGAAAGGGGCGATCTCGTAGTTCTTGGTCTGTGAAGATACGTATTTCCCCGGGGAACCGGTAAATACTTCTGCTACGAAAAAGGGTTGGGATAAGAAACGCTCAATTTTTCGTACTCTTGCTACGGTTAAGCGATCCTCTTCAGATAATTCGTCCCCCCACATCGCTAGAAGTAGATAAACGGGAATTAATTCTAATTCCCACATGATGAAAAAAAGTAAAAGGTCCAAAAATAGTGGTATTTGCTAGCAACAACATAATGGAGGCAGTTAATCAATATAGATGGATCCGAAATCTGATTCAAATCCAATATAGCACCTATGGGTACATAAGAAATGTATGGAATCGATTCTTTTTAATGAATAGATCCGATCGCATTCGTTACATGATTTCTTCTTCATATAGATAGATATAGGATCTATGGGGCAGGTGAGATCCAATGTAGATCCAACTTTCTATTCACTCGTGGGATCCGGGCGGTCTGGGGGGGACCCCCACGGCTCCTCTCTTCTCGAGAATCCATACATCCCTTATCAGTGTATGGACAGCTATCTCTCGAGCACAGGTAGGTTCGGCCTCAATGGGAAAATAAAATGGAGCACCTAACAACGTATCTTCACAGACCAAGAACTACGAGATCGCCCCTTTCATTCTGGGGTGACGGAGCGGCGCAAACGGGGCGCGCTTTAGAAGAATCGATCTGTTACCGCGCCATCCTATTGGGAATAACAAGGGCATCTTTGAATACTCAAAGATATCTATGATCTTATCTATGGAGATTCATTCGAATTTTTTGAATCTGAATGAATATCAATGAGTTACAAAAAGATAATGCGGATATATAGAATTTTGATATTCTATATAAAATAAAATGGGT